>CM066166.1:21877877-24700377 GCA_033629205.1 Lithocarpus polystachyus | reverse complement strand
ATCATTTGTATTTATGGAACACATTAGATATTTTTGGAATATCTTGATAGTACTACCTGCGCAAAGTTTAGAGGTGAATTTTGTATTTTACCCATAAATATATAAAGAAATACACTCGGGACAATGCACTTTTTTTTTTTCTTTTTTCTTTCTTTCTTTCTATCTTTTTTTTTTTTTTTGTGTGAATATTTTCTTTCTATCTTTAGTTATAGGTAATGTATTTTAAATAATGATTTCATGAGCTGGCCCTTTTTCTTTTTCATTGTAGGGAAGTATGCCCTGTTTAATTATTTAATTATTTACTTTTTACTTTTTTTAGATAAAGTAAAATTATTGGTACAAATATTAGTAATATGTTTAAGAGTTCATAAAATAATGTAAATGAATAATAAATTAAAACGAGGTGAAGATGCAGGAATAGAGAAAAAATGATATTAGTTGTTAATAATTAAGGAAAATAACTTGTTAGCTGTTAACAATTAATTGTGATACCATAGAGGCCATGTTAATAAATCTTATATGAGGAAACTCATTCTTCAAGTAAAAAAGATGGGCACCACAATTTTTACTAGTCTAACACTTACCTACCTCAGCATTGATTAATATTCAAAAAGACAAGATTTAGATACAGTATTAATGTACTATTTCTTATTTTTTTTCCTTTTAAGATTCTATTATGTAGATTTTTCCTCATGGGATGAAAATGTATTTTTTAGTTAAATAATCATATGTTTAAATCTAAAGAAAAGAATCTAAGAATCAGCACCTAAGATACTGTACTTAAGTTTTGTCTTATTTAAAAATTGTTTCTTTTAAATAATACTATAACAGCATATGGTGGAAATAATTAATTGGATGGGAATTGGGAAACTTCATTGTTTTTGTTAAAACAGACATGCGTTTTGGGTAATTTATTCTAAGACACGAGATAAATTGGTGGAGTATCATTGCACATGGGAGAGGATTAGCTGGGAAAATTTTTATTTTAAGTCACAGCCCCACGGGCATCTTGAAAATTGGAATAACTTTGCTTTTTTGGATTAGTCACGGGCTTGCTCAAATTATTAATTATAGATTTAGGAAGACATATATTTTGAATGGAAATTATTCCTTTTTTGTAGCAGCCACAGCAAGAAAGGAGAAAAGCTTTGGATTAGTCACGGGCATGTACGAAATAATTTTAGGATTTATTTTTTTTTTTTAAAAAGAAAATTTCTCCATTTTATAACAGCCGTGGCAAAAGTGGAGAGGCATTGAATGCTTTTCCTATCTTTGGCTAAGAGCATGCGATCGAATTTGCTTGAAAATGGCAAGAAATTAACTGACTAAAAGATGAAATTAATCCGTATATTTGGTGTAGTATTTACTTTTTTCATAATTATCGTAAGTTCAATTCAAAAGCACCACCTTGGAAGGAATGAGAAAGTTCCATGTGTACTCTTAAGGTGATAATCACTCCACAAGTATAAGTGTTTGTTGGGTGTTGGGAGGCAAGGTGGTGCTTTTGAATGCTTTTCCTATCTTTGGCTAAGAGCATGCAATCAAATTTGCTCAAAAATTGCAAGAAATTAACAAACTAAAAGATGAAATTATTCAATATATTTGGTGTAATATTTACTTTTTTAATAATTATCGCAAGTTTAGTTCAAAAGCACCACCTTGGAAGGAATGAGAAAGTACCATGTGTACTCTTGAGGTGATAATCACTTCACAAGTATAAGTGTTTGTCGGATGTTGGGAGGCAAGGTGGTGCTTTTGAATGCTTTTCCTATCTTTGGCTAAGAGCATGCAATCAAATTTGCTCGAAATTTGCAAGAAATTAACTAACTAAAAGATGAAATTATTCAATATATTAGGTGTAATATTTACTTTTTTAATAATTATCGTAAGTTCAGTTCAAAAGCACCACCTTGGAAGGAATGAGAGAGTACCACGTGTATTCTTGAAGTGATAGTCACTCTACAAGTATAAGTGTTGGGTATTGGGAGGTAAGGGCCGATGTTCAATTGTTCAAATCTCCAATGCGAGTTTCACATATACACTTAGAGTATATGTGAAACTAGAGTAAAATTCTATCTTAAATACAAATAAAATTTATAATAAAAAAAAGTTGAAAGTTGCAAACGACATCCGATGAGGAAGTTAAGAGCATTTGCATCAGAAAATGCAAAATAGGAAAATGGCTCAATTGAACACATTCAAGCTCCAAAATTACCTACATTAGTTAATCTAAAAATGTGTTAATTGGCATAGTTGTTATAGAGCTTTTGCATAAGCTCATGGAAATTTTTTTGTCAATTTTAGCATAAAGAAACTAATTTTTTTAATTTACATACTCCTCAAAACATTCCACATTAGATTTTTTTTTTAATTATATTTTGGTTTATAGTCAAACCTCGATGGATCATGTTGAGCATCTTCAAACCGTCATGGCTTTATTGGCTAAGCATCACTTATATGCTTAAAAATCAAAGTGCCTTAAAGGGGGAGGTATTGTTAAGACATTGTTATATGTTGAAGGAAACTGCTGAGGAGCTGTGCTAATGTGGCTTAGCTGTTAGTAGTTGGAGTTGGTTATGTTAGTTAGCTAGTTAGTTAGTAAGTGATGTAATAACAATGATACCCTTGTATTCTTTTTGTAGTGTATAACTGAACAGTGTAGATTGTGTGGAAATGTATAAATTCCCCTGCATTGATTGGGAACTTCAAGCAATAAGAATTCAATTACAACTGTTCATGACTCTATCTCTCTCTATAGTCTAAACCCTAGCTTTCTTGGAGGTCAATTGTCCTCGAATTCATCTATCCCTTTCAAGATTCTGTGATAACATAATTTTATAACAATTTGAACAATTTATAGATTTATATTAACTAATAATAAAAATTTATAGACTAAAATACAAAATGTACATTCTAAGTTTGATTGAAATTTGATGATGCTCTTTCTGATCAGTAGGCTGAACGTTTTGGACTTTGATGATCTCGAAAGTCTGTCAACAAAAAACGAAGAATCAAAGGAGACCGAGGTTGTCCGGTCTAGGACCCTCCGACGACAAAGTTAGTTTTCCTCTTTGAAATCAAGAACTTTTAATTCTATCGAGACTTTTTTAGAGAGATTTTTCACTTACTTTTTTTGTCGGGGAAAAGTGTTTATATAGGTTAGGGGAGCAGTTACCTTCTAGTAACTTTCCCATCATTTGTGGAGGTCGGAGGATAACTGCTGTAGGAAGTTGAGTGTTTTGTCGAGAGATTACAGCGATGTTTAGGATCTTTACACGTGGTTTGATTTCCACATTTACGGCAAGATTTCCATTGAGGCTCGTCCATGCTTGGACGAGCATTGAAGGTTGTCAACCCTTGGACGAGCGTTAAAGGTCGTCGGCCTTAGTAGATCCATGTCCAAGGGTGGGGAAGTGCGGTATGGATGGCTGTTGTGTAACGCGTCCCAAGAAGTCATTCTGAAACGACCTCGTTTCTTATGGACGACAATCACAAGGACAAGCCACTCTTGCCCCTCCCCATCAAAATTCATTTTAGTTTTTTAACTTTACTTTTGTTCAATTAAGTCCTCTAAGTTTTAAAGTTATTTAATTCAAGTCTTTTGTTCAATTTCGTTAAAAAAATTGTCATCAAGTATGCAATTAACTAGTGAAAAAATATTCTTTTAAAAAAATTGTTTCATAAAAAATCTATAAAATATTTTTATTAATTTCCTAGATTTTTTTTCATGTGAAAATAATAATTTTTAAAGGGAAATTTTTTAACAAAATTAGGCAAAATGCTTAAATTGAATAAATTTGAAACTTAAAGTTAAAAGACTCAATTGAGTGAAAGTAAAGTTAAAAAAATAAAATGAATTTCAACCAAACATTTTTTTTTTTTTTGAGGAGCAATTTTAACCAAACTTAGAAGATGCAATTTGCATTTTAGCCAAAATTTTATATAAATCGTAAAGGGAAACTGTTGAGGAGTTGTTCTGATGTGGCTTCGCTGTTGTTAGTTAGAGTTAGTTATGTTAGTTAGCTAGTTAGTAAGTGAAGGATAATAACAATAATACCCTTGTATTCTATTAGTAGTAGCGCACAACTGATCAATGTTGAATTATATAAATAGCCCTGCACCGATTTGGGAACTTCAAGCAATAAGAATTCAATTACAATCGTTCATTACTGTACCTCTCTCTAGACTTACTCATCTCTCTCTAAACCCCAACTTTCTTGGAGGGAAATTGTCCTCAAATTCAGCTATCCCTTTCAAGATTCCGTTATAACAAAATCTTATCACAATTTGAACAATTTATAGATTATATTAACTAAAATAATAAAAATTTATATAAATGGTACTTTTTTTATGCTTTGTATTGAGAATGTATATAAATGGTTCTTTAGTTCTAAATGAAAATTGGGCTTTGAAAAAAAATAAAAAATTGGCTCATTTATGTGTTAAAAAAAACCTCTACAAGATAGCACAATATAATACATATGATACATGATGCAAATTTTAGCCCCTAAGTTAAATCCTAGGGTTGGCTCTGCCTCTCCTTATCTTGACTTAGACTAGGAGTCCATTTGATTGGGAACTTCAAGCAATAAGAATTCAATTACAATTTTGTTACGTGGCAACTTGTGAGTGGTGAAATCATAGACTCACATAGACTCGTTATTTTATTTCTACCACTTACATCTTGCCATGTAGCAAAATTATAGTAAAGTTGTGAAAAAGTTTATGGCACTAGACTTACTCATCTCTCTCTAAACCCAACTTTCTTGGAGGGAAATTGTCCTCAAATTCAGCTATCCCTTTCAAGATTCCGTTATAACAAAATCTTATCACAATTTGAACAATTTATAGATTATATTAACTAAAATAATAAAAATTTATATAAATGGTACTTTTTTTATGCTTTGTATTGAGAATGTATATAAATGGTTCTTTAGTTCTAAATGAAAATTGGGCTTTGAAAAAAAATAAAAAATTGGCTCATTTATGTGTTAAAAAAAACCTCTACAAGATAGCACAATATAATACATATGATACATGATGCAAATTTTAGCCCCTAAGTTAAATCCTAGGGTTGGCTCTGCCTCTCCTTATCTTGACTTAGACTAGGAGTCCATTTGATTGGAAAGATTTGAGGGAGGATGGAAAGATGAAAGGAGAAAATGACTTTTTGTGTTGTTTGGTTAAGAGAAAAAAGGGGAGGAAAAATTGGTGGGGCCCGAATTTTTTTTCTCACACCCACCAAAATACAATCTCCTCAAATTAGAGAGAAATATGGAGAGAAAAGGGGAACACCAAAGTGATTTGTATTTTGGACAAACATGTTGCACGGTAAAGTTCTTTCTGTTGTTTTGTTTCTGTTTTCCTTTTTTGGTTCATCAGTATGTTCTCTCATTTCTCTCGGGTTCTTGAACTCATATATTTATATATATATATATATATATATATATATATATTTTACGTAATGAAGTTTCTATTTGTACACAATTTTTTAATAATAATAATAATAATAAGTATGCTTCGAACTCATTCTCAAAATAAATAAATAGCACACTTAGGACTCACGTGCAAGACCTGTATCTGTTAGGCATGAACACGGACACCCCTGCTAAAGTCTTGACTTCTCTGTCCTAGGAATTGAACCCATTAGTTTCAGACCAATCATTAAGCTGAAAGAAGAAAGAGGAAAGGTTTGTTGGATAAGGTACCTAGAAAAAACAGTCATTTGTTTATGACAACCAATGTGACATGACTCATGAGAATATGCTAACTGCTAAATTAGTTGTCTGATATATATGATGACAATGAAGTGCCTTTCTATAATGTGAAAATTGAAACTGAGTGTTATTAACAATACTAGTAAACATAGTTTACAAGGTGATCAATAATGTGGAAATTATAGAAGCAAGGAAACAAAATTTGTTTTTCTAATAAAATATACACATTCATTATTTGCTTCAATTCTTTTAAATTGTCATTGGGAGTCTATTCAAATCAATGGTTTGTTTATTTATTTATTTAGATAAATTCAGATTAATAGTAACATAGCTAGAGATAACAGTCTTTTTTCTGTTCTATTATATGTAAAAACCCCATATTATAAATATAATTAAAATTTATTCAATTACAAGTTTACAACATAGACATAATTATATTTACCAACAAAACTAGTTGGCACCTTCCATTGAAAGTAACAAAATAAACGAAAGAATTGACATATGCAGATGGCACATTAACAGAAATTAAAAACTTTTAACAAAGTTGTTCTAACTTAAGACACAGATTTAACAAGTCTGTTTTCTTTTCTCCTCTTCATATCTGATATGCACATATCTTTGAGCCGCCTATTGACCCATCTGAACCGTCGATTTCGGAGGGAGAGAGAGAGAGAGAGAGAGAGGTGGTAGCATGCATGACTGTCTTGTCCTGGATTCTAGCTTCCTTTGACCTCAAATTAAAACCTCAACCATCCAATTCACACATCAAAAACAAATCCTCCAAACACAAAACCAATCCAGCTTTTGTTTTCTTTATCACTCTTAACTCACCGCCAATTCTCATTACATGCACCCCACGTTCTAGCAACCCAAACACACAAAAAAAAAAAAAAAAAAAGAAAAAAAAAGAAAAAGAAAAATTTAACACAAACCCAACAAACAATCACCTCCACATTTTTTTGTCATACACACAAAAAATAATTCTAAAAAAAAAGCATCTTCCTCATTCGGACCTTAAGCTTTCCACCAATCCTTTTTTCATCTCTCTCTCTCTCTCTCTCTCTCTCTAGTATTCAAAAACAACAGGCAAAATTGCTTCCTCTCCCGTCCGATCCAAGAGGTCGAACTCCCATGTGTTCTACCTAGTTCATTCCGTAAAACTTTTCCTGAGAAAATTAAAAATGGTTCGGGCAATCGAAGAAGAAAAAGAGGATTACAAGTCTAAATTGTTTCATTTCAAAGGGATGTATGATACTAGTGCAGGGCGGCATTCAAAGAGTATGAGTTTTGATTGTGGTGCCACAGAGGAACCTACGGATGATAATAGGATAGCAGCAAGGAGTCATCTATCTGGACCTATATATGATCGTCCATTGGAAAGACAGCAAATTGGTTCTACATTAAAAAGAAATGAAAGAGGTCCTAAATTACGGTTGAACAAAGATGAAGCCGCACCCACAGAAGCCAAAGACAAGCAACCCTCAGGCAAGTCACATTTAGTTTTTTAATCATTGAATTACATGCTACATTCAGAAACTTTCCGATTTGCATTTGAACAAGAAACTGCACCACGTTATCTCAATTTCTCATCATTAACAAACACGTTGATACGAGAGATTTGTCCCATGCTTTGCCCTTAATTATCTTGAATGCATGCATGAATTCGAGACATATAAAAACATAATATATATCTTGTATGGATTGTGTCCATCATATATATCTTGATTTTGATTCGATTCCATTTTTCTTGTTTGTGTTTGATTCAGATATGGAGCTAATGAAAGAAAGGTTTGCTAAATTGCTATTGGGTGAAGATATGTCTGGTGGAGGGAAAGGTGTTTCATCAGCCTTAGCATTGTCAAATGCCATTACAAACCTTGCTGGTATGTTGAGATCTACTCACTTTCCATCCGCCAGATAACATGTAATAGTGTTGATTGAATGTTTGAGATTTTTTTTTTCTTTTTTTGGCTCAAGGAAGAAAAGGCACCACTTTTGGCACACACTCCTAGGCTCATATGGTAAACACTAGAGTTTTAGGATGATAGGTTATTCTTTTCTTGCTTCCTTTTGGAAAACAAGAAAAATGAAAAAGAAAAAAAGTTGGTCACTTTTCTTTTGCAATGCAGCTTCTGTTTTTGGTGAACAATGGCGACTAGAGCCTATGTCAGCCGAAAGAAAAGCAAGGTGGAGAAAAGAAATCGATTGGCTCCTATCCGTCACTGATTATGTTGTTGAATTTGTTCCTTCTCAACAAAAGTCCAAAGATGGTGCTAATATGGAGGTAAATCTCTCCTCCTCCTACCTCTCTCTCTGTCTCTCTTATAAAGCATCTTGATAGGAGTTTCTGTTTTATGCTTTAACAGATAATGGTGACAAGGCAACGAACTGATCTACACATGAACATTCCTGCTCTGCGCAAGCTTGATGCAATGCTTATTGTAAGAACAAAAACATTTCATGCTTAACAAACAATTATAGGAACCTATCCTTTTCATGCTTTGATAATTATTTCAAATAAATTACAATGGATGATCTTATCTAACAACAGCTTACGGTAAGCAGGATTGTCTAGATAACTTCAAGGACCAAAATGAATTCTGTTATGTGTCAAAAGACGCTGATGAATCAGAGCAAGGCAATGCGAAGAGGAAAGATGACAAATGGTGGCTACCTACTCCTAAAGTTCCCCAAGAAGGTCTATCTGAAATATCAAGAAAATTTTTGCAGTATCAAAAAGATTGTGTGAACCAAGTGCTTAAAGCAGCCATGGCCATAAATGCTCAAGTTCTATCTGAAATGGAGATCCCTGAAAACTATATTGAATCCCTCCCAAAGGCAAGGAAATATGAACAAGTCTCATATAAATGTTGCATACAATTTAAGTACCTTGACAATTCCTTCATAACCATTTTTTGCCTTCATGTTGTGCTATGGCAGAATGGGAGGGCAAGCCTTGGGGACTCAATCTACAAGAGTATTACAGTGGAATTCTTTGATCCTAGCCAGTTTCTCTCCACCATGAACTTATCATCGGAGCACAGAATCCTAGACCTGAAGAACAGAATTGAGGCTTCCATAGTGATATGGAAGAGGAAGATGAACCAAAAAGATGGAAAATCTGCTTGGGGTTCAGCTGTGAGCTTGGAGAAAAGAGAACTCTTTGAAGAGAGAGCTGAGACCATTTTACTCCTCCTCAAGCAGCGGTTTCCTGGGATTCCTCAATCTTCACTAGATATTAGCAAAATCCAATTCAACCGGGTACAACCACTTTTGTCTCCATATTTTCCCCTTAATTGAAATGAGTTTTATATCTAGGTGCTTACATCATTCTGCCTCTTTCCACACAAATTTCCATGAATGGTAATTTCTTTTTGTTAGGATCATGCTTCTTTGATAGTTGTATTGAATTAAACAACATGCTTCATAGATTGTACGAATATATTCTGCATGATTCTATATAAGTCTATATGTTGTACTAGGACACTTTTTGCAGTGGCAGTTCAATGATCATCATACCAGCAGACATAGTTATGGCTTATGAACACAAAGAAACACATAATCCATGATTTGTTCTCAGCCAGATGCTACTATAAGAAAAATGATTATACCTATCGCACGTTTCAACTAACTTTTTCAAATCCTATGAAATTCTGTTAAGGAATTTGTTTTGGCTTTGCAGGATGTTGGGCAGGCTGTTCTGGAGAGTTATTCAAGAATATTAGAAAGCTTGGCCTTCACAGTTCTGTCCCGTATCGAGGATGTACTCTATGCTGATTATGTCACTCAAAATCCATCACATGCGGCAACTCAAAGACACCCTTTAAGAGATTATCCACAAAATGCAAGTCCAGATAGTTTTCCCAGTCCTAGAGATGAGAACTACCCGGAGACACCTGGTTCAATGACGTTGTCTGATTTCATGGGTTGGGGTATAGATCAAAGTGATGCTGAGTCTAAGAAGGACTCAACAGCAAATTCAGATGATGGATCCAAAGATGGTGAGGGGAAGCCAAATCATATGCAAAATGGTGAGGGGAAGCAAAATCATATACAAAAGCTTGCCAACTTAGTGACCAACAAGAGGATTTCCTATCTCGACAACTTGAGTGGTTTGAGAAGTCCAACTGCGCGCCATTGACAACTAAAGGGGGAGAGGATTAAAAAAGAAGAGAGTAAATGAATACAAGTCGGAGAGAGAGAGAGATGACTAGAAAAGGAATACTTGAGGAAGAAAGCCTGACCTCTAGATGTAAAATGTTCAGAACCATTGCGGTTCAATATTTGTGTTATGATTAACCCTTTCATTCTATTCCTTACTCTTGTAAATAGGGAAGAATGAGAAAAACTAATTGGCATAAAATGTTTTTTTTTTTTTTTTTTTATCATTTTTCTGTAAAAGAAGTGGTGGTGTAGTTTTTTTTTGTTTGGAGAGAGTTTCATAAACCATATTGTCTGCTCCTGATGATAGCTTTCTTTATCATTGGATAAAGACACCAATCTGTTTTTAGTATAAGCAGAGATTGAACTCAAATCTCTTATTCAACTATCAGAAACTTTACCAGTGAGTTAACTGGAACCTACTAGCGGTGTAGTTTGATAAGTTAGTTAAAATATGATTTTGACAACAATCTCAGATAGAGCTAAGTTTTTCTCGTCTATTTGTACTACACTTCTCCTAACTAATTGGGTTTGAAGCACTCTAATTTACTTTCAGTCTTTTCTCCCCATGCAAGAATAGTCTTATAGCATTTACAGTATGCTATTTGTCAATAGAAGAAAGCAGTAGTTCGTTGTCTTCACAATTGGCATCATAACATCATGAGCTCAGCGTCAATAAAAATCCAAATGATGGTTCAACTACTAACAATAGCCAGTGGAGTGATCAGGAACCATAATTCTCTCATTTATCTGTGGACTTAATAGCAGAATGTTCAGCATACATGAATCACTTTCAAGCACAACAGGTACTCTAGAAATTTGGTTGGTTGGTCGATAAAGTTTTTAGCATTCCGAATATTTGTTAACCAGATGTCCCAAATGCATTTAAGCTTCTGGGAAATGAACCAACAATTTATATCAAGCTGTAACATTCACATTGAGCTATGTTACAATCTCTTGGGGACCAAAGGCATTCATTTCCATTTATCTTCAATACATGCCCTTCATTCCATATTAGAAAGACTAACAGCAAATCAAATGACCATACTATCAACACTAAACAATTATAAATAGAGAGAACAGGCAATGTGCCAAATCGCACTCGAAGTAACTATCATTTGAATAGTCATAGAGAGTCTTGACAGGCTTTAGACATACTTACAAGATCCAAAATCAAAATAAGTCACAATGTCACATACAAAGAAAAGAATCTGAAAGTAAATTAGATCTTGCCACGTGGGCCGAGCTTTGGTGGAAGTTGTGGGCCCTTCACGATTGGCAGGACGTCGCCTGAAGTAGTGGCACTGAGGTAAACAAGGGTGGAACCACCTCCCAATATCAAGAACTTGAGCAATAATCCCCTCTTGGTGAATGGAGCTGCAAATGTCTCAAAGAACTTGCTCTGCAAGTCCATACACACGAATAAGCTATATAACTCGACAATGTTCAAACAAAAATGAAGAAATGTCACAAATTAACCAAAGTTAATTCATTTAAGCAGATGCTAACATTTCTTTACATTATCTTAATGTGCTGCTATCCTACCACACATGCCTTAACAAGTGCTCTTTTCTATGAACTATTTTCTTGCATAAAGTTGTTCTTCTTCTTGTTTTTCCCACTCATAAAAATCAACACCCTATATAAACTCATATAAATCAACACCCTATTTAAACTGTGCTCCTCTCTCTCTTGCCCCTATCAACTACTTTGCTCATTTCATTGACATGTTATAGCATAATCCCCAAATATTTTGCGAAGTGATCACACAGAACCTGCTTTATCCGTCATTACAAATTATCATTTTAATAAGCATCAATAATATATTAAAATCACTCCTTATTCTATTAACGCTTATTTTATTGATTCTAAGGCTATAAGCAACGAGTTGTACTTTTTCACCCTGACAGTATTCTTTATACACCGTTAAAAAAAACAATTTCTCCAGGAGCTTAACAAGCAAAGCTTTCATAGCTCAGTTGGTTAGAGCACCCGTTTAGTAAGCGGGAGGTCTTGAGTTCGACTCTCAATGAAAGCATTTATTATTAATTTACACTTATTTCTAATTCTTTTTTATGCTAAGTCTACAATCTATATCCCTATTTTTTACATGAAAAAAATTAAAATAAAATAATTTGCTCACTATACATGGAAGAATTACCAGTTCAATCAGATGAACATTACCAGCTAAGGATGAATCAGATGGACTTGACGAAGAAAAAATGAGTCACAAACCTGAAGAGGGTTGTATGGTGAAGGTGCATCTGACCCATACAAGTCCCACTGTCCAGTAGTGTTACCCAAGTCCTCCAAATCAAAGTACACACTCTTGTCACCATACTTAGCCACAACAGCACCAGTCCTATATATCCAACACCAACATTCAACAAGTACAATTCAAAAAAAAAAAAAAAAACCTAGACAGACTTATACATATATATACACACTAAATAAGCTCAATTACTGAAAAGGCATTTTCTGGAAACTGAATACTGGTACCTGAAGTTTTTGGACCTTAGGCTCTGGCGAGTGGGCTTGACAGCAAGCTTTGTTCCTGTTAGGGAGCTTCCACCAAGGCCCTTGATGGTGACTGGTTGAACAGCAGCTAAGGTTGCTAGAGAAGCCATGGCCTTGGTTTCAGAGCAACTGATTACTTTTTTTTTAATTTTTTAGCTGGGAAGATGGAAAGTATGCTTGGGTTTTTGATCTTTTGCATGGATTTTGGCATGCCACGTGGGGAACTGGGATTTCTTGAGGGGATATGGATCTTTCATTTAGGTGATGACACATGGATGGGAGCTGGATAAGCCTATCCTTTTGTGATCTTTACGAAAATGTGGACCATGGTTAATTAAAATTCGTTTAGCATTTAGTTGTTTAAAGTCGTTTGAATAAGATGGTTTAATATTAATTGTAACTTTCAAATGAAATTATATATATATATATATATATATATATATATAAAATTTATTAATTAATTAATTTAGGATTGGGTTCAAGATTGTAACTCTAAGTAATGTTAAATTACCCAATAATTTGTTATTGAATTTATAATTTAAAAATCTCACCATTAGATTACATTTCTATATGTTTTTAAAATGAATGTTAATTTTCAGGCCAATTAAATATTATTTGATCTATAAACTTATTTTTTATGTATTATTTTAAATTACAAAACTTTGAATTTAAAGAATTGATTGATGATGTGGCTATTGATTTTCGGTCATTTTAAAATTTTGCAAACAAGAACAGTATATAGAGATAATGTAATCTAACGATGAATTTGTTAAGCTTTCCATCCAATTAAAAAATATTAGATGGTGTAACTTTAATACAACCCAATCTTAATTCTTAAGTGATAGGTTTGTTACCAGCTATTATGGAGGGAATATTAAATGGTGTAACTTTAACCCAGTCCAATCTTAACTCTTAAGTGATAAGTTTGTTACTGGCTATTATGGAGAGAATATTAAGTGGTGTAACTTTAACCCAATCCAATCTTAACTCTTAAATGATAAGTTTTTTATTGGTTATTATGAGAGAATGAAAAAGTAATTTAAGTAATAGATTCAAAATAAAACTAATAACAACTTACTATTAATGATTTGTTGTGAAATTGTTGTGGATGTAACACTTTTCGTTTTTATTAAAAAAATAAAGAAAAATCTTAACAGATGCCCTAAGCGTATTGGTTTATGAATTATTTTTAGAAATATTTTTATGGAAAAATGATAAAGCAATTAATTTTTCTGACAGATTTTTATATTTTCTATGAAAATTGTGTTAAAAATTTCCTAATATGGTTTATTAAAAATTGCCCTACGAGCACTCATTAACATTACCTAAAAATAAAAACTTCCAGAAATATTTATCTCATTGGCTGTGGTCTTTCCCAAAACCACTATTGCTTATGCCACCGTCAAGGATGGACTCAGGATTTTAAGTTAAAGGGGGTTGGAGTATAAGCACAAAAAAAAAAAAAAAAAAAAAAAAAAAAAAAAAATCCAAATAGTCATCCATATAGTATTAACAAATTATAAATATACAAAATTATTGTTTCTTAATATATTAAAATGCAATCATCTACTAACAAAAAAAAAAGGGATTTTTTTTTAATACTAGGCTAGTGTTTTTTTTTTTTTTTTTTTTTTTTTTGGTTGAAGTTAAAGCATTTACAATAGTGGGGCTAAAAAAATCTAGCTTTTAGCACCTTAAAAAACTACTTTATCTATTTTTACTACCTCACTCTTTACAATACAACCAACATCAAATGTTCTATTTTTTTTATCACTTTATTTAAAATTATATAAACAAGTCATTAAAATAATAAGGATGAGAGAATTTGAGTTTTTTGATTGAAGGAAAGAAAGATAATCTTGATAAAATATTG
Organism: Lithocarpus polystachyus; assembly: GCA_033629205.1. NCBI lineage: Eukaryota > Viridiplantae > Streptophyta > Magnoliopsida > Fagales > Fagaceae > Lithocarpus > Lithocarpus polystachyus. The sequence continues at coordinate 24,686,109 of CM066166.1, read as the reverse complement.
TATTTTATTTTTAACAACTTGCTATAGTCAACTGGTATTTATATTGATTTACTATAGTTGCAAAAAATTTAGTTTTAACTTCTCCAATAACACATGATTTTTTGGTTTTTTGGCGATCAAATAGTTTTCTTTTTTGTTAAAATACAATCATCATTATGCATGTTTTTATTGTTTTTGGATAGTTGCTAGTTATGCTAGATTGGCTAGGTTGATTGGAAGAGAAGGGGAACCTAAGATTTTAAAAGAGGGGTCAACTACAAAAATGAAAAAAAAAAAAAAAACGTAAGTAAAAATAAAAAATAAGGGTCTGAGGGGCTTGGGTTCCCTTGGGCCCCCACCTGGGTCTGTTCTTAGCCCTTGTGAGAGAAGCATTTTAAGTTGAAGAGTAAGAGGAATGATAGTGGGAGAATGACAAAGGCATTTATTGAGGGGGCAAAACTTAGATATAGTACCTTACGTATAGTACCTTAGGTATCCCTTTTAAAATTAAAACACCTGTCCACTTACTTAATAGTGGAACTACCGTTTGCTTCTCCGTTTATTTCCTTTCCTTCTTTTATTTTTCCCCTGTTTCAGACTTAAGCATTCTGACTCTTGAACTCCCGCCAAACACTCTTGTACTCCTACCGTTCTCTCTCTCCCTCTCTGTTCTTTTCTTTCTCTCTTTCTTTCCTTCGCTCTTACTCAGGTTAGATGAAATAGACAAATCCAACTCTCTGAATTCTCTATCTCGCTCTGTTTCGCAGATTGGTTGGCGAATACTAAGAAATTTCATTGGTATGTATTGGCTAAATTTCATTATAGGTTTTTAATTCTAGTTGATAGGTTTGAGTTATTTTGAGGTTTGGTAGAGTTTTTCTTTGTTGATTATGATCTAGGTATCAATTTTTGTTATTAGGTCTGTGTTATTATTGCTTTGGTTTGTTTTGATTTGGGTTTTCAATTATAGTTGCTGAGTTTGAGTTATTTTGAGGTTTGGAAGAGTTTTCCTTTGGTTATTTCTGATGAAGGTTTCAATTTTAGTTCATGGGTTTGTTTTAGTATTGCTTTGGTTAATTTTAATTTGGGGTTTCAATTATAGTTTTTGGGTTTGTGTTATTTTGAGGTTTGAAAGAGTTTTCAAATGGCTGAGTTCACCTTGATGAAGCTGAGTTCTATTTTTTTTTCAATGTCTGATGTTTGTCTTTGGTGTCTGATTGATAGTTCAAATCAGAAATTTGAAATTGGAAAGGCAAAAGATTCTTAGAACAACAATCATTTACTAATCTTAGAGAATTAAATTTAAATATCTTGATTTGCATATTTTGGAAGTTGCTGGATTGATATTAGTAAATATCTATAGCTTACCATTTACAAGGTATTTTATGCATATCTATATTTTTTAGTATAAATGAAAATTTCAAGAATTAGGCTATAGACTATCTATTGATGTGATTAATAAATCATGAGTTTTTTTTTTTTTTTGGCAGACCATTGTGTTTTGTAGCATGGGCAAGGACTTTAGCGTGCAAGAAGTTTAGTGTGGTTTTGGATGAATCAATAACTTTTTGGCACGGGCAAGGAGTTTAGTGGTAGACCACTGTGTTCTGTAGCGTGGACAAGGAGTTTTCTTCGCAGACCACTCTGTTCTGTAGCATGTGATCAATAATTTGTTTACTAATTGCTACAAGTGACATTACTTTGTTTTGTTGTTGTGTAGCAGTTTATTTATTGATGCATGTTTTGGGTACTTTCATTGTTATAATTTATCAAGTGTAACTTCTTTAATATTGGATACTTTTTCTGGTCCAAATTCACTACTGGCCTTTTGATTATTTGAACTGTTTTTGCCTTACTTTATTTATTACAATCATCTAAAACTTGAATTGTTTTTATCCATACTCCAGGCATTACCATATTTTTCTTGATACACAATGTCAAGTCTTGCTGCTGCATGCAGTGGGGTACTGCTATTTTTTCCCTTTGCACTGGGTATTGTTGGATTTCTGCACTGGGTATTGTTAGATTTTTGCACTCTGCACTGGTTACTGCTAGATTTTTGCACTGGATAGCTACTGCTTGTAGCGTGTGGGCTACTGTTTTCTTGATGCAATTGCATCAATTGCACTCATTGAATAGGCTTGCTTATGTATCTGATGATGAAAGTGGTAATATATACATGCATGTGTACATAATTTATAGATTGCATCATTCATTTCTTTTGAGCTGAATATTGCCAATTGTTGTACGTGTACAATTTTTTTGTGTGGATTATTTAATTAGTATACTTGAAAATCTTAGGGTCTTCTTGGTTTTGGATGAGGGCTGTATTTATTGGATCATAAATGAATGTAGCCAATTGCTTACTTAGTTATATGCTTTGCCTTCAAGATCATATCTCCACTTCATGCAAGACCCACTTGGAAAAATAGTACCTACTTTGGTATTTTGGATGTCAGAAACTTGAAAGAAAGCATTGATTTTTTCATTCATCAAGTAAAACATGCACCGATATTATTTCTCAGCTTAACAACATGTCCAGCCAATACTAAACTAACAAAATCATTTCACATCACAGAAAATTATTCTCATATACACAAATATGCACTTCCACACAAATGTACTGCACATCTATACACATAGCTCTTAGTTCCCACTATTTTCTTTAAGTGCAGGCAAATGAAGGCTAGTGGACTCTTTTTATAAAGGATGAGGCAACCTATGGTGAACATAGAGCCAAAACTCACAATAAATTCAAATGAAATGGCATAAATGCCCCACTTATAACTCAAAAAAAAAAAAAAAAAAGAACTTAGTTTTGATAATAAAATGAAGTAAACAGTGTTTTATTAAATTGTGAACTCACATGACAAATATCACATGGCATATTGCAAAAAAGAGTACACTAAAGTAAAAACAGAATTCACTAATTAAATACAATGCTTATTGTGCAATTTTTAAATGACTTGCAATTGTACAAAATATTTTGAATGTATTCAACATCTTAAGTCCTATTGTCTATTCAATTGAACACGTCTTTCTGCCATTTGAAATGGTTGAGCTGCAAATCACTTTATGTTTCAAGACATTTGAAATGTTTAAGCTGCAAATCACTTTATGTCTCCATGTTGTAAAAATCATTTGTCCCAACAATGCATATAATTTTGGATATTATAATTGTTTCTTTCAGTTTTCCTACTGGGCTTAGCACTGATGCATCTTGATACTAAGATATTATTTCCAATCAGTGAGGCGATATAACAGGATCAGTCAGACATGCAAAGGCAACCCGGTCTGGTGGCCATCAAAACCACCGTCCAAAAAACAAGTTGCCTCACCTAAATTAGCATCAATTGTCATTGTCACAATATGCCACCTGCAAAGCATTTATAGAACACTTGTGAAAGTGAGTTCTAGTAAATGAAGTAGTACTGACAATTAATACAGCACAATGAAATGACACAGACACACAATGGGAAATGAGTAAGTACAAAATAAATTCTATGAAAGAAAGTATAAAAGCACATGCACTACAATCTTGCTGAATTGTGCCGAGTACATTCGTATAAAGAAAAAGCCCCAGACCTTCCCTCTGCATTACTTGTGACACTGATACTCCACTCCTTTGTAACAGTTGTTTAATAAACTACTATGAAGAAAAAATGCTAAAAAGGAACTACCAACCATTCTCATTTTCTGGAAACTTATTCAAACGAAGCCATGTATATATATACATACATACATACATACATACATATATATATATATATATATATATATATATATATGAAGCCCAATTGTTAAGTTGAAGCAAAATATCATTTTTTTTTAGGATTTGTAGCACAAGTTTAAAATAGAACAGAGCATATGCATTTTTAGGTCATTATAACTTCCCAAGTAAAATACCTAACCAATCTGTGTAGATTAAAAATATGATCATTTAATTCATTACCAGAACTACTTGAGCCAGTGCTTCACGAATCACAGGCTAGCTGAAATCAAAACAAGAGGAAAGTTAACACTGCCCATGTTAAAAATATAAATGAAAAGAAAAGAATATGCAATTTCTGCGTTTGTTTCAGCTGAAAACGAATTCCGGAATTGCTTTTACACCTTTGTGTGTGTTTGGTTCCAACAGAAAATTTGGTCAACTGTAAAATCAATTACACTTTGACCAGAAAATAACCCACTTCAGCCGTAAAACCAATGCAGGCTCCATTTTACCTTCAAACGAATTCCAGCCTTCATAGAGAGAGAGAGAGAGAGAGAGAGAGAGAGAAAGAGAAAGAGAGAGCACGAGACCAGCCAAGCTCTGACCTCACCCCAGCCAAGCTCCAGAGCTCCGGCCTCACCTCAACCAAGCTCCGGAGCTCCGGCCTCACCTCAACCAAGCTCCGACCAGTCCAGCCAAGCTCCAGAATCACAGCCAAGCTCCGGAATCACAGACACCCAAAGAGAGAGAGAGAAAGAGCAAGAAGAGAGAGTGAGCTAGATTGCGCCGTCAAGATCGCGCTGGCGAGATCACGCCTTCAAGATCACGTCCTCATCGTCCCGCCGAGATCGCGCCGTCCTCATCGTTGTCAAGTTCGCGCCGTCCTCCTCGTCAGATCATCGCTGCCGATCTCGTCCGATCGCCGTCTCAATTTCCTCGCCCATGACCAATCTCGTCGCCGATAAACGATCTCGTCCGCATCGAGCTCCGGCCTCACTGTTTCTTCCTCCTCAATCTCTCACTCTTTCCCGATTCCTTTTCCTCAATCTCACTGTTTCTTCCTCTCGTGCCGTACTCAAGATGTTTTTATTTTAATTCTTGGTTGTGTTAAGTGAATTGATTGAAATTTTTTGTTATAAAATTTGTTTGGGAGCTGAGAAAATAAATGAGAAAATGTGTAAAATTTGTAGGAAAATGGTATTTTCAGAATGTTACCAAACACCGTAAATCATTTTTTGGACTATTTTCCATTGCAAAACCAAACACCTAGATTTCATTTTACTTACGGGAATTTACTTTCCCCTGCATTCATTTTACATTCGGAATTCGATTTACATTGAACCAAACGCAGCCTTATACTGGCTTTAAGGTTGTATAGGACCAATTTACTAAGTACTAACACTACACCAAAACATCTCCATGCTGTCAAAGTTGATTTCTAACAAAAGCAACTGCATTTGAGCTGAAAAGCAATATAAAAAATGTTAAGCAACTGCAAACCAGCCAAGAAAGACTACAATTTAAAGGACTTTCAAATTCATTATCGACAAGAAAGATTACAATTCAAAAATATAATCTTTTAAGTCTTGAAGACATCAACGGGATTGAGCCATCTGTGACCACTTTCCTTAGAGATCAAAGACAGAATCAAAGCCATGGAAAAGATATTAGAGATTGCTATGACTTGTAGCGTAGGTCATAAATATTAATAGAACTTTGACATGTTTGATCTCCCACATTCTCATGGAAATAGGGTATTTAAACGCAGCACAAGGAAACTTATGCCTTTATTTTTAGCACACATATATTTCTATAATCATCAAGGAAACATTATTCTCATTAAAATGGTGTTCAAGTAACCTAATTCACTTCCAAAATATGCAAATCAAGATATTTAAATTTAATTCTCTAAGATTAGTATATGATTGCTGTTCTAAGAATTTTTTGCCTTTCCAATTTCAAATTTTTTATTTGAACTATTAATCAGACACCAAAGACAAACCTCAGACATTGAAAAAAAAAAAAAATTAGAACTTAGCTTCATCAAGGTGAACTCAGCCATTGGAAAACTCTTTCAAACCTCAAAATAACACAAACCCAGAAACTATAATTGAAACCCCAAATTAAAATTAACCAAAGCAATACTAAGACAAACCCATTAACCAAAGTTGAAACCTTCATCAGAAATAACCAAAGGAAAACTCTTCCAAACCTCAAAATAACTCAAACTCAGCAACTATAATTGAAAACCCAGATCAAAACAAACCAAACCAATAATAACACAAACCCAATAACAAAAATTGATACCTAGATCATAATCAATAAAGAAAAACTCTACCAAACCTCAAAATAACACAAACCTAGCAACTAGAATTGAAAACCTATAATGAGATTTAGCCAATACATACCAACGAATTTTTTTAGTGCCAGCCAACCAATCTACGAAAACAGAGTGAGATAGAGAATTCAGAGAGAGCTGGATTTGTCTATTTCATCCAATTTAAGCGAGAGAGAAGGAAAGAGAGAGAGAAAGAGAAGAAAACAGTTTTGGGGTTTTGGGTTTTCAGTTCTCTCGTGGGAAGTCTTTAGTCTGAAACAGGGGAAAAATAAAAGAAGGAAAAGAAATAAACAGAGAAGCAAATGGCAATTCCACTGTTAAGAAAGTGGACAGGTTTTAATTTTAAAAAGGGTATCTAACGTATATTACCTAAGTGGACAGGTTTTACTTTTAAAAAGGGTATCTAACGTATAGTATCTAAGGTATTGTATCTAAGAAATTGTATCTAAATTTTGTCTATGTTGTAAAATAGAGGAAATACATATAGGCAAGAGAATAGAATATGAGGATGATATTATATTTAAATTGCTTCTTGTCTAGTGTTCATCTACCGCAACATATTATTTCTGAACTGATATACATATTTCTATCTTTTACTCTCTGTGTCTCTCTAATTTCCTCAAATGGAGCGAAGGTCCATATATATACGCGAAAGATGAACTGAAGAAATAACTACAAAGGGGGCAAGATCCCCTAAAGGTGCTTCAACCATTTAATGTGATGGACTTACGTCCATCACCCGTGAAGATTAAATAGTCTTCACCAAAAGGGAATAGTGTAAAGAAAATAGTACATAATACTCCCCCTTCCAAAGAATCTGCCTTGTTAAACCCTTGCCAAGGAAAAGCTCTTTGGGGAAAAAAAAACCAATGGCTAAGGAAAAAGAGTACATTATTCTAGTGAGTTTTAAGTGCCCTTAGGTTGCCTCATTAAAACCTTGCAAAGGAAAACCCAGTAGGAAAAACTTAAGCGAAGGAAAAAGAGTACAATCAGCACAGATCATTTTCTCCCCCTTATGAGTACATATATCTTCAAAGATCTTTAAGCCGACGCATGCCAATATTGTGTACTATCTTCTTAAATGTTGCAGCTGGTAATAACATAGTGAATAAATCTGCCAAACTGTCACTTGACCGTATTTGCTTGTCATCAATTTCACCGTTCTTTTGGAGCTCATGTGTATAAAAGAATTTTGGTGAAATTTGCTTGGTTCGATGACCTTTGATATATCCTCCCCTGATCTGAGCAATACAAGTAGCATTGTCTTCATATAAGATTGTAGGGCTTTCCTTGATTGATGATAAGCTGCATTTTTCTCGAATGTGTTGAATTATTGTTCTTAGCCAAATGCACTCACGAGTTGCTTCATGGATCACAATAATCTCCGAGTGATTAGAGGACGTGGAAGATAACGTTTGCTTGACAAATCTCCATGAAATAGCAATGTTGCCACAAGTGAACAAATAACTTGTTTGTGATCGGCCTTTATATGGACTACAAAGGTAACCTGCATCTGCAAATCCAATCAACTGTGGATTTGACCTTTTTGGATAAAATAATCCCAAGTCAGTTGTTCCACGGAGGTAGCATAATACATACTTGACTTCATTCCAATGTCTTTGGGTTGGTGCAGAACTATATCTTGCTAGCAAATTTACTATGAAGGAAATGTCAGGCCGTGTGCAATTTGCAAGATACATTAGAGCACCAATTGCACTACGATATGGTACTTGGGAACCAATAATTTCTTCATCATCTTCTCGAGGAAGAAAATGGTCCTTTTTGACATCTAGTGATATTCAAAGGGTGAGCTTTATCCATTAGGAATTGTCTTAGGACCTTTTCTGTATATGTTGACTGATGAACAAAAATTCCATTTGGAAAATGTGCAATTTGCAGTCCAAGGCAAAATTTTGTTTTACCGAGATCTTTCATCTCAAACTCATTCTTTAAATAATTTGCAGTCTTTGTGAGCTCTTCTGGAGTCCCTATAAGATTTAAATCATCAACGCATACCGCAACAATAGCAAATCCGAATTTTGAGTTTTTCATAAAAACGCATGGACAAATTGGATTATTCACAAATCCTTCTTTTAATAAGTATTCTTTGAGGCGATTGTACCACATGCGTCCGAATTGCTTTAATCCATATAAGGACCTTTGTAGCTTGATAGAATACATGCTTCGGGTTGTGGAGTCATATGTGTTAGGCATTTTATATCCTTCAGGGATTTTCATGTATACATCATTATCTAATGATTTGTATAGATACGCTGTGACCACGTCCATTAAATGCATGTCTAAATTTTCTGTTACCACCAAGCTAATCAAAAATTTGAATGTAATTGCATCCATTACAGGAGCATATGTTTCCTTATAGTCAATGCAAGGCCTCTGTGAGAAACCTTGTGCTGCAAGTCGTGCCTTGTACCTCGTAATTTCATTTTTCTCATTATGCTTTCATACAAATACCCATTTATATCCGATGGGCACTACACCCTCAGGTGTTAGGACTACAGGTCCAAATACTTGATGTTTCTCAAGTGAATTTAATTCTACCTGAATTGCCTCTAATTACATTGGCTAATCATTTTTACATTGACATTCTTCGACGGATTGTGGTTCCAATTCAAGATCATTACTTCCGGTAATGTCAATGGCAACCTTGAATGAAAATACGTTGTCAACAACAATTTTATTTCTATCCCATATATCTCCTGTACTCACATAATTTATTGAGATCTCATTATTTTCAAGTACCTGATCCTCTTCAGGGGATAACCTTTCAGGGGACTCCTCTTTAGGAGGGCAACTTTCAGAGGGTGTATTTTTAGGAGAATTATGAATTTTAGATAGATAAATTATTTCCGTTGCTCGTTTCATGGGTATAGCTTCTTCAGGAGCAATAACTTGTTTTTCTTGCATTTTTCTCTTTTTGGGGATTTTATCTTTAGCCCCAATAGGTCTTCCACGCTTCAGGTGTGGTTTAGACTCATTTGCTGCTGTATTAATGGATTGTCCTATAGGGACTTCAGTCCTTGCCAGGGTATTAGTAGCTGGAATGTGAGATTTCACAATTTTCTTACTGTCAGTGAATACATCCGGTAATTGGTTTGTAATACTTTGTAAATGAATAATCCTCTAAACTTCAAGTTCACATTGATTTGTGTGAGGATCGAGATGGGATAACGTCAAAGCATTCCAAGTTATCTCTCTTCGTGCTTCTGGCAACAACTTTTCTCCCCCTAATTTTGGGAAGACTGTTTCATCAAAATGACAATCATCAAAATGTGCCTTAAAAACATCACCAGTTGAAGGTTCAAGATATCTAATAATAGATGGAGAATCAAAACCAACATAAATTCCAAGTCTACGTTGAGGACTCATTTTAGTGTGTTGTGGAGGTGCAATGAGAACATATACAACACAACCAAAGATTCGAAAGTGAAAAACATTTGGTTGTTGATCACAAATAAGTTGCATTGGAGAGTGTTTATGGTAAGCAGTTGGTCTAATATGAATTAATGATGCAGCATGTAATATGGCATGTCCCCAAGTAGAAATAGGTAATTTGTTTTTCATAAGCAAAGGACGAGCAGTCATTTGAAGTCTTTTGATCAATGATTCAGCTAAACCATTTTGAGTGTGTGTATATGCAATAGGGTGTTCAACATCAATTCCAATTGACATGCAGTAGTCATTGAAAACTTGAGATGTAAATAAACCTGCATTATCTAAGCGAATTTTCTTAATTGGATGATCTAGAAATTGTGCCCACAACCTAATGATTTGAGCAAGCATTCTAGCAAATGCAGCATTCCTAGTAGAAAGTAGACAAACATGTGACCATCTTATTGATGCATCTATAAACACCGTAAAATATTTAAATGGTGCACAAGGTGGGTGTATAGGTCCACAAATATCTCCTTGAATTCTCTCTAAGAAAGATGGAGATTCCATACTAATTTTTGATGATGATAGTTTGATAATTAATTTTCCTTGAGAACAAGCAATACATGAATGGTCATCTGATGAAAGAATCTTCTGATTCATTAAGGGGTGTCCATGAGAATTTTCATTGCTTCTACGCATCATTGTTGATCCCGGATGTCCAAGACAATTATGCCAAAGCATAAAAATCAGTGGATCAGAGCACTTCTGGTGCATTGCAACATTTGCTTCAATTGATCTCAATGTAGTATAATATAATCCAAAAGAGAAAATAGGTAGTTTTTCTAGTATAAGCTTCAGGCTCAAAACCATTGAAGTAATATAAAGATATTCTTCATTGCCTTCATTATTGGTTTCAATATCATAACCATTACTTTGTATATCCTTAAAGCTAAGTAAATTTCTTCTAGATTTAGAAGTATACAAAGTATCATCAATGCAAAATTTTGTGCCCTTAGGCAACATGAAATTTGCTCTTCCAGAGCCTTCAATAATGTTTGATGAACCAAATATGGTATTGACCTTAGCTTTAATTAAAGTTAAATTTTGAAAATACTTCTTACCTTTAAGTATTGTGTGCGTTGTTGCACTGTCTGCTAGACACAAATCTTTCTCTATCATCTTGGAATTAAAGCCATGAGTAAAATCTATGTCTCTTCAAGTATGCAAAACATATACTTTGAATTTTAGTACTTTGAAAGAAAATAAACACATAATGAAGCAACTTTAAATTCATTAATGAAAATCAAAATACAAAATAGAGTAATGATATTGAACAATTAGCATGTAAAGATATAAAAAGATCATAAGGAGAATACAAAAGAAAAATAGGAAAATCATATTGCTAATACCAAATCTATATCCCTATCTTCTCTCTATTTTCTGATGATATTATATTTAAATAGCTTCTTGTCTAGTGGTCATCCACCACAACATATTATTTCTGAACTAATATACATATATCTCTCTTTTACTCTCAGTGTCTCTCTAATTTCCTTAGTGCATTCCAAAGGGAGAGAAGGTCCTATATATACTCGAAAGATGAACCGAAGAAATAACTGCAAAGGGGGCAAGATCCCCTAAAGGTGCTTCAACCATTTAATGTGATGGACTTACATCCATCACCCGTAAAGATTAAATATTCTTCACCAAAAGGGAGTAGTGTAAAGTAAATACTACATAATATATTAGACCATTTTAGAAAATACGGTGTAAAAATTGTATAAACTTCCACCAATTACCAATCTCTCTCTCTCTCTCTCTCTCTATATATATATAAAGTAAAGTAATTAGCAAAAAAAAAAAAAAAAACATTGGAACTTTTTTTTTTTTTTGAGAAATACATTGGAACCTTTTTTTATTTTTTGTTTTGTTTTTTTGAGTTGGAGAATCAAATACATTGGAATTTAATTAAGTTTGATTAGTACAAGTGGAATGCTATTTCACTATTCATAAGGGCAACTCACAAAGTTTAGGTCAATTTCGGACCCCTATATTATCAATTTATAATATAGGGTATGTATTTGAAATTAACCAAAATCTTAGGGATTTTTTTCTTTTTTCTTTTATAAAATGCTCTTAAAAGACAATGGCCACATAAAATTATTGTCTAAAAGTATCAATCCAATGACGCGTTATGTGTTATCCAATACACGTAAATATTCACTCATAATGTATGAGTCTCACATACTTGTAAGATTCATATATAGTAGATTCTAATTAGCTTAAATAGTAAATTCTTTGATGGTTGAATAAGAAATCTGGAATTTAATTCTTATCTACACCAAAAACCGATATCTGTCTTGGTTTGAAGATAAAGAGGGCAATTATTAGAAGCGGATGTCATAGATTAAAACTCTATAAAAAAAAATCCATGTATGTATACATTGTGGGTGAGAATTTTTTTCCTTTTTAAAATAAACAAACACACACAAACAAGAGATAAGAAATGAGAATCTAACAAAAAGTCACATCACAAATTTCACTAAAAAATATGGTAACTTTAGAGGAGGGTATGATAAGTCATACTACATATATAATACACTCTATTAAGCAATGTGAGTGAGAAGTTACGTGAAAACATGAATAGATTAAAACTCTATAAAAAAAATCCATGTATGTATACATTGTGGGTGAGAATTTTTTTCCTTTTTAAAATAAACAAACACACACAAACAAGAGATAAGAAATGAGAATCTAACAAAAAGTCACATCACAAATTTCACTAAAAAATATGGTAACTTTAGAGGAGGGTATGATAAGTCATACTACATATATAATACACTCTATTAAGCAATGTGAGTGAGAAGTTACGTGAAAACATGATATATACTTGTTCCAACTCAATGTCTATTGGCGTCTTGACTTGATGATGAAAAACAATCATCATAAAATGAAAGCTATATTTCGAATACATATTTCAAATCCTACTGTAAAAAAATATAATGATTTACAGAAACTCATTTATATAATGTCATATAAAATTAATCAAATAATTTATTTTTAATTTTTTTGCCCATGAAATCCATTAAAAGTTTTGGTTACTAGATCACATGGGTTGTTTGAAATGGCAAGAAATAGCATGAAAATGTAGTGACAACTGAAGATTAACGATGAATACGAAGAAATTAACCTTTACGCATACGCATACTTGTGAAAAATTTCCTGGAATAAAAGGGAAAAAAGCATGTTTATTACGTAAATTTGAGAATGGTTGTATTAGATTTCAATAGAAAACTGTTAAATGAATTACATGGTAATCATGTTATACCCCGCTCCTATCTTTTTTTGGCGAGAAATTATACAAATGTTATACTTATCATATACAAAAAGATTACATGAATAATATAAAGTTGTGTATTCCCTACGTTTGCTTAATATGGAAACAAAATAACAGCAAAAGTATATAGCAAGCCATGCAAGCATATCTGAAGGTGTTTTTTTATTTTTATTTTTTCAGTACATATCTGAAAATTAATGAGTGATAAATATTCCCATCTTTTGCTAAAGCCTATATAAACCCAACTTATATCACTCATTTCTTGCATATTGAAAAGCAAAGAAGAAGAGAGAAAAAGAAAAAGAGATGGTGTACAACGTTTCATTCCTAGATCATGTGATCAAGATGGTGGGTGGTCGCCTATATTGGCAGATATTTGTGCGTAAAGATTTCTGCACCAAAGGCTAGCAAGCGGAATGCTGTTGTTTGTGGCATATCAACAGCTTAATGGTGGTTACTACTATAAATAAACTGTCATAATATTAATAAAAGTGCATGTTTTTCATATTTTGTTTATCTGTGAATCTGTGATGAATGTTATTTACTTCGTTGATGGAATGTTGTTTGCACATTCTTTGCACTAATTAAAGGCCTCTCTCTCTCTCTCTCTTAAATAGCCTTAGAGCAATATTTTTAATTTTTCTTTGCCACTTTTATTTTCTCTTCGAAAAGTCTTTATATTGTTTAATTGCAGTAGTACTCTTTTTGTTGGTTTTGTGTTGTTCTTACGACTCAAACGAACTCTCTATTTGGCGGTGTTAATTAAACTGGACGTAAGACATTAGACACCTTGATCCCATAGCACAACTTAGAATTACCTCACATTATTTTCTAATTTCTGAGTTTCAATAAACAAACTACCAAAGCTTGTGCGTCCACTGTGCCATAGTATTAGGCCAGGCCAATTTCATAGCACTGTCTACAAAGGTTGAGATACCATGGTCTCATTTCCCAGAAGATGTGCCATAATAGGCCAATTTCATAAGGCTGATTATTGAGTTTGAGTAATTCCTTAGTCATTTTAAGAGAGGATTCCAAAAGGTTTATTTATTCATTTGTTTTTATCAATAGCTAGCATTAATCCTAAATGATATGGATTATGGCATGCCTAACAGAATTATAAACTTTGGGGTAAAAAAAAAAAGGGAAAAGAAACTTAATTTGAGAAATTAATACTTCTTAAAGTGTGACAATATAAAATGAACCTTAGTTTCTTATTAGGTTCAACATGTGGAGAAGATATCTCATGAAGTGGTCTCATGAGATCTCTTTCTCACAACATTGGGATTCAAATATTTAGGATCCACACATGTTCTTGTGACAGAGATGCCTCATATGATAGTTTTCAAAATAAATCACACGTCATGCCTAGAAAAATCCTAGAAGATTTTTATAATATTTAAAAGCTGAAACATTGCATTTATTATTACTAGCTACTCTCCTGTTAAGCCGTATCAGTGTAATATTTCAATCCATTTCAATTCACTTCGGTCCATTGTGGTCTACGTTGGTCTGTTGGGTCCATTCTAGGTCACTTCGGTATGTTGGTTCAATTTTGGTCCTTTGGGTCTATTACAGTCCAGCTTGGTCTATTTGGTACACTTTGGTTCATTTTGGTCCGTACTTTAAAGAATGAAAAATATGAAATTTAAAAATTTTAGTTATTCTTGTACCAAAAAAAAAAAAGAGAAAAATATAATGCATAGTGATAATAGTTGGAAAAATATGGGCTACTTCAAAAAAGAATAATATCTGAAGTCAAAAAAAAAAAAAAGAATAATATCAATAAAATACAAAAAATAATAAAATTATATATTTATAAAAATAAAGAGGCGGAAATTACTTTTTAAAATTGTTAAATTTTTAGGGAAAACAAATTATCTACAATAAAATTTAAGAATAAATTATACATTATACCATTTCACATAATTATATATTCTGATGTATCTAGTGTTAGTATATTACTGAGTCATTTATATATCAACCCAACCACCAGTAATAATTAATCGTGCTAACTGCTAAGACATTCACAAGAAATGGGCCTGCCTTTGAAATCTATACGCTTCTCCTCCAAGCATTTCTTAATTCTTAGTCTACGAACTCAGCCTCGTTCAATAGATCTTGTTTTTAATTGTTAAACGTGGGCTGTGTGTAATTGCTTCATATGAATCATCTCCAAGCATATATGCTGTATTTTGGTTTTGATGAATATAAATATGATAGAAGATTAGCAGACCGAAATTGAACCTCAAAATGATAGAAATTTTAGCTCTCTTGCTTCTAAAACAGATGAGAAACAATTTACTTTTATTTCCATGCTTCCGAAATTCAAGATAAGATGAGTTGGGCATGAAAAGATTGTAAGTGAAACCTGTTTTAGATGTAAGCACAATCTGGATGATACATGCAGGACGCTGCCTTTTGTATTGGTTGATTGACCAAATATTAATTACAAGTCCTTTTGTACACAATAATACCTTCCAACGCACATTATCAGCTAAATAGAAACAACCCCCGTGGAAGAAACAAATAATAAAACCATCAAGGTTTTGCTGCGACAAATTTGACTTCGTATATTGGTCCTCAGGAGCAATTGCATTGTTAGAGCATTTGCATCAGGAAATGTCATTCTATCTTATTCTACCATCCCAAAAAGCTACTTTATTAATTATACCATACCATTTTACAACATACCCAACATCCCAAAATTCCATTTTACCATACTACACATTAAAATAATATAAAGTAAAATAAAAATATTCTCACTACAATTACAACTCAGCAAGCCCAAATATCCGCCGGCGATTCGTACTCATTGTGATTAACTGATTCCGGCGACATGTACAAAGAATTTGATTTTCCCATTGTCGAACATGAGGATATTCTGAAGCTTCAAGTCACAGTGAACAAACCCTTTAATCAAATAGAAGAAGCCAACAAGATTTGTAACCCTCCACAACTAGATCCGTCTCACTCTCTCTCTCTCTGCTATCTTGGATTCTCTCTCTCGTCTCAGCCACGGCCGAACCCATGGTTTTGTTGGTTTCTGGGGGTGACAAAACCATCACCGTGAGAGAGATATGTGAAAGAGGGGTTTGGAATGTCAGGAGAGAAGAGATACAGAGATTGATGGAGAGAGAAAGAGGCAGATAAAAGGTATGGAATAAAATATATTAAACCGGTTTGCAATTGTGCTACAATACCATTGCAAATTTGCAATGGTACTGTAGCACAATTGTAAATGTTTTTGGGTTTACAAGTCTTGGTGCTGGAGGTTTTTGAAGTTTTGATTCTAAATCTGTCTACATATGGCATTTGCAATTTCAGATGCAGATGCTCCTACGGGTATTTGATAGCCTTTTCTATTTCCTATAAATGTATTATAAAAATTTTCTTGAAATGATTTATTAGCAATTGCCCTAAAACCACCTATTAACATGACCCATTTAAAAATTTGATAAAAATAATTATTTTAATTTATGTAGTGTAAATTAGTGCAACGAGGACTATTTTGATATTAGATAGAAATTTTACTCTAGTCTAATCTAAGTATATATGTGTGTGAATCTCTCTTCTAGGGACTTAAATCTCGGCTCTTACTACACACATCCTACAAACACTCATACTTGCGGAGTGACCATCGTAACAAAGATGTGCGGTAGTTGCAACGAGGACTATTGGGAGCACTAAACAGTGAAGATTTTTAACGATTGCCAAACATATCTAAGAACCGTATCAAAGTATAATTATTAAAATGTGCATTAACTTTTAATGACCTTTTTAAAGATACCTAGAGTTTTTCTTCAAAAAGATTAAAACCAACTCTCTTTAATGTTCATATTGTGGCAAGCAGCTCCTGCACTTTGAATTGAACTATAGCTTAAAACAATAAAACTGGTTCAGAAATCCACCTTGAAGGATTAATAAAGTATCAAGTATTGTTCTTCTCGAAAGCAGAATTCAAACCAACTATAGCATATGCAAGTTCCAAGGCAAACAACAGTTATAAATTATCTTTCTCAATAATCAGATGATGATGAAGAAATTTCATCAAATTATGCTCAATGCAATGAATATAATTGTTTGGGATTGACCTTTATGGCTTTAATTACCCCGAATCATGTCCAAATCAAAAATTTGAAGAACAATAGTTTTAGGGTTCAAAGCTATCTATAATAAAGAATTTCTGTAAAATAAAAACTCAAATATTCAAGAAGAATGATTTTAGTGACATTATAAATTAAGTAAGATACAAAAATCATTTTTTTTCAAAAATATTAACTTGCTTCCTAACCACAAATAATACTAGACAATTTTTGGGTGCTTTTCCTCAAAACTAATTCGTGGTCTTAACTAAACCAAAGCTTGCACGGGGACTTTTATTTTTATGGGTGACATTTTGAACAACAATGCTACAGTTTTCACAACTATTTCATAACTTATCAAGGTCAATTTTGTTTCATCTTTTTACTTTCTTTATTTTAAGTCAATTCCAACAACTCCGAATAAGATTTGTTTGTTTTAAGCACAAATTAGTTTTTGGAAGAGAAATTCACAAACAGTACTATCAAATACTGTTCTTGGTGATGCTTGTTACTAGCCCAAATATCATAGGCAATTTTCATGTCTTGATTCAAAATTTATTACGAAAATCTTATAAATTGATATGTTATTAATTATAAAAAAATAATTTAGATATTAATATCATTGAAAAATGACACCAATCACCTTATTTTTCCATATCAATTCGTAAACACATTTCCATGCAAACAGTTTTGAACCAAAATTGGGTTCTAGTTATTTTTATACCTACAGTCCCTTCTAATCTCTCCCTCTTCTCCAACCAAAACCTTGTGGCTTGATTGCTTCAGAAACCCAGATGAGAACTTATTGAAAAACTGCTGCATGTCATTCGATCCCAAACGTAACTACATGAGGCATTGTCCTTGGATCTCTTGCAATCTCAGAATCAATCTTGAGCAGTCCTCTCCCATTTTGGATGTCAATGAAGTACTGATTGTCAAAAAATGAAGGCAGAGTTATCATTTAAAGCAAATGCTACATCTGATAAATAAGGATCGCTACAAATAATTTGCAGCGCCAACGAGAAGATAGGTGACAATGTGGGATCAGCTATTGGAGCCGCTCCTGAAAGTTTCGGCAATGGCCTATGCCCAGAGTATGTGCTCCTGCAACCAAACAGCAAATACAAGATATTGTGACTGTATATTGTTGATTTAGAATGCTTTAGGGTTTTACTAGCTAGAGGGTATTTTGTGTCCTTTATGGCATTTTCTGACATTGCAAATGGACTTTGAGCAACAAATATGTGGAAATAATGTCTAGCGCCCCAACACCAACAGGATCAGCTACTACTATAAACAACAGAATCTTTTTTCCCCTACAACAAGTGAGGGTGAAAAGAATTGAATCTAGGTTTCTCAATAGAGATGAAAATTCAAATAGGGTGTAAAACACCTATGAACGTTTAGACTCTCAATTCACAAATTACCAATACAAGCTTATAATCAAACAATGTAAGTGCGGAATATGAAAATAAGTTAAAACAAAATTGGTAAAACAATCTAAATCGAAATTAATCACAACCATAGCAGTAATTAAAAGGCAAAAATTAAGGGAAGTGAGATGCAAATACAAAGACAACACAGTGATGTGTTATCGAAGAGGAAATCGAAGTCCTCGGCGAAAAACCTTTCCGTCGCCTTTCAAACGATCAATAATCCACTAGAGAATGAAGTTAGGATATATGAATATCAGAAAACTTTCCAAGCCTAATCTACCCAGTGCACCTAAGCCGTCCAAACTTCTTGCTCCAACAAGGTACGCCGAACTTTGTTTTCTCTGGCTTACCGGATCTCACAATCGCCCATTGCATCAACCAAAATGAATTGGTCCCTTTTGAACTGCTTTCCAATCACCAAAATATCTTCTCACAGACTGATATGTTAGTAGTAGGAAGCAGATGATTAGCTCTCTCCTTGCTTGCAGAAAAAGAGTCTCTTCTTCCAGTTAAAATCTGTATAAATGGTACTCCTGACTGTAATTTCAAATTTTAAGTACATAGTTAGCAAATGAGACTCATGTCTTGGCCTAATTGTAAATTTATTTTCTTTTTGCTTGTACAATGATGGGCATCTATAATTAATGGTAACTAACTAATACATTTTCCATAAAACTCAGAAAACAGTATGAGGACAGACTTCCTCAAGAGAACTTTTTATGTTTTGTATGAGATCGAACTTTCTTAATCCGAAATTCTTTTCAGACGATCCTTCAATTGTCAAGCTGCTTGATGAGTCCTTGAGAAGAATTGAAGCATCACAACCCTGCATAAACATTCCAGTCAAGTACGAAGAAATATGGAAGCTATGAATATTGAAATTATTTGTAATATTACCATGCAATATCTATATCGTAGTATAATATTCTAGTATTTCTGAAACAAAGCCACCAATAAAAGAGAGAGAGAGAGAGAGAGAGACATCAACTTGACAGTCATGGAAAGCCATTCTTAGAAGAAATGCAGCAGTGGTAGGATCTGTTAGCATACTGGTTTTCGTCAGCTCTTTGACAATCATCTCAGAATTAGGACACCTATGTTCATAGAAGTGTAGCTCAAGTCCACCAACCCTTTTCTCCTTTGCAATCACACTAGCAGAGAAGCAACAAAACCATTGGAAACCCCAGTATACCTTAAAGCTTTAGAACTCTACCCCACAAAAATGCTGAACCTTGAGAGCTTCCCCCGTATGAAATGCTGAGTCCCTTTATAGGAATTTTTATTTTATGTAACCGTTAGATGTGTAACCACACTTACATAAGTATGTGTAACAGTTACACATATTACCTTCTCCTTTTGCAGCTAGTTTCATGTTAAGACAACTTTAATTTTGTGGGAAAAATTATACCATAATATATGGGAGTACACTCAATCTAAACAACTGAAAATAGCATAAATATATGATATCGATAGTAGATCTAAGATGAGGCCGACCAAATTTCATTACTATGCATGTGTGAACTAATTAATTAAATCCAAGTGAATACAAGCAAGGCGATGCATGTCAACCAAACTTGTAGTTCAAGCATATTATCCACAATAATTACTTGCCCTCAAAAGATATTCACATTAATCGGGTACCATGTTAATTTCCAAAAAATATAAGTATAATATATGAAAGACGGAAGGGTTCTGAAGTCAATAGGGTAATTTACTCTACCATAAAAGAGGGAAGAAAAAAAAAATCTCTTTGCTCCCTATATATCTCTTAATTCTGGATTTTCTTTTTTCTTTTTTTGGAAAGCACAATTCCTGAGAATAGTGGATCAGTGCACATCATTTGCGCTGCGAAGATCTAACAGTGAGAAGTAAGAACCATTATTGTCCTTGGGAGGAAGGAAGCAGTCGTTCAGACTTATAAATCAATTATACCCATATAACTCTATTGCCTAATGTCAAAAATCCCAAAAGGATGATATATATTACAGGCGTATTTGTATCATAAGTTCTTGCTAATATATTTAAATATTTTCTCCTTTGTACTATCTCAGATTTCTAGTAATTTTCATTTTGGCAGACTCATTACAAATAGGGTAGACTCAATACATGTTTTATTGGACTTTCTATTATTTATTTATTTTGTTTAAAACCCGTTCTTATTTTTTGAATTGTAAAACTGTTAATTAAGTTTTTGAATTTAGCTTTTATTAATCTCATTTTTACAAATGATAAGGAAAATTAATTGTCAATTATTATTTGATACATTGGTAACAATATAATTTTGTGAAACATTTTATTGTTTCAATAGGTTTAAATTTCTATTTGCTTATAATAGTTTTGGGACTTTTCTTAAAGGAAGGGGAAAGAATGCAAAACCCACATATTTTTTCTTAAAAAAAAATACCAGTTATCATTCTACAATTTTGAGATCTTTCTTTACAATTTTTTTGGACCTTTTGCTTATAAAATGGGGGCCTTGGGACCATCATAAATTTCTGTGGACTGGTGGGGGCCTTAGGCCTTGAGCTGTCCTCTATTACAAATAATGTGGCAATGGCTTTTTATTTCTTTTGGTTAAAAGACGAAATTCATTCAAAGCTAAACAAACACATCAGTTACAGAGCATATTCTGTTTACATACTACCCAGCAGAGTCCTCATCTAACATATTCCTAATGTCCACAGGCGGACAATCAAAGGCAATAAACTCAACATCCTGCTCAGTGCTCATCCTAGCTAGCATATCCGCACACTGATTGGCTACAAGGGATGAAATATTTAAATTGCAGGATAACATAAGTCCCTCCCTAAGCCCCCATAATTCAGCTACAAAGCTGGTAGATATTCCTATACGCTTCGAAAAACCAGCAAGCTATCTACCATTCTCATCCCTAACCACTCCACCACAACCTGCCAAGTCTGGATTCCCCTTTGCAGCCCTATCAGTGTTTAGTTTGCCCATCCTCCTTGAGGTCTCTCCCATCTTACTCTCTTGATGATGTTGCGTGTTAGGCCTCTCGGAGATGAAGCACAGAACGCGAACTCCTCCGCTTGATTTAGTATCTCCATAGTTGGCTTCGGGTTTGGATTCTTCCTATTAAAGACACAATTTTTTCTGCTCTTCCATATGTTCCATACGGCAAAGCAAAAAATCGTTTTCCAAGGAAAATTCCCAACAGCATAGTTGTTGCTCGAATTCTTATTGTTACTCAGCCCATCCTGCACGATTGACAACCAAAATTCATGGTTTGAAGGCTGAACTCCCAGCTGTCTCCAAACAGTCTTGTTAACCTGAGCACAATCCCTTAGGGCATGCAATATTGTTTTAGCTTCTTCTTGACAAATGGGGCAGCAATCATCATTAATCATTCCCCTTCGCTTAAGGCAGGTCTTCACACCGATGCTCTCATGAGCACATTGCCATAAGAAGGTTTTGATGCGAGGCAGTATCATCAATTTCCAAATCCAATTTGCAGAGAAGGCCACATTTGTATCAGTCCCCATGGCAAGTTTATAAGCACTCTTTAAGTGAAAATCCCCTCTAGGATTATTCACCCAAGCTAGCTTATCGCTTACTCTTCCTATTAAGGGTGTCGGGATTGCTTGGAGCATCAATTTGATTTCTGACGGAAAAACAAAAGGCATTCGATCCTAGTCCCATCCTGTATCAAGCATGTCATCCTTGACTTCTCAACTAGAAGCTTCTCGAGGAAGAGGGCCTTGAATAAGCTGTCGAAGAGGGCCCATCTTTGTCCAATTACCATACCAAAAATTCAGCTTGCTATCCCTTCCCACCATCCACATGCTGCCTTTGGTGAAGACCTTTCTACCTTTCTTAATGCCTACCCAAACACGAGAGCAAGAAAGTCTATTAGCATTAGGAGTATTTACTCTTCTGTAATTGCAATACTTGGCTCTTAATACTTTAGTCCAAGGGGATTCTTTTTCAGTGCTTAATCTCCTGTTCAGCTTTGCAAGAAGGGCAATAATTCTCCCCTTTGCTGTTTGCAGTCCAAGACCACCTTCATCCTTAGTTTTAGTCACCTTTTGCCACCAAATCCAATGAATCTTCCTGGTTGTCTTCGAGGAACCCCAAAGGAAGTTATGGTCAACCCGATCCAATCCATCAAGAATATTTCCCAGAAGATGAGCACATTGCATCACATAGGATGGGATAGTCATTGAAGAGGCTTGGATGAGAACAGCTCGGCCAGCCAACGATAACAAACTTGCCTTCCAACCTGCAAGCTTTTTCTTAACCCTATCCAAGATGAAGTTATAGTTGACGAAAAATTATATGTTTGTATCGCATACAAAACATACGCAGCAGAAAAATTAACGGATCTACTTCATTTGGAATAGATAACATGTGCAATGTAAATTTTAGAACATAAGAGCAAGAGAGTGTACCTTGGTATGGTGAATTTCAAAACAAAGATTAGGAGTACTCGAGAATACTTTTAATCTACACTCCAATTCCACTTGATGCCCAAGATGTGTGGTCTCTCAATCGGTTCTATGTGTTTGTTCTAGAGAGAATATGAAAGAGTGTCTCTTACTCTTACACTTATATGAACATAAAAACTATTTCATTCTAATATAAAATTCTGTATGTTTCTCTCCACATAACTGATTATCTAATTGGACTAGCCTTTTGGGCCTTCCTAATTGGGTTTTAGTGTGTGGCTTAGAGTGGGACCAAAAGGGAACAAATAAGACACTAGCTCCAATGGGCCTTGGGCTTTTCTGTCAACTCTTGACAAGTTCAAAGTTACCATTAATTATATTTAATACCACTATATAAATATAATTGCACTCTAGGCCTTATTAATAAATTATATCCTAAGACTTTATTATACATGCAACTCATTCATAAAATATTCATAGTAATACAAAGTCATGAATATAAACTGCCACTTTGTAAATTACTACGTCTTAATCTTTGAGTACCCGGTTTAATCCTTTTAAGTTATTCATCATATATTTATGAAATCTAATTTCATAAATATATACTTTAGTCTTATTAAAGTGGTTAGGCCTAACTCTCTGAATAACTGAACCTATTAAACTTATTTCAATAGAATATTTTATATCTCTATTAAGAGACTATGAATTTCATCTTGAGAATATATGTTCTATCAACACTAAATGTGGCTGCCCAACATACTGAGGTTTTGACCGTTACTCTAAATCTCACTCCTGATATATCAAACCAACCTACATTTCATGATCAGGTCCATTATTCTCTCAGGATTAAGAGTTCATGTGAATACAAGTCGTGAGATTTATTATTCAATTGATAGTCATTAGGGAAATAATAAATCTCACAGATGTCCAGTTCAATATGTCTTAACTCTTAAAATATATTAACATATCAACTAGAAGTCACCACTTCCATGATCAAGACAAATCATCGTAGTTAATATGTTATAGTCTTCGCAGATGAAATGCCCAATTTCATCACTGACTACGAACCAAAATTTTGAGTTTACAAAGAACTTGTGATTTATATCTTCTGTGACTTTTCACATAAATCACATACTATGCATCTCATGGACTACATGATAATGTCCGAATATTTATGTTACCATTATTTTAGATAAGAATAAAGCAACTTTATTAAACACAATATTAAGTCATACATCATTTCTCACATAATGTCATACATAATGTCATACATAGCATCATACAATAGGATTTAAGGACACTTATCCCGACAATCTCCCACTTGTCCTAAAGACTATTGTGCACTAATCTAACTTTCATTACCTCTAAATGTGACTCGAAGGTCCTTTGAGGCAAGGCTTTGGTAAAGGGATCTGCTCGATTATTTGCACTTTCAATATTTGCTACCACCACATCTTCACGAGCAACAATGTCTCGAATAATGTGGTACTTTCTCTCAATGTGCTTTCCTTTCTTGTGATTCCTTGGATCTTTGGATTGTGCAACCGCTCCACTATTATCGCAAAACAATGTGATAGGAACTTGCTTCATTCTCACTACACCAAGATCAGAAAGGAATTTCTTGAGCCAAACAGCTTCCTTTGCCGCCTCACAAGCAGCAACATATTCAGCTTCCATGGTAGAGTCCGCAATACAAGATTGCTTAACACTCTTCCAACTTATGGCTCTACCTCCCAAGGTGAATACACATCCTGACGTGGACTTTCTGAAATCTAGATCCGATTGAAAGTCTGAATCTGTATAGCCAATGAGAATCAAATCCTCACAACGGTAAACAAGCATATAATCTTTCGTTCTTCGTAGATACTTGAGAATATGCTTTACAGCTTGCCAATGTTGCGGTCCTGGATTTGATTGATACCGGCTGACCATGCCAACTGAAAAACAGATATCTGGTCTAGTACAAAGCATGGCATACATAAGACTTCTTACTGTAGAAGTATAAGGAACTTATCTCATCATATCTACTTCCTCTTGAGTCTTAGGCCTTCGGTCATCAGACAGAGGAACTCCATGTCTGAAAGGAAGTAAACCTTTCTTGGAGTTTTGCATGCTAAACCGTTCTAGAACCTTATCTATATATATAGCTTGTGATAAGTCTAACATCTTATTCTTGTGATCTCGCCAAAGCTTGATCCCTAGAATAAAGCCAGCCTCACCCAAGTCCTTCATATCAAATTGGCTTGACAACCAAACATTTACTGATGACATTACACCTACATCATTTCCAATGAGTAGAATATCATCAATATAAAGCACTAGGAACATTACTACTTTATCTTGATGTCTTTTGTACACACGTGGTTCATCAAAATTATGTTCAAAACCAAATGACTTGATTGCTTGATCAAATTTGATGTTCCATGACCTAGATACTTGCTACTTAAGTCCTTAAATGGACCTTTTCAACTTGCATACCATATGCTCTTGGTTCTTAATTATAAAACCTTCTGGTTGCTTCATATAGATTTCCTCTTCAAGATTGCCATTGAGAAATGCAGTCTTGACATCCATTTGCGAAATCTCATAATCATAATAAGTAGCAATGGATAAGAGAATTCTTATAGATTTAAGCATTGCTACTGATGAAAAGGTTTTTTCATAATTAATACCTTCTTTTTTAGTATACCCTTTCGCCACTAGCCTTACTTTAAAGGTTTTAACCTTTTCATCTATCCCTCTCTTCCTCTTGTAAACCCATTTGCAACCAACAGGTTTAATGCCGTTAGGCGCCTTTACAAGATCCCAAACTTAATTGGAATATATGGAATCTAATTCAAATTTCATAACTTGAACCCAATGATGTGCATCTATATCATTTATTGCTTCTTCATAAGTGTAAGGATCAGTTTCAGCCTCTTCTGAGATAGCTTCATAAGTCTCTCCAAGACCTATGAATCTTATAGGTGGCCTAACATTCCTCTAACTACGACGAGGCACTTGCGTACTAGACATCTCATGAGTAGTATCTTGTGGTGTATCCAATATAGCCACATCATCCCTAGTTACAACCATTGGTTGTTCAATTACAGGTTCATTCATTTCAGCCAATACAACTCTACTTCTAGGAGTAAAATTATTCATATAGTCATTTTCTAAGAATTTGGCATCTGTATTAACAAATACTTTGTTATCTCTATGATTATAGAATAAACCTCCAATAGTTCCTTTTAGATACCCAACAAAAAAAAACCACTTCTGTTTTAGATTGTAACTTGTCAGTATTTCCTTTCAACACATGTGCTGGACAACTCCAAATATGGAGATGTCTCATACTAGGCTTGTGCCCATTCCACAACTCTACAGGTGTTTTAGGAACAGATTTCGAAGGTACTAAATTTAGAAGATACAATGCAGTGTTCAAGGCATATCCCCAAAAGGAAGTTGGTAGAGTCGAATAACTCATCATGAACCTAACCATATCTAAAAAAGTCCTATTCCTTCTTTCCGCTACACCATTTTGTTGTGGAGTTCCAGGTGCAGTTAATTGAGAAATAATCTCATTTTCAGTTAAGTAATCCTTGAAATCCCCAAGAAGGTATTCGCCACCACGATCAGATCGAATGGCCTTTATGCGTTTACCCAATTGATTCTCAACTTCAGCCCTAAACTCTTTGAACTTTTCAAAGGCTTCGGACTTCCGTTTCATTAGGTACACATAACCAAATCTAGAGTAATCATTAGTGAAAGTAATGAAATACTCATAGCCACCTCTTGCTTGGGTTGACATAGGACCACATACATCTGAATGTACTAGTTCTAGCAACTCTTGGGCTCTTCTACCTTTTGCATTAAAAGGTCGTTTGGTTATTTTACCTTCCAAACAAGATTCACAAACTGATAATTCATCAAAATCCAATGGCTCTAGGAGTCCATCTTTGATCAGTCTTTGAATCCTATTTGAATTAATATGACCCAAACGCAAGTGCCAAAGATATGCATCACTAGTAGAAGGAAACTTTCTCTTTAATGATTTTACATGTGAGCCATTATCTAATTCAGAATTATATAATTCATGCTTATCAAGAGTTAAAATATAAAAACCATCCACAATATTGCCAGAATAGATAAATGCTTTACCCTTCTTTATTACAACATTGTCTTTAAGGATAACACAATATCCATTTTTACCCAAATAAGTTGTAGAAATTAAATTCCTACGAACATTAGATACATACAGACAGTCATCTCATATTAAAACTCTTAATTCAAAACATAAATTAAACACTCCAATAGCTACAACCGGAATCCTACTCCCATCAGTCAAGGTTAGAAACAACTCCCCTTCTTTAAGCCTTCTGGTCTCCTAGAACCCCTGCAAAGAATTGTAAATATGATTAGTACAACCTAAATCCACACACTAGGAATCCGTGGGATTTTGTACTAAACATATTTCAAGAAGGAATGAAATTTTCATACCCTTATTGGTAGCCTTGAACTTTGGACAATTCCTCTTCCAATGTCCTTTCTCACCACAATGGAAACATTTTCCTTTCAGCTTCTTTCCTTTTTCGGCAACCTCTAAGACAATATGTTTACCCTCTTACTTAGTGAAGTCCTTCTTCTTCTTCTTACCCTTGCCTTTCAACTTAGGTTGAGAAGTAGAAGCTTCACCCACATTGGCTTCAACACTAGAAGTACCAAGGATGTCTTCCGCCGCTACCAACTCATTCATTAATTCAGACAAAGAATAAATCTTTTTGTTCATGTTATAATTAAGTCTGAATTCCTTGAATGATTCCGGTAGTGACTGGAGTATCATATCCACTTGGGATTCTCCATCAATATCGGCACCTAAAACTTCTAATGTATTCAGATTAGAGATCATTATAAGACAATGCTCTCTCATTGAACTACCTTCAGCCATTTTGGTATTATAAATTTGCCTCATGATTTCTTGCCTTGCAAAACGGCCTTGCTCACCAAACATCTCCTTCAGACTTAGCATAATGTCCGAAACTAGTTCTACATCCTACATTTGATATTGTAGAACATTTGAGATGGACGCTAGGATATAGCACTTGGCAATTTCATTAGATTTCTGCCAACGATCATATCGTTGTTTTTCCTTAGGAGGAGCATCTAATGAAGGAAAACTAGGACATGGTTGAGTAAGCACATATTTGTGCTCTTCAGCTGTGAGAACTATGTCCAAGTTTCTTTTTCAGTCAACATAATTGGATCCAGTCAGTTTATTTTGATTAAGAATGGTAACAAGTGGGCTAAATAATGCCATGTTCAAATCTGAAATAATAAACACAAATATAATAAGTAAACTGGACATTATCAATTTAGCATATAAACATATAGTATGGAACCTTAATAAAACCATAATATAATATATGCAACGACAACCCAATCCCATACTCAATATCCCTTAGCATAAAGTAAACATTAAATACTATGATTGATTGAGAATTATTCTCATTATTAGTGCTATCATGATAACTCTTATCAAACATTTAATAATATGCCGTTATACATTTAGCCTCTAAATAATTATAGCAAGAACTCAGCATAGATGATACTATAATATTTAGTCTAGTGTATACCATTGTCTAGAATCATGTGTAGCCACATTTCATCCCCTTAATAGGCTTATCATGTAGTACCATGATACAAAACACCCTACGCATGGAATGCAAAGCTCGAAACTAAGACTAGGTATTTGATCAAACCACTATAAACCAAGAAATTCAATCTTGTAGGACTATGAAATACATACTCTCCGCATAGAATGCAAAGCTCGAAGCTAAGACAAAGTATGTATTTCACACTACTATGAACCAATAATGGAGGCCATGAGATCCAACCCTTGTATCTCTCTCCCACTAGATGTTTTAAATTAAAGGTTTTAATCTTTTAAAAATGCATAAACTAATTATACACAGCCTTGCACTTTATACTAAGCACTTTTCCTTACGAAAAAGGCGTAAGTTAAAACTTTCGCGGGTATCCCGCGACTAAGCGTTTCCCGCGAAAACAAGTTAAGGAAAAAATTGGAAACACAAAAATCAGACAGAGATTTTCGCTACTGTCTCGCTACTGTTTCGTGAGTAAAGCTTACCCGCGAAAAACCCGTGTTTTTAGTTTTTCCAGAACAGTTGCAAACAGTTTTCTACGACTTTTCATGAACAAACAATTACCATATGAACATGATATGCAGAATTTGATATTAAAACTGAAATTTATTAATGCTATAGCCTTAAAGATCAATTTAACATACTTAAATTCAAATTTAAACAACATCATAACATCAATATCAGTTTTTATCAAATTATAGTTTCAACAACCATGCAGAAAATTAAATGCATATAAAATCTTTTAACATGATGAAACTATTATCTCTAATTCCAAAACTCACAAAACATGTTATACAGATTCGAAATGAAGACTGCTTTGATACCAATGAAGGAAAATTACATGTTTGTATCACATACAAAATATATGCAGCGGAAAAATTAACGGATCTACTTCATTCACAATAGATAACATGTGCAATGTAAATTTTAGAACATAAGAGCAAGAGAGTGTACCTTGGTATGGTGAATTTCAAAACAAAGATTAGGAGTACTTGGGAACACTTTTAATCTACACTCCAATTCCACTTGATGCCCAAGATGTGTGGTCTCTCAATCAGTTCTATGTATTTATTCTATAGAGAATATGAAAGAGTGTCTCTTACTCTTACACTTATATGAACATACAAACCATTTCATTCTAATATAAAATTCTGTATGTTTCTCTCCACATAACTGATTATCTAATTGGGCTAGCCTTTTGGACCTTCCCAATTGGGCTTTATTGTGTGGCTTGGAATAAGACTAAAGGGGAACAAATAAGACACTAGCTCTAATGGGTCTTAGACTTTTCTATCAACTATTGACAAGTCCAAAGTTACTATTAATTATATTTAATACAACTATATAAATATAATTGCACTCTAGGCCTTATTAATAAATTATATCTCAAGACTTTATTATACATGCAAACCCTTCATAAAATATTCATAGTAATACAAAGTCATGAATATAAACTGACACTTTGTAAATTACTACGTCTTAATCCTTGAGTACCCGGTTTAATCCTTTTAAGTTATTCATCATATATTTATGAAATCTAATTTCATAAATATATACTTTAGTCTTACTAAAGCGGTTAGGCCTAACTTTCTGAATAACTGAACCCATTAAACTTATCGCAAGGGAATATTTTATATCTCCATTATGAGACTATGAATTCCATCTTGAGAATATATGTTCCATCAACATTAAATGTGGCTGCCCAATATACTGAGGTTTTGGCCGTTACTCTAGATCTCACTTCTGATATATCAAAGCAACCTACATTTCATGATCAGGTCCATTATTCTCTCAGGATTAAGAGTTCATGTGAATACAAGTCGTGAGATTTATAATTCAATTGACAGTCGTTATGAGAATAATAAATCTCACAGTGGTCCAGTTCAATACGTCTTAACTCTTAAAACATATCAACATATCAACTAGAAGTCACCACTTCCATGATCAAGACAAATCATCGTAGTTAATATGTTATAGTCTTCGCAGATAAAATGCCCAATTTCATCACCGACTACGAACCAAAATTCTGAGTTTACAAAGAACTTGTGATTTATATCTTCTGTGACTTTTCACATAAATCACATACTATGCATCTCATGGACTATATGATAATGTCCGAATATTCATGTTACCATTATTTTAATTAAGAATAAAGCAACTTTATTAAACACAATATTAAGTCATACATCATTTCTCACATAATGTCATACATAATATCATACATAGAATCATACAATAAGATTTAAGGGCACTTATCCCAACAATAATCTTAGAGGAGGAGGAGCTTGAATGCTTAATAGGGATCCCTAGATACTTGCCAAGATTTAGAGTGGAAGTAAAACCAAGGATGTCATAGAGAGATTCTCTAGTCTTTATCAACATTTGGTGAGAAGTAAACTCTTGATTTTGATTCACTTATAGTCTGGCCCAATAGACAACAAAAGTCATCAAGCACATCCTTGATAGCTGAACAATTGACATAATCCGCTTTGGCAAAGAGAATAAGGTCGTCTGCAAAGAAAAGATGGGAGAAAGCCAGTTCGCTTTGAGATGCCTTAACTGGCTGCGATAGCTTCATCATGCACTTCTCTTCAATGAGCTACCCAAGATATTCCATGCAAATAATGAACAAGTATGGAGATAATGGATCTCCTTGCCTTATCCTCCCTCGAGGGATATATCGGCTCTAAGGCATCTTTGTTCACCATAATAGACATAGTGACCATCAAAATACAAC
This sequence comes from Lithocarpus polystachyus, assembly GCA_033629205.1. Lineage (NCBI taxonomy): Eukaryota > Viridiplantae > Streptophyta > Magnoliopsida > Fagales > Fagaceae > Lithocarpus > Lithocarpus polystachyus. The sequence continues at coordinate 24,655,044 of CM066166.1, read as the reverse complement.
TCATAATAATTTCAATAAGATCCACCAGAAGGTTAATTCTGATTAGCATATCCTTGAAGAAACTTTATTCAAGCTTGTCATATGCTTTTTCCAAATTAATCTTCAAGGCCATATACCCCACTTTCTCTTTCTTTTTACTAATAGAATGAATAACTTCTTGGGCTATAATTGCATTATCTATCCTCTTCCTGCTTGGGACAAAGGCTGCCTGGTGCGGAGATATGAGCTTGTCTAGATATAGTCTTAATCTAGTGTCTATGACCTTCGTGATAATCTTGTTAACTGTGTTGCATAAGATTATAGGTCTATAATTACCCAGAGTCTTAGGGCCTTGGATCTTAGGAATGAGAGCAATATGAGTTTTATTCAAGTAACTAGGAACTTTCCTTTTTGTAAAGACCCTCTTCATTTTTCAATGATAGAGCTACCAACAATCAATCAAAATCTTTGAAAGAAGCCAGCATGCAACCCATTTGGACCCGGAGCTTTGTAAGCTTTAAGTGACCACAAGCACTTTTATCTCTTCCTTCGTCACACTCCCACTGATGCTCTTCATCTCATCCTCCGATAAACTGGCTTGCCATTGAGAGATTGACGAATATGACATAGAGGCACTAGGTAGGGAGGTTCTTCATACAACCACTCCCCCATTGTGTCTTTGATTGGTGAAATTTGATTTCTTTTTCTTCTAACCAAAGTGGAGACATGATAGAAGGCGGTATTACGATCGCCTTGAATCAGCCAATTAACCCAGGATTTTAACGCCTAAACTTCCTCTTCCTACCTTAGAATTGTATCAAGCTCCTCCAACAGCTGTTTTTAAGATTGAGTAGAAAAGTTAAGGGCTTGACACAAACTTCCCTCTGTATGCCGTTCAATCTAGCCTTGATATTCTTTTTCTTAGAGAAGATATTACCAAATATAGCATGTTCCAAGCCGAAGCGTCCTTTGTAAAGTTATCTATGGCCTCCACAAGGTTGTTAGGCAGCCTCCATGCTTGAGACACAATCTTGGGGAAAGTAGGATTGATCAGCCAGTAGGTTTGAAACTTGAAAAGCCTTCTTCTCCCTATATGGCCTCTTGGGAGCATATCAAGCATCGCCAAGCAATGATCTGAATGGCATCTTGTTAGGCGAAGCACCTTAGTGTCGGGGTATAACAGGCACCAGTTTGCATTGACAAAAAATTTGTCTATCCTTTCTTGTATAAGAGCTTGTATTTCCCTTTTGTTAGTCCAAGTAAAGCGAGGACCGAAAATGCCAATATCAATCATGCCACAATTATCCGGACATTCTTTGAATAATAAGGTGTAGACACCCTATTTTGTTCCTCAATTATAATGCATACTTTTTGCGCATGCGTCCCCCCAATGAGGAACTGATTGAATGATGTGCATAACTCTCTGATCTCTCTCTCATTTGACATGTTTTTATTTTATTTTTCAACTCCTTTATTTATTTATTTATAGTTTTAGCTGTCAATCTTCATTTTAAGTGCATTTGAAGCAACAATTTTTAATCCATGCATGCTTGTCTTTTTTCCTCTTTCCACAAAATCCTCAATGTTTGAAAGTTATATCCAAAAGATCAAGTTTTGTCTCTCAAGCTCCTTTTGTTAATTTAACTTAAAAACAATTGCATTTTATTTCAAATATTTTGGCAAACCCAGCTATAGTGGTTGTGTGGGTTCTTTTTTTTTTTTTTTTTGGGTAAAATAACACACAGGCTCAAGTAGAAAGCAAGGATCTTGGGCACAATGCTTTATGTTTAAGGGACTGTGCTTAGTTCACCGCATCTAAATGAGGCTGATTTCCAACCAAGAGGTGAACAGAGCATGGATCCTACAACACATACATACTAATTCAACTCAAATCTATTCCCAATCAAATGAGTTTCCACCTCGTTTATATGGTGATAATACCGATTTGTGCATTTACGACATGGACACTTAATCCTACCAACTTGATCTGCATGACCACGTGCTATGTTAATGAACTGCTTAACACCTTCACTATATTGTGTACTAGTTCTATCAGTTTCATGCATTCAACTTTTATCCATCTTGATGTCTCTATCATAATTTCAACAAACACATTCTTACTTGAGATGAAGTGAGTTGATGAGTTAAACAAGTTCTCTATTATGATGTCTCTATCATAATTCATAAATATAAAAGAAGTGAAATACTTACCAAGTATAACCCAATTTTCTTCAGAAATAAAATCAATTAAAAAATATAAACAAAATTGCTTGTTAATGAAACAACAACAATCATAATAGACTATTTTCAGCTAGTCCGACGAGTTCATTGTACAAGACTACAAGTGCCTCAAAAACTAATTAATATTTTTTTGATAAGTAAAAATAATAATTATAATGAATATGTACATTGTACATACTCAATTTGTAAAATTTTTGGGTGATAGCCATAGTTTCAAAACCAGACCTGATCACCTGATTCCACTAGTTTAGCCATACCTATACCAGACCAGTGATTACCCTAAAATGGAAAAAATTCAAAAACCAGTTAAAATCAATAAATAGGGGGTTCAATCTCCAAAACTGTGTACCAGAACTTGTTTTGGCCAGTTTGGTTTTTTTTTTTTTTTCTCTATTTTTTTATAACTTACCTTAAAACTTTTTGACCATTCCTTTTTTTTTTTTTTTTATAAGTATGCTTACAACATTTTCCCTCCAAATACAAACAATCCTTTCTCTCATACATCTCTAAACTGCAGTCAAAAGCAACCAAAAAAAAAAAAAAAAAGGACAGAAGCACATACAAAAAAAGAATTTTGATACCCATTTTTCGAAATACCAAAAAAAGAATTTTGATACCCAATTTCCCTCCAAATATAATTTTTGGCCCATCCCTAACCCATTTTCCCTCCAAATACAAACAATCCTTTTTCTCAAATATTTCTAAACTGCAGTCAATAGCAATAAATAAATAAATAAATAAAAATAAAAAAGACAGAATCCATTTGGGATACATTGAGGAGGAAGATGAGAAAAGATTATGTGCAAATCTGCCTCTTGCCCTTGCTGTTTGCATGGCTCTAAGTGGTAAAAATAAAAAGAAGATAAAAAGAGAAGAGCTTTACAGACTTGAGCAACAAAATGAAGAAGAAGATAGGTAGAGAATATAAACTATAATGCTTGAATCTTGAGATTTACAGACTTAGGGAGCAAAGATGAGACGTGAGAACTTAAAAAATTCCTTAAGAGTATAAACTATAATGCTTCCCAACCGTATTACTAGCCTATAGCCACTATTATTAGCCTATATAGCTACTATTTTTTTCTGTTACATAAAAAGTCAGAACTAAAAATTGGATGCAATGACCAAGGTGGACTATATATAATATAGCCTATATAGCCTATAGCTACTATAAAATATGATGGGACGTCTCAAACCCACTGAATGCAATGACTAAGGTGGACTTTTGAGTAAGAGACACATAATTTTTTTGATTTAAATACCAGAAGAAGAACTGAATAAGTAAAAGCTAGAAAGCTAATTAACGTGCTTGAGTGGAAAACTTAAAAAGCTAGCTTGGGAGTTGTGAAAAAACAGTAAAAATAGGCTGTCATTTTTTGGGTTTTATCACCCTCTTTGACTAATTTGTTTTTTTAAAATATATTTAATACCATTTTGCTGACCAAGGCAAATCCCCACATCCCTACCAACTATCTCATCTACTGATTCTAATTGATATTTTGTGGTTTTGTTTAACATTTTAATAAAAGTTACAAATCCTTTACTTGTTAGTGTTTTTTATAAATTAGAATAAGAAATCACAATTGAGAAATGCTACCATAATATTTTCATAATAAATTTTAAGTAATAGATTATTATTAGCAAATATTGGTGAGTAAAAAATTAATTTTTTGTGGTGGATTCAAATTAAAACTAGTCATAATTTTTTACATAATTTGTGAGTTCATTTACCATTTCTTTTTAATATTGTCTTGTCTTGTGACTGTTTACTTGTAGACTTTCTTATCCAACCTACATTGGTTTTGTGCTTTTTTACATGTTTTACCTTACTTTACTTTTTCAAGTTCCTTTAGCCTTCTTATTAATTTATTTTGAATAAAATAACTTTATATTTTGTTTTATTATTTTGTGTGTCTAACATTTAAGATAAATACAAACTTCACATCTTTTCTTTTTTTATTATTTTGTTTTAAAAAAAAAACTTCAAATACTGTACACCAAAATACATCTAAAAATCAGAAAGAGAAGCTGACAAAAAATCTTATCAATGAGCAACAAGGGAGATTTGAACACATGAGCAAAGTTAATGCACCTAGGACTATTGCACAGCATGTTTGATTTATATGGAAACTAAATTAATTTATTCTAAAATTAGTATGTATTTCAAGTTTTCAAAGACAATAAAAACACACATTTTTTTTTTTATGAGAAGTGCTACGTATATAAACTAAATTAATTTATTTTAAACCTAGTATGTATTTCAAATTTTCAAAGACAATAAAAAAACACACATTTTTTGATGAGAAGTGTTACATTCACAACATTTTTACAACAAATCATAGATGGTTAGTTGTTATTGGTTCAAATTTGAACCTAACACTAACATTACTTTTTTGCCCCAATAATAGCAACCAATAATAACCTACCATATAGAATTTACATGTAAAAATATTGGTGAAATTTAAGAACAATTGGATGGTTAGATTGAGAGAACATAGCCAAAAAGTTGGTCAAACTCGGTCAAACTTAATAGATGGCCCCAAGACCACTAAACTTTGTGAAATTCATATTCAAATCTTGATCATTGGGATTGAAGAGTATGGTGACATATTAGTGTTGGTGATATTTGAGAACATTTGGATGATCAGATTGAGAGAGCATAGCCATAAAGGTACATAACATATGTCTATCACGCGCCATCCTTAGATTTGAAATCTAACCGTTGGATTCAAAAAGTGTAATGAAAGGATAATTCTAGTAAATTATGGTCACAACCAAACGGCTGGATTTAGAGAAAGGCTCTGTCAAAGTTTAGTTAAAGTTGGTTAAACCCGGTCAAACCTAATAGATGGTCCCGAGACCACTAGGCTTTGTGAAATTCATATTCAAATCTTGATCATTGGGATTGAAGAGTATGATGACATATTAGTGTTGGTGAAATTTGAGAACAATTGGATGATTAGATTGAGAGAATATAGTCATTAAGGTATATAACATATGTCCATCATGCGTCATCCTTAGATTTAAAATCTAACCATTGAATTTGAAGAGTGTAATGAAAGGATAATTTTAGTAAATTATGGTCACAATCAAATGGCTGGATTTAGAAGAAGTCGCGGTCAAAATTTAGTTAAAGTTGATCAAACCCGATCAAACCCGAACAAACTTAATAGATGGTCTCGAGGCCACTAGACTTTGTGAAATTCATATTCGAATCTTGATCATTGGAATTGAAGTACATGGTGACATATTGGTGTTGGCGAAATTTGAGAACAATTGGATGATTAGATTGAGAGAACATAGCCATAAAGGTATACAACACACGTCCATCACGCGCCATCCTTAGATTTAAAATCTAACCGTTGGATTCAAAGAGTGTAATGAAATGTTAATTCTAGTAAATTAAGGTCATAATCAAATGATTAGAATTAGAGAAAGATGCGGTCAAAGTTTAGTTAAAGTTGGTCAAACTTAATATATGGTCCCGAGACCACTAGGCTTTGTGAAATTCATATTCGAATTTTGATCATTAGGATTGAAGAGTATGATGACATATTAGTGTTGGTGAAATTTGAGAACAATTGGATGATTTGATTGAGAGAACATAGCCATAAAGGTACATAACAAATGTCCATCACACGCTATCCTTAGATTTGAAATCTAACTGTTGGATTTGATGAGTGTAATGAAAAGAAAATTCTAGTAAATTATGGTCACAACCAAACGGTGGGATTTAGAGAAAGGCGGGGTCAAAGTTTAGTTAAAGTTGATCAAACCTAGTTAAACTTAATAGATGGTCCCCAGACCACTAGACTTTGTGAAATTCATATTTGAATCTTGATCATTGGGATTGAAGAGTATAGTTACATATTAGTGTTGGTGAAATTTGAGAACAATTGGATGATTAGATTGAGGGAACATAGCCATAAAGGTACATAACATATGTCCATCACGCGCCATCCTGAGATTTGAAATCTAACCGTTGGATTTGAAGAGTGTAATTAAAGGATAATTCTAGTAAATTATGGTCATAATCAAACAGCTGGATTTAGAGAAAGTCGCGGTCAAAGTTTAGTTAAAGTTGATCAAACTCGATCAAACTTAATAGATGGTCCCGAGACCACTAGACTTTATGAAATTCATAATCGAATCTTGATCATTAGGATTGAAGAATATGGTGACATATAGGTGTTGGTGAAATTTAAGAACAATTGGATGATTAGATTGAGGGAACATAGTCATCAAGGTACACAACACACGTCCATCACGCGCCATCCTTAGATTTGAAATCTAACATTTGGATTCAAAGAGTGTAATGAAAGGTTAATTCTAGTAAATTAAGGTCACAATCAAATGGTTAGATCTAGAGAAAGGCGCGGTCAAAGTTTTGTTAAAGTTGGTCAAACTCGATTAAACTTAATAGATGGTCCCGAGCCCACTAGACTTTGTGCAATTCATATTTGAATCTTGATCATTGGGATTGAAGAGTATAGTTACATATTAGTGTTGGTGAAATTTGAGAACAATTGGATGATTAGATTAAGGGAACATAGCCATAAAGGTACATAACATATGTCCATCACGTGCCATCCTGAGATTTGAAATCTAACCGTTGGATTTGAAGAGTGTAATTAAAGGATAATTCTAGTAAATTATGGTCATAATCAAACAACTGGATTTAGAGAAAGGCACGGTCAAAGTTTAGTTAAAGTTGATCAAACCCGGTCAAACTTAATAGATGGTCGCCAGACCACTAGGCTTTGTGAAATTCATATTTGAATCTTGATCAATGAGATTGAAGAGTATAGTTACATATTAGTGTTGGTGAAATTTGAGAACAATTGGATGATTAGATTGAGAGAACATAGCCATAAAGGTATACAACACACGTCCATCACGCGCCATCCTTAGATTTAATATCTAACCGTTGGATTCAAAGAGTGTAATGAAATGTTAATTCTAGTAAATTAAGGTCATAATCAAATGATCAGAATTAGAGAAAGATGCGGTCAAAGTTTAGATAAAGTTGGTCAAACTTAATATATGGTCCCGAGACCACTAGGCTTTGTGAAATTCATATTTGAATCTTGATCATTGGGATTGAAGAGTATGATGACATATTGGTGTTGGTGAAATTTGAGAACAATTGGATGATTAGATTGAGAGAACATAGCCATAAAGGTACACAACACACATCCATCATGCACCATCCTTAGATTTAAAATCTAACCGTTGGATTCAAAGAGTGTAATGAAATGTTAATTCTAGTAAATTGAGGTCACAATCAAATGATTAGATTTAGAGAAAGACCCGATCAAACTTAATAGATGGTCCCGAGACCACTAGGCTTTGTGAAATTCATATTTGAATTTTGATAATTGGGATTGAAGAATATGGTAACATATTAGTGTTGGTGAAATTTGAGAACAATTGGATGATTAGATTAAGAGAACATAGCATAAAGGTACATAACATATACCCATCACGTGCTATCCTTAGATTTGAAATCTAATTGTTGGATTTGAAGAGTGTAATGAAAGGATAATTTTAGTAAATTATGGTCACAATCAAATGGTTAGATTTAGAGAAAGGCGCGATCAAAGTTTAGTTAAAGTTGATCAAACCCGATTAAACTTAATAAATGGTCCTATGACCATTGGAATTGGTGAAATTTATATTCAAATCTTGATCATTGGGATTGAAAAATATGGTGACATATTGGTGCTGGTGAAATTTGAGATCAATTGGATGGTCAGATTGAGAGAACATAGCCATACAGATACACAACACATGTCCATCTCATGCCATACTTAGATTTGAAATCTAGCCGTTGGATTTGAAGAGTGTAATGAAATTGTAATTCTAATAAATTATGGTCACAATCAAACTGTTAGATTTAGAGAAAGGCATAGTCAAAGTTTAGTTAAAGTTAGTCAAACCCGATCAAACTTAATAGATGGTCTCGAGACCACTAGACTTTGTGAAATTAGGTTCAGTGGGAAGGTTTTCAGTGGATTATTGGGTATTGGAGTAGTTGTTAGAAAATGTTAATAAAGAAATAATTTTGAAAGATGATGAACATCATGTTAACATTAACTTAGATAAAGTTGATTAAGCAAAATGATGAAAATTTTATTATTTTTGCTCATATATCATGTATTATCACTTCTGATTTTAATTAATTTGAATATGTATGTTATAAATATATTTTAATTTGATTTATTTACTTACTTTTGGTAAATATTATTACATAGTTGATGATTGAATTGGTTATTAGTTGAATATATTATGAATTTATAATGAATATACCTTTCATATATTTATAATGAATATATTAGTTTGGTAAATATTGACTAATACCTTTCTTATGACACATGATACAGAAAAATGAAAAATTGATTCACGATACGATTCACATTTTGATAACTATGAGAATTAGACAATATTTTGAGTGGAATCAAAACTTTCTCAATTTTTATTATTTTATCGATTTCAAGTTTCAAATGGGTAATATTATGATTTGAGAGTATTTTGAAGCAACAAGGCCTCCGTTGCCTTTTTTTTTTTTTTTAAATTGATTTAAAAGTTTTAAGTTACTTTGGAGGTTTTAAGTTTATTTTGGTCATTATATAAGTTTGGGGATGTTTTGGTCATTTTAACGAGGTTAATTGTATTTTAATCATTTCAAATATTTTAAAGGAATTTATGTTATTTTAAATATTTTAAGAGGCATTTGGAGAATTTGATTTAAAAAAATCATATTATATCAAAATTGTTTTAGCCACATATTAGTGACGAAAATCTTTGTCTTCATTAAAAGATCCCTTATAGCGACAACCTAATTTGTTGCTAATATATAATCTGCTTCCCTCCAATAATTCTCACCACTTTTTTAGAGTGAAAATTTTACCCTCCATTATATTTAGGTAGATATATTTGCGACGACATGTTGTGTCATCGTTGATAAATAAAGCATATATATAACATACTTATTATATATTTTTGGCCACATATTTGTGACGAAACATAAGGTTGTCACTAAAGATGATTATTAGCGACGATAGATGTCGTCGTTAAAATAAATCTTATTTTAGCGACGTAAATATCGTCGCAACAAAATTTATTCGTTGCTAAAAGTTTTCCTTCATTTTCCAAAAGTAAATAAAATTCCCTCCATGATGTTAGCAACGACTTATTAGCGACAACCTTAGTGTTGTCGCTACAATACATTTATTAGCAATGACCATTTATTATCGTTGCTAATGTATGCCTAATAATGACGACTTTTGGTCCTCGCTAAAACATTGGTCGCAAAAGACCAAAATTCTTGTAGTGATAAGTTTTGCAGCCTTTACAAATTTTCACATCATTAATGTATTTATTTATTTAAGTTTAACTTTTTTTTTTAAAGAACTTGACAATTTTAAAATATCACATCCTTCAAAACTGATTCTCTCTCACTCACGTGCAGCCTTTACCTCCCACCTTTCTCTCCCGACCCTCACGTAGAGCCTATCTCTCTCTCCGTTGAGTTTGTTTTTTCTCTCTCTCTCATGGCCCAAAAAAAAAAAAAAAAACACAAATCTCACAGGTAAAAACCCATTTGCAATATGTGGTTTCACTATAAACACCACCCTCGTTTCTCCAACTCTCACTACCTATCGAGTTTCAAAATCAACCAAAGCCTCAATTTTGAACACATCCATTTGCAATTTTCTCAGAAAATCATCACTGCCCCTCCGCCCGAATCAGTGTCGGCACCGCAATCTGTTGAGATTTTTTATGGGTAACCCAAAATTGTGATTTTGACAGATTTCACAGAGTCAATAGAACCAAAAATTAAACCCAAAATAATGATACCTACGTTTATGAGAGAGAGAGAGAGAGAGAGATCAAATAATGATATTCTTTGAAGTATAATTACACATCAACGATACCAGGGACGAATCCAAAATTTCAAGCTAGAGGGATCAGAGATAAGCAAAATAAAAAATTTTCAACTAAGCATCCATATATATAGTATTAACAAACTATCAACCAAGACAAATACACAAAAAATTAATTATTAATATATTAAGATACAATCATCTACCAACAAAGACAAAATACACAAAACACTATTGTTTTTTAATACATTATCTATGAAAAGAGAACTCATCACTCTTTTAAATCTTCCAAATTATCTATGATTGAATACAAACCAAATGTCAAAGTTATGTCCCTTTCAATGTATATCATCAAAGAGCTCTCTCTCAATCTTGGCTACTTTCTCAGTTTCCTTTTTTTCCATTTTTTTAATAAAATTTGGAATTACAGGGGTTGGGCCGATGATTTTAGAAGGGAGAGGCCCGAATCTCTCTCTCAATCTCGGCTACTTTCTCGGTCTCTTTTATTTTCATTTAATTTTATGTTTTTAATAAAATTTGGATTTACATGGGTTAAGTAGATGATTTTGGAAGAGAGGGGCCCAAGCTACAAAGTAAAAGGGGCCCAAGAGGAAGAGAAAACATAGATTTTAGTAAGAGATAGCGGAGAAGAAGAAAAGAGAAGGTGGGGTAAGTGGTGTAGATTTCATGTTGTTGAACTGGCATGCTATTATAAAATTTTCAATATGTTGTGACATTTTATTTTGGGAGTAAACGTAAATTTTAGTAACCTTAAAAAAAAAAAAAAAAATCAAACCTTGATTGAATTATATAGCTGAGTCATCGAAGTCATTTTAATTAATCTGTATAGAATAGATCAGGCAAAGGAAATTAATGGAATGGATTATTAATTAGTGGTTGCCGTTTCAGTCCTCTGATAATAGCGGAAGAGCTCAAGTATATATGAAGCAACCAAAAATGGCCATCATGCGGACAAAACAATCTGTAGAAATGTCTTCAAAGGTCTCCGAGTAGCACTGTACAGTCTTGCTCTCCCTTCCAACTTCTTCATGGCCTCAGCAAGATGTTGAAGTTTATGTTCTCTTTCTTCCTTGCTTTGATAACGCGTCAAACTGAAAAGAAACTGGAGTTTATGCCCTTGTACCAGTGCCTTCTTCTAATGGAAAGGGCCAATAGAGACAACCACAAGGTCATAGGCATGTTTATCACTCGTCTTACGTTTGTAGGAGCTCGGAACATTGTGTATGGCATCGAAGAATATCTTGGGGTGGCAAATAAATGAATAATTCTCTTCTTTTCATGGAGTCATTGACAAGCTTGACCACCCATGCCAGTTAGGAATTGTGATTGTACTTTGGTTAAGGGATATATCTTCTGTCGGACCTGTGCTTCCTGGTAGTGGTGAATCTGAAAATGCCATGCGGTTTATGAAGTTGTGCTCCATTTCTTGGACAAAGTTTGAAGAACGCAAAGTATGACCTCCTATACAGCTACGCTAAGTACACAAGGCCAAAAGAACATCTAGGTACGTAGCATCCATCTTCACATGCAGATCATGAAGAGTACTCATAAAATTAAGCAGCACTGATTAAGGATTTAGGAATTTAAAATGATAATTATTCAATGTCTTCTTCTCTCATCTTATTTTGGTATCAGGGTCGACTGGTCAATTAATACAGTAAGGATAACTTGTAATTATTTGGGACCCCACTTACCAGCTTGCAAACTTTTTTTGTGGACAACGTTGTTAACAGTTACTTCCCAATATTATAAATCAAACATGATGAACATATTTCTACTTTTTCATTAGTATCTTAAAAAAAAAAAAATCACAAAGAAAAACAAACAAAGAGTAACGATTTTCCTGCTTCATGACATAGGCAATGATACTTCATGTGGCGTCATGCTCACCTCTACATATTGCTTTTTTTCTTTTTTTTTTTTCTTTTTAAACCCTACATATTGTATTAAAAATTAATTAATCATATGGTACACTACATATAAAGCTTATATTATTACATCCTCATTTGGCATGAAATCATGATTTTGAAACTCAGACAGTTCAAAAAAGAAAAAAAAAAGTGAGAAGTTTAAGATTTTTAAGATTTGACGACGTAATAATTATTTTAATAATAATTAATATAAAAATAAATATAATAAATGTGAAAATATTAATAATTTAACTTATATAAAGATGTTAAAATATATCTTTTTTATTAAAGATTAAATAATATTTTTCTCAGAATTTGTTGCAAAGGTTAGATAATTTATTCAAAATTTGTTAGTGAATTTGTAATATAGTAATATAATTATTATACAATACTAATACTTTTAAAGTTTATTTCGTAGCTCAAAACAAAAAGTTTATTTCGTAAAAAAAAAAATACCTTAAAAATTACACAGGTGGCAGGGCTGGTGTTCAAGAAGTATATAAATAAAAAATAAAATCACTAAAGTCATGCATGGGATAGGAAACAAGTGTCTGGGCCGTGGAATTCTTTAGTTAAAATACTTAAAAAATGTCTCATCCCCCACCAAACAGGTAAGAAAGTGAGAAAGTGAAACCCCCCAACCCCTCAATTATGGTCTCTGTTTCACTTTAATTATTTTGCAATTCAAGAGGAATTTAATAGTTGGATAGGTGATAAGTTTAAGGACTTCGGGGCATAAAGTGGAGGACGAAAGATTTTGATTTTATTGATCAGTCTAGTGCACGGGAGGTATCACTTGTCTAGAAAGTAACAAATCATGTAGCTCTCCTTTCTCTCTCCCTCACCCTCTTCCCATACTGGCCAATGGGACAATTTCCATGGCTCCCTCATATACTATATAGCAGTCATGTGTGGCGTCATGGACATAGACAGACTTGGACCTTGGGAGGTATCACTTTTATGGCTATAAAATAATTGTGTATTAAATTAATTGACTATTATTTCTTAATAGTACCAGTCCCCCATCCCCAATAACAAGTTGCTGGCTCCACCACTGGCTCCAACTCCAGATTCCATTCCTAAGTGACGTGTTCTTATGATTACAAAATAAAATTATTACAAGACACAAATTAAATACACTTTTATAACCACAATCTTGGAACACACTCTTAATGTTACTACAAGCATTTAAGAAATAATAGTCAATTAATTTTCATACAATTCAATGCTTCTAGAGATTTAATGATCATGGATGTGGTCGAATAAAAGCAATAATAGTAAACATGGTCTGAAAGACACTAAAATACAATAATAGAACCGTGATAAGATATAATATACTATTGATTGGGGAAGAAAAATATTCATGTCTTATCGCTAACTTGATCTTGAGGTATGTCTTATTGCTATGCAGTTAAATTGTCTATATCAGTGGAGAAAGATAGCACTCATGCAAATCATAAGCAACATCCTTAGTGAAACCATTGAGAAGATCAGAGACTTCATCGTTGCTACCCAGAACATGATAAAAGATCCTCTTTTTACGAAGAACTTGAACGTCTTCGGATGTTTTCACAAGTCCATTGAAGAACATTACGTAAGATGTGAAATAAGGTTTTACACTTTTACTGCACTGTTCATAGGCAACAAGATTTCTCAAGATTGGTCCAGTTTTATGGTCAATAAAAAGAGGAGGAATCTCCAGTGAAGCCCTACCTACAGTCAAGACTGTCATGTGGCGACTTTGGTATTTGATGTCTAATAGGTCACCCCCTCCACTCTTGAAGAAAATCCCAACTCGTTGGAGCTCCCTAAGACTAGGTATTAAACAGTTTTTCTCTTGAATTAGGGACCCATATTCTGCACTTGGAATTTTGGGATTTTCTTTGGGGTTGAAAGTTGAGTGAAAAAGTGCAAGTAAATGGTCAGGTGCACGTTCAATAAAGTGATCTTATATTGGGGTTTTCTGGGACAAAATTGGCCTATGCCTTTTTTAAAAAAAACAATCCAGCATTTTTTCCTCTTTCCTAAACTAATTAAAGAAATACCCCTCTTTTGAAACTCAATTTTCTCAAAATCGAGTTAAGCCCTATAGTGACGTTTTTATGGAGCCTATAGTGACGTTTTCACAACCTATAGTGTCGTTTTAAAACTCGAGCTCTATGAACTTGAGTTATAGGTAAAAAAAATAAAAAATAAAAATTGCCCATAACTCGAGTTCGTGGAGCTCGAATTCCAAAACGCCACTATAGGCCCTGAAAACGTCACTATAAACTCCTTAAAACGCCGTTATAGGGCTCCAGAAATTTTTTTTTATTTTAAACTCGATTTTTAAAAAATCAAGTTACAAAAGAGGGGCATTTCCCTAATTAGTTTGGGAAAAAGTGCAAAATGCCACTTGCCCATTTTTTCCGGGTATTCTATGATCAAGTGACCAAAGGCTCAAGGAACTTAAGTGGAACTCGTTTGAGAGGAGGCTCATGGTCCATGCTAGTGAGCGTATATAACTCTTGTAGGAAAAAAAAAGGTAGTTGGTTTTCTAGCTTCACTAAATCTAACCTAATTACAGGCAACTTCTAACGTGTTCTGAAGATGGGATCATCAATTTTTTCCTGGAAAGAAGATGCATGGAATTAGGGGTGTTCGAGGTGCGATGCAGTACAGTTTTGGGCTATTTTTAGCACCACACTTAGTGGTGTGATTTAACTAAAACCATAACTGCACCGCACCTTATTTTTGTGCATTGCGGTTTAGAGTTTAGTCAAAACCATAACAGCACTGTACACTTTATTTTTGCAGTCACATATGTGATACTATGTATAAGATGCGAATTGAAATTGGTACATTTTTCAAATTTTGGGCTTTTCCTACCCAACCCAAAACTAATTTTTCCCTTTTCTTTGGCCAAGTTTTAAATAATTGAGTTAGTTTTTCTTTATTTTGGGTTGGCTTTTCTAGTCAACACTTGTTAGGGTTATCAAACTATTTTTCTTTTTTTTCTTTTTTTTTTTTTAATTAGGGTTATTAAAGTATTAATAATATATTTAATATTAAAAATAAATAAATATATTAATATATAGAGAGGATGCGATGCGGTTTCTGCCATTTTTTTATTAAAAAACTGCAAACCGCACTTCACCATGCGATGCAGTACATTATTACTTGAGGTGCAGTGCAATGTGGTTATGCTATTTTGCGAGCAATTTTGGTGCGGTTTATGCGGTGATGAACACCCCTACATGGAATTATAAAGAATTTCTTTCAATAAAATGTAGGTTTACCCACTTTCTTTTTCTTTTGTTTCTTTTGGGCCACGAGTATCATGCGGTTAGAAAGAGCATCATCTATAGTTCTTTTGTAAGTGGGGTTCCTGTTTTACTTGACTTGCTTTTGTTATGGAGGGGATGATATGCTAGCCCTCTTAATCATATATCTTTTTGTCTTTTGGATGAATATTTTAGCCTTGATCATTGCACTCAACTGGTATATTTTATCTGGTAACAAAGAAAAAATGTCTTTATATGATTCTAAGTACAAGACAAAAACACCTTCCCTTTTCAAAAGAGTATAATATTATCAATTTCAATATAAATAATGTATATATAATTAGTAACACATCAACAAAATAAAAATACATTTCTTAATTTTTTTTCCTTATCTTGTATATAAGATTTTAGATTTAACATATCAATTTATAAGGCTTATGTAATACTGTGGGGACTATTTTTGCCGGTCCTCGGCAAGGCCATGGGCGCAGTGCCGAGGAGGCTCATGTTGCCGGTCCTCGGCAAGGCCATAGGCGCAGTACCGAGGAGGCTCAGATGTCCCACATCGAAGAGAGCTTCCCCCACTTTCAACCTTATAAGCTGTGAAGCGAAGGAAGTAGTGTACCATCGTATTCCCGTATTCGAACACGGAAACGATGGTACACTGCTTCCTTCGCTTTACAACTTATAAGGTTGAAAGTGGGGGAAGCTCTCTTCGATGTGGGACATCTGAGCTTCCTCGGTATTGCGCCCAGAGCCTTGCTGAGGACCGGCAACATGAGCCTCCTCGGCACTGCGCCCATGGCCTTGCCGAGGACCGGCAAAAATAGTCCCCACAATAAAAGAGGGTAGAGGCGTGCCCTTCAAGGGTAACAAAAACCGTGCAGGTATCATACGGTCGGAGCAAGTCTCAAAAACTGCCACCCTTGCCCCAAAGCGGACAATACCGATGATGGGCACTGCCCTCAAGAGCTTCTTTTATTGTGGGAACTATTTTTGCCGGTCCTCGGCAAGGCCATGGGCGCAGTGCCGAGGAGGCTCATGTTGCCGGTCCTCGGCAAGGCTTTGGGCGCAGTACCGAGGAGGCTCAGATGTCCCACATCGAAGAGAGTTTCCCCCACTTTCAACCTTATAAGCTGTGAAGCGAAGGAAGTAGTGTACCATCGTATTCCCGTATTCGAATACTGAAATACGATGGTACACTACTTCCTTCGCTTCACAGCTTATAAGGTTGAAAGTGGGGGAAGCTCTCTTCGATGTGGGACATCTAAGCCTCCTCGGTACTGCGCCCAGAACCTTGCCGAGGACCGGCAACATGAGCCTCCTCGGCACTGTGCCCATGGCCTTGCCGAGGACCGGCAAAAATAGTCCCCACAAATACTATTTGTAATATCCCTATACATGAATACATCCTAAAATAATAATTAATTATAGTTCATAATTATTTTTTTTTATCTTGTCATGTATTTAAAAATTAACACATAAATATATAAGGTTTATATAATAAAATTTGTATTATTCAGAAATCATTCCTAATATATCATTCTTTTTATTAGTTAAAACTTTGATTTTTCTTTGAATAAAAAGTGAGGGAGATAAGTTTAAACCTTCTTTTTTTTTTTTTTTTTTTAGAAATAAGATGAGTTTAAACTAGATGTTGTTGAACGGCCGAGTATTATAAAATTTTCATTTTGTTCTAAAAATAAAATAAAAAATTCTCAAATTTTTTTTTAATGTGTTCAAAGACCTCTAAGTAGCGCTGTCTTGCTCTCCCTTCCAACCTCTTCATGGTTTCAGCAAGACGTAGGAGCCTCAGTTCTCTTTCTTCCTTGCCTTGATAACGCATCAAACAGAACAGAAACCGGAGTTTATGCTCTTCCATCTCTTGTAGCAGTTTCTTCTTGTAATGAATAGGGTCAATAGAGTCAAGCACAGGGTCATAGTCATATTTGTAGGAGCTCGGAACATTGTGCATAGCATTGGACAATATCTTGGGGTGGCAAATGATTCTTCTTTCATGGAGTCATTGACAAGCTTGAGCACCCAATTAGGAGTTGAACTTGTACTTGTACTTGTGGGGTATTAAAGCTTTTGGTTAAGGGATATATCGTTTCTCAGACCAGTGATTCCCACTCCCAGTGAATTTATTGCTTCCCTACTCATGTGGTTCATGAAGTTGTGTTCCATTTCTTGGAGAAATTTTGAAGGATTCAAAGTATGACTACATAAGCAGTGCTAATTAAGAATTTAAATAAAGCAATTCAAAATGATTATGTAATGGATTCAATATTATTATGTATCTGCAGGGTCAAGTCTAGCAGATAAAATTAAATATTTCCTCAACTTTTTTAGAGGCCCCATTGTTACAGCTAGGGTAAGACCGTTTTGACCCCTACTTACCCTGCTATAACAACTGTTTTATGTGGAAAATGTTGTTAACAGTTACCATTATTCCCATTATTAATGAAACATAATCATTATTACTTTTTCATTAAAAATGGGACAATTTCCATGGCTCCCTCATATATTATGTGAGCGCTTGGATATCACTTATTTTACTAAAAACTAAAAATAATAAAAAAAATTTTGGTTACTATTTATTAATGAATTTACTGTTCACTAGCCTGATTGCACTGTTCATGTCCCATGAACAGTGCAACAAGTGCTAGACTTAAAAAAAAAATGCAACTTCTCTGAACGCAAACGCAAACGCAAACGCTCACTACCCAAACGGAGCCGTATAGCACAGTCATGTGTGGCGTCAAGTACGTAGGCAGACTTGGACCTTGGGAGGTGTCACTTGTATGGTTATAAATAATTGTGCATTGAATTGTGTTAATACTTAATAGTACTAGTCTCCCACCCCCAATGACAAATTGTTGGCTCCGCCACTGACTCCAACTCTTGATTCGATTCCTATGTGGCGTGTTCTTATGATTACAAAATAAAATTATTATGAAACACAAATTAAATACACTTTTATAGTCACAATCTTGGTACTCACTCTTGATGTTACTACAAGTAGTTAACAAATAATAGTCAATTAATTTTCATACAATTCAATGCTACTAGAGATTTAATGATCATGGATGTGGTCGAAGGTAAGCAATAATAGTAAACATCGTCTGAATGACACTAAGATACAATAATAGAACCGTGATAAGATATGATATACTATTGACTGGGGAAGAAAAATATTCGTGTCTTATCGCTGCCATGATCTTGAGGTATGTCTTATTGCTACGCAGATAAATTTTTAGTATCAGTGGAGAAAGATAGCACTCGTGCCAATCATAAGCAACATCCTTAGTGAGATCATTGAGAAGATCAGACACTTCATTGTTGCTGCCCAGAGCATGATAAAAGATCCTCTTTTTACGAAGAATTTGAACGTCTTCGGATGTGTTCACAAGTCCATCGAAGAACATAATGTAAGATGTGAAATAAGGTTTTACACATCTATTGCACTGTTCATAGGCAACAAGATTTCTCAAGATTGGTCCAGTTTTATAGTCAATAAAAAGTGGAGGAATCTCTAGTGAAGCCCTACCAGTCAAGACAGTCATGTGGTGACTTTGGTATTTGATGTCTAATAGGTCACCCTCTCCACTCTTTAAGAAAATCCCAACTCGTTGGAGCTCCTTAACACTAGGTATTAAACACTTTGTCTCTTGCATCAGTGACCCATAAGAACTTGGAAGGGGATGATGATATATGGGTTTGAAAGTTGAGTGAAAAAGTGCAAGTAAATGGTCAGGTGCTTGTTCAAGAAAGTGGTCTTGTATTGGTGTTTTTTGTGCTCGAGTGAGTAAAGGGTCAAGGAACTTAAGTGCAACATGTATGAGAGGAGGCTCATGGCCTAAGCCAGTGAGTAGATATAATTCCTGTAGGACAAAAAATGGAAGTTGGTTTTCGAGCTTCACCAAATCCAACCTAATAACAGGTAGCTTCCAACGTGTTCTGAAGATGGGATCATCTAAAATTTCCTACAAGAAGATACATTGGATTAACAAAATTTCCTTCAATAAAATGTAGGTTTCCACTTTCCCCTCTTTATTTATTTTATTTATTTTCTTATTTTGGCCACGAGAATGATGTCATTAGAAATAGCAATATTTTAGTTTTTTGGATTATAAGTGGGGGTTCCTTTGACTTGCTTTTGTAATGAAAGGGGAATCTTAATCATTTTTCCTTTTTTCTTTTGAAGAATATGCTAGCCTTGATCATTGCTAGCACATATTTTATCTAATAATCAAGGGAAAAGGGTGTTTATATATGATTCCCTATATAAGGCAACAAGGAAAAAGGTCTTTATATGACTTGCAACAAGCTCTTTTGTTTCGTATATATCTTTTTTTTTACTGGTTTAGAAGTTTTGTTTTTCCCCAAAAAAAATAATAATAATAATAATAAGAGAAGAAAATGAGTTTAAGGGTTCGGCATAAAATATTTTGTTAAAAAAATTTCAATTGAAAACATTTTTAGGGAAAATTATTTGTATTTAGTTGTGTTCTTGAAAATGCTCTAAAAAGTTTTTTTAAAAGTTTGACTCATATGAAAAAATCACTAACTTTCATATAATTATATATAAATATTAAATAAAAACGTTAATTCACAGCTTTAAAATATTAATATAAAACAACAACAAAAATTAAAAATAAGCACAATCAAAATAAAATTATTGAAAATTTAACTAATAATTAAAACTGTCAAAATAAAAGTGCAACAAAAAAGAATAATAAAACTATTTACTAATTGTGGGAGGGGGAAGCTTGAAGAAAGAGGATTGCCAAATGGATTCAACCCGAGAAGCAATTGGGCCCAACTATTCATTAGATCAAGCCTAGTATGATCAGGATAGTCTAGTCAGTGAGACTGAGGAAGGCAGTTTGCCCAAGGAGCAGACACTCCTCGGGAGACTGGGGACAAACCATTAAGGCCATAGGGTTGAAGGCCAAGAAAGGAAATAGTGGCGTGCAAGCAAGGGAACGAGTAAGTTTATAGATAAAGCATCAATTACCTCCCCATTTAATGCACTATATCAACTTACCTTGTCACATTAATAGCAGAATGACCCCTGAACAGTGCCCCCACAGCCTGCAACCTATTTTACCACCACCAGCAAAGCAGCGATGAGACAAGTATCTAAGGAAGGATCAATGACCATCCAAGTGAAAGACTTGAATGCAATCCCTACAACTATATATAGGAAGGAAGATCCTCTAGAAAGGGGGATCTGAAAAATCTAAAAGGGAAGAAATAGAGAGAGAAATTGAGAATTATGTAACCAAAAAGTGTATGTCCTAAGAACTGTTGCTCCTTGGCCATCCCGAGGAAGAGCTTGAATACAAATCTCTATTTCCTTGCTATTATTCTCTACTAAAACTATTATCTTAGCCAATTTTCTTATTTAAATTACCAAACAAATCTATCAAGACTCGAAAGGTTGACCTTGACAATCTATCTCTACAAATTAAATGTACTGAGCCTCCATTCTAACCCGTTCTCATATAGTTTGGGCTGGATTATTCGTTTTGCACCCTACACTAATAAATTTACAAATTCACATGCATAACTGCAAACACTTGAAACCTCCCCAAAAGTACACTTCAAAGTTATTTTTGTGCTACTTTTAAATATTTGGGAGCCATTTCCAAAATTTTTGAATCTTAAAGAGGGCGAATGATTTAGGCTTGATGAAGTTTTCAACCATTCCAAAAAATCCAAAAATGAGAAAAATGTTTTATGTCGAAACAAACGGGACCTAAATTTTATGTTGTTGAACCGAAAATTATAAAATTCTTTATTTTATTCCAACTTGAAAAAATAAATTTCATGTTTTTTAAGAGTAAAAAAATTCAATTACTGCAAAAAATCAAAACCTATAGATTTATTATACTTTATTAAATCACATGACTAAGAAGTCCTCATAGTCAATCAAATTCCAAACGTATTGTAATTGAACTAACATCTTAATATTTTTTTAGTACTTCCAATGAAAATTTCAAATTCTTTCCTTCCAACTATCGAATTATTAAATAATAATAAATAAATAAATTAGGCAAATGAAGTAATTGGAATGGATTAGTGGCTACCTTTTCACTCCTTAGATAATAGCGGAAGAGCTCAATTATGAAGCAACCATCAATGACCATCATGCGGACAAAATCATCTGTAGAAATGTGTTCAAAGGCCTCTGAGTAGCACCATCTTGCTCTCCCTTCCAACCTCTTCATGGCCTCAGCAAGTCGTTGGAGCCAGTGTTCTCTTTCTTCCTTGCTTTGATAACGCATGGAACCGAAAAGAAACTGGAGTTTATGCTCTTCCATCTCTTGTAGCAGGGGATTCTTGTAATGAAAAGGGCCAATAGAGACAAGGACAGGGTCATAGGCATGTTCATCCACTCGTCTCATATTTGTAGGAGCTCGGAACATTGTGCATGGCATTGGACAATATCTTGGGGTGGCAAATGATTCTTCTTTCATGGAGTACTCATTGACAAGCTTGAGCACCCAATTAGGAGTTGAACTTGTACTTGTAATTGTGGGGTAGTCAAGCTTTTGGTTAAGGGACATATCTTCTCTCGGAAAACCAGTGCTTCCCACTCCCAGTAGAAGTGAATCTGAATTATTAATTACTTCCCTACTCATGTGGTTCATGAAGTTGTGCTCCATTTCTTGGAGAAATTTTGAAGAATGCAGAGTATGACTATATAAGCAGTACTAATTAAGAATTTAAATTTAACAATTCAAAATAATTATGTAATGGATTCAATAATTCTCTGATCTTATTATGGTATCTGCAGGGTCAAGCCAAGTCTAGCAGATAAAATTAAATATTTCCTCAACTTTTTTAGAGGCCCCATTGTTAAAGCTAGGGTAAGACCTTTTTGACCCCTACTCTACTTACCCTGCTAGCAACTATTTTATGTGGAAAATGTTGTTAGCAGTTACCATTATTCCCATTATTAATGAAACATAATCATTCTTACTTTTTCATTAGTATCATTTCAAAAATTATAGACAAAAACATATAATAAGAGTCACGTTTTTGTTACTTCATGACATAGGCAATGAGTAGAAATTCGTCTCAGTAGACCTATAAATCGGAAGTGAAATTAGAAGAGGAATCGGAGGTTTCTATGATCTGAGGCCTTAATGGACGACTTTCCATCTGTGGCGATTGATAGAATCAGAAGCTTCTTCAGTGCCTCGTTAGGAATCATTTTTTTCTCTCTATTTGGGTACAAGGAACTAGGAAGCGAAAGTTAGTGGATATATTTTTTTTCCCCTTAAATTGATAAAAAGCTCAATTCCTTTTTTCATACCTCTCTTAATCCAAGTTATGGACACAACATTTTCACAAAAATTTCACAATAAAGTTTATATAACAAGTTGTTAATGGTAAAAAAAAAAAATGTCACTAGTAGGTCTAAACGAGAACTAATAACAACTTCCTATATAAATTTTATTATGAGATTGGTATAAAAATATTTTGTGAATAGTACTATTTTTTTCTAAAGAAAAATAGTACTAATTTAAAAAGTTTAGAGATATAATAAATTGTCACAATTTTTCACAATATTAATTTAAAATTAATCTTAATAAAATAAAATTTTATTAAAACTTATATTTTAAATGAATTGTTCTAAGATTATACATATACCAACAATTTTTTCTCTACCACGTACTCTATAACATCTCAATTGTAAAAAAGAAATTGTAAAACAATGCGGGTCTCTGCTCCCTATATTTTCTTCCACGTTACTTTACCCAAACCCAAAAACTCTTTTTCTTTTCTTTTTCCTTTCACTTTTTTCTCATCCACTTGTTCACTTCCTCCTCATCTTCTTATCTTCCTTTTCTTTTACTTCCCCTCGCTGCCCCCCCCTCCCCCCCCCCCCCCCCTCCCCCCCCAACACACACAACTCTCTCTCTCTCTCTCTCTCTCTCTCTCTCCATATTTTCCATTTATCAAAAACTCTACCAAATTCAATAGAATCTTTTTTAAGATTAGATATGTAAGACATAAATAAAAAAAAAAAAAAAAAAGAAAAGAAAAGAAAGAACAAGAGAAGAAGAAGAAGCACCACAGAAGAAGAAGAAGAAGAAGAAGAAGAAGAGATGCCGCAGCACAGCAGCATAGAGGAGCAGAAAAAACTATGAACAATTTAGGAAAAAGAGAAACCCACCAACGGTAATATTTTTGTTTTGAGAAAACACGTATGTGAGTTTTGCAACTACAGCTTAAAGCTGCCGTGCCAAAACGTTGAAATCCTTTGAATTGAAAAATACACTTTTGCACAACGCACTTTTGAAAAAATTTACCAAACACGCGTTTTAATTTGAGTTTTAATTCCATATTCAACTGGTGAATCTGGGCTCTTGGCTACTGGTCAGTTCTCAACTGAAATTATCAACTGGATTCGAAAGGGCCTTTTGACTGACTAGTCCTTGAGTTCAGATCTCTTGGGCTTCGAACTAGCCTCAGTCGTAGTTCAAGTTTTACTATTTTTTGTAAGCTAATGCATTTCCTGCTATAAAATTTGAACTAACGTACGTCCTTAAGCCATAATTAACACAGCTGACCGCGACTACTTGCCCAAATCAAATTTGGCTAAGATCAAATAGTTGTAATGAACTATTGTGAAGTAAAATGTCACAATAATTTTGGAATATTCTTAAATTAGCATGTCAAAAAAATGTAAATCGGAGATTGTGATGGGTTCATACTAATTTAAGATTGTAAAATTTTATATTAGAGATTGATCGGCCGTAAATGAGTTAGTGTGCTTGCTTTTAAAATATTGTGACATTGTTGTGAGAGTTTGTATTTGATTACTGGTCAACTAGTAGTAGTTGTTGAAGAAAAAGCACAACAATGGCTGTAAGAGTGGAGAGGATGAAGCTGGGTTCACAGGGACTGGAGGTTTCGGCACAAGGTCTGGGCTGCATGAGCATGACCCCTCCAAAGCCCGAAAAAGACATGATTGCTCTCATCCATCATGCCGTCAACAGTGGTGTCACATTTCTCGATACTTCCGACATCTATGGCCCTCTTACCAACGAAATCCTCATCGGAAAGGTACTACTACCACGTTCGTACTCTTTGTTAATCCTAAATTACCAATTTGATATCCTAAAAGCTTAAGCTATTAAAAGATGCTGGATTTATTCATTTAATCTAACCCTTCACGCGACGATTCTTTATATAATATCATTATATTGGGGGTGCAGGCTTTGAAGGGAGGGGTCAGAGAGAAGGTGGAACTGGCAACAAAGTTTGGTATTACCGAGAAGGGAATCCGTGGTGAACCAGAATATGTGAGAGCAGCTTGTGAGGCCAGTTTGAAGCGCCTTGATATGGATTGTATTGATCTCTACTACCAACACCGCATCGACAACCGCGTTCCCATTGAAGTCACGGTTAGTAAATTTTTTTCTTAAATCCCTTTTCTATTAATCATGTCATATTAAGCCGAGCCATTAACATGATTTCCAATGATTATAAAATATGAATGCGTACTCATAAGGTACTTGATTGGGGTTGCAAAGAATCACTTGCTCTTTATTTATTTATTTATAAGGAAGGTGCTCTTGTGCCAGGCATATATATATGTTTAAAATACTTCACATTCCAGACATCAAATGAAATGCCAAAGAGGGCTACCATTGGCTCACCCATCATATCTTAATGTATTTGGTAACTTCCACACAAAACCTTGAGAAGAGACTAGGCCATTGATTTTGTATAACTACTTCTATAAATAGGGTAGGGACTATTTAGTTCAAATTATCTAATTGTTTGTAATCATTATTGTGCAATCTTTGTTCCCGAATTCTCTTGTGTTAAGTTGTTCCTTTTGAAGTTCTTTCTAGCTTACAAGGGTCACTCCATTTCAAGATAAGGTAATGCCTAAGGTGAGGCAAATGTCTATGGCAGCAGGGTTGGATGTTTGACGAACTCATATTCACTTTTCTATAAAATGTCTTTCAAACAACTTCACCCCATCCCCCCATTTTTATCAATATCTCCACACCCCTAAAGCTTTTGAATTGCATCCTTGGCAAATTCAAGAAATTAATATTCCAAATTCATTTTTAAATTTAATATATATTTTTTGCAACTTCACTTTCCTTTGGGGGAGAGAGAAAGAAAGAGAGACGGTCTTGTTTTACTTCTGCCCCCTTTGAAGGATAAATGAGCCTCGTTTGAAGGTGTCATATTTTAACACATGATTACTAATTGACTATCAATATGCATATTTAAATTTAGCTTCATGCTTTACTGTGAGTGATCACCATTGTTCAATTATTTTGTAATTATTTATGAGATCATTGAATTAAGGAAACTATCATTTCCCTAAGATAATGTAACCATGAATCAGTTCTGTCATGACTGTCAGATAATGATCAGCAAGCGTAATAATTTGGCATTTATGGTGTTCTTAAGTTGTCTAATTACATATCAATATGCTTTTGTTGCAGCTTGATTATCTTTGAGCTATCTCTTTCTTAGCTAGCATGTAGTTGTTACATTTGCTGCCACTATCGTTTCTTCATGTGTCCCATCTATTAAGCATCCTCTAATTCTTTTCTCCTTTATATTATAAGATGGGAGAACTCAAGAAATTAGTTGAAGAGGGTAAAATCAAGTACATAGGTCTATCTGAGGCCTCTCCTTCAACAATCAGAAGGGCACATGCGGTTCATCCCATAACAGCTGTGCAGTTAGAGTGGTCTTTGTGGACTAGAGATGTGGAGGAAGAAATAGTTCCTACTTGCAGGTGAGGTGTCAATTACAATTGCATTTTAATTTTTAAGCATAAAATAATTGAGATACAAAATTTAAATTTGTTCTCCTAATTGTTCAGGGAACTAGGCATTGGGATTGTGGCATACAGTCCTCTAGGACGAGGGTTCTTTTCATCTGGGACTAAGATTGTTGAAAATTTTACCAATAATGACTTCCGAAAGGTTTGCAGATCTCCACCACTCAAATGTTGAGCTTCGAAATGAGATAAACATGCATTTAGATTCTCAGTTTTATAGCATCATCAGTGCATTCATCAATATAGGAGATTTTATCTCCTAAGTTGGCTCACTAGGTGATTGACTTTGCAAAGATCTGTATGCTTTCCCTGATTCTCTTAATGAACTAATACCGCATGTAAAAGTTGATTTATGATGAACATTTTCTTTAATGGTTATAGTATACAAGTAATCTAATTTATCTAAGCAAATATTTTCGATGCCTAAATGTTTTGCTGATATATTGACAGTTCAGATGACAAGTGTTCATTGTATATTTGTTAGTGTAGCCTACATGAATTCTCATATAGCCAATCAGAATATTTGGTTCCTCTCTATTACAGTTTATTTTAACCTCTTTCTATATTCGTTTTCTGGAAATAGAAAAAAAAATGCTAGGTGTTGATTTTCCTCAACTCAGAAAACTATTTTTATGTAATGGTTATGAGTCAATTGTTAGCTGCTGTTTTGTTGATGCTCCAAAGAATTTAATTAATCATTTCTAGAAAATTTGCAACTCATCCATGAAAGAAGTAATTCACTTTTTGGAGGCGGTACCACTAGAAAGATGCTGATTCTAATATAAGCCAATACATCTTTCTGACTGAACTGAATAAAGCATGACATATGTAGATTACAATTGTTATTTTCCAACCTACCCCAGTTTATGCAATCTGTACTGTCTTCTGGTACTTTTAGTATCATGAAAATTAAGCTAGGGAATAGCCTCTGTGGATGCCTACAGACCTGAATAGCTGTGTTGTAGAATTATGTTAAACTGAATATTCATCGTTGCCTTTTTCTTCAAAATTATTTTTATTGATATAAGTCTTGATGCTAATTAGTATTTTATAGTATATGATTATCATTGGCTTTATGAACGAGTAGGGGCCATGTCTTCATGAAACTATCCTT
This sequence comes from Lithocarpus polystachyus, assembly GCA_033629205.1. NCBI lineage: Eukaryota > Viridiplantae > Streptophyta > Magnoliopsida > Fagales > Fagaceae > Lithocarpus > Lithocarpus polystachyus. The sequence continues at coordinate 24,627,799 of CM066166.1, read as the reverse complement.
TTGTTTGCTAAATTCGGTCTTGATGCTAAAATTTTTAGTCACTGCTTGCAGAACCTACCCAGGTTCCAACCTGAAAATCTGGAGCATAACAAAACCATATTTGAGAATGTTAATAAAGTGGCAGCAAGGAAGGGCTGCACCTCATCACAGCTAGCTCTGGCTTGGGTTCATCACCAAGGGAAGGACGTGTGTCCCATACCTGGAACCACCAAGATGGATAACTTCAACCAAAACATTGGAGCTCTATCTGTGAAACTGACACCAGAAGAAATGGCTGAACTTGAATCATATGCTTCTAAGGATGCTGTGAAGGGTGAAAGATATTCTAATAACATTCCAACTTGGAAGGATTCTGAAACTCCACCACTTTCTTCATGGAAAGCTGCATAAACACGAGTCTTTTGCTGTGCGTCAATAAGGAGTTTCATGGACTTTGGTTGAGTTTCATGGAGTTCTGTCAATTGAAGTGTGTTTTAGTTTGGGTTGAGTTCCTGACTGCTTAAAGAATAAGTCGAGTCTGCTGGGGGTGGGTATCTCATCATGTTTGATCTTGTGAAAATCAGAACCTAAAATGTCTCAATGTAGACATATACAATAATACCATATGACTAAATTTTCGCAAGCATATTGAATTTTTATAACAAATGGGGGTTGTTTATTATGGAACTGGTTCGCTGATCATTTGTGGCATCTAGCCCTAAAATCTCATGTCAAAAGAGAAAAACTAAATCTGGTGGCATATGGTACGAGTCCAAGAACACATAGAAGTGGCATATAAGATTCGCACTCTTGTTAAAAAGAAAGTGTTTTGCACATTCTTCTTATAGTAGTATCATGCAGCCAAAAAAGTGAACGTAAAACAAAAACAAAAAATCGCATGACACAATTCTTACCATTTATTTCAAAACAAAACAATAGTATCAATCACCGTAGTCATGGAATTAAACTATATGTTACTTTCTTCAATAGATTTTTTTTTTTTTTTCTTTGAGAGTGAAAAGTTTTAAATTTTAATGTATTTTAAAAAAGCGAGATCAGTATAAAAAAAATTTAGTTGCGCAAAAATGATTTCTCACTGGACCTCCATCTTGCATTTTCAGTCGCATGTATAATCTGGTACCACAAATTATGCGTTTTATAAGTCCAAGGAGACAACTTTGCCTTTGCTAAAATTGAGTAAATCATATGCATTTATGGACAAGATGAGGCCTCTTTAGGCCATAAATTCAGATGGGTCATAACACCCTGCCAACAGACTACGGGTCTTTTAGGCCCAGATTTCTCAAATACTCATTGGGTCCTTCTTGCATGACTGAATCTACCAACAAGTGAAAAAAGCCCATTTACACACACCCTATGACCACGGGCTTTCTTCCAAGCTAAAGAGTGGGTAGGGGTTTGGTAGATTAAGTAGTGGTAGAGTTAGAAAATTTTCTTTTTGGGGGTGGGGTTGTGGTGGAGGTGCAATTAATATCTCAAAAAAAAAAATTGACTTTATGAACAAAAATTAAATAGGACGCATAATACATCGCAAGCCATACTTAAGGAAACTAAACTTTTGGCAGTAACCTTGCACTAACAATGCAACACTCAATTGTTCATATCAACCCATTTTCCTATTTTAATTAATCTCTAATGCTTATAGCTAAAGCTTGTTTTCATTTTTGAGTGTCCCCTCAATCATGGGTTAAAGTTCACTTTTTTCTTTTTTGTCTTTTTAAATATTGAGCCAATATGGCATTGGAGTTGCCATAAATAATAAGGGTAGTATTTATTGTACACATTGTGTGCATTTACACACTATATAAATAATCGTACTCATCATAGATATTAGTCATAATATTAAAATATTTAGTCTTGATATTTCTGACAGATGGGTTGCACAGCTCTGCAAGGAAAATTCAGATAGTTAAAGAATCTCTAGAAAAATTATTGTAGATAGGAGTTCAATGTGCAACTGTGCAAGAGTTGTAGTGAGATGTAGATCATCTCCAACTACATTATCTAGTGGCTAAAGTTTAATTTGTATTTATTAGCCTTATTCTCTAATTAGGATGCAATATAAGTAATATCTCAGTCTATGAAAGAGGTATTCACAGGTTGGAGAGGGAAACTTGGTAGATATAAGAGACTAAAATGATCTATGGAATAGTTCTTTCTAGAGAGTTTTGTCTCTCTTTCTCTCTAGACCGTAAGGTTCCAGCTTTCTCTCTCTCTCGACGCATGTTTTGGCCTTTCTGCTAGCGTACGCATGAGTTATTCTTGGCTGCCTTGTGAGCTCAGGTTCCATCGTCAGTCCTTGCCCAGTGTGTGGGCTTTCGTTATGTGGGTTTCCCTTGCCCATTTTGTGGGTTTTCGTCGTTGAAAGAGGTCGCCGCCTCAAAATCTCAAGGCGCCAATCAACTTCGTTGTAGCTCTGAAGACTTGTCAGCTATTGGGTGAGCTCTTAGCTTCATGGACCAACTCATTTCTTGGAGTGAAGGGGCTGAATGTTATCAACAATAAAAGATACTTTGTGGTTGGGTCTTTGCAAAGTGGAGAGCTTCCATATCGTCTCAACAGCACCTTATCTTAGCTACAGGTACATCTGTCTTTTAAAGGGTCACAGATTTAGGTGTTTTTGTGTTGGATCATTGAATCTTTGAAGTAAGGTGATTAAAGAAGCTGAACTATGAGTACCTTAAGTCTTAATTGTCGTGGACTTGGGGACAAAAGTGTTGTTGGAGAGCTGTCTAGGCTCATTAAAGTTCAACATCCCTGAATTGTATTTCTAATGGAGACTAAACTTAAAAAGAAAGGTATAGAAGAAGTGAGGAATGAATTAAAAATAGATAATGTAGTATGTGTAGATAGAATTGGAATGAGTGGAGGCTTGGCTAGCTTTGTTTTGGGATTCAGAATGGGATGTGAAATTGAGGACCTTGTCAAAAAAGCCATATTGATGTTATTATGACAGAGAAAGATGGGGTTTCATGGAGCTTGACAGGTATATGGGCACCCTGAAAAATTGAAGCGTAATGAGACATGGAATTTGATGCGTGTACTTCATCAGCAAGTCACATTGCCATGGATATGCATAGGTGACTTCAATGAGATACTTTCAGTGAATGAAAAACAATGAGGGGAACCAAGAAGTGAGTGGCAAATGACGAATTTTCGAGAAGTGCTGGACAATTGTAGATTAAGGGACATGGGTTTTAAAGGTGCTCGCTTCACATGGTGCAATCAGAGAGATGAACAGGATCAGGTATATGTTAGACTCGATCGTGGGGTAGCTAATCAAGAATGGTATGATCTTTTTCCTCACTTTGATGTTCATCATTTAAGCTTTTCAAATTCTGATCACATGGCCATTGGGGTGCAACTAAGAAGGCAATCGCAGTTTCAAATTGGGATGTATAAAAAACGATTTCAGTTTAAGGAAGCATGGGTGAAAGATGAAGGCTGTGAGGACGCAATTGCAAATGCTTGGTCAGTTTCCTTCAATGGAAGTCTTATGTTCCATGTGTGTAACAAAATAAACGAATGCAGGAAGAAGTTGTTAGGCTAGGCTAAAAGTTCATTGTGTTCCTTAGCAAAAAGATTGAGGAAAAGCGAAATAGGTTGCAAGTGCTAGAGAAAAACAACAAGGATGGATCGTGGGCAGAATGTGAAGCTCTTAGGCATGAAATTAATATTTTAATTGAGAAAGAAGAAATTTATTGGAAACAAAGATCTCGTATCAGTTGGTTGCGTGAAGGTGATCGTAATACAAAATTTTTTCATGCAAAGGCATCTGCAAGGAGGAAAAAAAACTTAATTGTCTCGCTTAAAGGAAATAGATGGTACGGTGATAGAGCAACAAAGTGATATAGAAAGGGTGATAATTCAACATTTCTCAACTCTCTTCCAATCTTCAAATCCGAATGCTATTGAAGAAGTGGTGGCCTATATTCCTAGAGTAGTTACAGAGGAGATGAATGATTGGCTTGTGAGAGATTTTCATCCAGAAGAGGTTTGATTCGCCTTATTTCAGATGCATCCTTCAAAAGCTCCAAGCCCTGATGGTATGACTGCTTTCTTTTTTCAAAAGTTTTGGCATATAGTGGGTGCTGATGTAACTAATGCTGTGCTATCATGTCTACATTCTAGAATTATACTTTGAAATATAAATAATACCCACATAGCACTAATTCCCAAAATCAAAGACCCTGAATTAATCACACAATATCGCCTCATTAGTCTATGTAATGTGCTATACAAAATCATATCTAAATGTTAGTCAACCGGCTGAAGCTTATCCTTCCAAATTTAATTTCTGATACTCAGAGCGCTTTTGTCTGGGGGAGATTAATTACAGATAACATTTTAGTTGCATATGAAACTTTGCATTGCATGAAAAAGAAGAGGTGGGGCAAGATAGGTTAGGTAGCTATTAAATTGGAAATGAGCAAAGCTTATGACAGGGTTGAATGGGGTTATTTAAAAAGGATGATGGAGAAAATAGGGTTTCATGTAAAATGGTGCAATTGATAATGGCATGTATAACAATTGCTCATTTTTTCTGTTTTAGTCAATGGCAATCCTACAGGTTATATCTTGCCTTCAAGAGGACTGAGACAAGGTGACCCTTTGTCACCTTATCTCTTTCTGTTTTATGCTAAAAGGCTTACCACGTTGCTTAGAAAGGCAGAAACAGATGGACTTATAAGAGAAATGGCAGCTAGCAGAGGTGGTCCTTGTATTTCTCATCTCCTATTTGCCGATGACAGTTTATTATTTTGTTATGCCTCAATAGAGGGGTGCCAACAGGTTAATTCTTTGCTTAATTTATATGAGGATTCTTTAGGACAAAAGGTTAATACTGATAAAACTTCTCTTTTCTTTAGTAGCAATACTAGCTTTGAGACTCAAGAATCAATCAAACAGGCATTGGGTGCAGAGACAGTCCCAGAATATGAGAAGTATTTAGGGCTACCTAGTATAGTGGGGCGTAACAAAAAAGCAACTTTTGCTCCAATCATTGAAAGAGTCTAGAGTAAACTAAAAGGATGGAAGGAAAAAATGATGTCTCAAGTTGGAAAGGAAATTTTGATTAAAGTTGTGGCACAAGCTATCCTCATATATGCCATGGGATGTTTCTTGCTACTGAAAGGTTTGCTTAAAGATCTTGAAGGGATGATGAGAAGATTTTGGTGGGGTCAAAGGATGCAAGAAAGGAAAGTACACTAGTTGAGTTGGTCTAAACTTTGTATGCCCAAGTCAATGGGAGGAATTGGGTTTCGGGAGCTTCATTCCTTCAACTTAGCCATGTTAGCCAAAATAAGATGGAGGCTTATGAAAAATACACACTCCTTGTTCTATCAAGTCTACAAATCCAAGTACTTTCCCAATATATCTTTCTTAGATGCTCCATCACCAAATTCAAGGAGTTTTGCAAGGAAAAGTATAGTGGTAGCCAAATCTGTCTTGGACAGTGGTTTGAGATGGCGAGTAGGAACCGAAAATAAAATTCAAATTTGGCAAGACCGATGGCTTCCAACTCCACCATCATTCAAGTTGGTAACCCCATGCTCCACAATGTCAACAATAGCCACAATGGATAACCTCATTGATCCAATTACAAGATCATGTATTCCTCCCACATGAAGTTGAAGTTATTAAATCCATCCCTTTGAGCTATAGAGCGATGCAAGACATCCAAACTTGGGCATACACAAACACGGGTGAATATTCGGTAAAAAGTGCATACAAGATGATACAAACTCAACAACTGAGATCTTCTCATGGCCAATCAACCAATTACTCACAGTGCAACAAAATTTGGAAAGCGATTTGGGCAGCCAAGGTATGTAATAAAATCAAAACTTTTATTTGGAGAGCTTGAAGAGATATACTGCCTACCAAAGCAAATCTAGCTAGAAGAAAAATTTTGTTTGATGCTGGATGTGAATGTTGTGAGGATGAAGTGGAGTCAACAGACCATATCCTGCTAAGCTGTACATATTTTGATATGGTTTGGAAGTCCACATGCTTAAGGGGAACCATGTCTCATTGTACAAATCTTTTATTTGTGGATGTGGCTGATCAAATTATGCAAAGGAAAAATAACCCAGAGATTGCAATATTTTTCACAACGAACTGGATGATTTGGAATAAGCAGAATGAGGCTCACTACGGTACTCCACGTCCTGACCCCTTAGGTCTGCTACAGCCCATGCTATAGAATATTTGGAAGCTAATTATGGAAGCTTGTCTTGAGTTTGTAAGATAGACTTGTTTTTCATTGGCTTTCCTTGATGTAACCTTGCATATAGCTGCTGTTTTTAATAGGTGTTGGGAAAGCTCTGTAGCTAGTGCAGTTTTCTTTGGCTCTCCTTGATGCTGCCTTGTTCTTGTATAAATTTATTCTTTCATTGAATAAAATTCTGCCGTTTACTCTCAAAAAAAAGAAATGATCTATGGACAGTCCTTTTTGTTTTATGTGGACAATTTGGAGGAATAGGAATAACCCAACTTGTAATGACATAGAGTTGAATAGAAATTCTCTTAAAAGCATCATTCCACATATAAGTTATCCATAAATGAGCAATGAGTTTAAATAAAAAACAAAATTCACAACTTTTATCACAATTGCAGATAGTAAATTGCATTGGTGTATTATAAAAATGATATCAGTTGTAAGCTCATTTAAAAGTGGTGATATGCTCTATTATAATCTACTGCCTCAAATATATTGTAAACAAAATTGTAAAATTTGTTTCATCTCTAGCGTTGTTGTAAATGTGTACTAACAAACACTACTTTCCTAACACAATCTTGTGAAAATCTTTTAATGTTAATACTACTTAAGAAATAATAGTCCAGGTAACAATTAATGTTCTATATAGTAATATAGAGAGATTTAATGATCAGGATGTGGTCGAATGTAAGCAATAATAGTAAACATGGTTTGTATGACACTAAGATACAATAATAGAAATGTGATCAGATATGATATACAACTGACTGGTGAGGAAAAATATTCACGTCTGATCGTTGCCTGGATCTTGAGGTATGTCTTATTGCTACGAAGATAAATTTTATGTGTCAATGGAGAAAGGTAGCACTCATGCCAATGATCATAAGCAACATCCTTGGTGAGATCATTGAGAAGCACAGAAGCTTCATGGTCACTGCCAGAACATGATAAAAGATCCTCTTGTTACGAAGAATTTGAACGTCTTCGAGTGTGTTCACAAGTCCATCGAAGAACATAATGTAAGATGTGAAATAAGGTTTTACACATTTGTTGCACTGTTCATAGGCAACAAGGTTTCTCAAGATAGGTCCAGTTTTATAGTCAATGAAAAGAAGAGGAATTTCTAGTGAAGCGCTACTAGTCAAGACTGTCATGTGGTGACTATGGTATTCGATGTCTAATAGGTCACCCTCTCCACTCTTTAAGAAAATCCCAACTCGCTGGAGCTCCCTAACACTTGGTATTAAACACTTTTCCTCTTGCATTAGGGACCCATAAGCACTCTGAATCTTCGGATTTTCTTTGGGGTTGAAAGTTGAGTGAAAAAGTGCAAGTAAATGGTCAGTTGCGTGTTCAAGAAATGGGTCATGTATTGGTATTCTTTGAGTTGGAGTGAGTAGGGGGTGAAGGAACTTAAGCACAACATGTATGAGAGGAGGCTCGTGGCCTAAGCTAGTGAGCATATACAACTCTTGTAGGACAAAAAATGGAAGTTGGTTTTCGAGCTTCTCTAAATCCAACCTAATTACAAGTAGCTTCCAACGTGTTCTGAAGATGGGATCATCAACTTTTCTCTGCATGGGATTAACAAAATTTTCCTTCAATAATTTAGGCTTCCCCACTTTTTGTTTATTATATATATTTTTCTTTTGTTCATTTTATATATATAAAGTTGAGTTCAAGTTACACTTGGTGTAACTCTAAACTATGTTACACCACCTAATAATTTATTATATAATTCATATTTTGAAAATCTCACCGTTGAATTACATGTTTTATATGTTTTTAACATTCATGCCAATTTTTATGTCAATTGGATTTTATTTACTATTCAATCCATAAACTCATCTTTGATGTATTATTTTAAACTATAAAAACTTGAATTTAAACAATTGATTGATGTATAACTATTAATCTTTGATCACCTTAAAATTTCCAAACATATAGAATATACGAAGATAATGTAATCTATATGTTTTTAACATTCATGCCAATTTTCATGTTAATTGGATTTTATTTACCATTCAATCCATAAACTCATCTTTGATGTATTATTTTTAACTGCAAAAACTTGAATTTAAACAATTGATTGATGATATAACTATTAATCTTTGATCACCTTAAAAGTTTCAAGTATGTAAAATATACAAAAATAATGTAATCTAAATGTGAATTTGTCAAAATTCGCATCCAATTTTTAAAAATTAAATGGTGTAATATTATTTAAAGTTATACCAGATATAATTTACAATTAGCTTTGCATGAGATAGTAGGGGCCTGGCTTTTGATTGACAAGTGTTGAAGGAAGTAGGGGTCTGGCTAAAACAAAGCTGCTGCTGGATAAGGCTGCTGCAGGGACAATATAAAGGCCGAGCTGTTTCAAGATAATTCTGGGACTTATATATATATATATATATATATATATATATATATATATATATCTTTTTCGGCCATGGGAATGATGTTTAGAAAGAGCAATGTTTTTTTCTTGGAGTATAGAGCAATTTTTTTTTTTTTTTTTTTTTTTTGTTAAAGTATAGAGTAATTTTTCTCATTCTGTAAGTGGGGTTCATTACTTTTTTTACTTGACTTGCTTTTGTATTGAAAGGGGAATCTAGATCATTCTCTTTTTCTTTTTTGAAAGAATATGCTAGCTTGGACCATTGCCCCAGCTCATATTTTATATCATAATCGAAGAAAAAGTGTCTTTCGGCCATGGGAATGATGTTTAGAAAGAGCAATTTTTTTCTTTTGGATTATAGAGCAATTTTTGTCATTCTGCAAGTGGGGTTCATTACTTTTTTTTACTTGACTTGCTTTTGTATTGAAAGGGGAATCTAGATCATTCTCTTTTTCTTTTTTGAAAGAATATGCTAGCTTGGGCCATTGCCCCAGCTCATATTTTATATCATAATCAAAGAAAAAATGTCTTTATATGATTCCCTGTACAAGGCAACCAAAAAAAAAAATGAACAAGCTATTTTGTTTCATATATATATATATATATATATATATATATGAAATAAAAATTCAACACCTTAAAATTAATATAGAACAACTAAAAAAAAACCTAAAAATTAAGCACAATCAAACTAAAATTGCTGAAAATTAAACAAAAAAGGACAAGCAAAATAAAAGTTAAAAAAAAAAATACTAAAACTATTAACTAAATTTACAAATGCATAACTACAAACACTTGAAACCTCCAGAAGCATACTTGAAAATTCTTTTTGTTCAACTTTTAAAAGTTTAGGGGCAATTTTCAAAGTTATTGAGTCTCAAAGATGGTGTAAATTAATCATTTTAATAGGCATATTTATTGATCAAGCAAATGCCAAGAGTACTTTTATAGTTCAATTGGCATCTTGACTTTTTTTTGGTATTTTTCAGAACACATCCAACATGCAAATTTCTCCCCTCCTAATTATCAAATTATTTAAAAAAAATGAGCAAATGAAATAAATGTAATGGATTAGTGGTTACCTTTTCACTCCTTTGATAATAGCGGAAGAGCTCAAGTATGAAGCAGCCATCAACGACCATCATGCGGACAAAATCATCTGTAGAAATATCATCAAAGACCTCAGAGTAACACCATCTTGCTCTCCCTTTCAACCTCTTCATGGCCTCAGCAAGACGTTGAAACCTATGTTCTTTTTCTTCCTTGCTTTGATAACGCATTAAACCGAAAAGAAACTGGAGTTTATGCTCTTCCATCCCTTGTAGCAGTGCCTTCCTGTAATGAAAAGGGCCAATAGAGACAAGCACAGGGTCATAGGCATGTTCATTAACTCGTCTCATGTTTGTAGGAGCTCAAACATTGTGCATGGCGTTGGACAATATCTCGGGGTGGCAAATGATTCTTCTTTCATAGAGTCATTGACAAGCTTGACCCCAATTAGGAGTCGTGCTTGTGCTTGTGCTTGTACTTGTGGGGGCATCAAGAATTTGGTTATGGGATATATTTTCTCCTAGACTTGTGCTTCCTAGCAGTAGTGAATCTACTGTAATTGCTTTCCTACCCATGTGGCTCATGAAGTTGTGCTCCATTTTCTTGGAGAAATTTTGAAGAATGCAACTTATGATCTATATAGCATTATAGCTACGCTATCAATGAAAAGAACATCTAGCTATAAAGGTAGCATCCACCTTCACATATCAAGAAGGTTTTAAGGATGAGTCCACTTATAGACCCAACCAATCACATACTCAATTTCACAACTTACTTGTAGGACTATGTGTGGTCGAAATTTTCTAACTTGACCCACACTTAATGTACATTGGGCACTCACAATCACACGAATCAGCAAATTTTAAAAATAAGTGTGTGATTAGTTGTGTTTATACTCTATAGAATTACTCTTTTTTAAGGATTTAGCAATTTAAAATGATAATGTAAATGATTTTACTTCTCTGATCTTATCTTGGAATATGTAGGGTCTACTCTAGCGAATAAATTATCCAAAAGTTTAGGACCATATATTTTGACACAATTTAGACTCGTGACAAGTGGTGATTGGATTACGTTTCATTAAGTATCAATGGTAGACCCATGTGTAAATGATATAATCCAATCATAAATTAACAAATATGCTTAATTTTTTTTTTAATAACAACAAATATGTTTTTTTTTTTTTTTTGAGAACTAATTAGAAACTTTCATTAAACGTGAAACCAAAAGAATACAAATAAAGAAAAATAAAAAAAAGTATAAACCCCAGGCTTAACTACATGCAGTTAGCCAAGGGAAAAAGCTGCTCCAAGTACACTAAAGAAAACACATTACACCATGCCCCACACAAAAAGCAGCAACTAAACCCATGAGCCCCCTAAACTCTTGACTGCAACAGCCATTGGTATTCATCCAACAACCCGTATGCCCTATTTAGAATGATACTAGGATGAAACTTTTTCTGCTCAAAGTAAAACTTATTACGAGCATTCTAGATCGACCATGCCAAGATAGCCCAACGTTCCAACTCACATGAGCCCAAAGTCCTAGCCATATGTCTAAATAATAGGAAGAAGTCACGTGCCTCATTAGAGAATTTTTGTATTTTTTCCTTAACTAGGGCCCATACGTTCCTAGCTAGAGGACACTACCATAAAATATGACGTGTTGTCTCAGGTTCTTGGCAACAGACACCACACAGCAACTCAATCTGAACCTTTCGGTGATGCAGGTTAGCTCTAGTTGGCAAACTGTTTGAACAAGCTCTCCAAAGGAATGTCCGAACCTTTGGTGGCACATTTAGAGACCAAATCTTCTTCCATATTGGCTGATCCCTCCTCACAGCGAAGTGCTCTTCATCGTGTTATTGCGTAAGACAGATTGCAACCCGGTAAGCCGACTTAATGGAGAAAGTTCTTGACTTATTCTTCATCCAGATTAATGAATCCCTGGTATGCAAGTTGTTAAGAGGTATTGCTAGAATTTCTCTACTTGTACATTAAGAAAACAGAGCATGGATTTTTCCTCTATCCCATTGGCGAGAATCATTATCTATTAAATCACTCACCCTTAATTCAGGATCCGATTGGCCCAAAAAGATAGGATAATGTGACAGCCACTTATGCGTAGTTACCCCAATCGAAGATCCATCTCCCACTCTCCATCTAGAACCTGTAGTGATAACATCCCTAGCTAGAAGCAAACTTCTCCAAATAAACGATGGATTATTCCCCAATGGTGCCTCCAAGAAAGAGCAATTCGGGAAATACCTAGATATATAGACTTTGTAAAACAACGAATGCGTACAATGGATCAGCCGCCAAGCTTGCTTCGCCAACATCACTAAATTGAATGCATTAATGTCTCTAAAATCCATTCCTCCCCTAGCTTTACCAGTGCAAAATTTTTGCCAATTAATCCAGTGTACCTTCCTCTCGTCTTTCTTCTGCCCCCACCAGTACCTAGCCAAGATTGAGTTGATATTATCACAGAGGGATTTATGGAGTTTGAAGAGGTTCATGGAGTACGTAGGGATAGCTTGTGCTACTGTTTTGATGAGAATTTCCCGACCAGCCTTAAATATAAACTTTTCCTTCCAACTGAGCACTCGATTAGGAATACGCTCCTAAATTTCCCTAAAGGTTTTGGCTTTAGATTTTCCCCCAACCATAGGCAGACCCAAGTACTTCTCGTAATCATTCATAATCCTTGCCCCCAACATAGCTCGGATAGCTTCCTTAACCTCCGGTTTAGTGTTCTTACTGAAGAAGAGGGATGTTTTTTGTCGATTGATGGCTTGCCCAGATGCAGATTCATACCGCGCTAAGATGTGGATCAGTTGATGGCATTCTTGGACCGTCGCTTGGCAGAATAATAAACTATCATCAACGAATAACAAATGGGATATACTTACTCCATTATGACAGGAAAGTACACCTCTCAGGGATCGGTTTGCTTCGGCTTGGCGGAGCATTGCTGACAACCCCTCAGCGCAAAGGAGGAATAAGTATGGCGAGAGAGGATCGCCCTGTTTGATTCTGTGGGTAGGAGTAACAAGCCCTCATGGTTCACCATTGATAAGGATTGAATACGAGGCTGTTCAAACAGTCTCCATGGCTAGCCATGTCCAACTTTCATCAAATCCCAGCTTAAGCATTATGCCACGCAAAAATTGCCATTCCACACGATCATACGCTTTGCTGATATCTAGCTTAACTGCCATTTGACCCTTCTTGCCTTTCCGTTTATTCCACATCCTGTGTAGCAGCTCAAAAGCTACCAAAGTGTTATTAGTAACCAACCGGTTTGGGACAAAAGCACTTTGAGCATCAAATGTAATATTAGGAAAAAGTTGCTTAAGTCGATTAGCTAGGACTTTGGAATAAATACGAGACACCACATTGCCTAAGCTGATCGAGCGGAAGTCAGAGATGGATTGTGGTTCATTCTTCTTAGGTATCAACACAATATGAGTATAATTCATTTTATGCAAAAGATGACCAGAGTTTAATGCTGAAAGAACAGCCCTCGTAACATCGTTTCCAATAATATGCCAATACTTTTGGAAGAAGAAAGGGGACATATCATCAGGGGCTGGTGATTTAGATGGGTGCATCTGGAACAATGCTCTTTTAACCTCTTCAAGAGTGTAAGCTAAAAGAAGTTGAAGGTTCATATTCGGGGTGACCAACCTGTCCACCAAGTCTAGCACATCGGACATATTACTTGGCTGTGCAGAAGTAAAGAGATTCTGGAAATAGTGCTCTGCTATTTGGGCAATGTCATCCTCATAGTCGCACCACACTCCATCACCATTAAAAACACCTCCTAAATGATTTTTCCGACGACGTTGGCTAGCCCGTTGGTGAAATATTTCGTATTTTTATCCCCCGTAGGAAGCCAGGTGGATCGTGACCGTTATCACCATGCCACCTCTTCATGATACAACATGGCATTTATCTCTGCCTTGACTCTTCGGATCTCATCATTTAGTTCTGCTCTGTTTTGGCTGGTCAGCTCCACTAGCAACTTTTGCTTCTCTTGAATTTTATTTTTTGTAGCCCCAAAGGTCCCACAGCTCCACCTAACCAAGGTCTTCCTACAATGCTTTATCTTCTCAAAAAGTTGGAACATTGGGCTTCCTTCAACTACTGTACTAGCCCAAGAGTTACGGATAACGTCTTCACAAGTGGGGTGGGTCGCCCACTTTTCCTCAAATCTGCGTGGTATCCTTCTTCTACGGTTGCATGGATTTTGACTATAGGTACACACCATTATGGGCACATAATCCGAATATGATGCTTGTAAATGAGATAACATGTTATGAGGGAACAACTCTTGCGAATCCACCATGGCACACACCCTATCTAGCCGTGCTTGGACATAGTTGTCCGCCTCCCTCCCATTGTTCCAAGTATATATATTCCCATGGTAACCCAAGTCAAATTACAATCCAGTAAAGCTTCCCGAAAGTCCATCATCAAGTAGAGTGGTTTTAATATTCGACCTTGCTTCTCTTCGGACACCAAAATCTCATCGAAATCTCCTAAGCACATCCACGGTAGAGAAAATCTAGAGGAAAGATGCCGTAACAGCTGCCATGTTTCTTTCCTTCTACTCTCTTCAGGCCGGCCATAAAAGCCAGTAATTCGCCATGGCGCCGTAGGGTCATCATGAATAAGAGCATCAATGTGGTTCGGTGAGTACGTCTGAATATGTAGATTAGTATCATTTTTCCAAAACATTGCCAATCCTCCCCTCTTGTGATCACAAGGCACTGCTAGCATGTTCGGGTAATGTAAGTCAGCTTATATATTCCTCATTTCATCCACTGTTTGTTTTGTTTCCATAAGAAACAAAACATTGGGTACTTTATCCCTCACTAGAAAGGATAGAACATTCACTGCACGTTGGTTCCTAAGCCCCCGGCAATTCTAACTAATAACAATCATTGTGCTCGGTGGGGCTGGTGTCCAGCTCCGCCGTTAGTGCATTTGTGGGTGTAGAAGCCCTTCCAAACGGATCCGGATACTCTCCATTTCAATTTGAAATGGAGAGTATCCAGTACATGGTCAGGATTTTTTTTAAAATCATCAATGGTCCAAAGAATGCCACGTCATCAACTTAACTCAAACCACACTTAACCCAAACCACACTTAAACTAGAGGGTCTTTTAACTCAACCGGACAAACAAAACCTTTTAGGAGGGAAAAGAAATCTGTGCACAGCCTACTGGAAAACAAAAAATACCTTTTAAGAGGGAAAAGTGAAACAGAGCATACCCACGTTCAAAGCTTCACCGATTTTAGCCAAAAAAAAAAAAGCTTCACAGAAGGTTACAAAGGTATATCCCACGTTCAGCTTCACAGATTTTAACCAACAACCAAAAAAAAAAAAAAAAAAAAGTTTCACAGAAGGTTCAGAGAACAAGTTCAGAGCACGTCTCTGTTTCTATCTTGCCAAAACAGAGGTATATCTGTTTTGGCTTGTTTATGCTTACCTTATTTGATGTTTGATCATTTTTCTGCATTTATATTGTTGTCTTGGTGAGTTTATATTGTTGTTTTGGTGGCTGGATGCAAGTTAGAGTCTATCTGAAATTTTATTTTTAATTTTTTGAGATAAAGATTGAATCTTTATAATGGCTGAATGATTGAGATAACTCTACTGCTCATTAGCTGCCAAATAGACCATTATAGTTTTCATAGCATTGGCCTTGTCTAACTAAAAACTAAAATAGACCAGACTGCGTGGAGACAACAAAAATTATTGTTTTAGTCATCGATCAGTAGCAGCCATCAAGGTCTCTCGGTGGTCAAAGAAATAGGACTGAGACATTGTCATAAATTGTCTGATTAAGAAACCCAAGTGCAGCTATACTCTACTCTTAAATATAAGTCCACCTTATGATTACCATTTTGGTTTTTAGATTAATAGTTCTACATTCTCTCTCATTCAAAAATTTTTTTTTTTATGGCACTGGTTTATAAATGCCTAAGGCCCCCCTATGACATAAAAAATCAAATGCAAAGCATATAATACCACATGTTAATAAGCTTATATAATCATTCAACTAATTTAAATTTGGGGTTAATGTTTAACAAATGGCATGTGGAATGGGAATAAAGTGAACTGGAAAATTCTATTCACAGTCTATAAGCTACTTAGTAGAGGGGTCCAAATTAAAGCCATTTTCAATTGCGTGTCAATTTTATTGGAACAAAATTGAAGTTTGTGACTAGTTAAGACCCAGTCACCCTCAATCACAATCTTCCAATTCATCAACCACAATGACAAACTCATAAAGATAAAAAAAAAAAAAAAAAAAAAAAAAAAAAAAAGTTACAATAATTTGGATACATTAATTGATGACATTAATGAACCTTTTCACCCATTGTAAACATGTATTTTAAAACTAATTAATTAGTAAGAAGCTAGATTTATCATGCTACAAGGTTGTAATAAGGTTTGACTTATAGCTTCCATCATTGAGTATATCATAGTTTTTTCTAATGATTATAAAGTGTACATTTTTGGCTATAGGCTTTAAGCAAATAAACTAACAACAAAATAAGAGTTGGCGATTCCAAATTTTAGAAAAGTTTATTTATTTCTCTGTTGGAAGTTATAGGAAAAAAGCTAATCAAAATGTACTAAAAGGATTTTGTTTGCTTTTGATTATTGTTATAAATTTTCTTCTTTATCTTTTTGCATCTTTCTTGCCACAATCTTGTTTACACTTTAGGCACCTCCAATTAGGCAATCATGTTGGAGAAGAACTTTGAAAAGGCATACTAGAGGTGTAGAAGTCCCTTAAACAATCAAAAAGAGAAAGCAAGGAAAAGAGTGAGTAAAGTTTAAGATTCTTTAAATTATTTTAATTTGAATCTTTAGAATATATATCACTATTTTGAAGTTAAATTATGCAAATTTTCCCTTGCTTCCAATGACTCTTTCATTTTTACTTTGGCTATTCTTTCATTTTTTCTTTGTCTCATTTTTTTACATCATCTCTATTTTGAAAACAAATGATAGATGAAAGTTATAATAAATTTATGGTCAATTTTTTGTAGGGATAATGATGGGAATACATGTTCCTTCTAATGTGCCCGTGGAATCTACCCCATTTAAAGGAATGGAGTTTGAAGCAGATGAGATTGCATATGATTTTTATAATGAATATGGCAGAAAGGCTGGTTTTAGTATTAGAAAAGAGTATGTAAATAAATGTAAAAAGACTGGAGTAGTTACTTCAAGGAGATTTGTGTGCGCGAAGGAGGGAGTTCGAGGCAAAGACAAGAGAGATCAGAATATAAAGAATCCACGAGCAGAAACAAGATGTGGTTGTGAAGCACGTTTGGTTATTATACTTAATCGAGATAGTAAAAAATATGTGGTGAATGAATTTATTGCTGAGCATAACCACTATCTCCACCTCCCATCAACTGTGCACATGATGCCTTCACAACGGAAAGTGGCTGCAACTCATGCTATTGAAATTGATTTGGCACATGAATCGGGATTAAGATTAAAGCAATCCTATGAGCTTCTTAGTAAGCAAGTTGGTGGATATGATAATCTTGGTTTTACCAAGCAAGATCATAAAAACTATTTACGCACTAAGCGACAGAGAGACATGGAGCATGGGGAAGCTGCTAGCTTAGGAAGATATTTCAGTCGTCAACTTAAGGAAAATCCTTCATATTATTTCGCTACTCAATTGGACTGTGAAGAGTTGATTACTAATATCTTTTGGGCTGATGCAAGAATGATCATTGACTATAGCCACTTCGGTGATGTAATAACGTTTGATACAACGTATAGTACAAATAGAGATGCAAGGCCACTTGGTGTATTTTTGGGCCTCAATCACCATAGAGAAACTGTTGTATTTGGAGGTGCACTTTTATATGATGAAACAATTGAATCTTTTGTATGGTTATTTGAGACTTTCTTAGAAGCAATGTCTGAAAAGAAGCCAATCACTATTTTCACAAATCAAGATGCAGCAATGTCTGCTGCAATAAAAGTTGTCATGCCTACGACATATCATGCATTGTGTAGTTGGCATATGTGGCAGAATGCTGAGAAACGCTTGGGTCATTTACTCAAAAATGAGTCTCAATTTAACGATGATTTCTTAGCATGCATCTATGAGTATGACGGTGAAGATGAGTTTCTTACAGCTTGGAATGAAATGCTGGATAAGTACGATGTTCGTGAAAATAAATGGCTAATTGATCTATTTAAATTGAAGGGAAAATGGGCCCAAGCATATGTTAAGAGAACTTTCACTGCAGGAATGAAGACAACCCAGCTTAGTGAGAGTTTCAATGCTGACTTGAAAGATTGCTTGCGTACTGATCTCAATATAGCAGAGTTTTTCACTCATTTTGAAAGAGTTGTCAATCAAAAGCGGGATAAGGAGTTAGAAGCAGAATACAACTCTAGACAGAAATTTCCAAGATTGAAGCTCAAAAGCTCTCCTATGCTTAACCAAGTAGCAACAGTGTACACACCTACGTTGTTTGATTTATTTCAGACAGAAGTTGAAGAGGTAATGGCACTTTCCATCCTAAAACGCAATGTGAGTCAAACACATAGTTATGTGGTTGGAGTTTTCAATCAAAATCGAAAATATGAAGTCATGTGGAATCCATTAGATGAGACTCTATCTTGTAGTTGCAGAAAGTTTGAGTCATTTGGTATTTTATGTAGGCATGGTTTGAAAGTTCTTGATGTATTAGATATCAAGTTGATTCCTGATAGATATATCATGAAGAGGTGGAGAAGAGATGCAAAAGATGGAAGCGGAAAAAATTGCACAACACATAACATTAAGCCGGATACTCGACTGGAATATGTAGATCGGTATCGAGATTTATGTCCAAAATATATTCAATTGGTGAATGAGGCATGTGAAACTAAAGAAGGCCATAATATTCTAAGCTTAGCAATTGCAGATTTGAAAAAAAAACTTTGTGACCTTAGGAATTGCAAAGCTAATGTAGAAGAAGACATCATTAGGCCTTCCACTGATTTTGCAGACAAAGAAGATCAACTATGTACTTCAATTACGATTGTACCAAAAGGGATAAAGAAAAGGGAGATTTATCGTAACAAAAAGCGAAGGACGAAATCATGGATAGAAAAGATGCCGAAGCGAAAGGAAGGCACATCAAAGAAGCAAACAAAGAAAAGAAAAGTGCAAGAAGTAATCTTCTAAACTATCCTTATTTTCACCATTCTATTTTATTTTTACACGTTAATATAGTATACTATTATTGTTGCTAAACTAGTACAATTTTTACAGGAAATATATGCACATGATGTCGTGGCACAAAAGAAAACTGATGATATTTCTTCTGGAAATATTACTAGTTTTACACAACTTTTAATGGTAAAGATATTTACAATTATATATTTTACTTTGATATTAATAATAGTTTAGATGCATGATTTGATAATTTTAATGCTAAGCTTGTGATATGTGTAATCTATAATTGGATTTTTTGTAGTCGGCTTCTACAAGTTCTGCAGCACATCAGGGAGGCTCATCAGCAAGTGTTGCATTAGCATCACATTTGGAGAGTATATCAAGCGTTGTAGGCTCCAACGACAAAGTTAATGGTGCAGGAGGTCTCTTGACTCAAGGAAGTGTTGCAAGTGGAGGTCCCTTGACTCAAGAAAGTGCTACAAGTGGATGGAATCCGATGATTCATAAAGTCAAGCCATTTTTCTAGTTTAGGATCATGTTTTATAATTTATGACACATGTTAAGATTAAGTGATCTTGTTTTGTAATTTTCCTAGTTTAGGACTGGAGTTTTGATTGTCCGAAACTTAGTCACATTCAAATGTTTAGATGTTTTATTATTTGGAAAGAATACTTAATCTACATGTCTGATGTATCTCTGCAAAGTGTTAATTTCTGCATAATTATTTGTTGCTGCAAAAATTGTTACTGTTTTTGCATAATTACTGCATAATTATGTTTTTCTGCATAATTGTTACTGTTTCTGCATAATTACTGTTACTGTTTCAGCATAATTACTGCATAATTCTGTTTTTCTGCATAATTGTTACTGTTTCTGCATAATTTCTGTCACTGATTCTGCATATTTACTGTTACTGTCACTGTTTCTGCATAATTACTGCATAATTATGTTTTTCTGCATAATCGTTACTGTTTCAGCATAATCACTGTTACTGTTTCTGCATAATTACTGCATAATTATGTTTTTCTGCATAATCGTTACTGTTTCTGCATGATTACTGTTACTGCATAGGTCTGGTATTGCACATTCTGCATAATTATGTTTTTCAGCATAATTACTATTTCTGCAGAATAGGTCCGTATTGCACATTCTGCATAGTTGCTGTTTTCTGCATAATTGTCATGCTAGGCAGGAGCTGTATGCCTGTTAATTAAGCTTAATGTTTTTCTGCATAATTAATTTTTTTCTGCATTGCACATCCTGCATACTCCCACGCACCCACATGCAGGTACACAGACACACCCTAGCAGCTATGCCCGCACCACCTGTGCATACCCACATGCACACTCCCCTGCACACCCTTACACACCAGCTTACACACACAGCTGCACACCTACACACACCCCAACAGCTTTACCTGCACCACCTGTGCACACCCACATGCACACTCCCCTGCACATCCTTACACACACTCCCCTGCACATCCTTACACACACAGCTGCACACCTACACACACCCCAGCAGCATTACCCGCACCACCTGTGCACACTCCCCTGCACATCCTTACACACACAGCTGCACACCTACACACACACCCCAGCACATCCTTACACACACAGCTGCACACCTACACACACACCCCAGCAGCATTACCCGCACCACCTGTGCACACCCACATGCACACTCCCCTGCACATCCTTACACACACAGCTGCACACCTACACACACACCCCAGCACATCCTTACACACACAGCTGCACACCTACACACACACCCCAGCAGCATTACCCGCACCACCTGTGCACACCCACATGCACACTCCCCTACACATCCTTACACACACAGCTGCACACCTACACACACACCCCAGCAGCATTACTTCACCACCTGTGCACACCCACACGCACACTCCCCTGCACATCCTTACACACACAGCAAATATCCACACTGCCATTGTACTTGGGTTGCACCCCTATGAGTTACTTAGCATTACAATCAAAATTCAATCCAACAGAGTAGACAACAAGAGAATTTAATAAAAAAATATGAACAAATTTTATTAAAATGTACACTTTGATCACATAACAAGAATTCCATTGAAATAAACACTTTGATTCTATTATTATAATAACATGAAATTTCTACAATTGGCGTGCTTATTGCTTGACTATACATTCCACCTCTTGCTTCTTGATTATACATTCCATACGAAGTCTACAATTTTCAATCTTAGGTTGATCGCTTCAACTTGCCTCGTGTTAAACAACTTGCCCCATCTCTTGGTATGAATGTATGACGCTTTGGTATCAAAACTTTGGGATGAATCATAGCTCCAAAGGCCCTTCCAAATTACTGATAATTAGGATCAATGAAACCTACAAGCAATATTAACAAATCTCAATCCTTTAGAATTACAAAGACATATAACATAAGCTCAATTAGTGAACTATGTAGCAAAACATGTAACAAACTCAACTCTCTGAGGCATTCTATCAAAATCGTAGCAGATACGACTGATGTTTTTACACAACAAAAGAAAAACAAAATGTGCACAACATAGAAGGAATTTGGACTTACAGAGAGAAACCCTTGTTCACAATGGGTATGAGCCTCACACACCCAAACTGAATCGCCAATTCTCTCGCATCCAAGTTGTCCCTTCAAAACCCAATTCAGTGTCAGCCACCATTACTATAACATTACAATAAAACTAACTAAATAAACAATAAATAAAAAAACCCACTTGACACCGAGACCGTTCTGCAAGACAATAAACTGCATTCAAAAGCCATTTAATAATAAATATTTTGATGATAAATATTTATGCTTTTATATGCAGTAAGCCATATGTTCAATGCTTTAAACCCCTTCACACAAGCATTTTGACATATCAACCCAAAGGCCATTTAAAATTCAAGCACTAGTTAGCTAGGGGATATGATACAATGTAAATGTATGATTTAAGCACGCCAAGATGCAAAACCAACAAATAAAAAAAAACAACATATATTATGGAGATTCATAGGCCTGTTGTCCACTTTAATAAATTCTCTAAAATAATCATATCCTTTAGTTAAATTAGTTTTCCTGATAAAGAATAAAAAATGGTTTAAAATGTATTTTCCTATGTTCCGAATTAACTCGCAAATACAGCTTTTCACCAAGATTCAATCAGCCACTTTCTTTTCATTTGTACACCACTTCATTTCTCCTAGCTCTTCCCTTTCAATTAGACAATTTCTTACAAATTTCAATCAAATCCCCAAGCTCAAAACCAACAAAAAGAAAAAAAAAACGTAGAAGGAATTTGGACTTACAGAGAGAAACCCTTGTTCACAATAGGTATGAGCTTCACGCACCCAAACTAAATCGCCAATTCTTTCACATCCAAGTTGTTCCTTCAAAACCCAATTCAGTGTCAGCCACCATTACTCATTACAATAAAACTAACTAAATAAACAATAAATAAAAAAAACCCACTTGACACCGAGACTGTTCTGCAACAAATTGAAGGACCTGTTGTAAGTTTTCTCCGACATGCCACCCAGCTTTATAGCGCTTTGCCGATCAAACAAAGCGCCATTCCTGTTAACCAAAACGACAACACACTCAACAAAAAAAGGATAACCCAAAAACCAAAAACAAAAAACCCATTAAAGTAGTAAAGAAACGAACCTTGTAGCAACGATTTCTAAGCAGATTATAGCTTTGCAAACCTCACCCTTCAAAAGAAAATCAAAAACCCCAAATCGTAGTGTTTGGGTAAAAGCTTCATCAAAAACCCCAAATCGTAGAGAGAGAAAGAGAGTTTGAAATAGCTAGATGAAAATCTTATGCTTACAGTGTTTGGGTAAAAGATTAGAGCATAAAAGCTTGATCAAATCGTAGCTTGGCGCAGGTGGTACTGGTGGCACCGTGACGGACGGTGGGGCGAGAGAGAGTCGAACCCGGAGAAGAGAGTGAGAAAGAGAGTTTGAAATCTTAGAGCATAAAAGCTTGATCAAATCGTAGCTTGGCGCAGTTGGTACTGGTGGCACCGTGACGGTGGGGCGAGAGAGAAAGTGAACCCGGAGAAGAGAGTGAGAAAGAGAGTTTGAAATATTCAGATCGGTTTGGTGAGAAAGAAAATGTGGTTTGTGAGGGAATGAAATATTCTGATGGGTATAACCATAGTTAAGAATGGTTTTGGTTAAGTTTATGACATATATCATATTTAAATATGGTTTGGGATAAGTTGATGACGTGGCATGCTTTGGACCATTGATGATTTTAAAAAAAATCCTGACCATGTACTGGATACTCTCCATTTCAAATTGAAATGGAGAGGATCCGGATCCCTTCCAAACGGGGTTGTTTGCTGCTGTCCTCCCTTACACCATTCTCAGATCCATCATAATAATTCTCATGCAACTTACGTTTTTTTCCACTACTATTAGAGGCCACGGGTTCAACATACATTGGGCTTCTATTGGTCCTTACCTGTGTTTTACTCTTACTAGGTTGACCCACTTTGGTTTTCCTATCTTTCACTTGATTTCTCCCCTCATCACGTGGTCCCATGTCAATTTCATTATGGCTGCCATCACCATTTCCATGCAATATGGTATTTTGTGACTCAAAAGTGATGGGAACACTAAATAAGTGAATCCCATTATTCGAGGAACCAAACTCGTTTCTACCCTCTATAACGTCCTCCCTATTAAGTTCATTAGTCCTTGTTGAGTTATCCGGCCCCACAGGCGTGATGTTAGGCAGTTGATTAGCACGAATGGGATGGTTTTCCTCCGCATATCTCGTAAGTACCATATTTCCATCCTCTTCAGCATCTTTTCCAAACATATCTCCCACGTCATCATCATTCGTACTAGGATTGGCTTGTGGCAAAGCCCTAGTCCCACAACTTTCCAGCGCCGTTTCTTGTCGGCACATATTTCCGTCCGGTGTTCGCCTGCTCTCCGCTCCACCTTTTTTTTGTTGAGAAAACATGATAGAAGTAACAACAAATATGCTAATTGTGTCAAAGTGTGTGAAAAAATGTGTCCATAGAAGAATTGATAATAAGAGTAATGTAATTCTTGCTTCAAGAAATAGGCAATGGTACATAATGCTCACCTCTACTTATCATATTAAAAATTACTTACTCACATGACACACCACATGTAAAGCTTAAATTATATTCATTCTCATTTTGGTGTGGAAATTCATCTTAGTAAACCTCTAAATAGGAAGTCTTTTCTCATCAACAAAAAAAAAAAAAAATAGGAAGTTAAATTAATTTAATTAGCGTAACTTATTTCCTAGTGCATTATGCAATTTATGCTTTTTTTTTTTTTTTTTTTTTACTAAGAGTCATGGTTTTTGTTATAATTTAGAGGCCTCTTTTCTATAGCTAATTCCTGACCCTTGGAGGCACCATCATTGACTCACCCATTGTCCGTTGACACCAAAAGCTGCCATCACAATATCACATAGTTCGGCAATATCACAATATCACATAGTTCGGGAATATTACATAGTTCGGCAATATCACAATATCACCCGTTGCGTTTTCTTTCTTGTAGTGGAAAATGTTTTATATTTCTTGAAAATCATTTTGTACATTTTCTGGAGCTTGATACTTCAAACAATTAAAGTGAATAGAAAAATGTTTTCTATCGTCTACAAAAACAAATTCAATAGAGTGAAAAATGTTTCTTGCTTTTTAAAAGGTTAAAAAAAAAAAAAAAACATTTTCTGCAATGTTAGACATTTAACTTATCATAAGTTCAGAAACAGTAAACTTTGCTAAAACTTTATAACTTAATTAATAATTCTTGGTTTTTTTACGGAAAAATCCAAAGTTCAAATCACTTTCTCCTCCAACTATCAAATTAAAAATAAAAAAAAAAAATCAACTTTACTCTATAAAAATATTCTTTCAATAGTTCTCTCTCTCGGTGTCACTATTATTGCTTGATTGTTGATGGATATTAACCAAATATTTTTTTTCAAATTACACTTTTTTGTTCCAGTCCCTGTCTCATTTAATTTATTGAATAGATTTTGAATTTGGGGTATTTTTTTCAATTGTGACTCTAATTGACCCAAATTAGAAAAATATTTTTCCATTTTAGTTCAATTTTTGTGAATTAAATTTTTTGGTCATATAATTATTTGAAAATAATAAGAATAATTGATGATTTTCTGCGAGCAAAAAAAAAAAAAAAAAACAAGAAGAAGATGAAGATGAAGAAGAAGAAGAAGAGGACGTTTTCAATGTAGGATTTATACGTGGGTCAAATTTCACTTCATTTTTCTTTTTGTGTTTATTCTTCTTTTCTTGAATGGGTGCCGCGCCTATCGTTTTTATTCAAAAAATCAGAACGGGCACCATGAGAGAAATAAACACCTGATAAGCCGAAAAATACAATTTAGGAATATGGCAATCAGAGTACCCACTTTGCTGATTGAACAATTCTCCCAGTGAGACCTAAGAAAATTTAGGAGGACCTACAAAGAGTGCACTTATCTCAAATGACAAACAAAAAATATCAGAAATTATCATCTATTGCTTTACTGTAACGATTACCATCTCATCTAACAGATTTACCTTCCAATTTATTCATCCAATCTTGAGATGGTTTCATGATCATGTTGGACAACAGCACTAAGTAGCATATGCTTTCATATGTTGGCTGAACCCACAGATATTTGCTAAGATGTGACAAGCATAATTTAATGAAATCTGATCCACGATTGGTAGTAGACAAAAGCATGCCATGACACACTACCATCAAATAAGACATAAGACAAAACCTTACCTGGAGAGATGATTTTTTTTTTTCTTTTTCTTACTTGGAGTGAAGAATTAATGCACAATAGAGATTTACCTAACTACTTTTCGTACAAGACCCATACTCTAATTCAGTTAGTTCTACCATACAACCATTAACTACTGATACCAAAGCAATACAAGAAGTTTTGACACTACCAATCTTGGATCAGATGAACAACTCACAAAACCAACTTAGTGCTGCCATTCCACATGACCATGAATATGCGACTATTAGCAAATATCAGATGAATCTAAGGGTGAATTCAATTAATGGTCAACTAGGCAAATGAAAAATCCGAGTGTTAAATTTCAGCTAATGAAAAGAAAGACACAAGTGCAGATCAATAAAACAGAAATTATAAAAAGAAATAAAGATCGAAGATGAGTCCATGGAGAAAAACCCACTTCAACACACTCACCAATACCCGTGGGCTTCCATCAATAAAACAGAAATTATACAATGGTCATTGACAATGGAAAGAGAGATAGAGATATATACCCTAGAACCCACGACACTAAAATTCCAAGCTGTTTGGACCACTTCTTTGCATTTAGGGTGAGTCATCCACATTCTCTCAAATCTAAATGGCCTTTGCTTGAAGGCTTGAGTGATATCAAAATCCAACAAAATATGACCATGACCAGATAGAACAATAGGAAGATTTCTAAGAGAGTAACCGGATAGGCATTCACCCAATCCACACTAGCAAATGCCCTATCAAGCCTTTCCATCACAAAATCTTCCCCATCTCTCCTATTCATCCAAGTAAATATCTGGCCAGAAGCTATTACTCACAAGTTTAGATCAGAAATAAGTTGCTTAAAGGAGTCTGCCCCTGCAACAATGCCCCTATGGAATGAAAATTTGTCTTCATCATTGAGGACTTGATTAAAGTCCCCAATACACAACCAATTAGAACGGGCTGACAACTTCAATCTCCTCAATGTCATCCAAACCTCTTTTCTTTTCGACTCTTTAGGATGACCATAAACAAAAGTAATAGATAGGGGTTTAACTTTATTATCCCATAGATCAGCATGTACAAGATGCTTTGATACGTAGACAATGTGCAAATTCTGTTGTGGCCTCCAGGCAAGCACCAAACCTCCACTGAGTCCTCTCAGAAATTCCCATCCTTCAAAAAAACTGCATTTATCCAATATTTCTTTGCTTCCATCCTTCTTCAATTGAGTTTCCATTAGAAATAGTATATCTGGCCTGAACTCGAGGGAAATTTTCTGACATTGTAGAACTGCAGAGGATTTGCCCAAACCTCCACAACTCCAACTGATTACTCTCATGGTTGCTGAGGAAGCTGATTTGGGTCAGCTTCCGAGAACCCATCTTGTCTAGTTTGTTGTACATCCCCTATCTCTGTATCATGCACAGAATTTTCAAATGGTCTGTAATTGGTAACTTCCTCCTGATGGAGACCACACAATAATTAACGGCGGATGTTCCTCCCTAACGTACCAAGCTCCAAGTCAAATCTTTTCCTGCGAGGTCTGTTCCTAAGATTTTGATCCGTAGCAGGGCCTGAGTGCTCTTCTACACTCAAGGAAGTTAATGGGCCTGGGTCTGATCTCACTGAATTGAGGGAAACCGTCTCAGAGTTTAAGGATATTGGGCCCGGGTTGCTAGTTGTACGTGAGCCTCCATCACGGACAGGACATGGGCCAAGCATCTGAACTGTATTATACATCCATTAAGTTAGAGATAGGGTTGATTACCAATCAACTATTTCATATTTCGTAAAAAAGTTTGCGTTGTATACGAGGTAGGACAATTGATATTTCCAATAAGTTACCAGGTATATGTTTGTGTTTTTACTTTTTAGATCCAAATTAGATAAGCAAACTAACAAACAATGCTCCGAAAATAACATGGAGCATTATCATAAGGCTTTAGTTTTATATTATTTACAAAATAATTAATATTATTTTAATTATTAATTTGAGTTTAAATTAAGGAGAATTAATTTGAAAATTTATTCGCACATTACGTCAAACAATTTTTTTTTTTTTTTTTGAAGGGTACATTAAACAATTTCTTAAAAGATTAATTTCTAAACACTTTTTTGAGTTAAATTTTCTAAAACATAGTTTAAATAGGATGGAGCGAGTAGCATATACAGCAAATCAACACCCAAAAAGCCAAAACCTCACGATAAATAAACAAAACAACGGCATATATAATATAGGCCACCGAACAACCACCACAAACTAAATTACAAACTAACCATTAAAGATGAAATTAACTTACTATCTGAAATATAAGGCCATGTTTGGTTTTTTTTTTTTTTCCCTCACTCATCACTCTTCACTCAATTTCCATCACTCATCACTTAATTTTCATCACTCATCACTTATTACTTAAAATTCCTCAATTTTCCCAACCCCACCCGTTTTGCACATATTTTCAATTTCTCATCACTCAAAATTTTCTACTGTTTGTGGGACTCACTGCCTGAGCACATGTCAGTGAGTATAGTTAGCCTACCCACCTCCCTCAACTCTTTTCATTTCATTTTCTTCTCCTTCACCATTGCCCTGTTACTCTCCAAACACAAACCAGAACCCAGCTAAAACAGAAGATGGCGCAAATCTCCTCCGACATGTAGCGACGGCGCCGATCTCCCACATTCTCAACCCACCGTCACCAAGGCTTGATTTTTCATAGATCCCTTAAGTTTTATCGGTGAAATTTGTAAAGATTTTTTGTGGGTATTGTTCAGTTTGAAAAGTTTGGTTCTTGATTTTTTTTTTATGGGTCTGAGACTGACATAGAAGTGCTAGCGGTGGAAATGGAGAAGGAAAACAACAATACCCACTCATCACCCATAACTCTGTTTGGTGCCAATCTGTGGGTATATTGGTTTGGTACTTGAAATCTTTGAATGGGTTTGGTGCTTGTAATCTTTGAATGGGTTTAGTGCCTGTAATATGTGGGTATATGGGTTTCCTCTGAATGGGTTTGGTGCTTGTAATATGTGGGTATATGGGTTTCCTTTGTATGGGTTTGGTGCTTGTAATTTCCTCTTTGATTCATTGATTTTCCAATCTGGTGAAAAGAAAAAAGAAAAAAATTGCAACCAAACCCAGAAACCAACGTGAAAAGGAAAGAAATGAAGAAAAAAAAAAGAAGAAAAAAAGAAAGAAAGAAAAGACAACCCACGGCTGAGAAACCCAATGAAAAGGAATGGAAAAAAAAAAGAAAAAAAAAAGAAGATAAAAGAAAAAAATTGCAAGCAAACCCAGAAACCAACGTGAAAAGGAAAGAAAAGAAGAAAAAAGAAGAAGAAGAAGAAGAAGTAGAGAAAGGTGTGTTCCAGACCCAAAGTGAAAGACAAGAAAAGAAAAAGAAAAGAAGATAATGTGTTGGAGAGAGCAAACGGTCTGACAGTGGGTCCCTAGTGTAGATTTAATTACAAAAATGCCATTGAGTGATGAGTTATGGAAACTGAAAACACCTAAAATGTGTTTTCATTTTCCATAACTTATCACTCAAAAATCAGACAATTGAGTGATGAAAACAATAACTGGAAACAAAATCCAAACAAGCCTCTCAGTCATAGGCCCCACCATTTTTAAGTTATGAATGATGGAAACAGAGTTATGAATTATGGAAACTTGAAATTCAAACACCCCCTAATAGACTCACTTGTCGCACGTCCTTCATCTGGTCTCCTCCGATTTCTCTTTCTATACCAAATGACGAAAATGCCCATAGCAACCAACAGAATTAACCCTCCTATCACTGTCCCCACTATCAGCCCCACCGATGGCGTGGTTTCCAACGTGCCAGGCGTTGGTCCCGTTAGTGCTTCGGGCAATGGTGCCCGCGCTGGTGGCAGAGGAGACGGTGGCACTATCGTTGGTGCTTCGGGCGATGGTGCCGGTGGTGGTGGCGGAGGAGACGGTGGCCCTATCTTCGGTGCTTCAGGCAATGGTTCTAGCGGTGGTGGCGGAGGAGACGGTGGCAATGTCGTCAGTGCTTCCGGCAATGGTTCTGGCAAAGGTGACAAAGGAGATGGTGGCACTATCGTCGGTGGTGTCGTTGGTGGTCTAGGCAGTGGTGCTAGCGGACTTCCACCATATAGCCAACGATACGTCTGTGGATAGCTTATTTGAGATTCCGAAGAGGACTCCGGAACTTGATGGAGCTTCCGGTGCCAGGACATCATATCGCCAGAAAGCTTGTTTGCATGTGTGTGTAAGTGTGAGCTTGAAACTTTTAACTACATACAATTTGAATTGGAGTCAACGGTTGCGACAACACTGAAGCTTAAAAAAAAAAAAAGAATAGTAGTGGCAATAATGTGGTGGTGGGGGAAGAAGAAGTTGATGTAGTGGGAGTACTGGGGACCCTAGACACGATGCGTACGTAATCAATCACAACCATTCACATTCTGTAAGCCCATCACATGTGTTTTTACAAACCATAATTCCTACAAAATCAGATGTTTATTATGCTTGCGTGAGAATAAAAATCTCCAATAATGGTCATGATTAACGCTATATCCCTTAAATAATTTGTTAGATATGGAGAACCATCTAATGAATATATGATATATGTGACATTCCCCACTCAACCCGAAGCTAAATAACCTGTGCATTCAGACTGCGAGAGAGTATTTCTACTGTGAGCAAAGGCCAACAAATTGCTATTCAAGTGCGCTGGAATAGACCGCCAATGGGATTGTTTAAGTTGAATGCTGATGGTGCTTCTTTTGGCAACCCAGGCAAGGCAAGTGGGGGTGGACTTATACGTGATCATCATGGGAGTTGGGTAAAGGGCTACATGAGGCATATCAAGTTTGCATCCAACATAACAGCTGAGTTTTGTGCCTTGAAGGACGAATTGATGCTTGCTACTCAGCTCGGCATCTCTCAACTACTTATGGAGTTGGATGCTAAAGTGGTTGTGGACCTGATGCTTTCTTCTGATTCTTCAAATCCCTCTAATAACTCCTTTTCTGCTCTGCTCAATGATTGCAGATACCTCCTTCGCCAATTCAACCAAATTAGGATCAACCATGTTTATCGGGAAGTGAATAGATGCCTAGATCATCTCGCCAAAAGAGGCTGCACCCTGATAGGAAATTTTGTGGTTTTAGACTCTCCTAATTCAGATGAACTTTGTATCATTTTAGATTCTAATGCTTTTGGTCTGTACTCTCCTTAAGGCTTTCAACCAATACTTCGTCTTTTATGGCTAGCTAATTAATGCAGATCATCCATTTTAACCAAAATAAATAAATAAATAAATAAAATAAAAAAGAAGATAAATGTGACATACATGTTCCACCTAATGAAAACGAAGGACTCGATATTTCAAACTTTTAATTAATTATGTCTAATAGGTCACCCTCTCCACTCTTTAAGAAAATCCCAACTCGCTGGAGCTCCCTAACACCCAGTATTAAACAATTTTCCTCTTGCATTAGGGACCCATAAGCACTCTGAATTTTCGGATTTTCTTTGGGGTTGAAAGTTGAGTGAAAAAGTGCAAGTAAATGGTCAGATGCGTGTTCAAGAAATGGGTCATGTATTGGTATTCTTTGAGTAGGAGTGACTAAAGGGTGAAGGAACTTAAGCGCAACATATATGAGAGGACTCTTGTCGCCTAAGCTAGTGAGCATATATAATTCTTGTAGGACAAAAAATGGAAGTTGGTTTTCAAGTTTCACTAAATCCAACCTAATTACAGGTAGCTTCCAACGTGTTCTGAAGATGGGATCATCAACTTTTTCCTGCATGGGATTAACAAAATTTTCCTTCAATAATTTAGGCTTCCCCACTTTTTGTTTATTATATTTTTTTTTTCTTTTGTTCATTTATATATAAAGAGTTGGGTTCAAGTTAAACTTGGTATAACTCTAAGCTATATTACACCACCTAATAACTTGTTATATAATTCATATTTTGAAAATCTTACCGATGAATTACATGTCCTATATGTTTTTAACATTCATGCCAATTTTTATGTCTATTGGATGTTATTTAATATTCAATCCATAAAGTCATCTTTGATGTATTATTTTAAACTACAAAAACTTGAATTTAAACAATTAATTGATGACATAACTATTAATCTTTGATTACCTAAAAGTTTTTCAAGTATGTAGAATATACGAAGATGTGGGGTTCATTACTTTTTTTACTTGACTTGCTTTTGTATTGAAAGGGGAATCTAGATCATCCTCTTTTTCTTTATTGAAAGAATATGCTAGCTTGGGCCATTGCCTCAGCTCATATTTTATATCATAATCAAAGAAAAAATGTCTTTATATGATTCCCTGTACAAGGCAACCAAAAAAAAATGAACGAGCTATTTTGTTTCATATATATATATATATATATATATATGAAATAAAAATTCAA
This sequence comes from Lithocarpus polystachyus, assembly GCA_033629205.1. Lineage (NCBI taxonomy): Eukaryota > Viridiplantae > Streptophyta > Magnoliopsida > Fagales > Fagaceae > Lithocarpus > Lithocarpus polystachyus. Next base: position 24,595,713 of record CM066166.1, on the reverse strand, counting down.
CACCTTAAAATATTAATATAGAACAACTAAAAAAAACCTAAAAATTAAGCACAATCAAACTAAATAGCTGAAAATTAAACAAATAAGGACAATCAAAATAAAAGTTAAAAAAAAATACTAAAAGTATTAACTAAATTTACAGATGCATAACTACAAACACTTGAAACCTCCAAAAGCATACTTGAAAATTCTTTTTGTTCAACTTTTAAAAGTTTAGGGGCAATTTTCAAAGTTTTTGAGTTTCAAAGATGGTGTAAATTAATCATTTTAATAGGCATATTTATTGATCAAGCAAATACCAAAAGTACTTTTATAGTTCAATTGGCATCTTGACTTTTTTTTTGGTATTTTCTAGAAAACATCCAACATGCAAATTTCTACCCTCCTAATTATCAAATTATTAAAAAAAAATGAGCAAATGAAATAAATGGAATGGATTAGTGGTTACCTTTTCACTCCTTTGATAATAGCGAAAGAGCTCAAGTATGAAGCAGCCATCAATGACCATCATGCAGACAAAATCATTTGTAGAAATATCATCAAAGACCTCAGAGTAACACCATCTTGCTCTCCCTTCCAACCTCTTCATGGCCTCAGCAAGACATTGAAACCTATGTTCTTTTTCTTCCTTGCTTTGATAACGCATCAAACTGAAAAGAAACTAGAGTTTATGCTCTGTAGGGAACTAACCCAAAATTCTCAACCTGTAAGAAACAAAAAATTAGAGAAAACACACGCCAAAGAAAACAGTCACACGCACAAGACAATATTTACGTGATTCGGCAATCTGCCTACGTCCACGAAGTTGCAGGGATTTCACTATTATCAGGGGAAAAATACAAAGTGCGGCAGTACAGTTTTTCTCACTCTCAAAAACAACAACAACAAACCCTAATCACCAAAACTGCATTTTCTCCCATTAAAAACCATGCAACATTATTCGGGTCGAGTCGAGTTGTCATCGGATCAAACACAACTAGGTTCCACAAAGCCTAACAAATCTCCCACTTAAAGACTAGTTCAATCACCAACATCAGCCGCAATCCTCCAAAAAACAATCCCTCATCCCTACAACTCATCCTCCTGTCCTCAAGCTAGAGGACCAACTGAAGTTGCACACAACTTTAACTTCTCAATAATGACGCCCTTAGTCAACATGTCTATCGGGTTCTTAGATCCATAAATTTTCTCAAGTATTACTAGCTTATCTTTAATAAGGTAACGGATAAAGTGGTATTTTATCTGTATATGTTTCAACTTTGAATGAAAAGCCGAATTTTTAGCAAGAAAAATTGCACTCTGACTGTCACTTTGTAGAATGCCCATCTCCCGCTTCTTACCCAATTCATCTAAGAAGCCATGTAGCCAAACCCAGTAGTACTCTTTCTATTATCAATATCACCAGCAAAATCAGAATCTATAAAACCCTGTAGTTTCAAACTTGCACCTGTGAAGCAAAGATATGTATCTGATGAACCCCTCAGATATCTCAAAATCCACTTGACTGCCTCTCAATGCTGCTTTCCAAGCCTACTCATGAATATGCTCACAACTACCACTGCATGTACAATGTCTGGCCTTGTACACACCATAGCATACATCAAGCTGCCAATAGCTGAGGTGTAGGGCACCTTGCTCATATGGTCCCTTTCTTCTTCTATCTTCAGTGATTGTTCCTTGCTTAGTTTGAAATGACTATCCAAGGTTGTGCTCACTGGTTTAGCTTCATTCATGTTGAACCTGTTAAGAACTTTCTTCACATACTCTGACTATGAAAGTTTCAATGTACCACTAGCCTTGTCTTTAATGATTCTTATACCAAGGATATGCTTTACAGCTCCCAAATCCTTCATTGCAAACTGTTTTGACAATTACTTCTTTAGATCATTGATCTCCTCAATGCTAGACCCTGCAATGAGCATATCATCCACATACAACAGTAAAATGATATAAGAATTGTCAAAGAACTTAACATAGCAACAGTGATCAACTTCACATCTCCTAAACCCAATTCTATGCATAAAGCTGTCAAATTTCTTATACCACTGTCTTAAAGCTTGTTTTAGGCCATACAAGCTTTTTCTCAATTTTCAGACTAGATTCTCTTGTCCCTAAACAATGAACCTTTCTGGCTGAATCATGTAAATGTCTTCCTCCAAGTCACTATGAAAGAATGCCGTGTTCACATCTAACTGCTCAAGATGTAAATTCTTTGCAGCCACCATTCCCAGTACCAATCTGATTGTTAACATCTTTATAACTGGAGAAAATATTTCTGAATAGTCAATGCCCTTCTTCTGCTAGAACCCTTTGACAACTAATCTAGCCTTGTAACGCTTGCTGCCATCATGCTCACTCTTTATTCTGTATACCCACTTGCTGTGCAAAACCTTTTTTCCTACTGGCAATTCAGTCAATTCCCATGTCCGATTCTCTAACAAAGAATCCATCTCATCCTTCATGGCTAACTCTCACTTGCTTGAATTTTCATCCTGCAAGGCTTCTTCATAACACTCTGGCTCACCACCATCAGTCAACAAGAGATAATTTAGAGTGGATGAATAACGCTGTGGAGATCTAATGGTCCTAGAATATTTACGGACTTCAGCTACAGGTGTACTCTGATCTACCTGTGAATCTATATTCTTCTTATCTTCTTCACCCTTGTTCTGGACAGTATTTTCAGTCAATTCATCTAAGTTGACAAACTTAGATTTCTTTTGATCTATCTCTATAACATTTGACACTGCAGTTGACCTGTCCTTGTACATAACATATTCATTAAATATCACATTTCTACTTCTGATGATTTTCCTGTTTTGTTCATCCCAAAACTTATAACCAAATTTCTCATCACCATAGCCAATGAAAAAACATATTTTATACTTTGCATTAAGTTTACTACGAGCATCAGAATCAATATGAACATAAGAAACACAACAAAAAACTTTTAAATGTGAAAAATTTACCTCTTTACAGCTCCAAACCTCCTTAGGAAGTCTGAACTCCATGGGAACTGATGGTCCTCGGTTTATCAGGTAAGCTGCAGTGCTAACAGCATCAGTCCAGAAAGTTTTTGGTAGTTTAGCATGCAACCTCATACTCCTAGCATGCTCATTGAGAGTTCTATTCATGCGCTCAGCCACACCATTCTTCTGTGGTGTCCCAAGAATGGTCTTCTCCATCCTAATTCCTTGTGCAACACAATACTCACTAAACCCTCCATCTATGTACTCTCCTCCATTATCTCACCTCAAACATTTTACTTTCAAACTTGTTTCTGTCTCAACCATGGCTTTCCACCTCTTAAAAGTTTCAACTACATCAGATTTATTTTTCAAAAAATAAACTCATACCTTTTGCTTCAGTCATCAATGAAAGTAATGTAATACCTTGAACCTCCAAAGGATGCAACCGGAGAAGGCCCCCACAAATCTGTGTGTACTAACTCCAATTATTTAGCCTTCGATGTCCTGCCAATTTTCAAGAAGCTCACATTTTTCTGCTTTCCTAAGATGCAGCTTTCATACATATCAAAATTAATGGACTTCAATTCTGAGAGTTTCCCTTTTGACAGTAGCATCTTCATCCCTTTCTCACTCATGTGACCAAGTCTGCGATATCATAGGCTTGTATCAGTACTTGCTTCAGCAACTGCAATTGTGTCTCTTGAACTCGAGGTCATATATAGAGTATAAGTTCAAATCAGTTTTTCCTCCAACTATCAAATTAAAAAATAAAAATAAAAATCAACTTTACTCCATAAAAATATTCTTTCAATGGTTCTCTCTCTCTCTCTCTCTCTCTCTCTCTCTCTCTATTATTGCTTGATTGTTGATTGATATTAACCAAATAATTTTTTTCAAATTACACTTTTTTGTTCCAGTCCCTTTCTCATTTAATTTATTGAATAGATTTTGAATTTGGGGGGGGTTTTTTTTTTTCAATTGTGACTCTAATTGACCCAAATTAGAAAAATATTTTTCCATTTTAGTTCAATTTTTGCGAATTGAATTTTTTGTTCATAAAATTATTTGAAAATTATAAGACTAATTAATGATTTTCTGAGAGCCACACACACACTCACACAAAAATAAAAAGAAGAAGAAGAAGAAGAAGAAGAAGAAGAGGAGGAGGAGGACGTTTTCAATGTAGGATTTAAACATGGGTCAAATTTCACTTCATTTTTCTTTTTGAGTTTATTCTTCTTTTCTTGAATGGGTGCCGCGTCTATCGTTTTTATTCAAAAAATTAGAACGGGCACCATGAGAGAAATAAACACCTGATAAGCCCAAAACTACCCTTTAAGAAACAGCAATGCCTCAACGTTAACACCGGCTCAATAACCCATTGCGCTAGCTCTTAGCCCACCCCAGTAACTGTTCTTGGAGCAAAGGTCTAAATCCAGTAAGGATGTCAGAATTTTTAAGAGAGAATGGATTTTTTTGGAAAAAAAAAAAAAAAAAAAAGAGAGAATGGATTTTAACATGCACACACATATATTTAATTTTTTTTATATAGATAAAATAACATTTCTAATTTATGAAATCTATTGCATAATGATTGTTTTTTATCATCAAGTCAAGATATTAATTAATTTTTAGTATAAGAAAAATTTTTCCAATTGAGCAAATTAAAGCCCACTACTTATATATATAAAAAGTCTATATGATTGGGAATGATCAATATATGCATTTATACAAAAAGGTCAAGGAAATGGTATTTCTTGAAATACTTACCCAAAACAAAGTATTTCTTTGTAGGGCAATCATTTATACCTTTGGTAAAACCTAAACAAAAAGTATTTCCTTGCAAGGCAATGTCATTTACCTTTGGTAAAACCTAATACGGGGTTAATCACTTAGGAGATAGAAAAAGTGTGAAGATAAAAAAGACTTTAGTTTTTACTCATGGGATTTGGTTGGAAGATAGAAAAGTGGAGGATAAAAGACTCTCTTTTTTTTGTTGAGAAAAAAAATATTTACGATAATAGAAAATATAGATTGTATAAATTAACACAAAAGATTTGTGGTGAAAATTTTTTTAGCGTAACACTTCTAAAAACAAATCCGCATTAATACAAATCAAGATTGTTTGTTCCAACTTTATTTACACTAAAAATCAATTATTGTCATAATCTGATGATAAATAGTTATTACGCACTTCAAGATAAAATTCAGTTCTGTTTATAAATAAAAAATATATAAAAATAATAACTATAAAAATTTAAAATGTCGAAAAAAAAAAATCTATAGAAGGGGAAGCTCACGCAAATAATTCCCCTTCTCCCACCCTTATCCCCTTCCAAACCCAATAACTTCCAATTCAATGGCTTTCACACACTCTCTTCTCCAACTCCCTCCCATACAATCCCTCAAACTCTCCACTCCATTCCTCCATGGCTCCACTCCTCTCTCCCTCTTCTCCACACCCATTTCCTCTCTCACCTCACCAACCCCACAATCCCACTCCTTCACCTTCCTCCCTCCCATCAGAGCCATGAAATCAATTCAAGGCAAAGTGGTTTGTGCCACAAATGACAAGACCGTCGCTGTGGAAGTGGTTCGCTTAGCACCTCACCCAAAGTACAAGAGGCGTGTCAGGAAGAGGAAGAAGTACCAAGCTCATGACCCAGATAACAAGTTCAAGGTTGGGGACATTGTGCAGTTGGAGAAAACCAGACCCATTAGCAAGACCAAGACTTTTTTAGCTATACCAGTGCTGAACAGGAATTTGAAGAAGAAAGACACTGAAAAAGAGGGGCTTGGGATTCCATTGGAGTCTCAGCAGCAAGGCTTAGTGTGAGGTCTTCTTCTATTGTTATTGTTCATTTTTTTGTAATTTTGCATTGCTTTTTTGCTTTAACTTCATGTGATACTAATACTATTTGAAATTTAATGTAATTTCATGGGTATGTTGTTAATGCTTGAATTCATGCTTTTTGCTTTTTATCTGTGTAAATTAATGGGGTTTGGGAATGGGTCTGGTTTTTATTGTTCTTTGATGGGTTTTGGTAATGAGTGTGACTAAAATTTTCAAATTTATGCTTATTTGGTCTGTCTTTGAATTGGGGTTTGGACAATCACCAAATAGATGGAGGTAGCATTGGGAAATTGAAAATTAACTTTGGAGTGATTTGGATTTAAGAGTTGAGAGAAAATGAAAAATAATTCTGAGAGGATGCAAGAGTGAAATTGTGAGTGAACATAAATGAATGAAGATGATCATGTGATCATTTTTGTGTATATTTATTGGTGAATTATGTGATGGTGATGATGATATACAGAGTCTGAAATTTAAGGGTGAAAGTGAGAGATTCTATTTAAATTTGGGATTATTGCATTTGAAGGTGAGTTTTAGTGTTCTTGAATTGATAATAATCAGGAATCAAATATAGATTTGGGAATTAATCTGGGAAGTTTGTTCCTTTGGCTTGGAGCAAGTTTTCTGATTTTAACTTTAAGGGAGGAAAAAGGTGCTATCAAAGAGCAGTTTTGGTGACTTTTCTAATCATAGGATATTTTATGCGTCTGGACAGTGTCCAGAGGAACTGCAAAACAGATGTTTGATAATATATCACTGAGACTAAGAGGTTATTGATAGCAAATCTTTTTTTGTTTGGTTCTGTGAAGTAAATTCTCAACTGACTGAGGTATAGTATGAGGATTCAAGAATGAAGAAACTATCATTACTTAGTGCAAATAAAGTTTACAAGATAATGTGCTCTAGGATGAGAAATTTTCCTTCAGGACTCTATGACAGTTGTGATTGCATGGGTAAAACCAAACTACTGTATATGAAATAATGGAAGCTGAGGTCTTCAAACATTTTACTGGGGTGTGTTTGTTGGAGTTATTCAATTTTGTAGGTGTTATTCTAGGCTTGCATACTGAGTTATCCAGAAATTCTTTTGGAGGGGGCGTAATAATTGTCTTTTTGAGGATTTGGAAAGTTCTGGGGATTAGCTTATATAGCTTTGTTTGCAGGGAACTTGTTTGATTGGTCTCGTGCTTGGGGAATAACTTCTAGTGATTCCATTCCATTGTTCATAGACTCTCATTCCTCATGTACATATTATCTTTTTTTGTTGATTTCTTGTACTTATTTTTTTGAGGCTACTTCATCCTTTTCGTATGAAGTAGTAGTCCTTTTAATAAAATGTTTATTACTTGTCAAAAAAAAAAAAAAAAATTGAAGCTAAGACGCTAAATTCATCTACCAACAAGTATAAAATGCAGAATGGTTGGCTACTTTGCGAAACCAAATGGTCATATATAGTTAATTGTTTCCCATTGCTTAATGTGGTGTCTTTGGAGGGGAAAAAAATAGTAGGTGTTTTGAAAATAATGAGAGATCCATACCGGACCTCAAGCTATTTTTCTTTAGAACTTTATTAGATTGATTGCCTACTTTGGAAACCGCATGGTCATGGAATCAAATTAGACATGTATGAGTTGTTGGTCAAGGGAACTGTAACTAGAGATGAACTTCATCATCTAAATTGTCAGGAATTACTATATTTGGAGGTATTGTATTTGATGATGCCGCAAAAGATCACCCTCAGTGAGCCGCTGGACCTGGACGCGTTCCGGGGGAACCTGCACGAGTACAAGGAACCTCAAAGGCGATGTACCGGTGTGGTACCGGCCAACGATCCTCCGACCTGGAAGTCCCTGTGCTTGACCCGGGAGTTATAGTGCTTGGTCATGCGATCTTGGTACCGTGCGAGTCTTTGTTCGGCCACTGCTCTGACTTCGTCGACCAGGTCCAGGCGTAGGCGCAGTGCCTCGTCATTCCTGTTTTCATCGTGAGCATTCACCCTGTAGGTTGTGAGTCCTATTTCGGCTGGGATGACTGCTTCGTTTCCGTAGGTTAGCCGGAATGGGGTTTCTCCTGTTGGGGTCCTTGCCGTCGTCCGGTATGCCCAAAGTACGCTGGGTAATTCCTCAGGCCATATCCCCTTTGCCCCCTCGAGCCAAGTCTTGATAATCTTCAGCAGGGATCGGTTCGTCACTTCGACTTGGCCGTTGGCTTGGGGGTGGGCGGGGGAGGAGTAGTGGTTCTTAATCCCCAGCTGCGAGCAGAACTCTCGGAAGGGGCCGTTGTCGAATTGCCTGCCATTGTCCGAGACTAGGACCCTTGGGATCCCGAATCTGCATATGATGGATTTCCAGACGAAGTTCCGCACATTCTTCTCCGTGATGGTGGCCAGGGCTTCGGCTTCTACCCACTTTGTAAAGTAGTCTATGCCTACAATCAGGAACTTCAGCTGCCGCGTAGCCGTTGGGAAGGGTCCCATAATGTCCAGCCCCCATTGAGCGAACGGCCACGGGGCTGTTATGGGAGTTAGCTCTACGGGCGGCTGTCTGGCGATGTTGCCGAACCTTTGGCATCGGTCGCAAGCTTTGACATAGGCTTGAGTATCCTCCTGCATGGTGGGCCAGTAATACCCTGCCCGAATCAGTTTGTGCACCAATGATCTAGATCCCGAGTGGTTTCCGCAGACTCCTTCGTGGACTTCCCTCATGACATAGTCGGCTTCTTCGGGTCCCAAACACCTCAGGTATGGGCGAGAGAAGCCCCTTTTGTATAGGACGTCCTTCATTAGTACGAATCTTGCGGCTCGGACCTTCAGCCTTCTGGCGGCTTCTTTTTCGTCCGGTAACGCGCCATCCTTTAGGTAGGAGATCAGCGGCGTGGTCCAGTTACCTCCGGAGCTTATTTCCTGCACACTGACAATGTCTATTAGCGGCGTCGTTTGTACAAAGGAAAGTACATTCTCCGGAGCGGCCACGTGTTCTGAAGAGGCGGCTCTGGCGAGGCGGTCAGCTTGCTCGTTTTCTTCTCTAGGTATTTGGATAACTTCGGCCCTCAGTTCATCCACTCTTCGCTTCGCTTGTTCTAAATACTTTTTCATTCTGTCGCCTCTACACTCGTAGTCACCGCTTATTTGGTTGACAATGACCTGGGAGTCGCAGTAGGCTATTACTCTAGTGGCCCCGGCTGCCTTGGCGAGGTCGATCCCGGCTATCAGCGCCTCATATTCCGCCTCATTATTCGTGGTGGGATAATGTAGGCGAATCATGCATTCGACCTGATCTCCTTCGGGGGAGTGAAGGACTACGCCTACTCCGCCGGCCTGTCTGGTCGACGACCCGTCTGAATGTAAGGTCCACGGATGGTGGTCGTTTGCCCCCCAGTCTTCATCGCTTGTGAATTCGGCAATAAAGTCGGCGACAGCCTGACCCTTCAGGGCAGCGCGCGGGCGATACCTGATGTCGAACTCGGTCAATTCGATCGCCCATAAGGCCAGGCGACCGGCCGCTTCGGGGTTGCGCATAGCCCGTCGAAGGGGTTTGTCGGTTAAGACGACTATCGTATGGGCTTGAAAATATGGCTTGAGCTTACGGGCCGCGGTGATTAAGGCGAGGGCGAGCTTTTCCATTGGCGGATACCTTTCTTCCGCCCCGCGGAACGCCCGGCTGGCGTAGTACACAGGCCTTTGGACCTTGTCTTCCTCCCTGACCAAGGCCGCGCTGACGGCCGCCGGGGAGACGGCCAGGTAAAGGAATAGCTCTTCCCCTGGTTGCGAGGGGCTCAGCAGGGGCGGTGAAGAGAGGTAGGCTTTTAGTTCCTCGAAGGCCTTTTGGCACTCGCCCGTCCATTCGAACGACTTCTTCAGCGTGCGGAAAAAGGGTAGGCACTTGTCTGTCGCTCTTGATACAAATCGGTTCAGGGCGGCTACCCTCCCGTTCAAGCTTTGTACCTCCTTCGTGTTCCTCGGGGGCGCCATGTCCATTATGGCCCGAATCTTATCAGGGTTGGCCTCGATGCCCCTCTGGGACACCATGAAGCCTAGGAATTTCCCCGCCGCCACTCCGAACGCACACTTTGCGGGGTTGAGCTTCATGTCGTAGGAACGGAGCGTGTCGAATGTCTCTTCAAGGTCCTTCAAGTGATCCTCCTTCTTCCTGCTTTTTACTAACATGTCGTCGACATATACCTGAACGTTCCTTCCAATTTGGTCGGCGAACATCTTGTTCATGAGTCTCTGATATGTGGCGCCCGCGTTTTTCAGCCCGAATGGCATCACCTTGTAACAGAAGAGGCCCTGGCTGGTGACAAACGAGGTCTTCTCTTGATCAGCCACGTCCATCCGGATCTGATTGTACCCTGAGAAGGCGTCCATGAAGCTCAGTAGCTGGTGTTGGGCTGTAGAGTCCACCAGCGCGTCGACTCGCGGGAGGGGGTAACTGTCTTTGGGGCATGCCTTGTTCAGGTCTGTGAAGTCCACACACATGCGCCACTTCCCGCTAGCCTTCTTGACCATCACCACGTTGGCCAACCAGTCAGGATAGTATACTTCCCGGATGAAGTCCGCTTCTCGCAGCTTGCCCACTTCTTCCGCCACTGCCCGGTCCCGCTCCGGGGCGAACACCCGCTTCCTCTGGCGGACGGGCCGGAAAGATGGCGACACGTTCAGCTTGTGTACCATAACTGAAGGGTCAATTCCCGGCATGTCTTCGTGACTCCAAGCAAACACATCCTGGTTTTTTCGGAGGAGAGTCACGAGCGCCTGCCGAGCCGAAGCGCAGGTGAAGGCGCCAATCCTGGTGGTCCTTTCTGGCCTGGACTCGTCGAGAATAATCTCCTCTAGCTCTTCTGCGGGTTCTGCCCCCACCCGCTGCTCTATGTTCATTGCCGGCAAGTGGCTATCTGCTTCTACCATCGCTATGTAGCATTCTCGCGCGGCCACCTGGTCTCCCCATAATTCCCCTACTCCGCCCTCTGTGGGGAACTTGACCATCAGGTGGTAGGTCGATGTTACAGCCTTCCAGGCGTTAAGGGTGGGCCGCCCGACGATAGCGTTGTAGGCGGACGGACAGTCGACGACGAGGAAGGTGACATCTTTGGTGACCTGCCGGGGATACTCCCCAATTGTGACCGGCAAGGTGACGGAGCCGAGGGGGTAAACCCTGGTCCCTCCGAACCCCGACAAGCGGAATGTTGGTAGGCGTCAGGCGTTCCTTGTCGATCCGCATCTGTTGAAATGCTGGGTAATAGAGGATGTCTGCGGAGCTACCGTTGTCGATCAAGACCCTGTAGGTGTTATAGTCCCCCAGCCGGATAGTGACGACAAGGGCATCATCATGCGGATGATGAAGACGCTGGGCGTCTTCCTCCGTGAATTCAATAGTGGGGCCGCTGACACGCGGTTTCTTCTGGACGACGCCTGCCGCTCGGATGTTCTGTACCGCTCTTAGGTAGGCCTTCCGAGCTTTCTTCGTCGATCCGACGGCCGCCGTGCTCCCGATTATCATCCTTATATCTCCTATGGGAGGTCTGGGGCGCTCATTGTCCCGGCGGGGATTCTGCTCCTGTCGGGGCGCTTGCGCCCTTTCTCGGCTGACGAATCTTTGCAGCTTTCCCTGCCTGATTAGGGCCTCAATTTGCTGCTTCAAGTCGTAGCAGTCGGCGGTGTCGTGGCCGTGGTCTCGGTGGAAGCGGCAATACTTGTCCTTGGGTCGTTTATCGGGATTCCCCTTCAGTTTCCCCGGAAATGTCAGGGACCCCTCGTCCTTGATCTCCATCAGGACTTGGTCGACTGGGGCCGTCAGCGGGGTGAAGCTTGTGAACTTCCCGGCAAGAGGTGGTGGTCGCCTGTTGTCTCGTCCTTCTGTTCGGGGTTTCTTCCGCCCCCTATCCTGCCTTACGTCCTCCGGCCTCTTGCCCTGCCTCACGTCCTCCTGCCTCTCTCGCCTCCCGGGAGGCCTCTCTCCCCGGGCTTGTAATGCATCTTCTGCATTCATATACTTCGTGGCCCTGTAGAATACATCCGACATCGTCTTCGGGTCATTCTTGTATAGAGAGAACAAGAATTTGTCCTCCTTCAGCCCGTTGGTGAACGCGGCGACCTGTATCTTATCGTCCGCATCATCGATGGAAAGCGCCTCTTTGTTGAAACGGGCTATGCAGGACCTGAGCGTCTCGTCCTCCCGCTGTCTGATGTTCATCAAGCATGCGGTGGATTTTTTATACCTGTGTCCTCCGATGAAATGCGTGGTGAACTGGGCACTCAATTCTCTGAAGGTACCGATAGAGCCGGGCGTCAGCCTGCCGAACCAGGTTCTCGCCGCGCCCTGCAGCGTCGCCGGGAAGGCCCGGCACATGATTTCATCCGGTACACCATGCAAGTGCATCAATGTCTTGAAGGACTCTAGGTGGTCTAGTGGATCCTTGGACCCGTCATACTTCTCTATCTGGGGCATACGGAACTTCGGCGGTGTGGGGAACGAAGCAACATGTGTGGTGAAGGGAGTGTCCGTACGGTGGACGAGGTCGTCGAGGTCGCTGGATACTCGTCCCCTGAGGGCGTTCATCATAAAGTCCATGCGTTCCTTCATCAACCGCATCTCCTCAGTAACACTGGGCGGATCATTGTTAGCGGCCGATGGACGGCTTGTCCCCTGCCCTTCGGGTTGGGTCAACACGTGGCTCCCCTCCGGGCCTCCACGATCTCTCCCTTGGGCGCTGTTTTCTTCATTCTCTCCCTGGTTACCAGCCGTCGCGTTCCTTCGTAACAGCTGTTCTTCCAAGTCATCGTTACGTTTTGTGAGACGTTCCACCGCGGCCATCAGAGTCTGGACTTGTCTCTCGAGGGCCGTAGCGTGTTGTTCGTTGCCTTGGTCGTTCATTGTGGTAACCCTTGAACGCGTAAGTACCATGCAACTCTTTGTCCGGGAAGCACAGAACGCAGCTTACGTACGTATCTTCTGACGGTTCCCACAGACGGCGCCAACTGATGATGCCGCAAAAGATCACCCTCAGTGAGCCGCTGGACCTGGACGCGTTCCGGGGGAACCTGCACGAGTACAAGGAACCTCAAAGGCGATGTACCGGTGTGGTACCGTGTGGTCAGTTTCAAGAGACTATTGAATCTGCAGAAACTTCATTGTAATTAAAACCCAATAGGACACATCCTAATGCAAAACTCCTTTCAGTTGAATTTAGTTCTCCCATTTCTGCTCTCCTTGTTGGTGTTGGCAGCATGCTTAACAAAACATCATGATGTAGCTTGTCTGCTGACAATTCAGGTGAAAATTTAGATTAAGATCGTCATGTCTCCCTGCTACATTCTTTATTCTATTGCATCGTGACCAAAGTTGTCCATACTGTAATGGAGGCCGTTTTGGTTCCACAACTGAATAAAATATTTCAATATCGGTTAATATTGGTGAATCTATATCTATATATTACTAAAAGCTGAAGGGTAGTGTTTAATGCTGCTGCTCTCACATTACGCCATATCAGCTGCCACATCATTTTTTTTAAATATAATTTGTCCTACAATTTTAAAATAGTTTTTACAATTTTTAGCCCAATAAATGCAACCCACTAATTATTTATTTTCTTCTACTATCACCCTATAATAAATCCAACCCACTATTTATTTATTTACTTTCACTATCACCCTATAATAAATCTATATAATTAATCCAACCTACTTCTTATTTTTTTAGTTCCACTTTCAAGCCCAATTCAAAGTCTTTTCAGTTTAACTTTAGAGTTTTGTGTGAACATTTTCAGCTTAAAAGAAGGAAAAAAAAAAAAAACAAAACAAAACAAAACAAAACAAAATGTTGAAGCCTTTCAAGCTTTAGGTTTTTTTTTTTTTTTTTTAATTTTTCTATAATTGTTTTTAACATTTTTTTTTTTAATATTTACACTTCTCCAACCTTTCTCTCTTCCTTACCATTTCATTTCTCCACTATTTCTTTAATCTTTCTTCCTTCTTTACCTTTTCATCTCCCTACTATCCTCTACATTAATATCATTTTTTATCTTTCCTTTCATCTTTTTTTATTTTCGTCTCTTCTTATTCACACTCTCTTACTATAAATTTGTCACTATCTATTCCATTCTATACATAGTTTTCCCTCAAAAAAAAAAAAAAAAAAGGTTCTCTCTCTCTCTCTCTCTCTCTCTCTATGTGGATTTTTTTTTATTTTTCTTGCATCTCTACTTTAGGTTGATAATTTTTTATATTCTTTAAAACTCTATTTTGGATTAATGCGATTTAGTTTTGTTTTTTGAATTGTTGCTGTTTTTTATTTTATTTTTTATTCTCTTTGATTGTTAAATATTATCTTATTGCGTTGTATAGAATTAAATAAAGCATATAAAAATATAATATTATTCTATTACATAGCATGGTTAGGATAATTTGGTATTTATTTTGTTGCATATCATGATTTTTATAGTGCTCAATTTAGATGTTAAACTATGAGACTTTACTAATTTTTGTTTATTTTCTAATCCTTTGTTGTGAACAAAGTACTCTTAATAGTTGTATTAGAAGTACTCTATAATGCCATTTATTTAAAGAAAAGTAAAGGTTAGCTAAATAAAAATAATCGAATAGGTGACAAATTTTAACTTTTGCAATTTTATTTTTATTATTATTATTTTATAACAATGCATGTATAGAAATCTAATTCTTAGATTTTACTAATAATTGTTTATTTGATAATATGCTTTGGATGGTCGAAATTATAATTTCTACAAAAAAAATAACATTAATAGATTATCAAAAAAAAAAATTATCCTAATATTGGTTCAATTAATTATTGTTAAGTTTTATTAATTTTTTTTAGTTTACATTTTTTTTGGTGTTTTGGATTGTTCCTATATTACATTTATGATTGTTCTTATAATAAATAAGAAAATAATTACGAAATACAATTCTCATTATTAGATTAGTTTAAATTGTAAAAAAAAATTAAATAAAATCATCATAAAAATAATTATCACGCGCAACGTATAGATTCGCGGCTAAATGAAACTAAACACTCTTTAGTCATAGTCACCACCATAAGTCTTTTTATTAGACTTCTAAAAATTTTAATATTTTTCTCCAAAGTCCAAAGTGTACACGTTTATGGCTGGGAAGCATTCTACTTTTTTCCATGCTGAGTTATCACGTCAATTTGCAGGAGTAATCAAAACTCATGTGAATTACAGATTATAGTTACACGTTTCATAAAATTAAGCAATTTTTGAAAATTATTTTTTATATATTTTTTGTTTTTGTAAGGACACAATTTTGCGTTTTAGCCCAAAAGTGAATGGACCAGCTCAAAAGGCCCAATAACAATGAATTTTTAGAGAGTGAGAAAAGAGAACTGGGCTACATTAGATTAGACAATTAGCAGGATAAGCTAAGGGCACAAGAAGAATATAACAAAAGATCTAAGTGCAATAAATTGTCCTCGGCAATAGTCCGAGGAGATTAACTTTAGTATTCACTGTTCTTAGTTTAGATACAAGCTTAATTCTTCTTTTTTTCCTTCTTTTTTTTTTTTTTTTTTTCTCTAAGAAGGATTCCTTCACATTATATAGTTCTTTCCAGATCTACACCCTACACTTGTCGATTATCTAAGTTTCTACTTGAGTGCGCGTCCCATCATGTATCTTCTTTGGCCTTTTGTGAGGTGCGGTGGCTAAGATTACACTGTTCAGAGGTCTTCTCCATATAAATGCGGTCAGAAGAGTAGGTGCAGCACATTTAATGCGGTGGTGGCAGCCTTCTTTAGATATTTTGGGGAGATATATCCTTCAGTGTGAGGATCACTCCTCGGACTGTCCTTATCTTTCTCAAACGTAATGGGTTACGATCCGAGATTCTACGTATTCATTTGCTTTTCCTCGGACTTGGCCTCGTTCTCGGACAGGGCAGGAGGTTCAATGCACGGTTTTGGGCCTTTAACCCTACAAGGCCCAATACATGACCTTGGGGTCTTAGCCTCTTCACGGCCTGATACATAATCTTGGACTCCTGTCCCCACAGTTTTAATTCAAGCTTTAATATTGAGTTGACTGGTCACTTATTTTTATTTTAGTGCTTCTATTTATTCAACCTACACCTAGACTATCCGAGTCTTTTGGCTGAATATTGCTTTTTTTGAAGTTTATTTGCGTTATGTGTACTATTTGAAATTATTTGAGATTCTGAGGAGAGAGAGTGAATTTCGACAATTGTGTTGTCGAAATTCAATCAAAAAGTAAGGGAGAGAAATAGGGGGCTGAATTTACAAGGCCCAATACATGACCTTGGGGTTTTAGCCTCTTCACGGCCTGATACATAATCTTGGGCTCCTGTCCCCACAGTTTTAATTCGAGCTTTAATATTGAGTTTACCGGTCACTTATTTTTATTTTAGTGCTTCTATTTATTCAACCTACACCTAGACTATCCAAGTCTTTTGGCTGAATATTGCTTTTTTTGAAGTTTATTTGCGTTATGTGTATTATTTGAAATTATTTGAGACTCTGAGGAGAGAGAGTGAATTTCGACAACTGTGTTGTCGAAATTCAATCAAAAAGTAAGGGAGAGAAATAGGGGGCTGAATTTCGGCAATGACATTGCCAAAATTCTGCTGCCCAATTTCACTTCTGTCCGTGGGTGTGCTCGAAGCGAGAGAGGTGAGTGAGGGGTGCGCAAAAAAAAAAAATTTTGCCCCCCTATTTCGGCAATGCCATTGCCGAAATAGGAGGGAAAAAATTTTAAAAAAAAAAAGTTGCCCCCCTATTTCGGCAATGATATTGCCGAAATAGGAGGGAAATAATAATAATAATAATAATACATATCTTTATTATAAACCAACAAACATATTATGCAATATATTTTTTCCAAGTAATAAATGTAATAATTAATAATAACAAAGTAAAATTGATTATAAAAATATCACAATAATACAATTTATTACAATTTTTGTAGTCATATACTAATAATAACAATAAATAATATTAAATAATTTCAAAATTAACAAAATACATACATAAATATAATTAGAAAGTTGAGATACTTACCACAATTGTGAGAATTATAGAGTGATACTTGCAAAAAAAAACACAATTAGATAATAATAAATAAACACAAAATAACAACAATAACGATAATAATAATAATAATAATAATAAACACATTATTGTTGTTATTTTGTGTTTATTTATTATTATCTAATTGTGTTTTTTTTTTTTACAAGTATCACTCTATAATTCTCACAATCGTGGTAAGTATCTCAACTTTCTAATTAAATTTATATATGTGTTTTGTTAATTTTTAAATTATTTAATATTATTTATTGTTATTATTAGTATATGACCACAAAAATTGTAATAAATTGTATTATTGTGATCTTTTAATAATCAATTTTACTTTGTTATTATTAATTATTACATCTATTACTTAGAAAAAAATATATTGCATAATATATTTGTTGGTTTATAATAAAGATATGTATTATTATTATTATTATTATTATTATTATTATTATTATTATTATTATTATTATTAGGGGGGCAACTTTTTTTTTTTTTAATTTTTTCGGGCACTCCTCACTCACCTCTCTCGCTTCGAGCACACTCACGGGCAAAAGTGAAATTGGGCAGCAGAATTTCGGCAATGTCATTGCCAAAATTCAGCCCACTATTTCTCTCTCCTCAGATTCCCAAATAATTTTAAACAGTGCATATAACGCAAATAAACTTCGAAAAAAACAATATTCAGCCAAAAGACTCTAGACTATCCAGTAATTTTTTATTTTTATTTTTTTGCTTTTTTTTTTCCATCCATTTAGAAAGTCATTAATTTGGTATATGTACGAGTGTTATCTTAATTTAATAAAATTATAAGTTTAGGATAATATATTTTGTATTAAGATTAATTTGTTAAGTTATGTGATAAATAATTTTTTATTTATGCAAGTTTAGAGTATAAATCGATCATATTATTTTCTAATGTTGCAATTGTGTTTTGATAAACCAGGTTCTATTGTTTTATACTTTAATTTTTTCTTTATTCCAGATAATTTATAATTTTTCAATTATAGATCATGTTTTATTTTAATTATAAATGTTTACTAAAAGATTAAGTGATAGTAAAAGGAAATGTTAATGAAACTTGAATGTAAAAATTTAATTAATAATTTTGTATCTCAAAGTGAATGATAAATAGATTCTAAATAAAAAATTAAATAAATATTATTTAATTAATATTTAAATAATTAAAAAAAAAAAGCCTCACCTAAATTTTTCGCCCAAGGCCCAAATTTGTTGATCGGTCCTGATGTCTTGTAACCATTTCTAATTGTATTTCCTCTCTCTCTCTCTCTCTCAACAGCTGAAACATCCAATAAACTCTAGTATATCCCAGTATTTTTCCAGTAGGTTTTAGGGGGTATTCATATAGGTTTAGCGGCCAGTACGGTAAATATGGGTTGGTACAGTACGCTATGGTATTGACAGGATTGATCATGAGATGTATGATTCCTGCATAACTAGAAGAATATGCTAATCTTAGAAGTAGTTGAAAAGGAAGTTGAATGAGGTAAACTTTCACTGTATAATTCATCTAAAAGAAGTCAAAGTTCTTAGGCTAGAGTCACTACTTCAGGTGTCAAGTCGATATTTCCACATTGCTGCATGTTTCAAATTGATCAATTCCATTTTTTGAACCATTCTGGTCAGTAATTTTATAAAGCAGCAAACATAACAATCACAATATGGCATTGACAAAATTAACAATTCTGTACACAAGAAATCTCGCTTTCTTAAATTTCTAAAGATTCTAAACCACACCTCTCCCCCTCACTCACTCTTTTTCTCTTAATCTAAAGAATGCCAAACACAGATATGTCTTTGTTCCAGGCCCTCCATTCTAACCAAAGAACAAATGGAAACAAACTCACTTCAAAAGGCTGAGTTGCTAAACTAATATTGGAGGGAGAAACTTGAAAAAGAAAAACCTATGACT
This sequence comes from Lithocarpus polystachyus, assembly GCA_033629205.1. NCBI lineage: Eukaryota > Viridiplantae > Streptophyta > Magnoliopsida > Fagales > Fagaceae > Lithocarpus > Lithocarpus polystachyus. The sequence continues at coordinate 24,576,900 of CM066166.1, read as the reverse complement.
TTTACAATTAATTAGTGCCTATCTAATTCATAAAGGTGTAGTGATCAACCATCCTCGCACTGCAAGCTTGTCTTAATGTTTCTTAGGGTACACGATATTAAAGTGTTAACAGACTCCACAGACTCCATTGAAAGCTTTGCTGTGGGAGAGGTATTAGTTAGGATCTGGATTGCTATTGTAAGCAAAGACCCTCCTTCTGTGCTCTTCTCCTCTTGCCTAGATGTAATCACTAAAGGCCTTGACTCGACCCCATCTGGAAGAATCGAAAATCCTGAAGGTAAGATGGCCATGTTGCTAGAGTCGCATCCTGTCATCACAGACTGCATGCCAGTAATGTCCACTGGAGCATAGACCACCATGGACTCGTATGCATTGGTGCAACCATCTTGAAGTACCCACATGCTGTTCTCTTTTGATTTCATCGTCTGAGAATTTGAAAAGCCAATGTTAGATTGACGTTAGAATTTGTCTAATTTGGTGAAACCACTGTTAATGAAGTTTGTAATTTTGACTTTAGAGAACTCACCTGAATGGCCACTGAATTGCCACGATCTTGCCCTTTAGCTAAGTTTGCAATGGATTGTGCTGGACCTCCACTTGACATTATATCCCACTATGATATACAACAAAAATTGTTAGACAATCATCCCAAACAATTCCTATGCTATACCTTAGATAATCAACCATGGTAGTTTAGATAATGCAAAGCAGCCAAACCTCACTCCGGTGAGCTTCGTCTCTTAAGAAATCGAATAGGACATGAGGAGAGACAGGCAACCATACAGAAGAAACTGCACACAAGATCACCCCAAGAGGTTCTCCAGGGTCATTCAAGTTCTTCCTAGAAGTTATCCTGATGTCTTCCCCTGTCTTACTTGACACCTTGGTCCATGTATGATAGCTTGATGCTCCAATTGCTCTGCAAAAATTCCATGTCATCCTTTGTGCCAACTTCAAAATGCTTTTCCTCCCGGCCAGTGTGGCAACACCTGATATTTGACAAGAGGAAGGTAATTTCCAAGACTCCAGATAAGTTTTGATTGATTCATCCAAATTTTACTTTAGAAATTGTCTTCACGCTTTCCGCATCACTTACCAGTTGAATCCTTCATGGGAACATTGGTTGCCATGAAGAAAACGAGACGTTCACATTGGAGTTGCAGTGTAGCCATCCAATGCCTTGCACCAAAGGCTAGACCACTGTTAACAATAGTGCGGTACATTGTATGCACTGGACTTTTCTGGCATTCCAAGTGCTCTACCCAAATCACCTGCAAACCACAGCGGAAGATCATCACTAAACTCGTTTGTGTACATCAGTTAAAGAAGTTTATGCTTCACTTCATTAGTTTCACCTCTGCAATTTTCTTTTTATTTTTGAGTTGTTTCCCATCCCTGGTCAAGATTAATTGTCAAAATAATTTCCAAATAAGCATCTCAGTGTGAAAGATATCACCATGAATGAATCATTTGTCTGGTGTTTAAGGGGGAAAAAATGCATGGAACTGCTATGATGTCATATTGTGACATAGAGCAAGTGCAAAATGCCATGCAAATGAAGATGAGCTCACTATATATACGCAACAAAGCAAACACTCAAATGCCATATCACTGATTTCATCCAAGTAGAGGTTTAATATTTCGTATATACCTTGCAATGGCCATTTGATTTATCCTCTATGATGCAACCAGATGGGCGTTTTCTGCATTTCACAAGGGATGCATCAATGTTGTCCTCAACTTTTTCTATGGAAACATCCACAATGGCCCATTGTTCAGCACTCAATTGCTTGCAAAATCTGACGAAGTACACTTCTCTAGTGGGTACCATTGGTGTGAGCATTTGCAGTTCTGCAAACATCTGTAATTGAACAATGTTGTCTTCTGTTAGAATTTCGAAAGATGACAGAAATTATTAACACAATATTTGGTTCACTCAGAAATGAAAAGAAGATATTTTTTTATTCTAATGTTTGATTTCTAGAAAAGGAGAGACAGAGGGAAGAAAAAAAAAACACTTTTATATCAATAAGTCTATGGTCACAATTCAGCAAAAAAAAAAAAAAAAAGTCTATGGTCACAAAAATTTCATTAGTCTTTTTTACAAATACTAATGTAGTCTATTATAATTGATGCATAATAAAAGTGGTATTAGTATGAATTCATGTAACAGAGATATTGTTCCAATCAAACTTGACATTTTAGTGAAAATGTTGTGAAAAAAATTATGTTTTTAATATTGCTCTTTAAATTCTAGTATTTAATTTGAAACAGCATAGAAAATTTTAAATAGTGTTTGATTTGTCAAGGATAGAAGAAAAGAAAGTGTATTGGTATTTTTCTTTTGGGCCCACTAAAATTTTCTCTCCAAAATAAGTAAAATTTAGAGAGAAAAGTAGGTGTAAGAAATATATTTACCACTACCTCACACTCTTGGTGCGATGGTCACCCCACAAGTATAAATGCTTGTGAGGTATGGGGGGCAAGGGCCAGGGTTCAAGTCTCTAGGAGGGAACTTCACACACATATACACTTAGATTAAATTATAGTAGAATTCTATCTTGTAAAAAAAAAAAAAAATAAATTTGCCAAAAATAGATATTCCTCTCTTTAATTTTTTTCACTATACCATATATGGAACACAATAATATTGAGGTTGGGAACTATTCCCCAACTACCGCTAGCATCTACCCAACTCGTTGAGCCCAACCCCATGGATATATCCCGAATCCTGATAATTGCTTATTTGTGAGATGGGAGTCTCATATTCATATACAAAATGATTAGTGAGATCTCAAAGAGATCTAGACAAACAACATTTTTTGCTCCTAAAAGGCTATTAATTAAAAGGATTTGCTTTTCATCTTTCCACTTTTCAGGAGGTGATAGCAAACGGCATCCACTTTTACTCCAAACACAAAATTAACATGAAAGTACTGAAAACCTTTTCCAGGAATTAATTTCCCAAGCAGTGCCAGTGCAGCCAAAAAAAGAAAGATCGTACCCAAAAATTTATTATAGGCAGCCGAAGTGTCAAAAACTTTGACCTTTAGCTGAGTTAATAACAACAGAAAAATTAGATCCAACACGAAAGTCCAACTTTTGCTCATGGTTGGACTGCAGCAATGACCGAAAGTACTCATGCAAGACATAAATCCAAGATTCTTTACAATTGAGTAAATGCACATGTACACTTGTTACCTCTCTTATTGAGAAAACACCATTAATTCTTTTGTCATTTATGAAGGTAGATTTCATCATTTCAAAAGAAAAATGAGGTAGATTCATCATTTCAAAAGGAAAATTGGTACAACAAGTTTTAATGCATAGTATGTGACAATTAATATAAATAGTAAACTCCAACCACTCGTAAATAAATATTGGAATTATCTTTTTGTTATTAGTAACCCATTTAAAAGGAAAATGAGGTATCACATGTTTTAATATATAAAATTTACAAAATAATGTAACAGTAAATATGATTTAGGCTAAAACTACCTTATAAATAAATATTTAAATTGTCTCTTTATGATTTAGTGACACATCTAAAAGGAAAATGAGGTACCACAAGTTTTAATGCATAAAAAAACTTACAAATTAATGTAATAATAAATGTGATCAATGAACAACTACCTCATAAATGAATATTTAAATTGTATTTATAATTAGACCATCAATTTGTAAGCTAGAAAAATTTGTACAGCCCTTGCAGTAGGGCATGAGTACTACTAATTTCAACAGGTAAAGATGTAGTGCAAAGATATATCCCAGGTTATTATTAAAGACAACGTGAAAAAGGTTTAGCAAGCAACTCACAAGTTGTACAGCGCCATTTTTATTAGGACCTTCTCCATTAGAGATAACATCAACAGTGGCTGCCTTTGAGATCAAGCATGGAAACATTTCCTTCCATTGATTCTGCAGAAACAGATTAATTCATATAAAAACCAATATTAGATTATTAAACTTGTAAATCAACAAGGAGGCTTAGCACTGTTTATCAGGTTTGAGAAATAGGTAGTACTAATTATATTTACCACATCCATGAAACTTTGAACAAGACGTGGGAGATCCACAAAAACAACTCCAGTCTCTCTTGATGCCTCAATGGATCTCTTTGGCCGCGCATTGCTTGAGTTTTCGATAGAGAATTCTTTCATGTACTCATCATAATTAAGTATTTCCCGACCAGTCTCAACGCTTCGAATCCATAATGGTTCTCCTGCAGTAGCCATCTTTGTGAGCTCCTCCATTGCTTGATTTACTATCTCCATTATCCTCGTCTTCTCAATCCCGAAAATCCCAGTGTAAAAATCCAAAGAGCTTCTATTCTCTTGGTCATTGCCAGTTGAACATGAAGGTGAGGATGACCCTGGAGGGTATTTCCCTAGAGCTGATCGGAGTTTTTCTACCTGTACATTTGAATCAAACTTTATTACTAAGTATGCAACACAAAATAAAAAACTTCGGACCTTTTTTAATGTTTGACTTTATGGTCCACCAAACTATAGTATATTTTCTTTGTTTTTTTTTGTTAACTTTTTTAAACTTCGGTTACTTTATAGTAAAAAAATGGGAGGACATATGGAAAACTATGATTCATAAAGCAAAAAATGAAATACCCAAAATAGGACACAGAAATTTTATTCAGCAAGACATTGTCATAATAAAAATGGAAAAATAACTTTGTTATATGTGTGTTAGCTTTTTTTTTCAAACCTCAGCTTTGAGTCTAGCATTTTCAATTCTGAGCTGTTGTTCCTCCGTAGTCAAAGCAGCTTCTCGGCTAGTGGTAGCAGTGCCACAATTGGGACAGCAAGCTTTATTTATTTGCTCCCTCATGGCTTTGTTTTCGTCTCGGAGTTTCTCCATTTCTGTCTTCAACAAAGAATTCTCATGGCGCTCTTGTATAGCCTGCACCCATTACAATGCATTCCTCAACTTCATGAAATGAATAGGACAGAAGGAGGGGAAAAAAACAACAGTGCAACGTGATAATAGATTGAATTGCATAAATTATCATACATGAAGCATGACTGAAAATGAATTAGATTACCTTAATTTGGGTTCGACGATTTTGAAACCAGAACTTGACTTGCCTAGGAGCAAGGCCTAATTGCTTGCTTAGTTGTTGCCTTTGCTTCTCATCTGGGTGGGGTGACTCTTTAAATAGCCTGTAAATTGAGTTCATTGGAACTTTGGATTAATTAACTGTATAATATTGAAGACCAAGTGTCAAAAATTACACAAGAAAGAGTTAAAACAAATGAAAATTTAACATTGGTAATCTGCGAGGAAAGAAATTATGCTTTTTTTTCTATTGTGTTTTTCTGTCGGTATCCATTAACACATATAAAACAAAGAAAAGAGAAGGTAGTGGAAATTTTAAGATAGCTTTAACTTTTGAATCTTGTTTCTTTCGTAAGCATGTCACTAACTTTCTTGTTTTTTAAATCTTTCTGTACATCGTACACCATAAAGCACCCATTAAAGCTACAAGATTGACATGCAAACTAACACTGATTAATTAATGACCAATTAGCAAACCAAGTTCATAAAAAAAAGTGGGAACTGATTTTTATTTTCAATGACTCAAATTGAGCAAACTCATTAAGCCTCAAAGCTTTAAATCCTTTTTCTTCATACATGCATATAAAGAAAACAAAATTAGTATTAAAATGAGAATGATAAGAAAGAAACTAAGAGAGACAAATTAAGACCACTCACGCTTCCATTTCTCTAATTTGCTCAGCAGTGTGTCTATGATACTTCTTTCTCTTCTTCTTTTTGTTCTTGTCTCCATCAGCACCATCATCATCAGGCTCTCCTTCACCGTCAAATTCATCGTCGGACCTTGACCTCAGAGGCTCCGAGTTTTCACTACTAATCTCCACCATGTCATCTCTCCGGCCACCTCCTCCGCTTCCTTCATCCCCTTCTTCCACCTCCATGCTCGGTGTGGCCGCTGCCCCGGCATCGCGAAAAATCCCGGCCTAAATATAAATAACAAACACAGACACAAAAGAAGCAAGTAAATAACTTCATAGAATCTCTATGTTATATAAATATAAGAACAAGGAAGAAAATGAATAAAGTAGTAGAATAGAGAATGGAAATAGTATTATTACAAGGCTGAGAGAGAGAGCTGGAGAGGCAAAGAAGTCTTTGGTACGAGAAGAGGGTGGATTATTCGACATGTCCACGCCCATGGCAAGAATAAGAGTTCTTGGGGTGGCAATGGCAAATGGGTTGTTCTAATAAGGACCAAGCATGGTGGTGGTGATGAAGGTGTGTAGAAAGAGAGAGAGAGAGATGTGGGGGCTGCTTGATTTAAGGATATAAAACAAAATGATGAACTCAAAGAGGTTTTTTCTTTTATGGCGATTTATGTTTGTGTGAGAGTTTGTGTGTGTGTGTGTGTGTGTGTGTGAGAGAGAGAGAGAGAGAGAGAGAGAGTCTGAGAGAGAAAGGGCTGGTAGGGGTTGACTGTTAGATTTTCTGAGTAAGAAAGTGGAAGTCTCAACTAACTTTAAACGGTTGAATCTATGTTTCAACGGTATTTTTAGGATTTTTTTTTTTTTTTTAAATTACAACTTGGGCTTAGTGGCTCAAGCTATCGGCTCAAGATTTATTGGTGCTAGGGTAGCGTTTGGCAATGAGCTTTTAATGCAGTGTTGTTAAGAGTAAAGTGAATTTGGTTACCCTAGGGCCTAGGTAATAGCCATAGCATAGTTAGATTTATCTCAGTCTCTTTGAAATCCATTTATTTTACTTAAATTAAAAAAATTTTGTTGAATATACTGTAGATAAAGGTAAATGTTAGTTGAAATAGTACAATGGGACTCATGAATAGTACCAAAAAGTGCAGTGGACCCATAAATAGGAGAAAAAATAAATTGAATAGTAAAATAATTTGACAAAAAATAAGCTAGCCAAATTGACACTAAAACAAAAACTTTTATTGTGACATAGTATGATGTATTAAAAACCTTGTTTGTGGTTGCGTAGTCTAACCTCTTAATAACCTTGCTTGATCAAGAGTTTAGCAACTCAATTGACATTTTTTTTTTTTTTTTGTATTGCCAATGAAAATATTAAATGCCCTCCAATTATCTAATTATAAATAATTAAGTGTCCGTTTAGCAAAGATTATTTTTGCCAACTTATTTTACTATTTAGCTTATTTTTACTATTATTTATAAATTTCACTACACTTTTTAGTACTATTCATGGGTCCTATTATACTATTTCAGTTAAATTTTATATTTATTTACAGTACTTTCAATAAAAAAATTTCAGTTTTCTCAAAATAAGCGGATCCAAAACGGACCCTAAATAAGTAAAATTAAAATTAAAACTTGGTTGTGAACCAAATGTCTAATAACAAAGCAATAGTTCAAATTATTTGTCGTGTTTTTTTATGAAAAAAAAAATTTATTTTCTTCCTTATGCTCCTTGTAACATTAAAGGGCTTTGTAATTTACTTCTTAATGTGTATTTGGATTAACTTTCTACTTATTTATTAAAAATAGATAAAAGTACAGTTGTACCTAAAAAAGTAAGATTTTAATAAATTTTACATAAACAAATCATCTAAAAGCTAAAAACTAATTTGAACATACTATTGATAAATTAGTGAAATTACTGTAGGGACGCAATTTGGATTCCTAGCCCAAAGCGTGAAATGAACGTAGGCTCAAAAGCTCAATACAATAAATTTGTAGAGAGTGGGTTGGAAATCTAAGCTTTAGTGAATCATATAGCAATCTAAACATACCCAGATGTCAAGATAATGAAAATAGATTAGTTTAATTCAAAGAAAATTATCCTCGACATAGTCCGAAAGGATCAGTTCTTATGTTTTTCTCTCAAATATGATTACAAATTTCAATTGCTGATTGTTACAGTGTTTTTCTTTTTAATTTCTTGATCCCCTTCTCTTAGGGTCTTCCCCCTATTTTATACTATCTTTACCTTGTATCACCACCCTCCACGTGCAGACCAGATTATTCGTCTTGATCTCTGTCCTATCAATACCTTCAAGAAGTCTTTGGATAGTAGTTGTAAGGCTGAAAGTTACTGTTCAAACATCACTTCTTCATTAATGCGGCCAAAAAGTTAGCTACAGAGCATTCAATACAATGGTAGTAGCTTTCCCTTAGATATTTCTCAACTCCCATCTGTCATGTATGTTTACAATGTATATCCTTACTAATAGAATTTCCTAATACGTTATCCCAGATGACAAGACACACATCTTGATCTTTGCTTTGTCTAGCCGAGAGGATATTCCTCCTCGGACCATCTCACTCAGCCTTCACAGTCGTAATTTACTTGTGAAGCTTGCAGTCTTATGTTTTCTATTCTATTGATTCATTCTCGGACAATTGAGCCTCCTCGGACAAGGCCGAAGGCCTAATATACGTATTTGGGCCTCTTATTCCTACAATTACTTATTCATAATCCATGTTCTTAATTGATAAATTACTACCATTATTCTAACTCCTTTCCTCAAGGATCACCTACTATGATAATATGATAAATTATATAACTTATTCAAGAGTTTTAGTTAATAGCAAATAATAAATTTAATTATTTAATTATTATTTTATCACTATTGACTATGACCTGATTTTTTTAGGGGGGGGGGGGGGGAGGGGGAGTGTAGGTTTTCCTTTGTTTTGATTATGACAATATTAATTAGGAGGGCAAAACTCAAGTACAGTACTTAAGTAAAGTTTTTTAGATTATCTTCTTAAAATTCAATCATATGGCATTACTTAACTAAAAATCCACTTCCATCCCATGAGAAAAAAGCCACATGGCTGAATTTTAAAGGAGAAATATAAGAAACATTACCTAAGTATTGTACCTAAGTTTTTTCCTAATTAGTATTACCAATGGAACTTTTTTTTGGTAAATAGTAATATGCATTGCAAAGAAAAACTAAGGAATTGCAACCAAGCGGGAATAAGAATTCGCTGAAATATCCATTACCATTGCAACAAACCCCCCAGCCTAAGTAAAGGGATCAAAAAGACAATAAAATCTTGGAATTGCGATCTTCCCTAGGCAGCAAGAGTATCAACACTCCTATTAGCTTCCCTGAACACATGTTGGATCAAATAGTTAGGGATTCTCCGCAACAAAGACTTGCAATCATCCATGAGTGGGAAGAGATAAGGGTGAATATTAACGAAATTATTCAAAAACGACACCACAATCAAAGTATCAAGGTCAATAATGACACTATTAATCTCTAAGGAGATCGCCAACCTAAGACCATCCCTAAAAGCTAACAACTCAGTTAGCACACTAGTAGCCTTCCCTATGTTTCAGGCAAAATTATCAATCCACACCCCATTAGAATTTCTTATTAAGCCTCCCTCCAGCCTTATTCGAGTTTTCGACCAAAGATCCATATGTATTGAGTTTGAACCATCCCATGGGAGGAAGGTTCCATTTAACCTATATAGGAGTAAGGATACAAGAACGGATGGTATGCACAGCAATAGTATAGAATTCAACAATTTGATTTGAATAGTTTTTAACCTGTAGGTTGAAAGAAATTTTATTCCTATGGAGCCATATCAACCATATGGCAAAAGGAATCAAAATTTTCCAAGGCATGCGATATTTCTTATCAATTACTTTTGATTTTCAATTAAATTCAAGCCAATTTGCCAAGGGAAGAACTAAGGAAGAAATAGAAGATTCAGGTTTCCCTAACCAATTCCAAAAGAGAATCAAATCTCTACAATCCATCAGCAAGTGAACCACCTATTTGGAATCTCTATCACACCTCGAACAGATGGGGAAAATAGGCACCCCTCCATGAGCAAGGGTCTTCCTAACCAAGATACTGTCATGCAAGTACAACCAAAGAAAAAGCTTTAATATGAGGAGAGATTTAAGCATTCCAAACCCAACACCCTTCAAAAGGGATAGAATTTGAACCATCCCCTTCTTAACAAGCCAAAAGATAAGTCGAATTCAAGAAGAAGTCCCCATGAGATGAGTTTGCCCAAATTCTAGAGTCATGTCTATTTCCAAGCACTTGAAGGGGAATTGCCTTTAGGGCTTGAATGAGATCATGAGGAATCGTAAAGGAAATCTTGGTAAGATCTTCCCAATCCCTAATAAATTTCTTTAACCACAATACCTTCTTCCTGAGCTAAGATGGGACCAACTAGAAGTCTTTGTAAGGAACTGTTACCCACCAAATTTTGCTTCCAAATATTTATAGAAGATCCATTACCAATGGCCCAACTAGACCCTTTAACGAAGAAAGGCTAACCCTTCTTAAGGCCCGACCAAGTTCACAAACCGCGAAGGTTAAACCCATTTCCATTATTAAGGCTGCCCATATACTTTCTTTTAAGAACTTTAGCCCACATTTCTTCGCTATTGCAAGTTATCCATATCAACTTAGCCATTAAAGCTGAATTTCTTTCCTTCGTAAAATGCAGACTCAACCCACCCAAAGCCTACGGTTTAATGACTTTCTTCCAATTAACCAAGTGAATTTTCATTTTCTCTGGTGTAGATCCCCAAAGGAAGTTCCTATTCATAGCATCCAGCCTATCACACGTCTTTGCAGGGAGTGCAACACACTGCATGATACACACAAGGATAGATTCCATAACGGATTGGATGAGAACATTTCTTGCAAGGAAGAAGAGGAGTTTAGCTTTCCAGCTAGTCAACTTTAAGGCAACTTTTTCCACAATCTCATCATAATTTTTGGCTCTGATGGCTTTAATAGAAAGGGGGAAGCCAAGGTACGACCTAATGTCCATAATTTCTCTAACATCAAGGGTTCTGCAAATTTCCTCTCGAATGGAAGAATCCACTTTGGGAGAGAAATCACTCTAAACATTATGGAACTATCTTTTTGTCCCAAGGAGAAGCAAAATTTATAAAGAACATTCTTTATAGCCAAGGCACAGGATGCTATGGCCACTACCAAAAAAAGGGCCTTAGGCCGCGTTTTAAAAACGCGGCCTAAGGCCCGTGCAGTTTGTAGTAGGCCAACAAGAAAAGCATGAGATCATCAACAAAGAAATATGGGAGAATGATGGCCCCTTTGGATAAGAAATTGCTAGAAAGAAATTAAAGTGCTACCAAATGCTGCCTAGCAATAAATTGATAAGCTAATAAGGGATCGTTCTCTTGTGGATTAGAAAATACTAGCATTCCGCATTTTTTGGTACCTTCTTTGTTGAAAGTTGAGACAAAAAAGAAAGAAGAAAAAAAATAGTTTATTTACTTAAAGGTGAGACGAAAAATAGTCATTCTTGTTTAGATGGTTTTCTCTAAAAAAGAACAAATTAAAATAGGAAACATGTATATGATCATAATATATGGTATATGTTAGATTTTTTTTTTTTTTTTTTTGTTTAGAAATATGTTATGTTTTTTAATTAACTCTAGTTTAAATGACACTTTGTTTTTCTTGTAAGAACAAGAAGAATAATGGATCATGAACTCAAAACCTCTTAGATATATGTATAACTTATTAATAAGGCCAAGAGGGCCAAATACCATCTTTGGAGGAGATATTTGGCGATCTATCACTGTTTGTGAAATAATTAAGGATTTACCATTTTTTTGAAACTCAAATTTGTGAAACTCGAGTTTGCCTTGTAACTTGAGTTCCATGAAAAATAGCCACCAATTTTTTATGTAACTCGAGTTACACGGTAAATTCAAGTTTCACAAACTCAAATTTCAAAAAAATAGTACGTCCATATATATTTTTAAAACAATAGTAAATCACCAAATATTTTGACCCACAGTGGTATTAGGCCATTTTGACCTTATTAATAATATATACAGTACATCACACAAAAACACAGGATCGAAACCTGCCTACACAAGGAAGGTGATTTAAAGAAAGGAGGATTACTTCAAGATTGAATTCTGCTCAGCTAATTAACTTAGGCAGGCTTTGTTGGCGACTTTAAGTCAGATGCCACCCATGAGTGTCTCTGATTGGGTAGGTTTTGTCGGCTACTTTATAAGATCTATGTATAGGTCTGCAATTTCATAATCTTAAATCTATAGAGAGCATTACTTATAATTATATCCTTGTTTAAATTTCATTGCCAGACAAGATTTCCATTCGAGCTTAGAAGTCTTTTCCTAGAAGATAATTCCACATGAAAGTAAGGCCTACAACAAAAAGGGCTTAGACAGGGCCTCTTGGAGATTGAAAGATTACACATTTGTATGTCTTTCATGCACTTACTCAACTTTCCTTCCTCATCTTGGCTTATCCTTAAATTAGTCATTAGAACTCATCTGCAACCAGACTTATTTTTTACTCTGAAATTACCTTGCATTTGCACCACTTAATTGTCCTTTATTTAAATAACAAATGGACCTTTGTGAATCACATTTCCTAAGCATTACCTGCTTGATCAAGATAAAGAAAGCTTTTGCCCAATGTTTGAACTCAAAATATTATTCTACACACCAAAAAATCAGCACCTAATGGTCCTCATCTTGTATTGAGCCATACATTTGTGTTCATTGTCAATCCAGCTATTGCCTACCTTTATAATATAATCACAAATTAGTGTGTACTTTTCTATGAAAATTGTTTTTATATCTTTTCTTCTATCGTAAAAACACATGTTAAAGATGCGTGTCAATCTTCTCCGGGCACAATTTTTTTAAAGGACTTTTATAAGTTTACATTGTACGTAAACTTACATTGTAGACACACAAAAATACACAAAATTGTACACTTTTGCATTACTAGTACAATGTAAATTAAAAATTTAATAAATGTTAACGAATGCCCTTAGAGCATTGTTTAATAATCTATTTAAAGAAAGTTTTTATAAGAAAAGAAAGAAAAAAAATTAATGTTTTGACAGCTTTTTTTCATTTCCCATAAAAGTGATGTTAAAATTTTCCTAAAATGGATCCTTAGCCAATGCCCTAAGGGCATTCGTTAGCATGACCTTAAAAATTTTCCTTTTTTTTAATTCTTACAAGATAACAAGGTAGAAAAATCGGATTAAAACTTTCAAATCAGATAAATTAAATTATATCAACACTTTTGACCAACCAAATTTTTAATTTTTTAAGTCCTAATCTTATACCTTTGCATTCTAAACCTCTTTCTTTTCTTTTTCTTTTTTAAGCTAATCAATCTTGCATTCAATTTTGGCAGCTTTTTTTTTTTAATTCTTTTTTCCCCTTAAGTAAATGAAGAAGATGAGTGGATCAAATGTACTCCATAAGTTAATCCCAAATCCACCTCAAAGGGATTTCTTTAAATTTTATTTATTTTTTTCCTCCCATCTTCCACCCTGTTATTTAGTTGCAATTTAGTTCTCTTTGGGAGAGTTGGTTATTTATTTTATATATTTGTTTGTTTTGGTTAGGGGAGCTATACAACTAATTGAGAGGAGCTGGCTTGTGTAAGCTGAGCCATTTGATAGGAGCTGGCTTGTGTAAGCTGAGCCATTTGATAAGAAGCATCTTCCTACCAACAGTTCAGGGGTCAAACCCTGCAGCAATGACCAGCCAAAGCATGGTGATATGTGAATGTTATTGAGCCTTGTGTTGTGGTGTCCAGTTCTTTATTATTATTATTACGATTATTATATTTCCATGTGTCTTTATATCATTTAAAGAGTTGAAAGAAGTGAATGCAATTAATGTATTTGCCTCCAAGCTTTCGAATTTTTAAAAATTCAATCCAATATGGATAAGTCAATTCTTAATCAACTATGCATAGGAAATATTCAATATAATATTCCACAGTATCAGCATCACTAAATATTTTTATTTTCAAATGCTATCCAGTTTACCAAAAATAAATATTTTAATCTTCAAATATCATAAAATAACTTTAATTAATAAATGGTCATGCTAACGAGTGCCCTTAAAGTATTGATTAACATTCCAGTTAAAGAAAGTTTGTATGAGAAAAGAAAAAAAAACAATTAATATTTTAACAGCTTTTTTTCATTTTCTATTAAAGTGATATCAAAACTTTTTTAAAATGAATTATTAATCAATGCCTTAAAGACAATTGTTAGCATTTCCCATAAATAAAAACTTATTCACAACAAGGTAGTTTTTTCTTTTCTTTCTTTCTTTTTTCTTTTTTTGTTATTATTGCTAAAAATTAAATCTGCTCTACAAGAAAGCCAAAGTTTGAAAGTGACATTTGGCTATCCAAAAAAAAGCAATATTAGTACTAGATGCATTTTAGTTTGTGCATATACATTGCTTTTAGATTGGATTCCTACCCTTTTTGGATATACATCACTATTAGTTTTTCTAAAACGTTCTCTCCTCTCCTTTTGTGTGTGTGTTAAAATAATTAATATTTTCAAAAAAAAAAAGATTCCCAATAAAAGTTATATAATTATATGTTAAACATTTTCAAGCATTTTTCTTTTTTTTTTATTTACTATCTGTAAAAGGTTAAAAAGATATCCACAAAAATACATATATTTATCTTTGTGTAATGACTAATGGGTGAGCCAATTGTTTATCACTCCCATTATACATAATCTTTGAGGGTGGGACTAGCAATATGGTTGAGTTTTCCAACTTAATTTATAGAAAATTTTTTATATATTAACAATTATTGAGTGGCAAGCATGCTAAAATGGGGTTCTAATTGGTCAATTTTAGCTATCACCACAGCCCCCTTTTCAAGCCAATCAAAATAATCTTGATTTTAGAGTTTGGAACTTTTTTTTTTTTTTTACTTTATCCTTTTCTTCCATCAACTAAACATTGACCTAATCACTTATGTGAATCATAGAACCTCGATTGCAGCTAATGCTCTAGACAATTTTTAGAAAAAAAAAAAAAAAAAAATCAGCGTCAGGATTATGAGCTATCACCGTCCATAATTAAAGTTTTGGTGCCATATGGGTTATGATTAAGTTTATCTACAATTCAAATCAACCAAACACCATCCATATATGTTCTCTTCAATTTACTTGTTTTTTTTTTTTTTTTTTTTTTTTGGCAATGGTAGTTAGGAATGGTAGATAATATGATGCAATCACATGATTCGACAAACCTAATAAAAACGGTATTAATTAATTTGAGTTTCTTTTAGGATTTCTGTCTCTCCACTTAGCTTTATTTCTTTTATTTTATATTACATTGCATACACCTTTAGAGAAGGAAAAAAAATGAATAAATAAAACATTAAAATAAAAAGGAAAAGAGAACCATGAAATCCCCAAGGAAGGGTTATCTTGCTTTCTTTGCTCTCAAGACTTTTGGGTTTCTTATGAAATAAGTTTTAAGGTGACAAAACATGAAAGGAATAAGCTGCCAAATGTGTTAAGAGAAAATGCTGGGGAAGGTGTTGCAAATTTGATAAATTTAAGGTGGCAATGAACGGCTATAAAAGAAAGGAAAAAGCTTGCAAGCAAGAGAGAGAGAGAGAGAGAGAGAGATGGCATTCAAAGAAAGCAAAAAGAGATAGAAAGTTAACCTATCAGCTTACAAACAAAAGTAGCTGATAGCTTAATCTATCAACCCAATTCACATAAATGGCGTCCTTAAAAAGCTGACCAAGTGAAAGTAAGGGTAAATGATAGTTATGTTGGAAAATTGACCATGAAATCCACCTCAGCAGAAACATTCCTACTAAGGTAAACATTAAAGAACAGATTAAAATGAAAAGATAAAAGATCAATACTCAAAAGTATTCTGCAACGAGTATGGTGCCCTTTATGTGGTAATAGATATTAGACAACTACTCTATTCAGCAAAAAAAAAAGAAAAAAAGAAAAAGATATTAGATAACTACTCCAAATGTCTGTTTCATTATCTTCCCAGTTTATTGTTCCTACAAATTTTTTATTGGTAAATTACACACACCCAATACCCCATCCTCCACGTAACACTTATAAGGGAGGAGCTGCCAAATTAGCTCAAACTCATTGGCTACAAATTTGGATTGTTTATATGTCAACTCATCACATATCACTTACTCAAAAAAAATCATCACAAATCACACTTCACATTAACCCTTTTTCCATGGAGTTCATTGATAATTTATTTTTTATTATAACAAAACCTCTTTTCTATGTAAGGATAACCATATTACTTCCATTGCTTATATGCACACACCAATGCAGAAAAATAAATCCTTAGTTCATATTGCCTACAGATATAAGAGAGATGGGAGATGGCAGACATGCCTCCAATTTAATGTTTTATCACTTATAACATGTCGCACACCAGCCAATAACTTTAAAAGCAGAAAAAAGGCACCCTAATAATAAAACAAAAGCAGTTAAGCTATTACATCTCTCTCCCCAAAAATTGTTTCCTGCCCCCACACTTCTCAGTTTACAAAATCATACATCAAATGATAACTAATGTACTAAAGCAAAACGTGAATGAACATCTTCCAATATAGTAATTTGCATCTGCTAAAATTAATAATATGATATTAGTTAGAAATTTCTAATCACCAAGTTAATGTATAAATTCCAACACGACACGCAACCCGAACGGAGCTGCCATGCCAGATAGCCATCGGGGTCCATGACACGTCGACCATCTACTGTCGCATTGATAATCGAGTCAAATAAGGATGCCACAGTCTGTGTTAGTATAATTTACATGAAGCTTGTAAGATCATTCTTTATTGAATGGCTACAGACTTGCTATCCAACCTGAAGAGACAGTTAGCTGTTGAAGAGTAGATGAGTTAGTTGTTTTGGAAGTCAGGTGAAAAGCTTCTACAAAAAAGTGCCATGCAATATCGAATAGAGTATAATTAAAATGAAATAAGGATATTTTTATGGGGTAGGCTTTTCTGAAAGAATTAATGACTGTCTGCACTCTCTTATGTCACTCATTCATGAATGCCCGTTGCTTACATTGAGGTCATGCAAATTTCAAAGAGGATAGATAGCCACCTCCATTTGTCCCTTCATAGTAATTGAACTAATCAAAAATTTTAGATTCTACTCTACCCCCCAGTGTGTGCTGTGTGCATATGCAAGATGTTAGGTGGGATATAATAAGTTAAGAAGACCAAATAAAAAAGGCGTAAGGTTCTCTTAAGTAATATTCTTGAGCAAGTTGGAGTTCATTACATAAGCTATATTGAATTGTGGCTAATTGTTGTTTGTTGCAATTTAGGATAACATCAACTAAACTTCATGATCAGATAAAATGGGAGATCAATCAGTTATAATTTGGCCCTTCATAAAAATTTCTATAAATCCTACTGATTCATACTGAGGACTTCCATTCAATATGTCATTCTTCAGCTGAACTCCATTTCCTTTTAATGGATCCAGAAAAGGTCATTTGGAATTTCGATTATTTGTATATCTATAAGATTTCAATTCCTATGGATAAATGGCCAAATTCAGTCAAAATGAAGATATCTTAGAAGTATGCATGGAAATTTCAAATTAAATATCAAGCGCAGCCAGAATTGATCATTTGCTCAGGCCAAATGTTAGGCCTAACCCAAAAAGTTCATGTTAAAAAAAAAATTAACATTAAATAGAAGGATTATCCAGAATGAATCTCAATTATCTTTACAGGTGGTTGGTGTTTGGTTTGAAAATTGGCCATACCCTAACATTTTGAAAGTTCACACCAATAACAAAAAAAAGGCACAAAAACTACCATTCCACAACTAACTCAGCTTCATATGCCCTACTGATCCTATAAATTTCATGCTTATAGTAAAAGTAGTAGTAATGCCAAAGGGATTCCTACAAGTATATGGTCCTTATTTGAACATGGAATACACGTTCACAAACATTCACGTAACCAAGTACCCTACAATTCTTATCCAGACAGACACTTGCCCCACAGGACAATCATTTAAGGGAAAAGGTGAAAATAAAAGGAAAGGAGGGGCAGAAACAAGAACTCAGATTGAACAATGATGTAAAGAATGCAACCACAGAAAAAATGAAAATATTACTCAAGGAATTTTCATGATAATCAGATGCTCAAACAATGAAAAAGATTTACGTGAATTAAAACAACGAGTATAAAACTAGACAAGCATGAAACTAGAATTTATAGTATCTTAAAGTCATTACTGAACTTACTAGCATGTATGCCATCCCAAATTCGAAGGAGAACCTCAGGTCTACAATGACTCCCACCACTACTATATTGGCTGTGCTAGCCGACATTCTGATAATGTGGATTTCGCAAGCAGAAGATACAACTGAAGACAGAAAGAAGACAAAGCACAATAATAAACCTATCAGAACCAAGACATGAAGTAGAATGTGCTTTAAGGACTATAAAGTATATTCATTTCTTCAAGAATAATGACCTTTTTTTTTTTATAAATAACAATTCTTCATTGAAAAAGGAAAACATATGGGGAACCATAGCACACAGGTAGTGTACTATGGAACCAGCAACATATCAAAACTAACATGAATAGAAAGTACAACTATCAAGCAAATCAATCAAAGAATTAAAAGTAAAGACGGAAGCATTCACCCACTTGAACAAAGTCAGGAAGAAAGAACGCTTCAAGTCTTGAATTGAACTCTCACTTCCCTCAAAATATGAGCATTCCTATCCTGCCAAATACCCCAAATTAGGCAATGGGGGATCATGCTCCAGATTACCATAGATTTGAGTTGGTTAAACTTGCACAACCACCCTATTAATTTATAGGAGACAAACAACAAAAGTGATGCAGGACAGTGGTAGGAAAATAGTAGTAAAAGAGGAAAAGAAGATAAATAGAAAAATCCTTGACTTCACCACCTAGAATCTGCACAAAAACCCTAGGCATTACCACCTAATGGTGCTTGGAATTTACCCCAAGCAAAGAGAAATTCTCTCTAATCATAAATTTCTTATTCAAAAAGAAATCTCTTTCACAATTACAAGAGCCACTATTTTAATAAGGCTTCCAAAAATTATATCAATTTAATTCCACAAAATCCTCAATCACAATAAAGACCAAATTCAAAAAGAAAACTGGTTCCAATTCAAAATTAAAATCTAAACTAATTTTGGTTCTCCTTGCATCAAAAACAACTACATATTATAAGTTAACATCACTAAATGTACATAAATTAACCTCATTATCTATTAAAGTATCAATTTTAATCACAGTCATGAATTACATGTTGTCTAGACCAGTTATATTTACTCTGGACAGAATGGATGGAAATAATATTTGATCCACAAAGTAGCCAAATAATCAAATCCTATGATTTACGTTGTATAATTACATTCCTAGATTATCAAGCTCCTTAACAAAATACTAAAAAATACATGGGTTAGGGATATTCTATTCCATTTTCTGTGCATGATGCGATCTGGTGTCAAATGAAGGGGCTAGAACAGATGGTGCATTTCAACTCCCTCATTTGCATTTGACAGATAGGGTGGTAACAAGGCTTCAAGTTTGAGGGGCATCATACTAGAGGATTAACTATCTCCTTTCAGCTTCAAGGTGCTAGGTATGATGAGTGAATTAAAACTGCATAGTTATACTTTGATCAATGACATACTAGTTGAATATGAGGGATCCGGATGCTATCTCCAAGTTACATAATGTCTTTTGTTGTTCTGAGGGCAGTTCACAACAATTTGAGGACTTCTAAACCCATAATAAGTGATTTTGTGCTCTAGTTCAAATGGAAACTCCTCCCCTTGTAAAAGTAAGGTGAAGGGTTAGGTTGTGGGTTCAAAACGCACTGAATACATGTACAAATTACCAATCAAAAACAAAATAATGAAAATTTTGACTAGCGGAGAAATCTATAATAAGTGAGATTTTGGCTATAGAAGTCTTATGTTAAGCAGTTGACTTTTAAACCAAAATTGTAAGGTCAATTGTTTTCCAGCAAAAGTACTTGGGGCTTCAGTTGGTGTTCTATTGTGCTGCCAAGACTGCTTGTCTTCTCAAAAGAAAGAATAGGTATGCTTACTTGCACTAAGAACATAAAAATTATGTATAAAAACAAGAAATATTGCATATACCATTTTGACGAACTACGAGAATTAAGTAGAAAGAAATTCTATATGATACTTACCTACTTTCTGAAGCATAGTAGTTATTTTCAAATGACCTTTAGGTATATATATGCGTGTGCACGCACGTGAATATATAAAAGTAACACCTGACTTTTAACTTTTATCATCCCTTTATAATTTTTTATTGGATATGTTTGTTAACATATCCACAATTAGATTGGATTGCATTGCTATCTTATAGCCCCAATGCTTGCAAAATATAAAAAGGATCAGAGTTCAACAACTATATTATCTATAAAATAATTTAAATTTCAAGTTTTTGTACTTTAAAATAACATATAAAACATAATTTTATGGGTTAACGTGATACTTATATATTTATTCCTGAGACAAGATAAGATCAATGAGAAACAAAACCTTACTCAGATATTAGAAGCAATACAGAACATCAACCCTACAATGAATTTCTGACTGTAAGGACTAATGAAGCATCAATCCAAGGGCCTTCAAAACTTTAGCCACACAACTATTTGTGGAGCGTGGGGCGGAGCAAATTCTATATAGTTGCCAATGTTGTCATTATCTTAAGTGCCATTTACAGTTGCTTGTTTTTTAGAACCACATAACAAAATTACATTATCATGGGTAAAATCACATACTATGTCAGTAAAAAAATTTTAAGTAACCATACACAAGACAATGTTCATTTGCCATACCAAAGACGGGGTGGCAACAAAAAACTAGGAAACAAAACACTTCCACAGGCTGGCTGCACCCATAACAGATAAAAGATGTTCAATAAGGTGCACTAAGAAACGCCTAAAGTACAAGAGAGCCCACATTGACCCATGTCCAACAAACATGTTCACATGCATAAAAAAGCTTAAAATGTGGCATAGTAAGTGATCAAAATAATGCAATGCTACTCAACTATGAAAAAGTAATGAATCAAACAGTGGTTAAATTCACTTCCAAATCCCAATTTGAAACATTTTTCATCTCTCTGAGCAAGAGAGCCCACATTGACCCACGTCCAACAAACATGTTCACATGCATAAAAAAGCTTAAAATGTGGCATAGTAAGTGATCAAAATAATGCAATACTACTCAACTATGAAAAAGTAATGAATCAAACAGTGGTTTAAATTCACTACCAAGTACCAAATCCCAATTTGAAACATTTTTCATCTCTCTGAACCAATCAAATTATTCAAGCACAACCCACAAGTACTTCCTAAAGTAAAAGGAAAAAAAAAATTCTTACATTGATTCTCAATTACTTTGATTTCTCCCATTCTCACCTGCAAAAATGGTTAAATGGGTTTGTGATCCTCATTGGTATTTAATTGGTGTGATGGGGTTTGGAGAATGAGAGTTGATTTACGACATTAAGAAGTGTGGGGTAACGTACTGCTCTGTTTGGTAACTGAGAAAATGTGAGAAAAGAAAGGAAAGCAGAGATAGAGTATTCTAAGGAAGCTTCACTGTTTAGGAATTTGGATATAAACCCTCGCCTTAATTGTAATTTGGCCTTTATTATAATTATAATTCTCTGTGCTTTTATTTTCTTTTTCTTTTTTTCTAGGTTTTTCTCGGGACCAAATGGAGGAAATTTAAAGTTTTCGGGAAATTTTTGAACTTTTGAATTCTTATAAACTATAATCCCAGTTAACAGTGATATGTACACCGCATTTTCACAACATTGTTATAACAAATTTTAAGTGACAGGTTGTTACTAATTGTTATTATTAAGGAAAATAATTATTTTTATTGTTAGATTCAAATTTAAACTAATAACAACTAACCACCTATAATTTGCTGTTAAAATATTGTAAAAATATTATGCACGCAGCATCTCTCGTGAACTGTTTCGTGTATACCTTAATAACTGGTTGAATCACCGTTTGTTCTAGATTGGGGGTGGGGGAGAGGGTATAATTTGCATTTCTTTTCTTTTTTTTCTTTTTTTTAAAGAGAAATGGTATCATTGGTACAACTTGCCATCTAAAATTTATTATAAATGTGTTATGAAAAAATTGTGAAACTAACACTTATCTTTTTAAAATTATTAAATACTCTTATTTTTTTAATACATGATAGAATTTTTACTCTAACTTAATCTAAGTGAATATGTATGTAAAATTCCGTCGTGGAGACTTAAACCCCAGTCCTTGCCATTCACATCCCACAAGTATTTATAATTGTAGAGTGATCACTGTACCAAGAGTGCACGGTGGTAAATAAATTTCTTAGAACCTCTTGAGGTTGTAATTATGAGAATTGACATTAAAATGATACATTTTAATTTTTTTATTTTATAATTCGATAATTTAAAAAAGAGTCAATGAGGAATTTGAATCTACACGTTCCATCGTAGATATATCAATTAAGTTATAAGGCTGTTGACACATTTTAATAATTTATATATTTTACCATTTGGTAGTCAAAGCTTATAACTGTTACTTGTAAGAACTGACACATGAAGCTTTCGTGTTAAAAATAAGACCCTTAAATTATCAAAATTTATTAATTATAGTGTATTTAAAAATATATATATATATACCCATTAGAATATATATATATATATAATATTTATATATATATAATAAATTGTTTTGTTAAACAAAAATTTAATTTATCAAAAACGTGATATTTTAATTAATGGCTCGTATAAACATGGATATCAAACGTGATATTTTAGGATGATCAAATTCATCGGTGCCTGTTGGATAATGCATTACCAAATCACACTTTATTATAGTACAACTTGTTAAAACTTGTTCTTCTTTTTTAGATCAATTTTTTCAATTAATTTCTTTTTCAAAAAGTAATTGAGTTATGGCCCATAAAATCATTTGCAATGGTTTTAGACCCATTAGAAGCTTTATTCATGGGCCATTAAAGAAAGGATAAAATTTATTTTTATATATATATATAAATAAAATAAATAAATAAACTTAAAAGTAGCATAATTTTGGTCCAACAATATTTTGAATTTCCCTCAAAAATCTTTTGAAGTCTTCTCATATAAGGGAGCCAAGTATCTTGTGTAACAAGTTTATACAACATCCCCTCACATTATGGTAGATTCCATGCTTATGGGGTCCACTCATATAAGGGGCGTTATATATGCATGTTACACCTGATAATATTTCAATATGAGGAGTAGGGCTGTCCATGGGTCGATCCGGGTCGAGTTTGTGCCCAACCCAAACTCGACCCAAAAGACTCGAATGGGAGAAATCATAGCCCGCAACCGACCCATATAGAGCTTCGGATCGGCCGAATCAGGTCTTGTCGGTTTTGGGTGCATATCAGTCGGTTTCAGGTTCGCCACAGGCTAGCCAAATTTTGGCCGAAATCTTGCAGGATCTCGCCAGATCTGGCCAATATTCCTCCATATCCTTTGAGATCTCGCTATATTTGTCGAGATCTAGCTGAGACATCATTATATCGGCAGAGTTTTAAGTTTAGGTTTACCAGTTTTCGGCTGAAACACGTGATTTGTGACTGGAAGAAAGAAAGGCATCAAGCTGCTTGGGTTCTTCGGTTTCTCAGGTAGTCAAATCGAGACTTGAACCGATGGTATCAAGTCTTGGCACCAGCGACCCGCAGCCAACTGAACCACCACTTAGATCGGGCAGTTATCAGGTCGAAGAGTATTAGACCGATTGGTTCTTCAAGTCCGGGCAGGTGCTGGACAACCCTAATGAGGAGAGCCAAAATACAAAAAATAAAAATTATCTTATAAAGGACTAAAGGAGTTTCATAAAGCTATCCTCCCAAAATATGTGAAATCCATACATCTATAGATTCCACATACTATAAAACGGTAGTCTCACAAAACTCCTATATACCTCCTTCTTAAGTATAAGTATCTATATGATGATTACTCTTTACTTACATTATATGAACCCAAGTCTCGTATTCAATAATATGAAATTTTATCAATTAACTAGAACTTATGATTAATTACATTATTATTAAAGTATTTAAATCTTACAAATCAAATATTGATTTAGGGAAGCTAATAGCTATGGGAAGCACCTAGCAAATAATGACAAAGAAGTTACGCAACCTTTTACTATATTTTTATAATCCTTCTATAGATATATTATATTTGCTTAATTACCTGAAAAATTTTAATATAATATTATGTTTTCTCTCTTTTATTCTTTTGTCTCAATATGAAAGTTGTACTATGGTATTATAGATAGATCTCACGTGTCAAAGACCTGCACAAAAGTATAACTTAATTTTCATCCATCTCTCTCTCTCTCTCTCTCTCTCTCTCTCTCTCTCTCTCTCTCTCTCTCTCTCTCTCTCTCTCTCTTATATATATATATATATATATATATATATACATACATACATATATCAAATGGTGTAGCTTTTGTCCAATGTCATGACACTAGACCTACTGCGATCATGACACATGTCCGAAAATGGACATGTGTCATGATCACAGCAGATCCAGTGCACTAGAGGCACTAGACAGAAGCTGCGCTCTATATTAAATGAGGATGGTCTAAGTTATAATTGGCTCGTATACCGAACCATTTTAGATTTCTGTGGTCCTTTTTGTTCTCTTTCTTTGAATGTTTAAAGTTTAAAGCTTTGTAACCAATTAGGAAGAAAAAAAGAGAGCACATTAACCACTTTGGAATTAGTAGTTAGCTATCCACCTATAGCCATCAATAAATTTTTAATGATGACTGATGTGGTCAAGTGTGGCTCGACGAAGTCCAACCGTCAATAGAGTTCAAGCTCATCCTTGGACATTCTTCCTCTAGCTGTCTAGAGTCCAAGCTCGTCCTTGGACGTTCCACCTCCAAACGAAAACATAGTTAAACCCCAAATTCACTAACCCTCTCACACTCAAGAAATCCTCAACCCAAGAGAGAGTCGTCCATGTATAGACGACTCTCAATAAGAGTCTCGTCCAAGAAAGCCTAGGATTTGGCGCGCATGAAGAAAGGTCTTGTGCATTGTCATAGCCCCTCATAATAGCAGTTATGGAAAATATCATAACTACTTCAATGGTTACAAGAATCAAGTGTAAAAACTCTGATCTCCACAAACTTAGGGGAAGTTACAAGACAAATAACTGCCTTCGGGACACTATATAAACACTCATTTCTGACAAGAAAAGGAAGTGTGTTCTTTATGTACAATTTAAGAGAGATTAAGCCTTAAGGAGAGAAACTAACTTTATCATCGGAGGATTATTGGCTGGCTACACCGGTCACCTCTGATCCTGTGTTTTGGTCTCAAGCCCCCAAGATCGTCAAAACCCGAAGCATTCAACCCACTGATTTTCAATCCATCATCAATTGGCGCCGTCTGTGGGAAGAACATTAGCGTGGTGTTCGTATTTTCTTCACACTTTCACCGACAAAAGGCTGCATAGTTTGGACAAGATCGAGGGCCACCAGGCCAGGCCATCAAGAGAGTAGGGATGCTTCCAGCAATCCTCACCGTGATCGACAGTCAGCGCCTGTCACACATCCTCCTTCCATCCAACACATACAGTCTATGGCAACCGCCATGGCGGAGTTAACCCGCCAGAACTAGGAGTTGACTAGGGATATCAATCTGAGGCAGCGCCATGAAGGACGTCATGAAGGATATGTAGAAGGGCAAGCACAAAGTCAAGAAGATAAGAGAAACCTGAACCCGAGAGCCAATCAAGGGGTACTTCTTCACGAAGGGTGCCGCACTTGGAGAGGGAGATGGATCAGATGAGAAAGGCCATGGAGGAAATGAAAGAGAACATGAGAAGGACAAATCCTGTGGAGGATTTGGTTCATCAAACAGATTCCACCTTTACGGCTTCCATCAACGGTCACCCCTTACCCCCGAAGTTCAAGATACCTTCTTTGGATTCATATGATGGGACGCGTGACCCTTTTGACCATATTGCTACTTTTAAGACCACGATGCATCTTCAAGGAGTTCCAGACGAGATCATGTGCAGGGCTTTCCCTACTACCCTCAAAAGACCAGCGCGAGTGTGGTTTAGTAAGATACCTCCAAACACGGTAAGTTCTTTCGAAGAGTTGAGTAAGTTGTTTGTCAATAATTTTATTAGGGGACAAAGACACAAGCGTTCCCCATTCAGCCTATTAACCATTGAGCAAGGGGAGAACAAAAGTTTGCGCTCCTTCATCACTCGTTTCAATAGGGAAGCCCTGGCGGTGGATGAGATGGACGACAAGTTGCTGCTGGTAGCCTTCTATAATGGAGTTAATTCTGATTTGTTCATTCACAAGTTTTATAAGCAAGAGCCCCAAACCATGGCTGAACTTATCCATTCAGCCCAAAATTTCATGAATGCAGAAGACGCGATCATAGCTAAGAAGAGGAAGAGAGCTGACAGAATGGAAACAAACCCCACACGGCACTCCGACCAAGGCCCTCGTCCAAAGAAGGGACGAATGGACGATAGGAAAGACCAAGATAACAAGAAGGCAAGTCCCTCGTCACGGAGTCAATAATACACACCATTGAACATGCCGCTTGAACAGGTTCTCATGCAAATCAAGGATGATCCTTCTTTGAAATGGCCAGAGAAGATGAAGGGAGATCCCAATAAGCGCAATATGAACAAGTATTGTCGCTTCTATAGAGACCATGAACGTGACACGGATGAGTGTTTCGATTTGAAGCAACAAATTGAAAACCTCATCAGGCAAGGAAAGTTGAGAAGTTTTCTAGGACGAGATCATAAAGACGAGAAGTTAAAGGGCAAAGTAGAAGAGTCATCCCGACCCCTGCTTGGAGAAATAAGAGTGATCATGGGAGGTGCTACGACTAGGCAATCTTCCAGGTCCAAAAAGACATACCTTAAGGTAGTGCAAAACGTCCAACTATCAGGGCGATCATCAAGAAAAACGAACAAACAACCCATCACATTCACGGACGAGGATGCTGAAAGAGTTCACCACCCCCATGACGACGCCATCGTCATTACTTTGCTCATTACTGGTTATACGACTAGAAAGGTGTTAGTGGACAATGGAAGTTCGGCAAACATTTTGTATTTTTCAGCTTTTCAGCAAATGAGATTTGGACGAAATCAACTCCGCCCAACGAATTCACCCTTGGTGGGATTCGGAGGAATGAAAGTACAACCTGTGGGCACTATCACCCTACCTGTAGTGGTGGGCACATACCCACAACAGGTAACCAAAGATGTGAATTTTTTAGTGGTAGATTGCCCGTCCTCTTACAATGCCATAATTGGAAGACCGACTTTAAATAATTGGAAAACAGTCACATCTACTTATCACCTATCAGTCAAATTTCCTACAGAGCATGGGGTAGGGCAAATACAAAGAGACCAATTAGCAGCAAGGGAATGCTACCTGGCAATGTTAGCTATGGATGAAGAGGTTCAGACGATGAATATAGAGGAGAGGTGAATCGTGGCAGAGCCAACCGAGGTGTTGGAAGATGTTCCTCTAGAAGGGGGTAAACCCGAAAGATATACAAGGGTTGGAATGGATATGGAAGATAAGACAAAACAAGATCTCGTCCAGTTTTTAAGATAGAACATCGACGTATTTGCATGGACTCATGAAGATATGCCGAGTATAGACCCTAGTGTCATTACCCACCATCTCAATGTATATCCTTCCTCAAAGCCCATATGACAAAAGAAAAGAGTGTTCGCCCCTAACAGAGACAACACCATTAAAGAAGAAGTTCAAAAGCTGACCACAGTAAATTTCATTCAAGAAGTTTATTATCCAGACTGGTTGGCCAACGTAGTAATAGTTAAGAAGGCTAATGGCAAATGGAGGATGTGCGTGGATTTCATCGATCTGAATAAAGCATGTCCCAAGGACAGTTACCCATTGCCATGCATTGATTAGTTGGTGGACTCCACTGCAGGTCATAGATTACTGAGTTTCATGGATGCTTTCTCCGGATATAATCAGATAAGAATGGACGAGGCAGACCAAGAAAAGACATCCTTTGTCACCAGCCAAGGCTTGTTTTGTTACAAAGTAATGCCCTTTGGTTTAAAAAACGCAGGAGCAACATACCAGAGGTTGGTTAACCACATGTTTCGACTGCAGATTGGACGCAATGTGGAAGTATACGTTGATGACATGCTGGTAAAAAGTTTGGACGAGGGAAGACACCTAGACGACTTACGAGAAACATTTGACATTCTCAAGCGTTACAACATGAAATTGAATCCCAGCAAGTGTGCTTTTGGAGTTTCATCAGGAAAATTCCTTCGATTTATGGTCTCGCAAAGAGGAATCGAGGCGAACCCTGACAAGATTCAAGCCATATTGGATATGAAGCCACCACGAAACATAAAAGTAGTCCAATCTCTCACCGGACGAGTGGCCGCCCTTAACAGGTTTGTTTCTAAAGCTACTAACAAATGTTTACCATTTTTTAAGGTCCTTAAAAAAGCTTTTGAATGGACGGACGAGTGTTAAAAAGCATTCCAAGACCTGAAAACATACCTTTCCATGGCTCCCTTATTAAGTCCGTCCGTCCCAAGCGAGGAGTTGTATTTGTATTTGGCGGTGTCCCCACATGCGGTGAGTTCAGCTTTAATTAGAGAAGAAGGACGAGTGCAAAAACCAGTCTACTATATAAGCCGAGCGTTAAGGGGAGCAGAAGTGTGGTACCCCTTGATGGAAAAATTAGCCTTCGCTTTGGTTACAGCCTCCAGAAAGCTAAGGCATTACTTCCAAGCTTATGTCATCAACGTCCAAACAAACCACCCATTAAAGAAGGCAATGCACAAATTAGAAGCTACAGGACGACTAATCAAATGGGCCATAGAACTTAGTGAGTTCGATGTCAGGTATCAACAGAGGAGTGCGATTAAAGCACAAGTGCTAGCGGACTTCATTGCGGAGTTTACCCCCAGCCAAGGAGAACTAGACGAGCTGCGCAGAGTTCGAGAATGGGACATTAATGTGGACGGGTCATCCATGTCGCACGTGGGAGGAGTTGGAATTATACTCAAATCCCCGGAAGGAGATAAGTTGAAGTATGCAGTCCGTCTACAATACCAAACCATCAACAATAAAGCAGAATATGACGCACTCC
The DNA here is from genome assembly GCA_033629205.1 of Lithocarpus polystachyus. Lineage (NCBI taxonomy): Eukaryota > Viridiplantae > Streptophyta > Magnoliopsida > Fagales > Fagaceae > Lithocarpus > Lithocarpus polystachyus. The sequence goes on along the minus strand of CM066166.1, from coordinate 24,547,842 downwards.
TTACAGGATTAGAATTGGCTAAGTCTTTGGAGGCGGAGTCCATCGTAGTCCGACGAGATTCTCAGTTGATCATCAATCAAGTAAATGGGGTATGTAAAGCCAAGGAAAGCCAGATGGTGAAATACCTAAATAAGGTAAAACAGCTCATCAGGGGATTCAACGAAGCCAGTTTTGTCCAACTTCCAAGGGAGGAAAACATGGAAGCGGACGCTTTGGCAAAAGCAGCCTCGTTAAGGGAAGCCATGGGTAAGATTGATGAAATCCAATACATGCCAAGCATAGATCTACCGGAAATGCAAGAAGTTGAAGGAAGACAGAATTGGATGACTCCAATAATTATCTATCTTAAAGACGGAAAGCTTCCATAGGACAAGGATGAAGCCAGGAAAGTAAGAATTAGAGCTGTCAAATACGTTCTTGTAAATGAGGTGTTGTACAAACGGGGTTTCTCTCAGCCCTACTTAAGGTACTTAGCCCCAGATGAGTCAAACTATGTGTTGAGCGAGATTTATGAAGGAGCATGCGAGAACCATTCAGGGGCAAAAGCATTGGTCCATAAGGTCGTTCGTGCGGGTATTATTGGCCAACCATCCAAGCAGATGCAAAGACTTACGTAAAGGTATGCGACCAATGTCAACGCTTTAGCAATATCCCCCTACAACAAGCAGAATATCTCACTTTGATGATGGCCCCATGGCCCTTTGCACAGTGGGGATTGGATATATTGGGTCAATTTCCACTTGGAACTAGACAGATGAAATTTTTGGTAGTTGGGATTGACTACTTCACTAAGTGGATAAAAGCAAAGCCCTTGGCAAAAATCACGCAACAAAATGTCAAGAACTTCGTCTGGAAGAACATCGTTTGCAGGTTTGGAGTGCCCAGAGTGCTGGTGTCAGATAACAGACGACAATTTGATAACGCACTTTTCAGGGATTTCTGTGAACATTTTGGAATTCAAAATCATTAATCCTCACCCGCCCACCCTTGGGCAAACGGTCAGGCAGAAATCGCAAACCGATCCTTGTTAAAAATCATCAAGATTCGGCTTAAAAGGGCAAAGGAGGTATGGCCGGATGAGCTACCCGGTGCCCTGTGGGCATACAGAACGACTGCAAGAATCCCTACGGAGGAGACTCCTTTCAAACTAGCCTATGGAAGTGAAGCAGTGATACCAGCAGAAATTCACATGGCCAATCACAGAGTGATGAAGTACCAAGGCGAGGATAACGAAGATCAGCTGCGCCTTAATCTTGATCTTAATGATGAGGTAAGAACAGATGTGGAGCAAAGGACAGCAAGATATAAAAACTTTATGTCCAAACAATATGATGCAATGGTGAAGCCTAGACTTTTTAACGTAAGAGATCTTGTCCTGAAAAGGATCTCTCTGGCAACTAGGAACCCAGCGCATGAGAACCTGGGACCCAATTGGGAAGGACCCTACAGGGTTATCAATTGCAAAAGGCAGGGGTCATACTACTTAGAGGCCCTGGATGGGAGAAAATTGGAACATTCTTGGAATGTTAAACACCTGAGAAGGTATTATCAGTAGTAACCTAAATGAACACTGTCTTGGACGAGGCCTTTCACCTTGGATGACGCCAAGATCATTTCAGTTGCATGTATTATTAGCATAATATGTTGTTTTAGTTCCTCGAGAAGGTATTAGTTTTAAATTAACTGTGGACGACGTCATGAACTTAGATGTTTGTATGAATAAGGCACTAGCTCCTAAAGCATGTGCCATACTTGTGGACGATGTTTATATATTATGTGAATGGTTGAATAAGGCACTAGCTCCTAAAGCATGTGCCATACTTGTGGACAATGTTTATATGTTATGTGAATGGTTTGGATTTTTAAGTACATATGATGTAAGAATCTTCTCCATAACTTCATCCAGAAGAAAGGCTGAAGTCTAAAGACGGGTCCAAATCTCTGGACGAAGGGACATAACGTCTAAGCTTTCCTTGAAATAAAGATAAAGCACAAACGAGGCATATTCGTTCAAACAAGAGACAAATAAAAGCCTTAAAAAACGCGTTAACCCAGCCAGGAATGAGGAAACCCGTATATAGTCCACATGACAAGAATTCAACTGAAACAGTCCAATCTTTGGACGAGTAAAAGTTGAAATCTTTAATAAAAAAAGAAAAAGAAAAAGAAGGCTAGCAAAATACCCAGGGACAAGAAAAAGTCGTCCACTTAAGGGACGAAGGGAAATGCTGAGTCAGGTCCATGAGATAACAAAAATGACATTCATGGACGAGTTGTATTATAAATTCAAATGAATAACATGAGCAAATTCTAATCATGGACGAGTCAAAGTTGAGATTACTATATGAAATACAAAATGAGTTTGTCCATGCAACACTTAAATAAATAAAAGAAAAAAAAATAAAGGAAACAAGCATCTATTAGTTAATTAAAAAGGGGGGGCAACCAATGTCCAAAAAACCCAAAAAATAAAAATTAAAAAGGCTTGTTTGTAAGGTCGTCCTAAAACTTTGGACAAGTCAATTGTACTTGGGTTACATCTAATGGTCAAAAAGGACCAAAATAAAAAGAAGAAATACATAGGCAAATAAAAATGTAAAAGCTGTCTTCACTGGGAAGGAATATTAGGGTCGTCTTGGTTCGGCTGAGTGGTAGCATCGTCTTCAACATTGACATCCTCAATATGGTTTTACAACTCCTTAGCCTCGTCCTTAGCCTTCGCTGCCACCTCAGCCCATTTCTTGCACTCATCCTTCACCTCCTGAACCTTAGTCTCCAACAATATCCTCGTCTTGTCCAATTCAGTGGCCTGCCTGGACGCCGCGATAAATTTTGACATTGCCTACAAATAGATGAGGACAAAACAAAGGTTAAACAAGAAAAAGCATAAAGCAGTTCAAGACGATGTAAAAATGAATTTACATACCTTAAAAAAATCGTGAACCCCAGAGTGTTCAAAGTCCTTTAGGGACATGTCATAGCATGCAGCTATATCCTCATCAGACACAGCCTTCTCAAAACGTCCCCAAGCTAGGTCTTCACTCTCAATAAGATTCATGGGAATCCTTTGAGAAGGCTGGACGAGGCAGGCACGGCTGACTTGATTGGAGGAGTTTTGGACGGGGTAATGTCAGTTGGAGATGCATCTATATCGAGTATCTGGACGGGGGTTTGGGACGGAACAGGAGTAGGCTTGGTAATTTGAGATGACCCATGCTTAGTTTTCTTGCCTCGACGACTAGGCAGGTTTCCCAAGTCCCTTTTGTCCCCAGTGGAAAGACGAGCTTGGGATTGGATCTCAGGTTGGCTCCCCTCGTCCATAGGTTCATTTCCCCTGTTTTTTTTCATGGTTGTCATTCCTATAAAATAATGAAATGCAAATTAAAACTAAGTCAAGGGAATATAACTTATATAATGTGTTAAAGTCCAAACTTATGTCTACGAATTGTAACCTCGTGCGTGATGGCTTTGTTGGACGGTTCTGGACCAAGCCTCCACTTAGCTAAGCGCCTAAGGGTAACCAAGGAATATAAATCCCTTTCGATGTGCAATTGAGCCCTATGGACGCGGTCACGGTAGAACTTACTCAACGAAGGTCTTCTAACGGCTGTAAGGCAACAAGTGAATAGAGGTTAGACAGTTAATAAAAATAACAAAAAAAAAAAAAAAAAAAGAGAAGAAGAGGGGAAGGGGCATACCTTTAGGACGAAGGTTACCTTATTCCCCAGTGTAAGGGGCAAAGGTGTCACTGCCAACGTCCACAGGGTTTCCAGCCCAGAAACCGGAGACGAAGAAAAATTCCGTCTTCCAATTTCTGTCAGACGAGGCTAGGGACTTGATCAATCTACAATTAGAACCCCTAGCTATGAACTGGTAAAAGCCAAGGGACTGATTTATATCTGAGGGTTTATAACAAAAGAGGAACTCGTCCACCGTAAGAGGACAGTCCCCTCCAAATACCTCCCTCCACAAAATTTGCATGAAGACAATCAGTCTCCACGCGTTAGGGTTAAACTGACAAATACCTAAACCTAATTTAATAAGCAACTCTCTGGTAAAAGCATTCAAGGGTAACCTAAGACCCTCTAGGAAATAAGCTTCATAAACCCCTACTCCAAAATGGGGGTTACAACACCATTCCTCACGGACGGGCAACCTAGGATTAAGATCATCAAGTATTTGGTACCATAGCTTAAGGTTATTAAGCCTTTGTTCGTTTGTTTTGGAAGAAATACCAACAGCACAACTATAAACAGTCTCCTCTTCGTCCAAAGGACTAGACGGAGGGACACTGGACGAGGTACCAGCCTGGGACCCAGAAGTTTTTCTAAGTTGTTTTTGAAGGACTTCTAAGGGGACCCCAAGGACGCCAAAAATGTAACCCTCGTCCGTACTACTTCCCTCACTACCACTACCACTATCACTAGTACTATTGTCAGAGCTGCTATAGCTGCTGGTATCATGATATTCTTCTGTAGCTTTTTCTGTACTATTGCTAGACGAGGATATAACAGTTAACATTATCTTCGAAAACTTAAAGGAAACCTAAAGACGAGAAAGGAAAAAATGCCTGGCTCTAGACGGAGGAAGACTATAGACGCAGAGAGAGTTATAAACGAGGCTCTAGACGACAAAGATCAAAGAGGAAAATCTTTTGAAATGAGAGGGGCAAGAGAGGAATTCCGCTATTTAAAGGCAACATGGTTCAACTTTCGAAGCGACATGAGCAGCCATGACATGCCATGCGGCATCTGCCTCAAAAAACGAAAAGAATTGTGGTTAAAGCATACCAGATTGGACCACGTGTCAAAAAAAAAAAAAGGAAAGGAAGAAGTTGAGGACACCTTAAGACAAACATCACAAGGACAAAGGGGCAACTGATGTGGTCAAGTGTGGCTCGACAAAGTCCAACTGTCAATAGAGTTCAAGCTTATCCTTGGACAATCCTCCTCTAGCTGTCCAGAGTCCAAGCTCGTCCTTGGACGTTCCACCTCCAAACGAAAACATAGTTGAACCCCAAATTCACTAACCCTCTCACACTCAAGAAATCCTTAACCCAAGAGAGAGTCGTCCATGCATGGACGACTCTCAACATGAGTCTCGTCCAAGAAAGCCTAGGATTTGGCGCGCATGGAGAAAGGTCTTATGCATTGTCATAGCCCCCCACAATAGCAGTTATGGAAAATATCATAACTGCTTCAACGGTTACAAGAATCAAGTGTAAAAATTTCTGATCTCCACAAATTTAGGGGAAGTTACAAGACAAATAACTGCCTTCGGGACACTATATAAACACTCATTTCTGACAAGAAAAGGAAGTGTGTTCTTTATGTACAATTTAAGAGAGATTAAGCCTTAAGGAGAGAAACTAACTTTATCATCGGAGGATTATTGGTCGGCTACACCGGTCACCTCTGATCCTGTGTTTTGGTCTTAGGCCCCCAAGATTGTCAAAACCCGAAACGTTTAGCCCACTGATTTTCAGTCCATCATCAATGACAAAGACAATTATCCATTTTTTTAACTGTTAAATCTTGTTGATGCTTATTTTCGAAAGCCTAGTGGCAGGAAGAAGCCCAACAATATGGGTAGGGAAGAGTTAGAAGATGGGTAAAAAAACCATTAAACCTGGATGGCAAGAACAATAGTTCAAAGGCCCATAAAGCACATAAATGGGCATTGAGGAAAGCAAATGAGCCTAAAAGAGCCCCGGAGAGAGAGATAGTAAACTCATGGGCATTATGTGATGTAGAAAAGCGAGAATAGGCCACGGTAGGCCTGAAGTAATGAAGTAAGAAAGTAAGGGGTTGATGGAAAGCCTATGACCCCAAGGATTAAGGATAAAATAATTGGGCCGACGAAGCCCAAAAGAGTCAGTAAAAGCCCATGGGTATGCAGACTTAGAAATGGGCCGAGGAAGCCCATGAAAAGTAAATGGGCCAAGGATGTCCAAGGAGAAAGGAATGGGACAAAAGAGCCCACAAGCAATGTAATGGGCTAAGGAAGCCCAAAAGTAGCATGAGTATAAGCCCAATGACTAAACTGGGGCATTGTAACTAATTAAGAAAAGAATACACAGCAAGCCCAAAAGATGCCCAGCAGACATGGGTCAAATAACACCACAGCGGGAACAGTAGATTGGTATGGTGGAAATGACAGTAAGAATATGGAAGGAGCAAAGAATGAGCTAAAAAAGGGAAGACCCACAAGGCCCAGTCCTTGAAAGGAGCAAGCCAATAAAGAATGAAGAATTAGAAAACAGTTCACGCCATATGAAGTCAAGGATGAATGGTAAAATGCATAGATGAGTCTCCAGACCATGGCAAACGCATGAGCAGTGGACAAGCTTTTAGCGTACACGGGAAGTGGAGCATGCGTAAGGCCCAGACACTACCAACTTGTACCTAGCCAATACAAGAGTGGTGGGTCATGGGTCAGAGGTAAGAGGTGGTATGGTCTAGCGATGGGGAGAAGGGAAAGCCTATTCTAGGGTTCCCGCTTAAACTCTTTTGGGGGAAATGTCTTACTGGGATGACATACTACCCAAAAGAGGGAGGATGAGATGGAATCACTAGGTGTATGCCAGAGGGGATAGCAAGGGAGAACACCCACACTAATATAGATAAGAATGCCACGGTAAGCAAACAAACAAAATAATCTTCCTTGTCTGGAGATGGGAAATGGCTCTGTCAGCATAAGTAAGTGGTAGTAGCTGAACAACTACCAAATCAGCGGTGGTCAGCAAGGACACCCATACCAAACAAAAGTGGTTAAAGGCTAAAATGATAAAAACCAGTCATGGCAGGCAGTATATAAAGGGTCCGTGCCGTGAACAAAATCATCACTGCAACAATAATAATCACCATAAGAGTAATCACCATCACACCACACGAGTAAGCACAAAGAAAGAAAGAAAACAAAAGGAAGAAATTGAAATAGTAAAACAGAGGAAAAGAAACAGAGAATCAAGAAGAGAGTAAGAGAGAGTGTAGAATGGCAAACATGCACCAATAGGTTCCCTTCCCCCCCCCCCCCCCTAAAAGCATACTCTTTATTGAAGATAAAGAACTCGTTTGGGCACAAGCCATATAGGCTCGTTCCCTCAAAGTGTGTAATTTTTGCAGCAGGATCCTCCTGTGAGGTAACCCACATTAAGGAAGTGGTTCCCTCCTTGGCTTTAGTCTCGTGACAAAACTGAACGCGGCAAACTAATTGTTTTTCTACTTCGATTTTACCGATTATTGCTATCGTTCCTTCTCTTGTCTCTACTATTTCACTTATAATGTGTTCTTTTCCTTTACTTTAATTAAAGAATTCTTACTTATTTTACCTACTCGTAAAGTATTCCGTTTATCATTGTTTTATTGCATTTATTTGCCATGACTTTTTCTGTAGCAATTTTGCCTGCCATGGGCATGTGACTAAAGTTTCAGCAAATGGAGTATAGTTTGTGCACAAGCCGGACCAAAGTGAGTTGCAATTGGGTCGGTCCCAACTCTCTTATCCAGAATACTTAGGCCCAGCACGGCAAGAGATAGTCTAGCCCAAAAATCACAAAAGACCTCCCACGAATCTCTTGTAAATTTAATAATTTATTATATAAAAAAATGTATAAAGTGAATCCATCCCAATCAAATATGTTGTCTCTAATCTTTATCTTCCTAAAAAAAATTGCTAGGGGGTGTTTGTTACTGTTGTTTAAACAACAGTTTTTAGTGTTTAAATAACATTACACATATTTGCGCATACTTTTTCACCTACATATATTTTCACAAAACAATAACAACGTTACTAGAAATTTTTCAGTGTTTAAATTATATTACACATATTTGCGCATACTTTTTCACCTACATATATTTTCACAAAACAATAACAACATTACTAGAAATTTTTTACCAAATGGGCCTTAAGTCTCTAGAATATTTTTTATTTAGGGCAAAGATTTGCTGCAAACTAAATTGCAACAACTTCTGCAAAATGTATACATGTCAATGTCACAAGTAGACCCTATTTGGTGAAAAATTCAATCTTAACATGGAAAAATATAAGTCTGGATAGGTATCCTATCTAAGGCATTGATACATATGCATTTTTGCAGGAAATATAAACGATTGTCCTAATGACATTGGTTTATGAATTATTTTTCTTACATTTTATAGAAAAATAATGAAGCAATTAATTTTTCTAACAATTTTTTTTTATTTTTTTTATAAAAGTGATATTAAAAATTTTCTTAATATATTAACAATTATCATAAGGCACTCGATAATGTTACTTTCTATTTATATAGAAAAAAAAAAAAAAAAAAAGTATTTTGGTTGGTGGCATTTCTTACTCAAATTTTAGAGTTATAATCAATAATCCAAGATTTTGGACTGTGCCGGCCAATCATGGAGAGGTGTCAATCGCTTTGGATATCACACACTAGACCCAATTGTTCTTGGTCAAATTCCCTTATGGTGCTCGTTGAGAGTTGAGACGCCAAACTCAAAATCAACAACACATTTGACATTTCTGTGGTGCATAGCGCTTTAGAGCACACAGTCCTACTCCTACTCTCTCTCTCTCTCCTCTCTTTCTGCAACAACAAAGGTAAAACCCATTTCCTTCTTTCCACTTAGAATCTCTGCTATATTTTCAACCACCTGATAAAAACTCTTTGAACCTTGAACAAGATAACCCATTTCTCAGAATTTGATTTTTGTCTTTTTTGGTCATTGGACTAAATTTTCTTTCTTTCTTTTTCTAATTTTTCCTTTGCAGATTGGCATGGCTTCCATTGTTGCTAGCTTGCCCCCACCATTGTTGTTACATGGTAGAAAAACCCTTTTCACAACTCTGCAGAAAGTTCCAGTTTCTTCTATTAGAGGTGAGCCTTTTGGATTCTAAAGGAACTTTATTCTTTTTTGTGTTATTTCAGTTACAGTTGTACCATAATGGTTCAGTTCAAGTAATATACTTCAAATACAGTTTCTGATTTTGTTCTATAATATCATTATTTCTAGTGTTATATTTGAGACATAGTGATGAAATGAGTATAAATAAATAATTTCTGATGATGCGAGGATCATCAACCAAGTTTATGGTGGAGGGGGAGCCAGGCCCCTTACGCTTTATCTCTCTCAAGGATGTGTTTGGGTGGAATTCGCATGGTTCACGAATCCCACATCGCAAGGAGAGCGCCCCCACATGCGCTTTATAAGCCTCTGGGGCGAACGCATGTGTACCACTATCGCACAATGTGCGATAGTGGTACACATGTAACAGCCCCTGTGGCCAAGACGCATGTGGGAGCGCCCGCTGACGTGGGGCCCAGGAACCACCTGTGGCACAGACCCTCGCTTTTAGTGGGATAAGCCGCTGTGGAGCCAGGCAACCCACACGGTTATAAACCTTAAGAGGGTTATGGTTCGCCCTCCCTTCAAAAGGCACTTTTCTGATGATGCAAGGATCATCAACCAAGTTTATGGCGGAGGGGGAGCCAGGCCCCTGACGCTTTATCTCTCTCAGGGATGTGTTTGGGTGGAGTTCGCATGGTTCACGAATCCCACATCGCAAGGAGAGCGCCCCCACATGCGCTTTATAAGCCTCTGGGGCGAACGCATGTGTACCACTATCACAATTTAGTTTTTTTGTGTGGTATGGATATTAAGTCCGGCCTTTTGGGTTAAAAGTGGAACAATTTTGAGAGTTAGGTTCAGATAAAATGTGCATATTTAGGGATATGTGATTATATAGGTTTGGTTATATGGATCTGTTATTCAATATACGTTTATTTGTGTGATATCTGGATTAAAATTTTGGTAAATTAGCCAACGAGCTCTGGATTAAATGGCACATCCTCCTCCCACAAGAATGGGTGGAGGGTGAGGTTGTCAGTTTATGGGATCAAAACTCGCTGATTGTGTGTAACTTACCACCAGAAGAAAATGGTCGCATGATGACCAAATTACTTGACCATGAATTGGTGGTTTGGTAAATGGTAACATCAACATATAACCATGAATTTAATGGCATCAATTATTATGCTTGTTAGAATTATGTGGTTAAGTAATTAAATTTGCCTCTTTCCAATAGCTTAAACTTTTGGGAGAATTGATAATTTAACATGGTATTAAAGAAAGAGGTCCTGAGTTTGATTTTTGTCTCCTTCACTCTACTTTTCATTTAAAATCTCACATGTTGAGCCTTACCTATTAAAAGTAGTTTGAGCCCACACGTGAGGGGGAGTGTTAGAATTATGCAGTTAAATGATTAAATTTATCACTTCCCAATAGCTTAAACTTTTGGAAGAACCAATAATTTAACAATGCTAACTGAAATCCATGTAGATTTTCAAACATGTTTTGGCTTTGATTAGTTCATAGACATTAGCCGGAGTATACATCCAAACATTGATGTTAGGTTATAAGAACTTTCAAAGGCTAACAATATTATAGTTTGAATCAATTTCTCAGTTAATGTTCCCATGCACACAAAGCTTATGTTTGGATTCATATATGTAATATTGTAGTTAACCACCAGACTTTCAGCCAGTTCAATCTATTGTAACATGACACTCATGGCTGCTTCAATTTTTACTTTTTGTGGTTCAGGATTTTCTCACATTGCAGAGAGACAGACTCGCGTTACTGTAATTGTGAAGGCCACTGGGGAAGGATCTGAGTCTTCAACCTCCCTTAGTATTGTTAAATCTGTTCAAAATGTTGTAAGTTGTTCTCTCTCTCTCTCTCATATGGTCAAAATCTTCCAAATAAATGATGAAAAAGTAATTGATCAAAGAAATAAAAAAGAATTGTTTGGGAAATGCAAGTTATGGTGTATTTGGATAAATTTGTATATGTATGGAGCTTTGTTTATGTCTTTCTTCCTTTTTTTTCCCACCATTCTCCATTTCTCTTTAATATATAAAGTTCATAACTTCTTCAGTTTGTAAATTACAAAGCTAATGCTCTTAAAAAATAAAAAAATGTAAGTTTCAGGGGTACTTGGTAGACAAGCAGGATCTGGGATTCCTTTTTCCTGCAGATCTTGTCACAAGTTTGTCCTCTATTTTTACATTAAGGAGCAGTTTCCATTTTCTTTGGTATAGAAAATTCTATTGCTTATGATATATATGATGCTATTTTTTATTTGGCTTTCTATTTGAACAGTGGGAAAAATCTGAAGATCGGTTTGCTCTTATTGGTTTGGGGTTTGCAGCTATAGTTGCTTTTTGGGCATCGGTAAATGTGATTATGGTGATTGCCAGAACTCTTGCCTTTTAGCATTATTGCACAATTAATTACTGCCATTTCACAAGTATTGTTGTGATTGAAGATGGAAATTGTTGATGTGGAGAGACATCTGCCATTTTCTTTTATCATACAGTTATTACGTACGAGTTGTATCCATTCAACTTTGTATGCCTAGGAATTGGGTTGAGAAATCCACTATCAAAAGTTGCCATGTCTCCTGATGATTTTTGACCAAGTTTGATAGATAATCTAGCAGACGTTAGCCACCAAAGTCCAGACCAATTTCTTTAATAAGACTAATTATATTTACAGCAGATCCTTTTACTTAGTTATGCCACATGCTCCCATGCAGATGTATCCTCTCAGTATACTTTCAGTTTAACAGGAATTCTGATAGTTTTCTGTATTATAAACAGGCCATTGACAAGTTGCCACTCATCCCTGGTGTGCTAGAATTTATTGGGATACTGTTTTCTTCGGTACGTACTCAATATATATTTGATATATTTTTAAAGAATGGAGGCAGAGAAGAAAATTTGAAGTCTCGTATCCATCATATCAGCCCTATATAAATTGTAAAAATTCAAATGTTATTTTCTTTAACTTCATTGTCTTGGCAACCCTAGGAAGCATGTATCTTTGATATTTAACAGTCCTGTTTATGTCTCACTATTGCCATTCAAAATTCAAATATTAACTTGAACTTCTGCATCCATTTCAGTGGTTTATATATCGCTATCTCCTATTCAAGCCTGATAGGTAAGGAAAATTACAATGACCTTTTGTTTTGCTTTTCCTTGAAACTTTTGGATATTACTCATTGCATGATATCTTTGCAATTGCATCCTTAATTGTACAGAAATAAGTGGCTAATTACTTCAGTCTCTCTATTTCTTGCAACAAAACTTACGTGGATATTGTTCTTTGTCCACAGAGAAGAGCTTTTTAAAATTGTCAACAAGTCAATATCAGACGTCTTGGGTCAGTGAATTACACTGCCAGATAACAAACAATGTTAACGGAGGGTGTGCGTTTAATGAGTATTTGGCTTGGGGGGAGGGGGGATTTTGTTTGTGTTACAGTGGCAATATGACCACCATCTTCTGTAGGTGTATACATGATGAAATTCATGATGTTAGCCTTTCAAACTGCGGTTCACAGAAGATTCAGTGTGTTATGCTGTGCGCAATATTTCTTTCATTTTTCATTCTTTTTTTATTATTATTATTATATAACAATTTCTCCCCCTCCCCATTGATGCTCATTCAAGGAAAATATCCTGAAGAGCTTCGCTATGTCACATGTTACAAAAAGGTGTGTGTGTGTGTGTGTTTTTTTTTTTTTTGAGAGGAAACAATTAGTAATAGTTTTTTGAGGAAATATCAATGTGAACTCTCTAAGTCTAAGCACGTCATTTAACGGTCCATCTCATCCTCAAGCCTCATTGAGTTGGTCCGAGATGCACTTAAGTGTGCGTTTGGATGTGAATTAAAATTATAGATTATTTTACTATTTAACTTATTTTTGTTACTATTTATGGGTCCTATTGCACTTTTTGACACTATTTAAGGATTTCACCATACTATTTTAACTAACTTTTATTTTTATTTATAGTACTTTCAATAATAAGTTTTCAGTTTTAGTAAAATAAATAGTATTCAAACAGATCTTAAATCAGGCAAAACACTTGCCCACGAAAGTTTTTAGTAAAACTATCAACTTGCATGTCAAGCTTCAAAACCTTTAGCACCACACATGTCTACCTCATGCACATAAACATAATCCACATCCCTTATCAGGTCATCCTCAATGCCCCTTAAAATTCTCACCTTGACTTGTTGCATGCACATAAACCATCTCATCAAGCACATTGTAATCCAAATTATCCTCATATACCACATAAATCTGAGTATCCTAAAACTTATCCACCTTATCTAGAACCGCAACAGGAACTCCACCCCATTAGTGCCTTATCAAGTTCATGCTCACCTGTTGATTCACATGAATAAGATTTGAATGAATGGAAGTTGAACGGTTACCTCTGTGTTACTTTTACCACTCTAGACCGTAGCCATGGACCATATTGGAGCTCTTCCTCAACACCGTACGTAAATTGATGATGTACGTTGCCAAAGATTTCTTAAGTTCCTATAAAAAATAAAAATAAAAATAAAAAGGAAAAAAAGATGGCTTAGGGTATTCTTCAATGCCTCCTGGTTGAAAGGTTTGTTGGACTGGAGCTTGGCCATCAAACTGAACTTAGATATTTGTTCCCCCGGTTTTTTAATTGTCCTAGTGATTGGAATTCGAACACCTTCCTCCTTTGAGATTGTCACTCTTTTTTTTATTTTTTTATTGAGAGATTGTCATACTCTTCATCTATTGTAGTAAATTCTTAGGCTCTGTTTGAGTTCATAAGAGAATGAAACGGAATGGAATTAAAAAAATTTTGTTTGAATGTTTTAAAATAAAGGAATGGAAAGGAATTAAATGAAATAGAATATAAATAACGTTGTTTGGAAGTAACATTAGAAGGAATGGAATTGAATTATTTTATAATAACATTACTATTATACCCCTCATTTTAAAGAACATAAAAAATGATTCTAGTTTAGAAGAAAAAAAAAATTATCGTAGCCAAAAATCAAGTTCTATATATTTCTAAGTTGTAAAGCAATTAATCCATCAGATATTTATTTTCAACAAAATAATCATTGTCTAAAAATGCAAACAAATATCTTTTAAAAAAACTCTTGTAATGAGTCTTGTCAAAACAAAACAAAATAACAAAATAAAGCAAATCTAAAGTTGACCAAGAAATCCCACACTTTTTTTAATTTTTAGGCCTAGACATTAGTGTCAATAAGACACATTTGCACTCATGATCTGGGCAACCAAAAAACATCTTCTTTTACATTGGATTTTCCATAAAAAATATGTAGGCCTTAGTCTTTGATATTGGATCTAAGTTTAATACGTCCAAAGCTGCATGAACTTCTGCTCCATATGACTTTGAAAAGCACTTTGCCATAAACTCAGTCGCCCTATCAACTGCCATCGATACATTATCAAATGATTGGGAAATTACATTCCCAAGTTCATCATCTTCTACCAGTCTTCTTTTCTTGCTTTTAGAAGACACTGCATCTTGTGATAACACCCGAGAACGTACAACATTAATTTCTGGTGACCTCTGATCATCTTCGACTTCAAAGAAACTTCATTTTAGGATACCAAATTATCAATCTCATCAATAGTAGTTGATGCAGCATACCTAGCACGTTTCTCCTTTGCAGTTTCAGCATGATCACCTTTTGCTCTATCTTTAGCCCAAAGTTGTGCCATCTTAGAGTAGTTGGGCATAGGTGTTGTCATCCACTTCTTAGCTGCAGGTTTAGACTGTTACAAACAAAGGAAAATGTTAATACAACAAATATATAATTATGTAATACAAAATTAAACTAACAAAAAATGGGAATTTAACGCTATGTGTGGCACCCAAACTTCTGGTTCAGCTGTCCATATATTTAAATAATCATTCCATCCAAAACCACTCAATCCATCTTTAAATATGTCATAGCATTCATGAAAATTATTTTTCAGTGTCTTTTTTCGATTTTTCACCTTATCCTTGTTAATCTCCATGTGAAAATTTTCAACCAACTATTTCACTATGTCATCATATGCCTTAGAGGTAAAAGTTCCATTAACTTTATCACCTATGATCACTTGATGTAAAAAAGCATCCACTAAAGCATCATCTATAACACTATTCCATTGTACTTCTTTGCTTGGGTCTCTACCATTCTTCTTTGATATCTTGCCTATGCTATAATTAATAGGACAAAAAACACATATAAAATAATGTGTAGATATTGATATTAATGATCAAGAGATATAGAACAATATCAAACTGGAAAGAGAAATTTGCATAACATTTAGGTCTAAGTGATTTAAACATAACAGTCTTAAACAACATTATAACAATAAACCCAAAAGCTATCACATTTGGACATAGTTTTGCCATATGGCTGATGCTATAGAATCTCTTATAATATCTCATTGCCTAGCATCCTCATCATCTTCTCTTGGAGTGGGGGCCGCATATCCATGATGAGAATGTAAAACTTCTTCATCAACTTCAGCAATAAGACTTTCATCAGGATTAACACCCATTAAATAATTATGAAGTATACAACATGATAAAATGATTTCATTTTGTGTGTCAACACAATAAGTAGGCTTTGTAGTACTTGCTATGATAGGAAATCTCTTTTTCAGTACACCAAATGCTCTTTTAATGGCATTGCATAGTGATGCATGTCACAAATTAAACAATTCTTTAGCATTTTCAGGGGGGACAAATAGAGTATTCTTTTAAATGGTAATGCACTCCCCTATAAGGTGCAATTAGATGACTTCTATTCATGTATCCCGCATCAACAAGATAATATTTACCTAATAAACAATAACAATCATTAATTATATGCTACAAATTTTTTTAATTATAAAGAATATACCATAATACGTATTTGAATTAAATTTACCTTGTGGGATTTTCAAGTTATCGTTTCTAGTTAAAGCACTCTTTATTATTCTTGAATTTGAAGCAGTTCCTTCATAACCTGGTAATACGTATGTGAATTTTAAATTAAATGAGCATGCCACCAACACGTTTTGTGTTGTGTAACCCTTCCTACGCCAATATCTTGGTGCATCCTCACTAGACACTTTGACACAAACATGTGTTCCATCAAGTGCCCCATTACAATCCTAAGATTAACATTATCTCTCAAAAACATTTACCTTAAAATATATTTGTACTAAACTACTATCAAATATAAATTATACGCATAACATATTTACCTTAAAATATGGGTTGAACCTACTACTCTGTAGTATTTCAAGTGACACTTGGGTTCATTAAGGTTGTCGAAGGAATTGATCCTCTAACATAATTATTGATCTTAACACGTTATGAAAATGGCAGCTAATGGTCTCACCAGAACAACAAAAAAAGAAGAAAATTGTACGAGTCGTCACATTATGTGATAGCATGTGAAGAAACTTGCCAACTCGCTCTTCAACCATGGCACGCCGTGTGTCTTGAAGATCACCATCTCTCCGCAAAATGTCACACAAACCTTGAAAAGCTTGTGGATCCATGCGTATTACATCATAGCATTTTTCACTATTCCTAAGTCGAGACATTATTTCATCATGAACTTTTTGTCTTTCTATGGTCGATTGTGTAGGAATGTGGGGAACAAGTCTTTTTAGTCTTTGTGTTCGATGGATAATGTAACACAAATAATGGCATGCAGAATGAACCAAGGCTAGTTTCCGCATAAAGTCCGAAAAAATTATGGTCTTAAGTACCTCATCATTCAAATACATCTTAAGTAAAAAAAAATAGTTATTTTATCAGTCCAACTTAGAAAATTATGGGCACATGTTCTAAAAAAATAGTTATGTTATTGGTCTAACTAATTATGAATGTGTTACAACTAATCTAAATATAAAACTGTTAAACGATAAACATTAATTTTGTTTGGTTTTCTAAGTGTTAAATTATAACATTACCTCTCAAAGTACATGTACATTAATGTCTTTGAGAGATAAACTGTAACACTATTCCTCAAAGTACATTATCTGTTATAGTACACGTACACTAACAATTAGAAAAGTTAAACTATAACATTATCTCTCAAAGACTAATAAGTAATAACACATTCATAATTTTGTTGCACAGTAGACCCATAACTCAAACACATTTTATTAAGGTATTTGGACTTAATTTTAAATTCAAAAACTAATAGTCCAATGATTTAATTTGTTGCACAGTAGACCAATATGTTTGAGGCAAGCACGAAGTTGGTTGCATTAGCATTCATTAACACAAAAGACAATGATGGGAATTTTTTGATAATCTACAATGATAGGAATTAAAGCACATGTAATGGACTTAATTTAGTTTAGCATTATCGTCTACCCAACTCTATCGTCTACCTATTTGATTAAAACTAATGAACTTTATTTAACCACCAAAAAGTAATATTAGTCTAGGATGTTCTCTATTGTCTACCCAAAGCTTTTATTGATATAAGCCTGTTCCAGCATACCAAAATTAAATTTAAGCACATGTATTACACAAAAGTATGAACCCTGTTCTGGCATACAGAAAACAGGAGAATGAAAGGAAAAAAAAAAAAAAAAACTACATGTATCATTTAAAGGAAACAAACTACACTATGCTGAACTGACGCTACTTGTGCATCAATGATAGGAATTATGAACACATGCACAAGCAGAATACATATAGTTGAGTACGGCTAGTTGAGAAAAAATCAATGAAAGCAAAACAATTGAAACAATTGAAAAACTTTTTAATAGTAAATAAATCAATGAAATCAAAACAATTGAAAAACTCACAGTTGGGTATGGCTAGTTGAGATTAGCAGCAGCATGAGAAAGAAGGAGCAGCAAAGAGAGAGCAAAAATATTGGTACGGCTGGTTGAGAATAAAAAGGGCTAAGATTCAAGGGGTAATTTAGGAATTTCCATAAAATTTTCATTAAACCTAAATCCATTCTCTCCTATTCCTCCCAATTTAGGGGAGAACAAAAATTTGAGATTTTGAGGAAAAAGGAGGGAATGAGCCTTCCCTCTTAACCATTCCATTCCCTCCCACCTAAACTCGCAAACAAGGAAATGGACTTTCCATTTCATCCGTTAAAAATCTCAAACAAGAGGGAGGGAAGAATATTTTAAAAATATTCTTTTCATTCTATTCCCTTATGAACTCTCAAACGAAGTAAGAGAAAGGAATGGAAAAGAATGGAATGAAATAGAATTAAGTAACCTTAATTGGATGTTTTAAAAGTTAGGAATGGAAAGGAATGAAAATGAATGGAATGTAAGTAATCTTATTTGGGAATAACATGGAGGGAATAGAATAGAATCATTTTATGAAAATATTATTATTAGATCCCTATTTTAAAATAAAGAGTTGAATATATAAGGGTATTTAAGGAGTTTTAGTAATCATTAAATCTAATTTCATTACCTCTCACTTCTCCCAATTTCAAGGGAAATGAAAATTTGAGATTTTAAGGGAATAGAGAGGAATGATGTTCCTTCCCACCCATTCCATTCCCTTTTATTTAAACTCTCAAACAAGGGAATTGACTTTCCATTCCTTCCATTAAAACTCTCAAACAAGGGAATGGACTTTCCATTCCTTCCATTAAAACTCCCAAACAAGGGAAGGGAAGAATATTCTAAAATTATTCTTTTCATTCATTTCTATTCCATTCCATTCCCTCCTCTCAAACGAGGCCTAAGCATTTTAATATTAAATAATTCAAATGAATAAAAATGATATTATAAATGTAAAGATATGAGAGTTAACATGGAAGATAAAGTGTTAGTGAAACATTTAATTCTACATTGAAAAGGAGAGAGTCGTTTTCTATAAGTGAAGTGATTAATAAGCTAAAATGTATTAGAGCAGATATTGGGCTAGCCTTTGAAATGAATTAGAGACCTCCTACTAGGGGTGGCAAAACTGGACACGACCCGTGAACTCGACACGACATGAAAGTACTAGGTTATGGGTTGAGGCTTAACAGGTTCATATCATATTCGGGTTGACATGGCTAACCCATTTAATAAATGGGTTGGGTTAGTGTTGAACATATAGAACTTGGTTGACCCATCTGACCCGTTTAATTAAATGGCATTTTATTAATATATACTTCAAACTCTAAGTATATAAACTTATTAGTTGTTGTGGTTTATTTTCTTTGACTTATTGTAATTGATTATTTGTAATATTGTGATATGCTTTAGTTTTGAATGATTATTTGTGATGTAATTACTCGTTAGTATTGAATTTTATATTAAAAATATTTATTTGTTTGTTTTTCCATAATTTTTTTTCCATTTTGATAAAATCTAATAAACAGATCGACACAACTGACCCGTTTAATAAATGGGTTGTGTTAGGGTTGAGGAATCTTGACCTGTTTAATAAACATGTCGGGTTAGTGTTGATCCATATCATCGAATACTTATGAGTTGACACGATACGAACCCGACACGCGAATATGAATTGCCACTCCTACTTCCTACGCCGACTTGAATTAAATTTTGAACATTTAGCACACCCCCTCACTGTAGCAAATGTTCAATACATACAATCCCCCTTCCTTCCCTCTTTTATTTTGTAAATAAACATGATATTTATTATGATTGTGTTTAACACTAACACACATTTATTTGGATTGTGTTTGTGTATAAAATATTAAATGAATCTAATAATTATGGTAGTTATTAATAGTTATCTATTATGATTTTGTTTTTACATGGAACTATTAACATATAGTTAACCATCGCACACCCTTGGTGCAGTGTCACTCCACAAGTATAAGTGCTTGTAAGGTGTGGGGAGTAAGGGTCGGAGTTCAAGTTTCCAAAATGGAGTTTTACATACATATACACTTAGATTAGACTATAGTAGAATTTCTATCTTGTATAGATATCTACACCCCTAAAATTTGGAGGCGTTTATATTTTACACCTTGAGATTTCAGAATTGGATTTTACCACCTAAAGTTTTATTCCTTTTGCATCAACAGCCCCTTCGTCCATATTTTCCGTTAAGTGCCACATAAATTTGCCACATATGTTTAGTTTGTCCAACAAAATAATGCCACATCATTTTTGTAGCCTAAAAAAATTAAAAAAATAAAAATGTCATGGCATAATAAAAGTGACGTGGCATCATTTTATTGGATGAACAAAACACGTGTGGCAAAGCTTATGTGGTGCTTAATGAAAAATATGAATGGAGGGGCTACTAATGCAACGAAATAGAATTTCAAGGGGTAAAATACAAATTCTAAAATTTTATGGTGTAAAATCCAAACAACCCCAAATTTTAAGGGTGTAATTTGTAATTTAGCCTTTATTATAATTTTGTTTTACCTAGAACTATTAAATATATATAAGAAAATTATTAATTTACATTGTATTAGCAATGTAAGATTTTCATTGTAAACTAAACAAATGTGTACAATATTGTACACATTTATTTAGTATGTAATGTAAGATTTACATTGAAATTACAGTGTAAACTTAAAATTACCATATTTATAATAGATATTTGTTATAATTGTGTTTATATATGGAACTACTTATTCTATCATCTAAAAAATGACAAAGTTTAGTTATAAACTTGGTTGTAACCTAACATATTCTATCATTAGGTGTGGAACTACCTATTCTATCACTCAAGTGTGCTTTAGTAAGTTACGTGCATTGCACATGACATGGATACTTTGCATCTTCTCAATGTTGGTTGTAACTAAACTTTGTCCTTAAAGAAAGTGACAAAGTTTGGTAACAAACTTTTTTTTTTAGACGAAGTTTGGCAACAAGCTTGGTTGTAACCTAAACCTACAATTCAACTTATTGGGTATGAAAATTTTCCAATATCTTACATTTTTATCTTTATATCATCCATGCTTGCAAAATTTCCAAAAGATTAAAGATCAATAACTATGTCATCATCAAAAATTTAAAATTCAAGTTTTTATAGTTTAAAATTTTGCATTAAAAATAAGATTATGGATTGAATTATAAATAACATTTAATTGACACAAAATATAATATGTGTTAAGAATATTAAAAAAAATGCAATTTAATAGTTAGATTTTCAACATATGTAGCTATATTAATTTTTTATGGGAGTTGTAGCCTTAGGATACAACCAGGTTTATAGTCAAACTTTACACTGAAGAAAATACCATGTGGCAAGATTCTAATTGAGATTTAAATCTAATATGTAATTTAAACTCAATTTTTATATATACACACGCTACTAAGGTATAAAATTGTGTGACTTCAAAAGCTTACGTGACAATACTGTGAGAAAAACCAAAAATCAATATATTCGGGAATGAACAACCAAAAGCCAAGCATGTTTCCTTATTTGAAATTTGGAAGTTACTTGTATAGTCTACATTTGAAATGGATTTCCTTTCTTGGTAAAGTTTTCTTTTCTTGGCAAAGCCTTTCCATGTAAATTTAGTCTCGGAACATTACTCCTAGTTGCTCCAATATAAATATATAGGCACAGCAAATACCTTTCGTCAATAGGTTTTTCCATTGTGTAGTCGAAAATGGCCATCAATACGGTGTTTCTCTTAACCTCCTAGTGATTCAAATTGTACTTTCTCTTTTGTTTTCAAGCCACTATTTCACAACAGCTAGTAATGAGATTGGCAAGTCCCTCATAAACTATGAAGCACGGGTGCATTTCGGGACTCGGGTGCGGGAGTCGGCAATTTTTGAAAAAGGTGGGTGCGGGTGCGGCGGGACTCGGCGATTAAAAAATTATTAAAAATATTTTTATTTATATTTTTAATATATTGCTAAGCATATTTTTTCACATTATATAAACATATACCAAATTTAAGAGCAATACTAGATAATATATTAAAAATATAAATAAATGTATGAAGTGAGAGGAGAGTGTAGGGTGTGAGAGAGAATGCTTGAGTGAGAGGGCTGAATTTCGGCCTGAATCGGCCGGAATCTTCCGTTTCGGCCGGAATCGGCCGTTTTGGCGGTTCGCCGATATCGCCGATACGGCTCGAGTCGGCGCGATTCAGCCCGATTCCGGGCGAATCGGCCCGAGTGTCAGCCGCGGCGGCGCGAGTCGGCGTGAAAAAAAAAAAAAAAAACCACGTGGTAGACGCGGCCCGACGCAGCACCGACGCGCGGGCAGCGGCGTCGCCCGCGTGTTGCCGTGTCGCGCCCAGTCCGTGCATCCCAGCTAATAAACAAAACTTGCAGCCATACTGAGTTTCCTGATGTTTGCCTCTCAACTTTGGAGTCAGATCCTCGCAGCTTTAGAGCAAATCTTACTGACCTTCCTAGGATTGCCTTGGAGTTGACCTCGCCCAAAGCTAACGAGACACTAGTGAAGACTTATAATTTGTTAAAAATGCATCTACTCATAATCAGTTCGTACGATCGCTTTGTTTTACTTCACTAAATATGACCCTTGATGATCTCAAAGAGAGTCTCCAATATTATGAGGAGCTTAAGTATATTCAGGCATTTGAGTATGTGAAGATTTTTAATGATGCTTTGGATTATTGAAACACAAGTGGTAGAGTTAAAGGAAAGTATCACGTTCCTAAGAAAGTTTACCACTGATATAAAGGCGATTATGGATCTCATTTTCTAATTACTAGGGTCCTTCTAAATAAATATTTAATAAGTGGTTGAACTTTATTCAAATTCGCATCTGATTTTTCTTTCCCCTTGTTTGAGTGTAACCAATTTTATGTTACTCGAAGTAAATTAAAGTCACTCGAGGTTAATTACTTGAATTTGAGAGAAAGGTTTTGGGTTCAATATCACCTAACTTAATAGGAATTTTATGTGAAATGCACAAGTTTATAACGAGAGTGAGGATTAAAAGCCTAAAATTAACAAGCAAAAGTTACAATAGCTAATTAACACAGCCCACTCGAAGTGAGAAGATGCACTCACCATGATAATTAACATGATACAAACTTAATTAATTGTTTCAATTTAGTCCATTTCCTTTTTTCTTTTCTTTTTTCCTTTTTTTGCTATTCAATGTACATGAATTTGTGTGATGTCTTGATTAAAATTTTGGTAAATCCGCTGATGAGTTATGGATGGAATTTCATGTCAAAACTCATTGGCTCCGTATGAGTATGGACCCCGCCCGTTAATGAAGCTATAATACCACCATTATCCATTTCTAGCTTCATCTTGATTCAATTCGGGTCCAAATTGTATTTGGGTTTAATTTACCCTAAGGGTCATAAATGGGCCAGGTTGGCCCGGTCCGGCCCGGCCTGGCCTATTTTACTTGACCCATGAGCACAATGGACTAAGCATAGTGGGCTATTAACAAGTTAATGGGCTGGGTCGGGTTGGGCTGGAAGAGAAAACCCTGGCCCATGACCCTACCCATGGGCAATGCCCATGTTGTCTTTAGCGGGCTGGGCTACCGGATTGGGCCTAATGAGCTACTTATGGGCTTGCGTTAGCATCTTATTTTGATATTTTTTATAAGGAAAGAATCAATTTTTTATAAGGGAATAATTTATCTATTTTTTCAAAAGAAAGAATCAAAGAATTTAATACTTAATTAAATTTTTTTATAATCAAATCTATTTAATTTTTTGTTCTATTGATGGAAACCTATTTACTTTTTTTTTTTTTTTTGAAAAGAACCTATTTACTTTTTTTTTAAGGCATTAAATGGTTTTTTTTTTTTTATCTTTTAATAAAAAAAAATTCCAAATGGTTAATTCAAAGTTGCTAGACTACTAGAAAAATATATATTTAGTAAACTAAAATTAAAACAACCACTTTAAGTATCTTGTGGTTGGGGGAGTTTTCTTAGATTCCTCTATAATTTCTTAAGAAATTCATACTCCTTCTATATATTTTTGTTATGAATTCTAAGTTATTATGCTTGGCAACGGATTAAGCCAACGGGCTGGGCTACTGGCTAGCCCATCAGACACCCATCAGCATAAAAACTAGCTCACGACTTGACCCACTGAGCTAGTTGGCTACCCGTAAGCCTCAATAATAACGGGCCGAGCCGCCTATTAGCTCGGTGGGTAGTCGAGTTGTGGGTTATAGGCTATTTGGTGACACTCAATTTAACCAAATCATTTTTTTTTTTTGAGAAGGTAACCAATTCAAATTGACTACGTGACCTATTAGTCATCACATGTACCAAACTTATTTAATTTTCACCATTACATATGGCAACAAAACAAACAAGCAAGTTCAAAGTATATTTGATACAAGTTGTTAACCCGTGCTTTACACGGTTTTATTCGTTAATTTTTAAATAATACTAGTTGCAAACTTGCGTGTTGTACGTGATAATTTTTTTTAGAGTTTTCTCATTAATATTATTATTATTTTTTGTAGTTATTAACAATTGGTTTTTCATTGTCTTTCAAGTTAATAAAGACCTTATATATACCTTTTTTTTTTCTTTCTTAAAAAAAAAAAAACCTTTACATATACTTCTTCTTCTTCTTCTTCTTCTTTTTTTTTTTTTTTTTTTTTAATGTGAATCATTACATATGCTTTAAGTAAACTCTACGCATCACATTTCTTTATCATATATTTAACGGCAGATGATTTGCATAACAGAGATGTTAAATGAGAGGTAGCACTATTTCTTAAAATTTTAAAAGTGATGGTGTATGAAGATTATAAACATTTAAGGATATATATGTGTGTGTGTGTGTGTGTGTGTGTGTTAAATGAAATGTCAAAAAAAGAGATTTTAAAATTTTCCAACTTTTTTTTTTTTGTAATTTCTATTATTACTTAATAACATCTCATTTTTAGTTATGACATAAAATATGCTTTCCATGTTTAGAGTTTGATTAGTTTCAAGTTTAAATTTTTTATGATTGTATCTAATAGTTGATTATTAATTTAATTAAGTGAATGCATTGTAACTAGGTCTGTTTAGGGATCTATCGCTATCGACAAACCGACCTGCTTCGCACTGATCCGCCTGCCTCATGGCTCTGTCGAAGCTTTCCGGCATGGTGGTTGGCTGGCTTTCTCCATTGCCGACATCGGGCCGGTATGGCAATCAACATCGAGTTTTGTTGCACTACTAGACACTAATCGAATCGAGGTGTATATATCTATGTGTGTATATATACACTAGACTCATCACACATACTTTGTGCGTGCAATGATTTTCTTTCTTTCTTTTTTTTTTTGATTTTTTAATTTTTTGGTTTAGTGTTATAATGTTTAAAAGTGATATATGAATAATCTTGTTTTTTTTTTTTTTTTTAAGGAGGTAAGATAACATGGAATAATGGTTTTAAAATGAGATAGAATTAGTGTCTTACGTTTTAGGACGAATGGAGAAGATAAAGAAAAAAGTCTAAAACTTAAGAACAATAAATTAAAAGATAGTTTGTATTATTTTTCATTTAAAATTATTTAATAAAAGATATGGGTATTTTAGTGAGTTTAAAAATTTGTGTGAGAGTATTTTAATACGGAAAATGTTGAACCCAAATAGGGAATCCTGTTATTAATAGTATAGATATATAAAATTATGTTTTTTATTTTTTAAGTTTAATTTATTCAGTAAACGGAGCCCTTTTCTTTTCTTTTTTTCTTTTTTTTTTTTAATTTTTTTTTCAAGATAAGTTTTAGTTCAAGTAAACAACGTCGTTTTGCTTAGTTTTTCTATATAAGATGTGTCTCCTCTTTTGCTCTCAGCCACACACGTTGGAGTCTCTCATCCACATTTTTTTTTCACCCCACCCACTCTTGTCAAACATACCCTACATTTTCCCTCTCCCTCACCTAACCTTCCACTGATTAATATGACTATCTCCTCAATCTCACTGTCTCAAGTCTCAAGTCTCAAGTCTTATAGTCTCACTCTCTCACAATCAATCAGTCACAGAGAAAAACTTCCTTTTCATAGTTATAGAGTCTCACAAAATCACCATCGGCTCTACCACTATGTAGCTCTCTCTATGATAACCCTAACCATAAATTTTTTTTTTTTTTTTTTTTTGGTTTTATTTTGAGTTCATTTATTGTTTCTTCCTTGACTCTAATTTTTTTTTTCTTTTTGGGTTGTTTTTTTGTAATTTCAAGGGTGTTTAGAGATTCAACCTGGTAAAGGATTAAATCCCAAAGGCTCAAAGATTTTTAAGGTATTTTCTCATTCTAGTTTTATTTGTTTTGAGTTCACTAATGTTTGATTTTTTGGGTAAATTACAATAACCTACCTTGAGGTTTGGGGTATTACCAAGCACATCCAAAAGTTCTAAAAAATGACCAATTGGTCCTTAGTCACTAACACCATTTGTGCACCGTTTATTAAACAATTTTTTTCTTCTTCTTCTCTCCTTTCCCGCCAGAAAATTTCTTTTCTCTGCCTCTAACCTCCAGCTCTCTCTCTAATCTTTGAAACTCTCATGGCCGACCACCCGAGTACCTCCATCTCTGAACATCACAGCCACCACAGGCGATGGTTCTGCTCCTTGCCCCCACTATCACCAAGCTCTTCTCTCTCTATCCCTCGTGTTAGGTTCTAAGACTTTAGGAATTAAATGTATTAGAACTTCAATTTACAATGTGTTGGCAAACCATAATAAAAACTTAGAGTCTAGGTTTAGGCTGCTCAAAGTGTTTTTATGTGTAAAATTGAAATTGAGTGATTGCAAGATTTATTGGACTAAATCTGCAAGGCTCGATCAATCGAAAATTAGACTCGATCAATCAAACCTCGTGCAGATTAATTTTTCTACAGAATTTCCAATTAAGCCCAAGTCCATGTGACTCGTAGGGTTTTTTGTTTTACTCCTAGTATAAATGGAAAAACCCTAGCTACGTTTTAGAGGTCTTTGATGTGTTGTGTGTTGAATCTCTTGTGAAATGTAAAGGTGTTTACCTTCATACACACTTAGGGTTATCAAGATCAAGATTCATGTCAAGAATTTGGTGATCGCTTCAATTGCAACATAAAGAACTTAAAGGCTTTTTAGAGAGAGAAGAGTGTGCCTCTTTTGTATCTAGGGTTTTGTACCCAAAAAGCTATCTCATGTCTTCTACCGATGTTATTCCTTGAAGAATCTCAAGATCCGGTGTTGTAGAAGTTGCTGCCTTCTCTAGTCATCAAAGGTGTTGATGATCTAAACCTTTAAGGGTGGTTTTGGAGTCACAAACAGGAGAGTTTGTGTTTTTTATCACAAGTGTGGGTGCTTGTGTTGAAAGGGCCAATGAAGGAAGTAGTCTGTAGAGTCGGAGCTATCATGTGGTCATGGTAGTATGTTTTGTATTCAAGGTAGCAATAGGATATTAATGGTCTAAGTTCTATTGTACGAACTTCAATTCTTTTATAGTGGATCTGTTTTACCTTGAGGATAGCTAGGTTAAATCCTCCCCAAATTTTTTACCAGTTTAGTTTTTCTGGGTTATCATATCATGTGTTCTTTATATTTCCGCATTATTTACATGATATGATTGTTATTGTGTTAACCTAAATCTGAATAATTTATTTAAGTAATCACTTGGCTAAATAACTAGGTTAAACAACTTGTGTTTTAAGAGGTCTAAAAACGTACACCTCGGAGGTTGAGAAGATGATAGATCCACTAAGAACAAAGGTCTAGTAGCATGTGGGTTAGTGTCGACCATGAGAGTTTCAGAGATTAGAAAGAGAGCTGGAGGTTAGCGCAAATGGTTTAATAAATGGTGCACAAATAGTGTTGGTGATTAAGGATCAAATTGGTCATTTTGTAAAACCTTTGGATGTGCTTGGTAATACCATAAACCTTAGGATAGGTTTTTGTTATTTATTGTTGATTTTTTTTCTTTGCTATTTGATTTTTTGTAGGGTTATTTTTTATTTTGTTATCAACTCACCCTAATGCATTGAACTTTCATCTTTCTGTTTGATGTTGCTTCTAGTGTTTTATTTTATTTTATTTTATTTTATTTAGGGTCACTCATTTCTTTTCTGTTTGATCTTGTTTCTAGGGGCTTTTTTTAAGGGTCACTCATATTGTTTGCTATTTGATTTTGTTTCTAGGGTTCAAAGATTGTAATTTTTTATTATTATTGATTATCATATTGTTTGATTATACTATTGTGATTTTAGTTGATTATGTCCTGCTATTGTGATTTTTAGATGATAATCTTGTTGTTGTGATTTTAGCAATGAGAAAGCTAATGTTATTATTTTATTATCCAAGCTATTGTGTCATATTAGCGTTGAGAAAGTTGCTTGAACGGTTGTTAAATGGCTGTGTATATGTTTTAATTAAGTTGCAAGTTGCTTGCTTAATTTTTTTTTTTTTTTGGTTGCTAACTCAATCGCTTGTATGTATATGTGATTGTTATTTATGTTGATGTAATTAGATCATGGGTTCTCCTGCTTCTGGATCTAATCGCCTTACTGAACCTACTCCTTTTCCTTTTATTAAGGTCAATCAACCAAATACACAACCTCCCATTCCACCACCTAGTGTTGCGCCCCCTTAAACACAAACAGAAACTCAACAAACTACTGTTAATGGTGATAGAGTGTCGTTTGAGATTTGGGACCACTTCACTAAAATAGAGGGTTCCGAACCCAATGACCCTAAGTCAAGTTGTAACTACTGTCAAAGGCATTATAACCGTCACTCAAAAAAAATGGAACCTTAGCCATGTGGTCCTTTTAATATTTGGTTGTAATAAGTACCCCTATAGGCGTGGTAAAGGCCAAATCACTTTGAGTTACCAAAGTAGAAAAAAAAGGGATGGAGATGGTGTTAATGAGCTGGTGGTGATCAACTTTAGTGTGGAAAGACTTAGAATGGCTTTGGCTAAGATGATTATAGTTGATGAATTGCCTTTTAGGTTTGTTAAGCATGATAGGTTCAATGAATTTATGGCAAAGGTAGAGTCTAAGTTTGAAGTTCCCACCCGTATTACTGTTGCAAGGAATTGTCTTAATCACTTTGAGTTACCAAAGTAGAAAAAAAGGGATGGAGATGGTGTTAATGAGCTGCTGGTGATCAACTTTAGTGTGGAAAGACTTAGAATGGCTTTGGCTAAGATGATTATAGTTGATGAATTGCCTTTTAGGTTTGTTAAGCATGATAGGTTCAATGAATTTATGGCAAAGGTAGAGTCTAAGTTTGAAGTTCCCACCCGTATTACTGTTGCAAGGAATTGTCTTAAACTTTACATAAGGGAGAAGGATAGTTTGAGAAAGGATCTAATAGGTAGTCAAAGGGTGTGTTTGACAACTGACACTTGGACTTCAATTCAAAACATGAACTACCTTTGTTTGACTGCTCATATGTTGATGTTGATTGGGTTTATCATAAAAAGATTATGAATTTCTACCTAGTACCCGATAAGGGTGAGAACATTGGTAGGGTGGTTGAGTCTTGTTTGCTTCAATAGGGGATAGATCATATTTTTACAATTACTGTTTATAATGCAAGCTCAGATGATTTGGCCATAGAAAACCTTAGGAGGAAAACAAATGATAGGGTGGGTAGTCTCTTGGGTTGTGAATTCCTTCATATGTGTTGTTGTGCCCATATTTTGAATTTGATTATGCAAGATGGATGGAAAGAACTTAATGAGTCAATTGCTAAGGTTCGTAATATAGTGAGATATGTGAAATCATCTCCTAATAGATTTGAGGAGTTCAAGGCATGTGTTGAAAATGAAAAAATTCAAAGCAGAAGTATGTTGTACCTTGATGTGTCTACTAGGTGGAATTCAACCTACTTGATGTTGGAAAATGCACAGAAGTTAGTGACTACATTTAAGAGGATGGAAGATGATGATGGGCATTTCCTTCGTTATTTTGAGGATCTATCAAGTGGTCCTCCTTAGTTCTTAGATTTGGAAAATGTGAGACTTTTTACTAAGTTTCTTGGTATGTTCTATGAGGTAGCTTTAAGATTTTCTGGTTCTTTGTTTGTGACTACTAATGTGTATTTCCATGAGCTTGCTAGTCTTCAAGACCAATTAAATTAACTGTGTAATGGGAGGGGTGATTCTTTGTTAAAGGGTATGACATAAAAAATGAAATTGAAGTATGACAAATATTGGGGAAGTGTTGATAGGATAAATTTGATGTTGTTTGTGGCTGTTGTGGTTGATTCTAGATATAAATTAAAATATGTGAAGTTTTGGTTTAAGCAATGGTATGACAAGGAGAAGGCTGATGAGTTAGGATTAAGAATTAGGGATGTTTTGAATAGATTATACAAGCATTATAGTGGAGCAATGGGGACACCATATGGTGCTAGTGCTAGTAGGACTAGTTAGTCTAGTGGTAGTGATGTTGCTGCCCTGTCCTCCATGCTAAATGGCTTTGGTAGTACAGAAGAGAGGATGAAGAGATATAATACCATATACAAGCAGCACTTAGCAGAAGAGGATAGTGTAGGATGCAAATTTTAATTGAACCAATACTTGTTAGAAGCTAGTGAAGATCCTGAGACGTAAGGCTTTGATAGTTATAGGGTCCTTTCTCAAGTTACCCATGATGTTTTGGCAATTCCCTTCTTTATAGTTGCATTAGAATCTGCATTTAGCATGGGGGTAATGTATTGGATCCTTTTCGTAGCTCATTGTCTCCAAATACTGTTGAAGCTTTGTTTTGTACATAAAATTGGTTGAGGTCCAAGAATTCAACTAAACCAATTAACCTACGAGAGGTAATGGATGAAGTGGAAAGCTATAACTTGAATCGGGGTAATGTGTTTATATTCTTTTTTACTCTTTCTGCTTTTGTTATTTATATATTCTCTTGTACCTTTATCTATTTTGTTATTTATTTGTGAGTTATTTTTTATGTACATTTTTTTTCCCTTTTAGAGCTTGCACCAAAACCCACTGTGAGTGCAAATTCAGTTGTTCTTGATTGAATTGTAAGGTGGGGTTGTTTTTTGGACTTAGCTAAGTACCTAAGGTATGCTAACTTAAAATTTTATATAATTTGCTTATGTTTGTTGGCTCCTTTTGTGATGGTGTTAACTATCATGTATTGCTTTCTACTTTCTACCTATCATTATTTTTTGGAGATTGATATTGTAGGGATGGAGTTTTTTGTATATGATGACTTGGAGTTAGAGTTGTTAGCTGGCTGATTGAAGAGAACTGTTTGTAGATGTTCTACTAACTTAATCATGGAGAGGACCAAATTAGGCGTGGTTGGGTACTTAGGCTACTGTTGGCTTGATGCTTTTGTTGCTCTCTCTCCTTTTCTTTTGTTTACTAGATGCACCCATGACAACACAAGTACTGAAAACACACTTGCAAATTATTAGACCATTAGTTTTTAGTAGATTAGACTACCTCCAATTTTTGTGAAAATTTTGTAATTGTGTAGTATACCAACTGTATATTCAGGTCCTACATCCATTATGTATATCTGTATAGTGCTTCTCAAGCACTACTTGACTACTTTGTAGTGCTGCACTACTACTCCTCCTTGTGGTTGTGCTATTAATTATATTTGATGTTACTTGTAGACTATGCTAGAAATATTATTGTTAAATGTTAATGTTGCTGCCTTGCTAGAATTCTCTTATTACGGTTGAGACTTGATACTTTATAATTGTGTGTTTGATTTGGAATGTTGTGAAATGTTGAGATTTATTAATGTGTGTTAATGTGTTTAATTTGATAGGTTGAGATTTAGTCTTATTATGGTTAAGACTTTTTTTTTTTTTTTGGAGAAACAAACACACACACACAAGGGAGAGGGAAAGGAGTTGTAACACAAAGTCACACCACAACTCCACTCAAAAGCCATGGTAACTTTTAAGGGAGGGTGGGGCAACTTATACTACACACAACACACTCTCTTAAGCAATGTGGGACAATTACCTTTTTTTTTTTTTTTTGAAAAACAAACACACACACACACACACACACACAAAGAATAGGGAAAGGGGTTCTAACACAAAGGCACACCACAACTCTACTCAAAAGTCATTGTAACTTTTAAGGGAGGGTGGGCCAAGTTATACTACACACAACACACTCTCTTAAGCAATATGGGACAATTACCCTTTTTTTTTTAGAAACAAACACACACAAGGGAGAGGGAAAGGGGTTCTAACACAAAGGCACACCATAACTCTACTCAAAAGCCATGGTAACTTTTATGGAAGGGTGGGGTAAGTTATACTACACATAACACACTATCTTAAGCAATGTGGGACAATTACCCATTCTTTTTTCTTTTTTTCTTTTTTTGAGAAACAAACACACACACACACACAGGGGAGAGGGAAATGGGTTCTAACACAAAGGCACACCACAACTCCACTCAAAAGTTATGGTAACTTTTAAGAAAGGGTAGAGCAAGTTATGCTACACACAACACACTCTCTTAAGCAATGTGAGACAATTACCCATTCTTTTTTTTGAGTTAATGTATTTAATTTGACAGGTTAAGATTTTATAGCCTTATTGTGGTTGAAACTTGATACTTTATTGTTATGTATTTGATTTGGAATGTTGTGACAGGTTGGGATTTTATTAATGTGTGTTAGTGTTAGTGTGTTTAATATGACAGGTTGAGATTTATATGGCTTAATATGACAAGTTAAAATTTTATTACTATGTTTGACAGGTTGAGATTTTCAAATTTTATGATTCATATGATTTCGGTGGTCTACTATGTTTTAGATTTCATAACTCATGTTTATAAGGGTTTAATGTTAAGCCCAACATGTATAAAGTATTAGAAAAATATTATAGAGTGAATAAGAAATTGACTCTCAATGTGTCCACTTAAACATGATATTGAAGTGATGAGAATCCTTGAGTTCCACATAAGAAATGATAAAGAATATAAGTTTATATGCTCATAGGTTGGACATTGGGTTGGGTTTTAGGCATGTGTGGACTAGGCCCTCTTGTCCAAATAATAATTTTTTATTTCTTGAGTCAGTAAGTCTGTATACAGCTGTTATTTTTGAAACATTGTCTGTTCAGTAACGTATATATTCATAGTCTCTCAGTCATGAAAAACAACTTTTGAAAAAATCTCTATGAGAGAATATTTTGTGCATTAGCATTTAAGTCAAAGAGAGAGAAAGAGACATACATTAGTTCGTAGATCACTGACCTTGTGTATTTCTTTTACATGTTGTAGATCATTTTATCCTGGAAGGTAGGCGTCTGTAAGTCTCAAAGCATCACAGATTGTGTGAGAGGAAAATTTTGTTTTAAGGCGATTATGTTAAACACAAGACTTAATTAGTAATATTCATCCTTCTCACATTTGGTCTGCAAGTTTTTAATTATTTGTAAATTTCTTCTTATATATACAGTATCTATTTATTGCTTTTTGTCTATCACGTATGTTTGTGTTATTGCTTATATTTAGGTCTGTATGTTGTTCCTTTTTGTTTAATCACAAAAGTAAATAGTTGAAATATACCCAACAATCTTAAAGCAGATTTTTTTTTTAATTTATTTTTTGTGATTTGCGGTAAAAGGATTTTTGTGTTTTTCATAAACTTGTGTGTCAACGTTAATCGACAATTTGTTCTACTCCTGGGCAAATCTTGAAAAAACTGGGTTTTGAATTTGTATGGGTTTGTCATTTATCGCAATATCTTCTTGTTTATTCTATAAAGTTACTCTGCAAACACTGGCTTTATTATTACGTTTTGGTATCTTTTTTTGACTTTTGATGCTATTTTGTGGCTTTTGTTTACTATGGGTTGAATTTATATATTTATATTGCTTCATTGGATTAGTTTCGTTGATGTTATTCTTAGTAATTGGTTCGTTGATTAATATATACATATAACTGATTTGTATCTTTGACTCTTACTTTGAGATAGTCACTGTTACTGAATTTTGTTATATATTACTGAATTTTAGGAATAGATTTGATTGAGTTTTGTTTAACAGAAATGTCAAACAAAACTGTTGTGGCATCTGTTGCTACTTTGGATACTCAAACCAACATGAACCTTTTTGCGGTGATTTTTGAAGTGAACTTAGTAGGAGGAAATACCAAGAAATGGTGGGTGGACATTAGGAGTGGGATGTGTCAGATCGTTTAGACCCCTTAAACCCAACAGATTAACCTAGTGAATTAGCCAAGTGATTAACTTAGGTAATTTAATTAAAACTAGGTTAACACAAATAAGCAAAAACAACAAAGCAGCGGAAAAATAAATAACACAAAGATATGATGACCCAGGAAACCACACCGGTAAAAACCTGGGGAGGATTTGACCTAGCTATCCTCAAGGTAAACTGAATCCACTATGAAAGAATCGAAGTTTACACAACAAGACTTAGACCACTAACATCTTATTGCTACCCAAGTGTAGGAAACTTACTACCACGACCCCATGATAGCTCCGAGATCCATGGACTCCTTCTTTCTTGAATTCTTCAGCAAATCCACAAGCGCACCTGCTTGTATATCTTTGTGTTCTTTTGATTCTGCAACTGTATTGATCTACACAACTCTTGACATAAATCTCAAGTTTGTAAACCCTAAGTGTATGTGAAGGTAAACACCTCTAGATCTCACAATGAGATTCACAAACACAGCATTCAGAACACTAAAAACGTGGCTAGGGTTTTCCCTTATATACTTAGGGCAAAACATAAAACCCTATACATTAAAACGGGCTTGGGCTGAGTTGGAATTTTCTGCAGAAAAACGATCTGCCCGATTTTCGATCGATCGAGCCTAATTTTCGATCGATCGAGTTATACAGAAAGTGAACAGTAATTCTACATACAAACTCGATTCCAACTTTACATTAAGACCCATACTTTGAGCAAGTCTAACACACGACTAAACATTGTTTTGATCATGGTTTGCCAACATACAAATTGAAGTTCTAAATACATTAGATCCTAATCCTTAGAACCTAACAGGATGTATGTGGGCAAAGTGTATTTGTTAGCAATGGTTTGTTTAAGATGAATGTAATGATTGTATTTCTTATTATTGAAAATAATAAGAGTATATCTTTTACTTACATGCTTGAGTCATCTAATGTTTGGCATGATAGATTAGTTCATGTTAATTATTATACTTTGGATAGATTGATCAATTTAAATTTACTGCCTAAATTTGAAATTGATTTTAATCGTAAGTGTGAAGTTTGTGTAGAAGCTAAGATGGCTAGAGCATCTTTTAAACCAGTTGAAAGAAGCATTGAACCTCTAGAATTAATACATAGTGATGTATGCGACATGAAAGTTGTACAGACTAGAGATGGCAAGAAATATTTCATCACTTTCATAGATGATTGCACTAGATACTGCTATGTGTACTTGTTAAGTAGCAAGAATGAGGCAATTGAGGCATTCATTTAATATAAGAATGAGGCTAAGAATCAACTTAACAAAAAGATTATGGTTTTAAGGAGTGATAAAGGTGGGAAATATGAATCACCTTTTGATGAGTTTTGTTTACAGCATGGTATTGTTCATCATACCATAGTACCTTATTCACCTCGGCAAAATGGAGTTGCTAAAAGGGAAAATAGAACCTTGAAGGATATGATGAATGTGATGTTGATAAGTTTCGGTTTACTGCAGAACTTGTGGGGGGAAGTTATTCTTTCCACCAATCATATTCTTAATAAATTGCTTGCAAAGAAAACCAAAAAGATACCATATGAATTATGGAAAGGTAAAACGTCTTCCTATCAATTCTTAAAGGTGTGGGAGTGTCTAGCAAAGGTGGCTGTCCCTATTCCTTAAAGGATAAAGATAGGGTCAAAATCAGTACTTTGTGGTTTTTTTTTTTTTTTGGTTATGCTCTTAACAGCAATGCATATCGGTTTCTAATTCATAAATTTGACAGTCCTGACATGAATGTGAATACCATTATTGAATCAAGGATTTTGAAGAAATATTTCCTTACATATCCACACAAGAATCAAGTTTTTTTAAGAGAAACTTTGAGTCTACATCTAGTACCTCTCATGATCAAGAGTTGATGGAAGAGAGAAATAAGGTTAAGCCTAGACTTAGTAAGAGGGATAAAATGTCAAAATTGTTTGGTCTGGATTTTCTAACTTATATGTTAGAAGATGAACCTTAAAGCTTCAAGGAAGCTATCTCTACACCTGAGGCGCCTTTCTAGAAAGAAGCTGTCAATAGTGAGATTGAATCCATCTTACAAAATCATACGTGGGAACTAGTGGATCTTCCACCAGGTTGTAAACCTTTAGGATATAAATAGATATTCAAGAGGAAATTGAAAGTTGATGGATTTATTGACAAGTAGAAGGCAAGACTTGTTGAAAAGGGTTACAAACAAAAGGAAGGTGTGGATTATTTTGACACATATTCACTTGTTATAAGAATAAAATCCATTTGGATGTTGATGGTTATTGCAACGTTGCATAACCTAAAGATACATCAAATGGATGTATAGACTGCATTCTTGAATGGTGAATTAAATGAGAAGATTTATATGGAACAACCTGAGGTGTTCATTGTTCCTAGTCAAGAAAAGAAAGTGTGTAGACTTGTTAAATCTCTTTTCGGATTAAAAAAATCTCCAAAGCAATGGCATGAAAAATTTGACAATGCAATGATGTCAAATGGGTAGAGAATCAATGAGTGTGACAAATTTGTGTATATAAAAGATACCGCAAATGACTATGTTATTGTGTGTCTCTATGTTGATGATATGCTCATTATATGTAGCAATAATGATATCATTAAAGCTACCAAGAGAATGTTGACTAGTGAGTTCGACATGAAAGATTTAGGTGTTGCAAATGTGATACTAGGAATGAAGATTTCTAAAAAATCTTATGGACTTGTCTTTTCTCAATTGCATTATGTTAAGAAAGTTCATGAGAAATTCAGGAAATATGATAACAGTCCAGTAAGAACACCTGTAGATGTAAATTTGCATCAAACTAAAAACAAAGGGCAGTGAATATCTTAATTGGAGTATTTCAGAATAATAGACAGTCTTATGTATATAATGACTTGCACAAGACTAGACATAGCGTATTTTGTCAACAAGTTGAGTAGATACACTAGTAATCTAGGGGAAGACCATTGGAAGGCATTAGTTAGGGTTTTGAGGTATTTGAAATACACCCTAAACCACTAGTGGATGTATCTTTACCCTTGATGGTGTAGTTGTATCTTGGAAGTCTTCTAAACAAACATGCATTGCTAAGTCCAGAATGAAATCAGAATTTATCGCATTGGACAAAGCAGGAAAAGTTCATCATTTCCTAGAAGATATGCCAATGTGGATGGAGCCTGTGTCTTCTATTTGTATGCATTGTGATAGCAAATTAGCTATTGGTCAAGCACAGAGTCATATGAACGAAGGTAAGTCTCAACATATACGTCATAGACATAATACCATGAGGTAGTTGCTCTTTAATGGAATTATTTCCATTGATTTCATGGATCTTGTGTGTTTCCTCTCCATGATATAAATCATTTTATCCTGGGAGGCAGACATACGTAAGTCTCAAAGCACCACAGATTGTGTGAAGGGCGAAATTTGCTTTAAAAAGATAGTGTCAAACACAAGACTTGATTTGTATCATTTATCCTTCACGCATTTGATCTGTGAGTTTTTAGTTATTCGCAGATTTCTTCTTATATATACAGTATCTATTTATTGCTTTTGTCTATTACATCTATTTGTGTTATTGCTTATACTTAGATTTGTATGTTGTTCCTTTTTGTTTAATTACAAAAGTAAATCATTGAAATATACCCAACATAAAGAAATGCCCAAGTATTAGGGGAAAAATAAGTCCTTTGTAAAGAAAGGCCTAGTTTTAAAAAAATATAAAAATAAAAAACTAAAAATGGGCTCAAATGCTATTCTTTAGAGGCTCAAAACCCCAAAACTTAGAATAATAATTTTTAAAAGCCAGCCCACATAACCGAACTAACCTCACCGAATCATTGAAATTAACAGCACCTTATGTAGTCTGTTTCTTACCCTCCAAAAGTAAGGTGCGATTAAGCATAAAGTGAAACTGCACCCTATAAGCGTGGTGCGAAAAACCTCTTCAAAACCGACCGCACTGAACCGCGTAAAGTCCTAAGGTAAACCATGTAGCATCAGTGCACAAGCACGAGTATTCATTTAATTCTCCACTGCTTTGCATATCTGAAAGTAAGGGTTGAGAGGTAGTCCTTAATTTCCCTTGATTGGTATTTCTGATGACTTTCATTTTTGCCAGAGAAAGTACCTTAACGTGTTTTGCAACAAAATCCTGTTGGCTTTATGTTTTGGAGTTACCTTTTACTACTTGGCAGTTCACAAACTTTGTTTCTCCGTACTTCATGTCTTTTTCTCTTCTTTTTTTGAAGGTCGTTATCTTTTTTTTCGTGCAAGTTTTTTCTTTTCTCAATCAGAGACAAGCGAATATATAATGTTGCAAACTGCTCACTTTTTAGATTTCATTACAATAATGGAGGAATCTATGACTGGGTTCACATTGAAATGAATGATATATAATGATATAAAAGAATTGAAATAAAACATCATTTCCTTAGGAGATAAATTCTGTGTGACTTCTAGTCCAAAATGGCTCACGCTAGAGGCTTAATTGGCTATTTGTTCAGGTACGCTAGCTAGTGTTGCCAAATCTGCACTTGGGAACAGGAGATCTCCTGGAAATGAGGAAAGAGAGTATGCAGTACATATTGGACTATAACAATTACTTAAGTGTGCGTTTGGCTTCAAATTAAAAAGTCATATTATTTTATTATTAAGCTTTTTTTTTTTTTTTATGGGTCTCACTGCACCTTTTGATATTATTCATGAATCCTACTATACTATTTCAACTAACTTTTACCTTTATCTGCAGTACTTTCAATAAAAAATTTTCATTTTCAACAAATTAAGTGGATCCTAAATAGATCCTTAGTGTCTGTTTGGCTAGCTTAGTTTTTGCCAACTTATTTTACTATTTAGCTTATTTTTGCTACTAGTTATAGGTCTCACTACACTTTTTTCTACTATTCATTGGTCTCACTATACTATTTCAATTAACATTTACATTTATCTACAGTACTTTCAGCAAAAAGTTTTCAGTTTCAGCAACATAAGTGGATTCTTAACAGACCCTTAGGGTGCGTTTGTTTGGAAGGAAAATAGGAAGGATGGAAAATAGAGGATGGAAAATAGGGTGGAAAATGCTGTTTTCCACTATTCATTTGGGGAAGGAAAATAGGAAGGATGGAAAACTCGAGAAAAAGTTTTCTCTCCGGGCCCACTTTTTTTTCCTTCCAAATCGGAAGGAAAATCTGGAGAAAAAAGTTCTATTGTAGCACTTTTACAAAAATACCCTCTTCTCACCTATTTTTTTCAACATTTTTTTTCTTTTTTATTTTCTTTATTTTCTTTTTCTTTCAACGTTAGGCTGAAAGCTATTAATTTTATTTTTTTCTTTTCAACGTTAACAACGTTGTTGTTGTTGTTGTTTTTTTTTTTTTTTTCTTCTTCAACAACGTTGTTCAACGTTGGTTTTTTTACGTTGTTTTTTTTTTTTCTTCTTCAACGTTGTTCAGCTTACTGAACAACTTTGTTTTTGTTTTTTTTTTTTTTTTTCTTTTCTTTTCAACTTTATTGAACAATGTTGGTTTTTTTTTTCTTTTTAATGTTACTGAATGTTGTTTTTTTTTTTTTTTTTTAACGTGACCTGATCTAATTTTTACATTATAATAATATAAATTTATATATATGATGTGATAAATTTTATATTATTTAATGATTAGAAATAAATTTATTTCTTATATATTATGTAATAAGGGTATAATAGTCAATTTATATAAATTACATTTTCCATCCTTTCCTTTTTCTCTCCAACCGAACACAAGAGTTTTCCATCCTCCCACTTTTCCACTCCCCCAACCGAACACACAAGAGAGAAAACTAAATATTTTCCATCCTCTCACTTTTCCATCCTTTCACAATTTTCCATCTTCCCATTTTTCCACTCCTCCAACCGAACGGACCCTTAATATGGAGGTATCAAATAGAGGTTATCTTGGAAGCTTTTACTAAAATCGAGTTCTATACAATTTAAAAAAACAAAACAAAAAAAAAAATACAACTCAATATATGTTGTAGCGAGTAGTTTGAATAAAAAAAATTTTTTTAAAAAAAAAGAAAAAAAAGACAAACTTTTTGAGTAGTGTCTAGAGCAATTGGATCCTTGAATATATGTCGATTGGTAAGATAAAAGCTCAAAGAGTAGTTGCATTAATTAAACTATATAACTTTTAGTACTGAGAGTTGACAGTTGTGTTGTTATCAATAAAAAAAAATCATCACGCACCCTTGGCGCGATGGTCACTCTACAAGTATAAGTGCTTGTGGAGTGTGGGAGGGAGGGGGTAAGGGTCGGGGTTCAAGTTTCCAAGAAGGAGTTTCATACACATATACACTTAGATTAGGCTAGAATAGAATTTCTATCTCATACTCAAAAAAAAGAAAAAACATAAAAAAAAAAAAAAAAAAAGTTGGCAATTGTGTTGTGTAGTAGTTGTGGGGACAGGGGCCCAAGACTATGTATCAGGCCGTGAAGAGGTTAAAACCCTAAGATCATGTAGTGGGCCTTGTAGGGTTAAAGGCCCAAAACCGTGCATTGAGCCTCCAGCTATATTCGAGGACGAGGTAAAGTTCGAGGAGAGGGAAATGGACATGCAGAATCCCAGATTGCAATTTATTACGTTTGGGATAAGAAAGGGCAATCCGAGGAGTGACCCTAGCTTTGGAGGAATGGAAATTCCCAAAAATATCTAAGGAAAGGCTGCCACCACCGCATTAAATGTGCTGCACCCACTCTCCTGACCGCATTTATGTGGAGAAGACCCCTGAACAGTGTAACCTTGGCCACCGCAACTCACAAAGGGCCAAAGAAGATACATAATAGGACGCGCACTCAAGTAGAGATTTAGATAATCGACAAGTGTAGGGTGTGGATAATCTGGAAAGAACTATATAATGTGAAGGAATCCTTCTTAGAAAAGGGGGGGAAAAAAGAGAAAACAAAAGAAAGAATTGAGTTTGTATCTAAACTAAGGACAGTGAATATTGAAGTTAACCTCCTCGGACTACTGCCGAGGACAGTTTATTGCACTTAGATATTTTTTTTTACTCTTCTTGTACTCTTAGCATATCCTGTTGATTGTCTAATCCAATCTAGCCTAGTTTTCTTTTCTCACTCTCTACAAAATTCATTGTTGTTGGGCCTTTTGGGTTGGTCCATCCACTTTTGGGCTGGAGCGCAAATTCGTGTCCTTACAATTTGTAGAAGAGGATTTTGTTCCAGCCCCCGCAAGCCATTTGTCCTCTATGGGGAGCCAAGCCCGCAAGGATTTGTCCTCTACTGGCGAGTATGGGAAGTGGCAAGCGTTGCACTTGGACCAACAATCCCACATCGAGTAGAGAAGCGCCCCACTCATGGTTTATAAGCTTCTGGAGCGACCATGAGT
Source organism: Lithocarpus polystachyus (assembly GCA_033629205.1). NCBI lineage: Eukaryota > Viridiplantae > Streptophyta > Magnoliopsida > Fagales > Fagaceae > Lithocarpus > Lithocarpus polystachyus. The sequence continues at coordinate 24,506,548 of CM066166.1, read as the reverse complement.
GTACCACTACTACCACAGTACCACTACTCCCGCACCATGTGTGGTAGTAGTGGTACACTTATGGTCGCTCTAGAAGCTTATAAATCATGAATAGGGCGCTTCTCTACTCGATGTGGGACTGCTGGTCCAAGTGCAATGCTTGCCACTTCCCACACTCACCGGTTGAGCACAAATCCTTGCGGGCTTGACTCCCCATAGATGACAAATGGCTTGCGAGGGTTAAAACAAAATCCTCCCCTACAAAAAGGCGCTTTTTGAGGTCAGTGCCCATCTCAAGTATTGTCCGCTCTGGGGCAAGGGTGGCAGTTTTTGAGACTTGCTTCGACCGCATGATACCCGCACGGTTTTGTTACCCTTGAAGGGCACGCCTCTACCACTACTCCCGCAGCAGTAAAGAAGGAAAGAAGTGGTCTAAAGCAATGGTCTATGTAGTTTAGTACTGAGAGTAGTGGTTTAGTTTTTTAATAAATATTTCCTAAACTCAATATAGTAGAAATCAAGTTGTATTTTTTATTAAAAAAAATTGTGTAGAACTTGATTTTGGTAAAATTAAATTCTATGTAGAATTTTTTAATTGGAAATTCACATTAGCAACTTCTACCGTGGCACAAAGCACATATAACTCAATATTAACGACATCGAGTTCTACACAGAACTCAATTTTGCTAAGATTGAGTTTCAAAACAGAGACATCTTCCTAAATAGTTTCGAAATAGAGATATTTTGCTACATAGTTTTTTTTTTTTTTTTTTTTTGAAACTGAAGCATTCATCCATTTATATTAAAAGAGAATCATGATACAAGGCATTCATAGTTGGTGGAGGTGAATCCTCCATCCAAAACACATCCTCAGAAATATTCCTAGCATGCTGCGCAAGAGCATGAGCTACTTTGTTCCCCCCTTTCTTTGTACAGCTGAAATAAACCCAGTGCAACCCAAGAACCAAATGTCTAACATCATCCACTACATTGCCCAACAAAGACAGGTCAACCATGGAGGAAGATATTGCTCGCATTACATTGCTGTTGTCCCCTTCAATTACAAGCTCTGAAAATCCTGCATCAATGGCGAATTCCACCGCCTTTCTGCAAGCCAACAGCTCTGTCTCTTCACTACTGCTCACAGGTGGCCCTACTGCTATCATTGCTGCCATAACCTCGCCTTTGTCATTTTGTATAATAGCTCTAAATCCAGTCCTCTGATTTTCCCCAAATACCGCTGTATGAAAATTTAATTTGAAGACCGAAGTTGGGGGTAGTTTCCACACTTCACCAACAGATGGCACCACTACATCGACGCTCAAATAATTCTAAGAAGCTCAGTATTCCTCCAAGTATTCCACTGCCCATTTGCACAACCAATTTGGATCTTGAATCTTCCCTCCATACAGCAACGTATTTCTCTAAGTCCAGATAAGCCGCGCCTGAACAAGAAACAGTTCCATCTCCTACAAAGTAAGCCTACTCATCAAATATTCCATCAGCTCAATCATATCAGCTTGGCCATGTGAGCACTTCTGCAATTTCACCAAACTCCCAACCCATAAATCCGTAGCAACCTCACAGTCCCACAGTGCATGTATCGTGGATTCAGGGAAGTTGGTGCAATTTAAACACGTATTGTCACTAATAACTCTTCACTTAGCAAGGTTCAACCGTGTTGGAAATATCTCATTACATGCCCTCCACCCGAACACCTTAACCTTATTAGGAATTTGTAATTTCCACAATGCAGCCCATACATTTTTCCCTACATTGCCACCTGAGTTCTTAGTTCATTCATCACCCCTCTAAAGCTGCACCGCCACCTTGTATGCCGATTTTACTGAAAACCTCCCATTCGTGTTGTACATCTAGACTAATGCATCTGATACATGTTGACAACTCAGAGAGATTTTGTATGTTGCCTCAGCATCTTCGATATGAAAAATTGACATGATAAACTCTCTTCTCCACTAATGTAGTTCTGGATCAATAAGGTCAGCCACCAACATTCCTTCAGCCTCTTCATTGGCCGGGTATAACACTTTATTAGTTGGATAATTTGGAATCCACCTATCCTCATGAACTCTAATAGAAGAACCATTCCTAACTCTCCAACAACAGCCATTTTTAAGAATAGGGAACGCCGCCATTTTGCTTCTCCAAACAAAAGAACAATTAGGTGATTCAACAGCTTCAAGAAAATTAGACCTTGGGAAATATCTAGCCTTAAAACACTTGTATTACAAAGATTCATCTTCCTGAAGCAATCTCAATCCTTGCTTAGGAAGCATAGCAAGGTTAAATGCTATCAAATCACGGAATCCCATACCAGCTTCTTTTTTTGGAGTAGCTAATCTGTCCCACTTTTTCCAGTGAATTTTCCGTTCATTCTCTACCTGTCCCCACCAAAATTTTGCACATAAAGCATCCAATTCATCACATAATCTCATCGGAAGTTGAAAAACATCCATCGTATAAGTAGGAATGGATCGTGCCACAGCCTTGATAAGTACCTCTTCCCCCACCCTTGATAATAGCATACCCTTACAACCTTACAATTTCTTCCATACCCTATCCTTCAAATAAGAGAATGAATTATATTTTGAGCGTCCAACCAATGTAGGCAGCCCCAGATAAGATTCAAACTGATCCACCTCCTTAACTCCTAAAATCTGCAAAATCTCCTCTTTTTGGCCATTCAGTGTATTACTACTAAAATACACTGACGACTTCTCCCGGTTGATACATTGACCCGAAGCTTAAGCATAGATTTGGAGAATCTTAGCAACCACTTCTGCTTTAGTTCTAGTAGCTCGGCAAAATAACAGTGAGTCATCAGCAAACAAAAGATTGGTGATTTTGGGTGCTCTTCTGCAAACAGAGACTCCATGAATTCTCCCCTCTAGTTCTGCCTTAGCCAATAAAGAAGTGAATCCTTCTGCACACAACAAAAATAAATAAGGTGAAAGAGGATCTCCTTGATAGATACGTCTAGATGGGTGCATATTGCCATGTGGTTTGCCATTAATGAGAACCGAAAAAGAGGGTGTTGTGACACAACTCATCATCCTATCAATCCACCTTTCAGGGAACCCCAGCTTATGCATTATTTTCTTCAAAAAAGGCCACTCCACACGATTATAGGCCTTACTAATATCGAGCTTCAAAGCTAGAGATCCTTTTTTACCTTTCTTCTTGCAGTGCATTGTATGAAGAGTTTCATAAGCCACTAACACATTATCCGTGATGAGGCAGCCAGGCACAAAGGCACTATGAGTAAGAGAGATGATCTGGGGAAGAACCTGCTTCAATCTACTAGCCAAGACCTTAGATATAATTTTATATATGACATTACACAAGCTAATAGGTCTAAAATCAGACATCTTCTCAGGGTTCTTAACTTTAGGAATAAGAACAATATTGGTATGGTTAATGTCAGGCACCATATTCTCAGAATTTAAAAATCTAACACAGCCATAGTTACAGTTTCACCCACTACATGCCAAAACTTTTGGTAGAAAAGAGCATTCATACCATCATGCCCAAGAGCTTTTGTTGGTCCCATTTGGAATAACACCACTCCTACATCCTTAACACTAAAATCACTGGACAACATCTGCTGCATTTCAGGGGTCACCGTACTATCAACTGCATTTAGACATTCTTCCATCTGATCACATGAGCCTACACAAAATAAATTAGCAAAATACCCTATAGCTACATTAACTATATCCTCTATGTCCTCCACCAATTGACCCTCTCCATTTTGAATCCCTTTTATATAGTTTCTCCTCCTCCTTTGGCTTGCTTTGGAGTAAAAATATTTTGTATTTTTATCCCCATGTTTCAACCAGGGAATTCTTGACCTTTGAGCCCAATAAACCTCTTGAAATCATCCAACCGTTTACTTACCTCCAGAAATTCAGCTTTAGTCCTCTCATTAACTTCGGCCTCATTAAGAACATCAAGTAATTTTAGCAGATTTTTAATTTCTCCCTCATTTGGATCAGTTTTGGTTGTCCCCCAAGCCATCAATTCTCCTCCACATGACTTGATTCTCTCTTGAGCGAGCAGCTGCCATGACTTCACTCGTTGAGATGTTTCAGGCCAGCCATAAAAGCCTGTTAAAAACCATTCATAGCCATCATCCTCTACAACCTTAGCTAGCATATGATTTTCTGCAAAATTAATAACCTCTAATGGTACTTCACGCTTCCAAAGTAGTGCAATACCTCCTCCTGAATCCAGATTTTTGGCTATGATTCGATTCAGACAAGGTAAATTATCATAGAGCTTCTCAAAACCCTCTTTAGCCAACCTTGTTTCCATCAAGAAACATACATTGGGAGCTTGTTCCCTCACAATTTTGTGAAAGCTTTGACTTGTCCAAGGGTTCCCAAGCCCTTGGCAATTCCAACTTAGGAGCCTCATTACTTCCAGCAAGGGTGGCTCTCCACTCCTGCCGATTTCTCTTCATGACTAACTCCATCAATTTTCCCACGCTTCACAGCTAGTTAATTGTGCTTCATATCCAGGCTTATCATGAGTTTTTGATTTGCCTCCCTTTTTCCAAGCGTAGGTAACACTAGGCTTTTAGTAAATCCACTCAGCCAAAAATCCATTGAGTTAAATCTAGCAAGCCCTTGGCAGTTCCAACTTAGGAGCCTCATTACTTCCGGCAAGGGTGGCTCTCCACCTCCGCAGATATCTCTTCATGACTAACTCCATCAATTTTCCCACGCTTCACAGCTAGTTCATTGTGCTTCATATCTAGGCTTATCATGAGTTTTTGATTTGCCTCCCTTTTTCCAAGCGTAGGTAACACTAGGCTTTTAGTAAATCCACTCAGCCCAAAATCCATTGAGTTAAATCTAGTCCAAGTGGATTTGGGCCGAGTCAATAGTATCTCATTAGAATTTAAGTCATCCAAACCGTCTGTTAAAGAGGTTGACGTGCCTTCCTTCACAATAGGATTAGATTCCTCTTTTGAGTTATCCCCGATATTCCCAACAAGAATCCCAACATTCCCAACATCATCCTCCTTCACGTAAGCTTCATCCCCTTTATCCACGCTTTCACACTCCTGGAATTCAGGGGCAGATCCTAGAATCACGGCTTTCTCTTTATCAGGTTTGCCATTATCGCTCCGATCACTTGAATCACTCGTCTTCTCTACCGCCTCTAGTCTCCACCTCCCATGCATCACTACATTCTCTGTTTACCTCAGCCTATCCCCTGCATTATCCATTGCACCCCACACGTCATTATTCCCCATGCCTCGCCTTAATGGAGATCGTGGACGACCCCCAACAGCCTTCAACCATTCTCCGTATTGATACTCCACCCCCCCACCATTTTTTTGCACTTCAAAATGTTGAGCACAATGTTTCAAGTCGTGCCCAAGAATACCACAGTAGTAGAAAAATAATGGCAGTCTCTCATATTTGAATTTAACCCACATACGCACTCCATCAATATCTGTAACGAATGCTCTGCGTCTGAGTGGCTTTGCTATTGGCATTGCAACTCGAACACGCATAAAGAAATTCAAGTCGTCTTGACCCTGTCTCTGTTCTACTTCCTCTACTAATCCCAATCTACTCCCTACTTCAGAAGCTACTTGGGTAGAAAACATATCCAACAGAGCACCCCAAATTTGGAACCATAGTGATGCATAATCCATTCGTATATTTCCCATGGTCATCCCCTTTTTCCACCTCTGAAGCATAAGTAACTGATTGTCAAAAGTCCAAGGCCCTCCTCGAAGGATTCGGTTCAGATCAAATTCCAATTGGAATTTAAACAGAAAAAGATTCGGACCAATCTCAAGGATTTGCAACCCTTCATCCATACCCCATGCTCTCTATAATGTAGTCTTTACCGTTCTCTTATTGAAGGGCTTACACGTAATAAATTTCCCAATGAAACTCAAACTGCAACTCTCAAGAGCTTCCAATCTGCCAGATTCAAATGTAGCAATAACCTCTTCCTCATCTGTTGTTAGCTGCATATTTCCCAAGCCATTGATAACATCATCCTCCATGCTGAATAAAACAGTAAAATAAAATACCCTTAGATCAGATCAAGGGAGGGAGAGACTCACTTTTAGACGAGAGCGAGCTCCACCAAGGGAGAGTTTTTTAACGTTTTGTTTTTTTTAATGAGTAGCACTAATATCACATAAATTGCCGCAACTATTTAGCGTATCTTTTGCTACATAGTTTTAAAATTAAGGATATTTATCATTTTTATCCCAAAAAAGAGAGTCAATAAAAGAGAATGTTATCAGAGTGAAATTTCCTTTGAGGTGGCTTTCTTTTCTACGAGTAATGTTACAATCACAAGCAATTTTACAATATTTTTACAAAATATTGATGTAGCCAATATCTTATTGGTTTTTATCTAACCCCACCATTAATATCACTTTTTCATTTACTTATAATCACTCACCACGTCAACAGTTTATAAAATAGTTTGTATTTCTAGCATTATTCTTTTTTTATTGTTAGATTATTAATTTAACACATGTCATCATCAAAAATAAAATGAAGAGAATTAGAGGGTTTTAAATGGAAGGGGAGTTGGACCCTATATGCTTATCTCATTGCCAGGGACGGATCTACTTCAAACCAAAGGGACCCGTGGCCCTACATATTTAATTTTGTGAAACAACAATATTACACACTCATTTTGAATAATTTTAGGGACACATTTAATTTCACGATATACTGCAACTATGAGTAGTACTTTGTGGTTTGTGCCCGTTCCTATTTACATGTCTAATACTTTTGGCTAATAACTGATAATTACAGAAGTCAATGGATAGTTATTACGTAGTTCGGGAGCATTGTACCCTCTTTCACATGACAGTTGGGCCCTATAATGAGTGGAGGGAGCAATGCTTCGGGCTTCGGGCTACCAATAAATGTCCCCAGTACATTGTACTTTTGAGGGCTGAGCACACCTTGAGCCTTTCCCGCCACTAGCCGTTAAATTCCAAGACCAGCTTATTCAAAACCCTCCCCTACATGATTTTTCTTAATTGTATTTGTCATTCTTCAATCTCCATCTTCTTCTTTTTCTTATTCTTCTTCAGACAATCAAATGACACTTAAGTCAATAACAAAGCAAAAGAGAACCTCTCCTTTCTCATCTTCCCTCCCCTCTCTTCTCAACCCCAACGCGTTCACCCAATGCCCATTTCACGCAATTCCCTCACCAACCCCTCAACTAAACACTAACTCCAACCCCCAACAAACTTTTTATCCATTATCCAAGCTTCGTGCCTTGCCCACCCATCAGTCACCATCCTCTTACTATGGCTCTCTCCTCCAATCGTGTATTGCCCGAAAAGTGATCAAACCAGGAAAACAACTTCATGCCCACCTATTCCACATGGGTCTCGGGTTTGATTTATTTCTAGCTACTAAGCTTGTTAATTTCTATAGTGTTTGTGACTCTTTACGTAATGCACACCTCTTGTTTGATAGAATTCCTAGGAGTAATTTATTTCTTTGGAATGTTTTGATTCGGGGATACGCATGGAATGGGCCGTATGAGGCGGCAATTTCTCTCTATCACCAAATGCTTGAATATGGGCTTGCGCCCGATAATTTTACGTTTCCGTTTGTGCTCAAGGCCTGCTCAGCACTTTCTGCCATTGAAGAGGGGAGGAACATTCATGAACATACAATACGGACTGGGTGGGAGACAGATGTTTTTGTGGGTGCGGCTTTAATTGACATGTATGCAAAGTGTGGTTGTGTGGGGAGTGCGCGCGAAGTGTTCGATAAAATTGAAGAAAGAGATGCTGTGTTATGGAACTCTATGCTTGCTGCTTATTCGCAAAATGGGCATCCGGATGAGTCACTTGCTCTATGTAGTGAAATGGCATTAGCAGGTCTAAGACCCACAGAGGCAACCCTTGTGACAGTGATATCAGCTTCAGCTGACATTGCAGCTCTTCCTCAAGGGAAGGAGCTTCACGGGTTTAGTTGGAGGCATGGGTTTGAGTCCAATGACAAGGTAAAGACTGCACTGGTAGATATGTATGCCAAATGTGGTTCTGTGAAGGTTGCTAGGAATTTGTTTGAACGGCTTAAGGAGAAAAGAGTTGTCTCTTGGAATGCCATAATTACAGGGTATGCAATGCATGGTCATGCTACTGAAGCATTGGATTTATTTGAGGAGATGAAGGAAAAATCTCTCCCTGATCACATAACTTTTGTGGGTGTTCTAGCAGCTTGCAGTCATGGGGGTTTGCTTGATGAAGGCTGGATGTTTTTTGAATCAATGGTGAGAGATTACCGCATAGTTCCTACAATTCAGCACTATACATGCATGGTTGATCTCTTTGGCCACTGTGGTAGATTAGATGAGGCTTACAATCTTATAATGCAAATGAGAGCAATGCCAGATTCTGGAGTGTGGGGTGCTCTGCTGAATTCATGCAAAATCCATGGAAATGTAGAGTTGGGTGAAGTAGCATTAGAGAAACTGATTGAGCTTGATCCTGATGATTCTGGCAATTATGTGATTTTATCAAACATCTATGCTCAAGCAGGGAAATGGGAAGGAGTTGCAAGGCTGAGAAAATTAATGATTGATAGGGGAATAAAGAAAGGCACTGCTTATAGCTGGATTGAAGTGAAAAATAAAGTTTATGCATTCCTTTCTGGAGATACTTCCCATACTGATTCTGATGCAATATATGCAGAACTGAAGAGGCTGGAAGGACGAATGAAAGAAGCTGGCTATGTCCCAGATACTGGATCAGTTTTCCATGATGTGGAGGATGATGAGAAGACTAATATGGTTTGCAGTCACAGTGAAAGGTTAGCAATTGCATTTGGACTCATTTCTACTCCTCCTGGAACTAGGCTTTTGATAACCAAGAATCTCCGAGTATGTGAAGACTGTCATGTTGCAATAAAGTTCATCTCAAAGATCACAGAGAGGGAAATCACTGTCAGAGATGTTAATCGCTACCATCATTTTGAAGATGGGATATGCTCTTGTGGTGATTACTGGTAATGGAATGAGGAGAAATTAGAAAATTTTGGGTTTCAAGGTCTATGTACCAACACGGGCTATTTACTTTGGAAGCAGTTAGGAGATGATGAAGAATTGTAGAATGAATCTGAGTGGAGGATAACATATACATGCTTATCTAAGGAAGTACATCTAGTTATTTGAATTTTTTGAACACGTCAGGAATCTTGTAAAAGTCAAAGATTTATGGGTATGTGAAGCACATGAACAATGGTTGAATATTAAATAGTTAATACTACCAAGTAGATTGGGTTTTGTAGAAAGGAAGGCACAATCTGATAGCAGACAAAATGCAACATTGTGTTTCTATAAGCATTGATATCAAAGATTGGGTACAAGAGGCAGGTTGTCTAATTATTATTGAGGCAGTGGAAGTGGCAAGTAGTACCCAATGGTAAAAGCACACCATTATTTAAAATGTCTGAGGAATCATACTTTTGGGAGGCAAATGAAGTTTCTGATTCTGTTGCAGTATGGGGCATGGGCTGCATGTCACCAGCTGTTTGCAAGTTAAGAAAAATCGTTAAGATGTTTGAACTAGTGGGAGTTTGTTGTTGCCCTTCGCTGTTTCTCTTATAACTCTCTTTATCCACTCCAAATAATATAGTTTGGGGTTTCATGCACCAAAATATCTTGGTCTGATTTGGGACTAATTTGTTCTCAAAATGTAATGAAGTCTCCAAAATTGTAAGATGCAATGGCCATCTAAAAATGGAGGAGGGAGAGCTGTTGCACGTGTTTCTGGAATAACAATGTATGGGTATGATCAACTTAATGGTAATAATTATCATAAGCAGAGGATCAAGACAGAAAAAAATTTATCTTTTGGTATGATTCAATTGGCGAAGCTTTCATCTGGAGTTCTTCATGTTATTCATTGATTGAAACATTCTTTTGATTGTCTGACTCTGAGCATTCTACAAATATTATTAAAAATGCAAACTATTCAACAATCTCCTTTTTTTTCATCAAGTAATTTCCTTTTCCTGTTCCATGCAATGCACAGCATTTAAAGACGCGCTTTCATATCTTGAATCAGGAAATCACTCTAGCTCTTTTATTTGTGTAAAGATTTAGCAATTTAACATCATTTCACAAGAACACTTGGCTTTGGTTTGTGGTCCATGAATGATTGAAGCTCTTAGCAATGGGACCCACTTTTTTAATGTATTATTTACTTGGAAGAGAACAACCAGAATGAAACCAAGGCAGGGAATTTACTTTGTGCCACTTCTATCAGCAGGTTATCTAGACTTTTCCAGAAACTTATTCATAGTTTGGTATCATGTACTCAACTTATTGTGCATACACAAACTCTTTTCTAGGTTGTTGTTAAAGGTGGCAGCAACTGCAATTTCTAGACCATGTTTATTGTAGGATGCCATTGCAACTGTTTCCTGTTTGCTGATGCTTCAGTTCTGACTTTCTAAAATCCCGCTGCTGACATTTTTGCATTGTCAATTAGCTTCGATGGGAAGCAATTTGATCCTGCAATGTAATAGAACCTATAAGAGCCAGGTCATGGAGAAGAGCAGAGTATTAAAGTTTCATAAGCGCAATGGCTGGGAGAGGTGATGCTAGTCTAGACAGACAGTAGAACACTATTGGTCTACTTTCCGATTTTGATGCAGAACGTGATCCTAAGTCTTGCACCAGAGAGAGAAAAAGTGTGAGAAGGAGGATGCTAATGCCATTTGAGAAAATACAAAGAAATACTTTTAGCAACTCCTCTTGTTTGGTTCTTTGAGTTGTTAAATCTTGAGAAAGATTGGGCACACCAAACTGTGGCAGAAATACTTTCACATCAAATTCTTTTCCTTAGAAAAATATATATATTTTTCTTCCTTTCCAAAATCCCGGAAGGGCCAACTATAGGCACCATCCTCGGAAAGTAAGTTCACATATCAGAAATTAAAAGGTCATAATGTTGGTCTTGAAGTACAAATAAATCACTACAATCATCTGCCACCCAAGACAAAGATGAATTATGCTTGAAAGACTTTGTTGAAGCTTTCTAAAAGGATAAATTTTCAATATTGGATATCTTTCCATGTGAAAAATTACTTGATTGAAGTATTTTTCTACGTTTAGAATTACATGGCATGGAATTACACCTTTCATGTTACCAAAAGTGATGAGATTCTTAAGGCAATTCAAGAAATCTTTCAACACAAGCCTTTCATGCTTCATGTAGAGACCTGCAAAGCAGTTATAGTTCAGTCTCATAAAAAATCAATACAACTATTCCAGGATCCAAAGGTCTTCCAGTAAATCAGCATTACCAGATCTAAAATCATCTGTGCCAATTGTAGCAGCTCCGTTCCTACTCATATGGCTGTCTGGCATTTTCTGAGTTTCTGGTTCTGCCTGGCAGTTTTCCTTGTCCTGGCCTACAAGAAGACTTGCAGTGTCACTGTGTCCTCGTTCTTGCTCGCCTGACGCATTATTATTGTCTGCAAATGGTTAATGCAGATCTCAGAAATCAAAACTCCCATTTCACTCGGCTCATTAAGCTTTTGTACTGAAAGTGCTGATGGACCCCACTGAGAATGTAATCAAACGTAAAAGGGCTTTGGAATTTGGGAATCACTAAGCATGAGAGATAATCAAGCTGACTAAAATATTTATGCAATTCTTTTTTTTTTGGCTCATGAGGAATATTTATCTACATTACTATGGATTAAATACAACAGAGGCACAACCCTTTTGGTTGACAATCTATCCTCATAAAAAAAATGTGGAAAAAGCAGTTACACTATCCCTATATTTAGTAGTTAGAGAGTGAGATAAATGTGAAATATATAGGCTGTTTGAGAATTTATGCTCCTACACCTCCTCCCCCCCACCAAAACAATGCACAAGGGAGTCACCGTATAAAATATTATAGATTAGAACCTACCTTTTGCTCTTCTACATAATTTATAATCAACAGGTAGCCAATGGTCTAAAAGGTGTTTCATGAGGTTGGGTTCTTCCCAATATACGATTAACTTAGCTCGAAACTTATATATAGCTAATCGATATAAAAAAAAAAATGATATCAGCTACTACTTTCGGATATTAAAATTCATAGCAAAGGATTCTAATATTTATTAGAATACTTTGCTATGAATTTTAATATCCGAAAATAGTAGCTGATTTAGCACCAACACTACAAGTTAAAATTCATAGCAAAGTATTCTAAAAATTGCTAACAACAAGATCTTAACTTGTAGTGTTGGTGCTAAATCAAGCGAACTGATAATTGCATATTTCTCCATGCTTTTTATGCATGCCAATTAGCACATCGAGGAGATATGCTAGAACCCATGTTACCACATTCTTAATATGTAAAATTACACCAGTCTTGTCACTTGTGTAATTTGAAGAAGTATGTTAATGGCACAGACCCAAAACTCACCGGAGGAATTTGTAATCCATTGGACACACACACTCACATATTCATATATGGTTACTAGTCGTGTAATTGATCCTTCATAACCTGATAGCTAATTAAAATTTTGTTAAGCCAATTATGATTCTTCTACTCTTAGCTCAGTCATATACCTGCACCTATTTGAGCAAACTCTGATACTAGAACCAAACATGAGCAGAGCTTTTTTGTGTCTTCTGGCTGAACGACATCTGCTAACAATGATCTTGCACCATAAGCAGCAATATCAGTTGTTATGGACAATGAGAACAAAATTTTCAAAGTGGCAAAATGAAACATCACTGGAAAATATATAAACCTGTATCTAAACTTTGGGGAATGCAGTACAGGAGAACCAATAACTTGACGAACAGGGTAAACAGACAAGGCAGACAATGGATCAGAATCACTGAGAGGATTCATTGGCTGAATGATGAAAACAGAAAAATTTAGAGCACGGAGATGGATAAGTGGAGCAATTTACCATAGCGATTGAGATTGTTGGAAGCAAATAAACTTTATCTGTGGATTTGGGCCTACTGAAGTTCTCAAGACCATGTACATGGGCAGCCAAGCTCTCTCATGCAAATTTTCATTGCTAAGTGATCTTTTATAGCTTATCCATGTGGAAATGATAAGCCCATATAATTTAAAGTGAAGGCATTCTCATAGTAGGAAAAACCAGATACATTTTCTCACCAACCGAACAGAAAAGAAGTGGTTTTAATCAGGATGCTAAAATAAAATACCTTGTGATGCAGTGTTAGCCTTTGAATTTGTGAATTCTTCTCTTTTGAATCAAGGAGTTCATGACCTTTTGTTTTCCCCAATCCTGGAGAGAATCTGTTTCCTAGTAAGTCAAAAGCATCAGATAAACCAGCATTGGCCTGTTGGATGCAGGTATTGGTATTAGAATGGTCGCCATGTAAAACAGCCAAGTACTCCTCAGATCCTTCAAAATTCTTGCAGTCCACACATTTGCAGTTATCAGAGCACAGTACGTTAGCTTGGAAGCATTCACAATACTTTTTAAGGCACCATGTTTTCTTGCAGTTACATCCCTTGTTGTGTTTCCCAACCATTGGGCTGACGTTTTCTTCATCCTGCACTAGTTCCAGAGTAGTCCAGTGTGGTTAACAGTTATCAGATGATGAATAAAACTTGAAAATATATCTGATATTAAATTTACACGTGTCAACCAAAAAAGGTAAAAGAAAGAAATGAATATCAAGAGATGTTTAAAGGAAGGTATCATGAAAACATCACTTCTTTAATTCTTTTGTAATTTTTGAAGTTTCAAAAGAGAAGGATGACATGAAATCCAATTGGCATTGAGCAGTGACATTTTCTCTCACTGTGTGTAGGAGGGAGAGAGAACCACGTCCTTGTAATTTAACAAAGAACTTAATAGGACTCATTAAATGAATCATTAATGAAAAATGCATCTTCAACATGAATGATTTAACTGCAGCAGCTGTGAAGAAAAAAATGTATTTTTCTCACATGAAATTTCTTGATCTCAGTGCTTTTCTGTTTCAACTTACCAAGAAAATCAAAATTGTATCAGTGGAAAGCAGCTAAGAGGTAGATCTTGAGTAAAGGCATGCACATCTTTCATTTTTGCCGTCCGCTTTTACTCACTCTCTCTCTCTCTCTTTCTTTTTTCATCTTTTTCTTTTTCTGGGTTGTTGTTGTTCTTATTGCTAAGAGCTCCCTGATTTTACTAAGAAACTAGAATGACAAAGAGTAATTAATTTTTATGCACACAACTTTAAACATGAGGAGGTTTCTATTGAGACCAATCTTAAAAATATAATTTCAAAAGAGCAACTGGACATAACTGTAATATAAACTTGCTGAAACACTAGCACAAGCACAACTATAAATCCTAAAGGTGAAAATCATACTACTCTTTTCCTATCAAACAACAGCAGTGGACTGTGCTTGAAGATGATCTTTTCCACACGAAGCTGCTTATATTTTTTCTAATTGGCACAAGAACACCGGGATGCAATGCAAATACAATCTCCTCAAGAAGTATATAGAATGACAAAGCTCAAATGAAGTACACATGATTGTTGTGGATAGCTTGAACACAAGAATAAGCAAACATTACCCAATGTTTGGCCCAAGAACGTTAATGCCAAATGCTTCAGAAAAAATTGACTACAAAATTAGTAGCTATCATGGTTACAATACTAAGATCCTACCATAATTTCTTTATGAAAGACAAACTAATTTTTAGATCTAGGAAAAGCTCATCAGTCCTTGTATAATTTCTCAAAACTCATCCTTATAAAGTTAGCTACACTTGAAAAATATATATTCACATATTCTTAACATATGTTCTTTTTATTTATAGTATAAATTCTGTCTTCCCTTTTAAGAACAAGCAAAGTGATTAGAGCGCTCTTTCCCTGTATGTAACTTTGTCATCAAAATCTCCTGTGAATTATGAATGTAAAGAAAAGTGAAATCCAATAGCTTTCTCAGCCTTTAGAGAAAAAACAAAGTGTTAGAAGTTTTGGGCTGGACCAACCCAAATGAGTATACCCACAGTGGGAATGGGTCAGTCCATTGGTAAGAGTTGTCCTTCTTGGTTTTCTATAAATAACTACCCAAAACTACCCATGCAAAGTCTATAAAAGAGAGGCAAAGGCTTGTTTTCAGAGATATAAATTTCAGTGGCGTTGTAGAGAATGACACACACCAAAGTCCATTTTCTCACTTCTCTCACATCAATTTTTATTATTGCATTTAGGTTATGGAATGGTGTGTTTTGTTCTTGTAACAAACACCACCATATGGGTTGTATCAATATTTTGTTCATGAGAGGTTGTACAATATAGTGTAGAACACTTCCAAAGATGTTGATTTGTGAGTTCAATTAAGATAGGTATGCAAAGAAAGAAGTCTTGTTTTTATTTTTATTTTTCCAACACAAAGAATTTAATGAAAGCATTCTGGTAATGACTTTATTACTGTAATAATATCAAAACTGAGATACTTAGATCTGAAGGAAACTATATTCATGTCGATTAGGCATCCACCTAATTCAACGAACAAAACCAAAAATGGCTCAAACATAAAGAATTAATCCAGTAACCAAACAATAGTTCTCTTGAACTCAAAAATTTTCATTTACATACCCTGTTATCCGGTGTTTTAAGGGGACTGCTGGCAATCTTAGGCTTGAATGCACCTGGGTTGCGCTCCAGAATACCTTCAATAGCTGCAATCCTTACATCCTCATTCTCAACATCGTTATAACAATTAGCACACTTGCATCCATCACAGTATATTCCACCAGCGAAGCACTCACAGTACCTGAATTTTTGGATAAGAACTTTGTAAGCAACTAGATCTAGTACAGCACACACTGCATTTTGAAGGTTGGACCATATAAAAAACACAAATTCACCATCCACCATTTAATAAAGAAAGTCATCCGGAGATATATATATATATATATATATATATATATTTATATATATATATAGGTGGTGGAAAAGACCAATTGGGGCAGCTTTGTTTTTAAAAAATCATTCTAAAATTAACTTTTATTCACAGAAATCGCTGTCCACTTATTTTTTTTCTGCACCATTCAAGTATGCATCCATGAGAAACTCTTTTTAGGGAGTAATGAATCATTGCTAAACAGGGAGATAGAAAGAGAGCAACTACAAATACACTCCCATGTAGAAATTAAAAGCAAACCAATACTGAGCCAATCATAGCTGTTGCTTATGAATCACTACATTCCTTTAAGGAACCTCCAATAAACTTACAGGTCATTTCTGTGGAACATACAATAATTTAGCAAAAATCCTAGCAGGTCACCTGCTTATTGTTATAAACAATTTCTGACTTAAACAGTTAGCAAAATAATTACATAATTAAAAGGGAAGTATTTTATTGCATACAAGTATGTCAGGCACTCACAACTTTAAGCACTTCGAATGCTTGCAAGTGCAATGTTTTTTACGCTTTGGAGTATCATTGCTTCCATTGATATTAAGCTGTGGCCGTGATCTTGGGGACTCAGAGTTTCTGCATAAAATATAGTAAAGGAAAATAGTAGACATCAAAATGACAGAGCAGAACATTAGAAAATTGTTTAAACTCAAAGGTAAGTCTGTGTTTAGCAATTCTATTTCTAAAACAGTATGATTTACAAGCAACAGGAGTTATCAAACAAAATTGTGAACTTTTTTTTTTTTAAACAAAATTTCTTTTCAAAAGTTTTTATTTTTTTGGTAAAATATTTAAAATTTCTTTTCTGTCATTGTAACTCGGTTTTCTCAGCAGCCAAACAGAAAATAGAAACAAAAACAAAGGACGAATCGCAGAAAACTTACATTGTGGAAAGAGGAATCCGTGGAGGCAAATGCGAATGCGGCACCGCCGAGATCGGCTTCACCGGAAACTCTGTGAAATCAAGCTGCCTAATTCGATTTTTTCGCGGGAAAACCACGGAAGCCTCTGTAACGGCTTTCCGCGTAGCTCCAACTGAACGCGGACGTTTTGGCGGGAAATATATGTTCTCAGTTTGCTCCATTATCAGAATTTCAGAACCTTCAAAAGTTTTCACAGAGAGAGGCTGTTGATGTTTTAGAACGAATAAGGAAGAGCTTTTTTAAGATTCGTTTGGCGACTCAGAAAATGGAGGAAAATAACGTACAGCAAGTTTTCTGAGCTGAGTTTTTCCACGGTTTGAAATCCAAAGCGCTACGCTGTGAAACGTTTAAAATTCACAATTTCACTTCACTTTACGTCCTTTCATTTTCCTTTTAGTTTTCTAAGCAACCAAACAGAATGTCAACGATTTTCAAGTTCACAACTACTTAAGACCTGAATAACAGTGAAGGCGGCGAATGTAGCCAGATTCCGGCGACTGCCACGTCGCAATGCTTTCAGGTTCGCCAGATTCCTGCAATCTCCGACTGTACGAAGAGAGAGAGAGAGAGAGATTTTAGAGCAAAAGATTGGGTTTTGGAGAAAGAAAATTTGAAATATGGAAGAGTGAAAGTAAGATTGGAGGTATTTATAGGCTTGTTTGAAATTACAAAGCTGTGGATATTGGACGGTAAGATGTGCGTTATATATTTTATCGGACGGCAAGGATCATATTGAACTGATCCAATGGTTTTAATTCAAAATTATGACTCTATGAGCAATGTTATTACGCACTAATACACAAACATCCTTTGAGCAAAATAAAAATAAAAATAAAAATAATACACACACATCCTATATAATAACACTAATACACACTTGTTTTTATCTAAAATCATGAGTTTAGAACGAAATCATGACTTGTTGTTTTAATGGATGGAGTGTGTGTAAAAGATATTTTCTCAAAATTATTGTGCAAGGAGAGTTCGCATCCTTTGGGTAGCTGCAATTGGGGAGAAAGCTATAAGTAAATTGTAAAATTTACTTATAAAATTGTACCACCCAACTCTTAATAATACATTACATTTCTTAATTAAATTCAAATACGTTGTTGTTGTTGTTGTTTTAATGGATAAAGTCCAAATAATATTATCATTTTGAATAACAATTAATTCAATGTAGTTATGTATTTTAATTTAATTAAAAAACTTTATAATAAGTTTATTACTTGATTAATATTTTTACATTTTTCCCCTTTCTCAGTCCTTAAAAAAAAAAGGGTTCGAGTAGAGGTAATTGCAATGACTTAAATGATAGTAGTAGTAGTAAAGTCGAGCTTAGTAACGTAAGCTTATAACTAATTGAGGAGAAAACTATAAGTAAATTGAAAAATTGTACCACCCAACTCTTTTTTATTTTATTTTTAGAGATACCACCCAACTTTTAATAATACATTATGTTTCTTAATTAAATTCAAACATGTTGTTGTTTTAATGAATAAAGTCCAAATAACATTATCATTTTGAACAACAATTAATTCAATGTAGTTATGTATTTAAATTTAATTAAAAAACCTTATAATAAGTTTATTACTTGATTAATATTTTTACATTTCCCCTTTTTCAGTTCTTTAAAAAGAAAGGGTTTGAGTAGAGGTAATTGCAATGACTTAAAAGATAGTAGTAGTACTTAAGTCGAGTTTAGTAACATGAGCTTATAACCAAGTAAGACATTAAAGTAATTGAAGATACGATAAAATCGGCTAGGTGGGATGAGGTGGTTGTTGGTTTGTCCCAAATGGACAAATGGCATAGGTCCTACAAATTTTTTGGTCGCCATAGAACTGAGAGTCCACCTTACCTAATCCCTAGCCATTTGGATAAATAGGTTGACCTGCATTTTTTTTTTTTTGCAAATTATTTGCAATAAATTGAGCTTTTTGTGAACAATTGTTCATTTCTTATTTCGCATTTGGAGTACCACTCATAAGACTCCTCACTTGCTGCAAGGGAGGAAGACATCCCCGTGGTATTCCACAAGACTTCCTTGCTTTACTGCAATTTCTTTATATGGAAGCCCCACGACCCTAATAATGATGCATATGACTTTAGAGAGGCTGATGAGAGAGAGAGAGAGAGAGAGAGAGAGAGAGAGAGAGAGAGAGAGAGAGAGAGAGAGAGAGAGAGAGAGAGAGAGAGAGAGAGAGAGAGAGAGAGAGAGAGAGATATCAAATTGGGTTATTTAAAGAAGGGGGGGAGGGTTGGGTTAGGGAGATATTAAAAGATACCAAAATGTGTTGTTTTTATGAGTTTGGTTGTCAAGAAAGTGCAAGAACAAAAATGAAAAAAAAAATTTACTATTTTTTTCATTAAATTCATCATTTTATTTTATTTTTAAATTTTTACATTGCTTTTTTGTTGTCAAATTTTTTAATAATTGAGATGATGACAAGGAATAAAATGAAATATTATAAAATTAAAAAAATAATCGAGAACTAAAATGAAAATTTAAAAACATAAGGACCAAAATAAATTTCTCCCCAAATATAGAGATAAAAAGGATATTTTTGCCTATATGAGTTTAATATATTCAAAAAGTTATAGAGTTTAACTTTCATACCAAAAATTGAGGAATGAAATTTAATCTAAACCATATGTGAGTGAAGTATGATCATTAGAAGGAGAAATATAATGAGTAAATTTATATTAAAATAAATTATTAATCAGTCAAACTGTTAAAGTGAGAATTAAATTAATTACCTAATCTAATCTAGGCAATTATTTAGACTCCAAATTTTAAATTACGTCTTAATCAATTTTTTTGGTTAATCTAACAATTAATCCCAAGTTTAAGTGATTAGCCAATTTATTATGGCATGGGTGATACGCATAGCATGGAAAAACATATAAAAGCATGTAAAATAAACAACCCACATAAAAGCAACCACAAGATAACACATCTATGTGTTATCAAAGAGACAGACAAATCCAAGTATTGGGCATAAGAACCTTTACTTGGTTTAGGTCGCTAAATAGATCCCTTAAGATAAATAGTTGCAATACAATTTGACTAAAAAACCCTTCAACTATGCAATAAACTTGTACTTGAACCCTCCAAATTCTAGCTAGCAACAGACTTAACAAAATCCTCTCTATGTTAGCTTCTGACCAAGCTTTAGTTACATCTTCAGGCCATCAAGGCTAGTTGTGGGGTGCTCCAATGATTTCCCAATCACCAATTAACTCACTTAACTTTGGAAGTAGTGAAGGTAATGGTGGTATCAATCTCTTCTCCAAGATATGTGGCTATGTAGACTATAGAGAAGGAGAAGGTAGAAAAAAATGGATATATAGATTAGGGTTTATCTTGACTCTAAAACACTTGGCCTGTTTGGATGGAGGGGAAAATGAGGGACAGTGGAGAGGGGTAGAGTAGAGTTAGCTAAAAATAAACTAATTCTGTGCTAAATCTACTCTACTCTACTCTATTTTTCATTTCTCTCCACCAATCCAAACGGATCAGAATCAACTAGGAATTTCATGGTATTTAAATTCGTGGGAAATAAGGCTAAAGCTTTGTTAACAAAGTGTTAGGCGAAATTGTTCCAACTTCTTTTCAAAAAATTGCATTTGCCAAACAAGTAACACTCCAAAATTGCTTGACCAAAATTCTTTAACATGCAGTTTTAACTTCAGTTTGAACCCTCTTTAACCCAATACAAATCAATTGATCAAGAATCAAGGAAAAATTATCATGAAATTAGTCAACAATTTAAAGATCTGAACATAAATTATTATCTTATTCATAAAAATTAATATAAAACAACAAATAATTGTTAAAAAGGATTTTGGTGTGTTTTTAAAATTATTTATAGTGTTGGTTTTGTTCCTTTGATAATTTATAACTACTTCTAATAAAGGTGAAATTTTCTCCGGAATTTTCTTGTGTACGGTTTGTTTAAAAAAGACAGAGAAAAAGGAAAACGACGACGTTTCGTTCGTCTTCATTCATCAAGACCAATAGTATAGTACTCTAGGAGTGTCATGGAACTACACCGTATGTTAACTTAACATACACAGAGAGCCATTATAGAATTTAGATCGACCCCCCCTTCCCTGTCCCTATCCTTTTCTTCCACAGGGAAAGAAAACCCACTCTCACCTCTCTCTCTCTCTCTCTCTCTCTCTCTCTCATTTTTTTTGGAGCCAAAATCATTTTCATTAGCTCAACCAAACAAACACAAACACAAACATCGTTGATTTGATTCTCGCCAATTTCAATTCTCCACCGTTGATCTCCATCTCAGATTCTCATCACCAAAATCCGATCTCAACGATGTGAAGCTTGCTATGCTTGCTTGGTGATCAAATCTAAATCCCTTCGATTCCGAACAAATTTTTTTTTGGTTTGTTTATTGTTGAAAATCTTGAATTGGCTATGGAAATGAATGCAGGGCTTCTTGATTGATGTGTGTGGATAGTCCGATTTAGAGAGATTTCGGTTTGGAATCAGAAAGAAGAAGAAGAAGATGGCGTGGTTTGGTGGGAGAGTTTCGTTGGGGAACTTTCCGGATCTCGCCGGAGCCGTCAACAAGCTCCAGGAGAGCGTCAAGAACATCGAGAAGAATTTCGATAATGCTCTTGGTTTCGAAGAGAAGTCTGGAGACAACTCCGAATCAACCACAGAAGGTTTTCTTTCTTTCTTTAAACATGTCATTGTTTTCTTGGATTTGCTAATCACATTTTTAAAATTTTTGCACTATTGAAGTTGAATTAATTTAGGTTAGGTTAGTTTATTTGGATTAATGAGCTATGATAGCAATTTTGTTGTAGGATTTTTAGGAATTTAGGACTAAATTAGATTTATTGATCTGATCTTGAAGGGTTGTTGAATAGAGTTTGATTTTTGAGGATTTAAGCAATAAAAAAGATTGGATTTTGAATGTGTTTAATGGCTGTTAGAATGAGAAAGAAGAGCATTCTATGGAAGATATTAAGAATCGTTTTTTTTTTTTTTTTGAGATTTTTGTTTGAAAATTATACTACAATTTGGGGGAGATTGTGTAGTTCCAGTATGGATTTTTGGGACCTAATGAGTGTCGGTTTGTAATTCTTTAAGGGTACTCGCATTTGAGTGTACCTTCTTTCTAATAAATTATTCTCTTACTTATCAGAAAGAATGAGATCAAAGAAAGATAAACACTCGGCAATCACACTTAGGTTTTCCTAAGCGTAAAGCTTAAAGTAAGTTGTTGGAATTTATTAAAATAAATCTCACTATCTCCTAAATAACATTTTACGAGAAAGACTAGGATTTCTAATAACAAAGGAAAGTAAGTAAGAGCTTATAAACCAAATAGAAAAAGGACTCGAAACATAAAATAAGACTAATGGGCATCTGGAACAGCCCATTATAGCCCATTCTAGAAAATATGGAAATCTCTTAACTACCCTTATTTCTTAAAATATAATTTGAACCAGCTTTCTTAAAATAAAAAACCTTAAAGTAGCCTATGAAAGGTGCCAAGAAGGTCTTATATTGAATCTAGACCACAATTCTTAAATCTTTTGGTACCTAATCTTATATTTCCTTGAACTCTTTACAGTCTATGCTCTACATCAAGTTGGTAGGCTTGTAATTTATAAGGTTTAATTAAATTCTGAAAACTAGGTGACAATTAGGCATTTAGGCTCACTATACGTCTGAACGACTAGCATATGTTTCTGCCATCTAGAATACCTTTCCCAATAGAGGATATTGTTCCATTGTTCTAAATCTTAAAAATTTGATACAAATCACATGCGGTAAAAGAGAATGATAAATGTAGTATCTTGAATCCGTAGAAGTAAATTTTTTTAATTTTAAAAATACCTATTCTAGAGCCTTGTAGCTTTGTGGCATTGCTTGCTCTCGTTTATGAGGAGAACTATGGTTTCTAAACCCTCTTCCCTTATTGTTGTTGAATTATAAAATTAAAAAATAATTTTTTTGAGATACATTAGCGAGTCTGGCATTGGCTAAAATGGGTTTAAAAATTTAAATTCTGACATATTGGGATGCTGATACCACAGATCTCAATATTTGTATTGTTAATGGTGTGAGGTGGTGGTTCAATCAGTTTCTTTTTGGAGCATTGGCTATAAGTAACATTTGTGAATGGTAATTTTATTATTACTCTTCAAGTGGAAGTGCTTTTGATGTGCTGTTACATGCACCTTGTTGATATGTGTCTGTAATTATGTTAAAATGGCATTTGGTTCGTACTTTTTCAATGTGTATGGAGCTACTCCTTAGGACAAATGCATCAAATTCAGAAATCATTGGAAAATAAATTTGCTTTATGGGCTGTTTGTCTAGGGGGACACATTAAAGTTTTGCTATTTTATGCCTGTCAGTATTCTGATTATTTTAGTTAAAAGTTCTCAAGATGCAAGCTCGTGTCCATTAGACTGATTTTAGCTATTTTGTCCTCTCTATGCTTGCCAGCATCAGGTTTATGGCCTTCTGGCACTGACAGGAAAGCACTATTTGATCCTGTCATGGCCCTTATGGGGCATAAAAGTGAAGAAAGTACTGGAGAATCATTGCAAAAGACAGAATCTTCTGAGCATACACCTGCAGTTGAGGAACCATCTGGAAAACCTGAATCTCCACAGCATAAATCTGAAGTAGAGGAAAAAGAAGAAAATGAACACGACAGATCTCTCCATTCTGCAGCAGAACAAGCCATTACAGAAGAAGAAAATGAAGTACCTGAGGTAGACAGAGATGCCGAGCATCCAGAGATGGCAGGGGGAACAGATAATGTGATTTCAAACCTGACCAAGCTGAATCTGATTCATTACCTATGCCTGTTATACAACCTGAACCCACCAGTCAGGATGGTGAGACATTGGAATCTGTTGGCAATCTACAAGAGAATTTAGAAGTGGGACCTTCCGAAAATTCAGAGTTGGTGCAAGCCAAGTCAGGTGCCATTGAAGTAGATCAAGTTGATAGTAGTACCATTTTGACACACGAGGCAAGTAATGTCGTTGATATGAGTGAAAGCATGGATGAACTGAAGACACAAGTAGATAGCACAGATAAACATATGTTACAAGCAGAAGAGGATACAGAGACAGTGGTTCCAGTTCAAGCTGAGGCATCAATTGATAGCCATGCTGGAGGTGCAACTGAGCCCTCTGGTTTACATTCCGTTTTCACTGAGGAGACTGCTAGCACTGGTGAATCATCTAATGATCAATCACCCATGTACTTCCTTCAGACGAGGCTTCAGCGAGAGTGTCTGAATCAGTTTCTCCTGGAAGTCATGACATTGTTAAAGCAGTTGAAGTGGATCAGCAAGCCAATGATAATGTGACCAACATTAAAGAGCAAGAGTTGAGCTCAGGAACAAATGTCTCTGACTCTTTAGATACTGTGCTTGAATTGGAGAAGGTGAAGAAGGAGATGAAAATGATGGAAACTGCATTGCAAGGTGCTGCTAGACAAGCTCAGGTATTTCACGAGGCCCAAATATTCTTGTAGGGTAAGACTTACATATGAGATTCAGACTTGATTCATGGCGTTTCTTAGTGTTAAAACTAGTTGGATGCGATCTCATCATGTGTAGGACTGATAACTGGTGTAGGTCCCCATAAGATATTTTTAAATCTTAATGTATCGTGAGTAGATGACTTTCGATTATCTTTTTGGAGAACTAAAGAAGATTCCGCTGGTCTGTTGATTATCCTTGTTCTTACACCAGTTGGATACTTGAGGCGAGGTTCTACCACTCCTAGACCAGCACAAAGGCTAACATGCATCAATGCTCAAGACACTCAATATCCTAATCAATTCACCCCATCTCTCCTTTGAGTTCATTGAGCACAAATATATATAAGTATTCTTTCTTGTATTAGTAGGTATTAGAACTCTTAGTTTGACTAGTAAACTGAAATTCTAATGAAAGACTTACTTGGACTCAAAGATAATAAAACCTAAGATACTTAGGAGTTAGGGTCTTTTAGAAAATTCTAGACTCAACTAAACTATCAAAATACCCTTAATTCATAGGAATTGCAAAAATTACAAATTTGCCTCTGAATCTAAAATTGACCATAACCTATTAAATATAAACCCAAATTAAGAACTTCTTTAATCAGACACGTGACTAGTACCTTAAAACAACATGACTTTTACTTCAATTGAACTTTACATGTGTACTCCATAAAATAAATATTGAATGGAAGAATTTGTGAATTAGTAGCAAATCAATCTTTAATAATTGCATCAAGACATTTTATGTTACATCGTCCACGTTTCTTTCATTGGTTCATTGGATATCTATAGGGATTCTTATTTGTTTGGTTTTATGTTTTTAGGCAAAAGCTGATGAGATTGCGAGGATGATGAATGAAAATGAGCAACTCAAATCTGTGATTGAGGATTTGAAGGTATGTGCAATTATACCTTTTGTTCTGTAAATATACGTGGTAATAGTAGGGATGCATTTATCATGATATACTCATGGTAAATATACGTGGTAATAGTAGGGATGCATTTATCATGATATACTCATGCATGTATGTATAATAGTAAGGATGCATTTATTATGATGTACTCATGTACATATTTATGTTGAAGAATTGTTATGCATCCCTAGTTAACTGATTAATGTACTTGTGTAGTTTATTAAAAGAAATTTATAACTGTATTGTTGGTCGGTTTTATTCACAATTAATAGATTTTCAGTGTTTCATAATTGGTAATTTTACCTAAAACACCTATGTTAATTTTGTTGATGGTTTATGATTAATAAGTAAAGAATGCTTAGTTTTGGAATATTTATTATTAAATTTGTTTTTCTTAAGCAAAATTATATATGCTTGTTCTTGTGATTGCCTTTCATTGTGTGTTTCAAGTTTGGACATGTTGTTCGGGTTTTCTTGAATTTTGGTTTCCAATGTGGGCTCATATATACTCCTTATTGCTGATTGTTATATATCTATTATTCTTTTCCCGTCCATTTTCTGTTTGATTGTAGGCATCTTTCAAATTTTTTTTTTGATAAGTAACATTAAAAATTTATTGAAAAAACACAGCCCCCGACACAGATTTTGTGCACCAACCACCCCACTCATTCCCGTACTTCGCCCCAATGACCCTTCTCCGCAGGGGATCATTCTCCAAACCATAACTCCACAACCATTTGGCTAGTAAGCCAGAATTTAACCTTCTCAAGCACCAAATGCCTAACCCTCCATTCTTCACTGGCCTACAAACTTTGACCAATTTACTAAATGAATTTTACGATCTTCCCCAATACCAGTCCAAAGAAAATCTCTTTGTAATTTTTCCATCCTCTTAGCTACCTTAACTGGAATAGGGAGAAGAGAAAGGAAATATGTAGGTAAGCTAGAAAGAGTACTCTTAATAAGGGTAACTTTACCCCCCTTGGATAAATACAACCTCTTCCAACTAGCTAGCCTTCGCTCCATCTTCTCCAAAATAGGATTCCAAATTGTCTTATCTTTAAAAGTAGCACCCAACGGAAGACCTAAATATTTCAGCAGAAGAGCAGACTCCCTACAGCCCAAAATCTCCACTAACTCATGAAGATTAGGCACATCCCCAACTGGAACCAATTCAGACTTCCTAAATTAATTCTTAGCCCCGACATCTCCTAGAATCTAGAGAGAATCCCACGTAGAGCTGTAATATGAGTGCTGTCGGCGTCACAGAAAACAAGTGTATCATCCGCGAACAATAAATGAGACACCGTCATCAAGGAACCAGCTGCATTCCCAACTGTGAAACTCGAAAACTGACCAGCTGCAGTAGCCACAACCAACATATGGCTCAAGGCCTCCATGACAATATCAAAGAGAAATGGGGATAAAGGATCACCTTGCCGAAGTCCTCTAGAACTCCCAAAAAAGTCAGATGGACAACCATTGATCAAAATGGAGAATTTAACTGTTGAAATACAACACCTGATCCACCTTCTCCACTTTTCGAAAAATCCACACTACTGTAGCAAAAACATGAGAAACTCCAATTCACATGGTCGTACGCTTTCTTGATGTCCAGCTTGCACAACACCCCCGGCACCCCCCCGCCTTCAATTGACTGTCTAGACACTCAGAAGTAATAAGGACGGAACCTAAAATCTGACGACCTTTCACAAAGGCATTCTGAGATTCTAAAATAAGACCGTGAACCACCCTTCGCATTCGATTGGCTAACACCTTAGCAATAATCTTGTACAACCCACCCACCAAACTAATAGGTCGAAAGTCTTGGACATCCACAGCATCAAATTTCTTAGGAATGAGAGCAAGAAAAGTAGCAATAAGGCACTTTCAAACACAGCATGGGCATGAAAAACATGAAACACATTCATAATATTAGTTTTCACCGTGCTCCAACATGACTGAAAAAATGCCATTGTAAAACCATCCGGACTTGGCGCTTTATCACCTTTGAAATCATAGACCACTCCAAATACTTCATCCTCATCAAAAGGTCTGTCCAACCAAGTGGCATCTTCCTCAGAAATTCTAGAAAAAACGACCTCATCAAAAGAGGTCGGTGTACCTCATTCTCTGAGTATAACTGCCTATAGAAATGAGTAATGCACCCCTCAATGATCCTTGATCCGTAGATAACTCTCCATCCACCATAAGCCTATCGATAGTATTGCATCTCCTATGTGAATTTGCAATACGATGAAAGAATTTGTGTTCCTATCTCCCTCTTTAAGAAATAAAGCCCTAGATTTTTGCCTCCAGCAGATCTCTTCCAATAAAGTTGATTTTTCTAACTCTTCACGAATTTGATCATTTTCCCTCCTTTCCTCCGCTGTAAGAACACGATCATCCTCGATAACTTCCAACACGCTAAAATCCTTCCACAAGTTTTGCACCTTGAGACTTATATTTCCGTGAACTCCTCCACATTTCATCTCTTCAAATCCAATTTCAACATCTTCAGCTTGTTGGCCAAAGAAAAACTAGGAGTTCCATGGAAATGATAGGATTCCCACCATGAACTCACCCTTCCCAAAAAGCCCTCATCATTTAACCACATGTTCTCAAACCTAAAAGGTTTTTTGCCTCCGTGTAAATTCCCGCCCTCAAGAAGGATTGGAAAATGATCTGATATCAACCTAGGTAGTCGGCGTTGACAAACAGATGGAAATATCTCCTTTGAATTTTCTGACAAAAGAAACCTTTCCAATCTAGATCTTGCAGCAACCTTTCCAGAGTTAGACCAAGTGAAATTCCCCCCAACCAAAGGCAGATCAATAAGACTTTGCTCGGAAATAAAAGCTGAAAACCGAAGCATAGCTGAAGTGAAATTTGCAGAACCAGAATGTTTAGAAGGAAATCGCACCACATTAAAATCACTACCCACACACCAAGGCACATCCCACCAACTACCTAAGCCAGATAACTCCTCCCATAAGAAACTTTTGTCTCTATCACTATTGGGTCCATAAACACCAGTGAAAGCCCAAACGAAATGATCCACCACATTTTTGAATTTACAAGAGACGGAGAAACGACCCACCGCTTCCTTCACCTTATTCACAACCCTGTTGTCCCACATCAATAAAACCCCACCAGAAGCACCCATAGAACCTAAGTAGAGCCAATCCACATGTTGACCCCCCCCCCCCCCCCCCCCCCCCCCCCAAAAAAAAAAAAAAACTACAAATGACACCTCTATTAATTAGCTCCATCTTTGTTTCTTGCAGACAAACAATATTTGCTTTCCACTTTCAAATCAAATTTCTAACCTAAAGCCGCTTATCCTGCTCATTCAACCCTCTCACATTTCTTTTTTCAAGAAACAATTCTCAAATTCTTTGATGCATTACAACAGCCCGATCCGTACTAGCTTTGACTCCTCCTCCTCACCCCACGAGCTCATTAAACTCTTCAATTCACGATGTCCTTTGAGCCCAGCCTTACCCATCTTCCTCTTAGAGTCTACATCAATCAACCACTGTTTTCTTCGCTCTTCTAAAGCTAATAGCAAACCTGTAACTTGTTCTTCAAACCCCTCAAGCGAGGTTCCAACAGATTTCTGGAAAGCTTTAATTCTATTAGTTACCCAAAGTGACAACCTGGTGTTATCAACATCCACCTTACCCCCTATCTTCTTAGTTGTGGGAATCTCCTTACCCATTGAATTATCCATCGCTAGAGGTGCCACTTCTAGTGGTTCACCTAAATGTTCTCAATCCAATAACCCCTCATCAGAGTCCCACATCTCTCCCTCTGACCCAAAACTAGAGACAACAGAGCCCGCAACACCCTCATACTCAGAAGCCCAACTAACAGTATGTCCCTCATTAAAAAGAGAAGCCAAACTTGGATTAACTACACCCTCCAATGCAGGCTGATCCGACACAGACTCAGGGGAACGATATGCGGAAAGCAGAATAACTATTTTCCTCCCATCCCGAAGTTTGAGCATCCAATCCTTAGAATTACCCCATGTTTTGCTCAAATCCCCAACAAAATCACTGATTCTAGGACCAAGATCGTGAGGCACTTTGGTGAACATCGGTTCTGAAATCTCCGATACCTCTGCATGCTGAGCTGACACTACTGAAATAGTCTCGAAGTTCCCCTCTTCTGACCCCATTCCTACTGCGTCACTCGTCGGGCTGCTAGAACCCACCTTAAGAGTGAAGGGTGGCGGCTGAACTGGTAGCTCCCTTGAGAGCAACGGAGGAAGCCCACAATCTATGCCAAAAGTAGTGGAAGGAAGAGACTCCAAAGACCCAGATCCAGGAACCACCTGATACGGCACCGAGAGAGAAGGGCCAACTTCTGTATTGTTCTCACAAGCAAGAGGCAAAGACCCAAACCCCGGATCATGACAACCCGAGACACTTGGCTGATGAGATGAAACCACACACGACTGAACCGCGGTGTTGCAAGCGAAGGAGGAGAATGCCTTCGAAGACGCAACCCCAGGCACCTGTTTCGCTGTATCGGAAAAGACCGAAGCTCTTGGCTGAGTTTCACCCAGTATAACGTGGATGGGTTTAGAACTAATATGCTGTAACCCAGACTTGTGACCCAAAGCTTTATGAGGCCCAGCTTGGGCTTTGGGCTTCCAAGCAGCAAGGGGCCTTGGCCCACTTCCATTTAACAACACAGTTTTAAAACTGTGTCTTTTCCTAGGTTGCACGGACACGCCATTTTTGGCGTCGTGTCGGTGTCGGACACGTGTCGGACACCGGAACGGGTACGACTCGCCGGATTCCGGTGTCCGGCGAGTGTCTCTTTTTTTTTTTTTTTTTTTTTTTTTTTTTTTTTTTTTTTTTTTTTTTTTTTTTTTTTTTTTTTTTCGCTTCTCCGACACGGCGCCGACACGGCTCCGACACGTCCGACACGCCAGTAGTGGAAAAAAAAAGAAAAAAAAAAGAGAAAATCACAGTTTTTGACACCCACAGGAGCTAGATCGGGCCGCCGCCGCTGCCGCTGCCCTCTGTCCCTCGCCAGAGCTAGATCGAGCCGATCGGCGAGCTCCATAAACGTCGACGCTGTGCCCTGGCCGGCTGTCCCTTCCGATCTCTCTCTCTCTCTCTCTCTCTCTCTCTCTCTCTCTCGGCGTGGACAACAGGTCCGATCGCCCTCTGTCCCTCGCCGGAGCTAGATCGGGCCGATCGGCGAGCTCCATAGAGGTCGACGTAGGCGCCGTGCCCTGGCCGGCTGTCCCTTCCGATCTCTCTCTCTCCCTCGGCGTGGACAAGAGGTCCGATCTACTCTTTTTTTTTTTTGTTCTTTCAGATATTGGTTGGTCTTGGTCCTTTTGTTCTTTCAGATAGTGGTTTTGGTTCTTTTGGACCTTTTGGTGAACGGGTGGTGTACTGTTATTTCTTTATACGAGTGAAAGCGTTTTTTTTTTTTTTTCATCCCATTCTCACAGTCTTGATTTATACTGTTACGGTATTTCTTTACTCAACCTTTTATTTTGTCTTATAAATTATAATGTTTATTATAAATTTAGTGATTTTTATTTGTGTGTCCTAGTATAATTTTATTTTTTATTTAAGTTAAATATTGTAGGTGATTTTACTAAAATAAATAATAAAAATGAAAAATCAGCCGAGTCAGTTGCTCATCTGTAGAAATATGTTCCTAATATTAAAAAATATACCTAAATATAAAATTTAATTAATTATTTAACCGCCGTGTCCCCACCGTGTCGTGTCCTTATTTTTCAAAAATTGCCGTATCCCTGTGTCAGTGTCCGTGTCGTGTCCGTGTCCGTGTCCGTGTCCGTGCAACTTAGGTCTTTTCTCTCCATTGGGCTTAACAGCAACCAGGCCCACCTCCTTAATCTCAGAAGATATTACAACCCACTTCCCTTCATTCCCACGTTCCACATGCGAGGAAATATCCATGGTCAGAGTTGTATTAACGCTAGTATTCTCAGCTCCATTGATGACCGACGTGAAATCCGCTCCAACTTGTGTTGCAACAACCAATTCTAACATGCACGAATGAGTTCGGGGTGAGATTAAATGCGTTGAGATAATCTACTTTATATTGTTTTTTTTGTGTGTGTGTGTGTGTGTGGATAATCTACTTAATTTGTCTGTTTGTTGAACATCTTCTCGTGCAGTTTTATTGATTTGAAATAAGTTGGTCCCCTGCAGACATCTTTCAATTGAACATGTTAGGGATCATATACTCCTTGTTTGAAAGATACTGCCCTCCCCCTCTTTTTTCAAAACACTCACATTTAACTTTTGAAAACTATGGAACAGAGAAAATCCAATGATGCAGAAATTGAGTCTTTGCGAGAAGAATACCATCAAAGGGTTGCAACTCTCGAAAGGAAGGTATGTTTTTCATGAATTTTTGTTTTCATTTATGATTTAATTAAGCTGAGCTGCTGAGTCTTAATCCTTAATCTTGTGAGGCCGATGAGCTCTAGATCAATTGGCACCTCCTCCCCTTGCAATTGCTAGGTGGAGGTTGAGGTCATGGGTTTAAGCCCTACCGTCTAGCTTATCAACGGGGAAAAAAAGTCTTAATTTTGTGAGAAATTGAAGATTCTTGGCTGAATCGTCTTTTTGAATTTTGAATCTTTATTTCTTCAAAATATGAGTAAACTATGTTCATATTTCATAAAATAGCATGCTGTGCTCATTTTGTAATGCTAGATATGATTTTTAAATATTTTAAGTCCTCCTAACACCCATTGAGGGAGTGTTCTTGTCAAGTTTTTGATACACTGCTGACTGTGATGATTTTTTTTTGGATAAGTAATGAAATTGTATAAATCCAGAAAAAACGAGTCACGCAAGTATACAGGAAATATACAGGGGTAAACAATCAGTTACAAAAGTTACATAAATATAATAAATCAACAATAGAAAATAAAGAAAGGTTCCTCATGGTTGACAGTCAAGCCAATAAGGTTCTAAAAATGAATATCTTGGGATCAGGCATAGAATTTTCGGTGTTGTCAGAACTCCTGCTATTCCTTTCCTTCCAAGTGCACCACATCAAGCAATGGGGGATAATCATCCAAATATGACTATTCTGTGATGACCAAAACGACCTTGCTGACTGTGATGTTATCTTAGTTTTATAGCAACTACATTTATTGTATCACTTCGTTTATACAAATCAAAAACACAAACACACACACAAAAAAAAGCAACGGTTTTTAGTGACATAGATGTTAACTTTCTATCATGCAATTCTTGTTTTGTATTGTATTTTTTAGTTAATTATTGGAATCATATATCATATCATGCACCATACGTACACTTAAATGTATTGGTTAAAAGAAAGCGTAATGTGAATGCAAGAAAAGATATTGAACTACAACAAGTAATGTTCTTATACCTGACATTAAATGTAATGTACCATGCCTTTATTGGTAACTTCAAGATTCAACTTTATATTGCATTGTTTTGAGTAATAAAATGCAGGTGTGTTATCATAATATTTCTAAAATTAAGTTTTTTCTGATCTTTCACCTAATCCATTCATTCAAATAAAGCAAAGCCTTAATTCTCAGCCTCAAATATCCATTCTCAATTTTGAGTGATATCTAACACCACATCAAGCGATGGGGGATAATCATCCAAATATGACTATTCCGCGACGACCAAAACGACCTTGCAGACTGTGATGTTATCTTAGTTTTATAGCAACTATGTTTATTGTACCAGTTCGTTTATACGTATCAAAAACACAAACACACCAAAAAAAAAAAAAAAAAGCAACGGTATTTAGTGACATAGATGTTAACTTTCTATCATGCAATTCTTGTTTTTTATTGTATTTTTTAATTAATTATTGCAATCATATATCATATCATGCATCATACACACACTTAAATGTATTGGTTAAAAGAAAGCGTAATGTGAAAGCAAGAAAAGATATTGCACTACAACAAGTAATGTTCTTATACCTGACATTAAATGTAATTTACCATGCCTTAATTGGTAACTTCAAGATTCAACTTTATATTGCATTTGTTTTGAGTAATAAAGTGCAGATGTGTTATCATAATATTTCTGAAATTAAGAGTTTTCTGATCTTTCACCTAATCTATTCATTCAAATAAAACAAAGCCTCAATTCTCAGCCTCAAATATCTGTTCTCAATTTTGAGTGATATCCATATGGTTACCCTATTCAGCAATCAGCTAAGGGAATCCTTTGAACACAACAAATCTGTGTTTCGTAGTTCCTAGTTTCAAGTTACAGATTTCAGTGCTTCATTGGTTTGCCTTTAAAGTCAATATCTCAATTTTCTAAAAAACTTTCACACAAAAATTTTGTTTTGATTAAAAAAAAAAAAAGTATAATTATTAGTGAAGTACCTCACAAGAAATTTTAATCTCTTAAAAAATGTCTTAAATCAATTCTGCTGAGGAACTACCAAAATGTGTTAAAGTTTGTTCAAGATGTTTTTGATGTATTGTATGATTTATGATTCAATCAAGATTATGGGAGAGACATACTCTTTTACATATGAATTTTATGTAATTGTATGGAAGTTTCTTTGCATGACATTTTTTTTAATATATATATGTATATATAAGTATAAAAAGAAAAAAAACTATTTGTGTCATGCAAAGTAACTTCCTGTGTCCTTTTTTGGCTGTTAGTAAAAAAATTTTCTAGTTTCTACTATACAAAGTTACAGGCTAATGAGATAACAAAATAAAGTGGTTATATGCAGTTTACAGCAAAATTGAAATTCCAAGTGTAAATGGGGGCAGATGTTTTTAATATGGTTTCTAAAGAGAGTATAATTTATCAACATGATTTTGGGGATAGAGGGGGAATGTGTCTTGTTAGTTTAACATATTGTTTTATTTGTTATCATTAAAATACTGTGGCATTTATGACAACAGGTTTATGCTCTTACTAAGGAAAGGGATACACTTAGGCGAGAGCAAAGTAGAAAAAGTGATGCAGCTGTTCTTCTGAAAGAAAAAGATGAAATAATTAGTCAGGTTATGGCCGAAGGTACAGATGCGTAAACTCTTAGTACCCTATATATTCTGTTTCTTTTTCAACAAAATAAGTTCTTTCATCATCATATCTTTTTGGTGAATATGAAGGTTATTTGTTTATGATAGGTTCATTATATGGGCTTGTGTTATTGAGAGGCATGTCTTAGATACATCAATATTTTATAGAGGAAATATCTGTTACAAATCTTTGCATGTGGTGCAAATTTTTGGCTAATTGGCTGCAGCCCAAATGACTTTTCCATCCCCTTAAAAACCAGTGGTGGGTGAGAGGTCACTGGTTTTAATTTCATAGGCCATAAAATTAAATTAAATTAAATTAAATTTTTTTACTTATTAAAAAAAAATTCCAAGTGAAGAAAAAGAAGGAATTTATGGCCTTATTTGAAACACGGGCATGGATGCTGATCTGCATCAGGAACTTGTTAAGGGTCATGTGGTTTTTGCATATTTTCCAATGGTTATTGTTCCAGTCAACTTGAATAAGATACCTCATTGGTCAACAACTTTTTCTGTCTCAAAATGAACATGGGAGGATATGAGACCGGGAAGGCAAGCATGCTTGGTACAGTAAAGTTATATACTGTTTCAAGGATGACTTGAGGTTTGTTTGGTGAAGGAGCTTACCCGGGCAAGATAGTGGGTGATGAAAGAGGCTGGTTGGATAGAGGTTAGGGTGGTACAATAGAGTGAGTGGAGTGGAGAGAGGCGCTCGGTTGCATTTGCCATGAATATAGTGATTTTGTGAAAGATGCCTATAAGGCAGTTGTATAGTTGATTTGCAGCACATGGAAGCTTGGACATTGCCGCAGAGCATTGAGCCATTGGGGGCTGCGGCTGGAATAATGCATGTTGCGTGACAGGATTTTGAAGAACTCTCTCTTCTTTTTGTGAAGCTAGTGGGGTGGCACAGCTATCAATGAGTTAAATGTTTGTTTCCTCCTTCAACAGCCTTTATATGAGCTCCTAATCGAAGTACCTAATATTATTCCAAAGATGGTGGCTGTGACTGAATAGTGGCAACAGAAACTAGTTTTTTGATTCAACAACTATCCAAATCTTAGATGTAAGGACGTGGCTATATCTGTATATGTTTTTAAATACATATCAAACATATGCAGAAGAACCACATATGGAATTAGTGATTATGAAACAAGAAAATAATTTTTAAGAAAATTTTTTTGCACCCTCATCATATTCTCTTTTTCAGCTAAATAAGGGTAAATTTTTATTGTTAGCATTTGCACGTGTCAGATTGTAACACATTGCTGGTAGGAAATGTCTTGTCCTTCGGTGTTTGCTATGCCATATTTTTTCAGCAGGAGAAGAGTTCTACAAATTATAGGATTGTGGTGGTAGTTTTTTCAAGAACTATTATCAATTGTATGGATCTATTCATGGTGCCAAACATTGTTTGAGGTTCCAGATTGCAATTTATTCTCTCTTAGCACTTTTAGGGCCTGTAGTCTGAAAATTCCATGTGTCTTAGGATTTGGGTGTGTAATGTTCTAACTGATAAATAATTGTTTTTGTTTGGTTGACATGGCAAGTTGATATGATGCCCTGCTGCTGCAGTCACTTTATGGGTTTAGCGAAGCATTAAACTTTGAGATGCATTCTTTTGTTAGGCTGAGAGGTGTTATTATCGCACTTTATGAGCCTAATGTTACATGAGCTTCCTCTGTACAGTTGGAAGGGCTTCTTACTAGATTTGCTGGTTTCCAGGCCAGTATTATTACATATGTTACTAGAGTACTATTTCAGCCATGCTAACCTACCAAGTTAATATCTCACATGCAAACCATCATGACTACCTAAGGGGGAAAAAGGAATGTTAATTGTTGTAGATGTGATTTTCCTGATGTGAGAATTTGGAAGTCTATATATTAGAGGGTATACAAATCCATGTTTTATTTATTCTTAATTTACAAGGTAAAAAATTGCAAATTACACTCCTAAAGTTTGAGGGTGTTTGGATTTTATATCCTGAAGTTTTAGAATTTGAATTTTACTTCTTGAAGTTTGGGAGTGTTTAGATTTTACGCTCTAACGTTTTAGAATTTGGATTTTACCCCTTAAAGTTTAGGGGTGTTTAGATTTTATATCCCCTAATTCTAAAACTTTAGGGTTTAAAATCCAAGCATCTCCCAAACTTTAGGGAGTAAAATCCAAACATTCATAAAATTTAGGGGGTAAAATTCAAATTCTGAAATATCAGAGTGTAAAATCCAAACACCTCCAAACTTTAGGAGGTAAAATTTAAATTCTGAAATTTCAGGGTGTAAAATCCAAACACTCTCAAACTTTAGGGGTATAATTTGCAATTTAATTTATATGTTGCATAACTATTGTTTATATCTAAAGATATTTGAGTATCATCTCAGGTGAAGAGCTTTCAAAAAAGCAGGCTGCTCAAGAATCTCAGATTAGGAAATTAAGGGCTCAGGTATTTCTTTAGTTGATCGTTTTTCTTTTCAGACTATAATTCTGTTTCTGCTACCAATTTTGATGTAATAAATGCTTTTTCTTTTCTTTTCTTCTTTTTCCTGGAAGCTAGATTAGAGAGCTTGAAGAAGAGAAGAAGGGGCTTAGTACAAAGCTTCAGGTAATCTAACTCTTGCAGCATTCTCTCAAAATTTTATTTTCTGGATTATCAATCTGTAAAATCTACTTTCTTTGAATCACCTTAAAGTTAAAATAGACATGGACTTTCCAACATATTTCAGCACTTGTCTTATTTTCTGCTGGAAAGTTCCCTTATAAGACAATATATTTAACTCCACTGAATTTGAAGGCCTATTATAGTATTTCTTTCCTATGAGGAGTTGGGTTTGAACTTACAGATTGTTTCTCTGTTTGCAAGAAATAGCTAATTATTCGTGGTCAGTTAATTGAAGAAGTCAGTTACATTATTCTTTAAAGCAATTTAAATTTCTTCGGATCTTGACAGAAGGAACGTGGTTTATTCCTAAAAATTTTGTCAAATCATATGTTGTCTGTCTTCAAAATCTTTTTAAAAGATCCAGAGATACTGTTGCTAAGAATATTTTCTATATTTATGAATGGTTTATTAATGGTATGTAATTTCTTTTTTCCACATCCAGGTAGAAGAGAATAAAGTAGAGAGTATCAAGAAGGACAAGGCAGCTACAGAGAAGTTGCTGCAAGAAACAATAGAAAAACATCAAACAGAACTTGCATCACAGAAAGAATATTATTCAAGTGCTTTAAATGCTGCAAAGGAGGCTGAAGCATTAGCAGAGGCACGTGCCAACAATGAAGCCAGAGCCGAACTAGAGAGTCGTTTGAGAGAGGCTGAGGAACGTGAAACTATGCTAGTCCAGGCTCTTGAAGAATTAAGGCAAACTCTAAGTAGAAAGGAGCAGCAGGTTTTTGTTATTCTGGTTGGATTGTTGATTTCTTCTGGCTGACCTGCCACTGTTTATGATTAATTCTCAATGTTATTAATTTTGCAGGCAGTGTTTAGAGAAGACATGCTTCGTAGGGATATTGAGGATCTTCAAAAACGTTATCAAGTGTGTCTAACTTCCCCTTTCTGCTTGAACTGTATCCTTCAATGTTTTCATTTTTGCAAACATCTTTCAGATTGTTAATATGACTTCTTTGTCTAGGCAAGTGAGCGCCGGTGTGAGGAGTTGATCACACAAGTTCCAGAATCTACAAGGCCTCTTTTAAGGCAAATTGAGGCTATGCAGGTGAATATGTTTTTTTGAATGTAATTTAGAAATCCAATGGGGATATTCGTGGACCATGGACTGGCCTTTGATTTTTAATTGTGTCAGTTGCTTGGGTCTTGTGGTTGACTCCTTTTATTGGTAACAGGAAACTACTGCCAGAAGGGCAGAAGCTTGGACCGCTGTTGAAAGATCCCTTAATTCTCGACTTCAGGTGTATAGAATGTTTTTGCTAATTATATTTGAAACTTCCACCAGGTTCTTATTTTGTTCTTCTTATCATATTACAGGAAGCAGAAGCCAAAGCTGCAGCTGCTGAGGAAAGAGAGCGATCTGTGAATGAACGCTTATCTCAAACCTTATCTCGAATCAATGTTCTTGAGGCTCAGGTTCTGCTTTTTCAGTTATCTTCTTTAAGTATTGGAGCTTTTTCATAGATGTTAGCTTACACTTGTTATATATCTTTTGCAGATTTCATGTCTTAGAGCAGAACAGACGCAGTTAAGTAGATCCCTTGAAAAGGAGAGACAGAGAGCAGCTGAAAATAGGCAAGAATACCTTGCAGCCAAGGAGGTAGCTGACACTCATGAAGGTCGCTCAAACCAGCTTGAGGAAGAAATTAAGGAACTTAGGAAGAAACACAAGCAAGAATTACAAGAGGCACTGGTGCATAGGGAACTGCTACAGCAGGTGGTGCTTCCTGTTCTTATATAATTATTAAAGTTACTTGATAGTAAGAAAAATGAACTCCATCTGCCTCCATCCTAGTTGTATTAGGATGTGCTAATCTGACTCATTCTAGTTTATATACATTAAATGAGACTTTTTATTCATAGCTTTAATTAAAAAACTTCAAAGTAGATGACCTTGTTCTATTTATATCCTAGATAGTGTTATTCAAATTTCGTACATTGAGATTCTGACTTTTGACAGGAGATAGAAAAGGAGAAAGCTGCTCGGTTGGATTTGGAAAGGAAAGCTCGTGTCCAGTCTGCTGCTGCATCTGATCAAACTCCCATAACACGGCACAATTCTGCTTTTGAGAATGGTGTGATGCTTTGGCTTACTTTGTATCAGTTGATGGTCCGTGATCATTAATATATATATATATATATATATATATATGTTTTGAAATTTTTGCAGGCAATTTAACCCGAAAGCTTTCAAGTGCTAGCAGCCTAGGCAGCATGGAGGAAAGCTATTATCTGCAAGCATCTTTGGACTCATCAGACAGTTTCTCGGAAAGGAGAAATGCTGGAGAGGTAACCATGAGTCCATACTATATGAAGAGCATGACACCTAGTGCTTTTGAAGCTGCTCTTCGTCAGAAGGAGGGTGAACTTGCGTCATACATGTCTCGTTTGGTATGGACAAATTTAAGCTCCTACTAAAATTCTATTTCACACTACATTTGTGCCACCTGCTTTATTACATATTCTAGATCTGAGCTCTGCAGATCTGCATTTGTTCACATTCAACCGTTATGGCATTTTAAAAGGACCATGCAGTTTTCTTACGTTTTCATCTATATACAGTTGTCATAGTCTGTGTTTTTTTTTTTTTTTGGTTAAGGCATCATTGGAATCTATTCGTGATTCTCTTGCTGAGGAGTTGGTCAGCATGACAGCACAGGTGAGGCTTATTCTTTTTCTTCTTCTTCTCTCTTCCTGTCCTTTCATGTTGATGGACTTGAGAATTGTGCATGTTGGTTACAGTGTGAGAAGTTACGGGCAGAGTCTTCCATGTTGCCTGGCATACGTGCAGAGCTAGAATCATTAAGGAGGAGGCATTCTGCTGCACTGGAGCTAATGGGTGAACGTGATGAGGAGGTACATATATTCTTTTTCTTTGGCTCTTTGCTTAGAATGGTTAATAAATTTTCACCTTTGGATGTTGTGGATAGGCATAATAATACTAAATGTGATGGTAGTCTGTTTTGTTGAGTTCTTTGCATCATTTCAAACCATTTACTGTGCTCATCTTGCATCATATTAAATCATGGTATTGTGCTTTCCTGGAAAGTTCACTTACAACTCTAAAGATGAGCCACTTTCATCTATTCTGGAGGTATTCATAAGTTTTAACAGTGAGTATTTGTCTTATTGTTTTGCAAGCATAATGGCAGTTATGGTTTAAGAATAATGCCCTGGATCTACTTTCCCTCATATAGATTGGTCATGTTCACCTAACTCACCAGTCAACCCAAAAAAGGAAAAAAAAAAAAGTTATAGTTTTTTTTTGGTTAAAAGAAAAAGTTGATTACTTATGTTTGCATTATCACCTCCCTGCCCGTTCTGTTTATTAGGCGATAAGAAAGCATTGGCAAATGCAATGCACTTTTCATTTTGTGCTTGTGTAGCTTTTAAATTTAAATTTTATATGCCATTTCAAATGGTTTTTCGCTTAGGAAAGGTTGTGTGTGAGGCCCAATTTCATCCAGAAAATATGTAATAGGGGGCGGCCTCAAGGTTTTACGTGTTCTGCTTCATGTTTTAATTCGGGGAACTTCCCAAAATACCTTTAATACTAATGACACACCCGCGCACACCCGTTTTTTTTTAGGTAAAAATAATTTTATTCAGATGAGAGTACCTCGTGAAAATATTCACGATAATTACAATTGGAATAATATCTACATATGGCAACAATAATAAATAGAGCTCTGGGGTTGTGGTTGCTCTGAGCACAGGATTTCCGTCATATTTCGTGATTGTTGCTTCTGTGAAACTGTATTTTATTTTCGTTCTATGTAAATCAAAGCATGTGAATAAGGTGTCACATCTCTCAAATCCTGACATTTATATGTGATTGCATGTCTAGCTGGAGGAACTTCGTGCAGATATTGTAGATTTGAAGGAGATGTATAGGGAGCAAGTAAACCTACTTGTGAATAAGGTATGTTTTTAGTCAAAATCTAAGGCGATCTTTGCAAATAAGCGCCCCCACGCGCGCGCACACACACACAAGGAAATAAAGAAAAAGAAGAAAAAGAAAAGAGATGCTCATTCTTGTCTCTATTTCCTTACAGATTCAGATAATGAGTTCATCAACGGGTACTGCTTGATATTTCAACTCAACCGTTGTGGTATCCACCAGCTAGCCATTATGTTTATGGGGTAATTTATATTCAAGCGAATGCAGTTGGTCTTCGGTTATTCTTTCCCTCTATACTGGTCATTTTAGATTTGCATGTCGTTGAGGAGTTTTGGCGGCAGATATACAAAGAGCATGCCCATATTAAATGTACCATGTATTGTAATTCAAGGGAATTGTTGTATAGCCCAAAACTTAGTGCACATGATCAAGCTTTGAAGATAGTTTTTTTTTTTTTTTTTTTTTTTTTTTTTTTTTTTTCAGTTGATTTAACTATAAATAAAAAGGTTTTGAATCATTTTTTTGTCATGATTGGAGAAAAATGGCATTTGCTTGCCTTCCAAGAGTATTTAAAAGTTACAAGCGATGGTGCTTACCAAACTCATTGGTAGTGGTAACTTTTTATATATAGAATTAAAGGAAAAGTTGAGAGAAAATTCAATTAGATTCTAAATTGAATTCTAATTGTTATTTAATTTTGCGTCATGTGTCATTTAATTTTTTTAAAATTTTTGTTCTAGGTTGGTTAATGTTGTACAAAAGATGAAGAGTTTAATATAAATAAATAATTTAAAAAATCCATTAAAAAAAGAGTAAACTTTTGTGTATATTAAAAAAAAAAAATTATGTATATGTCTATAACTTAAAAAATGTGTAACTCTTACACTAGGTGTGTGTTTGTGTGTGTGTGTATATGTGTGTGTATTCAAAAGTTATATACTAGTAATTGATTAAATATAAGGCCTTTGTCCGCATCCACTATAGATAAAATCAAGAAATCATGTATTATGGCTAATTCATAAATTAATTTGGCTGTCATTAAACAAAAATGGCACAGAGAGAAATTTATTTAGGAAGAGAGCTTTGTTTAAAGTGCAAAGGTGAGTTTTAAAAAATAAAAATTGATTAGACCGTTTTTGGTCGAGGAGTACATTCGTTGAATAAGGTTGCTTATGGGAACCCCACTAGGTAGAGATGATATCTAACATATGTAACCACTCTCTTATATGGGGGTGGGTTTCCCGATAGGATGACCCACCCCAATGTGAGAGGGTTCTTATATATGCCTGATACACAATGAGTTTTCTTTATTAAAAAAAAGTTCATCAACCAAGGAAACTAGTGGAGGATTTGAAAAGAAGCTTTTCTAGCAAAAAAAGAAAAATTGAAATAAAAAAAAAGGGCTTCTATTGTTTTCCACTTATTTTATATACTGTCCATACGCACAATGTATTCTAATGTGTTAAATGTGGAGATAATTGAAAAGTTGAGCGAGCATTTGATGTAAAAGTGTGGATCTTATGTGTAGGGAGTGTACATCAGAAAAAGTGAAACGATAATTCCCTTAAGAAAATTCTATTGGAAAGACTTACTAGACCCATAATATGTATTTTTATGTTTGTGAATTATGTTCAAGATTTAAATTACTGGAGTTGATAGAAAATAAAAAATAAAATTCTTGTTGATAAATTTTAAGCTTTCCCGTTTTCCCCTAAAAGGAAAATAATATTGAAAAATAAAATTTGAGGTTAATTCAAGCTTCATTCTGTACCAAAGCTTCAATGTTGTTGAGGTTAAGCCTTGCCACATGACCGTTTCCCAGGTTAGAAAGAATAGATTAAGTTCCTAGCAAAATGTCATCTGGCTCCATTGACAAAGTGAGCAACAATGAGTAAGACCAACCTGATAGCAGACCCAAGTTTCATCAAAATGACAGGATCATAGTAATTCAATAGGTAATTCAGGTTAGAGGAATAGACCATGAAATCCACCTCATCGGAAACATTCTTGGTTGATTACTAATAATTGCACAAGTCAACATTGTACTTGAGGGCTGAGCATATCTACAGACTACACTATTCAATAAGCACCTTGAGCCTTTCTCGCCACTAGCCGTTAAACTCCGAGACCAGCTTGTTCAAAACCCTCTCCTACATTTTTTTTTTCTCAAGTCTTTTTCATGTGTGGTTTATGTTAATGGAAGTAAATTAATTTTATTTTAATTATATATATGCCAAGAAATTTTCATTTTAAAATAAAATAGTTCACTCGCAGGGTCCACCTCTATATCCACTCCGATGTGAGACGGGTATTGCATGTCGGAGCTTCTGCAATAAGATTGCTAAATTAACTAAAAAGTTAATTTAGCTAGAGATAGCAGCTCACTGTAGCTCAAACTTTTTTTTTTTTTTTTAATGTGGGGTGTTAAAAAAAATAGCATTTTAATGTGTTGATGGTTGTAATTATTGTATATTGTATTGGATATATTATTTTATTGTGTTATTTATATTATTTTACTATATAGAATGTTAAAATAAAA
The DNA here is from genome assembly GCA_033629205.1 of Lithocarpus polystachyus. Lineage (NCBI taxonomy): Eukaryota > Viridiplantae > Streptophyta > Magnoliopsida > Fagales > Fagaceae > Lithocarpus > Lithocarpus polystachyus. Next base: position 24,463,089 of record CM066166.1, on the reverse strand, counting down.
CTTTTAATGTTGAGCGTATTATAGAGTGAGGCGTTAAAACAGATAAAGTAGTATTTTGAGTTGTTAAAAATCAATATTTTTTAGCAACCTCGTTGTGAATGCTCAATACAAGATAATACTAAATCTTATACGTTAGAATGAGATTTGAGAGATGAGGTGTTATATATTGAGTATTGTACTAAGAAAAAAACTTTGACAAAAGTACATGTCTTTCGTTTTTTTTTTTTTTTTTTTTTTTTTTTTTTTTTTTTTTTTTTTTTTTTTTTTTTTGAAAAAAATAGAAACTTATCAATGGATTGTGAATTTATAATGCTTCACTTTTTTAATGAGAAATTATGGGATTTTTTTTATGGACAGAAATTATGGGATTTGGATTTATTATTAGTACACAATTTGTGGATTTAGGATCATTTTCATAAAAAAATAAATAAAAAGACGAGGAAACTTTGTTTCTCTGAGGGTAGGTGGGTGATTTTAATAAAATTTGGCATTTGGGTGACTCATGTGACGCGATATTGACAGATTGTGCAACATTTTTCAGAAATTTTTTCTGTTATTGTTTGTCAATTAGCTATTAGGCCTCAGTCGATGTAGGTGTCAAAAAAAAAAAAAAAAAAAAAAAAAAAAAAAATTCTGTCAGCAAATTCTCCTGTCATATGCTCCGCCTTGATCAGACATGTGGTTTTTTTTTTTACAATTAGATTTTTTTTTTTATAACATAAAATTCTACTCTAGTCTAATCTAAGTGTATATGTGTGTGAAACTCCTTCTTGGAGACTTGAACCCCAGCTCTTACCCTCCACACCCTACAAGCATTTAAACTTGTGGAGTGATCATCGTACCAAGGGTATATGGTGGCCAACTAGCTTCCTTTTCTTGATATGCCTTAATAAGTTGAATGATCCATGAAATTTGGGATTGATTTTTCAAATATAGTAAAACCAGGACTAAAATTTTGTATTCCTTTATGAATAAAAATAGATTTATTAAATTTTACTATAAATAGATTGCTTATACTATTAATAAATAAAAATTATTTGACATTAGATAAACCTATTTATAAACTTATAAATCTAATCTTAAGTCTATTTAAATATGATTTTAGGCAAATATACATTTAAAAATGTAATGTTATGTAGTTAAATTGAGTTTCATTTTTACGAATTTGCTCACAATCACATTATTTTATTTGAGTTTGAATTGTTTAATAGTCGAGTTTATACTTAGGCTAGAGCTTGGTTGATTTGCTAAACAAATAAACATAAATAAGCGTTTTTCTCAAATTGAATTTAAGCTATTCATAAATAATTTAGTTCATTTATAACCCTATTTTCTCTACACAAATCATCTTTTTGTTTTAAATTATTGCTTTCCAAGTGTCTCTTTGGAGGGGTCTCACCATAAGGATAGCTTGAATTAAAAAATATGATCTCGATAATTCAATGAGAACAAAGTTTAGTTACAAAATTGATTGTAGTTTTAGGCTACAACCTTACTCAATATCTTTTTATTGGAGGTGAATTTTAACAAATCCACCATTGGATTACATCTTCTTCTTATATCCTCTATGCTTGCAAAATTTCTAGAAAATTAAAGATCAATAGCTATGTCATCAATAAATTGTTTAAATTGAAAGTTTTTGTAGTTTTAAATTATACATAAAATATAAGCTTATAGATCACATAGTAAATAATATCTGATTGACACAAAATTTAACATGTGTATTAAGAGCATAAATAACATGCAATTAAACGGTTAGATTGTCAAAATATGTAGTAATGTTTATTTAATTAAGTAAGGTAGGCTACAATAAATTTTTTAACTAAACTTTATCCATTCAAAGATTACAATAAATAGAAGTTTTGATCCTAGATTCTTCTTAGAAAGGAGGCCAAATAATGTAATCAAGTTATGAAAGTCTTAGTATAATAATATCACATTTGAATATTTGATTGAGGCAAGTTTATTTTATTTTATTTTTCTATATAACTTTCTATTTAAAACTCATACCTTTTTTATGAACATAGATTGATGAATACCAATTATTATGAAACATAATAATAACAATTATTAGTATGGATGATCCAAATATAGCTTGATGTTCACTAAAAGAAAAAAAAAGTTGGGACAAATTACACTTTTTACCCTATATTTTTATCCATTTTACAATGTTCCCTAGAGTATCAATATGCTCAATCTACACTAAAGTTGAACAATAACATTAAAATGATAGTGTACAAGTGAATAATAACCTTTCTAGTTCTAACAACATGAAAGTATCATAATAATGCTGAGTGTGTAATTTAGATGTATATTTTGTAATGTGAAAAAAACTATCTATTTATTATACACAAACTGTTGCATAAAATAGAGAGTTTCATACATATTTCATTTCTTAAATTAAAACTGCAATTTGAAAATTAAGATTTTGAACTTAAAAATCATGACTTAAATTAAAAAAAAAAAAAATTTGAGATGCAAAGCAAAAGAATGTGCATGGATCTTTCTTTTTTGACCAAAACAAAATGTAGTCCAATAAAATAGGAGGGGAGGGAGGGAGCAAGAAAGGTAAAAAAAAGGCGAAAATCAGCCGATTATGGAAATCCCAATAGAATAAACACAAGTGTAGCAATCTCCGAGGTTTCTTTGGTACCACTACACACCTCTCTAGACTCCACACCCTTCCTTCCTTCCTTCCTTTGCTTCTCCTCTCTACAATAGCATATATATATATATATATATATATATATATATATATATATATATATAACAAACTCTTCTAACAAACAATCGCAACAACCACTCTCAAAAAGATATATATATATATATATATATATATATATATATCAAATTCTCAATGTCACTATATATTGCAAACGCAACAACAGCAACAATTAGCATTTTTGCTTCCAACTGACACTGACTTTTCCCTGCGCACGTTAGCGGCGTCGTCTTCTTCTTCGTTGAAATTGGATCGGATCGTTTTCTAAGTCTGCGTCTGAAAAGCTTTTCAAATTAATAAGGTAATTGAATTTCACATTTCTCTCTCTCTCTCTCTCTCTCTCTGCATTGTCATTTTCTCTTTCTAGATTTACATTTTCTTATGATGTATATATTAGTTCTGCATTTTGATATTTAAACCGTGTATTTGTGTTTTTGCGTGTGTGAATATTTCGGATTCGTTTGTTTGTGGCGAGAGGCTCTGTTTTCTGAGTTTTGTCTCTGAAACCGAGCTCCAAATGGTGAGTTTGGAGATGATGATATTCCAGACGGTGTCGTTTTTGCAGCTCTCTCTCTCTCTGCTTTTTCAATGCATGCGTGTATATATTTGTGCATTCAACTTGAAGTCTCGGTGATAAGTTGAAATTTGCGATTTTTTTTTCACAATATGAAATGCTTTTTATTTTTTATTATATAATTATATGAAATTCTTTAATATTAGATCTAAAGCATAATGCTTGATCAGTGAAATTTTTAATTTTAATTTTTGGTTGTATCATTTTTAAGCTAAAAAGATGAATACGACAATCTAAACATGTGTGTGTATGTATCTTGCTTCTCAATCACCAGAATTTTTGTATGAATCTGTGTGAATGTGCGCGCACATGCATGTATACATATGTGTATGTATGTATGGATCTAAGTGTGTGTGCAATTTGCTAATATGATGAATTCAGCTCAAAATTACACTAGAAATGTTGTCCTGTTTTATGCAATCTAAGATGTAATTTTCATCACTGAATTTCTATTCCAATCTCAGATTCTCACTGATTATTTTTGAGGTATTTGTAGAAAATAAATTAGGAAATAATTGACAATCTGATTGATTAGAGTTTAATCTGGCATTGCAGTTGCTCGTAGAAATTCCTCTTCCGAGTTCAGGGGAAGGTATTGATAATTTTGCTATGCGGGGTCGTCATTCTGATGCTTCCTTTATGTACAAACGTGGGCCGTCGAAGGACTATATAAACGATTTTGACAGAGAAGGAAGTTCTGGTACTTTCAAATTTCTTTAATCACCATTTTCATGTTTTATTTAAATTTCAGTTATTGGGACTAAAGCTTTACTGTTGTATTCTAAATTTCAATGCTAGGTACCAAAACTGAATTGCAGCTTTTCCTTTTTTGTGTTTATGTTGGGATTCATTTCAATCCTTTTGGGTCGAGTCTTAAATTATATTATAAATGCTCTAGAGTTGGGAATTTTATTATATTTAATATGATCTATCATTAGATTTGAAGTAAACATATAATGTAGTGGTTGAAGTTATTTTTCTCTCTATCTTATAGCATGAGAGAAGAAAGAAAGAAACTTGGAAGAAGTAATAGAATAGAAGTAATTGGTGTAGCTAAAAAATGAGATCATTAAATTCAGTAAAACTTTCATGTGATAAAGCATTTGCCTTTTTTTTTTTGGGTTATCGAAATTTTACATAACAGCGTTAATTTATAGGGTGATGCAATGACTACTTCCTATCCAAATGAATGCAACTTGTCCCTATCACTATGCACCAAAATGACTGTTGTTAAATACCATACGTGAGAGAAAATGTTAGAAGCGTTGTTCTTTTTTTCATGAATATAGTTTATGTTGCAGTGCATGATACTAATAATTGGGTTGATTTCTCATGTTGGCGTTAGTACGTTTACTGAATGGCAAAGATATCGGAAACCCTTCATGGAAGCGCTCTTTGCCGCATATTCTAGTGGCAACTATCTCTTCATTCCTATATGGCTACCATCTTGGGTATTGCCCGAATCTTTGAAAATCATAATAATTTCTATATCTTTCTTTTGATATTTTTTGAAATAATATATTATTTTTCTTGCTTCTTAATGCAGAGTAGTCAATGAGACCCTAGAAAGCATCTCTATAAACCTTGGCTTTAGTGGGGATACCTTTGCTGAAGGTACTTAATGTGATGAACCTTTCTAATTTATGCATTTGAAACAAATTTGTCTAATATGTTCTCTTATGTCAATGAAGGTCTAGTGGTGAGTACATGTTTAGGAGGTGCCTTTCTTGGATCTCTTTTCAGTGGCTGGGTTTCAGATGGGCTTGGGCGGAGAAGGGCATTTCAACTTTGTGCCCTACCAATGATAATTGGTGCGTCTATGAGGTAACTGCATTGAGAGGCACATCTTAGTTATTTTTCCTGGGAATCCATTTTGCTCAATGTCTAGCACTTTCAGGTGTTTTCTGCTTTGACATACATCTTTGTAGAGAAATAAAACTCTATTTGTCATTTCTACAGAACTTTTAAATGCTAATGCTTTTATATTTATATTCTTGTTATAACATTCAGGGTGTCTCCCTGACCGCACGTGCATACCCCCACCTCACATACACATAGAGTAGGGGAAAAAGAGGAAGGGGGGATCAATCATATGCTAATGTGTTAATGTAACATCTTGTCTGGGTTTGTCAAGTGAATGAATGCAGGCTTTAGTCCCATTTTACCTCCTACTAGTGAGAACTCGCTGTCTCATTGAATCATTTTACTTTACTACTATTCTTCACTTAAGTATTGAAGCTTTTGGTGGTTTGCTTGCACATAAACGCATATAGTTTCACTATTATGTAGTTTGTGTAATTTTGTGTGAGTTGAGTTTTTATTATTATTATTTATTTATTTATTTTTTTTTTTTGAGAAAAAGTTCAGTAGGAATTATATCATAAATCATAAACTAGTACATTCAAATGATGAGATGGCATGGTATCAAACCGCACATATTCGGTAGCAATAACTCTTGCCTGCCTTGCTAAGGCATGGGCAACTGAATTTTTCTTGTCTTCTTGTATGTGAGAATGAAAAATTCTGCAGCATGGATGTCAGCCTCTTTGTATCTTCAATTATATGTCCATAAATTGTGATACTTGAGTCTTCTGCCTGGAGTTCCTTAATGATTATTGCAGCGTCCCCTTCAAACTCAACTTGGTCCAACCCAATATTGAGTACAAGTTAAGCGGCATGTCATACTGCTAAGGCTTCAACAGTTTTGGTGAGATGAGGAAGAGGGATTTTCTGGCTTAGCACAGCAACCAGATGGCCATGGTGATCTCTGATTACTACTCCAAGGCCTGCACAATGTATATCTTGAATGGTTGCCCCTTCAAAGTTTACCTTGTAGCAGTCTGCATCTGGAGGTTTCTACTTAATCGTCAGATTTTGGTTCGCAACTGGAGCTGTCTTGGGTGACTTTGCAGTCATGTACTCCTGTAGATAATCACGGCTCCTGTTGTAATACTTGCAGTGAGTCACAATTAATTGATAAACGAAGCTTGTTTCTGCAATTCCAGAGGAACCAAAATATTACTACAACAAGAGCAGCACCTTCAGCCTTCAATACCAGGTCCATAAGATCAATAAAGTGGGGGAAATGATGGGATTTATGAGTCTCATAATCACCAACAACTTACCATACTCCTCAAACTTCTTGACAACTCCAGATTGCATGCATTGTAGATTCTACTTCATGGTTGCATCCTTCACAATGGGGGATCAGAAATGATTTTTCGGTGCCATAAATTATGGCGAGTAGGATGCTCGCCAGATAAAGTTTTGAATCTTATTTGGCACAGGTAGACTCCACACCTTCATCCACAAAGCTTTATTGCTGGAATCATCTGAGCAGTAAGGAAAATCGTTGTTAAAATCCTGCATTAGCATGTGATAAGCTGACTTGACAGAGAATTTTCCATCCTTTGATCCCATCCATACAAGAGTTTCAGGTACATTGGTAGAGCTTAAAGGAATGCTCTTAATCATCCTTGCTTCATGAGGGAGAAAAATATGATCAATCACATCATTTCTCCTGGTGTGCTGGTCTTCATTTATTAAGTTAGCCACCTTGGAGGATCATGGCAGGTCTCTACAATCCGAGAGGACTTTTCTGCATCATCACACGGCAACCAGTTGTCCCCCGATATGTTAATTGTCTTCCCATCTCCTACTCTCCACATTCCAGCCCTCCAAATGATATCCCTTGTTCTAATGATGCCCTTCCATGCATAAGAAGCATTCGAGCTTTCTCTTGCATCCAACACAGACCTGTGAGGAAGGAGATTCGCCTTGAAGATTCTAAAAAACAATGAATCATGGTTGTTCAAAAGGTGCCAAACTTATTTGGCTAACATAGCATCATTAAAATATCTTAGCTCTCTGAATCCTATACCACCTCTCCCTTTTGGTTCAGACTTTCTTCCAATTTAGCCAATGTACCTTTCTCTTATCCCCTCCATTCCCCCACCAAAATCTTCTAATAAGTCCTTTGATCTCGTCACATAATCCCACAGGTAGTTTAAAGCATCCCATGGCATAAGTGGGAATAACCTGAATGACTGCTCTGATCAACACTTCCCTCTTGGCTTGAGACAGTAATTTCTCTTTCCATCCCTGCAGCACATTCCACACTCTCTCCTTTATCTGATTGAAGCAGACCCACTTTTCTCTCCCAATGAAGGATGGTAAGCCAAGATATATTTCTTATTGATAGATGATTGGGAATCCCAACATTTCCTTCACCTTTTCCTGGATGGCACTAGGGGTAGACTTGCTAAAAACAAAGTCGTTTTGTTCCTGTTAACCTGTTGACCCGAAGCAGCCTCGTATATGCTAAGGATTTCTTGAATCTTCTGGCAATCACCTCTCAAAGCTCTACAATAGATCAAGCAATCATCTGCAAAGAACAAATGAGAGACTTTAGGTCCACTTCTACAAATAGATAGCCCGCAATTGTCCCCTCTGTGGGTAGCCTGAAAGATAAGAGCATGAAACCCCCTGCACAAAACAAGAAAAGGTAGGGAAGAGTGGATCCCCTTGGCGTAATCCTCTTGTGGGACGGATGTAGCCTTGGGGTTCACTGTTAACAAAGATGGAATATGGAACTATGCTTAAATACTCCATGATAAGGGATATCCATTGATCATGGAAACCCATTTTTGCCATGATTTTCCCCATAATGGACCGCTTCACCCTGTTATAGGCTTTGCTCAAATAAAGTTTCATAGACATGAAACCTGTCTCACCCCTAGATTGGGATTTCATATGGTGTAAGGACTCAAAAACTACAAGTATATTGTTTGTAATGAGCCACCTTCGGACAAAAGCACTCTGAGACTCCAATATAATGGAGGGGAGAATTTTCTGAAGCCTGTTTATGATCACCTTCTTACTAATGATTTTATATATGACATTGCATAAGCTTTTAGGGTGGTAATCAGACACATTCTCAGGATTTTTAACTTTTGGTATCAAAGTTATAAAAGTGTGGTTGATTGATTCCTAGATCTTACCTGAATTAAGGCTGGATATTACAGATTGAGTGACATCTTCTCCTATCACATGCCAATAGCTTTGGTAGAAGAGTGGAGGCATCCCATCCAGTCTAGGAGCTTTGAAGGGAGCCCATTATTTCTTTCTTAGACATGAAACATTTTCTCTGTTGATGTTGATAATTGCATAAAGGATAGAGAAGAACATATTACAAGGGATGAATTAATTAACCACTATAACCACCATGTAAACAAGTAAAACTACTACCACTTATTTTTATTGAACCATCTGTGTTTGATTTTCTCCTCCTTCCCCCATATGTTTCTTGCTGAAAGGTTTCCATATGGTTGAAGATTAACATGATCTTTGTGCACTTATTCAAACTGTTATGAAGCATAAAAACTAATCAAGCGCGATCTTGCAGTGCAACAACGAATAGTCTGTGGGGTATGCTTCTAGGGAGGTTATTTGTTGGAACCGGGATGGGGCTTGGCCCACCTGTTGCAGCTCTCTATGTGGCAGAGGTATATTAATTAATAATGTTATTGGTTTAGTTTGACTATTATGTAGAGTCTCTGCTGTAAGAGTTTTGTTTATAACTTTTTTATTAAACATTTAATTATGCTTCATCCACTTGACCAGTGATGTCATAAGTGTCTCTTTTTTTAAAAAAAATCTTAAATTCTTAAGACTGTTTCATCAAACATGATCAGGTGTCACCGACTTTTATAAGGGGTACTTATGGGAGCTTCACCCAAATTGCTACATGTCTAGGACTTTTGGGAGCCCTTTTTATTGGACTCCCAGCCAAGGAAATAGTTGATTGGTAAGATATCTTAAGTTGAGAAATAATAGTACTTTAGAAAATATAGAATTTTTATAAAAGAATTTCAATTTATCTAAATATTTTAAAGCACTTTTTGTATTTTCCATTTGGATATCTGAGGAATAACATTTTACATTGATGATGTGCTCAGGTGGCGGGTTTGTTTTTGGGTATCTATCATTCCAGCTGTACTACTTGCTCTTTGCATGGAGTTCTGTGCAGAGAGTCCCCATTGGCTTTTAAAGGTCATCTGCTGTCACATGTCAATCATTACTCTAAAATACTATTTTGTTTGGATTCAACATTTTTCCTGTTTTGAGCTGGGCTGTAAATTTCTTGAGTTAGTACAGGTCTGAGAGATCTGGATATATCTCAAACTTACATGGACCAATTTTAAATAGTGATCATATTTTTGGATAAACAAGTTGCATGTAATATCCTATGAATATGTCAGTAGTGTAAATGTGTTTGACTTGTATATATAATGCTTCAGCCCATTTAATCGAGTTTGAATTTAAATTTAATTAAATTGATCTGAATAGTGGTCATATATCACATAATGTAGTTCTGGATTCAAGCCAAACATACAATTAATTCTTTTTTTTCGCGGTGTAAATACAGTTGACTAACTATTCCCTTTTTTTGGTTGATTGTGAATTGGAACTGAATTCTGATTTGAGTTGTTTGGACTTTGGAGCCTTATTTTTTAGCACAATGGACCTATCTTTCTCAGTCTCTCCAACCTCCCCAACCATCTGCTTTGTTGGTAACACTTTATATAGTTATAGTAACTTTTTTAGCTAATTCACCTTCTCATATTTTGAAGAAGTTTATTTTCTACTGTGTGCAATCTTCTATGAAGGTCCAAGATATAGACAGAGTAAACTCGTAAATAAGGATGCAGTTGGTCAGGCAACAGCCCGGAAATCCAGAATTGTGCCTTCATGTTCTATCTTTTGCTTCCGTTCTATCTATGCATATATGTTAGCCATCATTTTCCTTTATTTCTAGTAATTGAACATTTATCTTGTATCTTGTATTCCACCTCTTTACATATGACCTGCTCCAGTACCCTCAAGTAAATCCAATAATATTTTCTCCACTTTTAGTAAAATGTAGCCTTAGGGAGAGCTGAGCAATTATCATGGAGGTCTACACCACCCTTCACAATGTATTGTTTGTCATTTTTGTTAATCATCGAACCAATGGAGGTGATTTGGCAATGTGTACACTCACATTTTTCTGAACTTGGTTTAGAGAGGAAGAGGAGCTGAAGCCGAAGCCGAGTTTGAGAGGCTTCTGGGAGGATTACATGTCAAATCTGCAATGGCAGAATTGTCAAGGTCAGAGAGAGGAGATGAGGTGGATACAGTAAAATTATCTGAGTTGTTATATGGCCGCTATTTCAAAGGTAGATATAGCAATTCATTTACACACAGTTTTAGTTTCATGGTATAAACATGTTTTGTTCTAAAGGATTTCTGTATAACATAAATATTTTGCAGTGGTTTTCATTGGCTCTACCCTTTTTGCTTTACAACAGCTATCTGGCATAAATGCTGTATTCTATTTCTCTACCACTGTCTTTAAGAGCTTCGGTGTGCCTTCTGATCTTGCAAACATATGCGTGGGATTCTCAAATTTATTTGGTACTGATTGCTTTATCCCCAAGCATTTTTACTTGAATTTCTTGAGAGTAAGGTCAAACATCCTCTTTACCGTATTTTTTGTACTAGGGTCAGTGGTTGCAACAATGTTGATGGATAAACTTGGAAGAAAGGTGCTTCTTCTTGGAAGTTTTTCAGGCATGGTAAGTAAAAAGAAATAAATTCCTTTTGCTGACTAACTCTTCCATTTATATGAAATTTGATGGAAGATGTTTTGGGCTGGAATGTTAAAAATACACTGGTTTTCTCTGGGCATACATGTAAAGTAGAAGTACCAACGATTTTCCAACTAGGAAAATTGTCCAAAAAATGACTGTCTAATTGAATTGATGAAATCTTGTCAGTACAGGTGACTAAGCTTTTGTGATGACTCAAAACTACTCATTCAGGCCCCAATTGTAGTTTCTTTTTTTCTTTTTCTTTTTTTCTTTTTATTATTATTATTTTTTAAAAAATCATGTGAAAGGGCTGACACCCTCAAAATTTCTCTTTTCTTTTTAAAAACTTTTGTGGGAGTACTAATTCCAAAACTTCTGATGTTATAGATTTTTATAGTATGTGCTGCTTCTTGTGTATTTGCAAGAGTTTCAAATTTAAGATGAAATATGACCACTACTCAACAAGATCTTCTTTGTTGGGTTCCATTTGATTGTCAATATGTGTCTTCTGTAATTGTTGTGCTGTGCTACCAAATATCAGATTTGTTGTTTATTGTGTTCTCACCTCTGTTTTGCATCAAGTAGTATACAAATTTTCATTTTATCTCACCCTTGCTTTACGCATATCTTTGGTTTTAGGTAGTGTCAATGGCACTTCAAATAATGGCAACAAGTTCTTTCGCATCAGGCTCTGCAGCATTGTATCTATCTGTTGGTGGCATGCTGCTGTGAGTGGTGAATTAGCTGCAGCTTTGCTGCTAAGGCATCTTGATATTTTGGATTTCTGAAATGTATCTTTCAGTTATTCTGTGATGATTGAAATATTTAGAGGGAGGTGTTTGAATAAACCAATATTTTATGGGAAAATTTTTCCTCCAAACCAGGTCCATTATGTGGTGGTTTATAAGACCATACACATGTATTATATTGCATGATTCATTAAATCAACTAAAAAGTCACATGATTCTTAAGAAGGTCATGTGACTTAAACTACATGTGGATTCATTTGACTTGCCATATAGTAAGTTGGAGGATGTTTTCTCCAAACTGGTTTGGAGGAAAATTCTGTCCTATTTTTTATTAGATCCAAATTTTGTTCTAGCCATAGAAGATTGGAACATGATGTAGGGGAGGCATGTACAGTATGACATGATTGTGTACAGTATGACATGATTGATAGTGTAAAATTCTTGAATCTGATTCATAGTTCTAAGAAGGTCACAAGCATAAGTTGCTGGACTCAGTGAATGTACCTCTAAAAAAACTCCCATATCATTTTTTGATGAAGCAAGTCTTACAGAATAAGCGTATAAATTTAGAAGCTATTGATATGTAAATATTTTGGTATTCTTTGCAGTTATGCTAAATATCAATTTGAAAATGCAGATTTGTCTTTACATTTTCTCTTGGTGCTGGTCCAGTCCCTGGTCTACTCCTTTCAGAAATTCTTCCTGGCCGGATTAGGGCTAAGGCAATGGCAGTTTGCATGGCTGTGCACTGGGTAATTTTTTTCTGCAGATATTCCTTCTATGGTTTTGTTGGAAGATAATTTTTATCCATTTTTTTTTTAATCTTTTTTGTTGAACTGAGAACTCAATACTTTTCTGACTCACCATTAAGCATTCTTCTATACAGGAGATCCACTTAAGTATTTTTTTTTATTGAAACTTTTTTTAAATTAAAAAACACAAGAACTGGGTAGTACAATATCCCATGGTCTATAGGCTAGTTTAAGGTCAATCATCTTCACTTCTTTGAGCTCATGAACTTCTGGTGCCATCTTGATAATTGACTTTGGTGTTCTAACAGGTTATAAATTTCTTTGTTGGCCTATTGTTTTTGCCCCTGCTGGAGCAAATAGGGGCAGGAGTGCTGTATTCAATCTTTGCTGCCTTTTGTGTGTTAGCTGTGATTTTTGTGAAGAGCAATGTTTTGGAAACAAAAGGAAAATCACTCCAAGAAATTGAAATTGCACTTCTTCCATCTGAGTAGAGGTACTTCTATCATTTTTTATCCCCGGAATGAACGACATGTTGTTTTTCTTGTTATTTTCTCAGTTACATCATTGATCCCAATTCTGAAATGATTAGGTATTTGGTTGAGAATAAAAATTTCTGAGGCGGTTTCTGGAATATGGAGCCCTTATTCTTGTTGATCCTAACTTTGTCCATCCAAATTTGTGCATTGTTTCGAGTTGCAGATAGATAATGGACATTTGTATACCATTTAACATCTGTTCTGCCAAAGTTCTGATTCAAAAGTGATCATCTTTGCCGACTGATGCTATTGATGTAGAACTTGGAAAGGACACATTCTTTGCGAGCTCACTGTGGAAGGCCTTAGTAGTGGAGTTTTTTGTTTATAAAATATATATATTTTTTTTGGCCACGTAGATGTTATTTCCTATTTAATTTATTAAGCCAATGTAGTATACCTGATAGACCTGAATAATATATATTGAAATGCATTGAATCAACGTTACTAAACCCTACATTGCTGTGTGCATATGTTATATACTTGCATGTTTCAAGGTGCATGTGATTTATGCACATACACAGAGGTATATATAATTATTGGAAAATGATGAATCTTTGACAAATTAATTTTTTTTCAGAAATTTTAAAAAATTTTGTAAAGAAAATTAAGATATCAGCTAAGACTGATACTGCATTGTCCTCGACATGACATTCATGCACATTCCAGAGCCCCAAAAAAATGACTGTATATCAGTATATGGAGCGTCAACTATGGAGTTTGGACTAGTGTATATCAAATTCGAAACACCGGCATATGAAATTCAAAATCAAAATAAATATAAGTAGTACTACATTTTCATGTACTTGGTTCTCTTAACTAGTTAACTGAAACGAGTTTCTCAAAAAAAAAAAAAAAAAAAAAAAAAAAAACGGTTTACTGAAACGAAAATGTATTCTCAGAGGTCAAGGACGACCTTAAAATAAATAAACTCTCCAACTGCTCATTTCTCTGCACATTTTTATTTTCCTGGATTAAACATATTATCCTTACACACTAGAAGTTCACAAAAATGTTTAAAGTCGTCCTAGAATCCACTCCAATGGTAAAATCAGTAAATTATTTTTAAACACATACAAGATTTCCTTTGTTTAGATTAACATACTTGCCTCTTGTTGCGAGGGTTCAGAGCTTATTTATAGGTGTCAATTGGAAAATTGCTTTTATTTAGTAACTTATTTGCATAGTATTTATCAGAAGATATAATTTTTTATAACTTTTATGTTACAAAAAGCTCAAAGCTAACATATATATATATATATATATATATATATATATATATATATAATAAATTAAAAAGCTAAAAACTAGATTATTTGCTAAAAAGTTGAGACAAAAAACAGAAAGCAAATTTTTTTCAACAATTCCCAAACACACACTAGGTCCCTCTTTCTCCTTCTTGCCCTCATTTGTAAATCCAGTTTTTCATCATACCTTGAGGGGGTTCAATCTAGGTTAAATCAAAAGTAATGCTCCAGGGGGTGATTGGATTTGGAGTGCATTTAATGCTAATATGAGATTGACATGTTAGGAGCTCCAAGTTAGCTTTGTTTCTCTTGTCAATTGTGACTTGTGAGCTTCGTTGAATGCTTGACTAGCCCCCTTCCTTTGCCTCAGCCTATTCATTTTATAAATTAGGGCTCTTTACTATATACACTCGGTATACAGATTAAGGCAATAGTGTTAACTATTGTCCTTTTTGGCTGTATAATAATGAATTGCAAAATAAAGCACTAGGAACTTATGCATTGGAAGTACAGCCATGATTTAGTGTTCTATTGAATTTTTGGTGTTCCTGTATGGGAAAAGGATGGATGACTGTGAAGCAGTTCAGAATAATTCATCAAGATTAATAGAACTAATTACTTTGGTACTCAATTTAAGTATTACTTGGAAATTATTACTTTTACATTTAAAAATTTTTAAATGCAGTTTATTTAACCCATTAACTTGATCCAAAAAACAGAAATCAAAATTCATTGGAACAAATCTTGTCTGCAGGATTGAGCTTGTGCTCAACTTGAGAAATGAAGCAAACCAAGTCAACTGATTATTAACAAGCTTGAGTTTGAACATTATGAATGAGCTGAGGCAAGTTTGAATATCTAGTTAATCTTGCCATTGAGCTTGACTATTCAATAATAAACTTGGCTAGGCTTGATAAACAATCCTAAGCAGACAATAACCTGACTTCAATCCTTACTAAAGGGCAAAAATAATCTTGAGCCATTCCGGTTGAGGGTTTCAATTTGAAGTTAATCTCTGCCAGTCTGACTTTGGTAATAATATCATGTGCCCTCTATATAATAAGGTCTGAGTATTAAGTTTTAAGATGTTAGGACTATGGAAGTAAACCCTTAACGTCAAACCTTATTCAAAGGCCAGCAAGAATACAAAGGACTCTGTCATCACCTTTCTTCCACCACATCTACATTTACTATCCAAAAAAAAAAAAAATGTGGCTTGACTAAAGGTTTTTCAAAACTTTTCCTTAAAATAAAAAGGATGGATATTACATCCATTAAGCTAACTGTGAATTGTCTATCAATATGAAAACCCCTACACACATTAGATTCATTCTCAACAGAACATTCAGCAGTTTGTTGGAAGTTTGTTACTTCAAAATTTTGGGATGATGGTATTCATAGAGATAAGTCTCCCCTTTCTAATGGGAAAATGAAAGTCACATGGAGCCCAAAGGCCACATACATAATCATTGACTTTCAACCATTTAAGGGTTTCACACAACAACCAATCTTTAGTAAAAAAAAATTGAGGTTGGCTATAGATCCTTAACATATTAACCCAGGTTGGCCATATGTATTTTTTTTTCCCACCTGTCATTCTATTCACATCAACTAAGAGATCATCAAGCCAATTAAGTTACCTGTATTAATTAACAAAAGTGTCGGTTCATAACCAGGAAAGATACCATATGTCTAGAGAGCTTTTCCCTAATGAAACTAACAACAATTTCTATAAATGTATTATAATTTCACGGTCAACATACTTTTAGTTAGAATACAAAAAATCCTCACTCATCAATTGCATACCTTACTACTTGTCAAGGCCTAACAAAACTTAGTTGTGAAATAATATCATCTCTAACACTTCTTGCCCACACAGCTTAAAGCCTTAAACAATCTGCAACAAAAAAGCAATGAAGTCATTTACAACGCTTACAACAATAAACAAGCATAACCTGCTAGAAAATTATGAACAATGCGTCTTCAATAATCTAAGTATATATTTTCTACCACTATGAGCAACATTGAAACCATCATCAATCTCAAGCAAACAAACTTGTGTAGCACAAGTTAATAAACGAATATCCTCTTTACTATTAGGAAATGTTATGTTGAAACAAACATACACGCACATGGGCACAGAGGAGTTTCCAAATTTGCAGTTTTAATTGATTCAAAAATCTCACAAAACTTTATATTGCAAAGGCAAAGCAAAACTGCTTTTGTTCATATTAACTACTAACATTCATGAATATCCCACAATTTAAGTTACACAGAAATAATGCAGGTCCTCGCATGGGTACATATATGTGTACGCCTGCAGTTCATCGTTCCACTCCATATCGTCGTATGACATCATTTTGGTTCCTTCCTTCTCCTTTGTATTGTGTGCCTCTTGCTCTTGAATACTCGTGCTCTCTGTATTGGTATTGAGTTGTTTGTTTTCTAAAAGACGCTTGAAAAGAAACTTTAAACCATTCTGTAGACAACAAATAAAGTTTAACTAAAACGTCACTCTTTGGCAGATTTGAAACAGCTGGTCAATACAAGAAACATAATACGTCTATTTCAAGAACAAATTTTTGAATCCACGAGGTTACTTGAGTCTATAAGGATTCCTTGAATCCACAAGTCAGAACTCCAGAATCCACAAAAAAGGAGAGAGAATTATTTGCAAATTATAAACTTTAAACAACTAAACACAACCAACAAGAATGTTGCAATAAAATAAAGTCAATCACAATAATGTAGCAGTACTAGAAAGGGGACACACGCCCAAAAAAAAAAAAAAAGAAAAGAAAAAAAGAAAAAGAAGGGCTTCTATTGCTAGTATGAAACCTTCGGTAATACTGTAAATCTAAATCTAATACCTGAAATTTCATGAATTATCTCTAAGAATTTCCAACAACTCTGGATCACCAAGTTTGTAGAATATGCTGTGTAGCCCTCGAATCCAATACCTGAAAATGACAGAGGGAACATGCTTGACTTTCCAAAAATCATGACCTTCATCTGGTTGCATACTAAGCACGAATTCCTTCGACAAATCAAGAGCTTCTAGAGTTTTGAGGTTTTTTAGATGGTAGATGCCAGAGGGCACCTCCTTCAGCAATGGGGAGGGTCCAATCACAAGCCGTTCAAGAAGAGGCATGGCACTTTCTTCTATTATCAACTTACTCAATGTTCTCAAATTTCCAAGCCATAATGACTTGAGTTTCTGAAAGCCTCCTCCTTCGAAACGTAATTGCTCACCTCTACATCCCTCATAAAGTCGAAGATTCATCAAATTAGGCAAAGCTTGAAGGACTTTTAATGGATCATCCATTAATCTTGACCAGGTTAAATCAATTCTAACTATACTCTTAAGTTTGGGAATCCATTCTGGTAACTTTTCTAGTCGCCCAAATAGGCAGAGAGATTGTAGGAGGGGCAAAGGAGAAGACATCGATTGTAATTCAAGAACTTCTTCTTCGCTTGTTGAACAGATTCTCAATGAACGAAGGAGACTCAATTTCTCTAGCACAAGGCACAAAGCCATCCCGTTTTCTCTCTTCAGTTTAGAGATTTCCAACTTCCTCAATTGCCTTAACCTTCCTAGTTCTGCAATAAGGGCAGCATTGTTGGCTTCCAATTTTTGAAGCGTTTGTAAGGACTCTAAATGCCCAATGCCACTTGGCACTTTTATTGATTGTTGAAAATCAATAGAAAATTCAGCATTATTGTTTACGATGTAGGCCGCAAGATATCGCAGCTTACGAAGCGCAATGATCTCCACCGGTAGCTCGTACACAAGGGAACGTTTCAAATCCAAAGTCTCTAGGTTGTGCAGTTTACCTATGGACTTCGGAAGCATCTGAACTTTTGTATCTCTCAAACTTAAATATTTTAGATGGAATAGGTTTCCCACTTCTTTAGGAATATAATCTATAGAAGCACCCTCAAAATCCATTATTTTCAAGAGCTTGAAATTCGCAAAACAAGTAGTAAGAAAAGAAATGGACACTTCATCTACCCCCAAAATGAGAATGGAACGAGTTTGGGTACTAGAACTTGTCTCCAAAGGAGTATTTACATTATTTTGAATTGAAAGGCGTCGGGCTATTCTGTCAAAACTAGAGTAGTTCTGTAGTGAGACCAAACAAAAACTTAACTCCTCTGACCTAGAAAGAATGACCTCACGCATCATATCATGAACTCGATAGCTTCTAGTTCTTCCAGAAAAATCAATTGTTGCCACTTGAACCATGCTTCTATAAATGAGCTGGTTCAAGTAGTCTTGTGCAACATCTTCCAATGTTAGCCCTTGCTTTTCTTTTATAAAACCCTCGGCAATCCAAAGACGTATTAGTCTTGCACTATTAAGAAAGTAATCCTCTGGAAACATGCCAAAATATAAGAAACAAGGTTTGAGGTTGTGAGGTAGATCAAAATAGCTAAGAGATAGAATTTTGGTGATATTTAAGAGATGAGGATTACTTTCTAGCTCCGAACTAAGGCTATCACGGAATTTGTGCCACTCAGAGCTAACCTTTTCTTTGGTTGATAAAAGACCTCCTATAGTAACAATTGCTAATGGCAACCCTTCACATCTCTGAATAATGTCTTGTGACAATTCAACCAACTCGACTGGACAATGCCCGCCTTCATGTTGGAACACCTTCTTGCAAAACAGTTCCCAAGCTTCTCCTAATGGTAGAGGTGGCAACTTGTACACATGATTTGATGGAGATTCTTTGTTGGAAGGAGCAACACTCTCACTTCGGGTTGTAATCACTATTCTACTACCTTTGTTGTTATCTGGCAAAGCAAGTTTTATACGTCCCCAAAACAATATGTTCCATATATCATCAAAAACTACTACATACCTCTGTTCAAGTACATATTGCCTTAATTCTTTAATTAAATCTGTCTCTTCCATTGTGTCAATTCTCCTAGGAGCATACTCTTTCCTTGCCTCGTAGAACTGCTTTATCATTTTACGCAAGAGCTCCTCCATCTTGTATGATTGAGACACAGTGATCCAGGCAGTGCAGTCGAAGTGTGCCACCACTTTCTCATTGTCATACACTTTCTTTACTAAAGTGGTCTTGCCAAGTCCACCAATACCAATCACTGAAATCACCAAACGATTAGATGGTCCATGTACCAATTGACCAATCAATTCATCTCTATGAGACTCAATGCCCACAAGCTCAGCTTCCCCAATGAAAAGAGATTCCACACGAGGGTCATGCCATGTATCACGTCTAGCGTCACTAGTTGATCCTCCTTGCTCTATGGTGTTGAATCCATATCTTTCACCTCTCTCTCTGATTACCTTGAGACTTTTGTTGATATCTTGAATCTTGGAGGCTATCACATGTCTTGGTTTTAGTTTTAAGGTAAACTGAAAAACTTTCAAAAGGAAACGAAAGTGTTTCCTTCGCCCTTGGTGATGTTTTGCTAAATGAAGTATGTATTCATCAATAACATCTTCTATGTGATAAGCTTTTTCTCTTACTTGTTTGACCCATGTTTTTACAACGTTGCTCATGTCTCCCATCTCGGCCCTTGCATCTGCATCCTTGAGAAAGGACTGAATGCTCTCAAGTTCATCTTTGATGTCAACAACTCTGTCGTGGATACCCTCCAGCAAGCTTACTTCTTGGGCTAACAACGGGATCAAATTCTGTATAAGTAGGCTGACTGCACTTTCTGCCATTCCTTCTACCTGCCCTTCTTAGATCATTCGACTACACACCTTTGGCATTGATCAGTGATATGGCTTCAGGTGATTGAATGGTTCAATTATATGAGCTGTCTAAAGGGTTCTTGGTTCACAAACAATGAAAGCATGGAAGTGGCTTGGATAACACAAGCGGCAAATTAAGTTCCTAAGAGAGAACGCAGGACAATAATATGAAGATGGAGGAGAAGAAACGGAAAAATGGTGGGGCGGATTTCTTAGAAATGTGGGCTTTGGGGTGGGTGTTGATTTCACAGATTGAGGGTATGTTGATGATGATTTGGTGGATAGAGTGAAGATTGTGAACAGCAAGGGCTTGGAGTAAGGGGAGATAGAATACCAACATGGAATTTGTCTATCAATTTCTCCAAGGACTTGTAGTTGTATCAGATAACACAACGAACAGAGATAGATGTAGGATTATGGATCTTTCAAGAGCACCATGGAGAGAGAAAAAATGGGAATCCCTGTTTCTTTCTGCTCAGTTCTCACTCATTAAAGTTTGTGAACAATAAGTCCCTCATTCACACAAGATAGCTCATTTTTCTCCCCATGCATTGGCCATTTAGTTGGGAGTAGGTATAATGATGTTGAAAATAATGTTATCTACTTCTTGACCACACCCGGATGTACTTGTCGCTATTAATTTTTCTTTTTAGCAATTGTTGCTATGGATTTCGATTAAAAAGTTTCAGCCTTGTAACCTTTGTGGGTTTTACCTCATACGTGCATGGTGATTATCCTCCAAAATTAGAGAATCTTACACAATAATGATAGAGACGAAAAAAAAATTGACTGAGTATAGATAGCAAGTTCTTAGACTAAAAGACTTTTTGATTAAAACAAAGTAATATATGTTACTGATTTAGAAAAGCAATGAAGACTGTTTTACATGAAAAATGGATGCGACTGTACGAGACCATTTAAGAAAGAGTAATAGCAGAGTTGGTATGACCTTTCCTTACACACCTGCTTGTTAGGCAGGATGGTGTGCCCCCGGCCAATAAGGCTTGGGAGATGTCCAGAGGGCCAAAATTGGAAATTAGCAACGTTTTTCAAATAATATAATTAGTAGGTACTGTTTTTAAACTATATTTTTTACTAACATCTCGAGTCTCTAAGACTCGATTTTGGCCTATAAATCGAGTCTCAAAGACTCGATTTCCATAGTCTGATGTGGCATTTTTTCCACTGGCGCCTACCTGGAAATCGAGTTTGTAAGACTCGATTTATAAGTCTACCATTTTAAAAATCAAGTAAAATGAATCAGGTCCTCTCTTAGATTATCAAAAAAAAAAAAAAAAAAATTAGGTCCTCTCTCACGGCTCTCTCTTTTCTTTCCTTTTCACCGTTCTCCCCCTCTCCTCTCTCACCTGATCTGCAATCCATGTATTTTTATTTTTTTAAATCTGGGTTTGTGGACTGCATGTAGGTGGTAGTGGTTGTTAATCGGTGGTTTTGATGGGTGGGCGGCTGGGTGGGTTTTGATGGTTGCTGATTAGTGGGGTGATGGGTAGGTTTTGATTTTGGGTAGGTGGGTTGGGATTGGTGGTTGGCTGGGCTTGGATGAAATCGGTGGCTGGGTTAGGAGTGGTGGACGGAGTGGTGGAAGGAGTGGCGGACGGAGTGGTAGACGGAGTGGTGGCCGGATCATTTTTGGGTTTGCCACTGTGGGGGTTTTGCTTGCCATAGATTTGCCGCCGTGGATTTGGGTTTTCCTTGCCGTGGTTTTGGGCTTGCTCGCTGTGGATTTGGGTTTTCCTTGCCGTGGATCTGGGCTTGCTCACCTTGGTTTTTTTTTTTTGTGTTGTGTTTTGTCCAGTCATGATCTTCTACAAACACCATGGTGGTGGGTGGATCTTGATGTGGGATAGGCAAAATGTGGGTTTTGGTGGTTGTTGATGTTTGTGGTGAATGGTGATGGCGAGAGCTGAACATGTGTGAAGGAGGTTTCATTGTGCTGGGTTGCGTTGATTTCTTAAATTTTTTTTTTGGGTATTTCTGGAACGGCATGTAGACGAGAGACTTAGACTTAAAATTTTTTTAGCTTATAAATCGAGTCTTAGAGATTCAATTTTCAGGTGGACGCCACGTGGAAAAAATGCCACATCAGACGTGATTAGACCATGGAAATCGAGTCTTAAAGACTCAATTTATAGGCTAAAATCGAGTATTAGAGACTCAAAATGTTAGTAAAAAATATAGTTTGAAAACAGTGCCTACTAATTATATTGTTTGAAAAACGTTGCTAATTTCCAATTTTGGCCATGTCCAGAGACTCCCATTCAAGTAGTAGTCCCTTTCCTTTTGTTTGTGTCAATCCATCAATTAAAACTATCCAACTACTCAAAATTCTGAAACTTCACAAAGCAAACAAGAATTTCCAACCAAAACCCATAAATTCAGTTTCATACTCATTTCTTTCATATCCCAAAACAACGATGACCCATCTTTTCTTTCTCAGTTTCTACGGCACACCCACACCACATGTCTGTAGCCCACAAGCTGCTGACCATCTCCTTCTTGCTAAAATCAATAAAATTTGGGGAGGAGAGAAAGACATCATACCTCATGGTGAGATCGACCACCTCTTCTTGCTATATTGGCGTGAACTTGAGAGCTGAAAAATTAGTAAATTACAGTAAACCGAGAGAGAAAGGCGGAGAGTAAGTGAAAGAAAGAAAGCAAGAGAAAAATAAATGCATTTTATTTTTTAGTGTCTAGTGAGGAAAATCAATCGCCAGTTGTGGCGAGGTACAACCCACGTTAAAATATTGTCAGGGATAAAATATTGAGACTATGAGTTTTTATTTTTTATTTTTTATAGCTTTTAACTATATATTTATTAAAATATTAAAATAGCTACATTGATGTAAATATATCCAATTGACACACTCAATTTTAAGGGGATCTCATCTTGTGTTTGCAAGAAGCCAAGAATTAAGAGTATCCACAGCAGTGAAGCTAAAATTTTAGCTATTTGGCACCACAAAAAGTTATTTTATCTATTTTACCTACTCACTTTACAAAACATGTTGCAGCAATGGGGACTTTAGGGATGTTCCAATCTCTTAATTTTAGATCTACATCTAATAACTGATATGACTTTGAATTGAGAATTCCATTTTCTTGTGGAATCTCAAGTGGAATTTTTCAGAGAGATGACCTATAACTAGTGGAAGAGCTACTTCTAAACAACCTATTCATTGTTCAAGATTAAAAACTTAAATTAAACAATCAAAACCTAATCACATTTATCTTCAAGCTACTGGATCTAACCTTAGATCTGTAACAAAGGTACTTTCCATGACAACTGCCTTCTTGTGCTAACCATGACCAATCGCTAATCCTATTTCCCCTAAATGCCTATCTCCAGCTAAAGTGGGTACTTCCAAGGATATCCAAGACTTACAAGGTCAAACCTGCATTGATCGGGACTTACTGGTCATAACTGTACTCATCTGCAACAAACTGTAGGGCTAAACACAAAAACTGGAAAATGCAGATAACTGGGAGATAACTATTTGACTTAAACAGATAACACAGAATGATAAATAGAATGTATAAAAGTAAACTGGATTACCAAGTGTATAGGTAGAAGAAGATGATGAAGTAGTAACAAATGAAGAAATAGATAAATGGAAATGAAAGAGTTATCATAAAATAGATGTAAAATAAAATATGGGGAATGGGGGAATTCAACATAATTAATTGACTGAAATTAATAGTATGCTGAAAATAATGATATGATGATAACTATGGTGGTATAACCTGCCAACTTATGTGATTGATAAATTGCAACTAACAACTATTATTGGCCAACTTGGCTCTGATACCAAAAGGGGGTAAGTTACAATACAACTGGGCAGATGCTGATTGAGGCTATCTGATTACAAACTGGGCCGACTGAGGCCATATGAAGTACAAATGTAAAACCGACTGAGGTACTACAAGTGTAAACTAAATTGGGGATAGCCATCTGATTACAAGTATTGGGTTGTAAAAAGAAAGGAGAGATATCACAATTTTGGAACTCTTCCTAAAATTGGTCCTGCTTCCGAATGGAGCTTGAACTTCCTTATATAGACTGGAGGGAGCCTTGGATCCTTTAAAATTTACTGAAATTTCGGAAGGTGAAATGCTTTTACTGTGGGTGAAAACCTTTTCCACTGAAAGCAAACTGTGATTCTGGAAAATAGTGTTGGTTACTGTTCATGAATAGTGTCTTGTCTATAATACTTGGAGGCTGTTCTCTTCCTAGAGAAATTATCAAAGTAATCCTTTCTTTTGGATTTCCTCTTGGATGGGGCTATGGAAGGTAAGCCATACTGGGTACAGAAGGTTCCTACTTCGTACTTGGCTTTACTTTTACTAGCTTGACTTTGGATTTTCATATCTCTACACATCTTCATTCCTTCACTGCAGATTGTGCTAAAGATATCTCCATATGTTAGGTTATCATAATCTATGATACCTAAGGGACTGCTAAGGGTTTCTTTGACCTTTTCGCCAAAGAGTCTAGGTAAGCTATTGATGAACTTCTCCTTCCAAAATGGAGAGTTACAATCACATCTATATATGACTCTGGTGGTAAAGACATCTTCGTACCACCTGTAGTTGCCAAGGGTTTGACATCTAAGGTTACTCAACCGGTCGTAAGTCCTAGATGTGATGTTTCTAAGTTTCCCTACGAAGTGTTTCATGATCATATAGATTAGGGTGTTGACTCCATCAGGAATACCTTTTCCTATGCTTTCATCAAAGATAGGGAGACCTTCCTCATCTTTTTGGACAGCATGTCTGATATTTTCTTTGGATTCTTCTGTTAGGCAGTTCTTCCACTATTGCAGAAGTTTCCTGTGAATCCTAAAACCATTAGCTTTATGACCTCTAAATGGGTTCCGTTCTCATTTAGGTAGTTATTGGCTACCATGGACATATGCTGGATTTTGTTTAGGATTTCCTGTTCTGATAAACCATCTATGTTCCATTCATAGAGTTTACCAGAAGACACTGAGAATTGGTTACTAACATTCCTTTCCTTGAACTGGAGGTCAGAGGGTATTGGTCTAGGATACCAATTCTTGGTTAAGCTAGTCGGGGTTACTTTTGGATGATGAAACTTATTTAGCTGTAAACCTCGAAATTGGCTTTCTAGATGTTCTATTTCTTTCTCATTTTTTGAATGAGTTTGGCTAGAACTACTAGAGTCTGTGTGGATGTCTAAGACACTAAGCTGAGGGTTCTTGATAGACGAAGAGGTGACTGGTTCCTTCTCGACTAGTTCCTTAAGCTTTTGGGTGACAATTTCTAAGGCTGTTTTGTCCTTAGACTTAAGACTGTTTTGTCTGGTTACTAGCAACTTGACTAAAGGCTTTTCTATGGAAGGGACAGGCTTACTAGGGTTCCTGGCTGGAGGATAACCTTGTGTTCTTTCCGTTCCTCAATCCTATCAAGTTATTTTCCTATGACACCTAGACATTGATTGATGTAGTTGTTCTATTCTATCACTTCTTGACTAGTTTCTTCTCACTAGAAGGAAACCTAAAGGGAGTAGCAACTACTTCATGTTCTTGGTGTTTGATGGTTATGTTTTCCAAGGGTGGGTGATTGGATCAGACGACTTCCTTGTCTTCCTTAACCCAATTGGTTTTGGTGATAACACAAGACTTTTTGCGCCATTCAAAATGGTTCTCAAAATATTCAAAGAAAGGGACATTGCTGGATATCTCTTTCATGAATTCTTGCCATTTTTCTAGCACTTCTTTCTTTTGTTCTAAGGTATGGTTAACTCTATAAGCTTCTCGTTCGACTTTGTTTCTTTCAGAATCAAATTCTTTGCCTAAGGCTACTAGGTTAAGGATGAACTCTTTCCTTATGACCATGAGTTAGTGACTTGGTAGAGGTTCTAGTTGCTCCATGTTGGATCTAATAGGAGAGGGGGTGGTGTGACTATTGTCGTCATCTTGATTGACAACTGAGTCATGTTTTGCGGTATAGCAAGGGGTGCTAACTTGGGATCTGTCTTTGACTCCTTGGAGTTCTAGATCTAGGTTTTGCTTAGGTGAGGGGTGAGATCTGGATGAACTACACCGGGATACAGGTCTATCTCTAAGAAAGATAGGGGCTGTAGACTAGGTTGGTGGTAGTCCAAAGGTAACTAAACCTAGACTGGTCAAAGCTTAGTCTAACCATACCATCGACTAGCTGTTGGACAAAGTCTAAATTTGGATTCTGGCTAGGGTTTTGGATCTAGAAAGGATAATTTTCATTCTCTAGAGCCCAATTCTGGGGGAAGTTGACCTTGGACCATTGCAGGGTTCTAGGTACCTAAACTTTAGATCTAGGGTTTGTGGTTTGGATGAGAGTGGTTTCTCCCATCTTTCCCCTGTTAAGTGCTTGAACGTTTAGGTTTGTCCTGATGTAATTATAATACACTCTATATATCAAGGCTAACTTTTGGGTTCCCTGTACCATGAGGGTTCCATAAGTGTTGATATTAAGGGTGAGAGCTTTCATGATATGCGGGTTATGAAGGCTGATTGTGAAGTTGGGGAAACAGTCAAAATGAACTGGTCCATAACTAAGATTGGTTTCTATGGTATCTAGGAGACTGTCATCAAACCTAATGTGATAGGTTTCTCTAAGGGCCATAAGGATTAAACAACTCAACCCTATTCTGATCAATGGTTTAACTCCAATTTGGACTAAACCTATGTGCAAGTAATTGTGTCCTTCCTTCCTATGCGCTAACAGGGCAGAAGATGTAAGCAAGTAGCACGTTCATACTCCTTGTTTAGACTGTAAACTTTTTCTATAGTTCTAACATGGTAATCTGTCTTGAAAGCCTTTTTCAAGGACCATGAAGATTTATAGATCTAGTTGGTGGGGACTTTAGGGATGTTCCAATCTCCTAATTTTAGATCTACATCTGATAACTCATATGACTCTGAATTAAGAATTCCATTTTCTTGTGGAATCTCAGGTGGAATTTCTGAGAGTGATGACCTATAACTAGTGGAAGAGCTACTTCTAAACCCAAATCAAAGGGCCTCTTGAAAAGGAGAACCTTAGGCCTAACGTAGCAAGTATGCTATGTACTTATCATCCAATATCCTACAAAGCCAATATGAAATTCCCTAATCTTAGGCCTTCTTGTTGCATGCCTAGGCCCAAAATGATGAGAAATTCATGGACTTTGAAAGGAAGGCTACAATATATCTAGCTAGAAGGCTACTTAAAAAAAAATGATGATAGTGAATGGAAAAAAGAAGAACCCAAAGGTGATGGATACATTGTAAGCCCATATTTGGGACAAATGGTTGAAAATCTCTAAACACATTCTAATGAAAGCCCACGAGAGTAAGATGAGAGCTTTATTGTAAATGAACTAAAGCCCAATAAAACAAGGGGCAAGGTTCATGAGAGGAAAGAGAGTGATTTTGTAATTGGGCCTTCATTGAAATGTACTTAAGGATTTTCTAAGAACATCTAAGTTGATACCTTTTAATTGGGACATGGGCTTAATAAAATGGGACTTCTTTTTAGGTACCATTAAACCACCAAGATCAAGAAAGCATGTCTCCAATCCAATTTGGGTCTGAGAAAAGAACAAAAGATGTTTGGTCAAGATTGAGGAAACATATCAAGAAGAGGTATCTCAAGGAAAAACATCTTGAGAGGAAGTATCTCAAGAAGGAATGGATGCTCCAAGTGATGACACAACCACACAAAAGATATTCAAGGCAATAGAAGAGCAAAATGATACCCTCAAGAAGATGGAAGGATGCCTCACCAAGTTAGAGGAGAGCAAGCATAAAAAGCCCATACATGTGCAGATACATGATGAAGAGGAATAAGAGGATTGGGATGAAAGGGATAAGGCTGAATATGAAAGGAATAAGCAATTTAAGAAACTCACTGTGGACACCATGGCTTTAAAGGAAAAGATGAAAAAGATGCAACTGGCCTTTCGCAAGGCCCAAGGGATGGATGATTGTCTATACAATATGGGTGGCATAAGCTCCAAAACTTTCATTGCATTACCTCCAAAGTTCAAGATTTTTGATGCGAAAAAGGTTGATGGGACTAGAGACCCAACACAACATGTTCGGAGGTATCTAAACATTGTTGAAATGAAAGGATTGGATGAGAAGCAAACTTTGCACGCATTTCCTCTCTCATTGACGGGAGGTGCATCAAAGTGGTACTATAATTTAGACCCAAAGAAAACCAAAGTGTGAAATGACCTAGTGGAATTATTTATAGATCAATTCATCTTCAATACCATGATTGATGTGACTCTAAGGGATTTAGAGACTACTAAGCAAGGAGTAAGAGAGACATTTTCTGAATACTTGACAAGGTGGAAAGGAAAAGCATCTAGGATGGTTAATAGGCCAAATAAGAAAGACCAAATCAACATGATTATCAAGAATTTGCTTCCAGCATATAATAGTAGGCTCCTATCCTTGCCTATTAGTTCTTTTGGGAAATTGTGTGATTGTGGAACTAAAATTGAGGATGCTACCAATAATGGACAAATTGAGAAAGGTGAGAGCAAACCTCCAATCAAGAAGACATATAAGGGAGGAGTTGCCACTTCTAAAGCACCTAACCTCATGAATGTAAGTGCCATCATACCTTAACAAACTTTAGCCTACCTAAGCTTCACCAAGAAGGCCCATCAAGAATTTTCCGACCTCGGAATGTCCCTTGCCCAAGCATATGAGAACTTAACCAACAAGGAATTCATTAAAACTTTAGACCCCACAAGTATGCCTAATCTTGTGTCTCCTACTTGGAACCTCAATGAATATTGCCACTTCCATTAGAAACTTGGCTATAAGACCAATAATTGCTTCCGCCTTAAGCATGAAATACAAGACCTCATAGACAATGGAACTCTCCCAAATCCAAACATCATCACAAGCCCAACATTAGGTAGAACCCTTTGCCTGATTATCAACGAGCTCCTCCTCCATATTAGAATTGGGTGCAAATAGAAAAAGTCGATTGGGATTGTTGAAAGTTGAAAGAAACCATGGAGGTTAATGTGGTAGAAGTTCAAGGAATATGAGATGAAGAAGATGAGATTTTGAAGAGTGCGGTGGCTGTGTGGGGGATACTCCCCAAAGGAATGACTAAGTTAAAGAAAAGAGTCCTTAAGGACAATGTGGCAAACATTACTATGAGTAGGAAACACTGCAAATCATCATTTTTAGAGAAGGATCACCTTGGTAGGAACATGAGAGAAGGGTCTAAACCCACAGAACTCAAAGGTAAAGAAGAGAAAAAGGAAGAGGATAGGGTCTTGACCCAATCGAAGAAGACTTAAGCTCATGTGTCCGTATGAGGCTTGCTAATGGTTTCTCACAAGTATCGTAATGCTCTCTTAGATGCGTTGAATGGGAAAAAGGAGCCCATGGAAACTACTTCACAAGAAGTGCTATCTCTCATGGGGGTTGAGGCTCCATCTCATTCTTCCCTTACATTGTCCGATGAAGAAATCCTTCCCAAAAGGGCCACTCACACTAGGCCTTTGCAAATTACTATTGATTGCATGGGTGCCAAGGTTCCAATGGTGCTTATTGATAATGGATCTGCACTAAATGTGTGCCCTTTTAGGATTGCTCTCACCATTGGGCTAGATGCAGAGTCAATCATCATCTCTCCTTTAACTGTTAGGGCATATGACAATACTTCGAGGAAAGTTATGAGAATTTTCAAAGCTCCTTGCAAGATTGATCCGTTGGAAACAATTGTAGAATTTCACATGATGGACATCACTCTTAACTACAACCTTCTATGGACTTGAAAAGGGAGGAAGTGAGCTTCAAATGAGTGGCTTTGAGTTTGTGAACATGGTTGACTATGGATTGAAGGATGAAAGGTATACTATGGATTTGCTCCTACATTGTAGCCATAAAGTGATTGCGATGATGAAAATCATGGGATACATGCCTGGTATAGGTCTTGGAAAGGAAGGAAGATGAGTAGATGAATTCTTCGACTTCAAAACTCAACTGACCAAAAAAGATTTAGGATTCTTTGAAGGCTGCGATAGAATAAAAAAGAACCTCGGTACCTTAAATGAGAATTTTGTGAAGGAAGGAGGAAACTTCCCTTTCTATGGCTTTCCCGAGCTTTGGGTGGATAAGGACAAAAAGGTAAATCTCGGCTGGGAAATATTCTTTAATAAGAAGCTCACTTTCAAGGAGAAACCTATTATGGTGATCAAGGAAGTTCAAGAAGAAGTCGACTAGGTGGACTACATGGATGTTGAAGCAATATCATATCATATCATATCATCATCACAATCATATTCCTTTCCTTTCCCCTCTCCAACTGCCACAAACAGACTAAGAACTGATTCACACACACACACACACACACACACACACACACACACACACACACACATTGCTTCAAACTTTAAACAAAAATCAAACGCTTTCACTTTCTTTGCTTTCATTCAAATTCAATTCAATTCAATTCCTCTCTGCTTCTTTCGCTTCCATATCCAAATCAACTCGCCATTGGCGTTTATTTTGGGCGCGGTGGCAAAATGGAGAGAGATTCGTCTTCGTCAGACGAAGACGACGACCGCCAGAACCTGATCGAGCAAAACGACACCAAGCAATAATTTCCAAGTATTACTTGAAGCAGTTCAGAATAATTCATCAAGATTAATAGAACTAATTACTTTGGTACTCAATTTAAGTATTACTTGGAAATTATTACTTTTGCATTTAAAAATTTTTAAATGCAGTTTATTTAACCCATTAACTTGATCCAAAAAACAGAAATCAAAATTCATTGGAACAAATCTTGTCTGCAGGATTGAGCTTGTGCTCAACTTGAGAAATGAAGCAAACCAAGTTCAAGTCAACTGATTATTAACAAGCTTGAGTTTGAACATTATGAATGAGCTGAGGCAAGTTTGAATATCTAGTTAATCTTGCCATTGAGCTTGACTATTCAATAATAAACTTGGCTAGGCTTGATAAACAATCCTAAGCAGACAATAACCTGACTTCAATCCTTACTAAAGGGCAAAAATAATCTTGAGCCATTCCGGTTGAGGGTTTCAATTTGAAGTTAATCTCTGCCAGTCTGACTTTGGTAATAATATCATGTGCCCTCTATATAATAAGGTCTGAGTATTAAGTTTTAAGATGTTAGGACTATGGAAGTAAACCCTTAACGTCAAACCTTATTCAAAGGCCAGCAAGAATACAAAGGACTCTGTCATCACCTTTCTTCCACCACATCTACATTTACTATCCAAAAAAAAAAAATGTGGCTTGACTAAAGGTTTTTCAAAACTTTTCCTTAAAATAAAAAGGATGGATATTACATCCATTAAGCTAACTGTGAATTGTCTATCAATATGAAAACCCCTACACACATTAGATTCATTCTCAACAGAACATTCAGCAGTTTGTTGGAAGTTTGTTACTTCAAAATTTTGGGATGATGGTATTCATAGAGATAAGTCTCCCTTTCTAATGGGAAAATGAAAGTCACATGGAGCCCAAAGGCCACATACATAATCATTGACTTTCAACCATTCAAGGGTTTCACACAACAACCAATCTTTAGTAAAAAAAAATTGAGGTTGGCTATAGATCCTTAACATATTAACCCAGGTTGGCCATATGTATTTTTTTTTCCCACCTGTCATTCTATTCACATCAACTAAGAGATCATCAAGCCAATTAAGTTACCTGTATTAATTAACAAAAGTGTCGGTTCATAACCAGGAAAGATACCATATGTCTAGAGAGCTTTTCCCTAATGAAACTAACAACAATTTCTATAAATGTATTATAATTTCACGGTCAACATACTTTTAGTTAGAATACAAAAAATCCTCACTCATCAATTGCATACCTTACTACTTGTCAAGGCCTAACAAAACTTAGTTGTGAAATAATATCATCTCTAACACTTCTTGCCCACACAGCTTAAAGCCTTAAACAATCTGCAACAAAAAAGCAATGAAGTCATTTACAACGCTTACAACAATAAAACAAGCATAACCTGCTAGAAAATCATGAACAATGCGTCTTCAATAATCTAAGTATATATTTTCTACCACTATGAGCAACATTGAAACCATCATCAATCTCAAGCAAACAAACTTGTGTAGCACAAGTTAATAAATGAATATCCTCTTTGCTATTTGGAAATGTTATGTTGAAACAAACATACACGCACATGGGCACAGAGGAGTTTCCAAATTTGCAGTTTTAATTGATTCAAAAATCTCACAAAACTTTATATTGCAAAGGCAAAGCAAAACTGCTTTTGTTCATATTAACTACTAACATTCATGAATATCCCACAATTTAAGTTACACAGAAATAATGCAGGTCCTCGCATGGGTACATATATGTGTACGCCTGCAGTTCATCGTTCCACTCCATACCGTCGTATGACATCATTTTGGTTCCTTCCTTCTCCTTTGTATTGTGTGCCTCTTGCTCTTGAATACTCGTGCTCTCTGTATTGGTATTGAGTTGCTTGTTTTCTAAAAGACGCTTGAAAAGAAACTTTAAACCATTCTGTAGACAACAAATAAAGTTTAACTAAAACGTCACTCTTTGGCAAATTTGATACAGCTGGTCAATACAAGAAACATAATACGTCTATTTCAAGAATAAATTTTTGAATCCACGAGGTTACTTGAGTC
The DNA here is from genome assembly GCA_033629205.1 of Lithocarpus polystachyus. Taxonomy (NCBI): domain Eukaryota; kingdom Viridiplantae; phylum Streptophyta; class Magnoliopsida; order Fagales; family Fagaceae; genus Lithocarpus; species Lithocarpus polystachyus. The sequence continues at coordinate 24,430,459 of CM066166.1, read as the reverse complement.
TATAAGGATTCCTTGAATCCACAAGTCAGAACTCCAGAATCCACAAAAAAGAAGAGAAAGAATTATTTGCAAATTATAAACTTTAAACAACTAAACACAACCAACAAGAATGTTGCAATAAAATAAAGTCAATCACAATAATGTAGCAGTACTAGAAAGGGGACACACGCCCAAAAAAAAAAAAAAAGAAAAGAAAAAAAGAAAAAGAAGGGCTTCTATTGCTAGTATGAAACCTTCGGTAATACTGTAAATCTAAATCTAATACCTGAAATTTCATGAATTATCTCTAAGAATTTCCAACAACTCTGGATCACCAAGTTTGTAGAATATGCTGTGTAGCCCTCGAATCCAATACCTGAAAATGACAGAGGGAACATGCTTGACTTTCCAAAAATCATGACCTTCATCTGGTTGCATACTAAGCACGAATTCCTTCGACAAATCAAGAGCTTCTAGAGTTTTGAGGTTTTTTAGATGGTAGATGCCAGAGGGCACCTCCTTCAGCAATGGGGAGGGTCCAATCACAAGCCGTTCAAGAAGAGGCATGGCACTTTCTTCTATTATCAACTTACTCAATGTTCTCAAATTTCCAAGCCATAATGACTTGAGTTTCTGAAAGCCTCCTCCTTCGAAACGTAATTGCTCACCTCTACATCCCTCATAAAGTCGAAGATTCATCAAATTAGGCAAAGCTTGAAGGACTTTTAATGGATCATCCATTAATCTTGACCAGGTTAAATCAATTCTAACTATACTCTTAAGTTTGGGAATCCATTCTGGTAACTTTTCTAGTCGCCCAAATAGGCAGAGAGATTGTAGGAGGGGCAAAGGAGAAGACATCGATTGTAATTCAAGAACTTCTTCTTCGCTTGTTGAACAGATTCTCAATGAACGAAGGAGACTCAATTTCTCTAGCACAAGGCACAAAGCCATCCCGTTTTCTCTCTTCAGTTTAGAGATTTCCAACTTCCTCAATTGCCTTAACCTTCCTAGTTCTGCAATAAGGGCAGCATTGTTGGCTTCCAATTTTTGAAGCGTTTGTAAGGACTCTAAATGCCCAATGCCACTTGGCACTTTTATTGATTGTTGAAAATCAATAGAAAATTCAGCATTATTGTTTACGATGTAGGCCGCAAGATATCGCAGCTTACGAAGCGCAATGATCTCCACCGGTAGCTCGTACACAAGGGAACGTTTCAAATCCAAAGTCTCTAGGTTGTGCAGTTTACCTATGGACTTCGGAAGCATCTGAACTTTTGTATCTCTCAAACTTAAATATTTTAGATGGAATAGGTTTCCCACTTCTTTAGGAATATAATCTATAGAAGCACCCTCAAAATCCATTATTTTCAAGAGCTTGAAATTCGCAAAACAAGTAGTAAGAAAAGAAATGGACACTTCATCTACCCCCAAAATGAGAATGGAACGAGTTTGGGTACTAGAACTTGTCTCCAAAGGAGTATTTACATTATTTTGAATTGAAAGGCGTCGGGCTATTCTGTCAAAACTAGAGTAGTTCTGTAGTGAGACCAAACAAAAACTTAACTCCTCTGACCTAGAAAGAATGACCTCACGCATCATATCATGAACTCGATAGCTTCTAGTTCTTCCAGAAAAATCAATTGTTGCCACTTGAACCATGCTTCTATAAATGAGCTGGTTCAAGTAGTCTTGTGCAACATCTTCCAATGTTAGCCCTTGCTTTTCTTTTATAAAACCCTCGGCAATCCAAAGACGTATTAGTCTTGCACTATTAAGAAAGTAATCCTCTGGAAACATGCCAAAATATAAGAAACAAGGTTTGAGGTTGTGAGGTAGATCAAAATAGCTAAGAGATAGAATTTTGGTGATATTTAAGAGATGAGGATTACTTTCTAGCTCCGAACTAAGGCTATCACGGAATTTGTGCCACTCAGAGCTAACCTTTTCTTTGGTTGATAAAAGACCTCCTATAGTAACAATTGCTAATGGCAACCCTTCACATCTCTGAATAATGTCTTGTGACAATTCAACCAACTCGACTGGACAATGCCCGCTTTCATGTTGGAACACCTTCTTGCAAAACAGTTCCCAAGCTTCTCCTAATGGTAGAGGTGGCAACTTGTACAGATGATTTGATGGAGATTCTTTGTTGGAAGGAGCAACACTCTCACTTCGGGTTGTAATCACTATTCTACTACCTTTGTTGTTATCTGGCAAAGCAAGTTTTATACGTCCCCAAAACAATATGTTCCATATATCATCAAAAACTACTACATACCTCTGTTCAAGTGCATATTGCCTTAATTCTTTAATTAAATCTGTCTCTTCCATTGTGTCAATTCTCCTAGGAGCATACTCTTTCCTTGCCTCGTAGAACTGCTTTATCATTTTACGCAAGAGCTCCTCCATCTTGTATGATTGAGACACAGTGATCCAGGCAGTGCAATCAAAGTGTGCCACCACTTTCTCATTGTCATACACTTTCTTTACTAAAGTGGTCTTGCCAAGTCCACCAATACCAATCACTGAAATCACCAAACGATTAGATGGTCCATGTACCAATTGACCAATCAATTCATCTCTATGAGACTCAATGCCCACAAGCTCAGCTTCCCCAATGAAAAGAGATTCCACACGAGGGTCATGCCATGTATCACGTCTAGCGTCACTAGTTGATCCTCCTTGCTCTATGGTGTTGAATCCATATCTTTCACCTCTCTCTCTGATTACCTTGAGACTTTTGTTGATATCTTGAATCTTGGAGGCTATCACATGTCTTGGTTTTAGTTTTAAGGTAAACTGAAAAACTTTCAAAAGGAAACGAAAGTGTTTCCTTCGCCCTTGGTGATGTTTTGCTAAATGAAGTACGTATTCATCAATAACATCTTCTATGTGATAAGCTTTTTCCCTTACTTGTTTGACCCATGTTTTTACAACGTTGCTCATGTCTCCCAGCTCGGCTCTTGCATCTGCATCCTTGAGAAATGACTGAATGCTCTCAAGTTCATCTTTGATGTCAACAACTTTGTCGTGGATACCCTCCAGCAATCTTACTTCTTGGGCTAACAATGGGATCAAATTCTGTATAAGTAGGCTGACTGCACTTTCCGCCATTCCTTCTCCCTTCTTAGATCAGTCGACTACACACCTTTGGCTTTGATCTGTGATATGAGCTGTTGAAAGGGTTCTTGGTTCACAAACAACGAAAGCACGGAACTTGGATAACACAAGCGGCTAATTAAGTTCTTGAGAGAGAATGCAGGACAATAATATGAAGATGGAGAAAAAGAAACGGAAAAATGGTGGGGCCGATTTCTTAGAAATGTGGGCTTTCAGGTGGGTGTTGAGTTCACAGATTGAGGGTATTTTGGTTATGATATGCTGGGATAGAATGAAGAATGTGAACAGCAACGGCTTGGAGTAATGGGTCTGGTAATAGTGGGGAAATATAGATAATGAAGAAAGAGAGCAACTCGGTGATATACTGAAATTGTATTCTCAATTCTAAGAATTTTGGTAAACCACGACTCTTGAGAAAGGTTTTTTTTGGAGCATTGCTAGACGCCTTAGACCATATAATTTTACCACGACTCTTGAGAAAGAATTAATATAACATATAAAAATAGAGAAATAATATGTCCACAATATTTTTACAATAAATCCTAAGTGACAAATTGTTACTGGTTGTTATTGTTGAGGCAAAAAAGTAATCTTAGTGTTAAGTTCAAATTTGAACCAATAACAACTAACCACCTATGATTTGTTGTGAAAATATTGTAAAAATATTGTGGACGTAGCATCTCTCATAAAAATATAATATTATTATATTACATAGTATAATTTGAATCATTTGGTATTTATTGTAATTTGGTATTTATTCTATTACATAGCATGAATTTTTATAGTGCTCAATTTAGATAGGCCAAAATGGGGATATATTCCTTTCATCCAAACTTTCCAGTAAAATGCCCCTTATCTGAAACTATTTAGAGATATGCTCCTGTTTTAAACTCAATTTTCTAAAAATCGAATTTCAATGAAAAACTTGATTTGGCGAAAATCGAGTTATAGGCAATTAAACTTAAAAAAAAAAAAGTTTTTTCAAGCAACTTGATTTTTTAAAAATCGAGGTTTAAAACAGGGACATATCTCTAAATAGTTTTAGATATCGAGCATTTTGTTGGAAAGTTTGGCTGAAATGGGTAAAACCCAATTTTGGCCTAAACTATGGATATTATAATTGGATCATTTGATTTAATAAGAATAAATAAGAGGTTGACTGAAGTGTTTTTATTTTATTTTATTATTCATTGAAGTCACACTAACCAGGAAACACAATGTACAGGTGTTTTCTTCTTGGTTTTTTTATACAACATAAACAAGAAAAGAGAATTGATCATTTTTATGCACGCTTATGTACCAAGTGTATAATATTATCCTTGTTACATTGGAATAGCTTTGAGAGGATGAAACTCACAAATAAATATATCTTTCGTTTGTTTGGATAGAAGACCTTGTGTGAAGATAATTTTTCGTGTTTTCTAGTGTTTGGTAGCATCACAAAAAATTAGTCAAAGGAAAATTATTTTTAGTCAACATAAAAAGTAAGACTTATTTTTAAAAATTGTTTTTCACTATTTTTTTTTTTTTTGGAAAACAACTTTATCTCACAGTAAGTTAGAAGATTGTTTTTCAACTCATTTAAAGTTGCTACCAAATATTTAAAAAAAAAAGGTAGTTTTATAGAAAATACTTTTTAGAAAATGACTCATTTTCTAGAAAATATTATTGCCGAAACAAACAGAGCGTATCGAAAATATAATAAATGTTAAGGTCACAACATTTTTACAATACTTTCACATAAAATATTATGTGGCAGGTTGTTAGTGGTAGGCAAAAAGGTACTTCCAATTATAAACTTAGTTATAAACTACAAATGTTATGTCATTTTGTAGTTGTACTCTGGTTAAATAATGTATTATAAACCCGGTTTAAAACATTAATATTACTATTTTCGTGTGTGTTTTAATAAGTATTACTGTTTACTAAAAAAAAAATTAAAATTAATAACAACTTGCTACCTACAATTTGTCGTGAAAGTTATGTAAAAATATTGTAGACGTAGTGGTTATCGATAAATATTTAGTAATTTTAAGGAGAAGCAGGGTTTGGCAAGTAAAGGCAGAACTATGGGTTCAAGGATGCCGCTGAGTTGTAATTTGCAACATATTAAGGACAACTGAAAGGAAATGACGACTGAAAAAGTGAAGTAGAAAAAACAGTTTTGGGGACATTGTGGGGGGTTTCTAGGAAACTTCTCAACGTGGATGTAAATGCCATAATTTTCTTAGAATTGCCTTGGTATACATAGATCACACCTAATGCAAAATTCTAATTTTTAATACATATCTCATCCCCGCTAGGGGACCATAAATCCATTTTAATGTACCTTCAAAGTTATTGAGATCTCATGCCTCGTCACTACTAGGGGACCATGATTCCATTACATTTGACCTTCAACATTATTGAGAGCACTATCACATGCATCATCCATGTATCAATTATTAAAGTTATTGTCTATAAGGATTTTAGTCAATACATTGCTGAAGTTTTATATGGTCAAATAAGAAAATTAAGATTCAAATCTCATTTATACTAAAAATCAACGAGTGTCTTGACTTAATGATAAAAAATATCGTGGGTTTCAGTTTACTCAAGTGGTAAAGTCTCTAATAATTGAATAAGAGATTTGGGGTTCAATCCCCGTCTACACTAAAAACTGATTGGTATTTTGGTTTGATGATAAAATGCTATCATTAGGAGCAGACGTCATAGGTTGAAAGTTGAAACTCTCTAAAAAAAATATATATTAAGAAACGGATATCATAAATTGAAAATATATTATATCTAAAAAGAAGATTATTGTTTATATTCAATAACAACAAAAATTGTCAGAGTTGATGGATGAAATGTAGTCCTTATGAGACAGTCTCATAAAGCTCACCCCTCTCAAAATATGAAAATGTAGAATTTTAAGACCCTTTAAAACACAACCAGATTAACCTAGTTATTTAGCCAAGTGATTAACTTAGGTAAATTATGCACATCTAGGTTAACACAGATAAATCATATCATTGAACAGTGTGGAAAATAAAGAATACAACGATATGATAACCCAAGAAAACCAAACCGGTAAAAAACCTGGGGAGGATTTAACCTAGCTATCCTCAAGGTAAAACAAATCTACTATGAAAGAATTGAAGTTTACATAATAGCGACTTAGACTACTAACATCATACTGCTACCTCGAGTAGGAAACTTACTACCACGACCACGTAACAGCTTCGAGTCCACAGATTACTTCTTTCTTGGATTCACAGTAAGCACAAGCACTCCCGCTTGTATATTTTTAAGCTCTTGAAATTGCAATTGAATTGATCACCAAGCTCTTGACATCAATCTGATAACCCTAAGTGTATGTGAAGGCAAACACCTCTATATCTCACAAAAGATTCACACACACAGCATAAAGAGCATCATCTAAACGTGACTAGAGTTTTCCCTTTTATACTTAGGGCAAAATATAAAACCTTACACGTTAAACGGGCTTAGGCTGAGTTGGAAAATTCTGCAGAAAAATAATCTGCATGAGTTTCGATTGATTGAGTCTAATTTTCAATTGATCAAGCCAGGCAAATTTACACAGTAAATCCTGCAGTACACTCGATTCCAACTTTACACTTAAACATACTTTGAGCAAGTCTAAAATAAGACTAAACGTTTTGATCATGGTTTCCCAACATTACAATTTGAAATTCTAATACATTTAAACCTAAAGTCTTAGAACTCAACAGAAAATTTCACACGTGTGTGAGGCCTACAAATATGAAAAAGATGCCTTTAACCTTTATAAGATGGTCTCATACCCTCGTGAAGATACTTTCTCCTTGGGGGAGCTGCAGACCTTAGGCCAATAGACCCCTAACTTCTATATTGGAGGATTCAAAATTAAGGAAATTAAAAATAATTCTTTATAAAAAAAATGTTTTATGAATTTCAAAAAACAAATCGAACTAAATACAGGCTTGAAATAGAACTCAAAACAGTCCTAGTGCATCCAAGATCACACATAAATCTGCATAATCTAGGTATTACCTATATAAAAGGCACACTAAAAATTTCGATCACTTCTTTGATTCAACAGGATGGTCACAAGCTTAAAAAGGGGTCGTTGTAATTAAACTCGAGCCCAACATAACTTTTTAATCTTCAATATGTGGAAATACAAGATACAAAATAAAAACAAATATAGAGATTTGACAACTTTCCTTGTGAGGTTGTAAATCTTAGGTATACATGGCTTGCTTTGGAGGAGGAACAGCTATGGTTTGATCATGATGCCTTCTTCCTTCTTGTTCAGCAAGAATTCCATTCCATCCTACATACAATATTAACAAACTCCAATTTAACTCCATTTGAAAATTTTTGAAATTGAAATGTTAAAAAAGCCAGGAAAACAAAATATGTAATAAAATATTTTGAAACCAAAATTTTCTTTAGGCTCTAATGTTTTGGCCTCATTGAGTAATGATGTGAATTGCGACGCCACCTTTGTTATGCTAACTAGATGTTGAGGTTCTTTTGCCACATTGAATGTGAAATGTCATTTCTTTTCTTTTCTTTTCTTTATCTTTTGAGAAGTAAAACTGATAAAAGTTTGAAGCTTGAGAAGGCATTTTAACTATTTTGTGTAAATTGTCTTTGTCTGACCCCTCAAGAACATGAAGAGAAAAAAAAAATTTCCATTATTAGGTAATCAGCAATTTAAATTATAACCAGAGTTAGTTCTAATTGAAGTGGTTAATATTATCTCCAGTCACATCAGCATGTTCCTGGTGGAGTTACATCTGTAACGCCCCAAAATCATAAATAATAAATGTCTACTCAATCTAAATAATCCATTAAAAAATATTAAATAAATGTAATAAAAAACCTAAAATCTTATCACAATTGTCAGAGCTCTAATTCCATCAAGGATAGAAATTCTCAAAATAATTATCTAGTACAATATTCAATACCATAACCATAATTATGGAATCCTCAGTTTCATAATAAAATTTGTAACTGTAGTCTTCCAAGAATCTCTACTCCAATGATCCCTCTAATGTTTCTGTAAGGAGAATTAAAAGGGGGGGAGGGAGATAACTCAATAAGTGGAATTTACTAACATTAGGGTATGGGAACAAACCTTTCAAATAAATAATTCTTACAACAAATTTATAATTTGTAACTCACCAATATTTTATCATCAAATATTTCACATAAAAGAAAATATCTTTATATTGTGAGCCATCATAATATATATATATATATATATATAATATATATAATATATATATATATATAATATATATATATATAATATATATATATATATATATATATATATCAATACCATCATATACACAATTTCCTAGACTTTTCTCGTGGTCAACGATTACGCCCCGTTGACAGGGTTATGCTGTCCCCTTTTTGGGACTGGAACCTCCTTTTCATCTCCTTTCTTAAGGATGGCTCATTTAGAACCTAAAGGTGCACTCCCTTGCTAAGGAGCTTCCTTTTTGGATCCTCAATAGTATACTCCCTTGCTAAGGAGCTATCAAATGTACACTGTCCCCTTTTCTAAGACCATCCCTTGCTAAGGACTAGCTGCAGTATGATGGTTCCTTGTTAAGGACTGTATACAATACTGAGCTTTTAATCACGACTTGCCATAAGTTTTCAAAACATATTCAAGATGGTCACAAAAATAATCCATTTATAATTCTCAAAAATATAAAGATATATTCTCATATACATGTTTAAATAAATTTAGGTTGTCCCACAAGTTTTTCATAAAACAAATAGTCAATGTGCACATCAAACATTTATAAAATATCAATTTATTTAAAGAATATCAACATATTTCTTTGATACAAAATAGTTTAATAATCAACACTGTTTTGGGAAAACACCCAAAATTAGTAAACACCACTTACCTCTTAGTTGCAAAAATAAAGGAAATCAACCAATCTCGTCACTAGGTCCATCACTAGGAATCTCAAAACCTAAAAGCATAAGGAACAAGTCTATTAATAACAAGACCTATCGCCAAGTTTATCATCATATTTGTCTCCAAAATCGAATAGGACCCCCTAAAGCAAATCAAATGCACTAAAGCCTAGCTTGCCCAACCTAAGACAAGTACCATTCCCAATGAGAACCAAACAAGCATACAAACTCATAGTGCCATAGCACAAAACCAAAGTATTTTAATTCTCCACTGCAAGCAATGTGCACATATAAACATAACATAAAACACATCAACTCATAATAGGGGTAGCATATCTCATGAGTTTCCCTTTAGAGCACTAAATGATTAAACCAAACCATTATTAGACTTAACTAAGTAAACACATATCAAAGAAAGCACATGAATTTACAAACCAATCCATCCAACAAAGATTTGAAGTAAATTCCACAAAATCCCAGCATTTTCATCGTACTTTCAAATTCAATACACAGCAGGTCAGCCATTTTGTAAAAGTTATTTGGTCCACGAAACGTTATCCGATTAACTTGAAATTAAATAGGGATAAGCTCTTATATGTGTAGTATGTACCATCAAAAATTCAGCCCAAAAAAATTTTTCTGTAATTTATTAAAAATCATGTATTGCAACTGACTCAAATATGTCCCTGACAGCTTTAGAAAATTGTTATAGTTTTAAGATTAGCTCAAATTATTTGAGAATCACTCCCATTAAAACCACAAGATTTAAAGCACATTAAAAGCAAGGAATCGAACCTAATATCTCATATAAACAACTTATCAAACACTTGGTATACAAGAAGCACATGCTCACACTTCACTTGCATAAATATGTAGTTATCACTTCACTCACACCCACATTTGCCAAAGTCATTTAAAATGCAAAGAACACACTTCCAAAAATCAACTCACATCAACATATGAAACAACAAGACCCATAATGGATCTAGCAAATCAACCCTCAAATACCCATTAGAAAAATAGACAACCAAAACACCCCATCAAGGTAAACATCCCTAAATAGTTTGAAATTTTCGGATTTAATAAAAACTCTTGCTGCCCAAATCCTCATACCCCTCCAATCTTCCAACACTCACCAAACCCATCAAGTATATACCATAAACATCATAAAATAACAAAACCCAAAAGATTTCATAGAAGAAAATGATAGAGTACTTAACTTTTACCTCATCTATTGAATTAACCAAACTTAGAGGGATGGGTCTTTCAAATGGGTCTGCCAAAGTAGCCACTAAAACTCTTGGTGGTGGATTTTGATTGGAAAAGAACCTTCCATGAGTTGGCCAAGATATAAATCTAAGAGGCAAAAGTGAATAAACTTCACATGAATATGAGAGAGGGGATTTTCGGCTATGGGGAATGGGAATACCAGAGGAAAGAGAGAAGGGTGATGGGAGGCGGCACTTTAGAAAAATAGATGAGGAAGCCAACGTGGGTTACATATAAGGCTAGGGTTAGGCTTGGGGTCTTATTACAAAAATACCCCCACTTAAATAATTTCCAAAACAACCATTTTATTTGTTTATTTATTTTGTAAAGGCTGGGGTGTTACAGCATCAAACTTAAAATATAAGCTTCTAGAGCAATCAGTCTTTAAGCACTCTTTTTATACTCCATTTGCACTTTTATGCTAAGAGAGACCTATAAATAAATAAAGAATGAGATGTAGTACCTAGAGCAGGATCAACTCCTCTGTTTTTAAGTTCTCTGAACTGCTGACAAAGGGAACAGCATGGACAAAAGATGTGAGAGATCACATCTGTATATGGAGCTTCTACCAAATCATACTTCTTCCTCAGCTTTGTTCCATATTTTGAGCCGATTATCCGTTGAGAGCACAAGGCAGGCATCATCAAGAGGTAAATGAAACTCCCCAAATGACAAGCTGTAGTCACCAATATGTCATCATCAATTAGTAGGTGGCAACCATGTCTCCAATCATATTAGAATTAATAGTCATACTGATAGGGGACTTGATAAGAGCCTTACAGTTCAATCACACTACCAAGTTCCTTTCATTAAACAAACTTGGGTTCAAATCCCCGTCTCCCACTTGTTATAAGCAAAAAAAGAAAATAAGAAAAAAGAAAAGATGGGGGACTTCTACCATAATTAACTATTGCTATGGTTTTAAGTTATAATGGACAGAATATAATATTTGTGTGGCCAACTATAATGAAATGAAGATGAAAGTGAAAAAGAGAAAACATGAAATATGATACAGCCTTATATTTGGAAATATTGGAAAACAACAGCTACAAATATTTGTAGCCATTATTATGCATATAAGTACATTGAAAGCCATGGCAGTAGCTTCTCTAGTTCTGAAAGTCCAGAGAATTCAAATCATGGAGAAGAAGAAGTTTCTATCAAAACGGCGTCGTGTATGAGACTGGGAAAAACATAAAGAAAAGATAACACAAAACGTCATCGTTTCTCATTAAAGAAAATGGTGTCGTTTCTGTAATGTTATTTCTTGAACTGTTGGTTTGTTATTTGAGGAGTGCACGTGTGTGAGTCTGTTAGAGCACGTGTGAGACGGTTACTCCAAGTTCCCTCGTGCTATCCCTCTCTTCCTTTACTCTGAATGTGTATATATATATATTGTAGCTTCCATTGTAAGTTTGTAGTGTAGAAAATATTCAGAATAATATACTTGAAGATTTGTTTCCAGTTTCTTCTTTCTCTCTCTCTCTCTGGTTTTCTTTCTTTTCTCAAAGATCTCTGTTATAGTTTCTTTCATGGTATCAGAGCTCTGATCCATTTCAATGGCTTCTGCTCCCTCTAGTTCGTCTTCTTCAGTATCTACTTCAACTGCTTTGCCTGCTATGGCTACTGCTAGTTTACCAGTGAATACTTCACTGTTATTGTTGTCAAATATGTCATCTATGATGACCGTGAAACTCGATTATGGAAACTATATTGTGTGGAAACATCAAATCGAGGTAATTCTTGATACCTATTCAATGATTGATGTTCTTGATGATTCAATCATTACTCCAGATAGATTTCTTAAAGATTCATCTGGTAATTTCACTGCTGAGATTAATCCAGCTTTTACAGCTTGGAAGAATCGAGAACAAGCAATGTTCACCTTCTTGAATTCTACTCTTTCTCCTGCAATTCTTGCTCTTACAGTTGGGCAGAAATCTGCTAGAGGAGTTTGGAGAGTGTTAGAGAAAAGATTTGCATCTGTCTCAAGATCTCATGTTATGAGTCTAAAGAATGAGTTGAATGAGATTAAGAAAGGTGTTGATTCTATTGATGAATATTTTCAGAAAATTAAGCAAGCCAGAGATAGATTGGCTGCTGTTTCTGTGTTTGTGGATGATGAAGAGCTTCTTCACATCATTCTTGATGGTCTTCCCTCTGATTATGACTCTTTTAGTTCAGCAATTAGGACTAGGAGTGATGTATTGTCAATTGAGGAATTGAATGCTTTGCTTAATGCTGAAGAAAGAGTAATCAAGAAGAGATCTAATATAGTTGGTTCAAGTTCAATGGCTATGGCTGCAAAATTTCCTGCTATGGCTGGAAAATTTCCTTCTCAAGGCTTTCAACAAGGAAGAGGAGGTAGAAATAATAATCAGAGGGGAAGAGGTCGTGGTAATAACTATGGAGGTTATTCTAATTCTAATCAGCTTCAGAATTTCAATTCAAGCAACTTCAACCCAGGCAATTCAGGATTTTCTCCACAATTCCAGGGTTTTATTCAAGCAAAGCAATCATCCAATCAGAATCTAGGTCAATCAAGCAGGCCTATCTGTCAAATCTGTGGCAAGAATGGTCACTCAGCCCTTGATTGTTACCATAGAATGGATTTCACATACCAAGGGAAACATCCACCTGCAAAACTTGCCTCTATGGTGGCTAATGCTACTCAAGTTCAAGCTTCCAATGCTTGGCTCACTGACACAGGTTGCTCAGACCATGTGACTCCCAACCTGTCACAACTTTCTCTTATGCAACAACCAGTTCAAGGTTCTGAGACTGTCACAGTTGGCAATGGTCAAGAACTACCAGTCACCCACATTGGCAATGGTGAGCTTCAAACCTTAACTCATAACTTTAGGCTTGATAACATTTTAAGAGTACCTGACCTTGCTTCAAATCTTTTATCTGTTCACAAACTTTGCCTTCAAAATAATGCTTTCTGTTATTTTGATGCACACAAGTTCTTAATTCAGGATTTATCCACGGGGAAGATCCTCTACGCAGGGTTGAGTAAAGATGGAGTTTACCCCATTCCATCTACTCCTAAACTGTCTTCAAATTCCTATTTCAATTCTGTTCAGAATTCTGCATTTGCTATGGTCAAACCTCATCACATTCTGCTATGGCATCACAAACTTGGGCATCCAAGCTCTAAAGTTTTACTTTCTGCCTTAAAGCCTGTATTTTCTTCTATTTCTCTGTCTCAAATTGATGAAGTTTGTTCATCTTGTGAATATTGTATAAGTGCTAAAATGCACAGGTTCCATTTGAATAAAACTCCTCTAGTTTCTACTTCACTTCTTGAACTTGTGCATAGTGATGTTTGGGGTCCATCTCCACTCACTTCTTTACTTGGTTTCAATTACTATGTGATTTTTGTTGATGATTACTCACGGTTTACCTGGTTATTTCTTCTCAAAAATAAAAATGAAGTTCTTTCTATTTTCAAGCACTTTAAATCCATGGTTGAAACTCAGTTTAGTTCCAAACTCAAAGTTTTAAGAACTGATAATGGTTCTGAATACATGAATACTGAGTTTAAATCCTTTTGCTCTACTTCTGGTATTCTACACCAATCTTCCTGCCCCCATACCCCTGAGCAGAATGGTGTTTCAGAAAGAAAACACAGACATATTGTTGAGACTGGTCTTACTCTTCTCTACCAGTCTCATCTTCCTCTCAACTATTGGTCCTATGCCTTTTCTGCTGCAACTTACCTTATCAATAGAATGCCCTCTTCAGTTTTAGGTTTTCACTCTCCTTGGGAGAGAGTTTATTCAAAACCACCACCTCTTCATGCTCTTAAAGCTTTTGGATGTGCCTGCTATCCTTATCTTAGGCCCTATAACCAAAACAAGTTGCAGCCTAGATCTAAACCTTGTGTGTTTCTAGGTTATCCTCCACTTTCCAAAGGTTATATATGTCTTGATCCAAATTCCAATAGAATCTACATTGCCTGTCATGTTTTGTTCAATGAGTCCCTTTTTCCTTTTGCTCATGACTCTAGCTTTACTAATCCTAATGTTCCTTTCTCCTCATCTATTTCTACTTGGTTTTCCCAACCTAGGCAAATTATTGTTGAGCCTATTCCTTTTTCATCTACTGAGTCTGTTACTGTTTCTACACCTCCTGATCTGACCTCTTCTCTTCTTCCTTCTTTTCCTTTCTCCCTCTATTCCCATTCCTGTTGTTCCTCCTCCCTTGGCTGTTCCTTCTTTAGTTCCTTCTTCTTCTGTTGTTCCTGCTTCTACTTCTACTCCTATTACTTCTTCTTCCTCCTCACATCCTATGCCTAGTGTCTCTGATTCTCCTGCCATTGTTCCTGTCCCCACTAATTCTCATCCTATGATCACAAGGTCAAAGCATGGTATCTATAAGCCTAGAGTTATGCAGGTACAAACTGATTACACTACCACAGAACCCTCTTCTTTCACTATTGCCTCTAAACATCCTCAATGGGTGGCTGCTATGGATGCTGAATTTCAGTCCTTACAGAAGCAACATATATGGTCCTTAGTACCTCTTCCTCCTCATAAAAATATAGTCACTTGCAAATGGGTTTATAAGTTGAAGAGATATAGTGATGGCTCTATAGCTAGATATAAAGCCAGGTTGGTTGCAAGGGGGTTTCTTAAGCAATATGGCATGGATTATGATGAGACTTTTAGTCCTGTGGTCAAGCCTGTTACTGTTAGAGTTCTCTTAGCTTTGGCTGTGCAGTTTGGTTGGGAATTAAGGCAGTTGGATGTCAGTAATGCATTTTTGCATGGTGTTCTTAAGGAAGAAGTTTATATGGCTCAGCCTCCAGGCTATGTTGATCCTGCCTTCCCTAAGCATGTCTGTCTTCTTCACAAAGCTCTCTATGGTCTTAAACAGGCTCCTAGAGCTTGGTTTGAGAGGTTTACTTCTCAGTTACTTCACATTGGTTTCTGTGCTTCTGCTGCAGATGGCAACCTCTTCATTTTGAGATATGGTTCTTCAATTGTCTTTTTGTTACTATATGTGGATGATATCATTGTCACAGGCAACAACTCTAGTTTTGTTTCTTCTATTGTCAAGCTGTTAGGAGTGGATTTTGATCTCAAGGACCTTGGCCTACTTCATTACTTTCTTGGTCTGCAAATAGACTACACTTCTTCTGGCCTATTTGTTCATCAGTCCAAGTATGCCTCTGATCTTCTCAGGAAGTTTGGCATGACTGACTGTAAGCCATGTAAAACCCCTTTATCTCCTAATTCCCATCTTCTACCTAATGATAGTCCATTGCTTTCTGACCCTACATCATATAGAAGCTTGGTTGGTGCCTTACAATATCTTACCTTTACTAGACCAGATCTCTCATTTGCAGTTCAACAAGCATGCCAATTTATGAGCACTCCTACTCAGAATCATCTTCAGGCAGCCAAGCGTATTCTTAGATACCTTCAAGGCACTTTACATTTTGGCATTGCATTTACTCCTGGACCTATCTCTTTGTCTGCTTATAGTGACTCTGATTGGGCTGGGGACCCTGTGGATAGGCGATCCCTAACTGGCATGGTGCTTTTCTTTGGTAATTCTCCTATCTCTTGGTCTGCAAAGAAACAGGGCACTGTTTCTCATTCTTCCACTGAGGCTGAATATCGTGCTTTAGCCTCAACCACTGCTGAATTGTATTGGATTAGAATGCTTCTTCAAGATTTTGGTCTGTTCCTTCCTCATCCTCCTCTTCTCTGGTGTGATAATGCTAGTGCTCTAGCTATTGCCTCTAATCCTGTGTTTCATGCTCGTACTAAGCATATTGAAGTTGATTATCATTTTGTTCGTGAAAAGGTCCTCAGGCATGATATTTTGATTAAGTTCATCTCCACCCATGATCAATTAGTTGATTTGTTTACTAAAGGCCTTCCTTCTCCTCGGTTTAATTGGCTTACCTCCAAACTCATGTGGAAGTTCCCCATTCGTTTGAGGGGGGATGAAAGCCATGGCAGTAGCTTCTCTAGTTCTGAAAGTCCAGAGAATTCAAATCATGGAGAAGAAGAAGTTTCTATCAAAACGGCGTCGTGTATGAGACTGGGAAAAACATAAAGAAAAGATAACACAAAACGTCATCGTTTCTCATTAAAGAAAACGGTGCCATTTCTGTAATGTTATTTCTTGAACTGTTGGTTTGTTATTTGAGGAGTGCACGTGTGTGAGTCTGTTAGAGCACGTGTGAGACGGTTACTCCAAGTTCCCTCGTGCTATCCCTCTCTTCCTTTACTCTGAATGTGTATATATATATATATATTGTAGCTTCCATTGTAAGTTTGTAGTGTAGAAAATATTCAGAATAATATACTTGAAGATTTGTTTCCAGTTTCTTCTTTCTCTCTCTCTCTCTGGTTTTCTTTCTTTTCTCAAAGATCTCTGTTATAGTTTCTTTCATGGTATCAGAGCTCTGATCCATTTCAATGGCTTCTGCTCCCTCTAGTTCGTCTTCTTCAGTATCTACTTCAACTGCTTTGCCTGCTATGGCTACTGCTAGTTTACCAGTGAATACTTCACTGTTATTGTTGTCAAATATGTCATCTATGATGACCGTGAATCAAAGACATCATTCACCTAACAAATTGAGAAATTTTGATGTATCAAAGACATATTATGGACTCTTGATTTTGCTATTATCATCCACTTTGACAAAATCTTCAAAAGTAACTTTGTTCTAAATAATTATTGGTCCACATTATAAATGATATAAGAGAAAATTAGATTTGAATTTAAGGAGGATGTAATACAATCATAATATTATTTGTCATAAATATCCTATAATAATGATTTATGCGTCTCAAAACTAGTACTAGGAAAAAAGAGGCTATTTTTTTTATTTGATTTGCCATCTTGACTTTTTATCTAACATATTAAGAAAAAGTTTGGCTTACCTCCAATACTTTTTTAACTAGAATCTCTTTTTATTTTAATGAGATATAGCCACATCACCTACTACCTAAATAAAAGTTGGAGATTAAAACCTACTACTACTTGCCATTGTGTATTTAAAACAAAAGAAAACCTCCAATTAAAAAAATACCGGAAGTAAACCAAACCCAAAAAGAAAAAGGAGACCATTTTTTTTCTCCCACCATATAAAAACTAATCATTTCGTATAAAAACTTTAACACTAACTACCACACATCTTTGACGTGATAATCTCTCCACAAGTACAAGTGTTTGTAGAAGTGGGGGTAAGGGTAAGAGTTAAGGTTCAAGTCTCTAACTAAGAAAGAGCTTCACACACATAAACTTAGATTAAGTTAGAGTAAGATTTCTATCTCAAATAAAAATAAAAATAAAAATAAAAATCTCTAACACTAACACATATAGTTATAGTTATCAACTCTAACTTATTAGGTTTTAATATTTTAGACTTAATCTTCCCTAATGGAAACTTTGATGAGATGTGCTTTTTTTTTTTTTTTTTTTATAGTTAAAAGGGCTTTAATTAAAAATTGAGTAAGCTAAACATATGAAAAACTATTTAACCTGAGATTATGTCTTCAACTCGTGTTTTCAGTTGTTGCACATTTGTATGTCTATAAACACTAATGTGCACATTGGTCTTCCTAAATCTATTATCCAAAGTCAAGCATTTCCCACACAAACAAAAGGAAAGCTTGTACCAACTGGTCCAAGTCCAACCCTGTTCTTTCTTTGATAAATGGTCTCATATGGTCTTATCCATTTTCATGTAAAAGATTGTTCATTTCTTGCACACACACACACACACACACACACACACACACATATATATATATATATATATATATATATATATGTGCTTTAATAAAAAAGTATCTTGCTATCTATACTTAGTTCTTTTTTTATCATCTCAAGCATCTCTACCATTATCATGTAAGATTATGAGATTCTTAAAGATAATCACCTTCTCTGATTTTGGAAAATAATTACACATATGAGATAAAACCCTCAAAGGCAACAAGGTTGAAATTTTTTTTTTAATGGAAATCCATAGCAACATTTGTTAAAAAGAAACTCATAGCGATAGCTGATGGCTACACGTGGGTGTGGCCAAGAAGTAGATTGAATTTACAACACGTTACACCAACCACCAACTAAATAGTCAATGCATGCGGAGAGGAAAAACTAGAAAATGCAAAATACTACATAATTTTACACAATTTTGAACAACTCGTTGCCTGGAGAGT
This sequence comes from Lithocarpus polystachyus, assembly GCA_033629205.1. NCBI lineage: Eukaryota > Viridiplantae > Streptophyta > Magnoliopsida > Fagales > Fagaceae > Lithocarpus > Lithocarpus polystachyus. The sequence continues at coordinate 24,411,968 of CM066166.1, read as the reverse complement.
AGTGAATGGTAAAGATGCGATAGTGGGTCTACATGGGTTCATATCTCCACCACTTATATTTCATCATGTGTCAAGTTGTGTAAAATTAGAGAATTTTTAGTACACATAAAAAGTCACAATTTTTACCACAACTATTTTACATGATAGGCAGTGACTAACTGCATATCACTTTTAAATAAACTAGCCGCGAACCTACTCATTGTGCTTAATAATTATTTTTATGGTGGTTTTATTAAATTTTTTTTCTACAATTTAAACAAATTTAATAATGAGCAATGTATTTCGTAATCATATTATTATTTATTAAAGGAACAATCATAAGTGTAATATAGGAACAATCATAAATATAAATTTTGTCGTACAAAAATGAAAATAATACAATTTTTCTTAGAAATTCAAAAGGCAAGTTATTTATAACATTTTGTGAATCATTAAAAAGGATATAAAATTTGAAAATTATTCTTTTAGTTTTACCAACTTTCTCAAACCTTATTTTTTCTACCTACAATCCAAAACACCAAAAAACGTAATTAAAAAAATTAATAAAATCTAACAATGATAAATTGGACCAATTAGGCAAACAATTTGTTGTTGATAATCTATTATGGTTATTTTCTTTGTAGAAATTATAATTTTATCTACCCAAAACATATTATTAAATAAACAATTATTAGCAAAATCTAAGAATTAAATTTTTATATATGCATTGTTATAAAATATTAATAATAATAAAAATAAAAATAAAATTGCAAAAACTAAAATTTGTCGCCCATTAGATTATTTTCGTTTGGCTAACCTTTGCTTTTCTCTAAATAAATGGCATTATAGAGTGCTTCTAATACAACTATTAATATTACTTTATCTACCACAAAGGATTAAAAATAAACAAAAACTAGTATAGTCTCATAGTTTAACATCTAAATTGAGTACTATAAAAAATCATGTTTTGTAATAGAACAACTAAATTGCATTAATCCAAAATAGGGTTTTAAAGAATATAAAAAATTATTAACCTAAAGCAAAGATGCAAGAAAAATTTAAAAAAAAAAATTACCAAAAAATTGAGAGGGAGGGAGAGAGAGAGAACCTTTTTTTGTGAGGAAAACTATGCATAGAATGGAAGAGATGTAACAAATTTATAGTAAGAGAGTGTGAATAAGAAGAGACAAAAATAAAGGAAGATAAAGAGAGAGGAAGAATGATATTAATGTAGAGGGTAGTGGAGAGATGAAAAAATAAAGGAGGAATAAAAGTTAGAGAAGTAGTGGGGAGATGAAAAGGTAAGAGAGGGAAAAAGGTTGGAGAAGTGTATATATTAAAAAAAAACTATAGGAAAATTGGAAAGAAAAAGATAATAACGTGAACGCTGATATGACTCAATTGGAGCATAGCAACAATAAATGTTGCGCTTCAGCTTTTAGATATATATAAATATAGATATAGACTAGCCACGAACCCGCGTGTTGCACATGATAATTATTTTTATGGTAGTTTTATTAAATTTTTTTTACAATTTAAACTAATTTAATAATGAGTAATGGATTTCCTAATTTATAGGAACAATCATAAATCATAAGTATAAATTTTGTCATACCAAAATGAAAATAATACAATTTTTCTCACAAATTCAAAAGACAAGTCAACAAAAATATTTATTTTTAATAAATGTTATTTATAACATTTTGTTCATCATTAAAAAGAATATAAATTTTGAAAATTATTCTTTTAATTTTAAACAAACTTTCTCAAACATTTTTTTTTTTTGCCTATAATCCAAAACACCGAAAAACGTAACTAAAAAATTAATAAAACTTAACAATGATTAATCGAACCAATTAGAAAATCTAAAAAATTAATTGTTGTTGATAATCTATTAAGGTTATTTTCTTTGCAAAATATGTAATTTTGTCCACCAAAAACATATTATATATTAAATAAACAATGTAAGGACACAGTTTGGCGGACCAAGCCAAAGGGGTATGGGATTTTGGCCAAGTGAGCCCAATACAATAAATTTATAGAGAATGAGTCAAAGAACTAGATCCTAGTGAGCTGGACAACGGCTAAGCCTAGACGCTCGTTGAGAGCATCAACACTACCTAACATCCTAAACAGGTTAGGCGCGCACTGATGGGGACATATCCTATGATTGAAAAGATAGTCCCGTGTTATCCTACCCATAGGTAGAGTCATTCCCCCTTCTATGAAAGCTATCATGGGGATAACGACTTTTCCCTCACCCCTGTGTGTTACTATCTGTTCTGTGGAACAATATCGCAGAGCTACTCCCTGCGGTATGTGATACTTCTCCTTAAAGGTCTCTATTTGGGCGGGGGAATTCACTAAATACTTAAATCTACTTGTCTAGTCAAATCTAAAGGAAACAACTCAAATTGGAAAATGAAGAAGCAAGAACTAAAAGGCCGAGGAGGTTGGCCAAGGAGAAAAAGAAAAGTACCAAGAAATAGGAACTTACAAGAACTAGAATGTGTGTTAATCCTTGGAGTCTTTAAAAAGGCTTTTAAGTATCTCTTAAAGGAAAGGTGCGAGGAGTATAGCAGTTTAGAAAAGTTTAGCGAATTTGATTGTTGGGGATCTCTAGAGGGCTTGAAGAGTTGGGAAATGAAGGAAATAACTTCCCCAGGTGCTTTATATAGGGGGCGAGATCGAGTGGGAGTTATCCCGCTCAAAACCTAAGGGGAAATGTCAGCCATTGGATTAGCGCTTTGCTGTTGGATGTGGTAAACATAACGCCACCTGGAGCAATTAATGACACCTCGCGAACTTCGAAGCGTCAATAGCAATCATGGGACGGGCAAAACGAAAATTTTGCACGTGTGAATCAGAAAAATAAATGGACTTATCTCTTAAAAATCAAAACCTCACTTTTTCTCCACGGATAGGAGGGAAAAACCGAAGTTTTGAGGGACTCTATTGTAGGGATAAGGGCTCAAAATCATATATTAGGCCTTGGGCTTCATTCGAGGACGTTGACAGGTCCGAAGAGGGATAAATATGTATGTGGGATTCTAGTCTAGGATCCCATTAATATGAGATGAGTGGAAGGTGGTCCGAGGAAGAACTTATCCCACATACAGTTCAGATACGTATTCCAACGACGAAAATAATCTTCGTAGAAGCTTCGGCAATAGGAACGTGCCTCGTGAACTTACGAGAAGGAAGGAAATCCAAAAGTATCTAAGGAAATCCACCACATTAAATGCATTGTAACTACTTTTCTAGCCGAATTTATATGGAGAAGACCCTTGAACAGTACTATTTTGGCTACCGCAACTCATAGAAAACCAAAGAGGGTGTCTGATGTGACGGACACTCAAGTGAGGGCTCAGATGATCAACAAGTGTAGGATCAGGATGGTCCAGAAGGGTCTATATAATGTACAAAAACCCTCCATGATGAAGGAGGACAAAAAAAGAACACTGAAGAGAACAATAACATTATAGCAATCAAAATAATACTTGTACTCAATTGTTACTAATTTATAAAAAAGTGCTCATCGGATAAGTAAATTTATTCCATTCAATTCTCCTTGTCCTTGTTCTATCATCTTTTAAATCCCATTTGGCTTGGTTCGCCAAACCATGTCCTTACAAACAATTATTAACAAAATTTAAGAATTAAATTTCTACATATGCATTGTTATAAAATAATAATAATAATAATAATAATAATAATAATAATAATAATAATAATAATAATAATAAAATTTCAAAAGTTAAAATTTGTCACCCATCTGATTATTTTCGTTTGGTTAACCTTTACTTTTCTCTAAATAAATGGCATTATACAGTATTTTTAATACAACTATTAAGAATATTTTGTTCACCATAAAGAATTTTTTTAAAAAAATAGTAAAGTCTCATAGTTTAACATCTAAATTGGGCCAAAATTAGGTTTTACCCATTTTAGCAAAACTTTCTAGCAAAATGACCCATGTCTAAAATTATTTATGAATATGCCTCTGTTTTGAAACTCGATTTTTGGATAATCGAGTTATAGCGAAGTTGTACTTAGAATTTTTTTTTTTTTTTTTTTTTTTGGAACTCAAGTTCCATTCAAAGAACTTGAGTTTATGGAACTCGTGTTCCACTTGAATTTTTTCAAGGAACTCAAGTTCCGTGAACTTGAGTTCTTTGAATGGAACTGGAGTTCTAGAATTTTTTTTTTTTTAATTTTTAGTTCTCTATAACTCGATTGTCCAAAAATCGAGTTTCAAAATAGGAGTATTTTCCTAAATAGTTTTAGACATGAGGCATTTTGCTGGAAAATTTTGTTGACCACAATACGTGGGACTTAACTTTACAATGTAATTTTCTCATTACGAGAGAGCAGTTTCTTGTTGTCATCTTATAAGATAAATTTCTCATTTTCTTTAGTTAAATTTTATAAATTTTTTTAAAAAACTATATGAAAATAAAAGGACTTTTTATATGTTTACATTATATTTACAATTTAAATTTATATTATAAACACACAAAAAGTAGTAAACATAACACATATTTAAAAAAATTTTGGCAAAATACCGTATACTTTTTTATAAATATTTATAATATTTATCTTCTTTTTTTAATAAATATTTATCTATTTACAAATGTAAATTTATATTATAATTACAATGTAAACGTATAATTTTTCAAAGAAAAAAAAAAAAAAAAAAAACCAGCCTTTGCCACGAGTACTATCTTACAGAGCTAGATTCACACGTGTAAAATGCATCGAAAAACTGATTCCCAAGTGTAGTGGACTAGTAGTACCATTTTACAGAGTTGTCAAAATCACTCAGAACCTTAAACCCCCACCACCGAGAAATTATTGGGACCTCCTGGAGGACCTCTGATGTGGTCCTCCCAGGTCCCAACACCCAATAAAAAATTGTCATGTAGCCATTTTTTTAAACTCAGCTCCACGTCATCACTTCCCATTAACTTAATTATTATTAGCCTTTGAGCAAGCGTTCACGCGCGTGCTCAGATGCTTTTTTATTTTTTTGGTAAAAATTAATAATTTGTATTTATTATAATTTAAAATTTTTATTTTTTTCAATCAAAAAAAAAAAAAAAAAAGAATACATGGATGAATTTTGTAAATTGGAGGAGTTTTAAAACTAACAAAAGAGTGATCTTATTTTGTAGGGAGTTAGTGAGCAGAAGTAGGAATTTAAATCAACATAAAAGTAGGAGTTTATTAGAAACATGAAGGCATTTCAACGTAGAAGTAAGAATTTATTATTTTTGTCAATTTACTATTTTAACCCTATTTTTAAGTTTTAAGTAGGAGTATTTTTGACAATTAAAAAAACAATAACTATCTTTCTTTTATCAATTTACTATTTTAACCTCATTTTTAAATTATTGGTTAATTAATTTAGAGATATTTTTGACATAAAAAAAAAGCAATAACTACCTTTCTGAATCCTCTTAATTTATACAGATATACAGATTAGCAAAACCAAACCAAGGTTAAAACTTTTCTCAAACACTTTGTTAGCTCCACTTACCCACAGCCGGATTTTACCTAAAATCAACTAAACATGTTCAAAATTTTTCTCAAACACTCCCTATCTGCCTCTTTCTTCCTCTCTCCCTCTAACTCTATTTCCCCAACATCTCTGTGATTATGCCGGAGATGCGAAGCCCAGATGGGTGGCTCATCGAATTCATGCAACGGAACCGGGATATGTCCTCAGAAACCATCACCGGCGGCAACAACAACAACGATCCTATCTCCTTGCTGTTACTTCTTCTGCCTCTTCTTCTAACCACACGTGTCCCGACAAACACTATATAGATCATGGAGGATATATCTAAAGAAATCTCGTCTGTAGAACATCAGATTTAAGAACTTAAAGAGGTAGTTAACAAGATAAAAGAAACCTCAGATAGCCCTAAACTATATAGATCTAAAATTGGAAACAATAGAAGATATAATAAAAGAAGAGATAACTCAAATTCACATGCTTTAGAATTAAGTCTTAAGAACTTTAAGACAGCTATAGTTAACAGATTTGATCAGTCTAAAAACAGATCTAAGATTATAGAAAACCTTCAAGGATTGATAGATTTCCTAGTTAAACAACAAAAGTATGAAGGAAGAACCCAAGATTACAAACTAGAAGACAAATTCTCACCAATAGAAATTAAAGAACTCGAATAATGTCTCTATACGCTACACTAGATATGATCATAGATTTGAAAAACAACCAGAGGAACGAATAGAGATTTTAGAACAAAAATTAGAGTTACTAGCAGTAAAAAAAAAAAAAAAAATTCTGAAGAAAAGATTCCCAGGAAGAGAAAATATTTCAGAAAGAGAAAACCTAACAAAGAAATTAGAGGAGATCTTAGATGTTGGGTTTGCAACCAACTAGGACACTATTCAAACAATTGTACAGGAAAAAAAAAAAAAAGAACAGACAGTAGTATTAAAATATGTACCCATTACTAGAGAATGAATAGTCAAGGAAGAAAACCCGAAGAATTAATCAAACTTCAAGAAGAGCTTAGATCCTTAGAAAATGAATTAGAAAATCCAAGAAGGAATAGAACTCATAGCCTTAGACAACTTTGGGTAGAAGAAAGAATAAAACTTATCAAACAAATAATTGACATAAGTGAGGAAAATCTAGATCCTAGATATACCAGATGAGAAGTGGCTAATTGATTTTGGGTTCACACGGTTTGATTTTGGCTAATTGTTATTGGGTTTCCAGCCGTGGGTAAGTGGAGCTGAGTTTTAACTTTAGTTTGGTTTTGCGGATTTTTTTTCAAAATAACCAAAAATGCCCAACTATATAGTTAGTAAGCAAACGTTTCAAACAATTTTGGTTTATAGCAATTCGAGTTCAAAGAAATCGATTTTGGGATCAGAAAGCCGGCCCACGTAGGCTGGAAATCGAGTTCAATGAACTCGGTTTTGCTTCATAGAAATCAAGATCAAAAGACTCGTTTTCCATGGACAAAAAACGAGTTCTTTGTGCTCGATTTTTGTTAATGGAAATCGAGCCCGTTCTACTCGGTTTCTGTTCATAGTGCAAACCAACTCACAGAGACAAAACGAAGAAGTCCCTGCCGATTCTGAGATGAACAAACGAAGAAGGAAACAAGCCCCGGCGCCGATTCTGACCAACGAGATGATGAACAACGATCCCAGGCGCCGATTAGGCGGCGAAAGCTGAGCGTGGTTTCTCTCCGCCGCTTCAGGCGGCGAAAGCAATGGCACCGATTCTCACCAAACCCAGCAACCCAGGCACCGATTCCCACCAAACCCAGGCGGCGAAAGCTTCAGGCGATGGAGATCGGATCGGACGTGAGGTCGCCGGCGCTCCAGTGGTCAGTGGGTTTTGATTTGTTCATGTTTTTGGGGCATTTGGAGAAAGTTTCGGAAGAACACGAAGAAAAATTTGTGCAAGTCCAGGCTGAACAGAAACCGAGTCCTATGGACTCGATTTCCATGCACAAAAAACGTAGTCTTTATGCTCGATTTTTATGAATAAAAAACGAGTCTTTTGAGCTCGATTTCCATGAACCAAAACCGAGTGCATTGTACTCGATTTCCAGCCTACGTGGTCAGGCATTCTGAACCCAAAATCGAGTCCTCTGGACTCGAATTGCTAGAAACCAAATATGTTTGAAACGTTTGCTTACTAACAATATTGTTGGGCTTGTATAGTTATTTTGAAAAAAAATCCTGGTTTTGCTAACGAGAGTTAAGTTAACGGGAAGTGATAATGTGGAGTTGAGTTTTAAAAAATGGCCATGTGGCATTTTTTTATTGGGTGTTAGGACCTGGGAGGACCACATCAGCGGTCCTCCAGGAGGTCCCAATAATTTCTCCCCCACCCACCACCTTTGATTTTCTGTCTCACTGTCAGGCACTCAAGCTACCTTTCTGGGATATTGCACTGGGTGCAATTGTTATCAATGATTAAGATTAATAGCTACAAAAAGCTGCTTTCAATCTCAACTATTAATTAAAAAAAGTGTAAAAAAAAATTAACAAAAGTAAAATGTAAAAAACAATTGTGAGAGAAGGAAATGTGAATTACACCCGGTGCAATAAAGGACCTGATCCTAATCCGTTGCAATAAAGGACCCCCTATCTTTCAAGAACTAAACATACAAACCCAACTTTAATACTGTCATTTACTGATTTTTCAAAAAAAAAAAAAAAAAAAAAAAAAAAACACCAAACACCTTGAAACAATCACGTGACACAATAACCATCACGTACCCTTGGTGCAGTGGTCACTTCACAAGTATAAATGCTTGTGAAGTGCGGGGGGCAAGGATCGGAGTTCAAGTATTTAGGAAGGAGCTTTACACACATATGCACTTAGATTAGATTAGAGTAGAAATTCTATCTTGTATATATAAAAAAAAAAAATCACATTACACAACACACATCTTGAAACCCAAGATGTGCGGTGGAGGAGAAAGAGATAGACAGAGAGACGTGCAAGGGAAGAATTTTTGGGCCTGTTTGGTATATGTGTTTAAATATATATTTTTAGTTTTAAAATAATATTACACGTATTTTAATTGAAAACTGTTGTTTAAACACAAGGTGGAAAAAAAAAAAAATTAGAGAGAGATGTAGGTATGGAATGCAACAAATAAATTTGAGAGAGATGTATACTTTTTTTTTTTTTTTTGGTGTTTTTTGGGGTTTAGAAATAGGTATGAAATGTAATAAATAAGGAGTAATTAATGAGATTCTAATCAACATATTAATATTAATAAGTGTCTTTTTTGACCGTTAGATCTACTTAATCCAATGGTTTAGAAAAGATGTAACTCTAAAGAGTTACACTAGATGTAACTTAAAAAAAAAAAAATATATATATATATATATATATATATGAGTTAGGTTCGAGTTACACCTGGTGTAACTTTAAGCAATGTTACATCACTCAATATTTTTTAATTAGATACAAATATTGACTAATCCACCATTAGATTATTAGATTATATTATCTTTGTATATTCTCCATACTTGTAAAATTTTAAGGTGATTAAAGATTAATAGTCATGTTATCAATCAATTGTTAAAATACAAGTTTTTGTAGTTTAATATATAAAAGATGAGTTTCTGGATCAAATCGTAAATAACATCTGATTGATATGAAAATTGGCATGCATTTTAAGAATATATAGAGCATGTAATTCAACGGTTGAATTTTCAAAATATTAATTCAATAACAAGTTATTAAGTGATGTAAAATTGCTTAGAGTTACACTAGGTATAACTTTAATCTCTCTCTCTCTCTCTCTCTCTCTATATATATATATATATATTCCGCTTGATTCAAAAACTTGAAGGCAGACCGAGCAGCTTACACTCTCACTGTAAGTTTTGCAATTCACTTCTTTCTCCATCACTCACTCTAACACTTCTGCCATTCCTTTCCTTTGATTCTATTTTTCTTCTTTATCCTCTGTTTGGCTCCGAGAAAAATAAGGGAAAAATAACATAAATTTGAAAACCACCTTATCTTCCATTTCTCATCATCCACAAAACAGAAACCCATTCTCAATTAAGCTTAATATGTGCGTTGCTCCATTTTCTGAAAACCATAACAACATTGAATAGATGAAAATTTTCATTTTCTTTTTTTTACCTTTTCTCCTCAATTTTCTCGGCGACCAAACAGGTTTCTACTCTTATCCTTGATGGGTTTGATTGGAAACGGCGTGAAGTTGTCTGGGTTTTGTAAATTTTTTTTTTTTTTGCAGAATTGTCTTGTTTATAGTTACTTGTAGAAGTGTTCTATATCATTCATACTGGAAGCAAATTTTGTGATTTGTGCTTATACTATGGTGAAGTTGTAATTTTGTTTGTCACCCACTAATACTGGAAGGAAATTCTAGTTTTGTGAATTTAAATTATATTTAAGCGTTGAGTTTAAAGCTTGGTTGCTCTATTCACAGAGGGGGTTGCAACTAACATGTTGGGTTTTTGGGTGTAACAACTGTTTGATGAAATGCGTCAGAGAGAAGAAGCTTTTAAATTTATGGATTTGTTTTTAAAGAAATTATTTATATATTATTTGTGATTATTTTTTGGTGTTTTGGCAGTTGCTTTGAAGTTGAGGTAATACATATTGACAATGGAGAGTGAAGATGATGTAGTGAAGAAAACAAGGACAATGGAAGCCCGGGCAAGAAACATCAGTCACAATGTCCGGTGCACTGAATGTGGAAGTCAATCCATTGAAGATTCGCAAGCGGATATTGCAATTCTTCTCAGGAAGGTAGTTTGCTTACTTTAAACGATTATCTTTGCCTTACTGAAAACAGACCAATAATATGCTTCTAATCCTTGGTGTTATAATATCACAAAGAATTACCCTATGTTTGGATGGAGGGACCCCTCTCCTCTCCCTCCATCACAAAGAATTACACTTGGTGTTATATTTAGGCTAATGTTTAAATTTTTTCTAAACTTCTAGCTGTAATCAAAGTTGTGAAATCTTTGAATTTGAGTAGGTACAAGTCTGGTTTGAGTTACGCAAAGATTGGAGCACTTGCCAGTTTCTTTAGTTGATATCGATAAACTGTATATGCCTATGCGTGTCTGCAGGCACGCTAACACACACACACACACATGAAAGAACATCTCTAAAGGGACTAATTGGATTGATAACCTGTGTGCAACTGGTAAAAAATTTTCTTTCTTTTTGCCTCTTAACTTTTTGCCACATTTGATTAACCTCTGTAGATCACTGGTGGAGATTAGGAAGGGGTATCCTGCAATAAACCTCTTATTGGTATCAAGGTTTCCATTTCTTATTACCTTGAACAAGGGTTCCTTTTCTAATAGATCTCAATCTAGTGTCAACAACTGGGTTCCTTTTTTTTTTTTTTTTTTTTTTTTTTTTATGGAGACAATGCAATTCTTTCTTTTCCCAATCAAGTTATGAGTTTACATCAGATTTTTGTTTTCTTTGTCAAATACAAATAGAGCTTAAATTATGATAGATGAGTATTTTAACAAGGAACAAGCTTCCAGTTTTCAACTAGATATTAATTGTAACTTCCGACTTCTAATTTAGTTTTTCAGTGTACAAATTTGAAGCATCGTAAAGAGGACCAGTTTTGGAAATTATAAAACACAAAAAAAGTCAAATAATTTCAGATAATTAAATAATAAACACCATTCTACTCATATAAAGAAAGTATCTTAAAGAGGACTTAATATTTCCTACATGAATTTTTCTGTCTTCTTAATGCTCTTTTGATAATTTTTCTATGGACAACCTTGTAAATGAAAAATTCCAATCTGGATACTCATAATGCTTGCAATGCAGTTAATTCGTGATGAGATTCAATCTGGGAAGACTGACAAAGAGATTTTTAAAAAGCTTGAGGATGATTTTGGGGAGACAGTACTTTATGCCCCAAAGTTTGACCTGCAGACTGCTGCATTGTGGCTCTCACCGGTTAGTTTAAGGGCCTAAAAGCAACGTTGTCATAGTGCTTAAACTATTAATTGTACTGATATTAACATGTTGAGTTTTTGGAGCAGCTTATAGTTGCAGGTGGTGCTGTAGGAGTATGGGCTTTCAACAAGCACAGGAAACAGACTAACGTACACATCATGGCTTTAAACCTTGTTAGAGGGGTTTCATTGACCCCAAAAGAGAAGGAAACGATGCTAGATCTCCTCACACCTCCTCCTTCAGAAGGAACTACTCGCTCCTGGTGGAGGAGATGGCAAGGTCAATGATGTCCATTGCTCCCATTGTTTCTTATTTGTCTTGGCTAGAAACTTTGTGCTGGAAATTTAGAAACCGTGGTTAGACCTGGATTTGCAAAATCTGAGAAGCAACTTGTTGGATAGTTTGTTTCACTAGGCTGGACTTGGTCATGACAAAGAAGTTTGATTGCTGTACAATATTGTGCTGCATAAGATGACTTTGTACATTGAGGATATTGTTCTAGTTGATTTTATAATATAAAATATCTGATTCTAATCATGTTTGAAATATTTCATGTTTATCATGGGTTTGAGAATTTCAGCATTCTCGTCAGATTGAACTGTATGGACTATTGATATTCATTTTGTCAAAAAGAAAACATTAAGTTTGCTTCTTTGCCTTGTATGCATGTAACCAAACTTCACAGACTGGGAACCTGTTTACTGAAAAGCGTCACCTGATAAAGATTACCTGACCATGGGATCAATTCAAAACTGCAATTTGCTTTCTTTTCAAAATTAAATATATGTTTTTATTAAAGGGAAATAGTCATCATCAACCGGTGGGTTCCATGGTTTTGCATGCAACGGCATGGCCTAGAGGCAGAATGGAATTGCAATATGGCTCATCATAGATAGCAGGGCCATAAGATAATGTAAGGAAAGCAGTTCAAGCCGCACTGTAAAGTCATAATTCAAAGATGAATGGGAAAGCAATGATGGATTGACTTGAAAAAAATGGGATTTAGAAGTTTGTGAGGTACAATAGTCTAAATTGGTTTGCAGACCTTGGATGGGCTTTGGAATGTTGGCGAAGTACATTGGTCTATCCTCTGACAAAAGGGAAAATGGGTCCCGTTAAGTAATTGTTTTTCTAGTTGAACTTCCATTGAGGTTCATGTTATTGACCTAAAAAAGTTGGAAGTCTTTCATCATTTCAAGTAGTTGGGGTAGTATTTTAAGCACATCCTATTGGGATCTGAAGTCAAGGATAAAATTCTAGAAGTCTAATGTCATTTGTAATAGTAGGAACTGCACTTTAGTGTACACATCCTGTGTATCAAGAAAAAAGATATATAGGGAGGTGAACGGAGTGGGATCACTCAAATGAGGTTTGGTTGACTTGACTGACTCTTCATACTTCTACTTGTGTTCAGAAGGGTTCTTCAAGTTTAAATCCTATTGCTTCCCTTTGAGTGTCCATTATCCAGTAATCATTTGCAAGATTTCTTAAAAAATCAGGCTATTAATTACAAGCCTAGTACATTCCCACTTCTTGTCCTTCAGAAAGCAAAGCAACTTGGCAAAGTACTGATCAAATGGGTAGGGTTGAAGCCACCCAGGATGGAGAAATACCACAACTTGGTGAACCTATTGGTTCATTTACTCCTAAGTTTCAAGGACAGGAGAATCAGGCCATAGGAAGCCCCTGGAGCACCGGATTATTCGACTGTCATGAACACCAGACAAATGGTAATATTGTTCTATAGTTATATTTTTTGGTTTTGTTTTATTGGTTTTTATATATCTATAGTTTGATTTGTCTGCTCAAAGCTTTTTGCTAAAGACAAACATGTCCAAATCTTAGAAACACTAGGAGAAGATTTTAAAACCTTAAGTCGAACTCACTTTTAAGTAGGTTGGTCCAACTCTTTTTTTTTTGCTTGAAGGAAAGAGTGATTGGTTTTGTTAAGCCATACTAATGGGTTCAGATCAAATGGAAAATAGCACATATATCAATAATTCATTACACTCACCAAAAAAATACACGTATATTGTTACAGAAAGAACTGCTCATGATCTACCAATTTTTCAACTGGCCTATGTATGATATAGCAATATGGTACAAGGCAGAATGATCAATCTAACTTGTTATTTATTTATCTTGGCAGCCATTATGACAGCCTTTTTACCTTGTGTGACATTTGGGCAGATAGCAGAAGTACTTGATGCTGGAGAAATGAGTAAGGATCCATTACCCTACCTTCCTTATTTCATACTTCTTTCTCATCATAAACACCCAATTAGTTACATGGTTATGTACTTCTATGCATAATAATGGCTAAAAATATTGTAGCTGTTGTTTTCCAATATTTCCAAATATAAGGCTGTATCATATTTCATGTTCTCTTTTTCACTTTCATCTTCATTTCAATATAGTTGGCCACACAAATATTATATTCTGTCCATTATAACTTAAAACCATAGCAATAGTTAAATATGGTAGTCTCCCATTCCCCACCCCCCCCCCCCCCTCCACCCACCCACCCCCCCCCCCCCCCCCCCTTTTTTTTTTGCTTACAACAAGTTGGAGAAAGGGATTTGAACCCAAGTTCATTTAATGAAAGGAACTTGGTAGTGTGATTGAACTATAAAGCTCTTATCAAGTCCCCTATCAGTATCACTATTAATTCTAATTTGATAGGAGACATGGTTGCCACCGACTAATTAATGATGACACATTGGTGACTGCAGCTTGTCATTTGGGGAGTTTCATTTACCTCTTGATGATGCCTGCCTTGTGCTCTCAATGGATAATCGGCTCAAAATATAGAACAAAGCTGAGGAAGAAGTATGATTTGGTAGAAGCTCCATATACAGATGTGATCTCTCACATCTTTTGTCCATGTTGTTCCCTTTGTCAGGAGTTCAGAGAGCTCAAAAACAGAGGACTTGATCCTGCTCTAGGTATAACATACCCTCTTCTCCTTCTCATTCTTTATTTATTTATAGGCCTCTCTTAGCATAAAAGTGCAAATGGAGTTTAAAAAGAGTGCTTAAAGACTGATTGCTCTAGAAGCTTTATTTTTATCTACAGTGAAGAATGACTCCTAAAAGGCACTAGAATGATTTAACAAAACTACTTTTAAGTGCAAAATAAATATTAGCTTGCACTCGGAAGCATATTCATGGGAGAGAGTGACATCTAATGACTATGATATATGCTAATTCTTGATGACACATTTTCATATTATTTTTCTTGAGAAAGTCTTTCTATATCAACTTCATTAGTTTTATTTGATGCAACTCCACCAGGAACATGCTGATGTGATTGGAGATAATATTAACCACATCAATTAGAACTAAGAAGTTTAAAATACACACTGACTCTGGTTATAATTTATATTTCTGATTAACTAAAGGATTTTTTTTTTTTTTTTTCTCTTTATGTTGTTGAGGGGTCAGACAAAGACAATTTACACAAAATAGTTGAATTGCCTTTTCAAGCTTCAAACTTTTATCAGTTTTACTTCTCAAAAGATAAAGAAAAGGAAAGAAATCACATTTCACATTCAAAGTGCCAAAAGAACCTCAACATCTAGTTAGCATAACAAAGGTGATGTTGCAAGTCACATCATTACTCAATGACGCCAAAACATTAGCAGGGCCAACTCAACAACTTTGGGAGCCTTAAGCGAAAATTTTAAGTGGGGTCTTTTTTATATTTAATTATTAATCAAATAATATATATTGAATTTTTTATTTAAAATCTATTTTTCTTATCTTTTGAGATGCAAAATTACTAATTAAGTGCTTCTAACATTTATTTTTCAATTAATAATATAGCTAATCCACTTAATCTTTCTTGTGACATAGTAGACCTTAAATAAGATTTTTTTAATTTTAATTTTAATATAACTAATCCACTTAATCTTTCTTTTTCAAATAAAAATTAATTTATTACATGATTCAATAAATTAGTGTTACTATAATACAAATGAGTTGATATGATACACATCAAATTATTAATTGGTATGATAATTTATAATAATTAATTATGCTACTGTGTAGTGTTCTATTATGCTAAAACGTGTTGTCCAGCCTAAATTTAATTTTGTTAGCTGAAGTTTGACTATTTTTGTTTTTTCTCTTTTTAATCTTCTGCATTTTAAGATACGATGAGACATTTTTAATGCATTTTATTAATCAATAAAAGTACTTAAAATTTTTTAATTAAAATATATAAATAAATATTATATATATATATATATATATTTTACAAGTGGGGGCCTTCTTTTATTTGGGACCTTAGTTGATTGCATCAATTGCATCACCTATTGAGCCAGCCCTAAACATTAGTGCCTATAGAAAATTTTGGTTTCAAAATATGTTATAACATATTTTGTTTTCCTGGCTTTTTTAACATTTCAATTTCAAAAATTTTCAAATGGAGTTAAATTGGAGTTTGTTAATATTGTACGCAGGATGGAATGGAATTCTTGCTGAACAAGAAGGAAGAAGGCATCATGATCAAACCGTAGCTGTTCCTCCTCCAAAGCAAGCCATGTATACCTAAGAGTGACAACCTCACATGGAAAGTTTTCAAATCTCTATATTTGTTTTTATTTTGTATCTTGTATTTCCACATATTGAAGATTAAAAATTTATGTTGGGCTCGAGTTTAATTACAACGACCCCTTTTTAAGCTTGTGACCATCCTGTTGAATCAAAGAAGTGATCGAAATTTTTAGTGTGCCTTTTATACGGGTAATACCTAGATTATGCAGATTTATGTGTGAACTTGGATGCACTAGGACTGTTTTGAGTTCTATTTCAAGCCTGTATTTAGTTCGATTAGTTTTTTGAAATTCATAAAACATTTTTTTTATAAAGAATTATTTTTAATTTCCTTAATTTTGAATCCTCCAATATAGAAGTTAGGGGTCTAGTGGCCTAAGGTCTGCAGCTCCCCCAAGGAGAAAGTATCTTCACGAGGGTATGAGACCATCTTATAAAGTTATAAGGCATCTTTTTCATATTTGGTGGGCTTCACACGCATGTGAAATTTTCATATTTTGAGGGGATTTATTAACGTGTGCTCTTAAAGCATATATTAATAATCTATTTTAAAAATTTTTTATGAAAAAACGAAAAAATAATTCACTGTTTTGATAACTTTTTCAATTTTTTATAAAATATTTTTCAAAATGGATGGTTAATATGTATCCTAAGGGCACACATTAACCGGACCCTTTTTTAAGAGGGGTGAGCTTTATGAAACTGTGCATAAGGACTTGAGACATTTCATCCATCAGCTCTGACAATTTTTGTTGTTATTGAATATAAACAATAATCTTTTTTTTAGATATTATATATTTTCAATTTATGATATCTGTTTCATGATATATTTTATCATTTTTTTTAGAGAATTTTAATTTTCAACCTATGGCGTCTACTCCTAATGATAGAACTTTATCATCAAACTAAGATATTAATCGGTTTTTAGTATAGGCGGGGATTGAACCCCAAATCTCTTATTCAACTATTAGAGATTTTACTAGTTGAGCCAACTGAAACTTACAATATTTTTTATCATCAAGTCAAGACACTCTTTGATTTTTTAGCATAAATGAGGTTTGAACCTTAATTTTTTTTATTTCACCATCAAAAACTTTAGCAATTGTATTCACTGAAAATCCGTATAGACAATAACTTTAATAATTGATACATGAGTGATGCATGTTTCAGAGCTCTCAATAAAGTCAAATGTAAGGGAATCATGGTCCCCTAGTAGTGATGAGGCATGAGATCTCAATAACTTTGAAGGCACATTGAAATGGATTTATGGTTCCCTAGCGGCGGGGATGTGATATGTATTAAAATTTAGAATTTTGCATTAGGTGATTTATGTGTACCAAGGCAATTCTAAGAAAATTATGGCATTTACATCCACGTGGAGAAGTTTCCTAGAAACCCCCCACAAAGTCCCCAAAACTGTTTTTTCTGCTTCACTTTTTCAGTCATCATTTCCTTTCAACTGTCCTCAGTGGGGGTAGCAAATTACAACTCAGTAGCATCCTTGCCTCCATGCCTTTACTTGCCAAACCCCGCCTCACCTTAAAATTAAACTATAATATTTTTATAATATTTTTACAATTATTTGTAGGTAGTAAGTTGTTACTAATTTTAATTTAAATTTATAATTAAAAGTACTTTTTTACCAACCAATAACAATTTGTCACATAATATTTTGTGTGAAAGTGTTGTAAAAATGTTGTGACCTTAACATTTATTATATTTTCTATACACTCCTTTTGTTTCAGTAATAATATTTTTTAGAAAATGAGTCATTTTCTAAAAAATATTTTCTATAAAACTACCTCATTTTTTTATATTTGGTAGTAACTTTAAATGAGTTGAAAAATAATCTCTTAACTTCTATTATTTAGCTTACTATGAGATAGAGTTATTTACCAAAAAAAATTAGTGAAAAATAATCTTTAAAAGTAAGCATTGCTTTTTATGTTGACCAAAAATAGTTTTTCTTTAACTAATTTTTTCTAATGCTATTAAACACTAGAAAACACGAAAAATTATCTTTACACAAGATTTTCTATCAAAACAAACAAAATGTATATTTATTTGTGAGTTTCATCCTCTCAAAGCTATTCCAATGTAACAAGGATAATATTATATACTTGGTACATAATTGAGCATAAAAATGATCAATTTTTCTCTTTTCTTTTTTATGTTGTATATAAAAAAGAAAACACCTGTACATTGTGTTTACTGGTTAGCGTGACTTCGTGAATAATAAAATAAAAAAACACTTCAGTTAACCTGTTGTTTATTGTTATTAAATCAAATGATCCAATTATAATAAGAACGTGTCATTCACAAACAAAATATAAGCAAATTTCCTTCTCAAAAAAAAAAAAAAAAAGCAAATTTCTTTAGTATCATAGGCTATTTTTTTTTTTTTTTAGAGTTTCAACTTATAGTGTCTGCTTTGATGATAGCTCTTTATCATCAAATTAAAACACCAATAAGTTTTTGGTGTAAACAGAGATTGAACCCCAGATCATTTATTCAACTATCAGAGACTTAACCAATTAAGCTAATTAAAACTAGGTTTTAATATCATAGGCTATTCCTATTCCAACTTCAAAGAATCATTGGTTAGCAAATTAAAAGGTAAAAAAAGTCAAAAACTACAAAGAATCCTGAATATATGCAAAGAGGAGGTACCTTTCTTTTTCAATGGCCTAATTAATTTAGTCCCCTCATAAAAGAACCTTAAGCTTTAAGGCCCATATCAACTCCATTTTTTTCTTACAACTAAAATAAGAAACCTTTCTTTTCTTTTCTTTTCTTTTTCCCTTTTTCTCTCCTAATTTTTTTGATGTTTCATAAATAACAATGGGGGGAGCTTATTAAAAAAAGGCTTTTTATAAAGCAGATTAAAAAAAAAAAAGGATTTTTTTTGTAGGCTCAAAACAAAACAACGCATAAGATCAATAAGAAAGAAGATTCAAAAGCTCATAATAAAGGTATGCATCATTATACTTATTTCAAAGAAGATTCAAAACTAGTTCTTTACGAATAAAATTCATCACATGCCTCCACAAATAGATATATTATGACTTATGATTGTCAAAATATTTTGTAAAATACAAATAAATATAAACAATTAAATCATATTTTAGAGCAAAGTAAATCAAATAATGATTTTATGGATTTATTGGAATTGATCCCAAATTCTCAATCTCATTGCCATCAAGCATGAAATTCATTCAAAAAAGTTTTTTCCCCCCTCTTGTAACAAAGGAGGAGGATTAAAGTAAGACTCTTCTTTAAGACAATAGCCATTAAATCTTGGCATAAGTTAGTAAAATTTGCTGAAACTTCTTTTAAATTTTAATGAAAAAGTTAAAAAGGAAAAATATCTGCAACCATTCCCTTTTACTAAAGAACAGTCTTCATGAAACCACCTTACGTGGGACTTAACTTTATAATGTAATTTTCTCAATATTGAGAGAGTAATTTACATCATCAGGCAATCTAATAAGATAATTTAAAAAAAATATATATATATAAAAATTAAGAGTCTTTATAAGCTTGCATTATACTTGCGATCTAAATTTACATCGCAAGTAGTACAATGTAAACATAAAACTTTTTAAAATAATGTTATAAAACAAAAAAATAAAAAACTTCTTAAAATAAAAAACCTTAAATCCCTTTCCATGAGTGCTATATCAAAAAAAATTCCCTAGTGAAGTAGAACCATTTTTGCTGTTTACAGAGCTGTCAAAATCACACAAAACATTAAAACCCCACCCCCCAACTTTGCTTTTTTGTTTTACTGTCAAGCTTCCCTTTCTTTCAAGAACTAACAAACCCAATTTTGACAGTGTCTGTCATTCATTGATTGTGCCAAAAAAAAAAAAAAAAAAAAAAAAAAAAAAAAAACACCGGCTACCACCTTGAAGCAGTCACATGACACACCAAACATAATATTGAAACCCAACCAAATCACACACACAAACCTATATTTTTCAGCCCCCATAATTGACAGCCAACTACTTTCTTCAGTAATGAATTGTTCATTAATAAATAAAACTTTCAACTACCAGTTATTTAGGCCCCCTTGTACTTCTTTGCGTTTGGGAACTACTCTGTGTTGTTGTCTTGCTCTCTCTGTAAGGCGTATCAGGAGCCAAGCTTCTTGTTGTTGTGTCTCTGCACCTCGGTCTTACTCCTGTGAGTGTTCTTTTATTTGGGTAATTATCAAAATGAAAACTTGGGTTGGTGAACAATCATTGAAATGAATGCAAGTTTTTTTAGGTGTTATGCTTTGTGCTTGAAGAAATGACTGACTGGTCTGATTGGATAACTATGCTTGATTGTTTTACTGTTGGTGTTTAATGTATGTGTTTGCATGTATTTGTGTATGTATATGATGTTGTTAAAGACTTGAGCATATATGTGTATGTTGGTGGTCAAAGAAAGTTAAATTAGGAAGTGGTTTGTTGTGTTTGAAATTGAATGTTGAGAATGCGAGTGGTTGTGAATTATTTTTCTTATAGAATAAAAACATATAGCAAAATGTTATCTCTTCTTCTTCTTCTTCTTCTTTTTTATTTTTTTATTTTTTTATTTTTAGAATTCAATTTGGCTGAATTCTTGATAATGATAGAGAATACTTTTGGTTATGTGCAATTTTATTAGATTAAAATGAAGTTATTGGTGAGGGAATGGGATAATGGACAGGATAATTGAATGGCAACATTTTGTTTTACATTGCATTTAAAGGTGCAATTCAATTAAGAACAGCCATCAGAGTAGACAGCGATAAGGAAATCAGAAATGTGTTGTTTCATAGTATACTATCAATTATGGCGATGACTCTGCCTCCACCCAGGGTGCCTTAGCAGTAAGGGAGAGTGCCTAGACTAACTATAAACCCAGAAATCTCTGGGTTGACTCCTAGCTGAGACATTTTGCGATTTACCCGATGCCTGCTCAGTGGGGGGTGTGTAGGCATCTAGCCTGATTATTAGTTACACCATTCTGGACCTGGGTTGCCATCATTAAACACAACGGAGGAATTCGATCTCTCTAGGGTCCAGATATGTATTTTGAGGTTTCCATTTAGTATTTTTTAGTGAAGTCAAAATCACATTAATATATGAGTGAATTTGATATATATATATATATATAAGATGAGCACTATGAAGTTGAATTATCAAAGGGGATTAATGACAGAAACATGTTGATGTTGCACCCATAAACAAATTACAAGCCCTTGTTTTGTGCTGGGGTATTCGGTTGCAAGGGCTAATGGGTTTGATGAACCATCTTTGTTATGCATGAATGCTTATATCTCACGAAATATGTTGCACTGATTATTCTTCCATTCTACAGCGTCACATTCTGGGACATTTATGGAGGTGGTCAAAGCAGTTGGTCAGCAGGGGTCTGCTGCCCCCGATAGTATTGCTATTAGAGCTGATCAGCAAAGTTATAGTTACATACAAATCATTTCATCTGCAGTGAAGATATCTAATTTGTTAAACAACAGTGACGTAAAAACTGTGAGTAGTTCACTTACTCTCATAACTTTAAAGATAGCATACCCCACTCTTGTGCATGAGACTTATATATGAAGTTGGGAAGAAGTATGGAAGTTCAATAAGAATGTGGCTATTATGTTACACCAACCACTAAATTAGTAAATTTACTGTAAGAATTTCCAGTTTGGTTCATCGATTTTCAGCTATATTCTTTTTAATATACCTGTAAAGAAATTAATATTAGACTTTTTACCTTATTCATGCAATATTTTGTACTCATTTATAATTATTGGGTGGTTACTCAGCCTTGTGAAGCAAGGAAAGATGAAAATCCTTCTCTTTCTATTGATGGCATGGGTAAACAAAGACATATTGGTGGAGCTCGAATAGGAATTGTGGCCAAACCTTCAGCTGAGTTTGTTGCTGGAATATTAGGGACTTGGTTTAGTGGAGGCGTTGCAGTTCCACTAGCACTCAGCTACCCAGAGGCTGAGCTCTTACATGTGATGAATGATTCGGTGTGTCTTTGAGTGCTTAATCTCTTTTGCCTTTAAATTGCAAATATTCATATTTCTTTCATATTTTTTTATTGTTAGAAGTGCTTCCAAGGGTCCTTCCCTAATTCTTTTGTTCGAATTTGCAAATGGAAATTAGTGAACTCAAACTTCGTGTATTTGTGAAATTTATAAACCTAGAACATTTTTAAGTATCAACTGCCAACCCCGAAACAGTAATATGATGCCATTTGACTTCAGAATTTATTTTATGGAGTTCACTATTATGATTTTTGCCCTTTTTGAAGATAGTCATGCTAGCTGATGGCATCTTATTTTATAGGTGAATAGAGGTACTATGATTGCTTAAACTTTATAGTAATATATGTGCTGAAAGGAGGTTGTAATTCATGCCAGCATCCATCATCTTCATTTTGTAATATATATATATATATATATATTTGTAATTTTCTGTATTCTTTTTTTTTTTTTTGGACTAGTTTTTTTTCAACTCTTTCCACTATTTTTTATAGGATATCTCCATGGTACTAAGTACCAATGATCATCGTGAGTTACTGCAAGAAGTTGCTTCAAAATGTGCTGCTCAGTTTTCTATTATTCCACCTGTTCCCAGCACTTCTTCACTGAAAAATGCTCATGATCATTCACATCCTGGAGAAATAGATGAACTTGGAATTTTGCGTGGGAGTATTGAGAACTCAAGTAAGATGGTCATAAAACTTTGAGAAATTATAGAAAATTGTAGCTGTTCACACTCACAGAAGACAATTTTTTTTTTCCTTCTCAATCTGCAGGTGAGGATCCGGCATTAATTATATATACAAGTGGTACAACAGGTAAACCTAAAGGAGTTGTTCACACTCACAGAAGCATCACTGCACAGGTATGCAGCATGTAGAAATCATTCATGCTGATGACTATTCAAAAAAATATCTTCTTGTAGATAGCTGTTCTTCAGAGCATTTACTCTGAACATTGATTTCTTTTTACCTGCTGTCAGACTCCATGGTAACAACCAATGCTAAAATCACCTTGATCGAGAAATTACTTGAAACTATGCAATATTTTCTTATTTATATAGTATCTAAATTTTTTTAATGATTTTTAAATTGATATTTGCTGAACTATTGGGTCAATTTCAGGTACAAACATTGACAGAAGCTTGGGAGTATACATCTGCTGATCAATTTTTGCATTCCTTACCATTACATCATATCCATCATATTTTACATATTTAGATTGCAAAATTTTCATAGTTCTTCATATGATTACATCTTGAGTGTATGTCTTTTTTGACTACTTTTGTGAGCAGCTGTATACAACTTGATTTGGAAATTCGGTGTTACAGTGATCCTTAACTTTTAAGACACATGTTCATGGCCTTTTTAATGCTTTGCTAGCCCCTCTCTATGCGGGTTCAACGGTAATTTATTCTACTATCTAATTTATGTTTCTATTAGACTAATGATTGATCCCTTTTTCCTTTCCTCAAGCTCATGTTTTCTACTTTTTGTTCAGCTTAACTCTTAAAGTTCACTTTTCTTTCACCACTTTTGGTTTTAATATCTTTTATTGTGTTATTGAAGGTTGAGTTTATGCCAAAATTTAGTGTAAGGGGAATCTGGCAGAGATGGCGTGAGTCATATCCAGTTGATGGGACTAGGGCTGAAGATGCTATAACTGTATTTACAGGAGTAAGTTTGGTCTTCGTCTTAAGCTTGTTTATGTGAATGGACACTTTTTATGGTACCTGTACTATTTTTGTGTACTCTAATCTTGTTAGAATATGGTGCATTGTATTCTGTATATTAGTTACCTGCTGCTTGATGGTTATTTTGTTTTATATCCTTCAGTCACTTAGAATATTACCTGGTTGGACTCTTTTATGTACCTCTTGAAATTGCAAATTTATGTTCTTGTACCACCACATTAACTTAGTGGACTATGCCGTGGATTATGTGGATTTCAATTTTTTTTGGTTCATACAGAGTCAAGAGTGGGCCTACTATTCAGCTTTATCTTGTCATAGGGTAATACTTAAAGATAGAAATAGTGAATCTTAGTTAGGTTCTAATGCACACTTTTTTTATTATAAGGTACTTATTCCTAATATAGAGTGTTTATAGTGTTTTAGTAGAATGGTCAAAGTTGAGAGTTGATGCAATGAATTAATTTGTAATATGTAGGTTCCAACTATGTATACTCGACTAATACAAGGTTATGAAGCAATGGATCCAGAGTTACAAGTTGCTTCTGCCTCAGCAGCAAGAGAGTTGCGACTTATGGTAAGTAGAAAGCGGCATTTTCTACACTGTAAAATATTTTAGATTTTGCAACTTTCGCTTATATTGTGGATTGTCGTCCATATTCTTTTGGTTTTTATCCATTGACAGCAGATAAAGCTACTTTATTTCCTCTTTTTTGTTTTGTTTTGTTTTTTTCCTTTCCCAGATGTGTGGTTCCTCGGCACTCCCTGTACCTGTCATGCAACAATGGGAAACCATCACTGGGCATCGCCTTTTGGAACGATATGGCATGACTGAAGTAAATGAATTCTAGTTTAAGTCTCTCTTTTTTTAAGGCTATCTATTAACTTTATGGAGGAGAGTATATACTGTGTCTAATCAGCAGATGTTTAATGGTTTGTTGTTTTTAGTTTGTCATGTCAATATCAAATCCTTTAAAAGCTATGCGGAAGCCCGGGACTGTTGGGAAGCCATTTCCTGGTGTGCAGGTTAGTTAAGTTAAGGTTTTTTTTTTTTTTTTTTTTTTTTTTTTCCCTCTTGGCTCTAGTGGGTTATTGACCTCCATGATGAAGTGGATGATGTATTATAACCACTGAACAGAAACAATTATTGTAAAGATTTCATCTAAACATTTATGAATAGCATGGTGGAGTTTTATTTTTTGATTTATTAGAATTATATAAATGAAATGGATTTCTCACCAGAATAGAAGTTAATATGAAAGAAATTGACAATTATGTATGAATAATGAAATGATGTATTTGCGATAGGTCAAGATTCTAACGGAGGATGAGAATGGAGACAATACAGATGGGGTGGGTGAACTTTGCGTTAAAAGCCCTTCATTGTTTAAGGAATACTGGAAACTTCCTGAGGTACTTTCTGATATCATATACTTATTTCCGTGCATCTCTTATTATTCCTTCATAATTGTTTAGTAGCTGATGCATTTTTCAAAGCCCACTCAGGATTATGGAGACAACTTCATTTTTCTTTTGTTGGCTAGTTACACATGCACTCAAGCAATTGAACCTGCGACCTCACCCTTCATTCCTTTCTACTGGGGGTGTGGGTGCAATCTAAGCTAAAGCTGATTGGCAGCAAAAACGACCATTATCATTAGGTTTTTAAATTTTACTAAGATGTGTATCCGTTCCAAATTTTTGTCTATGTTCTATGTTAGTGCCATCTTTTTTTCTTTTCTCAGATCATTTATAACAACCAAAGTAGAGAAATGCATATTATTGACTTTTATATCTCTGCACACACCCCCACCCCCCCACCCGGCCTTTTTTTATTTTTATTTTATTTTATTTTTTTAATGTGGAAGCCATTATCTAAGAATTTTGACAACATATACTCCATGTGCTACAATCTCATAGGTCTCATTAATGTTTAAATTTGGGTATCCAATCATATTGAGATTCAAAACTAATTTAAATTCTGTAACATATGGCCTAGATGTCATGCAACTTCAGAGTTTTAGTCTAACAATGTCTTTGAATTGTACTTCTATGGATTGAAAGATGAAATATGCTTTAGAAAACAGGAATACGTAGAATAATGGAATAATGAAAAATGGAATGAGGAATACTCATACAAATTCACTTTTTCATTATTTATTTATTTTTTGGGTTATAGGTAACTAAGGAATCATTTATTGATGGTGGCTTCTTCAAGACTGGAGATGCTGGTAGAGTGGATGATGATGGATATTACGTCATTTTGGGACGTAAGGACATTTAGAATCTATGTGCATTGTATTGTTCTTTATATTTTGCTAAATACTTTTTATCTCAGATTATGCCTGAGACAAACTTTTTACTTGATATCCATTTTTGCTCGATGTGTTCTTTTGGTTACATACAACATGCCATGTGTAATATATATAAATAAACCTTCTTATCAATATATATATACATACACACATAAACCTGGTACTTCTGGTTAGTGAACACATATATCTGGCTCTTTTAACTTGTCAAAAATATGTTCATGCCATTTTTTCCCTGGTTGGACTCACTTAGAGCAGTTAGAAGTTTTATAGTGAAAGTTTGCTAGTTTAAAACAAAAGACTAAAACTACCGTCATCCTATGTTGAAGAAGATGGCCCTGCAAGTCCCAGATGAAGAACTTATTAATTTATATTTTTTGAATTTTATGGGATTCAGTTCCAGCTTCATATATTAATTGCCTCTTACACTGAAAAATGGGCCCAAATTTCATGATTATCTGAATACTAATTACAAGTGGTATCATGTTTAACATTGTTATAATATTCCATAAATCAATGATCACATATTTATACGCTACTACACTGTGTGGTATGTGTATCAGGTACAAGTGCTGATATTATGAAGGTCGGTGGATACAAATTATCTGCATTAGAAATTGAGTCAGCTATTTTGGAGGTAAGACTTCTTATCCACTCTCTTTCTGTGAATAGTCATGGTCCCTTTATTGCAGGACATTTATTCTTGTCCTTCTAAAATTCTTCACCCTCGGGTACAAACATTCAAAAAAGGGGATTTAAAAAAAAAAAAAATAATCAGAGTCAGAATATCTTTTGTGCAGCATCCTGTTGTTGCAGAATGTTGTGTGCTGGGCTTACCAGACACAGATTATGGAGAAGCTGTTTGTGCAATTATTGTGCCTAAAGCGGATGCAAAGGTAAAACAGGAGGAAGATTTGAAGCCTGCAATAAGCTTGGAAGAACTCTGCTCTTGGGCTAAAGAAAAACTTGCACCTTACAAGGTATTGGAGCATGTCCATCTTTCACTTCTTCCCTGCTAGCTCCAATTTTCTTTAAAGAATGCCTTCTCTCTCCAGTTATTTGTATGTTGATTGATGGAATATTGAAGCATGCTCTTTACACAAACATAATTGATGATAAATAGATTTCCAGAGGATAGATTTTCTGGTGAGTTTGATACTCATTGCTAGACTTGGGGCTGTGTTTCACGGAGACTTCAAAATTGGGAAGTGGTTGAGGCTTAGGCAGGAAACGTCTGTGTTAATGATTGGGCATGCCATGTATACGAGCATACTGAATGTCTTCTCCAGTAGTAGATTTAGCCTGATGTGCTTGATTTATAAATCTGTCTATATATGCAATAAATTCCTGTCTGTTAACTAAAAAATTTTGTTATCTCTCTCCAGCTACCAACCAGATTGTATCTATGGGACTCACTGCCCCGCAATGCTATGGGAAAGGTGAATTGCTTTCACTTTATATTTTTGCAAGAAAAATATTGTTTCGTTTCCATTTCTTACCATGAAAATTTCTGATGAGCACGTACGAGTTTTTTTGTTACACTTCCTTAATGTGATAATATCTGATTCCAGGTGAATAAAAAAGAGCTGAAGAAAGTGCTGGCTGCTAAACAATAAGTGTTTATTGCATTTAGATCAAAATGAAGCGTGTGACATTCAGTAAAGTATGAATGAAGCATGTAACAAGCGTTCGTTTGCCAACAGATGTTCGGGCGTTTTGCTTTTTTTTTTTTGGGCTGGTCCCACAGCACTGTTTATAGACCAGCCAACTTTAGTAAAACGCAGCAACCGTATTTTGCCTTTTAAAAATTATTTTGTAAGAGTGTTTTATTTTGTAAGAGTGTTTTCAGTAATAAGTTTTCAATTTTCAGCAAAATAAGTGGTATTCATTTCTTATAATGAAAACTTTAGATGGGTATGTAAGAGTTATTTTTTTACACTTAGGTTGCATTTGACATT
Source organism: Lithocarpus polystachyus (assembly GCA_033629205.1). NCBI lineage: Eukaryota > Viridiplantae > Streptophyta > Magnoliopsida > Fagales > Fagaceae > Lithocarpus > Lithocarpus polystachyus. The sequence continues at coordinate 24,383,963 of CM066166.1, read as the reverse complement.
GGCTCAAAAAGCTAACATTTTTTACTATTTAGCTTTTTTTTGTTACTATTCATGCGTTCCATTGCACTTTTTAATACTATTCATAAATCTCACTGTACTATTTCAACTACTTTTTAGCTTTATTTACAGTATTTTTAGCAAAAAAAAAATTTCAATTTCAACTAAATAAGCCATTCCCAAACGGACTTTAAATGCGATAATATCTGTCCTAGGTGAACAAAAAAGAGCTGAAGAAAGTGCTGGCTGCTAAACAGTAAATGCTTTTTTTTTTTTTTTTTTTTTGTTGATTAACTGCAATTTCGTTAAACAAATAGAACAACCAGGGAAATCTCCCTTACAACAGCCTCAAGAGAGGAGGGGGGAGGGGGGGGGGGGGGGGGGTGGGGGAGAGGATTCCGTTTATTATAACAAAAGAGTTCAAGGCAATTCTAGCAGAGCAGTCACATGCGCTGCAGAATTACAAGTCCTCCGGACCCAACTAAATTTAAAAAACGGCAAATTAGCAGCTAAACTACTGATATTACTAATGATAGTGTTCATAGAGCAGTCCGGGATATGATCTGAGGAAGACAGCTCATCAAAGCAGCAATTTGCATCTCCTTCAAACATGACAGAACTCCAACGCTTTTGGATAGCTAGGTTCACTGCCCACAGGAGTGCCTCAGCTTCAGCTTGGGCTGAGGTTCAGAGGTGATGCCTTGTTCCCCAAATGCGAATGACCTCACCATGATTGTCCCTTGCTGCAACAGCTAGTGCAGACCTGGTATCGTTTAAGGCGGCATCCACATTGATCTTGATCCAGTCCTCAGGAGGGGGAGACCAAGCTGCTATGCTTTCTTCCGGTGAGGGGTGGATAACTGGAGAAAAAACCTTTGAGAATTCAATGAATTTAGCGTGAACGCTTTGCTTAATTTTTAACAGATCAGCTTTGCCATCTTGAAACAGAATATGATTCCTAGCCCTCCAAATTTCGTTGAGAATTAGGGCCATATCCAGCGATATGGTCCATTGCTCGTGTGCAGGAGCAAAATGTATATTGACAGTAGATCAAAATGAAGCATTTAACATACAGTTTTGGAATTTAACATTTTTATGTGAAGGTGATCTCAATTACAAAATTTTGAACAGAATAAAACCTTAATAATGATATATAGAGGAAAAGAAATGTTTTCTATACATTATATGCTTCATGCCTTCGTAATTTGTTCATCAAGTTATCTTATCTGTTACATTTCTCCTAATGGATGCAATATGTCATTGCAATATTATGGACGGATGGACCTCGTGCCAGGTATTATATGGATGAAATTAGTCAAATTCTCTCTCTCTCTCTCTCTCTCTTATTGCTATTTGAGACTTCGGTTTTGTAAATAAACTGACCCACTTACAAAAATTCAAACACCGTCTGTTATGGCAAGCAGAAGTGCCACACACCAAAACTTATGCTCAATTTTAGGCCAAAATGGTCAAGTACCACTGTTTGGCCAAATATGTACGGATCTACCATTGTTTACTAAATAATTAGGGATCCACCACTTTTTTAAAATTCGAGTTTGTCGTGTAACTCAAGTTTCACAAACTCAATTACCATGAAAATTTTTTTATGTAACTCGAGTTGCATAAAAAATAGTATAACAAATCTGAAGGCTATTATTTTAAAGAACTTGAGTTATACGGCAAACTCGAATTTCAAAAATGTGATAGACTGCTAAATATTTTACAAATAGTGGTATATTGCTAAGTTTTTTGCCAAACAGTGCGCCATTTTAGCCTTCAGTTCTAATGTTTGCTACTCTTGTTGGGGCTATTCTTCCAAGCCAAACACATCAGTGCAAGGACAGGAGCTGAAAGATGGGGATGAATTGGTTTCAGCTCATGGAAACATTGGATTAGGATTCTTCATCCTTACGACAATTACTACTTGGAATATGGTGCAGCACCAACCATTAAGTATAGTATTCGGTGTTGCCAATCGAGACACTCCAATCTTCATTTAACAGTTATGCAAGTATTACAACTTTTTTTTTTGTTGTTGTTGAAAAAAGCCAAAAACAAAAATGGGTAATAAGGGATATAATAAACAATAAGAAATAGTGTGCTAATAGACTTACATTACATTCCGGAACCATCCAAATTATAACAGGAGCAAGTTCCTCAAATGCTACATTGAAAACAAGTTTGCTCTAACGTAGAGTCCTAACATAGGATGGCAAAAACAATATGCGCCGCATGGCCCATCTCTGCCTTGCGGCCTAGAGTGAATTTTTCTCACTGCAAAAAGGTGATTGGGCTGGGACGTGTTTTGCTCGCCCCATCCTAATGTACACACACACACACACACACACACACACACACACACATATATATATATATATATTTAACCTATTTATACATATAATATAATATCTGTTTTCTACACTATTACTATCTTCAAAACATTTTTCTCTATTTGTCTCTTAAGTACTATCATAGTTGCCATTTCCCTTTATGCTTCATCTTTATCTCATTAATGTCAGAACTAATCTCATTAGGATTAGTAAAACATCTCTAAGTTGCCCCAAACTCAACTTACTCAACTACTATGCCAAGCAAGTTTTCCTCATCCCGAAGAGTAAATGGGGTGGGTACAAGGCACCTATGTTCCAACACCCACCTGCCCCATTGCCATTCCCTAAGAGATCTTATTAATAAGAAGAAGAGCACAGGTATTCTCTCTCTATGATAGAGGAATAGATTATACCTAGACTTACAATCATCTACAATTAATAAAATAATTGTTGGGGAGTTGATACCTTAGGAAGACTATAATTGAGAGGTTAATATAGTTAATATATTTGTGCCATCAAAACTTGTGTCATAAATACAAATTTGTTAATATTTCTGGGAAATTTAGACCCCAGTTGATAGAATTAACAAGTTTTAAACTCAAGTTATTGTTGGAAAATCTGGTTTTGTATCTCATACAAAACACATAGCGGAAGCAACAAAAATGGATCTATTTCATTCATGATTGATAACATGTACTACGTAAATTTCAGAATTTAAGAACGAGATAGAGTACCTTGGTGCGGTGAAATTCAAAACAAAAGATTAGAAGTACTTAGGAACACTTTTAATCTTCACTCTAATTCCACTTTATGCCTAAGAAGTGTGGTCTTTTAATCAGTTTCTAAGGGAGAATAATTGAGTGGCTTCACTCATACATACACACCACTTCACAATAATGTGTCTTTTTCTCTTATAAAAAATTATGTATGTTTCTCCCTTTATAACTAACTGATTATCTAATTGGGTTGGCCTGTTGGGCCTTTCCAATTGGTCTTTAGTATGTGGCTTGGAATGGGACCAAAATGGACCAATAAGACATCAGCTCTAATGAGTCTTAGGCTTTTCTGTCAACTCTTGACAAGCCCAAAGTTACCATTAATTATATTTAAGACCACTATATAAATATAATTGCACTCTAGGTCTTATTAATAAATTATATTCCAAGACTTTATTATATATACAACCCCTTCATAAAATATTAGTAGTAATACAAAGTCATGAATATAGACTGTCATTTTGAAATTACTACATCTTAATCCTTGAGTGTCCGGTTTAATCCTTTAAGTTATTCATTATATATTTATGAAATCCAATTTTATAAATATATACTTTAATATATCCTTGTTAAAGTGGTTAGGCCTAACACTCTGAATAACCAAAACCATTAACTTATCTCAAGGAAATATTTTATATCCCCATTAAAAGATTATGAATTTCATCTTGAGAATATATGTTCCATTAACACTATATGTGGCTGCCCAACATACTGAAGTTTTGATCGTGACTTTAAATCTCACTCCTGATATATGAAAGCAACCTACACTTCATGATTAGGTCCATTATTCTCTCAGGATTAAGAGTTCATGCAAATAGAAGTCGTGAGATTTATTATTCATTTGACAGTCGTTAGGAGAATAATAAATCTCACAGCGGTCCAGTTCAATATGTCTTAACTCTTAAAACATATCAACATATCAATTAGAAGTCTCCACTTCCATGATTAAGACAAATCATTTTAGTTGATATGTTATAGTCTTCGCAGATGAAATGCCCAATTTCATCACCGACTACGAACTATAATTCTGAGTTTACAAAGAACTTATGATTTATATCTTCCGTGACTAAATCACATAAATCACATACTATGCATCTCATGGACTATATGATAATGTCCAAATATTCATGTTACCATTATTTTAGATAATAATAAAATAACTTTATTAATCATAATATTAAGTCATACATAATGCTATACATAGCATCATACAATAAGAATTAAGGGCACATATCCTAACAATCTCCCACTTGCCCTAAAGACTATTGTACACTAATCTACTCCCATTTCCTCCAAATGTGACTCAAAAGTTCTTTGTGACAAGGTTTTGGTAAAGGGATCTGCTAGATTATTTGCACTATCAATCTTTGCTACTATTACATCTCCTCGAGCAATAAAGTCTTGAATAATGTGATACTTTCTCTTAATGTGCTTTCCTTTCTTGTGATTCCTTGGATCCTTGGATTGTGCAACCGCTCCACTATTGTTGTAAAATAATGTGATGGGAACTTGCTCCATACTCACAACACGAAGATCATAAAGGAATTTCTTGAGCCAAACAGCTTCCTTTGCCGCCTCACGAGCAGCAACATATTCAGCTTCCATGGTGGAGTCCGCAATACAAGATTGCTTAACACTCCTCCAACTAATGGCTCCACCTCCCAAGGTGAATACACAACATGAAGTGAACTTTCTGAAATCAAATCTAACTGAAAATCTGAATTTGTATAACCAATAGGAATCAAATCCTCACTATGATAAACAAGCATATAATCTCTTGTTCTCCGTAGATACTTGAGAATATGCTTTACAACTTGCCAATGTTTAAGTCCTAGATTTGATTGATATCGGCTGACCATGCCAACTGAATAACAAATATCTAGTCTAGTACATAGCATGACATACATGAAACTTCCTCACTGCAGAAGCATAAGGAACTTGTCTCATTATATTTTCTTCGTCAAGAGTCTTAAGCCTTTGGTCATTAGACAGAGGAACTCTATGTCTAAAAGGAAGTATTCCTTTCTTGGAGTTTTGCATGCTAAACCGTTCTAGAATCTTATTTATATACCCAATTTGTGATAAACCTAATATCTTATTCTTGCGATCTCGCCAAAGTTTGATCCCTAGAATAAAGTTAGCTTCACCTAAGTCCTTCATTTCAAATTGGCTTGACAACCAAATCTTTACCGATGACATTACCCCTACATTATTTCTAATGAGTAGAATATCATCAACATAAAACACTAGGAACATTACTACTTTATCTTGATGTCTTTTGTACACACATGATTCATCAAGATTTTGTTCAAAATCAAATGATTTGATTGCTTGATCAAATCTGATGTTCCATGACCTAGATGCTTGCTTAAGTCCATAAATGGACCTTTTCAACTTGCATACCATATGCTCTTAATTCTTTGCTATGAAACCTTCCGGTTGCTTCATATAGATTTCTTCTTCAAGATTGTCATTAAGAAATGCAGTCTTGACATCTATTTGCCAAATCTCATAATCATAATGAGCAGCAATGGATAAGAGAATTTTAATAGATTTAAGTATGGCTACTGGCGAAAAAGTTTCATCATAGTCAATACCTTCTTTTTGTGTATACCCTTTCGCCACTAGTCTTGCTTTAAACGTTTTAACCTTTCCATCTATCCCTCTCTTCCTCTTGTAAACCCATTTGCAATCAACAGGTTTAATGCCATTAAGCGCCTTTACAAGATCCTAAACATGATTGAAATACATTGAATCTAATTTAGATTTCATAGCTTGGACCCAATGAAATGTATCTATATCATTCATTGCCTCCTTATAAGTGTAAGGATCTAATTCAGTCTCTTCTAGGATAGCTTCATAAGTTTCTCGCAAACCTATAAATCTTATAGGAGGCCGAACAATTCTCCCACTATGACGACGCACCTGTGTACTAGTCATCTCATGAGTAATGTCTTGTGGTGTATCCAATACAGCCACATCATTCCTAGTTTCATCCATTGGTTGTTCAATTACAGGTTTATCTAATTTAGCCAATACAACTTTACTTCTAGGATTAAAATTATTCACATAATCATCTTCTAAAAATTTGGCATGAGTGCTAACAAACACTTTGTTATCCTTATGATTATAGAATAAATAACCCTTGGTTTCCTTTGAATACCTTAAAAACATGCATACTTCCGTTTTAACTTCCAACTTATTAGACTTCCCTTTCAACACATGTGCTGGACATCCTAAAATGTGGAGATATTTCATACTAGGCTTGCGCCCACTCCATAATTCCTTAGGTGTGTTGGGAACAGATTTTGATGGAATTAAATTCAAAATATGCATAGCAGTTTTTAGTGCATATCCCCAAAAAGAAATTGGTAAAGTTGAATAACTCATTATCGACCTAACCATTTCCAAAAGAGTCTTATTCCTTCTTTCTGTTACACCATTTTGTTGGGAAGTTCCAAGTGCAGTCAATTGGGAGACTATCCCATTTTGAATTAGATAATCCTTGAAATCTCCAAGAAGGTATTCGCCACCTCGATCAGATCGAATGGCCTTTATGCGCTTACCCAATTGATTTTCAACTTCAGCCCTAAACTCTTTAAACTTTTCAAAGGCTTTGGACTTTTGTCTCATTAGGTACACATAACCATATCTTGAGTAATCATCCGTAAAAGTGATGAAGTACTCATAACCTCCTTTTGCTAGAGTTGACATAGGACCACATACATCTGTATGAACTAATTCAAGCAACTCTTGGGCTTTTCTACATTTTGCATTAAAAGGTTATTTGGTCATTTTACCTTTTAAACAATATTTGCAAACTGGAAATCCATCAAAGTTCATGGGCTGTAAAAGTCCATCTTTGATTAGTCTTTGAATCTTATTTGAATTAATATGACTTAAACGCAAGTGCCATAGATATGCATCACTAGTAGAAGGAAACTTTCTCTTTAGTGATTTTATATAAGAGCTACTACCTAATTCAGAATTGTATAATTCATGCTTGTCAGGAGTTAAAATATAAAGACCATCCACAATATTGTCAAAACAGATAAACACTTTATCCTTCTTTATTACACCATTGTCTTTTAGGATAACATAATATCCATGTTTACCTAAATAAGTTGCAGAAATTAAATTCCTACGAACATTAGGTACATATAAACAGTCTTCCAATATTAAAAACCTAGACTTAAAGCATAAATTAAACACTTCAATATCTACAACTAGTATTCTGCTCCCATCAGCCAAAGTAAGAAACAATTCCCCTTCATTCAGCTTTCTAGTCTCCTGGAACCCTTGCAAAGTATTGCAGATATAAATAATACAACCTGAATCCACACACAAGGAATCCGTGGGATTCTGTACTAAACATGTTTCAAGAAGGAATGTACTTTCTATACCTTTATTCTTGGCAGCCTTAAATATTGGACAATTCATCTTCCAATGTCCTTTCTCACCACAATGAAAACATTTTCCTTTGATTTTCTTTCCTTTATTGGCAACTCCTAAGGCAACTTGTTTACCATCTCTCTTGGTGAAGTCCTTCTTCTTCTTTTTACCTTTGCCTTTCGACTTAGGTTAATAAGTAGAAGCTTCAGTCATATTGACATCAACACTAGAAGTACCAAGGATGTCTTCTGCCGCTACGAACTCATTCATCAATTCAGACAATGTATAAACCTTTTTGTTCATATTATAATTAAGCCTAAATTTCTTGAATGATTCTGGTAGTGACTAGAGTATCATATCCACTTGGGATTCTCCATCAATATCGGCACCTAAAACTTCCAATATATTTAGATTAGAGATCATCCTAAGACAACTGAAGTACCTTCAGCCATTTTGGTATTATAAATTTGCCTCATAGTTTCCTGCCTTGCAGAACGGCCTTGCTCACCAAACATCTCCTTCAGACTTAGCATAATGTCCGAAGTTAGTTCTACATCCTGCATTTGATGCTGTAGAACATTTGAAATAGATGTTAGGATATAGCACTTGGCCATCTCATTAGATTTCTGCCAACGATCATATCGCTGTTTTTCCTCAAGAGGAGCATCTAATGATGGAAAGCTAGAACATGGTTGAGTAAACACATATTTGTGCTCTTTAGCAGTAAGGATAATGTCCAAATTTCTTTTCCAGTCAACATAGTTGAATCCAGTCAGTTTGTTTTGATTAAGAATAGGAATAAGTGGGCTAAATGATGCCATGATTTAAATCTGAAAATAACAAACATGAATATAATAAGTAAACTGGGCATTATCAATTTAGCATATAAGCATATAATATGGAACCTTAATAAAATCATAAAATAATATATGTAACGACAACTCAATCCATGTCTATAATTCCTTGGTAGCAAGTTTATTATAAACACATTAATTGGTTGAGAACTATTCTCATTATCAATGCTATCATGGTAACTCTTACCGAACAAAAATAATTTGCCGTTTTGCCTTTAGCCTCTAAGTAATAATGACATAGCTCTTTTGGGAGGTTAACATTACACTTAGTCTAGTGTACACCATTATCTAGAATCATGTGTAGCCACATTTTATCTCCCTTATAATGTTTAAACTTGTAGTTCTATGGAACAAAACACTCTCTTTTAGGATTGCGAGGCATATACGCCAAGACGAGGTGTTTGTCCACACTACTTTAAACAGGAAAGTTCAATCTTGTAGTACTATGAAGTAAACACCCTCCTTTGGGATCGCGAGGCATATACGCCAAGACAAAGTGTTTACCCACACTACTATGAACTGATAATGTAGGCCGTGAGATGCAACTCTTGTATCTCTCTCCCACTAGATGTTTTAAATTAAATGTTTTTAGGATCAAGAACCATAATAATGCTAGAAACATTGAAAACATGATCCTAATCTCATTAGGAATAAATTTCATTAAACAAATACTTTATTCCTAGCGTTAATATATATTATATTATATTATATATTTATAATATAAATATATTTTATATATATAATATAATATAAGGATTCGAAAAGCCTTATGCAAATGGCACAAATAATAACAATTGAATCCTTATGAATCCTCTATATATACGGATTCAATTTTTCAAAAGCAATCATCATATGCTTATAATAATGAAACCATGCAACCTTATATATATGTTTATATCCAAGCGGTGCATTAACATCCAAGCCATGCAATGAAGGATCCAAGTGGTGGCCAAAGGCCTTGTAGCTAAATTGGCACCTCCTCATGCACAAAGTGCTTGGGGATCTAGGGGAAAAAGGGTTTGAACTGCGGAGTTAGCAGTATGTTGCAATTATTTCTAAAAAAAAAAAAAAAAAAAAAGATCCAAGTGGTGCAATGAATTGATACATGCAAATGATAGTTATTTGAAAAACCATATCCGAAACATAAACTTCAAAATGTTTTGGATATAACGGTCAAAGCATTAGAATAACTGCCGTTCATTTCAATAACTACCATTGACAATAACTACACGCACATGATGGTTATTACAATTAGATTCATATAACCATATCCAGGCAATTAATAAGATACGGCACCAATACTTAATAGTTAAAGACCACTTCGAACAAACCAATGCAATACAATTGTCATCATCATGAACGGTTACCTCAATAACTTTCAATAACTATACTTGAAAACAACGCTGAACATCATCGTGCGATACAATCATGATATGAAAACCTCGCTCTAATACCAATTGTTGGAAAATCTGGTTTTGTATTTCATACAAAACACACAGCGGAGCAACAAAAATGGATTTATTTCATTTATGATTGATAACATGCACTATGTAAATTTCAGAATTTAAGAACGAGATAGCGTACCTTAGTGCGGTGAAATTCAAAACAAAAGATTATAAGTACTTAGGAACACTTTTAATCTTCACTCCAATTCCACTTTATGCCCAAGAAGTGTGGTCTCTCAATCAGTTTTCAAGGGAGAATAATTGAGTGGCTTCACTTACACACATACACCACTTCACAATGATGTGTCTTTTTCTCTTATAAAAAATTCTGTATGTTTCTCCCTTTATAACTAACTGATTATCTAATTGGGCTGGCTTATTGGGCCTTTTCAATTGGGCTTTAGTATGTGGCTTGGAGTGGGATCAAAAGGGACCAATAAGACACTAGCTCCAATGAGCCTTGGGCTTTTCTGTCAACTCTTGTCAAACCCAAAGTTACCATTAATTATATTTAATATCACTATATAAATATAATTGCACTCTAGGTCTTATTAATAAACTAGATTTCAAGACTTTATTATATATGCAACCCTTTCATAAAATGGTCATAGTAATATAAAGTCATAAATATAGACTGTCACTTTGAAATTACTACACCTTAATCCTTGAGTGCTCGGTTTAATCCTTTAAGTTATTCATCATATATTTACGAAATCCAATTTCATAAATATATACTTTAATATATCCTTACTAAAGTGGTTAGGCCTAACACTCTGAATAACCAAAACTATTAAATTTATCTCAAGGGAATATTTTATATTTCTGTTAAGAGATTATGAATTCCATCTTGAGAATATATGTTCCATCAACACTAAATGTGGTTGCCCAACATACTGAAGTTTTGATCGTGACGTTAGATCTCACTCCTAATATATCAAAGCAACCTACACTTCATGATCATGTCCATTATTCTCTCAGGATTAAGAGTTTATGCAAATAGAAGTCGTGAGATTTATTATTCATTTGACAGTCGTTAGGAGAATAATAAATCTCACAGCAGTCCAGTTCAATATGTCTTAACTCTGAAAACATATCAACATATCAATTAGAAGTCTTTACTTCCATGATCAAGAGAAATCATCTTAGTTGATATGTTATAGTCTTCACAGATAAAATGCCCAATTTCATCATCGACTACAAACTATAATTCTGAATTTACAAAGAACTTATGATTTATATCTTCCGTGACTAAATCACATACTATGCATCTCATGGACTATATGATAATGTCCAAATATTCATGTTACCATTATTTTAGATAATAATAAAATAACTTTATTAATCATAACATTAAGTTATACATAATGTCATACATAGCATCATACAATAGAATTTAAGGGCACATATCCTAACAGTTGTTAATTAGATCTATTATGAATAATCCTTGTTCAAACAAACAAACAAATATCAATATCATGTCAATATCATTCACAGCGGAATAGTAAAGACAAGATATGATGATCCAAGAATACCAATGAAATAAACTAGTTTCATAATAAAAAACCTAAGGGGGAACCTTCCCAAAAAGCAATCCATTATAATAAAGAAAAATTTTAGATCTAGTATAAAACTTTTATCCCTAGACTCTGCAAACCCAGTAGATGAACTTACTGCAGAAACCTTCTACCGCTTCAAAACCTCTAAACTCTTTAATATATGAACGCTCCACCCACAATCACAATTGGAACCTCTAATTGATTTCAAGAACCTCTTGAAGGTATGACCTAAGAAAACCAATGAAACAAACTAGTTTCACAGTAAAAAACCTAGGGGAAAACCTTCTCAAAAAGCAATCCACAATAATAAAGAGAAGTTTCAAATCTAGTACAAAACTTTTGTCCTTAGATTTTACAAACCCAGTAGATGAACTTACAGCAGAAGCATTCTACTACTTCAGAACCTCTAAACTTTTCAATATCTGAACGATTCACCCACAATCACAATTGGAATCTCCAATTTACTTCAAGAACCTCTTGAAGGATTTCTTCACAGTAGTAAATCTGTTGTGATTGCTATGACTTCAACTTCTTCGCCAATAGAATCTTTAGATTTACTTTGCAACTCTTTGGTATGGTGAAATAGAGAAAAATTGATTACAAAACCCTAGCCGCATAAACAGAGTGTTTCTCTCTCTAAAAAAGCCTTCTAATAGATGACTTATAATGTCCTTTAAATATTGGTTCAAACGGATCTCAATTAGGGCTTCAAACGAATAAGTTATGAGTTTTTTTGCGTTGCTGATTTTTGCTAATTTGCGACGCTCAATTGATTGAGCTTGTGTTGAGACTTCCATCTAGGAGACAATAAGTTTCAAGCTTCTAATCGAGAGGTATCGAGCTGCTATCGAGGTATATGCTGAAAATGTGCTGAAAATGTGTTTTTCTTGAGCAAACTTTGTGTCTTCAACTTGGTCTTTAATTACAACTTTAAGACATATTAAAACTCAATAAAAGACACATAATTTGGTGTGGTTTAACAATACCAAAACACATGACCCTAACAATCTCTCCCTTTGTCAATCCAGGACAAAACCTCAAGTACAAGAGTAGGCCCAATACATTAATAACCCGAATACAATGAATGAACATATATTCAAATAAACTAGTCTATCTAAAAAAAATCAGTCTTGAGAAACCATAGCACGAAATAAGATCAACTGTTTTGATTGGTTTCATACTTGTCTTTACTAAAAGTACTTAATAAACATGTTATGCATACCGGTGAAAAACAATGATAGATAATAAACAAGTAAAATGTGTTTTGTCATAAGATATGCCAATTAGATAAAAATATGAACCTAACAAATATGTTTCAAAATTTTGTTAACATGCAAGATCTCGTAATTTGATAAATGCATTATTTTGAGGGAGTCCACTCTAGACCTCAAAAGTGAAACTTTCATTTAATAATAATAGTTTCAACATGCTTTCTTATTAAGCATTAGCTATATGAATAGATGGTTTTATAAGATAAAGTTAACAAGTAATGATAATAGACAACTAATTACAATCTGTCATTTGTCACATATGACCGATTTAGTGGCAAAGTGTGCGTAAAATTGTGTGCCACTAAGATAGGACTGCAATAGATTGGTCACACACGTTAGAACGTGAGAATAGTTTATTTATTTATTTTTTCTATAATGGAGATCACAAACAGAACATAATTTACTGAGTTCATCACCATATATAATTAGTTGACCATGAATAGAGATTCCTCCACAGATCGGGGAGATAGAGAGATGGAAGGCCATAGTTCGGTGGAGAGTCTGAAGACATCCCTGAAATGGCTTGAAGGTTTGTCAAAGGGCATGATTGGTGAAGAGCTTGAGACCATAACAATGGAGGGACTCAAGGTTGTCCAGGCTCAAAAGGGTTTCATTCGATGTCATTTTCTTGTCCCCAATAGTGTAGCAGTAAGTGTTACCTATTTCTCATTGATAAATCACTCACTTTAATCCTTCTTTTTTTCCCTAATAAATAAATATATATATATGTGTGTGTGTTATCATTTTAGGATAAAGAAGGGAATTGGCACGTGGGTGCAATGGCAACGTTAATCGACACCATTGGAGCTGCTGCTGAGGTACAAATTTTTTTACATTTTTTATTACTGATTTATTCAAAAAAAATTTTTGGTATTCAGAAGAGAGGATTTGAACTTAAATATCTCCATTGGAAATATTAATTAGTTTCATTAAACTCCCTTCCTTCCATTATATTGCTTTATAAACTCCAAAATCAAGTGTTAGGGCACCAATTTAATTTATTTTTGATTTTTTGGACGGGTTGTTTTCAAAAATTATTCCCTCAAAAATCAAGATTATGTTTTTAATTTATTTTTACGACCTTGATAACTGAACTATGAATCTATGACAGGAAGAGGTTGAGATAGAGGCAAAAGTTATGGCAGAGAAAGAAATATTAACATCTGTGGTGGTGGAGGTCAGACAGAGAGATAATGGAAAACTAATTGCTTTGGGTAAGCAATGGATGACCACATGGTCCACATCCAAGATTAAACTTAGTGAAAAGAGTAAGCTTTGAGTACAAACCAATAAAATTCAGAATGTATTTTGGTTTTAGTTCTACAAATCAATATAAAGAATTTATACATTTGAAAAACGCAGGACTAGGCCAAAATTCTGATCACAAACATTGCAATGCATTTCACTAATTCAACTTTACGGGTAATTAGCTCTCTCTCATGTGAGTTGCCACCTCTTAGGATTGGAGGATTAATCAATTTCTCGGTGAGTTTGTTTGTTCGTGTTTTTTTTTTTTTTTTTTTTTTTTTTTGAGAAAAAAGGTAAGCAAAATTTTATTAAAGCATTAAACAAAATCAGACTGGAATACATCTTCCAAGTCACTAGGCAGTTCTTCTATCCATACATCAGTGTCAGTAGATAAAACTGCTCTTCTAGCTAGGCCATGAGCCAACCTATTCCCCTCTCGATGGATATGTTGAAAATGACAATGTTGCAACGGACACCCCAGCCGCTTAACCTGGCCAAACAAAGTCTTGCACAAACTAGAATTCTCCAAAGCTCGAACAACCAGAAAACAGTCCCCTTCTATAATGACATCAAACAGACTTAATTCTTTAGCCAAAACCATGGCCCTTCTCGCTGCCATAGCTTCAGCCAATTCAACCAAAGGTGTGTAGCCAATTCGTTGACTTAAAGCAGCAATAACGTTCCTTGAGGAGTCCTGAAACACAACCCCGATCCCAGCACAGTCCAAACCATCAAAAAGGGCAGCGTCGAAATTACCTTTGTAACATGCGTTGGGTGGTGAAGACTAGCGGACTGGTGGCTGTTGAACTGGATTCCTCGCCTCTTGTTTGTGTACCTCCTAGAACTCATGAACCAACGCTGATGCTTGCTCACCAATCTCGTGAAGTTGCCAGGAAGGTTGACATTCCCTCAACCTGTTCTGTCGCTGCCATAAACACCAAGCCACTGAAGCAAACAAAGAAACTCTAAAACCGGAACCATTTTTGAACACCTCCTCCAAAATATCATGCACGGACCTGAATTCTTTTCAAAATAAAAAGCTAAACCTCGGGTTCGACCTCCAAACAGACTTGGCCTAATCGCACAACCATAAGCAATGCAATATCGACTCCACATGATCACCACATCCATCGCAAATTTCATCTACTAGAACATGTCTTGTCTTCAAATTCTGTTTAGTAGGCAGAGAGTCCTTTATAGCACGCCAAACGAAATGTCAAATTTTATTTGGGACCCTGATCTTCCAAATGGCCTTCCTAAAAGCCTGAGAAGGATTCGAGGAAGATGAACTCGGCATAGAACTACACTCCGCTGCAACAAGCATACGATATGCACTACGAACACTGTACTCACCATCTGAAGTTAACGGCCAAATTAAAATATCCTCATCCCAATCTTCATAGAGAGGAATCCTAGCCACCATCACTGCTTCCCATGGAAGGAAGCATTCTACCAATCGCCCAGGATCCCAAACCCGAGTATCTGAGTAGAAAAGATCACAAACTCGAGTCACTGAAGAATCGGCCCTAGGAGAGATGATTTTGCTGCATGTCGGATTAGGTAGTCAATGGTGTTTCCAAACATCTATTAATTAACCATTCCCCATCCTCCAAATTGCCCCTTGATTAATAACATCCCGAGCTTGCAAAATACTTCTCCATGCATAGGAACACTTTGGATGAACAAGAGCCTCAAGGATACTACTAGTCGAAAAATATTTAGCACTAAAGACTTTAAAAAGAAGCGTGTTTTTTTGATAAAGAAGGCGTCATACTTGTTTAGCTAGCAAAGCATTGTTGAATTTTTGGAAATTACGAAAACCCATACCTCCCACAAATTTAGAGGAGCATAGAGAATCCCTTTTAACCTAATGAATTTTCTTCGAGTCACCATTACCCCACTAGAATTTTCTATTCATTGCTTCAAGATCTTTACATAAACCAACCAGAATCTTGAAAAAACTCATAGAGTAGGCATCTCTGTGAATATTATATATATATATATATATATATACACACAAGATTGGACACAAGTTATACCTGATGTAACTTTAAGTAATGTTATACCACTCAATATTTTTTAATTGGATGCCAATTTTGATAATTCTACCGTTAGATTACATTATCTTCATATATTCTCTATGTTTGCAAATTTCGAGATAATCAAAAATTAATAATAATGTCAATTAATACCACTACACACTCTTGGTGCGATGGTCACTCCACAAGTATAAGTGCTCGTGGGTTTTAGGGGACAAGGGACGGGGTTCAAGTTTCTAAGAGGGAACTTCACACACATATACACTTAGATTAGGTTAGAGTAAAATTTCTATTTTGTATATTAAAAATAAAAAATAGTAATGTCAATTAATTGTTTAAAATTAATTTTTTGTAGTTTAAAATAATGCATAAAAGATGATTTTATGGATTAAATGGTAAATAATATCCAATTGATATGAATGTTAAGAACATATAGAACTATAATTCAATGGTGAGATTTTCAAAATATGAATTTTATAATAAATTATTGGGTAGTGTAACATTGCTTAAAGTTATACTAGGTGTAACTTTAAACAATGTTACACCATTCAATATTTTTTAATTGAATGCGAATTTTGACAAATCTACTGTTAGATTACATTATTTTCATATATTCTGCATATTCACAAAATTTCAAGGTGATTAAAAATTAATAGCAATGCCATCAATCAATTGGTTAAATTCAAGTTTTTGTAGTTTAAAATAATGTATAAAAGATGAGTTTATGGATTGAATGGTAAATAACATCCAATGCATATGGAAAGTGTCATGAATGTTAAGAATATATAGAACATGTAATTTACACACGCACAACTAGGTGTTAGAAATTGCAGCTACTTTATGTATGACCTGGGCGCTTGATAAATTATTTAAATTTAGTTTTGTAATAAAATAAGGTTTCCTAGATAGATTAGTAGTGTTATTTATTTTTATTCAAATTAATTTAAATGTTTTAAGATAAGATTAGTTCTTATGTTTAGGATCTCTTGATAAGGTTATCTCATCTTTGATTATTTATATATATTGAATGTATTAATGAGAATTAGGCTAAAAATTAACCAAACAAATAATTGTTGGGGAGATGATACCTTAGGGAGACTATAATTTAGTGGCCAATATAGTTGTGCTATCAAAACCTTTGTGTCATAAATAAAAATTTGTTAATATGTTTCAGAATTTTGTTCACATGCAAGGTCTAATAGGTTGGTAAATCCGTAAATGCATTACTTTGAGGGAGTCCACTCCGGACCTCAAAAGTGAAAACTTTCATTCAATAATAATAGTTTTAGCATTCTTTCTTATTTAACATCAAGCCATATAAATAGATGGCTACACAAGATAAAACTAATATATGATGGTGATAAACAGCCAATTATAATCTATCATTTGTCAGGTATGAAATATGACAATTTTGGAAAATTGTATGTAAAATTGTGTCCCTCTAACATAGGACTTCAATAGATTGGTCATACATGCTAGAACCTGTAAATAATGTTTTATTTTTATTTATTTATTTTTTGGGTAAATTACAGAAATTTACTTGAGATTTGGGGTAATACACCTTCAAAGGTTTTAGAAAATGACCAGAACCTAAAACAATAACATCGTTTGTGAACCGACTATTAAATCATTTTACTTCATATTTAAGCTTTCCCCTTTCCTTTGCTGTCTCTTCCTCACACTAGAAAAAACTCTCTCTCTCTCAAGCCAAGCCATAAGGTTTCAAACTCAACAAAGGACCAACAAACTCTGCTACCTAAATAGTTTCCGAGCCGATTTTCCCATAAATCTCATGCTATACGCTATGATATAAACCTGGGTTCAGTCACTATCAAGGAGGATGGACTGTGGTTGCTGGGTCATGAAGAGTGGCGGCCGGAAGTTGCAAGATCCCATTTTGGTGTGTTGGGGAAAAAATCCTAATCCCCTCAATGCCTATGTGTAAATTAAAATATATATCTACCAAGCAATAGCAATATTATGGAAACAAAAATTCAGCAAGCACCACATAAACACAACCACACAAGAATACCAAATCTTACGTGGAAAACCCTCTAGTGTAGAGGGAAAAACCACGAGGCAGCTCCGAAAAATATTCACTATGAAATAGAGATTACAATTATCAAGTTTATGCTAAACTTAAGTCCACAACAAATTAGATATACAACAAATAAATCTCAAAGAGTAAATACAATCTCACCACAAAGCCAGTAGCAAAATCTTCCTTTGAATACTCCAACTCTCCATGATTGTAGCACTCAAAAACTCTATGAGAACTCCACCAATTTATCTTCCTTGTGTGTGGCTTGAGCAAAGAAAAATGTCTCCTTTTTCTTTTTCACTCTCTCACACTCTCACTATGTTTCTCTTTATCTTTTTCGGACTGCACCAAGCTGAAGCTCTCTCTTTTCTGTGTTTCTTGCTCTCTGTGGAACTCACACTAAAATGACCAAATGGCTCTCCGTTTTTCTTCAGCTCTTCACTAGGCCGAATGGCCTTTGCTTCTTTCTTTTCTTTCTTTTCTCATTAGCGTGTCTCACACACTTGCTCAGCTTTTGCATTAACCAAAAAACTGACTTTGGAAGCTTGAGGAAGCGAGCTCATTCAGAGGGAAGGCTGACTTGAAGACTTTTGGAGGCAAGCTCATAAATGAGCTTTGAAAGAGCATGTGGGCTAGACCCACACGGTGCTTTGTACCCAACATGGTGGAGCTTGCTGTCGTGGGTATGGTTTTTTTTTTTTTTTTTTTTTTTTTTTTTTTTTTTTAAATTGCTGATTTGGGTTTGTTTGGGTTTGAGTAGTGAATCATATGATGTTGGATAGTTGGAACTGTTTGGGCTCGAGGAGGATGAGTGGGTGGGGATAGGTGGTGCCGTGGTGGATGGCAGTATTTGGGTCGGTCTCTGTTATGGGTTTCGGTTTTGTTTTGAAATATTTTTGATTTGGGAATGTTTGAGGTTTGATATTGGATGGTTGTTTGGTTGGGTTGATCTGTGTTTGTTTGTCTTATTGGTCCTTTGTTGAGTTTGAAACCTTATGGCTAGCTTGAGCTTGACAAAGAGATAGATTTCTAGCTTGAAGAAGAGAGAGCAAAAAGACAATGCAAAGGAAGGGGAAACTTGAAAACGAAAGAAAATGATTTAATAGATGGTGTACAAACGGTGTTAGTTTTTAAGATCCAAATTGGTCATTTTTAAAACTTTTAGATGTATTTGGTTCTATCCCAAGGATTTATACTTTTTGTTTTTATAATGGAGATCACAAGCGGAACAAAGTTGACTAAGTTCACCACCATAATAAGTTGACTATGAATAGAGATTCCTCCACAGATCGGAGTGAGAAAGAGATGGAAGGCCATAGTCCGGTGGAGACGCGCGTCCCTGAAATGGCTTGAAGGTTTGTCAAAGGGTATGATTGGTCACGAGCTTGAGACCATAACAAAGGAGGGCCTCAAGGTTGTTTAGGCTCAAAAGGGTTTCATTCGATGTCATTTTCTTGTCCCCAATTGCCTAGCAGTAAGTGTTACCTATTTTTCATTGATAATCACTCACTTTAATCCTTCTCTTTTTCCCTAATGAATATATATATATATATATATATATATATATGTTTAAAGGAAAATTCAAATGATGAATTCATCTATATCTAAATTGTTTTAAGGATAAAGAAGGGAATTGGCACGTGGGTGCTATGGCAACGTTAATCGATAGCATTGGTTCCGCCACTGTAATCTCCTTAATTGGTCTTATCAACATTTCTGCACAGCTCAATAGTTCATACTACTCCACGCCTAAGATTCAAGTTCGCTCTCTTACCTTTCTTCACTTATAATATGACAAATTGTGTGTTGGGATTGGAACCACGGATGTTTTTATTGGAAACACCAAGAGATGTTATTAATCCGTTAATCTACAAGGCTCTTAGTTTTCTTTTTTTGGTTGTTGTAAATTTGATAATTTCAATAGGATAGGAGGCTTTAAATCCTAGAAATACCAAAAGAAGATATTAGTTGAGGTACAAAACTTTTGACATTTTTTTATTTCTGATTTTTTCATTTTTATTATATTTTTAGTTTAGATGAGGACTTCATTTTTGCCCATGAAATCAGAACCAATGGGTTTTCTGGTTTTTTTTTTTTTTTTTTTTTTTTTTTTTTTTTTAATTTTGGTTTTGTTTAATTTGATAGTTGGAAGAGAGGATTTGAACTTAGACATCTTTATTGGAAACATCAATTAATTTTATTAAACTCCCTTCCTTTCCATTACTTAAGTATATATTCCACTCTATTCCATTATATTGTTTTATAAACTCCAAAATGAAAGTGTTCGGGTACCAATTTAAATTGTTTTTGTTTTTGTTTTTTTGGATGGGGTTGTTTCAAAAGCTTTTTCCTAGAAAGGGGTTAGGCTTGAAGCTTTTTCCCTAGACCCAATATAAGTTCCCTAGAAACTTTTTCACACTAGTTGCATTAAGGTTCTGAAGCATATCCATTTAGGCAGGAATTTTTGTACCCACTACCCAGTAATACGAATAGGAGTTATATGAATGTTTGGTCTAGGTTGTAGTTTACCACTTGATAAAGATATTTCTAGAAGAAGCTTGCAAAAATTAACCCTTTTTTGTGGTTGGGGGTAACCTTTTTATTGCAAATGCTTGCTAAATGTTTTCAGAAATTGTTCCCTCAAAAATCAAGATTATGTTTCTTATTTATTTTTATGACCTAGATAACTGAACTATGAGTCTAATGACAGGAAGAGGTTGAGATAGAGGCAAAGGTTGTGGCAGAGAAAGGAATGTGGTGGTGGAGGTCAGACAGAAAGATAATGGAAAACTAATTGCTTTGGGTAAGCAATGGATGACCACATTCAAGATTAAACTTGGTGAAAAGAGCAAGCTTTGAGCACAAACCAACAAAACTCAGAATGTATATTTTGGTTTTAGTTCCACAAATTAATACAAAGAATTTATACACTTGAAAAACGCAGGATCATGCCAAAATTCTGATCACATACATTGCAATGCACTTCACTAATTCAATTTTATGGGTAATTTGTTCTCTCTCAGTTTCTCCTTGAGCAAATAATTATGAAAATACGCATAGCTTTGGCTGAAGGCCTAATTTGATCATAATGAATCAAAGTTCTTTCTTCTTTCATATATCTATCTATCTATCTATCTATCTATATATATATATATATATATATATATTGAAGCTACTTTTTTTATGGATTAAGATCTTTTAGAGTTCATAGGGCACTATCACATACAGTTCTCTTTATCTTGACTCTTCAATTTTAATTAAATGGTTGGGATTATGTAATATCATTAATTCACTAATAAAATCATTTAAATTACAGTGCTACATCAATAATGAAAAACCACATCAGATTTTGAGTTTATTAATTCTTTTTACTATTTTCTTTAAAGACAATAAAACTCAGATCTAAAGTCTTTGATGGTCAAATAAGATATCTGAAATTTAATTTTTGCCTACACCAAAAACTAAATGGTGTTTTGATTTGATGATAAAAGAGATATTTTCAAGAGTGGACAACATAAGTTGACGCTCTTAAAAAAAAAAAAAAAAAAACTCCAGAATTTGCAAACTTCATCCCCACTTCTGCCGTGTCTAATACTGAGAGCAAAGGTTTCAGTCTATCTCTCACTCCAGCTCCACCGTCGTCATGAATTGAAATGCACAAGGGAACCAAGCTTGTCAATCCAAGCATGAATCCACATATGACATCGTAGGGTAGGGGATTGGAAATCAAAAGAGAAAGAGATAAAGATATATATATATATATATATATATATATATATATATATATATATATATAGGTGACAACGTTGGGAAATTTATGCATGGAAATAGTGCTAAATGCAGGGCCGGCTCAATGCATGATGCAATTGAGTCAACCGCTTAAGGCCCCCAAATTTAAGCAGTAAAAATATCTCTTTGCCATTGTGAGATTAATAATACCTCAAATATTAACCAATAAAAGTAAAAGAAAGCCCTCAAATTTAAGTAATAGAGATATTTCTTTACCATTGAGAGTATTAATTAAGTCCCAAATATTAACCAATAAATCGAAAGTATTATTAATTTTTATATAAAAAATTAGAAAAAAAAAACATTGAATATGCAACCAAAGTGCATGTTCAATTCTCTATGTGAGTCATTAATCTCCCACGCCTAGAATCTGAAAACTCATTTTCTCCCTCTCTCTCAACAAGACAAAACATAAATCAAAAGACAAAAAAATAAAAATAAAAATAAAAATCAATCCCAAACCTCAAAATTTTTTAATGAATTGTTGGAAAGTGACTTTTTAATACGTTTTTTAGCAGTGCATTGGACCCTCCTCTCCGTTGAGCGTTGCCCTCCTTCAAGTTTTGCACTACTCTTAAATGTCTTATTCTTGCTTACTTATGTCATTGTTTAGTTCTTGCTACTTTGTTTTACTTTCTCAGAGTGTTTACTTGGTTATTTGATACTTGTTTCACTGTGAAGCTTTAACCTTCTAACAAAGCATAGGCGTGTCAAATTTTGCTGATTTACAAATTGGGTTGGGCTAGGGTCCTGGGGACATATGGTAGCATAGTAATCCTAATCTCCAACCATTCAACACTACGCACTTATCTCTTAGGTTTTTTTTATTTAATTATTATTTTAGTCAAAAAAGATTTTATTTTTTTAAATAAAATTTTACGTTCAATTTCTTCTTTGTTTCTATGTATATATTTATATATATTTTTTCGGATTCTTATTATAATATTCTAATTATTAACTAAAAAAATTAATTTTGCGAATAAAAAAAATGTATAACTAATCAATTATGCCACAAAAAAAAATAAGTGGATTAGTTATATTGAAGAAAATATTAAGGAAACCTAAATACAAAATTTTTTTTCAATAACTTTGTACCTTAAAAAGTAGGAAAAATATATTTAAATAAAAAGTGACATAAAAAGTTAAATAAAAATTTATTACTTAAACATTATAATATGAAAAAAGGCCTCACGTAACATTTTTGCCTTAAGCCCCACAATGTATTGGGCCGGCCCTGGCTAAATGTTCCCAAAAAATGCAGCCCCTCGCAAGCCCTATCTCTTAGACCCAACACAACTTAGTTGTAATCTTATAAATTCAATCATAAACCTTAATAATATTTGTTTTCTTCTAATAGCAGCCTTCGTCTGTAAGTTTACTTTACTCATTCAAGCCAATTTTGAAAATTGCCTAGGGCTTTTCCACCGGTAGTGGGAAAAGAAGAGATACTTGGAGAGTTTGCAATCTTTTTAGGTTTTAGATTTGAGTTTTTTCTTTTTCTTTTTTAAAAGAAAATACTAAAATGAATTACTATAACAAACTCAAAATCTTATGTAGTTTTTAATTGCTCATATGTCAGTGTGTTATTAGTGAATTAATGATATGGCATAATCCAAATAATTTAATTCAAAATAAAGGGTCAAGAATCAAGATGAAGAGAACTCATTAAAGAGTACCTTTCATCCCTTTTTTATGACGTGAGTGCTGGATAAATTATTTGAATTTAATTAGGTTTGTAATAGAATAAGACTTCTTAGATAGATTAGTATTTTAATTTATTTGTATTCAAATTAATTTCTATGTTTTAGGATAGAATTAGTTCCAATGTTTTAGGATTTCTTGATGAAGTAATCTCATCCTTGACTATTTATATAGTAGGAAAAAACTTATATACAAGGTACTGCTTCTTAGGTTCCCCTTTTAAGATTCTGCCATGTGACTACTTAATTAAAAAATATACTTTCATCCCATAAGAAAAAAGCCACACGGCAGAATCTTAAGATGAGAACTTATAGAACAACACCTAAGTACTGTACCTAAGTCTTGCTCTTATAATATATATATATATATATATATTGAATCTTCCTCTAAGCTCAAGAGGCTAGTCACCTCGAATCGACTAATCTATCTTTCAATTATCCCGATTCATAACATACTTCTCTAAGAGACCTGTTGAATTATATGAGACTCGTTCAGGAGCTTACCCAATGTGCCTAGCAGGAGATTAAGAGTTTTCAAGATAGCATTATTTTACTGAAGTTAATAGAGATGCATCATACTTGGTGATATATCAAATTAAACGGTATTCAATTTTTTCATAAACAGCGAGGATATGACAAACATCCTTCTACAAATATGGTCGAAGTTCTATTTCACAAACTTCATACCATATATGATCCATAACTGCATAAATCTAGTGCAATGTTCAGTTGTTCACTATGAAATAGCTCCATTTCACACCATATGTAAAATGTTACATTAAATTATTATATAAGTTTAGAAATGTAGGTTTTTTGTTTTTTTTTTTCCAAATATAAGTATAGTGTCTATATTATTGAAAATTAAATTTAACGATAATTTTTTTGAATATTTATCATTTTTATTGCTTTTTTAGGGTCCATATTTCTAATTTCTTTCTAATAGTTCCTATTTTGTTTATATGTTTTAGCCAAAAACTAAAGAGTTTTGCTCAAATAATATAAAATATCATATTTTTCATCCAAAAATTATGGAAAAAAAAAAAGAATTTTTAAGTCAAAAACTGAAAAAGGCAACCTACAAAAAGAATCAATTTAAGACCTAATTTTTCCGAATTGGGACTGTAAGGACACAGATTTGATTCTCCAGCCCAAACAGTGGGTGGATCAACCTAAAAGGCCTAAAAACAATAAATTTGTAAAGAGTAGGTAAAGAAAGCTGGACTAGCCCAAACTAGACAATCAATAGGATGAGTTTAGATGACAAGAAGAATGAAATAGATAAGTTTAATTTCACGAAGTTGTCCTTGGCCAACGTCCGAGGAGGTTAACTATGCTATATATTGTTCTAGATTTGGTTACACATTTGGTTCTTAGTGTCTACAGTCTTTCTCTCTTGATTCCCCCCCGCCCTCTCTATGAAGGGTTTCTTCACATTATATAGTTCTTTCCGAATTATCTTGATCCTACATTTGTTGATCATCTGAGTCCTCATTTGAGTGCTCGTCCCATCAAAAACCCTTTTTGACTTTCGGTGAGTCGCGGTAGCCAAAGTCACACTATTCAGAGGTCTTCTCCACATAAATGCGGCTAGAATAGTAGATGCAGCACATTTAATGCGATGGTAGCAGTTTTTTCTTAGATATTTTTGGGGGCTTCCTTCCCTTGTATGTTCATGAGACACGTCTCTATAGTCAGGATTTCTGCGAGGATCACTCCTCGGACCACTCCTCGGACCACTCCCATCATCTTATATTTATCAAACTCCAGCCTAAGATTTTTCTTACTTATTTATCTCTCCTCGGACTTTACATTGCCCTTGGATAAAGTTTAAGGCTCAACACATGATTTTGGGCCCTTATCCCTACAATAGCCCCTCAAAACTCCGGTTTTTCCCTCTTATCCGTGGAGAAAAAGTGGGGTTTTGATTTTAAAGAGATATGCCCATTTATTTTCCTAGTTCACACGTGCAAAATTATCGTTTTGCACGCCTCATGAGCGCTATTGACGCTTCGGAGTTCGCGAGGCGTCATTAATTGCTCCAGGCGGCGTTATGTTCCCCACATCCAATCGTGAGGTGCTGATCCAACGGCTGGCATCATTCCTTGAGTTTTGAGCCGGATAACTCCCACTTAATCTTGCCCTCTATATAAAGCACCCAGAGAAGTTATTTCCTTCATTTCTCAATTCTTCATGTCCTTCAAAGAATTCAAGCATCCAAAATCAAAAAGCTTTTTATATTACTAAGTCTTCAACACTTCTTCTTTAAAAAATCCTTGAAAATACCCCTAAGGATCTCAAAGTTATACATACATATTAGTTTCTGTAAGTTTCTAACTCCTTAGATTTCTCTTTTTCTCTTTAGCCAATCTCCTCGGCCTTCCAGTTTTTCACTTCTTTACACATCAATTTCAATTGTTTCCCTCTAGCTTGTCCAAATGGGTAGGTTTAAGCATCTAGTGGACTCCCTAGCAAAAATAGAGATTTTTAAGGATAAATACCTCATCCCGCAAGGAGTAGCCTTACGATACTGTGAACTAGATTGGATAGATTTTGACAGGGAGGAAGGAGAGGTTGTCACTCCTATGATAGCTTTTATAGAAGGAGGAATGACGCTCCCAATGGATAAAATAACCCAAGACTACCTCTTTAACCATAGGTTCTGCCCTCGTCAGTGCACACCCAATGTCTTTAGGATTCTAGGTTGCGTCGATGCTCTAAACAAGCTTCTGGGTCTGGGGCTCACCTAGCACGATGTGGTCCACATGTACGAGTGACATTCACAAACCGACGGGGGGTATTACTTTAAGTCCAAATCGCCTATTGTTAGGCTTATCTCATGTCTTCCCAAATCTAATAAGGGCATGAAAGATGACTATCTGATAGCTTCAGAAGCATGGCATGACGACGTTCACTGCCCCGTCTGAGAGGGAGAGCCAGGTGGGATACCTTAGAGTTAGGTTCCTTAGCAAGAATTTTAGAGATTTTTTTTTTGAACCTTACCATATCATTATTTCCCTTTAACTTTGTTTCCTTATTAATGATGGATTCTAATTTTTCTAACTGTGTTTTGTTTCTCGGATATATTTACAGACAAGAACCAAGTAGCTCCTTGGCTTAGCCTAACCAACGTCCCAGCCCTCAATTATTTGCTTAGGTCCGAAATTTTCGTGAACGAGGACGAACAGTTGTGAGCTGTCCACCATATTCTAGGTTTCGAGCCCATTTCGAAGGTATTCCAAGAGATCGGTCACAGTATTAGGGCTGGTGACCCTCGGATAAACTGGATTGACGTGTCAAGACCGGATTTCTTGCCCAAGAAGATCTTCCTCTGGTCGTGCTACTAGTCTGGCAAAACATTCCGCTGCTCGTGATACCACTACAATGCGCTCCTTTAGAAGTAGCCGCGGCTGTAAAGGAAGAGATCGCATCCTTGTGTTTATCCTTAGACGAGGAGATAGACAAATTTCACTTCAAAGAAAAGGGTAGCCCCGGGCCAGTGACGGTTCAAGTCTCGGATGCCAAGGGCAAGAACGATAGGCATTCGGGTGTTCACGCTCTCGATGTTGTGATTACCTGCCTTGACAGCACTTCTGAGGAGGAAATGACATTGAATCAGAGGGGTAAGGGCCTGAGAGAGCTCTTGGCCGCAAGAAATAAAGGGACAACTTCAAAAGAAGATCCTAAGTCCAAGATTCCTCCCTCTCTCCCTCCACCTCCTCCACCTCCCATTGACCTCGGTCTGAAGGCCATTCCAGACCTGAAGAAGAAGAGGCCAAGGTGCCCACATAGCTGAGGCTTTGAAGCAGCCACTCCTTCTACCCAAGGATATGAAGGCTGTGAGGAAGTTGAAGCAACAAGATCTCTTTCTATCCCTAAAAAGGGACCTCTCTATGGTGAGTTTAAAATTGTACGTCTTTTGTTTGTTTGATTGCTAATGAGTTTCCTCTCTATCTCTCTCTTACGTGGCCATGTTATTTTTGCGTAGATCACCCAAGAGGTTTTTGTGGCCGACGAGTGGGTGAAGGCGGCTCAGAGTGATGCTAAAAATGAGATTTATCTCCGCCTTGAAGCCGAGAAAGCTTTGGGGGCTGCAAAGGCAGAGAATAAAGAGCTCCTCTCCAAGCTGGTCATCGAAGAGAGGGAGAGGAAGAGTGTGCTCAAGCAGGACTGAAGAATGCCGAGACTCAAGCTGAAGATTAGCGCAAATTGCTTTACCAAACTGAGCTAGAGTTGGCCACCTCGAGACAATTTGTTCTGGATCTAAAACCTCAACTGCAAAAGGCTAAGGAGGCAGTCCAGCTGGCTAAAGAGGCAGCCGAGGTAGAGAAACAAGCGTCCTACTAGCTAGGAGTAGAAGAAACGCAGGCTAGGCTGACTGAGGAGTTGGTCGAGGCTTGTAGGGACTACTGAAATGCGATGTGGGATGAGGCCCTTAACGTTGCTGGTGTCCCTACAGACTCAGCCTGGAGGCAACCTAGGAGCATATATTATCACCCAGACATCAGTGCACTCCCAGAAGATCATGGCGTTGTCAAAGCTAAGGAAGCTGAGGCCATGACTATGCATATAGACCCTATGGCCAAGGACGATGTAGCTAAGGAAAAGGAAGTAGAGGCCAAGACCACGGAGGATGATCCTAAGGCCAAGGAAGCTCCACCTTCTCTGCCGAGTCAAAAAAATGACCCTTCTACTTTAGAAGCCAAGGCTTAGCTTTTAGGATTTCTCTGTAGTAGTTCCTTTTGTTACTTTGCTTCCTACTTTTGCTTTTTGTAATAATCATATGCTATTGCATACAATGTAGTTTATGTTTCGCTTAACGAAATTATCTTCCTTTCTACCTCTTGCACGTTTATCTGTTATGCTTTAAGTTTTATTATTTCAAATAGCTTCAGGTAATTGCTACTGTGATTTTAACTGGAATTAGCAATAACATGCCACTAACAATCCAAGTAATTTTTATTAAGTTTCCGTAGCTAAAGGGGGGTTTGTTTAATACTTAGAATTATTTCCATACAGTATTAATTTTTCCAAAGCAGATGGTCCGAAGAACCAGACGTAGCTAAGGTTCTATTTAATACTTAGAATGATTTCCATACGGTATTAATTTTTTCAAAGTAGATGGTCCGAGGAATCAGACGTAGCTAATGATCTGTTTTATACTTAGAAAAATAACAGGAAGATATCAATTTTCCCAAGGTATGTGGTCCGAGGAACTAGGCATGACCAAGGGTCTGTTTGACACTTAGATACATTTCATGCAGTATTAATTTTTCTAAAGCAGATGGTCCGAGGGGCTAGACGTAGCTAATGGTCAGTTTAATACTTAGAAAAATAATAGGAAGATATCAATTTTTTCAAGGTATGTGATTCGAGGAACCAGGCATGACCAAAGGTCTGTTTGACACTTAGATACATTTCATGCAGTATTAATTTTTCCAAAGCAGATGGTCCGAAGGGCCAGATGTAGCTAAGAGTCAGTTTAATACTTAGAAAAATAACAGGAAGATATCAATTTCCCAAGGTATATGGTCTGAGGAACCAAGTATGACCAAGGGTCTGTTTAACACTTAGATAAATGCATAGCATAGTTACCACAAACATGATAAAGTATATTCTTATTAATAATAATACAATTTCAGGTTATTTACATTCCAGGGGCGTGGTACAGCTTTTTCTTCCAAGTCTTCTAAACAGTTTGCTCCTATTCTTGCCACAGATGTAATGCGATACAGTTCCTCCCTATTGGGTCCCAATTTTCCCCAAGCTGGGTTCTTTGCAGAACCAAAGACCTTTCTCAACACCAAATCACCCATTGCTAATAGTCTTACTTTCACATTTGCATCATATCCTTACTTAAGCTTATGTTGATAGTATGCCAACTGTATCATGGCGTTTTCTCGCCGTTCTTCAACTAAGTCTAAGTTCTTCTCTAGTAAGTTATCATAGCTTCGCGGAGCAAAGGAGCTTGTTCTCAATGTAGGGAAGCCAGTTTCTAGTAGAATAACAGTCTCAGCCCCATAAGTCATGGAAAAAGGGATTTCTCTAGTAGATCTTTGAGGCATAGTTCGGTATGTCCAAAGAACGTGTGGTAACTCTTCTATCCATCTTCCCTTGGCATCATCTAGCCTCTTCTTGAGCCCACTCACTATGACCTTGTTTACGGTCTTGGTTTGCCTGTTTCCCCTTGGATAAGCTGGAGTGGAGTATCTATTAGTCATTTCTAGCTCGCAGCAGTACCTCTTGAAGGATTTATTGTCAAATTGAAGCCCATTATCTGAGATGAAAGTGTGAGGGATTCTGAACCAAGTGAAAATGTTCTTCTAGATAAACCTTTTGGCATCCACATCCCTGATGTTTGCCAATGGTTCTACTTCAACCCACTTAGTGAAATAATCTGTGCCGACCAACAAATACCTTTCATTGCCTGCTGCTCTGGGGAAAGGACCTACGATGTCCAAGCCCCATTGAGCAAAAGGCCAAGGGCTGGATAGGGGGTTAAGGATAACTCTTAGCTGATGGATGTTTGGCGCAAATCTTTGGCACTAATTGCACTTCTTCACATACTCCTGTGCTTCTCTCTACATGTTGGGCCACCAATACCCTTGAGTAAGAGCCCTATAGACCAAGGACCTTCCTCCAGTATAGCTTCCACAAATTCCTTCGTGCAATTCTTTCAAGAGTATTTCAACTGCTTTGGGGTGTATGTATAGCAGATATGGGTCAGAAAAGGATCTTTTGTACAATTTCTGATCCTCGGACAGCCAGAACTGAGGAGCCTTTCTTCGTACCTTGTCTGCCTCAGATTTATTCTCAAGCAGGGTATCATCTTTAAGAAATAGTACGATAGAGTCTATCCAGCTGGGACCTACCCTTATCTGATGTACACAGATCATTTCTTTCTTTATCCCGAAAGGTTTAACAAGATCCTCCACGAGGATAACTCTGGGTAAACCCTGCGCCGATGAAATGGCTAGTGTTGCAAATGAGTTTGCGTGTGTATTTCTGCTTCTAGGGATTTGCAATAAATTGAAAAATTCAAACCCAGACTGTAAATGTCTAACTTGGCTTAAATATTCTTGCATTATGGGATCCCTAGCTTCTAACTCTCCTTGGACTTGACCATACACCAGTCTTAAATCCGAGAAAATTTTTATAGTCCTTCCTCCCATCCTTTGGACCATAGTTATTCCTGCTAACAGAGCCTCATACTCAGCTTCATTGTTCATGGCCGAGAAGCTAAGTCTTAAAGATTTTTCCATTGTGATGTTCTCGGGGAACACTAGAACTAGCCCCAATCCAGATCCTTTAAGGTTTAAGGCGCCATCAACATAGACCTTCTAGGACAAAGCTTTTTGCATGGATATTATACCAATTGAATTTCCATCCATGTTTTGCTTCTTCACCTCTTCTTCCACTGGGATTTCAGCAAATTCAGCCATCAGATCGGCAAGGACTTGACCCTTGACAGAAGTACGAGGCATGTACTTGATGTCAAAAGCTCCCATTTAGCAACCTTCCCCGTGTAGTCAGCGCTTCGAAGTAGGGCTTTAAGTGGCAGTTGTGGAAAGACAACAACTGTGTGTGATTGGAAATAATGGGGAAGCTTACGAGTGGCATGTACCACTGCTAAAATGGCTTTCTCAAGTGGTAAATATTGGACCTCAACTTCATGTAGGGACCTGCTCACATAATAAACTGACTTTTGTATGCCACAGTCAACCTTTATCAACACCAAGCTTACTGCGTGGGTGGCCACTGCCACGTAGGCAAACAGAACCTCATCTACCTCGAGCCTAGACATAATAGGTGGCCGAGAAAGATACTCCTTCAATTGCTGGAAGGTCGAGGCACACTCCTCGGTCCACTCAAATTCCTTCCATTTATTCAATAACTGGAAGAAAGGCCTACACCTATCTGCCGACCTAAATATGAACCGGTTCAAAGCAACAGTCATCCCTGTCAACCTCTGGACTTCCTTGGGATTCCGAGGTGGCTGCAAATTATTGATTGCCTTAATTTGGTCTGGATTGACCTCAATCCTACGGTGCATGACCATGTAGCCCAGAAAATTTCCTAATTCAATACCAAAAGAACACTTAGAAGCGTTAAGTCGTAGCTTGTGCCTTCTCAAGATTTCGAAGATGTTCCCGAGGTCGTTAACGTGCTTAGCTTCCTTCTTACTCTGGACCACCATATCGTCAATATAGATTTCGATGTTTTTTCCCAGCTATGGCTCAAACATCCTCGTCATCATCCTCTGATAAGTAGGCCCTGCATTTTTAAGCCCAAATGACATCACCTTGTAATGATAGTTCCCAATGGGGGTGACAAAAGCTGTCTTTCCTTGATCTTCCAAGGCCAGAGGTATCTGGTGATAGCCCTGGAAAGCATCCAAAAAACTCATCTAGAGATGTCCCACAGTTGCATCAACTAATTGATCGATCCGAGGCATGGGGAAAGGATCCTTTGGGCAGGCCTTATTTAAATCTATGAAGTCTACACATACTTGCCACTTTCCAATCTTCTTCTTCACAACCATAGTATTAGCCAGCCACTCGGGGTAAAACACCTCTTGAATAACCCTAGCCCGCTTAAGCTTCGTCACTTCCTCCTTGACGACATCAGAATGCTCATTTGAAGAGCGCCGAGGAGGCTGCTTTTTAGGGGTAACAGACGGATTGATGTTTAAATGATGAAAGATGAAGCTCAGATCTACCCTAAGGGCTTCATAAGCATTCCAAGCAAATACATCAACATTCTTTTTGAGAAATTTCACTAACTCTTCCCTATCCCGAGGAGGTAGCTGAGCCCCAATCTGAAAAAATTTCTCCAGATCATCCTTAACAAAAACTTTCTCCAAATCCTCACATTTCACCTGTTTGGCCTCACCACTAAAAGATGGGGCCTTAGTCTTTAACTGCTATAACTCTTTATCTGCTGGGGCTGAGGAACCTAATTCAGGCCGGTGTGTGATAGCAGCCACCAAACACTGCTTGACCACAAACTGACTCCCAACCAGTTTTTCAACCCGATCCCCAGAAGGGTACTTTACTTTGAGGTGGAGAGTAGATGAGACGACCCTAAGGGCATGGAGTTAGGGTCGTGCCACAGTAGCAGTGTATAGAGAAAAAGCATGCACCACTATAAAATTCACCTCCACCACCCCTAAGCTGGCCTGAAATAAGAGTCTAATCTGTCCTCGCGAAACAACAACCTTCCCATCAAAGCCCACTAGAGGTTAATCATAGCTGGTCAAATCTTCTGATTTAAGATTAAGCCCCTTATATAGGTCTGGATACATAATTTCGGCCCCACTGCCCTGGTCCACCTGTACCCTCTTCACGTCATACCCACAAATCCTAAGGGTTACTACCAGGGCATCATCATGAGGCTGCATGGTTTCGGCTTTGTCCTCGTTAGAAAAGCTTAGTGCTGGACGGATTCCGACCTTAGCCTTCTTTGACTCATGGCCAGAATCCTTGGCATGTGGCCTAGCCACCGTTATCACCCTGGACGGGCAAGATCCTATTTTACCCGGTGCTGCGAGAATAACATGGATAGTGCCCAAAAGGGGTCTTGAAAAATTACTGCCCTGAACTTCTGAGCCCGCCTGACCTTCCTGCTCGCCAGGTCGACTCAAGAACTATTTCAATCTATTGTCCCGGATCATCTGCTGCGAATGACTCCACAAGGTTCTACAATCCTCGGTTGTATGCCCCCGCTCTCTATGATATTGGTAGTGCAGACTCTGATTGCGCTTCGTAGGATCCCCACTCATTTTGTTCGACCACCTAAAGTATGACTCATTCTTGATCTTTTCTAGGACTTGATGCACTGGTTCCCGGAACAAAGTATTAACAGCCTGGGCAGCTGGAGATCCGGATTGCCTTTCAAAATCTCTTCGTGACCGATTGTTGTTATAACGGTCTGACTTGAAATCCCTTCTCTCTTGAAGGATAACCTTACCTTTGCCCTTTCCTTGCTGCTGGTCCTCCTCAACCTTTTTATACTTATTAATCCTATCCATGAGCTGGCACACATTAGTAACAGGTTTCCCTGTTAGAGACCTTCTCAGGCCATGCTCAGCGGGCAGGCCGACCTTGAAAGTCCTGATGGCCACGTCATCAAAATCTCCATCTATCTCATTGAATATTTTCCAATATCTGTCTGAATATGTTTTCAATGTTTCCCCTTCTCTCATGGATAGAGACAACAAAAAGTCAAAAGGCCAAGGGACTCGGCTGCACATGATAAAACGGGACCCAAACGCCTGAGTGAGCTCATTAAAAGAGTCGACAAAACCTGCCCCTAGACCATCAAACCACCTCATTGCCACAGGTCCTAAGCTAGACGGAAACACCTTGCATATCAGAGCCTCATTCCTAGAATGTACTGCCATTCTCTGATTGAAATGGCTAACATGTTCAACAGGATCTGTTCGGATATTATAGATGGTGAACGTGGGCTAGGTAAACCGCAGAGGAAGCTTCCCATTCTCAATTCTCTGTGTAAAGGGAGACATGGAGATTCTATTAAGTGCCTTGCTGATCGCATCATTTCCTAGGCCCCTTGAGGATGAATCTCTGTTCTTACGTTCACGAAGATAATCCTCCCCATACGAGAATGTTTTGCTTGGAGGTGTTCTTGATCTATGCCTATAGTCACCATCCCTCTCACCATCAAAAGAAAGGTTAGAGACTGAAGGACTTCGTCTCCTCTGCTCGCGGCGCAGCTTCTTCTTCAGGTAGTCAATCTCCTTTTGCATGGCCTTGGCATTTTCCTCCTGAGAGACATGGCCACCACCCCTAGAGTGACTCTTACTAGTATGGGTGGTATGCACACATCCCTCCTGGCCCTCTCTATGCCCAAATTCATGAAGATGGTCTTCCTGTTGAGACCCCATAGATTCCGGTTGGTTTGGACCTGAACCTACCATGATTGAAAATCAGACACACTAACCAATTAGCTTTCCCACAGACGGCGCCAATTGTAAGGACACAAATTTGATTCTCCAGCCTAAACAGTGGATGGATCAACCCAAAAGGCCCAAAAACAATAAATTTGTAGAGAGTAGATAAAGAAAGCTGGGCTAGCCCAAACTAGACAATCAATAGGATGGGTTCAGATGACAAGAAGAATGAAATAGATAAGTTTAATTTCAAGAAGTTGTCCTCAGCCAACGTCCGAGGAGGTCAACTATGATATATATTGTTCTAGATTTGGTTACACATTTAGTTCTTAGTGTCTACAGTCTTTCTCTCTTGATTTTTCCTCCCTCTCTATGAAGGGTTTCTTCACATATATAGTTCTTTTCGGATCATCTTGATCCTACACTTGTTGATCATCTGAGTCCTCATTTGAGTGTCCGTCCCATCAGACACCCTCTTTGACCTTCTGTGAGTCACGGTAGCCAAAGCCACATTATTCAGAGGTCTTCTCCACATAAATGCGGCCAAAAGAGTAGATGCAACACATTTAATACGGTGGTAGCAGTTTTTCTTTAGATATTTTTGGGGGCTTCCTTCCCTTGTATGTTCATGAGACACGTCTTTATAGTCAGGGTTTCTGTGAGGATCACTCCTCAGACCACTCCCATTCATCTCATATTTATCAAACTCCAGCCTAGGATTCTTCGTACTTATTTATCTCTCCTCGGACTTTACATCGCCCTCAGATAAAGCTTAAGGACCAATACATGATTTTGGACCCTTATCCCTACAAAGCTTAAGGCCCAAAACATGATTTTGGGACCTTATCCCTACAAAGCTTAAGGCCCAATACATGATTTTGGGCCCTTATCCCTATAGTGACCTAAGTAAACTGCAATGGACCGAATTGATCGAAGTGGAAGGAATGGACTAAATTAGACTGAAGTGCACTAAATTAGATAAAAATGGACTAAAATGGACCGAATGGACCAAAGTGAACTGAAATGCTATGTTGAAAGGAGCTTAGCAACAATAAATATTAAACTTAAGCTTTTAGATATTATATCTATTAGAAAATAAAAATATTGACATACGAAAGCTAAACCACACCAATAGTGTTCACATGCCTCAATCCTCACACTGAATGTTCTCTCAATAGTTGCTCAACTCACTACCTCTCATAATGTGTGGGTGCCTCTCAGTCTCAGCCTCTAGTTTTGCAACTCAAGGGGGGGGGGGGGGGAATTTGGCATTTAGCAATATTTTAGAACTATTTAGTTAGTTGTCAAGTTTGCAAAAAAATTTTGCAAAGTAGCTTCTTAAGGGTTTGAAACTCAAGTTCAGTGAAGGGAATCGAAAGTCTAAGACTTGAGTTCCTGTATTGGGTTCATGGATCTCTTCCTTCCTTTTTCTTCTTCTTCTTCTTCTTCTTCTCTGTGGATCTCCTCTTCTTTCTTCTTGTAAGAAAGAGAGAATTGCAGCAAAATATAAACAATCGGTTTTTCGGCATACCTCTCATGGCCTAAATTGACGATCACACAAGAGTTTTGAAATTGTTCTACGCTGTCTAGAACCAGCCTCCACGCAAACCAGCTATTTAAACACGTTTTGAATTCCAGTTTGTATAACCCACGGACCAAAAACGTTTCTCGACAGTGTTGCACACTTCTAGAATGATGCAAACATAACCCACAAACTATGAGCCTCACAACATTCTGTAAATACTATGAGAAATGCAGAATTCGTTCACTGTACAATGGGTACCACTCTTAGTGTTTATATACACACCACTTCATTAATATTGAGTGGGATAGTGGACTTAGTGGGATAGAGTAACAATCCAAACCATTACTCCATAACTCCTGGATGTTATAATTATTCTGAGGTATACAGAGGGACATGCCCACTTTGGGTGTCTATCCATATTCTTTTCAGTTTCTAACACTTCTCCATGAGTCTATCTTCTTCTTCTTCTTCTTCTTCTTCTTCTTTAGATCGTCTTCTTTTCTTTCTTCTTTCTCCTACTTTCTTCTTTCTTCCTTGTTCTTCTTCTCTGAGATTTGTAAAAATCAAGTGTGTTAGACTCGATTTCCCATGGCAAACTCGAGTATAACAGAGTTGAGATGCTAATTTCCTAAACAGTTTCGAAACCATGCTAACTAACAAAAATTTTAGAAAAATGGTGTTAAATTGCAAAAAAATCCGCAACTCAAGCACCAACTTCAAACCACACTCAACGAAAATCTCTTTATCTCTGATTATGTTGATAAGATGAAATCTATTGATGACAATCTCCCTCTGGCAAGCAAATTTCCTAAATGCAGAAGATCTCATACTTCTCGTTTTAAATGGGGTTGGGCCAGAATTTGAATCCACCGTAAATTCAATACAAACTTGTGAAGGGGCTCTCATTCTTGACAATGTGGTTAGTGCTCTCCTGAGTCCTGATTGCTGAAGCCTGCTTGTATGAAGTTCATGAAGTCTTAACATTTATGATGGCCATCATCGTTGTATCAGAATCCTTCAAAACTCAATTGGGAAAGAGGACCTCAACACTTTACATCTTGCTATATCAAAAAGATCGAGCTAACAAATACACAATATAAAAAAAAAAAAAAAAAACAAATACACTGATTAGTGTGTATATATATACATTGAGATGCCTTTAACTAACTTATCAAACTATAACAACTCTCTAACAAACTAACTAATCTATCACGTGTACATCACAAGCCAGTCACTAAACTTAACTACATGTAGTTTAATGCAACATCAAAGCTACAAGTCGCTTAGCTTCTCCTTTTAACTATCTGCACTGCTGCTGCTGCTGCTTGCACTAGTCTCTGCTTCTGATGCAGTCCCTTAGTCTTGGTCTGTGATATGCTAAGACCATCCTCCAAAGTAGTAAGATTTCAATCCTACAGGACAACAACTAATATCAGTTGATTACATGTGTTGGGAAGGAAAAATTGAGAGTGGTATGTCTTTTTATTTCTGTATATTTTAGGAGATTATTTTTAATTTCATTAATAGGTAAAAATTTGGGAGTTATTTGTGATTTTTTTGAAAAATCTAAAGATTTTTAAATTAATTTTAATAGAAAGATTTGTAACTTTCTTGTTTTTTTTTTTTTTCAAAATTTTTGAAACTATAAAATGTGCTAAATTTCAATTCAATTAGTTTTACTCAAATTGTAAAATTAATCTTTAAATTTTACTTCTCCAAAAAATAAATTAAATTAAATTTTACTTTTTGTCAAATTAAATTTTACTTTTAGTGCCATTTTGTAAAAAAAAAAAAGTTAATAGTTTTTTTTTTTTTTTTCGAAATTTATAGTTAACATCATGGTTTTAAAAACCGAACCGATCATCGAACCGTTTTTTTTTTCAAATTTCCGGTTCAACCTCGGTTTTCACTTGGTTTTTGACCGATTTTCCGGTTTTTGACCAGTTGTTGACCGGTTATGGGGATTTTAATCAAACTGAACTGGCTCTCGATTCCCGGTTGAATCGGTCGGACCGACCAGTCCGGTCCGGTTTTTAAAACTATGGTTTACATGACGTTTAAACATTCTTTCTTTTTAGGCAAACATACACTTACGCTATATTATAATCAATTGTCATTTTAGTCCACTACTTTTAAAAATTCTCATTTAATCCATTATCTTTGATAACGTGGTCGCTTTAGTCCTAACGTTCATTTATGTTAAAAACTCTTTGTTGACTCCCTTAAATTGATGTTGTTTCGTCTTTTTTTTAATACTAAAATAAATAATTTTAGAGATTATTTTATTAATTTATTCAAACTAAAATAATAATTTTTTTAAAACTTAGCATATTAAAAGGACAATTGTTCATTCATAAAAAAGGCAAAAAAGAAAAACAAAAAAAAAAAGAAGAAAAAAGAAGACAATTGTTCAAAATTAATGGACTACAATGACAATTGTTAAATAAAATGAAAATTAATAAAACTCATCATAGTTACAAGGAGTAAAGTGTATTCTTACCTTCTTTTTTATTACAAAAATAACTAAAAACATTAATGAAGTTTGATGAATACTATTTTTTTAAAATGTTTAAATAACTTCTTTTACAAATAGATTTATATTGACTGAATGAATTATAAAAATTATGACAAATTACAATTTATCCACCTGTGGCTTTGTCAAAATTTAAATTGCCTACCTGTGATTTAAAATTGACACTTTATCCACCTGAGGTTCACTCTGTTAGGCTTCCGCAATCCACTTCTGTACTTTCACCGTTAATACACAAAAAACATAACAAAAATATAAAAATCAAGATCTAAAAACATATTTCTTAAATTGCTGAAACTTTGGCTTAAAAACATTATTTCTCTTCATAAGAACATTCTTAAGCCTATCAATCCAAACAAAAATGTCAAAGGGGGATAGAAAAGATTGAGAAAGAAATTTTTGGTGTGTTTCATTTGGTTTTAACTTTTGGTTGCAGTGGCTGTGGATTTGTGTTCAAAATTTATGAGTTTAATTTTTTTTTATTAATATTCAAGATTTCTAGGTTTTGTTTTTGGTTTGGGTTTATGTTCAATCTTTTCTGGGTTTATGTACAAATTTCTCATATTAACAATAGGCTTTAAGAGAAATTTCCCAAAAGAAATTCTATAAATTAAGATACTACTAACATATTATTTAATGTAAAGTGAATAGTAAATATAATGAGAAAATGCCAAAATCATAAAAACACAAAACATGAGTGGCAAATTTCTTTCATTTCACACCATTATAATGAAATTCAATGGAACTAAGATCATAACAAGAAAGAAAGAAAAGGGTTGATAAACATGCGTGTGGGCTACGGAAGAATGTTTGGATTGCTAAGCTTAAGAGTGGATCAGAAAGGTAACCTGCATCAACATATCCAACTAACTATGGTTTTGATCCATTTGGATAAAATAATCCCAAATCAGTAGTCCCACTAAGATAACATAATATATGCTTAATTCCATTCCAATGTATTCAAGTTGGTGCAGAACTATACCTTGCTAGTAAGTTAACTACAAATGCTATATCAGGTCATGTGTAATTTGCAAGATACATCAAATCAAAGCACCAATTGCACTAAGATGTGGTACTTTAGGACCAAGAGTTTCTTCCTCGTATTCTTATGGTCGAAATAGATCTTTCTTGACATCAAGTGACTTACCCAACATTGGAGTGCTCAAAGGATGAGCTTTATCCATGTAAAATTGCTTCAAGACTTTTTCTGTGTACATTGATTGATGAACAAGAATTTTATTTAGAAGATGTTCAATTTGCAAGCCAAGACAAAATTTTTTCTTACCAAGATCTTTCATCTCAAATTCATTCTTTATACAATTTGCTGTTTTTGTTAACTCTTCTGGAGTCCCTACAAGATTTAAATCATCAACATATACTGCAACAATAGCAAATCTGAATTCTGATTTTTCGATAAAAACGTATGGACAAATTGGATTATTCTCAAATCCTTCTTTCAAAAGATATTCACTATGGCGATTATACCACATGCGTCCGGATTGCTTTAACCTATATAAGGATCTTTGTAGCTTGATAGAATATATACTTCGAGATGTAGGATTATATGTTTCAGGCATTTTATATCCTTCAGGGATTTTCATGTAGATATCATTATCTAATGATCCATACAGATTTGTTGTAACAACATCCATTAGTCGTATATCCAAATTTTCTTTTGCTACCAAGCTAATAAAAAATCTAAATGTAATTGCGTCCATTATAGGAGCATATTTTTCTTCATAATCAATACCGGGTCTCTATGAGAAACCTTGTGCTACAAGTCGCGATTTGTACCTTATAATATCATTTTATCATTTCATTTACGTATAAATACCCATTTGTATCCAACAGGCATTACACCTTCAGGTGTTCGGACTACATGTCCAAAAACTTCACGTTTAATTAGTGAATTTAATTCTGCTTGAATCACCTCTTTCTACATTGGCCAATCATTTCTACGTTGACATTCATCAACGGTTTGTGGTTCATATTCATTATCATTACTTTTGGTAAAATCAAGGGCAACTTTATATGAAAATATGTTGTTGACAACAATTTTATTTCTATCCCATATTTCTCCTGTATGTACATAATGTATTGAGATCTCATTATTTTTAGGTACCTAATCCTCTTCAAATGATAACTCTTCAGGAGGTTCATGTTCAAGAGATTTTTGTTCATAAGTTTTGGATAGATCAATTATTTATGTGACCTATTTCATGGGTATAGCCTCTTTATAGGCTGCAACTTGTTTTTCTTGTACTTTTGTCTTCCAAGAAATTTTATCTTTAACACTAACAGGTCTTCTACACTTTAGGTGTGGCTTTGATTCATTTGCTGTTGTATTAATTGATTGTCCTACAGGTAATTCAATCTGTGCTAGAGTATTAGCAGCTAGAATGTGAAATTTCACTATTTTCTTATTGTCGGTGAATACATCCAGTAATTGATTTGTAATTCCTTGCAAATGAATAATCCTTTGAACTTCCAGTTCACATTGTTTATACAAGGATCAAGATAAGATAATGTCAAAACATTCCAAATAAGCTCATGTCGTGCTTTAGGCAACGACTTTTCTCTCCCTAATGGTGGGAAGATTGTTACATTAAAATGACAATCCTCAAAACGTGCCTTAAAAACATTACCAGTTAGAGACTCAAGATATCTAATGATAGATGGGTAATCAAAACCCATATAAATTTCAAGTCTACATTAAGGACCCATCTTAGTGCATTGTGGGGGTGCAATTGGTACATATACAGCACAACCAAATGTGTGCAAGTGAAAAATATTTGGTTGTTGGCCAAGTACAAGTTGCAATGTGAGAATTTATGATAAGTAGTTGGCTTAATATGAACTAATAACGCAGCATGCAAAATAGCATGACCCCAAGTAGAAACTGGTAATTTTGATTTCATAAGCAAAGGTCGAGCAATAATTTGAAGTCTCTTGATAAGTGATTCAGCTAAACCATTTTGAGTATGTGTATGGGCAACAGGATGTTCAACATCAATTCCAATTGACATGCAATAGTCATCAAAAGCTTGAGATGTGAATTTACCAACATTATCTAAACGAATTTTCCTAATTGGATAATCTAGAAATTGAGCTTGCGACTTAATTATTTGGGTAAGAAGCCTAGAAAATGCAACATTTCAAGTAAAAAGTAGACGTACATGTGACCATTTGGTTAATGCATCAATTAAAGCCATAAAATACCTTAATGGACCACAGTGTGGATGTGTAAGTCCACATATATCACCTTGAATTCTTTCTAAGAAATATGGACATCCAACAACATTTTTTGAAGATGAAGATTTGGTAATTAATATACCTTAAGAACATACACTACATAGATAATCACTTGGTAAAAGAATCTTCTGGTTCTTTAAGGGATGTCTATGAGAGTTTTCAATAATTCAACACATCATTATTGATCCTGGATGTCCAAGATGATCATGTCAAAGCATAAAAACCTTTGGGTCTGAACACTTTTGGTGTATTGCAACATTTGTTTCATCTGTTCTCATTGTAATATAATATAACCCAGAGGAGAAAATAGACAGTTTTTCAAATATGAGCTTCTGACCGGGTGCTATTGAAGTAATATAAAGAAATTCTTCATTGCATTATAAGTTTCAATATGATAACCATTATAACACATATCCTTAAAGCTGAGTAAATTTTTACTAGACTTAGAAGAATATAAAGCACCATCAATATAAAGTTTTGTGCCCTTTGGCAACATGATAATCGCTCTTCCAGAGGCTTCAATTAAGTTCAATGAACCTAATATGGTATTGACATTGGCTTTGCATAATATTAAACTTTGAAATAATTTCTTATCTTTAAGGATCGTATGAGTTGTTGCACTATTTACTAGACAAAAATCTTCACTAGTCATTTTGGAATTAATTTTTACCCGTATGACCCATGCCACTTCATATATGCAAAACATAAATTAAACTTTATTATTTTGAACGTAAATATTACATAACAAAGTAAAAATACTTATTACAATGTAATAATATAATAAAAGAAAACAATTAATTTGTATGCAGATATCCATCACTAATCAAATTATCAAATTTTCCATCAACAACACATTAAAATGAGTCATATCCGCTCCATTTGAAAAAATCAAGATAATTCATAGGATCTTCAGGATCATTATGATAAGCAAAGTTTGTTTCAATTTCTTTTCCCTTTTCTTTTATGAAGGCTCACTACTAAAAAAACGACCTATTGCGGCGGACCTATTGCGGCGGGTGCGAAAGCTGCCGCTACATGTCATCTATTGCGGCACATTTTTGGCCCACCGTTGTACATGAGACCTATTGCGGCGGGACATTGGCCCGCCGCAATAGGTCTAGTATGTTGCGGCGTACTATTGCGG
Source organism: Lithocarpus polystachyus (assembly GCA_033629205.1). Lineage (NCBI taxonomy): Eukaryota > Viridiplantae > Streptophyta > Magnoliopsida > Fagales > Fagaceae > Lithocarpus > Lithocarpus polystachyus. The sequence goes on along the minus strand of CM066166.1, from coordinate 24,341,165 downwards.
CGGGCCAATTACCCACCACAATAGACTTATTTTACCGGCGTGAAATTTAGATGTTGTGGCGGGCCACACTAACCTGCCGCAATAGGCCCTCAAATTGCCCGCACCTCACCTAAATTTTCCCTCTTTTTTTTTTGCCCTTTTCATTTTTTGCGCCTTTTCGTTATTCTCCCACGCACACACTCTCACACACACAGACTCTCTCTCTCTCTCTCTCTCTCTCACAGACACTTCTTCCTTTCCTCATCGCCAAGACCCATCTCACCCAGTCCCCCACGCCGCCGACACATCTCGCCCAGTCCTCCACACACTCTCTCTCTCTCTCTCTCTCTCTCAGACACTTTCTTCCCTTCCTCATCGCCGAGACCCATCTCACCCAGTCCTCCACGCCGCCGACCCACCACCCCACGCCGCCGACCCATCTCGCCCAGTCCTCCACACACTCTCTCTCTCTCTCTCTCTCTCTCTCTCTCTCTTGCAAACACTTTCTTCCCTTCCTCATCGCCGAAACCCATCTCACCCAGTCCACGCCGCCGACCCATCTCGCCTAGTCCTCCATCTCACCGCTCACCCAACGCCGATCCAAGCTCCATTGCCGATCCAAGCTCATCGAGGCCTCTTCTTCAGCGTCCGATCGGTTTTCCAAGGTATTTTTTCAATTTACTTCACTGCATCACCATTTTTGTTTTTGTTTTTTTATTTTTTTTGAGGTTGAGGTGTGGGTCACAGTGGTTGTTGGTTGATGTTGCTTTCATTACCTCTTCGTTCTGCCTCTTTGGTCTTTATAATTTGTCTTTGTAAAATGCAATTCCATGTGATTTTGTTTCTGGGTTAGTTTGACTCAGTTTCAAAGGTTGATGATTTTTGTAAATGCAATTCTGGGTTGTATTGTTTCTGGGTTTTTGACTTCGGGGCTTGCTTGATTGGATTTCATTGGAAGTAATTATTAGTAGTACTTGCCTCAAGTGGAGTGCGTGAAATGAAAGCAACTTTTGATTTTTAGAATTTAGTGTGGAAGGCAAGAGTCAAGAGAGGAGAATAATTTTTAACACATTCATTTTGGATAGGTTTATGGTTCATTCAAGTCAAGTTTTCACAATTTGGAAATCAATACTGTGTTTAAAACTTATTCTAAATTTTATGCTTTTATTTGTTCTTCAGCTAATAACTTGATTCTTTAGTAAGAAAGTGACTTTCTTTGTGTGGACAACTGCTTATGAAGAGGAATATACTGTTGGTTGATTGGTGTTGCATGTGTAAGGGAAGTGATGAATTTGTGGACCATCTATTATACCGTTATTCAGTTGCTTATGATTTGTGGTCCTTTGGTTTTTCTACTTTTAAAGTGCTTTGAGTAATGCCACAGAGGATGTTAGATGTCTAGTTTGCTGGAAAGGGTTGTATAGGAAGCATAGTAATAGCATCATGTGGTTTGTTTTATGTGGGTGATTTGTAAGGAGCAGAACAATCAAACTTTGTAAGGCGTGGAGAGTTTTATCATAGAGCTTAAGTTTAGTCTTTTTTTTGTGTCTTTTATTTGAACTTTGCATGGGTTGGGGGTTCCTGTAACTCGTTAGTTGATTTCAATGGTAATTTGAACTTAAGTGTGCAATTCTTTATGAAGCTCTCCCATTTAAGCTTTCCTTTCATTAAATAAAATTTTTGTAGTAAAAAAAAAAGAGAGAGATTCTTTGTTAAATGTTATAGCTTGATGGTTTGCAATTAAACCTTGACATTGTACTGCCCAGGTTTTGCTGATGTGGAGTATGGGTTTTGGAGGGTCATTAACTGGTGGAGTCCGGTCTATGTGGTGGTAGGTTTGGCTGTGATGGTTGCTGTATTTTTTTGGTTGTTTTTTTTATTTGGGTTTGTGGGTATGGATTTGGTAGTGGTGGTGGTTGTGGTGGTGTTGTTGGATTTTAAGTGGTGGTGGTGAGTGGTGGCTGCTGTGCTGTGGTTTAGCTTAGTTTTTTCTTTTTCCTTTTTTTTTTTTGTTTTTGGCTATGGGATTGATTTTTTTGGATGGATACTGATTGTGGTGGCTGTGGAGGTTGGTTTTGGTTGTGGTGGAGGCTGCTGGTTTTGATCGTGGTTGTGGTGGTTGGTTATATTTGTGGTCGTGGTTTGGTGTTTGTGGATGAAGAGAAAAAGAGACTACAGAGGAGAGAGAGAGAGAGAGGAATAATTTTTATTATTTTATTATTAAGTAGTTTATACTGTTTTATTGGTTTGTATGTAAAAAAAAAAATGTAGAGTACATTATAAAGTGAAATTGGTATAATATATAAAGCAGGTTTTTAGATGCTAAAATAGCAATCAGTTCCCATCCCCAGATGCCAGTGCTTAGCATGAGGATTATCATGATAAAATCTAAACTGCATTTTGAGACAGTAACATATTTTATCATCTATTTAGCATGAGAAGTATGTTATAGTGTGCATGTACATGATGAATATTTTAGAGAAAACTATAAATTTATAATTTTCTATTATTAATATGTACGGAATTATATCTATAAATTGGCAAAACAAATTACCACTTACAAGTTAGAACGCTGATGTAATCTGCCTTAGTCCACACCCTAAGTTGATTGGTGGACCGACTTATTGCTGTTCCACATCCAACTAGGGCCCATTGCCAGCCCCATCTGCTTCCCTCCTAATAATTTCAAGCAAGGTTGATATATGATAATCTAAATTTAAAAAAAAAAACTCTTTTTTTAAATTTCAATGCCCATTTTGGGATTTTTAAACACTTTCTGAACCTTAAGTTTTCGAGGGAAATAAGGTTTCTCCCACTACTACTGTCTACTTGGGTTTTATCTTCTTCACCAGTAAGTATTCTATGTTGCTAAAGTTCATTTCTTTTTTGTTTTTTTGAACTAATAATAAGCAGTGTTAATGAGTTTAAGCTAAGTTGTCAGTTCATTTTTGGTGGTTTCAGCTTTTGGGTGTGTGTTTGGTTGTTGAGAAAATGAAGGAAAATAATAGTGGTTGTTAAAGGTATAGACTTTTGAACTCAATTGGGTACTTGGGACCCAAATACAACTACTTGGGTTAGTTAAGTTGTTAAATTTTCAATCTTGAGTTTATGGGTATGGAGAGAATTGAATGCACAAGATTCAAGACTCTGTTTTGGTTTTTGTTTTCCCCAGATTTGAAGGCTTCTATTTAGATAGTACAATAAAGGGTTTGGCGGCCTTAGGTCAAGGGTCCTCCCGTAGTCTTAAAAGAAGAGTTTCTCTTGATAGAGGAGAAGATTGGAAGAGTAGTTTGATAGTTCTTTTAGGTTGAAAGGATACCCATGAGTGAGAGCTTTGTAAGAGAGGTTGAGTGTTGTAATCCTTATTGAGCTTGGTAGATTTTCCTTTCTTTTCGTGGAGGAAGGTTGTTTTCTGAACCACATAAGTTCTGTGGGTGTTATTGAACAAACAATGTAAAGAGGTTCTGCTATCCCAACTATTGATATTAGAGCTTCTGCTATTGCACAACATTATTTTTCTGTTTTTCAATTGTGGTGTTGTATCCATTTTTGTTTTGTCCTGTGTTACTTTCTTTCTTATATATAAATGAAATACACCAAAAAGTTCCAAAGGAATGGGGTGAAAGTGGAAGTGCAATCCTACTGGCAAATACAACATAGAGTGATTCACTAGATGTACACTATTTCTTACTAAAATAAGAAAAGAAAAGCAATTTGTGAGAACATAAATCATTTTATAAATGACCAGTTGCAGTTCTTGTTGAACTTTTGATGATTATATATGTATAATTTATCAAAAAAATTTTAAAAAAATTTTACTCACCAACCTTTTGTTATTTTTCTGCTGATTGATAGAGGCTTCCATATATTTAGCCATTACTAGTTAAATGTGCTGACCAGTAGTGTTGTGGATTTTGGTAGTGAGTTGAGAATATGATGGGTGTTGTTTCTTTCAGGTTTTGTCGTTGGTTGCAGGTGTATTATTGGAAAAACAAGTGCTGGTAGTGTGCCCAAATCTGGTAAGTTGATTCATTATTGAAAATAATTGTCTAATTGTCAACCCAGAGATCAGAAAGATGCTTGTGATTATTTTTTGTACGTAGCTGTTTATTTGCAGCTGTTTCCCATTCTTGATGACTAGAATGGGTTTCTTCTCATTTGAGTCTAGGCTTTGACACAAAATGAAGTTGCTCAACTGAAGGCTGCCTTGGCTACCATGGAGGAAAAACTTGCAAATTTTGATGAAATGAAGGAAAAACTTGCAGGTTTTGATGAGATGAAGGAAAAGCTCAGTCAGTTTGAAGAAATGGAGCAAAGAATGGCTCGGATGCTTCACCAAATGCAACACATTTCTTCCCAATGTAATCAGGTATATTAACAAAGACTTAGTCAATGTTTTTCCTCTTTGTAAGCATTTGGTTTAGTTGTTGTGAGTGCGTATAAATGTCTTCATTTAGCTTTTTTCAATTTGTTGCCTTGGTAATATTTTCTTATCAATTTATTCCATTTATAAATTCTTATTGAGTAATCCTATTTTGTATGTAGGACATTCCTTTGGCTCAACAATCTCCAGCTCTCCAAAAATCATCAGCCGCATCCTATCAACCAAGCAGCTTATAAGTTTTATCTTGATGTTTGAGGACTTTCTTGTGTACAAAGAACTACAAAAGAACAACTGCCTTTTTTGCAAGTGTTGAAGGATATTTTTAAACACTTAGAAACTTTGATTATTGTATTAGCTTAATTTGACCAGTTGTTTTATTCAGAGGACCACATCTTTTTTTGTTAATCTTATGATGGTGGTTATAGACAACGTTATGTATTTGATAATATATTTATGTTAATATTATAGTAGTTTGGAGACATTTGTAGTATTGTTAAGTAAATACATTTGTGGTATTGTGTTAGTAAAACTGAAATTATTACAGGTTTTAAGCAGGTTTGAAATTATTTGATGCAAACAGTGATTTTAAAGCCTCCTGGATGAGAAAAAAAAAAAAAAGAACCTATAACGGCGGTCAAAAAGCGCCGCTATAGGTTCACATTTTATGTTTTAAATCGAACCCTATAGCAGCGCTACGACCCGCCGCTATAGGTACATACTTTTAGCGGCGGGTCGTAGCGCCGCTATAGGTACAAACATATAGCGGCGGGCAAGTTGAACTTTTAACCGCAGCTAAAAATACAATTTACCCGTTTTGGGTGTGTACCTTTAGCGGCGCACCCTGCCCGCCGCTAAAGGTACACACATATAGCGGCGGGCAAATTGAACTTTTAACCGCCGCTAAAAGTACAATTTACCCGTTTTTGTTGATTACCTATAGCGGCGCCCTGTGCCCGCCATTATAGGTAGACACCAATAGTGGCGCTCTGTGCCTGCCGCTAAAAGTCAATTGTTTTTGAATTTGAACGTTGTATAGCGGCGGTTTTATACCCGCCGCAATAAGCAAAAACCGCCGCAAAAAGGTGTATCTATAGCGGCGCGTTTTTCGACCGCCGCAATAGAGCTATTGCGGCACCGCAACGGTGGCAGGATCGACCGCCGCAATAGCACCCGCCGCTAAAGGGTCAAATGTACCTATAGCGGCGGTTTTGGGTCTTTAGCGGCGGTTTTTGGCCCGCCGCAATAGGTCGTTTTTTTAGTAGTGCGCTTGGTGCAGATTTACCAAATGTTAGCGTAATAGGTACATGAATAATGACCCTCCATACCACACCTATAACACTTATTTTTATGGCCCGTTGATGGGTTTCAGCAACAACTCAATATTTTGTTCAGCCAATAGAAGATAAAACATTAGTTCATAACATTTTATGAACATATGCATTCGATATTGCTACTGCAAGAGCACATTCGAAACATGATATATGTGTCTTCTATCATATAATTTTAATTGTGGACTGATTTTAAAGTGCCAGATTAATTCACTTGCACCTTTAGCTTATTACAACTTCAAGTGCACGTCATATTGAGCTTTTAGGATGATCAAGTTCTTCTAAAACTTGTAATTCTCCTAAGGGGTCTTTTATAGTAAAGTTCTCAATTTTTATGTAAATAATGACAAATACAAATTATTTCTTTTGCACGATCCTTCTTGAATATTCTGTTACCAATAATAATATCTTTTGAATTTATAACATCAACATAGATCTCATCAAGATTCATTGCTTCTAGATGAATCTTAGTATCAAGGATCCATGATAAGAAATTCTTACCCAAGATGTCAAGAGCAACAAATTTAAGTTTTGTAAGATTTGACATCTATATCAAATATATAGTTACATAAAAAATTAAATAACTAAATTATTTTTTCTTACACAATTTTAATGAAACAATACTATACATACATATACAAAAGTTGATTGTGATGAAACAATACATACATATTCAAAGTTTGTTAATACACGTTACATATAACTATAGCTATAATTGAGTTGTTTTATCACTAATCATTTTAACAATATACATAGAGAGAGAGAACGTGAAACCCATAATTTTTTTAATCAATTAAAATAATCATTAAATTTATAAGTATAAAACGTAATAACAAAGACATAGAATAAACACTAATTCTTAGGAAGAAAAACTTACAGTAAGTTGAGAGAACAACACAAATAACCTTCGATGTTTCAAAAACAATAGGATTACAACTTCCTTTTGAAATTGGGTAGAGACTCGTGTTGATAACGTGTTGTGAAATAAAAGAAATGTATAAAACTAAGTAAGAAGAAAATAAGAAATATATATTGGTAAACTCTTGTATTCAAGTGGTCATCCACGATCCTTTTGATATCTCTTAGATGTGTACAATAACAGTAAAGAAATCCCATATATATATAGAACTTTAGAATGCTTGTAGAGTTCATGGGATAAGGTTGCAATAATGAGTACAATTATGAATATACATCTCCCCTATAGACTTTACACATTTCAGAATTTACACATTTCAGACTTTACACATCCCAAATAATCCTTTCATTGCCCAAACTTTACACATTCTAATCAGAATTTCTTTCTAACAAAGATGAATATTTATCTTTAATTTACATATTACTTTTTTTATAAAAATTTTACAATATGAGAGTTGTGGAAGGCATTAATTATTGGGTTAAAGTTAAACTCTATAAACTAAAAGATAAAGAAGACAATTTATTTTAAAATTTTATAAAAATATATGTGACAATTAATTAGTTGGCTGCATGATAAAAGTATAAAACAGTAGAGTAGAGAAAAAGTTGAATAGGTGGTTAAATTCTCTTAATCTTAATTGTTACGGGAATTAAAAGTTGTCTCTGATTTTTTTTTTTTTTTTTTTTTGTGTGTAGAAAATTATTAGTTTATAATATGCAGCTAACTCCACGACTCGAAAGCTTTCCTACTTCCATGCATTTTGTACAAGAAGAGGTGTCAATTAAATTATAAGGCTCTTGATATATTTGTTGGATAGATAAATATTTTTCTTAGAATCAAAATTATCCACATGTATTTTTAGCAAAATAATATAATTAAAAGGTATGTGACTTGTTTAATAATTATTGTACACGTGAATATTATCTTTTTTGGATCTGAAATAGAATATTGTATACGAATGTTATCAGAAAAGGAGTGTATTCTATTCTGTCAGCTAAAACGTTATTAATCCCACAACTTCAAAGTTCTACATTGAAATGAAACAAATTTGCAACGACCAAATAAAAACAATAAAACTAAGTAAATATGTTATGGACCCAATTGGTTTCAGAGTTTTACTTCAAGAACTGCAAAACAAAATTCCACATGCGATCCCCTTAGAAACAATTACCCTTATGTTATCGTATGAAATTTGAGGGTATTTTCGAAATTTTTATTTTTGATGAAGCTTCTCTAATACCCTAAATGACTTCTATAAATATGTATTTTTCTAAATTCAATTATTTTATTTAGGTAAGTCGGTCTTTTATGTTATCGTATGAAATTTGAGGGTATTTTCAAAATTTTTATTTTTGATGAAGCTTCTCTAATACCCTAAATGACTTCTATAAATATGTATTTTTCTAAATTGATTTTTAGAAAATTGAAATAAAATACTTCTTTTAGAATTTCTTAAATTTATGATGGATTTCGAGTCTATATTTCCTTGATTCGTCAAGGTTTCTTTAAACTATAAAGAGAAATGGGGCATTGCTTTACAAGAAAATGCCCCTCCTTGGTTATTAAACAACGAGCCAGGACGTTCCCTGATGTTGTGTCACCATGCTATTGTGTTGGTATATTCATGGAGTTTACTAGCATTACAATGGTTATTTTTCCTTCTGTTTGTTCAATGGAATAATTCTAACTTAAGGCTGCAATTTTAACTCTAGTTTGATGAAATGAAATCAACCTTTTATCTCGTGCTTTTAAAATTACTAGATTAAGCAATCACAATCAAACTATCTCCTACTACAAATGCCCTAAACATATCCCGAAATATTTCATCCAAATCCCAATTCTTATGCAATACAGATCCAATTTTCCATTTGTTTTCAAGGGAAAACCGTATGTGAAGATAGTTTTTCAAATTTTACTGTGTATTTTAGTATTAAAAAAAGTAAGTTAAAAGAAAACTATTTCTTAGCTTCTGTTATTTAGCTTGACATAAGATATAGTTGTTTTCCGCTAATATTTTGTTGGAAAATAATCTCACGGGAAGCTAAATAAAGAAAATTGTATCTCTCACGAAACTAAATAAGAAAAATTAAAAGATAGTTTTTCATCTCATTTTAAGGTAGTTACCAAACAAAAGAAAATAACATAGTTTTCTAGAAAATGATTTTTTGAAAATAATTAATTTTCCTGAAAATGATTCATTTTCTTGAAAATGTTGATGTCAAAATAAAGAATGTTGTGCTAGTGCTAACATCCTATTGCAAAATGTAACAACGTAATATAATGTTGCCAAATTTGATGATTATAGCATTGAATGTGGGACAATATTTGGTTCTATAAAATCATAGGCAATAAAAATGTCAACTTACCCAACAAAATTAGCATTGAAGAGTACACTATGATTTCAATCAATAGAATTGTATTGTTGCAAATTTTTCTTGTAAGTTAAATTACGAGACCAAAGATTATGATCTTTGCTATCCATGGAACCCAAATTAACTCAATGCCCCACCTCTGTTTTTATAAATCAATGTCTACTACTTTGTCACGAAATAATTATGTCCCTTCTGTTTTGTTTGTTTGTTTGTTTGTTTTTTTTTTTTTTTTTTTTTTTTTTTTTTTTTTTTTTTTTCTTGAAGCATGTTTCCTTCGTTGTTATGAGAAACAACATTCAAAATGATGTGTTTGTTGAATCTTTTCTTGTGTCAAAAGTCAAATAAAGGGAAAACTTCCTTTTTGCATTGTTAATCTCTTTATTTTTTTTTTAATTGTCTTAATATTAAGATTTATGCATTATTTATTAAATTTCAGTCATTATATCTTAGTTTACCATGATGTATTGTGAATGCTGTTATAGCAACCCTAGCAAATTATTTAAAACCCTAAACCATACTGTTTACCGCTATATCATTTCTAAGCAAAACTAATACGATTAGTCCAAGGGTAAGTGATTAACCCATTTCCATCAACCAAGAGCTAGGCTAAACAAGCATATCAAATATAAAGCAATATGGAAAAAAGGTAAAAGCATTCAAACATAGCTAAACACAAAGATGTGCTTAGGAAGAATCAAGATCTTTTGTACCATAAATTGTGTACCACTCCATGTACAACCAATAAAAACATGACATTTGGCTGCCTTTTTAATTCTCAAACTAACTGGAGAGTCAAACAACAAACGTTAATTACTCACTGTTACAACCATGAATTGAGCGGTACCCTTGTCTCCAGCCCTTTGTAACAACTCTCCCTCTCTCTCTCTCTCTTTTTCTCAACGGTTGCTCCACCATGAAGGATACCCTCTTTGGTTTAGTCAGTGTTTGAAACCCAGTGGATGAGGTTTCGGGTAAAGGTAATCTCTCGTTTTTTCGGGATCCTGGTCCTTGTTGTGGTTAATGTCCCAATTTCTTCTCTTTTGCAGATTTTGGAGTTTGCCATAGGTAACACATCAATAACTTTTCCCTGTTGGGGTATGGATGTTGATTTTTTTTTGCAAAGTTTGGATCTTTTTGGAGGTAGATTGTGTCTTTTGTATACACTAAATAGTAGCACAGAGGAAAGATGCCCAGCATGAGTTCAAAGGATAATAATTTGACTATGTTGAAGAAAGATTGTTGGCGGGAGATTGCCAGGTTCATGAACCCCAGTGGATGAGATTTAAAGTTCAACGTGAGCTATATATCCAAAAAAAAAAAAAAAAAAAAGCTGCGTTGACAAACCAAATTGAAGAGTGATGACCAAACGTAAGGAAGCCATATAACAAAGAGGGAAAAAAACTGTTGAAGTTACACTACCTAGCTACCGCGCGTTCAAACTTCAAACACAAGAAAGTTAATAATGCTATCCTGACATTAGTCCAGAGGGAGAATTAAAAAGGCAGGTAGGTGTCATGTTTTTATTAGTGGTACATAGAATGGTACACAATTTATAGTACATAAAATCTTGATCCCTTGGCATTATTTATTGTCAGTAGCTCTAATGTAATTGATTAAGGTGAAAAATTAAGGGAATAAAAGTGATTTTACCAAGTTGGTAGGTTATGACTAGAAGTCAAAATCACATTAATTGTTTAAAAAATAAAAAAATAAAAAATCCCACAATATTATCAACTCAATTAGATTTGATGAGGTCAAAGTAGCAAAATAAAATTAAGCTTCGATACAATCTAATATTAAAATTATTTCAAAAAAAAAAAAAACCCTATTTCTATTGTTTATGTCATCATCTTTTTTTAGAAAAGTTAATAGAAACCTTAAAGTATTAGTTTATAAAATATTTTTATATAAAAATAAAAAATAACTAATATATTTGTTTAACTTTTTATATTTCTTATAAAAATATAATATCAAAACTTTCTTAAAATAGTGCGATAAAAAATGCCCTAAGACACTCATTGAGAGGACCCATCTCTTTCTTAAAGAATCGTTCATGTCATAAATTCATAATCTACGACAGCAACATTGGACTTCCAATAAATGGGTCATACTTGGTAGGAGACGTGTGAATAGTTTTACCATAATATAATAGAGACCACAGACAAAACAGGTTGACTGAGTTCACCTACTTTACAAGTTGATTGTGAATAGAGATTCATCCACAGAAAGGATCAGAGAGAAAGATATGGGAGGCCATAGTTTGGTGGAGATATCCCTGAAATGGCTTGAAGGTTTGTCAAGTGGTAATAAGATTTGTAAAGAGGTTGAGACCATAACTATGGAGGGCCTCAAGGTGGTCCATGCTCAAAAGGGTTTTTTTCGATGCCATTTTCTTGTCCCCAGTCGCCTTGCAGTAAGTTTTACAGATTTTTATTTGATAATCACTCACTTTAATCCTTCTTTTTTAACCTAATATATATTTTTGTGAGATCAAAATAACGATGAAAGCTGTATCTGATTGTTTTAGGATAAAGATGGGGATTGGCATGTGGGTGCTATGGCAACTTTAATCGACAACGTTGGTGCTGCAACCATATTCTCCTCAATTGGTCTGGTCAAAGCTTCCGTACAGCTCAATATCTCATACTACTCCACGGCTAAGAATAAGATACAAGTTCGCTCTCTTATCTTTCTACACTGTTTTGGTTTTTTAATAAATTTGATAGATGCGAATGGAGGGATGTTAACCATAAATATCTCAATTAGCAAGATTAGGAAATGCCGACCAATTAATCTTGACATTTTTTTATTATAAATAATTATAACAAGAGATAATGAATTCGAATCTTGAATGTATATGTTAGAAATGGTATAAGACATTAGTTGAGTTACAAGTCTTTTAGAATTTTTTTTATTAATTTATTCATTTTAATCATATTTTTAGTTTATATTAAGATTTACTTTCTAGTATGTGAAATCAAACCGAAGTTATTTTTTAGGATTTGGTGGATCTTGAATGTCTCTATTGGAAACATTAAAAAATACCACTTTTTTTTTAGAAAAATTTAACTCAATGGCATTCACTAAAAAGGGATAGAGTTGTTTTAAAAGCTTTTTCCTAAAACTTTTTTTAAGCGGTCCACACTAGTTGACTTAAGATTATGAAGTATCGAAATAGCCAAGATTTTTGTACCTAATAATACAAAAATAGAAATTATAAATGTTTGGTTTAGGTTGTAGTTTACCATGTTTATAGAAGAAGCTTGTAAAAATTAAACTTTTTTTTTTTTTTTTGAGGTGGGGGTAATTTTTATTTTTATTTTTGTAAAAATACTTGTAAAATGTTTTTTTCCCCTTTTCTTTATAGATGTGAAATGTTTTCAGAAATTGTTCCCTCAAAAATCAAGATTATGTTTCCAACTAATTTTTATGACCTTGATAACAGAACTCAGTAGTCCATGACAGGAAGAGGTTGAGATAGAAGCGAAGGTTGTGGCAGACAAAAATATTAACATCTGTGGTGGTGGAGGTCAGAAAAAAAGATAATGGAGAACTAATTACTTTGGGTAAGCAATGGATGGCCACTCTAAAGGTTAAACTTGGTGAAATGAGCAAGCTTTGAGCACAAACCAACAAAACGCAGAATGCATTTTGTTTTTTTTGTTTTTTTTTTGTTTTTTTTTTTTTTTTTGATGAATAGAATGCATTTTGGTTTTAGTTCTACAAATCAATACAATGAATTTGTACTGAAAAACACAGGTGTATGCGAAAAATAATTTTGATCACATAATGAAATGCAATGCATTTCACTAATTCAGTTTATGGGTAATTTGTTCTCTCTCATATGGATTGCCACAACTTGGGACAGGATGATTGGTCAATTCTCCGTGAGCAAATAATCATGATTATAATAACTCAAAGTTGTTCTCTGACTCTCTCTCTCTCTCTCTCTCTCTCTCTCTCTCTCTCTCTCTCTCTCTCTCTCTCTCTCTCTCTCTCTCTCCAGCATACTTGATAACATTTAAAATTTAATGGTATTCAATTTTTTTTTATAAACACAAAAGAGAGAGAGGAAATGGAATATATATATATATATATATATATATATCCATCTATTGATGAACATACTTACGCAACTTCTGCTTAGGGGATATAATTAGTCAATTAAAAGCAAAATTAAACGTCACTAGCGAGAGTTGAAGCTTGAAGGTCACTAGTGACTAGACAATGCCGCAGTTGTTGCAAAAATCCAAAGCCCAAAATTATGCATTGTGCCATAGTTGAGCTCTTTATAATGGAAGGTTGTTGAATGTAGACAATTCCTGTGAAGGCAATCAAGATTGAGAGAGCTGTAGAAGCATAGTACCAGCCAAAGAAGCTTCTTAAGACTCTCTGGCTTTGGGGATTATCTCTCTTTTCTAACTGATCTGCACCAAATACTAAGGAACATGGCCTAGTTCCACCGGCTCCAATGGACATGATTGCAAAGGAGGAGATTAGAAGAGTCATTTGAGCACTTGTTGGAGATTTGCAGCTATGCGTCGTAAATGGGTTGCATGGAGGAGGCCGTGCTTCTGGAATCATGGCCGTCAAACATAGGAGTAGCATTCCCTGCAAAAATGAAAACTTTAATGTTATTTTTCTTAATAAAAGCACAAAGAAAGTTTGCTCTTTTTTTTTTTAAAGGATAAAGCGTGATAATTTCATTCTACTACATAAAGTATACAACTAGAGCAACCAGTAGGTAGAGGAAACACCTTTATCCGAAATTAACAATAGAGACAGCAATACAAAGGCTTCTGTTATATCTAAATTAACTGTCATTTCCATCTAATTCTCCAAAGCAACTAAAAAAAAAAAAAAAAAGAGAATTCCTATAGAGAACAAAACAACAAAAAATATTAGGAACTCAAGTAAGACTACCAAAATTAGCCTCTTCATATTCTAAGGTATGGGGGCAATAGCTTTTCTAGCGAGGGATGCAGGGTTAGGCCTTGGATTGCCTAGGCAAGACTTTATTCCGCTTGTTCCAAATCATCCGGCTAGTTGTAAAAAATATTGTAATTTCCGGCTCTTTTAATCTATTTATCACTTGGGCATGTATTCGTTGAACATGTAATCACATTGATCCTAGAGCAAATTAATAAATACAAAAGAAACTTCTAGTTAAGTACATACTGCATTAATCTAAGAAATCATTGGCCTCTAGTTAATTTCTAATGATTTGTGCACTCTTCATCGTGGATTCAATAACATGTGTCCATGATGCATGCAATATAAGACGAAGAAGAGCTCCTACAACCAAGTATAAATATTGCTAAGCTGCCAGAATCTCTTCCTATCACGCTGATCAGTCCTCGTATGGCCTAATAAGCTCCTTAAGACTGACAATGTTACAGCACTCTAAAATTTTTTATTAAATGGGTATATTGACAAATTAACCATTAAATTACATTTCCTTGTTCTACTTTATATGCTTACAAAATATCAAACTAATCAAATATTAATAACTATTTCATCAATTCATGTTTAAATTTCAAGTATGTTTAACTTTAAAATTATATGCAAAATATGAATTTATGAATCAAATAGTAAAACATCCAATTAACATAGAATTTGGCATGGACATTAAGAACAAAAAGAATATATGACCAAACAATGGAATTCTCAAAATATTAATCTAATATAAAGTTATGGAGTGGTTGATGGCACAACTATAGCGAGGTTAGAGAAGCAATATCTTATGAAGTGTGTACGGTCATGATTCACCCTTTGCTGGGCCTCAGGTGTGGCCTTTCGCCATGCAACCCATAATCCTTGTCAATTTACTCAAATGTGGGCCGTTTGTGCAGCCAGGGCATAATCCTTATTGGGCCCCGTATATAACCTTCCGCTGCGCAGCCCATAAGCCCGATCAATCTGCCTTAATCCGGGCATGACCGGACATTATTAGAAGCCCAAAGATGGGTTTCCTGTTACCCACAGACTCATACACTCTCGCATGGCCAGCTGTTAGGACTGTCCCTACTTCAATAGTAAACGTTCCTGAGGGCATTTGTTCACGGGGGGGGGGGGGGGGGGGGGGGGGGTGTCCAACGTGGCCGGCAAACCACTCGTGAAGTCGTTGCCGGATACATCGTAGCAATGATGAGCAAGTTCCAATGCCACTTTCGCCAGACAACTACCAGACTCCCACTTAACCACGATGACATTGGACCCTCTTTTCCATTATCGTCCAGAACAGTCATAATATTCCCACCCAGTGAAGACTATAAATAGGAGAGGGCTATGAAGAAGAAGGGGGATTTTTTGAGAGGGAGAGGGAGAGAGAGAGAGATGTATGGGAAGTTCGCCAAAGGAGATTGATGTAACAAGTCAAAAGTGGGCCTCAGTGCATTGAACCATCCATTGTAGGAAAAACAAAGCCCACTCCACAAATAAGTTGAGCCCAAGCGAGAGCTTAGCCCAATAAGCCCTCTTTGGATGCACAAAGTGGTTGATGGAGCAACCATAGTGAGGTTCTCTCCTCCAGGACGAATTGTGCTATGCTCCCATCCCCATAGAGGGAAATAGCTGCGTGTGGTTGATGGAGTTAATTGTGTTTTTATATCTTATTTTATGCTTTATTTGATTATTTCTAAAGTCAAGGCTATTTTAGTAATTTTGCAATTGTTGGGATGAGCCGGACCTTAGGTTTTCTTTTATATATTTAACAAGCGAGTCCTATTTAGTTTAGTTTAATACTCTTGATGTCCTTGAGCCAAATTTTAAAGTCTCCTACTAGAACACTTATATAGACCCTAAATCTTAATAGTGTGTTACTTCTAGAATAACACATTTATATAGACCTTAAATCTTAACTACTCCTACTAGAACTAAAACCTCTTCTTTGACTAGTAAACCAATCCCTAATGGAATTGAACCAAATTAAGCTCACACATAAAGATACTCCTAAATCCTAATATGCTTATGTCAAATCTTAACTTCTCCTACTAGAACAAACTCATAATTAAAGACCCTAAATCTTAATAGTGTGTTTTTTTTTTAAATACCAAACTTAAATAGAGAGAAATCTTAACTTCTCCTGCTAGAACTAGAACTCCTTCTAGTAAATCAATCCTTAATGGAATTGAACCAAAGTTCACACATAAACATATTTATAAAATGAGCGTAGTGAAAATGAGAATATTACGATAGATAAATGTCTCAGCAAAAAAAAAAAAAAAAAAAAAGAATAAATGAGAATATTTTAGTTTAAAGAGACATCCATGTCACTATGGCTTTTGTCCCATATGTGATGGGTGAGATCTATCATGAAAAGTGAAAACAATTTTTTTTTTTGTTGTAAACTATATCGGCAATAGGTCTGCAAGGTTGAAGTGCCAGGAGATATTGCCTTAAATTATAATCTACTAGCATGTAGGCTATGCTTACACACGGAAATAACAATTGTAATAATAAGATGTTCATCTTAGTAAATTCAATTTCCACATTGAGTTTGGAATCTTCTTGGAGGCGTCAATAAAGCGGTAATGTATGAGAGTGTGAAGCAAGGAAGAGTGGGATTGAACATTGTGTTTGAACCCGGCCTTGCTCTTAAAAATTCGAAAGGAGGAGGAAAGGGTAGTGTGTGGATTTAGTTGGTAGAGGTTGAGAGAGAAAGAGACATGGGATGACGATATGGTATTAGGAGGAGATGATATTTTACTTTTATAGTCTTTCTCGTTGGACTCCTTGGTTCTGTTAGTGGGCAGGTGAGGGAAAAATCTCTCATGCGCCTGGCGCATGAGACCTGCCTCTCACAGGCAGGTGGGCCCCACACGTGTAGGGCCCACCTGCCTGTGAGAGGCTGGTCTCATGCGCCTGGCGCATGAGATACCAACTCGCAGGTGAGATGTTCACCCACAAAAGTTTGCAGGTGAGATGTTCTTACTTAGGCTAATCAGCATTATCATTGTGGTTTTCTTGGCTTCCGTGTTAAATGTTAATGCATCATTTATTTGGGCACAAAAATTAGAAAATTTAGATAAGATACATGACACAAAATTAGAGTCCAATTTATAATCTAATTAGATTTTTTTTTTTTTTTTTTTTTGAGTTTTAGTTAGGACAAATGGCGCAAAATTGAGAATCCAAATCTAGACACATGGCACAAAATTGAAACTCTAATTTAAAATTCTATTTGAGTTTCTCTCTACTTCACCTATTATTATATATATATATATATATATATATATATATAGATATATAGATTACTCTCTACTTCACCTATTATTATTATTATTATTATTATTATTATTATTATTATATTCGATAGAAAAAAGAAATGTCATAAGAAAGTTAGAAGAAAAAAAAACATAGTCAGTACGTACCAAGAGACTGGCAATTGAACCCAAGGCAATGGTGAGGAAGCGACCCAGATATGAATCAGCAAGGAAAGCCCCGAAGAGAGGCATGAAATGGGTGGCAGCTAACCAGTAGAAGAGTATGTTGGCCCCTTCGGCTAATCCCAGATGGTACTCTAGCATCAAGTACATTATCATATTTGGAACCAGCCCCAAGCTTGCCACCTTCTCAAGTGCCTCATTTGCTGCAATTATTAATTTCAACAAAACTTCATCATAAAGCTGCAAGATCATACAACATATAGTATACTTCAAATAATATTTAAAATCTTGCAAAGACATTAAAAAAGAAAAAAAGAAAAAAAAAAGATTCTCTTCTCTTTCCTTTTTGCATGTACCTATTATGAACGGTATGGTTACCAAGCCTCCCTTTGGTCTTTTAGCTGGAACATCTTGGTGGGTATTCATTTGTGTGTGTGTGTGTGTGTGTGTGTGTGTGTGAGAGAGAGAGAGAGAGAGGAGCAACTAGCTAGCTATGTGGCTTCCGATGGTCTTTTTGATTCTTAGACTAATATCTCTTTGAATATTTATAGTAACGTAGTGCTTGATAATTCAGCAAAAAAAAAAAAAAAAAAAAAAAAAAAAACTGGTTGATATGGAGAAGGCACTTGACTAAGCAAAACCACATCCGGCTCTAGCATATAAGCAAAAGAGGCAGTCGCCTAAGGCCACGGGTAAAAAAAAGGCCCCCTAATTTTAACCAATAGAATTATTTCTTTCATTTTTATATTATTAATTAAGTCCAAATATAAGCCAATAAATAAAATAGTATTTTTTTTACAAAAAAGAAATTCTACGTTCACAATATTTTTCACAATACTTTCACAATAAATTTTAAGTAACAGGATGTTACTAACTGTTATTGATGGTTAAAAAAATAATTTCAATAGTAGGTTCAAATTAAAATTAATAACAACTTAACACCTAAAATTTGTCGTGAAAATGTATGAATTTAGCTCTTCTAAAAAAAAAGAGCAATACACAAAAAATTTCACAAGATTTTTCACAACAATTGAGTTGACAAATTTTTACTAATTCTCATTTAGGCCTATCACTAACATTACTTTTTTACTTACCATTATTAATTATTGCCACATCAACAGGCGTGAAATGTTTTGTCAAATTTTTTGCGTTTATAGACATTCTAAAAAAAATTATTCTAGGTGGTTCATATTAATTAGTAATTTTGCATCTAACAAGAGAATAGAATTTAAGCAATATTTAGATTTTTTTTTTTTTTTAGTCATTTTTAAATATATAGAAGGCCTCAATTCATTTTTCGCCTTAGGCCCCTCAATGCATCAAGCCGCCCCTGAGCAAAACATATATTTATATATAGAGTACAAATTTTGGATTTTCATACCATGGAACTTCCAAAATTATAATATAAAAGATGCAATATTGGAGTATTTGGTAATCTTTCAAAAAAAAAAAAAAAAAAAGAAAGAAAGAAAGAAAGAAGAAGAACCAACCCAAACATGCTAACGTATACAACTAATTAGTTATAAATAAACTAAAGACTTTACTGGTTGGAAGTTGTAACTCAAGCTTATTATAGGATTATTTAAACTAGTAAACAAAAGAGAATTTCATAAAAACAAATAGAAGAAATATAAATGACAAAAGCATTCATACTTTTGTATACGATGTTCACATCTTGGAATAATTAAACAATGAGTCAAATTTTAAAGTTAAAAACAAAATAATATTTTCGATAAAATATTGGAAAAATAAAAATGAAATTGAGATTGAAAAATATTGATACCATTTATTTAAATGAGTGTATTAGTGTATGGAGTTTTTGGATCCAAACACATAAAGGAAGAAATTTTTTTTCTTTAACAAACTTAATACAGATTAAATAATGTAGTACAATATCATCGTATACTTTTGATGCAATGATCACTCTGCAAGTATAAGTGTTTATAGGGTGTGTGGGACAAGAGTCAAGATTCAAGTCTCTAGAAGGAAGCTTCACACACATATACACTTAGATTAGGTTAGAGTAGAATTTCTATCATGTATTAAAATTAAAAAAAAAAATGTAGTACAATTAATGAGCTTGATGATTAATTGATTTTCTTGAATAAAATCTCTAAAACAATTGTGCAAAACTAGAATAGCTGCCATGTGGTAAAAAATAGATCATTCTAGAGTTTATGGACGGGACTGTTTTCCAGCTTTTCCCTTTTATATAGTTTGTTAGGGTTTAAACTTTAAAGATGTTCGGAAAAAGGAAAAATTTAAATACAGTACATTATGTATAGTACGATATGTTTCTCTCTTGAAATTAAGCTACATGTCAAATTTAAAATTAAAAAAAAAAAAAACAAAAAAAAAAGAGAAGCAAACGGTGTTAAAACTGTTAGGTTCTAAGAATTAGGAACTAATGTATTAGAACTTCAATTTGTAATGTTGGCAAACAATGATCAAAACATTCTTTAAGTTGTGTGTTAGACTTGCTCAAAGTATGGCTCTTCATGTAAAGTTGGAATCGAGTTTTATGCAGAATTCACTATGCAGAATTCACTGTGCACTTTCTGCAGAATTTTCCAACTCAGCCTTAGCCCATTTAATGTATAGGGTTTTATGTTTTGCCCTAAGTATATAAGGGAAAACCCTAACCACGTTTTCAGAGTTCTGTTTTGCTGTGTTTGTGAATCTCATCGTGAGATCTAGAGGTGTTTACCTTCACATACACTTAGGGTTTCCAAACTCAAGATTCATGTCAAGAGGTTGGTAAATCATACAGTTGCAGAATCAAAGATCTTAAAGAAATACAAGCAGGTGCGCTTGTGGATTGCTAAAGAATTCAAGAAAGAAGGAGTCCGTAGATCTCGGAGCTGTCACGTGGTCGTGGTAGTAAGTTTCCTACACTTGGGTAGCAATAGGATGTTAGTGGTCTAAGTCTTATTGTGTAAACTTCGATTCTTTCATAGTGAATTCAGTTTTACCTTGAGGATAGCTAGGTTAAATCCTCCCTAGGTTTTTTACCGGTTTGGTTTTCCTGGGTCATCAGATCTTTGTGTTATTTATTTTCCGCTGCTTTACTGTTTTTGATTATTTGTGTTAACCTAGACTTGTTTAAATTACTAAGTTAATCACTTGGCTAATTCTCTAAGTTAATCTGTTGGGTTTAAGGGGTCTAAACGAACTGACAAAAACAATGCACGTCTTTCTTCTACCTTTTTGCTTAATCTGTGAGAAAACCCAATGGCTTCACAATTTAGATCTCTCATACTTCTCACCCACAATCTCATAAACACCTGATGAGTTCAGATCCCGTAGTCTTCTCATCAAAATCAAGCAAAAGAAGGACAAACAGGTTGGAAATCATTGCTGGAAATTGTTCCCCTCTTCAATCCATATCTATTAAAATATAAAAATTAATCCTAAACCAACACTCTGTTAAGATTTGGAGTTTTCTAAGAGAGGTTATTTATTTGTAGGCAGAGGCGCAAAGCATTGATATGTCTTTTGAAGAAACAATGAAGATCAATAGAGACGCTTAAAGGGAAAGAGCAATCCAAAAAGCTCATTTCCTAGTATAAAGCTCCAAATCCCATCTAAAGCCATTGGGTTCTTATGAGATTTGCCAGAGAGAGCTAAAGCCATCAATGCTTCAGAGATTGGGGGTAAGAAGTTTGAGAGATCTAAAGCATAAGCCATTGGGTTTGTCACGGGTCAGAGAAGAAGATAAGAGTATTTTTAACGCCATTTGCTTATTTTTTTTTAATTTGATAGGTGGCTTAATTTCAAGAGGAGAACCTAATATATTGTACGTAAGGTACTGTATCTAAATTTTTCCCTTCGGAAAAAACTGATACTAAAGCATACCAAATTTTAATTGAACTAGAAAATTAATGTCAACACACACACATATTTTAAGTAAAACTTATAATAATCAAAATTAGGCAACCAGGTTTTAGACTTTGGGAACATGTATATCGACTCAAAATCTTATATTGTGAAAGAAACGGAACTAGAAGTTAGAATCTTGTGGTGCTTTGGACGACTAGAACAAGTGGAAAGATGATTTGGGTAATTAATATGGAAAAACCTCAATTTATGGCGCTTTCCGATCATGCGAGGTGTATCACAATCTTGTATTTTTCACTACCATGATTTCTTACCGTTCAAGTTTGTGCAAATAAAGATCACTGTAACAGATTTCAAAATTTCTAGGATTACTACAATAGAAAGGCAAGCAAGGCGTTTGTAGAAGTTATGATAGTTAGCCTAATTGTATAGAGGTTTTGTAAGTAGACTAATGTTTTTATAGTGAGTTTTCTGTAAGACCAAAACCTCAAAGTGTTTTTCCATTGAAGAGTAGTGGCGGAGTCAAAAAAATTTTCTAGGAAGGCCAAACTAAACATAATAAAATTCTTAAGAGTGTTTTTTATAATGATTTTTTTTTAATTTTTAAAAAAGAAATTTTTTTCATAAGATAGTTCTTGATTAATAAGATATTCAATGAAACAAAAATATATAAATATAATAAACTGGATGCTTATCAAATAATTAAATTTTATGCACTAGTTATATATTTATTTAAAAAAACATATAAATAATAAATTGTATGCTTATCAATCAAACAAAACAAATTAAATAAATTAATGAAACCTTAAAATTTAGCTGTAACTCACAAATGGATTCAATTTGCTAACACATTAAGCTAACACATTAAACAATCCAGTGATCTACAGCTACACGCCAAGCAAAGAAAAAAGCAAAAACAAAACAAACAAAACACAAAAAAAATTATATTTAATATTATTTAAACATTACAAGTGCAAGCCAACTGTAAAACACAAATCAATGCACATCTAACAAAAGAAGTATTTCATTTTTTTTTTAGATATACACGGCTATTCACTTTAACATACATGATAGTATGATACATCCCACTCCCACCCAACTAAAACATAAACAAAGACAAAGAAAGAGCACTTATCCAAGAAAAAGACAAAGAAAGAGCAGAGAGAGATCTACAGAGAGCAATTGAGCAAGAAAGAAAGAGAGTCAGAAACAGATATCAGTGCCGATTGATTTGGACGGAGCCGGCGCCAGTCATCGAGTGGAGGCTGGAAGCAGCTCGTGGTGGAGACAACGGCAAAAGGTTTTTTTTTTTTTTTTTTTTTTCTCTCTCTTCTCTTTAAATGGCAGGTATATGTGATACGTTAAAGCAAAAAAGCCGGTTTTTTCTTCTTTTTTTTCATATTTTTTTCATTACTGGAGGAGCACTTCTAATTGGAAGATAAATTTTTTTTTTTTAATATAAGATTGGATTATATTCTGGCATAATTTAAGAGTATATACGTATGAAACTATCTCTTAGAGACTTAAATTTTAATAATTGCTCTCCATACTTCACAAGCATTTATACTTAAATGTGACCATCGCACCTCTTGCTATGATAGTATTGGAAGATAATTCTTGATTAGCAAAGAATTTACTTAAACTTTAATAATTGCTCTCCACACTTCACTAGCATTTATACTTAAATGTGACCATCGCACCCCTTGCTATGATGGTATTGGAAGATAATTCTTGATTAGCAAAGAATTTTTTTTTTTTTTTTTGTCTTTTTTTCTTTTTGGGATATTTTTCAACGAGAATTAATATAACCAAGAGTATATTTTACATTCTCAAAATCTAGGGGAGGGGGGGGGGGGGGGGGAGTAAGTATAATTTATCGTTGATTACAGAAAATTTAGAAATTTACTAGTATTATTTATGGATTCAAACTCTCTAGATTTGGTATTTTATTAATAGATTTTTTTAAATCTTAACCACACTTTAATGAGTTAATGATTTAGATTTTATCATGTCAACATTTCACTAACAATATTTTTAAAATAATAAAATAATATTATAAACAAAATAATTAAAATTATTATTAATAAAATGCTGACATAAAAAAATTTAAATTATTAAATCATTAAAGAATAGTTAAAATTTAAGAAAATTTGTTTAGTAAAGTACTCCAAGAAATTTAGAAGTTCTGAATAAAAGGATTTTTGAAATCTCTGTTTCCTTTTACTACTTTCATCATCATTGCATTAGATATTTTTTTTTTTTTTGATAGAATTATTGCATTAGATTTGGTATTTGATATTTGTAGTTTATATATTGCTTCTATTAGAATTCATAATAAATTTTTGGAATTATATTAGATTATCCCAGTGTTGCACTTGTACATATATCGTATGATTCAATTGGTTAGTTTTTAAAATAAAATACTATCAAAAGGTTCATCTGTCACAAACTTAATATATAGGGGTTAATTATTCAAATTTAAAGATTGGTAAACAAATTGACACTGACATCATAGATCAAGGGTGGTATCTATAAACCCTTAACTTTTTGATCTCATTAAAAGGTTATAAAGGCTACGCCAGAGTGAGATCTAGGTATTCAACTTGATGCAATAGCTCTCAATGCAGAGATTGAGAGTTGAAAAAAAAAAAAATTTATCTCGACTATTGAATGCACAAAGTGAGAAAAAGTTAAAAAGCGAAAATAACAAAAAACAATTTTGGGTGGGGAGGGGATAATTGCACTAAGTGCACACGATCCTATCTGCTACATCCGACCTTTTTATTTCTATTAGAAAAAATTATTTCACTTGATGTAGTAGCTCTCAAGGTCCATCTGGATATCGTTTATTTTGTTGAAAATTGAAAATACTGTAGCAAAATAATTTTTAAATGTGTAAATAGTGTCGTAAGACCCATTTTTAATGAAAAAGTTGTTAAAAAGTGAAGTTTGTAGATCTCGGAACAGTGTACTGGACCTACTGATGTGCACTGTCCACCGCTTATTTTGCTAGTGTGAACAGTGCACTGACAGAAATGCCGGTCTCAAAAAAAAAAAAAAAAAAAAAAAAGGCCAAACGCCAAAACGCAGGATTCCTAATGCTATCCAAATGCTCATTCAATAGCTGAGATTGAGAGTTGGAAAGATAAAAAAAAAATATCTCGACCATTGAATGAACAAAGTGAGAAAAAGTTAAAAAGTGAAAGTAGCAAAAAACAATTTGTGGGTGGGAGGGTATAATTGCACTAAGTGCACACGATCCTATCTGCGACATCCGACCTTTTTCTTTCTATTAAGGTGTTTACTTTGTCTATACTGTTTTTTTTTTTTTTTTTTTACATATTTTATTGGCAATGAAAGAAAATCTTGAAACCGAATGATTGAAATTAATTAATTAGATTTTCATTTTCGTTAACGAACAGAAGAACTGCCTTCTATTTGTCAATTGTAATAACTAATAAGCATGACTGATTATGCTACTTCCATATGAAAATTGTCTCTATTGATCTGCCCCCTCTTCCTCCCTAATATTAAATAAAATCTTCTTAGGCACCAACTACTGCTTTCCATTTTTTGGGGTCACCAAGGAGAATTAATAAACATTACGCTTCTTACATACCAAGAGATAGTTTCTTCAGATACATCAAGAGCTAAACATTAGAGAAACATCAGGGTGGGTTGCTCAGTTGCTTTGAAGACCAAAAACTCTCATATCGATTGCACTCAGTGGCGGCTTTACACGTATGTCAGGGTGTTCAGACTTGAAAAAAAAAATTATATATTGTACATAATTATTTTTAAATTAACTTGTTTTATCTACCCTATAAAAAAATATTGAATACTTCACTTGAGAATCTTAGGGCCTGCTTGGTTTAAGCAAAAATTGGTGTACTTTATATTCATTTTAAGTTTTCCGTGGGATTCACCACTAAAAAAACTTGTTTGGCTTTGTATTTGTATTTAGTTTCCCTTTTTAGTATCCAAAAAAATAGGATTTGAATACAAAAACTGAATACAATTTTTTGGTGTTTTCATTTTCTTGAAAATGAATACAATAGCATTTTAGTAAAAAAAAAAAAAATTGTGGGGCCCATAACACTGACTTGTCCCATCAAAAAACACACTCCTTCAATTGTGTTGAATTTTTAATTGAAAAATATAAAGTGCAAAAAAAAAAAAAAAATCAAAAGCTAGACTAGAGAAAATAATGCCAAACATGAAATGGGTTGGGTAGAGAAAATGGACATAGGATTTGAGAAATAAAAATTGAGTTCAGAAAATGGAAAGAGAAAATGGATCTGCCCCAATGGTAACCAAATAGGGCCTTCAGAATTTGGATTCAACAAAAATAGAGTAATACTATGTTCACAATATTTTTACAAAAAATTTATAGCAAATTTAGGTAGCTAGCTATTACTAGTTATAAATTGGGCTTACCATTGAAATCGTTTTTTTTATCTATTAATAACAACTTACCACCTACGATTTACTATAAAATTTTTGCAAAAATATTGTGGACATAGCATGTCTCACAAAAATAATCTTTGCCCCCCAAATATAATCCTCACCCCTTAAACAAAAAAAAAAAATAATAATAATAACTTATATAAAAACAATAAAAAATTAGCCCATATAACAAAAAAAAAATCATACAAGTACAAGATTAGGCCAATACAACAACAAATGAACAACATATTCAACAAAAAGCTCATTAAAAAACAAAAAATAAAAACCCCTAATCATTCAGAATTGTAACTCATTCAACCCATTCTATAGAAATAATCCATAATTTCTTTTCTTTTCTTTTTTCCATAAAAATGGTACCTACAAGAGATATACTGTGGCTGTGAGTTCTCCTCAATGTCACTGATAATTCTACTCTTCTCAACTTTGCAGTCACAACATGTATCATCTCTCCATATTTTTTCTATGTCATTATTTCAAACTTTCTTTCACTTTATTACTCTAATCTCAGCATTCACACTTCTCACTTTATCTCTCAACAATTTCTTTTTGCTTTTTCATTTTGTTAGTAGAAAAAATTGTAAAAGTTCATATATTTATGTTTTTTTTTTTAAATGTCAATATATTCAAATTCTTTTTTTATTAAATTTTTTATAATTTAAAATTTTAAAATACTATCCTGAAAATTATGGTTATGTTAACGGGTATTTTTAGAGCAATTGTAATAAACCATATTAAAAAAAATTTAACACTAATTTTATGGAAAATATAAAAAGTTATCAACAATAATAATTGCTTTATTATTTTCCTATAAAAATATTTCTAAAAATAGTTTCTAAACTAATACTCTTAAGGTATTCGTTAACATTTCCTTTATTGTATTTGAAGAGGATAAAATTGGTGTGACGAACGGACCTATTTGAGATGACGGGAGAAAATATATATACCTGATGTGGACGGATCCAGGATGAACGGACATAATGTAGACGGGTTCGAAGTACATGTGTCAACTCCTTATAAATAGAAACGACTTGCGTCTCACGCATAGCTAGGGTATGTGGAATCCTAATAGGAATAAAATCCAAATATAAAGAGGGTTCCGTAATATCCGCCCAATTAATGACAAATCTTATATGAAAAAAATTTCTTTGACAAGGAAAGAAGGTCGGTTCTGCACTACTATTAAAACCTCAAAGGCTCTCACAAGTAAAGGTACGCATACTATTTCCCGACTCTGGCACTCTAGGGTTGTGAGCATCTGCTAACTTAACCTTCGAATGGTCTTTGGCCAGTATCACACTGGTACCCTTTCAAGGTATTTCTTGATCTGTGTTTTGCAGGTTGCATCAAGTGTGGATGAGAAAACCTTGTAACTTACTAACGATATTTGGAGCATCATCAGTATTAAGCTTATGCTACAATTCCAGTGACACTGTTGGCTTCCTTGCCTTGGGACACCAAAGTTATAACTTAAAATTTTGAGGGAAAAATACCCACACACCACCTGAACTTTAAACTAGTGTCCATTATACCTTCTTAAACTTTTATTTTGGCCAATTTACTCATTAAACTTCACATATTTGCCAATTCATTGCATCTTTTAGTTTGCTGTCAAAATACTAACAAAATATGCACCTAAAACGCACTTGATGTTAAAATACCAAAACCAATAGTCTGAACCCCAATGGAAGAAGAGAGAGGCACGTTTTGAGTGTAAGAGAGAGATACGGTAAGAACCAACGCATCATCCCTCTCTGGTGCTAGGAATTTTTTTCTTACCTTACGTCATTCTGTGGTCCCACCATGCCTTTCAACAACATTTATGGATCACTGTTTGATAGCCACCATGCCTTAGTTTTGGAACTCTATTTTTTATAATGCACTTGATTTACAAGGCTAGAATGTGGCCAAAATTGGAAATTAATATTGTTTGCCAAACAATATAATTAGTAGGCACTATTATAAAATTATATTTTTTTTACTAACATCTCAAACTCGATTTAGGGCATATAAATCAAGTCTCAAAGACTCAATTTCAGTATTCTGATCACGTCTGATGAGGCGTTTTTCCCACATGGCGTTCACTTGGAAATTGAGTCTTAGAGACTCAATTTATAAGCCAATCAAGTAAAATGTTTTAAGCCTGCATCTTCAGCCTCCTTACACACATGTTCAACTCTCTCATGTACAAACCATTCCCCCCACCCCACCCCACACCACACCACAAAAAATGACTCACCATCACCATTCACCACAAACATCAACAACCACCAAAACCCACATTTTGCCTATCCCACATCAAAATCCACCCACCGCCATAGGGTTTGTAGAAGATCATGACTAAGCAAAACCCACCACAGGCCCAGATCCACGACGAGCAAAACCCAAATCCACGGTGGCAAATCTACGGCGAGTAAAACGTAGGCCCATGGTGGCAAACCCAAAAATGATCCGATCACCACTCCATCTACCACTCCCAACCCAGCCACCGATTTCATCCAATCTGATTTCATCCAAGCCCAGCCAGCCACCACTCCCAACCCACCTACCCAAAATCAAAACCCACCCATCACCCCACCACCATATACACCCCAGCAACCACCAACAAAAAAAAAAAAAAAAAAAAAAATAGCAACCCCAAAGAAGAACAAGCGTCAAAACCACCGATCAGCAACCACTACCTCTTGGATCCATCACCACCACCACCTACATGCAGTCCGCAAACCCAGATTAAAAAAAAAAAAAAAAAAAAGGATTGTAGATCAAGTGAGAGAGGAGAGAGGGGGAGAATTGTGAAAAGGAAAGGAAAGAAAGAGCAGTGAGAAAGGCTTGATAAGCACCTCTGGCATGCATGTCCTAAGTTTACAGGCTTTATTTATTTTTTTGTTTCTTTGTATTTTTTATTCCTTTTCCCCTGTAGGCACTTACATATTCTTGCAAGTAGGGATTTTTTATATTAATTTTCTGGTGGTTGTTTTAAGGAGTTTTTCATGGGCCACGGTGTGAGTGGGAGGTGTGGTTAGGTTGTTTTAAACTCCTCTGATTTTGTGTCTCTTCCTTTTGTACTTTTATACATTAATATATTTCTATCACTTTTGTCAAAAAAAAAAAAAAGATGCAGGACATTTTACTTGATTGGCTTATAAATCGAGTCTTTAAGACTCGATTTCCAGTGGACACCATATGAAAAAAATGTCACATCAGATATGATCAGAACACTGAAATTGAGTCTTTGAAACTTGATTTATAGGCCCTAAATCGAGTCTTTTAAACTCAAAATGTTAGTAATATATATAGTTTGAAAACAATGTCTACTAATTATATTGTTTGACAAACAGTGTTAATTTCCAATTTTGGCCCTAGAATGTCGAAGTTCACTGATGTTTTACCCTTCAAACATTGTGTGGATGAATGCCTTCTGAGTTGTATTTAACAAACGGATCATTCCAACAAGTCCCCATCTAAATTAACAATCTTTACTGACCCAACAAAGAAAACTAACCAAAACCCACCAATCAATTCCAAATCCCAACAACACAAACAAAGAAACTTATCAAAACCCAGATTTTTTTTTTTGGTAAAAAAAAAAAAAAGAAACTAAATATAAATTCCTTCAAACAATAACTAGAAAAAAAGTACGTAGTGATGGTTGTAAATCTCCTACCTGACGGATTGGCCTCTGACGACGGATGTACATGACGGACTCGGCGTGTCGACGGGCTGACCTTCAGTAGTCGACGGTGAGAGGGTCACCCCATGTTGTCACCAAGCACCAAAGCCCGCCTTGCCACGCACGCTTCCTTGGGAAGGTGAATCTTGTCACATACGCTGCTACTCAGCTAGATGGCTTACATAGCACGATTCCCTACCTCCAAGAGGGAAATCGTGCCCAACACGCTAGGCCACCCAGGAAGAGTCTTGCGTCCTACGCTACTCAGGGGCAATTTCGGTACAACGATACCTTCTCCAGTACGCCTCACCCAAAGGCCACTACCACCACTATAAATACCGCCCCACCCTCCAAAAATCGAGGTACGCATACATAGACCCGACTCTGGCACTCTGGAGTTGTGTAAGATACTAACTTAACCATCGGAGGGTCGTTGGCCGGTACCACACCGGTACTTCCCTTTGAGGTTCTTCTTCCTTCTGCAGGACCGTCCGGAACGCGCGCAAGCCCTGCAGCCCACTGGTTTGATTCTTGACATCATCATGTAGTTTGTTTGGGTTTGGAGATCAAAGTCTAGAAGCGCAATCCCTTATGTCCAGATCCATTATAGCCTTCTTAAAATTGAAGCTAATTGGTTTTAGAGATTTGAGATTTTTTTTTTTTTTTTTTTTTTTTGTGTGTGTCTGTGTGTGTGTAAGATGTGGATCCATATATGCTGTTGAAAGGTGAAATAAGAACTCGAATGGCAGGCCAACAATTTCCGACACAGGAGAAGGATGATGCGATAGTTCTCATCATTTCTCTCTCTTACACTCAAAACGTTTCTCTCTCTACTTCCATTGGGGTTTAGACTTTTGGTTTTGGAATTTTAACATCACATGAGTTTCAGGTGCATATTCTGTTAGTATTTTAACAGCAAACTAACAGATATAGTGAATGGGCAGATGAGTGAAGTTTAAGAAGTAAATTGGCCAAAATAAAAATTCAGGAGGTATAATGGCCACAGTTCAGGGGGCTATTTGGACATTTTCCCCAAATTTTGATAATAAAGTGAACAGGGAATTTAAAATTTTAGCCCCTTGCGAGATACACACACACATGTCTTCAGCAAAAATAAAATAAAGAAAAAGGATCAATATGTCATATAACATTTTTTTTTTTTGGTACAAAATTTGACCACAAACTCGGTTATAGCCTAAGGCTACAACTTCAATTAATATTTTTTATTAGATATGAATTTTCACAAATTTATTGTTGGATTATATTTTTTTTTCTTATATTTTTCATATTTGTAAAATTTTCGAAACATCAAAAATCAATGGACAAAGTTCAGTTATAAAATTGGTTGTAGTCTAAGATTACAACCTTACTCAATATCTTTTTATTGGAGGTGAATTTTGACAAATCTATCATTGGATTACATGTTCTTCTTATATCTTTCATATTTGCAAAATTCCTAGAAAATTAAAAATCAATAACTATGTCATCAATAAATTATTTAAAATGCAAGGTCATGTAGTTTAAAATTGTGTATAAAATATTAGCTAATAAATCATATAGTAAATAATATCTGATTGACACAAAATTTGATGTGTATTAAAAGTATAAAGAACATGCAATTCAATGGTCAGATTTTCAAAATATGGAGTAATGTTTATTTTATTGAACAAGGTTGTAGCCTTAGGCTACAACAAATTTTGTAGCTAAACTTTGTCAAGTTATGTCATCAATCAAATGTTTAAATGTTTAAATTTTTGTAATTTAAAATTATGCATAAAAATTAAGTTTATGAATCGAAAAGAAAATAACATCCAATTACATGAAATTTAACATAAGTGTTAAAAACATAAATAACTTATAATCTGACCGATAGTTAGATTTTCAACATATGTAATTATGCTAATTTTTTTAGTGGGAGTTGTAGTCTTAGGCTACAACCAAGTTTGTAATCAAACTTTATCTTTTTCTTTAGTGCTCTCGGCGTAGCTCATTAAAAATATTGGAAGTATATGCCCTCAAATTTAGATAAGCAAATCCCTTTAGCAAAGGCAAATTTCTATTTGTTTTCAAATAAAAACCCTTAATTTAAGATGTTTAATAATTTCCAATAGTTTTTTTATGGGAATAATTTCCAATAGATAAACTATTGTTATGTTTCAATATTGTGCAATTTCCAATTTATTTAACAAAAAAAAAAAACTTAATTTAAGATGTTTGATGATATTAATTGTGATTAATGTAAAAAAAAAAAAATTCAAATTTCTTGGATTGATTTGATGAAAGAAAACATTTATCTTGAGTTATGCTGACTTGATGCAAACCATTTTTAGAATGAGAAATATGTAGTGCTACGTAGGTATTGATTTAAACCCCGCCAAACTTAAATTAAGGTTTAATAATCAATTAAGTCGTGATCCTTTGATTCAGGGAAGTCGGTGGAGAGTGGGGAATGGAGCAATGATCAATATTTGGCAATATTTGATGCCTCTTCCTTTCAATCGAGATGGAAAGTGACTCTTATTGATTCTATTTTTTAATATGATTGCCCCCAGATTTTCTGATTTGGACGAAAAATAAGGCTAGAATTTTCACAGTCCGCAGTGCCTATTTTCTCCAAAGAGAATTGGAGGAAGCCTCCACTGGAAACACGACATCAACTTCTAGTTCTGGTCGATTGCACTCTTTTTGGAACAACATTTGGTCTTCATTAATCCCCCCCAAGATCAAATGCTTCATTTGGAGAGCTTGCACTGATAGTCTTTCTCTTTGCACCAAGCACTTTGATAGACATATCTCCAGCTCTTTCCCTTGTGTGCTCTGTTCTGATGCAGCTGAATCATGCAGTCATCTTTTTTGGGAGTGTTCCTTTGCTCAAGCCGTTTCGTTTCAAGCTTATTTTGGAACTCTTTCAAACTTCCTCTACATACTCAGTTTGAATATATCATGGATGCTGCCATTCATAAGTTACATTCTCCTGAATTTGAAATCTTGTGTATGGCATTTTGGATGATCTATAATTGTTGTAACAAACTCATTCTTGAAAGCAAATCTCCTTGTTCTGTTGGTCTGTGGTCTTGAGCTTCGGTGTATGCACTGGAATTTATTGAGACCAACAAAATTGGCTCTACTATACTGAAGCACCTGTTAATAAATGGTCTCCTCCCTCAGATTCGTCATTTAAATTGAATCTTGCTTTATCTCAATCTAAGTCCTTGTCCTCTGTTGGTGTGGGTTTCCTCATCCGGAATTTAAACGGAGAAGTTATGGTGGCATCGCGTGAGCGAACCTGCAAGTAACTTCACTCTCTTTGGATAGCAGCTTCTGTTATGCAAAAGGCTCGTGTTCTGTCCAAACACCTGATTTTCCAATGTCATCGTTGAATGCAATTTTGCTAAATTGGTGGATTTCCTTAACTCTAATATGGATTTGTTTGTGGCTTTTTGGATTTTGGAGGATATTAAGCTTATTTGTGAATAATTTGTTACTATATCCTTCGTTTCTGTTCCTTTAAGATGTAATCGTACCGTTCTAGCTCTTGCTAGTGCTACAAAGGAGAATGAGGAAGCTATTGTTTGATTAAAAGAATGCCCCTCATTTCTCTTTCCCATTGTACAGAGTGATATTGAATGAATAAAGTCTACTATCATTTCTTATAAAACTTATAAAAAAAAAATGCTAATATATCAATTAACATTAAGTTTATGTAATTAACCATTTGATGTAAGCATGGATACCAACATATGCATGGATAAACACATTGTAGCACATAAAATGTAAGACCCTTTAGACAATACCACAAGATAACATCAAATATGTTATCAAAGAGGAAAACTTGAGAATTGAGCGGAAAATACTCTCTACGGCACCACCACCAAAAACGATCTACTAGAATAGATAGTTGCAGTACAAATTACACTCACAACCCTCCAAGTAATGCAGTATTCTTGTACTCAAACCCTCTAAACTCCTATTCGCAATTTACTTCTCGAGTCATTTCTCTACTCTAGCAACCAAATCCATAATTGAGCTCAAATTGCATTTTCAAGCCTCCATGGCTAATTTGTGGTGGCTCCTCCCAACAACACTCACAACATTGATATGGATATGGGTGTGAAGGATCTAATCTCCTCATAAATTTGGCTATAGTGAGAGGGACAAAGTAGAGAGAATGGGTAGGTGTTTAGCTCTCAATTTTTGCTAGGTTTCTCTCAACGTTCATATGGGAATTAAGGTTTAAATTTTGGGAAATGAGGCTTATAAATGAAGGGTAAAGGTTGAAACAACAAGAAAGTTTGTAATTAATTTCTCTCATGTTCAGATTATTTCGGTTGACCAAGGGTCCAGTCAAGGTCAGGTGAAATCCTTCCCAATTAATTTTCAAATGCTTGACACGTGCTAGTTTTGCAGGACCGTGAATCCAATTCGTTTGATTGAAACTCGGCCAAAATTGGGAATTAAGCTCGTTTTCCAAACAATATAATTAGTAGGCACGGTTTTAAAAGTATATATTTTACTAACATCTCGAGTCTCAGAGACTCAATTTTGGGCTATAAATCGAGTCCCAAAGACTCGGTTTTCATGGTCTGATCACGTCTGATGTGGAACTTTTTCCACGTGGTGTCCACCTGGAAATCGAGTCTCTAAGACTCGATTTATAAGCCCTTTACAGTTTTAAGCACATAGGCCATTACACCTTCTCATCTCATCAGGAAAAAAAAAAAAAAAAGTAAGGACGAAGACCAAAAACTTACCCAGAAGAACAAAACCCAAAAGCCCAGAAGAACAAGGAAGCACCTAGCAAAGAGGACAAAGTCCAAAAACCAAGAAGAACAAGGAAGCACCCAGAAACAGAAACACACCTTCTCATCTCATCAGAGAAGAAAGAGAGAGAAAAACTCACCAAGCAAAACAGTTAAACCAAAAATTTTGAAAAAAAAAATAAAGTTACAGAGAACTAATCCACCAAGAAAACCCATTCTACTCAGCTTTTTCAACCCACGGCAACCCACGACGATCTGAACCTGACCCACAGCTAGCCACAACCACCAATGACCACCAACGGCCACCCATGCCCCACGACCACACACGGCCCATGCCGATCTGAAGCCACCCACTCCGATCTCGATCTTCAACAGCGATCTAAACCCAACCCATGGCTAGCCACGAGCATTGAAGACCACCAACGGCCACCCACACCCCACGTCCACACACGGCCCACACCAAGCTAAAGCCACCACCCACGCAGGTCTGAAGCCACTCCAATCTAGATCTTCGTAGTTTCTAGAGTTTTTTTTTTTTTTTTTTTCTCTCATTCTTCTCTGATGAGATGAGAAGGTGTGTTTCTGTTTTTGGGTTTTTTTTTTTTCCCCTCTTTCTTCTCTGATGAGATGCGAAGGTGTAAAGGTTGTGTGCTTAAAACATTATAATTGTTTTGTTTATAAATCGAGTCTTAAAGACTCAATTTCCAAGTGCACACCACATGGAAAAAATGTCACATCAGACGTGATCAAACCATAAAAATTGAGTCTTTATGACTCGATTTATAACCCAAAATCGAGTCTCTGAGACTCGAGATCTTAGTAAAATATATACTTTTGAAACTGTGCCTACTAACTATATAATTAGGAAAATGAGCTTAATTCTCAATTTTGGCCATTGAAACTCCTTTTGCAGCAACTTCAATTTTCAGCACTAGAACGTAACCCAATTACAAATAGACCCACATACAATATAATACAATATTTTTTTAATGTTGATTACACGAAATTTTTACATGAAATATGCCAACACAAAATATATCCTATCACAGAAAATACTAATATATTTTGAATTATCTTTAGATTTTAATATTCTTGACATTTAGCTTGGCTTGTGAGTGCATTTCAATTTTGGTGCTTAAATACAGAATGGCCTAGGAAGTTGCTCCAACCATGACTTTCACTAGAAGAAATATCTAATGTAAAGTCACTCGAAGTGGCCGGCCCAAAACTTTCTAATTTGAGTATTGGACTCTAGTAATCCTGTCCAAGATATATTTTCATTTGCATCAAGTGATAAGGAGGTCCAGCAATGCAGAATATATTTATTGGTGTCCCCCACTTGATGGGTTCTAATAGCCAATCCAAATGGGATTTGAAGTTGAAAATCAAGAGGAATAATTTCAATTACCACTTCAAGCACAATTTGCTCCAAATCCAAACTCTGAGAAAGATGTAACTACTTTGTAAGTATGCATCTGAATGAGTGAAAGGAATATGGTAACTTATAGGGAACATTGAACTGAAGAAAAAGAAAACTTGTACATAATAGTCAATAGAGATCATAATTGCAAGAATTCTAATCCACATAACCAATCTCCCAAATAAGTAGGTATTAGCTTCTTGCAAGCTCGTAAACATACTACAACATTCAAATCAATGTTACACAATCAGGACATGTAGGTCTCTAATACATTGAATATCTACATCTTTTCTCTCACAATCTGTAGGGCACACAACAATGATGGGTGTCCACATATTGTGAAAATGAGGATGCATTGATCAACACATGAGAAAATTATTGAATCAAGACAGAAATACCAGTTATTGCAACTCTTGTCCCTCCTTAAAGCCTTCTCCCTCCTCCTCAGCCCCATCCTCTGTGCAAGGGCCATATGTCCAACTACATACAAGGAAATAAAGCAAATTGAAAAAGCTCATTATAGCAAGAAGCCAATAGTAATAGTCATAGTGACCCTTGTTAATGTATTTTGAAACCCACCTCTCTTTTCCCCCTCTTGAGGTAAGGTTATCAACAGTGGTCTGAATAAGACTGGCTAATAAGCTTGCCACAGCTATTCCTAGTCCTAATAGAGCAGTAGCAATGCTTGACATACTCTTAGGGAACTCTAAGTAATAAAACTCTAATTCGCCTATTGCGTTAAAGGCTTCAGCTAATCCAAGCAAGCAATGTTGTGGCACAAGCCAGAAGGCAGACATGTCCAAAACTGCATTTGGATTGTTAATAAAACCTTGCTTGATTGCTTTTCTACATCTAATATTCTCAACCATTGCAAAAACTACCAAGGCCATGCAAGAGAGGAATGTCCCAATTCCAATTCTTTGAATTGCACCAAGCAGTACTGGTTTCCCTATGATTTTTGATGCCGAGGGAAGGATTACTCGGGCATAGAGAGCAACCCAAATTGCTAGAGTAATGACGATAAAGAGCCCAAAAGAGGTTGCTGGAAATTCAAGGCTTGAAGTGATGTGTCTGTCCAATGATTTTGCTTGGAGCAATGGGAATGAGCTCTGTCTGAAGCTTATTGCCACCATGATCCCTAGAGACCACAAGGGTATTACCTTAATAAGAGCATTTAGCTCTTCTACTTCCTCTATTGCACAGAGACACCAAGGATTTGAAGCTGATCCGTCTAGGGCTATGTCTAATTTAGGATCCCTAATGATGCAAGCTTTATTTAAACACCTAACAAGAAAAAACCAATGAAGGGTTACTACAAAATTTTTTGCATAAAATAGGCCTACAAGATGATTATGTTGACATTACCTTATTTTCTCAGTTGGTGCAATGAGACACGAGTTCTTTCCGCGATGATACATTTCACTTGAGCTCTTATTAAGGATTGTGCAATAACTTGTGCAAAACTAGTGATCAAGCTTTTCTTATCTTTCTGCTTGACATAGAGAGGGGAAGCAAGGAAAAAGGAGACTGTGGAGATGAACATACGTATCACTGGAATTCCAAAACCCACTTTCCATCTGAAATGATCTTGAATTAGAACAATAAATGTCACGGCCAGCATGATAGAAATAGCTTGGGAAGCATAGTACAAACCAATGAAGCTTCTCAAGACCCTTGCATTTCTGGGGTTATCACCTTTGGCCAACTGATCTGTTCCAAATGATAAGGAACATGGCAGAATGCCACCAGCTCCAATAGACAAGACAGAAAATGATGATACTAGGAGAGCCATTTGGGCTGTTGTCGCAGATTTACAGCTGCCTTTTAATTGGTCACATAGAGGGGGCTTTGCTTGTGGAATCATGGCTATTAACCAAAGAAGTACTGTACCCTAAAACAATGACAAAATTAATGTGACTTTCCTTGATACAAACTCAAGGCCTTTTTTTCTTTTGTTTTCTTTTGACTTGTTAATCCTAGTAGTTGACCATGGACTTCATTAAACACATATTAGCATCAACATGAGAAGTTTACTGCATCTATTCATACATATTCCTTGCACAATTGATAATGTTCCATAGTTTGTATTATTAATTTGATTGTGTCTTCTTCTTGCAAAATGTTATTACATGCACTTTATATGCATGACAGTACAAGTACCCCAAAAAACCATGTATCAAAGAGAAGTTTCTAATGCATCAATTTCTTTACCCTATTTCCAAGCGTGCAGAAGGCGATAATGACAATAGCAACTCAGAAAAACAGGGAACTCCTAATGACCTGGTATCCCTATTTGCTCATGGCTTATGCAGATAGTTCCTACACACATCCTTATCTCGAGTCTCGACTATTTTTTTTTTAAATTAAAATACAGTTGTGACAATTATGTGCACAAGTTATTGCAAATAACAGATCCCCAAATTTATTTTGTGCATAATAATGAATAGTAAAGCTCCGATTACCACTCTTGACACCAACAAAATGATCAAATAAATGTAAATATTTCTTTTCAAAATGTCCCCCATTCCTTCAAGCAATGAAAAATGAAAATTTGAAGTAATCATAGTCATAGATGTCTAGGAACAGTATATCTTCTAATTGAAATTTATAATAAAATAGGTGTGCTTAGATCATAACTAGACCAGCCAAAGCCAAAG
Organism: Lithocarpus polystachyus; assembly: GCA_033629205.1. Lineage (NCBI taxonomy): Eukaryota > Viridiplantae > Streptophyta > Magnoliopsida > Fagales > Fagaceae > Lithocarpus > Lithocarpus polystachyus. The sequence continues at coordinate 24,302,991 of CM066166.1, read as the reverse complement.
TTAGACTGCAAAAATCACATGGATCAAGTATCTCTCACAAACAACTTTCTTCTTTCTTTTTTAAGATTTGCAAATCCCAAATACAAGGACTATATATATGAGTTGTCTACAGAAAAAGGACAATATATTCACTTAATTATTGAATTCGGAAGATTAAAGCAATGCCCCAAAAGAAAAAAAATAAAATGGAAGATAAAGATACTAGCACGCTGACTATGGAACCTAAGCCAATGGTGAGGAAGCGCCCTAGATAAGAATTCGAGAGGAAAGCCCCCAAGATAGGCATGAAATTGGAGGCAGCTGCCCATAAATGGAGGATGTTGCTCCCTTTGGTTAATCCCAGGTTGTACTCTATCATCAAATATACTATCATGTTTGGAATTAGCCTAAAGCTTGCGACTCTCTCAAAAGACTCATTTGCTGCAATGAATAATGAAGAACATCATATATATTTATGAACTTCTAAAAAATCAGTAAAATCTCGTAAACCCAGTTCACATTCTAAAAGAAAACAAAGTCTTTAACGTTTGCATGTTACATAATACATGTTTACCTATAATGAAAGGCATGGTTATAATGCCTCCCTTTTGTCTTCTTTTTGGAACTTGATGGGTTGTTAGAGTACTTTCTAAAGAGGGTAAAATTATGAATATGACGGATCTATCTAAATGAACATGATGGTGCTAGACCAGGATGTTAATAGTGGACGGATACAAGGTGCATAAGCGCAATGTGGACGGATCTCAAGGTCACGTGGCATCCGCATGATTTAAGTGGCCTCCAAGTAATCTTAAATGAAAACAACTTGCATCTCATGTACAACCCTAATCAATAAGAGTCCCAATATAAATAGAATCCTAGCATGGGAAGAATCCCGTAATATATTCCCATTAATGGTGCTCTTCTCCATAAGGAAAAGACTTCTTACGCAAGAAAAACAGAGGTCGGTTCAATGCTACTATAAAAATCTAAAGGCTCTCAGATAACAAGGTACGCATAATTCTCCCAGCTCTGGCACTCTGGAGTTGTGAGCATTTTCTGACTTAACCTTCGGAGGGTCTTTGGCCAGTACCACACCAGTACTCTCCTAAGGTCTTTTTTTTTTGTGTTGCGCAGGTTGTTTCGAGCACGTGAGGGCCTTGTAGCTTATTGATAATCTTTCGGTATCATCAGTTAGCGCCGTCTGTGGGAACACACAAGGAAAAGCCATACTCCACACTTCTTGGACGAAAAGTTGCATGGTACTTATGCGTTCGATGGCAACCATCACAAACTATCAGGGGGACGAACCACGCACCATGGCTCTTGAAAGGCAGGTTCAAACCCTCGCAGCAGCAGTAATAGAACGCCGTACCAAGCCGAACCATGGCCTAGAGGAGCAATTGCACCATAAGGATGCAGCACTCAACACCCAAGAGGAGGACCAGGAGGCTAGCAGTGCCAAGAAAATAGGTTAAGAGGGGCTAGAAGGAAGCAACGCCCCAAGCAAGCCAGAATGGCAGGCACGAGCCGTCCATCAGCCGCAGATCTGATTCCACCTCACATGGTTGCAGAGATGCAGATGATGAGGAAGTGCATGGACTTCATGATGAACGCCCTCAGAGGACGGGTGTCTAGCGACCTTGATGACCTGGTTCATCGAATGGACTCCCCATTCACCGCGTCCATCAATTCATTCCCCCTTCCACCAAAGAACCATATGCCGCAGGTGGAAAGCTATGACGGATCTAAAGATCCATTGGATCATCTGGAGTCCTTCAAGACATTGATGCACCTACAAGGGGTAGCAGACGAAATCACGTAACGAGCCTTCCCTACAACGTTAAGGGCTCCGCAAGGGTTTGGTTCAGTAGGTTGACACTCGGCTCCATCAATACCTTTAAAGAGTTAAATGATCAGTTTGCCTCACACTTCATCAGGAGACACAGGTACAAGAAGTCCACTGCGTGCCTGATAAGCATTACGCAATGGGAAGACGAGACACTAAGGTCTTACATAGCCCGTTTTAACAAGGAGGCACTCTCGATCGATGAAGCTGATGATGAAATACTCGTTGCCTCGTTCACAAACGAACTACGGAAGGGTAAGTTTCTATTTTCCTTCTATAAGAATGACTCGAAGACTATGTCGGATGTGCTTTACAGGGCAAGAAGTTGCGCTGTTAGCTCGAAAGGAGAAGCCCTTCAAGAAGAAGGAAAGACAGGAAGACGTAAGGCAGGACAGGGGGCGAAAGATGGCCAGGACAAGAGAAAGGCGAGATGACAGGCGCTCAAAACCCCCTACTGGGAGGTTCACAAGCTTCACCCCACTGACAATCCCGATCGACCAAGTCTTGATGCAGATCAAAGATAAAGGGACCCTAACATTCCCAAGCAAGCTGAAGGGAGACCCTAATAAAAGGTCTAGAGACAAGTACTGCCACTTCCACCGAGACCACAGCCATGACACGGCCGACTGTTACAACTTGAAGCAACATATAGAAGCTCTCATTAGAAAAGGAAAGTTGCAAAGGTTCGCCAGCAAAGAAAGAGCGGACCCACCACAAGAGTAGGTTCCTCGACGAGAAAATGAGTGTCCAAGGCCTGCGATAGGGGACATAAAAATGATTGTGGGGGGCACTACGACCTCTAGTTCATCAAGAAAAGCTCGAAAGACTTACCTCAGGATAGTTCAAAATGTCCAGCTAACGGGCTTCGTCCCGAAGATGACGCAGGTCGACAACCCGGTTATCGAATTCTTAGAAGAAAACGCATGGCATCTACACCACCCGCATGACGATGCGCTCATTGTCAACATACAGGTCAGAGACAACAACACACATCGGGACCTGGTCGACAACGGAAGCTCCGCCGACATCCTCTACTACTTAGCATTCCAGCAGATGAGGATTGACAAGAAACGGCTGGTCCCAACCAATGCCCCACTTGTAGGTTTTTGAGGAACTAAGTATACCCCCTTAGCACAGTCACCCTACCTGTCACGGTTGGCGATTATCCTCAACAAATTACTAAAGATGTTACGTTTCTTATCGTCGATTGCTCGTCCGCTTATAATGCCATCCTCGGACGACCAACCTTCAACTCGTGGAAGGCCGTAACTTCGACCTACCACTTGATGATCAAGTATTCTACGGAGTACAAAGTAAGAGAAGTATGTGGAGATCAGGTCGCTACACCAGAATGTTACATAGCAATGATGGAGATGGACGACCATATGCAGACAATGAGCATTGAAGAACAGCGAACGATGGTAGAGCCCATTGAGAGACTTGAGGAAATATCCCTCAATGACTCCAGGCCAGATCAAACAATGCGAATTAGCACCCTCACCAGCCCAATGGTCCGCCAGGCACTTATGTCATTTCTAAGAAAGAATCAAAACGTCTTCGCCTAGAGCCGTGAAGACATGTCCGGAATTGACCCTTCAGTTATGGTGCACAGGTTGAATGTGTCACCCACTTTTCCACCAGTCTGCCAAAAGAAACAGATATTTGCCCAAGAACAAGACCAAGCTATCACGGAAGAGGTCCGCAAATTATAAGAGGCAAGCTTCATCAGGGAAGTATACTACCCCAATTGGCTCGCGAATATGGTGATGGTAAAAAAATCCAACGGAAAGTGGAGGATGTGCGTAGACTTCACAGACCTGAACAAAGCATGCCCGAAGGATAGCTACCCTTTCCCACGGGTTAACACCCTAGTAGACTCTACGGCTTAACACCAGTTGCTGAGCTTCATAGACGCCTTTTTAGGCTATAACCAGATCAAAATGGAGGTGGCAGACCAGGAAAAGACTTCGTTCGTTAACAGCCAAGGCCTCTTCTGTTACAAAGTGATGCCATTCAGCCTCAAGAACGCGGGAGCGACATATCAAAGGCTTATAAACAAGATGTTCGCACATCAGATTGGAAGAAATTTCCAAGTATACGTAGACGATATGCTAGTAAAGAGCCGGAGGGAGGACGATCATTTGGAGGATCTCAAGGAAACTTTTAGCGCCCTTCGCTCTTACAACATAAAGCTCAACCCGGGCAAGTGCGCATTTGAGGTGACGACAGGAAAGTTCCTAGGGTTCATGGTGTCCCAAAGAGGTATCGAGGCCAATCCGGACAGAATCCGGGCCATATTGGAGATGGCACCACCAAAGAATGTGAAAGAAGTGCAGAGCCTCAACAGCAAGATAGCTACTCTAAACAGGTTCGTGGCAAGAGCAACAGATAAATGCTTGCCTTTCTTCCACACGCTAAAAAAGTCCTTTGAGTGGACAGTCGAGTGTCAGCAGGCATTTGAGGACTTGAAGGCCTACCTTTCATCCCCACCGTTGCTGAGTCCCTCAAAACCAAGGGAAGAACTGTTCCTTTACTTAGCTATATCCTCGACTGCCGTCAATGCGGCCTTGATTAGAAAAGAAGTTAAAGTGCAAAAGCCCGTATACTAGACCAGCCAAGCACTCCATGGCGCAGAAGAGAGATATCCACCGATGGAAAAGCTCGCCTTCGCTTTGATTATAGCGGCTCGCAAACTCAAATCGTATTTCCAAGCCCACACAATAGTCATCTTGACTGACAAACCCTTAAGGCGAGCACTGAGTAGTCCTGAAGCCACCGGACGAATGGCACTATGAGCAGTAAAGTTAAGTGCATTCGACATGCAGTACCGCCCACGTACTGCCATTAAGGGACAGGTGGTCGCTAACTTCATTGTGGAGTTTACTAATTCAGAAGGCCAGGGGGCAGAAGAGCGTCCTCAGTGGAGTACATACACAGATGGATCGTCCAACAGACAAGTGACATGGTCCACCATTCTATTAAAAGATTTACACATGTTCAAAATTGCTGAGTTGGAAATTTTTTTAAAACACTGACTCAGTAATGTTAAATAAGTGGAAGTTTTTTAGTGGAATGGTGAACAGATGACGTGGTCCACCAGAGGACGGTATAATTTCTCGGGGATTGGGGAAAAAAAAGCTCCTAATGTGGCTTTTTTTAATTAAGGAAGACGAAAACCAAAATGATTTTTTTTTTTTTAATGCAATGTGCAAAACACAATGATCCCACACAAAATGTAAGTTCCAAAGTAGCATTTTTGCTTCTTTATACCTAAGACAAGAGGAGAACATTTATATCATTAAAATATGGCAATGCTATGTAATTGTAAAAGCAAATGTCCTGGTGTATATTTAGCCCCAAATAATAATGTGTCGGTTTGTTGATTTTCATACATTTACACAATGTAGATGTTATGATTCACTTGTGATGTGAGTAGGGATGGCAAAACCCACTTGTTAGTGGGTACCTAACCCAAATAGGACGGCTTTTATCCGCCCTAATAAGCGATCATGGAATTGGGGCTGGTTTTGCTTGTGCCCAAGTCTAATAAAACGAGTTTTGGTATTATTTGAATTCGACCCGTATAATAAACTCTCTTTTTTTTTTTCTTTTTTTTCTTTTTTTTTAACATTGTTCTTGCCAGAAAAAAAAAATTTTTGACTTAAAAATATCTTCCAAACTAAATTTCTGACCTTATTTATATTCCTAAGATTCTAAATACATCAAGATATTAAAATTTTCGAATCAAATGTTGGGATTAGAGGTTTGAGGTAATTCAATCTTACAACAAACATGAAAATTTGAGAGGCAAAATCCTAGAGCCACACCCTGAGATATATCATGTCTGATACTTGGAAAGGAATACTTTAATATTTAACGTTTCGAAAATGTGCTTAACCAATACCCAAATTTGAGAGAATTTTGTCAATATACCCCCATACTGTTTAAACCAAGTGTTGAATAAGACAAAAATGATGGTTTTTCATTAATTGCAACTAGTTAAGATAATTTCATCCCAAATTTTACCTCATCTAACCCCCAATTTAGGTGGTAGCTTGGTGGGGCATAGCAATACAATTATCTCAAATTAGGGTACCAGATACCAATAATGTCAATTGATAATTTTTTCTTTGATATATTCAAAGTTGGGAATGGGGGAATTGAACCTTGGATGTTCCTGATGAAAATACCAAGAAGTGACAGTTAAACTACAAGGCTCTTGCATATAAATTGATAGTTGAGATGACATTATAAATATTGTGAAAGTTAGTTGTATGGGAAAATGTAATATTTCTATAAATATAAGAGAGAAACAAGATTAGACTGCTAAGTCTTGTAAGGTTGGTTAATTGCATGATAAATTTATTTGTATTATTGGTTTCAAATTTCATTGTTTCGATGTATATTTTTGTGGGCTTTTACAAGTGCTGTGCTTGAGGTTTGAGGTGGTCCAATTGCAAAAGAGGAAGCTTGCTGAATTTTTTTTTAGCACCTACGAATGGTATGAGGCAAAGATGGTACGAAAATCAAGTTTGAAAAGTTGTTGATAAGTGAGCTTGTACGCAGCTCACCTCATGCTCATATCTATGAACTCTTTGGTACAGTCGAGAATTTTGCTACAAATTTTCTGTTTTACCAACCCTTTTGCCTACCTATATAAGACCCATTTTCCACGAAACTGCAACCCTAATTCTCACCTAAAAATGGCTCATTTTTGGTGGTGAGGCCGTATAAATGTTTTTCTGCTCAGTTCTCAGCTTACCTCTTCGATATCGGGTGTTATCTTTGTGGTATTGTGTAATAAATTGCTGTGGTTGTGTTGATTATATTGTTTATCCATGCTTACTAATGCAATTGGCTAATCATGTAGACAATTGGGCTATAAATTAGTAAATTAACTTAAAATTTACATTAGCGGTCATTGTAAGTAGGGTCTAAATCATTACCATAGTTAATTTGGTAGTTTCAGAAACATCTATGAACTCCTAACTAAAGCATTGAGGGTGGAGTGAAAAACTCCCCAAATAGCTATTTTATACTTTATGTGGCCCGAAATATGCAACACCCCGAGGTTATATATCTAAAAAATTGTACAACCTAGTTACAGTAAATTGCTAGATTTACAACCTATTGTTCACCCAGTTGCAAACTTAAAATCAATTATTTTATTCACTCATCTCTCTCTTTCTCTTCCCATTTATGTTTCTTTTATAATATTTTATGGTGTAGTTATATTATTATATTGTATTGATTTAATTATATTATTTTATTATGTTGTATAGTAAAATAAAAACTGAAATGTTGGGTGTATTATAGATCTAAATGGTAAAATTAATAAATAAAATAATTTTTAAGATTGTAAAATAACAACTTTTATACAACACCGGATGTGAATGCTAACACAATTAATACATTCTCTTGTTACAGATACTCCATTTATTAGACTTTAACTGACCAGTTGGCCTCCTGGAAAATTAGTGGAGGACTGCCTGGACTGGCATTCATTGCCAAATGCAATAAAGAGTAAAGACAAAGGCTAATTAATACGACTACCATGCTTCTCAGTTTTTAGAGGCCAATTGCGTGATTTTTTCTTTTTGAAAAATGCTAACGAGTGTTTTAAGGACACTCATTAATAATTTATTTAAAGAAAGTTTTTATGAAAAATAAAAAAAAAATTTTAATATTTTGACAGCTTTTTTCATTTCCCATAAAAGTGGTATAAAAATTTTTTTAAAATGAATTTTTAATGAGTGCCCTAGGGGCACTCGTTTGCATTTCCCTAATATAAAACCAAAGTTTTTGCCTTTTTGTTGACTTTTTAAAATTTTAACACATCAGCTTTGCAAGCCTCACAAATTTACACATTATTATAATTTATTTTATTTTTTTAAGATTTATTAGAAAAAAAAAAAAAAAACACGCTCTCTTGCTTTTTATTCTTCACAATTTTGGTAAGAATAGCTCACGTCTTAATTCTACGGAGGGCAAACAATCCAACACGCAACGCCTAAAAAAAGAAAGAGAAATGCTAACGAGTAAAGAATAATAATTGTGAAGAATTATTATGTTAAAAAAATAAAATAAATTATAATGATGTGTAAATTTGTGAGGCTTGCAAAGCTAATGTGTTAAATTTTAAAAAGTCAACAAAAAGGCAAAGACTTCAGTTTTATATTATACTAATCGTTTATCCGTGTGATGCATGAGAATAGCAATAAGATGAGTTTTAGGAAAAAAAATTTTTATTTTTAAGTTAGAGTAGTAAGCAAAAATGCATGAAATTTAAAAAAAAAAATATTGAAAGAAATAGCACAAAGTTTTATTAGTTACGCAGAAGAAAGCAATGTTGTTTTATTTATTAGTATTTATGATAAGGAATAAGAGATAGATATTAAGTCTCTAGTTTAGTTTGTGTTGTATATATACTAGAAGGTAATTATTGAAAGGTTATAACCCTTCAACTTGGATATACCAAAAGGTGCCTATTGAAATGTCATAACTGATGGGGAAGGTGCCGTCTGGAAGTTGCCGTCATCCTCTACCTGAGCGACGGCACGGTAAAGGGGGATGGTCCTTCTTCATTCGTCATCCCCGACCAACTCCCCAGCATGTCCCGACAGCGTAATCTACACATATCGACAGGGTGAATGGGTGACGAGACAAAGCTGAAGGGATCAATATATGTCTTGTGATGTACGCTTCCACGAGAAAAAGAATCTTGTCGCGTACGCTACTACTCGGATAGATATATTGCACAATACACTTGATCGCCCAAGAAGTGTCTTGCGCTCCACGCTACTCAAGGGCAATTCCGGTAAAGTGGTATCTTCTCCAGCACGTCTTGGCTAAAGGCCACCTATTGCTATAAATACCTCCAAGTCCCCCAAAATTGAGGTACGTGTAATTCCACCCGACTCTGGCACTCTAGAGTTGCGAGCAATACTAACTTAACCATCGGAGGGTCGTTGGCCGGTACCACGCCGATACCACGCCGATACTTCCCCCTTGAGGTTCTTTCTACTTGTGCAGGTTTACTCGAAATGCGTGAAGACCCTGCGACTTACTGAGTTGATTCTTGGCATCATCAATAACCATTCGTATTAAATATATCAAAAGGTACCTATTGAAAGGTCATAACATTTCATACCAAAATATACCTATTGAAATGTCATAACCCTTCATATTAGATATACCAAAAATGTGCCTATTGAAAAATCAAAACCCTTCATACCAAAAGGTACCTATTGAAATGTCATAACCATTCATATTAAATATACCAAAAGGTGCCTATTGAAAAATCATAACTTTTCATACCAAAAGGTGTCTATTGAAAGATCATAACTTTCCATACCAAAAGGTGCATATTGACCGAAAATGTGCCTATAGAAGGGTCATAATCCTTTGGCTATAAATATTGGTTCATATTTATTTGGTAACTTTTTTTCAACTTCTTCTCTTTCCATCTTTCTTAGAAACACAAAAAAATCTATGTGTCTTCTTCAAAATTACTATTTGTAGAACCCAATAAACTTAATTGTATCTTGGGATCTTGCAGGTTTTCTTGATTTTGGGTATTTAGACTAATCTCACATAACTCATTATATGTTTTTTCTTCTTATTGCAATTGATCTTATCCTGATTCCAACTCTACCTTTTCATCATACCCTGCATGTTACTTGATCATGGCAGTGAAGTGAATTTAAATGGTGGAAGAGCTCGGCAAAATGTTGTTTTTCAAACCTTAATGACAACATCTATTCATACAATGTTGTTTCTGTTGTAGTTGAAAATTATGTAAGTGACAATTATGTAAGTGACTGGATCTTAAATCCCATTCAAGCACGATGGATTTTTCATATCTTACTAGTTGTCAATTTAATTTCTTTTTTTTTAAATGAAAGGTATTACATACAAGTGGATTAAATGGGCCAAAATGAGCTTTTACTCTTTCCAGCAAAATGATCCATGTCTGAAACTATTTAAGAAAATGCTTCATAGAACTCGAGTTTCGCTTGAATTTTTTCAAGGAACTCGAGTTCCATAAACTCAAGTTTCAAAATTTTTTTTTTTTAATTTTTAGTTCGCTATGACTCTATTTTTAGAAAATCGAATTTCAAAACAGGGGCATTTTCCTACTTAGTTTGAGAAAGAGAGCATTTTGCTGGAAAATTTGTGAGAAAGAGGGCAAATGCCCATTTTGGCCAGATTAAATGCTTGTTCTTTTTTAAATTTATCCCTTATTTTTGCAATATCATTAAGAGTAGTATTGATATTGCTCGGTTTGTTTGTTAGTAAAAGAGAGTGTTTTTTCACATATGAATGAACAAAATTATTATCTCAAATATGTTCAGTAAAATATTCTGGAATGTGAAATATGAAAGATTTGAAATTCGAAATCTATTTCCTCTTAATTTCCTTTCAATTCTATACTATTGATGCACGAAGTATATGTGTATTTGATCATAAAGATTGTTGCAAAGTATAATCTGCTTGTTTAGAAATCGTGGAGTTTCTTGGAGGATTTTTAATATTTGCAAGCCCTTGTTCTTTAATGACTTACCTAGAGTTACATCCTTAATCCAAAATGAAAAAAAATAAAATAAAAGACATTCATATTCGAACATCACGTTGCGACTAAAGCAATTGTATGTTGTTGTATTGTTTGTTGTTGTAGGAATTCTTCTTATTTCTCGTATCATTTTTGGGCATAGAGTTGAGACTGATGTCTTTGGCATACAATCCAAGTGACAAATTATCTTTGGCATAATTGAGAGCCCCACCCCCGAAAGAAATTTTCAGTGGTATAGATTAGTAGGTAAATCCACAATAGAGACAAGCAGACAACTTTCAGTCAGAATTGTAGCAGTGACTTCCCCGCTCCCACCACCACAGGTTCTTTGTGCCCACTAAATAAAAATGTGCTTATTGAATAAAAAATTGTCTATTGATTGGAAAAGTGTCTATCGAATAAAAAAGTGTCAATTAAAAAAATTAAAAGGCACAATTGTTCAGTGTTTTTAAAATGTATACGTGACATTAATTTATGTAGTTATATAGCGCAATGAAGAGCGATCAATAAAAAATCAAATGTTTCAACTATTAGTTATTATATAGATATATAGATTAAAGTCAATGCTTAAAGAAAATTCCATTAGATTCCAAATTATATGCCAATTATTGTCTAATTTTCAAAGGTCCTATCTAAGGATTTTTTTTTTTTTTTTTTTTTTTTTTTTTTTTTTTTTGCTCTAGGTGACTTAATGTTGTACAAAAGATAAAAAATCTAATATAAATAAATCATCAAAATTACAATAAAAAAATAAGAAAGAGTAAACTCATATATATATATATATATATATATATATATATATAATTAAAAATTAAAACTAAAATTAAAAATTAAAAGAGAGAGAGTAAAACTTATTTATGACTTGAAAAATTTCTAACTCTTACACTAGGTATAATTTGAACTCATACATGTGTATAATTGTAATTGTTTTTAATTATACCGTACATATGCATGGGTTATATGCTAGTTAGCTAAAAATAACTGAGAAGTCTATTTTTTCTTGGCTTAATTCAGTGAAAAGTTAGCTTGTATTTTGTTTTCTTTTTAATGTGTCTTTCCAGGACTTAATTGTATTTGGGGTAGATGAACTTGAGTTTCTCCCTCAACTTTGGAAAGCTACATGAATCAAAGATATCTCAACTTAGAGGCAACCTAGCTTGCCCGCGACATCCACGTGGCAAGTGGTCTGAATAAGAGTGTTGACTATGTACCTTGTGATCACCACACAACCTTAGGGCGAGTCCAGTTCGTGAGTTGCACGATCTCTGTACTATGCTTCTTGGACTACACCTGATTAATGTATTTCTACCAGTACACACATAACCGTGAGGCGTGGTAAGGGCTACTAATAAGGGTTAAGCAAACCCTATAAATCATAGGAGAGATATCCAAGAAAAACCACATTTAGTGTAAGAAAAAAGAGAACTTTTGTTTGAGAAAAACACATTTCATCCTCTCTTTTCCATCTCTTTCAATATTTGATTGAGATTTTGTAATCCCTTTCCTCATCCATAAACACAGACCTTGTGAGTGAGAGAAAGCTTCTGGAAACTTGAGAAGCCACATTCAAATCCAATCTCTATTGGTGGTGTTTTCATTTTGTGCTTCAATGAAGGTTCTCCGGAAAGCTAGATGAAGAAAAGACTTGGTGAAGTTGGTTGCTAGCTAGAGTTTTAGAGGGTTCAAGTGCATAGGGAGAAATAAACTTGGAGGGTTTATGTTCATCCATGTATTGCAATTATTCATTCTAATGGAGATTTCCGACAAGTGGTCAGGGGAGAGGCTTTTAAGCCCAGTACTCGGGTGGTTGGGGGAGATTCCCAACTATTTATTCTTCTTTTTCTTTTTATTTATTTATTTATTTTTAATCAAAGATAAGATTCTACTCTAACCTAATCTAAGAGTATGTGTTTGAAGCTCTCTCTTGAATCCCGATCCTTACCCCTTCACACCTCACAAGTATTTATATTTATAGAGTGACCATCACACCTAGAATGTGCGGTGGTAGAAAGCAAAAGCCCAAAGAGAAAAACTTTTTTTTTTTGGGTGATAATTCCATAGTTGAAGGGGATGTGGACATATTGCGATTGCAAATAACCAGTACCAGTAAGTTAGGTACTACATTAAGTTCTCATAGACTATGTGGACTTTGTTATTGCCGACGGTCCATGGTGAGCAAGAGATACCCTTGATTCCTTGAAGTTAAGGGTATTATTCATAAGCAGCAGCAATTACCTAGTAGAAGTACATCAGGGATCACTCATTTTAAAAAACCCACACAACACACATCTAAAATCAGGGGTTTCTCCCATCAAAAAAAAAAAAAATCAGGGGTTTCAGTTTGAGGAAATTTTGGGCCTTTGTATGAGACCTATGGATAAGGCCTCCTCATGTGAGAGGGAGTACTGAGTCCATCTGATGGATCAAATAATTTGTAATTGGGCCTTAGAGAGGGAGGACGAGTCCATATTTGATGGACCTAGAAATTTCTGCTGGACTTAAAATGAAAACATTACAAACAATACGAACAATCTCTTCTACTTATTGATGAAACTGGATTTTAAATAACATGACATCAGATAGGTATCTTTAGATTTGTGGAAAAAAAAAATTTTATTATGAAATGAACCTTCACCTTGTTTTAATGAAGAGGATCCTTATTGAGGGAAAGGAGGAACATGGTAGGGAATTAATTTGCTTTTATTCCACTGTCTGAAACTACTGAAATGTGAATCATTACAAAATGGTATAATTCAATAAGCAAAGAGGCATCACCATACAAAAACATAAGTGCAAAATACAATCACACATGGAACTTCAGGCAGAGTGCACTTGATCTATGATTTTCTAGCCAGATAGATCATGTATCGGACTCGCACCATTGCTGTAATGTTGGGGTCACAACTCCGATATTTTTCATGTCAAAAATGTTGGCTGGTTCATTAGATGTAGTCCATGTCAGTTGGGGGTACTGTATTAGAAAGCTAAAGTCTTTGAAGGTAAGTATATTTAAATGAGAAATGAAAGTGCAGGAAATTTATATATTAAAAATAAGTAACATCAGTATACCACATGCTGCATCTGCCTGCTAGACCAAATACAACAGTCATCAAACAAGTGGTAACATCTGTACCAAATATATCTAAAAACGCAGAAAGTAAAAACTTCACGAAAACTGATGGCCCACTACAGCACTACCATCATGCTAAAAGGGGGTCCTACATAAATGTCTACGCCAACATTAACCAAGAGAACTTCATATCTTATTCAAGATCTTTCAGATCAACTTCTCTACAAATTGTTCGTTGTCTTCAGTAATCATGTACAGAATAATGGTCAAGAATATCATGTTGCTAGACATGGAACAAGTGCTACAACCTACAAGTTTATGTTGGAGAAATTTTATAGTGCTAAAACTGCTTCATAGGGTTTGTCCTTTTGACACTGTTAGCATTTGGAATCTTTTGGTCTTGTTTCTAGATTATGTTGGTTATCTTAGCTAATAAAGATCCCAATTTGACATACATTGTAAACTCTGGATTGAACAGGATCCAGTTTTAAAATCTCTCTAGCCTGTCAATTTGATGTTCCCTTTATTTCAGCTTCCTGACTCTACAGCAGCATGATTTTTATCCAACTTCATTGAAACCATCCAATTCAACTTTTACAATTTTCTCCTACCACACCCCTCCACCAACCTTCTTCCTTTTCTTGTTCGCTCTCTTTCAAACGGTTGACATGAAAGATCTGTAGTTTTCAATTGGCAATCTCTTGAAATTTTTCTCTCAAAATAGAATACTGAAACACATAACACAATTAGTTTTGCTTTTCTTCTGCAACACATATTTGTGCATGCCTTGATCACTTCTATTTACTATTAGAGATTTAGCCTTCACTACCTGGCTTCAGTTTCCGTTTTACAGCTTCCTGCTTGCCTTTCTCTTTGACAGAGAATTCACATTCTCTCAAAGCCTCACAGGTGAAAGTTAGGGGATGTTAGCTGCTTAGAGCTTCAATCCTGACCTTCACATTAGTAATCACTAATTGCGAACCCGCTGATCTACAAGGCCCTTCTACATTTTGGGCAGCTAAATACATTATAAAGCTCTCTTAGTTACACATCAATACCTCACATGATGTCTATACAGTGTTGGATATATCTGTACATCATGCCCCAAGTTTTATATGGAATAGCACATTATTTCAATGCAAAGCTCTCTGCATGTTAATGTCTTATGCTAAGCAGGTGACCATAATTTCAAGAAATTGCATAAATGACAATGTGTTGAAAGCTTTCAAACAATGTGTTGATATTTTCCCATCATTTCTCTGTATTTCTATGAGAACATAGAAGTTCAATATATCATTTATACTCCAGTTAAATCAAGTATCAATGGACAACTTTCTTCATACAAACATACTGCAAAAAAGTGAATCATTACATCAAGAAAGGTTTGTTTGTCCATAGGAGACATGCTTGAATGGTAATCCTCCTAGTGGTTTTCTTTCACCTGATGTGGAGCATAGCATAAACAATTGAACAAACACAAGTAGCCAGATCTTATTGTTTTTTTCAAAGCTCTACCTATTACAGTATAAACATATTCTGATGCTACTTAGGAACCATACTCATGGTTCAAAACCAAACAACAATATCAAGGGAGCAGAACCAATTTCTTGAATTCATTCTAAAACTGTTCTATACATCTTGCACAAAAGGTTTCATATATAATAATCTTAGCCACATACCAGCAGAATATACAGTACAACCAACTTAACCCTCCTAGTGCAGGTAGTCTGGATTTTATATATCAGTAAATCATAAAATAGCTTTCCTTCTACTGCTATGGTTTGTCCCTTGGGAGCTTCAACAAACGAGAGCTTTGGGGGAATCCTATTAGCCATAGTCCAAATCTCAATAAATTCATTCTTTTAAAAAAAGGCGAGAGAAAGATTTCTATATCAAAGAAAAGAAAGATTGGTTTTACAAGATCATATAAGTTCATAGGAAGAAGACAAAAAACACTTAAATAATAATCAATATGTCTACATTACAATGTTTTGTTAATTACCTATTGCAGTTAAGATCATCTTCTAAGATAGGAAACCAAAATATAAGTTTCTGCAAATTCAATAAATGAAAGAACATATTCTAATATTTGACTACTTACCAGCATGTATGTCAGGTGTAGCAGCAGCTGTGGCATCAAAAATAACAGTAACAGATTGATAATCCAATGCTACAGCGTCAAAGACAGTCTGCCTGATGCAATTTGGAGTTTGAACACCTGTAAACAGAGGTTCAAACTAGAAGCTGTAAATACAAACTAAACATGCAGCAGTATAGAACATCATCAAATAGGTTCTCAAGATTCTAATAGATACAAACCAGTGATAATTAAATTATTAATCTCGGCTCCCTGAAGTAAAGAATGAAGGTGAGTAGCAAAGAAAGCACTAAAGCGAGACTTCACCAATTTATAATCCCCTTCTTTAATCACCAGACCATCAACCAGCTCCGCACCCACACTTCCCTTAACAGTCGGACCCACTTTCCCAGTATTATACAAGTGTTGGCGGAAGAGTTCAACATCTCTCCCTAGTGGGTCATGCTCACGAACAACCTAATGGCATTGAGATTTTTAAGGAGGGACAATATATATATAAAGAAACATTCACAATCACAAATGTTTTTCCTAGTTCAACAAATTAAAATGGCTAATTTAAGTACTCTACAATTCAGGTTACTTTCCCAAGGTAAAATAATATGCTCCACCAAAATTTAAAAATAAATAAAATAATGATACAAGGAAACCATAATCCCCTATTATTGTAGCAACAATTTCTATATTATTGAACTCATCAAAAATTTAAAACTGGAAATTTTCTCAATTGATAAAAAGATAAGGAAGAGTTTCTTGAGATGGTTTGATCATGTCCAGAGAGGAGTGTTTAATGCATTGGTAAGAAAGAGTGAGTTCATTCATGTCTAGGGGAACAAAAAAAGGTAGAGAAAGACCAAACATATAATTAGCAGAAGTAGTAAAAAAGGACATGTCAATGAAGGAAGTAACAAAGAGTATGACTTTGGATAAAATAGAATGGTGAATAAGAACAAATGTGACCAACCTTGACCAATTTGTTGAAGATCCATATTCAACCCTAATATTTGGGACTATGTCTTCTTGTTGCTGCTTCTTTGGAATTTGATTGTTTTGCACTGGGTAATGTGTTTTTCAAATATTGCCAGGCCTCTTATGAAATTTAAAGCGGGTAGAGGTGATTCTAATTTTCTTTGGTTTGATAATTGGCATATAGATGGGCCTTTGTATCAGAAGCATGAGCATTGAGTGGTGTATGATACTGGCAGCAAGTTAAATGCTAAGTTGACTGCATGATTCAAATGGGCAATGGGCTCTGACCTTCAGCAAGGTCAGAGCAGCTTGTTAAAAATTCAAAGTAGCTTATTTGAAATCCAAATTTATGATGAGGATAATCAATTGATAGGGTTGCCTACTACAACTAATAGAAATTTTAATTGCTTTGAGACATGGGAAGCTATTAGGATGAATTGCACTGTTGTTGATTCGTGGAAAGGTATTTGGTTCTCTGGTCACATTCCAAAGCATTCCTTTATCTCATGGATAGCCATCAAGGACAGATTGATCACAAGGTATAGAATGGTTAAATGGGGTTATAAGGGTGTAATGTTTTGTATCTTTTGTAGAAGCAGGATGGAATTGAAAAATTGTATCTATTTTTTGATCACTCTATCACCAGGAGAACTTTGGAACGAAATTTGACCAAGTGTCACTGTGATATGAAGGTTGGAAGTTGGGAGTCATGAAGTGAACTGGTTATCTATTCTGAAGGCTGGTAGTCCCATATTTGGAGAGATATAAATGCAAGAATTTACGGTGGGTGACTGAGTTGGAAGTGATTAAAGCAATTGTGCAGGATGTTCAAGGAAGAATTAAAGTCAAGAAGAAATTCATAAACTCAATTCCGAATAGAACTTTTTTCTGTATTTGGAGAATTCCTTTGAATGTGATTGTCAAGTACTGCTGTTGCTTAGTTCTGTGGGAGTTTGAACTTTGAATAATAGTTTGTAGGTAGGAGAGTTACAATTGTTTTTGTTGTTGTTTGTCAAGATTTCTTTCATAGAAATCTTAATAATCAAAAGAAAAGGAAAAAAAATGAAGATTCCTAAATAATTGGTCACTCTAATTCTTACCAATTCTTTAGTTTCCAAAAGATGAAAAATCCAACTCATTTAAACCCAAAAAAATAGTTATTTTAGGCTTTTTGTTCATAAAAAAGGTCTAGAATTTCTCAATTCACAAGCAATAATTGAACAAAAATTTTTAATCTGCTCAGTACCCTTTTCCCTACATTTTCTTAGCAAACAAACTAACAGAGCTATGCCTATGCCTCAAATCAATCATTTACTTGTAAACAGTAGAATTTGAACTTATATATAATTTCCAAGGAAACAAACAAAACCACATAACTCATAAAAGCAAAATAAGCAAACAGTAACAGAGAAAGCTGAATAGAGAAAAGAAATGCATACAAACCCAAATAACGAGAATGCCACGCTGCCTAGCAACTTCAACGGCCTTGATTACATTAGGGACTATGGCTCTCCCTCCATTCACTAGCATCTTACCATCCTCATGTATAAAATCTTTCTACCAAAAATTAAAAAACAAACAAATAAATATATAATCAAATTCAGAATTTTTTTTTTTTTTTTGAGAGAGAGAGAGAGAGAGAGAGAGGGAGAGAGGACCCCACCTGCATGTCAATAACAAGTAGAGCAGTCTGTTTCCATTTATCTGCCATGTTCCAAAATCCAAAAACACAACAAAAAGGCTCAGAATTTTTTCTTTCCAAAGCCAAACAAAATTCAGAAAGTGGAGGATAGATAGGCTTTGCTTATTGGGGTTGCTTTGCTTAGTTTAAAAATTTGTAGTTTGTGTTGCAATTTTGTTTTATTTGTTTGAGTTTTGTGTCAGTTTTTCGTATTTTTCTGAGTTCTGATATTGGGACCTTTTTTTTTTTTTTTTTTTTTGGGTTTAATCAAACACTGACTACATCGACAGAACAAACCCAAATGTGAGATAGTGGGACCCATTTTTTGATGCGTGATGGAATTATGATTGCCAAAGTTTGCAGGGCCAGTGGATAGATGGTCAGGATGGATATATTCATCTCTTAGAGCATTTACACCCCCACAATTTCAATTCTACTCTATTTTACAATTTCAAAAAACTACTTTATCATTATAATATACCATTTTACAATATCTTTAGTATCCTAAATTTTATATTTCTATCTTACTCATTAAAATAATATTTCAACGCATTAAAATAATATATCTCTCATTCTTTCTGTTCAACACCACAAAAAAAACACCACCCTCTTCGACCATCAACACCACCCAAAAAAAAAAAAAAAACAGCAACCCGGCAAACTTAGACCCACACCATCACCACCCACGGCAACACCTCCACAGCTCCACCATCATCAATCACCACACCATCACCGCAAACTCAAAAACGCCACCACTTGATCTCCACAAACCCAGACACGCCGATCTCCACAAACCCAGAAAACCACACAAAAAAAACCCATCGGAACCCACCCAAACCCACCTCGCCGATCTCCACCTCAACCGCGGCGCCACTAGATCTCCACAAACCCAGACAACCACAAAAAAACCCATCGGAACCCACCCAAACCCACCTCGCCGATCTCCACCTCAACCGCGGCGCCACCAGATCTCCACAAACCCAGACAACCACAAAAAAACCCCATCGGAACTCACCCAAACCCACCTCGCCGATCTCCACCTCAATCACGCCGCCATGCCGATCTCCACCTCACCGCCACCATCGATCACCGACCTAGGAGATGAAGAAAAATGAAGGAGAGGAGAGAATAGAACAAGACCACCGAGAAGGAAGATGAAGAAAAATGTGTGTGTGTGAGAGAGAGAGAGAGAGAGAGAGAGAGAGAGAGAGAGAGAGAGAGAGATGTCTTAGTGGAGACAATAATTTTTTTTTTTTTTTACAATACTTGCTACAGTGCAATTCTAAAGATAGAATTGCACTGTAGCAGTATTGCAAATGTTTTTGCAATACTTGGTATATAGCATTCCGGATGTGGGAGGTTTTTGAGTAAAAAATGCTAAATACTCTTTAGATATGGCATATGCAATGCTTGATGCTGATGCTGATGTTGATACTCTTAGAATTGGGTAGCGTTTTAGGCAGAAGTGTTTTTTGCTTTTGTGGCATTTTTTTTTTAAGTTAGCGTGTTTGTCACTGTTTATTAGCTATAAACAGTAATTTTAGGCCAATAAACAGTGACAAACACTATAGCAAACAGTAAAAAAAAAAAATTTTTTTCCAATTTTTAGTTTTTAGCAAAATAAACAATATCCAAACGCATACTAAATAAGTCCTGTTCACAAAGTGCTCAGAGTTAAAGGGAAATGATTCGAGCTGTGAAATTAGCAATATGTTGTAATTATTAAAAAAAAAAGGACTTATTCTCAGTTTAATTATGGCAACACAATTTTCTGTGACGTAACTGAAGGACTGCGTTAATGAAGATCTTATTGCGGCGGATGTTGTAGTTAATTGTTTTTGCAATATTTTATAAAAATTAATTGATAGATAGTTTATTAGAGCACTCACATCAACTTCTTACAAATTAACTAACCACCCTCATAACTAGGGGCTAAAATTTAAGAGTATTTGTATCGGTATATGTATAATAGAAAAATGTATCTAATTTATATATTCAAGTCTCAAAATCACCGACATTAGTCAAGTTAAAATATGTAAATATACAAAGTTATTACAGTAACCGTGTAAATATACACCATTACTGTAGTTATATATATATATATATATATATATCATTATTTTTAAATATTTTTCTCATCTCTTGTCTCGTCAAATTCTTCTCTCTTTCTCTCTCCCTCTCTCTCTCTCTCTCTCTCTCTGAAAATAATAATAAACAAAGAATAAAAATTGATTATTTATATAAAATAGAATAAAGAGTAGATAATTTGATGTAGATGTTTTTAAAAAGTGATAGTATAAATTAGAAACAATAGGTTGTAATGCTAAAATAAATAAGAATTTTTGCACAAACTGATGCGAATTCTTAAGAAGCCCAAATATTAGTTTTTTACTCCTAAATTTACTTAAGGTTTTAAAAAAATACATGGCTAGCCCCTAAACTTCCTAAATATTATATTTTCCCTTAAATTTACTTTAAGTTTTCAAAAGATATGAAGTTTGCCCACCTAAACTCTTCTTATTTCTTGTATAATACTTCTAAATTAGTTTAATTTTTATATTTACTATTATTTTTGCCCCTCCCCATTCTCAAAATTCTGGTTTCACCCCTACTTACAACACATTTTACATCGAATTCCTTATTTTACATTCCCAACCCATTAAAATAATATCAGCCACTACTAAAACTAGAGAAAGAAAGAGTAAATAAAAAAATCGAATTTTGTATCCAAAAAACAAAAATCGAATTTTAATGTTTACATGATACTATAGTAACATCTATTTTTAGATGTTTCTAACATCCTTTATTGTTAGCTACAGTGATGCTTGTAGAGTTTTTTTGTTTTTGTTTTTATTTTTGTGCTACAGGACATTGCATTGTCCAATAGGAATGCATTTATGATTAGCGCATAATAAAAATTGAGTTAATGATTGAGTCAACTGAAAACGATATTACTTTAATCATAAAAGACTATTTCAACAATTGTAAAAAATATTGTGTCCTTAATATTACTCTTAACACAATTGCTCTTGGGAGGATAAGTAAGAGATAGAGAGGAAAGGAATTAAAAAAAAAAAAAAAAAAACAGAGTAAATATCACTCTTTTTTATTTGATTTTTTTTTTTAAATAGGGTAAAATCATCTTTCTTTCTTACTTTCTTTCTTTTTTTTTTTTTTTGAGAATACTAAATATTTTTAACACACAGGTAAAATCATCTTTCCTAACTCTATAATTTAAAAGCATAACAAATTAAACTCTACAAATTTAAAACTAACAAATTAGGACAAGACTTAGATACAGTACTTAGGTGCTGTTCAGTGGTGGCTTTAGGAATTTTGTACAGGACATTGCATTGTCCAATAGGAATGCATTTATGATTAGCGCATAATAAAAATTGAGTTAATGATTGAGTCAACTGAAAACAATATTACTTTAATCATAAAAGACTATATCAAAAATTGTAAAAAATATTGTGTCCTTAATATTACTCTTAACACAATTGCTCTTGGGAGGATATGTAAGAGATAGAGAGGAAAGGAATTAAAAAAATAAAAAAAAAAAACGGAGTAAATATCACTCTTTTTTATTTGATTTTTTTTTTAAATGGGGTAAAATCATCTTTCTTTCTTTGTTTTTTTTTTTTTTTTTTTTTTGAGAATACTAAATATTTTTAACACACAGGTAAAATCATCTTTCTTAACTCTATAATTTAGAAGCATAACAAATTAAACTCTACAAATTTAAAACTAACAAATTAGGGCAAGACTTAGATACAGGACTTAAGTACTGTTCAGTGGCGGCTCCAGGAATTTTGTTCAGGGTGTTCCTTAGAAAGCATAAATTACGTAATCTTATTTCTTTTTAGCCTTTAGGTAATTAGGTTTGATTCAATGTTATTAATTCCATTCCTTTTTGGCCATAACGGTTGAAAAATACCGTGTCGATAAACAAACCGAAACAGTAATCCACCTTATTTCACTTTGGAAAAAAATTTTGGGTCATTTCGGTCTATTTCAGGTGTTTTGGGGTGTTTTGGTAAATATCGGCCGAAATTCAAGATTCGGCCGGCATGAAATTTATGCTTTAAAAAAAATTGTTTTTAAAACCAAAAAAAATTTGCATTCTGTAAACCAAAAAACCTCAAAAGAAAAAAAAAATGAAATGAAATGAAATGAACAAAGGTACCTGTACAGCTAAAAAAAAATTGTATTGAGAAATTTGAGACTCAAAACTTCAGAAAAGGCACTACCGCACTGGTACTGGTAGAAGACACAGAAATTACGAATAATGAGGAAGGCAAAACATAGATGTAAAAGTGTAGATGAAGATGTGATAAAATTTAAAAATATGAAGTGTAAAAATCAAGGAGACAGAAGACGTGTGTGGTTAAGAATAAACAAGAAAAAATAATTAAAAATGAGAAGTAAGTAATATATGTCTGGTGAAGAAAAATAATACTGAAATAAAAATTAATAAAAGGTTGAAAATTGTGTTGTATTGGGCAGTGTGTTTGGTCAAAAGAATCAAGCCGCTGCCTAGCCTGTAGTAGTTTTATTATATATATATATATATATATATATATATATATATAGATTTTAGTTCAATTTTTTTTGAGTTTTTCCTTTTTGCTTGAAAGACCCCAATATATTGTTAAGTTGCTCAAATTATGAACCAAAATTTAATTTTATTAACATAAAAAAAATTCAAGGTGGTCCCAAAATTTTTTTAATGATAATTAAATATAAAATTTTAAATTATTATATATAAATTTTTTTTTTTTCAGGTCAGGGTGGTCCTGGGACCACCCTGGCCATAGGTGGCGCCGCCACTGGTGTTGTTCCTTAAGTTTCTTTTTTAAGATTTTGCTACGTGGATTTTTTCTCATAAAATAGAAGTGTATTTTTTAGTTGAGTAGCCATATGACTAAATCTTAAGAAGGGAGAATCTAAAAAACAACATTTAAGGTATTGTACTTAAATTTTGCCAAACAAATTAAATCTTAAGGTTTGAAAAGGTAACATATTAAACTCTTAACCCATCCTAAAACCCCAAAGCAACATCATTTCTTTTTAATGGGCTAAAATTGTGTTGCTTAGGTGCTCGTTGATCTAGTTAGTTAAAGTTTGGTGTCAACCTATCACTCAAACTAACCATAGGAGTCTCACTCATTAATTGAAGAGGTTGAGTGGATTTTTTTTTTTTTTTAATACAAGATAGAATTTTTCCTCTAACCTAATCCAAGTGTATATGTGTGTGAAGCTCCCTCTTAGAGACTTGAACCCTGGCCCTTGCCCCCCACACCCCTGTTAGGCTAAAAGTAAACTCACGTGTGAGCATGTGAGTTAGTGTTTCACTAAAAGGTGACTTAAGGGCTGGATCTTGATCCATATAAACCAAGGCCCAAATAAGCATACTTGCAAGCCCATTATAACATCACAGTAGACTCATATAGTGCAGAAATTTTGGAGGTCTTGACAGACCACGTAACTGAACATTTTGTGAGCATGAGAGTCAGTTATCCAGTGCAATGGAAGTTACCAAAATATAAGGAAGAGTGCAGTAACTGTTTTTGTCCACTATAAATAAAGATTAAAGATATTTTCAGAGGGACAACAAAAAATCTGACAAACTACATTCACAGACCCGTCAACGGAAGGATAATTTCATGTTTGTAAGTGCGTTTGCCTCACATGAATTATCTAGGATAGTTTTTCTTGTAATTTAAATTAGGAGTTTGTGTGATTTGAATCTTTCTTATTTGTATGAACTTGAATTCTAAGTTAAGATATCTATATATTGTAATTACATTGCTTGTTCCTTTATTTCTCTTAGTTGAATATTTTGCACTTTTGAAGTCCTATTAATTTAGGCAGTGGCAGAGCCCATCAATTTGGTGTGAAGTCTTGTCTTTCAAATAATTCTTTCTAAAATAGTTTGTATTATCACAAAAAAATTGGCGACCACAGTGGGAGTTCATGCCAGTCCTTACAAGAAAAATGAGGAATAATAGCAATGAGAATAATTCTGGTTCTTCTAATTCTGCAGAACCAGATCTGGTTTCACAGCCTATTACAGAGCATGGTGAATCTGGACATAATGGATTACATTCAGAGTTAAGTCCAAATTTTTTAGAGGTAATCCTAAGACAATTTAGTCAAATGAAAAATGATGTAGTTGCACGTTTTGACTACATGAGTGATGAGATGAAACAACTTAAAGAGAACCAACATATGGTTCATCAAATCATTGCTGCAATTGGCAAAGATAAACACTTACATCAGCCAAACATAAGAGCAAATAATAACTTTGTTGGTGGAATGGGTTCAGGAGTAAATAGTAATCCTTTATTTGAGGATTTCCAAAATATGGAAGTTCCATTAGGATTAGGAAACGCCCCTGTTACTGAGAATTCCCCAAGAATAGAAAGTATCCTTCATTTGATTAACCCACCAAGAACAGAAAATGTTCTTCACATTGAAAATTCTCACAGAAATGAGAATAATGATCATGTGACTATGAATGTTCCAATAAGAGCAGAAAATGCTCTTCGAGGAAATAACCATCGCATGAGAAACAATCATCACAATGGAGTTCCTCAAAGGAATAATAACCCAGGAGTAGAAATCCCTTTAGATGACATTGATTTCCCTAGAAATGATGGAAACACAGAATTATTTATGGATAATGGGTTTGACAATGGTCAAGAGAATCAACTTGGGCATGAAATGGCTCAATTTCAGCAATATCCAAGAAGGGATAATGCTAACAGAAACAGAATAAATCCTAGATTTGCACAGCGAAGGCAGAGGGCTGAAAACAATAGAGTGGCCTTGGAAAGAAATAATCATCATAATAATCGATTTGAAATCGAACAAAATAATTTAGAACGAAATCAAGTAGAGGCACATAATTATAATGGTCATAATGATGAAGTCCACAATAGAATGGACCAAATCTTAGAAATCTTGGAACACACACATGGTCCAGCATTTCGAAGACATAGGCCAATTTATAGGAAGCCATATCCAGAGTGGATTGATAGAGAACCATATCCAAGAGGGTTTAGAATCCCAGAGTTTTCTACATTTTCTGGAGAAGATGACAAAACTGTACTGGAACATATTTCCAGATTCACAATACAGTGCGGAGAGGTCTCAAACAATGAAAATTGTAAGATGAAGTTATTCCCAAGTTCTTTGACTGGACAAGCATTTGCTTGGTATTCATCTTTACCTCCTAATTCTCTAAATTCATGGGCTGAATTAGAGGACAAATTCCAGACACATTTCTCTCGCACAGATTTGAGAGTGTCAATTGCTAATTTGGCAAGATTAAGACAAAGGCAAGACGAAACTGTAGAACAGTTTATTATGAGGTTTAAAAGAGCCCGCATGCGTTGTCAAACTGTTCTCCCAGAGAGAGAATATGTCAAGTTTGCTGTAGATGGTTTAGATTTTGAATTTAGAAAAAAATTCGAAGGGGTGACATTCTTTGATCTGTATGATTTGTCTGATAGAGCTTCTAGATATGAAAGTCTCATTAAAGAAGAAAGAAACAGAAATAATTCTACATATGGGACTTATTTTCATGACCCTAACTATGAAGTAGACATTGCAGAATTTATAGGTCATAACCCTCAAGTATGTGATGTACTAGATAAGAAAAACATTAAGGCTAAGTCAGCATATAAACTTTCAGCACCTATAAGAGATTACTCATTTGACATAGAGAAGTCTGATGAAATCTTTGATTGGCTGATAAATGCCAAGTTGATAAAGTTGATAGGTAGACACAAAATACCAGCAAAGGCAGAAACACATGGTAGAGATTATTGTAAATGGCATAATGCATTTACACATCAAACAAAAGATTGTGTAACCTTTAGGAATGTTATTCAAGATAAAATTGAAAGAGGAATCTTGAAATTCCCTGAAAAGCCTAAAGAGCAAATGAAAGCAGATATTGATCCCTTCCCTCCTTTGCATGATCTAAATATGGTTTCAGCTGATTTTGAATCTTTGATTAGTAGTTTCAAAAATGATGAGAACTCAAAATGTAACGTATATCAATGTGTTAATGTGCAGGGTAAACAATCATTGCACCTCACCCAAGGGATGAAGAGACTGAAAATCAATGAAGGATCTTCTATGCGAGTAAATAATTATGGCTCGCATGGTAAAGAAAACTTCTTTCAGGGCAAAAATGTCCAAACAAATAAGGGAAAGGCCAAAATGGTAGAACAACCAAGGCCTACAACTTATAAAGAAGCACTGCAAAAGCATAATCCTGTTTCAGATGATCAAGTTTTTGATTCTGATGAAGATGATTGCTTGTGTGAGCGGTGTAGTCGCATAATGGCGCGAGTTTTTGGAAAAGTGGCTGTTGGGATAAAATTTTATCAAAGTGATGCTGGTTTTGGGCCAATTGTTGAGCCTAAAAAAGTTGAATCAGTGTTTTCAAGAGTAGAGAAGCCAAAGCAGCTTCGCACTTTCAAACCTCCAATAGGAGAGCCAAATAAATGGTACTCCATGGAATCTGTTAGTGTTAAACCACCACAGAAGCGTCATTTTAAATATGGATATAACCCATATTTCCCACAAATGACAAGAACACAAAGGAGACGCTGGCTTAGACAGCAAATGTATAAGTCTCAAGAGTCAAGACAAACTCTTGGAAGTTCTAATGATGCACCACTTAACAAGGCGAAAGAAATTAAAGTTGAAATACAGCAAAAAGGAGGCATATTAACTTCTAAATATGTGAAGACGTCACCAAGTGCTATTCGGTTGATAGGAAATGAAACAAGTATGCAAAAAGCCAAAAGTGACAACAATATGCAGCAAAGAATGTTTGAATCAAAGCAACTCGCACAAAGTGAAATGGTTCAAGATTTACCTAAAAAAGAGAACCAAGAACTAGTGCGACAAGATCACAAGAAATTAGAGAGGTGTACAAGTGATTTGGGGTCTAATCGAATGGATGATAACACAGTCACTGTATACATTGCAAGAAAGCCAAAAAATGAAATAAAAGGAAAAGAAATATTGAAAGAAAAAGAGATGCGAGAGGAGAAATTGGCTGAATCAGAAACTGAAGGAGAAAGCAAAGGTATAATCAATTCGATCATTCCATTTGAGGAGATTAAAAGAAATGAGTTTTTGGAGGAACTTGGAGATGCAGATATGATGGAAGGCCTTGAAGATATTGAAGGTTGGGATGATTTGGAAGCATTCAACGAGTTTGGAGAAGAACTCGAATTGGAACAAAAAGAAAAAAATTCCAGTAATATGGAATGTAATGTGATCACATTGCCAATAGAATTTATGGCAAAACAGAACATTACCGAAGATGAAGAACATAGTTCTAAAGGCTCAAATGCTCAGGGGGCATGTCATATCCTTTTAACAG
Organism: Lithocarpus polystachyus; assembly: GCA_033629205.1. Taxonomy (NCBI): domain Eukaryota; kingdom Viridiplantae; phylum Streptophyta; class Magnoliopsida; order Fagales; family Fagaceae; genus Lithocarpus; species Lithocarpus polystachyus. The sequence continues at coordinate 24,275,367 of CM066166.1, read as the reverse complement.
ATGAAGAGATGGAGAGTTTAGAACCCAAGGCAGAGGCAGAGCTGGAATTCCCACCAGGTAAAATTATCTTTAAGAAACCATCTAAAAGAATGTCACAGCATTTAAAACCGTTATTCATTAAAGTTCACATGGATGGAATACCTATTAATAGAGTTTTAGTAGATAATGGTGCTGCAGTAAATATTTTGCCTTGGGGAATGTTGAAAAAAATCAATAAAATAGAGGCAGATTTAATTCAATCAGATGTTTTAGTCAGTGGTTTTGCTGGCGAATCTACTAAAACTAGAGGTATTATACCTGTAGAATTAAAGGTAGGGAATAAGATTACAAATGTTGCCTTCTTTGTTGTTCATACTAAGGCAGCCTATAATGCTTTGCTAGGAAGGGAATGGATACATTCAAATTGGGTGATACCTTCCCCCCTACATCAATCTCTAATGTTTTGGAATGATGATAATTCTGTTAAGATGGTGAAGGCTGATAATAGGGCATTTGAAGCATGTAATAATACAATTGATGCTCAATTATATAACAAAAACGTTGGAATTTTGAAAATGACAGGATTTGGTTACAATGGCAAGCCAACAAGGGTGGAAATGGCTGGAGAACAACCTTGTTCTGCTGGAGAAGGTGCTACTGACCAAGAAATTGGCAAGGAATGGTTTGACGACAACATCGTGGAGCCACAAATGCCAAATATAGTGGAGGAACCTGTTAGTGATGAGTAATTCACTTACTCCAAGGAAGTTAAGGGCCATTAAATTGGCTGAAAACAAAGTAATAAGTTACATTCTTGAGAATAAAATAGAACAAAGTACGTTCTTGGCAGAACGTGTATTGGAAGAAGAAAGAGATGCTAGAAACCAAGTTAAAATCGGTTTAAGTTCTCTAAGTAAAGCTCCTATCCAAATGGATGACTTGAAAGCGGAAGTTCAAGATCCTTTGATAGAAGTGAATCTTGGAACTGAAGAGGATAAGAAAGTGACATATATCAGTAGTCACCTTACACAGGAACAGTTCAATAAAGTGCTGGCTGTGGTGAAGAGGTTTAAGGATTGCTTTGCATGGGATTACACAGAATTGCCAGGTTTGGACAGAACACTAGTAGAGCATAGACTTCCAATCAAGAAAGGGCACATTCCACACCAACAACCTCCTCGTAGAATGGCAAACGAGTTTGTTTTGAAAGTGAAAGAAGAGATCGAAAGACTATTGCAAGCAGGATTCATAAGGCCAGCCAGGTATGTAGAATGGCTTTCTAATATAGTTCCAGTTCTTAAGAAAAATGGCAAATTACGTGTATGTATAGATTTTAGGAACTTAAATACAGCAACACCCAAAGATGAATATCCTATGCCAATTGCAGATATATTGGTAGATGGAGTGGCAGGACACAAATTATTGTCTTTTATGGATGGGCATTCAGGTTATAACCAAATCTTCATTGCAGAAGAGGATGTCCACAAAACTGCCTTCAGATGTCCAGAATCTATTGGAACATTTGAATGGGTTGTAATGCCATTTGGCTTAAAAAATGCTGGTGCGACTTATCAGCGAGCCATGAATTTAATTTTCCATGATATGATTGGAAAGTTTATGGAAGTTTATATAGATGATGTAGTGGTTAAATCTCAAGACTTCAATACCCATCTAAAAAACTTAGAAAAAGCCTTCTTGAGGATGAGGAAACATCAATTAAAAATGAATCCTCTTAAATGTGCCTTTGGGGTGCAAGCAGGAAATTTTCTGGGTTTCCTAGTGCATAATAGAGGAATTGAGATAGACCAAAACAAGGCCAAGGCAATCATGCAAGCTAAACCTCCTTCCAATAAAAAAGAATTACAAAAGTTCTTGGGCCAAGTTAATTTTTTAAGAAGGTTTATTTCTAATGTTGCAGGTAAAACCAAAGTGTTTTCCCCTTTATTAAGGTTGAAAGATCATGAAGATTTTACTTGGAATGAAGAGCATCAGTTGGCCTTTGATGCAATTAAGAGATATTTATCCACACCACCAGTGTTGATTCCTCCAAGAAGTGGGAAACCTTTAAAGTTATATATATCTGCAACCCAAGATTCTATTGGAAGTTTGCTGGCTCAGGACAATGATAAGGGCCTTGAACAGGCTGTTTTTTATTTAAGTAGATTATTAAATAAAGCAGAATTAAATTATTCAATGATAGAGAAACTATGTTTGGTTTTGTATTTTACTGCTACTAAGCTAAGACATTATATGCTTTCTCATGTTACTTATATCATCGCACAGACTGATGTAGTGAAATATATGCTATCTAGACCTATTTTGCGTGGTAGAATGGGTAAATGGAGTTTAGCTTTAGTGGAATTTCATTTAGTTTATGTATCACAAAAAGCAATAAAAGGTCAAGCCTTAGCTGATTTTTTGGCAGATCATCCATGCGATGAAGTTACAGATATAAATGAAACCATGTTTGTAGCTTTAGCCCCTTGGAAATTAAATTTTGATGGTTCACGTACCACATATGGGGCAGGTGTTGGTGTAATTTTAGAATCCCCAATGGGGATTAAAACCCAAATGTCCTTTAAGTTAGAAGGAAATTATTCTAACAATCAAATTGAGTATGAGGCTTTAATCATTGGGTTAGAGATATTATTGGAAATGGGAATAAAAAGTGTAGAGATTTATGGTGATTCACAATTAGTAATTAGGCAACTCACTGGTGATTATAAATGTTGCAGCTCATCTATTGCACCATACTTTGTGGCTGCAAGGCAGCTGCTAGAACAGTTTAGCAATGCTAAGTTAAACCATGTCCCTAGAAGTAAGAATGAGGAAGCCAATCGCATGGCACAGAGTGCTTCTGGACATAAAGAGACCAATCAAGTTGCACAAAGGCCCCCATTTCTAAGTAAAAGGATACTCCCATCAGTTATTGATAGGGAATTGGGGACCCAAGTTTTTCATCTTGATACCCAAGTTAATGATTGGAGAAACCCAATCATTGATTACTTAAAAAACCCAAGTGGTTGTACAAACAATGCTTTAAAACTAAAAGCTAGAAAATTTGTTTTAATGGGAGACCAAGATGAAACTTTATTCAAAAGAGGAGTTGAGGGCATCCTATTGAAATGCATTAGTGATGATGAATCAAAGCAAATCTTAGCAGAAGTCCATGAAGGCATATGTGGTTCACACCAATCAGGCATAAAAATGAAATGGTTAATACACAGGTATGGTTACTATTGGCCAAGTGTATTGAAAGATTGCATTAAATATGCACAAGGTTGTGTAGAATGCCAAAAACATGGTCCAATTCCTAGAATTCCTGCTTCAGATTTTCATGCAATAATAAAACCATGGCCCTTTAGAGGATGGGCAATGGATTTAATTGGAAAAATCAGACCAATTTCAAGAAAGAAAAACTGCTTCATAATCGTTGCAACAGACTACTTTACAAAGTGGGCTGAAGCAAAACCTTATAAGGAAGTGAGCGAGTTTGATGTTATTCAATTTATAAAAGAAATGATAGTCCATAGGTTTGGAATTCCTCAATCTATAACAGTGGACAATGGAACCATCTTTAATGGAACCAGGATAAAAGCCTTCACACAAGAATATGGCATTCGAATTTTGAATTCCACACCATATTATGCACAGGCAAATGGTCAGGCAGAAGCCACTAATAAGATTATCAAGAATAATTTGAGGAAAATAGTGGCTAAAAATCCTACAAGTTGGGACGATTTGTTGTCTGAAGTATTGTGGGCATATAGAACTTCAAAAAGAACGAGCACAAACACTACCCCATATTCTTTAGTTTTTGGCCATGATGCAGTTCTACCCATGGAGATTACCGTGAGATCATTGAGGATTACAAGGCAAAATGAATTGACTCATTTGGATTATCAAAATGCGATGTTTGCAGAACTTGATGAAATAGATGAGGCTCGTATGGCAGCTTTAAACTCTATTGTTGTACAAAAACAAAAAGTATCTGAGATGTACAACAAGAGAATTAAGGCAAAGTCATTTGCCATTGGGGATTTAGTTTGGAAAGTTATCTTGCCTATAGGAATTAAAGATCCATATCTGGGTAAGTGGTCTCCTAATTGGGATGGACCTTTCCTAATTAGCGAGGTCTTTGATGGAAACGCTTATAAGTTAATGGATATTGGCGGCAATGAGCATGCAAGATCCATTAACGGCAAGTTTCTAAAATTATATAAGCCAAGTATGAACGAATTGGCTTACTCACATAAAAAATTCTGAGATATGCATATATGCATGTTTTCAAGGGCCAAACGAATGGTTAAAATGGGCATTAGTGATTAGAATAATAGATCACAATGCAATGAATGTATAAAAAAAAAAAATTTCAAAATAAGGAAGGATTGTATACAGATATAGTTTCAGAAGTGAAATTGATCTAATACATTGGGAATGAATTTCCAAATACTACTAATTTTTTGGGAGAGCACCTTTTTAGCGGTGACTCTCAAATAGTTGTAGCAAACCCAAAGAACAACCACAATATAATTTTAAATGTTTTGAGTAATACTAGCAGTAAAGTTAGTGTTTGGACCGATGTACCTGGTTCGAAGTTGTTCCCAAACTAAGTAAGTGCTCTGGAGCATGTCAGATCTTCATGTACATGATTTAAAAGGTTTAGCTAGCTGCTGCCTTTCAAAGTGTTAATACCAGCTGAACAAGAACAAGGATGGAGCCTCCTAGCTTCGTTCCCTAGCTTCATTTCTCAACTCCTGCAGTCGATTGATCTTCTTAGGATCAACGATGAACTTGAAGATGTCTTCATTTTGTAAGCACCAGCTCCCGGCGTCATGCGGAATTACAGTCGCGACGATGTTCAAGCCCCGATCAAGATAAATAATTTCAGAATCATGGACAACCTTTGTCGGCGTCCAGTTGAGCTTTGGAAGAACTTTTTGTATCAGGAGTTTTGCAAATTGATCTGACCTAAAAGCCCCAATTTTACTGTCTTTTTGCCCTTTTGTTTTTCTTGTCTTAACTTATGCGTAATTGGCCTAATAAGCCCTTCACGCACAGGGGGCATGTGTTAGGCTAAAAGTAAACTCACGTGTGAGCATGTGAGTTAGTGTTTCACTAAAAGGTGACTTAAGGGCTGGATCTTGATCCATATAAACCAAGGCCCAAATAAGCATACTTGCAAGCCCATTATAACATCACAGTAGACTCATATAGTGCAGAAATTTTGGAGGTCTTGACAGACCACGTAACTGAACATTTTGTGAGCATGAGAGTTAGTTATCCAGTGCAATGGAAGTTACCAAAATATAAGGAAGAGTGCAGTAACTGTTTTTGTCCACTATAAATAAAGATTAAAGATATTTTCAGAGGGACAACAAAAAATCTGACAAACTACATTCACAGACCCGTCAACGGAAGGATAATTTCATGTTTGTAAGTGCGTTTGCCTCACATGAATTATCTAGGATAGTTTTTCTTGTAATTTAAATTAGGAGTTTGTGTGATTTGAATCTTTCTTATTTGTATGAACTTGAATTCTAAGTTAAGATATCTATATATTGTAATTACATTACTTGTTCCTTTATTTCTCTTAGTTGAATATTTTGCACTTTTGAAGTCCTATTAATTTAGGCAGTGGCAGAGCCCATCAATTTGGTGTGAAGTCTTGTCTTTCAAATAATTCTTTCTAAAATAGTTTGTATTATCACAAACAACCCCACAAGCATTTATACTTGTGGAGCGTTAAGTAGATTTTGATTATGAACCTTTACTATGATTTTTGCAAGTCTCTTAATTATTCATCATCAACATTGTCATTATCATAGAATGGAATAATTGACCCGGTTGGCATATTGGCTACCTTGAAGTTTTTCACTAAACGTAATTAACAATTTGACTCAAAATATGATAATCCAGAAATTGAAAAAATTAATATTTATTAAAATAACGTCCGTAATTGCATAATAGCTATTAGGAAGTCTCACTCATTAATTGAAGAGATTGAGTGTTAGTTTGGATAGACAACACGTTTGTCTTTGTGCTAGCGGCTGTGTTTTTTGGTTGAGTCTTGTGCACTGTTTACGAGACCCGCAAGTAGGAAAAAATGTAAATTTAACTTTAAAATTAGATTCCACAACACTATTCATACATTTAAAAATTATTTTACTACAGAGTTTTCAGTTTTCAGTAATAAATAGTATCAAAATAGACCCTGAGTAGATTTTCATTATGATCCTTTACTCGCAGGTCTCTCAATTCTTCATCATCACCATTGTTATTATCTTAGGTCGGCACAATTGCCCAGATTTGGGTATTGGCTACCTTATAGTTTTTTCACCAAATGTCCTTAAAAATTTAACTAGAAATAACAGAATCTAGAAATTGAAAAAATTAAGATTTATTGAAATAAACTGTGCTTTTCCCAATTCTATAAACAAACAAACACGATCAAATTAAAGATTCATATGAGGTGACCAGTGAACACACCCCACTCTCTATTTCAAACACCGAGAAAGATGTGTAAACTTGCTTCAAAATCGTTAAATTTTACTAGACATTTTTTCAATAAATATTATTGATTGTGTACTTATTATATTTATGTTATTATTTATATAATATAAAATTATTCATTAATATATTTATAATATCGTTGGTTTTACCCTATAGTCGGACTAAAATTGATCTAGAGAACCGAAATCGATCCCTTCTTTAATTCTCGGTTCAATTTTTAAAGCCTTGATAGTGAGGAAGACAAAAGAATAAAAAACCTCACGAGGGAGATTTAGAAAGAAAACAAGAGCACAGAGAGGAGATGGGATGGGTGTGGGCCCCGTGAAAGAACAAAGTTGCCTAGGCTCCCAAAGAATGGGCCAATGAATTGGGCGTAACAAAAATCCCGATTCACATTTATCTCATTGTTTGGGTTTATATGGGCCTGTTTGGTTTTTTTTTTTTTTTTTATCACTCATCACTCCTCACTTAATTTTCATCACTCATTACTCATCACTCCTTAGTCATCACTTAAAATATCCCAATTTTTCCAAACCCATCCAAACACACTTCAATCACTCACTCATCACTCAGTGTTACTGTTTCCACAAAAAAAAAAAAAAAAAAAACCAAAGTCAAAGATTGCAGCTCATTTCCGCAACAAAGACGTTCCAAAACAAAAAAATAATAATAAAAAATAAAATGAAGTCAAATATTGCGGCAAAAGTAAAAAAAAAAAAAAATGGTAGGTGTAATTACAAAAATGCCATTGAAAACTGAGTTATGGAAACTGAAAACACATTTTATGTGTTTTCAGTTTTCATAACTCATCACTCAAAAATCAGAGAATTGAGTGATGAAAATAGAGTTATGAAAACAGAGTTATGGTGCTCCTAAATGGACTTTGAGTTATCGGTCCCACTATTTTTGAGTTATGAGTTATAGAAACAGAGTTATAAGTTATGAAAACTAAGGGCCTGTTTGGATTTTTTATTTTGATCACTCATCACTCCTCACCCAATTTTCATCACTCATCACTCATCACTCCTCATCCATCACTTATCACTCATCACTCTAAAATATCACATCCAAACAACATTATCACTCAGTTACCATCACTTAATATTTTTCACACTATTTGTGGACCCCATATCTGCCACTGTGCAGCTTTTTGCTTTTTTTTTTCTTTTTTTTCTTTTTTCTTCACTGGTTCGGTCTGCGTTGTCTTCCTTCTTTTTGTTCTTTTTTTTTTTTTTTTTTTTTTTTTAAGGATGAGTGAGACGGAACCCAACCCAGTGAAGGAAAAAAAAAAAAAAAAAAAAAAAAAAAAAAAAAGATGAAGACATGAAGACGAACCCAGAAAAGAAAAGAAAAGAAAAGAAAAAAAAAAGATGAAGACGTCAAGCCCGAACCCAGAAAAAAAAAAAAAAAAAAAAAAAAAAAAAAAAAAAAAAAAAAAAAAAAAAAAAAGAAGAAAAAAAAAGAGGAAGACCGAACCCAGTGAAGAAAAAGAAAAAAAAAAAAAAAGAAAAAAAAAAGATTGAAGACTTGAAGACAACCCAGAAAAGAAAAGAAAAAAAAAAAAGATTGAACCCAACGTGAAGACCGAACCCAGAAAAGAAAAAAAAAAACTCAGACCGAACTCAGTGAAAAAAAAAAAGTTGACTGGTCAAAAGTTGCGGCTGAGTGGGTCCCCTATGTGTGTTTAATTACAAAAATGCCATTGAGTTATGAGTTTTGAAAACTGAAAACAGTTAAAATGTGTTTTCAGTTTTCATAACTCATAACTCAAAAATCAGAGAATTGAGTGATGGAAACAGAGTTATGATGCTTCCAAACGGATATTCAGTTATGGGTCCCACCATTTTTGAGTTATGAGTTATGAAAACAGAGTTATGAGTTATGGAAACACAAAATCCAAACAGCCTCTAAAAATTCAAACGGCCCTAAACATTTACTTTTGTTAATTTAAGTTTTGAAAAGTAATCATTAAAACAGACGGCATAAGTTAAAATCAATTTTTAATTAAGTGTAATTATAGTAGCACTTTAACTATTTTTGAGCGAGACCCTGTACTTTTATTTTATGTGGAGATAAAACCGCAATACACTGCTAGCGGTGATACTCAAACCCAAGACTAGAGTCTTGTTGGCCTGGTGGTTGCCTCTAGGCTACTAAGGTGTTGGCACTTGGCACTTCTTTATTTCTGAAGGAGTACTAAAATTTAGTTAGACATGAGAGATAGTGGGACTCATTTTTTTTTTTTATACGTGTTGGAATTTTGATTAACAACGTTTGCAGGGCCGGCGGTGGATATGATTCATTTCATTTCTTCAGTTTTATTATGGCAACACAATTTTCCGTGATTGAAGGACTGCGTTTAGGAAAGATCTTACTGTGGCGGATGTTGTACTTAATTGTTTTTGCAATTTTTTATAAAAATTAAAGAACAAAATTTAGTTACAAAATTAATTATAACCTTTAATTACAACCTAATTTAATAAAATAAAAATTACTATATATTTGGAAATCTCATCGTTAAATTTTATGGTCTTTACGTTTTTAATACACATGTCAAATTTTGTGTCAATCGTATTTTATTTACTGTGAATAAAACTTAGGTACAGTATTTTAGGTTCTGTTCCTTATTAAGCATGAATGATATAAGCAGAAGATATAATCTAATGGTAGATTTGTCAAGATTCACTTCAAATAAAAAAATATTGAGTAAGGTTATAATTTGAAATTACAACCAATTTTGTAACTAAACTTTTTTTTTTTTGGTAACTAAACTTTATTCAAAGTTAATTGACAAGCAATTTATTACTATTAGAGCACTCACATCAACATCTTACAAAAATAAGTATGCATTTTGCATCACCAAAATAGCAAAACTAACTTTATTTATTTTAAATAACCACCCTCACAACTAGGGGCTAAAACTTAGAGTATTTGCATGAGTATGTTTATAGTAGAAAAATGTATCTAATTTACATATTCAAGCCTTAAAATCACCCACATAAGTTAAGCTAAAATATATAAATTTATAAAATTGTTATATTAACCGTGTCAATATAAATTGTTACTGTAGCTATGTATATCATTATTTTAATTTTTTTTTTCTTACCTCTTGTCTCATCAAATTCCTCTCTCTCTCTCTCTCTCTCTCTCTCTCTCTCTCTCTCTCTCTCTGAAAATAATAATAAAAAACGACTAAAAATTGATTATTTATATAAAATAGAATGTAGAGAGTAGATAATCTGATGTAAGTGTTTTTAAAAAATGGTTGTGTAAAATAGAAAATATAGGTTGTTACGCTAAAATAAATAAGAATTTTTGCACAAACTAATGCGAATTCTTAAAAAGCCTAAATATTAGTTTTTTACTCCTAAATTTACTTAAGGTTTTCACAAAATACTTGGCTAGCCCCCAAACTTCCTAAATATTATATTTTCCCCCTAAATTTTTACCCTAAATTTACTTTAAGTTTTCAAAAGATATGAAGTTGGTCCCCCTAAACTCTTCTTATTTCTTATATGATACTTCTAAATTAGTTTAATTTTTTATAGTTACTATTATTTTTGCCCCTCCCCATTCTCAAAATTCTAGTTTCATCCCTACTTACAACACATTTTACATCCCATTCTTTATTTTGCATTCTCAACCCATTAAAATAGTATCAGCCACAACTAAAACTAGAGAAAGAGAGAGTAATAAAAAATCAAACTTTAATGTTTGCATATAGTGGCAGCTCCAGAAAGTTTTTTCAGGGTAGTCATTAAAAACACTTAACTTTAAAAAATTTATAAATAATAAGACTTGAATATATTAACATCACAAAATAAAAACATATTCAAATACATAAAGTTTTAAAATTTTCTTTCACAAGTTTTCATATTTTAAAATTACTGTGTAATATGATAGTTTCACTATTAACATTATCAGCTACATCATTTTTAATATATACAACCAAGTAATTATTAAGCTACTGATCTCCTATTCAATTACTAACATATTGCTTAAATAACTACTAATATAAACAAAATACATTATCTTTTTGAAAAAATAAATCACATAAACCTAACAAATTCGGCTAAAGACTAAAGCAAATACTACCAGACTAGCTATTGAAAAGTATGCATTTTTTATATATAATAAAATAGCATTTTTAAAATATGCATTTTTTTATATATAAATTTAGATTAAGTTGGAATAGAATTCTATCTTGTACCAAAAAAAAATTATAAAAAAAGGAAGTTCAAAAAATTAATATTTATCAAAATAATGTCCATAATTGCATAATAGCTATTAGAGCATCACCAGTGAAAAGGCTATATGCCAAATGTAAAGTACATTTAGCATACAACCCCACAAATTGCTCAACAACTGGCAGGTGAAATGGGAAATGCCAAATTTTTTTTGAGATTTAGCTACAGTACCATTTCAAATGTAAAATGATATTGTAGCTGAATTTTATAAAAAAATAATTTTTTAATACTTTAGCCAGTTTATTACTCGGCAATTTCTCTCTCCTCTCTCATTTTTCCTCTTTCTTTTCTCTCACTTCCTTCTCTCTCTCTCATCCCCTGTCTCTCTCGCCATTGTCAAGCTTCACCGAATCACCCAGCCGTCGTCACCAAGCCCGCCTTTCTCTCTGAATCACCAAGCCGCCGTTAGTCCTCTCTCATTTTTCCTCTTTCTTTTCTCTCTACCTTCTCTCTTTCTCATCCCCTGTCTCTCTTGCCATTGTCAAGCTTCTCTCTTTCTCATCCTCTATCTCTCTCGCCATTGTCAAGCTTCTCCCTTTACTGATTCATCTTGGCATTTGTGAATCGGTAAAGGCGAGTTAGGTGAGCCAACTTAGGGTTAGGCAACTTAGGGTTAGGGTTTTCAATTTGATTCTCATCATTTTTTTTGTTTCCGTTCTTTGCTGAGCCTAAGAAACGAAGGCGAGTTGGGTAAGTCTACTTCACTTTTCTGTGATTTTTTTGTTTTGTTTTCGAAAGCAATTTTTTTTCACATTTTTAATTCTGTTTCCTTTGTGTCTGTTCATGTGGGTCTGCTTCAAATTCTGGAATTGAGGCGAAAGATTGCATTAAGGTTTCCCTGGGTATGAGTATTAATTAATTATTTATTTTTTATATTAAAATTTTGTTGGACTATCTTGATTTTAATTTTTAATTTTTGTTTTTGTTTTTTTGGTTGATTGTTATGTTTTGCTTGCATGCATTGGTAGTTAATACAAGTGAGAAAATGTTTGGCTAGTGAGAAAATGTGGGAAAGTTTTAATGTTTGGGTTCTCTATTTCCCTGTTTGGCTAGTACGAAAATGTGGGAAAATTTTAAACTTGGCGAGATATTAGAAAATAGAAATAAAAATGTTAAATGAAATACTGTAACTTACCCTCTTACCTTGCCTTATCATTGGAGTTTTGTGACTCATTCCCTTTTCCCCCATTATTTTACTCTTTGCACTACTAGTGCTGCATCAAACACGAACACGCACATCACACGCACACTTGAAGACACAATTCTATCGTTCCTGTGAATTTTTTTTTCATGACTGTTACATATGCAGAAAAACTTGGAATTTTTTTTTCATGACTATTGCATACGAAGAAAAACTTGGAAATTTTAAAGAACTTATAATTTGTATTATTAGATATATCAAGTACTTGGTAGAAAAACAAGGATGCAAGTAATGAACCCTTAATCCCATATTCCTGAACCTTTCTTTGTGCTTTGTCTTACTGTGATGTGTATGTTGGACTTTAAGGGCACTACTTTGTGTTGTAACTGCATATTTTTGTTCAATGTAAATTAGTTGCAGAGTTCAGAGAGAGAATTATGAAATAATAACATTTGAAAACTCTATTTCCTACATATGATTAGTTGGATATTTGTAATTTTGTTGGTTCTGGGTGTTTCATGCTTTAGATAACCTCATAATGATCCCTTTTTCTTTATTATGTTTTTGCTTTTTGTAATGTAAAATTTTGACAGGATGTATCTATAAATATGTATATAGATTTTACATTGATATTTGACAAGTTTGATAGAATATAATGTATGTGAATTTTTAAAGTTGGTAAATTTGAGTACATTGATATTTGGTAGGATATTTCTAAAGAAAAAAAAAAAAATTGGCAGGTTGTTGAAACAGTTGGAAAAAAAAAAAAAAAAAAGGGCAGGTCGTTGAAATAGTTAGAAAGAAATTGAAAGAAAAAAAAAAAAAAAAAAAGACAAGACGTTGAAAATGACGGTTGCAATGGTTGAATTAAAAACCGTTGGAATAGTTGAATTTGAAAAAAATTGACAGTTGAAAAGAAATAAAAAAGAATATTCAAATAAAATGAAAAAAATAGAGTTTTGGAATTTGGGTGTATTGTAAAATATTATGGTATAATTGATAAAGTAAATTTTTGAGATGGTAAAATAAGATAGGATGACATTTGTTAATGTGATGCTTTTAGGAAGTCTCACTCGTTATTTATTTATTTTTTTCCTAAATAAAGTCTCATTCATTAATTGAAGAGACTGATTAGATTTTCATTATGAACCTTTACTCGCAGGTCTCTCAATTCATCATCATCACTATTATCGTTATCATAGTGTCGGCACAATTGCCCAGACTTTGGTGTTGGCTACCTTAAAGTTTTTCACTAAATGTCCTTAACAATTTAACTAGAAATAACAGAATCTAGAAATTGAAAAAAAAAATAAGATTTATTAAAATAAACTGTGTTTTTCCCAATTCTGTAAACAAACACATCTTTAAAAGATTCATATAAGGAGACCACACCCCACTCTCTATTTCAAATACCGAGTAAGACGTGTAAACTCGCTTCAAAATCATTAAATTTTACTGGACATTTTTTCCATAGATATTATTGATTAAAAACTTATTACTATATATTTATGTTATTATTTTTATAATATAAAATTATTGATTAATATATCTATAATATCATTGATTTGATCATTGGTTTTACCCTATAGTCGGACTAAAATTGGACTAGAGAACCGAAATCCATCCCTTTTTCAATTCTCGGTCCAATTTTTAAAGTCTTGATAGTGAGGAAGACAAAAGAATGAAAAACCTCACGTCACGAGGGAGATTTAGAAAGAAAACAAGAGCATAGAGAGGAGATGGGATAGATGTAGGCCCCGTGAAAGAACAATACTGCCAAAGACTGGGCCAACGAATTGGGCATACCAACAATCCCAATTCATATCTATCTCATCGTTTGGGTTCATAATCATCCGCTTTTATTTAATATAAGTTTTTAAAAGTAATCATCAGAAGCAGACGCTTTAAGTTGAAACCAATTTATAATTAAGTGTAATTATAAGTTGATACTTAAAGCTAAGACTAGAGTCTTGTTGACTGGTGGTTGCTTCTAGGCTACTAACATGTTGGCACTTGGCACTTTTTAATTTTTGAAGGAGTACTAAAATTTAGTTAGGCATGAGAGATTTTGGTTTAAGAACGTTACTGCTTACTACTTCGCTATCCAATATCCCCAACTACCATGTCAAGTTGACGAAATTTGGGCCAGTACTCGCGATCTCAGTTCTGCCCTCTGTTATGAATACTGCCTTAGTTAGAGATGGTCCCAGCCCAAAGCTTGATGTATCCCTCTTTATTTATTTATTTATTTATTTTGGTGAATAAAATTGACTATTATCAAGTGCTAAAAAAAAGTTAATGGGATTTATAGGATTCATTTTTTAAAACCGACCAGAAAAAGCAGGTTTAAAAGTACTTGCAACTTGCAACATTAATTTATATATTTTGAAATTTGAATAACTCTTATATCTTTTTAACATAATATATTGTAATCATGATTTTATCTAATCATTTCAGCTAAGATTAAACTTTGTTTAAGTCAAGAATTTTATATATATATACATCTTCATCTTTTGGTAACTGTTACATCATTATCATACTTACCCTCTCTTCAAATTATTTCTCGCACTCGCACCACTCAGAGAGTCAGAGTGGATAAACTAATCTCTTAATTATAAGTATGAACCAACTTTTCACATAAACCTAACCAAATCCTATCATAACTATTAAACTAGCTAGAGATATAAAAAGGGGGATTGGAAATTTTTATTGGAAGAGGTTAGGACTTAGGAGTTAGGAGTGCGACACCTTTGTGGTATACGTACAAATTAAAAAAACTAGATTCAATGGAACCACACAACTCATCAAAATGGTAACTGCTCAACTCCTAAAAAGAAGTGTGTGATAGCAACTCTTGTAAAATAAATGGGTTTTAATAATCTAATGAAGAAACAAATATTTATGTTCTCATTTCCAAATAATCCTTACACCCCTTTTTTAAAAATTATTATTAATATAACTAGGACTTGTGTTCTAACTAAGAAAGCAATACTTAACAGATAAAGTAGTAGGAAAGAAAATATATAATGCACATGGTTGATCAGACCATAATTTATAATATTGTATTATTTGTATATAATTTTTGGACTTCAAGAGGTTGTTATTTTCTAAATTTTAGGTATTTTTAATTCCTTTCTAGTCAAGTTAGAGGCCACACCAAACATGTTAATCATCAGTTAGTTTAGTATCAGAGCAAGGCTATATTTCTACCATGGTATAAAGAGAAGCATGTGGGGAAGACATGTTCCCATAGATGATTTGCTTTGCATGGATACAATGAGGTTTGATGCAATGCACAACTAGAGGCGCTCATTTAGTGGATAAAGGAATAATTATATATGCTTTGAAAGTAGCATACCGCATCAGCCATTGTTAATCGGCCTCAAAATTGTCATCCAAAACCGCATATATGGTGGAGGGAAATCCTTCAATGTTGATGAGGAGGATAAACACATCGAAAGAGTTTCATTTGTTGATTTGGATTTGTCAACGATCTGCGATGATTACCTCAAAAATTATGAATTTATGTTGAAGGTAAGTTATTTGTGTAATCTAAGAACCATACAAGAGGGTTATGTAAACCAAATGTTTGATGAAATTCTTAAGTGTTTTTATGGGCATAAAAAATTCAAACGCATTATATATAGCTTGTATAACACCATACAGAGTTTTTTTTTTTTTTTTTGGCAAAATTATAAAGAGATTAATTTTGGTGAAGTTGATAATAGTAAGTTGTTATCAATAAAAGTTATTACCAAGAGGTTTTCTTTATTCTTTTTGTTGGCTAAGCCTAGAGTTCTTGTAGAAGTTAGGTTTTGTGGAAGAGTTATAGTTCTTTGTGTTATGGATTCTGTTTGTACAAGCTCAAACTGAATCTCTATATCAATTAAGAACCCTAAGTTAAATGAGAAACTAACAATGAAACAAAAATAAGAATAACATAAACTAAGACTTAATCTTAATATAGGTTGGCATATTAATTTTTCTCTATGATATTTTCTACCATTAATTGCTACATTGCTTAACCCCAAAATATCGTTACCATTGAATTTGCTAAATTGGAACATCAAAGACAAAATTAATAGCACTATTGTTTAACATGTACTTGGTTAACACCCCAACTTCTAAGTCAGTCTCTACCAAATATCAGTTACTATATTAGTCAAAATGCATTTATTTAGTGCACGAAAAATTATTAAGTATTTTTGGAGTATAGCAACATTATATTGTCCCCACTTTCATGAATGATATTATACCATGAGTTTAATTAGTGAAATTTAATGTTAGGTAAGAAAATAGACTATTGCATATTGAATAATTACATGGATTTTACATTTTTCTTCTTTGGTTTAAAAGAAAATGATTATGTCAATTGTCAAAGAACAATGAATTATACAATAGAATAGAAGTAAATTAATTATTGAGAAATTTTCTCAACGAGTGACACCAAACCATGCAGCCATTCTCGCTGCTTATGAGTTGCACCTAAAACAAATGAAGTTTAAAAGGCTGTACTTAAAATAGTGCAATTTCAAACAGTTGTAACAAGCGAACCAACTTGTTAATTCTAATGGTCATCATTGACGTGAATACGTCGTACTTGTTTATCAACACCACAATGGCAATTAAACGTGAAACAGAAGTGTAATCAATTGAACTTAATTTTTAAAAGAAATTACGGATAATTAAGCATGTGGGATTGATCAGTTAACTCAAATAGTAAAGTCTCTTGTTGTCGAATAAGAAATCTTAGATTCAAACTCTATTTGCATGCACCAAAAATTGATTGGTGTTTTAATATAATTATAAGAATAATTGTTAAGTTTTGACACCTAAAAACACAGTTTGTTTAACCTAATATTAGCCAAGTTGTTAAATAGGTTAATGTGGGGACAAAATTTGAATGCTAGGCCCACGAGTTGAATGGATTTAGGCCCAAAAAGCCCTAACAATGAATTTGTAGAGTGTGAATTAGAAAAACTGGACTTTTAGTGAGTTAAATAATCATTGAAGCGTATCCAAGAGACAGGAAGACAGAAATAGACTAGTTTACGCTATAGAAAGTCATCCTCGGCTCTGTTCGAGGAGGATAGTTCTTGTATAATTTTCTAATATGATTTCAACTTTTACTCTGTTACTATAGTGTTTCTCTCCGAGTTTTTCGATCCCCTTTCTCATTGCCTCCTCCTTTCTTTATACTCTCTTTTTCCCACGTGCCGGTCAGATGGTTCATGTTGATACTTATCCTATCAGTCCCGTCTTGAAGTCTCCAAATAGCAATTATAAAGGTTGAAAATCACTGTTCAGACATTTTTTTCCTCATTAATGTGGCCAGAGAGTTAGCTGCAGGGCATTTAATGCAGTGGTAGCAGCTTTCTGTAAGCTATTTCTCGACTTCCACCTGTCATGTATGTTCATACAGTGTACCCTTATCAACAGAATCTTCTGATATATCATCATAGACATCCAAACGCATGTTTTGATTTGCGTTCTGCTTATCCGAGGATATAACATTCCTCGAATCACCCTTCTCAGCCTCTGTTATTGTCATGTATAGATAAAGTCCACAGCTTTGCATTTTCAACATTGCTGACATGTCCTCAGACAGTTATGTCTCCTCAGACAAGCCCAAGGCCTAACATATATATATGGGCCTCTGGTCCCTACAGTTAATTATTCAGATTTAGTTTCAACATTCATTACATGAAATAAACACAGCAGAAAAGTAAATAATACAAGATGTAATAACTTAGGAAAACCAATGAAATAACTCATTTCAAGGTAAAAACCTGGGGGAGAACTACCCAAGAGGACAATCCACTATATAAAATTGAGATTTATAGTCAAGAATACCAATTCGTAGTAAATCTAACATAATTATGGGCGCAAGCGGCCATGATAGGTTCTCCCAAATCCATGGGAAGTACGGGTTTAGGTGGATCACGGCGGGGGGTGTAAATGAAGTTGCCACCTAAATTAGGTCTAGGAACCATAAATGTAGCGCCCTTATAGAAGGACGATCTTTACCAAAGCATATGTCTGGAGTTTAGGTATGGGGATGAAAAGGTGTTAGGCACCCAACCCCACCCGACTTGTAGGTTGGCCTCCACTCATTATGTTCTAAATCCTAATCTCATCAAAAGGTCCTCTAATATGTTGTTCTAAACTCGCACACACTAACATACATCTAACATCCAAACATGGCAAATGTCCCACACTCATCCATAGCATAAAAAACCCTACCATTCATATAACACACACACACACACACACACATATATATTCAAGGGCAGCAAGTATATCACAAGGCAAAAACATCAACAAGACATTAATCATCAACCATATTCATCATGTTCATCAATCAAGCATATCATGCTCATCATCCAAATCAAAATGCATGTTCATGTAATTATGCATGACTTACCTTACTTACCTTGCCGCACCACAGCACCTATACCTTAATGCATGTTCATGTGATTCATTAGAGCATAAACTCTAATTATCAATCTATTAATCCAAGCATGTGAAATAAGTTATTCTACTAACCCTAATGTTAAACATGTGAAAAATAGACTCAACATGACCTAAACATGTGATTAAAACTAATTAAAACAAAGAAAATAGTAAGAACCCTAAATCTGAGTTTTGGGCACGAGTATGTGTGCGCATACATTTCCAGAAACAAAATTTTAAAGCACAATCAAACAACAATCAAACATAACCTAGCATGCTTCTAATATTTAATTCAACCCTTCATTCAAACCATTGTGAGACACAACAAAACAAAATCAAACAAAGCAAAACATATTTCTAAGCATGTATAACAAATAAATCAAATTAAGAACAACACAAACACAAGTTATAAAAATCCAAATTAAGGAAGAGACATGAAGACAGATTCACCTACTTATGGAACACAACTTGGTTGATATTTAACCGACCCCTCAACGTCTACAAAACAAGATCGAATGATAATCAAGGGAATCAAAGTATTCAATAGTTTATAGGAAATCACAACTCAAAAATAAAAAGATGTTTTTGAAAAACTTTTGAAAGAATCTTTGAAAAACGTTTCTTGGAATGAGATAAATATTTCTTCCTTAATAAGTAATCGAGAGAGGTTTTGAAGAACCAAAAAACGTGCATAATCTATGAGTGCAGAAGATTCAAGGTTAGAAAAGTGTTTTGAAAGAATTTAGGTGAAAAATCAACTCTCTCTAGCTAGGGTTTGATTTTGGAGGCATAAGGTTATATTTATTTGTTTAAACTAAGGTTTTCAAACTCATTTAGAGGGTTTTGGACATTCCAAAGAATCTAGGGGCCTAGGTCCATCAAAGAGGGAGGCTTTGGGCTAAAAAAAAAAAGAAGTTCTGGGCTTCTACAAATGGCCCTGCGTAGGCATGCTCCCTAAAAAACCCTAATTTTGACTGCTTAGATGGCCCGACTTCAAATGGCCATAACTCACTTCATATAAATTCAAATTAGGAAAAATTTATATTCAAATTGAAGTACAAGATGTCTACTTTCCAATAAAATAAATCTCATTCAAAAATTCGTTGTGAATAAAAGTTATGGTCAAAATAGTGAGTAAGGGTCATTTTTCAACACTGTTTTCAAAGCGATTAAAGCACTTTAGATTTGTGATTACTTCCAAACTATCAAAATAACTTCAATTACCTTTTGTAGACATGTTAAGCTCATCATTGGGACTAGAAACTAAAGTTTATTAATCGAGTACAAAATGAGGTGTCTACAACAGTTACCAAATTGGGCTTTAAACTCCACAGATTTCCTTAATTTGGATATGTTCTGACATGAACCACCTGTTCATGCCTTGATTTTCAATACGCTTGATGGCTGAAGGCTTGGCAGCAACTGTACTCCACCTATACTAGCAATATGGATTTGATCTCTAGTACCTGCTTATAGAGTTAGAAGATACAGAACCTCACAAATTTCATAAGAGTACCTCTCAAGACTTGAAAAACGTGTATTAGGATTTTCCTTCTATACCTTGCAGTGTTGAACTCAAACCCTAAACGGTTCACGGGTTGTTGGGCTTTAATTAAAATTCTGCAGAACGCAGTTCGATCGATCGAAGCTCTCTCTCGATCAGTCGAAACTCTCACTCAATCGTCGAGCTTGACATTTTTTAATTCTTCTTTTTGCAGCTTGTACGTTCTTGAATTTTGACTTGTATCAACTTAAGGAATGTCTAAAACAGTTCAAAAACCCTAAGATCTAATCCTAGGCAAGTTTTTGTTCTCAGTTTGCTAACATACAACATATTTAGAATTTAAACATTTATGACTAATATTTAAAACCTAACAATAATTATCATAGAATGAAGACTATGAATTAAAAAATTAAAATTCTACAATATCTTTAAAAGAAATTATGGAGAAGCAAATTATAGGCATACACACACATATTAATGGGTAGGAAATCATTTTGGAGGAAGAAATAATATTATGGGATCTGATGCAATAAAGAACGTCACGATTACGATGTGAACACCAACCTGGTTCATTGGAGCGTGTGAGAGTGGGGCACATAACACACTTGAGTGCAATCTACGAAGTGATCCAGAAAGAATGGGGTCCATAACCCACATGAGTCTCTGGCATGAGTTGCTCATTTTTTTTGCTAACTTTCCAGTTAGAAATGGCCAAGGAACTAGCATGGATTGCTATAATCATGAGTGCTTGTATAGAAAGTTCCCCTTCAGAAAGAAATTATTGTTGTAAGAAAAATTTTGAATATAAATTTTTACCTTACAAAAAAGCACAGGTGCATTGTTTTATTCATGCAGCCTTTAGTGGATTAATGATGCAGTATTCATATATACTTGCTTTCTCTTTGAAAATATCATGGATAGTAATGATAATAACAAGACACTCTCTCACCGAATATCAAAGACCAGTCATAGCATGCTGATTGAGATTTTTTTTTTTTTTTTTATGTAATTCAATTTAAATATATATACGTATTTATTTATTTATTTTAATCAATTACATGACTGAAGTGAACAGTACAAAAGTATGATTTCAACATTTATCAAAGTTCAGAGATTTATAATTTCAAATATAAGAGAGAGTTTAGTTCAATTTTGACCCAAAGTTTAGGGAGTATTTATGTATATTTCTCTTTAAATAATTGCAGAAATTGAAAGGGTGGGTGGATGCATCCAGAAATGGAGATAATAAACCCTATTCACTAGTGATGTTCAAACCAACTTAATTTAGAGGGCATAATAGATGCGTGCAGCTAATTCTTGGAATATCATGAACTTAAAACAGTTTTAGAGCACTAAAGAAATAAGGGGTTTGGGTTGCAATTCTTTCCTCAATTTATTTCCTTAATTTTATTTTATTAACTTCACCATTGAAAATCCATTTATAATTCAAAAGAAGAAAATTAAACTCCATGAGAGATTTCCGAAAAAGAAGCATATAGATTTTGTGAGTTACAAACAAGCACCACCAACTTTGTGAGAGAAATTAAGTATTTAGCACTATTGTTAAGGCTGTGTATAAATGTTTAGAATTTATTTTGACAATATATGTTATTAAAAATGACAAAGTTTAACTATAGAATTAGTTGTATATTTCTCTTTAAATAATTGTAGCCTTAGACTACAACCAATTTTCTAGTTAAACTTTGTCCTTTTAAAAATTAATTATGTTAAATGAACCTGTGCTTAGTTTAAAGAAGTGTATACTTTTTTTTAACATTAAATTATTTTTTTATTAGGATGACTATAATAAATAAATAAATCTAATTGTTTCTTATAAATAAACTGCAAATTTTAAATCACAAGCCTTTTCTATTTTCCTTCGTTCTTTCTTTCCCCAACAATCCTCCCCCATCCTTTCTTTTGATAAATACATGCCTAATCAATACATCTTAACTTATGTTCTTTTTTAAAGTTGATTCTCCACAAGAACATATCCTCAGTAAATCAGGCATACATAATGAAAAGTTATTTTGAGTTAGTCGATATTGGAACATGCCATATTGAGTTCTCATATAAATAATTACTCTATTATATTCCAAATAAATAGTATCAGGTCATGGTTCAATAGTATAAATGGGACAATGACAAAACTATATATGTTTGGCTCCTATGTGAGCTTAATACTTAAAAAAAAAAATTAACTGCATATTTGATGTAAGTCAATAGACTGAAGTAATTCACATGTTAGTTGCTAATTATATTACGAATAATAATATATATTTAGCAAATGAATCAAACTCAAACCCAAACCAAGTTTAAATAAACTGAGTTTAAGTTCGACTATTAAACAAAAAGAGTTTAAATATAATAATATATTTGTGAAATAAGCTTTTATATTAAAAAAAAAAAACTTATATAGACTTGATATTAAATTGTGTAAGTTTGTAATTAATTTTCAAATTTTCTCAAAAAAAAGTTCCAAATTATTATTAATTATAACGTATTAGTAATGTAAATAGTCAATGTTGTAATACAAATTATATATAGTTTTTAACAATATAAATTCAACAAATTGAATTTTTAAAAATTTATAAATGAAAATAATTCTACCAAATTAATTCAAATAATTTAATTATAAATTATTAACATAGATTTGTGATAGTTAAAATTTTACAAGAAAAAAATATTAATCAAGTAATTATTGATCAACAAGCTCAAACTTATTAGACATGACAATTATCTAAGTTTAAACATGAAATCTATTTTGTTGATGAGTTCAAGTTGAACTCATGGTTCAAAATAAAATTAAATGAATTTTTTTTTAATTTTTAATTTTTAATTCTAGGTTTGGATCATTTACAGTTTTACATGTTATCGACCAAGTGATTGAGTGGCTAAGTCCCAATTAACTAGTAGTTTTAAAAGTGAGTAATGTAAAATTGATGTCGCTACATTAACTAATTAAGCTTTTGGGTTAAGCGTATTCAAAAATATCATTTCAAGTTTTCAATAAGAAAATGCATGCATGTTTGCTCAAATGAAATATATGGTACTACAAATGACAGGAAAAATGAAGGGGGAGAAAAATGAAATCCACATAGGCACTTCCCATCTAAAAAGCAAAGTTCCCAAAATGTTATATCAAGTTTTGGCTTATAAAAACTTCTAATTCTGTACTCAGATGAATTCGCTGGTACTATAATTAATGACAGAAAATTGATAAGAAAACTTAAAAAATAAGTGAAAAGAACAAAGGCGCTTCACAAGCTGAAAGCAAAGTTCCTATCAATATTATACTAGTGTAGTGGGACTGTGGGAGCTCTAAGATCGCATCATTGAAATAAGTACAATCTAATAAAAAAGAAAAAGGAATTGTATGCTGATGGAAGCTTAAAAAAATCCATACTGTTTATTTTTCTTTCAAATACTATTACTATACTATATAAGCATCCTTAGTTTTAGAATAATACTTGAATAATGCTAAGTTCAATTATTTTTTTATCAACTTAAGTATTTGGGACAAGTAGGTCCAGACTTCTTTATCGAAAAACATAAATTTAATTGGCGAGAGAAAGGGAGAGAGAGAGAGAGAGAGAGACTATAATAAATAATTTTTTTGTTCATCATTCAATGATTATAATTTTGTTGGCACACTAGCTCACAAAATAATGATTACTTCTTATAGACTAGCTAGAGTGAAAAAAAAAATTATTTTAATTCTTTTCCTTATCAATAGTTGTGGAATTAGATTAATTTTTTTTTTCCTATGCTATTTATCCACAAAACTCACCAAAATTAATCCAGCAAAGGATGAGTTATGAAAGAAAAGAAAAAGAAGAAGAAATTGAAAGAAAGAATCTAATTAGCAAAAAAATAAAACTGAGAGAGAGATACAAGCTTTATATCATATATGGCCCATTCTTCCTACGATATTCTAATTGGGATCTTCCCATTCATGAAGCCTTGTATCATATATAGCTCAAAGGAAAAATTAATAAGATACAAGCTTGATTATCTAAAATTAGATGGCACTGGAACAGTTAATACTTGGAATTGAGAATGCATAGCATCATGAGCAATCAGCCTTAGATTTCAGCAGATTGACTGCTTATGATGTTATTATCATTCCATGTAAACTCCAGCCAAATTAATTCTTGCTGCTTGTCAAAACCCGCCGCCGTAGGCCGGAGCCCAAAAATCAGCTCCATTGTCATTTCCTACAAGCTGAGTGCAAGACACTGGAACCAAGCACAACCCTCTACTCTTTAAGTCCCTTGGCTTATCCTGTGTATCCTGATCATATCATCCAGAATAAGAATCTTGGAAACCCTGATACCTTCTATACAACCATCCAATTCTATTTTTCTAACATGTTTCATTTCAAAAAGTATTCTATTTTGCAAATAAAAAAAAAATTAAGGACACAATTAACTAGATTATCTTTGTAACTATTGTATGTGAAACTTCTGTGGAACTAAGATGATGTATACTTTTTTGTATATTGTATAATACTTGCAATGATGGAGATGACAATAATGATTACTATGCTAAATAAATATTTAATAAGCAAGTAAGTCAATTGAAGGAGAAAAAACTAATTTCATGAACCAGCTTTTGTATATATAAAAGATAGAGTACCTGGTTAGGAGCTTCCTTTCTTTTTAGGCAGGCGTCATTCAACAACTAGATGGGCAAAAAATGGGAAAAGTATTAGTATTTTCAATCTTTTTCAACTCTTTCATGATTCCAAAGTAATTAGGCAGTCACAAATTATACTTTTCTTTAACCTTTATTAATAAAAAAAAGTTTTATAAAGCTGAGAACCTTGTTCTTTCAATGCTTTTCTATATACGAATATTTTAGTTTATAAGATGCTTTCCATTGCAAAGGCTCCTCTACTAATTGCCTTTAAGGAGGTGATGGATCCAATAAAGCATACCTGTCCGGGGTCTTCAGGAAATACACCATTTCTTTCTCCTTGAACCTAAAACAATTTCTTTCTAGTCAATTTTAAATTTTTATACCAATAAGTTTAGTAATACTATATTTGTTACAAATTTTTTCATAATTGCTAATATGTCTGATTGTAATTAGTGTATAATAAAAATAATTTTAATAGTAGACCCAAGTGTAAAAATAATGTTAAATCATCACAATATTCACAACAAGCCATATCAACAATTACAAAAAAATTGTCAAATATATTGTTATCCTAACATTACTCAATTTATATAGAGAAATATGTCAACCCAACTTTTGTGTCATGGTTTTTACCACAACTTTGATAAAATCAACTATGTATGGTGTAGAAAAAATAATGAAATTACGATTAAAGTGATTGTTAATCACTTTGAATAAATGGTCATGTTAACAGATGCTCTTAGAGCAATTATTAATAAATTATAATAGAAAAGTTTTGACATAACTTTTTTGAAAAATATAAAAAATTGTCAACAACATTCATTATTTTATTGTTCTTCCAATAAAATATTTTTAAAAATAATTTCTAAATTAATCCCTAACATTTTCCTTAAATTAATTAGGAAAAAAAATCTAACAAAAGTTGTGGTAGAAATTATTTATGTACAGCACACATGCTGTAGAAACATGTGGCTCACTGTTTTTTAGAGAGAGAGAGAGAGAGAGAGAGAGAATTTTTGTTAGGCTTTGGGAAGTGGGAAATGGTATATATGGGTACTTACAGACTGCTGGCTCCTCATGTTTTTGGATGCATTACCAAAGTAAGGAGAGCTAAGGGCCTGCATTATTCAGGGGGGAAAAAAGAACAAAATTTATAACTTTCATAACTAAGGGATGTTTAGAAAACGCATGAATTATTGAAACTTTAACTGCATGCTCTCACTGACATATTTGCAGAGAGTATAATATGTAGAAGGTACATCACCTCAATTTGACCTTGAAGGAATCTGATATACCCAATGGCTTCTAACAAGACAGAAGCAGTGTCAGTCTGCAAAAGTGAAACACACCACAACACCCCACTCATCTTTTTCATCTTCTTTAATGTTAAAAGGGAAAACCCATATGTAAATAAAGATAAAGAACTAATAAGAGCTTCGAAATGCGTATGGAAAATAAATAAATAAATAAAAATTCTTTTCATGTGTTATTCTGTATAGTTGTATCATTAATTTTACCAACAAAAAAAAAAAAAAAGGGGAAAGGAATAGAAGAAAACCACTTTGTTTCATTTTCTGGTGCAGGGTTTGGTTTATACCTTTCCAAATGGGGAAACTAGCTGGTGAAGGGATGTTATTCTATCACCAAGCTTCTCCTTTCTCACCTGCTTCACAAATAAACATGTATATAAGGAAAATCAGAATATATATATCACTTTGTTTTATTTGTTAATAAAGTATATATAGCCTGTCAAAATCAAATGGCTTGTAGATTATCATACCGTTTTGTTTTCTTTAGTTCCTTTATTTTTGTTTTTGTTTTTGTTTTTTTTTTTTTTTTCCTTTCTGCTATTGTGTAGATACTACTTACTAACAAAAGAATAAAACATGCTTAAAGAAATGACAATCATGAAAGACACACATACAAGCCACAAACACAATCACAGCAGAGAGAGATAGAGAGAGATTCTAATTATGTCACCTTTAAAGGTGGCTGGCTAGAAGTTGAAGAGGGCTGAACCCTAGCTTTCTTATATGCCCCACCAGTGCCTGAGCTAGTACTCTTGTGAAAGGGAGCCAAAATAAAAAAGAACAAAATAAAAATCACAGTCTTTGTTGAAGAAAATAATGATTTTTGCATAAAAGAAAATTGAAAAAAAAAAATGTAACAATTTCTCTCTTTCTCTGTCTCTCTTACCTCAGATGAATGATCTAAATTTTGATTGCTCCCATCCATCTTCTTATAAGAGAAGTCCAAGATGTTATTATTACTTAAGCTGGTGACACAAGACCTAGGAGAAGAAACTGGCATGATTTGCTGCGACCAAGCAGCTGGTCTAGGAAGCGCTTGAAATTCTTCATGATCTTCAAGACCGTACAAGTTACTGTTTTGGGAAATCTCTTGTTTTATTACATCAACATTAACGGGAAGTACTCTTTGAGATTGATTCAAGATTTGGTCCTCCCAATTTTCCAACTTTTTAGGTTGAAAATGACTCAGACGAAAGCTTTCTTCATCGCTTGCAGACAATCCACCTCTGGAAAATAATCACCAAACATGAAACCCCAAAGGCGTGTCGTTAATTACTGAAATCAAAACCCAAGTCAGGTTAACCAAATCCAAACAATAATAAGCAGAGAAAGAGAGAGAGAGAGAGGAGGTAAGATCAAAACCCCATGAGACATAAAAGTTAATATAGTACATAACAAAGACTTGAAAACACAATGATTTACACATAAACAAAGGCCAGGGAAGCATGTGAAAGCCAGTATGAAGAGATGTTTATGTAAGAATCAAGCTGAACTAATGGAGAGAGAGAGAGAGAGAGAGAGAGAGAGAGAGAGAGGAGTTGGTGTGTATGTACAATAGTAGTTGGCTCCATGACTGTGGAAGCTCCTGGTTTTCTGCTGCCAAAGGATTGAAAGGAAGTGAAGAAGATCCAAGTGCATATTGAGGAGGCAAGAGAGATGGTGGAGGCATGCTCCACCAGTTAGGGTTTCCAGCCATCATTTGTTGCACTAAAAAATGACTCTGCAAAACACTTCAAAAATTCCTTCCCTTTCCTTTCTTCTTAAACTTTCTCTCTTCACTTTGTCATATGTCCTTGGATGTGCACCCAAACAAGCCTTTGCAAAAGCATTGACAGTTCTGTTTTAGTTTTCTTTTCTCGGATGAGGTTGAAGAAACTTAACACTATGACCTTAAAAGAATTTTATAGAGGGTGGGGTTCAGAAACTTTGCAAATGTTTCTTTTCTTTACCTTGTTGTTTCATTTATTTATTATTCTTTTTTATTCTTGCTTTTGCTTTATTATAAAGTGGGGCAGAAAAAGCTGGTGGGCTGTGTTTTCAGCCATAAACTAATGGTATAAATGTAGGAGCTTACTTCCTTAATTTGGGGTTGTACCTTGGGATTGTCCTGGGGTTATGGTTGGAGTCGGGTTAGGAAATATAATAGTATTGAGATCAATAGAATATGCTTTCTTTATTTGATACTGGTGCAATAATTATCTTAAAGAAACAAAAATACAAAATCCAAGTGGCTGAATAAAGTAGACACAAGACAATGTTCCCCAAATTTTCTTATATATGCTGCCAGTATTTTGTATAAATTAAGTAATTGTGCACATTACTTAATTTAAGGCCAAGAACTTACACTTGAATTTCCCCTCCACACTTATTTTAAGGAAAAAGAAAGGACATCACAATTAATCATAATCACAGCAGTCAAACTTATAAGTCTAGCTCCCCTCAATGAGTAGAATCTAATAAATGAAAATGAATTTTTAAATAAGAGGCAGAAATAAAAAATTAGGTTTGAAGCTCAAACTCTGATCATGTGCTCTAATAAAACTGGATAAAATTTAGTTATTCTTGTATTGACATGTAATGAATATATATACACACACGCATGAGACCTCTTGATTGTTGGGTTGCTATACAAAGGAAAGAATAATATTACAGAAATAAATAGTTACACAATTCAAATTCAAAATAACATTTCATCGAGTTCATCTATAGCACCTCCAATGTTTTTGGACGTATGATAGTCATCATGAAGTTATTATCCCATGTGATGTAAATTGCTAGCAGATGTAACAAAGTTACTATAATGCGTGACCCTAGTTGTTGCCTATCCAAATGACATAAAATGAATTTAAAAAAAGAAAAAGAAAAAAAGAAGCATGAGTTATCATGTGATGTGGTATAATCTAATATTGGATTTGTAGTAAATGCTGACTCTATCATTGTTTAACTTGTAAAAAAAATTTGGGTAAAATACTATTTTGGTCTTTAAATTTTACAAAAAGTTTGTTTTTGGTTCCTAAACTTTAAAAAATTCTTTTTTCATCCCTAAACTTTGTAAAGAGTTTTTTTAATAGTTTAGAGACAAAAATAGGGATGAAAAAAGAACTTTTTTAACAGTTTAAGGATAAAAAACAAACTTTTGGTAAAATTTAAGGACAAAAAATGAACTTTTCAATAGTTTAAGGACAAAAAAAAAAATTCTTAAAGTTTCGGGATGAAAAAAAAACTTTTGGTAAAATTTAAGGACAAAAGATGAACTTTTCAATAGTTCAAGGACAAAAAAAGAAATTCTTCAAGTTTAGGGATGAAAAAAAAAACTTTTTATAAAATTTAGGGATCAAAATAATATTTTATCTAAAAAAATTACTAAGGAGTTTTTGTTTAATATTACGTTAGTTATTAATGAATGTGAAAAAAATCACTGTTATTTACAACTCTATTATTAATGAAGGTACCATAAAGAAAGTGTGAGTATTGTTTTATTTCCCACATAATTTAAGGCATAATATATATATATATATATATATATATATTTGAATTTGAAATTATAAGTTGTTCATATTCAATTCATATTGAATATGTCTAAAAATACTTCTGGTTCAACTCTTAAAAATTAACAAATAAATGAAATTTTAGAGTTAGTTTGGCATCCTATATTTTTCGTTAGTACTTTATTTGTTGAAACAAGTTAGCTCCTTTATAAATAAATAAATAAAAACAAAAGGCTTGTTTATTTGTTTATTTGCTAAAAGGTGAAACGAAATGTGAACTTAAACAAATGACCTGGCTAAACAATATTAGACTACTAAATGAGCACTTGATGCTAGATATAGAGATATGAACAAGCATCCTGCTCCAACTCCTTTGAATGGACTACCATGAAAGGATAAAATTTTTCACTAAATTGTGTTAGAGATTAATTCTCTTCCAACCTACTATGGGTTTGTTTAGATACTGTTTATTGTTAAAAACTGAAAACTAAAAACACTATAGTAAAATAATTTTTAAATATGTGAATAGTATCGTGGGACCTAGTTTTAATCAAAATTTTGCTGAATTAGACAACTTGTGGGTCCCGTGGGACCCAGAGACGCAAACATCTTCTGAGAATATGTATAGAAAAAACATTTTTCTCTCTATGTGTTCAAAGGAAGAGTGAGATTGTATCATAGGTGTCTATGCAAGATAGGTCTAGGTCAGGGTGGAATGAGACATTTGGTAATCTCTTAAGGGGGAAGACCAAAATTGTTGAGAGTGAGAGACAACAAGTGGTGACGGTGAAAAATAAAAATAGAAAAAATGAGTGTTTTGGGATGAAAATATGGTGTATATATGTATAAAAGACAAGATGGGTAAAATCCGTCCCTACCTTATCCCCTATTTGGAGCAAGAAAAACCCATGTGGGAAGCTAGGTGGGGAATTTTTTTTCTTATCTAGTAAAAATGTTTTTATACGTGATTTCGATTTGGAGCAATATATAAGAGATTAAAATCATAAATTGCTACGGTGGAGTGACCACAAGGTGTGGGGGGTAAGGGCCGGAGTTTAAGTCTACAGGAAGGAACTTCACACACATATATACTTAGAATAGGCTAGAGTAGAAATTATATCTTATATATATATAAGCATAAATTGATGCTCCTTTGTGTGTGTGTCTCAAAAGGGATTCCATCTTAATTTGTATAACGATAAATCTCTCCACGACTTCATACCGAGGCTGTATTACACAAAAACTTCCTCGAATTAACAATGGTTTAGCGACCCAACAAGTAAATAAAGAAATAAAATAATGGTCTTACTGAGACAGCACCATTGTAATTATTATATATAGTTGGAAGAATTGGTTGGTGTTAATTGTTGCCCACAAGAAAAAATGCAAGAAAACACAAAGGCGGCGAGTGGCTATGGATTTAAGTAGGTCAAAATGTAAGCACAAGCATATACGTATATGGACGGAGTCTCCACCACATGAAATATATAAATGGGCAATCATTAAATCTCCCTATCCTTGCATTCTGACCACATATTTTTCTGAGAATATGTATAGATTCCCACTTTAAAAAAGAAGAAGATGATGAAGAAGAAGAAAATGATAACATACTAGGAAGGAAGGAAGTGGCTTAATTAGTGTACGGAATGGATCAAGGGCAGACAAGTGTTTTCAAAGGGTCAAATTTATGAGAATCTCAAACCCTACCCCCCTTCACTTTTGTTTTTTTCAAGAATAGGGAATAGCTCTACCAAAATATGCTCTCTTTTTTTTTTAATAACATTATAACCCAAATTTTTTTTTTTTTTCTAAATCAAGCCTAAATATAATCTAATTGCATATTAGGAAAAACTGACCCCAGAAGACATTAGATTTCACCACATTTTGCCACATTAGATTAGACTTTTGTTTTACCAAATTAAAAAACAAGAGAAAGACATTTGTTTTTCCTTATATCATCCTTGATTTAGATACATGTATTGTGAGAAGAAGAATGCATACATGAAATAAATAAGATAATCATTACTTATTTTTGTTTTTCCTTATAATTAATATGTTGAGCATCTATAGTCAACTCCAAAATTTTGAGGCTAAGAGTTGATAGTTATTTGTCATTGTTGTTGTTTAAAGTAAAACTTACTTTTAGCAATGTTAGATGGCTTAGGATGGTTTACTTTTTCTCAACCTTCCCAAAATCTATTTAGAATTTTTCATTATTTGAATTAATAATTTAAAACTTTCAAAAAAAAAAATAGAAGCTTCATTATTTATATTTAATTATGGTTACTGTAGGGCATTCGAGGATTGAAGAGGATGGAGCATGAAGTATCGCACGGTTCCACCCGCAAAAGTGTATCCGACACAAGGACTTCATCGGGACGGTGGAAGGAAGCTTCCTATAAAAGGGTATACCTTCCCCCACCACATTAAATGCACTGCAACAATCTTATCAGTTGCATTGATAAGGAAATGACCCCTGAACAGTAGTTTCACAGCTAGCAACCCCTTCTACCGCCTTCAAGAAAACTCTGATAGAACAAGTGACCTAAGAAAAGCCTTGAGGCATACAAGTGGAAGGCTAGGATGCAAAGATGAAGGATATATAAGAGAGGGAAACCTCCCAGTTAAAGGGGGGATTATTCTCTAAGGATGAAACAAACAAGAAAGTGAACAGTGAATTATTTGGTATAGAATTTGTGTCATTCATATATAAGAACTAGTCCTCAGACTCACCCGAGGACCGCAATATCCTCAGTTGTTACTTAAATTGTCTTTCTTCATTACTTCAGATTCCTTAGTTTTAGACCTAAACTTAGTCCCAAATTTACACTAGAACTATTTTCCCATTCTCTATAAAAATACTATTGTATAGACTTGGTTTGAGGGACAAGGCATCACTATTCTTAGTAAGCTTGGGCAATCAATTTCCAAGTACTTACAATTAATTTTATGTTAAACATCTTCTATTAATTAAGTCACATAGAATATCAAAATTTTTATGGATTAATGGGCTAACTTTAACCTATTTCACTGTTCATAAATTTTATTGAAAACTAGGCTATGATATGTATGTGTTTAAGCATAGAAACACTTAACAATAGTGATGATAAGATAATTTTACTTAGGTAAGTAAAATGGTCATCTTAGCTTTCACATTTTTTTTAATATAGGAATCTTAGCTTTCACATTGATTATAATGAATGAGTCACTTAGTACCAAACTTAAGAAAAATAAATTGACATGTGGTACAAAATTAAACAACAATTAAAACCTAATTTAGATTCACTTTAAATTCTAATTGTGCTTCAAGTTTAATATAATATATACGATAGGATAGGATAAATTATATTTGAAACCTCATATTTAGGGGTAGTTTTAAATTAACCCTATGATTTCAAAATTTTTAAATAAAACACTAAAGTTTAATACTTTTACAAATTAAATCTTATAGTTTTCCTAGTTTCAAATCAAATGTTAGATTTTAAGTCGTATCAATTTAAACCCTGTAATTTTTGGGTTTGATCATTAAATTGATACTATTTTAAAAGTACATGGTTCGATTTGAAATTAACAAAATATATTATTTAATTTTTAAATTCTTAAACTTCAAGATTTTATTTGAAACTTTAAAAACTATAAATTTTAATTTGAAACCAACTCTAAAATACAGATTTTAAAATGTAACTTTCCCTTAAATTATATTATTATTTTAGTTAAATTAAGATGTCACACTTTAATTGGTCTCCCCCTAAATTACACCCTCCTGGAATTTGCTTTTTATTTATTTATTATTTTTTTAAGATAGATATAGTAAAATTTAAATTTTTGGCAAATGATAATTGTTCTTATTATTAGACTAGGACACCAGTTGATTTTTGGTGTAGGCGAGGTTTGAACTCTAAATCTCTTTTTTGATAATAAAAGACTTAAAGTTGAGCTAATTGGAACTCACTATTTATTTATAATTCACTCATCCAAAATTTGCTATAGAAACTAATTGGTTTCTCCTAAAATACTTGCAATTTGAAAAGTCTATAAGAAGAATTTTTTTCCCTTTAAAGAAAGATTAGGAGGCCAGAATTTTAAAACCTAGACTGTTCAAATAAGCGAAAAATGGAGAAGTTCAAGATTTTTGATGTTGAACCAAGGTTCAACTGAGGTCCAACCGTGACAAAATAAAAAATTATAATTCAATTATAAAAAATAAATATAATAGTTTGTAACATAAAGACTTAAGAAGCCAACTTGCCTTAATGGTTAGCAAGTCAGACAACATTTCATATGTGAAAGACCTTGTTTGAACATAACAACACTTGCTGAGCTGCTAGAACTATACTCGAAGTTGAAGCCTTGAACTTCAAAATTTAAACACAAAATTATATTATTTTTAATATAAACATGATAAATTTTCAATCATGACGTTCGGTCTGTTATCATGATTTCTCTTTATCATTAAGTTAAGAATAAGATGTTTTAGTGCATGCAGAATTTGAATCCCAAATATTTTATTCAACGGTAGTACAGTTGAACTAATTGTCACCTACATTAATAATTAATTCAAGCCGTCTAAAAATGGCATATAATATCATGTTTTATGTTCATAAACTATGCTCCGAAAATAACTAACTAACTAAGTACTTTCTTTCATATGATTTATAGCACGGTGATAAGGAGGTTATAGACTTATAGCTGCGGTCAGCAAAGATCACGGTATCGGGATTCAATTCTTATCAATTAAATAAGAATCATAGCTATACCCTAGAATTGTTGTTTAATGGTATAAAGGAGAATAAATGTATGATCACGTACTGGTTAAAATAGTGAAAAATTGACTTTAGTGAAAGGAACTTTGTTTATATGTGCTTGGTATAATTTACTTCAAATTTATTAACTAATCAGCACAAGCTTAGGACCGAAGACGTGAACTTGCTATCAAAAAATAATGGCCTTGAATATTCAACTCATTAATTTGCTCATGTTTAGGTTTATTGTTTCAATTGGAAGTACCATATGATGTCAAGTTACAAATTTTGATAGAGATGACGAGGTTGGCATCTAACAATTTTCCATTTTTATGCCCAAGTTAAAGAAGACAGAACAAGAAGAAACCAGAAAAACAAAAAGAAACAAAAATAAAGCACTAAGGAACCTGAATGAATTGCCATGAAGCACATTCTGCTTTGAAATAAGAAGCCCATGAACATATTAGAAGCCAGAGCTGTTAAACATGATCTACTAAAATAATTACAAACCCACCTGATTACAATTGGAGTACAATCAACAATAAAATAGGTAAAATTATTAAATAATCTATCAACATGAAAGTGATAAAACGGATCA
The DNA here is from genome assembly GCA_033629205.1 of Lithocarpus polystachyus. Lineage (NCBI taxonomy): Eukaryota > Viridiplantae > Streptophyta > Magnoliopsida > Fagales > Fagaceae > Lithocarpus > Lithocarpus polystachyus. Next base: position 24,240,751 of record CM066166.1, on the reverse strand, counting down.
ATTACAGTGTTTCAAACTTTCAACGTTATATACCATTCTGAACTGTCTTTTTCTCAAAAAAAAAAAAAAAGTTATATACTACGCCGTGTCACACAAACTATGACTCCATTCACTGAGAAAAACATAAAATGACAAAGAAAGTACCAAGAAGAAGAAAAACAAAAAAAGTTTAGCAAGATATACTCTTTAGCATTCCTGAAAGGTCACTTGCTTTTTGTTTCTAATTGAGGCTAGGAGCGACCGACCCACTTCGACTATTCAGATGCTTGGAGAAATATGAATCGGAAAGAAAACAATGGGATATTTGAATAATATCAATACTGGAAAGATGACAAAGAATGAAGCCCCCCACTCACTAGTGGAATAATGCTTTTACAGGGAATTGATTTCTTGTTAAAAAAAAAAAAAAATTGGGAGGGGAAAAAAAAGTAGTTCTACTTTCAGGCATGTTCTTTAATACATTGCTGTGCCAATAACAATGCTTTAATTTATTTCCTTCGCCCTTTGTAAAAAATAATAATTATTGTTTTGGGTCTAAATTGTTCACACCACTATGCCGCTGCATAGCGGTGACCGGCTCACTGCACCTGGAACATCTGAATGATGGAGTTGCAGCACATCTTGTCCTAAGACAATAATAACAGTATCTGCAAGCAAGAAAAATTACACTTTTTTTAAGCTTTTCTTTTCTTTATTGAAGACCAAATGAATGTCAAATGATGTTTAGCTTTAAACGGGTAGCCTTACCTAAGACCATTCAACCATTTACATCGACAGATAAATATGACTAAGGTATGGTTCCTTAGATGCAGAGTGCAACACATTAGGTTCTCCAACTAAATTCACATACATGGTTGCATTGACCAATAAAGTACAAAAAACGTTATTTTTTCAAGGAAAATTATATTCAATGTAACTATGTATTTGAATTTAATTGGAAAACCTAATGTACTGTATTTAATAAACTATACCCATAAGCATATATGTTGGTGATCAAGTTGGCTTGCTTTTTGGCCCATCATTTGGGCCAAAATGCTCTAAAAATAATTAGGGCGAAGTGAGCTTGAGATTTTGGGTCAGTGCATTGTTTATTTTTTTGGTGTGGTTGATTTTTGGTGTGGGGAGGGGTTGGGGAATGAGGGACACCCTCTTAGGATGTCAGTCAAAAGTAATTTTAAGGAAAACTAACACGGGGGGATGTCTGTAAGTATGTACCTGTGCTGACAAGGAAGCGCCAGAAATGGAATGGTTGGACTAGCCAGACAAATGGGGCAAGCAGTGTCATCCTCTGTCGAACTTGAAGCTTTATCTTTAGAAAATGGGCTAAGAAGGTTTCTTATGGATGATGAATTAAGAAGAGGAAGAAGTAGCAAAAGCATCTCCTGCAATTGGCCAAGATCCAATAGAGTTAGTTCCAAATATATCATATCCACAAATAACAATAGCTCAACTATGCAATTCAAGAAGCTAGCAGAGGAAAAAACTCACAATATTTAAAATATTTTCTTGACTTGGATAACAGAAAAGTAATAAATCATAAAAGAAATGAAAATATAGAAATCCAGATAAAAGAAAGAACAGAGTACAAAATAGTGGATGAAAAAGGTGACTCAATTAAGCTAAATGTGAGAATTTACAGAGTGTTTCCTTCCAGTTATCTTCATAAGTCTGAAAACAGGCATGCATGTCTGACCCCAATGTAATGATGATCACTTCATAGATTCCAGAATCCGGATATTTCATTTGCATTAAAAACTCTAAAATGCTCAGAAAATACAAACTACTCATGTTTTCTTTATATTTGTCAGGAAAAACCATGATACTATGGATAAAGTCAGTGGATTTATCTCAGAAATTCCTATATTTTCCCTTCTATAGTAAAAGAAAGTCTCAAGCTATTTAGCAAAACAATGAAACAAGTAATGCGCAAGAAAGTCTAAAGCATATTTACCAATGAGATAACAGAGATTGGCATCTTGCATGCACACATGAAATAAGTTCTTATATACCAAGTGGATTCAAACCCATGAAAACGCATACTTAATATGCATGCAAGTATAGCATGTAAGGGATGAGATCAAATGCAAAAAAATGCAACATGTGACTCAAGAAAAGTGACAGAGAAGGCTGTGTTGACTATACTAACAGGGGACTGAAAGAAAAGGAATGCCTTGTAGTCTGTTTCCAATGCTTCTTGTGAGATTATGTCTAACAATTGGTTTCTCTATAAACCAATTTACCAAAGATAAAAATAAAAAAAAGACTCTCCACTTAAATGGGAGAAGATTCAATGTAAATTCAAAAAACCAGGAGCAGGAATTGCTTGTTTTTATGATGGCAATGATCATATAACAATTCTTAACTTTAATAGGTGAGGATGGAATTTTTTAGAACAAAAGTTTTGGCATCTCATCTAAAAGAGTTCCATTTGACTGTTCATTAGTGTTAAAAGTATCAAAAGCATCAAGAACAAAACAGAGCAAAATACCTTCCACCTTGAGCTCACAAAAACAGCCTGTATTGAAAACCATTTCTGAGAAATTTAAAGTACTACAATTTACATGTGAGTGATGTTCAGTAGTGCCATGAGAGCATCAGTAAATGCCCCCAAAGATAAGTGCCCAAAATCAAAACTATCAAGAATTTCCAATAATTTTAATTTTCTTGATGCAAATCAATGGAAAATTTTACAGCCTAAAAACTGATCAACACCACAAAATGAAGTAATGATTAAAATTTCTCCAAATCCTCTACTTTTAGACATCCTAATTGGTTGCCTAGGAGATATGAGAAATCACAGACAATTCCAACAGATTAATCTCATTCTCTCTTTTCTTTTTCTTTTTCTTTTTAACATATTTAGACTACTAGCTGCCCATAAGAAGTCACGGATCCACCCATTAATGGTAGATTGGTAGTAGAACTCTGTGCAAAATTTCCTCCTATGATATGAGTTTCTACCCCATGATCACTCATACTGAAGAATGACTTCAAAATTTTTTTTTTTTTTTAAATAACTAAGTTCACAACCATGAGCGAAAAGTAAAACATGCATGACACCTTAGCAAAAGTTCTACATTTGTGTGAAAACATTTTGGAGGCTTTTAGCATGACTTGAAGTCCACCAACAACTCAAAAAAAAATTAAAAAAAACACCTGAAGCTCCAATACACCCAACAAAAAAAAAAAAAAAAGTTTAGAAAGGTATATATAGGTCTCATGCTTTCGGTAATTTCTACAATGTAACATGAACACTGGGAAATCTTGTAATCGTAAAAAAGGGTAAAACTTTGACAGCAAAAATCGACCCTTTTGAGTCTCCAGTAAAAAAAATTTATTTTGTCTTTTTTCCCCTCTTTTGGTTCTTTTTTAATTTAGTGGATATTGGCCCTAATAGTTTTTTTCTTTTTCTTTTTAATTAACAAGCTGGTCATGCTATATGCTGCACAATGACATAGTTCTTGGAAGAAAGTGCATGTATCTCTTTCTTTTATTTTTCTTTCTTTTTTATCATTTCTTAATTAAAATAAGAGTGCCACCCCAACAATTCATCAATTAAAGGCAAAGAAATTTATAGGTAAACAATGAACAAATTTTATGCACATAATCAATTAACTCAGGAACAGAAAGGAAGGCAAATCACATATTATGTATCACATATAAATGATTTAAAACAGTAACAGATACTACAAAAATTGAAACATTAAAATTGAAATCAATGATAGCAAGGAACAAGGTCTTTCTAAATTTACGCACAATTTGGAGTAAGACATAGATCAAGGTTTTACTGATCAAAAAAGGGTTTGTCTGCCTAGGGCTAGGAAGGACAATTCCTCACACTTAAAAAAATAATAATAATAATAAAATAGGGACAATTCCTCAGACCAAGTGAAGTGATTGAAAGAAAGCCTCCAAATTTAAATTAGTGCTTTGAATTCACTGCTACTCTTAATTGTAAGTGAATAAGGAGAATTTTATTTTTCTAGAATCAAACTTCTAAACTCAAGAAAGAAGGGTAAAAATTACCGAGAATTCATTCCACACTAACTGGCGGTTCATGTACTCAAAGCTAACAGCTCGATTCATATTGGGGCTCCCATAGACAAGCCTGGCTTTTAAAGCTCTTTCAATAAGATTCCTGAACCTGCATCACAAAAGCACGATTTCATTTCTTTAATAAGTAACAGCACAACATGAGACAAGTGAGAGTTGCAAGTTGTTCAATGGATAATTATCATTATCGTAAATCATGATTATTTTCAATTGTTAACCAATTGGTTTCAGGTTACAAATATAACCATGATTCACATCACATTTACTTTTCAGGTAGTTGAATTTGATCTCATCTATGCTAATATTACGTTGATCATTTATTATGTATGCAGTATAGAAATATTTTTCAATTTTCTAAGCAACTATAAATAGTGTTGGTAAAAGCATCAAACGCACTTAATCATATAGGTCTTTTGGAACCTAGGTGCAAAGAGCAAGCGTGTGCCTGATTGAAGCAAAACACATATTTCTCAAATACAATATATAATAATCTCTAAAAAAATTATAGCATAAGATAAAATAAAAAAATAAAAAAATTACAATACCAATATGTTTTTTCAATTAGCTAATAAGTACTATTGTACAAAGTTTATATTTTACATAAGTTTTTTCATTTTCTTAAAATTTTTAGAAAGTAAATTTGAAAACAATTATCAATTGAAAATATGATAATAATCTAGTCATAGAAAGTATAACATAACATTTTATATAATCCTCTTGTAAATGTAAAAAGCATAACTGTGATAGACATGATCAATAGATATAGTTCAATCAAAATATATCCAAAAGGTAGACCTAAAAGCAAAACAAAAAAAAAAATTATCATGGTTTTTGTCTTATGATACGTAAACAAATTTCTTTTTGGGTGTAATTTAGCACCTTAAGATCAGTGCTGATTGATCAACATTACTAAGGCTTGGAGAGTAGACATGATAAGACGATATTACTCATCAGTTAATGCATCGGCTATTTTAAGCATCCCTTTAAGCTCTAGACTACCCGCGGACCATTTGGTGTGGGCTTATAACCCCAAGGGGCTGTTCACGGTAAAGAGTGCGTACAAAGTGACTCTTGCTACAACTCTCGTAAAGCATCAAGCAACCAGAATAACAAACTCTTTTGGAGAACAATCGGGAGGCTTAATGTTCCAAACAAAGTCAAGTCCTTTCTGTGGAAAGCAAGCAAGAATATATTGCCAACAAAAGTCAATTTGTGTAGTATAAAAGACATTAATGACCCAATCTGCGAAGCATGTGAGGAGGGAGCTGAAGGTAGTGGGCATATTTTCTGGGATGGTGTTAAGGCTTGTGAGGTTTGGCAACTTACTGGTATTTCTTTTGCTGCACACAGTATGGTTTTTCCGAGTTTTGTTGATTTCCTATGGCACTTGAAGTTTGGCCTCTGTTTGGGCGATGAGTTGCTGGAACTAGTGGCTATGGTGGCGCAGAGTATGTGGTTTAGTTGAAATGAGGCTAGGCAGGGTAAGTCAAGGCAACAAGCTTCAGCAATAGGGCAGAAAGCTAGGCTACTGCTGGAAGAATTTCACACAGCCAATCTCAAGATACCTCAATCCAAAGCTGAGAATGAAGTCCACTGGGTTCCACCCGAAGCACCCTGGTACAAGCTTAACGCCGATGGAGCTACTATTGCTAACATACATGCTGCTGGTGTTGGGGTAGTGATCCGTGACAGTACTGGTAGGGTAGAGGCGGCCTTGAGCAAGAAACTTCCAACCCCACTGGGTCCTCTAAAGAGTGAAGCCAAGGCTTTGGAGGAGGGTGTTCTTTTTGCTTTGGATGTCTGTATCTGTGAAGTTATTTTGGAATGTGATTCCAAGATTGTTTCAGGCCGTGAATGGTTCAAATGTCCCTCCAGTGTCAATTGGCAACATCATATAAGGGATTCAACTAAAATTGAGGGAGTTTAGAAAGGAACAAGTGTCTCATGTTAAATGGCAAGGCAATAACCCTAAGGGAATTTGTAGTTATGAAACTTGGATAGAGGAAAATCATATTACGATTGAGTTAGCTTTGATTCAAGATGTAATGTTTTTATCTTCTTCTTAATAAAGTTAAGAGGTTTTTCATCAAAAAAAATAAAAAGAGAACAGTGTTCTATAATATTTTAAGGGTCCATGTCAATCCTTCAAGATCAAGCAATTAATTTTAGTAATGCATATATTTTTTAACAAAAAAAAAATTAAAAAGCATATTTAGGCATGCTTTGTGTTTCTTCAAAAATCGTCAAAAAAGTGTGCCTAAAATGCGCTTCATTAATGAGCTTCGCTTTGTCCAAGCAAAGCACTTAGACCTTGGGACTTGAGCTTCAGGTGCACTTGAGCACACTTTTGAGAACACTTTATTTAGTTTTCATGTTCCCAAACATGCACTTTACTTCACTTAGGCCAATGGCACACTTTTGCAGTTTGCACTAGAAGACTGTAGAGCTTAGGTTCACTCTGAGGTTTTCATCACATTGGTATATAATACATATGGACATAGTTGTATTAGAACATAAAAGGACATAAAACATTAGCAGCAAACCAATAGGATGATAGTTTATCAAAAAACCAATAGGATGATAAAAAGTTTCTGAGCATCAGTCCATGTGGAATTTTATTTTATTTACAAGTGACAGTCACCTAGACAGATGGACTCATAGATAGTTCCACAATGTATAGAAAATGGTCCATAATCCATTAAATAAAGTTAATGCCTTTTCATTGGATAATAGACTATTTCTTTAGAATTTCGATAACAATTCTAACATCACTCAGTTAAAATAACATTTATTTAAGGTTAAGAGCTTAAGTGTTTATGTTTAAAATAAAAGTAATGAGATATTTGATTAAGATGTAACTATCAGAACAATCAAGAATAATCAGCTACTTGAGACATATCTTCCATATTTAACTTATTAGATCCATGCAGTATTCTCTTTGTAATGGATTTCAGGATTAACAGTGATTTCATTTCAGGATTAACAATACTTTCTTTGTACTAGGTTCAAGAAAAAAATCCAGTAAGAGAATGGCTTGATGCTTGAGATCATACCTTCCTGTATAAAGAAATATGAGAAGATTGCCAAATGAGGCAGCTTTATATAATCCTTCTATACGTTGTATCAACATCCATGCTCGCCGTGCCAATGGCCTCTGAGAGAAATGCACTTACAAATCAGTGCCAGTTCAATCCACCTTTAATTCCGAAAATCTAGAGGTGCAGTGGGGGGAGGTTGAGCAAAGAGGTCAAAGGAAACCATACCTGCTCAGAATCACCCCATCTACGAAAAGCAGAGAATGACTGTAAACGAGCCCACATGTATTGGCCACCAACAGTGGCAATGCAATACCAAATCTTCTGAGCCACAGTAAGTCCAGGTCCTTCTAGACCAGTTCTGACTGTATGGAAAATGACATGCAAAACACGCAAGTACAACATATAAGTCATACATATCACATATGGCTAGATAAGGCTGAATAATTGGTAATGGTAAACCAAAAAAAATATGGACGGTAGTAATCTTGGATCTAGATTTTTTCCTTCTAGTGTTGCTCATGCATATTATCCATGTAATTGGTATGCCCTATAATTTCTTTCAATAAAGCTTCATTACTTACAAAAAATAATAGGGTACGCTATTTTTTGAGAGAGAACTAGACCAAACCAAAGTTTAAACAGCTACTAGAAAAACCATAACAGTGTTCTGATCAGTCAATAATGGAACACTAGAACAGTCTGATCTCCACATAAGACCTACTACTAGGAGCTTCAATCATGTTCTTTTGTTTATAGAAAAGTGTTGAACATGCTTGTTTGAACAAAGTTCTATATACACGTCGATTTACATTGTCATATAAATATATAGAACATTAGTACCATACTGAGGAACAAAGTAAACCTTTTGTAGAACTTCACAAATACTAATAGTTATTTGACAGCCAAATATAAATTATGATTTGTATTCCTATGATAAGCTTTATAACTAAGAAATGGATAAAGAGTTTAAAGAAAGAAAACTCCTTTTGCGTCAAGCTCGTAAACAAGAATATTAATCAAATTCATTTCAAGCCACAATCATATAAGTTGGTGCTGCAACCACAAGGATTGTAACATAAATTTTCGACTCTAGTTTCTTATCCTTGTAAGCAATCTAGTGGTATTAAAACTAGGAATCAGAAATTATCACATAAAACTGAGAGGCAGTGTTTATAGGAGATGTTCAGACCATCTTACCTTTTCCTCTTGGCTCCACCGCACGTTCATCTCTGTACCTCAAATTCATGAGAGCAATCCCAGGGGTAGGCTTATCTACCCAAATTGAGAACCGCCAAATAAGAAACTCAAGGAAAGCATCGAGCTCTGCTTCGTATTGAAATAACATTCCTGGCTAATCCCAATAAAATGAAGCAAACGTTTTAAATACTCCCCAAGCAATTTCATAACCATATAACAAAATCACCTTAACTGATATCAATACCAATGGATATGTTACCAATTTACTTAAATGAATATTGCAATAAGTTACAAGATATACCTTCATCAAAGAGAAGACTTTAACCAACTGTTCTTTCAACATGGCCGACATTTCAACGTCCAGTCTTGCTGCATCGACTTGATTTACTCTCGAGATTGAAATTGGGATTGTTGACTGCAAAAAAAAAAAAAAAAAAAAAAAAAAAAAGAGCTGAGGAACAAATCACAGAATTAAATTGATAAATAAATTTTAAAAATTTAACGAAACCCACCATGGGATTTGTTAACTTCAATAGAATTCCATAGAGATCAATAAAACAATCGAATAATTCTCTCTTTTTTTCAAAATAACCAAAACAAGGTTATGAATTATACGTATAAATGTTAAATTCACAAAAGCAAGATTTAAATTTTTTCGAGACATACAATAGTTATCAAGTTAAAGGTTCATTTATTCCAACGAATATTTCTATTGCAAAATATATCTCTATAGACAATTCCTTATTCTTATTGGCTCCATTTATTTCAATATAAGTTCCTCACACTAGAGAGAGAGAGAAAAAAAAAAAAAAAAGGCCTCCATTATTTCAATAGAAAATTAATTCTAATAGTTAGGGTGAGAATACTAAGTATTTCCAATTATCTTTACCAGTAATTATTTCTGCAAAAACCCAAACGTTACGTAAATTCTTTCTCCGGAAAAAGTTTTCCTCCAAAAAAAAAAAAAATTTTATATTTCTCTCAAAACAAACAGAACCCTAAATTTGCAAAAGAGAAATAATAATTGAATTGATGTAAGGGCAAAACAGAGAGAATTAAAATAAATAAAATAAAAAAGAACCTGATAAGATTGAGAGAGAGATTGGGATTGGGATTGCCAATGAGGAAGCAATTTGTGATAAGTGTGAACCCAAGCGTCTTCTTCCGGCGGTTGTGGCGGTGAGAGATTTGTGTTGCTCATTGAAGCTGTTGTTTAAGATTGTTTTTAGATTCAAATAGAGTTGCTTCTTCCTAGGTTTGCTTTATCCACACTATGTGAGAAGAGAAGAGAAGACAGAGAGAGATTTTGGGATTTTTGGGATTGCTCAAACTCTGCGGTCTCTGCTGCGGTGCGCGTGTTGTGTGTGTCACTCACTGACACAGTTTACAAAAAAAGAGGCGGTTTCGAATTGGTTCTTACAGTTGGAAGGAATGAATGAGCAAAGGCAAAGCAAACCAAAGCCTGGGTAAAGTGGCCTTGCAATTTGCATTTTGCATTTTGCTAATGCAATGTACCAGTATAATTCAAATAGTAAAATTTAAATATTAATCTATCTGTAACTTTTTCTTTTCTTTGTTTTTTTTCCTTAACGGTTTAAATTAGTTGTGTGCACGGTTTGGTTAGTACAATTTTTTTTTTTTAAATTTATTACTGAACCGATAAAGATCGGTTATCCCATAATCATAACCAATGCACACCACCAAGAGTCGGTTTTCCGACCTATAGCGATTCGGTTTTTTACGGACGGTTTCATTGGTTTAATCGGTTTAAATATTAAAAATATTAAAAATGTTTTTCTACTTAGACATTACTCAATTGGACAATCAATAAAAATAACATAATAATAGTTTGACCAAATAAATGCTTTACAGTGAATTTATACTACCTCAAAGACTTACTTGCTTGATTTAAAATTTTAAACTTCTCAACATATTATAATTCATAATCAAAAGCAAAATCCATTGGGCTACTACTAAAACGAAACAAACAAAAAGCCAAATATCCAATAGTCACTTAGGTAGTTAGGCAATAGCTCATCTCAGTATTCAGCGCAGAAAAAAAAAAAAAAAAAAAAAAAAAAAAAAAAAAAAAAAAAAAAAAAAAGAAACCTTATCTCAGTAACTCAAAATCCTTAACAATAAAAAATCAGTGGTCATTGGTGAATAGGACGATTACCACTTTTCTACAGATTAAAGAATGAAGACTAAGAAAGTGAGAATAGTCTCCCTCAAAATCGATATTCTGTGAGAGAAAAAACACTGTCAATACTCAGTGAGACATAGAGAGAGAGACAAAGTGGTGTTGAGAAAATAAATATTGGCTTACGAGTTATGCTTCTTTTTTTAAAAATCCCAATGAAATGGCTCCGTTTCACTATCTTCTTATGTTTTTTAACAACACAGTGAAACCAAGAGGTCCAAGACTCTTTCTATATATATAAGAATCGGTCGGTATCGTTTTATGGGTCAGTTTTGAAAATCATCTCTGACTGTGTCACCACACCGGCGACGGAAGGGTCACTAGGTTTCGCTCACCAGCATCTGCTCCTTCGGTCGGTCTAAATTTCGATGCAGTTTGGTCGATGAGCCTCGGTTTTGTCAGTGAGGTTCGGTCATTGCTCACCCCTAGTTTAAATGGGACCTAGGTTGTGCTTGGCTCAGTGAGGAGTTTTTTCAACCCAACCCACTATTTTAGGGTTAAAAAAAATCTAACCCATCATAGGGGATCAATCTAATCTAACTCAACTCAATTCACTTGGACTGGGGTTGGGTGGAGTTAAACCCAAGGGTTAGGAAATATTTTTTTTAATTACTATTATTATTATTAAATTGAGCATTAGAACAACACTACTACAAATAAGAACAAAGTTATAACCAAATAATCATTGAGTATAACACCAAACAAACACAAACTATATGAGGAGAATTTAGGATTTGGGTTTTATTTAGTAAGAGAGACAAAAAAAGTAAATAACAAAATTGTGTAATATATTTTTAAAATTTTAAATATATATTAAATATAGGTGGATTAGGTTGGATTAGGCAGATTTATGAATCTTATGACCCGAACTCAATCCAACTCACTATTAAAAAAAATTTCATAACCTAACCCAACCCAACCCACTAACCTTTAAAAATTGACCCAACCCAATAGGTTGAATTGGATCGGATCAGTTTTAGTGGGTTAGCAAGTTAGCGGGTTCACTGCACACCCCTGGAGTCTGGCTTTGAACATGAAAGGGGTTTTGGTTTATTGGTTATTACTCAAAAAATATATAGTTTCATTTTTTGGGAAATGATGATTTTAAAAAAAGATCATAGAATTTACTTTCCTTCTTTTCTTTTTCCTTTTTTTTTTTGCATAAAATTTATCTCTGTTTTTATTTTTATTTTTCTTTTGAAACCAGCTCCTTATTTTTATTTTTTTTGATAACCTACAAACTTCATTAAATCAAACAAAGACACCTTATAATAATGCGATCAGCCTTGCTCAAACATCCAAGATGACTTTAGGGGCTTCATGCCTATTACAACGCTTTTGAAACCAGCTTTATTTTAAATTAGGTTTTAGTATTTTTAATTTTATCAAATAATATCCTTATGTTTTTATTTTAAGCCAGATTTGGGTGAAAGAATGTCATTCCTTTCTGTAATGGTTAATGTGGAATGTGCATTGAGTTAAAAATAGTTTATATATACTCAGAGTTGCGGTGTGAAGGGCTTTATTTGGGCATCATTTTAATGGGCAAAACGCAAAAGGTGTTTGATGATGAAACTTGAAAGTCATGATGAGTGGGGTAGGTTGACTCGCAAGTGATTTGTAAACGTTGTAAAAGTGAGTTGCATGTGTTTGGATAGGGAGCATTCGTAGCAGTGTAGCTAAATAGCTATATTGTTATTTTAGCTACACTGAAATAACAAAAAAAAGAGGCAGCAGTGGAGCTAAATCTAAAAGATTTAGCTCCATAACTACGGTACACATCTAAAAATAGATGTGTACTGTAGCTCAAAGCTAAAAAAAAAAATGTATTCTCCCCTCAGATTAAAAAACTATTTCCTCTCCTCTCTCGAACTCTCAGCTCAACTCTCCTCTCTCAAACTCTCAGCTCAACTCTCTTGCAACTCTCTCCTCTCTCACAACTCTCACCGGCCAACTCGCCGACCCACCCCAAGCCCATCACCGATCGCCCAAGCCCATCGCCGACGCCCCTAGCCGTCTCCCATCGCCCATCGCCCTAAGCCGTCACCCATCGCCCATCACTGATCGCCCATCGCTGTGCTATGCTGGGTTTTTTTTTTTTTTTTTCTATGGATGTTTTTATTATTATTCTGTGGTTTTTTCTTTCCTGTGGTGGTGGTAGTGGTGGTGCCGTGAGGGGTTGTGGGTTGAAGAGAGGGAAGAGATGAATAGTATTTGTGGACTACTGGTGGATTTCGTGGGTTTCGTTGGTGGGTTTTTTTTCCTTGCTGTGTACTGCTGCTGGTGCTGGTAGTGGCAGTGGCGGCGGCGACAGTGGTGGCGGCGGCGGCGGTGGTGGGTGTGTTTGTGGCTGTGGCTGATGGTAGAGGTGGTTATGGTTGTTACTGTGGATTTTTTTTTGGGTAATAGGATATATTATTTTATTGTAAGAGATGTATTATTTTATTGTGATATTTATATTATTTTATTGTGTTGAAAGCTAAAATAGATTCACTGCTGTAGCACATGTGTAGTTAAAATAGATAAAGTAACTTTTGGTGGAGCTAAATTGCTAAAAATTTAGCTTCACTGCTGTGGATGCTCTAAGTTTATAGTCTTCTCCGTTGGTTCTCAATTGTACGGAAGTCCTTGTGCCCTCCTGTGCAAAGGACTCTTTTTGGCCTTTTAAGTTACAAACTAATAAATGTAATAGTGTTGGGCAATCCATAAAATTGTCAATTTACTTAAAATCAATTGGTGTCTTGGTCTGATAGTAAGAGTTTTCATCACGAACAAACAACATAATTTCATCTTTTCATAACTATTAAAAAAAAAAGTTTTGTGAAGAGTGCTCAATTAGTGAAGCCTCTTATCATGAAAAAAAGAACATGAATTTGAATTTCTTTTACACCAAAACTTAATCGGTGTCTTAAGTTTTAACTTGATAATAAGAACAATCATTATGAAAGGACACCATAATTTCAAATCCTATAGTAACTATTAAAATAATTATAAATTGGTGACTAAATAAAGAATATGAGGTTGAACACATTAAATCAAAAACTAATTGGTGTCAATAGCGAAGCCATATGGTAACCCCAAAAATGTTAACAATTTGTAAATACTCATTAGAGTTTAGCAAGATGATAAAGTATTTTTTAATAAGTAATATTTGTGTATGTGTGTGCTAATAAGTGTGTATGCACGTTTTGAATTTATCTTATCTAGTTTATCAATACCATAATTTGGCATCCCCAACAAATATTTATGGATTGCCACTAGTTTTTTTTTTTTTTTTTAATTTATACAACAGATCATAAATTCAAATCATGTTGTTACTATTTAAAAAAAAAAAAAAATCATTTAAATCACTTGAATTGATTGTCAGAAGAAATATATGATTAAAACTCCACGTTGAATATGTTGGATGTGTTTAAAAAAATTTATAACCTTTAAAGCCCAATTGTTTACTTGACTAAGCCCAAGCCCATGACAAAACAAAGTCAGCCATCATGTGGACCTAGCTGAAGCAATTCCTTTGTTTCTTTCCTCCGTTCCTTAACAAATCTGTCTAGCCTCTTTCCCCTTTGCAGAAATTTTGAAGTAACTTGCGGCATCTATGGAAGGAAATTTTCCTCAAATCTTGTCTTTCTCTTTTCGCCTGAATCACTCATTATTAGTCCTATATTTCAGAGCTTGAGACTATGAAATCCTTTGCATATTACCGTTGCAGTCAAGGATTTTTCCATAGAGAGTTTACCGTGATTTTTGCTGCAAAAATCGTAAGTATGGTCCTTTCGTACATGAGAATTTTATATATAAGATCAGTATCAAAAGATGTATAAAATATATCTCTAAAATATTTTTCCCTCTCTCTAATACTGAAATTTTCTTATTGGGTATCCTGTGACGAGTTCAAAACTCTGCTTGTGAGTGCATACTAACAGAGTTGTCGTTGTATCCTAGAGATTGATTGCTTAAGACATTTGCACCAAAGGTCTTAACAATGGGGGCGAAGTCGCTTCTTAAGGACAACGGATTCAAAACTGTGCCTAGGCTATCGATAAATTTCTATTTTCCTGCATTCTTATTTCATAGCATTGATATCATTATATTTGACTTATACTTTTGTTAATTAATTTGAGCAATTTTCAGAATATATTTCCAACAGAATATCATCAAAACAGTTGACGTTCTATTGATACCAAGTCCATGATATATATGCTTCTAAAAAATAATAAAAATAAAAAGTACTTGATACGAGGCACACAAGTTTTTTTTTTTTTTTGGAAAGAGTTTCATCTCGTGGTGTCCGCTCTTAATCATAGTTACTTATCATAAAACCAAAACACCAAACACTTTTTTAGTGCCACACAAGTTTATGATATATACATATATATATATATATATATATAAACAGTTAATGATGTCTTTTTTTTTTTTTTTTTTTTGAATGGACAGTTAATGATATGTCAAAATCCAGATTCCACCCCTATTTACTTACTTAGCAAGTGGGGAAAAAACAACTCTTGACATTAAAGCATTTAGTCTTTGGTAATAGAAAAGTGCACAAACCTAATAATCAATTTTGGGTCAAGCAAGTGATATAGGGCTTTAAGTAGCTAAATTAAGTTTATAGCCTATGGTGTCAAGTAGCTCGATTAGTGGGTATTTCTTGATGTTTCCAATCGAAATATCTTAAGTTTAAATCACTTCTTTGTCATTATAATTATCAAACTATCAAAAATAATAAATAAATTAAGTTTACAACCTATCTATTTATATATATTTATCTATAATATATTATAAAAGTTAGATCCCACAACTGGTAGTTGTGACACAATCTTCTATCTATTTAATCCTATAACACATGGCAAATAGCAATTTGTCCATAACATACCACATATAACAAGTCTCAATATATTTAATCCTAATTAATGGTACATTACAAATATTTTGTATTTAATACTCTTAAAGGTGATGATGCAAATATATATTATTTAATAATATATATATATATATATATATATACACATATATATATATATATATTGCTATTTACTATACACATTTGACCATTTGAGAATGAACAATGTAATTAGAAAATAAAATCTATAAAATTGAAGATGAATGATTTTTAATTTACATAATATACTTTTGAATTGTCATAATTTTATCCATCATAATTTTAATATATGATTTTTTTTAATTGAGTTTAAATGATATTATGTATTTAAATCCTCCATTAGAATCTTGTAATATTAAAATAAAAATAATTAATAACTACAATAATAATTAAATTTCATATTTAGAGAAAAAAAAATAAAGGAAGGGAAAAATCATATTTTGTTGTACTTTCCCTTACATTGCAAGTGGTAATAACTAGTCTAAAAACTACAATATAATATATCTAATAGGGTGATTCTACCCCCAAAAAAGGGATATGATACCCACTAGTAGGTAATCTGCTATACCAAGTTACATTTTTCTCATATTTGATGGTTTTATCCTTATATTGTGCAATTTCAACTTCACATGTGACAATTTTTTTGTTACATTCAGTGGTTCTCTTACTTTTTTTCTCACTTTTGACGGTTTCATCCTCACATTGTGCAGTTCTAACATTACATGTGACAATTCTTTTGTCACAGTCGATGGTTCTTTTATTTTTTTTCTCACATTTGATAGTTTCATCCTCACATTATGCAGTTCGAACATCACATGTGATAGTTTTTTTGTCACATTTGATGGTTTCCTTTTTTTTTTTTCTCACATTTGACGGTTCCATTCTCACATTATGTTGGAATCATCCTCACATTATGCAGTTTCAACATCACATGAGACTGTTCTTTTGTCACATTTAGTGGTTCCCTTTTTTTTTTCACATTTGATGGTTCCCTTGTCACATTAGGCAGTACCAACATCACATCTGTCTGTACTTTTATCACATTCAGTAGTACCCTAATTTTTTTTCTCATATTTGACAGTTCCATTATCACACTGTGTAGTACCAACATCACTTCTGACCGTACTTTTGTCACATTCAGTGGTACCCTAATTTTTTTTTCTCATTTTTTACAGTTCCATCGTCACATTGGGCAGTATCAATATCACATATGACTATATTTTTGTCACATTCAATAGTTCTCTTTGTTTTTTTTTTACTCACATTTGACAATTCCATTGTAACATTAAGTCATACCAACATTACATATAGGCGTAGCCAACCCAACCCAACCCCACCCCACCGAATTACCTAATAATTGACGAATATATATAACAAAAATACATCTAAAGTCTCTAAAATTCAGAAATACCTTAAATATACTAAAATTACCAAAATGCATTCTAACAATTAAAAATTACCAAAATAACCTTGAAACTCTCAAAAATTATTGGGATATCCTTAAAACCTTAAAAATGGCTGAAATGACCCTAAAATCTAAAAAATGACTAAAATACCCTCTAAACCTAAAAATAATCGAAATACCCTTAGGTTCTAAAAAAAAAGACCTAAATCACCATGAAACCTAAAAAATGACCGAAATGACCTTGTTACTTAAAAACTAACAATAATGCCCTTAGAACCTAACAAAAGACTGTAATGTACTTTAAATCTAAAAAATTACCAAAATACTCATAGAACATTAAAAATTACTGAAATGACCCTGAAACCTTAAAAATGTTTGAAATACCCTTGAAACCTATAAAATGACCAAAATACCTCCTTAAACTTGAAAATGACCAAAATACCCTCGGAACCCTTAACAATTACCAAAATACCTTAGAACTAAAAAATGATCAAAATATCTTTAGAACCTAAAAAATGACCAAATGACCTTAAAACCTAAAAAAATGTCTGAAATTACCCTAAAACATAAAAAATGATCAAAATAACCAGAAAACCTAAAACAATGGCCAAAAATACCCCTAACACTTGAAAATAACCAAAATACCTTCGAAACACGGGACTGCACAAGGACTCATACTTTCAAGAACAAATCCCTTTCTAAGTAGTTCTACTACTTGCCTTCGCAACTTGGCATGCTCTATAGGGTTCATCCTATAGTGAGGCAAGTTTGGTAGGGTCGCTCTAGACACAAAATTTATGGCGTGTTGTATGTCACGCATGGGTGCATGATAAATGATCGAGGAGTTCCTCAGGGAACACATCTTTAAATTCCCGAAGCACTGACTTCATTCCTTCAGGTTGCTCCTCACGGGCCTCCCCATGAAGTTCCCTGATAACCAAGGCAAACACAACTGATTCTTGGACTGCTACCCTTTCAAATGCCTTTGAGCTTTTGATGTTCAAACCTTTCGCCTTTGGTACTTCTTTCTTCTTTCTCACGTCGATTGGCTTGGGTTTCAAAGGATTGAGCACAATTTTTTTACCTTTAAACACGAATGAACAAGAATTGGATCACCTATGAAGGGTGACATCCAAATCATAAAGCCAAGGTTTACCTAAGATAATATGCCTTACATCCATAGGAATCATGTCACACCATATTTCAACCTTGTAGGTGAGAAATTGAAGTGGGACAACACATCTTTCTTTTATGGCTATGGAGGAGGTATCTACCCAAGACACTTTATATGGGTTAGGGTATGGAATCAATTTCAAGCCTAGGCGGGAAACAACATTAGAGGACACCGCATTAATACAACTCCCACTATCTATAATAACCTTGCAAGTTTTGTCCCCACACTTGGTGTTTCCCTCCCTTTTCTCTCTCTTTTTTTTTTTTTTTTTTTTTTTTTTTGAATTCTAATAGAGCTTTCTCAATGATTTTTTACTCAAATCCATTATTGCTCCATGCCCTTAACTGTTGGCTACTTCCCTTTTATAGTGCCATTCTAGAGTTTCTGGGGTACTACTGATTCCCTTCATTTGCTCCCTTAGGTACCAGAACCAATGTTATGCTAGCAACATTGGTGACTGGTCCCTTTCTCATTCCTCATTATTTTCTTCTTTTGGGGTTTCTTCCTCAAAAGTCTCTTGTTGACTTTCCGTTCTGGGCTGTCCTAAAAAGCTGACTTTTGGTCTTTCTTCTTTCAAGGCTTCTAGATCCTACCTTTTTCAAACTCAACTTTTGGCTGCCTTTCCCTTTGTCATTTTTCCCAAGTGAGCTGATTCCTTCCTGTCAGGTTGAAAGTTTCTCAGCCACCTTCCTTCATGGTTCTTCTTTCTGGGTTCTCCGAGGTACCAGCCTCTTGTTCATGAATTGTTGGTTCCCAAGCCTTCTAATTCCTTTTTAGCATCATTGGGTGGCTAATAGGGACATATCTACTCTCGTTCATTGTGTTTCTTGGAACCCCCTTGAATTGTCTTAATCCAAACCTGGCTTTATTGCACGTCTCGCCCATCGATTTTCCTGACCTTTGAGGGCTGGGTTGAACTTTTTTACTCCTTTACTTCATGGGGCCCAAAATTTGCCTATCCATGGACCCGGGTCTCTCCTTATGGACCCTTAACAGGTTTGGGCCTCTCATTTTTTCCTTTATAAGAAGCCTAAACGCTTTATGATTTCAATCCTTTGTGTTGTTTTTTGAGCTTTGGTACAACATTGTTAGGTATAGTTTGTATGATGTGTAATAAGTGGTGCTGGTTTGTATGTTGTATAATGAGAGGGTATAGTTTGTGATAGTGTCTCAAAATAATCCAACTCCAAGCTCGTCCGTAGGGGTCGTCCAAAGAAGGAGTAGAGATGACTTAGCCCAGAAACCTCGTCCATATCAGGGTCGTCCGTGCATAAAGACCCTTGGACGGCCTACAATGACTTCAGGCGTGGTTACCACATACAATCCCTTGATGAGATTCATACCCTTATTCCAGAATGTGTATACGAAATCAAAGTCGTTGCCACGAAACCACCTCCAACGATAGTTATGGAACGTATGACCAAATAATATAATTTCCATAACAGTTATGAAAGTTAACTCTGAACTTTCCGAATTTCTCTAATATGAGAGAAGTTGTCAAGCAAGTAACTGCTCACAGTATGCACTATATAAACAACTATTGCCAATAAAAAGGTACGAGATCATTTTTTCCAAGTAATTTGGAATTCTTAAAGTTGAGAGATACACTAACTTTGCCATCGGAGAGTTTTTGGCCGGTCCTCCCCGCTCACCTTTGATAGTTTGTTCATCTCTTCAGGTTATCCCAGATTATCGTTTTACCAACCATTGAAGCCTGAAGCATTCAGTCTACTGATTTTGTCGTGCATCATTAGTTTGTATGATGTGTAATAGGTGGTGATGGTTTGTATGTTGTATAATGAAAGGGTGCTGGTGCTGGGATGCAGTGTAGGCCATGATAGTGCAGTGCAGGCTGTGATGCAGTGCTGTGCAGGTTGTGATGCAGTTGTGAGTAGTGATGCAGCAGTGAGCAGTGATGCAGTAGTGTGAGCAGTGATGCAACAGTGAGTATACGTGCCTAAGTGTCCATATGTGAGATACATTAGAGTTAGTTGGTGACTGTGCAAGTCAGTTAGAGTTAGTTAGAGACTGATGGGTCTTGACAATTGTCTCAGTGTTGTATAAGAGACCAAGAAGTTGTATAGTGGATAACCAAGCAACGTGTATTCTTTCAATGCAATCTTTTCCTTTTATTTTCTTTGTTATCTTCTCTCTCTATTTTGGAGGCCCAGCTAACCTCGAATCCAGCTACACCATAAATCCACCAATCCAATCCTAACAAACATTGTGATTTTTTGGACTCAACAGTAGGGATACTCTAGAGCTGAAAATGTTGTCAAAAGATAGATTTGGATTCTAATTCACAATTACTAGTAAGGTCATATGCTTGGTCTAAGGTAGTGGCTCCTCGAGTGATAATCTCGCATAGTAGGTTAGCATTTAAACCTTTCTTGAACCTATTGAGCGTGACAACCGCTTCCTTGACGATTCAAATTCACCTCTTGAATTCCTTAAATTTCTCTATATATTTAGCCACAGGATTAGTCCTTGCTTTAGGCGATCCCATTCCTCAAGGAGGGAGCTCCTATAAGTTGGAGGAAGATAATTCCTCGAGAGTGCATCCTTCATCTCAAGCCAATCAATAATGGGGGGTTGACATCGTCGCCTAAAGGTATCCTTAAGGTCCTCCCAATAAAGGTCGGCTCTTCCAATTAACTTCATCTTGGCATACCTCACTTTCTTATCCTTAGCCCAATGGTAATAATCAAAGAATTTCTCCATCTGACGTAACCAATCAGTGAAAACCCAAGGTTCTAGGCAACCATCAAAGGTGGGTGCTTCTATCTTTTCCTTGGACATCCTATCATCATAATCCCTGGGGCCATTGTGATTATAGTGATCATGTTCAAAGTTTGGAGCCCTATTAAAGTAACCATGATGATTTTGTCTAAGCATGTTATCTTCTTCATGATTAATAGTCTCTATTTTAAGATGCTTCAACTCGCTTTACCCTCTCTAGTAAAGCATGGACGGTTTTTGCTAGGCTTTCCATGGTTTGCTCTAAGGAAGACTTAGGCTCAGAAGTGGATTGATGTTCAAGGTTTGACATGATGCGACCACTACGTAGATGCATGCACCACTATATTTATGAAATGCAGTTGAGATTCCCAATAATTCGAGTAACCAATTCTCAATGTAAAATCAAGGTCAAGCAAGAGTGCATGTGGAGACTAGATCAATGAATCAAAGGAATAAATTGCAGTCAAGTAATGACAGTGTTCACAATATTGAGAGATAGCCCAAATAAAATTCAAATTCCAATAAGCTCCACAATTAATAATGAGAATTAGTACTTCAAAGAATTTGGTTTATGGTTTTTTTTTTTTTTTTTGAATTTTAGAATGGGTACTGAAAGAAAGAATAAATAATAAAACAGCTAACTTTAGCACAAAATGGGTAGGCCAATGGAGTATGGTGGGATATGCACATAAAAAATATAAAGAAAATATTGAATCCACCAAAAAGAGAGTAAGAATTGTATCCTTGTCAGTGGCCAACTTATTGCACTAGATAGTCATGGGCTTGGCTCCTCAAGTGAGTGTGTCTATTTGGACAAAGTGGACATGTGGATGAGCAATACGTGCAATAGGCTGTCATAGCAACAACACTTTCTTTCTTTTCCTTCCTTATGATTTTTTTAATGAAAAATAGCAAAATACAAGAATCAAACACGATAAACTTAAAAGGACAACAGAAACTCAAAACTAACTAACAAAACTCAAAAGAATTTAAAAGCTATCTCTGTGATGAGAGTCTTTGGCCAGCGTAGGGGATTGACGCCTAATGGCGGCACGAAAGAGGCATAGACAGCAGCAGCAGACCAGTGGCTGCTTGTCCCGAATCTCAACAGCGACAGTGGTTTGTCAATCTCAGCAGCGGTGGGTCGAGGTTGACAATGGGTCGAGGCGGTTGGTAGGCTGATGGGTCTTATGTGGGTCATTTTTTTTTGTGGTTTGTAGTTTGTGGGTTCTGTGATCAAAAGCGGGCACAGATGATGGTCGTCGGCTTGGAAGGGGTTGCTGGCTTCTCTGTTGGTTTAGGGATGAAAAACTCATGTGGCCAAAGAGGGTATATATGGACTGCAGGGACTGGTTTGGGCTTGTTCAAGATCTAATGGGCTAAAAACTTGAAAGGTGATGTCATAGTAGGTGGCTTTCTATTTGATGGTTTTTCTTCTTCAAGTGGTTGTCTACGGTTGTGTTGCATGGACTAGAAGTCTACTCTGATACCAAAATTGACATAGGACAACCACACTATTTCAATGGAACAATTAAACAACAATAGAGCGAAGAATAAACCCTAGGAGTTAGCACCTAAGGGTTGCTTGGAGTCAGCACCAATGCAAAATTAGAGTCGGCACCAGTGTAAAAGAAACACACGTTTTTATGATTCTCAAAAGTTGTCTTACAATAATTAAAAAAAGTGCTTAAATAGCAAATAATAAGATGCATAAAAAAACCATAATTATTAAATGCTCAGGCTTGCTTAATCTTCAAGCCCAATTAATAGCAGGCTCCATCCAAAAGGCCACATGTTGGGCCGTTTTCTTTTTTTTCTTCCTCCCATACGTGCATATAATTGAAGGCTTGTACCTTGTGTCCGCACCACTCCTCCAACACAAATTCCATGCAAATAAAGCACCACAACAAAGCTTGCACATCCAAAGCTTCTCATATAATAATTTTTAATTTTTTCAGCTATTTTTTTCTAGTTCACAGCTTGCGCATCCAAAGCTTCTCATATAATAATTTGTCAATTATTAATTTTATTTTTGACTGATAGAAAATTAGTCTCCCTTTCAAAAAAAAAAAAGACAATTCTTTAAATGCTAAAGATAAACATTCAATCTCTCGTTCATTAAAAATTAAAACAATTCACTAAATCATAAACAATATCGCAGTCATCAATTTATAAAAATCACTGTCATTTGAGTGACCAGACATAATCTTGTAGTGAAATTTTTCTAGCATTTTCTATTATTTTGGAATGTTGTTTATTTTCCTTTGGAAGCACTAAATTTGATGCTAACTTGTATCGAAAACGTTTCGAGAGACACTATTGATGAAGAAGCAGCTTAAGCAAATTATGCGAAAACCGTAAAATATACTTCCAATATATATATTTGTTAGAAATTTAGACCCCTTAAACCCAAACAGATTAACCTAGATATTTAGCCAAGTGATTAACTTAGGTAAATTAAGCAGATCTAGGTTAACACAAATATATCATATCATGCAAAGTGCAAAAAATAAAGAATACACGGTATGATAACCTAGGAAAACCAAACAGGTAAAAAACCTAGGGAGGATTTAACCTAGCTATCCTTGAGGTAAAACAGAATTCACTATGAAAGAATTGAAGTTTACACAATAGCGACTTAGACCACTAACATCCTATTGCTACCTTGAGTAGGAAACTTACTACCACGACCACGTGACAGCTCCGAATCAACGGACTACTTCTTTCTTGAATTCACAGCAAGCACAAGCACTCCTGCTTGTATATCTTTAAGTTCTTGAATCTGCAACTGAATGATCACCGAGCTCTTGACATCAATCTTGAGTTTAGAAACCCTAAGTGTATGTGAAGGCAAACACTTCTAGATCTCATAATAAGATTCACACACACAACATTCAGAAGAACACTAAAAACATGGCTAGGGTTTTCCTTTTTATACTTAGGGCAAAACATAAAACCCTACACTTCAAACGGGCTTGGGCTGAGTTAGAAATTCTGCAGAAAAAACAATCTGCACGACTTTCGATCGATCGAGTCTAATTCTCAATCGATCGAGCCTGGCAGATTTGCACAGTAACTTCTACAGTAACTCGATTCCAACTTTACATAAAAACCACATATTTTGGGCAAATCTAAACAAGACTAAAGCCGTTTTAATCATGGTTTGCCAACCTTACAAAATGAAGTTCTAATACATTAGTTCCTAATTCCTTAGAACCTAACAAATTCCCCCTTTGGCAATCCGTAACAAAACACAAACTAACATAAAGCTCAAAATTTACAAAAAGAACATCCCATTACAAAATAATAGCCCAACTAAAACAAATTCAACCTAACTATTATCTATCAGTTGCAAGTGTAGACAGCAGCACGATTAAATCAATCTGTATATTCCTGTAACACTTAACAAACACATAAACGCATGTGTGGAAAGAAAGACATATAAACAATAATATGAAACAGAAATATAAAAATAAAAATAAATTCTAACTCTCCCCCTAAGTTATATACATCAAAAATAATTTCAACTCTCCCTAAACAGAACATTCTTGTATTTTTCACACATATTCCCACATATCATCTAAAACTCCCCCTTTTCACGTATTGACAAAGATAATTCAAACAAAGAGCAACAACTCAACAAGGATCAAGAGGACATAGAGAATTAAGGGAACAAAAACAATTTAACTCTATAGAAAATAGAGACAACGCTCCCTATGAACAACAAAGGTTAAAAACAAGCTTCTCCCCCTATAAAAATAGGAAAAACAACACAAGTTTTGAGAAAAACAATTTTGGAGAAAATTTAGGAGGTGGGGAAAATAAAGACACACAAACCAAACTTAAAAACTAAGTTGAGGATGCACAAGAAGAAAAATATTCTCTCTTTCAATAAATGCAAACTTGACACTATGTAACCCATAAACAGTTGCATGAGTAAAGAAAATATTTGCACATTGATTATCCATCATATCTCTTAAGAAAAATATTTTCTGCAATTCACACATAAAAAATAGCATATACTAAAATGTACAAAAGACTAAAAAATTAATCAATCAATTTTTAATATAAGTTGAGTACCCAATTTAGCAAAGTGTATGCATGTTATGTGTGAAAACAATGAGAGATATGACTGCAAAAACTGCAAGATAGATACAAAAAAAAACAATGTAACTCATGTGAATCCTAACCATAAATGATGCATGAAAAATATTTGGTAAAAAACTTAGAAACTGAAAATTTTTCAGTTTCGATTGGTCGAGCATCGATCGAATACCAATCGAACCAAGCAGATTCAAACTAAAATTTTAATCGTAATTTCGATCGGTCGAAAATCTAAAAAAATTAAATTTTTGAAAAACAGAGCAATTTTATGCAGAAACTCCCCAAAGCACAATATTTTATGAATGAAATGTATGAGTCTAAGATTAAAAGTTTTTCAAAAACATATGAATTCAATCTAGATCTTTCAAAAATAAGTTTTTTAATTAATATGACCTTAAATCTCAAACTTTAAACACATTTTGTATCAAAATCAAAGAATTTTTAATCTTGGATGGCAACAACAAAATCAAACACAATATCATGTACTGAGTTTAGCAAATAATAACTTGTATAGTGTGTGCAACTAGCAAAGCAAGAGATACATGTGAGGTGATAAGTAGATAGTAATCAATCATAATTTCTATAAAATTCATCACATAAGTTTGAAAGAGACTATCACCTAAAGAGTTACATCATATAACTCTCACATCTCCTAGAATAAAAGCTTGCAATCATGTAAGTTTTTTGATTTGCCTCATAATGTATACACCAATTTTATTTCATTGTGAAGTTATTATAGCCGAATAATGTACACACCATTTTAGCATTTTAACCGATGCTACACCTTATGATCTTTTATGCATGTGCTACACTTTCTTGAGCACAAAATCTTATGATATGCACTAAGGTGTTTATGATTGGCTAGTAAACAGTGGTGAGATGGTTATTTATGCCTCTCTCAATAAGTTCAAGTCTAACAATCAAAGACATGTGACATCAAGATCAAGATCATGTGATCAAAAACTATAAACAACTCCCACACAACATGCACTACAAAGCTCAAACTAGTAAAGTGCAATAAAATAAGCTCATCCAAGCTAAACAAAGTACATAAATATGTTATGTAAAGATAATATGACCAACCTTGATTATAAATCCAAGATATATAATACAAAACACATAAAAATCTTTTTGGTTTTAAAAAAATTTATAACCAAAACTAAAAACACACATTATGCTAAATGATTAAAAATACAAATGCAATGCATGACAGTACTTAACTAAGCTATAGAGGATACACAAACAAGAAATATCAATTTCTTAATCAACCCTTGGGTACATGTACAAACTAGTACACATTCACAGAAAAATCAGAAATAGCTTAGCACTTATATAACACATACTATTCAAGTTTCTCTACAATGTCAAACATGTTCTAAATCAAGAGAGAGATATCATAATTCATGTAATCCTCAAGAAAAATAAAACTAGACACAAAATAAAATATTTTTGTATTTTTGAAATTTTTCAATGTTTTTGGATTTTTTTTTAAATAAAAATAACCTAAAAAAAAAAACAACCGAAAACAAAAACAAAACATATCCACAAACAATTGAAAGAATTAAATCAAGGACAAGTAAACAACACTCACCTTAAAGAATCTTTTCTCACCCATATAGCACGAGTCTTCGGCTTTGTAGGTGAAAATCCATGTGAAGAAGAGTGTATTTGAGGGATTACACCAATCTTCTAAGAAAGACTAAAATCTTGCAATTTCCTTTTACAAGCCAACAAGCTAAATTTTTCAAAAGCATATGAAACAATTTATTTTGACTTATGGCAGAAGAAATATCATCACATATCCTAGATTGAAATGCAGAATGTTTAAATTTCAATTTATGACAATTAAGACGAATGTGACCGGAGACACCACAAAAGTGACAAACAGAAACAAATTTAAGAATATCAGTATTCCTAACAACAAATCTAGTCTCAGATTTTGGTTTTTGCCTCAACAAAGAACAATTTGGTTTGATGTGACCAACGACACCACAAAGGTGACAAGTAGGCACAAAAACAGATTTCTTATGCTCTCTAACAGTAGGTTTAGACTTAGGTTTAGAAACTTCAGTGTCTACATCAAAATTTTCACTTTTGTTTAACCTAGTAAAATAAGTCTTTTCTTTATTATTCCTCTTGAAATGAGGGATATAAACTTTTTCAGTTTTAGGCTTAAAAGAAACAGAAGCACTTCTGTTATCAACAGCAAGCTTGGTAGTAGTCAAATTTTCAATTTTAGCTTAGATTTAACTAACTCTTGTTCCAAACTTTTCATCTTCTCATCTTTTGAGGAAATTTGATTTCTCAAAAATTTATTCTTTTTATTAGATTCATCTAATCTAACAACCAATTCATCTTTTTCAAGATTAGCCAATTTTAACTCTTCCTTGAATTTTTTAGCAATTCTCATAGTTTTCAATAATTCCTTACAAAGAGTTTCAAGGCATCAAAAAGATCAATAGAAACAATAGTGTCCTTCTTATTCAAATCATCACAATAAAAAACAGTAAGACACTTAAAATCATCCATGATTATAGAGATCAAGGATCAACTCTTAGATCAAAAGATCTAAAACAAAAGAGTTACCCGCTTTGATACCACTTGTTAGAATTTTAGATCCCTTAATAAAGCAGCGGAAAATAAAGAACACAAAGATCTGATGACCTAGGAAAACCAAACCGGTAAAAAACTTGGGGAGGATTTAACCTAGCTATCCTCAAGGTAAAACAGAATTCACTATGAAAGAATTGAAGTTTACAAAATAGCGACTTAGACCACTAACATCTTATTGCTACCTCGAGTAGAAAACTTACTACCACAACCACGTGACAGCTCCGAGTCCACGGACAACTTCTTTCTTGAATTCATAGCAAGCATAAGCACTCCTGCTTGTATATCTTTAAGTTCTTAAATCTGCAATTGAATGATCACCAAGCTCTTGACATCAATCTTGAGTTTGGAAACCCTAAGTGTATGTGAAGACAAACACCTCTAGATCTCATAATAAGATTCACACACACAGCATTTAAAAGAACACTAAAAACGTGGCTAGGGTTTTCCCTTTTATACATAGGGCAAAACATAAAACCCTACACGTTAAACGGGCTTGGGCTGAGTTGGAAATTCTGCAGAAAAAACAATCTGCACGACTTTCGATTGGTCGAGTCTAATTCTCGATCGATCGAACCTGGTAGATTTGCACAGTAACTTTTGCAGTAACTCGATTCCAACTTTACATAAAAACCACATACTTTGAGCAAGTTTAAACAAGACTAAAACCGTTTGAGCAAGTTTAAACAAGACTAAAACCGTTTTGATCATGGTTTGCCAACCTTACAAAATGAAATTCTAATATATTAGTTCCTAATTCCTTAGAACCTAACAATATTACCAAAAAGGTTAGATTCTCTTTGATAGTTTTTGTATGCATGTGCTTAATAACATACATGCTGCAATCATACCAGAAGTATGAACACAGTTCAACATTAATAATTTTAAAGATTTACACAATAGTTATATGTGTGTGTAAATGCTAATTTAGTATGTACCCATTATTTTGTATAGGATTCAACCGGGGTGATTTCAATGAAAATTTGGTAATACTATCAGTATAATTGTCTTTCTCCAAATAACTCAATAACTTATTAAGACCTACTACCTATCGCAAAGTGAACTTAAAAGCAATTATTAAGTACATGACTCAACAAAATGTTGGCATGCCAATATGGCAGATCATGTGTCACATGCCAATATGATCTGTTACAAACTTTAAAAATGTGGCCATGCCAAAAAGAGGAAAAATATGAAATAAAAATGCTGTTAAATGAGGATTGGCAACAGGCCGCACTTATTTCCAATTGGATTAGCGCACATCAAATACCAAATTAGTACAGAAACACTTAAAACAGTTTGAAGCAAAGGGTAGCAATCCTTATGATGGATGGTAACCCAATGAATACCACTAGGGAGAGGGAAAAAAATATAGACAAAACATCTCTTTTGAACAAATAACATTATGGGCTGTGTTGAAAAGGAGGTTTGTGTTAGAATTTAGATCAGACTAAGGGTACATGGGGACTTTTAGAGCAAGGGTTCAAAAGTAGAATTAAGGTTGTAAAGGAAGTTTGATGGTGCAGTGGAAAGAGTCATAATAAAAATAAGACAGGAAAAAAAAAAAAAAAACAAACAAACAAAAGAAGCAGAAGTAAAAAGAGACTATGAAGCCATGGCCAAAAAATAACATATATTTATCAATAATGGGTTTTCAAAATTTCTTTTATTGATCAATGCTTTCTAAATATTTAGTTTGCCCTCATTTACTATTTATCTTGAATATGATGGAAGATCACTATGTATCTATCTATCTATATAACAAAATTTGGTTTTGATAATTGATTTATAATTAGCCTTTTATTAACAAATTTCTAGTACACGACTTTTGTTTGATCAGTTATGTTTATGACCAAAAGCATGATACTTCAATTAGTGGTAATAGAAAAACCCATACGCGACAATCAATTTTGTCTCAAACAAGGGTGTATGCGTTTCTAGTTGACTACAATTAGCCTACAACTTATGATAGAACCATTAAAAATAAGTTTAAAAAAATTAAAAACAAAAAAACAAGGTTGACATTTGCTTCTGATAACTGTTTTTTTTATCATTAAACTAATACATCAATCGGTTTTTTGTGTAAACAGAAATTAAACTTCAGATCATCCGCTTATGATGACAGTGCTTTTTACGATTAAACTAAGACATCAATTAGTGTTTGGTATATATGTATACACATTTCCTTTCTTTTCTTTTCTGTGAGATTAACCCCCAACCACAAGTTCAACTTATTTATTAAAGTAATTAAAAAAAAAAGATTAATATAATTTGTTCCTATAATTATTACAAATTGGAAGCAAAATTGTACATAAAATATTGCCTACCCTCTCAATTTCTCCAAATTGCTCCTAGAGAGCCCCTTAACCTCAACAGCCAAACTCTCTTCCCCAAGCCTCCTCAACCCTTTACTCAAAACCTTAACCACATACTCATCCGCCTCAAAAGTGGACCCCCACCCACTCCTCTTCATCATCTCGTAAATCCTGACCGTCGCTTCCCTCCTATCAGCACCAATCACCGCCTTGATCAACCTGATGAGCCCTTTGTCGTCACACTGGATCCCACCCCCGCCACAATCTGTCTCCAAGTCACAGATCAGACGGTCGAGATCTTCCACCATTCTGTTCCTGGCGAGGGCGGAGGCCACGTCGGCGTAGAGGGACAAGTCCGGGTTGTGGTATTCAGATCGGACGGCGGAGAAGGCGTGGAGAGCGAGGGCGCAGTGGTCTTGGCGAAGGAGCTCGCGTAGGGTAGCGAGGAGGTCGGCTTTGAGGAGGCGGGAGAGGAGGGGGGAGTAATCGGGTGTGGTGGAGGAGGACTTGTGAGCTCGCTTGAGGGTTTGGATGGCGTTGATGGCTTCGATGCTTAGGATGCGGCCTTTCATGAGGGGCCCACGGTTGGAGCGCGGACCGCAGCGTATGGCAACGTAGGTGGTAGTGGTTGTGGGTCTAGGTCTGGGTCTGGGTCTGGTGTTGTAAATTGGGTTCACGGGTTTGAGGAGGAAGGCGAGGCTTTGGTGGAGAGTGGAAGAAGCCATGAGTTGAGTTCACTGGAATGGAGTCTCGGGGAGTGACACTTTTGGACTTGAGACTTTGTGTCTTTGGATGGGATAAGGCATAAGTGAGTAAGCCTGGCCAAACGGGCGGGGCGGGGCGGGTGGGTCGGGTCAATTGGTTTTGGATCGAAAAATGTGCTAGGACCAAAACAGGTAATTATAAGATCAGCCACGTCATTGGTCGTAAAGTTTTGCAAAATACAAAAAGTAGCTCAATTTACATATTTTAACCAAAAAAATACTCACATCAGTATGTGTAAAATTATGCATAAATACACAAGTGTTACAGCTCTTCTATATATTATTTTAGTATTAAAAAAAGATGGATTGATATGGGTCTTTTGTAAAAAAAGAATATAAAAATATTATTTATACAAAATATAGTGTATAATAAATGAACTGATATGAGTGTTTTATAAAAGTGATGGTGTAAAATAGAAAATTAGGTTTTTTTTTTTTATGTAAAATAGATGGAGTCTTTTAGAAGAGTGATGTGGTTGCTTTAAGGGGATTATAAAAAGAGGTTTGGCTAATTGGGTTGTAGGGCGGGTTGGCCGTATTTTGTTGCATGATATTTTAAATAAATAAAGAAAAACATAAATTTGTCATTTGGTAAGTCATGCTCTAAATTAGTTATTATAAAATGCATTTTTTTGAACTCACTGCTCTTATCAACAAAAATACAAGTTTCACTTCTTCACAATATCAACATAAAACAAAATTACAAATGCGCAATTAAATGGTTGATTTGACAAAGAATAAAAACATATAAAAAATTTGCAATCTTAAAAAATAATTTCATAATCTAATATCTTAAAAAATAATCTAATAGTTGTATTTAATTATAAATATATTTTGGTTGACACTATGTTTCAATTTGGGTATATACATCGATTTGGTATATTTATATATGATTTTTTATATATATATAAATATCATGTCATTGTTAAGTATACACTTCAAGAAATATCATCTTTTATTTTGAAAAATATTTTTCAAAGTCGTTTATTTTGGCTAGGGAATGTTAAAAAATAGGCCTAAGCACCCATAATTTATGTCAATTTTATTATTATACTTCAACTTCACTCTTTTCACATTGATGAATGCTTTTCATACATGTTTTTAATTTCAAATATAGTTTATAAAGCTTACAACAAACAAGTAAATCAACCATGTCTTAATTTTCTTATTTTTTAGCATATATATTTTTTTAAAAGGGTTAGGTAATGGGTTAGCGTGGTTGGATCGGGTAATCAAATAATATACAATGCTAATATCATCATTATATATAATATAATATTTGGTAAAATATTATATATTTTGATTTCTAAACTTTGTTAAAAGTTCGATTTTCATCTTTAAACTAAAAAATTTAAAGAATCTTGTTAAAATCGGTAAAAATCTTATTAAAATTAAAGAATCTTGTTGAAATTCATAAAAATGTATCATAAAAATTTAAAGAACATGAAGATTCAACATTTTTTTTTTATAAGTGCAGAAACTAATCATTTGTTGTCCTTGTATGAAGAAAATGTATCAAATGGGGTAATATTGTCATTTAATGACTCACAAAAGTAATGTCTCAAAGGAAAATGTTATAGTTACAAATTATTTCACAACATTTTTTATAAACTGTTGATGAAGTAAGTGGTTATTGATAAATAAAAAAAAATTATATTAATAGTGTGTCCAAATGAAAACTAATAAGAATTAGTCACAAAAACAGTTTGTAAAAATATAATTAAATAATTTGTGACTGTAGCATTATTCAAGATCAAAATACCCTTGGTCAGTTTGCTATAGTATGGGACTTCGGAAACAAAGTGGGAAAGGTTGGGACATTTTCTCGAAGATTTGTCTAATATGGGGAAACAAAGGAATCCCCACAGTAACTTAGGTAGAGTCTGGTTGATGATATGTACCCCCAATTGGAATTCATACATGAACCTGGCCTTATAACTTGTTATACAGTATACGTACAATGGAGACAACTTTTGTGCTGATTGACTCATAAATCAGAGCATGAACCATGATTTCGATATATGATTTTTCATTGACATATTCAAATTTCTATCTGTTTTGATTTTTCAGGAGTTGTTTAGAAATATAGAATGTTGTAGTCTCTGTCTGACTGTCTGAGAGCTTTTCCAAAGAGAAAAAGGAAAGTTGATTAAAAAGTGAAAAGGATCAAAAAAAAAAAAGATTAGAAAGAAAAACTTAAGATGCGTCGACAGCAGGATTCGAACCTGCGCAGGCAAAGCCCAACAGATTTCGAGTCTGTCTCCTTAACCACTCGGACATATCGACAACTTTTGCTGAGTTTTCTCAATATATATAGTTAACATATGATACAGAACTACTTCAATATTTTAAAATTATAATTTCGGGGCCTACATTATTTTAATACATACTATACTACTACTACAGTGCTACCCTTGTACCCGTGAATTGGGCTCTGAAAAAATATAAAATCAAAAGTGGGCTTCTAATTAAAAAAAGTGGACAATTCATGAATGCTCATATATGGGTGTAGTTCTTTTATGGATCTTATGGTATAGTACCTATGGTATGCAGCCTTGTAAATTCCAGTGCAATCTGGCCCACTTATTTACGACCCTCAAAGTTGTGAGCAAACAGGCTTTCCTTTCACACAAGGCATGCTAGCTTGTTAGTACTCTTGCCCCTTTATCTTTTCAAGTAGGGTCATGATATTTGCTGCTGAGGAGTGAACACCCCTTAGGCTTTAGAACATAAGCTAGAATGGTGTAATAATACCCACATATTTACTACTTAAAGATTCTATGTGACATTATTGATTAGATGACAAAATATTCACATATATGGTATCTGTTACCTTAGTTTCTCGAGCAGGGAAGAGTGACAGTTGGACTTGGAGGTGTGTTACTGTTTTTAGTCCAAGGCTATTTGTCATACATAGTTATAATGTTAAGTCTTTCAAAACAAGAGGAACTATTAGCTATTAAAGCAATGTCCATTAGTCCTCTCATGTTCTAATACATAGCACTAGCAACAATGTATTCCCTGTAATTGGTAGCTCATGTTCAATGAATTGGATTGATCTTTGATTGATCTTATTATGAAAATTTGATCTTGATTGGCCCCAATAACTTCCACCAAGTAATTTTTCACTTGTAGTTGAGTAGAGGCATCTCAGATTCCATCTTATTGTTTGTAGGAACATGATAAGGACCATATCAATCTCTTCCTTTTGTGATGTAAAAGCGATAAGGATGGTTGCATATAGGAACAACAATGGTTGTCAACCTTCTCCTATGCTGTTTACTGGAGAGGGGTAAGAAATAAAATAAATAGAGCTGCCCTCATGTTGGACAACACGGTGTTAGCTAAGAGTACACTATCTGATTTTCCCTCAATTTTATGCGTTTTTTGAGGCCAAATGGCAGACAACAACATGGAACTTGGGCAATAGAGTGTTCATGTGTCAATGTATGCTGTGGCTTAAAACAAGCAGCAGCAGCAGCAGCTAGCATGTGATGACTTGAGGGAAAATTAGCCAATTGTATATATGAGCAAAATCAAATGAAGTTTGTCTACATGCTGCAATTCAATATTGATGCAACCTGTTTAATTTCTGAGATTAGTTAGCAGTTTACTTAATGACCTGTTGAAGGAAGGAGCCAAAAGGTTTCAAGTTGCAATTAATCAATTAGCACCACTTGTAAATATATTTCACGTGTGCTATTTGGATATGAATTCTCAGCTTGATCAACAGTGCAACCATGATATGTGGTTTAAATTCAGGGCTCATACATGCCATAACTTGCTTTCTCAATGTGCTATGATTCTTTTCACATCATATCTGTTAAGCATTAAGGAATACACATGATATCTCATATAAATTCTGACCACTCCACATGTTTCTTGTAGGTAGTCTTTTTGTATGATTATGTTGCAATACTTGATTGGTAAAACAATCAATAAGAAGTCTATAACTGATTTCAATGTTCTTTCACATCCCCTAATCTCCTAAATTTGTGGCAAGGTGTATATCCTAAGCATTATGACAGAAACTTTAGATGCCATATTTTAAGGTTTATCTCCATTATTATTGCTAGTTGTAATGCAGTACTGAGGTAATGCTCCAAGTATGATGCTTTTGTCAAAGAAATTCTTTCTTCAATAGCATCATTGCTATTTATACATAATATTCCGTATGCAATACTTTCTCCAATACCATCAATGCTATTTATACTTAATATTTCGTATGCAATCTTAATTCCAATTGTGTTAAGCAATACCAAGCACTTCCATTATTCATCAAAGTGAAAAGCCTACTTCTTTAAAGTGATTGGCAGCTCAATGCCCAACATTATTTGTATTGACAATCAATCGATTATATTGCGAAAATTCGGTAGTCATGAACATCTTATTCTATAGAATCATTTTTCTTTTTGACACTCTTAATTTGCAACATAAGATTCGAAAACTATCTCTGCTGAGCATTTTCACAATTACTTGATAGAAGGGGAATAGGTTTCTTCATTTAAGATAAAGAATCAAAGCTGCTTTTGAAGGATTCATTTAACAAAGCTAGCTCCTAGCCATTTTTGTTCCTTTCTTTTTGACAGGGAAACTAGCTTTTAGTCAAGCCAATTTAACTGGATAATATTATTCAATAACTTTTAATACGTGTCACCTAATCGCCGAAGGTTAGGAAGAAGTGTGCTTTATGAAAAAGATCTCCCTGACATACCATGCAAAATACTAAATTCTGTTTCTATTCACAGTTCTTACATATCATACCAAATTTGCAGACATTTCTGAAAAAAGTTACCTTTAAACCCAAATGGTATTTTATAGAAGTATTTTTATTTAAAGCAAAACTTAGTACAGTTCATTAGCTAGCTGTAGCAAATTGAATGTCTCTCATTGGCTTTGAGAAAAAGTTCGTGTAGGTTCCCATATATTAATCAAGTGCACGATAAAATTCAGGATAGACCAGCTCAATTTGCTTAGTGTAATTTGGTCCTTTTTCTTTTTGCATGACACATTGGAAACCATATTGGTGACTCCTTGAATGAGAGTCTCAAGTCATGTCTACCTTTGATAACCATAGTAGAGGGACAAGAACAAATTGAAGGTAATCCTAATCTAATTTCTTAAACACAACATCTGATTTGGATCAATCCATATATCCATCAATACTCTGAGAAATTCAGATGTCAAAAGTCTGTCTATTTCAGGGCAAATGACTAACCATACAACAAAAAATTAGGAGAGAATTGACAAGAATGAACTAGAAATTATTTTTTTGCAACACTTCATCAATTGTAACTAAAGATCCATCCAAAGTTTAAGCCTTGCAAAGGATTTAGGTATTTCCTTACTTATTTCGAATAAGTATTTTGCACAAAAAGAAAAGAAGGAAAAAGATTGATTAGAGTATTGTTCTGATTTATAACTCTTCTATAAAGTGCATCACTATCCAAGCTCATTAGTTTACCCCTCATCTATCTATAATGATTGGCCTCATCCTAGGCTTCACCACCTAGGGGTGTTTGGCATCACCACCAAACAAAGTGAACAAAGGAGGAGACATATTCTCAACTCATCATAAAATTATTCTTATTCCAATTGTACTACTTTTCACCAATACAAGAGTAGAGTTAAATAGGTTTTAGGGATTACACTAATATGGAAAACATCTAATCAAATTCCTTAAAGCCCTCAACATTAAAACCAAATTCAAAATTTAAAAACAAAAATAATTTTACATTCAAAAATAATATCTTAGATGATTTTAATGCTCCCTGCATCAGTATGGTGATGTACTGATATCTTATTGAATCATTGTAATGTTAAATCTATATTACTTTATTAAACAGCCTGTCATACAGATAAACAAACAATCAGAATGTAGTCCGACCTACTGACATGCACATGCCAGTTTGTGGTTTAGCCTGCTTGATATGCTTGGCCATGGCTTTCATCCTTAATTTGTTGCAACATTATTAGGTTTCCATCATTATCAGAGAAGCATACCTTTGTGAATAAACATGTCATTTTAATCACACTGTGGCTTGTGCTTTGAGGAATGTTTTTCTTTATCTTTTTGCTCAGTGATTGATCACATCAGATGAGCAAGATACTCTTTATCTTTCAACAAGGGCAACTAAACATGAACTGCATGACAGTTTAATATGAATTTTATAGCAATGCTTAGTATCTATAAACTATAGGTCTTCTTTTGAACCCTACTGAGTACTGCCTACCATTATGTTGTTTAGCTACTGGCCAAAAGACACCACCCCCCCCCCCCCCCCCCCCAAAAAAAAAAAATGTAAGGCCAAGTCTTGCTAATGATCTGTGTTGGAGTGTTTCAATGTCAAGGATTCTACACAGTTTGGCATCTCCCAATAATTCATGTTCTGCCAATACAAAGCAAAACCACATGAAATGTATATATGATCAATCAATCCTGTGGATTTCATTGATGTTGTTAATTAGGACTCCAAATGGCTAGGTGGAAAATTTCCATTTTGGGTTTGGTAAGGATGTCGCCCTCATGTCCAAGTTCATAACCTCAATGAAAGGCGGCCACACAGAATTTGCATAATTACTCATTGACTCGATAAATATATTTATATAAAACTTCAAATATGGTGTGCCGCTGTATACATTGCACCCTTGTTCTAACTAGCTCCTCAAAGTTTGGGTTCAAGCTTGACTTTACCATCAAATATTTGTTATATTATAATCGGGAAAGCTCTCTTAACTCTCAAATTGCAATCAACCAAGAAACATTCCATTTGATTTTCTTGATAAAGTTACTAATTAGTCAAATTCTAAAGTGACATAGATATCGTCATATAAGCAACAAAATGTTTGAGAACCGCCGACTAAAAAAACCATAGAAGAAGTTGTACTATTTTTTTATTTATCTAAAAATGAGTTTCATGTGATTAAACCACTTCAAAACTATAATCTCCCATGTTAAGATAATTGTGGTCGATATGATATACACATCTTAATGGAATAGAAGCACCTTATCCAACGGTGTGGATCAGGTTTAATTGGTCCGTCAAAGTTTGGTGGACCACACATCTTTAATCTTTAGGGAAAAGTGATAGTAGAATGTTGAAGTCGAACACCATGACAAAATAGAATTGGATATTGCGGAGCAAGTCGTATCCCTTTCTTATCAGGTAGCTGCCACTTGTGCTCTCACTGTAG
Source organism: Lithocarpus polystachyus (assembly GCA_033629205.1). Classification (NCBI taxonomy): domain Eukaryota; kingdom Viridiplantae; phylum Streptophyta; class Magnoliopsida; order Fagales; family Fagaceae; genus Lithocarpus; species Lithocarpus polystachyus. The sequence continues at coordinate 24,203,073 of CM066166.1, read as the reverse complement.
CTATGGTGCGCGGCAAGTGGGACCCTTTTACTAAGTACCACACACCCTCAAAGCACATGATCAAGATGAATATTGATGTGACTTGAGCATGAGCAAAATGGTGAAACAAAAAAGAGAACAAAGAGAATTTTTTTTTTTTTTTTTTGGTAGAGAAAAGTTAAGACGAGGGGAGACTACGTTATTCCAGGATCAGGGCAAGCACTAGATTTTAGAGAAGACTTACATTAGACTTATAAATCGTCCACCAAAGAAGACGGCTGACAGCGAAACTCGAACCTAAATTTTTTTAGCAAAGCGTTCGACCCTTATCAGCTGAACTTACTCCTGTTGGCAATAGAGAGAATTTTTTAGCAATGTATGTACAGCTCTCTTTTTCTTTTTTTCCCGAGGTTTTGAGTGGGATTGGTTCCACTGATGGACACTGCGTGACAACTCTAGTTAAGGCCTTTTTGGGATCCACCAACCGTCCATCTCATGGCAAGTACTTTGCCAATTGGAACCACTTCATAGATGGCCCCTCACTTCCTTGCCTATGCTCATAGTCAAATAAAACTGCAATGTTTTCCATTAAAAAAAAGTAGAAAAAGAAAAAGATAAAAGGGGGTAAATTACAGTGAGATTTGGGAGTTATTGCTAAACAGGTTCAAAATATTTTAAAAATAATTCATTTGGACCTTAAACTGTACGCTTTTGGAAATGAAATTGTCGTAATTACTATTTACTATTTAGCATATGGTTTAAAAACCAAATTAATTATTTTTTAAATGTTTTGAACTTGTTTAGCATTAACCCAAACTATATGAGTGCTTATCAAATTTTACCCAAAAAAAAAACGTAAATGTGAAAAATTCATCTTTAATTTTAATTAAAGAGTAATGTTAGTCCCACAAATTCTTTCTTATTTCAAAATTTCTTTTCCTATAAATTTTAACTTTTTTTTTTTTGTGGATAAGTCAATAGTTAGAAGAAGGGGGTTCAAATCTTGAATATTTTCATTGAAAATACTAAAATGTATTAATTAAATTACAAGACTCTTAACTCATAATTGATAACCAAATAAATTATAATATGAACAACATATTTCATATGGGTTTATAATATATCTACAAGTATGAATATGAGATTCTACTATGTGTTAGATACTTTGCAAATTCTTCCATTTACTCTTCTACCTCGTATGAGTCATATTTTAATTAGTATTATGTGTTACTCTTTTTTGACAAGAAAATATGTAACATAAGTTTAACTGGAACCTCCTCCATTTATAAGTTTTAGATAGAGGGTGTCGTTGTGGGTTTAAAAACCATTGGGTGCGTGTGTAACTTATCAATAAAATAAAAATTTTTAAAAAAAGAAAGAAGATTATTCATTTAACCATCCATGTAAGCAAAAGTTTTAATGAAAGTTAAGGTTTCAATAAATTATAATATTTGTTTATATTTAATAATATTTTTTTTTTTCCTTAAACATATTTAAATTTTAAAATTTGGGCAACTACACACACATATATAACCATATATAATAGCTTGTCATCATGTAAATGCCAAGCAAGTAAACTAATGTGTTGACCAATAAATCTTTAAATTAAAAGGTGTACAATTAATATTATCCAACCTACCTAACTACTAATTTTATACCACAAGTTTTATTTTAAGCTGCAATATTCTAAGGTTTTGCCATGTGACATATTCCTTGAGAAGGTAATAGAACAGGTTTTATTTCATTCATACTTTGGGTGGATTTTTTTATTTTTAAATTGAATGATTTCTTAAGAAAGTTTGGCATGGTGTTGCATATATACCAACTTTAAGGGATGAGTACTATTTATACAAACCTTTAAGGAAATTGGTGTATTTTAATAAAAATGAGGGGGGACGGGGGTGTTAAAATCCATTGCAAAATTTTAGCATGTGTGCAAAATTTAGACCAAAGAAAAGTGTAAACCTAGATAGAGTTCACAGGCAAGTAGCTTGGAATTGGATAGCCACCAATAGTTGCTACAAGTAGATTAAATTACCCAAACCCCAAATAAGTAAAAACTAAAAAGATGACTGTGGTGCAATAAATCTATATCTATATATTATTACTAAAAGCTGAAGCATAGTATTTATTGTTGCTATGCTCTTGTTAAGCCACATCAACAACCACATTATTTATTTATTTTTTTATATTTTATTTTTTTTCTATTTAAACTTTTCTTCCCCCTATTTAATAAAAAAAAAAAAAAAAACTCCTATTCTCCCTATTAGTTCACGGGTAATTATTGAGTACTCTCAAAGTACCATAAATGCATACTCCTTCCTCTCATATAATTGTGAGTCTTACTAATTAAATTTATGGTGGGATCCACAATTCATGTGAGAGAGGGGAGTATGCATTTATGGTACTCCCTGAGTATTCAATAATTTTCCTTTGTTCACACACTTACCATTACACTTCTTCCAACATTCCCCTTTCCATTTTACCTCTTTATCTCCCCACTACTTTACTGTTATACTTCTTTGCTCTTTTTTATAATTTGACTCTTCTTCTACCTTTACACTTATTGTTACATTTCTTCTAACCTTTCTATTTCCTTTTTGCCTCTTTATCTCCTCACTACTTTATCATTATACTTCCTTATAATTTGCCTCTTCTTCTACCCATTTTATTTTTATATAAATTTGATATTATTTTCCCATTCAATCCATATTTTTCCTACACAAAATGTGAGTTCTCTCTCTCTCTCTCTTGGTGAATTTTTATTTTTTTCTTATAACTCTAATTAAGGTTGATGGTTTTTTTTTTTTAATATGTGTTATGGTATTGTGTTTTTTTTTTTTTAATATCCCATCAGAAAGTCTTCTCTTTCCCTTTTATAGCTTTGGTTGAATTTTAGTTTGGTTAATACTTAGTTTTTTGGGAAACATGAATTTGAATATGCCTACTAATTGTTTGAGTAATAAATTATTATAAAGCCTATTATTTATTCCTTTAGTTTCATTTTAATTTTGGTTAAGATAACATTGTATTTTTGTAATGAGTTTTGATTATTATGATAATTTCCTTATTCCTTAAGAGATGAGAAATTTGAATAATAAAGTTGAAACTTATAAAGTTTAGTTGTATATTAAACAAATATAATACATTGCAATAGCAGTTAGAAGAATATGGTTCACCTTAAAAAAAATATTAATCAAACATAAACAAATAATAATAATAATAATAATAATAATAATAATAATAATAATAATAATAATAATAATAAAATGATATATTTGTTGAGATAAAAAAATTTAAAAAAAAATTCTCGTAGAATTTTTTTTTTAAAAAAAAGACAATACTCAAAGTAATGGTTTTTTTTAATTATTATATATATTACACCTTATTACATAATATTTATATTTTCACCCATCATCTGGGTCTGCGGCTAGTATATTATTAAAACAAGTGTCTCGAACAAGTAGTTTTGCCAGTGGAATTCTTCACGTGAATACACATATAATGAGAGAAATATTTGACTTATCAAAGTGGTAGTGAGTATTCATTACCCTCAAAAGTTTAAATTCTTAATTATCTTTTTTTTTTTTTTAATCTTTGCTCAAAAAGATGAATTTTCTAATTGTAGTTTGATGTTCATTCTTTTATTTAAAATTATTGAGCAACTGGGATTAGTAGGTCATTGATTCATATTTTAGTTTGGTTGTTGAGAAATAGAAAAAGAGAGAATTATAGGAGAATCTAAATGCTAAAATTATTTAGTTCTAACTTTCTCTTTTTCTCAATATCCTCAAGTTCTATATTGTCAATCAGCTGCACCAAAAAAGGCATAGAATTCCCATACATTTTGGAAACCAATCAATAAATGATCGAGTACAACATGAAGCAAAATACTCAAATGAAGAAGGTGAATCTTCTTGAAGGACTGTGTATTTAGGGACTGATGAAACTTTTCTCTCTAATAGAGAAGTCTTATATATCTATAATAATAATAATAATAATAGAAAATTTTGTCTATTAAGAAATTCATATAGGAAAAGAGAAAGTTAACTCTATTTTATAATCTTAATGATATGAAAAATCATCTTCCAACTCGGTCCAAAAAGGCATACCGAAACGAAGTTGTCATTTGTCAATAATGAATTTTCAAAATAAGATACATTATGTACAAAGGAAAGAAAGAAAAAAAAAATGAAACAGATAAGAACGACATTTGCATTTTTATTTATCAAAATCATATTTGTATTCTTGAGTAGGCATGAAACATGTCTATTTACACCAATCACTATATCATGCAATTTTTAGATTTGTAAATCGTATAGTATGATCAAATCACTACACATTTCTTATGTATCTTATCACCTTTCTATTTTGTCTATAAAATATAATACTTACAAATTTTAACAAGGAAAATTACTAAGACACTAGAGGAAACTAATAACAAATTATTTATATTTTTTTTCATGAATAAGAAATTTTCATTAAAACAAGAAAAAAATTACAGTAAGGTCTAGCAACTCAGAACAAATAGCAAATAAAAGTTGCAAACCTTTCTAGCACATAATTACACAACAAGTTCCCTGAATAATCAGTAATAACAGTTTGTAAACCAGAGCACAAATAAGGTGATTAAGTAACGATCATGCTCTCCATTTAATTTCATTCCCATTGCAAGCTAAACAATCTGCAATTATTTCTCTATCTCCAGATATGATACACAACAGTTGAACAATAGTTGCAATAATTAAGTATACTCGAAGGTGTGTTTGGGAACGTGTTATAGTCCACATTTTAAATCTGACTTAGCTTTGCTATGTCAAAGTATAGAGCAGCAGTTAATTATAGATGATAGGCTTGAGGTATTTAAGGAGGTATTAGTGTCCTTATTTCCTTGCCTTACTCTTCTATTCTGAATAGTATTTGAGTCCCATTATAGTACATATATTCCCTCTTCTTCCCATCTTTTTTATATTGAAGTTTATGTAATTAAGGTACTTTTTTGTTCTCCCAGAATAAAAGTTCAAAGAACCCTTTTTGTAAGAGCTATGCTGGTGCCACAACTTGTGTCACCAGCATTAGTCTTTTTGTAAATGACACTTGTCTAAGGTTTGGTCGAATGCTTTATTATTCTTATTTTTTTCTGAGTGTTTGCTGCAGAATTTTTCTTTTTCTTCTTGTTAATGAGTCTGGTAATTAAAGTTTTGGTCTTGTTTAATGTGAATTGCTATCTAAAAAAAAAGTATAATTAATATTGCATTGACAACAAGTATACCAAAGACAGAAAGTTGGCGTCAATTTGTCGGTTATAAAAATAAAATAAAAAAATGTTGTGTGGGTAATACATTATTTTATTGATTAGTTGTTACTTTTAAGTTAAAATTCAATTTAATCCCTTAACTTTACTTCCATTATCATATTAATCCTTAAGATTTAACTATTATCAATTTAGTTCCCCACTTTGTCAAAATGAGCCAATTTGATCCTTTTGCTCAGACATTCTAACAAATGAAGTCATTTAAACATTTTTTTTTAAGTTAAAAATAAATGTGTAAAATTTTCTATTAAATGATGTACCTCATATTCTCATTAATGTTCTCAGTTAATTTTTTAATAATTTTTTTTTTAATTTTGTTTATCAAAATTTTTTTTTAATGCTCTCATTAATTTTTTTATCAATTATTTTTTAAAATTTTAAATGGCGTTATCAAACAAACATTGTTTGATAACGTATTTGAACAAAAAGAATAGACTAATTCATTTTCATAAAGTAATGACAAAATTGACAAAAATTAAATTACAGGGACTAATTTGACAATTGAAGTGAAAATCAAGGGATAAATTGAATCTTAGCCTAATTTTTATTAGCATCATGCCATCATCATGACACAACCTCATTAATTGTGAAAAATAGTACATATCTAAACTTATTGTTAGTTAATTATATGGCTATGTGTGATTAATTTGTTAGAGGAGATATATAATCTCTTCTCTTTGTTTTTTTACCAAAACTCAAAAGAAGCTAGTAAATAATACGTATAAGCAATGGCGGTTCAAGTGTTATAATTACCTCAATGCTAATAACATCAAGTGTTACCTCAATGCTAATAACATATTTTGTAGTACTTCATTTCTCTAGTTTGAATCTCACCCTCCCTTGTCAGCTATATTTACTTAAAAAAAAAAAAAAAAAAAAGAGGCTGGCTATCAATCATTGGTGGGCCATCAGTGAAGAGGGCTATATGTCATGATTTTAGGATGAGGAAAATGTGCCACTCAACGCCATTTGAACAGTGCATCTCATAAAAATTCGATATACATAGTACTACTTTATGTCCTTCATCCTCTCAAAAAAAAAAAACTTTATGTCCTTCAAAGTATAAGGTTAGATGAACAGGTTGTTGATTTAGTAGTATTCTTCCCACATGGGCTCTGAGTCTATGTTCTCTATCTGAATTTTGAATATATGAGAGGCCTAATCAGTTATGCATTGTCTCATCAAGCAGTGCTATATTTTCCCATCACAAAGTGTCTATAAAAATTCTCTAGATTGAAATATTGGCAAGATGAACTCGAATATATGGATATTCATATCCATGAACTTAATTAAACACAAGCCGCAACAAAAGAAAATCAAGACGCATAATGTTAATAATTACTACTATTGTATGCAACAAACATGTCGATACTTTTGTCTTTAAAAAGTAATGCCAGAAGAATAATGAAATCATCTGTAATTATTTGGGGAAAAAAAGTGTTATTCTTTGTAAAAGATGCCATAACAAAATTAGTCCTTGATGCTGTTCTCAAATGATTTCCGTCAAAAGAGCATCAAATTCCATCACTAAATTATTATTATTATTTTTTTTATACAAGATAGAATTTCTACTTTAGCCTAATCTAAGTGTATATGTGTGTGAAGCTCCCTCCTGAAGACTTGAACCCCGGCTCTTGCCCTTTACACCCCACAAGCATTTATATTTATAGAGTGACCACCGCACCAAGGGTGCGCGATGGTCTATCACTAAATTATTGATTGGTGTTGGTGTTGTATCAAATTTAATCAAACACTTCTATGTATATATAAATATATATATATATATATATATATTTATATATATATTGCTCTTTGTAGTACCACAGATATATGAATTGAGAGAGACCATGCATTAATGATGGCCTTGATTGCTCTCATTGTGGTCCTAATATCAAGGTTATCTCGAGGGCCCTTTCAGTTTAGTTGAAGGCAAACATCCTTTAGCAGCTTCTTGTGTTAATGCATCGAACACGAGTTACTTTCACATATGTTTTTGACCTGCTTTATATGAGTGCATCTTTTAATCGATTGATGAATTCTTTTTTTTTTTTTAATTTAAGCTAAGAACAAGAAACGGAGGATTCGAATATATATATATATATATATATATATATATATAGGTTCTCCTCATGTGAAGAATAGATCATAGTGGCACGGAGAAGTTAATAATATGTAAAGACAATCTCTAAGCTTTGAAGGAAACAAGAGGTTTCCTTGGGTTTCTAGTTTTTGGATTTAGGAGATGAATGCATATAAATATAAATTTATAGAATGATATTATTGCATGTGTAAGAAAGCTGGTTTCGAGCTTTATTACTCTTTCAACAAACTTTTATTCAATTTTCATTTAATGTGCATGCCAAAAGTCCATGTTAAAATAAAGTTATCAAACAAATTCTTCGAGAATGCATTAATTTTTTTTTTTTTTTTTGATGAACCGAGAATGTATTAATTGATATACATACAAACATACTATATATATTTTGCATGGCATAAATTATGTACAACACAAATTTTTTTTTTTTTTTTGAGAAAAATGTACAACACAACTTAAAATGATACCAAATGGTACAATATTATTGCTCTGGTTTGAAAGGACTGGTGCCTGGTGACCAAGTAATGATAAAATGAACTTTTTTTCTTCTTTGGTTTAATGCAATACAATGTGACATCTAAGTGGCAAAGTAACTTTACCAAAACCATTTATTTAATATGATTTGAAATACTATAATCTTCCAGCCACAAATGAAGTTATGAGCATGAACTAGGTTAATCTTTTAATTTCCTTTTCTTTTTTTAGCTTTGCTTTGCCTCCTTTATCCAACCAAAAGGTTTTTAGATGGGATCAATTGCGTATGAATTGCACTAGTACCAATCAGTAGTTATCCATGGAGGGACCATGCTCTTTTATATTTACTAATTGAATTGTGCTTTGTGCTACATAGTCATATACATACCCTCCCCAAATTCCAATCCTTTGCAAGCACCTTTAACACTGGCGTGGGGAGCAACTGGGACACCACGACCCATGCTTAGTCAATTAAGTTGTTGAACCCCTTTCATAATTTTATCGTCAAAAAGCATCATTAAAAAGAAACCGATGAAACCAGCGACACATCCAAAGCAACTGATTGGAACTTAGCATGAGTGAAAGAAAAAAAAAACATTGCTGTTATAGAATGTGTGTTAGTACTCATCATGAGTTAGTACATCACAAAAAATTATGGGTTATGCAAGATGGTGACATCATAATTAAGAGAATTTGAGGTGAATAATATACATATGGAATCATTGATCCCTCTTCATTTTAAACGAAATAAAGAGAGTTCATGTCACAGTTCAAAAAAAAAATTATATATATATATATATATAAATGACATGGCACATAATATGCTTTTAGATTTATGGTAAGTAATTTGAATCATGAAATAAAGAGGATTTTAGTAAAAGAGTAAAAACATATTGCTCATAAAAAAAAAAAAAAAAGAGTAATAACATACAAATTGACAAATATTTGAAAGAGCATTGATAAATTTTCCATTTAATTTTGAGTCAATTCAAACCTTATTAGTATGTAGAGACTATTATAGTCAAATTCAGGTAGGTTTTCTATGACTGCATCCAACCCCCCTTCCCCCCCTTCTTTTTCTTTTCGTGCCTAAAGGAAAGAAAACAAAAACAAATGTTGTAACTCATTACAAATGTTCTTTAAAAAGTGACGTGATAGCACTTTTTGTTATGACATGTATAAAATGTACTGGGATTACAACAATTGCTATGACATGTATAAAATGTACTTTGATTACGATAATTTTTAAGTGTGAGATTTAGCCATAAGTTTGTATTAAAAAATTTGAAAGTATTTTGTTTCTATATATTTCTTTCAACCAAAGCCACTTTTTTGATTATGTGAAATCTCCCAACTGGGTCCTTTGAACCTATCTCTGGAGAGTAAACAACAAATACACAACCTTGCTATACCTACTAAAACTATGTATTAGGTAGTCTAGAAAAACTCATTTGTGGACCTCAAACCCTAGATATATGAGTCTAGAGCTCATCTCCAAGCCTTCAACCATTAAATCTACACTGATCTTTTAATCAAAGACACTCTAGGTGGATATATGTAACTTTATCAAAAAAATTTAGAAGTTTTTTGTTTTTTTTTTTTAAATCTTTTTTTTACCCACCACCACCCCCCCCCCCCCCCCCCCTCCCCCCCAAAGCAATAAAAATGGTAGAAGATAGTGTGATCAAAGAAAATCCTAAGGGGTGTTAAAGTTAAGAACAACAAATGGAATATATAGAATTCACTTTGATAATTGACGACTTGAGTACTTGTTTATTATAGAGCTTTCAAACAATAATATGATGCTGATGTACGATATATACAAGGAACGTTAACGTGCAGCTAGAGAAAATCCACAACTTCCATGGCAAAAGAGATTCGTAAATTCAAGTTAACAACTTTCTTGCAGGCCAAATGCAGCCCTTAAAATTAACTAAGGGTCATCAAGAAAAGAACAATATCGGAGTTCTTGTGCGGAGCTGATTGAATAGAGCATCGTGTTCATCAATATACAGAGAATGTTAGTGGCACATTGTTTAATATTGTGCATGGTACAGAAGGGGTTGAAAAAACACATAAGGATTGTTGTAAGGTCATGGGGTGATAAGAAGATTAACGTACACAGTTTAAGCCTCAGTCTGTCATAATTATAATATTAGAGAAGTAATTATTTCCAAAAATATTAGAATATAAATAGTTAAATTTACCATTTTTCTTTTATTCAGTTTTGAGAACAGTGATAATTTATTAAAAAAAAATTACTTTGTTTTTTTCCCAAACAAAGGTACCTAGAGTTTTTCATGTACCTAATAAGTACTATTCCTCTAGGTGTGTAATTAAGAGAAAATTACACTTCTTCTCGCTAAGTTTTCGCTTCATTTATAATATCTTTCCAAATTCTCAATTTGCACAAATTGACACTCCAATTTGAACCGTTTTATTTGGGGGTTAAATGAGATGAAAATGAGATATAATAGCAAAATTACACCAACTAATTGTGATGAAAAACCACCATTTGTCTCATCTAACACTTGGTTTAGATGCATGGCAGGGTACATTGATTCAATTCTCTTAAAATAAGGTATCAATGAAGTAAATTGATAGATTGGAGAGGTGACATTAAAAATGAGGTTAAAGTTTAAGGTGAAAAAAATATAATTTATCCTTAAAAAATAAATATTAAACGATTTTTGCTTGTCTAATACATGTTCATGGGTGTCGTAGAGAGTTGGTTGTTTATCAAAACTCGAGCCAGTTTGCGACCACAGCCAATATGAACAGTTGTGTGAAAGGTCTAATTGAGCAGTTGAGCTTGGTTCCAATTCAAAGATGGAGCAACACCACCATGCATATCAATAACTTTGTTTGTCTTCGGCCTTTTAACCCTTTTACTTATAATCCCAGCCATTACATCAACTTTTTAGCTATAAACTAAAACCCTACAAGGCTCGAATAGGCTCATCCAAAGTCCCATTACTGAATAATAAAGAAATCAAGGTTCTTATATAGGCATGCTTAGCATGGGATTTAATTCCACTGGTCCCTCCTACTTTTAGTCTTTTATACCCCAAAAATGACAGTTTTCTTCTTTAGAGATTTGATACTGAAAAACTTTGGCTTGCGTAATAGTCTCTCATTTAAAGTTATTTGAATGATATTGGCTTGTTTAAAGTCTTGTATAGAGATAAGAAATCAAGGATAGAGGCATATAATCATAGCACAACATGGAATTTTCTTTCTCAATTGGTTGTTATGATCTCACTTTTTCTCGTTTGTGGATGCGACAGAATCTTGTATGTGGAGATTATACGCGGTGTGCACACGTTAAAATACTAGCAAAATCTTTTAAGAGGTTGATTTTTAAAATGATTAGTATATATTAGAAATTCAACTAAAAGATTATGATAGTGAAGAAGCAGCCCCTAATGATTTCTTAAAAAATATATAGAGGAATCAACAACAATAATGCTACCTACCAATGGATGCATAGTTTTATTGAGGGTATGGGTGGACAACTTTACAAGGGATTCAATGTATTGATCCACTAATTATCAATTAAAATATCCCATGACTACTTTTAGTTGATTTCTTACAAGATTTAGGAGAAAAAGAATGTTATAAAGAGAGAGAGAGAGAGAGAGAGAGAGAGAGAGAGAGAGAGAGAGAGAGAGAGAGAGAGAAAAGAAGGTTTTCTTTTTCTTTCTTTTTTTGGAACAAGAAAGAAGAAGTTATCATGAGGGTTTTCTCTTCAATTTATTTCTTTAAGTGCTTTCTTTGTGTAGTTTAATTCCATCACAAAGAACAAGAACTTTGTCTATCATCATGTATGGATCTATATGTGCCATGTGGCCTCTACTAACATAAGAAAGTCTTCTTACAGAATTAAGATTATGGTCTCAATGCACAAATTTTGATTGTTTTTTGGATTATTTTATTTTTAAATATTAAGAAACGAATTTAGAGTTTATACAGTTTTTGATAAGTGAAAACAAATTAAATCAAATGAATAAATGGTTTGCAATGTGATGTGCATCGAACCACTCCTAAAAAAAAAAAATAAGAACCGATATATAAAAAATATGAAGCTGGCTTTATTCTTAGTAATGATAAAAATAATAAGATATTATTATGTGATTGGTAATATGAGTTACATATCAAACCCTATGTTATACGTACGAAGCACATAAATAAGTGAGACACATAAGATGCATCATAACACCACAACAACCCATCCCACTGCGAACTAAAACAAACAGAAATTTGTACCCAATTTAAGAAGCCATCTATACCATTTAAATATGTCAACACAAAAATGACAGTCAAAATCTAATTTTATCTTATATAATGGCCATGCATGGAAATAATATTGTGTATGCTGGGGAATGAAGCCATGAACAACACCTCTAATTGTTTAGAAGTAATTCAACTTTGGCCATATTTCTCATCATATATATATATATATATATATATATATATATAAACAATGCACATACGTTTCCCGTACACTACCATAGTATTCAATATATATATATATATATATATATAACTGATCTACCAAAACAAGAGGGGAAAAAAAAAAAAAAAAAACTTGCACGGGCTACAAATTCAACAAATTTACAGAATTTAGTTATTTGAAAAAAAAAAAAAAAAGGATGTAAAGAAATTTTGCCAAATTTAAAAAGCTGGAGTCTACATGTTAGAAAATAGTACGTATTAAAGAAAGATGGGAGAAAAAGAAGTACAATTTTCTTATAAAAGAAAAAAAATTTATGAAAGAAATACAGGTGTTGATTGTGAACAATAGGTATCTAGCTAGCCAAAAAAGAAAAAAAAAAAAAAAAAGTTTTGAGCAATAGGTCATCCAATTTCCCCCAATAAATGTAGTACGCAAATATATATTTGATATTAGAATTATAACTTATTGCACAATTTTTACCACAATTTATCATGTAGCAAGTTGTGAGTGATGGAGAAAGGTGATGGGCCCATGTAAGTCTACCTCTCCACAACTCACAATTTGCCACACGACAAGTTATAGTAAACGTTGTGCAATAAGTTGTGGTCTTAACATTATTCTTTTTTTTTTTTTTTTTGTCCATCACTTTTTATTAAACTCATCATTTATACAATCAATTAATACACTAAATTGTACAATTATGTGTAAAAATAAGGTGAGTTGGTTAGCCCTTCCCAATTTTATTTTATTTTTAAAGTATTAAAAAAGAGAAAAAATGGTAAAATAGAGTCGGTACTTCTAAGGGTTAAGTTAATGCTAATCAAGTTCAAGACATTTCATATCTAATCAACTTGGTTCCTAAATCTTTATTATTTTTTTTCTTTCTATTACGGTGATTAGGAACCAAATTGGTTAGTTTTAAAATGTTTTGGTAGAGTTGTTAAACAACTCATTTTCAGTTTTTAAACAACATTACACACATTTCCATACATATTTTCACTAACACATATTTCAAAAAATTACAAAAATCTCATCTCAAATTACTCTAACAAACAACCCTTTTAACAATATTACACATATTTCTACACACATTTTTACTCATACATATTTTAAAAAAATACAAATAACGTTACTCAAACTTTCCTGCCAAACAGCCCTTGAGCTGTGTAGCAATAATCCAATAGCCCTTGAGCTGTGTAGCAATAATCCAATCCTGAGTATTGATTGAATTTTACCCACAAAAAAAAAAAAAAAAAAAAAAAAAAAGAAGTTTGGGAGAATTTCAAACGTGTCTAGGAAGAATTTCAACAAAGAAAATCAAAGGTTTTGGAGAACTTTAGAAGACCCATGGGGGTAAACGGTCACGAATTCCGGTATTTACTGGAGCAGTCAACACAGATCAGTCTGTCTGAGTCAGAGTCAGTGACCCAATCATCATCATCGCGTTTACTTCCGTCAACCCTTCACAACTTGAACGCCGTTATGTCCCCTAACTACCACTCTTAATAACGTGGGTGAATCTAAACCGTTCTGTATCAGCACACTTGCTCGACCGTTGGATCTCTCTCCGCACGCGTTCCCACTTTTGGATTACACAATAATTATGCACAGATATGGGCGTGGTGAAAATGAAGATTCACCCGACAAAAGTACCCCAGCTCCAGCATCAGACTGTAAAAAAACAATATTGAGTAAAAAGTAATTAAGGTGCTGGACTCTCTATTCACATCATCTGATCTCATTTAATAAGTACTACTTTTCTTTTCTTTCTTTTTTTTTCTTGTGTGTGTGTGTGTAGGTGAGTTAAAGAACCAGTCATATTCATATCAAATCATATGTTTCTTTAACTTTTTATATTAGGCTACTATTTATGGCCTATGATTTGAAAGTTAATTTTGTCTTATGGATTTTGTTCAATTTTTCTTGATATATTTTTTTATTATTTATTTTTTTAATCTCCACTTTAGTGCTCATCTATTATTGTTAAAGAAGAATCTATTCTCCTTTTTTTCAAAAGAAATTTCGAGTATATTTTGGCTTGATTTGTCAAGTTGGGAAAAATAAAAAAACACTTGATTCGAGCTCAAGATAATGATATACATAGTTTAATTAAGAATGGCTTGATAAGCATATCAAATGTTTGACTCAGGCCTTTGCACATATAATTACAAAAGATTAAAAATACTAATTATCTCATAACATTTCATCTTGTTCATTACATGTATGTCCCATAACTATATGTATATCCTTGATATTCTCAAAGGGAAAATTCATAAGATATATATTTTTGAAGTGAAGGCTGATTTATGACTAATATAAAATTGAGCATATCAAAAAAATAAAAAAATAAAATAAAAATTGATATTTGTGGTCACAAATTCAATAAATAGTTCACCCCAATTAAGGAGTATGGAGTCCTTTAATACTAAATTCAAATATTTTACTCTTTTGTTTTTGTTCCTAAGTCAAGAAAACACAAATTCTTTTTATAAGAAAATAGAAAAATATTACAAAATTACAAGAATCTTTACGGGAATTGCCCACATATTCTATTTACAAATTTATCAACTAGCCTAATCTAAATTATGTAATTTGAGTTTAATCCAGGTGAGACACATAGCAATCAAAACTTTCTCTCTCAAAAATAAAAAAATAATAAGTCTAAAGTTTTGTTCAAACTTAACTGATTAATATATTAATGAATTTAAGTAAGTCTCAAAATTAATGGATAACGAGTTTTCCTTTTTCGATTGAGATTTGGCAATGAGTTCGTACATCAAATAATGTTACCAAATATATATATATATATATGTATATAATTACAAAAACTCAAGTTGTAGGTAACCTGATTCTCAACAAAAAAAAAAAAAGTTGTAGGTAACCTGAGCTTCTGCAGGAATATACTTTTGAGGAGATATAAAATACATTGGCCTCGATGCCCCATGGCATGGCACAACCTAATATCAAAAATTAAAAATATTTTCTTTAACACCAATTAAATGATTAATAACTACATTAACTTAGTATGTGTAAAAAAAAAACTTAGTACGTGTAAAGACCACTTTACTATGCTATTATTAACTCTTTAAATTTTGTTCCCAATTCATCTTATTAATCTCACAATCTTTTCATATAATGTTCACTTCATAGTTAAATTCTAAAGTATTGTCTAGGGTCATTTGATTTCCTTCAATTGTAAGATTCTTCACCTTTCTTGATTAAGATTTTGAAACGGTGTTTATAATAAACAAATTATTGCTTGTAAATTATTTTCAATGTATGACTATATCCTATTTGAACCTTTAGCAGATTATTAGCTAATTAATTTAAATGAATAAGGCTTTCCTCCATTATTTCAAGATACTATTCAAGACACAAATTTAACACATGATGATCATTAAACGCGTATCATATAAGTGTCGTATCCGATAAACTAATTAATTTAAATAAAAGGCTTCCGTCCATTATTTCTAGATACTATTCAAGATACAAATTTAACACGTGATGATCATTATACGCGTATCATATAAGTGTCGTATCCGATAAACTAATTAATTTAAATAAAAGGTTTCTGTCCATTCTTTCTAGATACTATTCAAGATACAAATTTAACACGTGATGATTATTAAATGTGTATCATATCAATGTTGTATCAGACGAACTAAAACATGAAAGGTAGGTGAAAACTAACATAAATAGTGCTGCCAAGAATATCACTCTCTACTCGTACACCATGTACCAATATTCCAAACTTTCCTGCAAATTTTCAAAATTTTCAGGCATTTTTTTTGGTTTTGTTCTGTTTTTTCCTATTTAATTCAGGAGGAGGAAAATCTTCAAAGGGAGATATGATCACAGATTTGGAATTTTGTCCCCAAGTTGAACTTACAATGAGGACAGTTGTGCATTTTCGTCCAATCACTTTCTGGTTATGTTGCACTTTTTTTTTTCCCTCTCTCCTTTCTCTTTCTCCCATTCTGTGCTAAATTTGCTTTTGCCTTCAAACTTGTACAAATATGCAAAGTGTGGGTATTTTTATAGTCTATTTTTAGGGGCGTTGGGTACAAAAAAGTAATGGACCAATTGGCATAATATAGGAACAGTTCCTAAAAGGTTGCCGGGAATACACAGCGAACTGTCGGTGCTATTGCCGGGTACATACCTTAGAAAATAAAAAGAAGAAAAGAAAAAGGTTCTCATACCAATATATTTTATATATATATATATATATATATATATATAAAGCAAAGTTATAAACTCTTCTGGTCCATCATGTTCTTTCTTACACTCTTTTTTTTTTTTTTTTTTTTTATTCTTTTTTTGCTATTTGTAGAGTGTGTGATTCTTTCATTACACAAACTTTGTTTGTCCAAAGTTATAAACTCTTCTGGTCCATCATGTTCTTTCTTACACTCTTTTTTTTTTATTTTATTTTTATTCTTTTTTTGCTATTTGTAGAGTGTGTGATTCTTCCATTACACAAACTTTGTTTGTCCACTTTTTCTATCAACAAAAAATAAAAATAAAAAAGCTTTGTTTGTCCACTATTGATATTGCCAATTGACTCTCGAATATTCTTGCAAAAAATAAAAGAAGATATTAATCATTAGATTATAAAATTATTTTGTCTTGAAAATTAGGTCAAATTATTGTTGATTTTTTTAGTTCAAATGGTTTAACTATTTTCTGTCTATTGAGTCTGAAAATTTTTTATTTTAAAGAATAAGAGATACCATTAAATAATCAATAGTCAATAGTACAAATTGCATTATTGTACCAAAATATTAGATAAGATTTTACACAAGATGTTTCGTACTTTATTAAATGGTGAAAGATGTACATATATGGTTATTTTGAATTGTCAAACTTCATAGATATCTTTTTCTTTTTATGTTTTTCCCACTCAAAGTATGTTTGGAATAAATTTTTATCGAAAAATGTGTTATCTAAAAAGATTTTTTAGGATTTTTTTTTCTAGTAGTTGGTTGAGTTTTTTTTAAGTGCACAGAAAAACACTGTCTAACATTTATTTTTTGTTTTTTTAGTAAACAAATAAAATGGTTAGAAGAGAGTTATTAGCGTAGCTTTCTTATCTAGGTGTAATTATAGTATCTTCTAACCGCTCTTAAGTTAAGAACTCAAATTGATAAAGTATAAAGAACACCAATGCATCATTAGTGAGACCGAGATCACTCGATCCTAAGACACCTCGCATAGCAAAGTCCTGTTAGCCCAAGACCTCTGCCACGAGGTCACCAATAGCATTAATACTTTATGATACTTCAATCATATGAAAATCACAATTTCGTTATATTTCATATATATATAATAGTATAACAACTTTAATTCATTGCTATAAAAATATCAATTCAATACATCTAAAATCAACCTAAAATATTATTATTTTTTATATAATCCATTTAAGTTTCAATAACTTCTGATCAAATTTTTTGTTATCCATCTATACTTTTTTTTTTTTGGCTGAGAATAAAATTTTTATTAATAGAAACTAAGATACAAAGGAAGTATCATCCTTAATTACATTCAAAACAAAATGAGGAGTTGAACTGGAATCAAAGAAGCCAATATATATATATATATATATATATATATATTATAGAAGGACCAATAACTGTGAACATGAGTA
Source organism: Lithocarpus polystachyus (assembly GCA_033629205.1). Taxonomy (NCBI): domain Eukaryota; kingdom Viridiplantae; phylum Streptophyta; class Magnoliopsida; order Fagales; family Fagaceae; genus Lithocarpus; species Lithocarpus polystachyus. The sequence continues at coordinate 24,185,108 of CM066166.1, read as the reverse complement.
GCCTTATTAGTCTTCCTAGGAACCCAATTAAAAGAAGAAGGAATTAAACTTGCTAAATACTTCATTTCCAACAAAAAAAATTTAATTCTCCATGGAATAGAATCACTAAAGGAATCCAGACCTTTGATGCAAACTTAGCAGTAACTTTCAAAACTTACATTGACAAATTTGTGCTTCATGGCAATAAAGAGAGCTTGCCTGAGTGCCTCAGTCTCAGCTTGGACAGGAATGTTGGTGTTCACTTCGATGGAACAAGCAAACACTAAATTCTCTCTTCAATCTCTAGCAATTATGGCAATAGTTGAGTCAATTTTTCCCACAACAACATCGCAATGAATCTAAATTCTCTCCCTTGTTGGATCACTCCAACGAGTGACTTAAACTAGGGAGGAAGGTGGTTTGTCTCTCAGCAGATCTTTGGGTAAGTGTAAGTTCGGGTAGAGCTGAAAACAAATTTCAATTGCATTGGGTGTTTTTCCGTGGGTTCCGTGCACTGTTCACAAGACCTGTAAATATGGAATTTAGCAAGAAAAACTTTAAAACTGGGTCTCATACGGTACTATTCATATTTAAAAATTATTTTGTTACATTGTTTTTAGTTTTTAGCTCCCAATAGCTCCGAAACCACAACAATAGTGCTACTTGACACCTTTGAAATAGATGTATAGGTTTTTTTTTTTTTTTTCAGGTTCACAATCACAGAAAGGGCATTTTACATAAATATTAGAATCAAACCTGGATATAACAAAAAAATAGAATAAAATAATTGCATACATCTAAATGTGTTAGACTCATAATGGTCAAAATAGTTCATGATATCCATCCATATAAGGAAGCGCAATATGCACAGGCATCACACGATGACCAGTAAAAGAACATATGGACAATGTCCACAATATGTTGTCCAAATTTCATAATTTACTAAAATCCCTATGACACAAAAGAGAATAATACTATCACAAACTTGCTAGCCAAAATTCATTCCATCAAACAATATGCCAATTATCGAAGCAAATTATATTCTTTTCACAATATTAATAAAACTAAACAATCAAAAGAGAACTCATAAAACAAAGAAAAAGATATTGATTTTTACTCCATAAGCAAAACAAATTTCTTCTTGAGAGTACCCTAATATCTTAGTAGCGAATAGGCAATGGTGGCTGTGGTTGTGTTGTGTAGGTAGGGGTAACGGTGGGTGGATATTGATTGGTGTTGTGGTAGACTATCTATGAGGGGTTTACTATGTTGTTTTTTGAAATTTTTTTTTTTTGATGGAATTGTTTTTTGAAGTATTGAAATTATTTTTGGATTGACCAACTTATTAAACTACCCGAAAGTTCTGGAAAATATTTTATGTAGAAAGAAATGAGAGTAAATGATGAAAATTATATATATATATATATATATAACAATAGTAATATCCCTTAATGTACATCATATAGAATTGGAACATTAAATAAGTTATTTCATTTAAAGTTAAGGTTAATGGTTTCTCATGGATTTTTTCTTTCTTTTGCTGATTAAAAAACGGTAGAGGAGCAACCAGTCCTATAGATTTGAGTGAACCTACGTCATATTTCAAAGAATATGAATTAAGATGTTGAATGCCATCAAATTACATGAGAGTAGTTTTGTCACTAAGATCTCATTTAAAATAAAATTTTTAACACTGTAATATTCTGCACACACTTTCCAACAATAAAATAGCATCATCAAGTTACCCAACTGAAAAAAAAAAAAAAAAAAAAACCTCTCAAAGTTTATTTAATTTTCCCTATTTTTAGCTCATATATATATTTATTTATTTATATTGACAAGTAGCTCATAGATTCACAATACATTATTATCTTTTTTTGATGGAAACAATACATTATTATCTATACTCATACAGTTAGCCACTTAATATTTTGGAGCATACATTTTGTATTCGAATTGACAGGGCTCTCACAGGAGCTCTGATAGAGAGTCATCATACCATCTCCATTTAAAATCATCTCACCTTTGCAGCAAGAGAAAAAAAGGGTTAGAATTCCAAAACATAAAAGAAAAAAGAAAAAAAGAAAAAGGTGGTATTTCTTTTTATATATAGAAAAAAAGTATTAAAAAAAAAAAAAAGTAGCTACAGAAAGGCCAAAGAAGCTTCTTTTCTGCATCAACAAAACCAGACCAGCAGAGCTAAACCAGAGTGTTTATCCCACAGCCTCACTCTCTGCCTCTCTCTCTCTCTCTCTCTCTCTCTCTCTCTCTCTCTACCGTTTGTTCAAACTAGTTTTTATCAAACAAGCTATCTCCTTCTTCTTATTCATACACTTCTTGAGGCTTTGTCTATTTGAGTTTCTTGCATTGTGTAACTTTCATGTCTATACCACTGGAACATGATTACATAGGCTTAACAGAGACTTCTTCAATGGAAAGAAGCGCTGAAAAGCTTTCATCTTCTAGTTCCTCTACTCTCTCCACTGAGGATGTGAAGAGTTCTGCTCTCAACCTCAAGGAGACTGAGCTCAGACTTGGCTTACCTGGGTCTGAGTCTCCAGAGAGAAAGGTCTCTCTTTTTGGCAAGGATTTAGAGGATAAGCATAATGGGTATCCTCTAAGCCCTCTCAAGAACCTTGTGTCTGGAGCTAAAAGGGGTTTCTCTGATGCCATTGATGGGTCTTCTGGGAAGTGGGCTTTCTCTATGAGTAATGGATCTGAAAATGATTTGGTTAAAGGTGCTGTCTTGTTCTCTCCTAGAGGTGGAAATGGTAGTGGGAAAGCTCTGGGTGTTTTGGAAGGTAAAAGCAATACCCAACAGTCTTCTGTGTCTGCAACACCAACTTTGAAAGAGGCTGGTTGTGTTTCTCAACCTCCAAAGCCAGTTCAGGACAAGAAGCCTCAGGTTCCTGCTGCAAATGAACATGGTAGTGCTCCTGCTGCAAAGTAAGCTTCCCTTTCTAAGCATTTGGTTATTTTTGTTTTCTTTTCCTTTTTGATTTTTGCTATTGTTAGCCCAAAATTGTTTACTGAAAAATTTGAGGAAAAGTCATTGAAAATGGATTTTAATTTTATGTTGTGTTGGTTTTTCCATAAGAAAGTGAACACCTCACCTCAAATCAATTTAATTGTTTTGAGCTCTTTTTTTTTTTTTTTGACTTTTTTTTTGTGTTATGGTGATTGAAAATTTTAAATTAAGGCTTCAAATAGAGCATTAATACTTGCTGATACTAGGTTCAACTTTGGTATTTATTGCTCATTTCCTTTTTCTTTTTTCCTTATTGTTTGCCTTTTCTTTGTTGTGTTGTATTGGTTCATATTGACTTGTAGTTGTTATTTTTTTCTTCATTTAATTAGAGGCTCTCTGTTTTGGCATGCACTTGGTAGATTCATGTATTCTTCCTAACATACACAGTATGTGTTCAGCTTGGATGCATAGATTTTGTGGATTGTACTAACTACTTAAAACGTTTAGTCTGTAGTATAGTAATACGTTTGGAAATTGTGTTCAGCTATATTATCTCTTTAAAAAAAAAAAAAGGCTTTTGTAAGGGTGATAGTTTTCGTGGGCTATTAATACCTTCTGTTTCAATCTTATTATTCTTTCTTTCTTTTACAGTGTAAGGTTTTCACTTTTTTGTTCTTCTATCTTTATAAATTAAACTCTATTTGTTGGACTTTAAATATGTACTACTACTTGATGGTGAATCATTGAGAATAATTTTTTTGCTACAGAACACAGGTGGTAGGATGGCCACCAATTCGATCATTCCGAAAGAACACCATGGCTTCCAATCTTGTGAAAAATAGTGATGATGCAGATGGGAAGACTGGATTTGGATGTCTTTATGTAAAAGTTAGCATGGATGGTGCTCCATATTTAAGGAAAGTTGATCTGAAAACCTACAACAATTATGCGGAACTCTCAGCAGCTCTTGAGAAGATGTTCAGCTGCTTCACCATTGGTACTCTCTCTCTCTCTCTCTCTCTCTCTCTCACACACACACACACACACGATAACACGAGGTTAATGAGTATGTGGCTATTATTTTCTTGTATAACACATCCCTTCGTTCTGTTTAGTCCCAAAAAAAAAAAATGTAACCTATATTAAAATCCTTAAACTGCACCCTTTCATTTTGACAAGTAATAAATGGATTTTTCAGATCCAATAAAACATGGTTGAGAACCATCTTGCCATATAAAGAAAGCCTGCAAAGGTGCTAGTGCTTAGTGATATATGTTAACTATGATATTGAAGGAAACATTTCCCAATCATTTGCAGTTCTTCTTAACGCTACTAATGATTTTTATACTTTTTTTCCCTTGTGAATTGTGATTCTTATATCATATTATATTATATTATATATAATATATATAATATAATATAATATGATATAAGAATCACAATTCACAAGGGAAAAAAAGTATTTTATATATATATAATTTCTATTATATACATGCTGAGTTTTGTGGTAGGTGTGCTTGAATTTAGGAAATTTAGACTGCTTCTTTTAAGTTATATTTAAAGGAGTGTTTTCTCAAGTTTGCAACAAAATTGCGTGATGAGATAATTACACCTGTTACATTAGAAACTATGGTAAGATCTATCAGAAGGGTCTTTACTCAAGTTCATGAATGGCTGTGATTCAGGGCAGTGCAGCTCTCATGGGCTTCGAGGGCAAGATGGCCTGAACGAGAGTCGTCTGAAAGATCTTCTCAATGGTTCTGAATATGTGTTGACATATGAAGACAAAGAGGGGGATTGGATGCTTGTTGGTGATGTCCCCTGGGAGTAAGTGCTATCCTCATAAATGTGACGTCTGTTTCTTTTGTTTTCATTTTTTTCATTTTCTAGCCATGCATATATGCGATTTCAAATGTTTTGATGAAAATCCTAGATTATTTCTTAATGTGATGTGGCTTGTCTTACTGAATTGCATGGTTTCTGTTATAAACTTTGAGTCCAGGTGATTGAATTGACTTAAATCTTGTATCACAATTATCTATAGTGGGGTAAACACTAAGTAAAACGTTGATTGATATTGATCCCTCATAATTCTGATTCAAAGTTGATATGATTTGACTGTCCATCACAGTTCGAAAACTAACTAATCAGAATTTTCTTGACATCAGGCTTGGCATTGAATTCTCTTGACATCAGGCTTGGCATTGAATTCTCTACTTTTATTTAGATATTGCCAACTTGATCTAGATGTGCTGATATGATTATCTTGCTTTGGATTATTGAAGATTTGTCATTTTCAGCCATGAATATATTCCCTTATTGTTTTGTTGATTGTTTTCACAGAATGTTCACCGACTCCTGTAGGAGGCTAAGGATCATGAAGGGCTCAGAGGCAATTGGGCTAGGTATGTGTTATCATAATATGTTCAGTGTGATAATTTGTCAGCTTAATATGAAGTGTGATTGAAGCTGAACATCATGGACTTTTTGTCAGCTTAATTGGCGATTTTTGTCTCTGTAGTAAAAATGTAAGTACATTCAAAATGATCTAAGAAATATGCTTGATTGCAGCTCCAAGGGCCGTGGAGAAGTGTAAGAATCGTAACTAGAGTGGAAGTATCAACAAAGACCAAAGGGAGGTGTTTCCTGGGTATCAAAAGCTTTGAAAGAATTTGAAGTTTGGTATTCTATTTTAGAAACCTGTATGTGTTTTTGATGTGTATTAGCTTCTGTGTAGTTAAGAGACTGGAAAATTTTCATGTAAGGTAGAAGATTTTAACTGGAGACATGGATTATTATATAATTTCTTTTGTTTTTCTATATGTATCTCTGAACTCAAAAGTGATGTGTAAATGGATTGCTTGATGTTTGTAATTCCTCTGCCTCTACAACTCTATTTTTGGTAAATAACAGAAATTTGTTTACTCAGTCTATAATTTTAATTTTGAAGAAAAATGATGAACAAAGGTTGGGATGCCATAATCCATAAGAATTCCGTTTCCCTCAAACCAAGAATGAGTAGAAATTGGACGAAGGGCAAGAAAATCAGGGATGCCATAAGAGGAATGGGAAAAACGGAAAAGAACAACAGCACTTTTTTGACAAAAACGGAGGGAAAAGGAAGAGATATGAGGAAAATAAAGGAAAGGGAAAGGAGAATGGTTTTCCTTAGTAGTATTTGATTTGCAAGATAAAAAAAAAAAAAAAAAAAAGAAGGGAAAGAGATGAATTCCATGTATAATTCTCTCTTTCTTTCTCATTTATTTCCAATTTGAAAGGAAAGAAAAATGGTAGGCTCCATGGAAATCAATTTTCTCAATTTTCTTCTCTCCTTATTTTCTCCCATACTAGGAATCAAACCAAAACATTGTTTAGACCAGTAGTCCAGGCTACATATGAAAATTGTACTTACCAAAAATTTATATAGAGTTGGGATCAATTAATTTATATAAGTATAAATAACTTTATAACAATTATACATTTTTTAAGCCGTAGATTTAAACGGAATCAAATGGTAAGTAAGATTTTACTTGCCATGTCTTCAATATTATTAATTACTACTTGCTTTCCAAGACATTTATATCTCCATTTTCCAAAATTCGACACTGGCACGGTAATGGCTTGCCTTTCTCTTTCTAAAAGCTCACCTCCTCCCCCACTCATAAACCAAGTTCGCCACTTTCCTCAACTGTCTAGTTGAACCGAGGTACACTAAGAAGAGAATCGAGAGAATGGCATAATTGGAGTCAATTATCAAAGACGAGAGTAGACAATCCTGTTGCCACTGGCTTTTCTACATTTTAACTTATAGTTGACCATGTAGAGATACCAGATGAACTAGTTTTTATTTCCAGCAAATATAACCATTGAATTTTCACACGCACCAACACAATCTTACATTTGCATCTCGATTGACTGGTAGCATCTTATATAAAAAATATCTGGTAAGGTCTCTGAGCTTATACTAAGCAAGTTGGACATAACGTTAAAAACATGTTGCTGTGGCACATTTGTGTACCACGCACTTTTGACAAGTGACAAAATTGTAGAGGGCCACATATAAGATAAATGAGGGCACTAATAATAGTCCACAGAGAAGTGAAAAAACTGATGGCCGGTCATTGCTACATTATGCTTCACAGTTAACATACACTAGCCTTTTTGGTGAGTACACGAAAAAGTTGTCACTATCCAGGATTCCGAAAATTGATAAAGAAAAAAAAAATCTAAAAAAGGTGAACGAAAACACAAAAACTGCCAAGAAAAAATTCATGCATAATATAAACAGGTATGGGAAACTAAACAATGCATTCTCATCAAGACTGCTCTAAGATTCTTGTTCAGATATGTGAAGATAAACCATCTGAGTATACCCATTAAATACAGATGTCTCAAGTCCAGTCAAACCAAGACGCTGGAATAAGCGATACCGACCGTCTTCAACAATGGGACTGGGTGCACGAGCTGGGTCATATCTTGTTTGATGAGTGAGAGAAGGTCCAGCCACAGGAGGGAGTTCCCAATAAACATCAAGAATTGATTCCAGAATACGGCTGTTCTGAAAGTGGTCTGCATAGGAGATTGGCTGATTACTGTGGTTGAAGTCATCTCGCATGTACCCTCTAACACCCCACCACGCTTCATCTGGGCCACAAAGTTCTTCTATATCGACTGCTTTCTGCCAGAATTTCCTCCTTTTCGATCTAATCCTAGCTTCATCACTGTCTTTAAAACAGCTATGGCCACCTCCTAAATTAACAAAATAACCGATTGACCATGAGTGCTTCTTGAGGCAGTAAGCCAGCACCCAAAAGCCCCAAACATCCTATAGAAGAAAAACTCCACATGGGAAAACGCAAATACAACAGCCAAACCTATAATACAAGTCTGGCTAGAATCTGATGGCTTGAATCATCAGAAGACTAGAAGATTTACATTTTTTGAAAATGAGATTCACTTTTTTCTTCTTAAAATCCTGTTGTACTTGAACAGAATATTGCTAGATGTTGGGCATTAATGTGAGAGTTCTAAACACCTAAAATTAGATCATCCAAATTCTAAGACATAGATGCCAAAAAAAAAAAAAAAAAAAAAAAAACATTCAGCCCAGCTGAAAGAAAACCAGATGCCTCATCAATTACCAATTAATACAGCCACCAATAAAGGATCATTGCAGGTAATCACACAAGTATAGATATATCTTTAGCCTACCCAAATACTTAGGAGAAGATTTTATTTACTAAAATTTGGGGGTGCCAGCTAGTAAGACTGATGGATGCACTTGAACCTTCTTGGCAGAAAGGCATACCCAAAATTGTTTTCCATAAGATCTTCAATTATAATACATGATTTCTCTACTATGTAAAACAACTTATTTACCAGTAAGCCATCAATACTGCAATCAACATGAAAATCTCTTTTTTTTTCTTACCAAAAAAAAAAAAAAAATTGGTAAGTTACATGGGCACCTGCTGGGTCTTGAACCCAGAACTTCATCCTCTGCCTTGCGCTTACAAGGGAAGGAAGTGCCACTCAAGCTAAAATAAACTTTTCAAAATAACAGAGAGACCAAAATTCTCAGTTATTCAAGGCAAAATCAATGTACATATAAATGAAAGGTAAAAGAGAGAGAGCAAGCACCTCTTATATAAAATTGATCACATATCTGCCTTACAGAATAATGATCTCCAGTTCCAGTGTCATAGTTATCCTCAAAAACAAGATGTTGGAAGCCCGCTTTCAGAGCCTGCTTTATTCTGCTCATGAAGGCATACAAAAGGAAAAAAATTGGCAAAGCAATCCCAACCTAGATCAATAATAAATGAAGGGAAAAGCGTTCCTTGAGAAATGATGATTACCTTTTCAATTCATTCTGATGGTCATCGAAAAAAATAAGAACCCGACTGAGATCAGTAATCTCATGTTTCTTCATTACACTTCCCCAATCAACACTTCCAAAATCAACAAAATCTTTTCCAGCAAAGTATGTGCAGTTTCCATCAACATAAGCAGGCCCCTTCTTCAGATATTTCTCAGGATGCCGTGGTGAAAGCGACACAATTGGCCTGTCTGGCATTGCTTGTCGCAAAACCCAAGTTGAATGTCCCTTAAATGCACCACTCTCAATCATCAAATCTGGCTTCAGCCATCGAGCAATGAACCAAAGGCCAAAACTGTGGTCAAAACCCATCCCATACATATTGTTTTTAATTGGCCGGGTTTCATATATAGGTACAAACTCTTCCAAGCCTTTGATTAAATCCTTAGATGTCCATTCGACCGTTTTTCCATGTTTCGATCTGCCTTTTGCCAAAAATAAGAACATAAGAATCAAAAAAATTATTGGAACTTAATGATTTCACATTCAAACCAAGGATTTCAAAGAGAACATAAGGATTCAAATCCCCTCATGTTCATCTTATGAATAGCATGACTCATGTTAATGAAATCTCAGCCATACCCAATTAAATGTATTGCCATAATCTTACAGAACTACAGTAATGGGACCAATTTGCACTCAGGTTGGTATCATTTCGTACCAGCAGGATCACAAGTTCACAGTCAATAACAACTTATGGTTGAAATTTCACCAACACAACGCATGCTTTACCGCCATGAAAATGACAGAATCTATATTCCTGTACTCTATATTGTCTCTGGGAGTGTATGAAATGCAAGGGAAAGGAATGGAACTGAATTGTAGACCCCACCATTCCACTGTATGATAATAGACATTCCCATCAATTAAGTAGGGGAAATAAATAACTCTTTTGCTCTTATTTGAAAAACCTACGAATAAAATATAAGTGGTATAATATAGTAAACTTCCAATACATCTTTCATTCCCTTTCCATTTCTTCTTTTATAAACTCCTAAAAGCAAAATCCTCTCAGCCAAGGTTCAAATCCCCCCTCCCCCTATTGTACATTGCATCTTAAATTCACTCCATCCTTAGTATTTCTTTCCTTTTATAAACTAACTTCTAAATCTGACTTCCATTTTTTACTTGGACCCCATTAAAGACCATAAATTTCCACAAGGTTCAGCAATTTCCTAAAATAAGCAACACAAAAGAAAACCCATCTCCCCCATTAATTAATTCCTTCACTTATGTTTCTTAAGCAACCAACCAAAGTCTTTTAACTTATCAAAGTTAAAAATTTCTCGCCAGAAACCTTGTATCTCAACTGGTTGGCATCTCCGGGCATTTCCAATGGAGACATTCAGGATTCAAATCCTCCCTCCCCATTGTTGCAACTATTTTTTTTTTTTAATTAAACATTTCTCACGTCCTTAACAACCCCAAAACACCAAATCTAGACATCCCAAATTCTATTCCATTTCCTCCAAATTCCCAGTACTTCATTTTCCAGGTAAGGTAATTCTCAGCAACCAAACACAGTCTCCAATTAGTAATACTCTAGATCCTAACCAAACATTCACAACCCATAATCTAAATGCATCAATGCCTCACTATACACCTAAACCAAAACCAAAATATACTAACTTTAATAATAACAATTATAAAATTAATTACATTTTACACTAAAATCATAAATTGAATCGGATCCGGGTATTGAAAAAAGAGCAAGGGGCTTACACCAAGGGACGCCGAGAGATCCGAAATCGGATTCGAGGCCATCCAACCCGAAGAATCCGGAGCGGGTAACCGGGTCGTAACTGGAGACGCAAACGAAGGAGCGAGAGTGGAAAAGGTACAAGGAGAGGATGGAGAGGAAAGCGAGGGAGAGGAAGACGAGGCAGAGCCCGAAAGGCCCCATCCGGGTCAAGTAGTTCGCGGCGGCCCGGGTCGCAATTCGGATCTGCTGGTGCTGCTGCTTCTTGGTCTTCTCGTCGTCGTCGGCGTCCGCCGTCGCTTCGTCGTTGTCGTTTTCGAACTCTACCGGTGACGTGGCGTCGCTGCGCGGCGAAACGGCACGGCGCACAGAGAGAACTCGCTCCAGCATTTTCGTGGGCATTGAATTTTTTTTTTTTTTTTGGTATTCGGTTTTGGTTTTTTTGTTATAAAGTGTGAGAGTTTGTGGGAGTGGTGAAATTGTGAGAGAGTGTAATGTGAAGGGCAGAGATTAGGAACTCAAAAGAAAAAAAAAAAAAAAAAAAAAAGTAATGTCATGTGTGTGTCTCTCTCTAGAAGGGTATAAAGATTTTTTTTTAATTTTGGAAAGATTTGTTTTTCTTTGTTGTTTAATAAATTTAGCATTAGTTTAAAAAAAAAAAAAATTTAGCATTTATTGATGAGCTTTTATATATATATATATATATATATATACTAGTATTGGCTGCATGTGCAAGACACGTACTGCCTCAGTAGTTAGAAAATTAACATAGATTTTGTATGTGAAATCGTGAATTTTGGCTCATTCAATTTGATTATATTAAAAAAGAGGTCTAAGAATATAATAAAGTATCACAATATTTTCATAATATCTTCATTTTTAGGATCTGAATAGATATTTTTATTTTATTTTATTTGAGAGAAATGCTACATTGATAACATTTTTAGAACAAATTCTAAATGACAAGTTGTTATTAGTTTTAAACTGATAACAATGTTATTGTTATTCTCAAAACATTTACTTTCGGTTGAAGTTGGTCATAGCCTCATATTTTATTATTTTATTTCGACTTGTAAGAAATTAATACTTCAATATTTGTAAAAATATTGTGAAATTTGTTGTATTGGTATAACAATATATATGCTAGCTTACATAAATATTTAAAAGAACAAAAAAACACAAATCGATTACTGGGAAAAAAAAAAACTTTAAGCACTGTAGAAATTAATGTTAAAATGTTATGGATTTAGCATTTTTTTTTATTTGATCTATAAGAAACTGAGATTTCAACAATTGTGAGAGTATTGTGATAATAATAAGTGTTGTAACATTTTCTCAAAACATTTATTTTCAGTTGTAGTTGGTCACAGTCTCATATTTTATTATTTTATTTTGACTTGTAAGAAATTGACACGTTAATAATTGTGATAATATTGTAAAATTTATTGTGTCAGTATAACAATATATATGTCAACTTACATAAATATTTCAAAGAAAAAAAAACACAAACCGATTACTGGAAAAAAAAAAAAAAACTTTAGGCATTGTAACTACAGCGCCAGTTGAATAAATCAAAAGCATTGTAGTTCCAGTGCTATCCATCAATAATAGTTTACCTATGATTTGTTATGAAATTAATGTTAAAATGTTGTGGACTTAGCATTTTTTTATTTGATATATAAGAAACTGATATCTCAACAATTGTGAAAATATTGTGATAACAATAAGCGTTGTAACATTTTCTCAAAACATTTATTTTCAATTATGATTAGTCACAGTCTCATATTTTATTTTTTTTATTTTGACTTGTAAGAAATTGACACATCAATAACTGTGACAATATTGTGAAATTTGTTGTATCAGTATAACAATATAAATGTCAGCTTATATCAATATTTAAAAGAAAAAAAAATACAACCCGATTATTAGAAAAAAAAGGTGACTAACTAAATCATAATTGTGAAAATGTTGTGAAATTTGTTGTGTCAGTATAACAATATAAATGTCAGCTTACATCAATATTTAAAAGAAAAAAAAAAACACAAACCGATTACTGGAAAAAAAAAAAAGTGACTAACTAAACCAAAGCATTGTAGCTGCCGTGCTTAAGAAATTGATACCTCAATAATTATGAAAATATTATGAAATTTGTTGTGTCAGTATAACAATATATATATATATATATATATATACACCAGCTTATATAAATATTTAAAAGAAAAAAAAACACAAACCAATTATTAGAAAAAAAAAAAAAACTTTAGGCATTGTAGAAATTAATGTTAAAATGTTGTGGACTTAGCATTTTTTTTACTTGATCTATATGAAATTGAGATCTCAACAATTATGAAAATATTGTGATAACAATAATTGTTGTAGATGAACAGTGAATAACACTGCATGAACAGTGACAAAGCACTGTAGCGGCATTGCCGCTTTTATTATATAGAAATTTGTTGTGTCAATATAACAATATAAATGTTAGCTTACATCAATATTTAAAAGAAAAAAAAAACACAAACCGATTACTGGAAAAAAAAAGTGACTAACTAAACTATAATTGTGAAAATATTGTGAAATTTGTTGTGTCAGTATAACAATATAAATGTCAGTTTACATCAATATTTAAAAAAAAAAAAACACAAACCAATTACTGAAAGGAAAAAAAAAAAAAGTGACTCACGAAAATGGCACTGTAGATGAACAATGCCAAAACACTAGATGTACAGTGCGAAAACACTGTAATAGTATTGCCAAAATATTTATTTTCAATTGTGGTTGGCTACAGTCTCATATTTTATTATTTTATTTCGACTTGTAAAAAATTAACACGTCAATAATTGTGAAAAATATTGTGAAGTTTGTTGTGTCAGTATAACAATATAAATGTCAGATTACATCAATATTTAATAATAATAAAAAAACACAAATCGATTACTAGAAAAAAAAAAGTAACTAACTAAACCATAATTGTGAAAATATTGTGAAATTTATTATGTCAGTATAATAATATAAATATCAGCTTACATCAATATTTAAAAGAAAAAAAAAAAACATAAACCGATTACTGAAGAAAAAAAAAAAAATAAAAAGAAGGTGACTCACGAAAACGGCACTGTAGATGAACAGTGAATAACACTGCATGAACAGTGCCAAAGCACTGTAGTGGCATTGCCGCTTTTATTATATAAAAATTTGTTGTGTCAGTATAACAATATAAATATCAGCTTACATTAATATTAAAAAAAAAAACACAAATCGATTACTGGGGAAAAAAAAGCGACTAACTAAACCATAATTGTGAAAATATTGTGAAATTTGTTATGTCTATAAAATAATATAAATGTCAACTTACATCAATATTTAAAAGAAAAAAAAACATAAACCGATAACTGGGGGAAAAAAAAAAAAGAAGTGACTAACAAAAACGGCACTGTAGATGAACAGTAAATAACAATGCATGAACAGTGCAAAAGCACTGTTATATAGAAATTTGTTGTGTCATTATAAGAATATAAATGCCAGCTTATATCAATATTTAAAAAAAAAAACACAAACCAATTACTGAACAAAAAAATGTGACTAACTAAACCATAATTGTGAAATTTGTTGTGTTAGTAAAACAATATAAATGTCAGCTTACATCAATATTTAAAAAAAAAAACATAAATCGATTACTAGGAAAAAAAAAAAAAGGTGACTCATGAAAACAGCATTATAGATAAACATTGAATTACATTGCATGAACAATGCCAAAGCACTGTAGCGGCATTGCCGCTTAAAAAAAAAACGATTACTGGGGAAAAAAAGAAAAGAGAAATGATATGTCCACAACATTTTTACAACAAATCTTAAGTGGAAGATTGATACTGGTTGTTATTGTTGGGGCAAAAAAGTAATCTTAGTGTTAGATTCAAATTTGAACCAATAACAACTAACCACCTATGATTTATTGTGAAAATATTGTAGACGTAGCACCTTTAAAAAGAAAATGTGACTAACTAAACCATAATTGTGAAAATATTGTGAAATTTATTGTGTCAGTATAACAATATAAATATCAGCTTACATCAATATTTAAAAGGAAAAAAAAAAACACAAACCGATTACTGAAAAAAAAAGGACTCACGAAACCAAATACTGTTGCTGCTATAGTGCTGCACAGTGCAAAAACACTGAATACACAATGCCAAAGCACTGTAGCGGCATTGCCACTTTTTATATATTAAGATATATATATATATATATATATTTTTTTTTTTTTGAGAATGAATGATGAGCTTAAATATGATTTTGCGAAGTATTAGGAATTTAGGATAAATCCCATTCTTCTTCTTAGTTTAATTATCCTTAGGGCCACTTTGGTAAGAGTATTTACATATAGTTTTTTGTTTTGTAATTCATAAAATAGTGGGTCACACACTTGAATTTATTGGTTGACTAATATTTTCTAAATACAATTTTTAAAAAATAGTATCATATTTTCCTGTTTAGAGCAGGATTTTGAAAACGGCTAAGGGTGTGTTTTTAAGATACAGAAAATGTCTTTAATGACATAGTTATAAATAAATTGAAACAGTGGGCCCCACATATTTGTCCAAACTCTTTTATCTCTTAAATTAAGAAACTTATCTTTATCACAAAAAGAGTTTCCAAGTTTCAAATTTGAAACTTATCATTAAAAAAAAAATGTACATGATGAGCTTTATTTCCTTATCATTATCCACAAAAAAAAAAAAAAGAGTAATATATAGATTCTATACGTTACTTTTTGTAAATATATATTTTTTTAAATCTCAAAAATAGAAATGGTCACCCAAACAATTATATTTTGTTTTTAGTATTTTGAAAATTTTTCTTAAAAGTGGAAGCCAAACACGTATAATATAAAAATCATTATCTGAAAACTAGTTTCAAGTTAAATTTTTTTAAATTTTTTTAAATATTTTTTTGAAAACAAAAACAAAAATCTTCTAGGAGGACTGCTGACGTGGTTTTTCTTAACCTCCCAACCAATAAAATGCTATTATTTATGCAAATATGACATTACCTGATATTTTTTATTTCTTGTACTAATTAGTAAGCTTACACGTACATTTACATAGATGACATCATCTCATTGATTGAGACGACCACATTAATAGTCCTTCCAGTATGCCTAATAATTAATTAGTTGACAGCAGTAGAAAAGTTATTTTAGGAACACAAAACTTATCGTATCGCATGAATTTGGTGAGTCTATATAAAGTGACAAGTAACCATAGAGCATTCACAGCAGTGGAACTAAATTTTTAACTTTTTAACACTACAAAAAGTCACTTTATCTATTTTACCTTCTCACATCCAACAACATTGTTTTTAGAGAGGTGCTACGTTCACAATATTTTTACAACAAATTATAGGTGGTTAGTTGTTATTGATTCAAATTTGAATCTAATACTAAGATTACTTTTTTGCCCCAACAATAACAACCAATAACAACCTGCCACTTAGGATTTGTTGTAAAAATATTGTGAAAATATTGCGAACATATCATTTCTCTTTTATTTTGGTTTTTAACACAATAAAATAATATAAATACTACAATAAAATAATATTTCATTCAACCACCCAAACATAATCACAATCAAAAGTAGTGTGAACGCATGGTGGACATTGGGAGAGACACAGAAAGGTAGTGAGCAGAGAGATAAAAGTAGTGTGAATACAAAAAAAATATATATATATATATATATTTTTTACCTTTCAGCTACAGTGTACAGCCAAAAAATATAGTTTTGACTTCACTATTGCAGGGCACATTTTGATATTTAATTGTGCTAGAAATAGCTATATAGTTATTTTGCACTACCATGGTCCATGGCTAGTGCTCCGACACTAGTCAGCCAAATAAGAGATGTGTGAGGAAAAAGTGTGGAAAAATATAAAAAAAAGAAAGTGCAGTACAAATTAGTAAAAGTAATACTTAATTGTGACTTGAGCCATCAGTAGCACTTAAGAAAGCAGTCAATTTGTAGCAAATTATTCATTACGTCCAGTATAGCATACTCTCCTCTCACATAAATGCGGCTCTATAGGGGGATCTACGCGTACGCGTGGGAGATGTATATTTATATGAAAAAAAAGA
This sequence comes from Lithocarpus polystachyus, assembly GCA_033629205.1. NCBI lineage: Eukaryota > Viridiplantae > Streptophyta > Magnoliopsida > Fagales > Fagaceae > Lithocarpus > Lithocarpus polystachyus. The sequence goes on along the minus strand of CM066166.1, from coordinate 24,168,457 downwards.
GGATGTAGTGCATTAAAGTGCCCTGAATAATTTCAACAGCTTCATCACAGCTCAAGCCACCTGATTTCCACCAATATTGCTTCTGGACACTCCACTAGCCAAGTTGCTTAATTAGTCACCGCCAACACATATCGAATTTCCAACGTGGTGAGAGAGAGAAGTTAGCCCCAATAAAACTTTTTTTTTCCCCTATGTAATTGAGCTCTTTTAAGGTGACATGAATACACGTAGTCCATTAGTTAGATGATGACAAAGTTAATATTGAAATGTGTTGGAGAAAAATAAGGACTGAATTGACATTAAAGAATCGTTGAGTAGAAAAATAAAACTGGTTCTAAAAATTGGTAACCAAAAACATATTTAAGAATTATTTATTTTATAAATTTTTAAGTCTTATATGGAGAAAATCTATTTCAAAATACTTTAATCCAATATCTCAGTCTCAACCAATATATAAATATTTTATTAATTTGATCTTTATAATATATTTTTCAATCCTTTTCAAGATTTTGACCCCAAAAAAAAAAAAAAAAAAAAAACGAGATTCCAACCTATATACAATTATATTGGATTGATAATTCTTAGATTTTCCATATATTTCATTGATATAAAGTAAATATTTCCGATATCTCAGTCAACATATTTCTCATCTATAATACAAGATAACCTTTTCAATTTTTATAATCAAACCTAGATCTCACAAAAATATGTATGTGGAAATGTTTGGTAAAGAAACAAGTGTGAAGAGATTTTCTTTTCAATATATATGAAATTGTCTAATCATACATTGGAAAACCTGTGTTTTCTTTAAATAAAATTAACAAATTGTTCATTTTAATTTTATAAAAAATTAAACATTAATTTAGGAAATTTGATAGAGAATATTATGAATAAAAAGTAGATAAAATACTTCTTGATATTTCGTTTAATGCACTGCATAACGTTTGCTTCTTGATACTTCTTGATATTATGATTACTTCTTTTTAGTGGAAGCCCAAAAATTATAGGTTAGAATCTTAATTAAGTACTGTACTTTTGTCGTAACTGAACTTTGAGATTATTATTGTTATTGGAAGAGAGATAAAGAATCCTAAGATGATTGAAGCTTTTTGTGTCATGCATGCAATATTTTTAAAATTAATTTGATGAGTCATATAATGAGAGATAGCCCTTGGATTCTTACATATTTTTTTTTTTTTTCATTCTTTGATGAAAAGTTGCAACTATTGCATTTATATACTTCTCCTACCAAAATCAATGCACATTATGCATCACAATTAATTTGTAGGAGAGCTATATTTAATGCATTTAAACACAATATTACCCCACCAAAAGGAAAATCATTACACCATATGCACCACCACCACACCAGTCCTCTCCTTTGCATTGAGAGTTAGAAATGGCCTCACTAGACTCCTCCAATTCCCCTCCAAACCCATCTTTTGCAATAAGAGGAACAGCCACACTGAACAAGTTCTTAAGAAGCATTTCAACCAAAGAGCCTTCCCTTTCACATTTTCCTTACACCCCACCAAGGCTAAGCTCCCCTATTCTCTCCCAAAGTCTCCACACTTCACCATTCTCTTCACCTCTTCACCCTCTCTCTCCTTCCAAGCTCAATGACCTCTACTCCACCTATAGGTGTGTCTCTTCTGTGCTCAAAAAAGATGGCCAAATCTTGTCCATTGCTGTGTCCAATAGCTTAGTCTACACTGGTTCTGATTCCAATGTTATAAGGATTTGGAAACTGCCTGATTTCAGTGAGTGTGGACAGCTCAAGACTAAGGCTTGCATGGTGGTTGCATTGAAAGTGTCAAATGATAGAGTGTATGCAGCTTATGGTGATGGCAAGATTAGAGTGTGGCGCAAAACATGGGATGGGTCTTTGAAACACATTCGATTAGCAACAATCCCAAAATCTGGAAGTTACGTTCGGAGCTACATTGGTGGGAAAGGCAAAATGGTAAAGTTTTTGATGGGTTTGATTTGCATTTATGTCTAGTATTAATTTTGTTGTTGTTACTTGTTAGTCTACAACTGCAAGTTATTGTCTTTTGTGTGGAAATATCGTTGGGAGGTGAGTATTGTGTGTGCGCACTTAGACGTTCTATAGGGTGTGCTGAATAAGTGGCATGCATTCATTGGTCGGACTTGGGAGAGAAATATTCTAGTAGTCCTCTTTCACAGGTTCATGTGGTCTAGAATGATTTACATAGTGGTGGCACTATGGAACTTGAATTAACAGGCCCAACTTTCAAGTTTTGAGCTGTTGGATTAGTAAAAATATTGAGCAACCCAATCCTAGGCTAAACATAGAAGATAAAGCTTGGGCTCCAAACTAAAAAGAAGGAAATGATTTAGAGGTTAACTAGCCTCATTCTACTGGGTTTCATCAAAATTTTGTTGAAAATTAACACTAGATATAGGTTGTGTTTAGTGCACAAAATTCTCAATTTTGTTTTAAGAGGTTGATTCCCGGATTCAAACTAGTGATCAATCGCTTTTGGTGCAAAGCACTTTTATTTATTCCTTTTGTTTTCTTTCGTTTGGTGTGTTTGTATGAAATTTGGCGGTCTTGATTAAAGCGTTGTTTTTTTTTTACTGCTAATGCTTTAAATATCGTTGCTAATGTGAGATGGGTAAACTACATAGGATGTAAGAGGCATAGAATGTCTAAGGAAAATTATTTACACGTCAAGAGAGTTATAGAATGTCTAAATTCTGAAGTATGTGAGATGGGTAAACCCTCCTTATGTAATCCCCATTAGATTAAGTGATATAAATCCCCTTCTATGGAAGAATCTACCAAGTTGTACAATAAATTTTCCCCCATTTGAAGGTATAATTTCAAGATTAGGGATAATTCTAGTATTGGCACATTGGTACTATAGTGAGTCACTAGGAATATGTCTTGGTGAGACATACATGCCTACTTTAATGAACCCATATATATTGGTGTTGCTCATTATTACAATGAAAATATGGAGCTGCAAATTAATTTAGCTTCAGAAGTGTTGGAAGAAGAACCTTGACTAAAATTTGAAATGGTGCAGTAATAATAGCTTCAATATATACTACGTCTACTTTTTTGTACTCCAGACTCAATGGCACGCGTAGCTTTACTAACTTTTCCATTATATATGAGCATTATCTTATACTCTTTAATGTAGGCATACAACAACCGACATTACTTTAAATTTTCTTTCTATATAAATGTCAGGAAAGAACTAGCTGGAAGTCTATTTCCTATGAGCATCCAAATTAAAAAGCATTGCATGAGTAAGGTGTTTGGTGAACATTTTTGCTTAGCGATTACTTCCTTTTCACTGATTTTCTGGTGAACTGATAGTTAAAGTTGGTAGACATATTTATAACAATAATAACATACATATAATTTATATTCAGTCTATTAGCTGAAATATAGGTTATTTATATTGAAATTGGCGCCTAGTTCTGCCTTTTCCAGAACATTAGGTACTGAGCTTTTTATGATTGTTTCTTTTTCTGAAACTAAAAAATGTACCTTGTTATTAATATTATTGTTTGTGATTAACAAGAAAATAATTTCATCATATATGTTCAATCAATCTAGCAGATGAAGCATACTGGACCTATAACATCACTAGCGATGAATGCTTCAGACGACATCATATATTCGGCTTCCCTTGATAGAACAGTGAAAGTATGGCGAATTTCTGACCTGAAATGCATTGAGACCATTCAAGCTCATTCTGGGCCTGTCAATGATATTATAGTCACTAATGACGGGTTACTTTTCACAGCCTCGGACGATGCCACTGTCAAAGTGTGGCGCTGCATTTTTTTTAGAGGGACTCAGTCTCACTCACTCACTGTGACACTCCCTGCCAAGTCCTCACCTGTAAAGACCTTAACACTAAACCAAGAAGGTGAAGTATTATATGGTGGGTGCACAGATGGTTACATACACTATTGGTTCAAGGGTTGGTACTCAGGCCAATTACAATATGGTGGTGCACTACAGGGTCACACACATGCAGTAATGTGCATTGCTAGTGTATCAAATTATGTTGTTAGTGGATCAGCTGACTCAACAAGCAGGGTTTGGGTTAGAGAACAAGATGGGCATCACACATGTCTAGCAGTCTTGGTAGGTCACAGAGGGCCTATTAGGTGTGTCACTGCATTTTCTGGGTCCTTAAGTGAAGAGAGTGAGGATGGTTGCACAATTTGTACTGGGAGTCTTGACGGAGTCTTAAAGTTGTGGCATGTGACACGCAAGAACAAATCAAGCCAGAGTTCTGCACAAAATGTGTGCGAGTATTTTGAGCTTTAGAAAGGACTTTAGGGAATCTAATTTGGGTAGCAAGTGTACATATTTCTAGTCTATGTTCTGGCTCACTTTGTTGTCAACTATGAAGCGATGACAAGCTTGAGCTTGTAATTTTGAAGTGATAGGTAATCATGTACTACATTAACAAGCGCTATATATGGATGGGTACTCTCTAACCTTTCAATATGCAGTGTATCGACTTTGTTGGTACATCTTTAACCAATAATTCTTTTGAAGTAGACCATTTAATAAGATTGGTCATCTTTCAAATGTTCCTATATGCAAAGGAATAAAAAATAACAAATTTGGTCTGATTATTTCTTTATATTGCAAAATGTTCCTTTGTGCTATGGCCTTATGTGCCAATTTAACCAGAAACTAAGATGAATATACATAGCGTCATGTTCTCATTCATTGAATGGTTTGATGTGTCAAGCTAAGATTAATATTTTACAACTTGTGATAGTAGTACACATTTTATACAAGTAAAATAAATAGCAATTTTTCCTGTAGGACAATACAAGAATGTTTACAAGAAATTTAATTGAATAATTGAATGAAATCATAAGAAACCAAACAGCCACTAATTAGTAATTATGGTTGGCCTAAGATGAAATACGCCGAGTTATGAATGATGCATGACCCTCTCTTTTTAATATCAGAAACTTGCTTTCTGGCAATGCTCTCCTTAGAGAAATCAGATATGCATGGGGTGTAATTATCTCTGACTGCATTTCCAACCCAGCGTTTGAATGTTCCTCACTGTTAGGGTGCTCCCTCTTTAACAACCTATAAACGATGCGACAAAGAATTCGCAAGCCACAAAGAATGGCTATGATTACTAAAGCAGATAGAATGTAAGCTTTGATGGAATGTGATCTTTTGCATCCAAGCAGAAATCCTAGACACACCATGGTTAAGGCTATAAGCAAGAAAGGTCTTAGAAGGTTAAGTATTAGAGGAGAACAAATATATTTTGCTTGGGGTTCCTTCCTTGTTCAAATGTAGAGAATTTTTGGTGTATGCCATATAATACAAGGTTAATTTCTGGGTGTATTCTTGCCTTCAATGCCAATGGACACTGTTTGCCAACTTCTGTTTCAAGGATAGAATATGTAAACAAACCTTTGCATAAACATTACTATGGGAATCTCCTCCATTTGAGCCATTCCTAGATCCGCATTTGTCTTTCTTTCTAGTGTTGCTTTCTACCTCGGCCCAACTTGAAATTATCATTTCTTTTTTATTTTTTTTTTAACTTCTCTTTTCACTACACTTATAACATGTATTCGCACTTTGATATAAATCCATTTACATTAAACACTAACACACAAAAATTCCTGTTGTGTTTGTAAGTCATGTCAAATATTGTCACTCCTAAATCATAACCTAAAGTTTTTTATAAAAATTCAAACAAATAAAATTTCAAATATAGTAATGAAACAATTTCCTCCTTATTAGAAGTGTTGGATCAAACAGGTAAGCCGAGACTAAGTACTTTATATTCTAATCTCAAAATAATTTAAACTACCCTTTCATGCAAATGGTGTTCACAATCTAATCTTAATTGAAAATTATTATTATTATTATTATTATTGCAAGAGTAGGCAATGTATCTAACAAAGTTTTGCTATAAGATGCTTCCCCATCTTCAATCCCAAGCAAGACTCCCAATCTTTGTACCTTTTAAGAGATGCCACCAACGTTTGATCAATTGAGCAGGTACCAAATTACCAATTGAGCAGCGAGTAAAAGAAGGATGAATAATTTTTAAATCAAATCAGATTCAAAATCTTACCAGATTAAACCATAAAACATTTGAAATAAAAAAAATGAAAGAAAAGTCAATTCTTAAGAGAGAGAGAGAGAGCATTTTTGGCACATGCAAAGAGAACAGTTGTGTTTGTCCTTGTTTTGGATAGAATGGTGAAAATGAGATTTTCACCATGGTTAGAAAGTTAGAATTTTAGAGTTTGGTGGAAAAATTTATCAATATAAGTATATAACCATTATTGATCGTGCTAAATTCATAATTCAAATGTAAATTGGACAAAAAAAAAAGACATCTAACTATGTGTCATATGATTTTTCTAATTACGGATCATGTTAACATTGTCACCCCTAGTTTTAAAAAAATAATTCTAATTTTTGATAAGTAAAAGAAAATTAGAAAAATTCAATCAAAAAGTAAGGATGATACAATGTCTTAATTATAGGTGTTGGGGCACACAGGTAATCCAATATACGACAAGCATTAATCTCACAAGACCATTTTACTTCATATTCTAATCTCATAGTAATAACTTAAGCCACCCCTCCATGTAATTGGTGTTCCCAATCCAATCTAAATTGAATCTCGTAACCTTTCGGAAGAGTGGGCAATGAATCTGCCAAAGTTTGGCTATTATCAAGAAGCCTCCCATCTTCAATCCCAGCAAGACTCCCACCTTTTAAATGATGCCGCCAACATTTGTGATCAAAAGCACAACAGTTGCATGGATCTTCTCTACACAATAGCTTCTCACATAGCACCTAGAGTTCAAGTAAAATTAGAGCTGAAACAATTAGTTCCAGCAAGAGAATTTTTTTAAGACAAATTTGATATATTCTTAATTTCAAGCAATTCTATCTACTTTTGTATTAACAGGACATCAAAAGTATGTCAAAACTTCAGCAGAGGAATCAGGGTACAAATCATTTAAAAAAATTATTAGTATTAATTTAGATTTTTCATCCTATGTGTGCAATACCAAACCACTGCTAAGCCATAATAGCTTATTGCCTTCTACTCAAATGCCAAAAAAAGAAAAAGAAAGAGGAAAGAGAAAATATTTCACTTGGAACTTGCCAACCCTAATGGGGGTGTAGAAATCATGCAAACTATTATCAAGCACTTAACTTCGGTAACTTTCATTTCCCCCATATTTTAATCACCAAGACTTACATTACATAATTGTATATGTTCATCACCTGACACGCAAAACAACTCCAATGCATCTCTATCAACTAGGGTTAAAATGCATTAAATAACAAACAACTCAAATCTAATTAACTTGTCAAATACAAATTAATCTGATAGAGACAATCTAAAATATTGTAAAAGAACAATCATACCAATATGTACTTCTCCTGGAACTCCAAACCTGTTGACAAAGAAATAACCTTCGGACGGCAGCTCCAAAGCAAGCCATCCATAAAACTTCCATAATCTATTGACAGTGTTCTGTTGCATACATTTAGTGTTCTGCTGCATACATTTAGACTCGAAAGTTCCAGTTCAAATGGTGGAGAAAGGGTCTTTTCTCTCAATTCTTCAAAATTATATGTAACCTTCATAATCCAAGCAAAGTAAAAAAGGATCTCACTAAACAAAAGTGAAATTGCAAAAATAAAAAGACATTAAAGAAAAACTTGGTCAAAATTGATAAGTTGTGTTAATGGACAAACCTTCGGACAAATGATTGTTAGCCTCTAAACTTTTCTTCAATTTGACCTTACTAGAAATTCCCTCAATTTAAGGAACCAAAGAGTGTCCATGCCATTAGATGATTGGTATAAAATGTAAGATCAAGTTCAAAAGAACATGGAGCATTCTTTAAAATATCATAGGAAATTTATTGCTGAAGCCATGGTATTGGATTGACGACAGATTCGAATCATCAATTTCAACCTCTAGACTATGGCATTTATCAATTGTTAACGCCCTTGCGCAGAAATCTTGACACTTCTTAACTTATTACAGCTATTGACCTGCAAAGTTTCAAGGTGGGGAAATCAAGAGATAATGAAGTGAAGATCCTGATCTGTAATGCTCACACCTCTTAAGTATAATATTTTCAAATTATGACAGGCAGCGATGTCCAGATGTTTCAGTCCCTGACATCTTATAAGAGCAGAATCGGAGATAAAAGGGTAAGTACAGAAAATATCTTGGAGAGTCTCTTCACTCACATAAATATCCTTAAGCCACAGCTTTTGTAGGGAATTTAACTTCACAGGACTCCTATAGAATGGTTGCTCAAACTTGCAACCACTAGTTGAATTTGTAACAAGTATTGTTCCAGGAAAAGTATACCATGTATCCCTTTTTGTTTTATTCTTAAGGTCAATCTCTTCGGTATTATGTTGCAAGGCCGACTTTATTCATTTATCAACTACTGAAGCCCACTTCAAGTCAACAAGGGTCATGTGAAGTTTAAATTTCTGTATCAGCAACTTATGCTCATGAAATCTACTTAAAGACTTGTCCACAATTTTGATGAACTCTTCAATTCTATGTGTATTTCAGAAGAGAAAACGACTAAAATCAAGGTGACGGGTTTGATCAAAATCCAAGATGGGGAATGAACACCATACACAATTCCATTTCTTTGACAAGAGACTAGTTTTAGCTGCATCTTTTCGGGGTAGGAAGGACAATGTGTGACGCATGACCATTTCAGGCAAATCAGATATCCGATCCATGGCATCAATTTTTTCATCCATCATGTCAAAAATAAAATGTAAAAAAAAAAAGAAATCCAAGGGAACAAATCGAAGCAAAAAGTTGATATATCCTCTAAAGTAGAAGCTGGAAAAAAAACATATCTTCTTCGTTCTAATCATAAAAAATTGGCAAAAATGCAAATTGCATCCTTTAAATTTGGCCGAAATTCATTTTAGTTCTCTAACTTTACTTTCGTTCAATTGAGTTCTCTAAGTTTTAAATTTATTCAATTCATATATTTTGTCCAATTCCTTTACAATTAACTAATGAAAAATGAATTTTTAAAAACAAATTCTCACATGAAAAATCTATAAAATATATTTTTTTTTATGGAAAGTTTTTAACAAAATTGGATGGAATGTCTGAATTGAATAAATTTAAAATTTAGAAAAATTAATTGAACGAAAGTAAAGTTGGAGGGTACAATTTACATTTTAACCTTAAAAGAATCTATAAAATAAAATAAAACTAAAAAGCTACCTCCATCATAAAAAAACTCATCAACAATCAACCTTGTTTACCTCAAAAAGACAAAAATTTAATATCTTTGCCACTAAACCTTGAAGAAGACAAAAATAAATTTTCGGGTTTTCAACCCAACATGGTTTTCCTCAAAATAAGTCGAAAATATAGACAACAACAAACGGATTTTCTACAAACAAGTCGCAAACCAAAGTAACAACAACAATAATACTATATATATATATATGTATGTATATATATAAGTAAAACTAAAAAAGCTTACGGCACAGTATCTCACACTACAAAAAATGCGCTTTTAGGCCGCGTTTTTTAGCTGTGTTTCACTAAACCCGGCTATAGAACAGCTCTGAAGCCGCGTTTGAAAGGGATGAAGTTGCGTTTAGCTGGGCCGCGTTTTTGAAAACGCGGCCCAAGACCCATCAGCATATTTTTTTTTTTCAGTGTGTCTGGAGCTGCGTTTATTACACGTAGCTCAAAACGCTTGCGGGAGCTGGGTTTAACTAAATGCAGCTTCAACCTGTCTGGAGCTGCGTTTTGTTAAACGCGGCTTCAAAAAACTCTCAAATTCATCATTTAACAAAAAACTCTTCACTCCACACATGTAAAAAAACTCTCATGCTCCTCCATTTACAAAAAATTCTCAGACCACTCTTGACTCTCAAGCTCCCTCTCAATTCAACACACTCCCTTCCTTCCCTCACTTCCCACCCTCTCCGAATCCCCTTCCTCTCTCTGCTCTTCCCTTGTCTCCAATTTCTACAGCGAAAACGAACACGAAAACACACATCTACTGCTACTCCGATCGATCTCACCGACGCTGTCTTGCGTCTCTCCCTCTCTCTTTCGAACCCTCAATCTCACTGAAGACATTCTCAAAAGGCCGAGTAACAGTAAGTTTTTTAAAATGTTTGTTTCAATTTTTGTTTTAGGGTTTCAATTTTTAGTTTAGGGTTTCAATTTTTGGTTTAGGGTTTCAATTTTCGATTTAGGGTTTCGGTTTTGGGTTTAAATGGACTTTGTTTTTCGATTTAGGGTTTCGATTTTAGGTTTAGGGTTTCGATTTTGGGATTAAATGGACTTTGATTTTCGATTTAGGGTTTCAATTTTGATATTTTGTTGATTCCTTGCAGGAACAAAACAACCTCTCTCTCAATCTCACTCGGACCTCTTTCAATCTCCCCAACGGTAAGTTTTTAAAAATTATAAAGAAACTTCAAAATTCATCTTCGTATGGAGATCCTTTTCCTGTGGGACATGTGTATGTGTGTGTGTGTATATATATATATATATTTTGCATCTTCGAATGGAGATAATATTTGACCATATTGACTGAACTATATATATATATATATATATATATATATATTTATATATATGTTCCTGATGAAAACCCCACCCCAAAATAATGAAGTTTCAAAATTTGCAATTGAAAGAATATTGTCCTTTTATTGTTTTGGTTTGTCCGTCAACATGAAGTTCAATGCTAACTTAATGTTAAAAGATAGTCTGTTAGAAAAATTCTTAGTTTAATTTGTGCTACTAATTTAAACTTACATGATAGACATACAAATTTTATACATTTGCAAAAAAAGAGTACATTATTATCTATATTTGTTTAGTTTATAATGTAAACTTCAAATTGGGTTTATATTAATCTTGATTTTATATTATTTAAAGACTTTATAGATTTACATTGTATTAACAATGTAATTGGGGAAGTGTTTAATGTGTATTGATACTGGACCAATATAACTTTGGTTGATGATCTTTTGAATGTTACTTATAGTTTGATGCATCGACGATAGAATCAAACAATTAAAAAACTAAACCTCATCCTGCCTGTTCCTCAACTTGTGGTGAATTATTAACGATACAGTTCAGCTTTCTCCAAGCTTCCTATAATATATGTCTAGTCACTCTAATTACATGAATTATGCATTTCTTAATTTTAAGTTATTATTCTTTATTTTATTTTGCCCTTTATCTCTTTATTTGTTTTCATCCATATGTTTCTTTCTTTTTCTTTTTTTTCTCCTCCACACACGTGTACATCCTCTTCACTCTCCTCCACACACGTATACTTCTTTTTCACTCTATCTTCATTTTCACTTTCATTTTTCTACCTATGTTCTAGTCTAGCTCTCTCTCTCTCTCTCTCTCTCTCTCTCTCTCTCTCTCTCTCATTGATCAACTCTAGTCCACTACAACAAAATGTATTTTTAGTGACGAAAAAATTCGTCACTAAAAGTTTAGTTTTTTGTCACTAAGAACCTTTAGTGACGAAATCGGACTTTTAGTGACGAAACTCATTTTGTCGCTGAAACGCCGTCACTAAAAGTCCTGGCGACAAAAAATTTCGTCATTAAAAGTCCAATTTGTTTAAAAAAATAAAAAACTTTTACCGACGAAAATGTTTCGTCGCTAAATGTTTTCCTCGCTAAAATCACTATTCAGTGACGAAAATATTTCGTCACTAAAAACACTTTAGTTTATTAAATCATATTTAATGACGAATAATTTTGTCACTAAAACTATGTTCGGGTACATATAGTGGCAAAAAAGTTCGTCACTAAAACTATTTTTAAGAAAATTCAGGCACATATAGTGACGAAAATTTTCGTCACTAAAACCATTTCTTACAAAATTTTGCTATATTTAGTGACGCAATATTTCGTCACTAAAACAATTTTTTGTTGCTATATTTGTGACGAAAAAATTCGTCGCTAAAACTTATTTTCTGTTTTTATTTTTTTAACCTGTAATTTTTCATTACACTATTAAAACCTCACATTTGAATAACACATTTATTTCAACAACACATTTATAAAAAAGATCCATACATTCCACAAACAAAAAATAAAACAAGTATCCAATTCAAACTTCTTCCATACAATAATTGTTTGCAACACATACAATAACTCAAGATGTTTTATAATAATACAAAAAGTGTAGCATAATATAATTAGAACTAACGGAAGATGTCCTCATATGTCTTCAAGTAATGCCAAAAGTAAATCCCCTAAAAACCACTAATAAGAAATCTGCACAAATATAAAAACAATACTACATTAAAATTGTAAAATAAAAACATTAACTATGTTATAAGAAACATTTCTAACAATGCATTAAGAGTAGCCACACTAATGAATTAAAATCACAACTCCTAATGTATAAGTTGTAGAAAGCAAATATAGATTTTCAAGTGTAATATAATACAATTAATTTCAAATAATGCATCAAAAAAAGTAATCACACCATGTAGTGTGGTTCAATTGCTAAAATAAAGTACTAACCAAAACGTGTTTTAACTTGAAATTGAACCACCCCCATAGGTAAGAGCGTTATCATAACCCTTGCTCCTCAAAAAGTTAAGAATATTCTTTTGGACCTCTTCTTGTGTAGTTCGCTTGGTCCCTAGCTCTTGCCTCTTTGAGCTCAATTATCTCATTTTCTAGCCGTTGGATATACTCCACCGAGGAATTAGATGAGGTGGTGGTTACTAAAGAAGAGGAAGGTCTCATGCCAAGTACTTTTACAATACCAGACTTCTTCTTAAAAACCAAGTTTGAGATCTCCTCTTGTTTAAGGAGAATTGCATTAGGATCTTGACAATGATCCTCTTGCACTTTCAGAATATTTTCCTATCATTTGAAAGAGAGAAATAAACAAATAATCACAACATTAATACTACATATGTTATATCTTTAAAAACATGATAGGGATGGAATGATACACATACATATGTTACTTTATTCTCATGGTGTATCCACATATTTGTATTTGGATTGAAATAAACATCTTTGAAGATTTTTGCCAATTCAGGAACTTGGCCGTCATTATTATTTGTTTGATTAATTAACATTTAAGTGTTAGATAGATATACTTAATTTATCACAATATGTAATATACTAAGGTTTAAGAAAATGAAAAAAACACGCACCTCCTCATTAACCCTAATAACAAGTGCCTTTGTCCCGCATCTATGTTTACCTGAAGTTTTCTTCCTATTTGCAGAATTCTTTCTTAATTTTTTCTAATAAATAACATTCAAGATATTTATTAGATTATAAATAAAACAGTATACATTTACTTCATCTAAGTATTAATCTAATCAGTTGACAACATAATACAGTATACATTGGATAATAATAATATACACATAAATAATTTACCAGCCAATCCTCATTGGTCCATCTCCCATCAATGAGTTCAGTCCACTGCTCAAGTGTGACATTCTTTGGTGGATGGCTTCTTGCATAGTCAGCACCATGAGATTGTATGAGCTTTTTATAAACCTGATGCAACTTGTTGGAGTTGGAACTCAGTAATCTTCCACATTTTGTATTTATTGTTTTCGTTACCAAGTTGAAATCTCCTTGTAGCTTAAACTGATCATGTAAATTGAAGTGTATATGTATTATATAAATATTATTATATAAATTTAATATGCTTAGTGACAACAAAGACGAGTTAGACGTTATCAATGTAAATTTATCGCGATATTTTGAAGCACCACATCTCTAGTAGCAGCATCAACATTTTTCCAATTTTTCACGTTGTAACTGGACAAATTACTTCGCACTTGTATGCCAATTTGATTGACAAGCTTGCACGCATTCTTCCCAATAGGAGCATCATACTTTGCAGCTATACGTATTGGCAACTTACCACTTTTTTCAACAAGTTCCCGTACTGCTATATCATGTGTTGTTCCACAGGTATTTCTGCTAGTAGATCCTATTTAAACATTATTAATGTTAAAAAATTATACATTCTATATAAATTATAGCTAAATTAAGTGAAGTATAATCTCAATAGTAAAAACAGGGTGCAGTTGTAATTAAATATGTTATTACCAGTCGTGTTGGTTAATGTGCCGGTAGTCTGCGCCTTTGCACTAGAAGAACTTTGGGCGGGAGGATTTGCTTCAAGAGGTGTTTCAGTAGATTGGACCACCGAGATAGATGCCTCACCTCGCGATAAGTCGTCTTGGTGCCATCTGTAACTAACAAACATACATATAATGGAACAACAAAGTCATTATAAGTAATGGAACAATAAAGTAATTATCGTCTATTGTACCTTATGAAACATCTATTGTACCTCATGGATTACAGAATTAGATGACTCATCATTATTGTCATCGTCACTAATAGGTGGTACATAATCATCATCTACCACAACATTAGCTCTACTTCTTTTTCCTTTTGCACAATTGAACTGAGCAGAATCTTTTAGAGAAGTTGAGATGTGCTTCAATCTCAAAGTATCAATTCTCTCTTGGTTTGCCTCATTCTATCCAATCTTGTCATCTTATAACTCGGTATATTATGAGTGTATTTGGCCTTTTTGGGCATTTTTTGAAACTATATATTGACATGAAAGATAAGTACAATTGCTACTAACTTAACCTCATAATTTACACCGTTATTCATATCAAGCAATTTACGAGTGCAAAATTTAAATACAATTGTTACTAACTCAACACAACAAATGACCACATCAATATCCATATCAAGTTCAAATAAAGTACAAAACATCTTAATAACAATTACTGCTAACTTTATATATCATAGTCTACACCATTATTCATATCAAGCAATTCACAAGTGCTAAATTTTAACACAATTGCTACTAACTCAACACAACAAATAACTACATCAAGTTCAAGATAAGTACAAAACATCTCAATAACAATTACTGCTAACTTTACATATCATAGTCTATACCATTATTCATATCAAACAATTCACAAGTACTAAATTTTAACACAATTGCTACTAACTCAACACAACAAATGACCACATCAAGTTCAAGATAAGTACAAAACAATTGCTACTTAGACAAGCATAAAAATTTAAGACAAGCACACAGTATTTAAGAAAATTGTTATGACTCTACATATCATAATCCATATCAAGATCAACATCAGGTATGTCATGCTTTTCATTTTGATTAGCATCTCTTGAAGTTCCACCTTCAAGAACAACCTCAGTTCAATACATGAGATTCTCCATGATTATACCAATTAATGTAAGATTTCATAATCCCATGATGAAGCAAATGGATACGCACAATATGAGGAGATTGTCAATAGCAATTCACACAGTGAATACACAGGCACGGAATATTACCACTCAAGTCTACAACCGCTCTTGCAATATTAATAAATGTATTGACCCCTTCAATATATGGATGACTTAATCTGCCATCGGGTGTCTTACCTATTGTCATCCAACTTTTATCTATGTTTGACTACAATTACAAGATGAATGCTACTTTAGTAAATAAGGACAACTCATGCATAATGTACTCTAACATCTAAGTCTATAAGATACTTAGATAAAGTTCTATCCCATTCATGAATGCAAAAGTCTATATTAATACTTAAACAAATATATATTATACACTTAAACACTCCCAATATTAGTTTAAACCACCTTATAACACCATACAAACCACCAGCTTGCTCCAACATAACAGCCTACTACAAAACCAATCACAAACATCACAACTATAATGCTTACAAGTATTCAAATCAAATAAAATATTATTCATCACATCTAATCAACAATACCCATTCACATTTGCAAGAATTGAAAAACACTTTCAATATGTATTTAAACTACCTTATAATTCCATGCAAGCCACCCACTTGTTCCAACACAACAATCCACCACAAAACCAATCATAAACATCACAAGTATAGAGTTTTACAAGTATTTAAACCAAATAAAATACTATTCATCACATATAATCAACAATATTCATTCACATTTGCAAGAATTGAAAAACACTCCCAATATATATTTAAACCACCTTATAACACCATGTAAGCCACCCGCTTTCTCCAACACAACAACCCACCATAAAACCAATTTCCAACATCACAAGTATAGAATTTTACAAGTATTTAAATCAAAGAAAATATTATTCATCACATCTAATCAACAATACTCATTCACATTTGCAAGAATTGAAAAACACTCCCAATATATATATTTAAACCACCTTATAACACCATGCAAGCCACCCTTTTACTCCAACACAACATACCATCACAAATCCATTTTCCAACATCACAAGTATAGAGTTTTATAAGGTTTTCAACTAAAATCACTTACTTTGCTCAAGTTAAGCTTACAACTTTCAGAAAAAATCCAAAGTTATTGCAAACAATGTGCATTTAGCCTGCAAAAGAATAGTTAAATTTATAAGTACTTCAGTCTTGAAAATGATCCTCTCATAAATTACTACACAAACTCATAGCTTACACATGTAATACAGGTAGTACTTACACCAATCAAAAAAGTGATGAGGGGAAAGTTATCTTTAACATCCCTTGCAAATACAAAGAGATTACCATTGGCACTACAACGAATAGCTCTTATGGAATCCTTATGAAAGGGCTCGCTAGTATCATCCACCAAAGAAACTGCACTAACCCCTCTGTAAAGGAAGGAACTAAAGAGAAAAAAAAAAATTGTTGCTCAATTACATTCTACACTATCAGAGAGTCACACTCATCAAATTTGCACCTTTTTTCCCCCAAAAATTCTGATAAGTTTGGAACTTCATTTCAATTGACAAAAGCCAAAAAGTAAGAACTTTCATCAAAATCAGTCATTAAATGCTCACTTAGTATCTGCGAAAACATAAAAAACTGAATTTTAATAAAATTACCAAACTATACTGATGCAAGTATTGAACTAACTAAAACATTATAACAAAAACTGGGTTTTTATTAACTTCCTCTCACATTTCTTGGCAACCAAATAAGGTATAAACTTCATGCTTGAGCAAACGCCAACACATTATTAACCTCCAATCCAAAATTAAACAAAAAACACAAACGAAGGCCATGACAATGAGCCACACCACAACAAAACAAACATGAGAGTATTTAAGTCATGCCTTTCTGTTTGATTTATACCATTCTCAACAAAAATAAAAATACCCATTCTTAACAAACATGAGCTGAAGGGCAGTTGTCACTAAAAAGTCTCAATACTTATCCACTTACTGTCCTTTCTTCTCCTAATTTATCCAACTAGTCTCCAAAACCACCCCAATAGAATCATCATATTGCTTTAATCCAAATTTATTGGGTAAAAAATTGTGTTTACCCAATTAATATGGCTCATAAATACTAATAACATCCAACTTTATTAGTCTCAATTTGACTAAATCAACTTTTAGTTCACAATACATTTCTCACATTTACAAACAACCATTTTAGATCTATATCATCCACAATAACAAGCTCATGGAAATTAACAATAACAAAAACAATGATCAAAGATAATTATTTAAAGGTAGCTCATCATTTATCATATTATATAAAAAGGTCTCAGAACCACCATATCATCAAGGATAGGACTATAAAAACCATAAGCACAAACCCAAAAAAAAAAAAAAAAAAAAAAAACAGAGAGAAGGGAAGGCGGGAGAAAAAAAAAAAAAAACCTTACCAATTTCGGACAGAAGCCACAGCAAAGGGAGGCGAAAGGTTGTTAGAGGTGGGAGGCGAACGGTTGTTGGACGGCGGTGATGACTTCAGGACCGTCGCGAAAGGTCTGAATCGGCGGCGAAGACTTTGGAATCGTTACGAATGGTCTGAATCAGCGACGAATGGGTTCAAATCATTGAGAATCGTTGCGAAAGGGTCCAAATCAGCGACGAATGGGTTCGTATTAGTGACGGTGGGCTCTTATCGGCGACGGATTGGGTTCTAGCATCGACGACGATTTGGTTCTTATCGGCGTCGCTTGGTTTCTTTTAGGATCAGAGTGGGTCGAGTTCTTTTGGCGTTGGTGTTCTTTGGGATTTAAATAGAGTAGTGCATCAAAATGAAATAAAACAGGTATGGTTTTATAGTGGTCTTTAGCAACAAATTCTTTTCCGTCACCAATGCCCACTTCGTCGTTGCAAAAGGTATGTTTTTTATGTTTTTAGCGACGAATGTCAGTTTCATCACTAAAGAACCCAAGCTTTGTTAAGATTTTTAGAGACAGAATTCATATTTTGTCGCTAAAGCATACTTTTAGTGACGAATTGTGATTTCGTCGCTACAAACATATAAGTACAAAACTATTATTTTTTTTAGTGACGACTGTTTTTCGTCACTAATTCTTCCTTATAGTGACGAAAGGATTTTCGTCACTAATACTATCCACAGCAATACCTACAATGACGAAATATTTCGTCACTAAAAATTTCAACTTTTAGCGACGAAATATTTCGTCGCTATAGATTAACTAAGCTCGCACCAAAGTTTCCCTCCACTGGCACCCATTTTTCAGATCACAATAGCGATGAAAATTATTTTTTGTCGCTAAATGTTTTAATTTTTTCATTATTAGTGATAAAATTCATATTTCGTCGCTGAAGCTGTATTTTTAGCGATAAAAAATATTTCCTCACTAATTTTCGTCACTAAAAATACATTTTGTTGTAGTGTCAGGAGAGAAAGTGTACTTAAGACTTTGGAGGCTGGGAGTATGAGGCAAAATTTGGTAAATAGTACATTTTTTGGAAAAAATTCAATGACTAGCATGCATTTGAACTTATTTAGTTAGTTAGACTATTTTTGGAACTTGAATCAAGTTTTGCAAACTCGAGTTCCAACCCAAAATTGACTTTACTACACTCGAGGTCCAACTAGCATAACTCCAACGTGGAGTTAAAAAAAAAAAAAAAAACCACATTGAATTCGAGTTTAGTAAACTCGAGTTCCATGCAGTTAAAAAAATTTACCCAAATGGAACTCGAGTGTACTAAACTCGAGTTCCAATATTTTTGTTTAAAATGGAAATCGAGTGTAGTTAACTCAAATTCCAAGGCAGTATACATCTCGCGATTTTTTATTTTCCCTAGTAATAGCGTCTCTCTCTCTCTCTCTCTCTCTCTCTGTACAGTGTCTTCCTTAGTCCCTCATTTCAATACACTGGCATCTTCCTCATGTTCCAGACCTTGGTCATGCATGCAAGATATGTCTCATTCTCACTTCTTTATTTTTCTTATCTGGGATTTTTTTTCTTTACTTTTTATTTTATTGGCCTGTTCGCTGTGTCTTCAAATATTCTGGATTGTTTGAAACGGTCAAGAAAACAAAACCCATTACTTCAAATTGAGCAAAATGTGAAAAGATTGCTACTTTTTCTTTTTCTTTTTCTTTTGGGGGTTAAATTTATTTACTTTTGTTAGGGTTGCTGAAAAAATGTACACAAATCTTGGAAAGAAAGTTTAGGTCTTTTTGTTTTTTACCTTGCTTCCTTTTTGATTTTATAGAAAAGAATATGAGAAATGGTTGTATTAGGTTCACTGCAGTATTTCTTTTGCTAGAATCAAACTTTATGAGTAGATATAAAAAATAGAATTTCTCATATTTTTGGTTTTGAGGTCTTTAGATTGTTTATTCCTTTTCTATTTATTTGCTGCTATAAATTGCAATTGACTATGTTCATGATCTTTTTCTTATGTGATATCTAGACTGTGATCATTTTTTTTTTTTTTTGTGGTGACCACCTAAAACATGAATTATATTAAAAAAAAAAAAAAACAAAAATGATGCTTTGTGGTGACCACCTAAAACATGAATTATATTTAAAAAACAAAAAACAAAAATGATGCTTACAATTCTAATTAAAAGTGTCATTATCCAGGATCACTTATGGTAGTTATAGAGGACCTACTGCATAAGTATTATTAGAATAACCCATATTTGATAATGTGACAAAAAATCATACAGCACTAGAGAATAGGTCTAGGATTTTAGCATATAGGCTTGTGGGGTTGTTGTACTTCATCTTCCATTTCTTTTTTTTTTTTTTTTTTTTCTTTTTTGGGTCGGTTATAGATCCTTAAAAGATTATGCAATGTCAGCCATATGCCTTATTTTCGATTGTCACTTTGATTATTGAATGTTGTAAATTTAAAAGATTTTAGTCAATATTTTATATTGTATGGTTTAAATTAAATCTTATGTCTTCTCTTTTTCTTTTCATACTTGGCTCATTTATGCATATATCTTGTGTCTTTTCTTTTTCCTCTCTTTTATTTCTATTTAATATGACATAAAAACTTTTTGCAGCATGACGATAAATCCTGGACCCATTGATTGTAGCGTTTTGATGGAATAAGTGAATCATCGATTTGAGTTACTTTGGAACCCTGGAGGCCAAGTAAAATTTTTCGCATAATGGTATTTGGTGATTTATTAACTTTTTTGTGAAGTAATAGAAGAAACCTGAAATTGATTTGAAAATAAACTTATAGATTATACTATTGCTTTTGGAAGTTGAGTTGTTCTTCAATGGCATGTTACGTACTTGATCAAAGTATAAGATAATTTTCTATTGTTATAACATTTGCAGGATCCTCCAGCACACTAAATTGTCGATGTCACTATGAATATTTGACATGTCGAGATCCTATGGTAGATGAGCGTGTGATTGCCATAGTGAGGTTGCTTGGTTTAGAGCGTTTGCACATGGTCCCATCCATAAAGCTAGGTCAAGCATTAATCACTGCATTCATAAAGCGATGGCGCCTAGAGATCCATTCTTTCCATCTTCCACATGGTGAGATGATGATCACACTGCAAGATGTGGAAGTTATAATGGGTGTGAGAGACCGCAAAAAGGGTGCTCTTAAAAAAAGAGATTTGGGTGTTTGTAAGGGTACCTCTCTTTTGGGTAGTGATGTGAAGTTGCTACTTATTTTTTTTAATACATAAAAAATAAAAAAAATAAATACAAGTTACATGTTCAAAATACTTCGAATGTCATTGGTTGAATAAGAAAAATACAATCTTGGTAAATTAACCTTACAAGGCTTTGGGTCCTAGTTACAATCTATGCAATTAAATACAAAGCTTTGGTCCTAGTTACAACCTACCAAAATTAAAAGACAAAACACTAATCTATCTATCTAAAAATCCTAAGCTCAGGAGCTAGGTTATAGAATGGAAAGGTGTTAGGCATCCATTCCGCCCAGACAGAGTTTGGTCTTCTAGACTCTAATGACCAATATACCCCTTTTTTGCATGATGTTGAATGATATGTTGTAGCATACATGACAAACACTCAAAAATTAATTTTTAACCGAAGATACACATAGACAATGAGGTAAAAACATCAAAAACTTTCTTCAACAACTTACCATTTTCCCCCAAATCCAGTTTAGCTTGCAAAGCACAACTTCCAAGAACTTTAAGTTTCTATTTTCTTTTGATTCTTTTAAGAGCTTGTGTAACAGCTCAGGCTTTCAAAAAAAAAAAAAAAAAAGGATCAAATATTTTAAGTGTCCCACATGCTCCCACCTACCCACCATTCTCCACCACTCATTTTCACACTATCCTTTTCTCTCTTTTGGCCAATCAACAAGGATCCTCTACTCTTGTTTTCTTTTTCATCTTCTCACAAATACAAACACTCATCTCACACTCTCTCATCCCTTACCATCGGTGTACCTCCTTCCCCACCATCTCCACCATCATTTTCCCGACAAGATCACCAGAAAATTCTTAAGAACCTCTAAGCACCTTCACATCTTTTATTTGAGGTAAAATTTCTAATCCTTTTGGTGAGTTTTATATTTTCCTGACAAGATCATTTTCCACCATCATTTTCCTGACAAGATCACCGGAAAATTCTTAAGAACCTTTAAGCACCTTCACATCTTTTATTTGAGGTAAAATTTCCAATCCTTTTGGTGAGTTTTATATTTTGCTTGAGGTTATTTTTATCTAAGCTTTAATAATGATACTCATGTGGTTTATGAGCATTGGAAGTGATATTTATGTGTTTATTGTTGGAAAAATACATGTTTGTATCACATACAAAACATACGCAGCGAAAAATTAACGGATCTACTTCATTTGCAATTGATAACATGTACTATGTAAGTTTCAGAATTTAAGAACAAGAAAGCGTACCTTAGTGCAGTGAAATTTAATATCAAAAGATTAGAAGTACTTGGGAACATTTTTAATCTTCACTCTAATTCCACTTAATGCCCAAGAAGTATGGTCTCTCAATCAGTTTCCAAGGAGAGAATAAGAAAATATCCAACATTCACATACAAACCATTTCATGTTTTCATGTAATCATAGTGAAAACCACTTCTTGTGAAAAGACTTATGAAAGGTTATAAGAAATTCTGTATGTTTCTCTCTTTATATATAACTGATTATCTAATTGGGTTAGCTTTTTGGGCCATTCCAATTGGGCTCTAGTGTGTAACTTGGAGTGGGACCAAAAGGGAACAAATAAGACTCTAACTTCAATTGGCCTTGGGCTTTTCTGTCAACTCTTGACAAATCCAAAATTACCATTAATTATATTCAATATCACTATATGAATATAATTGCACTTTAGTCCTTATTAATAAATTATATCTCAAGACTTTATTATACATGCAATCGCTTCATTAAAATATTTGTAGTAATACAAAGTCATTAATATAGACTGCTACTTTGAAGATTACTACATTTTAATCCTTGAGTACCTAGTTTAATCATTTATATTATTCATTATATATTTATGAAATCCAATTCCATAAATATATACTTTAGTAACTCCTTACTAAAGTGGTTGGGCTTAACACTCTGAATAACCAAACCCATTAAACTTATCTCAAGGGAATATTTTATATCTCTGTTAAGAGATTATGAATTCCATCTTGAGAATATATGTTCCATCAACACTAAATGCGGCTACCCAACATACTGGGGTTTTGATCGTGACTTATAGATCTCACTCTTGATATATCAAAGCAACCTGCACCTCATGATCAGGTCCATTACTCTCTCAGGACTTAACGTTGATGCAAATAGAAGTTGTGAGATTTATTATTCATTTGACAGTCGTTTGGAGAATAATAAATCTCACAGCGGTCCAGTTCAATATATCTTAACTCTTAAAACATATCAACATATCAACTAGAAGTCTCCACTTTCATGATCAAGACAAATCATCTTAGTTGATATGTTATAGTCTTCGCAGATGAAATGCCCAATTTCATCACCGATTACGAACTAAAATTCTGAGTTTACAAAGAACTTGTGATTTATATCTTCAGTGACTTTTCATATAAATCATCTATTATGCATCTTATGGACTAAGATAATGTTTCATTAGTTCATTTATAAATAGTCTCATATAATTAAACAATTTAATTATTTATGACATGCCAATAAATTGGATTTTAGGGCATAAACCCCAACAATATGTATGAGTTTTGAATTGTTGGAATTATTTAATGAGTGGGTTTATAATTTTTACAATGGTGGCTATCTAAGTGGTGAAGATTTGAGGGTTTTGGCTTGTTAATGTGGAATAATTGGTGAATATAATTTTTATTAATTATTTGGAGTTAGATAAAGATTCAAATTGTTTGTCTTGGGGAATATTATGATTTTGGTGTCATTGGTCTCTTGTTGATATTACATAAATCTTGTGGAAATTTCTTATAAATTGTTGAGGAGTTAATGTTAGAAATAATACATTGGATGATTTATGAGAATAAGTTGGAGTCTATACCTAGTAATTAATTTGTTGAGAAACTTTGGAAGTGGAATATATTATTGATGCGGTTAAATATTAAGCTTGCCTAATCAAGTGCTTATTTGTTAATTCCTAAATTGTAGCTAGATACAATTTCAAGCTCTATGCTTATTGTGATAGAGTTGCTTGATATTATTTAAGTTCTAGCTAATCTCCTTTGGAACTTGGAGAATTAGGCTTTTAGTGGGTTGCGAGGTAAGTAGCTTTTTAATGGGAATTTTAAAAAATAACCATATTGCATAAATGTTGTTTTTGGGTCATACATGCTTTTGGAAACTACCTATGGAAACTATATTTTCCTAAAATCTATTGTGTCGTAACCTTAATATATGTATATATATATATGATTATATATTAAAGTGCATCATATTTGGTATTGCATTTGGGGAAATGCATGAATTGTTGACATGAAAAAATGAGCATCTTTTATTTAATCTTTGATAAGAAATTCATAGATTTTATGATGTATTGGAAAATTTAAAGATGCTTATCTTGTCTTAATACTTGGAAAATTGATAGAAAATATTTTTGGCAAAAATGAAGTTGAAAACCTTACAAACTTTGTAAAAGTTAGACTATTTAAGGTTTTTCTGAAACTACTTGAATATGAATTGTGTTTCAAAGTAATGTAACCTGTGATCTTATGTGGTTTTAACACCATACCATGTGTGATTTTTCGGTGATCATCTGATTTAGTTTCTGTAGTTTTTGTGACAACGGAATCAGATCTAGGTCAGAGCCCTTTCACTTTAGATGTCGCGTTCTTCCCAGCTGCCTACGGGGGGAAAAGGTTCCTTGATTGTGTGTGGGTGAGGTTGCTGCCCATAGGGCCAAGAGACCACATACAAGAGAGGTCCTATTTGACGTGCTTTCTCTGCTGCCTATGAGGGGAGAGAAAAACCTTGAGGGTATGGTTGAGACTGTTATCCATGGGGCCAAGAGTCTGCATACCAGAGAGGACAATATCATGCTACCCATGGGGGGGAAAAGGTTTCTTGATTGTGTGTGGGTGAGGTTGCTGCCCATGAGACCAAGAGACCAAATACAAGAGAGGTCCTATTTGATGCACTCTCTCTGCTGCCCATGGAGGGAGAGAAAAACCTCGAGAGTATGGGTGAGGCTGTTGTCCATGGGGCCAAGAGTCTGCATACCAGAAAAGACAATATCATGCCAATTATGAATGGGTGGATCCTCTAACTGGTTTATGTGGTAGTGTGGTATGTTTGTGATAATTTACCTTATGTTAGATATTATGACTTTGGAAATTATATTGTTGGTGCTCACAAATTATAGTATATAGTTTCAATGTGTTTACTTTGAGAAAATTTTTGTTTCATTATTTAATCATTATTGTCATATTATTATTATTGAAAATGAAACTTGCATTTTCCCTCACCCCCATTAATTATGCTACTTACTGGGCATTAGCTCATCCCACCCTCTAACAGTTTTTCAGATTTATTAGCTATACCTTGGATATGGAGCTTACTTCTTTGGTGATGATTAGAGTGCTATGTTAAATTTGGAGATTTTTGTTGTAGATGGTTGGTGACTCAATCTTGCTATGTTTAACGAGACCTTAATTAATTCTATTGGAGGTGGGTCACTTGAGGTTTGTTAGCCTTTGGCGTGGTAGGCTTAGACTCGATGTTAAGGTCCTTATTCTTAATAGATTGTGACTTTGTGTAATTTAATCAGAGTTTTGTAACATATTCATGTATTATGTGGAGGTACATGATTTTCAATTATTGTTCGTAAATGTGTTATAGAGTTTTGACTTGTAATGTGAAAATTTTAGTATGGTTATATATTCTTATACTGTGAAAAAAAAAAGGAAAATAAAGATCTCCTATAGTTTGATTTGCCAAAAAGGAAAAATCTACAAGTACCCTTAGGATGTATTTCTCATGCTTTAGACCCTTTTGGGTTTGGGACATGATAGCTTGAAACTTAGAGCAATGAGGTCTAAGATGACCAAAAGCACTACAATGGTAACAAACAATATGTTTAGGTCCACTAAGCTCTTTGGGAAGGGATCTAGCAACATGGTTTTGTCCTCTCTTCAACTTTAAGCATTGAGGTCTTATATGACCGATCACACCGTAATGGTGGCAAGTTGGAACAAACTTAGATCCATCCAAAACCTTAGGTTGGGACCTAAATGGAAGCTTAGGCTTAAGAGCCTTTCTCTCCACCTTTTGATTTCTTTTGTGTAGAGGAATGTACACTGATTTGTCCTTTGAGGTAGAACACACAATAGGCACAAAATCGGGTACCACAACATGATTGCAACAAATATTTTCATCATTTTTAGCAATAGGTTCAGCAATCAAACACTTGGCATGCATGAGGAGATTCATTTTCACATTTTAGTTTGTCAACTAATTTGTTAGACAAAACAAGTTTAGCATCTAAGTCCATATTCAAACATTCAAATTCCTATAGTTTTCAAGAGAATGTTTAGAAAGTTTGTTATACTTTTCAACCAATTTGTTGGATTCATTGAGCTTAGCAATCAAATCATCATTTTCACAAATGAACTTGCTCAAATTCTCATGAAAATTCTTAGCCCTTTTCTTCAAAAGCTTGACATTTGGAATTTTAACAACACCCACAAATTCATGTAACATGTCATCACAATTATGAGGATTAACACTTATAGAGGCACTTTCACAAACACGTGGCATGCTACATTCATCATCAACCAAAATATGCATAGAAGCATACAAAACACTATCCATGGAAATTAACACAAGGGGTCAAGATCACACTTAGGTAATGAAACCAATACAAGTGTACTCGCTCTGATACCAAATGAAAGCTCGAAATTATGTGAAAACACAATAGCTTGTTTAAACCCCAATTTTAAAATTATGGCTAGATTGCTTTTGTTCTAAATTATCTAAGTGCGGAACAAGAGTAAATGAAGTGCAATAAACCAATAACTACTCTAGTGCATAAACATGAACAACAAACAATAAAAGTAAAGCACAAGAGTAAGGGAAGAGAGATGCAATCACAAGATAACACCAAGACGTGTTATCGAAGAGGAAACAGAAAAACTCGGCGAAAAACCTCTTCGCCGCCCTCCAAGCAGTAAATCGATCTACTAGAGAATAAAGTTGGAGTACACGAATAACAAAAGACCCTTCAAGCTTAGTCTACGGAATGTATTTGAGCCCTCCAAGCTCCTGCTACAAACGGACTTCTCAGAGTCATGTCTTCTCTAGCTTTCTAGATCCCACAATACGCTTGATTGCATTCGCTAAGCCTCACCGGTTTTTTTTTTGGGTACAAATCTCCTCTCAATGTATGACAATGGGAGAGGAAAGGAGGAGAGGCTAGAATGATTTCTCACCAAGGATGAGTAGCGCTTTCTCTAAAAGACGGATGTGTGTGTTATAGAAAACCTATCTAGAGTTTTTCTCTCTGAATAGCCTCCTAAATACTTTTGTGGGTAATGAGGGTATATATAGTATGGGTGAAGGGTAAGAAAGTTACACTTCAAAATCCTCCAAGCAGATTGTTTCGCGAGTACTTCACGGAAAGGCCTTACTCACGAGACACTCGCGAAACTGACAGCCTGGCATGACTCTTCAGCTTCTAGTCACGTGCTTATCACATGACTCTTTCGAGGGTTACCTTCTCGTAAGCTTCTCGCAAAATCCACTTGTTTATCTAATATATGCTTGATTCTTCACCAGCTTAATACTAAACCCAATACAATAAAATCCCACAAAATACAAGGTACAAATTAAAGCAATTACAACACTTTTTGTCATGGAATAAAACCAACATAAAACATAGTTGTAAATTACAACTTTACAAAAATATTAGAATTACAATTTCCATTTATTAGGCTTTCGTAGGTATGGTTTTTGTGCGTACACTACATATTTCAGTTGCTATTAAAAAATCACAAACTGTGGCCAAGGACAGCAATATCGGCAGTGGGAAAGACCGGAGCAATGGGACAATGAAGTCCGGTGAGCTGTAGCCTCTCTCTCCTCTCAGCCTTTCTCTATTAGTTAATGCTGTGGTTTTTTTTTCCCCTTTAATAATAAGAGCTAATGCCTAAATCACTAATTTCTAGGGAGTAATAATGACATTACTAGGAGTGATTTTTGACCCTTAAATCTAATAGTAATCAATGGTCCATAAAAAGGTGTAACTCTTGTGAAGTTACACCTAGTGTAACTTCACAAGAGTTACACCATTTGTAGACCGTAGATTTGTAATTGATCTAATGGTTAAAAAAATAGCATTAATTGCTAATTGAGTTACACCTCATTCACTTAATTAATAGCAATTTTTTTTTTCTCTCTCCTTATTTATTATTTAAAACCTTTTACATATATTCCTTTTATTGCCAATGACTTTGCAAATATTTTTGCAATATATATATATATATATATATATATTTTGTTGAAGTGTTGTTTAATGATTGACCAAGCTTGTACTACCTCCGTCCCAATTTGTTTGTCCTATTTGCAAAGTCAAATTTTTTAAGGGAACATTATTTATTGTCTTGTCTGCCTTATAAATATGTATAAGTTTATAAAACTACCCTTAAATAAATTTATCAGTTTTTTTTAAAAGAGTTATTCTTAATGAGGCGACTAAAAAGGTGCCCCAATTAGATTGATTTTTTAAAAAAATATTAGTTAGTTTTCTTTTCAAATAGTTTTAAAAATAAAGTAGGGGTATAATAGGAACATTAGTAAACTAATAATTTTTATTTTTACAAACAGGACAATATGTTGGGACATCCCAAAATGGAATAGAGGACAAACAAAGTGGGACGGAGGGAGTAATTTTTTGATCTAAATTAGAATTTAATCTTCAAAGAGACAGTGCGAGACCAAGGTACTCTGTATTTTCCCTCAAAAAAAATTATTCAATGTTAGATTTGACGTTGAACATTTATATTTGAAATTATTTGTTAAGTTGATGACAATGCATTAATATGTTTTTTTTTTAGTAAAATACTATTAGTATTTTAATCTATAATATACAAAGATTAATATAACTTAAATATACAAACACACGTTAAAAATAAGTTAAAAATTTTATAATAAAGACTTTACGAATGGATTGGGTTAGATCAATCACCTAGTCGGATTGAGTCAAAATCAAATACTGGAAAAAACTATTTAGACAAAAATAGAGTGCTATAACTATTATCTATATTTTATTTTTTTGCGTTTGATTTTTTTAAAGTCATTGACAAAAAAAAAAAAGGAATATATGTAAAAAATTTTAAATACTAAATAAGGAGAGAGAAACAAAATTTCTAATAATTAAGTGAATAAGGTGTAAGTCAATTAGTATTTAATGCTATTTTTTTAACCATTAAATCAATTACAAATCTTCGGTCGTAGTATTGATAGGGACAATTAATTCATGGGATTTAATTATTTTTATTTTTAAATGTTAGTTTCTCATTTATTTCATTTGAAAGAAAACCTGAATATTATCAGTTTATCACTACTCGAACTTCTGAATTTTAGTTCTGTGTCTGTCGGCCAGTATTATATATACAGTCAGACTTTGAAATTTGAATGACAATGCTCATGCAAACCAATTTTGACTTGAACAACCCAATCCTAAAGCAATAGAAATTGCTACTTAGTTAAAGCCTTTAGAGACATATATGTGATGGAAAAATAAGGGAAAAATAGGTACCTTAGTTCAATTGTTTTTTGGGCTAAACTCTAGGTATCTCCTATTTGTCCTCTCTTGTGATCATTAATTCGGATTCACATATGTCTCTAAAGGCTTTAATTAAATAGAAATTTCTATTGCTTTAGGATTGGGTTGTTCAAGTCAAAATTAGTTTGCATGAGCATTGTCATTCAAATTTCAAAGCTGATAAATAAGATAGGTACAAGATAGGTAAATAAATAATAGAGAAAATTAACTAAAGTCATGAATCAATAGCACTCATTTTAAAGTTTAAGAATTAAAAGTGCTCACTTGATAAATTTTAGAAATCAACAGCGCATTTCGATCTCATTTATTTTACATTTATAGTTATAAAACAAAATCTTAGCAGATCCACACATCATAATCTTTCATTGAAAGCTGGTTCTACCATCCATTTTTTTTTCTTTCATTTACATTTTTAGTTCATGAACAAAAAATGCGTAAATTTTCCAAAAAGAGACGCAGAAATTAATAAGAATTTTGGCGTGTAAAATTCAAGTCATCACTATTCACTAGTACTTGATTAACATATATTTATATTAGTGAGCATTTTTAGTTAATTATTGCATAAAAGTTAGTACATTTTTAAAAAATTAGTAAAACAAATTATAGAGACTTGGATTGTCATCACCATAGAATTTAAATAAAACTTGTGATCAAAATGATTTAAAACTTGACAAATTTTATCAGTTAAGTAGTACTGGGGTCAAAAGAGAGTTTAATTTCATTTACCAACCAACAAACAAAGCAGCCAGCAATAGCTGCACAAGGTTCGCAGGACCAAACAGAAACAACACTGCCCAAAAGAGTTTATAAAACAAGCTCAAAAAAGAAGCTATATAAATCAAAAATAACCAAGGGGATCCTCCACAAGCTGCGGAGGACTATATTTACAATAGAGCTCTTCACTTTCTTGTCGCAAGCTACTCGCCCTAGCCTTTCACGTCATTCTGTCACCATGAATTCTGGTACGTACTTCCATCCATGCATCCAAGAAGATTTGATATACAGCTTCTTGCCAAGCAATTCTGCAGGTAGCAAATACGAAAAGTTTTAAACAAAGCTTGGCATTGTACAACTGAAGAAACAAAGAAAAGGAAAACTTTTGACCTAGTTTACTAGGGAAAGGAGTGTATTACAAATCCAGCTGTGAGAATCTAATGTGATCAAAATCGCTTAAGCTAAATTCTAATAAAGAAGACAATCTCGTATCTTAATTAACTAAGCTTGATACGTTTCGAATATAATAATAAAAATAAATTCTCCAGAAATTGTACGAGAAAAAAAAATGAGATCTTAGTCTCATATATATTATTCATCAGTGCTTGAAAATTTTAATGGTGGTTCGGGAGTTATCCTTCTTAAACGTGCCAATGAAAGTGAAATATAAATATATAAATCCAAATTCAAAAAAAAAAAAAAAAAAATGTCCACAAACTTTTCAAGGTGCATGGCTTTCTTCATGTATTTTATTCGTTGATTAGCCCGTTGAATTTCTGACAAAATAAACAATAGGCCAAAGGGAAAGAAACCGATATGTATTATTTCACTTGAACAACCTTCTAAACTCTTAGCAGATTCACACCTCATAATCTTTCATTAACGGCTGGTTCGAAACAGCCGTTAGAATTCTAACATTCAAATTTAAGTTCTTCTTTTTTTTCTTTTTCTTTTTTTTTTTTCTTTTTCTATTTCTAATCTTATTTCGTAGACGAAAAATGCATATGTTTTCAAAAAAGGATAGTCGAAATTTATAAGAATTTTGACCCGTAGAATCCAAGCCATCACTACTTTAGTAAATTATTGCATAAATTTAGTACTTTTAAATAACATTTAGTATCTTCTCAACCGAAAAAAAAAAAAAAACATTTAGTAAAACATATTATATATAGAGACTTGGATAAAACCTCATGTCACCATAGAATTTGGAATAAACTTATGTAGGATAATGTTTCTCAAAAAAAAAAAAAAAAAAAAAAAACTTATGTGGGATAATATATTAACAAGCATGGCTTCAAAACAAACAAGGGTTGTTAGTTTTGTCTAAATATTCAATTTTTTTTTTTACAAAAAAAAAGGTAATTAAGTAATTAAAAATAGCAACTAATCGGATAAAAGCTCATTCATGTTACCATAGGAATTCCATAAACACATATGTGAAATAGGATTTCCCGTTTACCGAAAAAAAAAGAAATAGGATTTCCCGTAACCAAAGATGACTATATATGATATGAGATCTTTTACCTGAAAAACACATATGCATACCCGCATATACAAGCAAATTAGACAGGCAACAAGGTTGGATCCTGGTGTTGTAGTCCAAGATAACGCGCAGAGAAACGTGTCATGGATGTATATATAAATTTTAGTGCAAATTGCACTGCTTTCTTCGTTTTTTCATAAATCCATCGTTTCAAGCTACAAAGTAAGTTGAAAAACGTACGCACCAATAAGAACATGTAAGCACTATAAGTGAACCATCTAAGTGGAACTGGAAAAATTATAGATGATAACAACGTCACTACAAGAGCTGCTGAGAGGTCACTGATGTGCCCGAAAACAAGCACATAAAGGCTATCAATGGCAGGATCGAGCATGGATTCAGCTATAGACGAAATGCAGTAAATTAGAAAGTTCAAAATGGAAGCGTTTATGGCTATTGGATGAGTATCAAAAGGAGTATGATCCTTGTTTTCGAACTTAATTTGTACAAAGGCGAGAAATGCAGAGGTCATAAATGCAAAGATTGTATGTCGTGTGACAGCGGGGAGTGGTGTAGGCAGTGAGCTTGAGCTTCTCTGGTGGAGGTTTAATGGCAGAAGTGATGTACCACCATTGGTTGTTGGATACAAAGGAGGACTTTGATCAGACAATGAATACATTTTGCTTTAGGAATTATAATGATGAGAAAAATAAATAAATAAATAAATAACGAAGAAAACTAATGCTGATATAAAGATCGGTACAAGAGTATATCATAATTATTATGAAGATGACACAAATTTGACTCATCAAGGTGAATGTGAATTAGTCAAAGTTATTTCTGATAATAAAATAAAGACGGAATCTTGCTTAACTTCTTCCTACATGTCAAAAGAGCCCAGCCAATAGAAAAATTCCAACTCAATAGGCTGACATCATTTGATGAGTTGGCTAATCCAGCCAACTCATCAAATGATGTCAGCCTATTGAGTTGGAATTTTTCTATTGGCTGGGACTACTAGTAAGAATTTCCCGAGTAGGAGCTAGGAAGTCACGAATCACGATCTCTCTTTCAAAGAGGTGGGTCTCCTTCTCTCTTTCTCTTTGCGTTTTTTGGGTTACAACTTTACGTTATACGGAAGACCTCAGACCGTGTTTCTCGAAAGCAAGAGAAACACTAAAATGTGAAGTAGTACGAACCCACTTACCTACATGTTTTTGAGCTAGCATAGTTTGGTAATGTTGCACTACTCTTGCTCTTTTTTGATTTTCAGTTTTTTTCTGAGATACTCTTGGTCCCTACCCAGGGAACGTGATTAAAGGAGCAAGCATCAAGCTTGCAACAATTGGACATCTGCCGACATGAATCAATAGTTATTAATCATTAATTAATTTAGATTTGTTAGATGTCGTGGTCTAATTAATTACTTTATATATATATAGTTGCTCATGTGAAACTAAGTCCATAAAAGGATATAATTCTCTATTTTTGAAAAGTTAGAAATTCATTCAATAATTTATAAGTTAAGTGATAGACTAAGAATGTATTGATCCATTTGATAAATTAACCAATTAATTAATCAAGTGAATTACTTAGGTTCAATTATATGTAATAAGCGTGGTAGTACAAATAAATCACTAACTAAGTTAAATGCAGCGGAAAATAAATTTGACACAGGTGATTTGTTTACGAATGAGGAAAACTACCAACGCAAAACCCTATCAGGTGAATTTAAGGTTACCATTCCTGAGAATCCACTATTATTAAAACAAACGGTTACAAGTAAAATGAATCTTAGTACCTAATACCAACCTACAATTGAACCTTTACCTCAATACACAAGTGGACTTGTAATGTAGTGACAATCTCTCCTTTCAATGCACAACTCCAAGTATGTGACTAACCAATTGATGCACGGATCCCAGTATGTGACTAACACACTAACTTGAGAAAGATGTTGGCTGCAAAGTTCTTCAATTTATCCAGACGATGAAGATCAAGAAGCTCTTTGGTTACAAAACTCTTGGCACAAAGATGCAATAGCTTCTTCAAGAGAAAGATGAATTAGGACAAATTGTCTTTGGTCACAATTTGAGTGAATAATCACTTTGCATCAAGTTCAATCACCTTGCATCACTTAAGACGGCCCTTAAAATAATCCTTATATATATATATTTAGGGTTGTGAGAAAATAAACCATACACAAATAACTTGGATATGAGTGAAAAACAAATCTGAAAATTTGAATTTCGTAATTCTTGTTAGATACAGCTTCTGTTGAGAGCTGTCAAGAATTATACATTAAATCTCGATAGATATATCTGTCAAGATATCTGTCGAGTTTTAATGAACAGCACTTCTTCACTTTTTTTTTTGACAGACTTGTATGATTTCAATATTAGACTTGAACTCTTGTTCCTTAAAGTATTAAACACATCCTAGATTTACCAAATTACAAGTAAAGTGCGTTTTGTCAAAAGATTAACCAATTCTACATGACTTATGTTCTAACAAGTTCCACATATCTCCTAACATTAAGTACATAATGACAATATTAGTGTAATAGATGGCCAAAGCGGCAGCTATTTTTATTCCTTACCTTGTCAACATATAAACCAGAAGATTGATCAAGAACGACTTTATATCGTAATATAATGCCTTATGACGTGCACTTGATAGTTGATACACTCTTTATATCGAGAAATTATAAGGTTCACATAGTGGACAAGTGACATGGTCCACCATTCCATTAAAAGACTCACACATGTTTAAAATTGCTGAGTTTAAATTTTTTTAAAACACTGACTCAGTAATTTTAAACAAGAGAGAGTTTTGTAGTGGAATGATGGACAGATGACATGGTTCACCAGAGGACTGTATAGTTTCTCTTTTATATCCAAGCCACGTAACACAAATGAAAAGGGATGAACGATCAACGATGA
Source organism: Lithocarpus polystachyus (assembly GCA_033629205.1). Taxonomy (NCBI): domain Eukaryota; kingdom Viridiplantae; phylum Streptophyta; class Magnoliopsida; order Fagales; family Fagaceae; genus Lithocarpus; species Lithocarpus polystachyus. Next base: position 24,133,758 of record CM066166.1, on the reverse strand, counting down.
ATAAATAGCTAGATTTCTTTGACCTCAATTGATCTTAATTAAGGTTATAAAGGAGTGGAGTTTTCTCAGGTAATTAATGAATGTTTAAGTTTGGTTCTACAATAAAAGTAAAATGTTCAAGAACTACTATTAATTACCCCTGGAAAAGAAATGAGCATAAAAATTGTGCTTTATGTAGCAACTTACATGATTTTTTGGAGGTAAGTCCAAAAATAGAATGTAGCTATTGTAGCAATCTACACAAATACGAACGTCTTCACATAGAGAGCACCTAAAGCTGGACCAGCACGCATCATTATGCGTAACGCGATTTACGCGTTGGAAAGAAAGTCCAAACTTTCGTTCCGTCCATGCAGAACGTCTTCACATAGGAGAGCACCTAAAGTTTGCCATCAGTTTCCACTACATAGATTATAGATGATGACCAAAGCTGGACCAGCACACATCATTGAATGATCATTCCCATTAATTCCACAACACCAAAGACGTACGTACGTCTTCACATAGATTATAGATGATGACCAAAGCTGGATCAGCACACATCTTTCCCATTAATTCCACAACACCACAACTACCTAACGAAAGCCAATGTCGTATTCAAAACTCAACCCAGCCTCCATTGCTAACACTTCAATCTCCTAATATGCTCTAAGACCCTTTAATTTACAAAAACAAATTAAGAAAACACTAAAAATCGTATTAATACATGAAATATCACACGAATGGTTTAAAAAGAAATAAATTTACATGGCTATGTGTCCTAAGTAAAAGCTAAAAGAAATAAAATACAAAACTTATTTTCTTATATAATTACAATCTAATGAAGAAGATTACTAATTATAGGGATAAGACTAAATTCACATCCTGATGAAAACTATGTTCAGAGGCTAAATTATAAAACGTGAAAGTGTTAGGCATTCGCCATATCCGGTCTTAAAACAAATTTCTTAATGTGTAATGGCTATCTAATATGAACATGTTCAACCAACCATATATCTCACAATTAATTAAAAAGAATTACAATAAAAACAAGTTGCAATGAATTAATGTAGGTGCACGTTCATCAGTTAACACAAAAATTAAAATTGACGAAAGTAATGAAATAATGAATTTAATTCCAAAATGACACATAAAAAAATCAAGACCTAAGCTTAAACTAGCCATAATTTTACGCGCAGTTAATACTCCTAATCTTAAAATACATGAAAATCATTATTATTGATGAGAATGCATTAAAATGATACGAATCAAATATGTGCATGCAATTATTTCCATAAGTATTTTCTTGAGAAAAGAATCTTTCCTCTGATTTACCCAAACTTACTCACTTATTTATTACCCCAAAAAAAAAAAAAAAAAATAATAATAAAATACTAACTCACTTGTTGGATCTTTTTTACCTTTCGGTGAAATCATTGTTATTTTATGTGAGTTCTTTTGGATTCCAATATAAAAGCCATGCAAAGGATGTTTGAGAATGAAAAACAGGTTTTATTTTTATTTTCCTCATTATTTCATGTGATACAGTTTAAACGAGTATATGCTTGAATTTCAAGCATTATACATGGGAAATATGATTCCGCATGAAATTTTCTGGAAAGAAAATTATTCATATTTTGAAAACTGCACTTTATATCCACAAAATCTAAGGACACTAAAAATTTAATCTACCATGTCATAAAATTCTGTCCTTTTTATTTTATTTTTTATATTTCAATAGTTAGGAACGGGGGGGTTTTGAACTATAGATGTCTCGATTTAAAATACTAAGACATGCTAACTAATTGACTTATAAAACTCATAGCCATTAAAAATTATGTGCATTTAATTAATGATATCGTAGCTTTCCACAACCTATGGATTATCAATCATTTCTTCCACAAGAATTTAATTCCTTGTCAATTCCAAATCTAAAATGCCCTACCATTTTCTTTTTTATATATATATATATATATATATATAAATATATATATTGCATGAATATTTTATGATGTTTAACTCAAAATTAGAAATATCTATGCGAAAATGACTTGACAAATCTACCTACAAGAAGATTAAACTAAAACTATCATATTTTATAAAAGAAAAGTTAACGAATACTAGTATTGATTTAGGAACTTTTTATGGGGGAAAAAAAAAAAGCAAATTTTTTTGATAGCTTTTCATATTTCCAATGAAAGTGGTGTAAAAACTTTCTTAAAATAGTTTATTAACAATTGCCCTAAATACACCCATTAACATGACCCAATTATCAATTACTAAAAGACCTAAATGCAAAAACAGCCCCTAAATTTTGGGTCAATTGCAAAAACTCCTTATGAGTTAGAACTAAGCTGGTACAAATAACCGTTCTGACTCCACCTAAACTAATCAAAACCAAAAATAAAAGGTGGTCCATGGAAGAATGCAATTAGGCCATTAAGCCATAAGAACAAAGAATAACTTCCTTTCTATTTTCTCTATTTGGAAAACAATGTGTCAGCATTTTGCAAAGGTAAATATAGTTATCACTGTACCAGTAATCTGCGAGGTGTTCCGAATGCTTGCACTTCACCATGGCTTAATCTTTGTTTTTCCAACACCAGCAATATTAAGTCTTTGAGCTGCAATGACCACCATTTCAGTCAGTAAACACTATAGATGGAAAATTAGGTGGAAAAAGTGGTGCTGACAATATCTAAAAGGTAAAGAGAGCTTCAAAACCAACCAACCAAAAAAAAAAAAAAAAAAGGGAAAGGAGATAGCTATAATAAGACAAGGGACAAAATGGGCAAATGCCCTTTTCGTGCAAAAAAAAGTGGCATTTTATCCCCTTTCTCAAACTAATTAGGAAAATGCTATTCTTTTGTAACTTGATTTTCTAAAAATCGAGTTAAAAAAATAATAATTTTGGAGCCCTATAATGGCATTTTAAGGAGTCTATAGTAATGTTTTCAGGACGTATAGTGACGTTTTGAAACTCGATTTTCATGAACTCGAGTTATAGGCAAATTTTTTTATTTTTTATACCTATAACTCGAGTTCATGGAGATCGAGTTACAAAACGCCACTATAGGTCCTGAAAATGTCACTATAGACTCCTTAAAAACGCCACTATAGAACTTAACTCGATTATGAGAAAATTGAGTTTCAAAAGAGAGGCATTTTCTTAATTAGTTTGGAAAAGGGAACAAAATGTTGGATTTTTTTTTTAAAAATGGTATAGGCCAATTTTGTCCATAAGACAAGGATCAACATGCTTCATGTGAAGAAAAAGAGTACTTGCTGGCCTGCGTCAACTACATCTTGAGGCGGCATCTCTTCAGTCCCAATCTCAAGAACAAACAACCTTGAATCACCATTCACTTGTGAAATATATCAAAGAATAAACCCATATTTAAAAGTAATAATTATATGTACACATAGTAGTTGTTAAACCGTGACTTATTCTGGTCAAACAGTAAAATTATAATGTTAAAAAGCTCACATAAATTTAAAGTTCTAGCAATATCTACCCATTAATTATCAACTTCTTTAAGGGCAGGGCAATTAGTTATCTCAAACCCATACCTCACTCTCTCTTTGGTAATCTCATCTAATATTTCATTAAGCTCTTTTATCTTGTGAGCGATGCCATGACGCCTGGTAAGTATATCAATTGACCAAAACAACATGAGGGGGATGGGATAAAGGAGCATACCTGCTTCTTCTTTATAACAGGGGCATTAGAAGCATTTTCTTCTTCTTCTTCTTCTTCTTCTTCTTCTTCTTCGTTCTGAATTGCTGATTTGATCAATTCAGTATTTCACTCGTCCACCACATCTTCCATCTCGTAGCATACGTTGTTGAGCTTTTCCAACCAAACCTTCACAGCTTCTTCCTTAACTTGTCTTTTCTCAGCATCATTGATCACCGCCTTCATGGTTTTTAGATTGCCTATTTTTTGAAAATTTTAAAAAATAGAACTTGGTTTGTAAAAAAAAAAAAAAAATCAGATTTGTTTTTATGTAACAGAAAGAATAAGATTCTGTTAAAAAGAATTAGATCTATTTTTTTGTAAAGTTAAAAAAAATTATTTTATTAAGAAAAATAATATCTGTGTTGGACAAAAAAAAAAAAAAAAAAAAAAGACTTTTGAAAGAGGATCCACATTCATGAGACAAATTTATTATGCATGCATCACATATTTTAAAAAACTTTAACCTTCCCTTCTTTTGAATTTCAAAATCTGCAAATTTATGACAAAGAAAAATTTTTAGAAAAAAATCAGCTCTGTATTTAATGGAAATACAAATTAGTTTTTAGTTTTGAAAAGAATCAGATCTATATTTAATGTAACTATAGATCAATTTTTAGTTTAGAGAAAAAATCAGATTTGTATTTAATGAAAATACAGATCAATTTTGAATCTTTAAAAAAAAAAAAGTTTTGATAGTCATTGCAGATCTTGAAGTCAAAGAGAAAGAATTAAAATAAACAATCATCTAAAGTATCTAAGCATGGCAATTATATATTAAGAACAAGACATAATAAAACATACTAAACATATTCATGCATCAAACAAAAACATACTAATTAATGGAAGAAGAAAAGAAAGAAGAAAAACAAAATACCTCTTGATGGGATAGACGAACTTAACTTCCCTGAACGAGCTCATCCAGACTGACGAGGAAGCGGTGACAGACGAATTAACCTTGCACCACTGACGAAGTAAACCACATTAATGACGAAGGTAAAGAGGCTATTCAATGCAGTTAAGAAAATGCCTCGGACGGTTGTGAAGACAGCTGTACGGACCATTGGAAGCCAATTAAAGTTCACATAGTTGGTCATGAGGCGTTACACAAAGGGACATTGAAGCCACCATAATGGCCACAACGGCTAGAAGCTACAGGAATGTATATATAACCCTTTCGACATCAACGTAAGGTACATAGACAAAAACATCCAAAAAATATATTGCTAGTCATTTTAATACCCTACTATTTCTCAGAAATTCTTTGATACTGACTTTGGCATCGAAGACGTTGTAGCAGGCACCACATCGGTGACCATTTGAAGAGAGACTTTTAATGTTCTTAAGGTGACACTGACGGAAGGGTGGCCCCACCTGGATGTACATGCGATAGGTTGGCAAATCTGCACTTCATCAGCTTGGTGCCGTCTGTGGGAAACGACATTTTCGCATTTAGATTTGGAAACGTAAGCTTCCAGCTGGCTTTTGCATGCAAATGGAGTCCAACCAGAATTCAGCAGCCTTAGCTCAGCAAGTTCAGGTTCTTGCGGCCACCTTTGAGGAACTCACCAGACAGAATCAAGAAATGAGGTTGCGACTTCAACAAGAGGAGAATCAATCCAGAACCAACCAGGAAGATGAGGGGAATAGCTACAAGAACGATTGTCGAGGGCCTATTACTCCAAATGAACAGAACTCAGATCTTCTCCAAGAGATGAGGGAGGAGATGGATGAGTTGAGGAACACCATTAAGGAAAAAACAGATCGAAGCCTGGATAGAATGGTCAGGGCAATAGACTCGCCCTTCACAATGGCAGTCCTGGAATGCCCAGTACTGTCAAAATTTTGATTGCCTCAACTCGAGCAGTTTGACAGGCTTAAAGACCTCTAGGACCACCTTAACACCTTCAAAACAATGCTAGGCCTTCAACAACCTCTTGACGAGATATTGTGTCGTTCCTTCCCCACCACTCAAAGGAGCTACAAGGGAGTGGTTCACAAAGCTGCCAACCTCGTCCATCGACAGCTTCGAGCAGTTGTACAACGCTTTTTTGCGCCATTTCGTCAGAGGACAGAGACCGAAGAGGCCGATAGATTACTTACTCACCATTAGACAAGGAGAAAAAGAAACCCTAAGGTCGTACGTAAAACGCTTTACTTGGGAGACCCTGGAGGTAGATGAAGCTGACGACAAGGTGTAGCTGACGGCCTTTAAAGCGGGGCTAAAGTCTAGAGAGTTCGTGGTTTCACTATTGAAGAATCCTCATAGGACGATGGCGGAAATGCTCTTGAAGGCACAAAAGTACATGAATGCTGAAGATGCGTTAGCAACCATAAGCGACATGGAAAAGACGAGAGACAGAGGAAGGAAGGAGGATTATTGTAGAGGACAGAAAAGGAAGCGTCTGAACCATCGGATCAATGACGGAGGCAAAAGGAAAGACGAAAAGACTCCACGAACGGTAAAATTTACCCCTCTAGTTATGCCCGTTGACAAAATTTTGACACAGATTAAGGATGAGCACTACCTCAAGTGGCCAAGGCCATTACATTCATCCCCTAACGTCCGTGACAAGAAGAAGTAATGCCGGTTTCACAAGGATCATGACCACTACACAAAAGATTGCCGAGACTTAAAAAAGCAGATAGATGAGTTGATACGGAAAGGAAAACTACAAAAGTATGTGAAGAAAGGGGAGTCTAGCAGGTTCAGGGACGGTAACTAAAGCTAGAGCGAGTCCTCTCCCAGAGATGAAGATAACATGTCCTGACCTCCTCAGAATGTGATTGGGGAGATAAAGATGATTGCAGGGGGACCGTTCACAGGAGGGTCATTCAAATCCCTCAGGAAGGCTTGTTTGAGGCAAGTGAACAGCGTCTATATGATACCCCCATTTAAGCACAGACGGACAGTCCAGGACATGTCTTTCAATTAGGAAGATGCAAGGGGAGTAAAACAGCCTCATAATGACCCCTTAGTCATAATGCTTACTATAGGGGGATTCAATACCAAGAGAATCCTCATGGACAACAAAAGTTCTGCGGACATCATCTACCTTCTCGCTTTCCAACAGCTGAAGCTCAATCCAAGAAGGCTACACCCATTTGACTCCCCCCTCGTCAGTTTCAATGGGGACAGAGTATATCCCAAGGGCATAGTAACGTTGACAGTAATAGTAGGAACCTACCCTAAGCAGTTGACCCATCAGCTAGATTTCTTGGTGGTAGACTGCCCCTCATCTTACAATATGATTATTGGGAGGCCCACGCTTAACCGGTGGAAGTCGGCCACGTCCACCTATTGCCTAAAGGTAAAGTTCCCAACTGAGAACGGTGTTGGCGAGGTAAAAGGAGATCAGGTCCTAGCCAGGGAATGCTAACAGGCTGTGTTGACTGCAAAGAAGAACCATACATAGATGATTAAAGAAAAAGAAGAGGATAAAATGGAAGCCCTGGAGACAGTGGAATTAGTTGAAGGAGAAGCAGCCAAGACGACGAAAATAGGAATGACGCTGAACCCACAGATGAGGACGAGACTCGTCCAATCCCTCAAAGAGAACCTGAACGTCTTCGCATGGAATCATGAGGACAAGCTAGGCGTATCCCCAGAAGTCATTCAGCACAAACTCAGCGTGGACCCGAAGATAAAGCCCGTCCAACAAAAACGAAAAGTCTTTGCCCCTGAACAAAATCAGGCGATTACGGACGAAGTCAACAAGTTGCTGTCTGCTGGCTTCATCCGGGAAGTTTACTATCCAGATTTGCTCGCTAACGTCATCCTAGTGAAAAAGTCAAATGGGAAATGGAGGATGTGCATGGACTTCACGGACCTAAACAGGGCTTGTTCAAAAGATAGTTTTCCTCTGCCAAGGATAGACCAGCTGGTGGACTCTACGGCCGGGCATAGGCTCTTGACGTTCATGAATGCCTTTTCAGGGTGCAACCAAATAAAAATGGCCGAGGACGAGCAGGAAAAGACCGCCTTCATTACAAGTCAGGGGTTATACTGCTATAAGGTAATGCCCTTCAGACTAAAGAATGCAGGAATAACCTACCAAAGGTTAGTAAACAAGATGTTCAACAAACAGATTGGCAAGAACATGGAAGTATACGTGGATGACATGCTCGTCAAGAGTAGAGAAGAACTAGCCCACCTGGATGACCTAAAGGAGATGTTTGCTACCCTCAGAGAATACCAGATGAAGTTGAACCCTAGCAAGTGTGCCTTCGGTGTAGCCTCTGGCAAATTCTTGGGATTCGTGGTGTCCCAAAGAGGGATAGAAGCAAACCCAGAGAAAGTACAAGCCATACTCAACATGGCATCGCCTAAGACCGTTAAAGAAGTAAAAAGCTGACAGGAAGGATTGTGGCACTCAATAGGTTCATCTCTAAGGCAACAGACAAATGTTTGCCCTTCTTCAGAACGCTGAAGCAAGCTTTTGCCTAGACTGACGAATGTGAGGCAGCGTTTCAAGAACTCAAACGCTACTTGGGCAATCCACCCCTTCTAAGTCCCCCTGGCCCTTTGCGCAATGGGGAATCGATATCATCGGTTCGTTACCCCAAGGTAAAGGACAGGTAGAATTCCTACTAGTTACCATCGATTATTTCACAAAGTGAGTCGAAACAGAAGCATTAGCAACCATCACCGAAGCCAAAATCTAGAATTTTGTGTGGAAGAACATAATCTGTAGGTTCGAAATTTCACGGATGATCATATCAGATAACGGGTGGCAATTCGACAGCCAGAGCTTCAGGGATTTATGTTCAGGCCTAGGGAGCTAGAACTAGTTCTCATCCCCGAGACATCCATAGGCAAACGGACAGACAGAGGTGACGAATCGGACACTACTTAAGATTATCAAGTCTAAATTGGATGATGCGAAGGGTGCTTGGACGAAAGAATTATCCAACGTCTTGTGGGCTTACAGGACCCGACGAGAACCCTAACCGGAGAAACCCCTTTCAGACTCACCTATGGCACCAAGGCAATAATCCCGGTCAAAGTAGGAGTGGCCAGTGTTAGGCGAGAGATATTCCAAGAAGAGAGTAATGATGAACAGCTGCGAGTCAACCTGGACTGTCTAGACGAAGTGAGGGAGAAGGCCTCCGATAAGATGACGAAGTACCAGCAGAAGATGGCCTAGTACTACAACAAGAGAGTGAAGCTCAGACGACTCGACATAGGAGAACTCGTCTTGCGCAAGGTCACCCCAACAACCAGAGACTCCGCCCAAGGAAAGCTCGGTCCCATATGGGAAGGACCCTATTGGGTCATCCACTACTCCAGGTAAGGCAGTTATCACCTGGAGAACCTAGAAGGGCAAAGACTCCCGCGACCTTGGAACATTGAACGCTTGAAGAAATACCACCAATAGATGTAGCAGATATTTGTACTTATTCTCAAAGGCAATAAAAGAAGTTATTCAATCAATGTGTTAATGAGAGCAGACTTCATGAGTCCAACAAAAAAAAAGGGGGGGGGGCTAAGTAATAAGATTCCGCATAGACGGATGTAAATTACTGACGAAGCCAAAAGAAGAAATGGCTAAGTAATAAGATTCTGAATAGACGGATGTAAATTACTGTCAAAGCCAAAAGAAAAAATGGCTAAGTAATAAGATTCCGCATAGACAGATGTAAATTACTGATGAAGCCAAAAGAAAAAATGGCTTAGTAATAAGATTCCGCATAGACGGATGTAAATTACTGACGAAGCCAAAAGAAAAAAAACAGCTAAGTAATAAGACTCCACCCAGATGTGAATTATTGACGAAGCCAAAAGATGGATGAGATCTTAGCTCTCACCTAGAGCCCTTGACAGGAGCCCATGAAAAGGTCTGAAGAAATCAACTAAACATGCAATCAAGAAAGGAAAAACTACCACAAAGAAGTACGAACATAATTCCTAATTTAATTTAAGCCCAAAAACAACGGGCAGTAACCATTGTTTTTACACCTATAACAAAGGCTCATAAACATTGGGCCAAATATGCTATTCCGGAATTAGACTTACAAAAGGCCCAAAACATAAATGGGCACCCAAAAAAAAAAAAAAAAAAAACATGGAATTTCAGCAGTGATAAGTTCAGGCATCGGCGGCGGAGTCATCTCCAGTAGGAACACTCTCAGGGATGTCAACTTCTGGGGCAGAAGAATGGGCAGCTTCGTCAACTGCCATCTCCTTGTCCACTTCTTCCAAATCCAAGTTCTCCAAGTCCACTCCGGTGGGATGCTTGACAAGGTATCTCCTCAAGAGCTCAAACCCCTTGAAGTACCAACTGAAGAGGACCGTGTTGTACTCATCAGTCTGCCGGAAAGCCTCAACTGCCTTGGCAACAATGGTTTGGAGCTTCTCCTTAGCACCCAGAAGTTGTTCGTCCTTCTCCAAGCACAGCTGACGCTCAGCTCTGAGATCTTCATTCACAGCCTTGACTTTTTCTTTTAGGGCGAAGGCCTCGCCCATGGAATTGATGAGTTTCCTCTTCAGCGTAGAATTCTCCGCCTCCAAAGCCTCCATCCTGGACGTCAAGGACGCCACCTTGGCCTCCTAAGTAAGGTACCCAGAAGTAATTTGAAGACTCTTACCCAACAACTAAAAAAAAAAATCAAAGCTGTCAGCACAATGATAAAGATAAAGAAAAAGACTAAAAGTTGCATGGACACTTTACCTGAACAAGTTTGTGGATGTGGCGAGTTGCAACCACGTTGAAGGGCACATCGGACAAAACTTTCAAATCCTCAGCAGTCACGACCTCGTGCGCCCTGTCCACCGCCAGCCTCTCGTCATCCCAGACCGTAAACAAACAAGAATCAGCCTTCTCCTTCTCTTTGTTAGATAAGCACGACCTTTTAGAGGCAGGAGTAGGAATCTCTTCCATCGAAGTGGCAGGAGAGACCGTCCTCGTCGTCTCAGTGCCAGAAACAATGGGAGTAACAGAGGGAACCTTCCCTGTGATGTGCACTATCCTCTTCCCAATGCTGGACAATGGCTCATCCTTCTTCGATCTCATCCTCGCATACATATCCTTGTTGAACTTGGTCATCATTTCTACAAGGAGGGAAACAACCACTCAAATATATATATATATATATATATATGTACAACAGAAGCAACACTAACGAACCTAACATTTACTCTTTTTTCCCTCAATTTCAATATTGCGCAAGACAAAGGCAGAGGGCTCAGGACCTAAACTGTAGAAGGAAAGAGTCCTTGGGTCCACCAAATTGTCTCAGTCCTCGATTGTCTTCGCGTATTCGATTGCCTTCTCCACCCGCTCTATATATCTGCTTTTAAGCTTGGGACGTCTCTTCACTATACAAAACATGGAACAAAGAAGTTAGTGACGGTAACAGTAAACGCAACAAAACTCAACGTTGAGTAGAAACAATGACGCACCTAAGGTTGGGGTTCCCCACCGATGAAGTAACCTCAGGAGATCACCCCAAACCCCGTCGGAGGAAGTCTCAAAGTCGTCCCCAGACATAAAGAAAAACCTGGACTTCCAATACTTGAAAGACAAGGGTAGACCCCTGACGATCCTGGTCCTCCTCTCCCAAGGCTCCAATTCATAGTACCTATGCTCCTTGGACTCTTTCAAACAGTACATGTAGATGAGCTCGTCAACTTTAAGCATGCCACCATCTATAGCGGCCAGCCATATTCCCATACAACTAACCACGATCCTCCATGAATTGGGCATAAGTTGCCCAGGAGCAATACCAAAACGGTCTAACAGCTCCATAAGGAAGGGGTGGACGGGAAACCTCAACCCACAGACGAAGGTAGCCTCGTAGAAGTATACCTCCCGGGGGAAGAAGTGACATGCTCGATCCTCCTCATTAAGCAGCTGAACCCTAACTTGCTCCGGAAATTGAAACCTATCCTTAAATCTACCTAGTGTCTCGGTATCTAGCCCACACACCTCCTTGTGGGCGTGGAAAGCCCTAACCTCTCGAGGAGAAGAGACGACCGTATCTCCTTCCATCGGGTAGTCGCTAGATGACAGCCCAGTCTCAAGCTCATTAGATTGCACCTCGGACATCCTTTTCCTCTCCTCTACCAAATCCCCAAACCAATTAATCGATTAACTGAGCATGGGAAACAACTCGCCCACTACAATTCCTAACCCACAACCCTCAAAAACAAAATTTCTAATCAAAGGGAGAAAAGCACTGGAAGTGTCTAAAGAGGCTCCCGAACGAGCAAACAAGAAAGAGACTGAGGGGCACACTACCCTAACCTCAGAACTATTAACCATGAAAACCCAAAAACAAAAACGAGATGGGTGCTAAAACCCCAAAAAATCAAAAGCCAAAAAGAAGAATCAGAAGCTTTATCACAAAAAAGAAAAAAGAAAGAAAGAAGAGAATGGAAGAAAAACGTACCTCTGAACAGGGCGGATGTATAAAGCAGTACCACCACGCTATGCAACAGAGAGTTGCAAAGGAGAGTCGGAGAGGAGAAACACTCAAAGCAATGGTCGGAGGTTTTGGAAAGGAAGGTGAAAGGAAAAAGGTAAGAAGAGGAAAATTTTAAAAAACAAGACTAAAAAAAATGAAATTCAGCGGGAAACCCAAGGGTCACACCACTAAAGCACTAACCATGCCACGTGGACACGTTGCGCCGCCACTAAGCATTTAATACGGAGTGAAATCCCAAGAGTCATGTACAGCTCATAAACTTCTCATATTTCGAGGTCGCCATGATGCGTCACAACGACCACAGAATTCAGGGGCAGCTGATGGGATAGATGAACTCAACTTCCCTGAACGAGCTCATCCAGACTGACGAGGAAGCGTTGACAGACGAATTAACCTTGCACCACTGATGAAGTAAACCACATTAATGACAAAGGTAAAGAGGCTATTCAATGCAGTCAAGAAAATGCCTCAGACGGTTATAAAGACATTTGTACGGACCGTTGGAAGCCAATTAAAGTTCACATAGTTGGTCGTGAGACATTATGCAAAGGGACATTGAAGCCACCATAATGGCCACAACTGCTAGAAGCTATGGGAATGTATATATAACCCTTCTGGCGTCAACGTAAGGTACATAGACAGAAACATCCAAAAAATATATTGCTAGTCATTTTAATACCCTACTATTTCTCAGAAATTCTTTGATACTGACTTTGGCATCGGAGACGCTGTGGCAGGCACCACACCAGTGACCATTTGAAGAGAGACTTTTACCGTTCTCAAGGTGATACTGATGGAAGGGTGGCCCCACCTTGATGTACATGCGATAGGCTGGCAAATCTGCACTTCATCACCTTTTGCATGAGCGTACTCTTCTAATGAAAGAATATTTTAGAAATCAAAGATGTTTATTCACCTCTTTAAAGTATAAAATATTTTACTTACAAAAAAGAAGTTCCTAAAGCAAAAGCCTCCAAAACGTCTTTAACATAAGCGAGCAGAAAAGTCAGAAAAGAAGAGCCCCTAATTTTGATTTGTTTCTTCTATTTACAGAGGTTGGGGTGCTTTAAAAAATAAGCTGAATGAGATCATATACAAATTGGAATGCGTCCTCATCTCTAAAAATTCGAAAAAGATAGGCTTTATCTCTAATAGGCAAAGAATGTATTGACTCCTTGTGATATATTAATTGATTAATTAGTCAAGTTTATTAACTAATCAAATTAACATGCAACGTATTTGGCAACACAAAAAAATCACCAAATAACTAAGTATGCAGCGAAAAATAAAAGATACAGTGATTTGTTTACAAATGGGGAAAACCTACACGGCAAAAACTCCACCGGGTGATTTTAAGGTCACCACTCCCGAGAATTCACTATTATCACAACAAGCGGTTACGAGTAAAGGAATCACAGTACCTTATACAAATCTACAGTTGAACCCTACCCCAATACCCAATTGGAATTGTTTTGTAATGACAATCTCTCATTTTTAATGCACGACTCCTAGTACATGACTAACCAATTACGCGGATCCCAGTATGCAACTTAGTCACCAACTTGAGAAGGATGTTGATTGCAAAGTTCTTCAATTCATCCAAACGATGAAGATCAAGAAGTTGCTTGGTCACAAAACCCTACGGTGTACAAACACAAAAGCTTCTTCAAGAGAAAGATGAACTAGGGCATATGTCTCCGGTTTACAATATGCTTGTGAAAAACTTTTGCATTAAGTTTTATCAGCTGCGACGGCCTTTAAAATAATTCTTATATATGTTTAGGGTTGTGAGAAAAGAAAGCTCAAACATACACCCACGAATTGGATGAAAATTAGCTCTAAAAAACTGAACTTCATAAATCTTGATAAATAGCCATCTATCGAGCTAGCTGTCGAGCCACGAGCTTTAGCAGCTTTTAAACCTCGATAGACGCTAGCTATCGAGCTTTAAAATCCAACACTTTCACACTTGATTCTTGGACAGACTTGCATGGCTTTAACACTTGAACTTGAAACCTTGTTCTTTGAAGTATTAAACACATCCTAGATCTACCCAATTATAAGTAAAATGCATTTGTCAATGGATTAGCCAATTACATAAAATAGTGACATATGTTCCTAATACTGAATCACATATGTCCTAACAAACTCAATTAGGGAGTCCCTAGGTCGGGCCAAAATTTTGGGCCAGTCGGCACTTGCCATGTGCCGATTGTCACTCTAAGAGTGCCAAATGGCCCTTTTGGGTGCTGAGTCCGCATTTGAATTTTAGTCCACTTTGGACTCCCTTTTTTTTTTTAGGATTTTTTAGCCAGGAATTGTACCTAGACGCATTTTTAATCCGTATTCTAAAAATTAATCACTTTTTCTTGATATTCAGGTCTTTAAAGTGATAATTATCTTGTACATAAATATTTCAAAAAGGCTTGATTATCCACAACTTCTTTGTTACATGATCATCCACTTTATTCTCATGCAAGCAGGTCTATTTTTGACACTAACCAACAACCAATCATAAAATTATTTAATTAATTTTAATTTTCTAACCAATAAAAATTAATCTAAATTAATCATGCATGATTGGTTCCACCCAAACAAAATGCATGCATACCGTGAAAACTTGATCATGTGGTATCTTTCAATCCGACGGTCCGATTTGGAAATCGGACATACCATCGTGACCGTTAGACCCTTAAGATCATTTTTATGATATGAAATGAATGAATTAATGCATGTAATGCAACTCTAAATTTTGGGTATACGAATGGACACTCTAGTAATCTTCCATGATTAAATTATGGGTGCAAAATCAAATGTCTACAATGGGGATGTCCATCGAGGGTGAGGCAATGGTTAAGTTCACTAAAAGAACATGGAAAACTGTGTGTGTTGAAATTCTTGGAATTCAAATTCCAAGTGAAAATAGAATTGTGCTAGATGGTCAAAGGATTCAAATAAAAGTGCTCGTTGACCGAATTGCACAATCGCTGCCTTTGGATGCCAATGAGTTGTAGGTTCAACAGTATGCTTGCTACTATGTACTAGCCCTACTAGGATATATGGTATTTGTTGACAAGTTCGGAGATAGGGTCCACCTCATGTGGTTGGAGTTCATGGAGAACCTGCATAACCCAACCAAGAATAGTTGGGGTAATGCAGCCCTATCATGGTTGTATAGACAATTGTGCAAGGCAACCGAAATGACGACAAAGCAAATTGGTGGAACATTGATTTTGGTCCAATTGTGGATATATAATATGCCAGGTTCCCACATATGTCCCCACAGAAGGTGCCCCGACTAGAGGGTGTTTATGATCCACCGCCACCACCAATTCCTCTTGCCATGAAGTAAGTATATATTGCATAATTACTGTGCTATCATTAGATGTATTATGCCACAATCATTTTATCATTCAAGTTTCACGTAAACGACTAATGACCATGCTATGTTACGTGCTTGTAGGTGGACAAGGGCTAAGTGTACAAAGAACACTACTACACATGTGCTTTTCGCATATCGCAATCAAATTGCCACGACACGACACGACCCAACCAAGTATAATACTTATTTTTATACAACATTTATATCAATTTATGTCTTTGAAATTACACCCATCATAATCAAAATCATAAAAACGTATCTCATTGCCCACTATTGAATTAGTTATGCAAATTATGAGAAAATTGCTTAACGTGGTTACTTTTGTTGGTAGCTACTATAGGTTAAATGGGAGCCATATGCGGATGAATTGAGCCGCCTTTCTCCTAATTTTCGTATCAAGGGAAGTAATGTGTGGAGGTTGAAAATTCCACTTACATGTTTTTGGCTTGTAGAGTTCCACCTACCTGATCATGTCCTCCAACAATTTAAGCTAAAGCAAGAACAACCCGAAGATGTTGATACCGATCACGAATTGCATAAAATAGATGCAAGGGTCAAGGTAGAAAAAAATTGGAGGGTGGAACATGCAATCCATATTCAAAAATGGAATGATCATCACGAGCACGTTTGTCATGAAGGAAGGGTAGAGAAGGGGTTGTCATGTCATCATCCATATATGGTGTGGTGTCATAGGGTCACTCGACTGTATATCGACTGCAATAGCGCTAAAATGGAAATTTTGATAATGTGCACAAATTTATTTTGTTTTGCAAGTTGTGTTTGATGTCGTGTTTGTGTCCTACTCAATAATGCCTGTGATTTAATGACAAATTGCCAACCAACTGGCTGTCCTTAGTTGGTTCAATGAAGACTCTAAAGAATACAAGTTCATCAAAAAAGCCCTTAAGGATGTGGATGAGGTTGATTGCATTGATGTGCCAGCCAGTGATGAAGCAGCAAACCACACTGAAACACTAGATGTAGGGCCTAGTACGAGCTCAGCTGTTTTAGTGCAAACATGTCTTCGACGTGCCCCCACTCCTCATCTTGCCACTAAGACCCCTGATCCACCCTTGTCCACCCCGCATGACACAACTGGGCCCCCCATGCCACCCATCCCTCCTATAGACACTAGATCGCCCTTGTGGTTTACCCATGCTGAATTTGAGTCCTCTCCACACACTACCACTGTTGACCACAACTCGCCTATTGTCCCAACTTATAGCTCCCCCCAAACTATTATACCCTTCCTTAGCCTTCAAATACCCCAAGTTGAGCTCATGTCTACCAACCCGAGTCATACACAATTGCCTCCTACCTCCTCTTCTCCCTTAATACATGTTGCACAAGCAACGCAACCACATGATGAACACGTTGAGCAAGGGCAACGTGATCAAGCTGAGCAGCCACAAATGCAAACGATCACACTCCACCTAAACGGAAATCGACTCACACCATCCAACCAAAGAGATGCAGCACAGGTTCCCACCTTGTATTCCAAGTGCTTTATTGTTATTTTAATTTCATTTATTTTTCGTGGTTCTATGTGCATGAATTTTTTTTGTTTGAATAAGCATACAAATAGGTTTATGAGTAGGATACATCTCCAAATGAGTCAGTAGAGCAGGTTGCAGCTCCATGTCTAATGTAATATCAAAGATATACCGGTACATAATCATGGGGCCACTGTGCAATGGAAGATGCAATAGCTCTATATCATTAAGATATTATGCAAATCCCAGAATCAGGTATTACGTGCTGTATCGCTATCCGTAGGCAAGATAAAAACCATCCCCAACTAGCCCTCATCTCATCATCCACAACTGCAAAGGCAAGCGGAAAAATCTTATTGTTAGCATCAGTAGCCATTGCAATCAACAAATTTCCTTTATATTTTCTATAAAGATGAGTTCCATCAATACTAATTACTAGCCTACAATGTGAGAATCTAGCAATGAAAGGAGCAAAAGCCCAGAACACATACTTGAATATAATAGTACCTAGTGTGTCCCCGTTGATCGACCAATAAGACACTTGTGTACCTGGATCCTTGTCCTTATATGCTAACAACAACTTCTGCAACTTTTGGTATGTCTCTTCCCAATTCCCATGTATGTTTGCAATGGCCTTTTGTTTCGCATCTCATATCTTGTAGTACGATATTTCGTGCTCAAACCTTTCCTTCATCAGCTTTTGGAGATCCTTTATTTTGCAAGTGTGATCTTCAAGTACATATTTATGAAGTTCTTGGGCAAGAAAATTTGAATCCATCATTCTATCATCTTTTTTCACCCCAACTGATGGACAAGTGTAAGGACCGCTGTATACTGTAATGGCCCATAGTCCGTTAAGTTTCCATTGTGAGAATGCTCAGACTTTCCGTGCACATGACTTGTTCACCCACTTCACATGAAATCTCTGCTAGTTGGACCACTTAGTTATATAACTCTTGTTGTTATCCATAGAGTACACTATTAATGCCTGCCTCATTGCCTTTTTATTAGGGAAAATCAACCCTTTGATAAAATTCGTTCCCCACACCCAACTTAATGAAAATGGCATCTCAACATTTGAAGAATCGACTATATTATCCCAAGTGTTTGCATGGAATGACGGGCTATGAGCTTCATAGGTAGGGACTATATTTATAACATGTTGCACACCTATATGATCGCCTATATCATCATGAAACTCCATAACATCATCATCATGATCATCCACAACATCATTATGAGCATTGTCAACATTTTCATAGTGATCAACATACTCGTGGAAGTCATCTCTCCCAATCATCTCTTCATACTCATCTTTACCATGATCAACATCGCCTTCGTCTTCCCCCTCTAAAGATTGAATACATTCTTGTTGATAACTAGATCCGCAAACCTCCATCAGAGTTGGTGTCTCATGGCATGGTAGTGTATAAGCCCTAATTGTGGTATATGGAATAAGAGTTGGATGACCATCAACATGTAATGATTGTAATTCTTCCCTTCCACCCCCCTCTAAAGTTGTTTGTTGCACATCTTCACCACCAAATTCTGTATGAGGCTCCACACATATATACAACTCAACAGCTTTTTATAAGAAGTTTAGACCCCTTAAACCTAAACAGATTAACCTAGATATTTAGCCAAGTGATTAACTTAGGTAAATTAAACAATTCTAGGTTAACACAAGTACATCATATCATGCAAAAGTGCGGAAAATAAATGACACACAATATGATAACCCAGGAAACCAAACCGGTAAAAACCTGGGGAGGATTTAACCTAGCTATCCTCAAGGTAAACCGAATTCACTATGAAAGACTTGAAGTTTACACAATAGCGACTTAGACCACTAACATCTTATTGCTACCTCGAGTAGGAAACTTACTACCACGATCACGTGACAGCTCCGAGTTCACGGACTACTTCTTTCCTTGAATTCTCAGCAAAGCACAAGCACACCTGCTTGTATATCTTGAAACTCTTGATTCTGCAACTGAATGATCACCAAGCTCTTGACATCAATCTTGAGTTTGGAAACCCTAAGTGTATGTGAATGTAAACACCTCAAGATCTCACAAATAAGATTCACAAACACAATATTCAGAACACTAAAAACGTGGCTAGGGTTTTCCCTTTTATACTTAGGGCAAAACATAAAACCTTACACATCAAACGGGCTTGGACTGAGTTGGAAATTTTGCAGAAAAAACAATCTGCACGACTTTCGATCGGTCGAGTCTAATTCTCAATTGATCGAGCCAGACAGAATTGCACAGTAACTTCTGCACAGTAACTTCTACAGTAACTCGATTCTAACTTTACATAAAAACCTCATACTTTAAGCAAGTCTAAACAAGACTAAAAACGTTTTGATCATGGTTTGCCAACATTACAAAATGAAGTTCTAATACATTAGTTCCTAATTCCTTAGAACCTAACAAACTCCCCCTTTGGCAATCCGTGACAAAACACAAACTTAACAAAATGCTCAAAGTTTACAAAATAAATAGCCCATTACAAAACAATAGCCCAACTAAACAAATTTAATCTAACTACTATCTATCAGTTGCAAAAGTAGACAGCAGCACGACTGAATCAACCTGTATATTCCTGTAACACTTAACAAACACATAAACGCATGTGTGGAAAATACAAGTAACATAGAAAAGAAGTTCTTGATTTCACATAACATAAAATAAAGAAATATATCATGAATAACATCATAAATATAAATCAATAAGCAATGTAGCATAGTGAAAACAAGAAACATATACAAAAGATGTATCTCAAATATATCTCCCCCTATCATGAGCCAAAAAAGATAAATACACAATGAAGCACCTAAATACAATCTAAAAGCTCCACAGCTCCACAGAATCACAAAAGTAAGCAAAAAAAAAATCTAAATCTTCCCCTAAGACAAAAAAACTCCTCTACAATGTACTCCCCCTTTTTGTGACGAATTGCCAAAGGGCACTCACTCATCATCAAAAGGAGGCAGCGGAGGAGAACGTCGAAGACTCGCCAAATCTGCTCTCAATGCTCAAAGCTCGTCAAGCACATCCACCAAAAGCTGACCATGAGCCGACTGAACGGTTATGACAGTGTCCAACTGCAGATGAATGTCCGAATCATCTGTAGACGAAGGTGGAGGAACAGCAGCAACAGCAATAGCAGTCGGATCA
Source organism: Lithocarpus polystachyus (assembly GCA_033629205.1). Lineage (NCBI taxonomy): Eukaryota > Viridiplantae > Streptophyta > Magnoliopsida > Fagales > Fagaceae > Lithocarpus > Lithocarpus polystachyus. Next base: position 24,113,556 of record CM066166.1, on the reverse strand, counting down.
ACAGACATCTCTGCCGAAGGAGCACCTGCAGAAGAAGGAGGAGGAGTGACACCGGAAGGCTCTACCCTAAGACGCTTAGAGCTAGCTCAAAGCTGAGTAGCCCTCTACCTAAGAAAGGTGGCACCTATGGAAGCAACTATATGAATAGGCTCAGAAGCAGGGAAATCACCTAAACCTAAATGAAGAAAAATCCTATGAATAAAAACAGGAAAGAACAAAGCATGAGTAGTAGAACTGCTCCGATGCACTTCGTTCAAAGAATGAAGAAACAGATGAGGAAAACTAATAGGAGCATCAGTGACAAGAGCGTATAGGAACACACTTCGCTCAAGAGGGATAGTGTGGAGATGAGAAATAGGCCACAAGGAATGACAAGCAATCCTAAAGAAAAGATAATGAAGCTCAGAAAGTTCAGCAGACGTGATCCGAGGATCAGAACCCCACTGGATAGAAGACCCAGTGATGTATGACATCACGTCATCAAGAGGAGGAGACTCATCATAGGGATAGACAGGATGAGAAACCTAGGATACCCCAAGAGCATCAGACACTACTGAAGGAGTAATGCGATACTCTACACCTCGTATCCAACTCTTTACCAAAGTGTTGGAATCATAGATTTAGGTAGAGAGGTTCGAGTAGAACTCTCTAATCAAGGTAGCCAAAGGCGGATGATCTATATCTAACAAGGGTAGCCAGCCCCTACGCTCAAAGTTATGCCTCACCTCGTTATCAACCTCATCTAAAAGAACCCTACGCTCAACCGAAATGGTACGTCTAAGTTAAGGGTCTCATAAGTCTCTTGATGCTTCTCACTCAAGAACCTATCACTATCGAAAGATGGTGAAGAGGAAGAAGTCCTATGGGCTCTAGTTTTCCTAGGCATAATGCTAAAGACAGGATTGAGAGACATAGAAAAAAAAAACAAAAGAAAAAAACAAGGGCAGACTACAAATTAGAACAACAAAAATATAGTAATGACAATTCTATATGATGCATGAGCAGAATAACCAAATGATGCATGCTCTAATGCAATGAAATAGTTCAAATATGATCAAAATTCACAAAATTGGCTTGAGCAAGAATTTTATACCAAAAATCCCAAAATTTGAGAAACTCAATTTCACAAAACTCAACAAATTGATTAGTTGATCATCACAACAGTTAGAAACCACAATATAATGATAAAAAAAGTCAATCTAACAAGCCAATTTCATCAATTTATATCAATTTGAACAAAAGCCCCAAATTCGATAATTTTCAAACCCTAGAATTTTTAATTCTCCATAAAACATCAAATTAAGCAAATTAACCCACTTTTATCATTTGTATATGTTGTCCCCACAAAAACCCAACGATTTGTTGTGAAAGAAAACAACCAAAACATCAACAATTGTAAAAAGAAAGAAGTCTGAAAATACCCAACAAATGCATGAATTTATGCATGAAAAAATGAAAATAAAAGCAAAAAGAAGGGTAATATGGTCTTACCGGCCTTAGAGGAGTGAATCCTTGCAAAAAGATCAGAGGAAAATGACAAAAAATCCAAATAGAGGCTTGACCGGTTGGTGAGAGAGAAAAAGGAGTTTGAAATGTTTTGGAAAGTGATGAACATGTGAACAAAAATTCCTTTTTAAAAAACTCTCAGCCCGATTTTTGATCGATCGAAAAATAGGTTTGATCGGTCGAAAATGCTTCGATTGATCTAGAATCAATCGAGCACCGATCGAAACAAACAGAAGCTGACCAAAGGATTTAATCGCAATTTTGATCGGTCGAGAAACAACTTCGATCGATCGAAACTCTGGAAAAATCAGATTTTTGAAAAACAAAGTAAATTCAATGCAGAAACTCCTCAAAGCATTTGATTTTATGACAAAAATGCATGAGTATGAGATGAAATGCTTTTCAAAACCACTTGTTTAGATCACAGTTTTCCAAAATTAAGATCTTCACTCAAATCTCCCCAAATTCTCAAACAGAAAACATGGTTTGCATCAATTTTCAAAAAAAATTATCAAACTTGGTTGGTCAGACCAGATACTCACACAGTAACATGTACAAAGTTTAGCAAAGAATAACTTGTGTAGTGTGTGCAACTAGCAAAAGCTTGAGAAACATGTGAGGTGATATGTAAATAGTGATCAATCACAATTTCTACAAAATTCATCACATGAAATTGAAAGAGACAATCACTTAAAGAGTTACAGCATATAACTCTCACATCTCTTAGAATAAAAGCTTGCAATCATGTAAGTTTCTTGATTTGCCTCATAATATATATACCAATTTCAATTGATTAGAAACTTATTAAAAATAGCCGGGATAATGTACACACCAATTTTATATGAATTGTGAGATTATTATAGCCCAATAATGTACACACCAATTTTAACATTTTAACCAAGGCTACACCTTATGTTCTTTTTGTGCATGTGCTATACTTTCTCGAGCACAAAATCTTACGATATGCACTAAAGTGGTTATGATTGGCTAATAAACAGTGGTGAGATGGTTATTTATGCCTTTCTCAAAAAGTTCAAGTTTGTCAATCAAAGACATATGACTTCAAGATCAAGATCATGCGACCAAAAATCATAAACATCTTCCTACACAGCATGTACTACAAAGCTCAAACTAGTAAAGTGCAATACAATAAGCTCATCCAAGCTAAAACAAGGTACATAAACATGTTATGTAAAAATATATTGACCAACCTTGTCTTCAAATTCAAGAAAAATACTGCAAAACATATTCTTGTTACCCTTTTAAAAAAAATAAAAATAAAAAAGACAACCTAGTATGAAATGCATAAATGTTATGCAATGCAGATCATAAAAAAAAATGGTCACAAAAGATGAAACAAAGAAGAACAAGGACCATGAAAGTCAAGAATGACTAGGGACAAAGAATCACACCAATAACTTGACGAAGAGTCTCAAACTTACTTCTATCAAGTGGTTTGGTGAAAATGTCAGCATTTTGACGTTCAGTAGGAATATACTCAAGAACAACAATCTTCCTTTCAACAAGATCCCTAATGAAATGATATCTAACCTCAATGTGCTTAGTCTTAGAATGTTGAATAGGATTCTTAGAGATATCAATAGCACTAGAATTATCACAATAAACTACCATGGTGTCTTGTGATATGCCATAATCACTCAAAAGATTTTTCATCCAAAGAAGCTGTGAGCAACAACTTCCAGCAGCAATATATTCTGCCTCTGCAGTAGACAAAGAAACAGAATTTTGCTTCTTACTCATCCAAGCAACAAAATTGGCTCCTACATAAAAACACCCACCAGTGATGCTTTTTCTATCATCAGCATTACCAGCCCAATCAGAAACAGAAAATCCAGCAACAGAGAGATTAGACTCTTTGCTATAAAACAATCCATAATCACAAGTTCCACCAATATTTGATAATTCTTTTAACAGCATTTAAATGAGAAACCTTAGGATTAGATTAAAATCTAAAGCAAACACCCACACTAAAAGCAATATCAGGTCAACTAGCAATTAAATATAAAAGACAACTAATCATGCTTCTGTATAATGTAACATCAACAGACTCACCTGATGGATCATTTGTCAGTTTTACATTGGCAGCCATTGGTGTCCTAGCATGTGCAGCCTTGTCTAGTCCAAATCTCTTGACCAAGTTTCATGCATACTTAGCTTGGTTGATGTAAATTCTAGAATCCGTTTGCTTCACCTGCAATCCCAAGAAATAAGTTAGTTCAACAACCATACTCATTTCAAACATGGCCTTCATTTCATCTGCAAAATATTGAGCAAGAGAATCATTAGTAGTACCAAAAACAATATCATCAACATAGATTTGAGCAACTACAAAATGATTCTTATCCTTTCGTATGAAGAGAGTGGTGTCAACAAATCCCCTTTTAAAACCATGGTCTGTGAGATATGCAGTTAACCTATCATACCAAGCCCGTAGAGCTTGTTTCAAACCATAGAGGGCTCTCTTCAACTTGTAAACATCATTCGGCCTATGAGGATCAACAAAACCTTTTGGCTGCTCAACATATACCTCTTTTTGCAACATGCCATTTAAGAAGGCACTCTTAACATCCATTTGATATAGCTTGAAATTCATATGACTTGCAATGGCCAAGAGTATCCTAATGGATTCCAATCTTGCTACTGGTGTAAGGTCTCATCAAAATCAATCCCTTCTACTTGTGTGTACCCTTGAGCAACAAGTCTAGATTTATTTCTGATAACAGTTCCATGTTCATCTGACTTGTTCTTGAATATCCACTTAGTTCCGATAACATTGACTCCCTTTGGTCTAGGAACTAATTCCCACACATCATTCCGAACAAACTGATGAAGTTCTTCATGCATAGAATTAACCCAATCAGCATCTTGTAAAGCTTCATCCACATTTTTCGGTTCAAATTGGGATAAATAGCATGAGTGTGTAATCACATTTAAAGCTTTGGATCTCAACCTCATGTTATCATTCAAACTCCCCAATATATTAGTGGCAGAATTATTTAACTTAACTCTAGAGGACGGACCTTTGACCAATGATGTAGAGGTACCTTTCTGTTCTGATGAACTATGAAACTCTCTCAATTCTTGTTGAGCTTCATGAACTGGTGTAGATGGTTCTGAACTTGATGGTACATATGCTGTATCATTCAATAACATCAACTCTTACTTTGTATGCTTTCCCACATAATTTTCAAGTAGTGAATCATCAACTTCCATAATCTTTTCTTGAACTGGAGATACATTTTCTGAATGACCTTCTGAATTTAATTCATCATTGATCACAACATTGGAAGACTCCATAACTGTTTTGGTTCTCAGATTGTACACTTTGTATGCTCTACTAGTGGAAGAGTATCCCAGAAAATAACCCTTTTCACACTTAGCATCAAACTTCTCCAGGTTCTCTCTATCACGTAGAATGTAATAGTCACTACCAAATATTCTGAAGTATTTGACAACTGGCTTCTTTCCCCTCTAGAGTTCATAAGGAGTTTGCTTGGAGCTTGGTCTGAAATATACCCGATTGAGTGTGTGACATGCAATGTTAACTGCTTCTCCCTAGAAGGATTTAGGCATTTTCTTGTTATGGAGCATGACACGAGCCATTTCTTGTACAACCCTATTCTTCCTTTCCACTATTCCATTTTGCTGTGGTGTTTTGGGTGAGGAGAATTCCTGATGTGTGCCTTGATCATTGCAAAAGGTAGACAGTTTTGTGTTCTCAAACTCTCTTCCATGGTCACTTCTAATTCTGGCTATCACAGTTCCTTTTTCAACTTGCAACTTTTTGCATAAATGTATCATTTTTTCAGGAGCTTTAGCTTTATCTTTCAAAAGTACAACCCATGTATATCTGGTAAAATCATCCACAACAACTAGAATGTACTTCTTTCCACCTAAACTCTGAACTCTGGCAAGACTCATGAGATCAATGTGTAACAACTCCAGAGGTCTCGTAGTTTGAACATTAGTTACAGACGGATGTTTGGATTTCACTTGTTTACTCATCTGACATGGTCCACAGATGCATTTTTCTATCTTCTCAAACTTGGGCAACCCAATAACTGCATCACATTTAGAAATCTTCTCTAATTGCTTGAGACTAGCATGTCCCAACCTTTGATGCCATAAGTCAACTTGATTGATCTTAGCACTGAAGCATTTGTTACTTATACTTGGAGTGATACCATAACAGTTATCAGCTGTCCTCAAACCAATACATATGCAGTCACCTTCTTCATCAAGTATCTCACATTCATGCTTAGTGAAGAGAACATTCAGTCCATTGTCACAAATCTGACTTATGCAGAGTAAGTTAGCCTTCAGTCCATCCACATACCAAACATCTTCAAAGACTGGTAATCCTGGAATATCCACAGTGCCAATGCCTCTGATCACAGATTTGCTTCCATCTCTAAACGTGACTGTCCCAATCTTTCCTTCAAAAAGTGTCTTGAACAAAGCTTCATTTCCTGTCATGTGCCTGGAATAACCACTATCCAAATACCAAAGACAAGAATCACATGCCTTTAAGGCGGTTAAAGCAGTATAGCACAAGTAATTGTCATCATAAGTAATTATACCAAGATACTCAAGAAAAGATTTAACAAAAATGGCAATAGGCAAGCACACCAAGTAGACAATGTGGCAAACTAAAGAGAAGATTTTAAGAAAATCCATGACAACAAGGGTCAAGGATCAGCTTAAGATCAAAAGATCTAAAACAAAAAGCTATCCGCTCTGATACCACTTGTAAGAAGTTTAGACCCCTTAAACTCAAACAGATTAACCTAGATATTTAGCCAAGTGATTAAATTAGGTAAATTAAACAATTCTAGGTTAACACAAATACATCATATCATGTAAAAGTGCAGAAAATAAATAACACACGATATGATAACCCAGGAAACCAAACCGGTAAAAACCTGGGGAGGATTTAACCTAGCTATCCTCAAGGTAAACCGAATTCACTATGAAAGAATTGAAGTTTACACAATAGCGACTTAGACCACTAACATCCTATTGCTACCTCAAGTAAGAAACTTACTACCACGACCACGTGACAACTCCGAGTCCACAGACTACTTCTTTCCTTGAATTCTCAGCAAAGCACAAGCACACCTGCTTGTATATCTTGAAGCTCTTGATTCTACAACTGAATGATCACCAAGCTCTTGATATCAATCTTGAGTTTGGAAACCCTAAATGTATGTGAAGGTAAACACCTCTAGATCTCACAAATAAGATTCACAAACACAATATTCAGAACACTAAAAACGTGGCTAGGGTTTTCCTTTTTATACTTAGGGCAAAACATAAAACCCTACACATCAAACGGGCTTGGGCTGAGTTGGAAATTCTGTAGAAAAAATAATCTGCACGACTTTCGATCGTCGAGTCTAATTCTCGATCGATCGAGCCAGGCAGAATTGCATAGTAACTTCTGCAGTAACTCGATTCCAACTTTACATAAAAACCTCATACTTTGAGCAAATCTAAACAAGACTAAAAACGTTTTGATCATAGTTTGCCAACATTACAAAATGAAGTTCTAATACATTAGTTCCTAATTCCTTAGAATCTAATACTTTTAATTGGGGCGTAGATTTTATCCTATCAAACATAATCTTAACATGCTTCTCTCCTTTTATTTCAATAGGCATGAAGACAATGCGGTCACTAAAAACTGCATGCAAAGCATGATATATAATTGTTATATCATGGAACTGACGGTCCAAATCTGGTCTTTTTCAACTTCTTCAAACTGATCTCCTGCCGTTTTTTTAATTGAATAATCTCTAACCTTTTACTAGGCCCTTAATACGTCACTTTGAATCACACCACTGCAGGGCTCCCTACCATAATATAGATATAAATCAATTGAACTCATTACAAGCCTATTCAAAGTCAAATGAGTTTACTAAAAGTTAGTGACAAGGATAACACTTTTATCCGATATGAATTGTAAGATATTATCTCCAAGCAAATATAAAGATAACATTGTATGAGCCACCGAACAATTATAAACAATTGAAATTTTATTATCCCCAAGAAAATATAAAATATAACATTGTATGGTTTGCTAAGTAAAAATAACATTGTATGGTCCACCAAAATATAACATTGGAGATAATATTTTTGAAATTTCCAAGTAAATTTTTATTAGAGATAATATTGTATGATTAACCAAACACATATAAAATACTGTCTCCACGCAAATACAAATATTTGAATTTTTTTTCTCAAGCAAATTTTTCTATGGCTACTAACCTTTAAAAATTGAAAATCGTTACACCTTACAAATAACAACCCATCACAAATAACAACACATTGCAAATAATAACAACATGTTACTCATATACATTACAAATAACAACCTATTTCACAGAAAAACCTATTACACATTGCAAAGAACAACCCATTACAAAGAACAAACAACAACCAAGTACAAATACATTAAAAAAAAAAAAAACACACATTACAAAGAACAAATAACACATTACTCATAAACACTATAAAAGTGGTATGTGTATATATATCTACCAAATGAAAACTTAATTAACTAGGTCTAAGAAAAAAATTTTTGAAAAAGGTTTAGATATTTACCTACAAATTGAAGAAGAATGAAGCTTTTAATTTTGTAGAGTGATCAATGAAAGTTGCTAGGTTTGAAGTAAAAAAAAGAGAGTTTGGGCGTGGGAGAGAGCTGGGAATGTTGTGATCTATGTGTTTAATATGATATATTTGTGAGTTATGAAAACTGAAACAGTTGGGGTGGTTGGTGAAATTAACTGGAACTTGAGTTTGGCAAACTTGAGTTCTATTTGAAAAAAAAAAAAAATTACTTCCCAGGAACTTGAGTTTACTAATCTCGAGTTCCAAGTGGGTAAAAAATTTACCCTCTAGGAAATCGAGTTTACTAAACTCAAGTTCCAAGTGGGTATTTACCAGATAGGAACTCGAGTTTAGAAAACTCAAGTTCCGCGTGTTTAAAAAAAAAAAAAAAAAAATATATATATATATATATATATATCCACATCAGACGACTACACCAAGAGGAAATCGAGTTTGGTAAACTCAATTTTGGGTTGGAACTCGAGTTCCAAAAACAGTCCAACTTACTAAATAAATTCAACCGCATGCTATTCATCTAATATTGTTGTTCAACAAATTTTGCCAGGAGTATGAAGATCTTGTAGTGTTGGTGTTACTCCAGTCTCTAGTATCTAAGGATAAAGGGTTAGATGACAAAGAAAAGTGTACTAATATATATATATATATATATATATATATGGATTGGGTTCAAGTTACACCTAGTGTAACTCTAACTAATGTTACACCACCCTATAAATTGTTATAGAATTCATATTTTGAAAATCCCACCGTTGAATTACATGTTCTATATGTTCTTAATAATCATGCCATTTTTCATGTTAATTGGTATAATTTACCATTTGATTCATAATCTCATCTTTTATGCATTATTTTAAACTACAAAAACTTGAATTTAAAAAATTGATCGATGAGATGGCCATTAATCTTTGATCACTTTGAAATTTTGCAAGAATGGAAAATATACAATGATAATATAATCTAACGGTAGATTTGTCAAAATTTGCATCCAATTAAAAAATATTGAGTGGTGTAACATTACTTCGAACCGAAGACAACTTCAATGATTCCCAAGCACCAAACAACAATTAAGAACTCTGAAGGACTCTATGTATGTTCTAGATTTATTCTCCTCTTATGGAAATTAGCAATTGGAGAGGGACAATGCAGAGAAAACAAATGGGATTTAGGTTGTTGAAGCCTGAACCTCATGGGTTAGAACAATATATGAGAGAGATTTAAGGGATGGGTATAGTAGAGGATGCAAATAACTAATTTGCCTTAAATTTCAAAATTCGCTCAATTAAGTTATTGCCAAGTGTTTGTTGAGATTGTTGTTCCAACAGCTTTTCAAGAAACACCTGTGAAAGGTGTCCAGTTACAGGAACTAAATGTCACTCACGAAGAGTCTCTATACACAAAAGGTTGCAAATAACTAATTTGCCTTAAATTTCAAAATTTGCTCAATTAAGTTATTGCCAAGTGTTTGTTGAGATTGTTGTTCCAACAGCTTTTCAAGAAACACCTGTGAAAGGTGTCCAGTTACAGGAACTAAATGTCACTCACGCAGAGTCTCTATACACAAAAGGTCTCATACAAATTTACAGAATATAAACGATGGATAATCAGTAAACGTTTCCAAAAGGCTAGTTTGCATCCTCCCCTTCTTCGTGAGGCCATTTGCTAGAGAGTTTGCTACATGTTATATGTGTTGTAGATGGACCACCCATTCACTGCTAAGGAGCATCCTGTAATCAGAAATTATGGGAAACAATTCTGGAGCCAAGTTCCCAGCAGAAGCTAGACATGTAAGAACAAAAGTGGAATCAGCATTAGCATTTAAAAATTTAGGGATAATTACAGCAAACCCACCTGTGCTATGGCCCGTTTTCACTTTGCCTACCCGTGGTTTAAAACTTTACACTTTGCCCACCTAAGGTTACTCCCGTTAGCCTTCCGTAACCCACCTCTCCCTTTGCCGTTAGAAAAACACATTTTTTAGAAAAAACAAACATAACAAAGATCAAAAAGTTAAAATTTTTTTATTGTTTAAGAACTTTTTGAGAACAAAACACAAAGAAGATTCAGCCACATATTTGGTCCCTTTCCTTTCAATAGGGACCCGAATCCTTCTTTGGCTCCACCTTCTTGTTTCTCTCACTCTCCATAGCCACTTTATCAAAATCATCCCCAAGCTTCTTCACCAGCCTCCTCTTTTTAACCACCACAATCTCCTCTTCCTCTTCTTCGTCTTCTTTCCTCGTCAATCATTGCTAAGTATCTCCGCCTCTTGGTCGCGATCGGAGCTGGCGGCGGAGAATCCGAACCCAAAACGGGCTTCATAGGCCGATTCGGGCCAGACCCATTTGGCGAATCGGGGCTCTTAGCTTCCTTCTTGAGCATCCTCTCGCGTTCGGCCCGGAGCTTGGTGACGCTGCCTTCGATGCGACCCTGGAAGCGGAGGCGCGTGAAGCTGAGGCCATCGCCGATGCTCGCGTCCACCGCCGATGCTCACCAAAACCCATCTCTTTCTTCTGCTTCTTCTTCAAGAACCCACAAAGAAAAAATCCCAGAAAACCCAGTAATACTCCGGTTTGAGGAATTTGGGAAGCTGGGTCTTCCTAATCCGAATCCATTGTTTTGGGAAGACAATAATAATAAGGGAATGGATATTGGAGAAAAACCCAGCGAAGAATTAGACCGTGTTTTCTGGGCAGAAATGAAGTCAAGAGAAAATTTCATCGAAAGTAAAGAGTCAGAGGAAGAAAACTTAATAATGTTTTTGGAAGAAGCTTGTTTGGCGAAATTCCTCCACATGTTCGATTAATTGATGAGAAAGAGAACCGCCAAAACAAGCAGAAGAAGAACAGGAACAAGAAGAAGAAGAAGAAGAAAATTGAAATGTGCATATGAATATGAATAAGAAGTAGAAGTTGTGGTAGTAAAATTAAGGATCTTTTTCTCTTTCTGGATGTATTGAATTTCCAGGAGAAGTGAGAGAGAGAGAGAGAGAGAATGAGATCTGGAAGTGGAAGACACAAACGGAGCTATATACTAAAACTATCTCAATTCTCAGACACTACCAGCCGCCTCTCAACTTCTTAAAGCAATTAAAAACCCTAACTTTTTGATCCTTGTTATGTTTGTTTTTCTCTAAAAATATGTTTTTCAAACGGCAAAGGGAGAGGTGGGTTACGGAAGGCTAACGGGAGTAACCTTAGGTGGGCAAAGTGTAAAGTTTTAAACCACGGGTAGGCAAAGTGAAAACGGGCCATAGCACAGGTGGGTTTACTGTAATTATCCCAAAAAATTAATATCCATGTCCCAAGCAGTAATTAAACCCTGTCTAACATCCCATAATTCAGCCTTATTATTAAAAGCAATCTCAATGTGACAAGAAAATTCTTTAGCCCATGAGCAATGGCAAATGATATTTGAAGTTGTTTCAAGAGAGAGACACCGTGGGCAAGAGTTAGGAAAGCCCAGAATGATGCCAGATAAAAAAGATTTTGTGGGGGACGGATGAGAAAGCTTTACAATACGAAAATTCTTATCTTTGGGGGATATGCAGTTTTTCAAATCCAATTCCAGTAAGCTGCATTTGATTCCACTCCCTTACAGATAAACAAAAATTTTGTAGCTTGCTTAACTGTGCAATGTCCTGTGGGGCCGGGCCATATATAAGAGTTTATCAGGATTTATTGGAAAAAAAGGAATTGGATGTCCAAATGTGTGTTCTTGTAAGTCCAAAGGTAAGTGCATAGGTATAGTTTAGAAGTTCCATCTACCAGAGGAGAAAATGGAGTCAATAGACCGGTCTTCTTCACCTTGAGGTAGAGGGCCTTCAAATTTATCTCTTATAGGTCCATTTGGAAGCCAATGATCTGTCCAAAATTTAGCATGTAGGCCATTATCAATCTGCTATCTCAATTCCCGAAATAACCAATTTTTTCCAGATATAGGAAATAAGGATTGCAACTTATTCTATATTTTTTAGAGTGATCTATCATATCATTTGCAAGAGGATGTGCGTAGGTAATGATCTAAATTTAATTTAATTTGTATCATAATTAATTGCATTAAATCATGATCTTTGATGATTTGAGTTGATTAACATGTTTATGCATGTAAAAGTATGACCATGCATATTAAGATTAAATTTTAATTTATGTAATTTCATATGATGAGCATATTTAATTTACTACAATTCATAACATGATTAGAATAGCACATAACATGATATGACTATTAGTTTCATAAAGACCAAAATAAAGCATTGTATTTTTATTTTTTTAAGATTATATCTAGGACCAAAATAATGTAATTTTTTTTATTTCTAGGATTTTATTTAGGATCAAAGCCATGTAATTTTTCTTGTTTTATTATTCCAATTATTTAATTTCAAGATTAATCAACAAAGGGGTATTCATGAAGGTTTACTTTTTCTTTTTCTTTTTTCTTGTAAAATAAGTGATGACTCTATTTTAAAACTATCCATTTATGCGCTAACACATATCTAGGTGAGTAATCACTACACACATAGTTCACGTGCCATTTTCCTACTACTATTTTCTGATCAATTTCATCTGATTGGTTATCCCATTGAAGGACATCATCTGCCAAATGAAACCTGTAAGAAAAGTCAAGTATTTCAACCTTATTTTCTAAAACACCCTGGTAATACTTGACTTTTCTTTGAAAATTACACAATTTAATTTTACCAAAACTGGTGGTGTAGATGAGGCATGAGCCAAGTTACTGTCTTGAGACAAATCGTGTCTTCTATGGTATATCTGATATAGTTAGACAAAATATTTATGTACGTTGTCCCTAGGATACAACAGTCTAGCCACCTTTGTTGATTATCCTTGCGAGCCTTCACTACTTGTAAGATATAAGCTCTCTATAGTACTTTCTTTTTCTAGAAAATTTAGTAAAAGATAAAATATTTTTGTGAATAGTAAGAAGCAATAGATGTAAGTGTTTAGAACAATAATAAAAATTGTTTTTGAAAGTCTATAGCTTTGTAATTCAAAATAATGTGTATCTTGCAACTTTTAATTCTTTCCATATATATAGAGCCAGACATGTAACTTGTCCTTAGCCAAAGAATCAAAAGGGTTTGATATCATTTTATATATATATATATATATATATATATATATATATAAGATAGAATTTCTACTCTAGTCTAATCTAAGTGTATATGTGTGTGAAGTTCTCTCCTGGAGACTTGAACCCCAGCCCTTACTCTCCCACACCCCACAAGCATTTATACTTATGGAGTGACCTCCGCACTAAGAGTGCGTGGTGGTGTTTGATATCAATTAAATGGTCATAAAGTTATTGAAATCAATATATATTATCAATATCTTTCTTTCTTTCTATATATATATATAATATATAATATAAATTGGACATCAAATATTGTTGTAATACCCAGAAAAAATAAAAATAAAAGGAGGGGTATTTAAGTAAATTTGTTTATGGGGTCAACTTTTATAATTAATATTACCAGGGTGTTTTAGAAAATAAGGTTGAAATCCTAGTTCTATATAGTCTAAATTAAGTCAGCGTATAATGACAGATGTTTTGAGAGAGGAGACTACTCAAAATACTAGGGTAGAGAAGGTTTGACTGTACAACTGAGGTAAGAGTCTAAGAATCTCTTTCTTGTCAAATCTAAGCTTTATTTGAAATTAGAGTATATTTTATGTTGGGATTTTGGCCAGTAGCGGAATTAGATATATATATATATATATATATAGGTTTTACGACATAAGTGTAAACAGAGAATATTGAATATATATGATCACTTGTCAAATCCTTTTTTCATTGCACGTCTTTCACTGTAATATCTTTAATTCTGGTGCTTTGTTGGTCGTGGAGTTGCATTGGGCGCATAGTACTCTTTTGTGAATATTTATTATAAGAAACAATGGACTATTGGTTAGACCACCATTAGTCCAATAGCCTATTTGACTTTAGAGTCTATGGAGATAAGAGACAGAGGCTTTTGTTAGAGATTGTACTTAGCTTTACAGAGTATTAATGCTTTAACTATTTAGCCTAAATAATCGTGTGAGAGCCTTATATTACACAGTGCTTGGAATTTTTGCGTGGAACAAATTTTAAACAGAGTTAATACAAATGATAGAATGTGGAATATAGCCATAGAGAAACCGTAGGAGAGTTCATAGTGAGAAATTATTGGGTACTTCAGAAGTTTCTCTTTTGGTTAAGTACCTTGCAAGTTATTTTTATTATTTGATTATTGAGTAAATGGTGCTTTAAAATTTATAGGAAATATCTAAATATTTTAGAGAAACTGTAGGGAGAAGTTCTTTGTGATGAGCTAGCTGAGGTAAGTATCCTAATTGGTTTTATTTTGCGTACTACTAAAAATTGTTTACAGTTGTTACAATTTTATTTCTATTGTATTACTGATTTCAAGTAAAGAATTATCACAAATATATCTGATTTCTGAATCTATGATGTATTTTATTTAATTGTTTTTAGCTGTACTGATTCAAAGTAAAGAATAAAGAATTTTCACAAATACATATGAGCATTAAATATAAGATTTATTTTTATTTAATTGTTTTTTTTAGCTATATTGATTTAAAGTAAAGAATTATAGAAATAGCACAAATAGATTTTTTTTTTTGAGAAGAATAGCATAAATAGATTTGAATATTGAATATATATGATTATATATATGTACTTGAATAAGATATAATTTTTGTTAGAAACTATGATTTCATATATATGATTATGAACAATTTGATTATGAATTGATTCTAATACCCAAACCAATGGGGGTTATTTATTGGTACTCTGATATCCAAACTAATGGGATTTATTCATTGGTACTTTGATACCCAGCTAATGAGGGTTATTTATTGGTACTCTGATGCTCAGTCACGGGGATATAACGTGACCATAGTCATAAGATTGTTAATAATATGAATTACGTTTGAATATTCAACTATTTTGAGTCATTAAAACTGCTTATATATTTTTGGAACCTATTGTAAGTTATAGCTTTTGATATATGGAAAACTAACTACTTTCTAAACCATCAATGATATAATTGTAAGATTAAAGTATGTGATCTATTTGCAAAGTATTCTTTTAAGATTATGAAACTTCTTTAGCTATTTTTTTGAAAACCCATAGCATATTATAACTTTTGAAGATTCATATTATATCTTATTACTTTACAGATCTATTGCTGGATAGAACTTACTCGAATTTTGGTTACTTATTGAGTTGTCAACTCAAACCCCCCCCCCCCCCCCCTCTTTCTCCTTTTAGATTTTGATTAGGAAGAGTAGCATATGTTTGGGCTTCCGCTGGGATGTGTGCATGAGTAAAGTTTAGGAAATCAATGGAATAAGATTTGAACTTTTATATTTAATATTACCTTTTATGTAGACCTTTAGATTTAAAGGATTTAGTTCATTTTTAATTTTGATGTTGGAAGATTATTATTTGGAGATCTTTTGAGAATTGCATTATTTGAGGATATTTTTAAATTTATTGATGAAATGTTCCTTGAGGATAATTCTTTACTTGTTAAGAGAGCCTTACACACTTGTAGGACATAAACTTTATAAGTGTGTGGCTATTGTCACGTGCCTAGCTCTTAGTTGGGTTCGGGGCGTGACAATTGTCTTTGCCAAAATCTTAATCTATACATGGGAACAAAGAAAAGGTCATAATGCTATGAAATTAATGCCCCATAGATAACGTTGCTGAACATTATTACAATATCTTTTTGAAATTTTCTGAATATATATTACAAAAAATTACTAGCTATTTTGACCACTTTCTGTTAAACTACATAGTAAATACTTGTGTGTATATGGTAACTTATTATAACATAAAATAATTCAGCAATAGCTGTACAATTAAGTGCTGAAAAATCTTCCATATATGACGTTACTATGTCATACTCAAACAAGAACGTTTGAATACAAAACGTTTAGAATGGAAAGTATATATTTGTTAAAAAAAAAAACACCAAATATGCTGACAATGATGGTATTAATATCACGTTAATGTTCAAAGATTTCCTAATTAAGAACCATTGACAATAGCTATTCAAATTCTAAATTATATTTGAATTTCAAAATTTAGCAATCAACGTATCTGTCATTAAGGGATAATTAATTTCCTCAATTCACATAAATGAGTGTTAAAATAAATATGATTTTTGTATAAAAATATCCAACAATCCCCCACTTATTTTTATAAAAAATAAATAGGTAAATATATAAGAAAATTTTTTCTGGGTTAATTAGAACATAATGCATAATGAGAGTGCCAATGGCTTGAACCCTCATTTAGTGTTTCAACAACATTGTTCCAAAGTTAATAGTGAGCTAAGTCTTCAACTATAACTTTTTGTATGGAAACAAAACATTACATCACACACATAATAATTCAGTACTCTACTACGAGTTTCTAAGCTAGCACATTATGGCCTTATGCTTAATCCCAGCATCCATGAGCTATTTAGAGAACTAGCCCCATTCTCAAAGGAAGTGGCCTCACTTCCATGCTCACTTAGGTGTGGCTATCAAGGATGTTCTTGTAACTCTAACATCCCACTCATAAGAGCTATAATCCACATTAAGAGTTTTTTAATAAATAAAAACGCATCCTATATAACGTCACAAGATGCATGCACGCACACCATAGGGAAGGACTAGAGTATTATTACTCATACATATGTTTAGTGCATGTTAATCAAACTACTCTTTATTAGTTTTTCCCTTTGAACCTAGTTCTTGGAATCTCCAATCCCTAGGTAGGGTATCCTCATAGATAGTTTGTTCTTCTTTGGGCTTAAGTCCCATCCCCTCGATGCTATCCAGATCTTTTCTCTAGCTAGAGCTTTAGTTAATGGATCGGCAATATTATCATTTGTACTAATATAATCAACATTTATGGTACCATTTTTTATGTATGATCTCACAAAAATATGTTTTTTTCTAATAGATCTGGATTTACCATTATAGTATTTATTGCGCACTCTACCAATAGTGGCAGTACTATCACAATGAATTAAGACGGGTGAAATAGGTTTCTCCGAAATGGGAATTTCAGATAATAAATCCCGTAACCAACTCGCTTATTCACAAGCTAAAGATAAGGCAATTAATTCTACCTTCATGGTGGATTTAGCAATAATATTTTGTTTTTAGATTTCCAACATATTGCTCCGCCACCTAATATAAATACAAAGCTAGTGGTACACAAAGAATCACCTGATAAGGTGTTCCAACTAGCATCACTATATCCTTCAACAACAGCAGGATATCTTTGATATAGCAAACTATAGTGCGGTTCTTTTTAAGTATCTCATTAATTGAGTCATGGCATTCCAATGCTCAAAATTAGGTTTGCTAGTAAATCTTGCTAAAACTCCTATGGCATAAGCAATATCAGGTCTAGTACAATAAGTAGCATATCTAAGACTACCAATAATACTAGCACATTCCTTTTGATTGTATATATCATTTTCATCTTTAGTAGGAAATAGATGCACATTAGAATCAAAAGGAATACTTGCAGGTTTGCAATCATAGTAATTATATTTTTTTCAAAATTTTTTCTATATAATGAGATTGATCTACAAATATGCCATTTGAAGTTCTAGAAATTTTCATGCCAAGAATCACATTAGCTTCTCCTAAATCTTTCATATCAAGGTTATTTTTAAGAAGCATTTTGGCAACATTTATAATTGTAGACACTCGATTTTGCACTCATAATTTAATTTTGAAAAATGGCTGGAATGACTGTTCATATACCCAAAATTTAGAGTTGCATTACATGCATTAATTCATTCATTGCATATCATAAAAATGATTTGGAGATTCTAACGATCGCAACAGTATGTTCGATTTCCAAATCAAACCGTCGGATTGAAAGATATCACATGATCAAGTTTGCACGATCTGCATGCATTTTGTTTGGGTAGAACCAACCACACATGATTAATTTAAATTAATCCTGATTGGTTAGACAATTAAAATTAATTAAATAATTTTGTGATTGGTTGTTATTAGTGTTAAAAATAGAGTTGCTTGCATGAGAATAAAGTAGATAATCAGATAACAAAGAAATTGTGAATAATCAAGACTTTTTAGAATATTTAACTACAAGATAATTATCACTTTAAAGACCTGAATATCCAGAAAATGGGATCAATTTTTAGAATACAGATTAAAAATGCATTTAAGTGCAATTCCTAGCTCAAAAATCCTCGAAAGGGAGTCCAAATTGGACCAAAACTCAGACGCAGAATCGGCACCCAAGAGGGCCATTCGGCACTCTTAGATTGCCGATCGGCACTTCCCAAGTGCCTATTGGCCCAAAGTTGTGGCTCAGCTTGGAGACCCCCTAATTAAGATAAACCTTACCTTTTTCGATTTTTTAGAGATAAGGACGCGTCCCAATTCGTATCTGATCTCATTGAAGCAGCCCAACCTCTAAAAACAAAATATACAAATCAGAATTAGGGGCTCTTCTCTTCTGACTTTTCAATTCCACTAAAGTTAAAGACATTCCGAAGGCTTTTGCTTTAGGAACTTCTTTTTTGCAAGTAAAGTATTTTAGGCTTCAAGGAGGTGAACAAACTTCTTTGAATTCTAACAAGAGGTATTCAATTTTTCTTCTTTCTTTTCTTCTTCCATTAATTTTTGTTATTGTTTGATGCATGAATATGTTTAGCATGTTTTATTATGTTTTTTTCTTGATATATAATTACCATGCTTACATATTTTGCTAGAATTTTTTTTAACATGTTCTTAGATGATTGTTTATTGTAATTCTTTTTCTTAAGTTTCAAAATCTGCTTAAGATTATTTTAAAAACTCAAACTAATCTGTATTTTCGTTAAATACAGATCTGATTTTTTAATGCGAAAACTTATCTATATTTTTTAGATCTGATTTTTTAAAGACTCAAAACTGATTTGTATTTTCATTGAATATAGATTTGATTTTTTTTTTTAATTCAAAAACTGATCTGTATTTTTCAGATCTGATTTTTTTAAGGCTCAAAACTGATCTGTATTTTCATTAAATACAGATTTGATATTTTTAATTCAAAAACTGATCCATATTTTTCAAATCGATTTTTTTTAAAGGCTCAAAACTAATATGTATTTTTATTAAATACAAATCTGATTTTTTTAAAACTCAAAAACCGATTTGTATTTTTCAGATCAGATTTTTTTTAAAGACACAAAGCTAATCTGTATTTTCATTAAATACAGATCTAATTTTTTTTAAACTCAAAATTGATCTGTATTTACATTAAATACAGATTTGATTTTTTTCTAAAAAGTTTTCTTTCTTATAAAATTGAAGTTTTTGAAATTTAAAAGAAAGGATTGAAAGTTAGGTTGAAGTTTTTTTCAATATGTGATGCATGCATAATAAATTCATCTCATGAATGTGAAACCTCTTTCAAAAAGTCCTTTTTTTATTTCTAAAAACAATTTTGATTTTTCTTTTACAAATCTTAAATTATTTTTTATTACTTCTCAAAACAGCATAGTAAAAGATAAAAATATTTTTGTGAATAGTAAGAAACAATAGACGGTAAGTGTTTAGAACAATAATAAAAATTGTTTTTCAAAGTCTGTAGTTTTGTAATTCAAAATAATGTGTATCTTGAAACTTTTATTTCTTTCCATATATATAAAACTGGACATGTAACTTATCCTTAGTGTTAGGACATATGCGATTCACTTGTTAGGAACATATGTCACTATTTTATAAAATTGGCTAATTCTTTGACAAAACGTACTTTACTTGTAATTGGATAGATCTAGGATGTATTTAATACTTCAAGAAACTTGTTTCAAGATTAAGTGTTGAAGCCATGCAAGTCTGTCCAAGATTCAGGCCAAGAAAGTGCCTGTCATTAAAGCTTGACAGCTTGCCATCTGTCGAGGTTTAAAGAGCTGTTCAGCCCCGAGGCCCGACAGTAGCTCGACAGATAGGGTATTTGTCGATTTATGAAAAATAGATTTTCAGTTCTGTTTTAACTCTAATCCGTGATTATGTGTTTGGGCTTTCTTTTCTCACAACCCTAAACAAATAAAAGGATTTTTTTAAGGGTTGTCGAAGTGGACACAAGTTACATGAGTGTTGAGCAAAGTTTGTTCAAGCAAATTGTGACCGGAGACAGAGTTTTGGCCTAGTTCATCTTTCTTGTGAAGAAGTTGCTGTGTATGTACACCATAGGGTTTTATGACCAAGCATCTTCTGGATTTTCATCGTGTGATGAATTGAAGAACTTTGCAACCAACAACTTTCTCTAGTTGGTGATTAAAGTCGCGTACTGGGATCTGCATAATTAGTTAGTCACGTACCGGGAGCCGTGCATCAAAAGGAGAAATTGTCACTACAAAACAAGTCCAATTGGGTATTGGGATAAGGGTTCAACTGTAGGTTGGTATAAGGTACTGGGATTCCTTTACTTGTAACCGCTTGTTGTGATAATAGTGGAATTTCGGGAGTGGTGACCTTAAAATCACTCGGTGGGATTTTTTCCCCAGTGGCTTTCCCTATTTGTAAACAAATTACCCGTGTTAAATTTAATTTTCGCTGCATATTTAGTTATTTGGTAATTTTTTTTTGCTACCACACGCTTTGCATTTTAATTAACTTAATTAATTCACTTGGCTAAATTAATTGGTTAATTTATCACAGGGGGTCAATTCGTTTTTGGCCTATCAAGTGGTATCAGAGCAGGCACACTTTAATTAAGGTTAATCTTGGTTGTGTTGATCCATTGACCCCTGTTTGTCATGGATAGAGGACAGTCTCTTATAATACCTCCTTTATTTAATAGCACTAACTATGCATACTGGAAACTACGCATGAGAGCTTTCTTGCAGTTACTAGATGAGAAGGTATGGCAAGCTGTAGAGATTGGCTGGATCGAACCGAAGGAAGGACCAGCTAATTGGGATGATGCAAAGATCAAGGCGGCAAACTTTAATAGCAGGGCATTGAATGCTTTATTTAGTGTGGTCACTAATGGGGAATTCAAGAAGATATCCTCTACTGAAATTGCTAAGGAAGTATGGAACATTCTCCAGACAACCTATGAGGGAACCAAGGCTGTCAAGGATTCAAAGCTATAGAGGCTCACTACAAGCTTTAAAGAAATCAAAATGGAGGAGGATGAGTCGTTTGATAAGTTCTATGCCAAGCTTAAGAATATAGTGAACTCAACTTTCAATCTTGGGGAAACCATTCCTGAACCCAAGATTGGTGAGAAAGGTACTCAGATCTCTACCCGAGAGATTTCATGCCAAGATTACGGTGATCGAGGAATCAAAGGATATTGACAAGATTCCTTTGATAGAGCTCGTTGGTAATCTACAGACCTATGAGTTAGGTTTGTCTAGAATCGGGAAGTCTAGCAAGGGTAAAAGCATGGCATTGAAGGCCAAGAGCAGTGATACTGATGAGTCTTCAGATGATGAGGATTCTAAGATGAAGTCCTACATTACAAGACAATTTAAGAAGTTCATGAAAAATGCTAATGCAAAGGGCTTCGATAAGGACTGTAGATAGTCAAGTTCTTCTCAGTCTAAAAGCCAAGACAAAAGGAAGAAGGATGCTAAGGATGGCGGTCAATACACTGTTCCCGCAGGACCTAAGTGCTTCGGGTGTCAAGGGTTCGATCACATGAAGTAGGAGTGTCTTACAATCTCAAGAGCATTAAGAAGAGCAAGGCACTTGCTGCTACCTTGAGCGACACCGAGTCTGAAGATGATTTCAACAATGAGGATGACGGAATCTTGAATGCCTTCACTGCGACTGTCAATCCTACTGAGGGGATTGTTGAAGATGTGGATGAACAAGAAGAATTGGCAGAGTATAAGTTTGAGAAGATGGATGAACAAGATGACATCCACACAGCCTATGCAAAGTTGTACAAGGTCTCAAAAAAGCATGAGAAATTGTATAGGTTGACCACCAAGAAGCTCAGTGATGTGAAGCTTGAGCGTGAAGAGCTTTCCACAAAGTTTGATGAATCAAATCAGACTATTGGAGCATTGAGATTTGAAAACAACTTCTTGGCTGAGAAGATTAAGAAGCTTGAGGTAGAACTATTCCAAGTCAGAGCTCAGCTAGAAAAGACTTCAAGTGCGAAGCTTGACGAGATGCTCAGCATTCAAAAATCTACTTCAGATCGAACCGATTTAGGGTATGATTTCTTTTCTCCTACTATTGCTTCTACTAGCTCTACTGTGTTTGTTCCACCTACAAATAATGTTGAAATTGATCACATAAATGTTGAAAATAAATTATCTAATGAGAACATAGACAAGGGTAAGTCTATCTTAGGAGCACCTCTTAAAATTGCTAAGAATGAGACTAAAAACCCTAGGGCTAAAAAGACTAACTCTCAAAAGTCGAAACAGAAGAAGCAGCATCTTTGTCATCATTGTGGTGTAGCGGGTCATACTCGACCAAATTGCTATAAGTGGTTAGCCACTCAACAAAGCAACGGCACGATCACATCGGGAAGCCAGAATCAGCTTCAATCCTCCCTTGCTCCCCTTGGAGATCTTCTTAAAGCCCTCATGTTCCTTTCTAGCTCGAACGGTTTCAATTCTTCTTCCTCACCGCCAAATCAAGGATTTGCTAGACGGAAAGGTTCTTCCAAGGTGTGGAAGGAAAAGGGCTCCAAATGATTATATCACTTTCTTCTCTCTCTTCGTGTCTTGTTTTTGCATAACTTGTGTGTTTTGTGTTTATTTTTTTAGTCATTCTAGTTTTATGCTTTGCTTTAACATGTTTTTGTTTATTTGTTTTCAGTTTTGTTTATTTTGTTTTTGATATAAAAATAAAATAAACATAAAAAAAAATTGAAAAATAAAAAAAATACAAAAATAGTGTGTATTTTTTGTGTTAGGATATGTGCCCTTAAATCCTATTGTATGATGCTATGTATGATATTATGTATGACATTATATGAGAAATGATGTATGACTTAATATTGTGTTTAAATAAAGTTGTTTTATTCTTATCTAGAATTAAACATGAATATACGGACATTATCAAATAGTCCATGAGATGCATAGTATGTGATTTATGTGATTTAGTCACAGAAGATATAGATCACAAGTTCTTTGTAAACTTAGAATTTTGGTTCGTAGTCGGTGATGAAATTGGGCATTTCATCTGCGAAGACTATAACATATTAACTACGATGATTTGTCTTGATCATGGAAGTGGTGACTTCTAGTTAATATGTTGATATGTTTTAAGAGTTAAGACATATTGAACTGGACCGCTGTGAGATTTATTATTCTCCTAACGACTGTCAATTGAATAATAAATCTCACGACTTGTATTCACATGAACTCTTAATCCTGAGAGAATAATGGACCTGATCATGAAATGTAGGTTGCTTTGATATATCAGGAGTGAGATCTAAAGTAACGGTCAAAACCTCAGTATGTTGGGCAGCCACATTTAGTGTTGATGGAACATATATTCTCAAGATGGAATTCATAGTCTCTTAACGGAGATACAAAATATTCCCTTGAGATAAGTTTAATGGGTTCAGTTATTCAGAGAGTTAGGCCTAACCACTTTAGTAAGACTAAAGTATATATTTATGAAATTGGATTTCATAAATATATGATGAATAACTCATAAGGATTAAACCGGGTACTCAAGGATTAAGATGTAGTAATTTACAAAGTGGCAATCTATATTCATGACTTTGTATTACTACGAATATTTTATGAAGGGGTTGCATGTATAATAAAGTCTTGGGATATAATTTATTAATGAGGCCTAGAGTGCAATTATATTTATATAGTGGTATTAAATATAATTAATGGTAACTTTGGACTTGTCAAGAGTTGACAGAAAAGCCCAAGGCCCATTGGAGCTAGTGTCTTATTTGTTCCCTTTTGGTCCCACTCCAAGCCACACACTAAAGCCCAATTGGGAAGGCCCAAAAGGCTAGCCCAATTAGATAATCAGTTATGTGGAGAGAAACATACAGAATTTTATATAGAATAAAATGATTTGTATGTCGAATAATCATAATAATGATAATAAAATATTCTCTCTAGAAACATAGAACTGATTGAGAGACCACACATCTTGGGCATCGAGTGGAATTGGAGTGAAGATTGAAAGTATTCCCGAGTATTTCTTCATTCGGTTTTGAAATTCACCGCATCAAGGTACACTCTCTTGTTCTTATATTCTGAAACTTACATAGTGCATGTTATCGATTGCGAATGAAGTAGATTCGTTTATTTTCCGCTGCGTATGTTTTGTATTCAATGCAAACATGTTTATTTACCAACATTTTGTACATTGGTACTTATGTACCTTGGATGGCCATTGAAACAAAGTTCCCTAAACTTTGAATCTTTTGTAGCTTAGATGAGCATCTCTATGCACAACTAAGCAAGTGAACTTTGTGGCTTGTGTTTGTGATGAGTAAGGTTAAGTTATCTCTTGTACTTAACACTCATATCACTTTTTTTAATGAGTAGGACTAGAAAATCCTAAGAGAAAGGCATAAATAACCATCTCATCACTGTTGCCCGCCAATCATGAAATGACATCTGTATGCTTCAGCATAGCAAAAGTACAATGTCAAATGCTTACTTCACTGGGTATTTCTTTTCTCTCTTTTATATGCCCATGAATGATATGCTTAATAAAAGAAAATATGCAAAGAAAAATAAAAAGCAAAAAGAATAAAAATGCTTTATATATGATTGCAAGCGTGTACTCTAGAAGATGTGGGAGTTATAGGATGTACCTCGAATGTGATAGTCCCCATCAAACAATTATGATTGTGTGTGAGTTAAAGTGATTTTTTCATATCACAAATCATCATAACATGTATACACTTATGCAATCTTGCGATGTTTTTCACACACAACACGCAATATTCTTTGCTTCTCTTGATACATGTGCAAGTACAATGTGATTTGGCCATCACAAAGTTTACATGTGTTAATGTATGCTCACCAAACTGTCATAACTTGTTTTTGAAATATAAAATTGATTAGACTTGTTTAGTGTGTGTGTGTGTGTGTGTGTTTTGGGATTAATGTGCTTAAAATTGTTGTTGAGAGATTATTTTGAGAGCTTAAAATGCTATTTGGATAATTGGTTGAGTTGCATGCTTGATTGCATTCATATCTGTGTTTTTCCCTTCTTGAAAAACTGTTTTTAAGCAATCTCGACACCTCCTCGACACCTGGCTATCTGTCGAGATCTTAAGCTGTTTCTTATCACAATCTCGACTTCTCCTCGACAGCTATGTGGATCGATCGAGATTTCTTCTAGATCCTCGATAGCTTCTCGACAGTTGGTGGATCGAACGAGCTTCCTTTAGCCTTTTGTTGTTTTGTCCCTCGACAGATTCTCGACAGCTGCATCTGTCGACGTTTTGTTTTCTCGACAGATGTCTCGACATCTCTCGACACCTCTATCTGTCGAAATTTACTAAGGTTCTATAAATAGGTTCTGTGCGATCTGGACTTCATTTCTCTTGATCTCTCTCTCGATAGCTTCGTCTTTTCACATCCCTAACCTCTCTCACTCACTCCAATCTTCTTCCTCAAGGTTCCGTCAAGCTCTTACAAGTTTTTCTTCACTTGGTAAGCTTCATATCTCTCATTTACATGCATTTCATGTTTTGAAACCTAGATTTTGGGGTTTTTGAAAAATTTTGGGGTTTTTCAAATTGATGAGTTTTTGTTGAAATTTTGGGATAGGTTTTTGCTTAAATGAGTTTAAGATCTCATGCATTGCATTACATAAGCATTATAATAGTATTATCATGCATTTAGATGTGTGCAAATTGATTGTGTGTTGGTAGGATTGGATTAGGCCAAGGCTATGATGTCTTTTATATTGCATGTCACATGTTCATGCATTTCACACGCATTCATACTCTCTTTTCAATATATTGTTTTATATTTGAACTGCTTTGGAGTTTTTCTGATTGTCTCCTTCTTCCCCCCCTCTCTTTCTCTCTCTCTCTCTCTCTCTCTCTCTCTCTCTCTCTCACTCATTTACGTTAGTGCGTCAATGGCTCCGAAACGTAAGTCTGCTCCATCCTAGAACCCTCTTCGTTCTAGGGCCTTTTTGTCTTCCGATCCTACCCCCTCCTCTGTTCGGTTCCGTGATGAGGATGCCCGAATGAACTTCTCGGAGAACTTCTCTAAACGAGGTGTTCATTCGGAACGCCGAGTTATTTTGGCAAACTTCACCGACACTGACCTACCCAATGTCATTCACAGTCAGGGTTGGGAGTCACTGTGTGACGTCTCGATCACATGTCCTTCCGTGCAAGTCCAGGAGTTCTACTCAAACATGTATGGAATTGATCCTTCAGTACCTCTTTTTCATACTCGCATTCGAGGTACGCGTATATTGGTCACACCAGAGTTGGTATCCGATGTGCTCCGTGTCCCGAGGGTAGAGCATCCTAACTACCCCGATTGTGAGCATCTGAGGACTATGTCCAAAGACGAGATGATCTCTACTTTCTGCGAGCGCCCTTCTAATTGGAGTAAGCATCAGTTTACACCATGTAGGCCTTTGCTAAAAGCCCTAGATTCATAAACATGGTCTCATTCTCTCACTATAACTCTATCACAGAGCCTCATGCTCAATTTTTGCTTTCTCTTCTTGAGCATCTCACTATAGACTTTCCCTCGCATTTCATTCTTTCTATCATAGATGTCTATAGGGATACGGGGACCTGTGATAAGCTCATCTTCCATTCAGCTATCACGCGGATTTTGTGCCATTTTTCCGTTCCTTTTCCCTCTTCTGACCACTTCTCCGTTATGTGTGCCATTGATTACGCTACCGTTAAACAGAGCGAGGAGTAGTTTCGATCGAGGTGGTCTGGTACAGCAACTCCTCCCACTCCTTCTGTTCCATCCACCTCTGCACCTTCTACTTCAGCGGGTGGTGCAACTCTGGAGGCGATCATGGCGCAGCTTCAGCATATGGATGCTCGCCTTAACACTCTCACTGATGAATTGTGTCAGGTGAACACCCGTGTCGGCCGTATTTCTAGACGACAGGCTCACCTTGGTGGTTTTGTGGAGTCTCCCTCTCCTTCTCCCGAGGCATCCGAGGACACTGACGACTCCGCCGACGATGATGATGGTGAGAATGGAGATGCTAGCTCTTCCAGCTTTGATGAGATGTCTACTTGACACTCTTACCCTTTGTCACTCGTGACAAAAAGGGGGAGTAATTTTGGTTTTGAGAGTAGTCATTCTTAGGGGGAGGTTTAGTATAGGAGATTTTTGTTAGGGGGAGAGTACACTTTGAGGGATGTAGTGAGGATATTATGTATCTTTTCCTTTCTTTCTATTTTAGATACATTATTCATGTACCATAGATCTTGTGATCATATTGTGATAGCAAACTTGTACTTGTTTATATATATGCATTTGTGGTTGCTATTACAATTCTTTCACCTATTCTTACATGTGTTGTTTCTTTTCTCTTTTTATGCATATGCTTCTTATTATTTGTATGCAATCTATTAAATCTGTTTCACACAAAGATGCCTTGATATGTTTTATTTAAAGTGTTTCAGAAATACAGGTTGTCAAAGTCTACTTGCCATAAACTCTCTTCTTGCAAAGTTTTTCAAGAGTTTGTGTTAGAATAGATTTTATTGTATTCAACAAATGAGTATGAGTTGAGAGATTTATGACTTCTCTCATATGTTCATTTGTTTGTTGTGGTTTTGTCAAGGATTGTCAAAGGGGGAGATTGTTAGGACATATGTGATTCACTTGTTAGGAACATATGTCACTATTTTATGTAATTAGCTAATCCTTCAAGAAACTTTGTTTCAAGATCAAGTGTTGAAGCCATGCAAGTCTTTTCAAGATTCAAGCCAAGAAAGTGCTTGTCATTAAAGCTCAACAGCTAGCCATCTGTCGAGGTTTAAAGAGCTGTTCAACCCCAAGGCTTAGCAGCAGCTCGACAGATAGGGTATTTGTCGAGGTTTATGAAAAACAGATTTTCAGTTCTGTTTTGACTCTAATCCGTGATTATGTATTTAGGATTTCTTTTCTCATAACCCTAGACATATAAAAGGATTATTTTAAGGGTCGTCGAAGTGGACACAAGTTGCACGAGTGTTGAGCAAAGTTTGTTCAAGCAACTTGTGACCGGGGACAGAGTTTTGCCCTAGTTCATCTTTCTTGTGAAGAAGTTGCTGTGTTTGTACACCGTAGGGTTTTATGACCAAGCATCTTCTGGATCTACATCGTGTGATGAATTGAAGAGCTTTGCAGCCAACAACTTTCTCTAGTTGGTGATTGAAGTTGCGTACTAGAATCCGCGCAATTGGTTAGTCACGTACTGGGAGCCGTGCATCAAAAGGAGAAATTGTCACTACAGAACAAATTCAATTAGGTATTGGAGTAAGGGTTCAACTGTAGGTTGGTATAAGGTATTGGGATTCATTTACTTGTAACCGCTTGTTGTGATAATAGTGGAATTTCGGGAGTGGTGACCTTAAAATCACCTGGTGGGGTTTTTGCTTCGATGGTTTTCCCCATTCGTAAACAAATCACCTGTGTCAAATTTAATCTCCACTGCATATTTAGTTATTTGGTGATTTGTTTGGGCTACCACGCGCTTTACATGTTAATTAACTTAATTAATTCATTTGGCTAAATTAATTGGTTAATTTATCACAAAGGGTCAATTCATTTTTGGCCTATCACTTAGCCAAAGAATCAAAAGGGTTTGATATCAATTAAATGGTCATAAAGTTATTGAAATCAATATATACTAGCCGCCAACCCGTGCGATGCACGGAATAATTTAATAAAATTACATATATGATTAGAAAATGAATAAGGAAAAAACAGAAAAATGCCTAATATATTTAAATTCAACTATATATTAAAATGATATTATTCTCAATAATATCATTCTTTACAAATCTATCAACAAAATTCACAAAATATATTATATACATTTATAGAATTAAATTTATAAAATCAATGAGGCTAAGCTAAAACTTCAAATGGTCAAGATGACTATTATAACAACATATACTATTCTGAAGGGAACTTACTTGTTCCTAATGAAAAGAATGATACAAATATAAATATGAACAAAAAGAGGTGTAGGCCATAAGAATAATAGTAGCATATTAGAATTTAACTCTCTCGAAATCAACCAATTTGCAAACTCTAATGCATAAACTCTAATATATAGTAGTATGAAATCAGATTAACATTAACTTTTTATATATAAAAGCACTTAGTCATTTTTTTTCTCTCCTTTGATGCTTTTGGTGTAGTTTACTTGTGATGATTGTGAAGCATTTGGCTATTTCCTTATTTTCTTTTAGAACAACAGAAGTTATGAGAGAAGTAAAATGAAGAATTTATGGATGAGGTTTTTGGTACTTCTATTTGCTAATTGTTGATAGATTTGTCGGTCTTTTGTTTTGCTATAACTGAATTTTTTGTTTCCTGCAATGTTTGTCATTTATTACAAATGTTTCAACAAAAAATTGCAAAATACATTCATACACTCAACTATCTAATTTTTTTCATAACTAACCTAGCACACATAGTAGAAGGGGAATAAATTTTGTTCCCAACTAATGAAGATTGATATCATACAGTGCAGATCTCTTTTTTTTTTTTTTTTTTTTTTTTTGCCAAAACAATATGTCATGTTCATGACGTGAATAATGAAATATATTAATTTGGTGCTATTGTGTAGAATTAAAGAAGTAATGAAATTTAACAGAGCAAGTGACAATTAATATGTATATTCACAATCAGCTGTGGGAAAGTATAGCTAAGCACTCAAAAAATTGTGATAAGGACCATTTTTAGAAGATGATTTATTTAGTTTTTCTTTTTTTTGAAATAGCTAACTTGTAGGCTCTTTTGATTACTATAACAAACAAACAAAAAACAAAAACAAAAACAAAAAAAGCTATCTTCAGCCTAGAGTTTAAAGTAAAAATTGTGTGTGCTTTGTTTTAAGTAACATTCATGTTCTTTTACTTATATAATCAAAAGTTTCAAATGTGTGTACTTTAATACACCATTGAACTTAAAGTGACTAACAATAATGCAAGTAGTGTGGATCCTGATTTGACTAAATTTTGTTTCAAAGCTAGCAAAAAACAAAGAATTCCACAAATATAGAAAACTTAAATGATAGACAACACAAACCAAATTTTAAAAATAGGTACAATGAAACAAAACACAAACTGTGAAAACAGAAAATGCTCTAAACCACAAACTATCTTTTTGAAACTGGTTTGAATTTCAAATGACTAATTATAGAAGCATCAGAATGTAGATTTTCAATTTTCCTTTCTTTCCATATGTCTTTAGTACCAACCTACATGACTCTTTTACAATTTATTTTTAGATATTGTTTTTCAGTTCCTCTTGATTTTAAAGACACAACTATTGGATCTCAACAACATACCAATGCAAATATTAAGTACTTAAAATTCAAAATAAATTATTTGAACATGATAAGTTACAATTCACATGAGTTTTTTAAATGTAAAGAGAACATTACAATATTTAGAAATTAGATGTATATAGACAAACAGTTAACGCTAAACTAAAAAAAAAAATCAGAAATTTATTTCAGGGGCAAACAAAAAAAAAATCTAACAAAAAAATTTGCCAAGCAGGAAAAAAAATTCTAACCAGAAAAAAAGATTGACAAATCGAATCCAAGAAATTGGAAAATTTTAATTGTAATTTAGCATACTTTTAATTATATCTTCAAAGGTATTTATAATTTAAAATTGTAAAAGGGTCTAAGAAAAAAAAGGGTCTTTAGTGTCAAAGGTATTTCTTCTTCTAGCATCAAGGTTAAAGGGTCTAAGAAATACTTTATTAATACCTTTGATGCTAATTTACAATTTAAAATTAGAAGAAATAATGATAGAAGAAGAAATACCTTTGACTTTGAAGAACCTTTTTTTTTTTTTTTTTTATCATCAAAAAAACGATAAGAGTACGACCATTGATCCCACTGTGATCAAGTAAACAATATAGCATAAATAACCAAATCTCACTACGTTGCCAAACCATCTATATATTACTTCAAGATTCATATAACAATATAATAATATTGATCGACTTGAAGATGGGGTTCTCACCTTCAGAATAGAGAAGCTACAAGTTTTAAGAAGACCCAAGTTTTTATATTAAAATAAAACTTAAAATAAAACACAAATTTTCATTCACTTTAGAGAAGCTACAAATAACAAATACTACGTACATTGACATATAGAAGCAATAAATAAAACCATAAACAATAAAAAAAAATATTTCCATAATTCGACGTATCAAATAAAACTATCATAAATATTCATAAAGCATCAAATAAATTAAATGCCTACAATGGAGTCTTTAAAAACATCCGGTTGTCGAAAGATTCCAACTTTCTACAAAGTAAGCCTCAGATACAAAACAACTACACAGGATTTGGGGATTAATTAGCCTAGCCCTACAGACAAGAGGTTTAAGCCTTGGTTTATTGTTGTGGAGAAGAACCGTGCATGAGAGAGAGAGAGAGAGAGAGAGAGAGAGAGAGAGAGAGAGAGAGAGAAGAGCCGTACATGCATGAGAGAGTGAGAGAGAGAAGGTAGAAGATACAAGAGAGATTTTTGTTTGTAGATACCAGGTTTGGTGTGGTGACTTGGGACGTTGCAAACTTTGTAGCAGCCTTAAACCCTAAGAAGAAGAAAGACAAAACAGAAAACACTTTTCAGAAAGCTAGAAACAATAGGCGGGAGCTCCAGAAAACATCTGATTGTTAAATAATATAAATAAATAAATAAATAAATATATATATATATATATATATATATATATATAAGACTTTGGATTGGGCTTGTAGTGTAGACTCAATAAAAGAAAAAGAATCTAAATTAAAAAGAAAAAGAAAATAGTTGTGACATGGAAAATTGTGGGAGCTTCAGAGACTTCGGTTTTATATTAAAAGCTAGAAACAATAGGCGGGAGCTCCAGAAAACATCTGGTTGTTAAATAATATAAATATATATATATATATATATATATAAGACTTTGGATTGGGCTTGTAGTGTAGACTCAATAAAAGAAAAAGAATCTAAATTAAAAAGAAAAAGAAAATAGTTGTGACGTGGAAAATTGTGGGAACTTCAGAAGCTTCGGTTTTATATATATATATATATATATATATATACATATATAATATAAACCGGACATCAAATATTGTCTTTGCCAAAATCTCAATCTGTACTTTGGATACAAAGAAAAGGTCATAATGCTATGAAGTTAATGCCCCATAGATAACGTGATATTGGAAAGCTTATGAGATGTAGATTTAGTTATGTAGTATGTTTTTAAAACTAACTAAATTATTTCGTGACAAAAAAAACTTATAATGTTTTGGGTATATAAAAATATGATTTGATTTTTTTTATCTTAAAACCACACAAACAATGACTATGAAATTTAAAAGCATGTTTTTTATTTCATTATTTGCAATATTAATAATTTTATAGCCTAAGCCAATTCGACACAACTAGAGCGTCTCAAGAAACAAATTATGTTTAGTTCAAGAAAATAATCATTGAATCCACAAAAGAGAAATCTAGAGTTCACCAAGAAAAACTCTTTGAAATTTTATTATTAAATGAAATTTTGAATTGGCTTGGATGCTATAATAAATATAAATAGGAAAAGAAATCCTCGGCAGGCTAGGAAATCCGACCAAAATGGGCATTTGCCCCTTTCGCCCAAAAGATATAATAAAATGCCCTTGTTTTGAAACTATTTAAAAAAATGCTCATATTTTGAAACTTAATTTTTAGAAACTCAATTTTTAGAAACTCGAGTTTCAATGTAAAACTCGATTTGATGAAAATCAAGTTATTTGGAAAAATTCACATGGAACTCAAGTTCATGGAGTTCCATAAATTTTTTTTTTTTTTTTTTTTAAGTTTGATTGCCTATAACTCGATTTTCTAAAAATTGAGTTTCAATATAAAACTCGATTTTTAGAAAATCGAGTTTCAAAACAGGGGTATTTTGCTAAATAGTTTTTGAACAGAGGCATTTTTGCTACATTTTTTGGGCGAAAGGGGCAAATGCCCATTTTTGCCTAGGAAATCCACCCAAAAATAAGTTATAAGGTGATTAGGAGACCCTAAAAAACCTTAATTCACATTAAGCACAAAATTAAGAAAATTGCTAAAAAGGCAAATTGGGAAAATTACAGACTCAAATCACAAGAACTCTAAGAGATGTCCAAAAACATTCCCGATCTTATTCTAGTTTTGAAGTTATAAAATAAAAAAGAATGACATAAATAATAATGAAAAATTGATTAAACAAAAGAATTTAATTGAAAAGCGAAGCAGGTCATGGTCGTAAGACGTTGAGATTTGATCCTTGAGATAATTTACTTTAGGTCACTAATTTTCATGCAATTTTGTTGTTTTTTCCATTGATTTTTGCTGGTACTTTCTTGCTTTTTGGATTTCTTGTGTGTTAATTTCTAATGTTCACTTTTTTAAAAAAATGTTTAATTTTCTATGATTATAACATTTTTTTTGAATCATTATGATTATAATGTTTTTTGACTGAAAAAAGGTAGAATTATGATTATAACATTGAATGTGAGATTATAATATTTTCCAAATTTAAGATATGCTTATCAACGTATATTTCTTAAATTTAAAACATATCTTAAATTTGTCAACATTATAAATCCCAACATTTCTTAAATTTGGCAACATTATAATTCCCAAGGTTTTCAAATTCGGACCGTTTATTGAACCGTAAAAGAGAGAGGTTCAAGATTTTTGAGGTCCAACTGAGGTTAAACCGGGGTCGAACCGTGATGATGTCATAATTAATTTAATAATTAATTAAAGCCTAAATATAAATATTAAATTTATAAAACTAGCAAAATTGACTAATATATCTATATATGTGAGAAAAATTTAATGATTTTCAAGCATATATTTTATAATTAAATAAGAAAGTTAATAAAATAAAATAATAACCATGAAAACATTAAAATTTATGATTAATTTTTGAAGTAAAGTTGAATATCTTTGAAGGATTTTAATTATAATTTTTTTTTATTCCTTGTAAGAGATGGATAATTTAATTAAGTAGAATAGAATTGTGTTAAGTTGTTTTTATAAATAATAATAAAAAATTGCATTAAGTTTACTTCAAGTATTTATTTTTTGTTATTGTTGAGCATCAACTTGCAAGCTTGGCTAAGTGGTTAGGCTTCAGCTACATCTCTGACCAGCCTAGGTTCTATTCCTTGTAATTGCAATTTTTGAATTTTTCTTATTTAACAGGCATGCTTGAACCCATTTACGAAATTTGCAGGGATGCCTGGTTCTCTAATGCTAAAAAACCAAATTTTAGTCCGGTTCTCGATTAACTCGGTCGGACCGCCCGGTACGGTCCGGATTTGAAAACCTTGATAATTCCACATTTAATGTTAACACAACTTAAGATATGTTCGACAATTTTTTTTAAAATTTGGCAACATTATAAATCGTCATTCAAATTAACACAACTTAAGATATGATATTTCTATTGCAAACCATATTCAAAGAAACTTTTTTTTTTTTTTTTTGAGAAAGAAAATTAATGTTACAAATTTTTGATTATAACATTGAATGTGGGATTATATTTGGTCCCATAAAATGATACATATGTAAAACACCAATGTACCCATCAGACACAGCGTTCAAGAATACAATATGAGTTTTTTCAGTAGAATTGTATTGTTGTTAATGTTACTTATTTTATCTATGACTAGTTTTGATAGCGTTGGAGGATTTAGCTTTTTAAGGCACAAAGTATTTATAAAGATCTTCAATGACTTAGGGCCGGGCTTGGATCTTGTCGCTCATTGTAAATCTGACGATAATGATATTGGTGCCCACTTAATCAAGTATCCAGATGGCGTCTTGCCATTCCACTTTCGACCAAATGCTAAGGGCACTACCCTATTCTACTGTAAATTTTATTGGTCAAATGTGTCCCTTTGGTTTAATATCTACGTATTTGATAGAGACCATCCTCAATGCAGTAACTGCTATTGGAAGATTAGGCCTGCTGGTCCATGTAAGTTAGATTACGCCAGCAACGAATATGATATTTGCTATCCATGGAACAAAGAGTCACTTTAACATTCGAAATCTCCCACCATATGATGCTTACTTATTAAATAATAATTGCCTTATTTGTTACAATTACAAAAGGAACTTTCCAAAATAATATGTTTGTCCAAATCAAAAAAAAAAAAAAAATAATAATAATAATAATATGTTTGTCAAATTATTTTTTGTGTCAAATTTTTTTATTTTTACCGCGCATGTTAAATTTCGTATAAATTAGATGTTAATTACTATTGTCAAAATTTACATTCAATAAAAAAATATTGTGTAGAGTTGTAGTTATTGGCTACAACCAAGTTTGTAGCCAACATTTTTCCGTTAAATAAAGGGTCAACACTAAATTTGTACTCTTTGATGTACTTGTAATTTGTAAATCTTAAAGCAAAAAGTTGCTAATCTCTATTTTCTTTTGTTAAATTAAGAGTTTATACATTATTTATCAAATTTTAATAAAAAAACTATTAGTTGACCATAGATGTTTTGGATCAATGGTAAAACACAATCATCTTGGAGCGACTAATATGGATCGAAATGTTTTTTCTAGTTACTTAAAGTCTTATAACTCAATTAATTGGCATATCCTTGTATTTTCATGACATCTAAGATTGAAATCCCTCTCCCCATTGTAATTATAAAATATAAAAAGAAAATTAATAATAATAAATTAATAATAAAGCTTTAGCAGTATCTCCAAATTGTAGCCATCATAAGGATCCTGGGAGTCTTGGAACAATGGGTCATTTGGATTGGAATTAGCTGAAGCTTCTAAAGAGACAAGGAAACCATTTTCTTCTGGCTCAATTGTTCTGACTGGAGGAGGGAATTCCTTAGCCTGTGACTAATGTTTGGATCAATCTTAGAGCTTGCAATCCTCATAACTAGGAGATGGCTAATTTGTATTGGGAGCATCTGATGGGTACCTATCATAATCCCATAGGGGATTGTAGTTACAATTTGTTGACACCCCATTTTGCAACCCGCATTTAACCTCACAGGAGGGTAAAAGGGTAATTTTACCTTGAAAATATACATCTTGATTTTGGTCATTAGATCCTTAATCTCATTTCACCAAAATGATCTTGATGTTGTAATGATCAAATTGACTGGTCATATGCCCTAATCAGACCATCAGATTGAAAGTTATCATTAAATCAAGTTTTAATGGCCGAGATGCACTATCACAAATTGAGTCCGACTATATGTGATTATGAATAATTGATTCCAATTGGTTATAATTATAATCAATTTGAGATTAATGATGTGTCATAATTTGATTAGTTAAGACTACATTTTATGGTGAGGTTGCATACACCTAATTAATTAGATAATTAAACATTAATTATTCAATGAGTAATTTGTGCAGTTATCTTTTAATTAGGGTAAATTTGGAACCAATTAAGTCTGAAATGGGAGTGATTGGAGCCATTTAATGCTAATTGGGAGCTAATTTGGGACATATTAATATTAATTGTGTTGAAACCATTTTCTAACAAATGACCTCTGCTCACCATTTCATCAATATCTCTCAGAATATTTTGAATTTGTGAATGAGGTTAATTTTCCCAGAAATTAGACATCCGGGGCTTCAATTTGAGCACAAGAACGAGCCAATTCCGATCAGAATTGAGTCAGATATGATTTTTTGAAGTTGGCTCTGCAAGCTGTTACAGCATCTACGGGAGAACTGAATTTGGCTTGCTCCTCACTCCCACCAATCTTTCCATTTAATGCACTAGATTTTCTCAAAGGCTAAAATGAGGTCTAGGTTCATGATTCTTTGTCAACTCTCATTAAATGGCCTTCCATTCATATTTCATCTACCACTACTATATAAACCCCTCCTCTCATTCATTCAAGGACACAAAAAACCCCCTCTCTTCCCTTCTCTTGAGTTCTAGTGAAGTTGAGTAGTCTTGTCATATCTTGGTCTTCCTGAGACTCAAGGTATTGAGTGAGACTCACTCTTCCTCTTCTAACTCTTCTTTCCCTCCACCCTTAGGACCTCTGCCAAGAGTCTCCTCCTCCACCATATGGATCTTGCATAAATGTATAATTTCTTTACCTAACTTGTTTTTTGTGTTGTCATGATGAGAATTTAGGATTAACGCATGATAGTAACTATTTAAATTCTCTTGAATATATTTGAATGTTCTTAAATGTTCTTATATGTTATTCACTAAGGGCTTAGTTTTGAGTAGTTTCACTAAGGGCTTTTCTAGGGTTTGGTTGGGTTTACTAGGGTTTCCCGGCTGAAGGATAACCTTGTTTTCCATTTTTTCTTCTACCCTATCAAGCTGTTTTCCTATTACACCTAAACACTGGTTGGTGTAATTGTTCTGCTTAATCACCTTTTTAACAAGTTTCTCTTCTCCTGAAGGAATCCTGAAAGGGGTAGCTAAAACATCCTTTCCTTTGTACTTAAAGGTAATAGCATCCTGGGGTGGGTGACTAGACCTAACGACTTCCTTAGTTTCTTCTTTGGTCTAGTTGGTTTTAGTGATGACACAAGACATTTTGTGCCACTCAAAATGGTTCTCAAAGTATTCAAAGAAAGGGACGTCGCTGGATATCTCTTTCATGAATTCTTGCCATTTCTCTAGAACTTCTTTCTTTTGGTCTAGATTATGGTTTGTTCTATAGGCTTCTCTTTTGACTCTGTTTCTTTCAGAATAAAACTCTTTTCCTAGGGCTACTAGGTCTGGGGTGAAGTCTTTCTTCATGACCATTATCTCATAGTCAATTGGGGGTTCCTAATCATCGTACTGGTATGGGTCCTCCATATCAGTCTTGGATGAGGATGGTGTCTTATGACTATTGTCGTTATCCTAATTGACAACTGAGTCTTGTTTGGCTATGTAGCAAGGGGTACTAACCTGGGATCTGGTCTTTACTCCTTGAAGCTCTACACTTAGGTCTCGTCTAGATCTTGGATAAGGTGCAAGGGATTTAGAGGAGCTAGCTTGGGATGTAGGTCTATCTCTGAGGAGAATAGGTGGCTGCCTACTGGGTGTGTGAGGTTAGCAGAGATCTATTGGGGATCTAGGCCTATACTCATCTAAGGGTGTTCTAAACCTAGACTGGTCAAAGCTAAGCTTAACAGTACCATCTGCTAGCTACTGGACAAATTCTAAGTCTAGATTCTGGTCTGGGTTTTGGATTTGTAGAGGGTAATTTTCATTCTCTAGAGACCAACTTAAAGGAAAATCAACCTCGGACCATTTCAGGGTTCTGGGTACCTGAATCTTGGCATTAACATTGGTCTAAATGAGGAGTGTTTCTCCCATTTTCTTTTTGTCAAGGGCTCCAACATTCAGGTTGGTTCTATAGCACTTGTAATAAATTCGGTATATCAAGGCTATTTGGCTAGCTCCCTGCACCATGAGGGTTCCATGAGTCTTGATATTGAGGGTGAGTGCCTTCATGATATACGGGTCATAAAGGTAAACTGTGAAATTTGGGAAACAATCAAAATGGACTAGTCCACTGCTCAGACTGGTTTGTATGGTTCCTAAGAGACTGTCATCGAACCTGATATGACGGGTATCTCTAAGGGCTAGAAGGATTGAACTGTTCAACCCTTGTCTGATGAGAGCTTTAACTCCTACCTGGACTAATCCTATATGTAGGAATTTATGTCCTTGTTTCTTATGAGCTACTATGGTTGCTGGACTGAGCAAGTAGCATGTCTCATATTCCTTGTTTATCCCATAAACCTGTTCTATGGTTTTGACATGGTAATCTGTCCTGAAAGCCATTTTTAGGGATCATGAAGACCTATAGATTTCTTTTGTGGGAATCTTAGGGAGGTTCCATTCTCCTAATTTTAGATCTATGTCTGATAACTCATATTCTTCTGAATTGACAATTCCAGCATCTTGTGGAATATCAGGGGTGGATGATGATCTACTGGCTATACTGGAGGTAGAGTTACTTCTAAACAATCTATTCATCATTTTGATCAACTGCTTAAAATAATCAATTAAAACTTAATTACCTTTATCTCTAAATAGCTGGATCTAACCTTAGATCTGTAACAGGGTGTTCAACGAGACTATTGCCTTCACATGCACACTACAACCTCTGATTGCCTCACTCCTAAACGCCTAAAGGCCGCACTCCGGCTAAATGGCAACACGGTGACCAAGGATACTGGGGACTTATTAGGTTATACAATAGCATTGATCGGGGCTTACTTGTCTCAACAGGACACATTTGCAACAAAAGGGGGTAACTTACACCTAATTATCCTTGATAATCTCCACTGACTAGGGAATTACAAATGTAAACTAGGATTTCCTTCTGATTACAAGATTAAGGTTTGTAATGAGAAAGGAGGTTTTCTTCCTAAATTGGTTCTTGCAATTTTAGGTCCTGCTTCAGAATGGAGATGAGGCTGCCTTATATAGACTAGAGGGAGCCTTGGTCCTGCTGAAGATTGTTGAAAATTCGGAAGGTAAATGCTTTTATTGAGGTAAAACCCTTTTCCACCGAAAGCAAATAGTACTTCTGAATCATTGTGCTGGGTACTGTTCATGAATAGCGACTGGTACTGTTCATGAATAGTGTCTTGTTTTTTGTCTGCTTCTGTCGGCTGAGTGTGGGGACTGTTCATCAGCAGTGACTGGTGCTGTAGATGAATATGTTAGGAAATCATCATGTTTGCATCGCATACAAAACATACGCAGCGGAAAATAAACGGATCTACTTCATTCGCAATTAGAGATAATAGTTTCATTTCGAATTGGTATCAGAGCCAGGTTTTCATTTCGAATCTATATAACATGTTTTGTGCGTTTTGGAATTAGAGATAATAGTTTCAAGTTGATAGAGGATTATTCATTTAATTTTCTGCATGGTTATTGAAACTATGATTTGATAAAAATTGATATTGATGTTATGATGTTGTTTAAATATGAATTTAAGAATGTTAAATTGATCTTTAAGGCTATAGCATCAATAGATTTCAGTTTTGATATCAATCTCTGTCTATCATGTTCATATGATGGTTGTTAATTCATGCAAAACCGTTGAAAACTGCCATAGAAGAATTTCTGAAAATTCGAGTTTTACGAGTTTCGATCGATCGAAATTTATTTTCGATCGATCGAGTAAGACAGTGACCAATCTTTTGAATCGATTAATATTCGATTGCTAGTCAATCGATCGAATTTTCTTTTCGATCGATCGAGAGGCGATCGAGTATCAATCGAACAAGACAGAAGGTCAAGTTCGAATTGTTTAATTTTTTCGAGAGAGATACAAGGGTTGGATCTCACGGCCTCCATTATCGGTTCATAGTAGTGTGAGCTAAGCACCTCGTCTTGGCGTATATGCCTCGCGATCCCAAAGGAGGGTGTTTACTTCATAGTACTACAAGATTGAACTTACCCGTTTAAAGTAGTGTAGACAAGCACCTCGTCTTGGCGTATATGCCTCGCGATCCCAAAGGAGGGTGTTTTGTTCTATGGTACTACAAGTTTAAACACCATAAAGGAAGATGAAATGTGGCTACACATGATTCTAGATAATGGTATACACTAGACTAAGTTTAATGTTAACCTCCCAAAGGAGCTATGTCATTATTACTTAGAGGCTAAAGGATAAGCGGCAAATTATTATTGTTTGGTAAGAGTTACCATGATAGCATTAATAATAAGGATAATCCTCGCTTAATCATAGTGATTGGTATGACCTCGCAACCGAGGAATATTAATTGCAGGATTAGGTTGTCGTTGCATATATTATATTATAGTTTTATTAAGGTTCCATATTATATGTTTATATGCTAAATTGATAATGTCCAGTTTACTTATTATATTCATGTTTATTATTTTCAGATTTGAACATGGCATCATTTAGCCCACTTGTTAGCATTCTTAATCAAAACAAACTGACTGGAACCAATTATGTTGACTGGAAAAGAAACTTGGACATAGTTCTCACAGCTGAAAAGCACAAATATGTGCTTACTCAACCATGTCCTAGCTTTCCTTTATTAGATGCTCCTCCTGAGGAAAAACAATGATATGATCGTTGGCAGAAATCTAATGAAATGGCCAAGTGCTACATCCTAGCGTCTATCTCAAATGTTCTACAACATCAAATGCAGGATGTAGAACTAGCTTCGGACATTATGCAAAGTCTGAAGGAGATGTTTGGTGAGCAAGGCCGTTCTGCAAGGCAAGAAACCATGAGGCAAATTTATAATACCAAAATGGCTGAAGGTAGTTCAGTGAGAGAACATTGTCTTACAATGATCTCTAATCTGAATACAATGGAAGTTTTGGGTGCCGACATTGATGGAGAATCCTAAGTGGATATGATACTCTAGTCACTACCGGAATCATTCAAGGAATTCAGACTTAATTATAATATGAACAAAAAGATTTATTCTTTGTCTGAATTAATGAATGAGTTGGTAGCGGTGGAAGGCATCCTTGATACTTCTAATGCTGAAGCCAATGTGGGTGAAGCTTCTACTTCTCAACCTAAGTCGAAAGGCAAGGGTAAGAAGAAGAAGAAGAAGGACTTCAATAAGCAGGAGGGTAAACAAATTGTCTTAGGGGTTGCCGACAAAGGAAAGAAGTTGAAAGGAA
Source organism: Lithocarpus polystachyus (assembly GCA_033629205.1). Classification (NCBI taxonomy): domain Eukaryota; kingdom Viridiplantae; phylum Streptophyta; class Magnoliopsida; order Fagales; family Fagaceae; genus Lithocarpus; species Lithocarpus polystachyus. The sequence continues at coordinate 24,071,572 of CM066166.1, read as the reverse complement.
AATGTTTCCATTGTGGTGAGAAAGGACATTGGAAGAGGAATTGTCCAAAGTTCAAGGCTGCCAATAAAGGTATGAAAATTTCATTCCTTCTTGAAATATGTTTGGTACAAAATCCCACGGATTCCTGGTGTGTGGATTCAGGTTGTACTAATCATATCTGTAATTCTTTGCAGGGGTTCCAGGAGACCAAAAGACATAAAGAAGGAGAGTTGTTTCTGACCTTGGCTGATGGGAGTAGGATTCCAGTTGTAGCTATTGGAGTGTTTAATTTATGTTTTGAATCAAGAGTTTTAATATTTAATGACTGTCTATATGTACCTAATGTTCATAGGAATTTAATTTCTGCAACTTATTTAGGTAAAAGTGGATATTGTGTTATCCTTAAAGACAATGTTGTAATAAAGAAGGGTAAAACATTTATCTGTTCTGGAAATATTGTGGATGGCCTTTATATTTTAACTCCTGATAAGCATGAATTATACAATTCTGAATTAGATAATAACTCTCATGTAAAATCATTAAAGAGAAAGTTTCCTTCTACTAATGAAGCATATCTTTGGCATTTGCGTTTGGGTCATATTAATCCAAACAGAATTCAAAGACTGATCAAAGATGGTCTCTTAGAGCCATTGGACTTTGATGAATTTCCAGTTTGTGAATCTTGTTTGGAAGGCAAAATGACCAAACGACCTTTTAATGCAAAAGGTAGAAGAGCCCAAGAGTTGCTAGAATTAGTTCATACGGATGTTTGTGGTCCTGTGTCAACCCAAGCAAAAGGAGGTTATGAGTACTTCATCACTTTCACCGATGATTACTCTAGATTTGGTTATGTGTACCTAATGAGACGGAAGTCCGAAGCTTTTGAAAAATTCAAAGAGTTTAAGGCTGAAGTTGAGAATCAATTGGGTAAACACATAAAGGCCATTCGATCTGATCGTGGTGGCGAATACCTTCTTGGGGATTTCAAGGATTACTTGACTCAAAATGGAATTATATCCCAACTGACTGCACCTGAAACTCCCCAACAAAATGGTGTAGCAGAAAGAAGGAATAAGACTCTTTTAGAAATGGTTAGGTCCATGATGAGTTACTCAACTTTACCTATTTCTTTTTGGAGTTATGCCTTAGATACAGCAATACATCTTTTGAATTTAGTTCCATCAAAATCTGTTCCCAAAACACCCATGGAATTGTGGAGTGGGCGCAAGCCTAGTATGAAATATCTCCACATTTGGGGATGTCCAGCACATGTGTTGAAAGGAAAGTCTGATAAGTTGGAAGCTAAAACGGAAGTATGCATGTTTTTAGGGTATTCAAAGGAAACCAAGGGTTATTTATTCTATAATCATAAGGATAACAAAGTGTTTGTTAGCACTCATGCCAAATTTTTGGAAGATGATTATGTGAATAATTTAACCCTAGCAGTAGAGTTGTCTTGGCTGAAATGAATGAACCTGTAATTGAACAACCAATGGTTGAAACTAGGGATGATGTGGCTGTATTGGATACACCACAAGATACTACTCATGAGATGTCTAGTACACAGTTGCCTCGTCGTAGCGGGAGGAATGTTAGGCCACCTATAAGATTCATAGGTCTTGGAGAGACTTATGAGGCTATCTCAGAGGAGGCTGAAACTGATCCTTACACTTATGAAGAAGCAATGAATGATATAGATGCACATCATTGGGTCTAAGCTATGAAATCAAAATTAGATTCTATGTATTCCAATCAAGTTTGGGATCTTGTAAAGGCGCCTAACGGCATTAAACCTGTTCGTTGCAAATGGGTTTACAAGAGGAAGAGAGGGATAGATGGAAAGGTTGAAACCTTTAAAGCAAGGCTAGTGGCAAAAGGGTATACTCAAAAAGAAGGTATTGATTATGAGAAAACCTTTTCACCAGTAGCAATGCTTAAATCTATCAGAATTCTCTTATCCATTGCTGCTCATTATGATTATGAGATTTGGCAAATGGATGTCAAAACTGCATTTCTTAATGGCAATCTTGAAGAGGAAATCTATATGAAGCAACCAGAAGGTTTCATAGCAAAGAACCAAGAGCATATGGTATGCAAGTTGAATAGGTCCATTTATGGACTTAAGCAAGCATCTAGGTCATGGAACATCAGATTTGATCAAGCAATCAAATCATTTGCTTTTGGTCAAAATCTTGATGAACCATGTGTATACAAAAGACATCAAGACAAAGTAGTAATGTTCCTAGTGCTTTATGTTGATGATATTCTACTCATTGGAAATGATGTAGGGGTCATGTCATCAGTAAAGGTTTGGTTGGCAAGCCAATTTGATATGAAGGACTTGGGCGAGGCTAACTTTATTCTAGGGATCAAGCTTTGGCGAGATCGTAAGAATAAGATGTTAGGCTTATCACAAGCTGGATATATAGATAAGGTTCTAGAACTGTTTAGTATGCAAAACTCCAAGAAATGATTACTTCCTTTCAGACATGGGGTTCCTCTGTCTGATGACCAAAGGGCTAAGACTCAAGAGGAAGAAGATATGATGAGACAAGTTCCTTATGCTTCTGCAGTAGGAAGTCTTATGTATGCCATGCTTTGTACTAGACCAGATATCTGTTTTTCAGTTGGCATGGTCAGCTGATATCAATCAAATCCAGGACCACAATATTGGCAAGCTGTAAAGCATATTCTCAAGTATTTATGGAGAACGAGAGATTATATGCTTGTTTACCGTTGTGAGGATTTGATTCCCATTGGCTATACAGATTCAGACTTTCAATCAGATCTAGATTTCAGAAAGTCTACGTCAGGATGTGTATTCACCTTGGGAGGTGGAGCCATAAGTTGGAGGAGTGTTAAGCAATCTTGTATTGCGGACTCCACCATAGAAGCTGAATATGTTGCTGCTTGTGAGGTGGCAAAGGAAGCTGTTTGGCTCAAGAAATTCCTTTCTGATCTTGGTGTAGTGAGAATGGAGCAAGTTCCTATCACATTGTTTTGTGACAATAGTGGAGCGGTTGCACAATCCAAAGATCCAAGGAATCATAAGAAAGGAAAGCACATTGAGAGAAAGTACCACATCATTCGAGACATTGTTGCTCGTGGAGATGTGGTGGTAGCAAAGATTGAAAGTGCAAATAATCTAGCAGATCCCTTTACCAAAGTCTTGCCACAAAGGACCTTCGAGTCACATTTGGAGGGAATGGGAGTTAGATTAGTGCACAATAGTCTTTAGGGCAAGTGGGAGATTGTTAGGATATGTGCCCTTAAATCCTATTGTATGATGCTATGTATGATATTATGTATGACATTATGTGAGAAATGATGTATGACTTAATATTGTGTTTAATAAAGTTGTTTTATTCTTATCTAAAATGATGGTAATATGAATATTCGGACATTATCAAATAGTCCATGAGATGCATAATATGTGATTTATGTGATTTAGTCACAGAAGATATAGATCACAAGTTCTTTGTAAACTCAGAATTTTGCTTCGTAGTCGGTGATGAAATTGGGCATTTCATTTGCGAAGACTACAACATATTAACTACGATGATTTGTCTTGATCATGGAAGTGGTGACTTCTAGTTAAATTGTTGATATGTTTTAAGAGTTAAGACATATTGAACTGGACCGCTATGAGATTTATTATTCTCCTAACGACTGTCAATTGAATAATAAATCTCACGACTTATATTCACATGAACTCTTAATCCTGAGAGAATAATGGACCTGATCATGAAATGTAGGTTGCTTTGATATATCAGGAGTGAGATCTAAAGTAACGGTCAAAACCTCAGTATGTTGGGCAGCCACATTTAGTGTTAATGGAACATATATTCTCAAGATGGAATTCATAGTCTCTTAACGGAGATATAAAATATTCCCTTGAGATAAGTTTAATAGGTACAGTTATTCCGAGAGTTAAGCCTAACCACTTTAGTAAGACTAAAGTATATATTTATGAAATTGGATTTTATAATATATGTGGTGAATAACTCAAAAGGATTAAACTTGGTACTCAAGGATTAAGATGTAGTAATTTACAAAGTGGCAGTCTATATTCATGACTTTGTATTACTACGAATATTTTATGAAGGGGTTGCATGTATAATAAAGTCTTGGGATATAATTTATTAATGAGGCCTAGAGTGCAATTATATTTATATAGTGATATTAAATATAATTAATGGTAACTTTGGACTTGTCAAGATTTGATAAAAAAGCCCAAGGCCCATTGGAGCTAGTATCTTATTTGTTCCCTTTTGGTCCCACTCCAAACCACACACTAAAGCCCAATTGGGAAGGCCCAAAAGGCTAGCCCAATTAGATAATCAGTTATGTGGAGAGAAACATACAGAATTTTATATAGAATAAAATGGTTTGTATGTTTAATGAATAATTAGAATACGATATAAGGAAGAGAGACACTCTTTCATATTCTCTCTAGAAAACATAGAACTGATTGAGAGACCATACATCTTGGGCATCAAGTGGAATTGGAGTGAAGATTGAAAGTGTTCCTGAGTATTTCTTCATTCGGTTTTGAATTTCACCGCATCAAGGTACACTCTCTTGTTCTTATATTCTGAAACCTACATAGTGCATGTTATCAATTGCGAATGAAGTAGATCCGTTTATTTTCCGTTGCGTATGTTTTGTATGCGATGCAAACATGATGATTTCCTTACATGTTAAATTGATCTTTAAGGCTATAGCATCAATAGATTTTAGTTTTGATATCAATCTCTGTCTATCATTTTCGTATGATGGTTGTTAATTCATGCAAAACCGTTGAAAACTGCCTTAGAAGAATTTCTGGAAATTCGAGTTTTACGAGTTTTGATCGATCGAAATTTACTTTCGATCGATCGAGTAAAACAGAGACCAATCTTTTTGGAACGATTGATATTCGATTGCTAGTCGATCGATCGAATTTTCTTTTCGATCGATCGAGAGGCGATCGAGTATCAATCGAACAAGACAGAAGGTCAAGTTCGAATTGTTTAATTTTTTCGACCGATCGAGGGGCACATTCGATCGATCGAAAGAAGGAAAATCTGAATTTTTCTAAGTGTTTTCAAACTTAAAAGTGCAAGGCAATGTATAATTAGTTTATGCATGTTTAAAAGATAAAAACCTTTAATTTAAAATACCTAGTAGGAGAGAGATACATGGGTTGGATCTCACGGCCTCCATTATCGGTTCATATTAGTGTGAGCTAAGCACCTCGTCTTGGCGTATATGCCTCGCGATCCCAAAGGAGGGTGTTTACTTCATAGTACTACAAGATTGAACTTACCCGTTTAAAGTAGTGTAGACAAGCACCTCGTCTTGGCGTATATGCCTCGCGATCCCAAAGGAGGGTGTTTTGTTCTATGGTACTACAATTTTAAACTCTTCTGACTAGAGGAGTAATTGCTGGGCAAGATCTTTTAATTCCTTGCTAGATTTTTCGACGATCGGGACGAAGTCTAGGCGATCTTGTGACTAGGGCAATATTCCTCTGAGCTGGAGGAGGAAAGTCCTAATCCTGCAACTGATGATTGGACCAATCTTAGAGCTTACAATCCTCAGGGCTTGCTACAAGGGCTACTCAGCATCTAGAGCATCAGATTGGTAACCATCATAATCCCACGGGGGCTTGTAGTTACAATTATGCTCCCTAAGTGTAGTATACTGATTACAGAAACCACAATAAACAAGTGGCTCATATTCAGGCTTTTGCTTGATGAACCTTCTTGGATCATGGTTTCCTTGCCTTTGGAGATTGGGGAGGGAGGCTATGTATGGCCTGGTAGTGAAAATTGAAATCCTTCCTGTGTTTCCTACAAGATGATAATTTTCCTATAGGTTTCAGATGGTGTCAAGGATTTCGTTATTGGCATGATTTCTCCAACAATCTGCAAGAGCATAGGGATCTCTGTAGGATAGGTGGGAGTCACCTTTGAACCAGGGGCCATGGTGGGAGTACCCATTGATGAGTACTAAATGTCTTGAGGGTTGGACAATCATCCAATTGTCTCTTTCCCATTGTGGGAGTGTGCTCCAGCATCTAATAGACACAAAAGGACTTGCGACCTGTTCAACCGTCTTCTTTATGATTTGGGGAAATTGGCTGACTTGGTTATGGCTTGTTAACTTAATTTCTTTGATAAAGCCATATTCAAACATTCTGGAGAGCCAGTAAGGTCCCATCTCATTTTCTTCATCTGGACCATCTTTATAATTGATAAGAAGACTTGGGAAAGGATGTTCCTTTTCATAAACTCTGAGGCTGCATCCAAAGTATTCTTCCCAAGTTGCGTAAGCAAAGATACCCCTCGTATCATCTGAATTATCAGGGTTTGGATAAGGGGTTGTGACCAATATCTTGAAATGTTAGAACCATTGGTCAATTGATTCAAACATAACCTTGCTTCCTAAAATACTAGTTTGTATTTCAGTAGGTAAGTTGGCAACTGCACTTCTTAGCAAAGCTTGAGTCTTAAGACTTAGCCTAGCATAATCAATGCCTATTATAACAGTCTTATCCTTTGAATGGATTTCCTCTTTGCCAGAGAGTAGACTGGTGATATGACTGGTGATGGTTTCATTTCTGGCCTTAAGGTTTACTAGGTGGATTTCTAGTGCTTTGAGGGTTCTTTGGAAAAGGCCATGATGTTTTATGGTGTAGGCTGAGTGGAGGTTATCAAAGATAGTTTTTATGGGGGAGGGTAAATCTGTATACACTTCATCATTGAATTGTAACTCCTTGGATAAAACTTCCTGCAAAATAACAGCCATGTCACCACTGGAAAATGTCACCTCAACTAGGACAGATTCCTGAAGGGATGTTGATCCTTTTTGGTTTCCCTTAGAGGATGTACCTTCATACCTTACAAAAGACTGTCTTGCTGGAAGCCTTTTGTCTTGAGGGTAGTCTTGCTTAGGAGCTTTCCCCTTATTCCTCTTCTCTGCCGAAGAAGTCATCTTCCACTTACTAGTGGTACTATAAGATATTTGCTTCTTTTCCTGTTTGTGGTTGTCTGAACAAGCAAAATAGTTTCCTATTAACTGGAAACTATGATGATTTTTGGGACTGAATAGGGCCAAAGGGATCATCGACTGGATTAGGAATGATGGAAACATTATGGTCAGGGTTCTTTGTTTGGTTGATACTATTTTTGGCACAAATGAGGTTAAGAGTCTTGGAGACAGAGACTTCCTGGAGGGTACTGATGTCTATAGGTTCCGGGCTCCTAAGAAACTTAAACTTAACTGGCTGTCCAAGGGGATGGGTAGTGATTCCTTCATATCCATGATGAAAGGATACAACAGACACATGAAAGGGTTTCCTAGGATGACCCTATCTGTCATATTCTTAACTAAGACAAATGTGGTTTTGAAGCATGTGTTGTCTTGGCACACATGCCCCTTTGGGATTTTGAATTTAATCTGCATCTTACCACCACTTGCGGATGTCAATCTCTCCTTAGTCTTTCTAAAGTACTTGGAGGGAATGATCCTTCTTGAATGCAGTTGAGATCAGCATCCTGAATCTATCAAGGCTATAACCTCCAATTCAAAATCTTTGCTAATGAAGATCCTGACTTTGGAGTGCCATTTCCGGAAGATAATTGTACTGATGGTTTCTAAGAACTTCTGACTGGGTTATTCTTCTTGAACCATATCTGCTGTGGGGTTAACTGTTTCTTCTTCATCATCTGAAGGGTTCTGAAATGAGGGTCCTTCCTCATTACCTTGATGAGAAGTACTTTCCAAAATTTTAACTCTTTGATCAAGGAGAGTGTTATCAACCTTAGGAATGGTTAGTTCTTGCTTAAGGGTTCTAACCTCTGACTGGTCTCCTTAATTTCCTTTTGAAGGTTGTTGACTGTAACTTCCTTCTTAGACTTCGAAAACCTATCATAGATTTTCTCTAGGTCTACCTTGGGTTCACGAATCCTTGGTTCGGGTTTACTAGTTTTCCTAACTAAGGTCGCAAGGAATGCACTGAGTTTCTGGGCTTTAAGTACTAGGTCATCGATCTGTTCTATGAGATCTAAGACTAGTTCTTCCTGCTTACTAAGCACACTAATTTTTTTGCTAAGAACATTGATAGTCTTGTTCCTACAACAACTATCTTTACAAGCGAAATCAATGCCTGGGCCACTAGAGGAATCTGAGTCTCTAGAGGGTTCTGAAGATGATGACTGGTTTAACTGTTGGATCTCATTGTCACTAGAACTACTAGTTGACTCACTTTCTATGTGATCAAGTCCTAGGAGTTTAAAGATCTCATCTTTGCTGGTTTGGTCACTAACTAAAGTGTTAATAAGGGTTTTGGCCTTGGATCTACACTCTTTGCTGAAATGACCTCTTTCACCACAATTGAAGCATTTTCCTGATGCTTTTGTGAATTTCTCATATTTACCTATAGATTTGGATCTAGAGGGTTTTCCTTTTTTATAGAATTCATCCTTGAAGTTTTTATACTTCTGTTTTCTATAATACTTGGAGGCTGTTCTTTTCCTATGGAACTTTTCGGGGGATTCTTTCCCTCTGAACTTAGACTTTCTTTTAGAGGGGGCTATGAGAGGTAAGCCATACTGTGTACAGAAGTTTCCTACTTCGTACTTGGCTTTGCTCTTACTAGCTTGGCTTTGGATTTTGAAATCTCTGCACATCTTCATTCCTTCGCTGTGGATTGTGCTAAAGATGTCACCATATGTTTGGTTATCATAATCTATGACACCTAAGGGGTTGCAAAGGGTTTCTTTCACCTTTTCACCAAATAACCTGGGTAAGCCATTAATGAACTTCTCCTTCCAAAATGGAGAGTTACAATCACTCTTATGCATGACACTGGTGGTGAACACATCTTCGTACCACCTATTGTCTCCTAAGGTTCGACATCTAAGGTTACTCAACTGATCGTAAATTCTAGATGTGATGTTGCTAGGTTTTCATACGAAGTGTTTTATGATCGTATAGATCAGGGTATTGACTCCATCATGAATACCTCTTCCTAAGCGTTCATCAAAGATGGGGAGACCTTCCTCTTCTTTTTGGACAGCTTTCTTAATATTTTCCTTGGATTCTTCTGTTAGGCAATTGTTCCACCATTGCAGAAGTTTCCCTATGAATCCTAAGGCTATGAGTTCTATGACTTCTTTATGGGGCCGTCCTTCGTCAAGGTAGTTATTGGCTACCATGGCTATATGCTAGATCTTGTTTAGGATTTCATGTTCTGATAAACCATCTATATTCCACTCATAGAGTTTACCAGAAGATACTGAGAATTGGTTACTAACATTCCTTTCCTCGAACTAGAGGTCAGGGGGTGTTGGTCTAGGATACCAATTCTTGGTTAAACTAGTTTGGGTTGGGTGATGAAGCCTTTTCACCTCTAATCCTCAAAACTGGCTTTCTATACGTTCTATCTCCTTTTCATTTTCTGAGGAGGTTCTGCTAGAATTGCTAGATGCTGTGTGGATATCTAAGACATTAAGCTGAGTGGCTTTATTGGGTGAAGGGGTGACTAGTTCCTTCTTCACTAGTTCCTCAAGCTTCTGGTTGACAATTTCTAAGGCTGTAACGTCCTTAGACCTAAGGCTGGTATGCCTAGTTGTGGATAGTTTCACTAAGGGCTTTTCTAGGGTTTGGTCGGGTTTACTAGGGTTTCCTGGCTGGAGGATAACCTTGTTTTCTATCTTTTCTTCTACCCTGTCAAGCTGTTTTCCTATAACATCAAAACACTGGTTGGTGTAGTTGTTCTGTTCAATCACCTTCTTCATAAGTTTCTCCTCCTCTGAAGGAATCCTGAAAGGAGTACCTAGGATATCTTGTCCTTTGTACTTAAAGGTGATGACTGCCTGGGGTGGATGACTAGACCGGACAACTTCCTTAGTGTCTTCCTTGGTCCAGTTGGTTTTGGTAATGACACAAGACTTTTTGTGCCATTTAAAATGGTTCTCGAAATATTCAAAGAAAGGGACATTACTGGATATCTCTTTCATGAATTCCTGCCATTTCTCTAGAACTTCTTTCTTTTGGTCTAGAGTATGGTTGGCTCTATAGGCTTCTCTTTTGACACTATTTCTTTTAGAATTAAACTCTTTTCCTAGGGCTACTAGGTCTGGGGTGAAGTCTTTCTTCATGACCATTATCTCATGGTTAATTGGGGGTTCCTGATCATCATATTGGTATGGGTCCTCCATATCAGTCTTGGATGGGGATGGTGTCTTACGACTGTTGTCGTCATCCTGATTGACAACTGAGTCCTGTTTAGTATTGTAGCAAGGGGTACTAACCTAGGATTTGGTCTTAACTCCTTGGAGCTCTACATCTAAGTCTCTTCTAGATCTCGGACAAGATGTAAGGGGTCTAGAGGAGCTAGCTGTTGGGGTTTATGCCCTAAAATTCAATTTATTGACATGTCATTAATGATTAAATTGTTTAATTATATGAGACTATTTATTAATGAACTAATGGGACATCATCTTAGTCCATGAGATGCATAGTATGTGATTTATGTGATTTAGTCATAGAAGATATAAATCACAAGTTCTTTGTAAACTCGGAATTTTAGTTCGTAGTCAGTGATGAAATTGGGCATTTCATCTACGAAGACTATAACATATCAACTAAGATGATTTGTCTTAATCATGGAAGTAGAAACTTTTAGTTGGTATGTTGATATGTTTTAAGAGTTAAGACATATTGAACTGGACCACTGTGAACATTATTATTCTCCTAATGACTGTCAAATGAATAATAAATCTCACGACTTCTATTTACATCAACTCTAAATTCTGAGAGAATAATGGACTTGATCATAAGGTGTAGGTTGCTTTGATATATCAGGAGTGAGATCTATAAGTTACGATTAAAATCTCAGTATGTTAGGCAGCCGCATTTAGTGTTGATTGAACATATATTCTCAAGATGGAATTCATAATCTCTTAACGGAGATATAAAATATTCCATTGAGATAAGTTTAATGGGTTTAATTATTCAGAGTGTTGGGCCTAACCACTTTAGTAAGGAGTTACTAAGGTATATATTTATGAAATTGAATTTCATAAATATATTATGAATAACATAAAGGATTAAACCGGATACTTAATGATTAAGATGTAGTAATTTTCAAAGTGACAGTCAACTTTTATGACTTTGTATTACTACGAATATTTTAATGAAAGGGTTGCATGTATAATAAAGTCTTGAGATATAATTTATTAATAAGGCCTAGAGTGCAATTATATTCTTATAGTGGTATTAAATATAATTAATGATAACTTTGAACTTGTCAAGAGTTGACAGAAAAGTCCAAGGCCCATTGGAGCTAGAGTCTTATTTATTCCCTTTTGGTCCCACTCCAAGCCACACACTAAAGCCCAATTGGAAAGGCCCAACAGGCCAGCTCAATTAGATAATCAGTTAGTTATAAAGGGAAAAACATACAGAATTTTATTTTAAGAAGGAGAGACATCATTGTGAAATAGTGTGTATGTGTGAGTGAACCCACTCAATTATTCTCCCTTGGAAACTGATTGAGAGACCACAGTTCTCAGGCGTAAAGTGGAATTGGAGTGAAGATTAAAAGTGTTCCCAAGTACTTCTGATATTTTGTTTTGAATTTCACCGCACCAAGGTACGCTATCTTGTTCTTAAATTCTAAAATTTACTTAGTGCATGTTATCAATCATGAATGAAATATATCTACGTTTGATGCTTCCGCTATGTGTTTTGTATGAGATGCAAAACCAAATTTTCCAACACTAACTTGGGATGCAGATCTATCTCTGAGGAGAATAGGTGGCTGCCTACAGTGTAGGTGAGATTGGCGGAGATCTATTGGGGATCTAAGCCTATACTCTTCTAAGGATGTTCTAAACCTAGACTGGTCAAAGCTAAGCCTAACAGTACCATCTGCTAGCTGCTGGACAAAGTCTAAGTCTGGGTTCTGGTCTGGATTTTGGATCTGTAGAGGGTAATTTTCATTCTCTAGAGTCTAACTTGAAGGAAAATCAATCTCGGACCATTTCAGGGTTCTGGGTACCTGAATCTTGGCATTAACATTGGTTTGAATGAGGAGTGTTTCTCCCGTTTTCTTTTTGTCAAGGGCTCCAACGTTTAGGTTGGTTCTACAACACTTGTAATAAATTCGGTATATCAAGGCTATCTTGCTGGCTCCCTGCACCATGAAGGTTCCATGAGTCTTGATATTGAGGGTGAGCGCCTTCATGATATGCGGGTCATAAAGGTAAACTGTAAAATTTGGGAAACAGTCAAAATGGACCGGTCCACTAGTCAGACTGGTTTGTATGGTTCCTAAGAGACTGTCATCGAACCTGATATGACGGGTATCTCTAAGGGCTAGAAGGATTGAACTGTTCAACCTTTGTCTGATGAGAGGTTTAACTCCTACCTGGACTAATCCTATATGTAGGAATTTATGTCCTTGTTTTTTATGAGCTACTATGGTTGCTGGACTAAGTAAGTAGCATGTCTCATATTCCTTATTTATCCCATAAACCTGTTCTATGGTTTTGACATGGTAATCTGTCCTGAAATCCATTTCAGGGACCATAAAGACCTATAGATTTCTTTTGTGGGAATCTTAGGGAGGTTCCATTCTCCTAATTTTAGATTAATGTCTGATAACTCATACTTTTCTCAATTAACAATTCCAGCATCTTGTGGAATTTCAGGGATGGATGATGATCTATTGGCTATACTGGAGGTTGAGTTACTTCTAAACAATCTATTCATCATTTTGATCAACTGCTTAAAATAATCAATTAAAACCTAATTACCTTTATCTCCAAATAATTGGATCTAACCTTAGATCTGTAACAGGGTGTTCAACGAGACTATTGCCTTTACATGCACACTACAACCTCTGATTGCCTCACTCCTAAATGCCTAAACGCCTCACTCCGACTAAACGGCAACACGGCGACCAAGGATACAGGGGACTTATTGGGCTATACAACAGCACTGATCGGGGCTTACTTGTCTCAATAGGACACATCTGCAACAAATTTTGGGGCTAAACACAGAAATAAGAAGAAGCAGATAACTGGGAGATAACTGGTTAGCATAAACAGATAACACAGAATGATAAGTAGAATGAAAGAATAGCTCTTAAACCCAACGATATAGATCGAAGAAGATCACGAAATAATAACAAATGAAGAAATAAATGAATGGGAATGGAAGGGTTATCAAGAAATAAATTGAAAAAATAATATGAATATCTGGATTCAACATAATTAATTAACTGAAATTATTGAAATGTTGATACTGAAAATAATGCAATAACTTTGATAACTATGGCGGTATAACCGGCCAACTTATGCTTTTGATAAAATATAACTTACAATAACTGATCGGCCAACTTGGCTCTGACACCAAAAGGGGGGTAGGTTACAATGACTGATTGGCCAAAAGTAAGGGAATGAAGATGTGCAGAAACATTTGTAAAGGAATGGAGATTATCAAGGATAATTTTTATGGAGGAGGGTAAGTCTGTATACACTCCATCATTGAATTGTCATTTCTTGGATAAAACTTCCTGCAAAATAACAGCGATGTCACTACTGGAATATGTCACCTCTGCTGGGACAAATTCCTGAAGGGATGTCGATCTTCTTTGGTTTCCCTTAGAGGATGCACCTTCATACCTTACAAAAGACTGTCCTGTTGGAAGCCTTTTGTCTTGAGGATAGCCCTGTATGGGTGTTTTCCCCTCGTTCCTTTTCTCTGCTGAAGAAGTCATCTTCCACTTACTAGTGGTACTGTGAGATATTTGCTTCTTTTCCAGTTTGTGGTTATCTGAACAAGCAAAATAGTTTCCTATTTTGCTTGGGTTGGGTTCAAGTTACACCTATGGGTTGGGTTGGATTGGGTTGGGTCCCATCTCATTTTCCTCATCTGGACCATCTTCCTATGGGTTGGGTTCAAGTTACACCAAGTGTAACTCTAAACAATGTTGCACCACCCAATAAATTGTTATAGAATTCATATTTTGAAAATCCCACCGTCGAATTACATGTTCTATATGTTCTTAATAGTCATGCCAATTTTCATGTTAATTGGATATTATTTACCGTTTGATCCATAATCTCATCTTTTATGCATTATTTTAAATTACAAAAACTTGAATTTAAAAAATTAACCGATGAGATGACTATTAATTTTTGATCACCTTGAAATTTTGCAAGAATGGAGAATATACGATGATAATGTAATCTAACGGTAGATTTGTCAAAATTTGCCTCCAATTAAAAAATATTGACTGGTGTAACATTGCTTATGACCCAAGTCAACTTCAATGATTTCCAAGCACCAAACAACAATAAAGAACTCTAAAGGACTCCATGTATGTTCTAGATTTAATCTCCTCTCATGGAATTTAACAATTGGAGAGGGACAACGCAGAGAGAACAAATGGGATTTAGGTTGTTGAAGCCTGAATCTCATGGGTTAGAACAATATATGAGAGAGATATAAGGGATGGGTACAGTAGAGGATGCAAATAACTAATTTGTCTTAAATTTGCAAAACTTGCTCAATTAAGTTATTGCCAAGTGTTTGTTGAGATTATTGTTCCAACAGCTTTTCGAGAAACACCTATGAAAGGTGTCCAGTTACAGGTACTAAATGGCACTAACGCAGAGTCTCTATACACAAAAGGTCTCATACAAAGTTACAGAATATAAACGATGGACAATCAGTAAACGTTTCCAAAAGGCTAGATTGCATCCTCCCCTTCTTCGTGAGGCCATTTGCTTGAGAGTTTGCTACACGTTATATGTGGTGCAGATGAACCACCCATTCCCTGCTGAGGAGCATCCTGTAATCAGAAATTATGGGAAACAATTATGGAGCCAAGTTCCCAGCAGAAGTTAGACATGTAAGAACAAAAGTGGAATCAGCATTAGCATTTAAAAATTTAATACCCATGTTCCAAGCAGTAATTAAACCCTATCTAACATCCCATAATTCAGCCTTATTATTAAGCAGTCTCAATGTGACAAGAAAAACCTACCACCCATTTTCCGAAGTGATCACGTATAACACTCCCCCGCTTGCGATACTGGGGTTCCCTATTGAGTTTCCATCAGTGTTTAGTGATGCAAAAGGAAAAAGAGGGGTTGCCATGCAATATATTTCACACATTTAGATGTTTTAATTTTTTATGGAGATATGATGTGGAAGAACTCTGAAGAAAGATTTAATGTTTTGTGGAGAAGATGGTTAAGAGAATCCAAAGGAGGAGCAAAAATTATCTTATTTTGAGCAAGCCATAATTGCCAGATGCCTTGTGCAAAAATAAAAAGCCACGGGATTGAGGAGGGGTTAGAGAGTTTGTGTTTAGTGAGGTTAACCCCTAGTCATGCTTGAAGATCCAAAGAGAAAAATTCAAGAGAACTAGTTTTAGGAAGAGACAACCAAAATTCTTTAGCCCATGGGCAATGGCAAATGATATTTGAAGTTGTTTCAAGAGAAAGACACCGTGGGCAAGAGTTAGGAAAGCCCAGAATGATGCCAGATAAATAAGATTTTGTGGGGGCGGTTGAGAAAGCATTTCAATACGAAAATTCTTATCTTTGGGGGACATGCAGTTTTTCAAATCCAATTCCATTAAGCTGCATTTGATTCCACTTCCTCACAGAAAAAAAAAATTTTTAGCTTGCTTAGCTGTGCAATGTCCTGTGGGGCCGGGCCATAAGAGTTTATCAGGATTTATTGGAAAAAAAGGAATTGGATGTCCAAATGTGTGTTCTTGTAAGTCCAAAGGTAAGTGCATAGTTATAGTTTAGAAGTTCCATCTACCAGAGGAGAAAATGGAGTCAATAGACCGGTCTTCTTCACCTTGAGGTAGAGGGCCTTCAATTTTATCTCTTATAAGTCCATTTGGAAGCCAATGATCTGTCCAAAATTTGGCATGTAGGCCATTATCAATCTGCTATCTCAATTCCCGAAATAACCAATTTTTTCCAGATATAGGAAATAAGGATTGCAACTTATTCTATATTTTTTAGAGTGATCTGCCATCATATCATTTGCAAGAGGATGTGCGTAGGTAATGATCTAAATTTAATTTAATTTGTATCATAATTAATTGCATTAAATCATGATCTTTGATGATATGAGTTGATTAACATGTTTATGCACGTAAAAGTATGACCATGCATATTAAGATTAAATTTTAATTTATGTAATTTCATATGATGAGCATATTTAATTTACTACAATTCATAACATGATTAGAATAGCACATAACATGATATGACTATTAGTTTCATAAAGACCAAAATAAAGCATTGTATTTTTATTTTTTTAAGATTATATCTAGGACCAAAATAATGTAATTTTTTTATTTCTAGGATTTTATTTAGGATCAAAGCCATGCAATTTTTCTTGTTTTATCATTCCAATTATTTAATTTCAAAATTAATCAACAAAGAGGTACTCATGAAGGTTTACTTTTTTTTTTTTTTTTCTTGTAAAATAAGTGACGACTCTATTTTAAAACTGTCCATTTATGCGCTAACACATATCTAGGTGAGTAATCACTACACACACAAGAACAATTTTACCCATTTTAGTTTTTAGTTTTTTTTTTTTTTCCCTTTTGTTTTGATATGTCATGTTATGCTATAATTTTTTTTTAATGTGATGATGACGTGCATAGTTCACGTGCCATTTTCCTACTACTATTTTCTGATCAATTTCATCTGGTTGGTTATCCCATTGAAGGACATCATCTACCAAATGAAACCTGTCCGAAATAAAGGGGAGATAATACTTGACTTTTCCTTGGAAATTACACAATTTGATTTTATCAAAATTGATGGTGTAGATAAGGCATGAGCCAAGTCACTGTCTTGAGATAAATCGTGCCTTCTACGGTATATCTGATGTAGTTAGACAAAATATTTCTGCACATTGTCCCCAGGATATAACAGCCTAGCCACCTTTGCTGATTATCCTTGCGATCTTACACTACTTGTAGGATGTAAGCTCTCTATAGTACTTTCTTTTTCCAAAAAATTTAGTAAAAGAAAAAATATTTTTGTTAATAGTAAGAAGCAATAGATGTAAGTTTTTAGAACAATAATAAAAATTGTTTTTGAAAGTCCATAGCTTTGTAATTCAAAATAATGTGTATCTTGACAATTTTAATTCTTTCCATATATATAGAGCCAAACATGTAACTTGTCCTTAGCTAAAGAATCAAAGGGTTTGATATCAATTAAATGGTGATAAAATTATTGAAATCAATATATATTATCAATATCTTTCTTTCTTTCTTTCTATATATATATATATAATATAAATTGGACATCAACTATTGTCTTTGCCAAAATCTTAATCTGTACGTTGGGAACAAAGAAAAGGTCATAATGCTATGAAATTAATGCCCCATAGATAACGTTGTTGAACATTATTACAATATCTTTTTGAAATTTTCTGAATATATATTACAAAAAAGTACTAGCTGTTTTGACCACTTTCTATTAAACTACATAGTAAATACTTGTGTGTATATGGTAACTTATTATAACATAAAATAATTCAGCAATAGCTGTACAATTAAGTGCTGAAAAATCTTCCATATATGATGTTACTATGTCATACTAAAATAAGAACGTTTGAATATAAAAAGTTTAGAATGGAAAGTATATATTTGTAAAAAAAAAAAAAAAACCCAAATATGCTAACAATGATGGTGTTAATATCATGTTAATGTTCAAAGATTTCCTAATTAAGAACCACTGACAATAGCTATTCAAATTCTAAATTATATTTGAATTTCAAAATTTAGCAATCAACGTATCTGTCATTAAGGGATAATTAATTCCCTCAATTCACATAAATGAGTATTGAAATAAATATGATTTTTGAATAAAAATATCCAACAATCCCCCACTTATTTTTATAAAAAATAAATAGGTAAATATATATATATATATATATATATATATAAGAAAATTTTTTTGGGTCAATTAGAACATAATGCATAATGAGAGTGCCAATGGCTTGAACCCTCATTTAGTGTTTCAACAACATTGTTCCAAAGTTAATAGTGAGCTATGTCTTGAACTATAACTTTTTGTATAGAAACAAAACATTACATCACACACATAATATTCCAGTACTCTACTACGAGCTCCTAAGCTAGCACATTATGGCCTTATGCTTAATCCCGATATCCATGAGCTATTTAGAGAACTAGCCCCATTCTCAAAGGAAGTGGCCTCACTTCCATGCTCACTTAGGTGTGGCTGTCAAGGATGTTCTTGTAACTCTAACATCCCACTCATAAGAGCTATAATCCACATTAAGAGTTTTTTAATAAATAAAAACTCATCCTATATAACGTCACAATGTACATGCACGCACACCATAGGGAAGGACAAGAGTATTATTACTCATACATAGGTTTAGTGCATGTTAATCAAACTAATTTTTATCAGTTTTTCCCTTTGAACTTAGTTCTTAGAATCTCCAGTCCCTAGGTAGGGTATCCTCATAGATAGTTTATTATTCTTTGGGCTTAAGTCCCATCCGCCTCGATGCTATCCAGATCTTTTCTCTAGCTAGAGCTTTAGTTAATGGATCCGCAATATTATCATTTGTACTAATATAATCAACATTTATGGTACCATTGTTTATGTATGATCTCACAAAACTGTGTTTTTTTTTAATAGATCTGGATTTACCATTATAGTATTTATTGCTCACTCTACCAATAGTGGCAGTACTATCACAATGAATTAAGACGGGTGAAATAGGTTTCTCCGACATGGGAATTTCAAATAATAAATCACGTAACCAACTTGCTTCTTCACAAGCTGAAGATAAGGCAATTAATTCTACCTCCATGGTGGATTTAGCAATAATCTGTTGTTTTTAGATTTCCAACATATTGCTCCACCTCCTAATGTAAATACATAGCATGTGGTACACAAAGAATCACCTGATAAGGTGTTCCAACTAGCATCACTATATCCTTCAACAACAGCAGGATATCTTTGATATAGCAAACTATAGTGCGGTTCTTCTTAAGTATCTCATTAATTGAGTCATGGCATTCCAATGCTCAAAATTAGGTTTGCTAGTAAATCTTGCTAAAACTCCTACGGCATAAGCAATATCAGGCCTAGTACAATAAGTAGCATATCTAAAACTACCAATAATACTAGCACATTCCTTTTGATAGTAAATATCATTTTCATCTTTAGTAGGAAATAGATGCACATTAGAATCAAAAGGTATACTTGCAGGTTTGCAATCATAGTAATTATATTTTTTTCAAAACTTTTTCTATATAATGAGATTGATCTACAAATATGCCATTTGAAGTTTTAGAAATTTTCATGCCAAGAATCACATTAGCTTCTCCTAAATCTTTCATATCAAGGTTATTTTTAAGAAGCATTTTGGCAGCATTTATAATTGTAGACACTCAATTTTGCACTCATAATTTAATCTTGGAAGATGGCTGGAATGACCGTTCCTATACCCAAAATTTAGAGTTGCATTACATGCATTAATTCGTTCATTACATATCATAAAAATGATTTGGAGATTCTAACGATCGCAACGGTATGTCCGATTTTTAAATCAAACCGTCGGATTGAAAGATATCACATGATCAAGTTTGCACGGTCTGCATGCATTTTGTTTGGGTAGAACCGACCACGCATGATTAATTTAAATGAATCCTGATTGGTTAGACAATTAAAATTAATTAAATAATTTGTGATTGGTTGTTAGTTAGTGTTAAAAATAGACTTGCTTGCATGAGAACAAAGTAGATAATTCAGATAACAAAGAAATTGTGAATAATCAAGACTTTTTAGAATATTTAACTACAAGATAATTATCACTTTAAAGACCTGAATATCTGGAAAAATGGATCAATTTTTAGAATACGGATTAACAATGCGCTTAAGTGCAATTCCTAGCTCAAAAATCCTCAAAAGGGAGTCCAAATTGGACCAAAACTCAAACGCGAACTCGGCACCCAAGAGGGCCATTTGGCACTCTTAGAGTGCCTATTGGCCCAAAGTTGTGGCTCGGCTTGGGGAATCCCTGATTAAGATAAACCTTACCTTTTTCCATTTTTTAGAGATAAGGACGCGTCCCAATTCATATCTAATCTCATTGAAGCATCCTAACCTCTATAAACAGAGTAAACAAATCAGAATTAGGGGCTCTTCTCTTCGGACTTTTCAATTCCCCTTACGTTAAAGACATTCTGGAGGCTTTTGCTTTAGGAACTTCTTTTTTGTAAGTAAAGTATTTTAGACTTCAAAGAGGTGAACAAACTTTTTTGAATTCTAAAATATTCTTTCATTAGAAGAGCACACTCATGCAAGAGGTATTCGGTTTTTCTTCTTTCTTTTCTTCTTCCATTAATTTTTTGTTATTGTTTGATGAATGAATATGTTTAGCATGTTTTATTATGTTTTTTTTTTTCTTGATATATAATTACCATGCTTACATATTTTGCTAGAATTTTTTTTAACATGTTCTTAGGTGATTGTTTATTGTAATTCTTTTTCTTAAGTTTCAAATTTGCGAATGACTATCAAAGATTATTTTAAAAACTCAAACTAATCTGTATTTTCATTAAATACAGATCTGGTTTTTTAATTCGAAAACTGATCTGTATTTTTTAGATCTAATTTTTTAATAGACTCAAAACTGATTTGTATTTTCATTGAATACAAATTTGATTTTTTTTTTTAATTCAAAAACTGATCAGTATTTTTCAGATCTGATTTTTTTAAAGACTCAAAACTGATATGTATTTTCATTAAATACAAATCTGATATTTTTAATTCAAAAAATGATCTATATTTTCAAATCTAATTTTTTTAAAGGGTCAAAACTAATCTGTATTTTTTTTAAATACAGATATGATTTTTTTAAAACTCAAAAACTAATTTGTATTTTTCAGATCTAATTTTTTTTAAAGACACAAAACTGATCTGTATTTTCATTAAATACAGATCTGATTTTTTTTTAAACTCAAAATTGATCTGTAATTTCATTAAATACAGATTTGATTTTTTGCTAAAAAGTTTTCTTTCTTATAAAATTGCAAATTTTGAAATTGAAAAGAAAGGATTGAAAGTTAGGTTGAAGTTTTTTTCAATATGTGATGCATGCATAATAAATTCATCTCATGAATGTGAAACCTCTTTCAAAAAGTCCCTTTTTTATTTCTAAAGACAAATCTGATTTTTCTTTTGCAAATCTAAAATTATTTTTTACTACTTTTCAAAACAGCATAGTAAAAGATAAAATATTTTTGTAAATAGTAAGAAGCAATAGATGGTAAGTGTTTAGAACAATAGTAAAAATTGTTTTTGAAAGTCTGTAGCTTTGTAATTCAAGATAATGTGTATCTTGAAACTTTTATTTCTTTCCATATATATAGAGTTGGATATGTAACTTGTTCTTAACCAAAGAATCAAAAGGGTTTGATATCAATTAAATGGTCATGTTTCTCAAAAAAAAAAAAAATTTTAAATGGTCATAAAGTTATTGAAATCAATATATATTATCAATAGCTTTCTTTCTTTCTTTCTATATATAATATATTATAATATAATATAAACCGTAGATCAAATATTTTCTTTGCCAAAATCTCAATCTATACGTTGGAAACAAAGAAAAGGTCATAATGCTATGAAGTTAATGCCTCATAGATACCACCGGGCGTGTTGGTCAACTGGTAAGGGGTTGTCCTAGCTTAACCAAGGTCTCATGTTCGAGCCTTGGGTATGCAGCTGTGTTAAAACTCGGTTGGGAGAGCTTTGCCGCCCTTGTGGTCCTACCCGGCTTGAATCCGGATTTAGTCGGAGCCCCTGTGGTTCCGGATACCGGGTGGTTTACCAAAAAAAAAATGCCTCATAGATAACGTGATATTGGAAAGCTTATGAGATGTAGATTTAGTCATGTAGTATGTTTTCAAAACTAACTAAATTATTTCATGACAAAAAAACTTATAATGTTTTAGGTATATAAAAATATGGTTTGATTTTTTTTTTTTTTTTTTTTTATCTTAAAACCACACAAACAATGACTATGAAATTTAAAAGCATGTTTTTTATTTCATTATTTGGGACAAAATGGGCAAATGCGCTTTTCGTGCAAAAAAAGTGGCATTTTGCCCCCTTTCCCAAACTAATTAGGGAAATACCTCTCTTTCGTAACTTGATTTTCTAAAAATCGAGTAAAAAAAAAAAAAAATTCTAGAGCCCTATAGTGGTGTTTTAAGGAGCCTATAGTGGCGTTTTAAGAACCTATAATGGCGTTTTGGAACTCGAGCTCCATGAACTCGAGTTATAGACAAATTTATTTCAATTTTTTTTTACCTATAACTCGAGTTCATGGAGCTTGAGTTTTAAAACGCCACTATAGGTCCTTAAAACGTCTCTATAAACTCCTTAAAAACGCTACTATAGGGCTTAACTCGATTTTGAGAAAATCGAGTTTCAAAAGAGGGGTATTTCCCTAATTAGTTTGGAAAAAGGGGCAAAATACTGGATTGTTTTTTTAAAAAGGGCATAGACCAATTTTGTCCCATTATTTTCAATATAAATAAATTTTATAGTCTAAAGCCAATTCGACACAACTAGAGAGTCTCAAGAAACAAATTATGTTTAGTTCAAGAAAATAATCATTGAATCCACAAAAGAGAAATCTAGAGTTCACCAAGAAAAAGTCTTTGAAAATTTTATTATTAAATGAAATTTTGAATTGCCTTGGATGCTATAATACATATAAATAGGAAAAGAAATCCTCGGGAGGCTAGGAAATCCGGCCAAAATGGGCATTTGCCCATTTCGCCCAAAAGATGTAACAAAATGCCTCTATTCTGAAACTATTTAGGAAAATACCTCTGTTTTGAAACTCGATTTTTTGAAACTTGAGTTTCAATGTAAAACTCAATTTGATGAAAATCGAGTTATTTGGAAAAATTCACATGGAACTTGAGTTCATGGAGTTCCATAATTTTATTTTATTTTTTAAGTTTGATTGCCTATAACTCGATTTTCTAAAAATCAAGTTTCAATGTAAAACTCAATTTTTAGAAAATTGAGTTTCAAAATAGGGGTATTTTGTTAGATAGTTTCATAACAGGGGCATTTTTGCTACATCTTTTGGGCGAAAGGGGTAGAAGCCCATTTTTGCCTAGGAAATCCACCCAAAATAAGTTATAAGGTGATTAGGAGACCCTAAAAAACCTTAATTCACAGTAAGCACAAAATTAAGAAAACTGCAGAAAAGGCAACTTGGGAAAATTACACACTCAAATCATAAGAACTCTAAGAGATGTCCAAAAACGTACCCGATCTTATTCTAGTTTTAAAGTTATAAAATAAAAAAGAATGACATAAATAATAATGAAAAATTAATTAAACAAAAGAATTTAATCGAAAAGCGAAGCAGGTCATGGTCGTGAGACGTTGAGATTTGATCCTTGAGATAATTTACTTTAGGTCACCAAGTTTCATGCAATTTTGTTGTTTATTCCATTGATTATTGCTGGTACTTTCTTGCTTTCTGGATTTCTTGTGTGTTAATTTCTAATGGTCACTTTTTTTATAAAAAAAGTTGAATTTTCTATGATTATAACATTTTTTTTAGAATCATTATGATTATAATGTTTTTTGACTGAAAAAAGGGATAAAATGGGCTTTTGCCCTTTTCATGTAAACAATCTAGCATTTTGCTCCCTTTCTCAAATTAATTAAGGAAATGCCCCTCTTTTGAGAATTGATTTTCTCAAAATTGAGTTAAGCTCTATAGTGAAGTTTTTAAGGAGCCTATAGTGACGTTTTAAGGACCTATAGTGGCGTTTTTGAATTCGAGCTCCAAGAACTCGAGTTATAAGTAAAAAAAATAAAAAAATAACTTATAACTCGAGTTTATGGAGCTCGAGTTTTAAAATGCCACTATAGGCCCTTAAAACGTCATTATAGGATCCTTAAAACGCCACTATAAGGCTCCAATTTTTTTTTTTTTAAAAAACTCAATTTTGAGAATATAGAGATTCAAAAGAGGGGGATTTCTCTAATTAGTTTGAGAAGGGAGGCAAAATGCTGGATTGTTTGTCCCTGAAAAAAGGTAGAATTATGATTATAACATTGAATGTGAGATTATAATATTTTCCAAATTTAAGATATGCTTATCAACATTTATTTCTTAAATTTAAAACATATCTTAAATTTGTCAACATTATAAATCCCAACATTTCTTAAATTTGGCAACATTATAATTCCACATTTAATGTTAACACAACTTAGATATGTTCGACAATTTTTTATTAAATTTGGCAACATAATAAATCATCATTCAAATTAACACAACTTAAGATATAATATTTCTATTGCAAACCATATTCAAAGAATCTTTTTTTTTTTTTTTTGAGAAAGAAAATTAATGTCACAAATTTTTGATTATAACATTGAACGTGGGATTATATTTGGTCCTATAAAATGATACATATGTAAAACACCAATGTACCCATCAGACACAGCGTTCAAGAATACAATATGAGTTTTTTCAGTAGAATTGTATTGTTGTTAATGTTACTTATTTTATCTATGACTAGTTTTGATAGCGTTGGAGGATTTAGCTTTTTAAGGCACAAAGTATTTATAAAGATCTTCAATGACTTAGGGCCGGGCTTGGATCTTGTCGCTCATTGTAAATCTGACGATAATGATATTGGTGCCCACTTAATCAAGTATCCAGATGGCGTCTTGCCATTCCACTTTCGACCAAATGCTAAGGGCACTACCCTATTCTACTGTAAATTTTATTGGTCAAATGTGTCCCTTTGGTTTGATATCTACGTATTTGATAGAGACCATCCTCAATGCAGTAACTGCTATTGGAAGATTAGGCCTGCTGGTCCATGTAAGTTAGATTACGCCAGCAACGAATATGATATTTGCTATCCATGGAACAAAGAGTCACTTTAACATTCGAAATCTCCCACCATATGATGCTTACTTATTAAATAATAATTGCCTTATTTGTTACAATTACAAAAGGAACTTTCCAAAATAATATGTTTGTCCAAATCAAAAAAAAAAAAATAATAATAATAATAATAATATGTTTGTCAAATTATTTTTTGTGTCAAATTTTTTTGTTTTTACCGCGCATGTTAAATTTCGTATAAATTAGATGTTAATTACTATTGTCAAAATTTACATTCAATAAAAAAATATTGTGTAGAGTTGTAGTTATTGGCTACAACCAAGTTTGTAGCCAACATTTTTCCGTTAAATAAAGGGTCAACACTAAATTTGTACTCTTTGATGTACTTGTAATTTGTAAATCTTAAAGCAAAAAGTTGCTAATCTCTATTTTCTTTTGTTAAATTAAGAGTTTATACATTATTTATCAAATTTTAATAAAAAAACTATTAGTTGACCATAGATGTTTTGGATCAATGGTAAAACACAATCATCTTGGAGCGACTAATATGGATCGAAATGTTTTTTCTAGTTACTTAAAGTCTTATAACTCAATTAATTGGCATATCCTTGTATTTTCATGACATCTAAGATTGAAATCCCTCTCCCCATTGTAATTATAAAATATAAAAAGAAAATTAATAATAATAAATTAATAATAAAGCTTCAGCAGTATCTCCAAATTGTAGCCATCATAAGGATCCTGGGAGTCTTGGAACAATGGGTCATTTGGATTGGAATTAGCTGAAGCTTCTAAAGAGACAGGGAAACCATTTTCTTCTGGCTCAATTGTTCTGACTGGAGGAGGGAATTCCTTAGCCTGTGACTGATGTTTGGATCAATCTTAGAGCTTGCAATCCACATAACTAGGAGATGGCTAATCTATATTGGGAGCATCTGATGGGTACCTATCATAATCCCATAGGGGATTGTAGTTACAATTTGTTGACACCCCATTTTGCAACCCGCATTTAACCTCACAGGAGGGTAAAAGGGTAATTTCACCTTGAAAATATACATCTTGATTTTGGTCATTAGATCCTTAATCTCATTTCACCAAAATGATCTTGATGTTGTAACGATCAAATTGACTGGTCATATGCCCTAATCAGACCATCAGATTGAAAGTTATCATTAAATCAAGTTTTAATGGCCGAGATGCACTATCACAAATTGAGTCCGACTATATGTGATTATGAATAATTGATTCCAATTGGTTATAATTATAATCAATTTGAGATTAATGATGTGTCATAATTTGATTAGTTAAGACTACATTTTATGGTGAGGTTGCATACACCTAATTAATTAGATAATTAAACATTAATTATTCAATGAGTAATTTGTGCAATTATCTTTTAATTAGGGTAAATTTGGAACCAATTAAGTCTGAAATGGGAGTGATTGGAGCCATTTAATGCTAATTGGGAGCTAATTTGGGACATATTAATATTAATTGTGTTGAAACCATTTTCTAACAAATGACCTCTGCTCACCATTTCATCAATATCTCTCAGAATATTTTGAATTTGTGAATGAGGTTAATTTTCCCAGAAATTAGACATCCGGGGCTTCAATTTGAGCACAAGAACGAGCCAATTCCGATCAGAATTGAGTCAGATATGATTTTTCGAAGTTGGCTCTACAAGCTGTTACAGCATCTACGGGAGAACTGAATTTGGCTTGCTCCTCACTCCCACCAATCTTTCCATTTAATGCACTAGATTTTCTCAAAGGCTAAAATGAGGTCTAGGTTCATGATTCTTTGTCAACCCTCATTAAATGGCCTTCCATTCACATTTCCTCTACCACTACTATATAAACCCCTCCTCTCATTCATTCAAGGACACAAAAAAACCCCCTCTCTTCCCTTCTCTTGAGTTCTAGTGAAGTTGAGTAGTCTTGTCATATCTTGGTCTTCCTGAGACTCAAGGTATTGAGTGATACTCACTCTTCTTCTTCTAACTCTTCTTTCCCTTCACCCTTAGGACCTCTACCAAGAGTCTCCTCCTCCACCATATGGATCTTGCATGAATGTATAATTTCTTTACCTAACTTGTTTTTTGTGTTGCCATGATGAGAATTTAGGATTAAAGCATGATAGTAACTATTTAAATTCTCTTGAATATATTTGAATGTTCTTAAATGTTCTTATATGTTATTCACATGTTCTTGGTTGTTCTTTACATGTTCATGCATAAACACTAGTTTAGATCTTAAACTCACATAAAAAAAATATGAAAAACATGTTTGTTTAATAATTCTTTCAAATCCTTGAATCTAGGTTATCACCATTCACACACATTCACTATAATTTATTTTTCAATCCAAATGAAAGGCTTAATAAATTGAATTAGGGTTTATCACATGCACACACTTTAAATTCAAATTTATTGATTGACATATTGGGTGATATGACATGAATGTTGGCCACCATAGTCTAGAAGACCGGTTTCACCGGGCAAGGTGGGTGCTTAACACCTTCCCACCTTGTAACATATCCTTCGAACTTAGATCAAGGGTTGGTAGATCAAATGCTTATCCTTGTAATTTTCAATTTCTAAATTGTAACTAGGAAATAAAGCTATGTACTTTATCTTAGATTGTATATAGGATCAAAGCCATGTAACTTTCCTATGATCAATGTAAATTCAATTTCAAATTAATAAAATGAGGAACTTTTCAATTATGGTTGTTTATTTTTCCAATAATTAAATAAGTGGCGACTCCATTGTAAAACCCTTAATCTAAAGGGGAAAATATAACTAGTTGAATCTCCATTTTGAGAGGTAATAACACAACTCCACCCATTCACGTGGGTTTGGCCCAATATTGTTATAAAAAAAGGGGGCCGGGGACGCGGTCTCTCACACAATTATGTTCTCGAAGAGTAGTATACTGATTGAAGAAACCACAATATACTAGTGGTTCATATTCAGGCTTTCTCTTAATGAATTTCCAGGGGTTATGGTTTCCTTGCCTCTGTATATTGAGGATGGAGGCGAAATATGGCCTGGTGGTGAATACTGAGATTCTTCCTGTGCTTCCTACGAAATGATAATTCTTATATAAGTCTCAGATTGTGTCAAGAATCTCATTACTTGCATGGTTCCTCCAACAGTCTGTAAGAGCATATGGGTTTCTGTAGGACAGGTGGGAATCTCCTTCAAACCAGGGGCCCTGATGAGAGTACCCATTGATGAGGACCAGGTGTCTTGAGGGTTGTACAATCATCCAATTGTCTCTTTCCCATTGTGGGAGTGTGCTCCAGCACCTAAAAGACACAAAGGGAAAAGCAACCTACTCAACTACTCTCTTTATGATTTGGGGAAACTGGCTGACTTGGTTATGGCTTGTTAACTTTATTTCCTTGATAAAGCCATATTCAAACATTCTGGGGAGCCAGTAAGGTCCCATCTCATTTTCCTAGTCTGGACCATCTTCATAATTGATAAGGAGGCTTGGGAAAGGATGTTCTTTCTCATAGACTCTGAGACTACACCCAAAGTGCTCTTCCTAGGTTGCTTGTCCAAATATGTCCTCCGTATCATCCGAATTCTCCGGGTTTGGATAAGGGGTTGTGACTAATACTTTGAAATGCTTGAACCATTGGTCAATAGATTCAAACATTACCTTGCTTCCTAAAATACTGGTTTGTATTTCAGCAGGCAAGTTGGCAACTGCACTTCTTATTGAGGCTTGGGTCTTAAGATTTAACCTGGCATAATCAGTGCCCATTGTAACAGTCTGATCCTTTTAATGGATTTCCTCTTTTCTAGAGAGTAGACTGGTGATATGACTAGTGATGGCTTCATTTCTTGCCTCAAGGTTTACTAGGTGGATTTCTAGTGCTTTGAGGGTTCTTTGGAAAAGGTCATGGTGTTTTATGGTGTAGGTTGAGTAGAGATTATCAAGGGTAATTTTTATGGAGGAAGGTAAGTCTGTATACACTCCATCATTGAATTGTAATTCCTTGGATAAAACTTCCTGCAAAATAACAGCCATGTCATTACTGGAATATGTCACCTCAACTGGGAAAAATTCCTGAAGGGATGTTGATCCTCCTTGGTTTCCCTTAGAGGATGCACCTTCATGCCTTACAAAAGACTGTCCTGCTGGAAGCCTTTTGTCTTGAGGATAGTCTTGTATGGGTGCTTTCCCCTTGTTCCTCTTCTCTGCTAAAGAAGTCATCTTCCACTTACTAGTGGTACTGTAAGATATTTGCTTCTTTTCCTATTTGTGGTTATCTAAACAAGCAAAATAGTTTCCTATTAACTGGATACTTGGTGGGATATTTTCAAAAACAGGGAATGTAATGAAACAAATATTTTTATGCAATATGCATGAGTTGAAATATGATGATTTTTGGGACTGAATGGGGTCAGAAGAATCATCAACTGAATATGGGATGATGATTGAAACAGATAAGTCAGGGTTCTTTGCCTGCCTGGTACTGTTTTTTGGATAATTGTTTTTGGCACTGATAAGGTTAAGGGTCTTGGAGACAGAGACTTCCTGGAGACTGCTGATATCTCTGGGTTCTGGGCTCCTGAAAAACTTAAACTTAACTAGCTGGCCAAAGGGATGGGTAGTGATACCTTCACTATCCGTGATGAAAGGATACAACAGACACATAAACGGGTTTCTTAAGATGACCCTATTTGTCATATTTTTAACTAGGACAAATGTAGTTTTGAAACATGTGTTGCCCTGGCACACATGCGCTTTTGGGATCTTGAATTCAATCTGCATTTTACCACCACTTGCAGATGTCAATCTCTCCCTAGTCTTCCTGAAGTACTTGGAGGGAATGATTCCTTCTTGAATGCAGTTGAGATCGGCTCCTGAGTCTATCAAGGCTATAACCTCAAATTCAAAATTTTTGTTAATGACAATCCTAACTTTGGAGTGCTATTTCTGGAAGTTAATCCTACTAATGGTTTCTAAGAACTTCTGACTGGGTTTTTCATCCTGTACAATATCTGTTGTGGGGTTAACTGTTTCTTGTTCTTCATCTGAAGGGTTCTGAAATGAGGGTCCTTCCTCATTGCCTTGATGAGAAGTGTTTTCTAGGTTCTTAACTCTTTGATCAAGGAGAGTGTAATCAATCCTAAGAATGGTTAGTTCTTGCTTAAGGTTTCTAAACTTGGACTTGGTCTCCTTGATTTCCTTTTGAAGGTCGTTGACTGTAACTTCATTCTTAGACTTTGAAAACCTTTCATAGATTTTCTTTAGGTCTACCTTGGGTTCACGGAACCTTGGTTCGGGTTTACTGGTTTCCCTAATTAAGGTTGCATGAAACGCACTAAGCTTCTGGGCTTTAACTACTGGGTCTTCGATCTGTTCTATGAGATCTAAGAGTAGTTCTTCTTGCTTGCTAAGCACACTAATTTGTTTGCTAAGAACATTGATAGTCTTGTTCCTAAACTAACTATCTTTACAAGCTAAATCAATGCCTAGGCCACTAAAGGATTCTGAGTCTCTAGAGGGTTCAGAAGATGATGATTGGTTTAACTGGTGGATCTCATGGTCACTAGAACTATTGGTTGACTCACTTTCTATATGATCAAGTAATAGGAGTTTAAAGATCTCATCTTTACTGGTTTGGTTGCTAACTAAAGTGTTGATTAGGGATTTGCCTTAGATCTACACTCTTTGTTGAAATGACCTCTCTTACCACAATTGAAGCATTTTCCTGATGCCTTTATGGGTTTCTCATATTTGCTTGTGGACTTAGACCTGGATGGCTTTCCTTTCTTATAGAAATCATTATCCTTGAAGTATCTGTACTTCTGTTTTCTATAATACTTTGAAGTTGTTCTTTTCCTATGGAACTTTTTAGGGGATTATTTCCCTCTGAACTTTGGATTTTTTCTTGGAGGGGACTATGGAAGGTAAGTCGTACTGTGTACAGAAGATTCCTACTTTGTACTTGGCTTTGATCTTACGAGCTTGGCTTTGGATCTTGAAATCTCTTCACATCTTCATTCCTTAACTGCGGATTGTGCTAAAGATGTCACTATAGGTTAGGTTATCATAATCTATGACACCTAAGGGGTTACGAAGGGTTTCTTTCACCTTTCCACCAAATAACCTGGGTAATCCATTGATGAACTTCTCCTTCCAAAATGGAGAGTTACAATCATTTCTATGCATGACTCTGGTGGTAAACACATCTTCGTACCACTTGTAATCTCCTAGGGTTTGACATCTAAGGTTACTCAACTGGTCGTAAATCCTAGATGTGATGTTGCTAGGATTTCCTACGAAGTGTTTTATGATCGTATAGATTAGGGTATTAACTCCATCAGGAATACCTCTTCCTAAGCGTTCGTCAAAGATGGGGAGACTTTTCTCATCTTTTTGGATAGCTTTCTTAATATCTTCTTTAGATTCTTCTGTTAGGCAGTTGTTCCACCATTGCAAAAGTTTTCCTGTGAATCCTAAGGCAATGAGCTCTATGACTTCTTTGTGGGGACGTCCTTCGTCAAGGTAGTTGTTGGCTACCATGGCTATGTGCTGGATCTTGTTTAGGCTTTCCTATTCTGATAAGCCATCTATGTTCCACTCATAGAGTTTATCAGAAGATACAGAGAATTGGTTACTAACATTCCTTTCCTCATACTGGAGGTCAGGGGGTGTTGGTTTAGGATACTATTTCTTGGTTAAGCTGGTTGAGGTTGGGTGGTGAAGCCTTTTCACCTCTAAACCTCGAAACTGGTTTTCTACATGTTCTATCTCCTTTCATTTTCTGAGGAGGTTCTGCTAGAACTGCTAGATGTTGTGTGGATATCTAAGACATTAAGCTGAGTGGCTTTGCTAGGTGAAGGGGTGACTGGTTCCTTTTTCACTAGTTCCTCAAGCTTCTGGTTGACAATTTCTAAGGTTGTAACTTCCTTAGACCTAAGGCTGGTATGCCTAGTTTTGAGTAGTTTCACTAAGGGCTTTTCTAGGGTTTGGTTGGGTTTACTAGGGTTTCCCGGCTGAAGGATAACCTTGTTTTCCATTTTTTCTTCTACCCTATCAAGCTGTTTTCCTATTACACCTAAACACTGGTTGGTGTAATTGTTCTGCTTAATCACCTTTTTAACAAGTTTCTCTTCTCCTGAAGGAATCCTGAAAGGGGTAGCTAAAACATCCTTTCATTTGTACTTAAAGGTAATAGCATCCTCGGGTGGGTGACTAGACCTAACGACTTCCTTAGTTTCTTCTTTGGTCCAGTTGGTTTTAGTGATGACACAAGACATTTTGTGCCACTCAAAATGGTTCTCAAAGTATTCAAAGAAAGGGTCGTCGCTGGATATCTCTTTCATGAATTCTTGCCATTTCTCTAGAACTTCTTTCTTTTGGTCTAGATTGTGGTTTGTTCTATAGGCTTCTCTTTTGACTCTGTTTCTTTCAGAATCAAACTCTTTTCCTAGGGCTACTAGGTCTGGGGTGAAGTCTTTCTTCATGACCATTATCTCATAGTCAATTGGGGGTTCCTAATCATCGTACTGGTATGGGTCCTCCATATCAGTCTTGGATGAGGATGGTGTCTTATGACTATTGTCGTTATCCTAATTGACAACTGAGTCCTGTTTGGCTGTGTAGCAAGGGGTACTAACCTGGGATCTGGTCTTTACTCCTTGAAGCTCTACAATTAGGTCTCGTCTAGATCTTGGATAAGGTGCAAGGGGTTTAGAGGAGCTAGCTTGGGATGTAGGTCTATCTCTGAGGAGAATAGGTGGCTGCCTACTGGGTGTGTGAGGTTAGCAGAGATCTATTGGGGATCTAGGCCTATACTCATCTAAGGGTATTCTAAACCTAGACTGGTCAAAGCTAAGCTTAACAGTACCATCTGCTAGCTACTGGACAAATTCTAAGTCTAGATTCTGGTCTGGGTTTTGGATTTGTAGAGGGTAATTTTCATTCTCCAGAGTCCAACTTAAAGGAAAATCAACCTCGGACCATTTCAGGGTTCTGGGTACCTGAATCTTGGCATTAACATTGGTCTAAATGAGGAGTGTTTCTCCCATTTTCTTTTTGTCAAGGGCTCTAACGTTCAAGTTGGTTCTACAGCACTTGTAATAAATTCGGTATATCAAGGCTATTTGGCTAGCTCCCTGCACCATGAGGGTTCCATGAGTCTTGATATTGAGGGTGAGTGCCTTCATGATATACGAGTCATAAAGGTAAACTGTGAAATTTGGGAAACAATCAAAATGGACTAGTCCACTGCTCAGACTGGTTTGTATGGTTCCTAAGAGACTGTCATCGAACCTGATATGACAGGTATCTCTAAGGGCTAGAAGGATTGAACTGTTCAACCTTTGTCTGATGAGAGGTTTGACTCCTACCTGGACTAATCCTATATGTAGGAATTTATGTCCTTGTTTCTTATGAGCTACTATGGTTGCTGGACTGAGCAAGTAGCATGTCTCATATTCCTTGTTTATCCCATAAACCTGTTCTATGGTTTTGACATGGTAATCTGTCCTGAAAGCCATTTTTAGGGATCATGAAGACCTATAGATTTCTTTTGTGGGAATCTTAGGGAGGTCCCATTCTCCTAATTTTAGATCTATGTCTGATAACTCATATTCTTCTGAATTGACAATTCCAGCATCTTGTGGAATATCAGGGATGGATGATGATCTACTGGCTATACTGGAGGTTGAGTTACTTCTAAACAATCTATTCATCATTTTGATCAACTGCTTAAAATAATCAATTAAAACCTAATTACCTTTATCTCCAAATAATTGGATCTAACCTTAGATCTGTAACAGGGTGTTCAACGAGACTATTACCTTCACATGCACACTACAACCTCTGATTGCCTCACTCCTAAATGCCTAAACGCCTCACTCCGACTAAACGGCAACACGGCGACCAAGGATACAAGGGACTTCTTGGGCTATACAACAGCACTGATCGGGGCTTACTTGTCTCAATAGGACACATCTGTAACAAATTTTGGGCCTAAGCACAGAAATAAGAAGAAGCAGATAACTGGGAGATAACTAGTTAGCATAAACAGATAACACAGAATGATAAGTAGAATGAAAGAATAGCTCTTAAACCCAACGATATAGATAGAAGAAGATCACGAAGTAATAACAAATGAAGAAATAAATGAATGGGAATGGAAGGGTTATCAAGAAATAAATTCAAAAAATAATATGAATATCTGGATTCAACATAAATTAATTAACTGAAATTAATGAAATGTTGATACTGAAAATAATGCAATAACTTTGATAACTATGGTGGTATAACCGGCCAACTTATGCTTTTGATAAAATATAACTTACAATAACTGATCGGCCAACTTGTCTCTGATACCAAAAGGGGGGTAAGTTACAATGACTGATTGGCCAAAAGTAAGGGAATGAAGATGTGCAGAAACATTTGTAAAGGAATGGAGATTATCAAGGATAATTTTTATGGAGGAGGGTAAGTCTGTATACACTCCATCATTGAATTGTCATTTCTTGGATAAAACTTCCTGCAAAATAACAGCGATGTCACTGCTGGAATATGTCACCTCTACTGGGACAAATTCCTGAAGGGATGTCGATCTTCTTTGGTTTCCCTTAGAGGATGCACCTTCATACCTTACAAAAGACTGTCCTGCTGGAAGCCTTTTGTCTTGAGGATAGCCCTGTATGGGTGTTTTCCCCTCGTTCCTTTTCTCTGCTGAAGAAGTCATCTTCCACTTACTAGTGGTACTGTGAGATATTTGCTTATTTTCCAGTTTGTGGTTATCTGAAAAACCTATTTTGCTTGGGTTGGGTTCAAGTTACACCTATGGGTTGGGTTGGATTGGGTTGGGTCCCATCTCATTTTCCTCATCTGGACCATCTTCCTATGGGTTGGGTTCAAGTTACACCAAGTGTAACTCTAAACAATGTTGCACCACGCAATAAATTGTTATAGAATTCATATTTTGAAAATCCCACCGGCGAATTATATGTTCTATATGTTCTTAATAGTCATGCCAATTTTCATGTTAATTGGATATTATTTACCGTTTGATCCATAATCCCATCTTTTATGCATTATTTTAAATTACAAAAACTTGAATTTAAAAAATTAACCGATGAGATGACTATTAATTTTTGATCACCTTGAAATTTTGCAAGAATGGAGAATATACGATGATAATGTAATCTAACGGTAGATTTGTCAAAATTTGCCTCCAATTAAAAAATATTGACTGGTGTAACATTGCTTATGACCCAAGTCAACTTCAATGATTTCCAAGCACCAAACAACAATAAAGAACTCTAAAGGACTCCATGTATGTTCTAGATTTAATCTCCTCTCATGGAATTTAACAATTGGAGAGGGACAACGCAGAGAGAACAAATGGGATTTAGGTTGTTGAAGCCTGAATCTCATGGGTTAGAACAATATATGAGAGAGATATAAGGGATGGGTACAGTAGAGGATGCAAATAACTAATTTGTCTTAAATTTGCAAAACTTGCTCAATTAAGTTATTGCCAAGTGTTTGTTGAGATTGTTGTTCCAACAGCTTTTCGAGAAACACCTATGAAAGGTGTCCAGTTACAGGTACTAAATGGCACTAACGCAGAGTCTCTATACACAAAAGGTCTCATACAAAGTTACAGAATATAAACGATGGACAATCAGTAAACGTTTCCAAAAGGCTAGATTGCATCCTCCCCTTCTTCGTGAGGCCATTTGCTTGAGAGTTTGCTACACGTTATATGTGGTGCAGATGAACCACCCATTCCCTGCTGAGGAGCATCCTGTA
This sequence comes from Lithocarpus polystachyus, assembly GCA_033629205.1. NCBI lineage: Eukaryota > Viridiplantae > Streptophyta > Magnoliopsida > Fagales > Fagaceae > Lithocarpus > Lithocarpus polystachyus. The sequence continues at coordinate 24,035,816 of CM066166.1, read as the reverse complement.
ATCAGAAATTATGGGAAACAATTATGGAGCCAAGTTCCCAGCAGAAGTTAGACATGTAAGAACAAAAGTGGAATCAGCATTAGCATTTAAAAATTTAATACCCATGTTCCAAGCAGTAATTAAACCCTATCTAACATCCCATAATTCAGCCTTATTATTAAAAGCAGTCTCAATGTGACAAGAAAAACGTACCACCCATTTTCCGAAGTGATCACGTATAACACTCCCCCGCTTGCGATACTAGGGTTCCCTATTGAGTTTCCATCAGTGTTTAGTGATGCAAAAGGAAAAAGAGGGGTTGCCATGCAATATATTTCACACATTTAGATGTTTTAATTTTTTCTGGAGATATGATGTGGAAGAACTCTGAAGAAAGATTTAATGTTTTGTGGAGAAGATGGTTAAGAGAATCCAAAGGAGGAGCAAAAATTATCTTATTTTGAGCAAGCCATAATTGCCAGATGCCTTGTGCAAAAATAAAAAGCCACGGGATTGAGGAGGGGTTAGAGAGTTTGTGTTTAGTGAGGTTAACCCCTAGTCATGCTTGAAGATCCAAAGAGAAAAATTCAAGAGAACTAGTTTTAGGAAGAGACAACCAAAATTCTTTAGCCCATGGGCAATGGCAAATGATATTTGAAGTTGTTTCAAGAGAAAGACACCGTGGGCAAGAGTTTGGAAAGCCCAGAATGATGCCAGATAAATAAGATTTTGTGGGGGACGGTTGAGAAAGCATTTCAATACGAAAATTCTTATCTTTGGGGGACATGCAGTTTTTCAAATCCAATTCCATTAAGCTGCATTTGATTCCACTTCCTCACAGAAAAAAAAAAAAAAATTTTAGCTTGCTTAGCTGTGCAATGTCCTGTGGGGCCGGGCCATAAGAGTTTATCAGGATTTATTGGAAAAAAAGGAATTGGATGTCCAAATGTGTGTTCTTGTAAGTCCAAAGGTAAGTGCATAGTTATAGTTTAGAAGTTCCATCTACCAGAGCAGAAAATGGAGTCAATAGACCGGTCTTCTTCACCTTGAGGTAGAGGGCCTTCAATTTTATCTCTTATAAGTCCATTTGGAAGCCAATGATCTGTCCAAAATTTGGCATGTAGGCCATTATCAATCTGCTATCTCAATTCCCGAAATAACCAATTTTTTCCAGATATAGGAAATAAGGATTGCAACTTATTCTATATTTTTTAGAGTGATCTGCCATCATATCATTTGCAAGAGGATGTGCGTAGGTAATGATCTAAATTTAATTTAATTTGTATCATAATTAATTGCATTAAATCATGATCTTTGATGATATGAGTTGATTAACATGTTTATGCACGTAAAAGTATGACCATGCATATTAAGATTAAATTTAAATTTATGTAATTTCATATGATGAGCATATTTAATTTACTACAATTCATAACATGATTAGAATAGCACATAACATGATATGACTATTAGTTTCATAAAGACCAAAATAAAGCATTGTATTTTTATTTTTTTAAGATTATATCTAGGACCAAAATAATGTAATTTTTTTATTTCTAGGATTTTATTTAGGATCAAAGCCATGCAATTTTTCTTGTTTTATCTTTCCAATTATTTAATTTCAAAATTAATCAACAAAGAGGTACTCATGAAGGTTTACTTTTTTTTTTCTTGTAAAATAAGTGACGACTCTATTTTAAAACTGTCCATTTATGCGCTAACACATATCTAGGTGAGTAATCACTACACACACAAGAACAATTTTACTCATTTTAGTTTTTAGTTTTTTTTTTTCCCTTTTGTTTTGATATGTCATGTTATGCTATAATTTTTTTTTAATGTGATGATGACGTGCATAGTTCACGTGTCTTTTTCCTACTACTATTTTCTGATCAATTTCATCTGGTTGGTTATCCCATTGAAGGACATCATCTACCAAATGAAACCTGTCCGAAATAAAGGGGAGATAATACTTGACTTTTCCTTGGAAAGTACACAATTTGATTTTATCAAAATTGATGGTGTAGATAAGGCATGAGCCAAGTCACTGTCTTGAGATAAATCGTGCCTTCTACGGTATATCTGATGTAGTTAGACAAAATATTTATGCACATTGTCCCCAGGATATAACAGCCTAGCCACCTTTGCTGATTATTCTTGCGATCTTACACTACTTGTAGGATATAAGCTCTCTATAGTACTTTCTTTTTCCAAAAAATTTAGTAAAAGAAAAAATATTTTTGTTAATAGTAAGAAGCAATAGATGTAAGTTTTTAGAACAATAATAAAAATTGTTTTTGAAAGTCCAAAGCTTTGTAATTCAAAATAATGTGTATCTTGACACTTTTAATTCTTTCCATATATATAGAGCCAAACATGTAACTTGTCCTTAGCTAAAGAATCAAAGGGTTTGATATCAATTAAATGGTGATAAAGTTATTGAAATCAATATATATTATCAATATCTTTCTTTCTTTCTTTCTATATATATATATATAATATAAATTGGACATCAACTATTGTCTTTGCCAAAATCTTAACTGTACGTTGGGAACAAAGAAAAGGTCATAATGCTATGAAATTAATGCCCCATAGATAACGTTGTTGAACATTATTACAATATCTTTTTGAAATTTTTTGAATATATATTACAAAAAATTACTAGCTGTTTTGACCACTTTCTATTAAACTACATAGTAAATACTTGTGTGTATATGGTAACTTATTATAACATAAAATAATTCAGCAATAGCTGTACAATTAAGTGCTGAAAAATCTTCCATATATGATGTTACTATGTCATACTAAAATAAGAACGTTTGAATATAAAAAGTTTAGAATGGAAAGTATATATTCGTAAAAAAAAAAAAAAAAAAAACCCAAATATGCTAACAATGATGGTGTTAATATCATGTTAATGTTCAAAGATTTCCTAATTAAGAACCATTGACAATAGCTATTCAAATTCTAAATTATATTTGAATTTCAAAATTTAGCAATCAACGTATCTGTCATTAAGGGATAATTAATTCCCTCAATTCACATAAATGAGTATTGAAATAAATATGATTTTTGTATAAAAATATCCAACAATCCCCCACTTATTTTTATAAAAAATAAATAGGTAAATATATGTATATATATATATATAAGAAAATTTTTTTGGGTCAATTAGAACATAATGCATAATGAGAGTGCCAATGGCTTGAACCCTCATTTAGTGTTTCAACAACATTGTTCCAAAGTTAATAGTGAGCTATGTCTTGAACTATAACTTTTTGTATAGAAACAAAACATTACATCACACACATAATATTCTAGTACTCTACTACGAGCTCCTAAGCTAGCACATTATGGCCTTATGCTTAATCCCAGTATCCATGAGCTATTTAGAGAACTAGCCCCATTCTCAAAGGAAGTGGCCTCACTTCCATGCTCACTTAGGTGTGGCTGTCAAGGATGTTCTTGTAACTCTAACATCCCACTCATAAGAGCTATAATCCACATTAAGAGTTTTTTAATAAATAAAAACTCATCCTATATAACGTCACAATATACATGCACGCACACCATAGGGAAGGACAAGAGTATTATTACTCATACATAGGTTTAGTGCATGTTAATCAAACTAATTTTTATCAGTTTTTCCCTTTGAACCTAGTTCTTAGAATCTCCAGTCCCTAGGTAGGGTATCCTCATAGATAGTTTATTCTTCTTTGGGCTTAAGTCCCATCCGCCTCGATGCTATCCAGATCTTTTCTCTAGCTAGAGCTTTAGTTAATGGATCCGCAATATTATCATTTTTACTAATATAATCAACATTTATGGTACCATTGTTTATGTATGATCTCACAAAACTGTGTTTTTTTTTAATAGATCTGGATTTACCATTATAGTATTTATTGCTCACTCTACCAATAGTGGCAGTACTATCACAATGAATTAAGACGGGTGAAATAGGTTTCTCCAACATGAGAATTTCAAATAATAAATCACGTAACCAACTTGCTTCTTCACAAGCTGAAGATAAGGCAATTAATTCTACCTCCATGGTGGATTTAGCAATAATCTGTTGTTTTTAGATTTCCAACATATTGCTCCACCTCCTAATGTAAATACATAGCATGTGGTACACAAAGAATCACCTGATAAGGTGTTCCAACTAGCATCACTATATCCTTCAACAACAGCAGGATATCTTTGATATAGCAAACTATAGTGCGGTTCTTTTTAAGTATCTCATTAATTGAGTCATGGCATTCCAATGCTCAAAATTAGGTTTGCTAGTAAATCTTGCTAAAACTCCTACGGCATAAGCAATATCAGGCCTAGTACAATAAGTTGCATATCTAAAACTACCAATAATACTAGCACATTCCTTTTGATAGTAAATATCATTTTCAACTTTAGTAGGAAATAGATGCACATTAGAATCAAAAGGTATACTTGCAGGTTTGCAATCATAGTAATTATATTTTTTTCAAAATTTTTTCTATATAATGAGATTGATCTACAAATATGCCATTTGAAGTTTTAGAAATTTTCATGCCAAGAATCACATTAGCTTCTCCTAAATCTTTCATATCAAGGTTATTTTTAAGAAGCATTTTGGCAGCATTTATAATTGTAGACACTCAATTTTGCACTCATAATTTAATCTTGGAAGATGGCTAGAATGACCGTTCATATACCCAAAATTTAGAGTTGCATTACATGCATTAATTCGTTCATTACATATCATAAAAATGATTTGGAGATTCTAACGATCGCAACGGTATGTCCGATTTCTAAATCAAACCGTCGGATTGAAAGATATCACATGATCAAGTTTGCACGGTCTGCGTGCATTTTGTTTGGGTAGAACCGACCACGCATGATTAATTTAATTGAATCTTGATTGGTTAGACAATTAAAATTAATTAAATAATTTGTGATTGGTTGTTAGTGTTAAAAATATACTTGCTTGCATGAGAACAAAGTAGATAATTCAGATAACAAAGAAATTGTGAATAATCAAGACTTTTTAGAATATTTAACTAGAAGATAATTATCACTTTAAAGACCTGAATATCTGGAAAAAGGGATCAATTTTTAGAATACGGATTAACAATGCGCTTAAGTGCAATTCCTAGCTCAAAAATCCTCAAAAGGGAGTCCAAATTGGATCAAAACTCAAACGCGAACTCGGCACCCAAGAGGGCCATTTGGCACTCTTAGAGTGCCTATTGGCCCAAAGTTGTGGCTCGGCTTGGGGAATCCCTGATTAAGATAAACCTTACCTTTTTCCATTTTTTAGAGATATGGATGCGTCCCAATTCATATCTAATCTCATTGAAGCATCCTAACCTCTATAAACAGAGTAAACAAATCAGAATTAGGGGCTCTTCTCTTCTGACTTTTCAATTCCCCTTACGTTAAAGACATTCTGGAGGCTTTTGCTTTAGGAACTTCTTTTTTGTAAGTAAAGTATTTTAGACTTCAAAGAGGTGAACAAACTTTTTTGAATTCTAAAATATTCTTTCATTAGAAGAGCACACTCATGCAAGAGGTATTCAGTTTTTCTTCTTTCTTTTCTTCTTCCATTAATTTTTTGTTATTGTTTGATGCATGAATATGTTTAGCATGTTTTATTATGTTTTTTTTTTCTTGATATATAATTACCATGCTTACATATTTTGCTAGAATTTTTTTTAACATGTTCTTAGATGATTGTTTATTGTAATTCTTTTTCTTAAGTTTCAAAATTTGCGAATGACTATCAAAGATTATTTTAAAAACTCAAACTAATCTGTATTTTCATTAAATACAGAACTGGTTTTTTAATTCGAAAACTGATCTGTATTTTTTAGATCTGATTTTTTAATAGACTCAAAACTGATTTGTATTTTCATTGAATACAAATTTGATTTTTTTTTTAATTCAAAAACTTATCAGTATTTTTCAGATCTGATTTTTTTAAAGACTCAAAACTGATATGTATTTTCATTAAATACAAATCTGATATTTTTAATTCAAAAACTGACCAATTTTGTCCCATTATTTGCAATATAAATAAATTTTATAGTCTAAAGCCAATTCGACACAACTAGAGAGTCTCAAGAAACAAATTATGTTTAGTTCAAGAAAATAATCATTGAATCCACAAAAGAGAAATCTAGAGTTCACCAAGAAAAAGTCTTTGAAAATTTTATTATTAAATGAAATTTTGAATTGCCTTGGATGCTATAATACATATAAATAGGAAAAGAAATCCTCGGGAGGCTAGGAAATCCGGCCAAAATGGGCATTTGCCCATTTCGCCCAAAAAATGTAACAAAATGCCTCTATTCTGAAACTATTTAGGAAAATACCCCTGTTTTGAAACTCGATTTTTTGAAACTTGAGTTTCAATGTAAAACTCAATTTGATGAAAATCGAGTTATTTGGAAAAATTCACATGGAACTTGAGTTCATGGAGTTCCATAATTTTATTTTATTTTTTAAGTTTGATTGCCTATAACTCGATTTTCTAAAAATCAAGTTTCAATGTAAAACTCAATTTTTAGAAAATTGAGTTTCAAAACAGGGGTATTTTGTTAGATAGTTTCATAACAGGGGCATTTCTGCTACATCTTTTGGGCGAAAGGGGTAGAAGCCCATTTTTGCCTAGGAAATCCACCCAAAATAAGTTATAAGGTGATTAGGAGACCCTAAAAAACCTTAATTCACAGTAAGCACAAAATTAAGAAAACTACTGAAAAGGCAAATTGGGAAAATTACACACTCAAATCATAAGAACTCTAAGAGATGTCCAAAAACGTACCCGATCTTATTCTAGTTTTAAAGTTATAAAATAAAAAAGAATGACATAAATAATAATGAAAAATTAATTAAACAAAAGAATTTAATCGAAAAGCGAAGCAGGTCATGGTCGTAAGACGTTGAGATTTGGTCCTTGAGATAATTTACTTTAGGTCACCAAGTTTCATGCAATTTTGTTGTTTATTCCATTGATTATTGCTGGTACTTTCTTGCTTTCTGGATTTCTTGTGTGTTAATTTCTAATTTTCACTTTTTTTTATAAAAAAAGTTGAATTTTCTATGATTATAACATTTTTTTTAGAATCATTATGATTATAATGTTTTTTGACTGAAAAAAGGGATAAAAAGGGCTTTTGCCCTTTTCATGTAAACAATCTAGCATTTTGCTCCCTTTCTCAAATTAATTAAGGAAATGCCCCTCTTTTGAGAATTGATTTTCTCAAAATTGAGTTAAGCTCTATAGTGATGTTTTTAAGGAACCTATAGTGACGTTTTAAGGACCTATAGTGGCGTTTTTGAATTCGAGCTCCAAGAACTCAAGTTATAAGTAAAAAAAATAAAAAAATAACTTATAACTCGAGTTTATGGAGCTCGAGTTTTAAAACGCCACTATAGGCCCTTAAAACGTTATTATAGAATCCTTAAGACGCCACTATAGGGCTCCAAATTTTTTTTTTTAAAACTCAATTTTGAGAATATAGAGATTCAAAAGAGGAGAATTTCTCTAATTAGTTTGAGAAGGGAGGCAAAATGCTGGATTGTTTGTCCCTGAAAAAAGGTAGAATTATGATTATAACATTGAATGTGAGATTATAATATTTTCCAAATTTAAGATATGCTTATCAACATTTATTTCTTAAATTTAAAACATATCTTAAATTTGTCAACATTATAAATCCCAACATTTCTTAAATTTGGCAACATTATAATTCCACATTTTATGTTAACACAACTTAGATATGTTCGACAATTTTTTATTAAATTTGGCAACATAATAAATCATCATTCAAATTAACACAACTTAAGATATAATATTTCTATTGCAAACCATATTCAAAGAATCTTTTTTTTTTTTTTTTGAGAAAGAAAATTAATGTCACAAATTTTTGATTATAACATTGAACGTGGGATTATATTTGGTCCTATAAAATGATACATATGTAAAACACCAATGTACCCATCAGACACAGCGTTCAAGAATACAATATGAGTTTTTTCAGTAGAATTGTATTGTTGTTAATGTTACTTATTTTATCTATGACTAGTTTTGATAGCGTTGGAGGATTTAGCTTTTTAAGGCACAAAGTATTTATAAAGATCTTCAATGACTTAGGGCCGGGCTTGGATCTTGTCGCTCATTGTAAATCTGACGATAATGATATTGGTGCCCACTTAATCAAGTATCCAGATGGCGTCTTGCCATTCCACTTTCGACCAAATGCTAAGGGCACTACCCTATTCTACTGTAAATTTTATTGGTCAAATGTGTCCCTTTGGTTTGATATCTACGTATTTGATAGAGACCATCCTCAATGCAGTAACTGCTATTGGAAGATTAGGCCTGCTGGTCCATGTAAGTTAGATTACGCCAGCAACGAATATGATATTTGCTATCCATGGAACAAAGAGTCACTTTAACATTCGAAATCTCCCACCATATGATGCTTACTTATTAAATAATAATTGCCTTATTTGTTACAATTACAAAAGGAACTTTCCAAAATAATATGTTTGTCCAAATCAAAAAAAAAAAAAATAATAATAATAATAATATGTTTGTCAAATTATTTTTTGTGTCAAATTTTTTTGTTTTTACTGCGCATGTTAAATTTCGTATAAATTAGATGTTAATTACTATTGTCAAAATTTACATTCAATAAAAAAATATTGTGTAGAGTTGTAGTTATTGGCTACAACCAAGTTTGTAGCCAACATTTTTCCGTTAAATAAAGGGTCAACACTAAATTTGTACTCTTCGATGTACTTGTAATTTGTAAATCTTAAAGCAATAAGTTGCTAATCTCTACTTTCTTTTGTTAAATTAAGAGTTTATACATTATTTATCAAATTTTAATAAAAAAACTATTAGTTGACCATAGATGTTTTGGATCAATGGTAAAACACAATCATCTTGGAGCGACTAATATGGATCGAAATGTTGTTTCTAGTTACTTAAAGTCTTATAACTCAATTAATTGGCATATCCTTGTATTTTCATGACATCTAAGATTGAAATCCCTCTCCCCATTGTAATTATAAATTATAAAAAGAAAATTAATAATAATAAATTAATAATAAAGCTTCAGCAGTATCTCCATATTGTAGCCATCATAAGGATCCTGGGAGTCTTGGAACAATGGGTCATTTGGATTGGAATTAGCTGAAGCTTCTAAAGAGACAAGGAAACCATTTTCTTCTGGCTCAATTGTTCTGACTGGAGGAGGGAATTCCTTAGCCTGTGACTGATGTTTGGATCAATCTTAGAGCTTGCAATCCTCATAACTAGGAGATGGCTAATCTGTATTGGGAGCATCTGATGAGTACCTATCATAATCCCGTAGGGGATTGTAGTTACAATTTGTTGACACCCCATTTTGCAACCCGCATTTAACCTCACAGGAGGGTAAAAGGGTAATTTCACCTTGAAAATATACATCTTGATTTTGGTCATTAGATCCTTAATCTCATTTCACCAAAATGATCTTGATGTTGTAACGATCAAATTGACTGGTCATATGCCCTAATCAGACCATCAGATTGAAAGTTATCATTAAATCAAGTTTTAATGGCCGAGATGCACTATCACAAATTGAGTCCGACTATATGTGATTAAGAATAATTGATTCCAATTGGTTATAATTATAATCAATTTGAGATTAATGATGTGTCATAATTTGATTAGTTAAGACTACATTTTATGGTGAGGTTGCATACACCTAATTAATTAGATAATTAAACATTAATTATTCAATGAGTAATTTGTGCAATTATCTTTTAATTAGGGTAAATTTGGAACCAATTAAGTCTGAAATGGGAGTGATTGGAGCCATTTAATGCTAATTGGGAGCTAATTTGGGACATTTTAATATTAATTGTGTTGAAACCATTTTCTAACAAATGACCTCTGCTCACCATTTCATCAATATCTCTCAGAATATTTTGAATTTGTGAATGAGGTTAATTTTCCCAGAAATTAGACATCCGGGGCTTCAATTTGAGCACAAGAACGAGCCAATTCCGATCAGAATTGAGTCAGATATGATTTTTCGAAGTTGGCTCTGCAAGCTGTTACAGCATCTACGGGAGAACTGAATTTGGCTTGCTCCTCACTCCCACCAATCTTTCCATTTAATGCACTAGATTTTCTCAAAGGCTAAAATGAGGTCTAGGTTCATGATTCTTTGTCAACCCTCATTAAATGGCCTTCCATTCATATTTCATCTACCACTACTATATAAACCCCTCCTCTCATTCATTCAAGGACACAAAAAAACCCCCTCTCTTCCCTTCTCTTGAGTTCTAGTGAAGTTGAGTAGTCTTGTCATATCTTGGTCTTCCTGAGACTCAAGGTATTGAGTGAGACTCACTCTTCCTCTTCTAACTCTTCTTTCCCTCCACCCTTAGGACCTCTACCAAGAGTCTCCTCCTCCACCATATGGATCTTGCATGAATGTATAATTTCTTTACCTAACTTGTTTTTTGTGTGGCCATGATGAGAATTTAGGATTAAAGCATGATAGTAACTATTTAAATTCTCTTGAATATATTTGAATGTTCTTAAATGTTCTTATATGTTATTCACATGTTCTTGGTTGTTCTTTACATGTTCATGCATAAACACTAGTTTAGATCTTAAACTCACATTAAAAAAAAAATGAAAAACATGTTTGTTTCATAATTCTTTCAAATCCTTGAATCTAGGTTATCACCATTCACACACATTCACTATAATTTATTTTTCAATCCAAATGAAAGGCTTAATAAACTGAATTAGGGTTTATCACATGCACACACTTTAAATTCAAATTTATTGATTGACATATTGGGTGATATGACATGAATGTTGGCCACCATAGTCTAGAAGACTGGTTTCACCGGGCAAGGTGGGTGCTTAACACCTTCCCACCTTGTAACATAGCCTCCGAACTTAGATCAAGGGTTGGTAGATCAAATGCTTATCCTTGTAATTTTCAATTTCTAGATTGTAACTAGGAAATAAAGCTATGTACTTTATCTTAGATTGTATATAGGATCAAAGCCATGTAACTTTCCTATGATCAATGTAAATTCAATTTCAAATTAATAAAATGAGGAACTTTTCAATTATGGTTTTTTATTTTTCCAATAATTAAATAAGTGGCGACTCCATTGTAAAACCCTTAATCTAAAGGGGAAAATATAACTAGTTGAATCTCCATTTTGAGAGGTAATAACACAACTCCACCCATTCACGTGGGTTTGGCCCAATATTGTTATAAAAAAAGGGGGCCGGGGACGCGGTCTCTCACACAATTATGTTCCTGAAGAGTAGTATTCTGATTGTAGAAACCACAATATACTAGTGGTTCATATTCAGGCTTTCTCTTAATGAATTTCCTGGGGTTATGGTTTCCTTGCCTCTGTATATTGAGGATGGAGGCGAAATATGGCCTGGTGGTGAATACTGAGATTCTTCCTGTGCTTCCTACGAAATGATAATTCTTCTATAAGTCTCAGATTGTGTCAAGAATCTCATTACTTGCATGGTTCCTCCAACAGTCTGCAAGAGCATATGGGTTTCTGTAGGACAGGTGGGAATCTCCTTCAAACCAGGGGCCCTGATGAGAGTACCCATTGATGAGGACCAGGTGTCTTGAAGGTTGTACAATCATCCAATTGTCTCTTTCCCATTGTGGGAGTGTGCTCCAGCACCTAAAAGACACAAAGGGAAAAGCAACCTACTCAACTACTCTCTTTATGATTTGGGGAAACTGGCTGACTTGGTTATGGCTTGTTAACTTTATTTCCTTGATAAAGCCATATTCAAACATTCTAGGGAGCCAGTAAGGTCCCATCTCATTTTCCTAGTCTGGACCATCTTCATAATTGATAAGGAGGCTTGGGAAAGGATGTTCTTTCTCATAGACTCTGAGAATACACCCAAAGTGCTCTTCCCAGGTTGCTTGTGCAAATATGTCCTCCGTATCATCCGAATTCTCCGGGTTTGGATAAGGGGTTGTGACTAATACTTTGAAATACTTGAACCATTGGTCAATAGATTCAAACATTACCTTGCTTCCTAAAATACTGGTTTGTATTTCAGCAGGCAAGTTGGCAACTGCACTTCTTATTGAGGCTTGGGTCTTAAGATTTAACCTGGCATAATCAGTGCCCATTGTAACAGTCTTATCCTTTTAATGGATTTCCTCTTTTCTAGAGAGTAGACTGGTGATATGACTAGTGATGGCTTCATTTCTTGCCTCAAGGTTTACTAGGTGGATTTCTAGTGCTTTGAAGGTTCTTTGGAAAAGGTCATGGTGTTTTATGGTGTAGGTTGAGTAGAGATTATCAAGGGTAATTTTTATGGAGGAAGGTAAGTCTGTATACACTCCATCATTGAATTGTAATTCCTTGGATAAAACTTCCTGCAAAATAACAGCCATGTCATTACTGGAATATGTCACCTCTACTGGGAAAAATTCCTGAAGGGATGTTGATCCTCTTTGGTTTCCCTTAGAGGATGCACCTTCATGCCTTACAAAAGACTGTCCTGCTGGAAGCCTTTTGTCTTGAGGATAGTCCTGTATGGGTGCTTTCCCCTTGTTCCTCTTCTTTGCTAAAGAAGTCATCTTCCACTTACTAGTGATACTGTAAGATATTTGCTTCTTTTCCTGTTTGTGGTTATCTAAACAAGCAAAATAGTTTCCTATTAACTGGATACTTGGTGGGATATTTTCAAAAACAGGGAATGTAATGAAACAAATATTTTTATGCAATATGCATGAGTTGAAATATGATGATTTTTGGGACTGAATGGGGTCAGAAGAATCATCAACTGAATATGGGATGATGATTGAAACAGATAAGTCAGGGTTCTTTGCCTGCCTGGTACTGTTTTTTGGATAATTGTTTTTGGCACTGATAAGGTTAAGGGTCTTGGAGACAGAGACTTCCTGGAGATTGCTGATATCTCTGGGTTCTGGGCTCCTGAAAAACTTAAACTTAACTAGCTGGCCAAAGGGATGGGTAGTGATACCTTCACTATCCGTGATGAAAGGATACAACAGACACATAAACGGGTTTCTTAAGATGACCCTATCTGTCATATTTTTAACTAGGACAAATGTAGTTTTGAAACATGTGTTGCCCTAGCACACATGCGCTTTTGGGATCTTGAATTCAATCTGCATTTTACCGCCACTTGCAGATGTCAATCTCTCCCTAGTCTTCCTGAAGTACTTGGAGGGAATGATTCCTTCTTGAATGCAGTTGAGATCAGCTCCTGAGTCTATCAAGGCTATAACCTCAAATTCAAAATTTTTGTTAATGACAATCCTAACTTTGGAGTGCTATTTCTAGAAGTTAATCCTACTAATGGTTTCTAAGAACTTCTAACTAGGTTGTTCTTCCTGTACAATATCTATTGTGGGGTTAACTGTTTCTTCTTCTTCATCTGAAGGGTTCTGAAATGAGGGTCCTTCCTCATTGCCTTGATGAGAAGTGTTTTCTAGGTTCTTAACTCTTTGATCAAGGAGAGTCTTATCAATCCTAAGAATGGTTAGTTCTTGCTTAAGGTTTCTAAACTTGGACTTGGTCTCCTTGATTTCCTTTTGAAGGTCGTTGACTGTAACTTCATTCTTAGACTTTGAAAACCTTTCATAGATTTTCTTTAGGTCTACCTTGGGTTCACGGAACCTTGGTTCGGGTTTACTGGTTTCCATAATTAAGGTTGCTTGAAACGCACTAAGCTTCTGGGCTTTAACTACTGGGTCTTCGATTTGTTCTATGAGATCTAAGAGTAGTTCTTCTTGCTTGCTAAGCACACTAATTTGTTTGCTAAGAACATTGATAGTCTTGTTCCTAAACTAACTATCTTTACAAGCTAAATCAATGCCTAGGCCACTAAAGGATTCTGAGTCTCTAGAGGGTTCAGAAGATGATGATTGGTTTAACTGGTGGATCTCATGGTCACTAGAACTATTGGTTGACTCACTTTCTATATGATCAAGTCCTAGGAGTTTAAAGATCTCATCTTTACTGGTTTGGTTGCTAACTAAAGTGTTGATTAGGGATTTGGCCTTAGATCTACACTCTTTGCTGAAATGACCTCTCTTACCACAATTGAAGCATTTTCCTGATGCCTTTATGGGTTTCTCATATTTGCTTGTGGGCTTAGACCTGGATGGCTTTCCTTTCTTATAGAAATCATTATCCTTGAAGTTGCTGTACTTCTGTTTTCTATAATACTTGGAAGTTGTTCTTTTCCTATGGAACTTTTTAGGGGATTATTTCCCTCTAAACTTTGGATTTTTTCTTGGAGGGGGCTATGGAAGGTAAGTCGTACTATGTACAGAAGTTTCCTACTTTGTACTTGGCTTTGATCTTACGAGCTTGGCTTTGGATCTTGAAATCTCTGCACATCTTCATTCCTTAACTGCGGATTGTGCTAAAGATGTCCTAGGGTTTGACATCTGGTGGTAAACACATCTTCGTACCACTTGTAATCTCCTAGGGTTTGACATCTAAGGTTACTCAACTGGTCGTAAATCCTAGATGTGATGTTGCTAGGATTTCCTACGAAGTGTTTTATGATCGTATAGATTAGGGTATTAACTCCATCAGGAATACGTCTTCCTAAGCGTTCGTCAAAGATGGGGAGGCTTTCCTCATCTTTTTGGATAGCTTTCTTAATATCTTCTTTAGATTCTTCTGTTAGGCAGTTGTTCCACCATTGCAAAAGTTTTCTTGTGAATCCTAAGGCAATGAGCTCTATGACTTCTTTGTGGGGACGTCCTTCGTCAAGGTAGTTGTTGGCTACCATGGCTATGTGCTGGATCTTGTTTAGGCTTTCCTATTCTGATAAGCCATCTATGTTCCACTCATAGAGTTTATCAGAAGATACAGAGAATTGGTTACTAACATTCCTTTCCTCATACTGGAGGTCAGGGGGTGTTGGTTTAGGATACTATTTCTTGGTTAAGCTGGTTGAGGTTGGGTGGTGAAGCCTTTTCACCTCTAAACCTCGAAACTGGTTTTCTACATGTTCTATCTCCTTTCATTTTCTGAGGAGGTTCTGCTAGAACTGCTAGATGTTGTGTGGATATCTAAGACATTAAGCTGAGTGGCTTTGCTAGGTGAAGGGGTGACTGGTTCCTTCTTCACTAGTTCCTCAAGCTTCTGGTTGAAAATTTCTAAGGTTGTAACTTCCTTAGACCTAAGGCTGGTATGCCTAGTTTTGAGTAGTTTCACTAAGGGCTTTTCTAGGGTTTGGTTGGGTTTACTAGGGTTTCCCGGCTGAAGGATAACCTTGTTTTCCATTTTTTCTTCTACCCTATCAAGCTGTTTTCCTATTACACCTAAACACTGGTTGGTGTAATTGTTCTGCTTAATCACCTTTTTAACAAGTTTCTCTTCTCCTGAAGGAATCCTGAAAGGGGTAGCTAAAACATCCTTTCATTTGTACTTAAAGGTAATAGCATCCTGGGGTGGGTGACTAGACCTAACGACTTCCTTAGTTTCTTCTTTGGTCCAGTTGGTTTTAGTGATGACACAAGACATTTTGTGCCACTCAAAATGGTTCTCAAAGTATTCAAAGAAAGGGACGTCGCTGGATATCTCTTTCATGAATTCTTGCCATTTCTCTAGAACTTCTTTCTTTTGGTCTAGATTGTGGTTTGTTCTATAGGCTTCTCTTTTGACTCTGTTTCTTTCAGAATCAAACTCTTTTCCTAGGGCTACTAGGTCTGGGGTGAAGTCTTTCTTCATGACCATTATCTCATAGTCAATTGGGGGTTCCTAATCATCGTACTGGTATGGGTCCTCCATATCAGTATTGGATGAGGATGGTGTCTTATGACTATTGTCGTTATCCTAATTGACAACTGAGTCCTGTTTGGCTGTGTAGCAAGGGGTACTAACCTGGGATCTGGTCTTTACTCCTTGAAGCTCTACACTTAGGTCTCGTCTAGATCTTGGATAAGGTGCAAGGGGTTTAGAGGAGCTAGCTTGGGATGTAGGTCTATCTCTGAGGAGAATAGGTGGCTGCCTACTGGGTGTGTGAGGTTAGCAGAGATCTATTGGGGATCTAGGCCTATACTCATCTAAGGGTGTTCTAAACCTAGACTGGTCAAAACTAAGCTTAACAGTACCATCTGCTAGCTACTGGACAAATTCTAAGTCTAGATTCTGGTCTGGGTTTTGGATTTGTAGAGGGTAATTTTCATTCTCTAGAGTCCAACTTAAAGGAAAATCAACCTCGGACCATTTCAGGGTTCTGGGTACCTGAATCTTGGCATTAACATTGGTCTAAATGAGGAGTGTTTCTCCCATTTTCTTTTTGTCAAGGGCTCCAACATTCAGGTTGGTTCTACAGCACTCGTAATAAATTCGGTATATCAAGGCTATTTGGCTAGCTCCCTGCACCACGAGGGTTCCATGAGTCTTGATATTGAGGGTGAGTGCCTTCATGATATACGGGTCATAAAGGTAAACTGTGAAATTTGGGAAACAATCAAAATGGACTAGTCCACTGCTCAGACTGGTTTGTATGGTTCCTAAGAGACTGTCATCGAACCTGATATGACGGGTATCTCTAAGGGCTAGAAGGATTGAACTGTTCAACCTTTGTCTGATGAGAGGTTTGACTCCTACCTGGACTAATCCTATATGTAGGAATTTATGTCCTTGTTTCTTATGAGCTACTATGCTTGCTGGACTGAGCAAGTAGCATGTCTCATATTCCTTGTTTATCCCATAAACCTGTTCTATGGTTTTGACATGGTAATCTGTCTTGAAAGCCATTTTTAGGGATCATGAAGTCCTATAGATTTCTTTTGTGGGAATCTTAGGGAGGTTCCATTCTCCTAATTTTAGATCTATGTCTGATAACTCATATTCTTCTGAATTGACAATTCCAGCATCTTGTGGAATATCAGGGATGGATGATGATCTACTGGCTATACTGGAGGTTGAGTTACTTCTAAACAATCTATTCATCATTTTGATCAACTGCTTAAAATAATCAATTAAAACTTAATTACCTTTATCTCTAAATAGCTGGATCTAACCTTAGATCTGTAACAGGGTGTTCAACGAGACTATTGCCTTCACATGCACACTACAACCTCTGATTGCCTCACTCCTAAACGCCTAAACGCCGCACTCCGGCTAAATGGCAACACGGTGACCAAGGATACAGGGGACTTATTGGGTTATACAATAGCATTGATCGGGGCTTACTTGTCTCAACAGGACACATCTGCAACAAAAGGGGGTAACTTACACCTAATTATCCTTGATAATCTCCACTGACTAGGGAATTACAAATGTAAACTGGGATTTCCTTCTGATTACAAGATTAAGGGTTGTAATGAGAAAGGAGGTTTTCTTCCTAAATTGGTTCTTGCAATTTTAGGTCCTGCTTCAGAATGGAGATGAGGCTGCCTTATATAGACTAGAGGGAGCCTTGGTCCTGCTGAAGATTGTTGAAAATTCGGAAGGTAAATGCTTTTACTGAGGTGAAACCCTTTTCCACCGAAAGCAAATAGTACTTCTGAATCATTGTGCTGGGTACTGTTCATGAATAGTGACTGGTACTGTTCATGAATAGTGTCTTATTTTTTGTCTGCTTCTGTCGGCTGAGTGTGGGGACTGTTCATCAGCAGTGACTGGTGCTGTAGATGAATATGTTAGGAAATCATCATGTTTGCATCGCATACAAAACATACGCAGCGGAAAATAAACGGATCTACTTCATTCGCAATTAGAGATAATAGTTTCATTTCGAATTGGTATCAGAGCCAAGTTTTCATTTCGAATCTGTATAACATGTTTTGTGCGTTTTGGAATTAGAGATAATAGTTTCAAGTTGATAGAGGATTATTCATTTAATTTTCTGCATGGTTATTGAAACTATGATTTGATAAAAACTGATATTGATGTTATGATGTTGTTTAAATATGAATTTAAGAATGTTAAATTGATCTTTAAGGCTATAGCATCAATAGATTTCAGTTTTGATATCAATCTCTGTCTATCATGCTCATATGATGGTTGTTAATTCATGCAAAACCGTTGAAAACTGCCTTAGAAGAATTTCTGAAAATTCGAGTTTTACGAGTTTCGATCGATCGAAATTTATTTTCGATCGATCGAGTAAGATAGTGACCAATCTTTTGAATCGATTAATATTCGATTGCTAGTCAGTCGATCGAATTTTCTTTTCGATCGATTGAGAAGCGATCGAGTATCAATCGAACAAGACAGAAGGTCAAGTTCGAATTGTTTAATTTTTTCGACTGATCGAGGGGCACATTCGATCGATCGAAAGAAGGAAAATCTGAATTTTTCTAAGTGTTTTCAAACTTAAAAGTGTGTGATTAAATTTTGTGTTTTCACTATTTTTTCTTACGCCTTTTTCGTAAGAAAAAGTGCTTAGTATAAAGTGCAAGGCTGTGTATAATTAGTTTATGCATGTTTAAAGATAAAAACCTTTAATTTAAAATATCTAGTGGGAGAGAGATACAAGGGTTGGATCTCACAGCCTCCATTATCGGTTCATAGTAGTGTGAGCTAAGCACCTCGTCTTGGCGTATATGCCTCGCGATCCCAAAGGAGGGTGTTTACTTCATAGTACTACCAGATTGAACTTACCCGTTTAAAGTAGTGTAGGCAAGCACCTCGTCTTGGCGTATATGCCTCGCGATCCCAAAGGAGGGTGTTTTGTTCTATGGTACTACAAGTTTAAACATCATAAAGGAAGATGAAATGTGGCTACACATGATTCTAGATAATGGTATACACTAGACTAAGTTTAATGTTAACCTCCCAAAGAAGCTATGTCATTATTACTTAGAGGCTAAAGGATAAGCGGCAAATTATTATTGTTTGGTAAGAGTTACCATGATAGCATTAATAATGAGGATAATCCTCGCTTAATCATAGTGATTGGTATGACCTCGCCACCGAGGAATATTAATTGCGGGATTGGGTTGTCGTTGCATATATTATATTATAGTTTTATTAAAGTTCCATATTATATGTTTATATGCTAAATTGATAATGTCCAGTTTACTTATTATATTCATGTTTATTATTTTCAGATTTGAACATGGCATCATTTAGCCCACTTGTTAGCATTCTTAATCAAAACAAACTGACTGGAACCAATTATGTTGACTGGAAAAGAAACTTGGACATAGTTCTCACAGCTGAAAAGCACAAATGTGTGCTTACTCAACCATGTCCTAGCTTTCCTTCATTAGATGCTCCTCCTGAGGAAAACAACGATATGATCGTTGGCAGAAATCTAATGAAATGGCCAAGTGCTACATCCTAGCGTCTATCTCAAATGTTCTACAGCATCAAATGCAGGATGTAGAACTAGCTTCGGACATTATGCAAAGTCTGAAGGAGATGTTTGGTGAGCAAGGCCGTTCTGTAAGGCAAGAAACCATGAGGCAAATTTATAATACCAAAATGGCTAAAGGTAGTTCAGTGAGAGAACATTGTCTTACAATGATCTCTAATCTGAATACAATGGAAGTTTTGGGTGCCGACATTGATGGAGAATCCCAATTGGATATGATACTCCAGTCACTACCGGAATCATTCAAGGAATTCAGACTTAATTATAATATGAACAAAAAGATTTATTCTTTGTCTGAATTAATGAATGAGTTGGTAGCGGCGGAAGGCATCCTTGGTACTTCTAATGTTGAAGCCAATGTGGGTGAAGCTTCTACTTCTCAACCTAAGTCGAAAGGCAAGGGTAAGAAGAAGAAGAAGAAGGACTTCACTAAGCAGGAAGGTAAACAAATTGTCTTAGGGGTTGCCGACAAAGGAAAGAAGCTGAAAGGAAAATGTTTCCATTGTGGTGAGAAAGGACATTAGAAGAGGAATTGTCCAAAGTTCAAGGCTGCCAATAAGGGTATGAAAATTTCATTCCTTCTTGAAATATGTTTGGTACAAAATCCCACGGATTCCTGGTGTGTGGATTCAGGTTGTACTAATCATATCTGCAATTCTTTGCAGGGGTTCCAGGAGACCAAAAGACTTAAAGAAGGAGAGTTGTTTCTGACCTTGGCTGATGGGAGTAGGATTCCAGTTGTAGCTATTGGAGTGTTTAATTTATGTTTTGAATCAAGAGTTTTAATATTAAATGACTGTCTATATGTACCTAATGTTCGTAGGAATTTAATTTCTGCAACTTATTTAGGTAAAAGTGGATATTGTGTTATCCTTAAAGACAATGTTGTAATAAAGAAGGGTAAAACATTTATCTGTTCTGGCAATATTGTGGATGGTCTTTATATTTTAACTCCTGAT
Source organism: Lithocarpus polystachyus (assembly GCA_033629205.1). Classification (NCBI taxonomy): domain Eukaryota; kingdom Viridiplantae; phylum Streptophyta; class Magnoliopsida; order Fagales; family Fagaceae; genus Lithocarpus; species Lithocarpus polystachyus. Next base: position 24,015,512 of record CM066166.1, on the reverse strand, counting down.
AAGCATGAATTATACAATTCTGAATTAGATAATAACTCTCATGTAAAATCATTAAAGAGAAAGTTTCCTTCTACTAATGAAGCATATCTTTGGCATTTGCGTTTGGGTCATATTAATCCAAACAGAATTCAAAGACTGATCAAAGATGGTCTCTTAGAGCCATTAGACTTTGATGAATTTCCAGTTTGTGAATCTTTTTTGGAAGGCAAAATGACCAAACGACCTTTTAATGCAAAAGGTAGAAGAGCCCAAGAGTTGCTAGAATTAGTTCATACGGATGTTTGTGGTCTTATGTCAACCCAAGCAAAAGGAGGTTATGAGTACTGCATCACTTTCACCGATGATTACTCTAGATTTGGTTATGTGTACCTAATGAGACGGAAGTCCGAAGCTTTTGAAAAATTCAAAGAGTTTAAGGTTGAAGTTGAGAATCAATTAGGTAAACACATAAAGGCCATTCGATCTGATCGTGGTGGCGAATACCTTCTTGGGGATTTCAAGGATTACTTGACTCAAAATGGGATTGTATCCCAATTGACTCCACCTGAAACTCCCCAACAAAATGGTGTAGCAGAAAGAAGGAATAGGACTCTTTTAGAAATGGTTAGGTCCATGATGAGTTACTCAACTTTACCTATTTCTTTTTGGAGTTATGCCTTAGATACAGCAATACATCTTTTGAATCTAGTTCCATCAAAATCTGTTCCCAAAACACCCATGGAATTGTGGAGTGGGCGCAAGCCTAGTATGAAATATCTCCACATTTGGGGATGTCCAGCACATGTGTTGAAAGGGAAGTCTGATAAGTTGGAAGCTAAAACGGAAGTATGCATGTTTTTAGGGTATTCAAAGGAAACCAAGGGTTATTTATTATATAATCATAAGGATAACAAAGTGTTTGTTAGCACTCATGCCAAATTTTTGGAAGATGATTATGTGAATAATTTTAACCCTAGCAGTAGAGTTGTCTTGGCTGAAATGAATGAACCTGTAATTGATCAACCAATGGTTGAAACTAGGGATGATGTGGCTGTATTGGATACACCACAAGATACTACTCATGAGATGTCTAGTACACAGTTGCCTCGTCGTAGTGGGAGGAATGTTAGGCCACCTATAAGATTCATAGGTCTTGGAGAGACTTATGAGGCTATCTCAGAGGAGGCTAAAACTGATCCTTACACTTATGAAGAAGCAATGAATGATATAGATACACATCATTAGTCTAAGCTATGAAATCAGAATTAGATTCTATGTATTCCAATCAAGTTTGGGATCTTGTAAAGGCGCCTAACGGCATTAAACCTGTTGGTTGCAAATGGGTTTACAAGAGGAAGAGAGGGATAGATGGAAAGGTTGAAACCTTTAAAGCAAGGCTAGTGGCAAAAGGGTATACTCAAAAAGAAGGTATTGATTATAAGGAAACCTTTTCACCAGTAGCAATGCTTAAATCTATCAGAATTCTCTTATCCATTGCTGCTCATTATGATTATGAGATTTGGCAAATGGATGTCAAGACTGCATTTCTTAATGGCAATCTTGAAAAGGAAATCTATATGAAGCAACCAGAAGGTTTCATAGCAAAGAACCAAGAGCATATGGTATGCAAGTTGGATAGGTCCATTTATGGACTTAAGCAAGCATCTAGGTCATGGAACATCAGATTTGATCAAGCAATCAAATCATTTGGTTTTGATCAAAATCTTGATGAACCATGTGTATACAAAAGACATCAAGACAAAGTAGTAATGTTCCTAGTGCTTTATGTTGATGATATTCTACTCATTGGAAATGATGTAGGGGTCATGTCATCAGTAAAGGTTTGGTTGGCAAGCCAATTTGATATGAAGGACTTGGGCGAGGCTAACTTTATTCTAGGGATCAAGCTTTGGCGAGATCGTAAGAATAAGATGTTAGGCTTATCACAAGCTGGATATATAGATAAGGTTCTAGAACGGTTTAGCATGCAAAACTCCAAGAAAAGATTACTTCCTTTCAGACATGGGGTTCCTCTGTCTGATGACTAAAGGGCTAAGACTCAAGAGGAAGAAGATATGATGAGACAAGTTCCTTATGCTTCTGCAGTAGGAAGTCTCATGTATGCCATGCTTTGTACTAGACCAGATATCTGTTTTTCAGTTGGCATGGTCAGCCGATATCAATCAAATCCAGGACCATAACATTGGCAAGCTGTAAAGCATATTCTCAAGTATTTACGGAGAACGAGAGATTATATGCTTGTTTACCGTTTTGAGGATTTGATTCCCATTGGCTATACAGATTCAGACTTTCAATCAGATCTAGATTTTAGAAAGTCCACGTCAGGATGTGTATTCACCTTGGGAGGTGGAGCCTTAAGTTGGAGGAGTGTTAAGCAATCTTGTATTGCGGACTCCACCATGGAAGCTGAATATGTTGCTGCTTGTGAGGCGGCAAAGGAAGCTCTTTGGCTTAAGAAATTCCTTTCTGATCTTGGTGTAGTGAGAATGGAGCAAGTTCCTATCACATTGTTTTGTGACAATAGTGGAGCGGTTGCACAATCCAAAGATCCAAGGAATCATAAGAAAGGAAAGCACATTGAGAGAAAGTACCACATCATTCGAGACATTGTTGCTCGTGGAGATGTGGTGGTAGCAAAGATTGAAAGTGCAAATAATCTAGCAGATCCCTTTACCAAAGTCTTGCCACAAAGGACCTTCGAGTCACATTTGGAGGGAATGGGAGTTAGATTAGTGCACAATAGTCTTTAGGGCAAATGGGAGATTGTTAGGATATGTGCCCTTAAATCCTATTGTATGATGCTATGTATGATATTATGTATGACATTATGTGAGAAATGATGTATGACTTAATATTGTGTTTAATAAAGTTGTTTTATTCTTATCTAAAATGATGATAACATGAATATTCGGACATTATCAAATAGTCCATGAGATGCATAGTATGTGATTTAGTCACAGAAAATATAGATCACAAGTTCTTTGTAAACTCAGAATTTTGGTTCGTAGTCGGTGATGAAATTGGGCATTTCATCTGCGAAGACTATAACATATTAACTACGATGATTTGTCTTGATCATGGAAGTGGTGACTTCTAGTTAATATGTTGATATGTTTTAAGAGTTAAGACATATTGAACTGGACCGCTGTGAGATTTATTATTCTCCTAACGACTGTCAATTGAATAATAAATCTCACGACTTGTATTCACATGAACTCTTAATCCTGAGAGAATAATGGATCTGATCATGAAATGTAGGTTGCTTTGATATATCAGGAGTGAGATCTAAAGTAACAGTCAAAACCTCAGTATGTTGGGCAGCCACATTTAGTGTTGATGGAACATATATTCTCAAGATGGAATTCATAGTCTCTTAACGGAGATATAAAATATTCCCTTGAGATAAGTTTATTGGGTACAATTATTCAGAGAGTTAGGCCTAACCACTTTAGTAAGACTAAAGTATATATTTATGAAATTGGATTTTATAAATATGTGGTAAATAACTCAAAAGGATTAAACTTGGTACTCAAGGATTAAGATGTAGTAATTTACAAAATGGTAGTCTATATTCATGACTTTGTATTACTACGAATATTTTATGAAGGGGTTGCATGTATAATAAAGTCTTGGGATATAATTTATTAATAAGGCCTAGAGTGCAATTATATTTATATAGTGGTATTAAATATAATTAATGGTAACTTTGGACTTGTCAAGAGTTGACAGAAAAGCCCAAGGCCCATTGGAGCTAGTGTCTTATTTGTTCCCTTTTGGTCCCACTCCAAGCCACACACTAAAGCCCAATTGGGAAGGCCCAAAAGGCTAGCCCAATTAGATAATCAGTTATGTGGAGAGAAACATACAGAATTTTATATAGAATAAAATGGTTTGTATGTTTAATGAATAATTAGAATACGATATAAGGAAGAGAGACACTCTTTCATATTCTCTCTAGAAAACATAGAACTGATTGAGAGAGCACACATCTTGGGCATCAAGTGGAATTGGAGTGAAGATTGAAAGTGTTCCCGAGTACTTCTTCATTCGGTTTTGAATTTCACCGCATCAAGGTACACTCTCTTGTTCTTATATTCTGAAACCTACATAGTGCATGTTATCAATTGCGAATGAAGTAGATCCGTTTATTTTCTGCTGCGTATGTTTTGTATGCGATGCAAACATGATGATTTCCTTACATGTTAAATTGATCTTTAAGGCTATAGCATCAATAGATTTCAGTTTTGATATCAATCTCTGTCTATTATTTTCGTATGATGGTTGTTAATTCATGCAAAACCGTTGAAAACTGTCTTAGAAGAATTTCTGGAAATTCGAGTTTTACGAGTTTCGATCGATCGAAATTTACTTTCGATCGATCAAGTAAAACAGAGACCAATCTTTTTGGAACGATTGATATTCGATTGCTAGTCGATCGATCGAATTTTCTTTTCGATCGATCGAGAGGCGATCGAGTATCAATCGAACAAGACAGAAGGTCAAGTTCGAATTGTTTAATTTTTTCGACCGATCGAGGGGCACATTCGATCGATCGAAAGAAAGAAAATCTGAATTTTTCTAAGTGTTTTCAAACTTAAAAGTGTGTGATTAAATTTTGTGTTTTCACTATTTTTTCTTACGCCTTTTTCGTAAGAAAAAGTGCTTAGTATAAAGTGCAAGGCAATGTATAATTAGTTTATGCATGTTTAAAAGATAAAAACCTTTAATTTAAAATACCTAGTGGGAGAGAGATACAAGGGTTGGATCTCACGGCCTCCATTATCGGTTCATAGTAGTGTGGGCTAAGCACCTCGTCTTGGCCTATATGCCTCACGATCCCAAAGGAGGGTGTTTACTTCATAGTACTACAAGATTGAACTTACCCGTTTAAAGTAGTGTAGACAAGCACCTCGTCTTGGCGTATATGCCTCGCGATCCCAAAGGAGGGTGTTTTGTTCTATGGTACTACAATTTTAAACTCTTCTGACTAAAGGAGTAATTGCTGGGCATGATCTTTTAATTCCTTGCTAGATTTTTCGACGATCGGGACGAAGTCTAGGCGATCTTGTGACTAGGGCAATATTCCTCTAAGCTGGAGGAGGAAAGTCCTAATCCTGCAACTGATGATTGGACCAATCTTAGAACTTACAATCCTCAGGGCTTGCTACAAGGGCTACTCAGCATCTAGAGCATCAGATTGGTAACCATCATAATCCCACCGGGGCTTGTAGTTACAATTATGCTCCCTAAGCGTAGTATACTGATTACAAAAACCACAATAAACAAGTGGCTCATATTCAGGCTTTTGCTTGATGAACCTTCTTGGATCATGGTTTCCTTGCCTTTGGAGATTGGGGAGGGAGGCTATGTATGGCCTGGTAGTGAAAATTGAAATCCTTCCTGTGTTTCCTACAAGATGATAATTTTGCCATAGGTTTCAGATGGTGTCAAGGATTTCGTTATTGGCATGATTTCTCCAACAATCTGCAAGAGCATAGGGATCTCTATAGGATAGGTGGGAGTCACCTTTAAACCAGGGGCCATGGTGGGAGTACCCATTGATGAGTACTAAATGTCTTGAGGGTTGGACAGTCATCCAATTGTCTCTTTCCCATTGTGGGAGTGTGCTCCAGCATCTAATAGACACAAAAGGACTTGCGACTTGTTCAACCGTCTTCTTTATGATTTGGGGAAACTGGCTGACTTGGTTATGGCTTGTTAACTTAATTTCTTTGATAAAGCCATATTCAAACATTCTAGAGAGCCAGTAAGGTCCCATCTCATTTTCTTCATCTGGACCATCTTTATAATTGATAAGAAGACTTGGGAAAGGATGTTCCTTTTCATAAACTCTGAGGCTGCATCCAAAGTATTCTTCCCAAGTTGCTTACACAAAGATACCCCTCGTATCATCTGAATTATCAGGGTCTGGATAAGGGGTTGTGACCAATATCTTGAAATGTTAGAACCATTGGTCAATTGATTCAAACATAACCTTGCTTCCTAAAATACTAGTTTGTATTTCGGTAGGCAAGTTGGCAACTGCACTTCTTAGCAAAGCTTGAGTCTTAAGACTTAGCCTAGCATAATCAATGCCCATTATAACAGTCTTATCCTTTGAATGGATTTCCTCTTTGCTAGAGAGTAGACTGGTGATATGACTGGTGATGGTTTCATTTCTGGCCTTAAGGTTTACTAGGTGGATTTCTAGTGCTTTGAGGGTTCTTTGGAAAAGGCCATGATGTTTTATGGTGTAGGCTGAGTGGAGGTTATCAAAGATAGTTTTTATGGGGGAGGGTAAATCTGTATACACTTCATCATTGAATTGTAACTCCTTGGATAAAACTTCCTGCAAAATAACAGCCATGTCACCACTGGAAAATGTCACCTCAACTAGGACAGATTCCTGAAGGGATGTTGATCCTTTTTGGTTTCCCTTAGAGGATGTACCTTCATACCTTACAAAAGACTGTCCTGCTGGAAGCCTTTTGTCTTGAGGATAGTCTTGCTTAGGAGCTTTCCCCTTATTCCTCTTCTCTGCCGAAGAAGTCATCTTCCACTTACTAGTGGTACTATAAGATATTTGCTTCTTTTCCTGTTTGTGGTTGTCTGAACAAGCAAAATAGTTTCCTATTAACTGGATGCTTGGTGTGATACTTTTAAAAACAGGGAATGCAATGAAAAAAATTCTTTTATGCAATATGCATGAGTTAGAATATGATGATTTTTGGGACTGAATAGGGCCAAAGGGATCATCGACTGGATTAGGAATGATGGAAACATTCTGGTTAGGGTTCTTTGTTTGGTTGATACTATTTTTGGCACAAATGAGGTTAAGAGTCTTGGAGACAGAGACTTCCTGGAGGGTACTGATGTCTCTAGGTTCCGGGCTCCTAAGAAACTTAAACTTAACTGGCTGTCCAAGGGGATGGGTAGTGATTCCTTCACTATCCATGATGAAAGGATACAACAGACACATGAAAGGGTTTCCTAAGATGACCCTATCTGTCATATTCTTAACTAAGACAAATGTGGTTTTGAAGCATGTGTTGTCTTGGCACACATGCCCCTTTGGGATTTTGAATTTAATCTGCATCTTACCACCACTTGCGGATGTCAGTCTCTCCTTAGTCTTTCTAAAGTACTTAGAGGGAATGATCCTTCTTGAATGCAGTTGAGATCAGGATCCTGAATCTATCAAGGCTATAACCTCCAATTCAAAATCTTTGCTAATGAAAATCCTGACTTTGGAGTGCCATTTCTGGAAGATAATTGTACTGATGGTTTCTAAGAACTTCTGACTTGGTTGTTCTTCTTGAACCATATCTGCTGTGGGGTTAACTGTTTCTTCTTCATCATCTGAAGGGATCTGAAATGAGGGTCCTTCCTCATTACCTTGATGAGAAGTACTTTCCAAAATTTTAACTCTTTGATAAAAGAGAGTGTTATCAACCTTAGGAATGGTTAGTTCTTGCTTAAGGGTTCTAACCTCTGACTTGGTCTCCTTAATTTCCTTTTGAAGGTTGTTGACTGTAACTTCCTTCTTAGACTTCGAAAACCTATCATAGATTTTCTCTAGGTCTACCTTGGGTTCACGAATCCTTGGTTCGGGTTTACTAGTTTCCCTAACTAAGGTCGCAAGGAATGCACTGAGTTTCTGGGCTTTAAGTACTAGGTCATCGATCTGTTCTATGAGATCTAAGAGTAGTTCTTCCTGCTTACTAAGCACACTAATTTGTTTGCTAAGAACATTGATAGTCTTGTTCCTACAACAACTATCTTTACAAGCGAAATCAATGCCTGGGCCACTAGAGGAATCTGAGTCTCTAGAGGGTTCTGAAGATGATGACTGGTTTAACTGTTGGATCTCATTGTCACTAGAACTACTAGTTGACTCACTTTCTATGTGATCAAGTCCTAGGAGTTTAAAGATCTCATCTTTGCTGGTTTGGTCACTAACTAAAGTGTTAATAAGGGTTTTGGCCTTGGATCTACACTCTTTGCTGAAATGACCTCTTTTACCACAATTGAAGCATTTTCCTGATGCTTTTGTGAATTTCTCATATTTACCTATAGATTTGGATCTAGAGGGTTTTCCTTTTTTATAGAATTCATCCTTGAAGTTTCTATACTTCTGTTTTCTATAATACTTGGAGGCTGTTCTTTTCCTATGGAACTTTTCGGGGGATTCTTTCCCTCTGAACTTAGACTTTCTTTTAGAGGGGGCTATGAGAGGTAAGCCATATTGTGTACAGAAGTTTCCTACTTCGTACTTGGCTTTGCTCTTACAAGCTTGGCTTTGGATTTTGAAATCTCTGCACATCTTCATTCCTTCGTTGTGGATTGTGCTAGAGATGTCACCATATGTTTGGTTATCATAATCTATGACACCTAAGGGGTTGCAAAGGGTTTCTTTCACCTTTTCACCAAATAACCTGGGTAAGCCATTGATGAACTTCTCCTTCCAAAATGGAGAGTTACAATCACTCTTATGCATGACTCTGGTGGTGAACACATCTTCGTACCACCTATTGTCTCCTAAGGTTCGACATCTAAGGTTACTCAACTGATCGTAAATTCTAGATGTGATGTTGCTAGGTTTTCCTACGAAGTGTTTTATGATCGTATAGATCAGGGTATTGACTCCATCATGAATACCTCTTCCTAAGCGTTCATCAAAGATGGGGAGACCTTCCTCTTCTTTTTGGACAGCTTTCTTAATATTTTCCTTGGATTCTTCTGTTAGGCAGTTGTTCCACCATTGCAGAAGTTTCCCTGTGAATCCTAAGGCTATGAGTTCTATGACTTCTTTATGGGGCCGTCCTTCGTCAAGGTAGTTATTGGCTACCATGGCTATATGCTAGATCTTGTTTAGGATTTCATGTTCTGATAAACCATCTATATTCCACTCATAGAGTTTACCAGAAGATACTGAGAATTGGTTACTAACATTCCTTTCCTCGAACTGGAGGTCAGGGGGTGTTGGTCTAGGATACCAATTCTTGGTTAAACTAGTTTAGGTTGGGTGATGAAGCCTTTTCACCTCTAATCCTCAAAACTGGCTTTCTATACGTTCTATCTCCTTTTCATTTTCTGAGGAGGTTCTGCTAGAATTGCTAGATGCTGTGTGGATATCTAAGACATTAAGCTGAGTGGCTTTATTGGGTGAAGGGGTGACTGGTTCCCTCTTCACTAGTTCCTCAAGCTTCTGGTTGACAATTTCTAAGGCTGTAACGTCCTTAGACCTAAGGCTGGTATGCCTAGTTGTGGGTAGTTTCACTAAGGGCTTTTCTAGGGTTTGGTCGGGTTTACTAGGGTTTCCTGGCTGGAGGATAACCTTGTTTTCTATCTTTTCTTCTACCCTATCAAGCTGTTTTCCTATAACATCAAAACACTGGTTGGTGTAGTTGTTTTGTTCAATCACCTTCTTCATAAGTTTCTCTTCCTCTGAAGGAATCCTGAAAGGAGTACCTAGGATATCTTGTCCTTTGTACTTAAAGGTGATGGCTGCCTGGGGTGGATGACTAGACCGGACAACTTCCTTAGTGTCTTCCTTGGTCCAGTTGGTTTTGGTAATGACACAAGACTTTTTGTGCCATTTAAAATGGTTCTCGAAATATTCAAAGAAAGGGACATTACTGGATATCTCTTTCATGAATTCCTGCCATTTCTCTAGAACTTCTTTCTTTTGGTCTAGAGTATGGTTGGCTCTATAGGCTTCTCTTTTGACACTATTTCTTTCAGAATCAAACTCTTTTCCTAAGGCTACTAGGTCTGGGGTGAAGTCTTTCTTCATGACCATTATCTCATGGTTAATTGGGGGTTCCTGATCATCGTACTGGTATGGGTCCTCCATATCAGTCTTGGATGGGGATGGTGTCTTACGACTGTTGTCGTCATCCTGATTGACAACTGAGTCCTGTTTAGTATTGTAGCAAGGGGTACTAACCTAGGATTTGGTCTTTACTCCTTGGAGCTCTACACCTAAGTCAATTCTAGATCTCGGATAAGATGCAAGGGGTCTAGAGGAGCTAGCTGTTGGGGTTTATGCCCTAAAATTCAATTTATTGACATGTCATAAATGATTAAATTGTTTAATTATATGAGACTATTTATTAATGAACTAATGGGACATCATCTTAGTCCATGAGATGCATAGTATGTGATTTAGTCATAGAAGATATAAATCACAAGTTCTTTGTAAACTCGGAATTTTAGTTTGTAGTCAGTGATGAAATTGGGCATTTCATCTACGAAGACTATAACATATCAACTAAGATGATTTGTCTTAATCATGGAAGTAGAAACTTTTAGTTGGTATGTTGATATGTTTTAAGAGTTAAGACATATTGAACTGGACCACTGTGAAAATTATTATTCTCCTAATGACTGTCAAATGAATAATAAATCTCACGACTTCTATTTACATCAACTCTAAATCCTGAGAGAATAAGGGACCTGATCATAAGGTGTAGGTTGCTTTGATATATCAGGAGTGAGATCTATAATTCACGATTAAAATCTCAGTATGTTAGGCAGCCGCATTTAGTGTTGATAGAACATATATTCTCAAGATGGAATTCATAATCTCTTAACGGAGATATAAAATATTCTATTAAGATAAGTTTAATGGGTTTGATTATTCAGAGTGTTGGGCCTAACCACTTTAGTAAGGAGTTACTAAAGTATATATTTATGAAATTGGATTTCATAAATATATTATGAATAACATAAAGGATTAAACCGGATACTTAATGATTAAGATGTAGTAATTTTCAAAGTGACAGTCAACTTTTATGACTTTGTATTACTACGAATATTTTAATGAAAGGGTTGCATGTATAATAAAGTCTTGGGATATAATTTATTAACAAGGCCTAGAGTTCAGTTATATTCTTATACTGGTATTGAATATAATTAATGATAACTTTGAACTTGTTAAGAGTTGATAGAAAAGTCCAAGGCCCATTGGAGCTAGAGTCTTATTTATTCCCTTTTGGTCCCACTCCAAGCCACACACTAAAGCCCAATTGGAAAGGCCCAACAGGCCAACTCAATTAGATAATCAGTTAGTTATAAAGGGAGAAACATACAGAATTTTATTTTAAGAAGGAGAGACATCAATGTGAAATAGTGTGTATGTGTGAGTGAACCCACTCAATTATTCTCCCTTGGAAACTGATTGAGAGACCACAGTTCTCAGGCGTAAAGTGGAATTGGAGTGAAGATTAAAAGTGTTCCCAAGTACTTCTGATATTTTGTTTTGAATTTCACCGCACCAAGGTACGCTATCTTGTTCTTAAATTCTAAAATTTACATAGTGCATGTTATCAATCATGAATAAAATAGATCTACGTTTGATGCTTCCGCTATGTGTTTTGTATGAGATGCAAAACCAAATTTTCCAACACTAACTTGGGATGCAGGTCTATCTCTGAGGAGAATAGGTGGCTGCCTACTGTGTAGGTGAGATTGGCGGAGATCTATTGGGGATCTAAGCCTATACTCTTCTAAGGATGTTCTAAACCTAGACTAGTCAAAGCTAAGCCTAACAGTACCATCTGCTAGCTGCTGGACAAAGTCTAAGTCTGGGTTCTGGTCTGGATTTTGGATCTGTAGAGGGTAATTTTCATTCTCTAGAGTCTAACTTGAAGGAAAATCAATCTCGGACCATTTCAGGGTTCTGGGTACCTGAATCTTGGCATTAACATTGGTCTGAATGAGGAGTGTTTCTCCCGTTTTCTTTTTGTCAAGGGCTCCAACGTTTAGGTTGGTTCTACAAGACTTGTAATAAATTCGGTATATCAAGGCTATCTTGCTGGCTCCCTGCACCATGAAGGTTCCATGAGTCTTGATATTGAGGGTGAGCGCCTTCATGATATGCGGGTCATAAAGGTAAACTGTAAAATTTGGGAAACAGTCAAAATGGACCGGTCCACTAGTCAGACTGGTTTGTATGGTTCCTAAGAGACTGTCATCGAACCTGATATGACGGGTATCTCTAAGGGCTAGAAGGATTGAACTGTTCAACCTTTGTCTGATGAGAGGTTTAACTTCTACCTGGACTAATCCTATATGTAGGAATTTATGTCCTTGTTTTTTATGAGCTACTATGGTTGCTGGACCAAGTAAGTAGCATGTCTCATATTCCTTATTTATCCCATAAACCTGTTCTATGGTTTTGACATGGTAATCTGTCCTGAAAGCCATTTCAGGGACCATAAAGACCTATAGATTTCTTTTGTGGGAATCTTAGGGAGGTTCCATTCTCCTAATTTTAGATTAATGTCTGATAACTCATATTTTTCTCAATTAACAATTCCAGCATCTTGTGGAATTTCAGGGATGGATGATGATCTACTGGCTATACTGGAGGTTGAGTTACTTCTAAACAATCTATTCATCATTTTGATCAACTGCTTAAAATAATCAATTAAAACCTAATTACCTTTATCTCCAAATAATTGGATCTAACCTTAGATCTGTAACAGGGTGTTCAACGAGACTATTGCCTTCACATGCACACTACAACCTCTGATTGCCTCACTCCTAAATGCCTAAACGCCTCACTCCGACTAAATGGCAACACGGCGACCAAGGATACAGGGGACTTATTGGGCTATACAACAGCACTGATCGGGGCTTACTTGTCTCAATAGGACACATCTGTAACAAATTTTGGGGCTAAACACAGAAATAAGAAGAAGTAGATAACTGGGAGATAACTGGTTAGCATAAACAAATAACACAGAATGATAAGTAGAATGAAAGAATAGCTCTTAAACCCAACGATATAGATAGAAGAAGATCACGAAGTAATAACAAATGAAGAAATAAATGAATGGGAATGGAAGGGTTATCAAGAAATAAATTCAAAAAATAATATGAATAATCTGGATTCAACATAAATTAATTAACTGAAATTAATGAAATGTTGATACTGAAAATAATGCAATAACTTTGATAACTATGGCGGTATAACCGGCCAACTTATGCTTTTGATAAAATATAACTTACAATAACTGATCGGCCAACTTGGCTCTGATACCAAAAGGGGGGTAAGTTACAATGACTGATTGGCCAAAAGTAAGGGAATGAAGATGTGCAGAAACATTTGTAAAGGAATGGAGATTATCAAGGATAATTTTTATGGAGGAGGGTAAGTCTGTATACACTCCATCATTGAATTGTCATTTCTTGGATAAAACTTCCTGCAAAATAACAGCGATGTCACTGCTGGAATATGTCACCTCTGCTGGGACAAATTCCTGAAGGGATGTCGATCTTCTTTGGTTTCCCTTAGAGGATGCACCTTCATACCTTACAAAAGACTGTCCTGCTGGAAGCCTTTTGTCTTGAGGATAGCCCTGTATGGGTGTTTTCCCCTCGTTCCTTTTCTCTACTAAAGAAGTCATCTTCCACTTACTAGTGGTACTGTGAGATATTTGCTTATTTTCCAGTTTGTGGTTATCTGAACAGGCAAAATAGTTTCCTATTTTGCTTGGGTTGGGTTCAAGTTACACCTATGGGATGGGTTGGATTGGGTTGGGTCCCATCTCATTTTCCTCATCTGGACCATCTTCCTATGGGTTGGGTTCAAGTTACACCAAGTGTAACTCTAAACAATGTTGCACCACCCAATAAATAGTTATAGAATTCATATTTTGAAAATCCCACCGTCGAATTACATGTTCTATATGTTCTTAATAGTCATGCCAATTTTCATGTTAATTGGATATTATTTACCGTTTGATCCATAATCTCATCTTTTATGCATTATTTTAAATTACAAAAACTTGAATTTAAAAAATTAACCGATGAGATGACTATTAATTTTTGATCACCTTGAAATTTTGCAAGAATGGAGAATATACGATGATAATGTAATCTAACGGTAGATTTGTCAAAATTTGCCTCCAATTAAAAAATATTGACTGGTGTAACATTGCTTATGACCCAAGTCAACTTCAATGATTTCCAAGCACCAAACAACAATAAAGAACTCTAAAGGACTCCATGTATGTTCTAGATTTAATCTCCTCTCATGGAATTTAACAATTGGAGAGGGACAACGCAGAGAGAACAAATGGGATTTAGGTTGTTGAAGCCTGAATCTCATGGGTTAGAACAATATATGAGAGAGATATAAGGGATGGGTACAGTAGAGGATGCAAATAACTAATTTGTCTTAAATTTGCAAAACTTGCTCAATTAAGTTATTGCCAAGTGTTTGTTGAGATTGTTGTTCCAACAGCTTTTCGAGAAACACCTATGAAAGGTGTCCAGTTACGGGTACTAAATGGCACTAACGCAGAGTCTCTATACACAAAAGGTCTCATACAAAGTTACAGAATATAAACGATGGACAATCAGTAAACGTTTCCAAAAGGCTAGATTGCATCCTCCCCTTCTTCGTGAGGCCATTTGCTTGAGAGTTTGCTACACGTTATATGTGGTGCAGATGAACCACCCATTCCCTGCTGAGGAGCATCCTGTAATCAGAAATTATGGGAAACAATTATGGAGCCAAGTTCCCAGCAGAAGTTAGACATGTAAGAACAAAAGTGGAATCAGCATTAGCATTTAAAAATTTAATACCCATGTTCCAAGCAGTAATTAAACCCTATCTAACATCCCATAATTCAGCCTTATTATTAAAAGCAGTCTCAATGTGACAAGAAAAACCTACCACCCATTTTCCGAAGTGATCACGTATAACACTCCCCCGCTTGCGATACTAGAGTTCCCTATTGAGTTTCTATCAGTGTTTAGTGACGCAAAAAGAAAAAGAGGGGTTGCCATGCAATATATTTCACACATTTAGATGTTTTAATTTTTTCTGGAGATATGATGTGGAAGAACTCTGAAGAAAGATTTAATGTTTTGTGGAGAAGATGGTTAAGAGAATCCAAAGGAGGAGCAAAAATTATCTTATTTTGAGCAAGCCATAATTGCCAGATGCCTTGTGCAAAAATAAAAAGCCACGGGATTGAGGAGGGGTTAGAGAGTTTGTGTTTAGTGAGGTTAACCCCTAGTCATGCTTGAAGATCCAAAGAGAAAAATTCAAGAGAACTAGTTTTAGGAAGAGACAACCAAAATTCTTTAGCCCATGGGCAATGGCAAATGATATTTGAAGTTGTTTCAAGAGAAAGACACCGTGGGCAAGAGTTAGGAAAGCCCAGAATGATGCCAGATAAAATAAGATTTTGTGGGGGACGGTTGAGAAAGCATTTCAATACGAAAATTCTTATCTTTGGGGGACATGCAGTTTTTCAAATCCAATTCCATTAAGCTGCATTTGATTCCACTTCCTCACAGAAAAAAAAAATTTTTTTAGCTTGCTTAGCTGTGCAATGTCCTGTGGGGCCGGGCCATAAGAGTTTATCAGGATTTATTGGAAAAAAAGGAATTAAATGTCCAAATGTGTGTTCTTGTAAGTCCAAAGGTAAGTGCATAGTTATAGTTTAGAAGTTCCATCTACCAGAGGAGAAAATGGAGTCAATAGACCGGTCTTCTTCACCTTGAGGTAGAGGGCCTTCAATTTTATCTCTTATAAGTCCATTTGGAAGCCAATGATCTGTCCAAAATTTGGCATGTAGGCCATTATCAATCTGCTATCTCAATTCCCGAAATAACCAATTTTTTCCAGATATAGGAAATAAGGATTGCAACTTATTCTATATTTTTTAGAGTGATCTGCCATCATATCATTTGCAAGAGGATGTGCGTAGGTAATGATCTAAATTTAATTTAATTTGTATAATAATTAATTGCATTAAATCATGATCTTTGATGATATGAGTTGATTAACATGTTTATGCACGTAAAAGTATGACCATGCATATTAAGATTAAATTTTAATTTATGTAATTTCATATGATGAGCATATTTAATTTACTACAATTCATAACATGATTAGAATAGCACATAACATGATATGACTATTAGTTTCATAAAGACCAAAATAAAGCATTGTATTTTTATTTTTTTAAGATTATATCTAGGACCAAAATAATGTAATTTTTTTATTTCTAGGATTTTATTTAGGATCAAAGCCATGCAATTTTTCTTGTTTTATCATTCCAATTATTTAATTTCAAAATTAATCAACAAAGAGGTACTCATGAAGGTTTACTTTTTTTTTTTCTTGTAAAATAAGTGACGACTCTATTTTAAAACTGTCCATTTATGCGCTAACACATATCTAGGTGAGTAATCACTACACACACAAGAACAATTTTACCCATTTTAGTTTTTAGTTTTTTTTTTCCCTTTTGTTTTGATATGTCATGTTATGCTATAATTTTTTTTTAATGTGATGATGACGTGCATAGTTCACGTGCCATTTTGCTACTACTATTTTCTGATCAATTTCATCTGGTCGGTTATCCCATTGAAGGACATCATTTACCAAATGAAACCTGTCCGAAATAAAGGGGAGATAATACTTGACTTTTCCTTGGAAATTACACAATTTGATTTTATCAAAATTGATGGTGTAGATAAGGCATGAGCCAAGTCACTGTCTTGAGATAAATCGTGCCTTCTACAGTATATCTGATGTAGTTAGACAAAATATTTATGCACATTGTCCCCAGGATATAACAGCCTAGCCACCTTTGCTGATTATCCTTGCGATCTTACACTACTTGTAGGATATAAGCTCTCTATAGTACTTTCTTTTTCTAGAAAATTTAGTAAAAGAAAAAATATTTTTGTTAATAGTAAGAAGCAATAGATGTAAGTTTTTAGAACAATAATAAAATTTTTTTTTGAAAGTCCATAGCTTTGTAATTCAAAATAATGTGTATCTTGACACTTTTAATTCTTTCCATATATATAGAGCCAAACATGTAACTTGTCCTTAGCTAAAGAATCAAAGGGTTTGATATCAATTAAATGGTGATAAAGTTATTGAAATCAATATATATTATCAATATCTTTCTTTCTTTCTTTCTATATATATATATATATATATAATATAAATTGGACATCAACTATTGTCTTTGCCAAAATCTTAATCTGTACGTTGGGAACAAAGAAAAGGTCATAATGCTATGAAATTAATGCCCCATAGATAACGTTGTTAAACATTATTACAATATCTTTTTGAAATTTTCTGAATATATATTACAAAAAATTACTAGCTGTTTTGACCACTTTCTATTAAACTACATAGTAAATACTTGTGTGTATATGGTAACTTATTATAACATAAAATAATTCAGCAATAGCTGTACAATTAAGTGCTGAAAAATCTTCCATATATGATGTTACTATGTCATACTAAAATAAGAACGTTTGAATATAAAAAGTTTAGAATGGAAAGTATATATTTGTAAAAAAAAAAAAAAAAAAAACCCAAATATGCTAACAATGATGGTGTTAATATCATGTTAATGTTCAAAGATTTCCTAATTAAGAACCATTGACAATAGCTATTCAAATTCTAAATTATATTTGAATTTCAAAATTTAGCAATCAACGTATCTGTCATTAAGGGATAATTAATTCCCTCAATTCACATAAATGAGTATTGAAATAAATATGATTTTTGTATAAAAATATCCAACAATCCCCCACTTATTTTTATAAAAAATAAATAGGTAAATATATATATATATATATATATATATAAGAAAATTTTTTTGGGTCAATTAGAACATAATGCATAATGAGAGTGCCAATGGCTTGAACCCTCATTTAGTGTTTCAACAACATTGTTCCAAAGTTAATAGTGAGCTATGTCTTGAACTATAACTTTTTGTATAGAAACAAAACATTACATCACACACATAATATTCTAGTACTCTACTACGAGGCACATTATGGCCTTATGCTTAATCCCAGTATCCATGAGCTATTCAGAGAACTAGCCCCATTCTCAAAGGAAGTGGCCTCACTTCCATGCTCACTTAGGTGTGGCTGTCAAGGATGTTCTTGTAACTCTAGCATCCCACTCATAAGAGCTATAATCCACATTAAGAGTTTTTTAATAAATAAAAACTCATCCTATATAACGTCACAATATACATGCACGCACACCGTAGGGAAGGACAAGAGTATTATTACTCATACATAGGTTTAGTGCATGTTAATCAAACTAATTTTTATCAGTTTTTCCCTTTGAACCTAGTTCTTAGAATCTCTAGTTCCTAGGTAGGGTATCCTCATAGATAGTTTATTCTTCTTTGGGCTTAAGTCCCATCCGCCTCGATGCTATCCAGATCTTTTCTCTAGCTAGAGCTTTAGTTAATGGATCCGCAATATTATCATTTGTACTAATATAATCAATATTTATGGTACCATTGTTTATGTGTGATCTCACAAAACTGTGTTTTTTTTAATAGATCTGGATTTACCATTATAGTATTTATTTCCCACTCTACCAATAGTGGCAGTACTATCACAATGAATTAAGACGGGTGAAATAGGTTTCTCCGACATGGGAATTTCAAATTATAAATCACGTAACCAACTTGCTTCTTCACAAGCTGAAGATAAGGCAATTAATTCTACCTCCATGGTGGATTTAGCAATAATCTGTTGTTTTTAGATTTCCAACATATTGCTCCACGTCCTAATGTAAATACATAGCATGTGGTACACAAAGAATCACCTGATAAGGTGTTCCAACTAGCATCACTATATCCTTCAACAACAGCAGGATATCTTTGATATAGCAAACTATAGTGCGGCTCTTTTTAAGTATCTCATTAATTGAGTCATGGCATTCCAATGCTCAAAATTAGGTTTGCTAGTAAATCTTGCTAAAACTCCTATGGCATAAGCAATATCAGGCCTAGTACAATAAGTTGCATATCTAAAACTACCAATAATACTAGCACATTCCTTTTGATAGTAAATATCATTTTCAACTTTAGTAGGAAATAGATGCACATTAGAATCAAAAGGTATACTTGCAGGTTTGCAATCATAGTAATTATATTTTTTTCAAAATTTTTTCTATATAATGAGATTGATCTACAAATATGCCATTTGAAGTTTTAGAAATTTTCATGCCAAGAATCACATTAGCTTCTCCTAAATCTTTCATATCAAGGTTATTTTTAAGAAGCATTTTGGCAGCATTTATAATTGTAGACACTCAATTTTGCACTCATAATTTAATCTTGGAAGATGGCTGGAATGACCGTTCATATATCCAAAATTTAGAGTTGCATTACATGCATTAATTCGTTCATTACATATCATAAAAATGATTTGGAGATTCTAACGATCGCAACGGTATGTCCGATTTCTAAATCAAACCGTCGGATTGAAAGATATCACATGATCAAGTTTGCACGGTCTACGTGCATTTTGTTTGGGTAGAACCGACCACGCATGATTAATTTAAATGAATCCTGATTGGTTAGACAATTAAAATTAATTAAATAATTTGTGGTTGGTTGTTAGTGTTAAAAATAGACTTGCTTGCATGAGAACAAAGTAGATAATTCAGATAACAAAGAAATTGTGAATAATCAAGATTTTTTAGAATATTTAACTACAAGATAATTATCACTTTAAAGACCTGAATATCTGGAAAAAGGGATCAATTTTTAGAATACAGATTAACAATGCGCTTAAGTGCAATTCCTAGCTCAAAAATCCTCAAAAGGGAGTCCAAATTGGATCAAAACTCAAAAGCGAACTCGGCACCCAAGAGGGCCATTTGGCACTCTTAGAGTGCCTATTGGCCCAAAGTTGTGGCTCGGCTTGGGGAATCCCTGATTAAAATAAACCTTACCTTTTTCCATTTTTTAGAGATAAGGACGCGTCCCAATTCATATCTAATCTCATTGAAGCATCCTAACCTCTATAAACAGAGTAAACAAATCAAAATTAGGGGCTCTTCTCTTCTGACTTTTCAATTCCCCTTACGTTAAAGACATTCTGGAGGCTTTTGCTTTAGGAACTTCTTTTTTGTAAGTAAAGTATTTTAGACTTCAAAGAGGTGAACAAACTTTTTTGAATTCTAAAATATTCTTTCATTAGAAGAGCACACTCATGCAAGAGGTATTCAGTTTTTCTTCTTTCTTTTCTTCTTCCATTAATTTTTTGTTATTGTTTGATGCATGAATATGTTTAGCATGTTTTATTATGTTTTTTTTTTCTTGATATATAATTACCATGCTTACATATTTTGCTAGAATTTTTTTTAACATGTTCTTAGATGATTGTTTATTGTAATTCTTTTTCTTAAGTTTCAAAATTTGCGAATGACTATCAAAGATTATTTTAAAAACTCAAACTAATCTGTATTTTCATTAAATACAGATCTGGTTTTTTAATTCGAAAACTGATCTATATTTTTTAGATCTGATTTTTTAATAGACTCAAAACTGATTTGTATTTTCATTGAATACAAATTTGATTTTTTTTTAATTCAAAAACTTATCAGTATTTTTCAGATCTGATTTTTTTAAAGATTCAAAACTGATATGTATTTTCATTAAATACAAATCTGATATTTTTAATTCAAAAACTGACCAATTTTGTCCCATTATTTGCAATATAAATAAATTTTATAGTCTAAAGCCAATTCGACACAACTAGAGAGTCTCAAGAAACAAATTATGTTTAGTTCAAGAAAATAATCATTGAATCCACAAAAGAGAAATCTAGAGTTCACCAAGAAAAAGTCTTTGAAAATTTTATTATTAAATGAAATTTTGAATTGCCTTGGATGCTATAATACATATAAATAGGAAAAGAAATCCTCGGGAGGCTAGGAAATCCGGCCAAAATGGGCATTTGCCCATTTCGCCCAAAAAATGTAACAAAATGCCTCTATTCTGAAACTATTTAGGAAAATAGCCCTGTTTTGAAACTCGATTTTTTGAAACTTGAGTTTCAATGTAAAACTCAATTTGATGAAAATCGAGTTATTTGGAAAAATTCACATGGAACTTGAGTTCATGGAGTTCCATAATTTTATTTTATTTTTTAAGTTTGATTGCCTATAACTCGATTTTCAAAAAATCAAGTTTCAATGTAAAACTCAATTTTTAGAAAATTGAGTTTCAAAACAGGGGTATTTTGTTAGATAGTTTCATAACAGGGGCATTTCTGCTACATCTTTTGGGCGAAAGGGGTAGAAGCCCATTTTTGCCTAGGAAATCCACCCAAAATTAGTTATAAGGTGATTAGGAGACCCTAAAAAACCTTAATTCACAGTAAGCACAAAATTAAGAAAACTGCTAAAAAGGCAAATTGGGAAAATTACACACTCAAATCATAAGAACTCTAAGAGATGTCCAAAAACGTACCCGATCTGATTCTAGTTTTAAAGTTATAAAATAAAAAAGAATGACATAAATAATAATGAAAAATTAATTAAACAAAAGAATTTAATCGAAAAGCGAAGCAGGTCATGGTCGTAAGACGTTGAGATTTGGTCCTTGAGATAATTTACTTTAGGTCACCATGTTTCATGCAATTTTGTTGTTTATTCCATTGATTATTGCTGGTACTTTCTTGCTTTCTGGATTTCTTGTGTGTTAATTTCTAATGGTCACTTTTTTTTATAAAAAAAAGTTGAATTTTCTATGATTATAACATTTTTTTTAGAATCATTATGATTATAATGTTTTTTGACTGAAAAAAGGGATAAAATGGGCTTTTGCCCTTTTCATGTAAACAATCTAGCATTTTGCTCCCTTTCTCAAATTAATTAAGGAAATGCCCCTCTTTTGAGAATTGATTTTCTCAAAATTGAGTTAAGCTCTATAGTGATGTTTTTAAGGAACCTATAGTGACGTTTTAAGAACCTATAGTGGCGTTTTTGAATTCGAGCTCCAAGAACTCAAGTTATAAGTAAAAAAAATAAAAAAAATAACTTATAACTCGAGTTTATGGAGCTCGAGTTTTAAAACGCCACTATAGGCCCTTAAAACGTTATTATAGAATCCTTAAAACGCCACTATAGGGCTCCAAATTTTTTTTTTTTAAACTCAATTTTGAGAATATAGAGATTCAAAAGAGGAGGATTTCTCTAATTAGTTTGAGAAGGGAGGCAAAATGCTGGATTGTTTGTCCCTGAAAAAAGGTAGAATTATGATTATAACATTGAATGTGAGATTATAATATTTTCCAAATTTAAGATATGCTTATCAACATTTATTTCTTAAATTTAAAACATATCTTAAATTTGTCAACATTATAAATCCCAACATTTCTTAAATTTGGCAACATTATAATTCCACATTTAATGTTAACACAACTTAGATATGTTCGACAATTTTTTATTAAATTTGGCAACATAATAAATCATCATTCAAATTAACACAACTTAAGATATAATATTTCTATTGCAAACCATATTCAAAGAATCTTTTTTTTTTTTTTGAGAAAGAAAATTAATGTCACAAATTTTTGATTATAACATTGAACGTGGGATTATATTTGGTCCTATAAAATGATACATATGTAAAACACCAATGTACCCATCAGACACAGCGTTCAAGAATACAATATGAGTTTTTTCAGTAGAATTGTATTGTTGTTAATGTTACTTATTTTATCTATGACTAGTTTTGATAGCGTTGGAGGATTTAGCTTTTTAAGGCACAAAGTATTTATAAAGATCTTCAATGACTTAGGGCCGGGCTTGGATCTTGTCGCTCATTGTAAATCTGACGATAATGATATTGGTGCCCACTTAATCAAGTATCCAGATGGCGTCTTGCCATTCCACTTTCGACCAAATGCTAAGGGCACTACCCTATTCTACTGTAAATTTTATTGGTCAAATGTGTCCCTTTGGTTTGATATCTACGTATTTGATAGAGACCATCCTCAATGCAGTAACTGCTATTGGAAGATTAGGCCTGCTGGTCCATGTAAGTTAGATTACGCCAGCAACGAATATGATATTTGCTATCCATGGAACAAAGAGTCACTTTAACATTCGAAATCTCCCACCATATGATGCTTACTTATTAAATAATAATTGCCTTATTTGTTACAATTACAAAAGGAACTTTCCAAAATAATATGTTTGTCCAAATCAAAAAAAAAAAAATAATAATAATAATAATATGTTTGTCAAATTATTTTTTGTGTCAAATTTTTTTGTTTTTACTGCGCATGTTAAATTTCGTATAAATTAGATGTTAATTACTATTGTCAAAATTTACATTCAATAAAAAAATATTGTGTAGAGTTGTAGTTATTGGCTACAACCAAGTTTGTAGCCAACATTTTTCCGTTAAATAAAGGGTCAACACTAAATTTGTACTCTTCGATGTACTTGTAATTTGTAAATCTTAAAGCAATAAGTTGCTAATCTCTACTTTCTTTTGTTAAATTAAGAGTTTATACATTATTTATCAAATTTTAATAAAAAAACTATTAGTTGACCATAGATGTTTTGGATCAATGGTAAAACACAATCATCTTGGAGCGACTAATATGGATCGAAATGTTGTTTCTAGTTACTTAAAGTCTTATAACTCAATTAATTGGCATATCCTTGTATTTTCATGACATCTAAGATTGAAATCCCTCTCCCCATTGTAATTATAAATTATAAAAAGAAAATTAATAATAATAAATTAATAATAAAGCTTCAGCAGTATCTCCATATTGTAGCCATCATAAGGATCCTGGGAGTCTTGGAACAATGGGTCATTTGGATTGGAATTAGCTGAAGCTTCTAAAGAGACAAGGAAACCATTTTCTTCTGGCTCAATTGTTCTGACTGGAGGAGGGAATTCCTTAGCCTGTGACTGATGTTTGGATCAATCTTAGAGCTTGCAATCCTCATAACTAGGAGATGGCTAATCTGTATTGGGAGCATCTGATGGGTACCTATCATAATCCCATAGGGGATTGTAGTTACAATTTGTTGACACCCCATTTTGCAACCCGCATTTAACCTCACAGGAGGGTAAAAGGGTAATTTCACCTTGAAAATATACATCTTGATTTTGGTCATTAGATCCTTAATCTCATTTCACCAAAATGATCTTGATGTTGTAACGATCAAATTGACTGGTCATATGCCCTAATCAGACCATCAGATTGAAAGTTATCATTAAATCAAGTTTTAATGGCCGAGATGCACTATCACAAATTGAGTCCGACTATATGTGATTAAGAATAATTGATTCCAATTGGTTATAATTATAATCAATTTGAGATTAATGATGTGTCATAATTTGATTAGTTAAGACTACATTTTATGGTGAGGTTGCATACACCTAATTAATTAGATAATTAAACATTAATTATTCAATGAGTAATTTGTGCAATTATCTTTTAATTAGGGTAAATTTGGAACCAATTAAGTCTGAAATGGGAGTGATTGGAGCCATTTAATGCTAATTGGGAGCTAATTTGGGACATTTTAATATTAATTGTGTTGAAACCATTTTCTAACAAATGACCTCTGCTCACCATTTCATCAATATCTCTCAGAATATTTTGAATTTGTGAATGAGGTTAATTTTCCCAGAAATTAGACATCCGGGGCTTCAATTTGAGCACAAGAACGAGCCAATTCCGATCAGAATTGAGTCAGATATGATTTTTCGAAGTTGGCTCTGCAAGCTGTTACAGCATCTACGGGAGAACTGAATTTGGCTTGCTCCTCACTCCCACCAATCTTTCCATTTAATGCACTAGATTTTCTCAAAGGCTAAAATGAGGTCTAGGTTCATGATTCTTTGTCAACCCTCATTAAATGGCCTTCCATTCATATTTCATCTACCACTACTATATAAACCCCTCCTCTCATTCATTCAAGGACACAAAAAAACCCCCTCTCTTCCCTTCTCTTGAGTTCTAGTGAAGTTGAGTAGTCTTGTCATATCTTGGTCTTCCTGAGACTCAAGGTATTGAGTGAGACTCACTCTTCCTCTTCTAACTCTTCTTTCCCTCCACCCTTAGGACCTCTACCAAGAGTCTCCTCCTCCACCATATGGATCTTGCATGAATGTATAATTTCTTTACCTAACTTGTTTTTTGTGTGGCCATGATGAGAATTTAGGATTAAAGCATGATAGTAACTATTTAAATTCTCTTGAATATATTTGAATGTTCTTAAATGTTCTTATATGTTATTCACATGTTCTTGGTTGTTCTTTACATGTTCATGCATAAACACTAGTTTAGATCTTAAACTCACATTAAAAAAAAAAATGAAAAACATGTTTGTTTCATAATTCTTTCAAATCCTTGAATCTAGGTTATCACCATTCACACACATTCACTATAATTTATTTTTCTATCCAAATGAAAGGCTTAATAAACTGAATTAGGGTTTATCACATGCACACACTTTAAATTCAAATTTATTGATTGACATATTGGGTGATATGACATGAATGTTGGCCACCATAGTCTAGAAGACTGGTTTCACCGGGCAAGGTGGGTGCTTAACACCTTCCCACCTTGTAACATAGCCTCCGAACTTAGATCAAGGGTTGGTAGATCAAATGCTTATCCTTGTAATTTTCAATTTCTAGATTGTAACTAGGAAATAAAGCTATGTACTTTATCTTAGATTGTATATAGGATCAAAGCCATGTAACTTTCCTATGATCAATGTAAATTCAATTTCAAATTAATAAAATGAGGAACTTTTCAATTATGGTTTTTTATTTTTCCAATAGTTAAATAAGTGGCGACTCCATTGTAAAACCCTTAATCTAAAGGGGAAAATATAACTAGTTGAATCTCCATTTTGAGAGGTAATAACACAACTCCACCCATTCACGTGGGTTTGGCCCAATATTGTTATAAAAAAAGGGGGCCGGGGACGCGGTCTCTCACACAATTATGTTCCTGAAGAGTAGTATTCTGATTGTAGAAACCACAATATACTAGTGGTTCATATTCAGGCTTTCTCTTAATGAATTTCCTGGGGTTATGGTTTCCTTGCCTCTGTATATTGAGGATGGAGGCGAAATATGGCCTGGTGGTGAATACTGAGATTCTTCCTGTGCTTCCTACGAAATGATAATTCTTCTATAAGTCTCAGATTGTGTCAAGAATCTCATTACTTGCATGGTTCCTCCAACAGTCTGCAAGAGCATATGGGTTTCTGTAGGACAGGTGGGAATCTCCTTCAAACCAGGGGCCCTGATGAGAGTACCCATTGATGAGGACCAGGTGTCTTGAAGGTTGTACAATCATCCAATTGTCTCTTTCCCATTGTGGGAGTGTGCTCCAGCACCTAAAAGACACAAAGGGAAAAGCAACCTACTCAACTACTCTCTTTATGATTTGGGGAAACTGGCTGACTTGGTTATGGCTTGTTAACTTTATTTCCTTGATAAAGCCATATTCAAACATTCTAGGGAGCCAGTAAGGTCCCATCTCATTTTCCTAGTCTGGACCATCTTCATAATTGATAAGGAGGCTTGGGAAAGGATGTTCTTTCTCATAGACTCTGAGAATACACCCAAAGTGCTCTTCCCAGGTTGCTTGTGCAAATATGTCCTCCGTATCATCCGAATTCTCCGGGTTTGGATAAGGGGTTGTGACTAATACTTTGAAATACTTGAACCATTGGTCAATAGATTCAAACATTACCTTGCTTCCTAAAATACTGGTTTGTATTTCAGCAGGCAAGTTGGCAACTGCACTTCTTATTGAGGCTTGGGTCTTAAGATTTAACCTGGCATAATCAGTGCCCATTGTAACAGTCTTATCCTTTTAATGGATTTCCTCTTTTCTAGAGAGTAGACTGGTGATATGACTAGTGATGGCTTCATTTCTTGCCTCAAGGTTTACTAGGTGGATTTCTAGTGCTTTGAAGGTTCTTTGGAAAAGGTCATGGTGTTTTATGGTGTAGGTTGAGTAGAGATTATCAAGGGTAATTTTTATGGAGGAAGGTAAGTCTGTATACACTCCATCATTGAATTGTAATTCCTTGGATAAAACTTCCTGCAAAATAACAGCCATGTCATTACTGGAATATGTCACCTCTACTGGGAAAAATTCCTGAAGGGATGTTGATCCTCTTTGGTTTCCCTTAGAGGATGCACCTTCATGCCTTACAAAAGACTGTCCTGCTGGAAGCCTTTTGTCTTGAGGATAGTCCTGTATGGGTGCTTTCCCCTTGTTCCTCTTCTTTGCTAAAGAAGTCATCTTCCACTTACTAGTGATACTGTAAGATATTTGCTTCTTTTCCTGTTTGTGGTTATCTAAACAAGCAAAATAGTTTCCTATTAACTGGATACTTGGTGGGATATTTTCAAAAACAGGGAATGTAATGAAACAAATATTTTTATGCAATATGCATGAGTTGAAATATGATGATTTTTGGGACTGAATGGGGTCAGAAGAATCATCAACTGAATATGGGATGATGATTGAAACAGATAAGTCAGGGTTCTTTGCCTGCCTGGTACTGTTTTTTGGATAATTGTTTTTGGCACTGATAAGGTTAAGGGTCTTGGAGACAGAGACTTCCTGGAGATTGCTGATATCTCTGGGTTCTGGGCTCCTGAAAAACTTAAACTTAACTAGCTGGCCAAAGGGATGGGTAGTGATACCTTCACTATCCGTGATGAAAGGATACAACAGACACATAAACGGGTTTCTTAAGATGACCCTATCTGTCATATTTTTAACTAGGACAAATGTAGTTTTGAAACATGTGTTGCCCTAGCACACATGCGCTTTTGGGATCTTGAATTCAATCTGCATTTTACCGCCACTTGCAGATGTCAATCTCTCCCTAGTCTTCCTGAAGTACTTGGAGGGAATGATTCCTTCTTGA
Source organism: Lithocarpus polystachyus (assembly GCA_033629205.1). Taxonomy (NCBI): domain Eukaryota; kingdom Viridiplantae; phylum Streptophyta; class Magnoliopsida; order Fagales; family Fagaceae; genus Lithocarpus; species Lithocarpus polystachyus. The sequence continues at coordinate 23,987,776 of CM066166.1, read as the reverse complement.
ATGCAGTTGAGATCAGCTCCTGAGTCTATCAAGGCTATAACCTCAAATTCAAAATTTTTGTTAATGACAATCCTAACTTTGGAGTGCTATTTCTAGAAGTTAATCCTACTAATGGTTTCTAAGAACTTCTAACTAGGTTGTTCTTCCTGTACAATATCTATTGTGGGGTTAACTGTTTCTTCTTCTTCATCTGAAGGGTTCTGAAATGAGGGTCCTTCCTCATTGCCTTGATGAGAAGTGTTTTCTAGGTTCTTAACTCTTTGATCAAGGAGAGTCTTATCAATCCTAAGAATGGTTAGTTCTTGCTTAAGGTTTCTAAACTTGGACTTGGTCTCCTTGATTTCCTTTTGAAGGTCGTTGACTGTAACTTCATTCTTAGACTTTGAAAACCTTTCATAGATTTTCTTTAGGTCTACCTTGGGTTCACGGAACCTTGGTTCGGGTTTACTGGTTTCCATAATTAAGGTTGCTTGAAACGCACTAAGCTTCTGGGCTTTAACTACTGGGTCTTCGATCTGTTCTATGAGATCTAAGAGTAGTTCTTCTTGCTTGCTAAGCACACTAATTTGTTTGCTAAGAACATTGATAGTCTTGTTCCTAAACTAACTATCTTTACAAGCTAAATCAATGCCTAGGCCACTAAAGGATTCTGAGTCTCTAGAGGGTTCAGAAGATGATGATTGGTTTAACTGGTGGATCTCATGGTCACTAGAACTATTGGTTGACTCACTTTCTATATGATCAAGTCCTAGGAGTTTAAAGATCTCATCTTTACTGGTTTGGTTGCTAACTAAAGTGTTGATTAGGGATTTGGCCTTAGATCTACACTCTTTGCTGAAATGACCTCTCTTACCACAATTGAATCATTTTCCTGATGCCTTTATGGGTTTCTCATATTTGCTTGTGGGCTTAGACCTGGATGGCTTTCCTTTCTTATAGAAATCATTATCCTTGAAGTTGCTGTACTTCTGTTTTCTATAATACTTGGAAGTTGTTCTTTTCCTATGGAACTTTTTAGGGGATTATTTCCCTCTAAACTTTGGATTTTTTCTTGGAGGGGGCTATGGAAGGTAAGTCGTACTATGTACAGAAGTTTCCTACTTTGTACTTGGCTTTGATCTTACGAGCTTGGCTTTGGATCTTGAAATCTCTGCACATCTTCATTCCTTAACTGCGGATTGTGCTAAAGATGTCCTAGGGTTTGACATCTGGTGGTAAACACATCTTCGTACCACTTGTAATCTCCTAGGGTTTGACATCTAAGGTTACTCAACTGGTCGTAAATCCTAGATGTGATGTTGCTAGGATTTCCTACGAAGTGTTTTATGATCGTATAGATTAGGGTATTAACTCCATCAGGAATACGTCTTCCTAAGCGTTCGTCAAAGATGGGGAGGCTTTCCTCATCTTTTTGGATAGCTTTCTTAATATCTTCTTTAGATTCTTCTGTTAGGCAGTTGTTCCACCATTGCAAAAGTTTTCTTGTGAATCCTAAGGCAATGAGCTCTATGACTTCTTTGTGGGGACGTCCTTCGTCAAGGTAGTTGTTGGCTACCATGGCTATGTGCTGGATCTTGTTTAGGCTTTCCTATTCTGATAAGCCATCTATGTTCCACTCATAGAGTTTATCAGAAGATACAGAGAATTGGTTACTAACATTCCTTTCCTCATACTGGAGGTCAGGGGGTGTTGGTTTAGGATACTATTTCTTGGTTAAGCTGGTTGAGGTTGGGTGGTGAAGCCTTTTCACCTCTAAACCTCGAAACTGGTTTTCTACATGTTCTATCTCCTTTCATTTTCTGAGGAGGTTCTGCTAGAACTGCTAGATGTTGTGTGGATATCTAAGACATTAAGCTGAGTGGCTTTGCTAGGTGAAGGGGTGACTGGTTCCTTCTTCACTAGTTCCTCAAGCTTCTGGTTGAAAATTTCTAAGGTTGTAACTTCCTTAGACCTAAGGCTGGTATGCCTAGTTTTGAGTAGTTTCACTAAGGGCTTTTCTAGGGTTTGGTTGGGTTTACTAGGGTTTCCCGGCTGAAGGATAACCTTGTTTTCCATTTTTTCTTCTACCCTATCAAGCTGTTTTCCTATTACACCTAAACACTGGTTGGTGTAATTGTTCTGCTTAATCACCTTTTTAACAAGTTTCTCTTCTCCTAAAGGAATCCTGAAAGGGGTAGCTAAAACATCCTTTCATTTGTACTTAAAGGTAATAGCATCCTGGGGTGGGTGACTAGACCTAACGACTTCCTTAGTTTCTTCTTTGGTCCAGTTGGTTTTAGTGATGACACAAGACATTTTGTGCCACTCAAAATGGTTCTCAAAGTATTCAAAGAAAGGGACGTCGCTGGATATCTCTTTCATGAATTCTTGCCATTTCTCTAGAACTTCTTTCTTTTGGTCTAGATTGTGGTTTGTTCTATAGGCTTCTCTTTTGACTCTGTTTCTTTCAGAATCAAACTCTTTTCCTAGGGCTACTAGGTCTGGGGTGAAGTCTTTCTTCATGACCATTATCTCATAGTCAATTGGGGGTTCCTAATCATCGTACTGGTATGGGTCCTCCATATCAGTCTTGGATGAGGATGGTGTCTTATGACTATTGTCGTTATCCTAATTGACAACTGAGTCCTGTTTGGCTGTGTAGCAAGGGGTACTAACCTGGGATCTGGTCTTTACTCCTTGAAGCTCTACACTTAGGTCTCGTCTAGATCTTGGATAAGGTGCAAGGGGTTTAGAGGAGCTAGCTTGGGATGTAGGTCTATCTCTGAGGAGAATAGGTGGCTACCTACTGGGTGTGTGAGGTTAGTAGAGATCTATTGGGGATCTAGGCCTATACTCATCTAAGGGTGTTCTAAACCTAGACTGGTCAAAGCTAAGCTTAACAGTACCATCTGCTAGCTACTGGACAAATTCTAAGTCTAGATTCTGGTCTGGGTTTTGGATTTGTAGAGGGTAATTTTCATTCTCTAGAGTCCAACTTAAAGGAAAATCAACCTCGGACCATTTCAGGGTTCTGGGTACCTGAATCTTGGCATTAACATTGGTCTAAATGAGGAGTGTTTCTCCCATTTTCTTTTTGTCAAGGGCTCCAACATTCAGGTTGGTTCTACAGCACTCGTAATAAATTCGGTATATCAAGGCTATTTGGGTAGCTCCCTGCACCACGAGGGTTCCATGAGTCTTGATATTGAGGGTGAGTGCCTTCATGATATACAGGTCATAAAGGTAAACTGTGAAATTTGGGAAACAATCAAAATGGACTAGTCCACTGCTCAGACTGGTTTGTATGGTTCCTAAGAGACTGTCATCGAACCTGATATGACGGGTATCTCTAAGGGCTAGAAGGATTGAACTGTTCAATCTTTGTCTGATGAGAGGTTTGACTCCTACCTGGACTAATCCTATATGTAGGAATTTATGTCCTTGTTTCTTATGAGCTACTATGCTTGCTGGACTGAGCAAGTAGCATGTCTCATATTCCTTATTTATCCCATAAACCTGTTCTATGGTTTTGACATGGTAATCTGTCTTGAAAGCCATTTTTAGGGATCATGAAGTCCTATAGATTTCTTTTGTGGGAATCTTAGGGAGGTTCCATTCTCCTAATTTTAGATCTATGTCTGATAACTCATATTCTTCTGAATTGACAATTCCAGCATCTTGTGGAATATCAGGGATGGATGATGATCTACTGGCTATACTGGAGGTTGAGTTACTTCTAAACAATCTATTCATCATTTTGATCAACTGCTTAAAATAATCAATTAAAACTTAATTACCTTTATCTCTAAATAGCTGGATCTAACCTTAGATCTGTAACAGGGTGTTCAACGAGACTATTGCCTTCACATGCACACTACAACCTCTGATTGCCTCACTCCTAAACGCCTAAACGCCGCACTCCGGCTAAATGGCAACACGGTGACCAAGGATACAGGGGACTTATTGGGTTATACAATAGCATTGATCGGGGCTTACTTGTCTCAACAGGACACATCTGCAACAAAAGGGGGTAACTTACACCTAATTATCCTTGATAATCTCCACTGACTAGGGAATTACAAATGTAAACTGGGATTTCCTTCTGATTACAAGATTAAGGGTTGTAATGAGAAAGGAGGTTTTCTTCCTGAATTGGTTCTTGCAATTTTAGGTCCTGCTTCAGAATGGAGATGAGGCTGCCTTATATAGACTAGAGGGAGCCTTGGTCCTGCTGAAGATTGTTGAAAATTCGGAAGGTAAATGCTTTTACTGAGGTGAAACCCTTTTCCACCGAAAGCAAATAGTACTTCTGAATCATTGTGCTGGGTACTGTTCATGAATAGTGACTGGTACTGTTCATGAATAGTGTCTTATTTTTTGTCTGCTTCTGTCGGCTGAGTGTGGGGACTGTTCATCAGCAGTGACTGGTGCTGTAGATGAATATGTTAGGAAATCATCATGTTTGCATCGCATACAAAACATACGCAGCGGAAAATAAACGGATCTACTTCATTCGCAATTAGAGATAATAGTTTCATTTCGAATTGGTATCAGAGCCAAGTTTTCATTTCGAATCTGTATAACATGTTTTGTGCGTTTTGGAATTAGAGATAATAGTTTCAAGTTGATAGAGGATTATTCATTTAATTTTCTGCATGGTTATTGAAACTATGATTTGATAAAAACTGATATTGATGTTATGATGTTGTTTAAATATGAATTTAAGAATGTTAAATTGATCTTTAAGGCTATAGCATCAATAGATTTCAGTTTTGATATCAATCTCTGTCTATCATGCTCATATGATGGTTGTTAATTCATGCAAAACCGTTGAAAACTGCCTTAGAAGAATTTCTGAAAATTCGAGTTTTACGAGTTTCGATCGATCGAAATTTATTTTCGATCGATCGAGTAAGATAGTGACCAATCTTTTGAATCGATTAATATTCGATTGCTAGTCAGTCGATCGAATTTTCTTTTCGATCGATTGAGAAGCGATCGAGTATCAATCGAACAAGACAGAAGGTCAAGTTCGAATTGTTTAATTTTTTCGACTGATCGAGGGGCACATTCGATCGATCGAAAGAAGGAAAATCTGAATTTTTCTAAGTGTTTTCAAACTTAAAAGTGTGTGATTAAATTTTGTGTTTTCACTATTTTTTCTTACGCCTTTTTCGTAAGAAAAAGTGCTTAGTATAAAGTGCAAGGCTGTGTATAATTAGTTTATGCATGTTTAAAGATAAAAACCTTTAATTTAAAATATCTAGTGGGAGAGAGATACAAGGGTTGGATCTCACAGCCTCCATTATCGGTTCATAGTAGTGTGAGCTAAGCACCTCGTCTTGGCGTATATGCCTCGCGATCCCAAAGGAGGGTGTTTACTTCATAGTACTACCAAATTGAACTTACCCGTTTAAAGTAGTGTAGACAAGCACCTCGTCTTGGCGTATATGCCTCGCGATCCCAAAGGAGGGTGTTTTGTTCTATGGTACTACAAGTTTAAACACCATAAAGGAAGATGAAATGTGGCTACACATGATTCTAGATAATGGTATACACTAGACTAAGTTTAATGTTAACCTCCCAAAGAAGCTATGTCATTATTACTTAGAGGCTAAAGGATAAGCGGCAAATTATTATTGTTTGGTAAGAGTTACCATGATAGCATTAATAATGAGGATAATCCTCGCTTAATCATAGTGATTGGTATGACCTCGCCACCGAGGAATATTAATTGCGGGATTGGGTTGTCGTTGCATATATTATATTATAGTTTTATTAAAGTTCCATATTATATGTTTATATGCTAAATTGATAATGTCCAGTTTACTTATTATATTCATGTTTATTATTTTCAGATTTGAACATGGCATCATTTAGCCCACTTGTTAGCATTCTTAATCAAAACAAACTGACTGGAACCAATTATGTTGACTGGAAAAGAAACTTGGACATAGTTCTCACAGCTGAAAAGCACAAATGTGTGCTTACTCAACCATGTCCTAGCTTTCCTTCATTAGATGCTCCTCCTGAGGAAAACAACGATATAATCGTTGTCAGAAATCTAATGAAATGGCCAAGTGCTACATCCTAGCGTCTATCTCAAATGTTCTACAGCATCAAATGCAGGATGTAGAACTAGCTTCGGACATTATGCAAAGTCTGAAGGAGATGTTTGGTGAGCAAGGCCGTTCTGTAAGGCAAGAAACCATGAGGCAAATTTATAATACCAAAATGGCTAAAGGTAGTTCAGTGAGAGAACATTGTCTTACAATGATCTCTAATCTGAATACAATGGAAGTTTTGGGTGCCGACATTGATGGAGAATCCCAATTGGATATGATACTCCAGTCACTACCGGAATCATTCAAGGAATTCAGACTTAATTATAATATGAACAAAAAGATTTATTCTTTGTCTGAATTAATGAATGAGTTGGTAGCGGCGGAAGGCATCCTTGGTACTTCTAATGTTGAAGCCAATGTGGGTGAAGCTTCTACTTCTCAACCTAAGTCGAAAGGCAAGGGTAAGAAGAAGAAGAAGAAGGACTTCACTAAGCAGGAAGGTAAACAAATTGTCTTAGGGGTTGCCGACAAAGGAAAGAAGCTGAAAGGAAAATGTTTCCATTGTGGTGAGAAAGGACATTAGAAGAGGAATTGTCCAAAGTTCAAGGCTGCCAATAAGGGTATGAAAATTTCATTCCTTCTTGAAATATGTTTGGTACAAAATCCCACGAATTCCTGGTGTGTGGATTCAGGTTGTACTAATCATATCTGCAATTCTTTGCAGGGGTTCCAGGAGACCAAAAGACTTAAAGAAGGAGAGTTGTTTCTGACCTTGGCTGATGGGAGTAGGATTCCAGTTGTAGCTATTGGAGTGTTTAATTTATGTTTTGAATCAAGAGTTTTAATATTAAATGACTGTCTATATGTACCTAATGTTCGTAGGAATTTAATTTCTGCAACTTATTTAGATAAAAGTGGATATTGTGTTATCCTTAAAGACAATGTTGTAATAAAGAAGGGTAAAACATTTATCTGTTCTGGCAATATTGTGGATGGTCTTTATATTTTAACTCCTGATAAGCATGAATTATACAATTCTGAATTAGATAATAACTCTCATGTAAAATCATTAAAGAGAAAGTTTCCTTCTACTAATGAAGCATATCTTTGGCATTTGCGTTTGGGTCATATTAATCCAAACAGAATTCAAAGACTGATCAAAGATGGTCTCTTAGAGCCATTAGACTTTGATGAATTTCCAGTTTGTGAATCTTTTTTGGAAGGCAAAATGACCAAACGACCTTTTAATGCAAAAGGTAGAAGAGCCCAAAAGTTGCTAGAATTAGTTCATACGGATGTTTGTGGTCTTATGTCAACCCAAACAAAAGGAGGTTATGAGTACTTCATCACTTTCACCGATGATTACTCTAGATTTGGTTATGTGTACCTAATGAGACGGAAGTCCGAAGCTTTTGAAAAATTCAAAGAGTTTAAGGTTGAAGTTGAGAATCAATTAGGTAAACACATAAAGGCCATTCGATCTGATCGTGGTGGCGAATACCTTCTTGGGGATTTCAAGGATTACTTGACTCAAAATGGGATTGTATCCCAATTGACTCCACCTGAAACTCCCCAACAAAATGGTGTAGCAGAAAGAAGGAATAGGACTCTTTTAGAAATGGTTAGGTCCATGATGAGTTACTCAACTTTACCTATTTCTTTTTGGAGTTATGCCTTAGATACAGCAATACATCTTTTGAATCTAGTTCCATCAAAATCTGTTCCCAAAACACCCATGGAATTGTGGAGTGGGCGCAAGCCTAATATGAAATATCTCCACATTTGGGGATGTCCAGCACATGTGTTGAAAGGGAAGTCTGATAAGTTGGAAGCTAAAACGGAAGTATGCATGTTTTTAGGGTATTCAAAGGAAACCAAGGGTTATTTATTATATAATCATAAGGATAACAAAGTGTTTGTTAGCACTCATGCCAAATTTTTGGAAGATGATTATGTGAATAATTTTAACCCTAGCAGTAGAGTTGTCTTGGCTGAAATGAATGAACCTGTAATTGATCAACCAATGGTTGAAACTAGGGATGATGTGGCTGTATTGGATACACCACAAGATACTACTCATGAGATGTCTAGTACACAGTTGCCTCATCGTAGTGGGAGGAATGTTAGGCCACCTATAAGATTCATAGGTCTTGGAGAGACTTATGAGGCTATCTCAGAGGAGGCTGAAACTGATCCTTACACTTATGAAGAAGCAATGAATGATATAGATACACATCATTGGTCTAAGCTATGAAATCAGAATTAGATTCTATGTATTCCAATCAAGTTTGGGATCTTGTAAAGGCGCCTAACGGCATTAAACCTGTTGGTTGCAAATGGGTTTACAAGAGGAAGAGAGGGATAGATGGAAAGGTTGAAACCTTTAAAGCAAGGCTAGTGGCAAAAGGGTATACTAAAAAAGAAGGTATTGATTATAAGGAAACCTTTTCACCAGTAGCAATGCTTAAATCTATCAGAATTCTCTTATCCATTGCTGCTCATTATGATTATGAGATTTGGCAAATGGATGTCAAGACTGCATTTCTTAATGGCAATCTTGAAAAGGAAATCTATATGAAGCAACCAGAAGGTTTCATAGCAAAGAACCAAGAGCATATGGTATGCAAGTTGGATAGGTCCATTTATGGACTTAAGCAAGCATCTAGGTCATGGAACATCAGATTTGATCAAGCAATCAAATCATTTGGTTTTGATCAAAATCTTGATGAACCATGTGTATACAAAAGACATCAAGACAAAGTAGTAATGTTCCTAGTGCTTTATGTTGATGATATTCTACTCATTGGAAATGATGTAGGGGTCATGTCATCAGTAAAGGTTTGGTTGGCAAGCCAATTTGATATGAAGGACTTGGATGAGGCTAACTTTATTCTAGGGATCAAGCTTTGGCGAGATCGTAAGAATAAGATGTTAGGCTTATCACAAGCTGGATATATAGATAAGGTTCTAGAACGGTTTAGCATGCAAAACTCCAAGAAAAGATTACTTCCTTTCAGACATGGGGTTCCTCTGTCTGATGACTAAAGGGCTAAGACTCAAGAGGAAGAAGATATGATGAGACAAGTTCCTTATGCTTCTGCAGTAGGAAGTCTCATGTATGCCATGCTTTGTACTAGACCAGATATCTGTTTTTCAGTTGGCATGGTCAGCCGATATCAATCAAATCCAGGACCATAACATTGGCAAGCTGTAAAGCATATTCTCAAGTATTTACGGAGAATGAGAGATTATATGCTTGTTTACCGTTTTGAGGATTTGATTCCCATTGGCTATACAGATTCAGACTTTCAATCAGATCTAGATTTTAGAAAGTCCACGTCAGGATGTGTATTCACCTTGGGAGGTGGAGCCTTAAGTTGGAGGAGTGTTAAGCAATCTTGTATTGCGGACTCCACCATGGAAGCTGAATATGTTGCTGCTTGTGAGGCGGCAAAGGAAGCTCTTTGGCTCAAGAAATTCCTTTCTGATCTTGGTGTAGTGAGAATGGAGCAAGTTCCTATCACATTGTTTTGTGACAATAGTGGAGCGGTTGCACAATCCAAAGATCCAAGGAATCATAAGAAAGAAAAGCACATTGAGAGAAAGTACCACATCATTCGAGACATTGTTGCTCGTGGAGATGTGGTGGTAGCAAAGATTGAAAATGCAAATAATCTAGCAGATCCCTTTACCAAAGTCTTGCCACAAAGGACCTTCGAGTCACATTTGGAGGGAATGGGAGTTAGATTAGTGCACAATAGTCTTTAGGGCAAGTGGGAGATTGTTAGGATATGTGCCCTTAAATCCTATTGTATGATGCTATGTATGATATTATGTATGACATTATGTGAGAAATGATGTATGACTTAATATTGTGTTTAATAAAGTTGTTTTATTCTTATCTAAAATGATGGTAACATGAATATTCGAACATTATCAAATAGTCCATGAGATGCATAGTATGTGATTTAGTCACAGAAAATATAGATCACAAGTTCTTTGTAAACTCAGAATTTTGGTTCGTAGTCGGTGATGAAATTGGGCATTTCATCTGCGAAGACTATAACATATTAACTACGATGATTTGTCTTGATCATGGAAGTGGTGACTTCTAGTTAATATGTTGATATGTTTTAAGAGTAAAGACATATTGAACTGGACCGCTGTGAGATTTATTATTCTCCTAACGACTGTCAATTGAATAATAAATCTCACGACTTGTATTCACATGAACTCTTAATCCTGAGAGAATAATGGATCTGATCATGAAATGTAGGTTGCTTTGATATATCAGGAGTGAGATCTAAAGTAACAGTCAAAACCTCAGTATGTTGGGCAGCCACATTTAGTGTTGATGGAACATATATTCTCAAGATGGAATTCATAGTCTCTTAACGGAGATATAAAATATTCCCTTGAGATAAGTTTATTGGGTACAGTTATTCAGAGAGTTAGGCCTAACCACTTTAGTAAGACTAAAGTATATATTTATGAAATTGGATTTTATAAATATGTGGTAAATAACTCAAAAGGATTAAACTTGGTACTCAAGGATTAAGATGTAGTAATTTACAAAGTGGTAGTCTATATTCATGACTTTGTATTACTACGAATATTTTATGAAGGGGTTGCATGTATAATAAAGTCTTGGGATATAATTTATTAATGAGGCCTAGAGTGCAATTATATTTATATAGTGGTATTAAATATAATTAATGGTAACTTTGGACTTGTCAAGAGTTGACAGAAAAGCCCAAGGCCCATTGGAGCTAGTGTCTTATTTGTTCCCTTTTGGTCCCACTCCAAGCCACACACTAAAGCCCAATTGGGAAGGCCCAAAAGGCTAGCCCAATTAGATAATCAGTTATGTGGAGAGAAACATACAGAATTTTATATAGAATAAAATGGTTTGTATGTTTAATGAATAATTAGAATACGATATAAGGAAGAGAGACACTCTTTCATATTCTCTCTAGAAAACATAGAACTGATTGAGAGACCACACATCTTGGGCATCAAGTGGAATTGGAGTGAAGATTGAAAGTGTTCCCGAGTACTTCTTCATTCGGTTTTGAATTTCACCGCATCAAGGTACACTCTCTTGTTCTTATATTCTGAAACCTACATAGTGCATGTTATCAATTGCGAATGAAGTAGATCCGTTTATTTTCGGCTGCGTATGTTTTGTATGCGATGCAAACATGATGATTTCCTTACATGTTAAATTGATCTTTAAGGCTATAGCATCAATAGATTTCAGTTTTGATATCAATCTCTGTCTATTATTTTCGTATGATGGTTGTTAATTCATGCAAAACTGTTGAAAACTGTCTTAGAAGAATTTCTGGAAATTCGAGTTTTACGAGTTTCGATTGATCGAAATTTACTTTCGATCGATCAAGTAAAACAGAGACCAATCTTTTTGGAACGATTGATATTCGATTGCTAGTCGATCGATCGAATTTTCTTTTCGATCGATCGAGAGGCGATCGAGTATCAATCGAACAAGACAGAAGGTCAAGTTCGAATTGTTTAATTTTTTCGACCGATCGAGGGGCACATTCGATCGATCGAAAGAAGGAAAATCTGAATTTTTCTAAGTGTTTTCAAACTTAAAAGTGTGTGATTAAATTTTGTGTTTTCACTATTTTTTCTTACGCCTTTTTCGTAAGAAAAAGTGCTTAGTATAAAGTGCAAGGCAATGTATAATTAGTTTATGCATGTTTAAAAGATAAAAACCTTTAATTTAAAATACCTAGTGGGAGAGAGATACAAGGGTTGGATCTCACGGCCTCCATTATCGGTTCATAGTAGTGTGGGCTAAGCACCTCGTCTTGGCCTATATGCCTCACGATCCCAAAGGAGGGTGTTTACTTCATAGTACTACAAGATTGAACTTACCCGTTTAAAGTAGTGTAGACAAGCACCTCGTCTTGGCGTATATGCCTCGCGATCCCAAAGGAGGGTGTTTTGTTCTATGGTACTACAATTTTAAACTCTTCTGACTAAAGGAGTAATTGCTGGGCATGATCTTTTAATTCCTTGCTAGATTTTTCGACGATCGGGACGAAGTCTAGGCGATCTTGTGACTAGGGCAATATTCCTCTAAGCTGGAGGAGGAAAGTCCTAATCCTGCAACTGATGATTGGACCAATCTTAGAACTTACAATCCTCAGGGCTTGCTACAAGGGCTACTCAGCATCTAGAGCATCAGATTGGTAACCATCATAATCCCACCGGGGCTTGTAGTTACAATTATGCTCCCTAAGCGTAGTATACTGATTACAAAAACCACAATAAACAAGTGGCTCATATTCAGGCTTTTGCTTGATGAACCTTCTTGGATCATGGTTTCCTTGCCTTTGGAGATTGGGGAGGGAGGCTATGTATGGCCTGGTAGTGAAAATTGAAATCCTTCCTGTGTTTCCTACAAGATGATAATTTTGCCATAGGTTTCAGATGGTGTCAAGGATTTCGTTATTGGCATGATTTCTCCAACAATCTGCAAGAGCATAGGGATCTCTATAGGATAGGTGGGAGTCACCTTTAAACCAGGGGCCATGGTGGGAGTACCCATTGATGAGTACTAAATGTCTTGAGGGTTGGACAGTCATCCAATTGTCTCTTTCCCATTGTGGGAGTGTGCTCCAGCATCTAATAGACACAAAAGGACTTGCGACTTGTTCAACCGTCTTCTTTATGATTTGGGGAAACTGGCTGACTTGGTTATGGCTTGTTAACTTAATTTCTTTGATAAAGCCATATTCAAACATTCTAGAGAGCCAGTAAGGTCCCATCTCATTTTCTTCATCTGGACCATCTTTATAATTGATAAGAAGACTTGGGAAAGGATGTTCCTTTTCATAAACTCTGAGGCTGCATCCAAAGTATTCTTCCCAAGTTGCTTACACAAAGATACCCCTCGTATCATCTGAATTATCAGGGTCTGGATAAGGGGTTGTGACCAATATCTTGAAATGTTAGAACCATTGGTCAATTGATTCAAACATAACCTTGCTTCCTAAAATACTAGTTTGTATTTCGGTAGGCAAGTTGGCAACTGCACTTCTTAGCAAAGCTTGAGTCTTAAGACTTAGCCTAGCATAATCAATGCCCATTATAACAGTCTTATCCTTTGAATGGATTTCCTCTTTGCTAGAGAGTAGACTGGTGATATGACTGGTGATGGTTTCATTTCTGGCCTTAAGGTTTACTAGGTGGATTTCTAGTGCTTTGAGGGTTCTTTGGAAAAGGCCATGATGTTTTATGGTGTAGGCTGAGTGGAGGTTATCAAAGATAGTTTTTATGGGGGAGGGTAAATCTGTATACACTTCATCATTGAATTGTAACTCCTTGGATAAAACTTCCTGCAAAATAACAGCCATGTCACCACTGGAAAATGTCACCTCAACTAGGACAGATTCCTGAAGGGATGTTGATCCTTTTTGGTTTCCCTTAGAGGATGTACCTTCATACCTTACAAAAGACTGTCCTGCTGGAAGCCTTTTGTCTTGAGGATAGTCTTGCTTGGGAGCTTTCCCCTTATTCCTCTTCTCTGCCGAAGAAGTCATCTTCCACTTACTAGTGGTACTATAAGATATTTGCTTCTTTTCCTGTTTGTGGTTGTCTGAACAAGCAAAATAGTTTCCTATTAACTGGATGCTTGGTGTGATACTTTTAAAAACAGGGAATGCAATGAAAAAAATTCTTTTATGCAATATGCATGAGTTAGAATATGATGATTTTTGGGACTGAATAGGGCCAAAGGGATCATCGACTGGATTAGGAATGATGGAAACATTCTGGTTAGGGTTCTTTGTTTGGTTGATACTATTTTTGGCACAAATGAGGTTAAGAGTCTTGGAGACAGAGACTTCCTGGAGGGTACTGATGTCTCTAGGTTCCGGGCTCCTAAGAAACTTAAACTTAACTGGCTGTCCAAGGGGATGGGTAGTGATTCCTTCACTATCCATGATGAAAGGATACAACAGACACATGAAAGGGTTTCCTAAGATGACCCTATCTGTCGTATTCTTAACTAAGACAAATGTGGTTTTGAAGCATGTGTTGTCTTGGCACACATGCCCCTTTGGGATTTTGAATTTAATCTGCATCTTACCACCACTTGCGGATGTCAGTCTCTCCTTAGTCTTTCTAAAGTACTTAGAGGGAATGATCCTTCTTGAATGCAGTTGAGATCAGGATCCTGAATCTATCAAGGCTATAACCTCCAATTCAAAATCTTTGCTAATGAAAATCCTGACTTTGGAGTGCCATTTCTGGAAGATAATTGTACTGATGGTTTCTAAGAACTTCTGACTTGGTTGTTCTTCTTGAACCATATCTGCTGTGGGGTTAACTGTTTCTTCTTCATCATCTGAAGGGTTCTGAAATGAGGGTCCTTCGTCATTACCTTGATGAGAAGTACTTTCCAAAATTTTAACTCTTTGATAAAAGAGAGTGTTATCAACCTTAGGAATGGTTAGTTCTTGCTTAAGGGTTCTAACCTCTGACTTGGTCTTCTTAATTTCCTTTTGAAGGTTGTTGACTGTAACTTCCTTCTTAGACTTCGAAAACCTATCATAGATTTTCTCTAGGTCTACCTTGGGTTCACGAATCCTTGGTTCGGGTTTACTAGTTTCCCTAACTAAGGTCGCAAGGAATGCACTGAGTTTCTGGGCTTTAAGTACTAGGTCATCGATCTGTTCTATGAGATCTAAGAGTAGTTCTTCCTGCTTACTAAGCACACTAATTTGTTTGCTAAGAACATTGATAGTCTTGTTCCTACAACAACTATCTTTACAAGCGAAATCAATGCCTGGGCCACTAGAGGAATCTGAGTCTCTAGAGGGTTCTGAAGATGATGACTGGTTTAACTGTTGGATCTCATTGTCACTAGAACTACTAGTTGACTCACTTTCTATGTGATCAAGTCCTAGGAGTTTAAAGATCTCATCTTTGCTGGTTTGGTCACTAACTAAAGTGTTAATAAGGGTTTTGGCCTTGGATCTACACTCTTTGCTGAAATGACCTCTTTTACCACAATTGAAGCATTTTCTTGATGCTTTTGTGAATTTCTCATATTTACCTATAGATTTGGATCTAGAGGGTTTTCCTTTTTTATAGAATTCATCCTTGAAGTTTCTATACTTCTGTTTTCTATAATACTTGGAGGCTGTTCTTTTCCTATGGAACTTTTCGGGGGATTCTTTCCCTCTGAACTTAGACTTTCTTTTAGAGGGGGCTATGAGAGGTAAGCCATATTGTGTACAGAAGTTTCCTACTTCGTACTTGGCTTTGCTCTTACAAGCTTGGCTTTGGATTTTGAAATCTCTGCACATCTTCATTCCTTCGTTGTGGATTGTGCTAGAGATGTCACCATATGTTTGGTTATCATAATCTATGACACCTAAGGGGTTGCAAAGGGTTTCTTTCACCTTTTCACCAAATAACCTGGGTAAGCCATTGATGAACTTCTCCTTCCAAAATGGAGAGTTACAATCACTCTTATGCATGACTCTGGTGGTGAACACATCTTCGTACCACCTATTGTCTCCTAAGGTTCGACATCTAAGGTTACTCAACTGATCGTAAATTCTAGATGTGATGTTGCTAGGTTTTCCTACGAAGTGTTTTATGATCGTATAGATCAGGGTATTGACTCCATCATGAATACCTCTTCCTAAGCGTTCATCAAAGATGGGGAGACCTTCCTCTTCTTTTTGGACAGCTTTCTTAATATTTTCCTTGGATTCTTCTGTTAGGCAGTTGTTCCACCATTGTAGAAGTTTCCCTATGAATCCTAAGGCTATGAGTTCTATGACTTCTTTATGGGGCCGTCCTTCGTCAAGGTAGTTATTGGCTACCATGGCTATATGCTAGATCTTGTTTAGGATTTCATGTTCTGATAAACCATCTATATTCCACTCATAGAGTTTACCAGAAGATACTGAGAATTGGTTACTAACATTCCTTTCCTCGAACTGGAGGTCAGGGGGTGTTGGTCTAGGATACCAATTCTTGGTTAAACTAGTTTAGGTTGGGTGATGAAGCCTTTTCACCTCTAATCCTCAAAACTGGCTTTCTATACGTTCTATCTCCTTTTCATTTTCTGAGGAGGTTCTGCTAGAATTGCTAGATGCTGTGTGGATATCTAAGACATTAAGCTGAATGGCTTTATTGGGTGAAGGGGTGACTGGTTCCCTCTTCACTAGTTCCTCAAGCTTCTGGTTGACAATTTCTAAGGCTGTAACGTCCTTAGACCTAAGGCTGGTATGCCTAGTTGTGGGTAGTTTCACTAAGGGCTTTTCTAGGGTTTGGTCGGGTTTACTAGGGTTTCCTGGCTGGAGGATAACCTTGTTTTCTATCTTTTCTTCTACCCTATCAAGCTGTTTTCCTATAACATCAAAACACTGGTTGGTGTAGTTGTTTTGTTCAATCACCTTCTTCATAAGTTTCTCTTCCTCTGAAGGAATCCTGAAAGGAGTACCTAGGATATCTTGTCCTTTGTACTTAAAGGTGATGGCTGCCTGGGGTGGATGACTAGACCGGACAACTTCCTTAGTGTCTTCCTTGGTCCAGTTGGTTTTGGTAATGACACAAGACTTTTTGTGCCATTTAAAATGGTTCTCGAAATATTCAAAGAAAGGGACATTACTGGATATCTCTTTCATGAATTCCTGCCATTTCTCTAGAACTTCTTTCTTTTGGTCTAGAGTATGGTTGGCTCTATAGGCTTCTCTTTTGACACTATTTCTTTCAGAATCAAACTCTTTTCCTAAGGCTACTAGGTCTGGGGTGAAGTCTTTCTTCATGACCATTATCTCATGGTTAATTGGGGGTTCCTGATCATCGTACTGGTATGGGTCCTCCATATCAGTCTTGGATGGGGATGGTGTCTTACGACTGTTGTCGTCATCCTGATTGACAACTGAGTCCTATTTAGTATTGTAGCAAGGGGTACTAACCTAGGATTTGGTCTTAACTCCTTGGAGCTCTACACCTAAGTCTCTTCTAGATCTCGGATAAGATGCAAGGGGTCTAGAGGAGCTAGCTGTTGGGGTTTATGCCCTAAAATTCAATTTATTGACATGTCATAAATGATTAAATTGTTTAATTATATGAGACTATTTATTAATGAACTAATGGGACATCATCTTAGTCCATGAGATGCATAGTATGTGATTTATGTGATTTAGTCATAGAAGATATAAATCACAAGTTCTTTGTAAACTCGGAATTTTAGTTCGTAGTCAGTGATGAAATTGGGCATTTCATCTACGAAGACTATAACATATCAACTAAGATGATTTGTCTTAATCATGGAAGTAGAAACTTTTAGTTGGTATGTTGATATGTTTTAAGAGTTAAGACATATTGAACTGGACCACTGTGAAAATTATTATTCTCCTAATGACTGTCAAATGAATAATAAATCTCACGACTTCTATTTACATCAACTCTAAATCCTGAGAGAATAAGGGACCTGATCATAAGGTGTAGGTTGCTTTGATATATCAGGAGTGAGATCTATAAGTCACGATTAAAATCTCAGTATGTTAGGCAGCCGCATTTAGTGTTGATAGAACATATATTCTCAAGATGGAATTCATAATCTCTTAACGGAGATATAAAATATTCTATTAAGATAAGTTTAATGGGTTTGATTATTCAGAGTGTTGGGCCTAACCACTTTAGTAAGGAGTTACTAAAGTATATATTTATGAAATTGGATTTCATAAATATATTATGAATAACATAAAGGATTAAACCGGATACTTAATGATTAAGATGTAGTAATTTTCAAAGTGACAGTCAACTTTTATGACTTTGTATTACTACGAATATTTTAATGAAAGGGTTGCATGTATAATAAAGTCTTGGGATATAATTTATTAACAAGGCCTAGAGTGCAATTATATTCTTATACTGGTATTGAATATTATTAATGGTAACTTTGAACTTGTTAAGAGTTGACAGAAAAGTCCAAGGCCCATTGGAGCTAGAATCTTATTTATTCCCTTTTGGTCCCACTCCAAGCCACACACTAAAGCCCAATTGGAAAGGCCCAATAGGCCAGCTCAATTAGATAATCAGTTAGTTATAAAGGGAGAAACATACAGAATTTTATTTTAAGAAGGAGAGACATCATTGTGAAATAGTGTGTATGTGTGAATGAACCCACTCAATTATTCTCCCTTGGAAACTGATTGAGAGACCACAGTTCTCAGGCGTAAAGTGGAATTAGAGTGAAGATTAAAAGTGTTCCCAAGTACTTCTGATATTTTGTTTTGAATTTCACCGCACCAAGGTACGCTATCTTGTTCTTAAATTCTAAAATTTACATAGTGCATGTTATCAATCATGAATGAAATAGATCTACGTTTGATGCTTCCGCTATGTGTTTTGTATGAGATGCAAAACCAAATTTTCCAACACTAACTTGGGATGCAGGTCTATCTCTGAGGAGAATAGGTGGCTGCCTACTGTGTAGGTGAGATTGGCGGAGATCTATTGGGGATCTAAGCCTATACTCTTCTAAGGATGTTCTAAACCTAGACTAGTCAAAGCTAAGCCTAACAGTACCATCTGCTAGCTGCTGGACAAAGTCTAAGTCTGGGTTCTGGTCTGGATTTTGGATCTGTAGAGGGTAATTTTCATTCTCTAGAGTCTAACTTGAAGGAAAATCAATCTCGGACCATTTCAGGGTTCTGGGTACCTGAATCTTGGCATTAACATTGGTCTAAATGAGGAGTGTTTCTCCCGTTTTCTTTTTGTCAAGGGCTCCAACGTTTAGGTTGGTTCTACAACACTTGTAATAAATTCGGTATATCAAGGCTATCTTGCTGGCTCCCTGCACCATGAAGGTTCCATGAGTCTTGATATTGAGGGTGAGCGCCTTCATGATATGCGGGTCATAAAGGTAAACTGTAAAATTTGGGAAACAGTCAAAATGGACCGGTCCACTAGTCAGACTGGTTTGTATGGTTCCTAAGAGACTGTCATCGAACCTGATATGACGGGTATCTCTAAGGGCTAAAAGGATTGAACTGTTCAACCTTTGTCTGATGAGAGGTTTAACTCCTACCTGGACTAATCCTATATGTAGGAATTTATGTCCTTGTTTTTTATGAGCTACTATGGTTGCTGGACCAAGTAAGTAGCATGTCTCATATTCCTTATTTATCCCATAAACTTGTTCTATGGTTTTGACATGGTAATCTGTCCTGAAAGCCATTTCAGGGACCATAAAGACCTATAGATTTCTTTTGTGGGAATCTTAGGGAGGTTCCATTCTCCTAATTTTAGATTAATGTCTGATAACTCATATTTTTCTCAATTAACAATTCCAGCATCTTGTGGAATTTCAGGGATGGATGATGATCTACTGGCTATACTGGAGGTTGAGTTACTTCTAAACAATCTATTCATCATTTTGATCAACTGCTTAAAATAATCAATTAAAACCTAATTACCTTTATCTCCAAATAATTGGATCTAACCTTAGATCTGTAACAGGGTGTTCAACGAGACTATTGCCTTCACATGCACACTACAACCTCTGATTGCCTCACTCCTAAATGCCTAAACGCCTCACTCCGACTAAATGGCAACACGGCGACCAAGGATACAGGGGACTTATTGGGCTATACAACAGCACTGATCGGGGCTTACTTGTCTCAATAGGACACATCTGTAACAAATTTTGGGGCTAAACACAGAAATAAGAAGAAGTAGATAACTGGGAGATAACTGGTTAGCATAAACAAATAACACAGAATGATAAGTAGAATGAAAGAATAGCTCTTAAACCCAACGATATAGATAGAAGAAGATCACGAAGTAATAACAAATGAAGAAATAAATGAATGGGAATGGAAGGGTTATCAAGAAATAAATTCAAAAAATAATATGAATATCTGGATTCAACATAAATTAATTAACTGAAATTAATGAAATGTTGATACTAAAAATAATGCAATAACTTTGATAACTATGGCGGTATAACCGGCCAACTTATGCTTTTGATAAAATATAACTTACAATAACTGATCGGCCAACTTGGCTCTGATACCAAAAGGGGGGTAAGTTACAATGACTGATTGGCCAAAAGTAAGGGAATGAAGATGTGCAGAAACATTTGTAAAGGAAAGGAGATTATCAAGGATAATTTTTATGGAGGAGGGTAAGTCTGTATACACTCCATCATTGAATTGTCATTTCTTGGATAAAACTTCCTGCAAAATAACAGCGATGTCACTGCTGGAATATGTCACCTCTGCTGGGACAAATTCCTGAAGGGATGTCGATCTTCTTTGGCTTCCCTTAGAGGATGCACCTTCATACCTTACAAAAGACTGTCCTGCTGGAAGCCTTTTGTCTTGAGGATAGCCCTGTATGGGTGTTTTCCCCTCGTTCCTTTTCTCTACTGAAGAAGTCATCTTCCACTTACTAGTGGTACTGTGAGATATTTGCTTATTTTCCAGTTTGTGGTTATCTGAACAGGCAAAATAGTTTCCTATTTTGCTTGGGTTGGGTTCAAGTTACACCTATGGGATGGGTTGGATTGGGTTGGGTCCCATCTCATTTTCCTCATCTGGACCATCTTCCTATGGGTTGGGTTCAAGTTACACCAAGTGTAACTCTAAACAATGTTGCACCACCCAATAAATAGTTATAGAATTCATATTTTGAAAATCCCACCGTCGAATTACATGTTCTATATGTTCTTAATAGTCATGCCAATTTTCATGTTAATTGGATATTATTTACCGTTTGATCCATAATCTCATCTTTTATGCATTATTTTAAATTACAAAAACTTGAATTTAAAAAATTAACCGATGAGATGACTATTAATTTTTGATCACCTTGAAATTTTGCAAGAATGGAGAATATACGATGATAATGTAATCTAACAGTAGATTTGTCAAAATTTGCCTCCAATTAAAAAATATTGACTAGTGTAACATTGCTTATGACCCAAGTCAACTTCAATGATTTCCAAGCACCAAACAACAATAAAGAACTCTAAAGGACTCCATGTATGTTCTAGATTTAATCTCCTCTCATGGAATTTAACAATTGGAGAGGGACAACGCAGAGAGAACAAATGGGATTTAGGTTGTTGAAGCCTGAATCTCATGGGTTAGAACAATATATGAGAGAGATATAAGGGATGGGTACAGTAGAGGATGCAAATAACTAATTTGTCTTAAATTTGCAAAACTTGCTCAATTAACTTATTGCCAAGTGTTTGTTGAGATTGTTGTTCCAACAGCTTTTCGAGAAACACCTATGAAAGGTGTCCAGTTACGGGTACTAAATGGCACTAACGCAGAGTCTCTATACACAAAAGGTCTCATACAAAGTTACAGAATATAAACGATGGACAATCAGTAAACGTTTCCAAAAGGCTAGATTGCATCCTCCCCTTCTTCGTGAGGCCATTTGCTTGAGAGTTTGCTACACGTTATATGTGGTGCAGATGAACCACCCATTCCCTGCTGAGGAGCATCCTGTAATCAGAAATTATGGGAAACAATTATGGAGCCAAGTTCCCAGCAGAAGTTAGACATGTAAGAACAAAAGTGGAATCAGCATTAGCATTTAAAAATTTAATACCCATGTTCCAAGCAGTAATTAAACCCTATCTAACATCCCATAATTCAGCCTTATTATTAAAAGCAGTCTCAATGTGACAAGAAAAACCTACCACCCATTTTCCGAAGTGATCACGTATAACACTCCCCCGCTTGCGATACTAGGGTTCCCTATTGAGTTTCTATCAGTGTTTAGTGACGCAAAAAGAAAAAGAGGGGTTGCCATGCAATATATTTCACACATTTAGATGTTTTAATTTTTTCTGGAGATATGATGTGGAAGAACTCTGAAGAAAGATTTAATGTTTTGTGGAGAAGATGGTTAAGAGAATCCAAAGGAGGAGCAAAAATTATCTTATTTTGAGCAAGCCATAATTGCCAGATGCCTTGTGCAAAAATAAAAAGCCACGGGATTGAGGAGGGGTTAGAGAGTTTGTGTTTAGTGAGGTTAACCCCTAGTCATGCTTGAAGATCCAAAGAGAAAAATTCAAGAGAACTAGTTTTAGGAAGAGACAACCAAAATTCTTTAGCCCATGGGCAATGGCAAATGATATTTGAAGTTGTTTCAAGAGAAAGACACCGTGGGCAAGAGTTAGGAAAGCCCAGAATGATGCCAGATAAAATAAGATTTTGTGGGGGACGTTTGAGAAAGCATTTCAATACGAAAATTCTTATCTTTGGGGGACATGCAGTTTTTCAAATCCAATTCCATTAAGCTGCATTTGATTCCACTTCCTCACAGGAAAAAAAAATTTTTTAGCTTGCTTAGCTGTGCAATGTCCTGTGGGGCCGGGCCATAAGAGTTTATCCGGATTTATTGGAAAAAAAGGAATTGGATGTCCAAATGTGTGTTCTTGTAAGTCCAAAGGTAAGTGCATAGTTATAGTTTAGAAGTTCCATCTACCAGAGGAGAAAATGGAGTCAATAGACCGGTCTTCTTCACCTTGAGGTAGAGGGCCTTCAATTTTATCTCTTATAAGTCCATTTGGAAGCCAATGATCTGTCCAAAATTTGGCATGTAGGCCATTATCAATCTGCTATCTCAATTCCCGAAATAACCAATTTTTTCCAGATATAGGAAATAAGGATTGCAACTTATTCTATATTTTTTAGAGTGATCTGCCATCATATCATTTGCAAGAGGATGTGCGTAGGTAATGATCTAAATTTAATTTAATTTGTATAATAATTAATTGCATTAAATCATGATCTTTGATGATATGAGTTCATTAACATGTTTATGCACGTAAAAGTATGACCATGCATATTAAGATTAAATTTTAATTTATGTAATTTCATATGATGAGCATATTTAATTTACTACAATTCATAACATGATTAGAATAGCACATAACATGATATGACTATTAGTTTCATAAAGACCAAAATAAAGCATTGTATTTTTATTTTTTTAAGATTATATCTAGGACCAAAATAATGTAATTTTTTTATTTCTAGGATTTTATTTAGGATCAAAGCCATGCAATTTTTCTTGTTTTATCATTCCAATTATTTAATTTCAAAATTAATCAACAAAGAGGTACTCATGAAGGTTTACTTTTTTTTTTTTTCTTGTAAAATAAGTGACGACTCTATTTTAAAACTGTCCATTTATGCGCTAACACATATCTAGGTGAGTAATCACTACACACACAAGAACAATTTTACCCATTTTAGTTTTTAGTTTTTTTTTTTCCCTTTTGTTTTGATATGTCATGTTATGCTATAATTTTTTTTTAATGTGATGATGACGTGCATAGTTCACGTGCCATTTTCCTACTACTATTTTCTGATCAATTTCATCTGGTTGGTTATCCCATTGAAGGACATCATCTACCAAATGAAACCTGTCCGAAATAAAGGGGAGATAATACTTGACTTTTCCTTGGAAATTACACAATTTGATTTTATCAAAATTGATGGTGTAGATAAGGCATGAGCCAAGTCACTGTCTTGAGATAAATCGTGCCTTCTACGGTATATCTGATGTAGTTAGACAAAATATTTCTGCACATTGTCCCCAGGATATAACAGCCTAGCCACCTTTGCTAATTATCCTTGCGATCTTACACTACTTGTAGGATATAAGCTCTCTATAGTACTTTCTTTTTCCAAAAAATTTAGTAAAAGAAAAAATATTTTTGTTAATAGTAAGAAGCAATAGATGTAAGTTTTTAGAACAATAATAAAAATTGTTTTTGAAAGTCCATAGCTTTGTAATTCAAAATAATGTGTATCTTGACACTTTTAATTCTTTCCATATATATAGAGCCAAACATGTAACTTGTCCTTAGCTAAAGAATCAAAGGGTTTGATATCAATTAAATGGTGATAAAGTTATTGAAATCAATATATATTATCAATATCTTTCTTTCTTTCTTTCTATATATATATATATATATATAATATAAATTGGACATCAACTATTGTCTTTGCCAAAATCTTAATCTGTACGTTGGGAACAAAGAAAATGTCATAATGCTATGAAATTAATGCCCCATAGATAACGTTGTTGAACATTATTACAATATCTTTTTGAAATTTTCTGAATATATATTACAAAAAATTACTAGCTGTTTTGACCACTTTCTATTAAACTACATAGTAAATACTTGTGTATATATGGTAACTTATTATAACATAAAATAATTCAGTAATAGCTGTACAATTAAGTGCTGAAAAATCTTCCATATATGATGTTACTATGTCATACTAAAATAAGAACGTTTGAATATAAAAAGTTTAGAATGGAAAGTATATATTTGTAAAAAAAAAAAAAAAAACCCAAATATCCTAACAATGATGGTGTTAATATCATGTTAATGTTCAAAGATTTCCTAATTAAGAACCATTGACAATAGCTATTCAAATTCTAAATTATATTTGAATTTCAAAATTTAGCAATCAACGTATCTGTCATTAAGGGATAATTAATTCCCTCAATTCACATAAATGAGTATTGAAATAAATATGATTTTTGTATAAAAATATCCAACAATCCCCCACTTATTTTTATAAAAAATAAATAGGTAAATATATATATATATATAAGAAAATTTTTTTGGGTCAATTAGAACATAATGCATAATGAGAGTGCCAATGGCTTGAACCCTCATTTAGTGTTTCAACAACATTGTTCCAAAGTTAATAGTGAGCTATGTCTTGAACTATAACTTTTTGTATAGAAACAAAACATTACATCACACACATAATATTCTAGTACTCTACTACGAGCTCCTAAGCTAGCACATTATGGCCTTATGCTTAATCCCAGTATCCATGAGCTATTTAGAGAACTAGCCCCATTCTCAAAGGAAGTGGCCTCACTTCCATGCTCACTTAGGTGTGGCTGTCAAGGATGTTCTTGTAACTCTAACATCCCACTCATAAGAGCTATAATCCACATTAAGAGTTTTTTAATAAATAAAAACTCATCCTATATAACGTCACAATATACATGCACGCACACCATAGGGAAGGACAAGAGTATTATTACTCATACATAGGTTTAGTGCATGTTAATCAAACTAATTTTTATCAGTTTTTCCCTTTGAACCTAGTTCTTAGAATCTCCAGTCCCTAGGTAGGGTATCCTCATAGATAGTTTATTCTTCTTTGGGCTTAAGTCCCATCCGCCTCGATGCTATCCAGATCTTTTCTCTAGCTAGAGCTTTAGTTAATGGATCCGCAATATTATCATTTGTACTAATATAATCAACATTTATGGTACCATTGTTTATGTATAATCTCACAAAACTGTGTTTTTTTTTAATAGATCTGGATTTAACATTATAGTATTTATTGCTCACTCTACCAATAGTGGCAGTACTATCACAATGAATTAAGACGGGTGAAATAGGTTTCTCCGACATGAGAATTTCAAATAATAAATCACGTAACCAACTTGCTTCTTCACAAGCTGAAGATAAGGCAATTAATTCTACCTCCATGGTGGATTTAGCAATAATCTGTTGTTTTTAGATTTCCAACATATTGCTCCACCTCCTAATGTAAATACATAGCATGTGGTACACAAAGAATCACCTGATAAGGTGTTCCAACTAGCATCACTATATCCTTCAACAACAACAGGATATCTTTGATATAGCAAACTATAGTGCGGTTCTTTTTAAGTATCTCATTAATTGAGTCATGGCATTCCAATGCTCAAAATTAGGTTTGCTAGTAAATCTTGCTAAAACTCCTACGGCATAAGCAATATCAGGCCTAGTACAATAAGTTGCATATCTAAAACTACCAATAATACTAGCACATTCCTTTTGATAGTAAATATCATTTTCAACTTTAGTAGGAAATAGATGCACATTAGAATCAAAAGGTATACTTGCAGATTTGCAATCATAGTAATTATATTTGTTTCAAAATTTTTTCTATATAATGAGATTGATCTACAAATATGCCATTTGAAGTTTTAGAAATTTTCAAGCCAAGAATCACATTAGCTTCTCCTAAATCTTTCATATCAAGGTTATTTTTAAGAAGCATTTTGGCAGCATTTATAATTGTAGACACTCAATTTTGCACTCATAATTTAATCTTGGAAGATGGCTGGAATGACCGTTCATATATCCAAAATTTAGAGTTGCATTACATGCATTAATTCGTTCATTACATATCATAAAAATGATTTGGAGATTCTAACGATCGCAACGGTATGTCCGATTTCTAAATCAAACCGTCGGATTGAAAGATATCACATGATCAAGTTTGCACGGTCTACGTGCATTTTGTTTGGGTAGAACCGACCACGCATGATTAATTTAAATGAATCCTGATTGGTTAGACAATTAAAATTAATTAAATAATTTGTGGTTGGTTGTTAGTGTTAAAAATAGACTTGCTTGCATGAGAACAAAGTAGATAATTCAGATAACAAAGAAATTGTGAATTATCAAGACTTTTTAGAATATTTAACTACAAGATAATTATCACTTTAAAGACCTGAATATCTGGAAAAAGGGATCAATTTTTAGAATACGGATTAACAATGCGCTTAAGTGCAATTCCTAGCTCAAAAATCCTCAAAAGGGAGTCCAAATTGGATCAAAACTCAAACGCGAACTCGGCACCCAAGAGGGCCATTTGGCACTCTTAGAGTGCCTATTGGCCCAAAGTTGTGGCTCGGCTTGGGGAATCCCTGATTAAGATAAACCTTACCTTTTTCCATTTTTTAGAGATAAGGACGCGTCCCAATTCATATCTAATCTCATTGAAGCATCCTAACCTCTATAAACAAAGTAAACAAATCAGAATTAGGGGCTCTTCTCTTCTGACTTTTCAATTCCCCTTACGTTAAAGACATTCTGGAGGCTTTTGCTTTAGGAACTTCTTTTTTGTAAGTAAAGTATTTTAGACTTCAAAGAGGTGAACAAACTTTTTTGAATTCTAAAATATTCTTTCATTAGAAGAGCACACTCATGCAAGAGGTATTCAGTTTTTCTTCTTTCTTTTCTTCTTCCATTAATTTTTTGTTATTGTTTGATGCATGAATATGTTTAGCATGTTTTATTATGTTTTTTTTTTTTCTTGATATATAATTACCATGCTTACATATTTTGCTAGAATTTTTTTTAACATGTTCTTAGATGATTGTTTATTGTAATTCTTTTTCTTAAGTTTCAAAATTTGCGAATGACTATCAAAGATTATTTTAAAAACTCAAACTAATCTGTATTTTCATTAAATATAGATCTGGTTTTTTAATTCGAAAACTGATCTGTATTTTTTAGATCTGATTTTTTAATAGACTCAAAACTGATTTGTATTTTCATTGAATACAAATTTGATTTTTTTTTAATTCAAAAACTTATCAGTATTTTTCAAATCTGATTTTTTTAAAGACTCAAAACTGATATGTATTTTCATTAAATACAAATCTGATATTTTTAATTCAAAAACTGACCAATTTGTCCCATTATTTGCAATATAAATAAATTTTATAGTCTAAAGCCAATTCGACACAACTAGAGAGTCTCAAGAAACAAATTATGTTTAGTTCAAGAAAATAATCATTGAATCCACCAAAGAGAAATCTAGAGTTCACCAAGAAAAAGTCTTTGAAAATTTTAT
Organism: Lithocarpus polystachyus; assembly: GCA_033629205.1. NCBI lineage: Eukaryota > Viridiplantae > Streptophyta > Magnoliopsida > Fagales > Fagaceae > Lithocarpus > Lithocarpus polystachyus. The sequence goes on along the minus strand of CM066166.1, from coordinate 23,960,040 downwards.
TATTAAATGAAATTTTGAATTGCCTTGGATGCTATAATACATATAAATAGGAAAAGAAATCCTCGGGAGGCTAGGAAATCCGGCCAAAATGGGCATTTGCCCATTTCGCCCAAAAAATGTAACAAAATGCCTCAATTCTGAAACTATTTAGGAAAATACCCCTGTTTTGAAACTCGATTTTTTGAAACTTGAGTTTCAATGTAAAACTCAATTTGATGAAAATCGAGTTATTTGGAAAAATTCACATGGAACTTGAGTTCATGGAGTTCCATAATTTTATTTTATTTTTTAAGTTTGATTGCCTATAACTCGATTTTCTAAAAATCAAGTTTCAATGTAAAACTCAATTTTTAGAAAATTTAGTTTCAAAACAGGGGTATTTTGTTAGATAGTTTCATAACAGGGGCATTTCTGCTACATCTTTTGGGCGAAAGGGGTAGAAGCCCATTTTTGCCTAGGAAATCCACCCAAAATAAGTTAAGGTGATTAGGAGACCCTAAAAAACCTTAATTCACAGTAAGCACAAAATTAAGAAAACTGCTAAAAAGGCAAATTGGGAAAATTACACACTCAAATCATAAGAACTCTAAGAGATGTCCAAAAACGTACCCGATCTTATTCTAGTTTTAAAGTTATAAAATAAAAAAGAATGACATAAATAATAATGAAAAATTAATTAAACAAAAGAATTTAATCGAAAAGCGAAGCAGGTCATGGTCGTAAGACGTTGAGATTTGATCCTTGAGATAATTTACTTTAGGTCACCAAGTTTCATGCAATTTTGTTGTTTATTCCATTGATTATTGCTGGTACTTTCTTGCTTTCTGGATTTCTTGTGTGTTAATTTCTAATGGTCACTTTTTTTTATAAAAAAAGTTGAATTTTCTATGATTATAACATTTTTTTTAGAATCATTATGATTATAATGTTTTTTGACTGAAAAAAGGGATAAAATGGGCTTTTGCCCTTTTCATGTAAACAATCTAGCATTTTGCTCTCTTTCTCAAATTAATTAAGGAAATGCCCCTCTTTTGAGAATTGATTTTCTCAAAATTGAGTTAAGCTCTATAGTGATGTTTTTAAGGAACCTATAGTGACGTTTTAAGGACCTATAGTGGCATTTTTGAATTCGAGCTCCAAGAACTCAAAATAACTTATAACTCGAGTTTATGGAGCTCGAGTTTTAAAACGCCACTATAGGCCCTTAAAACGTCATTATAGGATCCTTAAAATGTCACTATAGGGCTCCAAATTTCTTTTTTTTAAAACTCAATTTTGAGAATATAGAGATTCAAAAGAGGGGGATTTCTCTAATTAGTTTGAGAAGGGAGGCAAAATGCTGGATTGTTTGTCCCTGAAAAAAGGTAGAATTATGATTATAACATTGAATGTGAGATTATAATATTTTCCAAATTTAAGATATGCTTATCAACATTTATTTCTTAAATTTAAAACATATCTTAAATTTGTCAACATTATAAATCCCAACATTTCTTAAATTTGGCAACATTATAATTCCACATTTAATGTTAACACAACTTAGATATGTTCGACAATTTTTTATTAAATTTGGCAACATAATAAATCATCATTCAAATTAACACAACTTAAGATATAATATTTCTATTGCAAACCATATTCAAAGAATCTTTTTTTTTTTTTTTTTTGAGAAAGAAAATTAATGTCACAAATTTTTGATTATAACATTGAACGTGGGATTATATTTGGTCCTATAAAATGATACATATGTAAAACACCAAAGTACCCATCAGACACAGCGTTCAAGAATACAATGAGTTTTTTCAGTAGAATTGTATTGTTGTTAATGTTACTTATTTTATCTATGACTAGTTTTGATAGCGTTGGAGGATTTAGCTTTTTAAGGCACAAAGTATTTATAAAGATCTTCAATGACTTAGGGCCGGGCTTGGATCTTGTCGCTCATTGTAAATCTGACGATAATGATATTGGTGCCCACTTAATCAAGTATCCAGATGGCGTCTTGCCATTCCACTTTCGACCAAATGCTAAGGGCACTACCCTATTCTACTGTAAATTTTATTGGTCAATTGTGTCCCTTTGGTTTGATATCTACGTATTTGATAGAGACCATCCTCAATGCAGTAACTGCTATTGGAAGATTAGGCCTGCTGGTCCATGTAAGTTAGATTACGCCAGCAACGAATATGATATTTGCTATCCATGGAACAAAGAGTCACTTTAACATTCGAAATCTCCCACCATATGATGCTTACTTATTAAATAATAATTGCCTTATTTGTTACAATTACAAAAGGAACTTTCCAAAATAATATGTTTGTCCAAATCAAAAAAAAAAAATAATAATAATAATAATAATATGTTTGTCAAATTATTTTTTGTGTCAAATTTTTTTGTTTTTACCGCGCATGTTAAATTTCGTATAAATTAGATGTTAATTACTATTGTCAAAATTTACATTCAATAAAAAAATATTGTGTAGAGTTGTAGTTATTGGCTACAACCAAGTTTGTAGCCAACATTTTTCCGTTAAATAAAGGGTCAACACTAAATTTGTACTCTTTGATGTACTTGTAATTTGTAAATCTTAAAGCAATAAGTTGCTAATCTCTACTTTCTTTTGTTAAATTAAGAGTTTATACATTATTTATCAAATTTTAATAAAAAAAACTATTAGTTGACCATAGATGTTTTGGATCAATGGTAAAACACAATCATCTTGGAGCGACTAATATGGATCGAAATGTTGTTTCTAGTTACTTAAAGTCTTATAACTCAATTAATTGGCATATCCTTGTATTTTCATGACATCTAAGATTGAAATCCCTCTCCCCATTGTAATTATAAAATATAAAAAGAAAATTAATAATAATAACTTAATAATAAAGCTTCAGCAGTATCTCCAAATTGTAGCCATCATAAGGATCCTGGGAGTCTTGGAACAATGGGTCATTTGGATTGGAATTAGCTGAAGCTTCTAAAGAGACAAGGAAACCATTTTCTTCTGGCTCAATTGTTCTGACTGGAGGAGGGAATTCCTTAGCCTGTGACTGATGTTTGGATCAATCTTAGAGCTTGCAATCCTCATAACTAGGAGATGGCTAATCTGTATTGGGAGCATCTGATGGGTACCTATCATAATCCCATAGGGGATTGTAGTTACAATTTGTTGACACCCCATTTTGCAACCCGCATTTAACCTCACAGGAGGGTAAAAGGGTAATTTCACCTTGAAAATATACATCTTGATTTTGGTCATTAGATCCTTAATCTCATTTCACCAAAATGATCTTGATGTTGTAACGATCAAATTGACTGGTCATATGCCCTAATCAGACCATCAGATTGAAAGTTATCATTAAATCAAGTTTTAATGGCCGAGATGCACTATCACAAATTGAGTCCGACTATATGTGATTATGAATAATTGATTCCAATTGGTTATAATTATAATCAATTTGAGATTAACGATGTGTCATAATTTGATTAGTTAAGACTACATTTTATGGTGAGGTTGCATACACCTAATTAATTAGATAATTAAACATTAATTATTCAATGAGTAATTTGTGCAATTATCTTTTAATTAGGGTAAATTTGGAACCAATTAAGTCTGAAATGGGAGTGATTGGAGCCATTTAATGCTAATTGGGAGCTAATTTGGGACATTTTAATATTAATTGTGTTGAAACCATTTTCTAACAAATGACCTCTGCTCACCATTTCATCAATATCTCTCAGAATATTTTGAATTTGTGAATGAGGTTAATTTTCCCAGAAATTAGACATCCGGGGCTTCAATTTGAGCACAAGAACGAGCCAATTCCGATCAGAATTGAGTCAGATATGATTTTTCGAAGTTGGCTCTGCAAGCTGTTACAGCATCTACGGGAGAACTGAATTTGGCTTGCTCCTCACTCCCACCAATCTTTCCATTTAATGCACTAGATTTTCTCAAAGGCTAAAATGAGGTCTAGGTTCATGATTCTTTGTCAACCCTCATTAAATGGCCTTCCATTCATATTTCCTCTACCACTACTATATAAACCCCTCCTCTCATTCATTCAAGGACACAAAAAAACCCCCTCTCTTCCCTTCTCTTGAGTTCTAGTGAAGTTGAGTAGTCTTGTCATATCTTGGTCTTCCTGAGACTCAAGGTATTGAGTGAGACTCACTCTTCCTCTTCTAACTCTTCTTTCCCTCCACCCTTAGGACCTCTACCAAGAGCCTCCTCCTCCACCATATGGATCTTGCATGAATGTATAATTTCTTTACCTAACTTGTTTTTTGTGTTGCCATGATGAGAATTTAGGATTAAAGCATGATAGTAACTATTTAAATTCTCTTGAATATATTTGAATGTTCTTATATGTTATTCACATGTTCTTGGTTGTTTTTTACATGTTCATGCATAAACACTAGTTTAGATCTTAAACTCACATAAAAAAAAATATGAAAAACATGTTTGTTTCATAATTCTTTCAAATCCTTGAATCTAGGTTATCACCATTCACACACATTCACTATAATTTATTTTTCAATCCAAATGAAAGGCTTAATAAATTGAATTAGGGTTTATCACATGCACACACTTTAAATTCAAATTTATTGATTGACATATTGGGTGATATGACATGAATGTTGGCCACCATAGTCTAGAAGACCGGTTTCACTGGGCAAGGTGGGTGCTTAACACCTTCCCACCTTGTAACATAGCCTCCGAACTTAGATCAAGGGTTGGTAGATCAAATGCTTATCCTTGTAATTTTCAATTTCTAGATTGTAACTAGGAAATAAAGCTATGTACTTTATCTTAGATTGTATATAGGATCAAAGCCATGTAACTTTCCTATGATCAATGTAAATTCAATTTCAAATTAATAAAATAAGGTACTTTTCAATTATGGTTTTTTATTTTTCCAATAATTAAATAAGTGGCGACTCCATTGTAAAACCTTTAATCTAAAGGGGAAAATATAACTAGTTGAATCTCCATTTTGAGAGGTAATAACACAACTCTACCCATTCACGTGGGTTTGGCCCAATATTGTTATAAAAAAAGGGGGCCGGGGACGCGGTCTCTCACACAATTATGTTCCCGAAGAGTAGTATACTGATTGTAGAAACCACAATATACTAGTGGTTCATATTCAGGCTTTCTCTTAATGAATTTCCTGGGGTTATGGTTTCCTTGCCTCTGTATATTGAGGATGGAGGCGAAATATGGCCTGGTGGTGAATACCGAGATTCTTCCTGTGCTTCCTACGAAATGATAATTCTTCTATAAGTCTCAGATTGTGTCAAGAATCTCGTTACTTGCATGGTTCCTCCAACAGTCTGCAAGAGCATATGGGTTTCTGTAGGACAGGTGGGAATCTCCTTCAAACCAGGGGCCCTGATGAGAGTACCCATTGATGAGGACCAGGTGTCTTGAAGGTTGTACAATCATCCAATTGTCTCTTTCCCATTGTGGGAGTGTGCTCCAGCACCTAAAAGACACAAAGGGAAAAGCAACCTACTCAACTACTCTCTTTATGATTTGGGGAAACTGGCTGACTTGGTTATGGCTTGTTAACTTTATTTCCTTGATAAAGCCATATTCAAACATTCTGGGGAGCCAGTAAGGTCCCATCTCATTTTCCTAGTCTGGACCATCTTCATAATTGATAAGAAGGCTTGGGAAAGGATGGTCTTTCTCATAGACTCTGAGAATACACCTAAAGTGCTCTTCCCAGGTTGCTTGTGCAAATATGTCCTCCGTATCATCCGAATTCTCCGGGTTTGGATAAGGGGTTGTGACTAATACTTTGAAATGCTTGAACCATTGGTCAATAGATTCAAACATTACCTTGCTTCCTAAAATACTGGTTTGTATTTCAGCAGGCAAGTTGGCAACTGCACTTCTTATTGAGGCTTGGGTCTTAAGATTTAACCTGGCATAATCAGTGCCCATTGTAACAGTCTTATCCTTTTAATGGATTTCCTCTTTTCTAGAGAGTAGGCTGGTGATATGACTAGTGATGGCTTCATTTCTTGCCTCAAGGTTTACTAGGTGGATTTCTAGTGCTTTGAGGGTTCTTTGGAAAAGGTCATGGTGTTTTACGGTGTAGGTTGAGTAGAGATTATCAAGGGTAATTTTTATGGAGGAAGGTAAGTCTGTATACACTCCATCATTGAATTGTAATTCCTTGGATAAAACTTCCTGCAAAATAACAGCCATGTCATTACTGGAATATGTCACCTCTACTGGGAAAAATTCCTGAAGGGATGTTGATCCTCTTTGGTTTCCCTTAGAGGATGCACCTTCATGCCTTACAAAAGACTGTCCTGCTGGAAGCCTTTTGTCTTGAGGATAGTCCTGTATGGGTGCTTTCCCCTTGTTCCTCTTCTCTGCTAAAGAAGTCATCTTCCACTTACTAGTGGTACTGTAAGATATTTGCTTCTTTTCCTGTTTGTGGTTATCTAAACAAGCAAAATAGTTTCCTATTAACTGGATACTTGGTGGGATATTTTCAAAAACAGGGAATGTAATGAAACAAATATTTTTATGCAATATGCATGAGTTGAAATATGATGATTTTTGGGACTGAATGGGGTCAGAAGAATCATCAACTGAATATGGGATGATGATTGAAACAGATAAGTCAGGGTTCTTTGCCTGCCTGGTACTGTTTTTTGGATAATTGTTTTTGGCACTGATAAGGTTAAGGGTCTTGGAGACAGAGACTTCCTGGAGATTGCTGATATCTCTGGGTTCTGGGCTCCTAAAAAACTTAAACTTAACTAGCTGGCCAAAGGGATGGGTAGTGATACCTTCACTATCCGTGATGAAAGGATACAACAGACACATAAACGGGTTTCTTAAGATGACCCAATCTGTCATATTTTTAACTAGGACAAATGTAGTTTTGAAACATGTGTTGCCCTAGCACACATGCGCTTTTGGGATCTTGAATTCAATCTGCATTTTACCGCCACTTGCAGATGTCAATCTCTCCCTAGTCTTCCTGAAGTACTTGGAGGGAATGATTCCTTCTTGATGCAGTTGAGATCAGCTCCTGAGTCTATCAAGGCTATAACCTCAAATTCAAAATTTTTGTTAATGACAATCCTAACTTTGGAGTGCTATTTCTAGAAGTTAATCCTACTAATGGTTTCTAAGAACTTCTAACTGGGTTGTTCTTCCTGTACAATATCTATTGTGGGGTTAACTGTTTCTTCTTCTTCATCTGAAGGGTTCTGAAATGAGGGTCCTTCCTCATTGCCTTGATGAGAAGTGTTTTCTAGGTTCTTAACTCTTTGATCAAGGAGAGTCTTATCAATCCTAAGAATTGTTAGTTCTTGCTTAAGGTTTCTAAACTTGGACTTGGTCTCCTTGATTTCCTTTTGAAGGTCGTTGACTGTAACTTCATTCTTAGACTTTGAAAACCTTTCATAGATTTTCTTTAGGTCTACCTTGGGTTCACGGAACCTTGGTTCGGGTTTACTGGTTTCCATAATTAAGGTTGCATGAAACGCACTAAGCTTCTGGGCTTTAACTACTGGGTCTTCGATCTGTTCTATGAGATCTAAGAGTAGTTCTTCTTGCTTGCTAAGCACACTAATTTGTTTGCTAAGAACATTGATAGTCTTGTTCCTAAACTAACTATCTTTACAAGCTAAATCAATGCCTAGGCCACTAAAGGATTCTGAGTCTCTAGAGGGTTCAGAAGATGATGATTGGTTTAACTGGTGGATCTCATGGTCACTAGAACTATTGGTTGACTCACTTTCTATATGATCAAGTCCTAGGAGTTTAAAGATCTCATCTTTACTGGTTTGGTTGCTAACTAAAGTGTTGATTAGGGATTTGGCCTTAGATCTACACTCTTTGCTAAAATGACCTCTCTTACCACAATTGAATCATTTTCCTGATGCCTTTATGGGTTTCTCATATTTGCTTGTGGGCTTAGACCTGGATGGCTTTCCTTTCTTATAGAAATCATTATCCTTGAAGTTGCTGTACTTCTGTTTTCTATAATACTTGGAAGTTGTTCTTTTCCTATGGAACTTTTTAGGGGATTATTTCCCTCTAAACTTTGGATTTTTTCTTGGAGGGGGCTATGGAAGGTAAGTCGTACTGTGTACAGAAGTTTCCTACTTTGTACTTGGCTTTGATCTTACGAGCTTGGCTTTGGATCTTGAAATCTCTGCACATCTTCATTCCTTAACTGCGGATTGTGCTAAAGATGTCCTAGGGTTTGACATCTGGTGGTAAACACATCTTCGTACCACTTGTAATCTCCTAGGGTTTGACATCTAAGGTTACTCAACTGGTCGTAAATCCTAGATGTGATGTTGCTAGGATTTCCTACGAAGTGTTTTATGATCGTATAGATTAGGGTATTAACCCCATCAGGAATACGTCTTCCTAAGCGTTCGTCAAAGATGGGGAGACTTTCCTCATCTTTTTGGATAGCTTTCTTAATATCTTCTTTAGATTCTTCTGTTAGGCAGTTGTTCCACCATTGCAAAAGTTTTCTTGTGAATCCTAAGGCAATGAGCTCTATGACTTCTTTGTGGGGACGTCCTTCGTCAAGGTAGTTGTTGGCTACCATGGCTATGTGCTGGATCTTGTTTAGGCTTTCCTATTCTGATAAGCCATCTATGTTCCACTCATAGAGTTTATCAGAAAATACAGAGAATTGGTTACTAACATTCCTTTCCTCATACTGGAGGTCAGGGGGTGTTGGTTTAGGATACTATTTCTTGGTTAAGCTGGTTGAGGTTGGGTGGTGAAGCCTTTTCACCTCTAAACCTCGAAACTGGTTTTCTACATGTTCTATCTCCTTTCATTTTCTGAGGAGGTTCTGCTAGAACTGCTAGATGTTGTGTGGATATCTAAGACATTAAGCTGAGTGGCTTTGCTAGGTGAAGGGGTGACTGGTTCCTTCTTCACTAGTTCCTCAAGCTTCTGGTTGAAAATTTCTAAGGTTGTAACTTCCTTAGACCTAAGGCTGGTATGCCTAGTTTTGAGTAGTTTCACTAAGGGCTTTTCTAGGGTTTGGTTGGGTTTACTAGGGTTTCCCGGCTGAAGGATAACCTTGTTTTCCATTTTTTCTTCTACCCTATCAAGCTGTTTTCCTATTACACCTAAACACTGGTTGGTGTAATTGTTCTGCTTAATCACCTTTTTAACAAGTTTCTCTTCTCCTAAAGGAATCCTGAAAGGGGTAGCTAAAACATCCTTTCATTTGTACTTAAAGGTAATAGCATCCTGGGGTGGGTGACTAGACCTAACGACTTCCTTAGTTTCTTCTTTGGTCCAGTTGGTTTTAGTGATGACACAAGACATTTTGTGCCACTCAAAATGGTTCTCAAAGTATTCAAAGAAAGGGACGTCGCTGGATATCTCTTTCATGAATTCTTGCCATTTCTCTAGAACTTCTTTCTTTTGGTCTAGATTGTGGTTTGTTCTATAGGCTTCTCTTTTGACTCTGTTTCTTTCAGAATCAAACTCTTTTCCTAGGGCTACTAGGTCTGGGGTGAAGTCTTTCTTCATGACCATTATCTCATAGTCAATTGGGGGTTCCTAATCATCGTACTGGTATGGGTCCTCCATATCAGTCTTGGATAAGGATGGTGTCTTATGACTATTGTCGTTATCCTAATTGACAACTGAGTCCTGTTTGGCTGTGTAGCAAGGGGTACTAACCTGGGATCTGGTCTTTACTCCTTGAAGCTCTACACTTAGGTCTCGTCTAGATCTTGGATAAGGTGCAAGGGGTTTAGAGGAGCTAGCTTGGGATGTAGGTCTATCTCTGAGGAGAATAGGTGGCTGCCTACTGGGTGTGTGAGGTTAGCAGAGATCTATTGGGGATCTAGGCCTATACTCATCTAAGGGTGTTCTAAACCTAGACTGGTCAAAGCTAAGCTTAACAGTACCATCTGCTAGCTACTGGACAAATTCTAAGTCTAGATTCTGGTCTGGGTTTTGGATTTGTAGAGGGTAATTTTCATTCTCTAGAGTCCAACTTAAAGGAAAATCAACCTCGGACCATTTCAGGGTTCTGGGTACCTGAATCTTGGCATTAACATTGGTCTAAATGAGGAGTGTTTCTCCCATTTTCTTTTTGTCAAGGGCTCCAACATTCAGGTTGGTTCTACAGCACTCGTAATAAATTCGGTATATCAAGGCTATTTGGCTAGCTCCCTGCACCACGAGGATTCCATGAGTCTTGATATTGAGGGTGAGTGCCTTCATGATATACGGGTCATAAGGTAAACTGTGAAATTTGGGAAACAATCAAAATGGACTAGTCCACTGCTCAGACTGGTTTGTATGGTTCCTAAGAGACTGTCATCGAACCTTATATGACGGGTATCTCTGAGGGCTAGAAGGATTGAACTGTTCAACCTTTGTCTGATGAGAGGTTTGACTCCTACCTGGACTAATCCTATATGTAGGAATTTATGTCCTTGTTTCTTATGAGCTACTATGCTTGCTGGACTGAGCAAGTACCATGTCTCATATTCCTTGTTTATCCCATAAACCTGTTCTATGGTATTGACATGGTAATCTGTCCTGAAAGCCATTTTTAGGGATCATGAAGTCCTATAGATTTCTTTTGTGGGAATCTTAGGGAGGTTCCATTCTCCTAATTTTAGATCTATGTCTGATAACTCATATTCTTCTGAATTGACAATTCCAGCATCTTGTGGAATATCAGGGATGGATGATGATCTACTGGCTATACTGGAGGTTGAGTTACTTCTAAACAATCTATTCATCATTTTGATCAACTGCTTAAAATAATCAATTAAAACTTAATTACCTTTATCTCTAAATAGTTGGATCTAACCTTAGATCTGTAACAGGGTGTTCAACGAGACTATTGCCTTCACATGCACACTACAACCTCTGATTGCCTCACTCCTAAACGCCTAAACGCCGCACTCCGGCTAAATGGCAACACGGTGACCAAGGATACAGGGGACTTATTGGGTTATACAATAGCATTGATCGGGGCTTACTTGTCTCAACAGGACACATCTGCAACAAAAGGGGGTAACTTACACCTAATTATCCTTGATAATCTCCACTGACTAGGGAATTACAAATGTAAACTGGGATTTCCTTCTGATTACAAGATTAAGGGTTGTAATGAGAAAGGAGGTTTTCTTCCTAAATTGGTTCTTGCAATTTTAGGTCCTGCTTCAGAATGGAGATGAGGCTGCCTTATATAGACTAGAGGGAGCCTTGGTCCTGCTGAAGATTGTTGAAAATTCGGAAGGTAAATGCTTTTACTGAGGTGAAACCCTTTTCCACCGAAAGCAAATAGTACTTCTGAATCATTGTGCTGGGTACTGTTCATGAATAGTGACTGGTACTGTTCATGAATAGTGTCTTATTTTTTGTCTGCTTCTGTCGGCTGAGTGTGGGGACTGTTCATCAGCAGTGACTGGTGCTGTAGATGAATATGTTAGGAAATCATCATGTTTGCATCGCATACAAAACATACGCAGCGGAAAATAAACGGATCTACTTCATTCGCAATTAGAGATAATAGTTTCATTTCGAATTGGTATCAGAGCCAGGTTTTCATTTCGAATCTGTATAACATGTTTTGTGCGTTTCGGAATTAGAGATAATAGTTTCAAGTTGATAGAGGATTATTCATTTAATTTTCTGCATGGTTATTGAAACTATGATTTGATAAAAACTGATATTGATGTTATGATGTTGTTTAAATATGAATTTAAGAATGTTAAATTGATCTTTAAGGCTATAGCATCAATAGATTTCAGTTTTGATATCAATCTCTGTCTATCATGCTCATATGATGGTTGTTAATTCATGCAAAACCGTTGAAAACTGCCTTAGAAGAATTTCTGAAAATTCGAGTTTTAGAGTTTCGATCGATCGAAATTTATTTTCGATCGATCGAGTAAGACAGTGACCAATCTTTTGAATCGATTAATATTCGATTGCTAGTCAGTCGATCGAATTTTCTTTTCGATCGATTGAGAGGCAATCGAGTATCAATCGAACAAGACAGAAGGTCAAGTTCGAATTGTTTAATTTTTTCGACTGATCGAGGGGCACATTCGATCGATCGAAAGAAGGAAAATCTGAATTTTTCTAAGTGTTTTCAAACTTAAAAGTGTGTGATTAAATTTTGTGTTTTCACTATTTTTTCTTACTCCTTTTTCGTAAGAAAAAGTGCTTAGTATAAAGTGCAAGGCTGTGTATAATTAGTTTATGCATGTTTAAAGATAAAAACCTTTAATTTAAAATATCTAGTGGGAGAGAGATACAAGGGTTGGATCTCACGGCCTCCATTATCGGTTCATAGTAGTGTGAGCTAAGCACCTCGTCTTGGCGTATATGCCTCGGGATCCCAAAGGAGGGTGTTTACTTCATAGTACTACCAGATTGAACTTACCCGTTTTAAGTAGTGTAGACAAGCACCTCGTCTTGGCGTATATGCCTCGCGATCCCAAAGGAGGGTGTTTTGTTCTATGGTACTACAAGTTTAAACACCATAAAGGAAGATGAAATGTGGCTACACATGATTCTAGATAATGGTATACACTAGACTAAGTTTAATGTCAACCTCCCAAAGGAGTTATGACATTATTACTTAGAGGCTAAAGGATAAGCGGCAAATTATTATTGTTTGGTAAGAGTCACCATGATAGCATTAATAATGAGGATAATCCTCGCTTAATCATAGTGATTGGTATGACCTCGCCACCGAGGAATATTAATTGCGGGATTGGGTTGTCGTTGCATATATTATATTATAGTTTTATTAAAGTTCCATATTATATGTTTATATGCTAAATTGATAATGTCCAGTTTACTTATTATATTCATGTTTATTATTTTCAGATTTGAACATGGCATCATTTAGCCCACTTGTTAGCATTCTTAATCAAAACAAACTGACTGGAACCAATTATGTTGACTGGAAAAGAAACTTGGACATAGTTCTCACAGCTGAAAAGCACAAATGTGTGCTTACTCAACCATGTCCTAGCTTTCCTTCATTAGATGCTCCTCCTGAGGAAAACAACGATATGATCGTTGGCAGAAATCTAATGAAATGGCCAAGTGCTACATCCTAGCGTCTATCTCAAATGTTCTACAGCATCAAATGCAGGATGTAGAACTAGCTTCGGACATTATGCAAAGTCTGAAGGAGATGTTTGGGGAGCAAGGCCGTTCTGTAAGGCAAGAAACCATGAGGCAAATTTATAATACCAAAATGGCTAAAGGTAGTTCTGTGAGAGAACATTGTCTTACAATGATCTCTAATCTGAATACAGTGGAAGTTTTGGGTGCCGACATTGATGGAGAATCCCAATTGGATATGATACTCCAGTCACTACCGGAATCATTCAAGGAATTCAGACTTAATTATAATATGAACAAAAAGATTTATTCTTTGTCTGAATTAATGAATGAGTTGGTAGCGGCGGAAGGCATCCTTGGTACTTCTAATGTTGAAGCCAATGTGGGTGAAGCTTCTACTTCTCAACCTAAGTCGAAAGGCAAGGGTAAGAAGAAGAAGAAGAAGGACTTCACTAAGCAGGAGGGTAAACAAATTGTCTTAGGGGTTGCCGACAAAGGAAAGAAGCTGAAAGGAAAATGTTTCCATTGTGGTGAGAAAGGACATTAAAAGAGGAATTGTCCAAAGTTCAAGGCTGCCAATAAGGGTATGAAAATTTCATTCCTTCTTGAAATATGTTTGGTACAAAATCCCACGGATTCCTGGTGTGTGGATTCAGGTTGTACTAATCATATCTGCAATTCTTTGCAGGGGTTCCAGGAGACCAAAAGACTTAAAGAAGGAGAGTTATTTCTGACCTTGGCTGATGGGGGTAGGATTCCAGTTGTAGCTATTGGAGTGTTTAATTTATGTTTTGAATCAAGAGTTTTAATATTAAATGACTGTCTATATGTACCTAATGTTCGTAGGAATTTAATTTCTGCAACTTATTTAGGTAAAAGTGGATATTGTGTTATCCTTAAAGACAATGTTGTAATAAAGAAGGGTAAAACATTTTTCTGTTCTGGCAATATTGTGGATGGTCTTTATATTTTAACTCCTGATAAGCATGAATTATACAATTCTGAATTAGATAATAACTCTCATGTAAAATCATTAAAGAGAAAGTTTCCTTCTACTAATGAAGCATATCTTTGGCATTTGCGTTTGGGTCATATTAATCCAAACAGAATTCAAAGACTGATCAAAGATGGTCTCTTAGAGCCATTAGACTTTGATGAATTTCCAGTTTGTGAATCTTTTTTGGAAGGCAAAATGACCAAACGACCTTTTAATGCAAAAGGTAGAAGAGCCCAAGAGTTGCTAGAATTAGTTCATACGGATGTTTGTGGTCTTATGTCAACCCAAGCAAAAGGAGGTTATGAGTACTTCATCACTTTCACCGATGATTACTCTAGATTTGGTTATGTGTACCTAATGAGACGGAAGTCCGTAGCTTTTGAAAAATTCAAAGAGTTTAAGGCTGAAGTTGAGAATCAATTAGGTAAACACATAAAGGCCATTCGATCTGATCGTGGTGGCGAATACCTTCTTGGGGATTTCAAGGATTACTTGACTCAAAATGGGATTGTATCCCAATTGACTCCACCTGAAACTCCCCAACAAAATGGTGTAGCAGAAAGAAGGAATAGGACTCTTTTAGAAATGGTTAGGTCCATGATGAGTTACTCAACTTTATCTATTTCTTTTTGGAGTTATGCCTTAGATACAGCAATACATCTTTTGAATTTAGTTCCATCAAAATCTGTTCCCAAAACACCCATGGAATTGTGGAGTGGGCGCAAGCCTAGTATGAAATATCTCCACATTTGGGGATGTCCAGCACATGTGTTGAAAGGGAAGTCTGATAAGTTGGAAGCTAAAACGGAAGTATGCATGTTTTTAGGGTATTCAAAGGAAACCAAGGGTTATTTATTATATAATCATAAGGATAACAAAGTGTTTGTTAGCACTCATGCCAAATTTTTGGAAGATGATTATGTGAATAATTTTAACCCTAGCAGTAGAGTTGTCTTGGCTGAAATGAATGAACCTGTAATTGAACAACCAATGGTTGAAACTAGGGATGATGTGGCTGTATTGGATACACCACAAGATACTACTCATGAGATGTCTAGTACACAGTTTCCTCGTCGTAGTGGGAGGAATGTTAGGCCACCTATAAGATTCATAGGTCTTGGAGAGACTTATGAGGCTATCTCAGAGGAGGCTGAAACTGATCCTTACACTTATGAAGAAGCAATGAATGATATAGATACACATCATTGGTCTAAGCTATGAAATCAGAATTAGATTCTATGTATTCCAATCAAGTTTGGGATCTTGTAAAGGCGCCTAACGGCATTAAACCTGTTGGTTACAAATGGGTTTACAAGAGGAAGAGAGGGATAGATGGAAAGGTTGAAACCTTTAAAGCAAGGCTAGTGGCAAAAGGGTATACTCAAAAAGAAGGTATTGATTATAAGGAAACCTTTTCACCAGTAGCAATGCTTAAATCTATCAGAATTCTCTTATCCATTGCTGCTCATTATGATTATGAGATTTGGCAAATGGATGTCAAGACTGCATTTCTTAATGGCAATCTTGAAAAGGAAATCTATATGAAGCAACCAGAAGGTTTCATAGCAAAGAACCAAGAGCATATGGTATGCAAGTTGGATAGGTCCATTTATGGACTTAAGCAAGCATCTAGGTCATGGAACATCAGATTTGATCAAGCAATCAAATCATTTGGTTTTGATCAAAATCTTGATGAACCATGTGTATACAAAAGACATCAAGACAAAGTAGTAATGTTCCTAGTGCTTTATGTTGATGATATTCTACTCATTGGAAATGATGTAGGGGTCATGTCATCAGTAAAGGTTTGGTTGGCAAGCCAATTTGATATGAAGGACTTGGGCGAGGCTAACTTTATTCTAGGGATCAAGCTTTGGCGAGATCGTAAGAATAAGATGTTAGGCTTATCACAAGCTGGATATATAGATAAGGTTCTAGAACGGTTTAGCATGCAAACTCCAAGAAAGGATTACTTCCTTTCAGACATGGGGTTCCTCTGTCTGATGTCTAAAGGGCTAAGACTCAAGAGGAAGAAGATATGATGAGACAAGTTCCTTATGCTTCTGCAGTAGGAAGTCTCATGTATGCCATGCTTTGTACTAGACCAGATATCTGTTTTTCAGTTGGCATGGTCAGCCGATATCAATCAAATCCAGGACCATAACATTGGCAAGCTGTAAAGCATATTCTCAAGTATTTACGGAGAACGAGAGATTATATGCTTGTTTACCGTTGTGAGGATTTGATTCCCATTGGCTATACAGATTCAGACTTTCAATCAGATCTAGATTTTAGAAAGTCCACGTCAGGATGTGTATTCACCTTGGGAGGTGGAGCCATAAGTTGGAGGAGTGTTAAGCAATCTTGTATTGCGGACTCCACCATAGAAGCTGAATATGTTGCTGCTTGTGAGGCGGCAAAGGAAGCTCTTTGGCTCAAGAAATTCCTTTCTGATCTTGGTGTAGTGAGAATGGAGCAAGTTCCTATCACATTGTTTTGTGACAATAGTGGAGCGGTTGGACAATCCAAAGATCCAAGGAATCATAAGAAAGGAAAGGACATTGAGAGAAAGTACCACATCATTCGAGACATTGTTGCTCGTGGAGATGTGGTGGTAGCAAAGATTGAAAGTGCAAATAATCTAGCAGATCCCTTTACCAAAGTCTTGCCACAAAGGACCTTCGAGTCACATTTGGAGGGAATGGGAGTTAGATTAGTACACAATAGTCTTTAGGGCAAGTGGGAGATTGTTAGGATATGTGCCCTTAAATCCTATTGTATGATGCTATGTATAATATTATGTATGACATTATGTGAGAAATGATGTATGACTTAATATTGTGTTTAATAAAGTTGTTTTATTCTTATCTAAAATGATGGTAACATGAATATTCGGACATTATCAAATAGTCCATGAGATGCATAGTATGTGATTTATGTGATTTAGTCACAGAAAATATAGATCACAAGTTCTTTGTAAACTCAGAATTTTGGTTCGTAGTCGGTGATGAAATTGGGCATTTCATCTGCGAAGACTATAACATATTAACTACGATGATTTGTCTTGATCATGGAAGTGGTGACTTCTAGTTAATATGTTGATATATTTTAAGAGTTAAGACATATTGAACTGGACCGCTGTGAGATTTATTATTCTCCTAACGACTGTCAATTGAATAATAAATCTCACGACTTGTATTCACATGAACTCTTAATCCTGAGAGAATAATGGACCTGATCATGAAATGTAGGTTGCTTTGATATATCAGGAGTGAGATCTAAAGTAACAGTCAAAACCTCAGTATGTTGGGCAGCCACATTTAGTGTTGATGGAACATATATTCTCAAGATGGAATTCATAGTCTCTTAACGGAGATATAAAATATTCCCTTGAGATAAGTTTAATGGGTACAGTTATTCAGAGAGTTAGGCCTAACCACTTTAGTAAGACTAAAGTATATATTTATGAAATTGGATTTTATAAATATGTGGTAAATAACTCAAAAGGATTAAACTTGGTACTCAAGGATTAAGATGTAGTAATTTTCAAAGTGGCAGTCTATATTCATGACTTTGTATTACTACGAATATTTTATGAAGGGGTTGCATGTATAATAAAGTCTTGGGATATAATTTATTAATGAGGCCTAGAGTGCAATTATATTTATATAGTGGTATTAAATATAATTAATGGTAACTTTGGACTTGTCAAGAGTTGACAGAAAAGCCCAAGGCCCATTGGAGCTAGTGTCTTATTTGTTCCCTTTTGGTCCCACTCCAAGCCACACACTAATGCCCAATTGGGAAGGCCCAAAAGGCTAGCCCAATTAGATAATCAGTTATGTGGAGAGAAACATACAGAATTTTATATAGAATAAAATGGTTTGTATGTTTAATGAATAATTAGAATACAATATAAGGAAGAGAGACACTCTTTCATATTCTCTCTAGAAAACATAGAACTGATTGAGAGACCACACATCTTGGGCATCAAGTGGAATTGGAGTGAAGATTGAAAGTGTTCCCGAGTACTTCTTCATTCGGTTTTGAATTTCACCGCATCAAGGTACACTCTCTTGTTCTTATATTCTGAAACCTACATAGTGCATGTTATCAATTGCAAATGAAGTAAATCCGTTTATTTTCCGCTGCGTATGTTTTGTATGCGATGCAAACATGATGATTTCCTTACATGTTAAATTGATCTTTAAGGCTATAGCATCAATAGATTTCAGTTTTGATATCAATCTCTGTCTATCATTTTCGTATGATGGTTGTTAATTCATGCAAAACCGTTGAAAACTGTCTTAGAAGAATTTCTGGAAATTCGAGTTTTACGAGTTTCGATCGATCGAAATTTACTTTCGATCGATCAAGTAAAACAGAGACCAATCTTTTTGGAACGATTGATATTCGATTGCTAGTCGATCGATCGAATTTTCTTTTCAATCGATCGAGAGGCGATCGAGTATCAATCGAACAAGACAGAAGGTCAAGTTCGAATTGTTTAATTTTTTCAACCGATCGAGGGGCACATTCGATCGATCGAAAGAAGGAAAATCTGAATTTTTCTAAGTGTTTTCAAACTTAAAAGTGTGTGATTAAATTTTGTGTTTTCACTATTTTTTCTAACGCCTTTTTCGTAAGAAAAAGTGCTTAGTATAAAGTGCAAGGCAATGTATAATTAGTTTATGCATGTTTAAAAGATAAAAACCTTTAATTTAAAATACCTAGTGGGAGAGAGATACAAGGGTTGGATCTCACGGCCTCCATTATCGGTTCATAGTAGTGTGAGCTAAGCACCTCGTCTTGACGTATATGCCTCGCGATCCTAAAGGAGGGTGTTTACTTCATAGTACTACAAGATTGAACTTACCCGTTTAAAGTAGTGTAGACAAGCACCTCGTCTTGGCGTATATGCCTCGCGATCCCAAAGGAGGGTGTTTTGTTCTATGGTACTACAATTTTAAACTCTTCTAACTAGAGGAGTAATTGCTGGGCAAGATCTTTTAATTCCTTGCTAGATTTTTCGACGATCGGGACGGAGTCTAGGCGATCTTGTGACTAGGGCAATATTCCTCTAAGCTGGAGGAGGAAAGTCCTAATCCTGCAACTGATGATTGGACCAATTTTAGAACTTACAATCCTCAGGGCTTGCTACAAGGGCTACTCAGCATCTAGAGCATCAAATTGGTAACCATCATAATCCCACGGGGGCTTGTAGTTACAATTATGCTCCCTAAGCGTAGTATACTGATTACAAAAACCACAATAAACAAGTGGCTCATATTCAGGCTTTTGCTTGATGAACCTTCTTGGATCATGGTTTCCTTGCCTTTGGAGATTGGGGAGGGAGGCTATGTATGGCCTGGTAGTGAAAATTGAAATCCTTCCTGTGTTTCCTACAAGATGATAATTTTGCCATAGGTTTCAGATGGTGTCAAGGATTTCGTTATTGGCATGATTTCTCCAACAATCTGCAAGAGCATAGGGATCTCTATAGGATAGGTGGGAGTCACCTTTGAACCAGGGGCCATGGCGGGAGTACCCATTGATGAGTACTAAATGTCTTGAGGGTTGGACAGTCATCCAATTGTCTCTTTCCCATTGTGGGAGTGTGCTCCAGCATCTAATAGACACAAAAGGACTTGCGACTTGTTCAACCGTCTTCTTTATGATTTAGGGAAACTGGCTGACTTAGTTATGGCTTGTTAACTTAATTTCTTTGATAAAGCCATATTCAAACATTCTAGAGAGCCAGTAAGGTCCCATCTCATTTTCTTCATCTGGACCATCTATATAATTGATAAGAAGACTTGGGAAAGGATGTTCCTTTTCATAAACTCTGAGGCTGCATCCAAAGTATTCTTCCCAAGTTGCTTACACAAAGATACCCCTCGTATCATCTGAATTATCAGGGTCTGGATAAGGGGTTGTGACCAATATCTTGAAATGTTAGAACCATTGGTCAATTGATTCAAACATAACCTTGCTTCCTAAAATACTAGTTTGTATTTCGGTAGGCAAGTTGGCAACTGCACTTCTTAGCAAAGCTTGAGTCTTAAGACTTAGCCTAGCATAATCAATGCCCATTATAATAGTCTTATCCTTTGAATGGATTTCCTCTTTGCCAGAGAGTAGACTGGTGATATGACTGGTGATGGTTTCATTTCTGGCCTTAAGGTTTACTAGGTGGATTTCTAGTGCTTTGAAGGTTCTTTGGAAAAGGCCATGATGTTTTATGGTGTAGGCTGAGTGGAGGTTATCAAAGATAGTTTTTATGGGGGAGGGTAAATTTGTATACACTTCATCATTGAATTGTAACTCCTTGGATAAAACTTCCTGCAAAATAACAGCCATGTCACCACTGGAAAATGTCACCTCAACTAGGACAGATTCCTGAAGGGATGTTGATCCTTTTTGGTTTCCCTTAGAGGATGTACCTTCATACCTTACAAAAGACTGTCCTGCTGGAAGCCTTTTGTCTTGAGGATAGTCTTGCTTAAGAGCTTTCCCCTTATTCCTCTTCTCTGCCGAAGAAGTCATCTTCCACTTACTAGTGGTACTATAAGATATTTGCTTCTTTTCCTGTTTGTGGTTGTCTGAACAAGCAAAATAGTTTCCTATTAACTGGATGCTTGGTGTGATACTTTTAAAAACAGGGAATGCAATGAAAAAAAATTCTTTTATGCAATATGCATGAGTTAGAATATGATGATTTTTGGGACTGAATAGGGCCAAAGGGATCATCGACTGGATTAGGAATGATGGAAACATTCTGGTCAGGGTTCTTTGTTTGGTTGATACTATTTTTGGCACAAATGAGGTTAAGAGTCTTGGAGACAGAGACTTCCTGGAGGGTACTGATGTCTCTAGGTTCCAGGCTCCTAAGAAACTTAAACTTAACTGGCTGTCCAAAGGGATGGGTAGTGATTCCTTCACTATCCATGATGAAAGGATACAACAGACACATGAAAGGGTTTCCTAAGATGACCCTATCTGTCGTATTCTTAACTAAGACAAATGTGGTTTTGAAGCATGTGTTGTCTTGGCACACATGCCCCTTTGGGATTTTGAATTTAATTTGCATCTTACCACCACTTGCGGATGTCAATCTCTCCTTAGTCTTTCTAAAGTACTTGGAGGGAATGATCCTTCTTGAATGCAGTTGAGATCAGCATCCTGAATCTATCAAGGCTATAACCTCCAATTCAAAATCTTTGCTAATGAAAATCCTGACTTTGGAGTGCCATTTCTGGAAGATAATTGTACTGATGGTTTCTAAGAACTTCGGACTTGGTTGTTCTTCTTGAACCATATCTGCTGTGGGGTTAACTGTTTCTTCTTCATCATCTGAAGGGTTCTGAAATGAGGGTCCTTCCTCATTACCTTGATGAGAAGTACTTTCCAAAATTTTAACTCTTTGATCAAAGAGAGTGTTATCAACCTTAGGAATGGTTAGTTCTTGCTTAAGGGTTCTAACCTCTGACTTGGTCTCCTTAATTTCCTTTTGAAGGTTGTTGACTGTAACTTCCTTCTTAGACTTCGAAAACCTATCATAGATTTTCTCTAGGTCTACCTTGGGTTCACGAATCCTTGGTTCGGGTTTACTAGTTTCCCTAACTAAGGTCGCAAGGAATGCACTGAGTTTCTGGGCTTTAAGTACTAGGTCATCGATCTGTTCTATGAGATCTAAGAGTAGTTCTTCCTGCTTACTAAGCACACTAATTTGTTTGCTAAGAACATTGATAGTCTTGTTCCTACAACAACTATCTTCACAAGCGAAATCAATGCCTGGGCCACTAGAGGAATCTGAGTCTCTAGAGGGTTCTGAAGATGATGACTGGTTTAACTGTTGCATCTCATTGTCACTAGAACTACTAGTTGACTCACTTTCTATGTGATCAAGTCCTAGGAGTTTAAAGATCTCATCTTTGCTGGTTTGGTCACTAACTAAAGTGTTAATAAGGGTTTTGGCCTTGGATCTACACTCTTTGCTGAAATGACCTCTTTTACCACAATTGAAGCATTTTCCTGATGCTTTTGTGAATTTCTCATATTTACCTATAGATTTGGATCTAGAGGGTTTTCCTTTTTTATAGAATTCATCCTTGAAGTTTTTATACTTCTGTTTTCTATAATACTTGGAGGCTGTTCTTTTCCTATGGAACTTTTCGGGGGATTCTTTCCCTCTGAACTTAGACTTTCTTTTAGAGGGGGCTATGAGAGGTAAGCCA
This sequence comes from Lithocarpus polystachyus, assembly GCA_033629205.1. Taxonomy (NCBI): domain Eukaryota; kingdom Viridiplantae; phylum Streptophyta; class Magnoliopsida; order Fagales; family Fagaceae; genus Lithocarpus; species Lithocarpus polystachyus. The sequence goes on along the minus strand of CM066166.1, from coordinate 23,937,689 downwards.
TACTATGTACAGAAGTTTCCTACTTCGTACTTGGCTTTGCTCTTACTAGCTTGGCTTTGGATTTTGAAATCTCTGCACATCTTCATTCCTTCGCTGTGGATTGTGCTAGAGATGTCACCATATGTTTGGTTATCATAATCTATGACACCTAAGGGGTTGCAAAGGGTTTCTTTCACCTTTTCACCAAATAACCTGGGTAAGCCATTGATGAACTTCTCCTTCCAAAATGGAGAGTTACAATCACTCTTATGCATGACTCTGGTGGTGAACACATCTTCGTACCACCTATTGTCTCCTAAGGTTCGACATCTAAGGTTACTCAACTGATCGTAAATTCTAGATGTGATGTTGCTAGGTTTTCCTACGAAGTGTTTTATGATCGTATAGATCAGGGTATTGACTCCATCATGAATACCTCTTCCTAAGCGTTCATCAAAGATGGGGAGACCTTCCTCTTCTTTTTGGACAGCTTTCTTAATATTTTCCTTGGATTCTTCTGTTAGGCAGTTGTTCCACCATTGCAGAAGTTTCCCTGTGAATCCTAAGGCTATGAGTTCTATGACTTCTTTATGGGGCCGTCCTTCGTCAAGGTAGTTATTGGCTACCATGGCTATATGCTAGATCTTGTTTAGGATTTCATGTTCTGATAAACCATCTATATTCCACTCATAGAGTTTACCAGAAGATACTGAGAATTGGTTACTAACATTTCTTTCCTCGAACTGGAGGTCAGGGGGTGTTGGTCTAGGATACCAATTCTTGGTTAAACTAGTTTGGGTTGGGTGATGAAGCCTTTTCCCCTCTAATCCTCAAAACTGGCTTTCTATACGTTCTATCTCCTTTTCATTTTCTGAGGAGGTTCTGCTAGAATTGCTAGATGCTGTGTGGATATCTAAGACATTAAGCTGAGTGGCTTTATTGGGTGAAGGGGTGACTGGTTCCTTCTTCACTAGTTCCTCAAGCTTCTAGTTGACAATTTCAAAGGCTGTAATGTCCTTAGACCTAAGGCTGGTATGCCTAGTTGTGGGTAGTTTCACTAAGGGCTTTTCTAGGGTTTGGTCGGGTTTACTAGGGTTTCCTGGCTGGAGGATAACCTTGTTTTCTATCTTTTCTTCTACCCTATCAAGCTGTTTTCCTATAACATCAAAACACTGGTTGGTGTAGTTGTTCTGTTCAATCACCTTCTTCATAAGTTTCTCTTCCTCTGAAGGAATCCTGAAAGGAGTACCTAGGATATCTTGTCCTTTGTACTTAAAGGTGATGGCTGCCTGGGGTGGATGACTAGACCGGACAACTTCCTTAGTGTCTTCCTTGGTCCAGTTGGTTTTGGTAATGACACAAGACTTTTTGTGCCATTTAAAATGGTTCTCGAAATATTCAAAGAAATGGACATTACTGGATATCTCTTTCATGAATTCCTGCCATTTCTCTAGAACTTCTTTCTTTTGGTCTAGAGTATGGTTGGCTCTATAGGCTTCTCTTTTGACACTATTTCTTTCAGAATCAAACTCTTTTCCTAGGGCTACTAGGTCTGGGGTGAAGTCTTTCTTCATGACCATTATCTCATGGTTAATTGGGGGTTCCTGATCATCGTACTGGTATGGGTCCTCCATATCAGTCTTGGATGGGGATGGTGTCTTACGACTGTTGTCGTCATCCTGATTGACAACTGAGTCCTGTTTAGTATTGTAGCAAGGGGTACTAACCTAGGATTTGGTCTTAACTCCTTGGAGCTCTACACCTAAGTCTCTTCTAGATCTCGGATAAGATGCAAGGGGTCTAGAGGAGCTAGCTGTTGGGGTTTATGCCCTAAAATTCAATTTATTGACATGTCATAAATGATTAAATTGTTTAATTATATGAGACTATTTATTAATGAACTAATGGGACATCATCTTAGTCCATGAGATGCATAGTATGTGATTTATGTGATTTAGTCATAGAAGATATAAATCACAAGTTCTTTGTAAACTCGGAATTTTAGTTCGTAGTCAGTGATGAAATTGGGCATTTCATCTACGAAAACTATAACATATCAACTAAGATGATTTGTCTTAATCATGGAAGTAGAAACTTTTAGTTGGTATGTTGATATGTTTTAAGAGTTAAGACATATTGAACTGGACCACTGTGAAAATTATTATTCTCCTAATGACTGTCAAATGAATAATAAATCTCACGACTTCTATTTACATCAACTCTAAATCCTGAGAGAATAAGGGACCTGATCATAAGGTGTAGGTTGCTTTGATATATCAGGAGTGAGATCTATAAGTCACGATTAAAATCTCAGTATGTTAGGCAGCCGCATTTAGTGTTGATAGAACATATATTCTCAAGATGGAATTCATAATCTCTTAACGGAGATATAAAATATTCCATTGAGATAAGTTTAATGGGTTTGATTATTCAGAGTGTTGGGCCTAACCACTTTAGTAAGGAGTTACTAAAGTATATATTTATGAAATTGGATTTCATAAATATATTATGAATAACATAAAGGATTAAACCGGATACTTAATGATTAAGATGTAGTAATTTTCAAAGTGACAGTCAACTTTTATGACTTTGTATTACTACGAATATTTTAATGAAAGGGTTGCATGTATAATAGAGTGCAGTTATATTCTTATACTGGTATTGAATATAATTAATGATAATTTTGAACTTGTCAAGAGTTGACAGAAAAGTCCAAGGCCCATTGGAGCTAGAGTCTTATTTATTCCCTTTTGGTCCCACTCCAAACCACACACTAAAGCCCAATTGGAAAGGCCCAACAGGCCAGCTCAATTAGATAATCAGTTAGTTATAAAGGGAGAAACATACAGAATTTTATTTTAAGAAGGAGAGACATCATTGTGAAATAGTGTGTATGTGTGAGTGAACCCACTCAATTATTCTCCCTTGGAAACTGATTGAGAGACCACAGTTCTCAGGCGTAAAGTGGAATTGGAGTGAAGATTAAAAGTGTTCCCAAGTACTTCTGATATTTTGTTTTGAATTTCACCGCACCAAGGTACGCTATCTTGTTCTTAAATTCTAAAATTTACATAGTGCATGTTATCAATCATGAATGAAATAGATCTACGTTTGATGCTTCCGCTATGTGTTTTGTATGAGATGCAAAACCAAATTTTCCAACACTAACTTGGGATGCAGGTCTATCTCTGAGGAGAATAGGTGGCTGCCTACTGTGTAGGTGAGATTGGCAGAGATCTATTGGGGATCTAAGCCTATACTCTTCTAAGGATGTTCTAAACCTAGACTGGTCAAAGCTAAGCCTAATAGTACCATCTGCTAGCTGCTGGACAAAGTCTAAGTCTGGGTTCTGGTCTGGATTTTGGATCTGTAGAGGGTAATTTTCATTCTCTAGAGTCTAACTTGAAGGAAAATTAATCTCGGACCATTTCAGGGTTCTGGGTACCTGAATCTTGGCATTAACATTGGTCTGAATGAGGAGTGTTTCTCCCGTTTTCTTTTTGTCAAGGGCTCCAACGTTTAGGTTGGTTCTACAACACTTGTAATAAATTCGGTATATCAAGGCTATCTTGCTGGCTCCCTGCACCATGAAGGTTCCATGAGTCTTGATATTGAGGGTGAGCGCCTCCATGATATGCGGGTCATAAAGGTAAACTGTAAAATTTGGGAAACAGTCAAAATGGACCGGTCCACTAGTCAGACTGGTTTGTATGGTTCCTAAGAGACTGTCATCGAACCTGATATGACGGGTATCTCTAAGGGCTAGAAGGATTGAACTGTTCAACCTTTGTCTGATGAGAGGTTTAACTCCTACCTGGACTAATCCTATATGTAGGAATTTATGTCCTTGTTTTTTATGAGCTACTATGGTTGCTGGACTAAGTAAGTAGCATGTCTCATATTCCTTATTTATCCCATAAACCTGTTCTATGGTTTTGACATGGTAATCTCTCCTGAAAGCCATTTCAGGGACCATAAAGACCTATAGATTTCTTTTGTGGGAATCTTAGGGAGGTTCCCTTCTCCTAATTTTAGATTAATGTCTGATAACTCATATTTTTCTCAATTAACAATTCCAGCATCTTGTGGAATTTCAGGGATGGATGATGATCTACTGGCTATACTGGAGGTTGAGTTACTTCTAAACAATCTATTCATCATTTTGTTCAACTGCTTAAAATAATCAATTAAAACCTAATTACCTTTATCTCCAAATAATTGGATCTAACCTTAGATCTGTAACAGGGTGTTCAACGAGACTATTGCCTTCACATGCACACTACAACCTCTGATTGCCTCACTCCTAAATGCCTAAATGCCTCACTCCGACTAAACGGCAACACGGCGACCAAGGATACAAGGGACTTATTGGGCTATACAACAACACTGATCGGGGCTTACTTGTCTCAATAGGACACATCTGTAACAATTTTTGGGGCTAAACACAAAAATAAGAAGAAGCAGATAACTGGGAGATAACTGGTTAGCATAAATAGATAACACAGAATGATAAGTAGAATGAAAGAATAGCTCTTAAACCCAACGATATAGATAGAAGAAGATCACGAAGTAATAACAAATGAAGAAATAAATGAATGGGAATGGAAGGGTTATCAAGAAATAAATTCAAAAAATAATATGAATATCTGGATTCAACATAAATTAATTAACTGAAATTAATGAAATGTTGATACTGAAAATAATGCAATAACTTTGATAACTATGGCGGTATAACCGGCCAACTTATGCTTTTGATAAAATATAACTTACAATAACTGATCGGCCAACTTGGCTCTGATACCAAAAGGGGGGTAAGTTACAATGACTGATTGGCCAAAAGTAAGGGAATGAAGATGTGCAGAAACATTTGTAAAGGAATGGAGATTATCAAGGATAATTTTTATGGAGGAGGGTAAGTCTGTATACACTCCATCATTGAATTGTCATTTCTTGGATAAAACTTCCTGCAAAATAACAGCGATGTCACTACTGGAATATGTCACCTCTGCTGGGACAAATTCCTGAAGGGATGTCGATCTTCTTTGGTTTCCCTTAGAGGATGCACCTTCGTACCTTACAAAAGACTGTCCTGCTGGAAGCCTTTTGTCTTGAGGATAGCCCTGTATGGGTGTTTTCCCCTCGTTCCTTTTCTCTGCTGAAGAAGTCATCTTCCACTTACTAGTGGTACTGTGAGATATTTGCTTCTTTTCCAGTTTGTGGTTATCTGAACAAGCAAAATAGTTTCCTATTTTGCTTGGGTTGGGTTCAAGTTACACCTATGGGTTGGGTTGGATTGGGTTGGGTCCCATCTCATTTTCCTCATCTGGACCATCTTCCTATGGGTTGGGTTCAAGTTACACCAAGTGTAACTCTAAACAATGTTGCACCACCCAATAAATTGTTATAGAATTCATATTTTGAAAATCCCATCGTCAAATTACATGTTCTATATGTTCTTAATAGTCATGCCAATTTTCATGTTAATTGGATATTATTTACCGTTTGATCCATAATGTCATCTTTTATGCATTATTTTAAATTACAAAAACTTGAATTTAAAAAATTAACCGATGAGATGACTATTAATTTTTGATCACCTTGAAATTTTGCAAGAATGGAGAATATACGATGATAATGTAATCTAACGGTAGATTTGTCAAAATTTGCCTCCAATTAAAAAATATTGACTGGTGTAACATTGCTTATGACCCAAGTCAACTTCAATGATTTCCAAGCACCAAACAACAATAAAGAACTCTAAAGGACTCCATGTATGTTCTAGATTTAATCTCCTCTCATGGAATTTAACAATTGGAGAGGGACAACGCAGAGAGAACAAATGGGATTTAGGTTGTTGAAGCCTGAATCTCATGGGTTAGAACAATATATGAGAGAGATATAAGGGATGGGTACAGTAGAGGATGCAAATAACTAATTTGTCTTAAATTTGCAAAACTTGCTCAATTAAGTTATTGCCAAGTGTTTGTTGAGATTGTTGTTCCAACAGCTTTTCGAGAAACACCTATGAAAGGTGTCCAGTTACAGGTACTAAATGGCACTAACGCAGAGTCTCTATACACAAAAGGTCTCATACAAAGTTACAGAATATAAACGATGGACAATCAGTAAACGTTTCCAAAAGGCTAGATTGCATCCTCCCCTTCTTCGTGAGGCCATTTGCTTGAGAGTTTGCTACACGTTATATGTGGTGCAGATGAACCACCCATTCCCTGCTGAGGAGCATCCTGTAATCAGAAATTATGGGAAACAATTATGGAGCCAAGTTCCCAGCAGAAGTTAGACATGTAAGAACAAAAGTGGAATCAGCATTAGCATTTAAAAATTTAATACCCATGTTCCAAGCAGTAATTAAACCCTATCTAACATCCCATAATTCAGCCTTATTATTAAAAGCAGTCTCAATGTGACAAGAAAAACCTACCACCCATTTTCCGAAGTGATCACGTGTAACACTCCCCCGCTTGCGATACTAGGGTTCCCTATTGAGTTTCTATCAGTGTTTAGTGACGCAAAAGGAAAAAGAGGGGTTGCCATGCAATATATTTCACACATTTAGATGTTTTAATTTTTTCTGGAGATATGATGTGGAAGAACTCTGAAGAAAGATTTAATGTTTTGTGGAGAAGATGGTTAAGAGAATCCAAAGGAGGAGCAAAAATTATCTTATTTTGAGCAAGCCATAATTGCCAGATGCCTTGTGCAAAAATAAAAAGCCACGGGATTGAGGAGGGGTTAGAGAGTTTGTGTTTAGTGAGGTTAACCCCTAGTCATGCTTGAAGATCCAAAGAGAAAAATTCAAGAGAACTAGTTTTAGGAAGAGACAACCAAAATTCTTTAGCCCATGGGCAATGGCAAATGATATTTGAAGTTGTTTCAAGAGAAAGACACCGTGGGCAAGAGTTAGGAAAGCCCAGAATGATGCCAGATAAAATAAGATTTTGTGGGGGACGGTTGAGAAAGCATTTCAATACGAAAATTCTTATCTTTGGGGGACATGCAGTTTTTCAAATCCAATTCCATTAAGCTGCATTTGATTCCACTTCCTCACAGAAAAAAAAAAATTTTAGCTTGCTTAGCTGTGCAATGTCCTGTGGGGCCGGGCCATAAGAGTTTATCAGGATTTATTGGAAAAAAAGGAATTGGATGTCCAAATGTGTGTTCTTGTAAGTCCAAAGGTAAGTGCATAGTTATAATTTGGAAGTTCCATCTACCAGAGGAGAAAATGGAGTCAATAGACCGGTCTTCTTCACCTTGAGGTAGAGGGCCTTCAATTTTATCTCTTATTAGTCCATTTGGAAGCCAATGATCTGTCCAAAATTTGGCATGTAGGCCATTATCAATCTGCTATCTCAATTCCCGAAATAACCAATTTTTTCCAGATATAGGAAATAAGGATTGCAACTTATTCTATATTTTTTAGAGTGATCTGCCATCATATCATTTGCAAGAGGATGTGCGTAGGTAATGATCTAAATTTAATTTAATTTGTATCATAATTAATTGCATTAAATCATGATCTTTGATGATATGAGTTGATTAACATGTTTATGCACGTAAAAGTATGACCATGCATATTAAGATTAAATTTAAATTTATGTAATTTCATATGATGAGCATATTTAATTTACTACAATTCATAACATGATTAGAATAGCACATAACATGATATGACTATTAGTTTCATAAAGACCAAAATAAAGCATTGTAATTTTATTTTTTTAAGATTATATCTAGGACCAAAATAATGTAATTTTTTTATTTCTAGGATTTTATTTAGGATCAAAGCCATGCAATTTTTCTTGTTTTATCATTCCAATTATTTAATTTCAAAATTAATCAACAAAGAGGTACTCATGAAGGTTTACTTTTTTTTTTTTTTCTTGTAAAATAAGTGACGACTCTATTTTAAAACTGTCCATTTATGCGCTAACACATATCTAGGTGAGTAATCACTACACACACAAGAACAATTTTACCCATTTTAGTTTTTAGTTTTTTTTTTCCCTTTTGTTTTGATATGTCATGTTATGCTATAATTTTTTTTTAATGTGATGATGACGTGCATAGTTCACGTGCCATTTTCCTACTACTATTTTCTGATCAATTTCATCTGGTTGGTTATCCCATTGAAGGACATCATCTACCAAATGAAACCTGTCCGAAATAAAGGGGAGATAATACTTGACTTTTCCTTGGAAATTACACAATTTGATTTTATCAAAATTGATGGTGTAGATAAGGCATGAGCCAAGTCACTGTCTTGAGATAAATCGTGTCTTCTACGGTATATCTGATGTAGTTAGACAAAATATTTCTGCACATTGTCCCCAGGATATAACAGCCTAGCCACCTTTGCTGATTATCCTTGCGATCTTACACTACTTGTAGGATATAAGCTCTCTATAGTACTTTCTTTTTCCAAAAAATTTAGTAAAAGAAAAAATATTTTTGTTAATAGTAAGAAGCAATAGATGTAAGTTTTTAGAACAATAATAAAAATTGTTTTTGAAAGTCCATAGCTTTGTAATTCAAAATAATGTGTATCTTGACACTTTTAATTCTTTCCATATATATAGAGCCAAACATGTAACTTGTCCTTAGCTAAAGAATCAAAGGGTTTGATATCAATTAAATGGTGATAAAGTTATTGAAATCAATATATATTATCAATATCTTTCTTTCTTTCTTTCTATATATATATATATATATATAATATAAATTGGACATCAACTATTGTCTTTGCCAAAATCTTAATCTGTACGTTGGGAACAAAGAAAAGGTCATAATGCTATGAAATTAATGCCCCATAGATAACGTTGTTGAACATTATTACAATATCTTTTTGAAATTTTCTGAATATATATTACAAAAAATTACTAGCTGTTTTGACCACTTTCTATTAAACTACATAGTAAATACTTGTGTGTATATGGTAACTTATTATAACATAAAATAATTTAGCAATAGCTGTACAATTAAGTGCTGAAAAATCTTCCATATATGATGTTACTATGTCATACCAAAATAAGAACGTTTGAATATAAAAAGTTTAGAATGGAAAGTATATATTTGTAAAAAAAAAAAAAAAAAAAAAAAAACCCAAATATGCTAACAATGATGGTGTTAATATCATGTTAATGTTCAAAGATTTCCTAATTAAGAACCATTGACAATAGCTATTCAAATTCTAAATTATATTTGAATTTCAAAATTTAGCAATCAACGTATCTGTCATTAAGGGATAATTAATTCCCTCAATTCACATAAATGAGTATTGAAATAAATATGATTTTTGTATAAAAATATCCAACAATCCCCCACTTATTTTTATAAAAAATAAATAGGTAAATATATATATATATAAGAAAATTTTTTTGGGTCAATTAGAACATAATGCATAATGAGAGTGCCAATGGCTTGAACCCTCATTTAGTGTTTCAACAACATTGTTCCAAAGTTAATAGTGAGCTATGTCTTGAACTATAACTTTTTGTATAGAAACAAAACATTACATCACACACATAATATTCTAGTACTCTACTACGAGCTCCTAAGCTAGCACATTATGGCCTTATGCTTAATCCCAGTATCCATGAGCTATTTAGAGAACTAGCCCCATTCTCAAAGGAAGTGGCCTCACTTCCATGCTCACTTAGGTGTGGCTGTCAAGGATGTTCTTGTAACTCTAACATCCCACTCATAAGAGCTATAATCCACATTAAGAGTTTTTTAATAAATAAAAACTCATCCTATATAACGTCACAATATACATGCACGCACACCATAGGGAAGGACAAGAGTATTATTACTCATACATAGGTTTAGTGCATGTTAATCAAACTAATTTTTATCAGTTTTTCCCTTTGAACCTAGTTCTTAGAATCTCCAGTCCCTAGGTAGGGTATCCTCATAGATAGTTTATTCTTCTTTGGGCTTAAGTCCCATCCGCCTCGATGCTATCCAGATCTTTTCTCTAGCTAGAGCTTTAGTTAATGGATCCGCAATATTATCATTTGTACTAATATAATCAACATTTATGGTACCATTGTTTATGTATGATCTCACAAAACTGTGTTTTTTTTTAATAGATCTGGATTTACCATTATAGTATTTATTGCTCACTCTACCAATAGTGGCAGTACTATCACAATGAATTAAGACGGGTGAAATAGGTTTCTCCGACATGGGAATTTCAAATAATAAATCACGTAACCAACTTGCTTCTTCACAAGCTGAAGATAAGGCAATTAATTCTACCTCCATGGTGGATTTAGCAATAATCTGTTGTTTTTAGATTTCCAACATATTGCTCCACCTCCTAATGTAAATACATAGCATGTGGTACACAAAGAATCACCTGATAAGGTGTTCCAACTAGCATCACTATATCCTTCAACAACAGCAGGATATCTTTGATATAGCAAACTATAGTGCGGTTCTTTTTAAGTATCTCATTAATTGAGTCATGGCATTCCAATGCTCAAAATTAGGTTTGCTAGTAAATCTTGCTAAAACTCCTACGGCATAAGCAATATCAGGCCTAGTACAATAAGTTGCATATCTAAAACTACCAATAATACTAGCACATTCCTTTTGATAGTAAATATCATTTTCAACTTTAGTAGGAAATAGATGCACATTAGAATCAAAAGGTATACTTGCAGGTTTGCAATCATAGTAATTATATTTTTTTCAAAATTTTTTCTATATAATGAGATTGATCTACAAATATGCCATTTGAAGTTTTAGAAATTTTCATGCCAAGAATCACATTAGCTTCTCCTAAATCTTTCATATCAAGGTTATTTTTAAGAAGCATTTTGGCAGCATTTATAATTGTAGACACTCAATTTTGCACTCATAATTTAATCTTGGAAGATGGCTGGAATGACCGTTCATATACCCAAAATTTAGAGTTGCATTACATGCATTAATTCGTTCATTACATATCATAAAAATGATTTGGAGATTCTAACGATCGCAACGGTATGTCCGATTTCTAAATCAAACCGTCGGATTGAAAGATATCACATGATCAAGTTTGCACGGTCTGCGTGCATTTTGTTTGGGTAGAACCGACCACGCATGATTAATTTAAATGAATCTTGATTGGTTAGACAATTAAAATTAATTAAATAATTTGTGATTGGTTGTTAGTGTTAAAAATAGACTTGCTTGCATGAGAACAAAGTAGATAATTCAGATAACAAAGAAATTGTGAATAATCAAGACTTTTTAGAATATTTAACTACAAGATAATTATCACTTTAAAGACCTGAATATCTGGAAAAAGGGATCAATTTTTAGAATACGGATTAACAATGCGCTTAAGTGCAATTCCTAGCTCAAAAATCCTCAAAAGGGAGTCCAAATTGGATCAAAACTCAAACGCGAACTCGGCACCCAAGAGGGCCATTTGGCACTCTTAGAGTGCCTATTGGCCCAAAGTTGTGGCTCGGCTTGGGGAATCCCTGATTAAGATAAACCTTACCTTTTTCCATTTTTTAGAGATAAGGACGCGTCCCAATTCATATCTAATCTCATTGAAGCATCCTAACCTCTATAAACAGAGTAAACAAATCAGAATTAGGGGCTCTTCTCTTCGGACTTTTCAATTCCCCTTACGTTAAAGACATTCTGGAGGCTTTTGCTTTAGGAACTTCTTTTTTGTAAGTAAAGTATTTTAGACTTCAAAGAGGTGAACAAACTTTTTTGAATTCTAAAATATTATTTCATTAGAAGAGCACACTCATGCAAGAGGTATTCAGTTTTTCTTCTTTCTTTTCTTCTTCCATTAATTTTTTGTTATTGTTTGATGCATGAATATGTTTAGCATGTTTTATTATGTTTTTTTTTTTTTCTTGATATATAATTACCATGCTTACATATTTTGCTAGAATTTTTTTTAACATGTTCTTAGATGATTGTTTATTGTAATTCTTTTTCTTAAGTTTCAAAATTTGCGAATGACTATCAAAGATTATTTTAAAAACTCAAACTAATCTGTATTTTCATTAAATACAGATCTGGTTTTTTAATTCGAAAACTGATCTGTATTTTTTAGATCTGATTTTTTAATAGACTCAAAACTGATTTGTATTTTCATTGAATACAAATTTGATTTTTTTTTAATTCAAAAACTTATCAGTATTTTTCAAATCTGATTTTTTTAAAGACTCAAAACTGATATGTATTTTCATTAAATACAAATCTGATATTTTTAATTCAAAAACTGACCAATTTTGTCCCATTATTTGCAATATAAATAAATTTTATAGTCTAAAGCCAATTCGACACAACTAGAGAGTCTCAAGAAACAAATTATGTTTAGTTCAAGAAAATAATCATTGAATCCACAAAAGAGAAATCTAGAGTTCACCAAGAAAAAGTCTTTGAAAATTTTATTATTAAATGAAATTTTGAATTGCCTTGGATGCTATAATACATATAAATAGGAAAAGAAATCCACGGGAGGCTAGGAAATTCGGCCAAAATGGGCATTTGCCCATTTCGCCCAAAAAATGTAACAAAATGCCTCTATTCTGAAACTATTTAGGAAAATACCCCTGTTTTGAAACTCGATTTTTTGAAACTTGAGTTTCAATGTAAAACTCAATTTGATGAAAATCGAGTTATTTGGAAAAATTCACATGGAACTTGAGTTCATGGAGTTCCATAATTTTATTTTATTTTTTAAGTTTGATTGCCTATAACTCGATTTTCTAAAAATCAAGTTTCAATGTAAAACTCAATTTTTAGAAAATTGAGTTTCAAAACAGGGGTATTTTGTTAGATAGTTTCATAACAGGGGCATTTCTGCTACATCTTTTGGGCGAAAGGGGTAGAAGCCCATTTTTTCCTAGGAAATCCACCAAAAATAAGTTATAAGGTGATTAGGAGACCCTAAAAAACCTTAATTCACAGTAAGCACAAAATTAAGAAAACTGCTGAAAAGGCAAATTGGGAAAATTACACACTCAAATCATAAGAACTCTAAGAGATGTCCAAAAACGTACCCGATCTTATTCTAGTTTTAAAGTTATAAAATAAAAAAGAATGACATAAATAATAATGAAAAATTAATTCAACAAAAGAATTTAATCGAAAAGCGAAGCAGGTCATGGTCATAAGACGTTGAGATTTGATCCTTGAGATAATTTACTTTAGGTCACCAAGTTTCATGCAATTTTGTTGTTTATTCCATTGATTATTGCTGGTACCTTCTTGCTTTCTGGATTTCTTGTGTGTTAATTTCTAATGGTCACTTTTTTTTATAAAAAAAGTTGAATTTTCTATGATTATAACATTTTTTTTAGAATCATTATGATTATAATGTTTTTTGACTGAAAAAAGGGATAAAATGGGCTTTTGCCCTTTTCATGTAAACAATCTAGAATTTTGCTCCCTTTCTCAAATTAATTAAGAAAATGCCCCTCTTTTGAGAATTGATTTTCTCAAAATTGAGTTAAGCTCTATAGTGATGTTTTTAAGGAACCTATAGTGACGTTTTAAGGACCTATAGTGGCGTTTTTGAATTCGAGCTCCAAGAACTCAAGTTATAAGTAAAAAAAATAAAAAAATAACTTATAACTCGAGTTTATGGAGCTCGAGTTTTAAAACGCCACTATAGGCCCTTAAAACGTCATTATAGAATCCTTAAAACGCCACTATAGGGCTCCAAATTTTTTTTTTTAAAACTCAATTTTGAGAATATAGAGATTCAAAAGAGGTGGATTTCTCTAATTAGTTTGAGAAGAGAGGTAAAATGCTGGATTGTTTGTCCCTGAAAAAAGGTAGAATTATGATTATAACATTGAATGTGAGATTATAATATTTTCCAAATTTAAGATATGCTTATCAACATTTATTTCTTAAATTTAAAACATATCTTAAATTTGTCAACATTATAAATCCCAACATTTCTTAAATTTGGCAACATTATAATTCCACATTTAATGTTAACACAACTTAGATATGTTCGACAATTTTCTATTAAATTTGGCAACATAATAAATCATCATTCAAATTAACACAACTTAAGATATAATATTTCTATTGCAAACCATATTCAAAGAATCTTTTTTTTTTTTTTTTTGAGAAAGAAAATTAATGTCACAAATTTTTGATTATAACATTGAACGTGGGATTATATTTGGTTCTATAAAATGATACATATGTAAAACACCAACGTACCCATCAGACACAGCGTTCAAGAATACAATGAGTTTTTTCAGTAGAATTGTATTGTTGTTAATGTTACTTATTTTATCTATGACTAGTTTTGATAGCGTTGGAGGATTTAGCTTTTTAAGGCACAAAGTATTTATAAAGATCTTCAATGACTTAGGGCCGGGCTTGGATCTTGTCGCTCATTGTAAATCTGACGATAATGATATTGGTGCCCACTTAATCAAGTATCCAGATGGCGTCTTGCCATTCCACTTTCGACCAAATGCTAAGGGCACTACCCTATTCTACTGTAAATTTTATTGGTCAAATGTGTCCCTTTGGTTTGATATCTACGTATTTGATAGAGACCATCCTCAATGCAGTAACTGCTATTGGAAGATTAGGCCTGCTGGTCCATGTAAGTTAGATTACGCCAGCAACGAATATGATATTTGCTATCCATGGAACAAAGAGTCACTTTAACATTCGAAATCTCCCACCATATGATGCTTACTTATTAAATAATAATTGCCTTATTTGTTACAATTACAAAAGGAACTTTCCAAAATAATATGTTTGTCCAAATCAAAAAAAAAAATAATAATAATAATAATAATAATATGTTTGTCAAATTATTTTTTGTGTCAAATTTTTTTGTTTTTACCGCGCATGTTAAATTTCGTATAAATTAGATGTTAATTACTATTGTCAAAATTTACATTCAATAAAAAAATATTGTGTAAAGTTGTAGTTATTGGCTACAACCAAGTTTGTAGCCAACATTTTTCCGTTAAATAAAGGGACAACACTAAATTTGTACTCTTTGATGTACTTGTAATTTGTAAATCTTAAAGCAATAAGTTGCTAATCTCTATTTTCTTTTGTTAAATTAAGAGTTTATACATTATTTATCAAATTTTAATAAAAAAACTATTAGTTGACCATAGATGTTTTGGATCAATGGTAAAACACAATCATCTTGGAGCGACTAATATGGATCGAAATTTTTTTTCTAGTTACTTAAAGTCTTATAACTCAATTAATTGGCATATCCTTGTATTTTCATGACATCTAAGATTGAAATCCCTCTCCCCATTGTAATTATAAAATATAAAAAGAAAATTAATAATAATAAATTAATAATAAAGCTTCAGCAGTATCTCCAAATTGTAGCCATCATAAGGATCCTGGGAGTCTTGGAACAATGGGTCATTTGGATTGGAATTAGCTGAAGCTTCTAAAGAGACAAGGAAACCATTTTCTTCTGGCTCAATTGTTCTGACTGGAGGAGGGAATTCCTTAGCCTGTGACTGATGTTTGGATCAATCTTAGAGCTTGCAATCCTCATAACTAGGAGATGGCTAATCTGTATTGGGAGCATCTGATGGGTACCTATCGTAATCCCATAGGGGATTGTAGTTACAATTTGTTGACACCCCATTTTGCAACCCGCATTTAACCTCACAGGAGGGTAAAAGGGTAATTTCACCTTGAAAATATACATCTTGATTTTGGTCATTAGATCCTTAATCTCATTTCACCAAAATGATCTTGATGTTGTAACGATCAAATTGACTGGTCATATGCCCTAATCAGACCATCAGATTGAAAGTTATCATTAAATCAAGTTTTAATGGCCGAGATGCACTATCACAAATTGAGTCCGACTATATGTGATTATGAATAATTGATTCCAATTGGTTATAATTATAATCAATTTAAGATTAATGATGTGTCATAATTTGATTAGTTAAGACTACATTTTATGGTGAGGTTGCATACACCTAATTAATTAGATAATTAAACATTAATTATTCAATGAGTAATTTGTGCAATTATCTTTTAATTAGGGTAAATTTGGAACCAATTAAGTCTGAAATGGGAGTGATTGGAGCCATTTAATGCTAATTGGGAGCTAATTTGGGACATTTTAATATTAATTGTGTTGAAACCATTTTCTAACAAATGACCTCTGCTCACCATTTCATCAATATCTCTCAGAATATTTTGAATTTGTGAATGAGGTTAATTTTCCCAGAAATTAGACATCCGGGGCTTCAATTTGAGCACAAGAACGAGCCAATTCCGATCAGAATTGAGTCAGATATGATTTTTCGAAGTTGGCTCTGCAAGCTGTTACAGCATCTACGGGAGAACTGAATTTGGCTTGCTCCTCACTCCCACCAATCTTTCCATTTAATGCACTAGATTTTCTCAAAGGCTAAAATGAGGTCTAGGTTCATGATTCTTTGTCAACCCTCATTAAATGGCCTTCCATTCATATTTCCTCTACCACTACTATATAAACCCCTCCTCTCATTCATTCAAGGACACAAAAAAACCCCCTCTCTTCCCTTCTCTTGAGTTCTAGTGAAGTTGAGTAGTCTTGTCATATCTTGGTCTTCCTGAGACTCAAGGTATTGAGTGAGACTCACTCTTCCTCTTCTAACTCTTCTTTCCCTCCACCCTTAGGACCTCTACCAAGAGTCTCCTCCTCCACCATATGAATCTTGCATGAATGTATAATTTCTTTACCTAACTTGTTTTTTGTGTTGCCATGATGAGAATTTAGGATTAAAGCATGATAGTAACTATTTAAATTCTCTTGAAAATATTTGAATGTTCTTAAATGTTCTTATATGTTATTCACATGTTCTTGGTTGTTCTTTACATGTTCATGCATAAACACTAGTTTAGATCTTAAACTCACATAAAAAAAATATGAAAAACATGTTTGTTTCATAATTCTTTCAAATCCTTGAATCTAGGTTATCACCATTCACACACATTCACTATAATTTATTTTTCAATCCAAATGAAAGGCTTAATAAATTGAATTAGGGTTTATCACATGCACACACTTTAAATTCAAATTTATTGATTGACATATTGGGTGATATGACATGAATGTTGGCCACCATAGTCTAGAAGACCAGTTTCACCGGGCAAGGTGGGTGCTTAACACCTTCCCACCTTGTAACATAGCCTCCGAACTTAGATCAAGGGTTGGTAGATCAAATGCTTATCCTTGTAATTTTCAATTTCTAGATTGTAACTAGGAAATAAAGCTATGTACTTTATCTTAGATTGTATATAGGATCAAAGCCATGTAACTTTCCTATTATCAATGTAAATTCAATTTCAAATTAATAAAATGAGGAACTTTTCAATTATGGTTTTTTATTTTTCCAATAATTAAATAAGTGGCGACTCCATTGTAAAACCCTTAATCTAGAGGGGAAAATATAACTAGTTGAATCTCCATTTTGAGAGGTAATAACACAACTCCACCCATTCACGTGGGTTTGGCCCAATATTGTTATAAAAAAAGGGGGCCGGGGACGCGGTCTCTCACACAATTATGTTCCCGAAGAGTAGTATACTGATTGTAGAAACCACAATATACTAGTGGTTCATATTCAGGCTTTCTCTTAATGAATTTCCTGGGGTTATGGTTTCCTTGCCTCTGTATATTGAGGATGGAGGCGAAATATGGCCTGGTGGTGAATACCGAGATTCTTCCTGTGCTTCCTACGAAATGATAATTCTTCTATAAGTCTCAGATTGTGTCAAGAATCTCATTACTTGCATGGTTCCTCCAACAGTCTGCAAGAGCATATGGGTTTCTGTAGGACAGGTGGGAATCTCCTTCAAACCAGGGGCCCTGATGAGAGTACCCATTGATGAGGACCAGGTGTCTTGAAGGTTGTACAATCATCCAATTGTCTCTTTCCCATTGTGGGAGTGTGCTCCAGCACCTAAAAGACACAAAGGGAAAAGTAACCTACTCAACTACTCTCTTTATGATTTGGGGAAACTGGCTGACTTGGTTATGGCTTGTTAACTTTATTTCCTTGATAAAGCCATATTCAAACATTCTGGGGAGCTAGTAAGGTCCCATCTCATTTTCCTAGTCTGGACCATCTTCATAATTGATAAGGAGGCTTGGGAAAGGATGTTCTTTCTCATAGACTCTGAGAATGCACCCAAAGTGCTCTTCCCAGGTTGCTTGTGCAAATATGTCCTCCGTATCATCCGAATTCTCCGGGTTTGGATAAGGGGTTGTGACTAATACTTTGAAATGCTTGAACCATTGGTCAATAGATTCAAACACTACCTTGCTTCCTAAAATACTGGTTTGTATTTCAGCAGGCAAGTTGGCAACTGCACTTCTTATTGAGGCTTGGGTCTCAAGATTTAACCTGGCATAATCAGTGCCCATTGTAACAGTCTTATCCTTTTAATGGATTTCCTCTTTTCTAGAGAGTAGACTGGTGATATGACTAGTGATGGCTTCATTTCTTGCCTCAAGGTTTACTAGGTGGATTTCTAGTGCTTTGAGGGTTCTTTGGAAAAGGTCATGGTGTTTTATGGTGTAGGTTGAGTAGAGATTATCAAGGGTAATTTTTATGGAGGAAGGTAAGTCTGTATACACTCCATCATTGAATTGTAATTCCTTGGATAAAACTTCCTGCAAAATAACAGCCATGTCATTACTGGAATATGTCACCTCTACTGGGAAAAATTCCTGAAGGGATGTTGATCCTCTTTGGTTTCCCTTAGAGGATGCACCTTCATGCCTTACAAAAGACTGTCCTGCTGGAAGCCTTTTGTCTTGAGGATAGTCCTGTATGGGTGCTTTCCCCTTGTTCCTCTTCTCTGCTAAAGAAGTCATCTTCCACTTACTAGTGGTACCGTAAGATATTTGCTTCTTTTCCTGTTTGTGGTTATCTAAACAAGCAAAATAGTTTCCTATTAACTGGATACTTGGTGGGATATTTTCAAAAACAGGGAATGTAATGAAACAAATATTTTTATGCAATATGCATGAGTTGAAATATGATGATTTTTGGGACTGAATGGGGTCAGAAGAATCATCAACTGAATATGGGATGATGATTGAAACAGATAAGTCAGGGTTCTTTGCCTGCCTGGTACTGTTTTTTGGATAATTGTTTTTGGCACTGATAAGGTTAAGGGTCTTGGAGACAGAGACTTCCTGGAGACTGCTGATATCTTTGGATTCTGGGCTCCTGAAAAACTTAAACTTAACTAGCTGGCCAAAGGGATGGGTAGTGATACCTTCACTATCCGTGATGAAAGGATACAACAGACACATAAACGGGTTTCTTAAGATGACCCTATCTGTCATATTTTTAACTAGGACAAATGTAGTTTTGAAACATGTGTTGCCCTGGCACACATGCGCTTTTGGGATCTTGAATTCAATCTGCATTTTACCGCCACTTGCAGATGTCAATCTCTCCCTAGTCTTCCTGAAGTACTTGGAGGGAATGATTCCTTCTTGAATGCAGTTGAGATCAGCTCCTGAGTCTATCAAGGCTATAACCTCAAATTCAAAATTTTTGTTAATGACAATCCTAACTTTGGAGTGCTATTTCTAGAAGTTAATCCTACTAATGGTTTCTAAGAACTTCTAACTGGGTTGTTCTTCCTGTACAATATCTATTGTGGGGTTAACTGTTTCTTCTTCTTCATCTGAAGGGTTCTGAAATGAGGGTCCTTCCTCATTGCCTTGATGAGAAGTGTTTTCTAGGTTCTTAACTCTTTGATCAAGGAGAGTCTTATCAATCCTAAGAATGGTTAGTTCTTGCTTAAGGTTTCTAAACTTGGACTTGGTCTCCTTGATTTCCTTTTGAAGGTCGTTGAATGTAACTTCATTCTTAGACTTTGAAAACCTTTCATAGATTTTCTTTAGGTCTACCTTGGGTTCACGGAACCTTGGTTCGGGTTTACTGGTTTCCATAATTAAGGTTGCATGAAACGCACTAAGCTTCTGGGCTTTAACTACTGGGTCTTCGATCTGTTCTATGAGATCTAAGAGTAGTTCTTCTTGCTTGCTAAGCACACTAATTTGTTTGCTAAGAACATTGATAGTCTTGTTCCTAAACTAACTATCTTTACAAGCTAAATCAATGCCTAGGCCACTAAAGGATTCTGAGTCTCTAGAGGGTTCAGAAGATGATGATTGGTTTAACTGGTGGATCTCATGGTCACTAGAACTATTGGTTGACTCACTTTCTATATGATCAAGTCCTAGGAGTTTAAAGATCTCATCTTTACTGGTTTGGTTGCTAACTAAAGTGTTGATTAGGGATTTGCCCTTAGATCTACACTCTTTGCTAAAATGACCTCTCTTACCACAATTGAAGCATTTTCCTGATGCCTTTATGGGTTTCTCATATTTGCTTGTGGACTTAGACCTGGATGGCTTTCCTTTCTTATAGAAATCATTATCCTTGAAGTTGCTGTACTTCTGTTTTCTATAATACTTGGAAGTTGTTCTTTTCCTATGGAAATTTTTAGGGGATTATTTCCCTCTAAACTTTGGATTTTTTCTTGGAGGGGGCTATGGAAGGTAAGTCGTACTGTGTACAGAAGTTTCCTACTTTGTACTTGGCTTTGATCTTACGAGCTTGGCTTTGGATCTTGAAATCTCTGCACATCTTCATTCCTTAACTGCGGATTGTGCTAAAGATGTCACTATAGGTTAGGTTATCATAATCTATGACACCTAAGGGGTTACGAAGGGTTTCTTTCACCTTTCCACCAAATAACCTGGGTAATCCATTGATGAACTTCTCCTTCCAAAATGGAGAGTTACAATCATTTCTATGCATGACTCTGGTGGTAAACACATCTTCGTACCACCTGTAATCTCCTAGGGTTTGACATCTAAGGTTACTCAACTGGTCGTAAATCCTAGATGTGATGTTGCTAGGATTTCCTACGAAGTTTTTTATGATCGTACAGATTAGGGTATTAACTCCATCAGGAATACGTCTTCCTAAGCGTTCGTCAAAGATGGGGAGACTTTCCTCATCTTTTTGGATAGCTTTCTTAATATCTTCTTTAGATTCTTCTGTTAGGCAGTTGTTCCACCATTGCAAAAGTTTTCTTGTGAATCCTAAGGCAATGAGCTCTATGACTTCTTTGTGGGGACGTCCTTCGTCAAGGTAGTTGTTGGCTACCATGGCTATGTGCTGGATCTTGTTTAGGCTTTCCTATTCCGATAAGCCATCTATGTTCCACTCATAGAGTTTATCAGAAGATACAGAGAATTGGTTACTAACATTCCTTTCCTCATACTAGAGGTCAGGGGGTGATGGTTTAGGATACTATTTCTTGGTCACCTCTAAACCTCGAAACTGGTTTTCTACATGTTCTATCTCCTTTCATTTTCTGAGGAGGTTCTGCTAGAACTGCTAGATGTTGTGTGGATATCTAAGACATTAAGCTGAGTGGCTTTGCTAGGTGAAGGGGTGACTGGTTCCTTCTTCACTAGTTCCTCAAGCTTCTGGTTGACAATTTCTAAGGTTGTAACTTCCTTAGACCTAAGGCTGGTATGCCTAGTTTTGAGTAGTTTCACTAAGGGCTTTTCTAGGGTTTGGTTGGGTTTACTAGGGTTTCCCGGCTGAAGGATAACCTTGTTTTCCATTTTTTCTTCTACCCTATCAAGCTGTTTTCCTATTACACCTAAACACTGGTTGGTGTAATTGTTCTGCTTAATCACCTTTTTAACAAGTTTCTCTTCTCCTGAAGGAATCCTGAAAGGGGTAGCTAAAACATCCTTTCATTTGTACTTAAAGGTAATAGCATCCTGGGGTGGGTGACTAGACCTAACGACTTCCTTAGTTTCTTCTTTGGTCCAGTTGGTTTTAGTGATGACACAAGACATTTTGTGCCACTCAAAATGGTTCTCAAAGTATTCAAAGAAAGGGACGTCGCTGGATATCTCTTTCATGAATTCTTGCCATTTCTCTAGAACTTCTTTCTTTTGGTCTAGATTGTGGTTTGTTCTATAGGCTTCTCTTTTGACTCTGTTTCTTTCAGAATCAAACTCTTTTCCTAGGGCTACTAGGTCTTGGGTGAAGTCTTTCTTCATGACCATTATCTCATAGTCAATTGGGGGTTCCTCATCATCGTACTGGTATGGGTCCTCCATATCAGTCTTGGATGAGGATGGTGTCTTATGACTATTGTCGTTATCCTAATTGACAACTGAGTCCTGTTTGGCTGTGTAGCAAGGGGTACTAACCTGGGATCTGGTCTTTACTCCTTGAAGCTCTACACTTAGGTCTCGTCTAGATCTTGGATAAGGTGCAAGGGGTTTAGAGGAGCTAGCTTGGGATGTAGGTCTATCTCTGAGGAGAATAGGTGGCTGCCTACTGGGTGTGTGAGGTTAGCAGAGATCTATTGGGGATCTAGGCCTATACTCATCTAAGGGTGTTCTAAACCTAGACTGGTCAAAGCTAAGCTTAACAGTGCCATCTGCTAGCTACTGGACAAATTCTAAGTCTAGATTCTGGTCTGGGTTTTGGATTTGTAGAGGGTAATTTTCATTCTCTAGAGTCCAACTTAAAGGAAAATCAACCTCGAACCATTTCAGGGTTCTGGGTACCTGAATCTTGGCATTAACATTGGTCTAAATGAGGAGTGTTTCTCCCATTTTCTTTTTGTCAAGGGCTCCAACATTCAGGTTGGTTCTACAGCACTCGTAATAAATTCGGTATATCAAGGCTATTTGGCTAGCTCCCTGCACCACGAGGGTTCCATGAGTCTTGATATTGAGGGTGAGTGCCTTCATGATATACGGGTCATAAAGGTAAACTATGAAATTTGGGAAACAATCAAAATGGACTAGTCCACTGCTCAGACTGGTTTGTATGGTTCCTAAGAGACTGTCATCGAACCTGATATGACGGGTATCTCTAAGGGCTAGAAGGATTGAACTGTTCAACCTTTGTCTGATGAGAGGTTTGACTCCTACCTGGACTAATCCTATATGTAGGAATTTATGTCCTTGTTTCTTATGAGCTACTATGCTTGCTGGACTGAGCAAGTAGCATGTCTCATATTCCTTGTTTATCCCATAAACCTGTTCTATGGTTTTGACATGGTAATCTGTCCTGAAAGCCATTTTTAGGGATCATGAAGTCCTATAGATTTCTTTTGTGGGAATCTTAGGGAGGTTCCATTCTCCTAATTTTAGATCTATGTCTGATAACTCATATTCTTCTGAATTGACAATTCCAGCATCTTGTGGAATATCAGGGATGGATGATGATCTACTGGCTATACTGGAGGTTGAGTTACTTCTAAACAATCTATTCATCATTTTGATCAACTGCTTAAAATAATCAATTAAAACTTAATTACCTTTATCTCTAAATAGCTGGATCTAACCTTAGATCTGTAACAGGGTGGTCAACGAGACTATTGCCTTCACATGCACACTACAACCTCTGATTGCCTCACTCCTAAACGCCTAAACGCCGCACTCCAGCTAAATGGCAACACGGTGACCAAGGATACAGGGGACTTATTGGGTTATACAATAGCATTGATCGGGGCTTACTTGTCTCAACTGTACACATCTGCAACAAAAGGGGGTAACTTACACCTAATTATCCTTGATAATCTCCACTGACTAAGGAATTACAAATGTAAACTGGGATTTCCTTCTGATTACAAGATTAAGGGTTGTAATGAGAAAGGAGGTTTTCTTCCTAAATTGGTTCTTGCAATTTTAGGTCCTGCTTCAGAATGGAGATGAGGCTGCCTTATATAGACTAGAGGGAGCCTTGGTCCTGCTGAAGATTGTTGAAAATTCGGAAGGTAAATGCTTTTACTGAGGTGAAACCCTTTTCCACCGAAAGCAAATAGTACTTCTGAATCATTGTGCTGGGTACTGTTCATGAATAGTGACTGGTACTGTTCATGAATAGTGTCTTCTTTTTTGTCTGCTTCTGTCGGCTGAGTGTGGGGACTGTTCATCAGCAGTGACTGGTGCTGTAGATGAATATGTTAGGAAATCATCATGTTTGCATCGCATACAAAACATACGCAGCGGAAAATAAACGGATCTACTTCATTCGCAATTAGAGATAATAGTTTCATTTCGAATTGGTATCAGAGCCAGGTTTTCATTTCGAATCTGTATAACATGTTTTGTGCGTTTTGGAATTAGAGATAATAGTTTCAAGTTGATAGAGGATTATTCATTTAATTTTCTGCATGGTTATTGAAACTATGATTTGATAAAAACTGATATTGATGTTATGATGTTGTTTAAATATGAATTTAAGAATGTTAAATTGATCTTTAAGGCTATAGCATCAATAGATTTCAGTTTTGATATCAATCTCTGTCTATCATGCTCATATGATGGTTGTTAATTCATGCAAAACCGTTGAAAACTGCCTTAGAAGAATTTCTGAAAATTCGAGTTTTAGAGTTTCGATCGATCGAAATTTATTTTCGATCGATCGAGTAAGACAGTGACCAATCTTTTGAATCGATTAATATTCGATTGCTAGTCAGTCGATCGAATTTTCTTTTCGATCGATTGAGAGGCGATCGAGTATCAATCGAACAAGACAGAAGGTCAAGTTCGAATTGTTTAATTTTTTCAACTGATCGAGGGGCACATTCGATCGATCGAAAGAAGGAAAATCTGAATTTTTCTAAGTGTTTTCAAACTTAAAAGTGTGTGATTAAATTTTGTGTTTTCACTATTTTTTCTTACTCCTTTTTCGTAAGAAAAAGTGCTTAGTATAAAGTGCAAGGCTGTGTATAATTAGTTTATGCATGTTTAAAGATAAAAACCTTTAATTTAAAATATCTAGTGGGAGAGAGATACAAGGGTTGGATCTCACGGCCTCCATTATCGGTTCATAGTAGTGTGAGCTAAGCACCTCGTCTTGGCGTATATGCCTCGCGATCCCAAAGGAGGGTGTTTACTTCATAGTACTACCAAATTGAACTTACCCGTTTAAAGTAGTGTAGACAAGCACCTCGTCTTGGCGTATATGCCTCGCGATCCCAAAGGAGGGTGTTTTGTTCTATGGTACTACAAGTTTAAACACCATAAAGGAAGATGAAATGTGGCTACACATGATTCTAGATAATGGTATACACTAGACTAAGTTTAATGTTAACCTCCCAAAGGAGCTATGTCATTATTACTTAGAGGCTAAAGGATAAGCGGCAAATTATTATTGTTTGGTAAGAGTCACCATGATAGCATTAATAATGAGGATAATCCTCGCTTAATCATAGTGATTGGTATGACCTCGCCACCGAGGAATATTAATTGCGGGATTGGGTTGTCGTTGCATATATTATATTATAGTTTTATTAAAGTTCCATATTATATGTTTATATGCTAAATTGATAATGTCCAGTTTACTTATTATATTCATGTTTATTATTTTCAGATTTGAACATGGCATCATTTAGCCCACTTGTTAGCATTCTTAATCAAAACAAACTGACTGGAACCAATTATGTTGACTGGAAAAGAAACTTGGACATAGTTCTCACAGCTGAAAAGCACAAATGTGTGCTTACTCAACCATGTCCTAGCTTTCCTTCATTAGATGCTCCTCCTGAGGAAAACAACGATATGATCGTTGGCAGAAATCTAATGAAATGGCCAAGTGCTACATCCTAGCGTCTATCTCAAATGTTCTACAGCATCAAATGCAGGATGTAGAACTAGCTTCGGACATTATGCAAAGTCTGAAGGAGATGTTTGGTGAGCAAGGCCGTTCTGTAAGGCAAGAAACCATGAGACAAATTTATAATACCAAAATGGCTAAAGGTAGTTCAGTGAGAGAACATTGTCTTACAATGATCTCTAATCTGAATACAATGGAAGTTTTGGGTGCCGACATTGATGGAGAATCCCAATTGGATATGATACTCCAGTCACTACCGGAATCATTCAAGGAATTCAGACTTAATTATAATATGAACAAAAAGATTTATTCTTTGTCTGAATTAATGAATGAGTTGGTAGCGGCGGAAGGCATCCTTGGTACTTCTAATGTTGAAGCCAATGTGGGTGAAGCTTCTACTTCTCAACCTAAGTCGAAAGGCAAGGGTAAGAAGAAGAAGAAGAAGGACTTCACTAAGCAGGAGGGTAAACAAATTGTCTTAGGGGTTGCCGACAAAGGAAAGAAGCTGAAAGGAAAATGTTTCCATTGTGGTGAGAAAGGACATTAGAAGAGGAATTGTCCAAAGTTCAAGGCTGCCAATAAGGGTATGAAAATTTCATTCCTTCTTGAAATATGTTTGGTACAAAATCCCACGGATTCCTGGTGTGTGGATTCAGGTTGTACTAATCATATCTGCAATTCTTTGCAGGGGTTCCAGGAGACCAAAAGACTTAAAGAAGGAGAGTTGTTTCTGACCTTGGCTGATAGGAGTAGGATTCCAGTTGTAGCTATTGGAGTGTTTAATTTATGTTTTGAATCAAGAGTTTTAATATTAAATGACTGTCTATATGTACCTAATGTTCGTAGGAATTTAATTTCTGCAACTTATTTAGGTAAAAGTGGATATTGTGTTATCCTTAAAGACAATGTTGTAATAAAGAAGGGTAAAACATTTATCTGTTCTGGCAATATTGTGGATGGTCTTTATATTTTAACTCCTGATAAGCATGAATTATACAATTCTGAATTAGATAATAACTCTCATGTAAAATCATTAAAGAGAAAGTTTCCTTCTACTAATGAAGCATATCTTTGGCATTTGCGTTTGGGTCATATTAATCCAAACAGAATTCAAAGACTGATCAAAGATGGTCTCTTAGAGCCATTAGACTTTGATGAATTTCCAGTTTGTGAATCTTTTTTGGAAGGCAAAATGACCAAACGACCTTTTAATGCAAAAGGTAGAAGAGCCCAAGAGTTGCTAGAATTAGTTCATACGGATGTTTGTGGTCTTATGTCAACCCAAGCAAAAGGAGGTTATGAGTACTTCATCACTTTCACCGATGATTACTCTAGATTTGGTTATGTGTACCTAATGAGACGGAAGTCCGAAGCTTTTGAAAAATTCAAAGAGTTTAAGGCTGAAGTTGAGAATCAATTAGGTAAACACATAAAGGCCATTCGATCTGATCGTGGTGGCGAATACCTTCTTGGGGATTTCAAGGATTACTTGACTCAAAATGGGATTGTATCCCAATTGACTCCACCTGAAACTCCCCAACAAAATGGTGTAGCAGAAAGAAGGAATAGGACTCTTTTAGAAATGGTTAGGTCCATGATGAGTTACTCAACTTTACCTATTTCTTTTTGGAGTTATGCCTTAGATACAGCAATACATCTTTTGAATTTAGTTCCATCAAAATCTGTTCCCAAAACACCCATGGAATTGTGGAGTGGGCGCAAGCCTAGTATGAAATATCTCCACATTTGGGGATGTCCAGCACATGTGTTGAAAGGGAAGTCTGATAAGTTGGAAGCTAAAACGGAAGTATGCATGTTTTTAGGGTATTCAAAGGAAACCAAGGGTTATTTATTATATAATCATAAGGATAACAAAGTGTTTGTTAGCACTCATGCCAAATTTTTGGAAGATGATTATGTGAATAATTTTAACCCTAGCAGTAGAGTTGTCTTGGCTGAAATGAATGAACCTGTAATTGAACAACCAATGGTTGAAACTAGGGATGATGTGGCTGTATTGGATACACCACAAGATACTACTCATGAGATGTCTAGTACACAGTTGCCTCGTCGTAGTGGGAGGAATGTTAGGCCCCCTATAAGATTCATAGGTCTTGGAGAGACTTATGAGGCTATCTCAGAGGAGGCTGAAACTGATCCTTACACTTATGAAGAAGCAATGAATGATATAGATACACATCATTGGTCTAAGCTATGAAATCAGAATTAGATTCTATGTATTCCAATCAAGTTTAGGATCTTGTAAAGGCGCCTAACGGCATTAAACCTGTTGGTTGCAAATGGGTTTACAAGAGGAAGAGAGGGATAGATGGAAAGGTTGAAACCTTTAAAGCAAGGCTAGTGGCAAAAGGGTATACTCAAAAAGAAGGTATTGATTATAAGGAAACCTTTTCACCAGTAGCAATGCTTAAATCTATCAGAATTCTCTTATCCATTGCTGCTCATTATGATTATGAGATTTGGCAAATGGATGTCAAGACTGCATTTCTTAATGGCAATCTTGAAAAGGAAATCTATATGAAGCAACCAGAAGGTTTCATAGCAAAGAACCAAGAGCATATGGTATGCAAGTTGGATAGGTCCATTTATGGACTTAAGCAAGCATCTAGGTCATGGAACATCAGATTTGATCAAGCAATCAAATCATTTGGTTTTGATCAAAATCTTGATGAACCATGTGTATACAAAAGACATCAAGACAAAGTAGTAATGTTCCTAGTGCTTTATGTTGATGATATTCTACTCATTGGAAATGATGTAGGGGTCATGTCATCAGTAAAGGTTTGGTTGGCAAGCCAATTTGATATGAAGTACTTGGGCGAGGCTAACTTTATTCTAGGGATCAAGCTTTGGCGAGATCGTAAGAATAAGATGTTAGGCTTATCACAAGCTGGATATATAGATAAGGTTCTAGAACGGTTTAGCATGCAAAACTCCAAGAAAGGATTACTTCCTTTCAGACATGGGGTTCCTCTGTCTGATGACTAAAGGGCTAAGACTCAAGAGGAAGAAGATATGATGAGACAAGTTCCTTATGCTTCTGCAGTAGGAAGTCTCATGTATGCCATGCTTTGTACTAGACCAGATATCTGTTTTTCAGTTGGCATGGTCAGCCGATATCAATCAAATCCAGGACCATAACATTGGCAAGCTGTAAAGCATATTCTCAAGTATTTATGGAGAACGAGAGATTATATGCTTGTTTACCTTTGTGAGGATTTGATTCCCATTGGCTATACAGATTCAGACTTTCAATCAGATCTAGATTTTAGAAAGTCCACGTCAGGATGTGTATTCACCTTGGGAGGTGGAGCCATAAGTTGGAGGAGTGTTAAGCAATCTTGTATTGCGGACTCCACCATGGAAGCTGAATATGTTGCTGCTTGTGAGGCGGCAAAGGAAGCTCTTTGGCTCAAGAAATTCCTTTCTGATCTTGGTGTAGTGAGAATGGAGCGAGTTCCTATCACATTGTTTTGTGACAATAGTGGAGCGGTTGCACAATCCAAAGATCCAAGGAATCATAAGAAAGGAAAGCACATTGAGAGAAAGTACCACATCATTCGAGACATTGTTGCTCGTGGAGATGTGGTGGTAGCAAAGATTGAAAGTGCAAATAATCTAGCAGATCCCTTTACCAAAGTCTTGCCACAAAGGACCTTCGAGTCACATTTGGAGGGAATGGGAGTTAGATTAGTGCACAATAGTCTTTAGGGCAAGTGGGAGATTGTTAGGATATGTGCCCTTAAATCCTATTGTATGATGCTATGTATGATATTATGTATGACATTATGTGAGAAATGATGTATGACTTAATATTGTGTTTAATAAAGTTGTTTTATTCTTATCTAAAATGATGGTAACATGAATATTCGGACATTATCAAATAGTCCATGAGATGCATAGTATGTAATTTATGTGATTTAGTCACAGAAAATATAGATCACAAGTTCTTTGTAAACTCAGAATTTTGGTTCGTAGTCGGTAATGAAATTGGGCATTTCATCTACGAAGACTATAACATATTAACTACGATGATTTGTCTTGATCATGGAAGTGGTGACTTCTAGTTAATATGTTGATATGTTTTAAGAGTTAAGATATATTGAACTGGACCGCTGTGAGATTTATTATTCTCCTAACGACTGTCAATTGAAATGTAGGTTGCTTTGATATATCAGGAGTGAGATCTAAAGTAACAGTCAAAACCTCAGTATGTTGGGCAGCCACATTTAGTGTTGATGGAACATATATTCTCAAGATAGAATTCATAGTCTCTTAATGGAGATATAAAATATTCCCTTGAGATAAGTTTAATGGGTACAGTTATTCAGAGAGTTAGGCCTAATCACTTTAGTAAGACTAAAGTATATATTTATGAAATTGGATTTTATAAATATGTGGTAAATAACTCAAAAGGATTAAACTTGGTACTCAAGGATTAAGATGTAGTAATTTACAAAGTGGCAGTCTATATTCATGACTTTGTATTACTACGAATATTTTATGAAGGGGTTGCATGTATAATAAAGTCTTGGGATATAATTTATTAATGAGGCCTAGAGTGCAATTATATTTATATAGTGGTATTAAATATAATTAATGGTAACTTTGGACTTGTCAAGAGTTGACAGAAAAGCCCAAGGCCCATTGGAGTTAGTGTCTTATTTGTTCCCTTTTGGTCCCACTCCAAGCCACACACTAAAGCCCAATTGGGAAGGCCCAAAAGGCTAGCCCAATTAGATAATCAGTTATGTGGAGAGAAACATACAGAATTTTATATAGAATAAAATGGTTTGTATGTTTAATGAATAATTAGAATACGATATAAGGAAGAGAGACACTCTTTCATATTCTCTCTAGAAAACATAAAACTGATTGAGAGACCACACATCTTGGGCATCAAGTGGAATTGGAGTGAAGATTGAAAGTGTTCCCGAGTACTTCTTCATTCGGTTTTGAATTTCACCGCATCAAGGTACACTCTCTTGTTCTTATATTCTGAAACCTACATAGTGCATGTTATCAATTGCGAATGAAGCAGATCCGTTTATTTTCCGCTGCGTATGTTTTGTATGCGATGCAGACATGATGATTTCCTTACATGTTAAATTGATCTTTAAGGCTATAGCATCAATAGATTTCAGTTTTGATATCAATCTTTGTCTATCATTTTCGTATGATGGTTGTTAATTCATGCAAAACCGTTGAAAACTGTCTTAGAAGAATTTCTAGAAATTTGAGTTTTACGAGTTTCGATCGATCGAAATTTACTTTCGATCGATCAAGTAAAACAGAGACCAATCTTTTTGGAACGATTGATATTCGATTGCTAGTCGATCGATCGAATTTTCTTTTCGATCGATTGAGAGGCGATCGAGTATCAATCGAACAAAACAGAAGGTCAAGTTCGAATTGTTTAATTTTTTCGACCGATCGAGGGGCACATTCGATCGATCGAAAGAAGGAAAATCTGAATTTTTCTAAGTGTTTTCAAACTTAAAAGTGTGTGATTATATTTTGTGTTTTCACTATTTTTTCTTACGCCTTTTTCGTAAGAAAAAGTGCTTAGTATAAAGTGCAAGGCAATGTATAATTAGTTTATGCATGTTTAAACGATAAAAACCTTTAATTTAAAATACCTAGTGGGAGAGAGATACAAGGGTTGGATCTCACGGCCTCCATTATCGGTTCATAGTAGTGTGAGCTAAGCACCTCGTCTTGGCGTATATGCCTTGCGATCCCAAAGGAGGGTGTTTTGTTCTATGGTACTACAATTTTAAACTCTTCTGACTAGAGGAGTAATTGCTGGGCAAGATCTTTTAATTTCTTGCTAGATTTTTCGACGATCGGGATGGAGTCTAGGTGATCTTGTGACTAGGGCAATATTCCTCTGAGCTGGAGGAGGAAAGTCCTAATCCTACAACTGATGATTGGACCAATCTTACAACTTACAATCCTCAGGGCTTGCTACAAGGGCTACTCAGCATCTAGAGCATCAGATTGGTAACCATCATAATCCCACGGGGGCTTGTAGTTACAATTATGCTCCCTAAGCGTAGTATACTGATTACAGAAACCACAATAAACAAGTGGCTCATATTCAAGCTTTTGCTTGATGAACCTTCTTGGATCATGGTTTCCTTGCCTTTGGAGATTGGGGAGGGAGGCTATGTATGGCCTGGTAGTGAAAATTGAAATCCTTCCTGTGTTTCCTACAAGATGATAATTTTGCCATAGGTTTCAGATGGTGTCAAGGATTTCGTTATTGGCATGATTTCTCCAACAATCTGCAAGAGCATAGGGATCTCTATAGGATAGGTGGGAGTCACCTTTGAACCAGGGGCCATGGTGGGAGTACCCATTGATGAGTACTAAATGTCTTGAGGGTTGGACAGTCATCCAATTGTCTCTTTCCCATTGTGGGAGTGTGCTCCAGCATCTAATAGACACAAAAGGACTTGCGACCTGTTCAACCGTCTTCTTTATGATTTGGGGAAACTGGCTGACTTGGTTATGGCTTGTTAACTTAATTTCTTTGATAAAGCCATATTCAAACATTCTGGAGAGCCAGTAAGGTCCCATCTCATTTTCTTCATCTGGACCATCTTTATAATTGATAAGAAGACTTGGGAAAGGATGTTCCTTTTCATAAACTCTGAGGCTGCATCCAAAGTATTCTTCCCAAGTTGCTTACACAAAGATACCCCTCGTATCATCTGAATTATCAGGGTCTGGATAAGGGGTTGTGACCAATATCTTGAAATGTTAGAACCATTGGTCAATTGATTCAAACATAACCTTGCTTCCTAAAATACTAGTTTGTATTTCAGTAGGCAAGTTGGCAACTGCACTTCTTAGCAAAGCTTGAGTCTTAAGACTTAGCCTAGCATAATCAATGCCCATTATAACAGTCTTATCCTTTGAATGGATTTCCTCTTTGCCAAAGAGTAGACTGGTGATATGACTGGTGATGGTTTCATTTCTGGCCTTAAGGTTTACTAGGTGGATTTCTAGTGCTTTGAGGGTTCTTTGGAAAAGGCCATGATGTTTTATGGTGTAGGCTGAGTGGAGGTTATCAAAGATAGTTTTTATGGGGGAGGGTAAATCTGTATACACTTCATCATTGAATTGTAACTCCTTGGATAAAACTTCCTGCAAAATAACAGCCATGTCACCACTTGAAAATGTCACCTCAACTAGGACAGATTCCTAAAGGAATGTTGATCCTTTTTAGTTTCCCTTAGAGGATGTACCTTCATACCTTACAAAAGACTGTCCTGCTGGAAGCCTTTTGTCTTGAGGATAGTCTTGCTTAGGAGCTTTCCCCTTATTCCTCTTCTCTGCCGAAGAAGTCATCTTCCACTTACTAGTGGTACTATAAGATATTTGCTTCTTTTCCTGTTTGTGGTTGTCTGAACAAGCAAAATAGTTTCCTATTAACTGGATGCTTGGTGTGATACTTTTAAAAACAGGGAATGCAATGAAAAAAATTCTTTTATGCAATATGCATGAGTTAGAATATGATGATTTTTGGGACTGAATAGGGCCAAAGGGATCATCGACTGGATTAGGAATGATGGAAACATTCTGGTTAGGGTTCTTTGTTTGGTTGATACTATTTTTGGCACAAATGAGGTTAAGAGGCTATTTGGATGAAAAATTTTCATCACTCAATTTCCGTCACTCAATTTCCATCACTCATCACTCATCACCCATCACCCATCACTTATCACTCATAACTCATCACTCTAAAATATCACATCCAAACGACATTATCACTCAGTTACCATCACTCAATATTTTTCACACTATTTGTGGACCACATATCTGTCACTGTGCAACTTTTTGCTTTTTTTTTTTTTTTTTTCTTTTTCTTCACTGTTCGGTCTTCACCTTCTCTTTCTTTTTTTCTTTTTTTCACTGGGTTCGGTTTGCATGTTCTTTTTTTTTTTTTTTTTTTTCAAGATGAGTGCAGACCGAACAAAGTGGAAAAAAAAAAAAAACGTGCAGACCGAACCCAGTGAAAAAAAGAAAAAAAAAAAAGAAAAGAAAGAGACGGTGAAGACCGAACCCAGGGAAGAAAAAAAAAAAAAAAAAAAAAAAAAAAAAAAAAAAAAAAAAAACCCAGACCGAACCAGTGAAAAAAAAAAAAAAAAAAAAAAAAGAGTTGACTGGTCAAAAGTTACGGCTGAATGGGTCCCCTATGTGTGTTTAATTACAAAAATGCCATTGAGTTATGAGTTATGGAAACTGAAAACAGCCAAAATGTGTTTTCAGTTTCCATAACTCATCACTCAAAAATCAGAGAATTGAGTGATGGAAACAGAGTTATGGAAACAAAGTTATTTGCTCCCAAACGGACTTCTCGTTATGGGTCCCACCATTTTTGAGTTATGAGTTATGGAAACTGAAAATTGAGTTATGGAAACTGATGAACCAAACAGCCTCTAAGAGTCTTGGAGACAGAGACTTCCTGGAGGGTACTGATGTCTCTAGGTTCCAGGCTCCTAAGAAACTTAAACTTAACTGGCTGTCCAAAGGGATGGGTAGTGATTCCTTCACTATCCATGATGAAAGGATACAACAGACACATGAAAGGGTTTCCTAAGATGACCCTATCTGTCGTATTCTTAACTAAGACAAATGTGGTTTTGAAGCATGTGTTGTCTTGGCACACATGCCCCTTTGGGATTTTGAATTTAATTTGCATCTTACCACCACTTGCGGATGTCAATCTCTCCTTAGTCTTTCTAAAGTACTTGGAGGGAATGATCCTTCTTGAATGCAGTTGAGATCAGCATCCTGAATCTATCAAGGCTATAACCTCCAATTCAAAATCTTTGCTAATGAAAATCCTGACTTTGGAGTGCCATTTCTGGAAGATAATTGTACTGATGGTTTCTAAGAACTTCTGACTGGGTTGTTCTTCTTGAACCATACCTGCTGTGGGGTTAACTGTTTCTGCTTCATCATCTGAAGGGTTCTGAAATGAGGGTCCTTCCTCATTACCTTGATGAGAAGTACTTTCCAAAATTTTAACTCTTTGATCAAGGAGAGTGTTATCAACCTTAGGAATGGTTAGTTCTTGCTTAAGGGTTCTAACCTCTGACTTGGTCTCCTTAATTTCCTTTTGAAGGTTGTTGACTGTAACTTCCTTCTTAGACTTCGAAAACCTATCATAGATTTTCTCTAGGTCTACCTTGGGTTCACGAATCCTTGGTTCGGGTTTACTAGTTTCCCTAACTAAGGTCGCAAGGAATGCACTGAGTTTCTGGGCTTTAAGTACTAGGTCATCGATCTGTTCTATGAGATCTAAGAGTAGTTCTTCCTGCTTACTAAGCACACTAATTTGTTTGCTAAGAACATTGATAGTCTTGTTCCTACAACAACTATCTTTACAAGCGAAATCAATGCCTGGGCCACTAAAGGAATCTGAGTCTCTAGAGGGTTCTGAAGATGATGACTGGTTTAACTGTTGCATTTCATTGTCACTAGAACTACTAGTTGACTCACTTTCTATGTGATCAAGTCCTAGGAGTTTAAAGATCTCATCTTTGCTGGTTTGGTCACTAACTAAAGTGTTAATAAGGGTTTTGGCCTTGGATCTACACTCTTTGCTGAAATGACCTCTTTTACCACAATTGAAGCATTTTCCTGATGCTTTTGTGAATTTCTCATATTTACCTATAGATTTGGATCTAGAGGGTTTTCCTTTTTTATAGAATTCATCCTTGAAGTTTTTATACTTCTGTTTTCTATAATACTTGGAGGCTGTTCTTTTCCTATGGAACTTTTCGGGGGATTCTTTCCCTCTGAACTTAGACTTTCTTTTAGAGGGGGCTATGAGAGGTAAGCCATACTGTGTACAGAAGTTTCCTACTTCGTACTTGGCTTTGCTCTTACAAGCTTGGCTTTGGATTTTGAAATCTCTGCACATCTTCATTCCTTCGCTGTGGATTGTGCTAGAGATGTCACCATATGTTTGGTTATCATAATCTATGACACCTAAGGGGTTGCAAAGGGTTTCTTTCACCTTTTCACCAAATAACCTGGGTAAGCCATTGATGAACTTCTCCTTCCAAAATGGAGAGTTACAATCACTCTTATGCATGACTCTGGTGGTGAACACATCTTCGTACCACCTATTGTCTCCTAAGGTTCGACATCTAAGGTTACTCAACTGATCGTAAATTCTAGATGTGATGTTGCTAGGTTTTCCTACGAAGTGTTTTATGATCGTATAGATCAGGGTATTGACTCCATCATGAATACCTCTTCCTAAGCGTTCATCAAAGATGGGGAGACCTTCCTCTTCTTTTTGGACAGCTTTCTTAATATTTTCCTTGGATTCTTCTGTTAGGCAGTTGTTCCACCATTGCAGAAGTTTCCCTGTGAATCCTAAGGCTATGAGTTCTATGACTTCTTTATGGGGCCGTCCTTCGTCAAGGTAGTTATTGGCTACCATGGCTATATGCTAGATCTTGTTTAGGATTTCATGTTCTGATAAACCATCTATATTCCACTCATAGAGTTTACCAGAAGATACTGAGAATTGGTTACTAACATTCCTTTCCTCGAACTGGAGGTCAGGGGGTGTTGGTCTAGGATACCAATTCTTGGTTAAACTAGTTTGGGTTGGGTGATGAAGCCTTTTCACCTCTAATCCTCAAAACTGGCTTTCTATACGTTCTATCTCCTTTTCATTTTCTGAGGAGGTTCTGCTATAATTGCTAGATGCTGTGTGGATATCTAAGACATTAAGCTGAGTGGCTTTATTGGGTGAAGGGGTGACTGGTTCCTTCTTCACTAGTTCCTCAAGCTTCTGGTTGACAATTTCTAAGGCTGTAACGTCCTTGGACCTAAGGCTGGTATGCCTAGTTGTGGGTAGTTTCACTAAGGGCTTTTCTAGGGTTTGGTCGGGTTTACTAGGGTTTCTTGGCCGGAGGATAACCTTGTTTTCTATCTTTTCTTCTACCCTATCAAGCTGTTTTCCTATAACATCAAAACACTGGTTGGTGTAGTTGTTCTGTTCAATCACCTTCTTCATAAGTTTCTCTTCCTCTGAAGGAATCCTGAAAGGAGTACCTAGGATATCTTGTCCTTTGTACTTAAAGGTGATGGCTGCCTGGGGTGGATGACTAGACCGGACAACTTCCTTAGTGTCTTCCTTGGTCCAGTTGGTTTTGGTAATGACACAAGACTTTTTCTGCCATTTAAAATGGTTCTCGAAATATTCAAAGAAAGGGACATTACTGGATATCTCTTTCATGAATTCCTGCCATTTCTCTAGAACTTCTTTCTTTTGGTCTAGAGTATGGTTGGCTCTATAGGCTTATCTTTTGACACTATTTCTTTCAGAATCAAACTCTTTTCCTAGGGCTACTAGGTCTGGGGTGAAGTCTTTCTTCATGACCATTATCTCATGGTTAATTGGGGGTTCCTGATCATCGTACTGGTATGGGTCCTCCATATCAGTCTTGGATGGGGATGGTGTCTTACGACTGTTGTCGTCATCCTGATTGACAACTAAGTCCTGTTTAGTATTGTAGCAAGGGGTACTAACCTAGGATTTGGTCTTAACTCCTTGGAGCTCTACACCTAAGTCTCTTCTAGATCTTGGATAAGATGCAAGGGGTCTAGAGGAGCTAGCTGTTGGGGTTTATGCCCTAAAATTCAATTTATTGACATGTCATAAATGATTAAATTGTTTAATTATATGAGACTATTTATTAATGAACTAATGGGACATCATCTTAGTCCATGAGATGCATAGTATGTGATTTATGTGATTTAGTCATAGAAGATATAAATCACAAGTTCTTTGTAAACTCGGAATTTTAGTTCGTAGTCAGTGATGAAATTGGGCATTTCATCTACGAAGACTATAACATATCAACTAAGATGATTTGTCTTAATCATGGAAGTAGAAACTTTTAGTTGGTATGTTGATATGTTTTAAGAGTTAAGACATATTGAACTGGACCACTGTGAAAATTATTATTCTCCTAATGACTGTCAAATGAATAATAAATCTCACGACTTCTATTTACATCAACTCTAAATCCTGAGAGAATAATGGACCTGATCATAAGGTGTAGGTTGCTTTGATATATCAGGAGTGAGATCTATAAGTCACGATTAAAATCTCAGTATGTTAGGCAGCCGCATTTAGTGTTGATAGAACATATATTCTCAAGATGGAATTCATAATCTCTTAACGAAGATATAAAATATTCCATTGAGATAAGTTTAATGAGTTTGATTATTCAAAGTGTTGGGCCTAACCACTTTAGTAAGGAGTTACTAAAGTATATATTTATGAAATTGGATTTCATAAATTTATTATGAATAACATAAAGGATTAAACCGGATACTTAATGATTAAGATGTAGTAATTTTCAAAGTGACAGTCAACTTTTATGACTTTGTATTACTACGAATATTTTAATGAAAGGGTTGCATGTATAACAAAGTCTTGGGATATAATTTATTAATAAGGCCTAGAGTTCAATTATATTCTTATAGTGGTATTGAATATAATTAATGATAAATTTGAACTTGTCAAGAGTTGACAGAAAAGTCCAAGGCCCATTGGAGCTAGAGTCTTATTTATTCCCTTTTGGTCCCACTCCAAGCCACACACTAAAGCCCAATTGGAAAGGCCCAACAGGCCAGCTCAATTAGATAATCAGTTAGTTATAAAGGGAGAAACATACAGAATTTTATTTTAAGAAGGAGAGACATCATTGTGAAATAGTGTGTATGTGTGAGTGAACCCACTCAATTATTCTCCCTTGGAAACTGATTGAGAGACCACAGTTCTCAGGCGTAAAGTGGAATTGGAGTGAAGATTAAAAGTGCTCCCAAGTACTTCTGATATTTTGTTTTGAATTTCACCGCACCAAGGTACGCTATCTTGTTCTTAAATTCTAAAATTTACATAGTGCATGTTATCAATCATGAATGAAATAGATCTACGTTTGATGCTTCCGCTATGTGTTTTGTATGAGATGAAAAACCAAATTTTCCAACACTAACTTGGGATGCAGGTCTATCTCTGGGGAGAATAGGTGGCTGCCTACTGTGTAGGTGAGATTGGCGGAGATCTATTGGGGATCTAAGCCTATACTCTTCTAAGGATGTTCTAAACCTAGACTGGTCAAAGCTAAGCCTAACAGTACCATCTGCTAGCTGCTGGACAAAGTCTAAGTCTGGGTTCTGGTCTGGATTTTGGATCTGTAGAGGGTAATTTTCATTCTCTAGAGTCTAACTTGAAGGAAAATCAATCTCGGACCATTTCAGGGTTCTGGGTACCTGAATCTTGGCATTAACATTGGTCTGAATGAGGAGTGTTTCTCCCATTTTCTTTTCGAGAAACACCTATGAAAGGTGTCCAGTTACAGGTACTAAATGGCACCAATGCAGAGTCTCTATACACAAAAGGTCTCATACAAAGTTACAGAATATAAACGATGGACAATCAGTAAACGTTTCCAAAAGGCTAGATTGCATCCTCCCCTTCTTCGTGAGGCCATTTGCTTGAGAGTTTGCTACACGTTATATGTGGTGCAGATGAACCACCCATTCCCTGCTGAGGAGCATCCTGTAATCAGAAATTATGGGAAACAATTATGGAGCCAAGTTCCCAGCAGAAGTTAGACATGTAAGAACAAAAGTGGAATCAGCATTAGCATTTAAAAATTTAATACCCATGTTCCAAGCAGTAATTAAACCCTATCTAACATCCCATAATTCAGCCTTATTATTAAAAGCAGTCTCAATGTGACAAGAAAAACCTACCACCCATTTTCCGAAGTGATCACGTATAACACTCCCCCTCTTGCGATACTAGGGTTCCCTATTGAGTTTCCATCAGTGTTTAGTGATGCAAAAGGAAAAAGAGGGGTTGCCATGCAATATATTTCACACATTTAGATGTTTTAATTTTTTCTAGAGATATGATGTGGAAGAACTCTGAAGAAAGATTTAATGTTTTGTGGAGAAGATGGTTAAGAGAATCCAAAGGAGGAGCAAAAATTATCTTATTTTGAGCAAGCCATAATTGCCAGATGCCTTGTGCAAAAATAAAAAGCCACGGGATTGAGGAGGGGTTAGAGAGTTTGTGTTTAGTGAGGTTAACCCCAGTCATGCTTGAAGATCCAAAGAGAAAAATTCAAGAGAACTAGTTTTAGGAAGAGACAACCAAAATTCTTTAGCCCATGGACAATGGCAAATGATATTTGAAGTTGTTTCAAGAGAAAGACACCGTGGGCAAGAGTTAGGAAAGCCCAGAATGATGCCAGATAAATAAGATTTTGTGGGGGCGGTTGAGAAAGCATTTCAATACGAAAATTCTTATCTTTGGGGGACATGCAGTTTTTCAAATCCAATTCCATTAAGCTGCATTTGATTCCACTTCCTCACAGAAAAAAAAAATTTTTAGCTTGCTTAGCTGTGCAATGTCCTGTGGGGCCGGGCCATAAGAGTTTATCCGGATTTATTGGAAAAAAAGGAATTGGATGTCCAAATGTGTGTTCTTGTAAGTCCAAAGGTAAGTGCATAGTTATAGTTTAGAAGTTCCATCTACCAGAGGAGAAAATGGAGTCAATAGACCGGTCTTCTTCACCTTGAGGTAGAGGGCCTTCAATTTTATCTCAAGTCCATTTGGAAGCCAATGATCTGTCCAAAATTTGGCATGTAGGCCATTATCAATCTGCTATCTCAATTCCCGAAATAACCAATTTTTTCCAGATATAGGAAATAAGGATTGCAACTTATTCTATATTTTTTAGAGTGATCTGCCATCATATCATTTGCAAGAGGATGTGCGTAGGTAATGATCTAAATTTAATTTAATTTGCATCATAATTAATTGCATTGAATCATGATCTTTGATGATATGAGTTGATTAACATGTTTATGCACGTAAAAGTATGACCATGCATATTAAGATTAAATTTTAATTTATGTAATTTCATATGATGAGCATATTTAATTTACTACAATTCATAACATGATTAGAATAGCACATAACATGATATGACTATTAGTTTCATAAAGACCAAAATAAAGCATTGTATTTTTATTTTTTTAAGATTATATCTAGGACCAAAATAATGTAATTTTTTTATTTCTAGGATTTTATTTAGGATCAAAGCCATGCAATTTTTCTTGTTTTATCATTCCAATTATTTAATTTCAAAATTAATCAACAAAGAGGTACTCATGAAGGTTTACTTTTTTTTTTCTTGTAAAATAAGTGACGACTCTATTTTAAAACTGTCCATTTATGCGCTAACACATATCTAGGTGAGTAATCACTACACACACAAGAACAATTTTACCCATTTTAGTTTTTAGTTTTTTTTTTTCCTTTTGTTTTGATATGTCATGTTATGCTATAATTTTTTTTTAATCTGATGATGACATGCATAGTTCACGTGCCATTTTCCTACTACTATTTTCTGATCAATTTCATCTGGTTGGTTATCCCATTGAAGGACATCATCTGCCAAATGAAACCTGTCCGAAATAAAGGGGAGATAATACTTGACTTTTCCTTGGAAATTACACAATTTGATTTTATCAAAATTGATGGTGTAGATAAGGCATGAGCCAAGTCACTGTCTTGAGATAAATCGTGCCTTCTACGGTATATCTGATGTAGTTAGACAAAATATTTCTGCACATTGTCCCCAGGATATAATAGCCTAGCCACCTTTGCTGATTATCCTTGCGATCTTACACTACTTGTAGGATATAAGCTCTCTATAGTACTTTCTTTTTCCAAAAAATTTAGTAAAAGAAAAAATATTTTTGTTAATAGTAAGAAGCAATAGATGTAAGTTTTTAGAACAATAATAAAAATTGTTTTTGAAAGTCTATAGCTTTGTAATTCAAAATAATGTGTATCTTGACACTTTTAATTCTTTCCATATATATAGAGCCAAACATGTAACTTGTCCTTAGCTAAAGAATCAAAGGGTTTGATATCAATTAAATGGTGATAAAGTTATTGAAATCAATATATATTATCAATATCTTTCTTTCTTTCTTTCTATATATATATATATATATATATATATATATATATAAATTGGACATCAACTATTATCTTTGCCAAAATCTTAATCTGTACGTTGGGAACAAAGAAAAGGTCATAATGCTATGAAATTAATGCCCCATAGATAACGTTGTTGAACATTATTACAATATCTTTTTGAAATTTTCTGAATATATATTACAAAAAATTACTAGCTGTTTTGACCACTTTCTATTAAACTACATAGTAAATACTTGTGTGTATATGGTAACTTATTATAACATAAAATAATTCAGCAATAGCTGTACAATTAAGTGCTGAAAAATCTTCCATATATGACGTTACTATGTCATACTAAAATAAGAACGTTTGAAGATAAAAAGTTTAGAATGGAAAGTATATATTTGTAAAAAAAAAAAAAAAAAAAAGCCCCAAATATGCTAACAATGATGGTGTTAATATCATGTTAATGTTCAAAGATTTCCTAATTAAGAACCATTGACAATAGCTATTCAAATTCTAAATTATATTTGAATTTCAAAATTTAGCAATCAATGTATCTGTCATTAAGGGATAATTAATTCCCTCAATTCACATAAATGAGTATTGAAATAAATATGATTTTTGTATAAAAATATCCAACAATCCCCCACTTATTTTTATAAAAAATAAATAGGTAAATATATATATATAAGAAAATTTTTTTGGGTTAATTAGAACATAATGCATAATGAGAGTGCCAATGGCTTGAACCCTCATTTAGTGTTTCAACAACATTGTTCCAAAGTTAATAGTGAGCTATGTCTTGAACTATAACTTTTTGTATAGAAACAAAACATTACCTCACACACATAATATTCCAGTACT
This sequence comes from Lithocarpus polystachyus, assembly GCA_033629205.1. Lineage (NCBI taxonomy): Eukaryota > Viridiplantae > Streptophyta > Magnoliopsida > Fagales > Fagaceae > Lithocarpus > Lithocarpus polystachyus. The sequence goes on along the minus strand of CM066166.1, from coordinate 23,895,107 downwards.
CTACTACGAGCTCCTAAGCTAGCACATTATGGCCTTATGCTTAATCCCAGTATCCATGAGCTATTTAGAGAACTAGCCCCATTCTCAAAGGAAGTGGCCTCACCTCCATGCTCACTTAGGTGTGGCTGTCAAGGATGCTCTTGTAACTCTAACATCCCACTCATAAGAGCTATAATCCACATTAAGAGTTTTTTAATAAATAAAAACTCATCCTATATAACGTCACAATATACATGCACGCACACCATAGGGAAGGACAAGAGTATTATTACTCATACATAGGTTTAGTGCATGTTAATCAAACTAATTTTTATCAGTTTTTCCCTTTGAACCTAGTTCTTAGAATCTCCAGTCCCTAGGTAGGGTATCCTCATAGATAGTTTATTCTTCTTTGGGCTTAAGTCCCATCTGCCTCGATGCTATCCAGATCTTTTCTCTAGCTAGAGCTTTAGTTAATGGATCCGCAATATTATCATTTGTACTAATATAATCAACATTTATGGTACCATTGTTTATGTATGATCTCACAAAACTGTGTTTTTTTTAATAGATCTGGATTTACCATTATAGTATTTATTGCTCACTCTACCAATAGTGGCAGTACTATCACAATGAATTAAGACGGGTGAAATAGGTTTCTCCAACATGGGAATTTCAAATAATAAATCACGTAACCAACTTGCTTCTTCACAAGCTGAAGATAAGGCAATTAATTCTACCTCCATGGTGGATTTAGCAATAATCTGTTGTTTTTAGATTTCCAACATATTGCTCCACCTCCTAATGTAAATACATAGCATGTGGTACACAAAGAATCACCTGATAAGGTGTTCCAACTAGCATCACTATATCCTTCAACAACAGCAGGATATCTTTGATATAGCAAACTATAGTGCGGTTCTTTTTAAGTATCTCATTAATTGAGTCATGGCATTCCAATGCTCAAAATTAGGTTTGCTAGTAAATCTTGCTAAAACTCCTACGGCATAAGCAATATTAGGCCTAGTACAATAAGTAGCATATCTAAAACTACCAATAATACTAGCACATTCCTTTTGATAGTAAATATCATTTTCATCTTTAGTAGGAAATAGATGCACATTAGAATCAAAAGGTATACTTGCAGGTTTGCAATCATAGTAATTATATTTTTTTCAAAATTCTTTCTATATAATGAGATTGATCTACAAATATGCCATTTGAAGTTTTAGAAATTTTCATGCCAAGAATCACATTAGCTTCTCCTAAATCTTTCATATCAAGGTTATATTTAAGAAGCATTTTGGCAGCATTTATAATTGTAGACACTCAATTTTGCACTCATAATTTAATCTTGGAAGATGGCTGGAATGACCGTTCATATACCCAAAATTTAGAGTTGCATTACATGCATTAAATCGTTCATTACATATCATAAAAATGATTTGGAGATTCTAACGATCGCAACGGTATGTCCGATTTCTAAATCAAACCGTCAGATTAAAAGATATCACATGATCAAGTTTGCACGGTCTGCGTGCATTTTGTTTGGGTAGAACCGACCACGCATGATTAATTTAAATAAATCCTGATTGATTAGACAATTAAAATTAATTAAATAATTTGTGATTGGTTGTTAGTTAGTGTTAAAAATAGCCTTGCTTGCATGAGAACAAAGTAGATAATTCAGATAACAAAGAAATTGTCAATAATCAAGACTTTTTAGAATATTTAACTACAAGATAATTATCACTTTAAAGACCTGAATATCTGGAAAAAGGGATCAATTTTTAGAATACGGATTAACAATGCGCTTAAGTGCAATTCTTAGCTCAAAAATCCTCAAAAGGGAGTCCAAATTGGACCAAAACTCAAACGCGAACTCGGCACCCAAGAGGGCCATTTGGCACTCTTAGAGTGCCTATTGGCCCAAAGTTGTGGCTCGGCTTGGGGAATCCCTGATTAAGATAAACCTTACCTTTTTTCCATTTTTTAGAGATAAGGACGCGTCCCAATTCATATCTAATCTCATTGAAGCATCCTAACCTCTATAAACAGAGTAAACAAATCAGAATTAGGGGCTCTTCTCTTCTGACTTTTCAATTCCCCTTACGTTAAAGACATTCTGGAGGCTTTTGCTTTAGGAACTTCTTTTTTGTAAGTAAAGTATTTTAGACTTCAAAGAGGTGAACAAACTTTTTTGAATTCTAAAATATTCTTTCATTAGAAGAGCACACTCATGCAAGAGGTATTCAGTTTTTCTTCTTTCTTTTCTTCTTCCATTAATTTTTTGTTATTGTTTGATGCATGAATATGTTTAGCATGTTTTATTATGTTTTTTTTTTTCTTGATATATAATTACCATGCTTACATATTTTGCTAGAATTTTTTTAACATGTTCTTAGATGATTGTTTATTGTAATTCTTTTTCTTAAGTTTCAAAATTTGCGAATGACTATCAAAGATTATTTTAAAAACTCAAACTAATCTGTATTTTCATTAAATACAGATCTGGTTTTTTAATTCGAAAATTGATCTGTATTTTTTAGATCTGATTTTTTAATAGACTCAAAACTGATTTGTATTTTCATTGAATACAAATTTGATTTTTTTTTTAATTCAAAAACTGATCTGTATTTTTCAGATCTGATTTTTTTAAAGACTCAAAACTGATATGTATTTTCATTAAATACAAATCTGATATTTTTAATTCAAAAACTGATCTATATTTTCAAATCTGATTTTTTTAAAAGGGTCAAAACTAATCTGTATTTTTTTTAAATACAGATCTGATTTTTTTAAAACTCAAAAACTAATTTGTATTTTTCAGATCTAATTTTTTTTAAAGACACAAAACTGATCTGTATTTTCATTAAATACAGATCTGATTTTTTTTAAAACTCAAAATTGATCTGTAATTTCATTAAATACAGATTTGATTTTTTGCTAAAAAGTTTTCATTCTTATAAAATTGCAAATTTTGAAATTGAAAAGAAAGGATTGAAAGTTAGGTTGAAGTTTTTTTCAATATGTGATGCATGCATAATAAATTCATCTCATGAATGTGAAACCTCTTTCAAAAAGCCCCTTTTTTATTTCTAAAGACAAATCTGATTTTTCTTTTACAAATCTAAAATTATTTTTTACTACTTTTCAAAACAGCATAGTAAAAGATAAAATATTTTTGTGAATAGTAAGAAGCAATAGATGGTAAGTGTTTAGAACAATAGTAAAAATTGTTTTTGAAAGTCTGCAGCTTTGTAATTCAAGATAATGTGTATCTTGAAACTTTTATTTCTTTCCATATATATAGAGCTGGATATGTAACTTGTTCTTAACCAAAGAATCAAAAGGGTTTGATATCAATTAAATGGTCATGTTTCTCAAAAAAAAAAAATTTAAATGGTCATAAAGTTATTGAAATCAATATATATTATCAATAGCTTTCTTTCTTTCTTTCTATATATATAATATAATATAATATAATATAATATAATATAATATAATATAAACCGTACATCAAATATTGTCTTTGCCAAAATCTCAATCTGTACGTTGGAAACAAAGAAAAGGTCATAATGCTATGAAGTTAATGCCTCATAGATACCACCGGGCGTGTTGGTCAACTGGTAAGGGGTTGTCCTAGCTTAACCAAGGTCTCATGTTCGAGCCTTGGGTATGCAGCTGTGTTAAAACTCGGTTGGGAGAGCTTTGCCGCCCTTGTGGTCCTACCCGGCTTGAATCCGGATTTAGTCGGAGCCCCTGTGGTTCCGGATACCGGGTGGTTTACCAAAAAAAAAAAAAAAAATGCCTCATAGATAACGTGATATTGGAAAGCTTATGAGATGTAGATTTAGTCATGTAGTATGTTTTCAAAACTAACTAAATTATTTCATGACAAAAAAACTTATAATGTTTTGGGTATATAAAAATATGGTTTGATTTTTTTTTTTTTTTTTTAATCTTAAAACCACACAAACAATGACTATGAAATTTAAAAGCATGTTTTTTATTTCATTATTTGGGACAAAATGGGCAAATGCGCTTTTCGTGCAAAAAAAGTGGCATTTTGCCCCCTTTCCCAAACTAATTAGGGAAATGCCTCTCTTTTGTAACTCGATTTTCTAAAAATCGAGTTAAAAAAAAAAATTCTAGAGCCCTATAGTGGTGTTTTAAGGAGCCTATAGTGGCGTTTTAAGAACCTATAGTGGCGTTTTGGAACTCGAGCTCCATGAACTTGAGTTATAGACAAATTTATTTTAATTTTTTTTTACCTATAACTCGAGTTCATGGAGCTTGAGTTTTAAAACACCACTATAGGTCCTTAAAACGTCACTATAAACTCCTTAAAAACGCTACTATAGGGCTTAACTCGATTTTGAGAAAATTGAGTTTCAAAAGAGGGGTATTTCCCTAATTAGTTTGGAAAAAGGGGCAAAATACTGGATTGTTTTTTTAAAAAGGGCATAGATCAATTTTGTCCCATTATTTGCAATATAAATAAATTTTATAGTCTAAAGCCAATTCGACACAACTAGAGAGTCTCAAGAAACAAATTATGTTTAGTTCAAGAAAATAATCATTGAATCCACAAAAGAGAAATCTAGAGTTCACCAAGAAAAAGTCTTTGAAAATTTTGTTAGTAAATGAAATTTTGAATTGCCTTGGATGCTATAATACATATAAATAGGAAAAGAAATCCTCGGGAGGCTAGGAAATCCGGCCAAAATGGGCATTTGCCCATTTCGCCCAAAAGATGTAACAAAATGCCTCTATTCCGAAACTATTTAAGAAAATACCCCTGTTTTGAAACTCGATTTTTTGAAACTTGAGTTTCAATGTAAAACTCAATTTGATGAAAATCGAGTTATTTGGAAAAGTTCACATGGAACTTGAGTTCATGGAGTTCCATAATTTTATTTTATTTTTTAAGTTTGATTGCCTATAACTCGATTTGCTAAAAATCAAGTTTCAATGTAAAACTCAATTTTTAGAAAATTGAGTTTCAAAACAGGGGTATTTTGTTAGATAGTTTCATAACAGGGGCATTTCTGCTACATCTTTTGGGCGAAAGGGGTAGAAGCCCATTTTTGCCTAGAAAATCCACCCAAAATAAGTTATAAGGTGATTAGGAGACCCTAAAAAACCTTAATTCACAGTAAGCACAAAATTAAGAAAACTGCTGAAAAGGCAAATTGGGAAAATTACACACTCAAATCATAAGAACTCTAAGAGATGTCCAAAAACGTACCCGATCTTATTCTAGTTTTAAAGTTATAAAATAAAAAAGAATGACATAAATAATAATGAAAAATTAATTAAACAAAAGAATTTAATCGAAAAGCGAAGCAGGTCATGGTCGTAAGATGTTGAGATTTGATCCTTGAGATAATTTACTTTAGGTCACCAAGTTTCATGCAATTTTGTTGTTTATTCCATTGATTATTGCTGGTACTTTCTTGCTTTCTGGATTTCTTGTGTGTTAATTTCTAATGGTCACTTTTTTATATAAAAAAAGTTGAATTTTCTATGATTATAACATTTTTTTTAGAATCATTATGATTATAATGTTTTTTGACTGAAAAAAGGGATAAAATGGGCTTTTGCCCTTTTCATGTAAACAATCTAGCATTTTGCTCTCTTTCTCAAATTAATTAAGGAAATGCCCCTCTTTTGAAAATTGATTTTCTCAAAATTGAGTTAAGCTCTATAGTGATGTTTTTAAGGAGCCTATAGTGACGTTTTAAGGACCTATAGTGGCGTTTTTGAATTCGAGCTCCAAGAACTCGAGTTATAAGTAAAAAAAATAAAAAAATAACTTATAACTCGAGTTTATGGAGTTCGAGTTTTAAAACGCCACTATAGGCCCTTAAAAAGTCATTATAGGATCCTTAAAACACCACTATAGGGCTCCAAGTTTTTTTTTTTTTTAAACTCAATTTTGAGAATATAGAGATTCAAAAGAGGGGAATTTCTCTAATTAGTTTGAGAAGGGAGGCAAAATGCTGGATTGTTTGTCCCTGAAATAAGGTAGAATTATGATTATAACATTGAATGTGAGATTATAATATTTTCCAAATTTAAGATATGCTTATCAACATTTATTTCTTAAATTTAAAACATATCTTAAATTTGTCAACATTATAAATCCCAACATTTCTTAAATTTGGCAACATTATAATTCCACATTTAATGTTAACACAACTTAGATATATTCGACAATTTTTTATTAAATTTGGCAACATAATAAATCATCATTCAAATTAACACAACTTAAGATATAATATTTCTATTGCAAACCATATTCAAAGAATCTTTTTTTTTTTTTTTTTTTTGAGAAAGAAAATTAATGTCACAAATTTTTGATTATAACATTGAACGTGGGATTATATTTGGTCCTATAAAATGATACATATGTAAAACACCAATGTACCCATCAGACACAGCGTTCAAGAATACAATATGAGTTTTTTCAGTAGAATTGTATTGTTGTTAATGTTACTTATTTTATCTATGACTAGTTTTGATAGCGTTGGAGGATTTAGCTTTTTAAGGCACAAAGTATTTATAAAGATCTTCAATGACTTAGGGCCGGGCTTGGATCTTGTCGCTCATTGTAAATCTGACGATAATGATATTGGTGCCCACTTAATCAAGTATCCAGATGGCGTCTTGCCATTCCACTTTCGACCAAATGCTAAGGGCACTACCCTATTCTACTGTAAATTTTATTGGTCAAATGTGTCCCTTTGGTTTGATATCTACGTATTTGATAGAGACCATCCTCAATGCAGTAACTGCTATTGGAAGATTAGGCCTGCTGGTCCATGTAAGTTAGATTACGCCAGCAACGAATATGATATTTGCTATCCATGGAACAAAGAGTCACTTTAACATTCGAAATCTCCCACCATATGATGCTTACTTATTAAATAATAATTGCCTTATTTGTTACAATTACAAAAGGAACTTTCCAAAATAATATGTTTGTCCAAATCAAAAAAAAAATAATAATAATAATAATAATAATATGTTTGTCAAATTATTTTTTGTGTCAAATTTTTTTGTTTTTACCGCGCATGTTAAATTTCGTATAAATTAGATGTTAATTACTATTGTCAAAATTTACATTCAATAAAAAAATATTGTGTAGAGTTGTAGTTATTGGCTACAACCAAGTTTGTAGCCAACATTTTTCCGTTAAATAAAGGGTCAACACTAAATTTGTACTCTTTGATGTACTTGTAATTTGTAAATCTTAAAGCAAAAAGTTGCTAATCTCTATTTTCTTTTGTTAAATTAAGAGTTTATACATTATTTATCAAATTTTAATAAAAAAACTATTAGTTGACCATAGATGTTTTGGATCAATGGTAAAACACAATCATCTTGGAGCGACTAATATGGATCGAAATGTTTTTTCTAGTTACTTAAAGTCTTATAACTCAATTAATTGGCATATCCTTGTATTTTCATGACATCTAAGATTGAAATCCCTCTCCCCATTGTAATTATAAAATATAAAAAGAAAATTGATAATAATAAATTAATAATAAAGTTTTAATGTTGATTCACTTAGTCTGTGCCCTTTTTTTTGTATACAAAATGTCTTGTATTGTTTAATGGACAAAGTTTAACTACAAATTTAATTATAGCCTAAAACTACAAACTCACTTAAAAAATTAATATGGTTATATATTGTAAAAATCTAACCATTGAATTGCTTGTTTTTTATGTTTTTAACACACATAAAATTTTGTGTCAATCGGATTTTATTTACTATTCGATCTATATATTTTTTTATACATCATTTTAGACCACAAAAACTTGAGATTTTAACATTTGAATGATAAGGTAGCTATTGATTTTTGATCTTCTAAAAATTTTGCAAAAATGAAGAATATAAGAAGAAAATATAATTCAACGATGGATTCATCGAAATTCATATCTAATAAAAAGATATTATGTGAAGTTGTTGTCATAAACTACAACCAAGTTTGTTACCAAACTTTGTTCTTATTTAATTAGTACAGTGCTATAATTTGTTTTCTAAATGGAACTCAAGGAATAATATATCATTGTTCAATCTAAAATAAAAATGGACAAAGTTTGGTATCAATCTTGGCTATAGCCTAAGGCTACAACTCCATTCAATATCTTTTTATTATATTTGATTTTTGACAAATCCAAACTAAGATTACATTTTCTTATTATATCCTCTATGCTTACAAAATTTCAAGAATATCATGTTTTTGTAGTCTAAAATTATACATAAAAAGTAAGTTTATGGATCAAATAATAAATAACATCCAATTAAAAGGACATTTGACATGTGTATTAGAACTTAAAGAATATACAATTCAATAATTAGATTTTCAAAATATGTAGTCATGTTAATTTAGTTAATGGGAGTTTTAGGCTCAAGCTAGAACTAGGTTTGTAACCAAATTTTATCCAATACAAAATTCAAATTTGTATTAAAATTTTTAAATCAATTCAAAAAAAAATTTTCACTTTCACATAGATTTCTGATGCTATTGTCTCATTTCAAAAAACAATATCGTTGCCTTGCGTGTTTAGAATAGTTTATCATGTGAGACAACTAAAACTTAAGCTATCAAAAACATATCGAGCGGCAATATTCAACAAATCAAATTTTGAAGTTCAACTACTACTTTCAATTAAATGGCATAAATAATTATATAGTAGGTCTATAAATCCACGTTATAAATATAAAGTGTACATCTCCAAATCCAAACCATAAATTAGAATTTCATAGGATAATTATAAGCCAAAAAATTCCAACAATAGGTAATCGGAAGTTAAAGAGCTATCATATTATAAATGGTCTTAAAGAACTTTAAATGAAAGCAGTTTAGTGTTTGGAGACATTAAGTTAATAAATAATTAGCTAAAAATCGAATAAGTAGAAAGTTAAAAATGTAATAATAAAATTAACAAAAAAAATCAACTTAAAAATATTAAAACCTTATATAATAAAAAATTTATATATAGTTCACAAGGCTCTAGTTATGCAAATATTATACTCACAATATAACACAAATATAAAATGACTGATCAAAATAAAAAGATCTACATCGCGATAGAATGAGTCGTATGCAAGGTGTAATCCTTTTTGAAATAAAAGTTGTGCAAATTTACAAAGCACAAATTGTGCTCATGTTTTCCAAAAAAAAAATAATAATAAAAAAACACTTAAAAAGGAGTTTTATAATAAAAAATACTTAATCACGCTTAGGTTTTTCAGTTAAATTAAAGCATGTGACAGTATTTTCTATGCAATATTGATATAGTACAAAAGCTGCAATAGTAGAACACATCTACTTCAAGAAAATAACCTCGAATCCACAAGAGTTTTTCGAATCTACAAAGAGAGATAATCTAGAATCTACTAGAAAATATAGAGACAAAAGTTTGAATTTTTATTAAACTGGGTTCTAAAATTGAATAAGCTTTTATAAACTTGGAGGCCAATTTAAAGGCTTTGGAAAACTTATTTGACAAGAAAATATAATCTAAAAAAAATCCTAATTGCTACCTAGCCATAATAGAACTCTAATTTGACTTAAAACACATTAAATGCACATAAAATCAAGGACATACTAAGTGTTCGTTTGGTAAAAATTATTTTTGCCAGCATATTTTACTATTCAACTTGTTTGCTACTATTCAATGGTTCCACTGTACTTTTTAATACAGGTTCCACTATACTATTTCAACTAACTTTTACATTTATTCATAGTACTTTCAACAAAAAATTTTCAATTTCAGTAAAATAAGCGGATTCCAAATAGACCCTTAAGCCTAAGACTAAATTTCTAAAAATTACATAAAAATTAAAAAATAAATAAGTAACAAAAGTATAATTGTAGATTTTGTCCAACATTAGATCCCATCACTTGGAAAAAACACGCCTTGAGTTGATATGCGAGATCTAAATCTTTCATGCCAATCAAACAAATACTTTGACTATTCATCTTCTATCTTCTTGCCAAACTTGAAAGTTATCAACCAAGCAACTTGAGACTTTTTTTTTCTTGGTTTTCATGCAATTAGCAAAATTCACCAAATAAGAGTCAGTGATTGAATCAAAACTTTAGGAGTTTAAGACTTGCACTCATTTTTTATTTGATTTCACCGAGATCATTGACAATTTTGTCTTCAATTTCTGCCTTCCTAGTCTCTACAATCTGGATTTCAATATCTATCTCTATAATAGGATTTTCATTAATCTCTTCCACAATTTCAATTTCAAGATCTTCTTTTATAACGATGTTTTCATTAATTTCCCTGGAAAACCTTATATTTTCTTTAACATGCAATTCCTCCCTTAATGTGGAATATAGGGCTCTTCAAAATAATTTACCAAATATGAAATTTTTGGCTAGTAATCTTGTTTTGTACATGACAATATTCCATCATAATTCCAAGGATAAAATTTAATAGAAATCATCTTTTTCATCCTTGGCCATGAATGAATTGTGTCTTTACCTTGTCGAATTCTATCAGACTATATGTATTCCCACCAACTAAAGACATATCCACTAAGTTTATACACACACACAAAAAAAAAATGTAACTTTTCTCTCATTAGGAGTATTTATTTTAGATCAAGTAACCAATCAAATTTTATTTATTTATTTTATAAAAACAACCATTAAAGGCTGCTATTCTTTTATAAGGCTTATTAAAATCCTATTTCCAATAGGTTGCCCGAGAGTAATGTCTCCATGATTATTATATTTATCGATATTGTTTCCATGCTCTAAAGTCTAAAGACACTATTCTAACAAAGATATTTGTGAGTGCCTGTTATATGTATCATAATACTTGCTGGCTGTCACGTTGATATTTGATAATTTTTGTCATTGGAATTGTTATTGTCTCACACATTCAACAAGACCAAAATAAGTCAAGGATTTGATATCAACTGATATGATGCAGAAGCCACAAGAAGCAGAATACGTCTACTTCAAAAAAATCCACGGGGTTCCTTGTAGATAGCTTGGAATCCACTAAAAAAATACGAAGCAAAAGTATAAATTTGTATTAAAATAAATTTTGAATATGAAAAATGTTTATAAACTTTGTTGATAAGAAAATATATTCTAAAATAAATCCAAATTTATGTCCTACCATAATAGGACTTTAATTTGACTAAAAAAAAAAACTTTTCTTTTGATAAGAAAGACCTAAAAAATATAAAATGCACCTAAAAGCAAGAAAATACTAAACCTAAACCTAAAATTAGAAAAAGTAAATAAAAAAATAGTAAATAACAAAGGTCTAATTGTAGATTTTGTCTAACAATCAAATATAAAATATATTATTTTTCATTTTGAGTGGTTGTAGGACAACATTTTTTTTTTTTTTTTGCCATAACTTTGACATGGCAAATTATGAGTAGTTGCCTATCTCTTTCATATGAGTCCAACATTTTATCTTTACTACTCATAATCTGTCACATTAACGTTGTAGCAAAGAAAGAAGAAGTTAAGGGCACGATTGGTAGACTGTAATGATAATTACATAGGAATAAGAATAAATATTACAAGGAATGCAAGATGTTGTAATGTAATAATTATTCCTATTCAGTTGTTTGGTAACCCTATAGTAATAGAACCTTGAATCTATATTTCACATGTTTAGTACAACATATTAAAACGATGAAATGTAAGCTTTCTAAATCAAATTTCCTAAAATGCCCTTATTATAATAAATACATTTTTGATAAGGATTACTTTAATGAACCCAAACTTGAATGGAGACCTCTAATGAAAATCTTTTTTTTTTTTGGTCTAATAATGAAGTGTTACTTTCATTTCATTGCATTAAAATTAACTTGTCTTCTTCTCTCTTAAACAAGTTTTGCTTCTCTACATGTCCAAGGGTGGGAAATTGGAAAAATCTTCAATGCTCATGCTCATGCCTCACACAGGCCATAACTGCAAACAATAGCATTGAACAAATTCACAATACCACTAATAAAATTTGTACACAATTTAAATAATTGAACAAGATGATAATTAAAATAAAATATCAAATATGAATGACCACAGTACTAAGTGTGTGGGTAACCCACCACCAAATTCCTTAAAACTAATGTTCACACTTCAATAGATATATCATTGGTATGCTTTGTCGCTAGATTAGCTAGTTGATCAAGGTCACTGTTTCCAATCTCAGTATCATAGAACCTCACAGCTATAAAAAATCAAATATGACAAATTTGAAATTGATATGGATAACAAAAATAGAGGGCAGTACCTGTAGAAATTGCAAATCTACGAGTAGAAAAAAAGTCCTAAGAAGAGAGAGTAGCAACTGAGGGTGAGAAAAAGGAAGTACCCATACAATAGATCTCTAGTAGCAGAAAACAATAGAGAAAAGAAGAGAGAGAGAGAGAGAGGGTGCAAAACCTGTGGAAATCCTAGACCTAGGGGAAGAAGGGAAAAAAAATCATTGAGAAGAGAGAGCAAAAACAGAGGGTAAAAGAAAGACAATACCCATATAAATAGATCTCTAGTAGCGGGAAAATAAAATTTTAGATAGGAGGGAGATAGAAAATTTAGGAAGGAGATGAAATTTTAGAGAAGACGCAGATAGTAAGAGATTTTGGGAATTTTGTTAACAGAGCAAGGAGAAGGAATTTTGGAGAAAATGCGGGCAGTGGGGGATTTTGGGATTTTTGTTAACAAAGCAAGGAAAAAAAAATTTGGAGAAGACGCAGGTAGCGGGGAATTTTGGGAATTTTGTTAGAGATGCTACGTCCATAACATTTTTATAATATTTTCACAACAAATTATAGGTGGTTAGTTGTTATTAATTCAAATTTGAATTTAACACTAAGATTACTTTTTTGTCCAACAATAACAACAAGTAATAACCTGCCACTTAAGATTTGTTGTGAAAATGTTGTGGACATATTATTTCTCATTTTGTTAAACTAAGGGCATGTTTGGTAGACTGTAATAGAAGCTGTAATGTAATAGTTATTCCTATAGTTTAGTTATTCTTTAGTTTGGTTATGTTTTTATTGCAAGGAATAGTTATTCCTTATGAATATATATTCTTCAAAATGAGGAATAACTATTCCTCTTTAAAAGGTTGTATTAGCTATTCCTTAGTAAGTATAATAAATTCAAAACTTAATATATTCCCAAATAAATAAACTTCCCATATACATCTAACAATTATAAAAATAAAAAATCATAAAAAGTAACACATATCTCTCTTAAATTTAAAAATAACAATTTTTAAGGAGATATAATTGTATGAGTAAGATATTTCCTAAATAAAATGTTAAGTTTCATTCTAATGTTATAACTCACAACCAAACTAATGAATAGATTTAGTTATTACATTACAACACACTTTATTACTAGTAATAAAGATTACAATTCATGTTGTAATCTCCATTCAGTGTACCAAACGTACCCTAAGTGTATACGTTTAGCAAAAGAATAGGAATTCAGTACTTTTAATAAGGAATGTCTATTCCTCATTTTAAGAAATAGGGATTCATATGGAATGATTGTTCCATGTAATAAAAACATGACCAAACAACTGTATAACTAAACCATAGGAATAGTTATTACACTACAGTATCTATTACAGTCTACCAAATGTACCCTATGTCCATAATATTTTCACAGTACTTTCACAACAAAACATAGGTGACCAGTTGTTATTGGCTATGATAGGCAAAAAGTAATTTAAGTTGTAGATTCAAATTAAAACCGGTAACAACTTGCCACTTATAATTTTTTATGAAAGTATTGTAAATATGTTGTTGTAACACCTGTCTTACTTAAATTTAATTTAATTACTTCTAGAGTGGAGTTGATGAATTATTTAATTTATTTTGAAAGTGATATTGTTTATTTTATGATATATACATAGAAAATAAATAAAAGAAGATGTTACGTGAAGAGTTTTTTTTTTTTTTGGGTGGATTATCCATATATATATATATATATATTATATATAAAAGGATTCTCATCTTTTAATTAAAATTTTTATGTGGTTCAAAAATATCCTCATTAACGAAGGATTACTTCATTTAAAAATAAGGTCATAAATATCAAATAACAAATTCATTTTGAATTCAAAAAAAAACCCTTAAAATTTAGAATTTTTTTACTTCACGTTTAAAAAAGAAATTACAGTTACTACTTATCTTTAAAGTTTATCATTTTTATTCATTTAAAAAATAAAATAAAATAACTTAAATTATAATAGATGTAAATTATTAACCTTTACCTAAAAAGATAGAAGAATCTCTAAGCACGCTCGTAAATGCTTACTCAGATGCTAGTTTATATATATATATATATATATATATATAGAAAAACAAACGAACAAAAAAATTTTAAAAAAAAAATTACCCCAAAATAAAACACTTCTCCTTCCAAAAAAACTCTTCTCTCCTAAAAAATAAATAAATAAAAAAAGAAACTCCTCTCTCCTCTTCTCATATATCTCAAACGCACGCTTAACTCAACTGATCCTGTGCCCTCTCCTTACTCTAGAGCTGCCTCTGTTGATTGCAAGATTTTCACTCTCTCTTCTATTAAACCCAAGGTGAGTTTTTTTATTCTCTGATTTTTTTTTTTTCATTCTTTTTAGTAGATTTGTGTCAGAATTGCTCTGTGAATTTTTTTTTTTTTTTTCTTTTCCCGTTTTCTACTGATATCACACTCAAAAAACTGTATTTACGCTACAATTACTTCATTCTTTGAGGCACCCTTGCTTTTCCTCTCTCTTTTCTTTTAAAGAAGTTTTCTGTTTTTGTTTCCAATACGGTGTTTTGGGTTTTGTTTTTGATTTTGCTATTCCTCTCACTCTGCTTTGCTTTGTTGTTGTTGTTGTTTTTTTTTTTTTTTTTTTACTTTTGTTTGATTTGCTTTGGCTTTGTTTTGTACAGGAAGGGATTTTTCATTATTTCTTTCATGGTATGTTGTTTTTAAGAATTCTATCTTTTTTATTGTTTGATTGAAGGAACATGAGAGAGTTTGAATGTTAACATTGATTATAATTTTTCTGTACTAATTCTGATGTTGGGTTTTTCCCATTTATGATTATTATTCATTGGTTAGAAAAGTAAGCGAACATAATGGGAAACTCATTTGGCATATATCACTCAATCAGTTTTATCAGTTTTGCAAATGGGGGATCTTGGTCCGTATGATGTAGTACATGTTGGAAAAATAGCATGGAGTGAATAAGAAATTGATATTTTCTATATTCACTTGAAGATGTTATTATAAGTGGTGAAAATCCTTGAGTCCCACATTGAAAATAATAGTAAATATGAGTTTGGGCTGGATATCGGGTTGGGCTTTAGGCATGTGTGAACTAGGCCCACTTATCCAATTAATAATAATATTTTATTATTTAATTTTGAGTCAGTAAGTCTGTATACAGCAGTTATCTCTGAAACAGTGTTTCAGTTTGTACGTTACGTATAATTTCATTGTCCCTCATTCATGAAAAAAAACTTTTGAGAAAAACTCTCCCAGAGAGAATATTTTGAGCATTCATTTTATGTCAAAGAGAGAGAAAGAGACATTGAGTAGTTCGCAGAGCACGACCTTGTGTGCTTCGTTTTCATGCTGTAGATCATTTTATCCTGGGAGGCAGACGTCCGTGAGTCTCAAAGCACCACAGTGATTGTGTGAGGGGCGAAATCTGCTTTAAGGAAATTGTGTCAAACACAAGACTTGATCTGAATTTGTTCATCATTCACGCATTTGGTCTGTGAGTTTTTAATTATTTGCAGATTTCTTCTTATATATATTCTGTATTTGTTTGTTGCTCTTGTCTATCATATCTATTTGTGTTTTATTTTATTTAGATCTGTGTTTTGTTCCATTTACTTTATCACAAAAGTAAATTGCTGATAAATACCCAACAGTCTTAAAGTAGATCTTGTATATTTTAATTTACTTTTGTGATTTGGGATTGACGGTAAAAGGATTTTTGTGATTGTTAATCGGCAATTGATTCTACTCTGTGCAAATTTTTTGGCAAAACTGGGTTTGTACGTGTTTATCGGTGTCGTGAATAATCTGTTAAAACTGTGAACGTTGAATTTCGTGTTTGTCTGCAGAATTATATATACTATTGTTGTTGATTTCTTTCTTTTGATATTATATTAGTTTAGTGCCTTTTTAACTTTTGTACTGGTCTGTGCGTTTTAGTCCGCTGCATAGCTTAGGTTTTTTATATTGGTGGCTTATAATATATTATATATTATATTAGGCTTATTTGTTTCTTTAGCTTTGTTGCTTGGCTGGGTTTTGAGTTTTTATTAGTTTATTCGTACTGTGCTCTTCTCTGTAATTTGGTGTGATAGTTGGCTTTATTTTCTTTTTACACAATAACGGTTGGAAGTTATTTTCTTAAATTTGGCTGATTGTAAGGACAATTTGTTTGAATTTTGTTGAACACAGATGTCAAACAAAATTGTTGTGAATCCTGTTGTGGCTCAAACCAATATGAACCTTTCTGCTGTGATTTCTGAAGTGAACTTGGTAGGAGGAAATACCAAGGAATGGTGGGTGGACACTGGGGCTACTCGCCATGTATGTTCAGAAAAGAAAATGTTTTCTACATATAATCCTATGGATAATGGAGGAAAAATTTTCATGGGAAATTCCTCAACCTCTAAGATTGAAGGAATTGGAAAGGTTGTGCTCAAAATGACTACGGGCAGGTTTCTTACTTTAAAAGATGTACTGCATGTGCCAGACATTCAAAAGAACCTTGTATCTGGCTCATTGTTGAGCAAGAATTGTTTCAAGTTGGTTTTTGAGTCTGATAAATTTTCACTCTTCAAGAGTGGAATGTATGTGGGCAAAGGATATTTGAGCAATGGCTTATTTAAGATGAATGTAATGACTGTTATTGATAATAATAAGGGTGCATCTTCTGTTTATATTCTTGAGTCATCTAATATATGGCATGGTAGATTGGGTCATGTTAATTATCATACTTTACATAGACTAATTAATTTAAATTTACTGCCTAAATTTGAAATTGATTTTGATCATAAATGTGAAACTTGTGTGGAAGCTAAGATGGCTAGAGCATCTTTTATGTCAGTTGAAAGAAGCACTGAACCTCTAGATTTAATACATAGTGATGTATGTGATATGAAATCTGTACAAACTAGAGGTGGTAAGAAATATTTCATCACTTTCATAGATGATTGCACTAGATACTGTTATGTGTACTTGTTAAGGAGCAAGGATGAGGCAATTGAGGCATTCATGCAATATAAGAATGAGGTTGAGAATCAACTCAACAAAAAGATTAAGGTTCTAAGGAGTGATAGAGGTGGGGAATATGAATCACCTTTTGGTGAGTTCTGTTTACAGCATGGTATTGTTCATCAAACCACTGCACCTTATTCACCTCAGCAAAATGGAGTTGCTGAAAGGAAAAATAGAACCTTGAAGGATATGATGAATGCGATGTTGATAAGTTCCGGTTTACCGCAGAACTTGTGGGGGGAAGCTATTCTTTCCGCCAATTATTTTCTTAATAAATTGCCTAGAAAGAAAACCAAAAAGACACCATATGAGTTATGGAAAGGTAAAAAGCCTTCCTATCAATTCTTAAAGGTGTGAGGTTGTTTGGCAAAGGTGGCTGTCCCTACTCCTAAAAGGATAAAGATAGGATCAAAATCAGTGGATTGTGTTTTTGTTGGTTATGCTCATAATAGTAGTGCATATCAGTTTCTAATTCATAAATCTAACATTCCTGACATGAATGCGAATACTATAATTGAATCAAGGAATGCAGTATTTTTTGAAGAAATATTTCCTTACAAATCCACACAAGTATCAAGTTCTCTTAAGAGAAACTTTGAGTCTACGTCTAGTACCTCTCATGATCAAGAGTTGATGGAAGAGAGGAATGAGGTTGAGCCTAGACGTAGTAAGAGGGCTAAAACGTTAAAATCGTTTGGTCCAGATTTTCTAACTTATATGTTAGAAGATGAACCTCAAAGCTTCAAGGAAGCTATCTCTACACCTGAGGCGCCTTTCTAGAAAGAAGCTGTCAATAGTGAGATTGAATCCATCTTACAAAATCACACATGGGAACTAGTGGATCTTCCACCAGGTTGTAAACCTCTAGGATATAAATGGATATTCAAGAGGAAATTAAAGGCTGATGGATCTATTGACAAGTACAAGGCAAGACTTGTTGTAAAGGGTTACAAACAAAAGGAAGGTGTGGATTATTTTGACACATATTCACCTGTTACAAGAATAACGTCCATTCGGATGTTGGTGGCTATTGCAGCGTTGCATAACCTAGAGGTACATCAAATGGATGTAAAAACAGCATTCTTGAATGGTGAATTAGATGAGGAGATTTATATGGAACAACCAGAGGGGTTCATTGTTCCTGGTTAAGAAAAGAAAGTGTGCAGGCTTGTTAAATCTCTTTATGGATTAAAGCAAGCTCCAAAGCAATGGCATGAGAAATTTGACAATGCAATGATGTCAAATGGGTTTAGAATCAATAAGTGTGACAAATGTGTGTATATTAAAGATACTGCAAATGGCTATGTCATTGTGTGTCTCTATGTTGATGATATGCTCATTCTAGGTAGCAATAATGTTATCATTAAAGCTACCAAGAGAATGTTGACTAGTGAGTTTGACATGAAAGATTTAGGTGTTGCAGATGTGATACTAGGAATGAAAATTTCTAGAAAATCTGATGGATTTGTCTTATCTCAATCACATTATGTTAAGAAAGTTCTTGAGAAATTCAAGAAATATGATGACAGTCCAGTGAGAACACCTATAGATGTAAATCTACATCTAACTAAGAATAAAGGGCAAGGCATATCTCAATTGGAGTATTCGAGAATAATAGGTAGTCTTATGTATATAATGAACTGCACTAGACCAGACATAGCATATGCTGTCAGCAAGTTGAGTAGATATACAAGTAATCCAGGGAAAGACCACTGGAAGGCATTAGTTAGGGTTTTGAGGTATTTGAAATACACCCTAAACTATGGGTTGCACTACACTCGGTATCCAGCTGTACTAGAAGGGTATAGTGATGCTAATTGGATATCCGACACAAAAGATACCAAATCCACAAGTGGATATGTCTTTACACTTGGTGGTGCAGCGGTATCTTGGAAGTCTTCTAAACAAAAATGCATTACTAGATCCACAATGGAATCAGAATTTATCGCACTGGACAAAGCAGGAGAAGAAGCAGAGTGGCTTCGTCACTTCCTGGAGGATATGCCAATGTGGATGAAACCTGTGCCCTCTATTTGTATACATTGTGATAGCAAATCAGCTATTGGTAGGGCACAGAATCATATGTACAACGGTAAGTCTCGACATATACGTCGAAGAAATAATACCGTGAGGCAGTTGCTCTCTAATGGAATTATTTCCATTGACTTCATAAAGTCAAAAGAGAATATAGCGGATCCGTTGACCAAAGGTTTGAGTAGAGAGCAAGTAAACTGCTCATCGAGGGGAATGGGGTTAAAGCCTATAACTTAAAAGTCTTCGGGATGGCAACCCAACCTAGTTGACTGGAGATCCCAAGATCTAGGTTCAAAGGGACAACCGAATCGTGGAGACTAATTTTATCACTATGGAGATAACATCTCCCTCCCATTCCCATGATGAAATAGTGATGCCTGTAAGCGATGTTTAGGGTAAGCTTTGCTTTTAATGATTCTTATATCTTGGAATTCCGAGTGGGGTATAGCAGGATACTCTTAATAAGAATCACCTATATGAGTGTGAAGTGGGCCGCTTCCATGAGAGTTTTAAGGCTGAATTCTCTAGAGCACTTCATGAATTTACCAGGATATGTTCAGAGCCGAAATGAACACAATTATAAGAATCGAAAAATGTCCGAAAAAGAGCTGTGTGAATTTTATTGTCTTGGTATACATAAACGGCTGAACAGTTCAAGACATCATGTTTACTGGTTAGCTAGTATATCCGATAGTCTTTCACAAAGGAAAGTTCAAAGCCACAAGCTACTTCTCCCGATACAGTAACTTTTCTTCTACTCTCTCTGTGTCTGCATCGTCATTTGCATTGTGCTTTATCAATTTCTATTCATGTGGGGGATTGTTGGAAAAATAGCATGGAGTGAATAAGAAATTGATATTTTCTATATTCACTTGAAGATGTTATTATAAGTGGTGAAAATCCTTGAGTCCCACATTGAAAATAATAGAAAATATGAGTTTGGGCTGGATATCGGGTTGGGCTTTAGGCATGTGTGGACTAGGCCCACTTATCCAATTAATAATAATATTTTATTATTTAATTTTGAGTCAGTAAATCTGTATACAGCAGTTATCTCTGAAACAGTGTTTCAGTTTGTACGTTACGTATAATTTCATTGTCCCTCATTCATGAAAAAAAAACTTTTGAAAAAAACTCTCCCAGAGAGAATATTTTGAGCATTCATTTTGTGTCAAAGAGAGAGAAAGAGACATTGAGTAGTTCGCAGAGCACGACCTTGTGTGCTTCGTTTTCGTGCTGTAGATCATTTTATCCTGGGAGGCAGACGTCCGTGAGTCTCAAAGCACCACAGTGATTGTGTGAGGGGCGAAATCTGCTTTAAGAAGATTGTGTCAAACACAAGACTTGATCTGAATTTGTTCATCATTCACGCATTTAGTCTGTGAGTTTTTAATTATTTGTAGATTTCTTCTTATATATATTCTGTATTTGTTTGTTGCTCTTGTCTATCATATCTATTTGTGTTTTATTTTATTTAGATCTGTGTTTTGTTCCATTTACTTTATCACAAAAGTAAATTGCTGATAAATACCCAACAGTACACAGTGGCCCAAAAAGCAGTTTTTAAATGGAGGATCTCAATTTGTTTCCTATTAGGTTCTTTGCACCCAACTAAAAAGCTATGAATGTTTTTTTGTAGGAAAAATACAGCTTCGAGGTTTATGTTTTGACTGTTTTAAGTTCAGACTTAGAATAGTTTGGATTTCTTAGCTTTCTTTTAGTTTGGATTTTTAAGTATGGATTGAAGTTGCAAATTCTTTTTAGTTTGATTGCCTTATGGTAATTACCTCTTGCTAAAACACTTCTCTCTAATAAAGAATAAGATATTAGGGGTGAGATGGGGTAGATTTTTTTTTTAGGCCATGTGACCCAAGTTTTTGGAGATTGTAGAAGAATAAGAGTGTTTAAATTGATTGGGAGACTGCATGCAATTAAGAGCGTGATTTATATCAGTAGGTTACCTATTTGGATAATCTTAATTTTTGGCGATTTTTTTTTTTTTAATTCTTGCTAAATCATGTTGACAATGGCACTGATTTTGGATTTTTACTCATTTAATCGGATGTCTAATATCATCCTATCTTAGCAGCTCGATTCATGATTCTTAGGGTGTTAAAAATAGAAAAATGAGTTATTTAATTCTGTTTATGCTTCCCAGACATGATCAAAACTTTTTAGAATTATGGTGAATGAGTTGTATTTAAAGACTCAGAGAGAGACCTCAATGGTGGTGTGTTGGTGATGAAGATGCCTATGTGAGTCAGTAAGGAGTTCAATAGGCCCATTTGGTTGGTGAGAAAATTTGGAGACTAGTTTGTTTTATGGCCATGACAGTGAAATCTAATACTGTAAGATCTAATATAACAACAGTGGATGGTATTTGTTTCTTTTTGAGGAAGATAAAAAGAAGTTATTTATTTTTTAAGGCCTGCGAGCTGCACTTATGGAGTTTCTAAAGCACCATGGAAAAGAAAGAACACTGCTAGGGGTCTGAAAATAAATTTATGCTGCTCTGAGGGACCATGATTTGCCTTGTCTTGAGGTAAAAAATGAGACCATCATATCTCCCTGCCGAATGTGCAACTATAAATTGTATACAATAATGAACTTTTTCCGTGCATTGCACGGATTAGCAAGTAGTAGATTCTATTAAACCGAATCCTCTGATCAATATTTGACTTTTAATTGACTTCTTTAGAGCCTGCTACATAGGACTTGCAGCTCTCACATTTTTCCACGTCAGCCATTTTAAAATTTTTTTTTTCTTCGGCCCAATACTTCCTACTCCTCCTCCTTCCCAAAAAACTCAGATCCGAACCATTCTCATTTCTTCATCTCTCAAACATTTGTACCCAAAAAACTGACCATCTCTGTATCTGACCATCTCCTCCAAACTCTCTCTGCCTTTCCATCGTTTCCCCCATGGAAAAGACAATCATCGACGCTGCTACACCATCACAGCTCTCCGCGGATGGATTTGCTCAAAGTCCTTATACGAATTGCTTTCTCTCTTACCTTACACATTGCAACTGAAGTCAACCTTCTCTGTAGAGCAAAATCCAAACCTGAGGTAAGAATTCTGATTTGCTCTTCAATTGAAAAACCTACCTGCCCAATTGTTACCTTCTATATATTGTTCTCTCTCTCTCCACTTCAATTGTGTTTGTGTAATTTTGTTTGTGGTTGTGGGTGATCTGCTCTTGGTGTTTTGGGTTGCTATGGATCAAAGGTTGGCCTTTGGTTCCCCGGCGTTAAAAAAGGGTTTTCAGCAAATTTTTTAATTGTGTTTATTTAGGGGCTTTGGTTTTTTCCTGCTTTTTAGTATAGCTTTGAGAAAAATAATGTCAGAAGCCCAGTATCCTTAAGCCTCCATAAGCGACTAAGCTTAAAAATAATCAAAGCTGAAGGAAGTTTTGGTATTTAATAGTCATGATTTAGTTTTTTTTTTTTTTCCTTTTTCTTTTTAATTGATCGTATATTTCAGATGGGTTTTTTTTTTTTTTTTTTTTTGTTATTGATATGGGCCTTTTACTCTTTTAGCTTATCAATTACCTGCACCCATGAGAATGCCTGTTGGCGTTGGATAGTCGGGACTTGGGAGTATATCTAGAAGAACAAACGAACCAAAAAATAATATGGTATAAAAATTCTATTATTCTTTTTTTTTTAATGGAAATAATTCTATTATTCTAATAGTATATAGAGTAAGTAGTATAAAGCTTCTTCCCCTCTTCTTTTTCTTTTTGAAAGGGTAAAACATTATATTTTGGAAAGCTGGTACTGTTCCAATTGAATTCAAAAATTCGATTACGTTAATTGATAAAAAAAAATGTTTTCTTTTTCAAGAATAATGCAATTTAATACAATCAAGTGTTTGAATTCTGTGAGTTCTAGTTAGTTCAACTGGTAAAATCTCAGTTGAATCAAAGATCTCAGGTTTACTCCTGTCTACACAAAAAATCTATTGTTGTCTTGGTCTGATGATAATTAGCTATCATTAAGAGCGTATGCCATAAGTTGAAACTCTCTAATATAATGATAAAAAATTATCATTAGGAGCGTACACCATAAGTTTAAACTCTTTTAAAAAAAAGTTTGAATCCTATTGTGTATCAAAAAAGATAAGGGTAAATTACAAAATTGGTCATTTTCCTTTACATCATATTTCAATTTGATCTCTAACCTTTCAATTGTGTCAATTTGGTCTCTAACTTTTCAGTGCAATCTCAATATGGTCCTTTTCATTATTCCTTGGATGGAAAAGTCTAACGTGTCAAATGGAATAATATAAAATTGACTTACCTGTCACATCAATTGCCAACCGTCCACGTCATATTAAAAGAAAAAACCAAATTTCATTTCTCTCTTATCAGTTCTCACCATCCTCACCACTTCATGATCCTTGCTCTGTGAAATTAAAGCCATATCTTTCACTTTGATTTCACGGACTAATAAATTTTAATATCTTGAATCTTGGTGGCTATTTCATGATGTGGTTTTACTTTTTTCAATAAGCTACCTATATTGTGGAGAAAAGTAGCAAATACTTTCTTGTGGCAATGTTGTGCAACATGAAGAATGTTGTACATCATATTTCAATTTGATCTCTAACTTTTCAATTATATTAATTTGATCTCTAACTTTTCAGTGCAATCTCAATTTGGTCCTTGTCAATATCCCTTAAATGGAAAAGTTTAACGTGTCAAATGAAATAATATAAAATTGATTTACCAACCACGTCAACTGCCAACCGTACATCCACGTCATATAAAGAGAAAAAAAAACCAAATTTCAGTTCTCTCTCATCAGTTCTCACCATCCTCACCGCTTCATGATCCTTACTCTGTGAGATTAAAGCCATATCTTTCACTTCGATTTCACGGACTAATAAATTTTAATATCTTGAATCTTGGTGGCTATTTCATGATGTGGTTTTACTTTTTTCAATAAGCTAGCTATTTTGTGGAGAAAAGTAGCAGATCCTTTCTCGTGACAATGTTGTGCAACATGAAGAATGTATTCGTCTATAACATCTTCAATATGATGGTTTATTAGAAAACAGACAAGCAATATCAGAATACTTATTAAAGGTTATGGGGTTTTAGCGGTTGAGAGTTGTTGTAGATATGATGACAGTCTTGATGCTCTCCAATTCATCTCTAATACCCACATTTTACTGGGGACACCTTCTGCCGTTGGAAGAGAGACTTATGGATTAGAGGTTAATGCCATGAGAATGAGAGGGAAGGTAAGGGTGACTGAGGTACTGAAGAGAGAGAGTTAGGGATTTTTAGTTTTTTTCACAACTTAATGTGAATTGAATTTTTTTTTTTTTAAATGACTGGCTATACAGGTGTTAGTTGACATGTTAAAAAAATTGTGCGCGCCAAAATAGAGGGATCGATGCGCCAACCTTCACTTGAGCTCACAACCTATTTGTGATAAGGGTTTTGGATTTCCCACTTCGGGTGGTCCTTCATACAGAGACCCAATAACACTGTCTTTCCCCTCCATTTTTCCCTTTTCTCTCATGCGCTCTCCTTTGTGTATTCTCAGTTCCTTTGCTCACCCAAAAAAAAAAAAAAAAAGATCCCCCACTTCTCCCCTAGCTTCACATATTTACACTCCCAAAATTAGTGGGAGGCTATGATTACTTTTGTGGTTTGTGGAAGGAGAGATACAATGCTATCATAGCTAAGTGGGCGTTTAGGTGGGAGTGAAGCATGGTGGGAGTGGCCTAGGAATCAGTTCCCATCTCAGTGGAGTTGCTCGGCTCAAAGAGACCTAAGGCTCTGCCGGGCAACTGGTAAGTCATTGCATTATTCGGGAAGTGGTTCATCGGGCATGATCCAAATGACGCGGTGTGACACGTGTTGAATACCACCTGTCTTACGGGTCTTAGGGTAACCCAAGGTCCAGGCCTAAGACTGCATGAGCCACTTTGTTGGGATGGGGCTTAAGGTATCAATGGACCTGGACACCCCGGTACCGTACAAAAATAATTAATTATTTGCGCTTAGACTTTTCCATTTAAGGATAACAGTAGAGACTAAATTAATACAATTAAAAGGTTAGAGATTAAATGGAAATATGATGTAAAGGAAAGAGACCAACTCTGTAATTTACCCAAAAGATAAAAATTGTTTGAATCCTATTAGGAATTCAAATGCACTGCATACCTAAATTTTACTGAACAAATAACATTTTTTTTTTATATTAGATTAGTAGAACTTATTGTTAGTATGGCGTTGTGAGTCTCCCTAATGGTAAAATTTAGCTTAAACCAGTTTATAACTATCTTCCTTTAGCCTACTATGTGCAATTGTAAAGATCATTTAGGTGAAGTCTTAGACTCTTAGTCACATGATTTCTTTAAGGGTAAACTATTTTTTTGGTTTCTAAATTTTATCAAAAATTTGTTGTCCCTAAACTCTAAAGAGTTTTTTTTTTTTCTGTTTTTAAACTATTAAAAAGTTCATCTTTCGTCCTTAATATATTGAAAATATTTAACTTTTTGTTCTAAAACTTAAAAAAAAAAAATTCATCCATATTTTTGTTTCTAAATTATTGAAAACAAAACTCTTTACAAAGTTTGAGGTTGAAAAAAGAACTTTTTAAAGTTTAGAGATGAAAAACATACCTTTGGTAAAATTTAGGGGCCAAAATAATATTTTACCAATTTTTTTTTATGAATTATGTGACTTGTTTTTTGCTTTTTGTGTGAAAATCATGCGACTTGTTTAAAATACACGTGATAGTCTACAAAATTGTCACATAGTAAGTTCGAAGAGATTCCTCCAAATTAGTTTGGAAGAAAACTTTGTCCTTGTAAGTAATTATTTGGTGTCCTCGATATTTTATATTTCATAGGAGATCTTGGTCCTTTGTTAATAGTTCTTGCATTAACCGTTCTGAAAATAGGTATAGCTAAAGTCATCGACAGACTCGTGTTGACATTGCATTTCTGAAAATTCGAGTTTTACGAGTTTCGATCGATCGAAATTTATTTTCGATCGATCGAGTAAGACAGTGACCAATCTTTTGAATCGATTAATATTCGACTGCTAGTCGATCGATCGAATTTTCTTTTCGATCGATCGAGAGGCGATCGAGTATCAATCGAACAAGACAGAAGGTCAAGTTCGAATTGTTTAATTTTTTCGACCGATCGAGGGGCACATTCGATCAATCGAAAGAAGGAAAAGCTGAATTTTTCTAAGTGTTTTCAAACTTAAAAGTGTGTGATTAAATTTTGTGTTTTCACTATTTTTTCTTACGCCTTTTTCGTAAGAAAAAGTGCTTAGTATAAAGTGCAAGGCTGTGTATAATTAGTTTATGCATGTTTAAAGATAAAAACCTTTAATTTAAAATATCTAGTGGGAGAGAGATACAAGGGTTGGATCTCACGGCCTCCATTATCGGTTCATAGTAGTGTAAGCTAAGCACCTCGTCTTGGCGTATATGCCTCGCGATCCCAAAGGAGGATGTTTACTTCATAGTACTACAAGATTGAACTTACCCGTTTAAAGTAGTGTAGACAAGCACCTCGTCTTGGCGTATATGCCTCGCGATCCCAAAGGAGGGTGTTTTGTTCTATGGTACTACAAGTTTAAACACCATAAAGGAAGATGAAATGTGGCTACACATGATTCTAGATAATGGTATACACTAGACTAAGTTTAATGTTAACCTCCCAAAGGAGCTATGTCATTATTACTTAGAGGCTAAAGGATAAGCGGCAAATTATTATTGTTTGGTAAGAGTTACCATGATAGCATTAATAATAAGGATAATCCTCGCTTGATCATAGTGATTGGTATGACCTCGCTACCGAGGAATATTAATTGCGGGATTGGGTTGTCGTTGCATATATTATATTATAGTTTTATTAAGGTTCCATATTATATGTTTATATGCTAAATTGATAATGTCCAGTTTACTTATTATATTCATGTTTATTATTTTCAGATTTGAACATGGCATCATTTAGCCCACTTGTTAGCATTCTTAATCAAAACAAACTGACTGGAACCAATTATGTTGACTGGAAAAGAAACTTGGACATAGTTCTCATAGCTGAAAAGCACAAATATGTGCTAACTCAACCATGTCCTAGCTTTCCTTCATTAGATGCTCCTCCTGAGGAAAAACAATGATATGATCGTTGGCAGAAATCTAATGAAATGGCCAAGTGCTACATCCTAGCGTCTGTCTCAAATGTTCTACAGCATCAAATGTAGGATGTAGAACTAGCTTCGGACATTATGCAAAGTCTGAAGGAGATGTTTGGTGAGCAAGGCCGTTCTGCAAGGCAAGAAACCATGAGGAAAATTTATAATACCAAAATGGCTGAAGGTAGTTCAATGAGAGAACATTGTCTTACAATGATCTCTAATCTGAATACAATGGAAGTTTTGGGTGCCGACATTGATGGAGAATCCCAAGTGGATATGATACTCCAGTCACTACCGGAATCATTCAAGGAATTCAGACTTAATTATAATATGAACAAAAAGATTTATTCTTTGTCTGAATTAATGAATGAGTTGGTAGCGGCGGAAGGCATCCTTGGTACTTCTAATGTTGAAGCCAATGTGGGTGAAGCTTCTACTTCTCAACCTAAGTCGAAAGGCAAGGGTAAGAAGAAGAAGAAGAAGGACTTCACTAAGCAGGAGGGTAAACAAATTGTCTTAGGGGTTGCCGACAAAGGAAAGAAGCTGAAAGGAAAATGTTTCCATTGTGGTGAGAAAGGACATTGGAAGAGGAATTGTCCAAAGTTCAAGGCTGCCAATAAGGGTATGAAAATTTCATTCCTTCTTGAAATATGTTTGGTACAAAATCCCACGGATTCCTGGTGTGTGGATTCAGGTTGTACTAATCATATCTGCAATTCTTTGCAGGGATTCTAGGAGACCAAAAGACTTAAAGAAGGAGAGTTGTTTCTGACCTTGGCTGATGGGAGTAGGATTCCAGTTGTAGCTATTGGAGTGTTTAATTTATGTTTTGAATCAAGAGTTTTAATATTAAATGACTGTCTATATGTACCTAATGTTCGTAGGAATTTAATTTCTGCAACTTATTTAGGTAAAAGTGGATATTGTGTTATCCTTAAAGACAATGTTGTAATAAAGAAGGGTAAAACATTTATCTGTTCTGGCAATATTGTGGATGGTCTTTATATTTTAACTCCTGATAAGCATGAATTATACAATTCTGAATTAGATAATAACTCTCATATAAAATCATTAAAGAGAAAGTTTCCTTCTACTAATGAAGCATATCTTTGGCATTTGCGTTTGGGTCATATTAATCCAAACAGAATTCAAAGACTGATCAAAGATGGTCTCTTAGAGCCATTGGACTTTGATGAATTTCCAGTTTGTGAATCTTGTTTGGAAGGCAAAATGACCAAACGACCTTTTAATGCAAAAGGTAGAAGAGCCCAAGAGTTGCTAGAATTAGTTCATACGGATGTTTGTGGTCCTACGTCAACCCAAGCAAAAGGAGGTTATGAGTACTTCATCACTTTCACCGATGATTACTCTAGATTTGGTTATGTGTACCTAATGAGACGGAAGTCCGAAACTTTTGAAAAATTCAAAGAGTTTAAGGCTGAAGTTGAGAATCAATTGGGTAAACACATAAAGGCCATTCGATCTGATCGTGGTGGCGAATACCTTCTTGGGGATTTCAAGGATTACTTGACTCAAAATGGGATTGTATCCCAATTGACTGCACCTGAAACTCCCCAACAAAATGGTGTAGCAGAAAGAAGGAATAGGACTCTTTTAGAAATGGTTAGGTCCATGATGAGTTACTCAACTTTACCTATTTCTTTTTGGAGTTATGCCTTAGATACATCAATACATCTTTTGAATTTAGTTCCATCAAAATCTGTTCCCAAAACACCCATGGAATTGTGGAGTGGGCGCAAGCCTAGTATGAAATATCTCCACATTTGGGGATGTCCAGCACATGTGTTGAAAGGGAAGTCTGATAAGTTGGAAGCTAAAATGGAAGTATGCATGTTTTTAGGGTATTCAAAGGAAACCAAGGGTTATTTATTCTATAATCATAAGGATAACAAAGTGTTTTAGCACTCATGCCAAATTTTTGGAAGATGATTATGTGAATAATTTTAACCCTAGCAGTAGAGTTGTCTTGGCTGAAATGAATGAACCTATAATTGAACAACTAATGGTTGAAACTAGGGATGATGTGGCTATATTGGATACACCACAAGATACTACTCATGAGATGTCTAGTACACAGTTGTCTCGTCGTAGTGGGAGGAATGTTAGGCCACCTATAAGATTCATAGGTCTTGGAGAGACTTATGAAGCTATCTCAGAAGAGGCTGAAACTGATCCTTACACTTATGAAGAAGCAATGAATGATATAGATGCACATCATTGGGTCCAAGCTATGAAATCAGAATTAGATTCTATGTATTCCAATCAAGTTTGGGATCTTGTAAAGGCGCCTAACGGCATTAAACCTGTTGGTTGCAAATGGGTTTACAAGAGGAAAAGAGGGATAGATGGAAAGGTTGAAACCTTTAAAGCAAGGCTAATGGCAAAAGGGTATACTCAAAAAGAAGGTATTGATTATGAGGAAACCTTTTCACCAGTAGCAATGCTTAAATCTATCAGAATTCTCTTATCCATTGCTGCTCATTATGATTATGAGATTTGGCAAATGGATGTCAAAACTGCATTTCTTAATGGCAATCTTGAAGAGGAAATCTATATGAAGCAACCAGAAGGTTTCATAGCAAAGAACCAAGAGCATATGGTATGCAAGTTGAACAGGTCCATTTATAGACTTAAGCAAGCATCTAGGTCATGGAACATCAGATTTGATCAAGCAATCAAATCATTTGGTTTTGATCAAAATCTTGATGAACCATGTGTATACAAAAGACATCAAGACAAAGTAGTAATGTTCCTAGTGCTTTATGTTGATGATATTCAACTCATTGGAAATGATGTAGGGGTCATGTCATCAGTAAAGGTTTGGTTGGCAAGCCAATTTGATATGAAGGACTTGGGCGAGGCTAACTTTATTCTAGGGATCAAGCTTTGGCGAGATCGTAAGAATAAGATGTTAGGCTTATCACAAGCTGGATATATAGATAAGGTTCTAGAACGGTTTAGCATGCAAAACTCCAAGAAAGGATTACTTCCTTTCAAACATGGGGTTCCTCTGTCTGATGACCAAAGGGCTAAGACTCAAGAGGAAGAAGATATAATGAGACAAGTTCCTTATGCTTCTGCAGTAGGAAGTCTCATGTATGCCATGCTTTGTACTAGACCAGATATCTGTTTTTCAGTTGGCATGGTCAGCCGATATCAATCAAATCCAGGACCACAACATTGGCAAGCTGTAAAGCATATTCTCAAGTATCTACGGAGAACGAGAGATTATATGCTTGTTTACCGTTGTGAGGATTTGATTCCCATTGGCTATACAGATTCAGACTTTCAATCAAATCTAGATTTCAGAAAGCCCACGTCAGGATGTGTATTCACCTTGGGAGGTGGAGCCATAAGTTGGAGGAGTGTTAAGCAATCTTGTATTGCGGACTCCACCATGGAAGCTGAATATGTTGCTGCTTGTGAGGCGGCAAAGGAAGCTGTTTGGCTCAAGAAATTCCTTTCTGATCTTGGTGTAGTGAGAATGGAGAAAGTTCCTATCACATTATTTTGTGACAATAGTGGAGCGGTTGCACAATCCAAAGATCCAAGGAATCATAAGAAAGGATGTGGTGGTAGCAAAGATTGAAAGTGCAAATAATCTAGCAGATCCCTTTACCAAAGTCTTGCCACAAAGAACCTTCGAGTCACATTTGGAGGGAATGGGAGTTAGATTAGTGCACAATAGTCTTTAGGGCAAGTGGGAGATTGTTAGGATATGTGCCCTTAAATCCTATTGTATGATGCTATGTATGATATTATGTATGACATTATGAGAGAAATGATGTATGACTTAATATTGTGTTTAATAAAGTTGTTTTATTCTTATCTAAAATGATGGTAACATGAATATTCGGACATTATCAAATAGTCCATGAGATGCATAGTATGTGATTTATGTGATTTAGTCACAGAAGATATAGATCACAAGTTCTTTGTAAACTCAGAATTTTGGTTCATAGTCGGTGATGAAATTGGGCATTTCATTTGGGAAGACTATAACATATTAACTACGATGATTTGTCTTGATCATGGAAGTGGTGACTTCTAGTTAATATGTTGATATGTTTTAAGAGTTAAGACATATTGAACTGGACCGCTGTGAGATTTATTATTCTCCTAACGACTGTCAATTGAATAATAAATCTCACGACTTGTATTCACATGAACTCTTAATCCTGAGAGAATAATGGACCTGATCATGAAATGTAGGTTACTTTGATATATCAGGAGTGAGATCTAAAGTAACGGTCAAAACCTCAGTATGTTGGGCAGCCACATTTAGTGTTGATGGAACATATATTCTCAATATGGAATTCATAGTCTCTTAACGGAGATATAAAATATTCCCTTGAGATAAGTTTAACGGGTACAGTTATTCAGAGAGTTAGGCCTAACCACTTTAGTAAGACTAAAGTATATATTTATGAAATTGGATTTTATAAATATATGGTGAATAACTCAAAAGGATTAAACTGGGTACTCAAGGATTAAGATGTAGTAATTTACAAAGTGGCAGTCTATATTCATGACTTTGTATTACTACGAATATTTTATGAAGGGGTTGCATGTATAATAAAGTCTTGGGATATAATTTATTAATGAGGCCTAGAGTGCAATTATATTTATATAGTGGTATTAAATATAATTAATGGTAACTTTGGACTTGTCAAGAGTTGACAGAAAAGCCCAAGGCCCATTGGAGCTAGTGTCTTATTTGTTCCCTTTTGGTCCCACTCCAAGCCACACACTAAAGCCCAATTGGGAAGACCCAAAAGGCTAGCCCAATTAGATAATCAGTTATGTGGAGAGAAACATACAGAATTTTATATAGAATAAAATGGTTTGTATGTTTAATGAATAATTAGAATACGATATAAGGAAGAGAGACACTCTTTCATATTCTCTCTAGAAAATATAGAACTGATTGAGAGACCACACATCTTGGGCATCAAGTGGAATTGGAGTGAAGATTGAAAGTGTTCCTGAGTACTTCTTCATTCGGTTTTGAATTTCACCGCATCAAGGTATACTCTCTTGTTCTTATATTCTGAAACCTACATAGTGCATGTTATCAATTGCGAATGAAGTAGATCCGTTTATTTTCCGCTGCGTATGTTTTGTATGCGATGCAAACATGATGATTTCCTTACATGTTAAATTGATCTTTAAGGCTATTGCATCAATAGATTTCAGTTTTAATATCAATCTCTGTCTATCATTTTCGTATGACGGTTGTTAATTCATGCAAAACCGTTGAAAACTGCCTTAGAAGAATTTCTGGAAATTCGAGTTTTACGAGTTTCGATCGATCGAAATTTACTTTCGATCGATCGAGTAAAACAGAGACCAATCTTTTTGGAATGATTGATATTCAATTGCTAGTCGATCGATCGAATTTTCTTTTCGATCGATCGAGAGGCGATCGAGTATCAATCGAACAAGACAGAAGGTCAAGTTCGAATTGTTTAATTTTTTCGACCGATCGAGGGGCACATTCAATCGATCGAAAGAAGGAAAATCTGAATTTTTCTAAGTGTTTTCAAACTTAAAAGTGTGTGATTATATTTTGTGTTTTCAAACTTAAAAGTGTGTCAATCTCTCCTTAGTCTTTCTAAAGTACTTGGAGGGAATGATCCTTCTTGAATGCAGTTGAGATTAGCATCCTGAATTTATCAAGGCTATAACCTCCAATTCAAAATCTTTGCTAATGAAAATCCTGACTTTGGAGTGCCATTTTTGGAAGATAATTGTACTGATGGTTTCTAAGAACTTCTGACTGGGTTGTTCTTCTTGAACCATATCTGCTGTGGGGTTAACTGTTTCTTCTTCATCATCTGAAGGGTTCTGAAATGAGGGTCCTTCCTCATTACCTTGATGAGAAGTACTTTCCAAAATTTTAACTCTTTGATCAAGGAGAGTGTTATCAACCTTAGGAATGGTTAGTTCTTGCTTAAGGGTTCTAACCTCTGACTTGGTCTCCTTAATTTCCTTTTGAAGGTTGTTGACTGTAACTTCCTTCTTAGACTTCGAAAACCTATCATAGATTTTCTCTAGGTCTACCTTGGGTTCACGAATCCTTGGTTCGGGTTTATTAGTTTCCCTAACTAAGGTCGCAAGGAATGCACTGAGTTTCTGGGCTTTAAGTACTAGGTCATCGATCTGTTCTATGAGATCTAAGAGTAGTTCTTCCTGCTTACTAAGCACACTAATTTGTTTGCTAAGAACATTGATAGTCTTGTTCCTACAACAACTATCTTTACAAGCGAAATCAATGCCTGGGCCACTAGAGGAATCTGAGTCTCTAGAGGGTTCTGAAGATGATGACTGGTTTAACTGTTGGATCTCATTGTCACTAGAACTACAAGTTGACTCACTTTCTATGTGATCAAGTCCTAGGAGTTTAAAGATCTCATCTTTGCTGGTTTGGTCACTAACTAAAGTGTTAATAAGGGTTTTGGCCTTGGATCTACACTCTTTGCTGAAATGACCTCTTTTACCACAATTGAAGCATTTTCCTGATGCTTTTGTGAATTTCTCATATTTACCTATAGATTTGGATCTAGAGGGTTTTCCTTTTTTATAGAATTCATCCTTGAAGTTTTTATACTTCTGTTTTCTATAATACTTGGAGGCTGTTCTTTTCCTATGGAACTTTTCGGGGGATTCTTTCCCTCTGAACTTAGACTTTCTTTTAGAGGGGGCTATGAGAGGTAAGCCATACTGTGTACAGAAGTTTCCTACTTCGTACTTGGCTTTGCTCTTACTAGCTTGGCTTTGGATTTTGAAATCTCTGCACATCTGCATTCCTTCGCTGTGGATTGTGCTAGAGATGTCACCATATGTTTGGTTATCATAATCTATGACACCTAAGGGGTTGCAAAGGGTTTCTTTCACCTTTTCACCAAATAACCTGGGTAAGCCATTGATGAACTTCTCCTTCCAAAATGGAGAGTTACAATCACTCTTATGCATGACTCTGGTGGTGAACACATCTTCGTACCACCTATTGTCTCCTAAGGTTCGACATCTAAGGTTACTCAACTGATCGTAAATTCTAGATGTGATGTTGCTAGGTTTTCCTACGAAGTTTTTTATGATCGTATAGATCAGGGTATTGACTCCATCATGAATACCTCTTTCTAAGCGTTCATCAAAGATGGGGAGACCTTCCTCTTCTTTTTGGACAGCTTTCTTAATATTTTCCTTGGATTCTTCTGTTAGGCAGTTGTTCCACCATTTCAGAAGTTTCCCTGTGAATCCTAAGGCTATGAGTTCTATGACTTCTTTATGGGGTTGTCCTTCGTCAAGGTAGTTATTGGCTACCATGGCTATATGCTAGATCTTGTTTAGGATTTCATGTTCTGATAAATCATCTATATTCCACTCATAGAGTTTACCAGAAGATACTGAGAATTGGTTACTAACATTCCTTTCCTCGAACTGGAGGGTAGGGGGTGTTGGTCTAGGATACCAATTCTTGGTTAAACTAGTTTGGGTTGGGTGATGAAGCCTTTTCACCTCTAATCCTCAAAACTGGCTTTCTATATGTTCTATCTCCTTTTCATTTTTTGAGGAGGTTCTGCTAGAATTGCTAGATGCTGTGTGGATATCTAAGACATTAAACTGAGTGGCTTTATTGGGTGAAGGGGTGACTGGTTCCTTCTTCACTAGTTCCTCAAGCTTCTGGTTGACAATTTCTAAGGCTGTAACATCCTTAGACCTAAGGCTGGTATGCCTAGTTGTGGGTAGTTTCACTAAGGGCTTTTCTAGGGTTTGGTCGGGTTTACTAGGGTTTCCTGGCTGGAGGATAACCTTGTTTTCTATCTTTTCTTCTACCCTATCAAGCTGTTTTCCTATAACATCAAAACACTGGTTGGTGTAGTTGTTCTGTTCAATCACCTTCTTCATAAGTTTCTCTTCCTCTGAAGGAATCCTGAAAGGAGTACCTAGGATATCTTGTCGTTTGTACTTAAAGGTGATGGCTGCCTGGGGTGGATGACTAGACCGGACAACTTCCTTAGTGTCTTCCTTGGTCCAGTTGGTTTTGGTAATGACACAAGACTTTTTGTGCCATTTAAAATGGTTCTCGAAATATTCAAAGAAAGGGACATTACTGGATATCTCTTTCATGAATTCCTGCCATTTCTCTAGAACTTCTTTCTTTTTGGTCTAGAGTATGGTTGGCTCTATAGGCTTCTCTTTTGACACTATTTCTTTCAGAATCAAACTCTTTTCCTAGGGCTACTAGGTCTGGGGTGAAGTCTTTCTTCATGACCATTATCTCATGGTTAATTGGGGGTTCCTGATCATCGTACTGGTATGGGTCCTCCATATCAGTCTTGGATGGGGATGGTGTCTTACGACTGTTGTCGTCATCCTGATTGACAACTGAGTCCTGTTTAGTATTGTAGCAAGGGGTACTAACCTAGGATTTGGTCTTAACTCCTTGGAGCTCTACACCTAAGTCTCTTCTAGATCTCGGATAAGATGCAAGGGTCTAGAGGAGCTAGCTGTTGGGGTTTATGCCCTAAAATTCAATTTATTGACATGTCATAAATGATTAAATTGTTTAATTATATGAGACTATTTATTAAGGAACTAATGGGACATCATCTTAGTCCATGAGATGCATAGTATGTGATTTATGTGATTTAGTCATAGAAGATATAAATCACAAGTTCTTTGTAAACTCGGAATTTTAGTTCGTAGTCAGTGATGAAATTGGGCATTTCATCTATGAAGACTATAACATATCAACTAAGATGATTTGTCTTAATCATGGAAGTAGAAACTTTTAGTTGGTATGTTGATATGTTTTAAGAGTTAAGACATATTGAACTGGACCACTATGAAAATTATTATTCTCCTAATGACTGTCAAATGAATAATAAATCTCACGACTTCTATTTACATCAACTCTAAATCCTGAGAGAATAATGGACCTGATCATAAGGTGTAGGTTACTTTGATATATCAGGAGTGAGATCTATAAGTCACGATTAAAATCTCAGTATGTTAGGCAGCCGCATTTAGTGTTGATAGAACATATATTCTCAAGATGGAATTCATAATCTCTTAACGGAGATATAAAATATTCCATTGAGATAAGTTTAATGGGTTTGATTATTCAGAGTGTTGGGCCTAACCACTTTAGTAAGGAGTTACTAAAGTATATATTTATGAAATTGGATTTCATAAATATATTATGAATAACATAAAGGATTAAACCGGATACTTAATGATTAAGATGTAGTAATTTTCAAAGTGACAGTCAACTTTTATGACTTTGTATTACTACGAATATTTTAATGAAAGGGTTGCATGTATAATAAAGTCTTGGGATATAATTTATTAATAAGGCCTAGAGTGCAATTATATTCTTATAGTGGTATTGAATATAATTAATGATAACTTTGAATTTGTCAAGAGTTGACAGAAAAGTCCAAGGCCCATTGGAGCTAGAGTCTTATTTATTCCCTTTTGGTCCCACTCCAAGCCACACACTAAAGCCCAATTGGAAAGGCCCAACAGGCCAGCTCAATTAGATAATCAGTTAGTTATAAAGGAAGAAACATACAGAATTTTATTTTAAGAAGGAGAGACATCATTGTGAAATAGTGTGTATGTGTGAGTGAACCCACTCAATTATTCTCCCTTGGAAACTGATTGAGAGACCACAGTTCTCAGGCGTAAAGTGGAATTGGAGTGAAGATTAAAAGTGTTCCCAAGTACTTCTGATATTTTGTTTTGAATTTCACCGCACCAAGGTACGCTATCTTGTTCTTAAATTCTAAAATTTACATAGTGCATGTTATCAATCATGAATGAAATAGATCTACGTTTGATGCTTCCGCTATGTGTTTTGTATGAGATGCAAAACCAAATTTTCCAACATTAACTTGGGATGCAGGTCTATCTCTGAGGAGAATAGGTGGCTGCCTACTGTGTAGGTGAGATTGGTGGAGATCTATTGGGGATCTAAGCCTATACTCTTCTAAGGATGTTCTAAACCTAGACTGGTCAAAGCTAAGCCTAACAGTACCATCTGCTAGCTGCTGGACAAAGTCTAAGTCTGGGTTCTGGTCTGGATTTTGGATCCTGTAGAGGGTAATTTTCATTCCCTAGAGTCTAACTTGAAGGAAAATCAATCTCGGACCATTTCAGGGTTCTGGGTACCTGAATCTTGGCATTAACATTGGTCTGAATGAGGAGTGTTTCTCCCGTTTTCTTTTTGTCAAGGGCTCCAACGTTTAGGTTGGTTCTACAACACTTGTAATAAATTCGGTATATCAAGGCTATCTTGCTGGCTCCCAGCACCATGAAGGTTCCATGAGTCTTGATATTGAGGGTGAGCGCCTTCATGATATGCGGGTCATAAAGGTAAACTGTAAAATTTGGGAAACAGTCAAAATGGACCGGTCCACTAGTCAGACTAGTTTGTATGGTTCCTAAGAGACTGTCATCGAACTTGATATGACGGGTATCTCTAAGGGCTAGAAGGATTGAACTGTTCAACCTTTGTCTGATGAGAGGTTTAACTCCTACCTGGACTAATCCTATATGTAGGAATTTATGTCCTTGTTTTTTATGAGCTACTATGGTTGCTGGACTAAGTAAGTAGCATGTCTCATATTCCTTATTTATCCCATAAACCTGTTCTATGGTTTTGACATGGTAATCTGTCCTGAAAGCCATTTCAGGGACCATAAAAACCTATAGATTTCTTTTGTGGGAATCTTAGGGAGGTTCCATTCTCCTAATTTTAGATTAATGTCTGATAACTCATATTTTTCTGAATTAACAATTCCAGCATCTTGTGGAATTTCAGGGATGGATGATGATCTACTGGCTATACTGGAGGTTGAGTTACTTCTAAACAATCTATTCATCATTTTGATCAACTGCTTAAAATAATCAGTTAAAACCTAATTACCTTTATCTTCAAATAATTGGATCTAACCTTAGATCTGTAACAGGGTGTTCAACGAGACTATTGCCTTCACGTGCACACTACAACCTCTGATTGCCTCACTCCTAAATGCCTAAACGCCTCACTCCGACTAAACGGCAACACGGCAACCAAGGATACAGGGGACTTATTGGGCTATACAACAGCACTGATTGGGGCTTACTTGTCTCAATAGGACACATCTGCAACAAATTTTGGGGCTAAACACAGAAATAAGAAGAAGCAGATAATTGGGAGATAACTGGTTAGCATAAACAGATAACACAGAATGATAAGTAGAATGAAAGAATAGCTCTTAAACCCAACGATATAGATAGAAGAAGATCATGAAATAATAACAAATGAAGAAATAAATGAATGGGAATGGAAGGGTTATCAAGAAATAAATTCAAAAAATAATATGAATATCTGGATTCAACATAAATTAATTAACTGAAATTAATGAAATGTTGATACTGAAAATAATGCAATAACTTTGATAACTATGGCGGTATAACCGGCCAACTTATGCTTTTGATAAAATATAACTTACAATAACTGATCGGCCAACTTGGCTCTGATACCAAAAGGGGGGTAAGTTACAATGACTGATTGGCCAAAAGTAAGGGAATGAAGATGTGCAGAAACATTTGCAAAGGAATGGAGATTATCAAGGATAATTTTTATGGAGGAGGGTAAGTCTGTATACACTCCATCATTGAATTGTCATTTCTTGGATAAAACTTCCTGCAAAATAACAGCGATGTCACTACTGGAATATGTCACCTCTGCTGGGACAAATTCCTGAAGGGATGTCGATCTTCTTTGGTTTCCCTTAGAGGATGCACCTTCATACCTTACAAAAGACTGTCCTGCTGGAAGCCTTTTGTCTTGAGGATAGCCCTGTATGGGTGTTTTCCCCTCGTTCCTTTTCTCTGCTGAAGAAGTCATCTTCCACTTACTAGTGGTACTGTGAGATATTTGCTTCTTTTCCAGTTTGTGGTTATCTGAACAAGCAAAATAGTTTCCTATTTTGCTTGGGTTGGGTTCAAGTTACACCTATGGGTTGGGTTGGATTGGGTTGGGTCCCATCTCATTTTCCTCATCTGGACCATCTTCCTATGGGTTGGGTTCAAGTTACACCAAGTGTAACTCTAAACAATGTTGCACCACCCAATAAATTGTTATAGAATTCATATTTTGAAAATCCCACCGTCGAATTACATGTTCTATATGTTCTTAATAGTCATGCCAATTTTCATGTTAATTGGATATTATTTACCGTTAGATCCATAATCTCATCTTTTATGCATTATTTTAAATTACAAAAACTTGAATTTAAAAATTAACCGATGAGATGACTATTAATTTTTGATCACCTTGAAATTTTGCAAGAATGGAGAATATACGATGATAATGTAATCTAACGGTAGATTTGTCAAAATTTGCCTCCAATTAAAAAATATTGACTAGTGTAACATTGCTTATGACCCAAGTCAACTTCAATGATTTCCAAGCACCAAACAACAATAAAGAACTCTAAAGGACTCCATGTATGTTCTAGATTTAATCTCCTCTCATGGAATTTAACAATTGGAGAGGGACAACGCAGAGAGAACAAATGGGATTTAGGTTGTTGAAGCCTGAATCTCATGGGTTAGAACAATATATGAGAGAGATATAAGGGATGGGTACAGTAGAGGATGCAAATAACTAATTTGTCTTAAATTTACAAAACTTGCTCAATTAAGTTATTGCCAAGTGTTTGTTGAGATTGTTGTTCCAACAGCTTTTCGAGAAACACCTATGAAAGGTGTCCAGTTACAGGTACTAAATGGCACTAACGCAGAGACTCTATACACAAAAGGTCTCATACAAAGTTACAGAATATAAACGATGGACAATCAGTAAACGTTTCCAAAAGGCTAGATTACATCCTCCCCTTCTTCGTGAGGCCATTTGCTTGAGAGTTTGCTACACGTTATATGTGGTGCAGATGAACCACCCATTCCCTGCTGAGGAGCATCCTGTAATCAGAAATTATGGGAAACAATTATGGAGCCAAGTTCCCAGCAGAAGTTAGACATGTAAGAACAAAAGTGGAATCAGCATTAGCATTTAAAAATTTAATACCCATGTTCCAAGCAGTAATTAAACCCTATCTAACATCCCATAATTCAGCCTTATTATTAAAAGCAGTCTCAATGTGACAAGAAAAACCTACCACCCATTTTCCGAAGTGATCACGTATAACACTCCCCCTCTTGCGATACTAGGGTTCCCTATTGAGTTTCCATCAGTGTTTAGTGACGCAAAAGGAAAAAGAGGGGTTGCCATGCAATATATTTCACACATTTAGATGTTTTAATTTTTTCTGGAGATATGATGTGGAAGAACTCTGAAGAAAGATTTAATGTTTTGCGGAGAAGATGGTTAGGAGAATCCAAAGGAGGAGCAAAAATTATCTTATTTTGAGCAAGCCATAATTGCCAGATGCCTTGTGCAAAAATAAAAAGCCACGGGATTGAGGAGGTGTTAGAGAGTTTGTGTTTAGTGAGGTTAACCCCTAGCCATGCTTGAAGATCCAAAGAGAAAAATTCAAGAGAACTAGTTTTAGGAAGAGAGAACCAAAATTCTTTAGCCCATGGGCAATGGCAAATGATATTTGAAGTTGTTTCAAGAGAAAGACACCGTGGGCAAGAGTTAGGAAAGCCCAGAATGATGCCAGATAAATAAGATTTTGTGGGGGACGGTTGAGAAAGCATTTCAATACGAAAATTCTTATCTTTGGGGGACATGCAGTTTTTCAAATCCAATTCCATTAAGCTGCATTTGATTCCACTTCCTCACAGGAAAAAAAAATTTTTTAGCTTGCTTAGCTGTGCAATGTCCTGTGGGGCCGGGCCATAAGAGTTTATCAGGATTTATTGGAAAAAAAGGAATTGGATGTCCAAATGTGTGTTCTTGTAAGTCCAAAGGTAAGTGCATAGTTATAGTTTAGAAGTTCCATCTACCAGAGGAGAAAATGGAGTCAATAGACCGGTCTTCTTCACCTTGAGGTAGAGGGCCTTCAATTTTATCTCTTATAAGTCCATTTGGAAGCCAATGATCTGTCCAAAATTTGGCATGTAGGCCATTATCAATCTGCTATCTCAATTCCCGAAATAACCAATTTTTTCCAGATATTGGAAATAAGGATTGCAACTTATTCTATATTTTTTAGAGTGATCTGCCATCATATCATTTGCAAGAGGATGTGCGTAGGTAATGATCTAAATTTAATTTAATTTGTATCATAATTAATTGCATTAAATCATGATCTTTGAAGATATGAGTTGATTAACATGTTTATGCATGTAAAAGTATGACCATGCATATTAAGATTAAATTTTAATTTATGTAATTTCATATGATGAGCATATTTAATTTACTACAATTCATAACATGATTAGAATAGCACAAAAGATGATATGACTATTAGTTTCATAAAGACCAAAATAAAGCATTGTATTTTTATTTTTTCAAGATTATATCTAGGACCAAAATAATGTAATTTTTTTATTTCTAGGATTTTATTTAGGATCAAAGCCATGCAATTTTTCTTGTTTTATCATTCCAATTATTTAATTTCAAAATTAATCAACAAAGAGGTACTCATGAAGGTTTACTTTTTTTTTTTTTTTTCTTGTAAAATAAGTGACGACTCTATTTTAAAACTGTCCATTTATGCGCTAACACATATCTAGTTGAGTAATCACTACACACACAAGAACAATTTTACCCATTTTAGTTTTTAGTTTTTTTTTTTCCCTTTTGTTTTGATATGTCATGTTATGCTATAATTTTTTTTTAATGTGATGATGACGTGCATAGTTCACGTGCCATTTTCCTACTACTATTTTCTGATCAATTTCATCTGGTTGGTTATCCCATTGAAGGACATCATCTGCCAAATGAAACCTGTCCGAAATAAAGGGGAGATAATACTTGACTTTTCCTTGGAAATTACACAATTTGATTTTATCAAAATTGATGGTGTAGATAAGGCATGAGCCAAGTTACTGTCTTGAGATAAATCGTGCCTTCTACGGTATATCTGATGTAGTTAGACAAAATATTTCTGCACATTGTCCCCAGGATATAACAGCCTAGCCACCTTTGCTGATTATCCTTGCGATCTTACACTACTTGTAGGATATAAGCTCTCTATAGTACTTTCTTTTTCCAAAAAATTTAGTAAAAGAAAAAATATTTTTGTTAATAGTAAGAAGCAATAGATGTAAGTTTTTAGAACAATAATAAAAATTGTTTTTGAAAGTCTATAGCTTTGTAATTCAAAATAATGTGTATCTTGACACTTTTAATTCTTTCCATATATATAGAGCCAAACATGTAACTTGTCCTTAGCTAAAGAATCAAAGGGTTTGATATCAATTAAATGGTGATAAAGTTATTGAAATCCATATATATTATCAATATCTTTCTTTCTTTCTATATATATATATATATATAATATAAATTGGACTTCAACTATTGTCTTTGCCAAAATCTTAATCTGTACGTTGGGAACAAAGAAAAGGTCATAATGCTATGAAATTAATGCCCCATAGATAACGTTGTTGAACATTATTACAATATATTTTTGAAATTTTCTGAATATATATTACAAAAAATTACTAGCTGTTTTGACCACTTTCTATTAAACTACATAGTAAATACTTGTGTGTATATGGTAACTTATTATAACATAAAATAATTCAGCAATAGCTGTACAATTAAGTGCTGAAAAATCTTCCATATATGACGTTACTATGTCATACTAAAATAAGAACATTTGAATATAAAAAGTTAAGAATGGAAAGTATATATTTGTAAAAAAAAAAAAAAAAAAACCCAAATATGCTAACAATGATGGTGTTAATATCATGTTAATGTTCAAAGATTTCCTAATTAAGAACCATTGACAATAGCTATTCAAATTCTAAATTATATTTGAATTTCAAAATTTAGCAATCAACGTATCTGTCATTAAGGGATAATTAATTCCCTCAATTCACATAAATGAGTATTGAAATAAATATGATTTTTGTATAAAAATATCCAACAATCCCCCACTTATTTTTATAAAAAATAAATAGGTAAATATATATATAAGAAAATTTTTTTGGGTTAATTAGAACATAATGCATAATGAGAGTGCCAATGGCTTGAACCCTCATTTAGTGTTTCAACAACATTGTTCCAAAGTTAATAGTGAGCTATGTCTTGAACTATAACTTTTCGTATAGAAACAAAACATTACATCACACACATAATATTCCAGTACTCTACTACGAGCTCCTAAGCTAGCACATTATGGCCTTATGCTTAATCCCAGTATCCATGAGCTATTTAGAGAACTAGCCCCATTCTCAAAGGAAGTGGCCTCACTTCCATGCTCACTTAGGTGTGGCTGTCAAGGATGTTCTTGTAACTCTAACATCCCACTCATAAGAGCTATAATCCACATTAAGAGTTTTTTAATAAATAAAAACTCATCCTATATAACGTCACAATATACATGCACGCACACCATAGGGAAGGACAAGAGTATTATTACTCATACATAGGTTTAGTGCATGTTAATCAAACTAATTTTTATCAGTTTTTCCCTTTGAACCTAGTTCTTAGAATCTCCAGTCCCTAGGTAGGGTATCCTCATAGATAGTTTATTCTTCTTTGGGCTTAAGTCCCATCCGCCTCGATGCTATCCAGATCTTTTCTCTAGCTAGAGCTTTAGTTAATGGATCCGCAATATTATCATTTGTACTAATATAATCAACATTTATGGTACCATTGTTTATGTATGATCTCACAAAACTGTGTTTTTTTTTAATAGATCTGGATTTACCATTATAGTATTTATTGCTCACTCTACCAATAGTGGCAGTACTATCACAATGAATTAAGACGGGTGAAATAGGTTTCTCCGACATGGGAATTTCAAATAATAAATCACGTAACCAACTTGCTTCTTCACAAGCTGAAGATAAGGCAATTAATTCTACCTCCATGGTGGATTTAGCAATAATCTGTTGTTTTTAGATTTCCAACATATTGCTCCACCTCCTAATGTAAATACATAGCATGTGGTACACAAAGAATCACCTGATAAGGTGTTCCAACTAGCATCACTATATCCTTCAACAACAGCAGGATATCTTTGATATAGCAAACTATAGTGCGGTTCTTTTTAAGTATCTCATTAATTGAGTCATGGCATTCCAATGCTCAAAATTAGGTTTGCTAGTAAATCTTGCTAAAACTCCTACGGCATAAGCAATATCAGGCCTAGTACAATAAGTAGCATATCTAAAACTACCAATAATACTAGCACATTCCTTTTGATAGTAAATATCATTTTCATCTTTAGTAGGAAATAGATGCACATTAGAATCAAAAGGTATACTTGTA
Organism: Lithocarpus polystachyus; assembly: GCA_033629205.1. Lineage (NCBI taxonomy): Eukaryota > Viridiplantae > Streptophyta > Magnoliopsida > Fagales > Fagaceae > Lithocarpus > Lithocarpus polystachyus. The sequence goes on along the minus strand of CM066166.1, from coordinate 23,850,198 downwards.
GGTTTGCAATCATAGTAATTATATTTTTTTCAAAATTTTTTCTATATAATGAGATTGATCTACAAATATGCCATTTGAAGTTTTAGAAATTTTCATGCCAAGAATCACATTAGCCTCTCCTAAATCTTTCATATCAAGGTTATTTTTAAGAAGCATTTTGGCAGCATTTACAATTGTAGACACTCAATTTTGCACTCATAATTTAATCTTGGAAGATGGCTGGAATGACCGTTCATATACCCAAAATTTAGAGTTGCATTACATGCATTAATTCGTTCATTACATATCATAAAAATGATTTGGAGATTCTAACGATCGCAACGGTATGTCCGATTTCTAAATCAAACCGTCGGATTGAAAGATATCACATGATCAAGTTTGCACGGTCTGCATGCATTTTGTTTGGGTAGAACCGACCACGCATGATTAATTTAAATGAATCCTGATTGGTTAGACAATTAAAATTAATTAAATAATTTGTGATTGGTTGTTAGTTAGTGTTAAAAATAGACTTGCTTGGATGAGAACAAAGTAGATAATTCAGATAACAAAGAAATTGTGAATAATCAAGACTTTTTAGAATATTTAACTACAAGATAATTATCACTTTAAAGACCTGAATATCTGGAAAAAGGGATCAATTTTTAGAATACGGCTTAACAATGCGCTTAAGTGCAATTCCTAGCTCAAAAATCCTCAAAAGTGAGTCCAAATTGGACCAAAACTCAAACGCGAACTCGGCACCCAAGAGGGCCATTTGGCACTCTTAGAGTGCCTATTGGCCCAAAGTTGTGGCTCGGCTTGGGGAATCCCTGTTTAAGATAAACCTTACCTTTTTCCATTTTTTAGAGATAAGGACGCGTTCCAATTCATATCTAATCTCATTGAAGCATCCTAACCTCTATAAACAGAGTAAACAAATCAGAATTAGGGGCTCTTCTCTTCTGACTTTTCAATTCCCCTTACGTTAAAGACATTCTGGAGGCTTTTGCTTTAGGAACTTCTTTTTTGTAAGTAAAGTATTTTAGACTTCAAAGAGGTGAACAAACTTTTTTGAATTCTAAAATATTCTTTCATTAGAAGAGCACACTCATGCAAGAGGTATTCAGTTTTTCTTCTTTCTTTTCTTCTTCCATTAATTTTTTGTTATTGTTTGATGCATGAATATGTTTAGCATGTTTTATTATGTTTTTTTTTTTTTTCTTGATATATAATTACCATGCTTACATATTTTGCTAAAAAATTTTTTAACATGTTCTTAGATGATTGTTTATTGTAATTCTTTTTCTTAAGTTTCAAAATTTGCGAATGACTATCAAAGATTATTTTAAAAACTCAAACTAATCTGTATTTTCATTAAATACAGATCTGGTTTTTTAATTCGAAAACTGATCTGTATTTTTTAGATCTGATTTTTTAATAGACTCAAAACTGATTTGTATTTTCATTGAATACAAATTTGATTTTTTTTTTAATTCAAAAACTGATCTGTATTTTTCGGATCTGGTTTTTTTAAAGACTCAAAACTGATATGTATTTTCATCAAATACAAATCTGATATTTTTAATTCAAAAACTGATCTATATTTTCAAATCTAATTTTTTTTAAAGGGTCAAAACTAATCTATATTTTTTTTAAATACAGATCTGATTTTTTTAAAACTCAAAAACTAATTTGTATTTTTCAGATCTAATTTTTTTTAAAGACACAAAACTGATCTGTATTTTCATTAAATACAGATCTGATTTTTTTTTAACTCAAAATTGATCTGTAATTTCATTAAATACAGATTTGATTTTTTGCTAAAAAGTTTTCTTTCTTATAAAATTGCAAATTTTGAAATTGAAAAGAAAGGATTGAAAGTTAGGTTGAAGTTTTTTTCAATATGTGATGCATGCATAATAAATTCATCTCATGAATGTGAAACCTCTTTCAAGAAGTCCCTTTTTTATTTCTAAAGACAAATCTGATTTTTCTTTTACAAATCTAAAATTATTTTTTACTACTTTTCAAAACAGCATAGTAAAAGATAAAATATTTTTGTGAATAGTAAGAAGCAATAGATGGTAAGTGTTTAGAACAATAGTAAAAATTGTTTTTGAAAGTCTGCAGCTTTGTAATTCAAGATAATGTGTATCTTGAAACTTTTATTTCTTTCCATATATATAGAGCTGGTTATGTAACTTGTTCTTAACCAAAGAATCAAAAGGGTTTGATATCAATTAAATGGTCATGTTTCTCAACAAAAAAAAAAAATTAAATGGTCATAAAGTTATTGAAATCAATATATATTATCAATAGCTTTCTTTCTTTCTTTCTATATATATAATATAATATAATATAATATAATATAATATAATATAAACTGTACATCAAATATTGTCTTTGCCAAAATCTCAATCTGTACGTTGGAAACAAAGAAAAGGTCATAATGCTATGAAGTTAATGCCTCATAGATACCACCGGGCGTGTTGGTCAACTGGTAAGGGGTTGTCCTAGCTTAACCAAGGTCTCATGTTCGAGCCTTGGGTATGCAGATGTGTTAAAACTCGGTTGGGAGAGCTTTGCCGCCCTTGTGGTCCTACCCGGCTTGAATCCGGATTTAGTCGGAGCCCCTGTGGTTCCGGATACCGGGTGGTTTACCCAAAAAAAAAAAAAAATGCCTTATAGATAACGTGATATTGGAAAGCTTATGAGATGTAGATTTATTCATGTAGTATGTTTTCAAAACTAACTAAATTATTTTGTGACAAAAAAACTTATAATGTTTTGGGTATATAAAAATATGGTTTGATTTTTTTTTTTTTTTAATCTTAAAACCACACAAACAATGACTATGAAATTTAAAAGCATGTTTTTTATTTCATTATTTGGGACAAAATGGGCAAATGCGCTTTTCGTGCAAAAAAAGTGGCATTTTGCCCCCTTTCCCAAACTAATTAGGGAAATGCCTCTCTTTTGTAACTCGATTTTCTAAAAATCGAGTCAAAAAAAAAAATTCTAGAGCCCTATAGTGGCGTTTTAAGGAGCCTATAGTGGCGTTTTAAGAACCTATAGTGGCGTTTTGGAAATCGAGCTCCATGAACTTGAGTTATAGACAAATTTATTTTATTTTATTTTTACCTATAACTCGAGTTCATGGAGCTTGAGTTTTAAAACGCCACTATAGGTCCTTAAAACGTCACTATAAACTCCTTAAAAACGCTACTATAGGGCTTAACTCGATTTTGAAAAAATCGAGTTTCAAAAGAGGGGTATTTCCCTAATTAGTTTGGAAAAAGGGGCAAAATACTGGATTGTTTTTTTTTAAAGGGCATAGACCAATTTTGTCCCATTATTTGCAATATAAATAAATTTTATAGTCTAAAGCCAATTCGACACAACTAGAGAGTCTCAAGAAACAAATTATGTTTAGTTCAAGAAAATAATCATTGAATCCACAAAAGAGAAATCTAGAGTTCACCAAGAAAAAGTCTTTGAAAATTTTATTATTAAATGAAATTTTGAATTGCCTTGGATGCTATAATACATATAAATAGGAAAAGAAATCCTCGGGAGGCTAGGAAATCCGGCCAAAATGGGCATTTGCCCATTTCGCCCAAAAGATGTAACAAAATGCCTCTATTCTGAAAATATTTAGGAAAATACCCCTGTTTTGAAACTCGATTTTTTGAAACTTGAGTTTCAATGTAAAACTCAATTTGATGAAAATCGAGTTATTTGGAAAAATTCACATGGAACTTGAGTTCATGGAGTTCCATAATTTTATTTTATTTTTTAAGTTTGATTGCCTATAACTCAATTTTCTAAAAATCAAGTTTCAATGTAAAACTCAATTTTTAGAAAATTGAGTTTCAAAACAGGGGTATTTTGTTAGATAGTTTCATAATAGGGGCATTTCTGCTACATCTTTTGGGCGAAAGGGGTAGAAGCCCATTTTTGCCTAGGAAATCCACCCAAAATAAGTTATAAGGTGATTAGGAGACCCTAAAAAACCTTAATTCACAGTAAGCACAAAATTAAGAAAACTGCTGAAAAGGCAAATTGGGAAAATTACACACTCAAATCATAAGAACTCTAAGAGATGTCCAAAAACGTACCCGATCTTATTCTAGTTTTAAAGTTATAAAATAAAAAAGAATGACATAAATAATAATGAAAAATTAATTAAACAAAAGAATTTAATCGAAAAGCGAAGCAGGTCATGGTCATAAGACGTTGAGATTTGATCCTTGAGATAATTTACTTTAGGTCACCAAGTTTCATGCAATTTTGTTGTTTATTCCATTGATTATTGCTGGTACTTTCTTGCTTTCTGGATTTCTTGTGTGTTAATTTCTAATGGTCACTTTTTTTTATAAAAAAAGTTGAATTTTCTATGATTATAACATTTTTTTTAGAATCATTATGATTATAATGTTTTTTGACTGAGAAAAGGGATAAAATGGGCTTTTGCCCTTTTCATGTAAACAATCTAGCATTTTACTCCCTTTCTCAAATTAATTAAGGAAATGCCCCTCTTTTGAGAATTGATTTTCTCAAAATTGAGTTAAGCTCTATAGTGATGTTTTTAAGGAGCCTATAGTGACGTTTTAAGGAACTATAGTGGCGTTTTTGAATTCGAGCTCCAAGAACTCGAGTTATAAGTAAAAAAAATAAAAAAATAAATTATAACTCGAGTTTATGGAGCTTGAGTTTTAAAACGCCACTATAGGCCCTTAAAACGTCATTATAGGATCCTTAAAACGCCACTATAGGGCTCCAATTTTTTTTTTAAAAAACTCAATTTTGAGAATATAGAGATTCAAAAGAGGGGGATTTCTCTAATTAGTTTGAGAAGGGAGGCAAAATGCTGGATTGTTTGTCCCTGAAAAAAGGTAGAATTATGATTATAACATTGAATGTGAGATTATAATATTTTCCAAATTTAAGATATGCTTATCAACATTTATTTCTTAAATTTAAAACATATCTTAAATTTTTCAACATTATAAATCCCAACATTTCTTAAATTTGGCAACATTATAATTCCACATTTAATGTTAACACAACTTAGATATGTTCGACAATTTTTTATTAAATTTGGCAACATAATAAATCATCATTCAAATTAACACAACTTAAGATATAATATTTCTATTGCAAACCATATTCAAAGAATCTTTTTTTTTTTTTGAGAAAGAAAATTAATGTCACAAATTTTTGATTATAACATTGAACGTGGGATTATATTTGGTCCTATAAAATGATACATATGTAAAACACCAATGTACCCATCAGACACAGCGTTCAAGAATACAATATGAGTTTTTTCAGTAGAAATGTATTGTTGTTAATGTTACTTATTTTATCTATGACTAGTTTTGATAGCGTTGGAGGATTTAGCTTTTTAAGGCACAAAGTATTTATAAAGATCTTCAATGACTTAGGGCCGGGCTTGGATCTTGTCGCTCATTGTAAATCTGACGATAATGATATTGGTGCCCACTTAATCAAGTATCCAGATGGCGTCTTGCCATTCCACTTTCGACCAAATGCTAAGGGCACTACCCTATTCTACTGTAAATTTTATTGGTCAAATGTGTCCCTTTGGTTTGATATCTACGTATTTGATAGAGACCATCCTCAATGCAGTAACTGCTATTGGAAGATTAGGCCTGCTGGTCCATGTAAGTTAGATTACGCCAGCAACGAATATGATATTTGCTATCCATGGAACAAAGAGTCACTTTAACATTCGAAATCTCCCACCATATGATGCTTAGTTATTAAATAATAATTGCCTTATTTGTTACAATTACAAAAGGAACTTTCCAAAATAATATGTTTGTCCAAATCAAAAAAAATAATAATAATAATAATAATATGTTTGTCAAATTATTTTTTGTGTCAAATTTTTTTGTTTTTACCGCGCATGTTAAATTTCGTATAAATTAGATGTTAATTACTATTGTCAAAATTTACATTCAATAAAAAAATATTGTGTAGAGTTGTAGTTATTGGCTACAACCAAGTTTGTAGCCAACATTTTTCCGTTAAATAAAGGGTCAACACTAAATTTGTACTCTTTGATGTACTTGTAATTTGTAAATCTTAAAGCAAAAAGTTGCTAATCTCTATTTTCTTTTGTTAAATTAAGAGTTTATACATTATTTATCAAATTTTAATAAAAAAACTATTAGTTGACCATAGATGTTTTGGATCAATGGTAAAACACAATCATCTTGGAGCGACTAATATGGATCGAAATGTTTTTTCTAGTTACTTAAAGTCTTATGACTCAATTAATTGGCATATCCTTGTATTTTCATGACATCTAAGATTGAAATCCCTCTCCCCATTGTAATTATAAAATATAAAAAGAAAATTAATAATAATAAATTAATAATAAAGTTTTAATGTTGATTCACTTAGTCTGTGCCCTTTTTTTTGTATACAAAATGTCTTGTATTGTTTAATGGACAAAGTTTAACAACAAATTTAATTATAGCCTAAAACTACAAACTCACTTAAAAAATTAATATGGTTATATATTGTAAAAATCTAACCATTGAATTGCTTGTTTTTTATGTTTTCAACACACATAAAATTTTGTGTCAATCGGATTTTATTTACTATTCGATCTATATATTTTTTTATACATCATTTTAGACAACAAAAACTTGAGATTTTAACATTTGAATGATAAGGTAGCTATTGATTTTTGATCTTCTAAAAATTTTGCGAAAATGGAGAATATAAGAAGAAAATATAATTCAACGATAGATTTATCGAAATTCATATCTAATAAAAAGATATTATGTGAAGTTGTTGTCATAAACTACAACCAAGTTTGTTACCAAACTTTGTTCTTATTTAATTAGTACAGTGCTATAATTTGTTTTCTAAATGGAACTCAAGGAATAATATATCATTGTTCAATCTAAAATAAAAATGGACAAAGTTTGGTATCAATCTTGGCTACAGCCTAAGGCTACAACTCCATTCAATATCTTTTTATTATATTTGATTTTTGACAAATCCAAACTAAGATTACATTTTCTTATTATATCCTCTATGCTTACAAAATTTCAAGAATATCATGTTTTTGTAGTCTAAAATTATACATAAAAGTAAGTTTATGGATCAAATAATAAATAACATCCAATTAAAAGGACATTTGACATGTGTATTAGAACCTAAAGAATATACAATTTAATAATTAGATTTTCAAAATATGTAGTCATGTTAATTTAGTTAATGGGAGTTTTAGGCTCAAGCTAGAACTAGGTTTGTAACCAAATTTTATCCAATACAAAATTCAAATTTGTATTAAAATTTTTAAATCAATTCAAAAAAAAAAATTTCACTTTCACATAGATTTCTGATGCTATTGTCTCATTTCAAAAAACAATATCGTTGCCTTACGTGTTTAGAATAGTTTATCATGTGAGACAACTAAAACTTAAGCTCTCAAAAACATATCGAGCGGCAATATTCAACAAATCAAATTTTGAAGTTCAACTCCTACTTTCAATTAAATGGCATAAATAATTATATAGTAAGTCTATAAATCCACGTTATAAATATAAAGTGTACATCTCCAAATCCAAACCATAAATTAGAATTTCATAGGATAATTATAAGCCAAAAAATTCCAACAATAGGTAATCGGAAGTTAAAGAGCTATCACATTATAAATGGTCTTAAAGAACTTTAAATGAAAGCAGTTTAGTGTTTGGAGACATTAAGTTAATAAATAATTAGCTAAAAATCGAATAAGTAGAAAGTTAAAAATGTAATAATAAAATTAACAAAAAAGATCAACTTAAAAATATTAAAACCTTATATAATAAAAAATTTATATATAGTTCACAAGGCTCTAGTTATGCAAATATTATACTCACAATATAACACAAATATAAAATGACTGATCAAAATAAAAAGATCTACATTGCGATAGAATGAGTCGTATGCAAGGTGTAATCCTTTTTGAAATAAAAGTTGTGCAAATTTACAAAGCACAAATTGTGCTCATGTTTTCCACAAAAAAAAAATAATAAAAAAACACTTAAAAAGGAGTTTTATAATAAAAAATACTTAATCACGCTTAGGTTTTTCAGTTAAATTAAAGCATGTGACAGTATTTTCTATGCAATATTGATATAGTACAAAAGCTGCAATAGTAGAACACATCTACTTCAAGAAAATAACCTCGAATCCACAAGAGTTTTTCGAATCTACAAAGAGAGATAATCTAGAATCTACTAGAAAATATAGAGACAAAAGTTTGAATTTTTATTAAACTGGGTTCTAAAATTGAATAAGCTTTTATAAACTTGGAGGCCAATTTAAAGGCTTTGGAAAACTTATTTGACAAGAAAATATAATCTAAAAAAAATCCTAATTGCTACCTAGCCATAATAGAACTCTAATTTGACTTAAAACACATTAAATGCACATAAAATCAAGGACATACTAAGTGTTCGTTTGGTAAAAATTATTTTTGCCAGCATATTTTACTATTCAACTTGTTTGCTACTATTCAATGATTCCACTGTACTTTTTAATACAGATTCCACTATACTATTTCAACTAACTTTTACATTAATTCATAGTACTTTCAACAAAAAATTTTCAATTTCAGTAAAATAAGCGGATTCCAAATAGACCCTTAAGCCTAAGACTAAATTTCTAAAAATTACATAAAAATTAAAAAATAAATAAGTAACAAAAGTATAATTGTAGATTTTGTCCAACATTAGATCCCATCACTTGGAAAAAACACGCCTTGAGTTGATATGCGAGATCTAAATCTTACATGCCAATCAAACAAATACTTTGACTATTCATCTTCTATCTTCTTGCCAAACTTGAAAGTTATCAACCAAGCAACTTGAGATTTTTTTTTTTTCTTGGTTTTCATGCAATTAGCAAAATTCACCAAATAAGAGTCAGTGATTGAATCAAAACTTTAGTTTGGTGCCTCCCACCAGAATAATAGGAGTTTAAGACTTGCACTCATTTTTTATTTGATTTCACCGAGATCATTGACAATTTTGTCTTCAATTTCTGCCTTCCTAGTCTCTACAATCTGGATTTCAATATCTATCTCTATAATAGGATTTTCATTAATCTCTTCCACAATTTCAATTTCAAGATCTTCTTTTATAACGAGGTTTTCATTAATTTCCCTGGAAAACCTTATATTTTCTTTAACATGCAATTCCTCCCTTAATGTGGAATATAGGGCTCTTCAAAATAATTTACCAAATATGAAATTTTTGGCTAGTAATCTTGTTTTGTACATGACAATATTCCATCATAATTCCAAGGATAAAATTTAATAGAAATCATCTTTTTCATCCTTGGCCATGAATGAATTGTGTCTTTACCTTGTCGAATTCTATCAGACTATATGTATTCCCACCAACTAAAGACATATCCACTAAGTTTATACACACACACAAAAAAAAAAATGTAACTTTTCTCTCATTAGGAGTATTTATTTTAGATCAAGTAACCAATCAAATTTTATTTATTTATTTTATAAAAACAACCATTAAAGGTTGCTATTCTTTTATAAGGCTTATTAAAATCCTATTTCCAATAGGTAGCCCGAGAGTAATGTCTCCATGATTATTATATTTATCGATATTGTTTCCATGCTCTAAAGTCTAAAGACACTATTCTAACAAAGATACTTGTGAGTGCCTGTTATATGTATCATAATACTTGCTGGCTGTCACGTTGATATTTGATAATTTTTGTCATTGGAATTGTTATTGTCTCACACATTAGCAACAAGACCAAAATAAGTCAAGGATTTGATATCAGCTGATATGATGCAGAAGCCACAAGAAGCAGAATACGTCTACTTCAAAAAAATCCACGGGGTTCCTTGTAGATAGCTTGGAATCCACTAAAAAAATACAAAGCAAAAGTATAAATTTGTATTAAAATAAATTTTGAATATGAAAAAATGTTTATAAACTTTGTTGATAAGAAAATATATTCTAAAATAAATCCAAATTTATGTCCTACCATAATAGGACTTTAATTTGACTAAAAAAAACTTTTCTTTTGATAAGAAAGACTTAAAAAATATATAATGCACCTAAAAGCAAGAAAATACTAAACCTAAACCTAAAATTAGAAAAAGTAAATAAAAAAATAGTAAATAACAAAAGTCTAATTGTAGATTTTGTCTAACAATCAAATATAAAATATATTATTTTTCCTTTTGAGTGGTTGTAGGACAACATTTTTTTTTTTTTTTTTTTTTGCCATAACTTTGACATGGCAAATTATGAGTAGTTGCCTATCTCTTTCATATGAGTCCAACATTTTATCTTTACTACTCATAATCTGTCACATTAACGTTGTAGCAAAGAAAGAAGAAGTTAAGGGCACGATTGGTAGACTGTAATGATAATTACATAGGAATAAGAATAAATATTACAAGGAATGCAAGATGTTGTAATGTAATAATTATTCCTATTCAGTTGTTTGGTAACCCTATAGTAATAGAACCTTGAATCTATATTTCACATGTTTAGTACAACATATTAAAACGATGAAATGAAAACTTTCTAAATCAAATTTCCTAAAATGCCCTTATTATAATAAATACATTTTTGATAAGGATTACTTTAATGAACCCAAACTTGAATGGAGACCTCTAATGAAAATCTTTTTTTTGGTCTAATAATGAAGTGTTACTTTCAATTCATTGCATTAAAATTAACTTGTCTTCTTCTCTCTTAAACAAGTTTTGCTTCTCTACATGTCCAAGGGTGGGAAATTGGAAAAATCTTCAATGCTCATGCTCATGCCTCACACAGGCCATAACTGCAAACAATAGCATTGAACAAATTCACAATACCACTAATAAAATTTGTACACAATTTAAATAATTGAACAAGATGATAATTAAAATAAAATATCAAATATGAATGACCACAGTACTAAGTGTGTGGGTAACCCACCACCAAATTCCTTAAAACTAATGTTCACACTTCAATAGATATATCATTGGTATGCTTTGTCGCTAGATTAGCTAGTTGATCAAGGTCACTGTTTCCAATCTCAGTATCATAGAACCTCACAGCTATAAAAAATCAAATATGACAAATTTGAAATTGATATGGATAACAAAAATAGAGGGCAGTACCTGTAGAAATTGCAAATCTACGAGTAGAAAAAAAGTCCTAAGAAGAGAGAGTAGCAACTAAGGGTGAGAAAAAGGAAGTACCCATACAAATAGATCTCTAGTAGCAGAAAACAATAGAGAAAAGAAGAGAGAGAGAGAGAGGGTGCAAAACCTGTGGAAATCCTAGACCTAGGGGAAGAAGGGAAAAAAAATCATTGAGAAGAGAGAGCAAAAACAGAGGGTAAAAGAAAGACAATACCCATATAAATAGATCTCTAGTAGCGGGAAAATAAAATTTTAGATAGGAGGGAGATAGAAAATTTAGGAAGGAGATGAAATTTTAGAGAAGACGCAGATAGTAAGAGATTTTGGGAATTTTGTTAACAGAGCAAGGAGAAGGAATTTTGGAGAAAATGCGGGCAGTGGGGGATTTTGGGATTTTTGTTAACAGAGCAAGGAAAAAAAAAATTGGAGAAGACGCAGGTAGTGGGGAATTTTGGGAATTTTGTTAGAGATGCTACGTCCATAACATTTTTATAATATTTTCACAACAAATTATAGGTGGTTAGTTGTTATTAATTCAAATTTGAATTTAACACTAAGATTACTTTTTTGTCCAACAATAACAACAAGTAATAACCTGCCACTTAAGATTTGTTGTGAAAATGTTGTGGACATATTATTTCTCATTTTGTTAAACTAAGTGTATACGTTTAGCAAGGGAATAGGGATTCAGTACTTTTAATAAGGAATGTCTATTCCTCATTTTAAGAAATAGGGATTCATATGGAATGATTGTTCCATGTAATAAAAACATGACCAAACAACTGTATAACTAAACCATAGGAATAGTTATTACACTACAGTATCTATTACAGTCTACCAAATGTACCCTATGTCCATAATATTTTCACAATACTTTCACAACAAAACATAGGTGACCAGTTGTTATTGGCTATGATAGGCAAAAAGTAATTTAAGTTGTAGATTCAAATTAAAACCGGTAACAACTTGCCACTTATAATTTGTTATGAAAGTGTTGTAAATATGTTGTTGTAACACTTGTCTTACTTAAATTTAATTTAATTACTTCTAGAGTGGAGTTGATAAATTATTTAATTTGTTATGAAAGTGATATTATTTATTTTATGATATATACATAGAAAATAAATAAAAGAAGATGTTACGTGAAGAGTTTTTTTTTTTTTTTTTTGGTGGATTATCCATATATATATATATATATATATTATATATAAAAGGATTCTCATCTTTTAATTAAAATTTTTATGTGGTTCAAATATATCCTCATTAACGAAGGATTACTTCATTTAAAAATAAGGTCATAAATATCAAATAACAAATTCATTTTGAATTAAAAAAAAAACCCTTAAAATTTAGAATTTTTTTACTTCACGTTTAAAAAAGAAATTACAGTTACTACTTATCTTTAAAGTTTATCATTTTTATTCATTTAAAAAATAAAATAAAATAACTTAAATTATAATAGATGTAAATTATTAACCTTTACCTAAAAAGATAGAAGAATCTCTAAGCACGCTCGTAAATGCTTACTCAGATGCTAGTTTATATATATATAAGCTTTCTTGACAAGAAACCTTTGAGAATCAATGAAGGAAGACATTCCTTTGCTGGATCTGAAAGTGTTTCCAAAAGAGATCAAGATCTTAATGAATATTTACAAAAAAGTTTTGTTAAACCTGATCTGAAGCTAAAGGGTGTTTCAAGTGATAACTCCCAAATTAGCACTCCTTTTTATTCAACTAAAGATGACAAACCTGCAGAAGAAGAAGAAGATACAAAATCTGTGTCTCCTGCTGCTTCTGATTTTGCTACTGTTGAACCTCTTATTTTTCAAAACCAATTAAGAGTTTTAACTGCTCTTCCCAAAAGTTTTGAAATGGATCTTGTTTACTTGTCTAAAGAAAGTCTTTCTCCCAGAAACAAAGAGATAAGAAAGTATTACAGAGATACTTTCCCTCAATCTGAAAAAGATCGTATTAAACGAAAATAGAGAGAAAAGATGATGTTGTTAAAGAAAAATATTCTATTTTATGATTTTCTTCAAAATCATTACGTTTCAAAAGATCCTATTCAACAAAATCATTTGAACGTAATCAAGAAATCAAATTTTGTTAAACAAGATAAAACTGTTGTAAGGTCTAGCCATCCTCCTCTTGAGACAGTCATGATAACTTGTCAAAAGACGGAAGTGAAAGCCTCTCCTTTCAAAATTGCTGATGCTGAGACTCCTGCTTCTGGAATTATTGAACAAAACAATTTTACAAATGAGTCTTTGCACATTATTGGTCAACAACTTGACCGTATTGAAGGAAAAATTGTTGACAAACCTATTTCTATAAAACCTGAGAAACCTTTGATTGATCTGAACAGTCAAAGAGAAAATATTGGTTTCAAAACATCTCAGGCCAAGCTTACTGCTACTGTTGACAAAATGCTTTCTGATTTGAAAAACACTGCTTGCCCTATTTCTGTAAATGAAAAAGGAATTGTTTCTAAAACTTCTGATTATTCTGATTCCCCTGTTAACTCAAAAAATGTTTCTGATAATTTACAAATTATTGAAAAGCCAATTTTGATTCCAAGTAATTTTTGTTGCAATGTTCTTTCACAAAACAAAGAACAAAAAGGTTTTTCAAAACCCAAAAATTTGACTGTTAATGAACTCCAGTGCGAAATTAATATTGTTCACAGAGAGATTTCTAATCTCAGAAATAAGCTCAAACATACTAATGTGACCGAAAATGATGATGTTGTTGCTATGATTGATTCTGGTGCTGATCTGAATTGTATTCAGGAAGGACTTGTCCCTTCCAAATACTTTGAAAAGTCTACCGAGAGACTTACTTCTGCTAATGGTTCTCAAATGAGAATCAAGTACAAATTAAACCATGCTCATATTTGCCATGATAATGTTTGCTTCAGGATTCCTTCTGTTCTTGTTAAAAACATGCCTGACAAAGTAATTCTTGGTCTTCCGTTTATTAATGCTTTGTATCCCTTTTTTGTTGAACATGATGGTATTACTACTGACCCTTTTGGTCAAAAAGTAAAATTCAAATTTGCCTCAAAATCTGAGGTTGATGTTGATCATGATTTGAACATGCTGCATGCTAAAACTAATCATCTTAGTTTCTTCAAAATGAAGTAAAATATAAGAAGATTGCTGAACACCTTTCTGATCTATTGTTAACTTCAAAAATTGATAATTTTCAAAAAATGTTGATTATTACTGTGCTACCGCCATCTTGGACGGTTCTACTTGTTTTCCTTATATTAATTCTGCCTATACTATCTCTGTGCTTCCGGTGCTTCCGCCCCTTTGCGCTTGTGTCCCCTCCCTTGTTGGCATCAGAGCCATTCCTTCTTTGGCCGCTGGTAGTTGTGTTGTGTCTTTGCTCCCTTGTTTATGTTCTTCCGAACCTTTGGTGCTTCGTTATTGTGTTCTATCTTGTGATCGTTGGCGCCACCTTAGACGTAAAGTGAATTCCGAAAACCGAGTTTCTGTAAGGCCCGTGTAAGCCGACGGACAAGCGTTGAGGGCAAGAGAGAGGGTAGACGGTTGTTTAGGGTATGTGTTACGAAATGCAACGATTATGAGAGAAAACATGATAATTGAGTGTTAAAATTAAGAAGGCATGGATAAGATGTGGAGATCCAACTCTTCTGTTAGTTCCTTAACTGGGTGTCCTCCTGATATTGTCAATGAAGAAGATCAAGTTGTTGAAGAGAAAGAAATTCCGGATTTCCGAACATGGAATATCCCCAAGGTTAATATTAAAAATATTTACAATACTTCTTGGCATGAGAATACTGGATTTTCTCAGTACCGAGTAAGAACTGTTGAACAAACATTTTCTATTTCCAAACACCATGAAAAATGTTGTTTGTTTTCAAAAAAAAATATTAACGAATTTCTTGCTACTAAATTAAAATATTTACACATTGGTCTTGTTCAAGTTGCTGTTAAACCTCTCACAAGAAAAGGTATTAATGCTTCTGCTTTGATGTGTTTAAGAGATGCTAGATTTAGACAGTTTAAAGATAGCATTCTTGGTATGATTACTGCATCTTTGTATGATGGTCCTATTTACTTTGATGTTTACCCTGATATTTGCCTTGCTCTTGATGATCCTAATATTGTTAAAGCTTTGACTTTAAATGTATTAACTTCTGGTTATGATATGGATGAAGGTAGTAAACCTTTTGCTCTTATTTACCGAATTTACTACAGACTTGTGGGTTCTCAGTTGAATCCTTGAGCTGCCCATATTAAAGATCCTTCTGGTAAAACCATGTTAATTCAATGTTCAACTACGGATGCGAAAATTGAAGTTCCAAAAATGATTCGTTGGGAAGATGTAAACCTTCCTAAAGAATGGTTATTGGAAAATGTTTCGCCTCCTGCTAAACCTATTTACCATGAAACTGATCTCACAAATATTCAACAATATCTTGATGGAACTGTTAAAATAAGCTTTCTTGACAAGAAACCTTTGAGAATCAATGAAGGAAGACATTCCTTTGCTGGATCTGAAAGTGTTTCCAAAAGAGATCAAGATCTTGACGAATATTTACAAAAAAGTTTTGTTAAACCTGATCTGAAGCTAAAGGGTGTTTCAAGTGATAACTCCCAAATTAGCACTCCTTTTTATTCAACTAAAGATGACAAACCTGCAGAAGAAGAAGAAGATACAAAATCTGTGTCTCCTGCTGCTTCTGATTTTGCTACTGTTGAACCTCCTATTTTTCAAAACCAATTAAGAGTTTTAACTGCTCTTCCCAAAAGTTTTGAAATGGATCTTGTTTACTTGTCTAAAGAAAGTCTTTCTCCCAAAAATAAAGAGATAAGAAAGTATTACAGAGATACTTTCCCTCAATCTGAAAAAGATCGTATTAAACGAAAATGGAGAGAAGATGATGTTGTTAAAGAAAAATATTCTATTTTATGATTTTCTTCAAAATCATTACGTTTCAAAAGATCCTATTCAACAAAATCATTTGAACGTAATCAAGAAATCAAATTTTGTTAAACAAGATGAAACTGTTGTAAGGTCTAGCCATCCTCCTCTTGAGACAGTCATGATAACTTGTCAAAAGACGGAAGTGAAAGCTTCTCCTTTCAAAATTGCTGATGCCGAGACTCCTGCTTCTGGAATTATTGAACAAAACAATTTTACAAATGAGTCTTTGCACATTATTGGTCAACAACTTGACCGTATTGAGGAAAAAATTATTGACCAAACTGTTTCTGCAAAAGCTGAGAAACCTTTGATTGATTTGCCCAGTCAAAGAGAAAAAATTGCTTTTAAAACTTCTCAGTCAAAAACTCTTGACATTGTTGAACAAATGCTTTCTGATTTAAAAGTTAAAACTGAAGGCACTACTTCTACTTCTAATGTTGCTGCCGTTATTTCAAAACATGATAAAGAAACTGTCTTTAATACAGATTCTGAATCATCCTCTTCTGTTGACACAAAGGATGTCTTTGATAATGGTCTTCCAGAAATTAAAAGATTTGTTGGAACTAATCCCATGTCTTTTACAAAAAACTGGTATACTAGACCTACTCCTCCTGATATACAGTTTGAAGAAAGAATTTTTCAATCACAATTTTCTGTTTCTGCTGATAAACTGTACGAATGGAATATTGATGGCCTTTCTGAACAGGAAATTATTAACAAAATGGGTCACATGTCTATGGTTGCCATTACTTATATGAACAATCATGACCTTGATCACCCAGATATTGTTGAACTTCTTTCTACCGGGTTTTCCGGTACTCTCAGGGGTTGGTGGGATTCGTATCTCACTGAAGACTCCAGAGAATCTATTAAACGAGCTATTAAAATGAATGATGAAGGTCTTCCTATTTTTGATGAAAAAAGGAATTCTGGCATCCCTGATGGTGTTAACACTCTTATTCACACAATTTTAAAACATTTTGTTGGAACCCTTACTAATGTTTCATCTCGAGTTTCTGATTATCTGAATAATTTGAGATGTCCTACTATATCTGATTACAGGTGGTATCATGTTGTTTTTCTTTCTAGAGTTATGCTTCGGAAAGACTGCAAGAAGCCGTATTGGAAAGAAAAGTTTATTGATGGTCTGCCTCCTTTTTTCGCTCATAAGGTAAAACAAGAATTAATGAGAAAAAATGATTCTATTGACTATGAAAATTTAACTTATGGCGATATTCTAAGCACTATTAACAAACTTGGAATTAACATGTGTAATGATGAAAAATTGCTAAAAGACAAATTAAAAAACAAAACAAAGGCTAAGTATGAAATGGGTAATTTCTACGAACAATATGGTTTACCTCCTATTGCTCCTTCGCGACAAAAGAGAGATAAACATGATAAAATTGTTCACAAAAATATCCATCATAAAAAACACATAACCAACTTTGTTAAACCAAATGATTTCTATGATAAAAAGAAAACTGTTTCTAAAAAACATGTTCACCAAAATCCTGCTAAAGGAAAATGTTTTAATTGTGGAAAACCTGGTCATTACAGTTAAGACTGTAAAACCAAACCTGGAAAATTTAAAAATAAACTCAACATGTTAAACATAAATGATCAAGATCAAGAAGATCTATTCCGAATCCTTGAATCAAACAATTCGTCTGATTCATTGGAAGATGATTTATCTTCTTCTGATTCCTGTTATCACTCTGCTGATGAATCCTCTGATTCACCTAATATTAAACTTGGTTGTAGAGATTCTTGTTGTAATGCTATTCATTCTGTTAACACTCTCACAAAACATGAAAAAAATGAGAAATTATTAATCTCTCTAATTAATCAAATTCAAAATCCTGAACTCCAAAAGGAGTATCTTGATAGGTTTAAGAAAAATCTTACCAAAAATGAAGACTCCAAAAAACTTAAATCAACAATAAGTTTTGAAGAAGTCTTGGAAAGATTTAACAGAAAAAACACCCAAAGAGTTAACTATTGAAGACTTAAAACAGAAATTAAATATTATTGAACAAAATATTGAATATTTAAAACATGAACTTGAAACTGTTAAAACTGACAATATTAACATTAACCAGGAATTGTTAATCTTAAAAATGGATAAATCTATTGACAAGCAACAGTCTGATAATGAACAAGATGAGCTTAAAACAGGAGATAGTTCCAGTCAACAAGCTCTTCTTCCTGATACAGGTATCACTGATGTTATTAACTCCATTCTAAATAAATGTATTCCTCCAAAATGGTTTACAAAAGTAAACATTGTTGTTTCTCCTACTTACAATTTTGATGTAATTGCTATGATTGACTCTGGTGCAGATATGAACTGTATTCAAGAAGATCTAATCCCTCCTGAATTCTTTGAATATTCCTCTGAGCGCCTTATTTCTGCTAATGGTTCTCAAATGAAAATTAAACATGAATTAAACAATGCTCATATCCACCACAATAATAGTTCCTTCCCTATTCCTTCTGTCCTTGTTAAAAATATGCATGACAAAGTGATTCTTGGACTACCATTCCTTAACACTTTGTATCCTTTCCTTGTTGACCATGATGGTATTACATCTGATCCTTTTGGACAGAATGTAAGATTCAATTTTGTCTCAAAAAATAAAATTGGTATTAACCACGATGTTAATTCCTGTCCCAATGCAGAGCCATCCCTCAGGATCCTTGCTGCTGCTTACCCTACTATTACCACTAATAAGTGGATTAAAGCTATTCATACCACTAGCAAGTGGAATATTATGTCTTCCTCAGCATCGAGGAAAAGCAAGGGGAAAGCACCTGCACGTGACTATCCTCAAGACAAAAGAATTCCAGCGGAACCTTCTTTTGTAATGCATGAAGGTGCATCTTCTAGGAGAAATCCTAGTCGATCAACATCCCTTCAGGAAATTGTCCCGGCAGAGGTGACATTTCCAGTGGTAATATGCATATTACTTTACAGGAAGTTACTTCTAAAGTACTGCAATTTCACAATGGAAATTTCAGTGATCTACCCGTTCCTGTTAAAGTACTCCTTGACAATCTCCAAGCGGCCTATAATATTAACCATCGTAAACTTTTTCGAAAAATTCTCTAGGCCCTTGAAATCCATCTTGTTAATCTTACTGCCCAATTAGAGGTCTATGAAGGCCTAATTATTGACCTTGACTCCCAAATACAGAAAAACCCTGTTAACCAACCCCTTCCACTACATGAGGCTTTTGCAAGCCATTCTATTCACCATGATTTCTACACTAGTCAACTCTCTGGCAAAGAGGAAACCCATTCAATGGGTAAAATGACTCTTATGGGTACTGATTATGCCAAATTAAGTCTCACGACTCAATTTAGTATAAGATGTGCTGTTGCCAACTTGCCTTCTGATATACAGAAATGTATCTTTGAAAGCAAGGCTATGTTTAGATCTTTTGATCTATGGTATGATTACTTCAAAAAATTGGTAACTGCGATTATTCCTGATCCAGATGAATTGGATGAGGATGACAATGTTTTTATTCAACTCGACTGGGAAGAATATTTTGGGAAAAGTTCCCGTGTTTACGAAAGAAAGATTCACCCTTTTCCTGGTCTCTTGATCAATTATGGGGATGATGAGCTGGATGAGGAAGACATGGATCCAGACTGGTTATCTCAAATGTTTGAGTTTGGTTTTATTAGAATGATCCGAGTCTCAAATCGTGATCAACTCAACCAACTCCCGCAAATTATTCAACAAGCTGTTGCTCGCACCAAGAGCCCTTCTGTGACTATTCGATGTTGGAGCACTCTTCCAAAATGGGATACTGACAATTGGATGAATGTGCAACCCTCTAAACATCTCATTCTTGTTAACGGATACACTCACCAAGGACCATGGTACAAAGGAGATTCCTACCTGTCCTACAAAAATCCCTATGCTCTTGCGGAATGCTAGGGAAATTATTTCAATAATCAAATCATTGAGGTTATCCAAAACCTTTGGAAAGATTACCATTTTGAAGGACACACAGATCGAATTACTGTTTTTGGTCTCAAACCTTATGGTATTGCTACTCAGCATCTCTCCATTGCTGATTATATTAATCCAAAGAACTTCACCAATCCTTTGAAGGAACCTGTTTACGAACACCTGCTATATTGTGGTCTCTGCAATCAGTATACCACCTACCATGAACATGACTGCAACAATGAACCCACATGGGATCCTCGTGATAATTATTCAGATTATTGTGATACTGATTGATTATTTACCCCGGGAAAATCACCGCCTATTGCTCTTGCTGTTCCCCATGAGAATCTGTTGATTACTTTGTTGACTACTTTTGGTTACTTTCGGCACAAAGCGCCAAAACCTTATCTGCTAGCTCTCAATCAAGCCCCTGTTGCCCCTCACGGGTCCTGATATGAATAGTAAAAAAGACACTGTTCATTTTACTATTCACTGTTGAACTTTTGCTTTATTTACCTATATAAGGGGGGATGTCCCTTATTTTGAAACCAAGCTTTTAGTTTCCACTTCAGAATATCTTTGAGTGAGTTTAGAGATATTAGAGAGCTTCTCTCCTGCTCCTAAACCTTCCCTCAAGATCTATTCTGTATTAACAATCAGGTAGCCACCACTACCACTATTTATCCACTGTTTATCCTGTAATCCTGTTTATTTGTTAATTACTTTCAATATTAATCAAGTACTTTCATATTCACTCATTTTGCTAATGTTATACTGCTTGGCTGGTTCTACCGCCTTATTACTGTTTTAAATTATTTTGATTATTACTGTACTACCGCCATCTTGGACGGTTCTACTTGTTTTCCTTATATTAATTCTGCCTATACTATCTCTGTGCTTCCGGTGCTTCCGCCCCTTTGCGCTTGTGTCCCCTCCCTTGTTGGTATCAGAGCCATTCCTTCTTTGGCCGCTGGTAGTTGTGTTGTGTCTTTGCTCCCTTGTTTATGTTCTTCCGAACCTTTGGTGCTTCGTTATTGTGTTCTATCTTGTGATCGTTGGCGCCACCTTAGACGTAAAGTGAATTCCGAGAACCGAGTTTCTGTAAGGCCCGTGTAAACCGACGGACAGGCGTTGAGGGCAAGAGAGAGGGTAGACGGTTGTTTAGGGTATGTGTTACGAAATGCAACGATTATGAGAGAAAACATGATAATTGAGTGTTAAAATTAAGAAGGCATGGATAAGATGTGGAGATCCAACTCTTCTGTTAGTTCCTTAACTGGGTGTCCTCCTGATATTGTCAATGAAGAAGATCAAGTTGTTGAAGAGAAAGAAATTCCGGATTTCCGAAGATGGAATATCCCCAAGGTTAATATTAAAAATATTTACAATACTTCTTGGCATGAGAATACTGGATTTTCTCAGTACCGAGTAAGAACTGTTGAACAAACATTTTCTATTTCCAGACACCATGAAAAATGTTGTTTGTTTTCAAAAAAGAATATTAACGAATTTCTTGCTACTAAATTAAAATATTTATACATTGGCCTTGTTCAAGTTGCTGTTAAACCTCTCACAAGAAAAGGTATTAATGCTTCTGCTTTGATGTGTTTAAGAGATGCTAGATTTAGAAAGTTTAAAGATAGCATTCTTGGTATGATTACTGCATCTTTGTATGATGGTCCTATTTACTTTGATGTTTACCCTGATAAAACACTTCTACTTGTTTAAACATTACCCCAAAATAATTACCCCATACAAACAAACGAACAAAAAAATTTAAAAAAAAAAATTACCCCAAAATAAAACACTTCTCCTTCCAAAAAAAACTCTTCTCTCCTAAAAAATAAATAAATAAATAAATAAATAAAGAAACTCCTCTCTCCTCTTCTCATATATCTCAAACGCACGCTTAACTCAACTGATCCTGTGCCCTCTCCTTACCCTAGAGCTGCCTCTGTTGATTGCAAGATTTTCACTCTCTCTTCTATTAAACCCAAGGTGAGTTTTTTTATTCTCTGATTTTTTTTTTTTTTCATTCTTTTTAGTAGATTTGTGTCAGAATTGCTCTGTGAATTTTTTTTTTTTTTTTTTCTTTTCCCGTTTTCTACTGATATCACACTCAAAAAACTGTATTTACGCTACAATTACTTCATTCTTTGAGGCACCCTTGCTTTTCCTCTCTCTTTTCTTTTAAAGAAGTTTTCTGTTTTTGTTTCCAATACGGTGTTTTGGGTTTTGTTTTTGATTTTGCTATTCCTCTCACTCTGCTTTGCTTTGTTGTTGTTGTTGTTTTTTTTTTTTTTTTTTTACTTTTGTTTGATTTGCTTTGGCTTTGTTTTGTACATGAAGGGATTTTTCATTATTTCTTTCATGGTATGTTGTTTTTAAGAATTCTAT
The DNA here is from genome assembly GCA_033629205.1 of Lithocarpus polystachyus. Taxonomy (NCBI): domain Eukaryota; kingdom Viridiplantae; phylum Streptophyta; class Magnoliopsida; order Fagales; family Fagaceae; genus Lithocarpus; species Lithocarpus polystachyus. Next base: position 23,827,703 of record CM066166.1, on the reverse strand, counting down.
TTTTTTTATTGTTTGATTGAAGGAACATGAGAGAGTTTGAATGTTAACATTGATTATAATTTTTCTGTACTAATTCTGATGTTGGGTTTTTCCCATTTATGATTATTATTCATTGGTTAGAAAAGTAAGTGAACATGATGGGAAACTCATTTGGCATATATCACTCAATCAGTTATATCAGTTTTGCAAATGGGGGATCTTGGTCCGTATGATGTAGTACACAGTGGCCCAAAAAGCAGTTTTTAAATGGAGGATCTCAATTTGTTTCCTATTAGGTTCTTTGCACCCAACTAAAAAGCTATGAATGTTTTTTTGTAGGAAAAATACAGCTTCGAGGTTTATGTTTTGACTGTTTTAAGTTCAGACTTAGAATAGTTTGGATTTCTTAGCTTTCTTTTAGTTTGGATTTTTAAGTATGGATTGAAGTTGCAAATTCTTTTTAGTTTGATTGCCTTATGGTAATTACCTCATGCTAAAACACTTCTCTCTAATAAAGAATAAGATATTAGGGGTGAGATGGGGTAGATTTTTTTGTAGGCCATGTGACCCAAGTTTTTGGAGATTGTAGAAGAATAAGAGTGTTTAAATTGATTGGGAGACTGCATGCAATTAAGAGCGTGATTTATATCAGTAGGTTACCTATTTGGATAATCTTAATTTTTGGCGATTTTTTTTTTTTTTTAATTCTTGCTAAATCATGTTGACAATGGCACTGATTTTGGATTTTTACTCATTTAATCGGATGTCTAATATCATCCTATCTTAGCAGCTCGATTCATGACTCTTAGGGTGTTAAAAATAGAAAAATGAGTTATTTAATTCTGTTTATGCTTCCCAGACATGATCAAAACTTTTTAGAATTATGGTGAATGAGTTGTATTTAAAGACTCGGAGAGAGACCTCAATGGTGGTGTGTTGGTGATGAAGATGCCTATGTGAGTCAGTAAGGAGTTCAATAGGCCCATTTGGTTGGTGAGAAAATTTGGAGACTATTTTGTTTTATGGCCATGACAGTGAAATCTAATATTGTAAGATCAAATATAACAACAGTGGATGGTATTTGTTACTTTTTGAGGAAGATAAAAAGAAGTTATTTATTTTTTAAGGCATGCGAGCTGCACTTATGGAGTTTTTAAAGCACCATGGAAAAGAAAGAACACTGCTAGGGGTCTGAAAATAAATTTATGCTGCTCTGAGGGACCATGATTTGCCCTGTCTTGAGGTAAAAAATGAGACCATCATATCTCTCTGATGAATGTGCAACTATAAATTGTATACAATAATGAACTTTTCCCGTGCATTGCACGGATTAGCAAGTAGTAGATTCTATAAAACCAAATCCTCTGATCAATATTTGACTTTTTATTGACTTCTTTGGAGCCTGCTACATAGGACTTGCAGCTCTCACATTTTTCCACATCAGCCATTTAAAAAAAAAAATTTTCTTCTGCCCAATACTTCCTACTCCTCCTCCTTCCCAAAAAACTCAGATCCGAACCATTCTCATTTCTTCATCTCTCAAACATTTGTACCCAAAAAACTGACCATCTCTGTATCTGACCATCTCCTCCAAACTCTCTCTGCCTTTCCATCGTTTCCCCCATGGAAAAGACAATCATCGACGCTGCTACACCATCACAGCTCTCCACGGATGGATTTGCTCAAAGTCCTTATACGAATTGCTTTCTCTCTAACCTTACGCATTGCAACTGAAGTCAACCTTCTCTGTAGAGCAAAATCCAAACCTGAGGTAAGAATTCTGATTTGCTCTTCAATTGAAAAACCTACCTGCCCAATTGTTACCTTCTATATATTGTTCTCTCTCTCTCCACTTCAATTGTTTGTGTAATTTTGTTTGTGGTTGTGGGTGATCTGCTCTTGGTGTTTTGGGTTGCTATGGATCAAAGGTTGGCCTTTGGTTCCCCGGCGTTAAAAAAGGGTTTTCAGCAAATTTTTTAATTGTGTTTATTTTAGGGGCTTTGGTTTTTTCTGCTTTTTAGTATTGCTTTGAGAAAAATAATGTCAGAAGCCCAGTATCCTTAAGCCTCCATAAGCGACTAAGCTTAAAAATAATCAAAGCTGAAGGAAGTTTCGGTATTTAATAGTCATGATTTAGTTTTTTTTTTTTTTTTTTTTCCTTTTTCTTTTTAATTGATCGTATATTTCAGATGGGTTTTTTTTTTTTTTTTTGTCATTGATATGGGCCTTTTACTCTTTTAGCTTATCAATTACCTGCACCCATGAGAATGCCCCTTGATGTCCTCCAATTTAGAATCTAAATGAATTTTCTCTTTGTTTTGGCTTTAATATGGTTGGGAGATTTGAAATCATACATCATAAATTCTGTATATTACCGTTATTTCCTTATTTGTTGTTGTCACTTTTATGTTGTCATATATATATATATATATATATATTTTGAGTTTTCTTTTTGGGACAAAGCTAATATTCTATTTTTGTTTTTTTACATTTAGCAAAATATGGATAATGGTAGACAGCCCTAGATGGAAGAGGCAGATTTGACTAATCGAGAAATCCTAAAATATTATTTTTTGTTGTGCAATGAAATAGACCTTGACAACAAAAAAATGGGTATAAATGAGTTTAAATATCTTAAGAAGGGATTGGATAAGAAATTTAACTTGGATTTTAGGTTAGTAGATGCTGTGAACAAATATAGAGATATTCATTACAAGTGGCAAATTTGGGAAAAATTTATTAAGAATAAGGAATTCATCTTAGCCCTCAACTGTACAGCGGACGTATCATGGCTACAAAGTAAGTCCAAGGTTAGTATCAATTCCAGTAGAGAGAGTGTTGCTTTTGTTCTACACTAAATTTGGAACCATGTATATATTTTCTAACTGTGGTTTTCTATTAATTCATTTAGGAATGCCTTGATACACTCTTTGTAGACAAAGAAAATCAGCCAAGTATAGGCTTCTTGAAAATTTTATTTGGAAGCTCAACAATTGGTAGCAAAGGAAGTAATTCTTTGAAGCTAACAGTACAATAGGGTTTTGGGGACTCTTCAAGGGACTTGAAATTCCATGAGCCAAAAATCAACCCCACCAATGGCATCAGTTTAGATGACGTCCATAATATTCCTTCATTTACCGTATCTAAAAGTTGCAAATGTGTAGGATTAGGCACCCGTCCAAAGAGAATAAAAATGAACAGTAGTCGAAGGACATGGACTGCTTTAGAGGTTGAGGTGTTTCAGGTGAATAGAGCAATGAGGTTGTTCTCTAAAATTAGTAGATTGGTGTCAAATGAACCTTTATATTTGTTCACGACGAGATTATTGATGAATCCACGTGAAAGATCAAGATTTTATTTAATCAGTTCCTCATTGCGTTTGAGATATCTACAAGAAAAGTTTAAAAAAGTATAGTCCAAACAGAGTTTATAATAGTGACAAGAAGAGCTCCAAAAGTGAAACAGGAGCCATTGATTTTGTTTGAAGATTATCTTTGAACAGTGTATTTATTTCATGGCTATGATTATGGTAAGGTTGTCATCAATGAGCATTGATTTTGTTTGAAAATTGTCTTTGAACAACGTATGTATTTCATGGCTATGATTATGGAAAGGTTGTTAGCCATGAGCATGATTCTTGCAATTTGTAAATGTCATGTGCTAGCTTGCTTGTTTGGTAATCGTCTCTACTCTCTAGATATGGAGGTATACCATGCATTCGGTACATGTATCCTTCCTCTCATGTGGAGGTGGAGCAGGTGTTGGTTTCCACCTCCATGTAAGAGGGCTGATACATACACTAGAGACAAGGTGTAATTTCTCCTAGAGATGGGACAGTTGATTTCTTGGTACTTGACAGCTTGTGGCCCCAAAATTTTATAATATTTTCAAATTATGACTCGCAGGGATGTCCAGATGTTTCAGTCCCTGACATCTTATAAGAGAAAAATCGGAGATAAAAAGGTGTATAGTACAGAAGATATCTTGGAGAGTCTCTTCGCTAACATAAATATCCTTGCAACCACTAGTTAAATTTGTAACAAGTATTGTTCCAGGAAAAGTATACCATGTATTCCCTTTTGTTTTAATCATAAGGTCAATCTCTTTGGCATTATGTTACAAAGCCAACTGTATCCATTTATCAAATACTGAAGCCCACTTCAAGTCAACAAGGGTCATGTGAAGTTTAAATTTCTGTATCTGCAACTTATGCTTATGAAATCTGCTTGAAGAATTGTCCACAATTTTGATGAATTCTTCAATTCTATGTGTATTTCGGAAGAGAAAATGATCAAAATCAAGGTAACAGGTTTGATCAAAATCCAAGATGGGGAATGAAAACTAATATACAATTCCATTTCTTAGACAAGAGTCTAGTTTTAGCTGCATCTTTTCGGGGTAGGAAGGACAGCAGGTGATGCATGATCACTTCTAGCAAATCAGATATCCAATCCATGGCATGAATATTTTCATCCATCATGTGTCTTTCTATGCTTGTCTTCTGTGTCATTGTCGAAAATAAAATGTGATAAAAAAGAAATCCAGGGGTACAACTACAAATCGAAGCAAAAAGTTGATATATTCTCTAAAATGGAGGCTGGTAAAAGAAACACATCTTCATTCTAATCATAAAAAATTGGCAAAAATGCAAATTGCACCTTTTAAGTTTAGCTGAAATTTATTTTAGTTCCCTTACTTTACTTTTGTTCAATTGAGTTCTCTAAATTTCAAACTTATTCAATTCATATCTTTTGTCCAATTCCTTAACAATTAACTAATGAAAAAAAAAATTTTGAAAAACAAATTCTCACATAAAAAATCTATAAATATTTTTATTAGTTTCAAAAAAACATTTTTTTTAAGGAAATTTTTAAGGAAATTGGATGAAATGTATGGATCAAATAAATTTGAAACTTAAAGAATTCAATTGTAAAGTTGGAGCGTGCAATTTACATTTTACCCTAAAAAGAATCTATAAATTAAACTTAAAACTACCTTCATCACAAAAACCTCATCAACAATTAACCTAGTTTACCTCAAAAAGACAAAATTTTAAAATCTTTGCCACTGAACCTTGAAGAAGACAAAAAATAAATTTTGGGGTTTTTACACACATGCTTATGAAACATTATTGTTGATCTCCAACTCCAACAAGGTTTTCTTCAAAATAAGTCGAAACTATAACCAACCAGCAACAAACGGAGTTTCTACAAACATGTTGCAAATTAAACGACCAACAATAATACTTTAAAAAAAAAATTACCTCTAGTCAGGAGAGAAAACCAGTACTTAAGACTTGAGAGTACGAAAAGCCTGTTGGCGTTGGATAGTCGGGACTTGGGAGTATATATAGAAGAACAAACGAACCAAAAAATAATATGGTATAAAAATTCTATTATTCTTTTTTTTTTTTAATGGAAATAATTCTATTATTCTAATAGTATATAGAGTAAGTAGTATAAAGCTTCTTCCCCTCTTCTTTTTCTTTTTTGAAAGGGTAAAACATTATATTTTGGAAAGCTGGTACTGTTCCAATTGAATTCAAAAATTCGATTACGTTAACTGATAAAAAAAAAATGTTTTCTTTTTCAAGAATAATGCAATTTAATACAATCAAGTGTTTGAATTCTGTGAGTTCTAGTTAGTTCAACTGGTAAAATCTCAGATAGTTGAATCAAAGATCTCAGGTTTACTCCCGTCTACACAAAAAATCTATTGTTGTCTTGGTCTGATGATAATTAGCTATCATTAAGAGCGTATGCCATAAGTTGAAACTCTCTAATATAATGATAAAAAATTATCATTAGGAGCGTACACCATAAGTTTAAACTCTTTTAAAAAAAAGTTTGAATCCTATTGTGTATCAAAAAAGATAAGGGTAAATTACAAAATTGGTCATTTTCCTTTACATCATATTTCAATTTGATCTCTAACCTTTCAATTGTGTCAATTTAGTCTCTAACTTTTCAGTGCAATCTCAATTTGGTCCTTTTCATTATTCCTTGGATGGAAAAGTCTAACGTGTCAAATGGAATAATATAAAATTGACTTACCTGTCACATCAATTGCCAACCGTCCACGTCATATTAAAAGAAAAAACCAAATTTCATTTCTCTCTCATCAGTTCTCACCATCCTCACCACTTCATGATCCTTGATCTGTGAAATTAAAGCCATATCTTTCACTTTGATTTCACGGACTAATAAATTTTAATATCTTGAATCTTGGTGGCTATTTCATGATGTGGTTTTACTTTTTTCAATAAGCTACCTATATTGTGGAGAAAAGTAGCAAATACTTTCTTGTGACAATGTTGTGCAACATGAAGAATGTTGTACATCATATTTCAATTTGATCTCTAACTTTTCAATTATATTAATTTGATCTCTAACTTTTCAGTGCAATCTCAATTTGGTCCTTGTCATTATCCCTTAAATGGAAAAGTTTAACGTGTCAAATGAAATAATATAAAATTGATTTACAAACCACGTCAACTGCCAACCGTACATCCACGACATATAAAGAGAAAAAACCAAATTTCAGTTCTCTCTCATCAGTTCTCACCATCCTCACCGCTTCATGATCCTTGCTCTGTGAGATTAAAGCCATATCTTTCACTTCGATTTCACGGACTAATAAATTTTAATATCTTGAATCTTGGTGGCTATTTCATGATGTGGTTTTACTTTTTTCAATAAGCTACCTATTTTGTGGAGAATAGTAGCAGATCCTTTCTCGTGACAATGTTGTGCAACATGAAGAATGTATTCGTCTATAACATGTTCAATATGATGGTTTATTAGAAAACAGACAAGCAATATCAGAATACTTATTAAAGGTTATGGGGTTTTAGCGGTTGAGAGTTATTGTAGATATGATGACAGTCTTGATGCTCTCCAATTCATCTCTAATACCCACATTTTACTGGGGACACCTTCTGCCGTTGGAAGAGAGACTTAAGGATTAGAGGTTAATGCCATGAGAATGAGAGGGAAGGTAAGGGTGACTGAGGTACTGAAGAGAGAGAGTTAGGGATTTTTAGTTTTTTTCACAACTTAATGTGAATTGAATTTTTTTTTTTTTTTTTTAAATGACTGGCTATACAGGTGTTAGTTGACATGTTAAAAAAATTGTGCGCGCCAAAATAGAGGGATCGATGCGCCAACCTTCACTTGAGCTCACAACCTATTTGTGATAAGGGTTTTGGATTTCCCACTTCGGGTGGTCCTTCATACAGAGACCCAATAACACTGTCTTTCCCCTCCATTTTTCCCTTTTCTCTCATGCGCTCTCCTTTGTGTATTCTCAGTTCCTTTGCTCACCCAAAAAAAAAAAAAAAAAAGATCCCCCACTTCTCCCCTAGCTTCACATATTTACACTCCCAAAATTAGTGGGAGGCTATGATTACTTTTGTGGTTTGTGGAAGGAGAGATCCAATGCTATCATAGCTAAGTGGGCGTTTAGGTGGGAGTGAAGCATGGTGGGAGTGGCCTAAGAATCAGTTCCCATCTCAGTGGAGTTGCTCGGCTCAAAGAGACCTAAGGCTCTGCCGGCAACTGGTAAGTCATTGCATTATTCGGGAAGTGGTTCATCGGGCATGATCCAAATGACGCGGTGTGACATGTGTCGAATACCACCTGTCTTACGGGTCTTAGGGTAACCCAAGGTCCAGGCCCAAGACTGCATAAGCCACTTTGTTGGGATGGGGCTTAAGGTATCAATGGACCTGGACACCCCGGTACCGTACAAAAATAATTAATTATTTGCGCTTAGACTTTTCCATTTAAGGATAACAGTAGAGACTAAATTAATACAATTAAAAGGTTAGAGATTAAATGGAAATATATTGTAAAGGAAAGAGACCAACTCTGTAATTTACCCAAAAGATAAAAAGTGTTTGAATCCTATTGGGAATTCAAATGCACTGCATACCTAAATTTTACTGAACTAATAACATTTTTTTTTATATTAGATTAGTAGAACTTATTGTTAGTATGGCGTTGTGAGTCTCCCTAATGGTAAAATTTAGCTTAAACCAGTTTATAACTATCTTCCTTTAGTCTACTATGTGCAATTGTAAAGATCATTTAGGTGAAGTCTTAGACTCTTAGTCACATGATTTCTTTAAGGGTAAAATATTTTTTTGGTTTCTAAATTTTATCAAAAATTTGTTGTCCCTAAACTCTAAAGAGGTTTTTTTTTTTTTTTTTTCTTTTTTTAAACTATTAAAAAATTCATCTTTTGTCCTTAAAATATTGAAAATATTTAACTTTTTGTTCTAAAACTTAAAAAAAAAAAAAAAAAAATTCATCCATATTTTTGTTTCTAAATTATTGAAAACAAAACTCTTTACAAAGTTTGAGGTTGAAAAAAGAACTTTTTAAAGTTTAGAGATGAAAAACATACCTTTGGTAAAATTTAGGGGCCAAAATAATATTTTACCAATTTTTTTTATGAATTATGTGACTTGTTTTTTGCTTTTTGTGTGCAAATCATGCGACTTGTTTAAAATACACGTGATAGTCTACAAAATTGTCACATAGTAAGTTCAAAGAGATTCCTCCAAATTAGTTTGGAAGAAAACTTTGTCCTTGTAAGTAATTATTTGGTGTCCTCGATATTTTATATTTCATAGGAGATCTTGGTCCTTTGTTAATAGTTCTTGCATTAACCGTTCTGAAAATAGGTATAGCTAAAGTCATCGACAGACTCGTGTTGACATTGCTTGGCTTTTGTCAATTTTGTTACGCCTACACTCCTACGGGTACCGTAGAAGTGTTTGCGAAACCAAGCCACAAGACAATCTATCCCAATCAGGGATAACATGCTTGCTAAATCATACAAAGTCAACTCCTTCAAGCGATTGCACAAATTGTCAAAGACATAATGCTCCATTCTTAAAGGTCTTCTCGCAATGGGTAAGAAGATAGTGTGCCAAGTCTTGCTCTGGGTTGCGTGAAATCCTGACATGAATACAAATAATTTTGGGTATTTCAAAGGAGCCCAAAGGTGCCCTCTATGAAATGCTCATGTCTTTGTCCCAAGGGCTATAGAACTCTCTCTAGAAAGCATTAAGTTGTCGAATTGACGACTCTATAAGCTAGTATTTAGATTAGACATGCCATTGTGGTATCATAGAAGAGTAATGCTACAGGTAAACCATATTTCACTGTAAGTTTCACAATTGTTCAATTAACTTGTTATTATTGATTCTCATATAAATCCACTACTGATATTACTTTGTTATCCACTATTAACAACTGCCCACTTTATACTATTGTAAATTTTGTAATACAATTTCTCAAAACTTGGTGTTGGAAATGAGTCACACATAATTAAATATCACAATAATAAATTTCATAAAATTTGTTAGAATCCCCCTCTTCAGAGTAAGGTTGTGAAATCAAGAGCTCTTCACAACAATATTAATGGTTAGATGATAAAAGAAACTGTACTTGGGAGTTACTAAATGGAGAAGAAAGAGAGTGATGTTAAGAAAATCCTACTTTTGAATGGAATTCACTATTAAAGAAATAGTAAAACTACACCAAAATATATATATATATATATATATATATATTTCTATGAACTTGTATGTGACAAATATGATTGATGGGACGTGAATAACCTAATAAATGATTATTTTTTAATTACTTTTGTGTGATTAGTATCAGTTTGTAATCTTTACATAGTAAAATTTGTATCATCCTTCACTCATCATAAATTGGAGGATAATACTCGTACCTATTGTGCTTTAAGGCACAGGAGTTGACACAAACGCGATACATATCACATGCAGGACAATTAAAAGAAAATTAAAAAATAAGACAAATTAAAAGATAAACCATATGTATCATACTGGACAATTAAAAGAAGAATCAACACTAAGCAAAACTTAGGCATCAACACCTAAATTGCTAGGAATCAGCACCCAACTATTGGAAATCTCCAATATGAATTTCATTAATCAATCAATTTCTCCTCTATAGTACAAATAAACTAGGGGCCCATATAGAGCTAGAGCTTCTAGGAAATAAAGAGATAAATAAAAGATAACAACGGATGAAAATTAATCCTAATTGAACTCAAATACCAATTCCTATTTGAATAAAAGTCTACAATTATCCATTTTCTTATAAGACAAATACAAATCTATAAATCTATAAATAATTTTGGTTTTGCTCCCGCATGATCTTACTCGTAAAATGATCATATCATCCCTATAGCCCCCTTTTTTGTAAACCATACATTTCTAAGTTTTAAAGTGTTTATCAATTATTATAAAATATAAATTGAAGTATTAAATGGGACAATTTTTAATGTTAAATGTCAAGATTGCACATGACAATTGTGGTTGGGGGAACATGCTTCAATTTCTATCGTTGGAACACTTGTACAAGGTGATAGCCAAACATTATCGTTCATTTTTAATTAGGAAGTTGAGGCTACCGAAGAATTTGAAAAATCGCCACCACATAGTAACATGGATCCAACCAGGATTCTTTCACATCTCTCCAAATCAAAGCTGGTCACTTTTAGGGCTTGATTTCTTCTTTTTCTCTTGGAGAACTTTTACTCCTTATATTTGCCATCGTATTATTTCGAACAACGACTAAATTAAAACATTGACGATTTAGCGATACTGATACCAACAAATAGCCTCAGGTATCACATTAGCATTACAAGAACATGTTTAAAAAAGCCTGTCCCATCAACAATTACTGTTTGCAAAGAATTTATTTAGACATTAAACCTTAAAAGAACTATATTAAAACAATTGATAGTTCAAGCACAAACTTGAAATCTAACACAAAATTCTGAAAATAAAATCATATTTCACCAAAATTTTACTACTTATATTACTTCTACAAGAGTACTTGCTATGAAAAAATCTCTAAGACTTGACAAAATTCACACCGATACAACTGTCGTTGCAAGTCATGTGCCTAAGGATAAATTAGGATATCTGGCAAAAAGCTTTACTAACTAAATTTACACCTGACACAATTGACGCTGCACATTGTTGCAGCGTACTTTAAATCCCAAAATTTGTGATACAAACTACAAAGTTGAAGCACATCTATTCCAGATCCATGAAAGCTACAATCTCTCTACATCAGATTTCCAACTTCTGCATAACATCAAAACTTCCAGTACCTACCTTCACCGGCAACCCAAGAATAACCCTAGCAGATGGAGACTCCAACTCGTCTGTCTCCCCATGACTTGCAGCTTCAACAATAAATTTAGAAGCTGTCTCAAAAGACATTTTACAAAAAGGAGATATCGAGTTAGCTATTCCCCCAAGTCTGTTCATTGGACGATACCCTCCCGAATGAGTCATATAGTCAGCAATAAGTGTTAGGTGCCGCATATTGACAGATATCCCATAAGAACCGAAAACATGTTGTATTTCCCTGATGATAGTAGCTCTGGCGGCTTCCACACCATATGTGTTTAGCATAGCATCAATGCTGTTGGAATATACACACCTGACATCAAGAACATCCTGAAACTGCCAAAATGTACCGAAATCCACACCGGTGGCTTGCAGTGCTGGAACTTTTTCCTTTTCTGCAAGCGAGATATCCTTCCTGGCTTTGGGATTTTTACCATAGAATATCACTTGCTTTTCTTGGCATGTAACAACTGTACACCCGGTAATTTTGCCAAAGCTCTGGATGTAAACCTTCTTGGCTGTTTTTTGAGCAATCTACAAAAACATTTTTTTTTCAATTAAAAATTAAATTTCATATTGAGAAATAATTATAACAATGTCAATACTAATGAAACACCAAAAACTCCAAATCACAAAATCTCACATGAACAAGAACAATTAAATTGACCTTTCGACAAAAAATCAAATAACAATGGTTTGTTATTAAGGAGCCAATGGTAACCCTCTATTAAGTGATTATTTCTAGGCCAACAAATATTTGACACTTATCAGAGAGAAGACAGCATTCAAGCTCTTAGAAGACTGAAATTCATTTCTTAACAATACATCCAATAGAGTGAATAGACTCATATTAAATACAAGCTGGCATGTTCCGACTTCTGATTATGTTCATCAGCACAAGTGAACAAATTCAAGAAAAAATAATTAATATATATTTTAGGGTAAATTATCCTTTATATTTCATGAATGCTACTCACCTCCAAACATTTTACGAAATGACACTCCTCTCACACACTGACTTCCCTAACAAAATATTTCATTTTTAAAAAAGATATTCATTTTACGAGAGGAGTGCAGATATAGATATTCAAGTGCCCTATCAACATAAGAAATCATTGAACAATATGATGTCTTTCCTCATTGTTTCCAGCTACACTCTTGAATATAAGAAATCATGACTCAGAAAAATGCAGACTACTGAACAATATGTAAGCCAAATGGAAAAATGCAACAAATGTACATAAAAACAATATTCTCAACTTCGCAACAAAATTGAAAGAATAGAGAAAGCAACCATTCTAATAGCCCATAAGTCCACCAAATATTATTTCTTCCAAAGAAGAGCAACAGTATACAGACACTACAACTAATTTCAAGTTCCAACATTACCCCAGCATAAAAATGATAAGTGGACTTGTGCAATAGAGGTGATCTAGGAAAGTGATAAGATTATTGTCATTATCATTCAAAAAGGGGCAACAAACTCAGGACAGACTAAATGGAAAACGAGGTTAACGGAGTAATCAAAGAGGGTGATGTGAACTGAAAAAACAACGAAAAACTTCCCCCCCCCCCCCCCCCCCAACAAACAACCAAAAAAAAAAAAAGATATGGAAAAACATATAATATATTTGCAAAAGAATTTAATAAGGTTGGTACTATTATAAAATGGAAAAGAAAGAGAAGGTGAAAAAACCTGAGCCAGTAAAATATGAGGTTCATTAGTAAATCGAAAATGGATCTCAAAGTGCATTCCCTTAGCTTTCACAAAATATGCTCTATCATACTCCTTTTTCACTAGTTTTCCCCTGGATCTCTTCTTTCTTTTGGCTTTTGATTCATTCTTTTTGTCCTTTGATTTATGCTTAGAGGATTTTCCTGATTGTTCATATGATATATCTTTGGCATCAAGTGGCTCAATCGCATCATCCTTAGTAACTTCAATTTCATTCTCAACCTGATCAATTTCACTTTCAGAGCCAGCTGATAGCACCCCTTCATTTGGTTCCTCTTCAGAAGCATCATCATAATCCATCTCATCTATTAATTGCTGTTTTCTCTTTTGTACATCCAAACCCAGATCATCAGACACTGCACCATCATCAGCATCTTCATCAGCATCAGCATCTTCCTCACGCTGTGATCTGTTGCCAGATACATCATCATCATCTGTCCCATTTGACGTATTTGATTTTGAATCTGGCATGAAATTTTTGATGCCGCTAATTTTAGAAAGCAAGAGCAGATGATTTTGTATGGCATCCTCCAATTCCCTCACAAAAACAACCTCTAGAGTTTCCTCCCAGTCTTCTACTGAAATATCAGTGTTTTTTGGATAGTTTTCAGGTATGTAAAGCATCATCTCAAGCTTGTAAATACTGCAAATCTGGTGATCATGAACAGCAAATGGCACAACTGATACTTTCATACTCTTTATTATGTCTGCTACAGTTATCTTCTTCAACTTATCAGCAAGACAAGAGGCATCTTCCCTGTAGATAATAAGTTAAATATCAACTTCTTTTTCTGCATAGCTAATAGCTATGTACATGTGTTCATTACTATAATGCCTGACTATCAAACAAACACATGCAATGGTAACTAGCCAGTGAAAAATAGAAAAGGAGAAAGGAAGGAAAGGATAATATGGAACTGGGAAAGAAAACATTAACATAAATGTTAACCAGTTCAAGACTATTGATTGTGTTTGTCACTTGCCAATCTAAAAATAAATAGAGAAATCTACATTATAGTATTTGACTATCAAACTCTAAACCTTGGATGCACGGACATGGATATGGACTTGGGTACAAGTACGGGTACAATATGGCGACACGAGCAATTTTTGAAAAATTATAACATGATACGGCAAATTGGACACCGTTATGATATGGGTACCATATCCCAAATGAAGTGTCTATGCATCCTAGCTCTAAACAAAAGGATTTTTTGCAACCCTATGACACAATACTATTCTCCAATAATCAAGCATTGTACCATAAAACAGAGAGTTTTCCTTTTTCATTTATTTGGTGAAAAGGTGGGGATAGGGCAGAAGCAACTTTCAAAATAATTGATTCCCATGTTACGAGAATACACATGAGCCCTAACCTTCTACCTAGTTTTAACCATTACTCCAATCCTATAACCACTACAATCTCTGTGTAGGTTCCTATCTTGGAGAAACATTGTGTAAAACAAAAAAGGAAGTAATATTCTGCAGAACATTTGGTCACCATTCATCAGAACCAATGCAGAAGTAACTTGAAACTTCAAAGAAAGTAGAAAAGAATGTAACCAACAAAATGGATTTATATGCAACTTACTTTGACCTCCCAACTTGGAAAGGGCATGTCATCACGGGTGTCTTAATATCTCTTGCAGCAGTCATTAAAATTTCCTGCAAACGTGGAATTCCAAGTGTCACATTCATTTCACCTCTCCCAGCAAGATGGAACGTATTCAGCCTGATAAATAAAAAACATTAGACAACCTTGGACAAACTAAAAGCTCATCTGAAAAATGTAATGCATGCTCTAATAAAATATAATAAGAGGAAAAACTAAGCACTCCCTTTTATTTACGACAAAGGTCAAAAGAACTACAAAAGATGCTTCATGCCTCCAATAAAAAAGTTTTAAAATCAGAGGGTTCATATGACCTCCTAAATGTTAATACACAAGCAACCATGCCTCAAACTCAATGTCTATCTTAACCTTCAACAGCTAAAATCAATCCTTTACGAATTCAGCATGATCGTTATGATTATTTGATTACACCCAGAAAAAATGACTTTCATTCCCCCAATAAAGGTGATGAGAAAAGTGGTTATGGTTCTGGGGGAGCTAGACTACTTGGTCAACCCTACTAAAGTGGAGAATGAAAGATGTCAGCTGCTCATAATGACAATGTAAGGAAAGTCACTGCAGCTTATCTCGCAAAACAATCAAAGAATGCATGTTCAGGCACTTCTTTTTTAGTTTCAGAAATACAGGAAGCGAAATGAGGACAGTGACTGTATGAAGGATAAAGGTCAAGTGCCCTATCAACATTTTACGTTTCTAATAAGTGAAAGCATAAACTTCTATTGCCAATTTAATTTTACTTTTTCTTTTTGATCTCCTTTTTGTTCTGAAGAAATAAATAAAAAAAACAAATAGTCAGACAAAATAGATTATTTTACAGCTTAAAAAAAATCACTTAAAATCATTAGGATCATTAATATGTGGAACTAAATGGTATAACGTCTTTATCCACCAATTTCAAGAAGTTATTGAAGTTTAAAGTCATGAATACAGAAACTGCTACACTATACATAAAACCCAATCCTCACACTATTATAATTTGGAACCACCAGTTAATACCAATTTACCCATTCTCTAGTCTCCTTGACTAAAACTATATTGTGACACCAAGAAATTTCGGACATAAATGGGGTTGGGGAAATAATAATGACACTGATGGTCAATCCCATTATAATAACAACATAACTCTTTCACATTGATAATAGCGTCACTGCTCTTGTTAATCACATCAACATATCTACCTTCTCTAGATCTACCTCAGTTTGTTTGCTACTATATGTAATGGAAAGGGAAACAACAACAACAACAACAACAAAAAAACTGCTTGTATAGGACACCCCTTAACAATTACACTTACTTTTCCTACTGTTTTCTAAGAACCAAAAACAAGGTAATGTCTAGGTAAGGATCAATATTTTCTGTAAACCATTTCATGATTTGAAACTAACATCCTTCATAGACAATCCTTGCTTAAGATAGTTGTGTATCTATTACCTTTCCCTATCCCATTGATGTCCACGACTAGTTATAGCAGCTTATTAAGAGAGTATTCTTTAATAAAACACTTTATTTATCGCCTATAATTCAATCAATTTTATACTAGGAGAAAATTATAGTCAGCTGATAACTGACACAATCTAAATGATATTGCATAATAATTCTCTATTTAAAGAATCTCTTCTGTGTTTAAAAAAATTCTTAAACATGGGATCATAATTTTTAAAATGCCATCTCCTTTCTCTCTCTATCCTCCCCTTCCACACCCCACACCCCCCCCCCCCCAAAAAAAAAAAAAATACTTTAACTATATATATATTCAACCAATCCACATCAACACAGTTATCACTGATATTTACTCTCCTTCCAATGTTTACAGATATGACCAATCAGTACCTACATAAAATTATCATTTAATGGCTAATGAAGTCCTACAGATATTACATATGTACTAATCATTACTATTGGCTCCTAACACAAAAAAAGTCTCTCTATTTTTCTCAGTCAAATTTGAATTAAAGAAATGATAAATAACTATATGAAAAGGAAAATCTTCATCATCTTCTTCAAATACTCTATTACTTCAAAGTTATTTGAGATGGTGCCAACTCAAATCTGAGGAAGGAGCAGAAAATAAAAACACCAAGGAGCAGGTTTATATATATATATATATATATATATACATACATATATAACAAAAAACACCTTGAAGACTATAAAAGGGAAACTACTAAATAAATACTAAACTAAAACCCGCCATCCTTCCCAAATACTCATTGACAAACAAAAGATTGTTCTTTGGAAGGCAAAAACATGCATAGTGCAATTTAACAGTTCAACACAGGATTTCAAACAAGTGTTCTCAGAAACTATTGGACTATGAAAGAAAATACCAAAAAATAAGTGAAGAAATGAATATATGACCCCATTGGATCACTCATGGACAAACGTTGACCATCTACCTGCACAGGCAGAGTCAGCTCCTTCAGAAATTTAAGTCCTTTAGTTTGATTAGGGTAAAATTACTTAACACTTCAAGTAGAAACTGTTACTAAGCATTGATATACCTTAAGTTTCTGCTGCTATAACTCCAGGATAAAAACACTGAAATTAAAACAAGCAAAAGATTTATGGGCATCCACCAAATGTCACCAAGATCACATCACCAATAGTCTTAACGCAAGATGCACCACCAATCTAATATAAAATATACATACAAATTACAATTTACCCACCTGTAGTTTAACCAAAATTTAAGTTGCCTACCAGTAATTTGAAATTTGACACTTTACCCACCTGAAGTTTGACTGAAATTTAAGTTGCTTATCTGTAATTTGAAATCTCATGATGCAAGTGTTCCGCTAGATTCTTTTTTATCTTATTTGATCTTGTATTTTTATATTTTTTGAGTTTTGAAGGAGAGAGATATAAAAGTGGAACAAAATTACATATTTAGCCATGTAGCCATGTTTTTTAACAAAGGTGAGTTACGAAACTCTAAATAAGCTAACCTCAGATAGGTAAAGTATTAAATTTTAAACCACAAGTAGGCAACTTTTGCACATATATATATATATATATATATGCAAATGCACTAAAGCAACTATTACAAGCATAACATTTTATACACTATCATATAAAATTAAGCAGCATTTATGGAAACAAGTATAAATAATTAAATAAGAGATCCTACGTCATCTGAGTTGATGGCTCTCCTACAGACTGCGCTGCAAGCACACCAACTGGTTCTCCAGGCTGTGCAAGACTTGAGATGTATTTGTGTTCCATTAACTTCAAAAAATCCTTTTCTTTTAAAACATCAGGATTTTTCTCCTTCAAGGTAAACTTATGCACAAAGTCCTTCGCTTTTTTTTCAAGAGAAGAAGGCAATCCCTTAATATAAACATTGGACTTGTGAAGCCCTTGACGAAATTTTTTGGAAAAAATTTCTTGATTCTGAAAATAAACAAAAAAGAGATGTTAGTTGTAAGAAACTAGTTTTTTTTCAGAATAACAATTCAGAAAATCAGGAACAATTACTCACAGCTGCTAGTGCTTCAAATTTAGCAATGAAACTTGTTTGATGGACATCTACACCATCTTCTCCATAGAAAAATTGAATAACGGAACCATCAGCATCACGGACAGTATGATCATAACATATTTTTAGGCACTCAAGATTTTTTATTAGGCATCTTTGGAGGTATCCACTGCGAGATGTCTTCACTGCTGTATCAACCAACCTGTGCGACAGATAGACCATAGTAGAAAAGTTAACTTTATGATGATTAAAAATAGTCTATGCCTTCCATATAGATTAGAATAAATACTGAATACTTTATATGTATGTTTAGATTAGCTTATTTTCACCACCGCACACCCTTAATGCTTCAAGTCTCCAAGAGAGAGCTTCACACGCATATACATTTAGATGAAGCTAGAGTAGAATTTCTATCTTGTATCAAAAAAAGATTAGCTTATTTTCATCAGCTTATGTTGTTTATATTGTCTATTGTGTAAAATCCAAGTTGTACTTTGAAAATATGCTAAAAGGCCATATATTCCCTTTCAAGATGAAAGTAAGCTCAACCAAACAGGTCTTCTTAAAACTGGTCACAAGACTTCAATCCAAAAAGTATATGCGAGTGTGTGTGTGTGTGTGTTAAAGAAAGCAATGTCAATACATACAGACACTAGCCCACCCACATGACACAGCATGCATGCATACACATGCACTAGCATTAGAGCACTGCAATCCAAAACATTGATGTCTATCATTCCTACATTATATGTTTCTTGCTTTTAAACTTACTTAACCTAAAGCCTCTAGATTGTAAAGCATCCCAGATTAGTGTCAATTCATATCTAGGAAGCAGCGACAGAAAAAAAGGCCACCTCGTCTGTGTCAAATATATTTCTTTATTAAAATTAATTAAAATAAAAAGAGGCATTTTTGACAACCTAGCACAATCTGAGACATTGATAAGGCATTTAGGGTTCTCAATGATTAATCTCTCTCTCTCTCTCTCTAGTCATTCTCACACTCAGGCGACACTCATCAGCCAGGTACAATGATCATTTCTATCGTCAGCAGACATTTTGATCTGTGTCATTTTCACTCTATTTTATTTTCTTACGAATGTAGAGAACTCTCTCAGTCTCAATTAAGAATATTTCACTGATTTAGCCTTTTTTCCTTCTTCTTTTTTTCGATTGTAATTCAGTATGCTATACAGTCAATAGCATAACAATATTTTTTGGGGTTGAATGTCTTGTCAAACAACTAAAAGTTAAAAGTTGTTAATTTAATAATTTCTTTTGTAGTTTATTGATATATATTTTTAAATTATTACACTAATCATTATCACTCAGTTATTATAATAGGAGAGCACATAGTTTAAACCTAGAATCAACAGGAAAAAACGTCTAAAAAAGATATGATGAAATATACCTTAAAATATCAATTAATTGTCATGTCTCCACCATATTGTGTCCTAATTTTGAAGTTAGCCACATCACTTGTCTCGTGTCATCTATACTTCTTCGCTCTACGTTTTTTTTTTGTTCACTAGAACTATATCTTCTACAAAAAGCATACCTATAGAAAACTTACTTGTGGTATCTCTACTTTTTTCTTGCACTAGTTAAAGTTGATCCTTGATATGAATAAGAATAATCTAAATAAACCATTTTGGTCATTCACTACTTGCCTTAAGGAATTTTGGCATTCCATAAAAAATAGTTATAGTGCTTCACATCAGCAGAAGATATCAACATCCCTTTTTACAAGATCAAAATTGCCCCCAAAGAGTCTTTTATTAATCACTCATTTAAAAAATAAAATTGGCATCTCACATGAACCTTCTTCCCAACCAAAGCCTGACTCAAAGACCATTGCACTTTATTTACCAGCAACCACCGCCACCCTATAAATATTACTGCAAACATCCCATATATAGTGCTCCAATAGTAGCACAAACCATTGCCCTGTTTCTCATTCCATATAGGCTTTCATGCTTCAGGCTTTTGGTATTCATTGGGTTATGCCGGGATCGTTGGTGGGTTTGTTATCTAGTTGGCATCAGTGGCTTGGGAAGCATAATTCGAAAATTTGGAATTTGGTTCCAGGGTGCTTAATGTGGATTGTGTGGTTGGAGCGTAATCATCGATCTTTTGAAGATAAAGAGAAGACAATAGATGAGTTAAAGATTTTATGCCAACACAGTCTATTGGAGTGATCTCGTTGTTGGGGTTTTACTGAGTGTTCTTCTCTCTATGAGTTTATGTCTTCCCTTAGCTTAGTTCCCTGACTCCTCTCTTGCTGTTGTGTTGTGTGTTCTTTTATCTTTTGTTGTTCATCATCATAACATCTTGTACTTCCCTTTTATTTTTTCCCTCTTTAATATAAGTATTCTAATTACCTATCAAAAAAAAAAAGATTTTTGGCTACGATATCTGCTGCCACAATATTTCATCCCCCCCCCCCCCCTTCTCTCTCTCTCTCTCTCTCTCTCTCTCTCCAAATTTCAAGTTTCAGCACAAGACATGGAAGAAACATGTCTTACAACAAGATCACAAAATATGAAGCAAGTAGTCGTCTCAATTTCTGGATACATGAATCAATCAGAAGTATAAATGTAATTAATTAAAATAACTACTGAATAAATCACTATTGATACAAAGAATTCCACCTAATGAAGAGCTCAAAGATATATAGTGCAATCCAAGTGCATGAAATCAGGTACAAGCAGCATGAAGCTTTTGACTAACAAAACTGAAATCACATTACTTCTTATGACAAGGTATTATATTATACATATATATACAGGTTACAATTGGCAGATTGCACCATTTATCAATTCACCATTTTAAATAAAAGTTTTAAAAATAAATTAAAAATAAAAAAAACCACTTCCCACTAGAAAGAAAGATTCATGGATGAGGCAAAAATTTCAGTTACCCTTCACGACCAGCCATGCAATGGAAGTAATATTCTTGAGGATGCAAACCAGTAAGAAACCGATCAATAATAAAGCCTCCAGCTCGAGCTGCACAATCCCATGGAGGAAAGCAGGGTAAAGTCTTTCCAGAAACCATTCGAGGGACTCGTTTTCCTTCTAACTCTTGTTGGCCTAAATGAGAAGATATTTGTTGAAAATTAACCTGTTCAAAGCATAATGCAGTCAATAAGGAGAGCTAAGCCTATATGTACTGTTTCTAAGAAGTAAAAAATTGCTAATAAATTATGATACTAGAGAAGTTCAGGTTAAGCATGTTTTACAAGGAACACCTGGGATCCAATTCAGCAGAACTGTCTCCTAAATATATAGACGGTACAAATCAGATCACTATTACGTCAAAAGTAGCATAAACAGAGTTCGAACCTCTAATTTCATAAAATAATAGTTCTAAATGAGTTCACTAGGGCATAAAATTTTAAACAAAATCTACAAAATAGACACACTAAATGCAACCTAAGCTGACCATTTCACTGTGATGACTCATAAAAATCATAGGTTGTCTAATTTGAGAAACAACTATGAACAACAGTTCCAGTACCTCTATGCGATTGGTTAATCATAAAATTCACACTCAGAGACAATCATAAACTATGCAATATAATTATCTTGGATAACCATTTGATCATATTTCTTAGTACTATACGTAATCTTTGATCAGCATACCAGTACCTCTGTATGATGAGATGACTAAGCTCTTTAAGCAATCCAGTGATACCTCGAACAAACAAGGAATATCCTATGAGGAATGTTGGCAGCTATTGCAGTGTTTCCAATAACATTGGTGGTTATGGGGATTGGAACAAATGTATTTCACAATGGAGGTGGAAAAACATAATTGTAGGTCGATGTGCTAGTGATGGAACTATCAGTAGCAGCATAATTTACTAACATCCAAATAATTTGCAGCCTTTTTCCAGGCTAGTGTGTCACAAAGAAAAGGTATACAGCTAAAGCTAAAATCACGTCTCCTTACCACATTTATTCACTTATATTTTTTTTAGATAAAAAAAAAACTAAACTTTCTGATGAGTGAAAAGAATGGAAAGACTAGAGTTGGAAATTAAAGGAAAAAAAAATTACAAATTAAATTAGGAGCAAAGAGATATAGTGCAACGCAAATGTATAAGTTCAGGTAAAGTGCCAAATAAACAATAGCTTTGGGCATATGAAAATTTCCGCCATTCACAATTGACCAACAATCCCCAGTATTGCCATATAAAAACACCAACATTATAGCAAAAAAAAAAAGATCTTAGCCTATTCAGATCAGAGAGCCAAGGCGGAGTGCATTACTTGTTTTCTTGATAGGTAATCAGAGAAATATTATTAATGAAAATAGTAAGGAAAGATACAAGTTGTTCATGATGATGAACAACTGGAAAAGGATAGGAGGTCTTTAGATAAGGTGGAGGTAATGGTGGGTAAATTTTCTGTATCAGTGCGGTGGCAGGGTACGGGGGACGGTTTTATTTGGGCTTGTTCTGGGGTGTATGGCCCGAATCACAATAATATGAGGAGGCAGATGTGGGATGAGCTGATTGGAATTCAGCAACTTTGGGAAGTTCCTTGGTGTTTCATAGGGGATTTTAACATTGTTCGCTTTCCTAGTGAACGGTTGGGGGGATCTCGCCTTACCCCGGCTATGGAGATGTTTTCAGAATTCATTGAAGACTTGAGTTTGATAGATTTGCCGTTGGAAGGAGGGAGTTATACTTGGTCCAGTGGTTCGGATCCGCCTTTGATGTCTAGGATAGATAGGGCCCTGGTTTCTCATGACTGGGAGGATCATTTTCCAGATGTGATTCAGCGTGTTTTACCTCGTCCTATTTCAGACCATTTCCCCATTTTATTGGAGGCAGGAAGGTTATTTAGGGGAAAAAGCCCTTTTCGATTCGAGAACATGTGGCTTAAGACGGATGGGTTCAAAGATAGGGTTCATGCTTGGTGGAACCATTATTCTTTCTCAGGCAATCCCAGTTTTGTTCTTGCCAAGAAGCTGAAGGCATTGAAGGATTATATTATTCAGTGGAATCGTAGGGAGTTTGGAAATGTAGAGCGTCGGAAAAAAATATTGTTGGAGGCTTTGAAATTATTGGATGCAAAGGAAGGGGAGTTTGGCCTTTCTGAAGTGGACATTGATGAGAGGGATTCGTTGAGATCTCAAACACAGAACCTTCTCTCTTTGGAGGAGGTTTCGTAGAGACAGAAGTCGCGGATGCTTTGCATTAAGGAAGGCGATAACAATACCAAATTCTTCCACAAGGTGGCCAACTCTCGGAGAAGATATAATCACATAAGTATGTTGGAGGTGAATGGGGTTTTTTATGAAGACGAATCTGAGATGGCAGACCAAGCTGCTCTGTTTTATAAAAATTTGTACAAGGAGACTGAGGAGTGGAGGCCTGTTGTGGAAGGTCTGGAGTTTGTTCAGTTGGAGGGTCTGGAGAGGGACTGGCTTGAACGGAGGTTTGAAAAGGAGGAGGTTCTTCAAGTTGTCAAAGATTTGGAAGGAGATAAAGCCCCTGGTCCAGATGGTTTCTCTATGGCTTTCTATCACCATTGTTGGGAAGTTGTGGAAAGAGATGTCTTAGCTGTGTTTAAAGAGTTCTATCATCACAGTAAGTTTGAAAAATCTCTCAATGCTACGATCATAGCCTTAATCCCTAAAAAGAATGATGCCTCCAATATCCGAGACTTTAGACCTATTAGTTTGGTGGGAAGTGTTTACAAGATTTTGGCTAAGGTTTTGGCGAACCGCCTGAAAGAGGTTTTGAATCAGTTGATTTCTGAGACTCAGAACAGTTTTGTGGGTTGTAGACAGATTCTGGATTCAGTTCTTATAGCTAATGAGTGCGTTGATAGCAGGGTAAAGAGTAAGACTCCGGAGGTTATTTGCAAATTAGATATGGAGAAAGCTTATGATCATGTGAATTGGGAGGCTCTTCTAGATTTGTTGAAGAGAATGGGGTTTGGTATGAGATGGTGTAAGTGGATCCGCACTTGCATTTCTACTGTCCAATTCTCTGTCTTGTTCAATGGGTCTCCAGCTGATTTTTTTGGGAGTTCGAGGGGATTGAGACAAGGGGACCCGCTATCTACTTTGTTGTTTCTGGTTATAATGGAGGTTTTCAGTAAGATGATGAGAAGAGCTGAAGGGGCTGGTTTGCTCCAAGGTTTTAGAGCTGCTAGCAATCGGGATGGAGGGGTTTATGTCTCACATCTTTTGTTTGCGGATGACACGATTTTGTTTTGCGATGCAGATGAGGAGCAGATTCTTCATGTTCGGATGCTTCTTCTTTGTTTCCAGGCAGTGACAGGTTTAAAGGTTAATACACTAAAGAGTGAGATGGTCCCCATTGGGGAGGTGCCTAATGTCCATGTGTTGGCAGAGATTTTGGGTTGCAGGATTGGTTCTTTGCCTATGACCTATCTCGGTATGCCTTTGGGAGCATCCTACAAGTCCCCTACTGTTTGGAATCCTATCTTGGAAAAATTTGAGCGTAAGTTGGCCAGATGGAAGAAGATGTATTTGTCAAAAGGTGGAAGGCTAACGTTGCTCAAGAGCACCCTATCTGGTCTTCCTACTTATTACTTATCTCTTTTTACCATCCCTACGCATGTGGCCAATAAAATTGAGAGGTTGCAAAGGGATTTCTTATGGGGGGATTCCAAGAATCACTTGGTGGGTTAGGACAAGGTGTGTGCACCTTTGGAATATGGTGGGTTAGGGGTTAGGAAATTAACTACGTTTAACAAAGCCTTACTAGGAAAGTGGTTATGGCGGTTTGGGAACGAAGAGTCAAGGCTTTGGAGGAGGGTTGTAGCCCTAAAGTTTGGGGAAGAATGGGGGGGATGGACATCCAAGTTAGGTAGAGGGGTTCACGGGTGTGGCTTGTGGAGAAGCATCCGTATGGGTTGGGAGGATTTTAGCAAAAATACTCGGTTTGAGGTAGGGGTGGGTGATAGAGTTAAACTTTGGACAGATCATTGGTGTGGGGAGTCTTCACTTCACTTGACCTTTCCGAGTGTGTACGGGATGGCTTCCAATAAAGAGGCATCGGTGGCCTCTTCTCTTGTGCGGATGGGGTTAGAGGAGCGGAGAAGTTGGGATGTTCATTTCTTTCGGAGTCCTAATGATTGGGAAATGGGTGGTGTGGATGATTTTCTCCGCACCTTGGATTCAAATCTTCCTCCCACTGGGAATGGAGACCGTATGCGGTGGAAGTTGTCAAAGAATGGAGATTTTAATGTCCGATCGTTCTACAATAAGTTAAGAAGACCGTTGCCCATTATCTTTCCTTGGAAAGGTGTATGGAAGGTTAAGGCTCCTCGGCGTGTCTCTTTCTTTGTGTGGATTGTTGTCTGGAATAAGATCCTCATAGGTGATAATTTGAGGGGTAGAGGGATGGTTTTTGTAGACTAGTGCATTATGTGCCGTGGGGATGGGGAGACGGTGGATCATTTGCTACTTCAGTGTTGTAAGTTAGCTCTAAGTTGTGGATTTCTTGGGTTTTGCCAAGAACGGCTGCAGATACTCTCTTGCTTGAATTGCCTGAAATACTTCGTCTAGCATTTGGAATTTAGTTCCTTTGGCTAGCATGTGGATTTAGTTCCTTGCGAAATGGGAAGACTTTTGAGGACATGGAAAGTTCGGATGATCAGCTTTTGGCCTCTTTCAGTGGCACTCTGTTTGACTGGTCTAGAGCTTGGGGACTCACCTCTAGTGAATCTCTCCCTTTGTTTCTTTCTTCTCTTCTTTTGTAATTAGTTTCTTTTTCCTATCTTCTTTTCTTCTTTTCTTTCTTGTTTTCTTTTCTCTTGTACTTTTATCTCTGCCTTATGTTTTCCCGCATAAGGTAGTGTTCTTTAATATATATCTTTATTACTTATCAAAAAAAATAAAACAAACAACAAAAAACAAAAAAAGAGGGAAATTAGGAAACTAATCTAAGAGAAAACATAAACTCAAAGAGAGAGGAACAATCAGTAAAACCCCAACAATGAGACCACTCAAAAAGACTATGCTGGCATAAAACTTTTAACTCTTCCAATGCCTTCTCAGTGTCCTCAAAGCTCTTCCAATGCCTTCTCAGTGTCCTCAAAGGAACGACGATTTCGTTCCAACCAAGCAATCCACATCAAGCAACCTGAAATCAAATTCCAAATATTCAAAGTTTGATTCCCAAGCCATGGATGCCAACAAAATAACAATCCCGCCACCGATTCTGGCCTGAAGCATAAAAGTCCATAAGATATATGTAACAGGACAATGAAGAAGGAGGTGGTCCACCGACTCCCCATCACATCAACACATACAACACCGATTTGCCAAAGAACGACCCCTAAGCATGAGATTATCCAAAATAAGAATAAGCAGTTGTCCACAAAAAGAAAGCCACTCGCTTAGGAACCTTTAGTTTCCAAACACCCTTCCAAGGAAACAAAGAATTTTAAGCACCCCGAATCGCATGGTAGAAAGACAAGGTGTCAAATTTACCATCTCCTTTGAGACGCCAACAAAGAGTATCACTTCTTTCACCCAGAGGAATACGAGATTGAATAAACTCTAAAGGAGAGAATAAGATGCAGCTAGCTTACAGTCTTGAAATTCTTTATAAAACCTTAAATCCCAAACTCTAACAGTACCCTCCTCCAGAAGCCACAAAACCTCAAAAATACAAGCATCCTTGTCAACTAAACACACGTAGAGCTCAAGATAGAGAAATTTAAGGGTATTATCACCAATCCACCTAGCATGCCTGAAGTGGATAGGAGTACCTTCACCCACTACAAAAGACAAATGCTTAGAATAGCTCTCCTACCCTTCATGAGTGCTTCGCCAAAGACAACATCCATGAGCCCTCCTACATACTTTAGTACTCCACCCCCCTTGACCCTCACCATATTTTGCGGAAATAACTCTCTACCTGAGATGGTTAACTTCATGACCATACCTCCATTACCATTTCCCTATACTGAATTGGGTGATGTGGAGTTTTCAAGGATATCTGAGGAGGATGTTGTTTGGCTAGAAAGACCTTTCAATAAGGATGAGGTGTATGGGGTGAGCAAGGGCTTTAATGGTGACAAGGCTCCAAGCCCGAATGGTTTTTCTATGGCCTTTCAAACTTGTTGGAGTATCTTGAAACCAGATATTATGGATTTATATCATAATTTTCATACTCAAGTGGTGTTTGAAAAAGATTCTTAATGCCTCTTTTCTTGCCCTTGTTCCCAAAAAGGTTGATACTGTGGAGCTGAGGGATTTTTGACCCACTAGTTTATTTGGTTGTGTCAAGTGTGTAGAAGATTATTTCTAGGGTGTTGGCTAATCATCTTCAAAGGGTGGTGCATGGTATTATTTGAGACTCTCAAAATGCTTTTGTGAAAGGAAGACAGATTTTGGATTTTGTTTTAATTGCATCTGAGTGTTTAGATAGTAAACTGAATACAAAGGTATCGGGTGTGTTGTGCAAGTTGGACATAGAGAAAGCATATGATCATGTGAGTTGGAACTTTCTCGTGAATATGTTTCAGAGGTGTGGGTTCTCAAAAAATGAAGGAAATGGATTATGCTTTAAATCTCAACTATCAAATACTCCAATTTTGATTAATGGCACCCCAAATGGTTTTTTCGGGGTCTAAGGGGATTCGTCAAAGGGATCCTCTCTTCCCATTGCTGTTTGATATTGTTATGGAAGCTTTGAGCCATATGTTGGATGTGGCTGCCACAATTGGTCAATTTTTGAGTCTCTCCAGAGGCACCTCGGCTAGTACCTTAACAATGGCATCTCATCTCTTGTTTGTGGATGATTGATGCAGGGAATGAAAGGCTATCAGTGTATGGTTTAGAAACAATGAAAGGGCTGAGCTACTTAGAAAACATTGATAGGTAGATAAATACCTCTGAAAGAACACAGTTCCAAATAACACACAAAGGCTAACAATTCATTCACATACAAAAACTGATTTACAAAGAGCTTACATTCTACTACTTATACTAGTTGTTTGGCATTGGCAGCCTCTAGATGGTTGACAAGTGTCTAAATCCTATCGGCTAATGCTTAAGAAATCATCTAACTAACGAATTAGTTACAAGAGGATTAGGATATAGCTACTTGTGGTGTATCTGGCGGGAACGGAATGCTAGAAGTTTTGAGGGTCGCGAACGGTCCATTATTGAGTTTAAGTCTTTTTTCTTTTTTACTCTTCTCGAATGGTGTTTTGTGTTACCTTCTTTTTCTTGTTTTTCTCTTCCTGTTTTGTTCGATCATTGTAATTTGGTTTCCTGATGTTCTTGCCTTCCTCGTACATTTCCTATGTACGGGGATGTGTTCTTCTTTATATATTTTCAGTTACTTATCAAAAAAAAAGATATAGCTACTTGAAATACCCTACATCAATGACACTCTTATTTTCTGCGATGCTGACTCTAGCCAGATAGCAATTTTGACTTTCATTCCAAGTTTGAAGCGGTGTCTGAATTGAAGACTAATTTGGGGAAGTCAAAGTTGGTTCCAGTTGGAGATGTGCGTAGTAGGGAGGATTTGGTGGAGATGATGGGCTCTAGACAGTCAACATGTCCACAGAAATATTTGGTACTCCCTTGGGTGCTAAATTCAAGGAGAAGATGATATGAAATCCTATTCTAGAAAAGCTAAAGCAAAGAATAGCAAGATGGAAGAGATTGTATTTATGTTAGGGGGGGGGGGGGGGGGGGGGGGGGGGCACCGGCGGGGGCTAAGGTAACTTTTTTTTTATGATTGTAACGAAAAAATTCATTAGGAAAAAAAAAAAAAGCAATCCTAGTACACAGGTGGTGTACTAAGGGAGAAGTACAATTACCAGTGTACTTTGATTTGCTTTTTTTTTTCAAATAAAATTTTCGTTAATTACCACCCAAAAAAAAAAAAACTATGCTTGAAAGGATTTTACAACAACTTGCATGTGTTATAAAATTTTATTGTTACAAGTGGGGGAGGGGGATTTGAATCTTGGTTCTCCTTATAAAGGAGAGCAGGCATTGCTATTGAACCACAAGACTCCTGGATAAATAAGATTAATAACTTCAAATGGTCCATGAGAAATTTTATAGATAATTTTACTCAGATAATATCCACAGGCATGTAGAAACTATATTAAAATTACGCTCATTATACCATTGCTTTCTCCTAAAACATAGAACTCCAAAAAAATGCTTAATTAAACATGGAACTTCTACACTTAATGACATATAAGATTATCGCCTTGCCAGTAAGAATTTCAATTAAAGCATTGTAGTAAAAAGGATACTATAGCTTACCGAAGCACCCTTAGCCCCTGATGTAGTCATGAGAGAAATACAGTTCTTTCCAGAGGGTTTCAATAACCCTCTGGACAACAGCTCTTTGAAAAAGTCCTTACTTACTTCTTCATTCAATTTACTTATCATCTTTCGATCCAAGTCTGTTAAGGCAGATTCTCCGTTACTGCGTACTTTTTTTTCAATATTCAGTTGCAGAACATCTGCATCTGCACGTAACATAGGTCAAGACATCAGATATCCTTCACAACAAGCAAGTTAAACAAAATGATACAAAATAGAAACATAAGTAAACAAAGATATTTCTCAAGCAACTCTCTGTGGTTGAACATGCGGCCAATCTTTAGTTATCCAAGAATTAACATTTGGCCTAATACTGATTATTCCTAGTTATCAACCACATTAATCAAGCTAGTATCACATTGGCAGAGGAAACAAGAAGTTTTGATATAGAGCTTTTCCACGTGAATAATAGAATACCTATTTTAGCACTACCCTTGTCATTAACAAACTTAAGATGAACTTCTTCTCCAACTTTCGCACAATCTTGAAGTTTTTCTTCCCTCTCATTGTCTTTCTCTTTCATTAACAAAAGATCATCTACTCCACATGTGAACCCATGCACCTGAATCATGCAGATTATATAATGCAAGTTTAATCATCTGTCAAAACAAACTTGCCACAGAAATTGAGAAAATTCAATGGGGAGTTAAATTGCAAATTAGGATCAAAGGTGGCTGACCTGCAAAAAAGAAGTAAATAAGCGACTTAACGCAGAAAGCAGGACACCTGCAGTATTTGATCCATAGAGTTCGTGCACTGTATGAACCAAACCATATTCAGCAAACTGAGCCTTGTCAATCACGCCACGCACCAAATCATTCTTATGTATCAACAACTTATCTTCATCAGGCTCCTTCCTCATTGGTGCATCTTTGTCTGCCTTTTTCCCTTGACTTGTTTTCTTTATATCTAGCTCCTTTTCCTTTGATGCATCTTTATCAGACTTTTCTTCTTTGTTCAATTTCTTTTCATTTCTATTACTCTTAAAAAAATCATGTGGAAGTTTCGCATCTTTTTCAACATTAAATGGTGGGCGACCCTTTGTAATATGATTCAGCAAGGCACTGATTACCTAGAAATGCAAAATTAAACAAAACTATGTTTAGACTCATCTACAATATGTCAGCAACTCTTGTTTGAAATCGTGAACAGATTTGTCATATTCAATTCAAAGGTCCAGGAACATCAAACATAATCATTCTTCAAACAAAATCAGCAGAAAGAAAAATCAATTATTAAACTTTGAACTAGTCTTTACATTCTGTTTGAAACAAAGAATTCTTTAGAAGATTTAACTAATGCTAACCTGTTTCCCTGTCCAAAGAGGCACCGGTTTCCATATTGCAGGCAGAAGGGGCTGCATCTCATAGTCAGAGTTTAATATGCAAACTTTCTGGCCAAATTTTCCATTAAAAGAAACTGGACTTGCAGCTGAGAGGCCGGCACAATAAAGAAGTTGGTTGAACTCATCAGCACTAAAAAAGGTATCCTTCTTTGTAAGAAGTACAGCACTTACTACATGATCCTGAAAAATTTTAGAAAATAAGGGATGAATTTCAGACACATTATAATTATTTTATTCGTAAATTTACATGCACTCAGTGGGTTTAATGACTTTACCCTTCACCTTTCTCATTGAGAGAGAGAGAGAGGGGGGGGGGGGGGGGCGTTGAGGTGCCATTCAAGCTAGAGCTCATTAGCAAAAGTTATTATATTATAAAACAAACAGTAAAAAAGGCATCCGATTACTGGAGACTATATTATTCGGAATAATATACTGATACCTGAATCAAGGCTCTGATGGGTTCACCACTTGTGGGCTTGACATATTGATTATTTGCATTTACAATGTTGTATGCTTCAGCACGAGAAATTTCATCTTGTGGGAAATGAACGTTCATTTCATCACCATCAAAATCAGCATTATACGTACTGGAATAAAAAAAATTAAAAAAAAAAAAACTATTAATCACCACATGCTTGGAGGAAAAACACAATAGTTAACCATAATAAGAAAAAAAAAATTAACATATGGACACACATAAATATGTCCACATGGTAAATCAACCTACAATTTGCATAGTACCTGCAGTTTGCGTAGTGCATACGAAGTGTTTTCTCCCCCTTTAACACTCGAACTACATGTGCCATTATACTAGGCTTGTGGAGAGTTGGCTACGATGAAAAAAACAATTAGGAGAACCTTCCCAACAAATTAATAACGAGTAAAAAATCCAGAAGAATTCCAGAAATTAATATATAATAAAATGTAATAGTCTACTTAATTAAAAATAATAGTAAGCTGCTTCACATTACCATCATTATATTGAGCACACAAAGTAAATCATATATTTACATTCATATGAACAATAATAATTTTCACTGTACAATAATATTAGTCTTATTTTGGCAGGCCCCACACACACCAAAAATAAAAACTTTTCTCCTCCTATTTCCACTATACTTTCAGCAAATAACCAATCAGCAAAGTGCATCCAAACACAATTCTCGACAAGATCTGGAGCAGCAGAAAACGCATGCTTCAGAGGTTTGTCCCAACAGATGTCATTCCAAAACTGAAAACACCTACCTTCACCAACTCCAAAGAAGACATAAATTAAGAAAAATCCCATCACTTTTGAATGCAATGCCTTCTAAAATTCAACCAATAAGTAAATAAGAACCCAAATGCAGCTGCTGCTTTGGGGCCTTAAACAGAATCCCAGATCACATGGATTTTCTATAATGGCGATTAGGAGGATAATTATTGAGAGATGGACTGGGGTAAAGTTCACACAAACCTAGAATTCCAACAACCCCCTTACCATATTCCTACTTCAATACACAACTCCAAGGAATCTCATTGACCAACTTTTTCAAGGGTGTGCTCACAGCATTACTCCTACAACAAAGAAAATTGCAGGTCTATTTCCACTCTCTAGGATAGTTCTAATTTTTAATCAAAGGAGGCCAAGTTTCATCTGCCTCTGTCAAGAGGGCTGAAAAAAATAAGGCTGAAATTATTTGCACATTGGAAAACCAACCTAGGGAGTCCGGCCTCAATGAAAATGGTTTCCTGTTAAGGGGTCAAATGATGGCAATTTGACCCCTACCCGCCCCACCCCAGTTTTTCCCCACTCTGAAAAGGTGGAGTGGGGTCAAGGTAAAATCTTTGCCCTGGATCACTGGGGGTCAGGGCAAGGATTATTTTGGTTGTTCAACCCTGAGTACAATTACGAAAATGCCATCATTTTTAAATAATAACAAAATCGCCAATAGGGTTTGTGTTATTATATTGTATACATTGAGACTTTGTATGATGTTCTTATGAAAATTTTCAATTTATGTTGGTGTTTAAGATTTGATTTATATTATGAAATATTATTGCTTTGTAAAGATGATTTTTGTTATTTCCGGAATATTTTTGGGCTTCCGTTAAACTGTTATTGCATTTTTCTCTGTATGAATTTTGTTTTAGATTTTGCTTGGACTTTCGGACTTTCCTTTGTGTAGTCCACGTGTACTAGGGTTGCACCCCTCTTGCAGTTTTTTCAATGAATTTTATAACTTAGAAAAAATAATATTTAATTTGAGTTATTGAATATCAATTTTGGTATCATATCATGGATTATTGTATGTCATTACCCAATTTAGGTTTAGAGCATTAACGAGTTTTAGTTGACCTGCCCAACCCCTTTCTTTATTGATAAGTTACACACACATCCAATCAGGCTTGAACCCACAACACAACACAAGACACCTTTGTTCGTGTCCAGGTCCGTGTCCATGCTTCACTGACCCATCCCAATCTATGAAGCACGGACATGGACACAACACAACAAAAGACATGGCGACACATTAATTCATAAAAAATTAGGACACAACACGGTAGGAATATTACAATCAATTACCATTGGAATATCAGTTTTATTCGATCGTAGCAAGATCGGGAGTTAGAATCGGTTGACTCATTTATGGACCTTATACATTCTGGATCTTTGAGAAGGAATAGACTGGGAGTTAGAATCAGTTGACTCCTTTATGGACCTTATACATCCTAGATCTTTGAGAAGGAATGGGGTGGATAAAATGTGTTGGAAACTTTCTCCTCAAGGTGTTTGCGATGTTCACTCTTATTATAGGGCTTTACAGCCTCCAAAACTCCTTTTCTTTTCCATGGAAACCTTTGTGGAAAACAAAATTTCCTACAAAGGTTAGTTTCTTTATTTGGACTGTGTCATTGGGGAAAATTTTAACCATTGATAATTTAAGGAAGCGAAAAGTGGTGATGGTGGTGGATTGGTATTGCATGTGCAAGAGGAACAGGGAGACTATTGAGCACTAACTCCTACATTGCCCAGTAGCTCAAGAGTTATGGAATATGGTGTGTTCACTATTTGGGGGTTAATTAGGTCATGCCACATAGTGTTGTTGTAGAACTTATAGCAAGTTGGTCAGGCGAGGTTATAAGACTCAAAACTAAGGTGATTTAGAATATGATCCCGCATTGGGAAAGGAATACATGCACCTTTGAAGGGGATGAAAGATCAAGTCATGAGTTTAAGCGTTTCTTCTTTCAGACTTTGTTTGAATGGGCAAATGCTTGGGTGTTGTTACTTTCAATACTCTGCTTGATGTGCTTCCTTTTTGTACTTTCATTGTTATTTATTTTTTTATTCTTTGTTGCCTCTTAGCACACTGCATATGTGCATTGTTTTCCCTGTTTTTTCAATAAGAACATATCTAAAATTAAAGAATTTTTTTTTATTAATTTTTTTTTTTCGCCCAACAAAATGAGGACATGAATGTAGAAGTGTCCCCAGCATGTCCAATACGGACATGCCAGGGGTTTTTAGTGTCCGATTGTCTGTACTTCTTAGACCCCATTTCTCTCTATCTCTCTCCACGCACACCTTCATTATGATGCATTTACTCGACCTCAGTCCTCATCTTCACCTCCACCACCTTCCTGCAAATGTCGCCACTAAAATTCACCAAAAAATACACAAAGGGAGGTATCATGGGCCTATAAGATTGGTTGAGGCATTTAGAGGCTACAGTGGACTGAGAGTAAACTATTGTGTCACAAAGCTTTGGAGATTTTGGAAAAACATATGAGGGAAATGATGTTAGGTGGGCAGAAAAGTAGAGGACAGATCCTTGATGGTAAAGAGGAGCAAGGATGGGGAATTATGTCAAAATATGAGTCAGGTTGGAAGTGGGGGCAGCAAAGGGTATTCTTCTGCTGGGTATGAGGAATGAGTGCCCCATACCAAACCATTGCCATCCCTGTTCCTACCCATTGACCATTTTGAGGAATATAATCACAAATGAACAACATAAGCCCAGTTAGCACAAGTTTGTGGCAGATTCCCTCACCCACACTGATAATGTCAGCCATGAAAGTAAGAAATTATCACATCTCATTTTGTATAGATATGCATGAGAAATAATATATATCAAATCAAATCAAATCAAGTATTACCTGTCTGTTAACAAGCACAATATCCCCATCTTGCAAGTGACGACGTACAAATTTTCCTTCAAATTCATAATCACTGCCTTTTCCATGCTGTGTGAGAAGACCCCGTGAGGATGGTAATTTCCTTGATATTGAAATGCGTTCTTTTAGGTGTTCTTTTCGCAGTTTCTTAATACCCAGCTTATCAGCGTAGTGTGTAGCTCCAGGATGGATTTCAGGACCATTGATGATAGCTTTCCTCAGCTTGACAAGATTCCAAGGAGTCACCCTCTGCAGAAATATCAACATCAAGAGTAAAACAAAATAATGGAAGTCCAAAAGTCAAGGAATTTTTATATTGATAATATTTTCACTCCACCTAAAGGCACACAATATGTAACTAAAAATATCATAAATGTATGTATTTCTGTTCATGCATAGCTATATTCATCAAGAACCAAAAAACGAATAATTTATAAGTTATATCAAAAGGTATAAAAAGAAGGAAAAGCAAAATGGCCCATCTGAATGTCATTATTTTACAATATGTCCAGGTCACACCGCTCAGACCTTAATTTTTTGATAAGTAATGGTGTTTTATTAATAGAATAGATTTCTTCGTGCTCATGATGAAGAGCATACCATAACCTTAAAGAATTACAAAGACTTATCCTATGAAATCTAATTCGTAAAGATTTCAAATCCTCCACCATTTTGTACTCCAAAAATCCAATATAAATTATTTGCCAACCATCCATTTGGAGCCACACATCCATCAAAAAAATAAACGATCCAGTCCTGTCTGATAAAGGAAAATACCACCATAAAATTTATATACATCTAGCATCAAAGATAGACACACTATAACTTTTTATGTGTTCCATTCTTTATTTTTTATTTTAATTATTGTGTTCCCAATTTGTAGTCCATATTTCCACCAAAGACAAGAAAACCAAGAGTTGAGGATAAAAACATGCTGTGAGTGCAAGACAGGCCACAAGAGTACATACAGCAAGAAAATACACAGAAAGTTAGTAACAACTATTACTAACCAGTATCTAAATATAAAATTAATAATAAGAGTTAATCAATTTTCTCCCATCACTGTTGGTGAGCTCTCTGAAATTTTAAATATTGCATATAAAAGATGCCTATATGTTTGTTAGATTGAACAAAGCAAAGCAATAGGAACAACACAAAAAGAAATACAAAAGGCATTTTCCCCTCATATTCTCTGTGCAACATTAAGCAGATTGGACTAAAATTCATCTCCACAGATAATCCACAATTGATTAAGATATAGTAATTAAGTAAGCTATAAAATTAAGCAAATTCATTGCTACATGGTGATAATTCAAATTTGTCCACCCTACCTCGGGATAGGTTAATTCTAATGCAAAATATGGAGGGATTCCAATTTCATTAACTGCTAAATAGGGATCTGGGGATATGACAGAGCGGCAAGAATAATTGACCCTCTTTCCCATCATTTTCTGGCGGAACATGCCTTCCTTCTTTTCCAGCAACTGACAAATTCCTGAAGCTATACCTCTTTGACCTTGAGCTAACATTAAGTAGAGAAGGAAAACTGATTAGCTGCCACTCAGTGGTTAATTGAATACTGCTATAGCATATTGGAACAAGGGACATGCACTAACACTGAAGCACAGACACTAAGCCATTCAATGTACAGAAAACGTATTAACAGTGTTGCAAAATGGAACACCTTTTTTTTTAATTTAAATAACTCAACCCTTGACCAGTGCCCCAAAGGTACTCAGGAATATACTGCAATACCTATTTTTATACATGGAGTACAAGGGAAAGCACAAGCCATTAATTACAATCATACGCTTTAAGCATATACACATCATTATACATGTACTTGAAAGTAATAATATATATGTTGTAACTTGTATGTGTATGCATATTTGAGATAGTTACAAAAGTGCTCAAACCCTTCTCCCTAGACTCCCAAGCACTTTGTGCATGAGGAGATGCCAATTAAGCTACAAGGCTCTTGGCATGCATATTTATCCACTGACCATTGTATACAGAGGAAAGAAAGAGGGGAAGGAATGGAGAGGGAGCGTTTTTTATCATTGACCAAAGTAAATGCCAATAAGCAACACATCGCATGTTATATAATATGATTATAAATACCAGAAATGCGCAATTACCAATTAAAATAGAATTGAAATAATTTATTCACATTCAAATGCATAACAGAAATTAAATGTCCATAACAAATAAAGACAAACCAAGCAGAATCAATTTATACTCACCTGTTGCAGTTTTGCTATCAAACAACACATTTACTGATTGTTGGAGATCCATCCACCGGGTCACTATCTTTGAGCGCTCTAAGTTGTCATCATGAGCAAATCTTAATTGTATATTTGACTGTAGCACCTTATTTAACAAGACAGTTTGTGGATGCTCCATTACCTACATTAACATCAACTATGTAATTCACTAAAGCATCCTTAGAATCAAAAGAATGACCCAGCAGAAAAATAAAATAAAACCATAACTTCATCATCCCACTACACCTATGTTAACACAGATACAAGGTGCCACCACCCCCTCCTACCCTTTTTAACTTAATAAAGGAAATAAAATTTTTTTTATAAGTAGGGAAAGGTTTTATTAGAATGCTAAAAAGAGGAAGATGCCTAACAATACACAAGCTGCATACTGGATGGCAGCCTCAAGTACATTACAGCAATCAAATAAATCTTAGAAAGAGGAATGGGAATGGCAATGGAAGTACAGCCATCCAATCAAACAGGTCACGCAAAAAATCAACTTCAGCTCTGCCGTGCTCCATTCTGAATCCTTAAAAGCTCGCTTATTCCACTCCTTCCAAATAGTCCACATAAGACACAACAGGGCAGCCCTCCAAAGGACACCTGAACCCCCTTGGAGAAAGTCCCCATTCCAACACCCCAACAGCTCAGTCATCCTACCAGGCATCACCCATTGCACCCCAAACAAACAAAAAACGAGGGACCACAACTCCTTAGCAATGCACAATGAAGCAACAAGTGGTCAACACTTTCAAATTTGCACTTGAGTAATAAAAGTGAAAGAAATGAGCACCAGGAAATTTCAATTGCAAGTCCAAAAGAAGCAACAGGACAATGAAGAAAAAGATGATCAACCGATTCACCATTACACTTGCACATGTAGCACTAATCCAATATCCAAACCTTCCTTTTTCTTAAATTGTCAATCATTAAGCATCTTATACCATAATAGCTCCACAATGTATGCTCCTCACATGACTTACCTTCCAAATTTAACCACTGTTCACTTAAATTGTTTCAACAAAAACAGGAAGAAGACAGAGATGAAATATATGTCAACTAGAATGTTATTAAGGTTACAATACTTAGGATGCAATGAGTGTGTGTATCAGCAAGGCATAAACGTTATTCATATGATAATCTACACAATCAACCCTTTTGGGGGTAGCAAACAAATCTTAAAATAAGATTGGATTCACCAACTAAACCAATAGCCACGGAAATATTAAAATAATAGAAGATTCTCCAAAGTTGCAACAATAACAGGGGGGACAAAAAAAAGTAAGTCAAGCAGGAAAGGAAGAAAACAAAACCCCTATTTATGGAAAGAGATCAAGATATTTATTCTCTAAGTACTTACTGAATCACCTCCCTTGGCTGGGGGGCGGAATTTGATTGGAGGTACAAGAATAGTCTCCAAGAAGAACATGGAGTAATCATCTTTCGTTTCTTTTATTTCAAGTCCCTGATGCTGAATATGACTGATAAATGAGCAGAGTTGAACCTCATTTTCCCAGAGATCCTTCAAAATATCCTTAACCTGTAATAAAAAGAGAATTTTAAGATGCACTTCCAAATCAGGATAGGTTTCTACAGTGGTATTCTAAATAGCAGAAACCCAAGTCCTGACAACCATACACATGAAAAAAAGGCAGTTATCAGAACCTGTCCCTAAGCAGCATACCTCTGATGGTAATAGAGGTCCCGAGAAAAAATCTTTCTGCTTAACAAACTCATGAGGCACTTCCCCTCCTTTTCCTCCAAGCTTTCTTGTAGCACTATCTTGTGCTCTAGGAGAGGTGTCACTGGCAGTATCTGTTTCAGCAGAATCAACAACATCACTCCAGGGAGTCGTATCATTGCTATTTTCCACCTCAGGCAAAGCTTTTTTATTAGTTCTACCAGTAAATGACCCTTCCAAATTATGCCCTCGAATAACATTCTGTCTAGCATCACCTGATTTTCCTCTCTACAAATAACAACCCAAAAGGGAAAATTAGTCATCTAGCCCAAAAAAGAACCATGAGTTAATTTTAATTTTTATGCAAGTAGTAGTTTACTTTTTTGTCATTTTGTTCTCGCTCTTTTTTTCCTTTTTTTTTTTTTTTTTTTTTTTTTTGTCTTCAATGGATAGCCTTTAGTACCTTCTATGTGATAAGGTCCCCCACACCATTGAAAAAAAAAAGTTATTTAACAAATTTCTAATTTATCATGGAAATTGTTGATCAAAAAAGACTTCAAATAGGCATTACAACTACAAGCTAACAACTAAGTAAAGGTATTCAAGTATTATAACTTTGTGAACTCATCAGCTAATTTTCTCAACAAATCCCACTACCAATCAAATTCTACAAAAAAAAATAAACACTTCATAATAGTGATGAACAATGAGTAGAGGCGATTCAGGTATGGTAAGGAACAGAGACATGGTGCATGCCATAAGGTCATATCTACGCAAGGAGACAAGGACAACCACGAACATCCAATGCTCACCAAAATCCATTCTTGAATATGAGTTCCTCATTTTATGAAAGGAAACTGGCAAAAAATAAGCCAGGGAAAACACGTGTTCACACTTTACAAACACACCTAATGGGTCTTGATCCCCCAATCTCATCCTCAACCTCGCTTCTGCAAGGGAAGAAGTGCCATTTGAGCTAGACCTAATTGGCAGGTACGGCTTTTGAAGTTGATTATAGAGGTATCAATGTATGACCACTACAGTTTGTTCATCATTAGAGAAGCAATATGCCCTGGTTCTTTATGCTGATAGATTTTCATTGATTCGACAAAATATTACAACTAAAATTGAAGCCCTATAGTAACATATTTAAAAGGCAAACATAATTTCCCCAAAGGCCGCAGGTTCCGACTAATTAAAGACAACTGAGTTCTCATTGGCTAATAGAACTGGTAAACAATCAGTGGAATGGTTTCCTTCAAACTTAGTACATGTATACAGGTAACAATTTGTTGATGTAGCCAGCAAATATTTCAAGGAAAAACTATATTAAATAACAAATATTCATGAATTGTGGCCCAGTTCTAATGCGGGGCCTACCTTTCATAAGCTACTTTAGTTATTACTGAGTCTTGATATTAAGTTGTTTTAGGTTTTTTTTTTTTTTTTTTATAAGTAATAAAGATTTATTGATAAAAAAGAGGAACACCCAAGCATACAGGAAGTATACAAGGGTGAACAAATCAAAAACGGACATTACAAGAATCAAGAAAATCCAAAAAAGAAGAAAAAAGATGGTTTCTCCACACAGAGGACCAGTCAAGTAAGGATTGGAAGAATAGAAGCTTGAGATCGGGCATGGGACGTTCATTGTCTTCAAAACACTTACTATTTCTCTCCTTCCAAATACACCACATCAGACAATGAGGAACAATCTTCCAAATATCTCCATTACGATGGCGACCAAAACGACTTTGCCAACAAGCAAAAAGCCCAACAACTGACTTAGGCATAACCCAACAAACTCCAAATAAATCAAAAACCATATCCCACAACTCCAAAGCAACCGGGCAATGCAGGAAGAGATGGTTAACACTTTCACTATTACATTTGCACATATAACACCAATCCA
This sequence comes from Lithocarpus polystachyus, assembly GCA_033629205.1. Classification (NCBI taxonomy): domain Eukaryota; kingdom Viridiplantae; phylum Streptophyta; class Magnoliopsida; order Fagales; family Fagaceae; genus Lithocarpus; species Lithocarpus polystachyus. Next base: position 23,786,994 of record CM066166.1, on the reverse strand, counting down.
AAATGCAAACCTTTCTTTTCCTTAAGTTGTCAATTGTCAGACATTTCCCCAAGGAAGCGGATCAGACAAAGAAAGACACTCTAGAGGGAATCTTTTGCTTCCAAATGCTTTTCCAAGGGAAAAACTGCTCACTATGGCCAACTAGAAGATGGTAATAAGCACTAATTGTGAACCCCTTACTCTTACAAGGCAGCCAACATCTCTTATCCTCCCCGATCCCCCTTACAGGAGTGCAATAAATGGAATTGATGAAGGACCTGAAAGCTTCCAATTCACGATTATGCACCTCCCTGCAAAACTGAATCTCCTAATGGAGGGCTCCATTGGTGTACCTCATAAGATCCGCCACACTTGCCTCTTTGCTACATGAAATCCTATATAATTCGGGGTAGCGGACAGCAAGGGAGGAAGTTCCACACCAACGATCTAGCCAAAATTGCATTCTTGATCCATCTCCAATTTCAAGCATAATAAAACGAGATAAAGAGTGCCACCCCTTTCTAATATTTTTCCACAAGCTGACACCATATGGACCAGAGAAAGAGCTAGAGCACCAACCACCCCGATCACAACCATACCTCGCCTCTATCACTTGACGCCATAGAGCATCCCTTTCTTGCCCAAATCTCCATAACCACTTCCCTAAAAGAGCAACGTTAAAAGTTCGCAGGTTCCTAATTCCCAACCCACCTGAAGGAAGCGGGGTACACACCGTAGACCAATCAACCAAATGAAATTTAGGCTCATCTCCCAGGCCACCCCACAGAAAGTCCCGCTAAAGTCTAGCAATTCTGTTGGCCACAAAAGCAGGAATAGGGAATAAGGAAAGAAAATAAGTAGGAAGATTAGAGAGAGTACTTTTAATTAGAGTGAATCTACCTCACTTGGATAGATATAATTTTTTCCAACCTGCTAATTTTCTTTCCATCTTCTCTAGAATTGGATTCCATATGGACTTGTCCTTAAATTTTGCCCCCAAAGGAAGACCCAAATATTTCATTGGGAGGGACCCGCGTTTGCAACCTAATACAGCCACCAAAAGATCCATGTTATGAACTGTCCCCATACCCACCAGTTCAGACTTGCCCCAATTTACCTTCAGACCAGGCATAGCCTCAAACCAGATGAGCACCATACGGAGAATCAACATTTGATCAATATTAGCATCACAAAAAATGTAATGGTTCATTTTTTTAGGTTAGAAATGTAATGGTTCATTTGATCAAGTTGTTTTAGGTTAGAAATGTAATGGTTCATTCTTTTGATAAGTACTAGAGGCCCATGAGCCTTATTTTATATTTTAATTTTTTCCCTATTTAGGGGTAGCCCCTATTGATGAAAAGATGAGGGAGAGTCGCTTAACATTTTTTGGCCATGTTTAGAGTAGAGTGATTAATGCACAGATAAGAAAGAGTGAGTTGATCCAAGTTAAGGAATGAAGAGAGATATAGGAAGACCAAAAATAACATTAGTAGAAGTCATAAAAGAGGACATGCCAATTAAGGAAGTAACAGAGAAAATTACTTTAGACAGAATAGAATGGAGGATAAGAATACATGTTGAACCAAACTAATTTTTGTTGTTGTTCTAGGAAAGGTTTGGCAATAGCCTATATAAAGACTTTCTTGTGTCAATTTCGAGCTGCTTATTTGAGGACTTGGCTTGTGCCCAATGCTCCCACACACTAAGCACAATATGCATCCAAAAAAGACCACGTGTCAATCTCATGTCCCATCCAATGTATTGGAGCACTCACAGAAGCTTTGCCCCTTATTTTAAGCTTAAAGTGTGTGATTACTTAGGATTTACCTTTCTTTGTTTCCCATTTTATTCACCATTTTGACAACACAGACAACCATCAAATTCATTCAAGATCCAAATATTCTATTGATAAACCTTATTTGAACCCTTAAACATCAAACACTATTCAAGAACCCTTCATATCCTCATCAAGAATCCTAATTTAGTGCTGAATTTCTAAAGATCCTAATCAAATCTGCTAATAAAAAAAAAATGAAGAACAAAAGGCTGGTAAAAAGCTAGTGCAAAGACACCATATAGGCATGGCCATAAAAGCATCAATAAGAGAAATAAAAACTGCTCTTATTTATAACCAAAAATTGAAACAAAAATTTCTGTGGATGGACCAGCATGAATTAATTCTATCAACTATCCAACAATATTAATGTTCAGTAAACAATTTTAAGCTGTTTGCATGGAATAACAAATGTTTCCTTTACATATACCACATCAAAGAAATACGCACTAATGAAGTCTAAGAACTTGATTGAGGAAGAGTGTAAAGAACATATGATTTTGTCTTATTCTAGTCTATGAACATGATTTAGGAAGAGTGTCATGAAAATATGATGTTCCCTTATTCAACTTATATTGTTAATTATTGAGTCATCTTATTTTCTTCTTACAACTGTTATTTCCATCAAAGATCTAGAAGTTACATAAAGCCTCAGATCATTCAAAGTGAAGACACTTGATTTCAAGTTGCATAAAGTCATACATTTACGTACCATATGTAAAATATGGACACCAAAGACCACAAATACCCAGCAGTTAGCCTGATTAGTGCACAGCATGGCATTCAGGCTATGTTTACGTTAAAACATACACACGCACACTATCAAATACTGAATATGCTTTACAGGTATTTGAGCAATTTAAAAATAAAATAAAATAAAAATGGCCGTCTTAACACCCACTCATATTTTGGGGTTCACTCAACGTAAATTTTTTCACTTCCTAAAGTCATGGAGTCTATCCTCTTCCTATTCACCCTGGGTCTTGATGGTTCTTTGTATCAACAAAAATTGTTTATGTTTTTCATCAAAGTTCCTGGCTTCCAAAGCCCCACCCACCCACAAAAATGAACCAAAAAAGTCAGCACAAACAGACAAATTAGTCAAGGCATTTTCACTGAAATTATGGAAGATAATCGACCATCAAACACATCATTAAAATTAATTAGCAAATAAGGAAACAACAGTCACTGTTGTCATGGACAGTCTCCAAGCTGCAAGGACATTAAGAGACTAACCATATGAAACCATCCAAAAGTAGGTTTACTGATTGCAGGATTTTTGGCTTCACAGTTCTTACAAGCCGGAGACCTCGGCTTCAAAAACTTTTTCAAAACAGACATTGCTTCAGTAAACTGAAGAGAGGTCCATCCTTGCTGCCTTGAATGCCCAACATCATCATATTGACTCCCATCACTGTCATCTGAATACAAGATTTCACTTGGTGTGTCAGCTTCTAATATTTTGGCCCCAACAATATCACCTTTTGCAATGAGTTCCAATTGAGAAACACACGTCTCAACCTTAAATTGACATAAAAATTCACCAAAAAAAAAACCCATTAGAAACTATATAAAGGCCAACAAAATATTCAATATATATAAATTACTTAGATATTAAGTTACTAAAGTGAAAATACCTGTTTTCTAGTTGCCCGAAAATGGTGGCAAAAGAAACAAGTTCTATGAAGAATATTGTACAGAATATTGAATAGCAAGGGATTATAAACTGGAGCAACGAGGTCAATATGACCAAAATGACCGTGGCAAGGACTATAGTACTGCCCACATGTCTTGCAACTGCATGGAATCAAACAAACCCATCATCCATACGTCACAAAAAAATCGCCCCATATTATACACTAAAAACAAATGCACCTCTCAAAACTTCAACATTATCACCAAATCAGTTTCAAATTTCTTACAATACACGCAAATTTTGTTTCTTTCTTTCACTAGTAAGCAATTAAACACGCATCTAGTGGGCTCCGAACCACAACCTCACTCCTCCACCCATTCTTATCTACAATAAATAGAGAATGCAATGCACCTCTTAAAACATCCACATAATCCCCAAATTTTTTTAATAGCAATCTTACTGACAAAATTGGGCCTTAAAGTTTAGCTAATGAGCAATTTTAGTTTCTAAAGCTAAAAGTGATCGCTTTCCGTCCCTTAAACTAAAAATTGACACATCATTACTTCATAGGGACTAAAATCGTTCGATTTAAGAAGTAAGCACTTGTTAGTAAGCACCACAACCTCGCCTCTCCACCGGTTCTTATTAACTAATTTTGTTAACACAATGAAGAATCCAATTGAAAAAGGTCCAAGCTTAACAACAACAATAACAAAAAGTTCATTATACTCTAAAAGTTAACAAATTAAGCATATGAGAGAGAGAGAGAGGAGGTACGGGACTGTTTCTTCGAGGGGGCCCAAATGAGGATCATACAATCCACCAGGCTCGGGTCTGCCCATAGCATCAAGATACTGATCTTTTGTAATCTTCTTAACGCTGATTTTTCGAACATCTTCGTCGCTGAAGAAACTGAACTTCACCGATTTCACGCACTCCGTCGGTACCTGAAAATAACGCACGCTCTCAAAAGCTTTGTTAATTACAATTTCAAATTAATAATAAATAAACTCTCTATTTCAAAACACACGCACACACCAGAGAGAGAGAGAGATACCTCTGTGTTGTCAGCCATGATTGAGTAAGGAAGCTATTGACGAGAGAGAGAGAGAGAGAGAAGGGTTTAAGAGTTTGGCGGTGAGCTTTGTTCGGCTACTCAGTCTTAAGAACTTTGGCCTTCGCCTTCGGCTTTGGCTTTCCAGGTTGCACTTCTCAACTGGGCGCAAAGACGACAAAACCTCTCGCCAGGGTTTTTAATTTTTAATTTTATACTTGCTTTTATGTTTGCCTTTTTTTTTTTTTTTTTTTTAAGTAATAACAATATTATTATTATTATTATTACAAATTGTTCTTGATTCTACTTTCTCAAAAAAAAAAAAAAAATTTTAAAAAAGTTGTTCTTTGTTCTTATCGGCCTATTATTAATGTCAATTTTTTTTCTTGCTAAAAAAGTAAATTATTTATCATATCAGTAATTTGTAAATTTTTTTTTTTAAGTTTTATTGCCCTAATATTTTCCATGTTAGAAACATTTCACTTATTTCTATTTTTAAAAATAAGATGTTACTTACGTTTTTCTTTTTTCGTTACCATATAATTAATTATAGTGTAGTTAGAAAACTTTTATTTTGGATGAAAATTTAACATTAAAAAAAAATGTATTTTGATTCAATTTAGCTAGAAATATAAAAAGGATGGGGAAAATTTGCAAAATAGTATCATTATAAGGTTAATTATTTTAATGATATTACTTTAGTTTTGAAAAATCTTCTTTATCATATGACCAATTTTAAGTAAATAATATAGCATTAGTTAGTGAAATTTATTTTCTATGAAAATTTAATTTGAAAAAAATGTATTCGAATAAATATATAATAATGAACATAAATGGCTATTGATGGGGAAAATTATATAATATTTTAAAAGGTCGTGTTAATGAGTTCCCCTAGACATTTGATAATAGACAATGTAGAGACTTAAAAAATGGCCCAGGCCTACTTAGAATAGTGGTTCTCAGTATTTCAAGCCTAACACAATTAATTTGTTAGAGAGTGGGCTTTCCGAGTCAATTGCAAAGCTAAGATCCAAGCTTGATGTTAAAAAGAATAAAACTTTTAATATGAACGGATGAAGCACAAATTCAGCATAAACACTTCCTCGGGTTCGTCCGAGGATGGATTGTTTATTAACAGTCAAAGTTGATTTCTTTACAGTGAGATTCTTAGTTCTTTCTTTTTAGGTTCTTAAAATGCCCATCCCCATTTCTAGAGGGGTTACTTTCCTTATATAGTTTTTCTATTACATCTCAGTCTTCCACTTGTACGTCTCATGGAAATCACTTGGATGTTTGTCCCATCAAGCCCCTTCTAGAGGTTGTAGAGAGAGTTATAAGCTGTGGAGTCACTATTCAGATGTCTTTTCCTCATAAATGCGACCAACTCAGTTAGTGCAGAGAGCATTGAATATGGAGGTGATGGTCACCTTTCTAGATATTTCCTTCTTCCCTTGCTTGCACTACTTTGGTGTCTTCCACAGTGCTTTACTTTCTGGTACAAGGAACTGTATATGGTATTCCCCAGGTGCATTTGACCCTCGGGGTCCTCGGACGATAGGCCTGCTAGCCTCCTTTCCTTGGACCTCTTCTCATAAGTTTAGTCCGAGTCAAAGTGCTTTTTACGTCTTCTCTCCTCGGTCTTAACCTATGTGTCAGACCTGCGTTGACGCATGAATGGGCCTCTAATCATCCTCGGATAGGGCCCATGGGCTTTAGAATGTCCTTGGATCCCTTGCTCCCACAATAGCCCCTCAAAACTCCATTCCTTCCTTTTCCACAGAGAATGGGGTTTTGATAAAATCTCGCAGGTTTCACACGCTTTGGGAGTGTTTCCATGTGCTTGAGTTTTTTTGTTTGCTTTGCACACGTTTCTGACGCTTCGCCATTCATAATGCTCCATTTAATGCCCAGTACAGCATTGTGACCCCCACGTTCTACAGCGCGATCAAGATCCAACGGCTTTGATTTCTCATGGGGTTTCAAGCAGGAATTTTCCCGCTCATCTTTTCTTCCTATATAAGAAAGGCGGGGGGACCATTTCCTCCATTTTACCAATCTCCTTTAGACTTTCCAAGAAGCGGCCCAAGGTGCCCTAATCTCTAGTTTTGTAAGTGTCTTTCAACTTTCACACAGCACTTAGAGTCCTTTCTTTTCTTTTCTTTTATCTTCCTTATAAGGATGGATAAGTTTGCTAACTTAGTCAATACGCCTGAGAAGAGGCCTGGCCTTTAAAGCCAAATACAATATTGCTGCTGGGGCAAAGATAGAACACTGTCACTTAGAGGAGTGGCATACCAAAAGACCAGAAGGTGCCGTAGTCATTCCCATGATTGCCTTTATAGAAGGTGGGATGCAAATCCCTATGGGCAAAGTGATGAGGGATTTTTTAATTTCTTATAGGCTCTGTCCGACCCAGTGTTCACCCAATTTATTTAGGATACTAGGTAGTATAGATATGTCAAATTGTAAAATGGGAGTTAATCTGACCTAACACGATGTCAACTGGGTGTATAATTGCCAAAATAGCAAGGACACAGGGTATTATTTTAAAACTAGGGTTCCCTCGGTCAGGCTGATCTCCTGCCTTTCAAAAACAAAAGCATGGACAAGGACTTTCTGATCGTCTCGAGTGAATGGCATGATGGCTTGCATTGTCCTACACGAGACGAGGAACCAGGTGGGATACTTTATAGGCACGAGCCATTTGTCTTATCCTTTAGGCTCTAGCGCACCATTTTGTCCATTTCTCGCTCTTTCTTTTTTCTTTTTTTTGCTTGTTTTCTTCGAGCTTCTCATTCATTTTCTTTTTTGTATTGCAGATAAACTATTCGCTACTCCCAACTTCAACTTGGTGAATCGTGAGTATCTCAACAAAATCTTACAATTCAAAATTTTCCTCCATAAGGACGGTCAGTTACCTACGTTATCCTTAGGTATACTCCTATCTCCTCTAGCTTCCAATCTCCCAAGTACGTGATTAAAGCTAAGGATCCTTGGCTGGTTCAGATCGACATTGCCGTTCTCGAATTTCTCATTCCCCCCCCCCCCGGAAAGGAACTCATAATGTTGCTCTAACTGATCAACAAATAGCCAAGATCCTATAAGTCGAGGAGGAAGTTATTCCGTCAGACGAAGAGCAAGAGGAACCTATCTACGAGCCAGAACCTGCCAACCTAAAAGAGGACTTCAGCATATTTGATCTACCCAAGTTTGCTGAATCCTCGGGTGCTAGCTCTAGGCGTTAATCCGCTGTTCGAGTAAGTAGTGATCAGGAAACTATCGATGTCCATGAAGCCATGGTACTGCAAAGAAGGATCTCAAACCTGCTGGCCTACTGAAGTCCCACGTAGGGGGTACCACACCCGAGGTGGCAGTTAACCCTCGTCCTTCCGCTTTTCTTCTATCATGGGTTTCCCCTGCTGAGCCTTTAGAACAGAAAAGGAAGAGGGACAAGAAGGTTGGGAATGAGACGTCTGAAGAGGGCGAGGTTCAGTCTTCCAAGGACTAAGAACCTCCCAAGGGGTCTAAGGCTACCAAAAGGCAGCAAAGGAGCTCTGTTGATGGTTTCGGCTCTGAGGTTGCACCAGACCGCCACCATAAGGTTCCTGCTTGGAACCCACTATTGGAGTTGGATGGAGCCCCATTGCATGTTGATTCCTCCATTACAGATTTCCAGCAAGGAAAAGCTAGCTATGTGGCTAATTCCTTGGAGCAAGCCCTACTCCTCGCCCAAGACATAGTTGACTTGAAGGGTTTGAATAAGCATGAGGTTTTCTTGACCTGAAAGAGGGGTCTTGCTATGGTAGGTGTTCAATGTCATGTTCCTTTCTGAACTTTCAAAACTTTTTTTTTTTTTTTATACTTTACACTAACTTTACTCTTCGTTTAATTTTGTTTGCTAAGGCAGTCCAGGTAGCTCATATTGCTGAGAAATGGGTGGATCACGCTCATTATAAGCTGACAAATGAGAAGGCACATTGGGTCTCTGCTGTGAAGACCCTAGCAGTCGCCAAGAAAAATGCAAGGATCTTGCCCTTAAGCTAATTGAGGCCGAGAGGAAAAAAAAGAGTGCTGATGTGGCCTTGGCTGGGGCAAAAAAGTAGGTTAAGGAGCAGCGCCTCCATCTTTGGAAGACTGAGGAGCAGCTAGCCATTGCTCACGAGGAGATCGAAACTCAACAGCAGGAACTGGAAGGCAACACCGAGGTAATCGCCAAAGTCGAGTAGGCCGAGTATAACGTGGGTACTAAGGAGATTGAAGAGATTCTGAGGTCCCAAGTCACTGAGGTCTGCCGCAGGTACTATCTCTAGGTCTGGAAGGAGGCCTTAGATGCTGTCAAGGTGGATTCTACCTCTGAGTTAAAGAACCCTGAGAAGGGTTTTTACCCCCTGGCTTTGAGGAAGGTTACTCCTGCTACCACCGGAAAGACAGGTGCTACACTGCTGGGAAGGCTACTGATGATGCCACCCAGCTTGTTGATAAATTAGCCGCGCCAGCCCCCTAAGCCAAGGATAAGCCTGTTGCTCCGGTCTCTTAGACTGCTTAAAAGGGTGAGAAAGGGAAGGGTGATGTTAGCCCTAAGATTACTTCACAGAAAGGACATCTTCTTCCTTGCACCCTCCTTTGATCCCTCCTCTGTCCAAGAGTAGCTTAAGTTTTCCCCTGCCCCCCCCCCCTTTTTTTTAAATATATTATGCCTTGTAATTTTTATATATTTGCTTTAAATATATACATGGAAGGAAATTTTGACTTTAGTGGAATTGTGTACGTAGTTTTCCTCTAATTCTTCCTTTCCTTATTCCCTTTGGTTGATCGCGCATGCATACATGTATTTTTGATTAAATTTTTTTTTCAATTTTTGTTTTTGGCTACTTTGGATAAACAATAGCTTTTGAAAAATCAAAGTTTCTCGAGATTTGTATTATTAAGACTCAATGCTAGTGTTTGTTAGAAGAACCAAACACACAACATTTATGACTTAAATGCTTTGATGAAAATAATGAGAAAGAGGAAAATAGATCTCTTTGTGTGTTGCTCTCTATAACACCACACATTAATTAAATTTACATTACTTGCGCAAATGAGCTCTTACTACCTTTATATAGACAACCAAAGTTAAGGAGTGAGTTGTTTCGGATTGACTATAAGATCACCCATTAAGTCTAAATTGTCCTCTCAATTGGTATCAAGGCAAAACATTAGATTAATTTCTCGAGTGTAATTCTTGACCCTTGTTGCCATAAATAAAATCAAATGTCTTAATAGCCACGAAAATTTTTATGTGGCGTTTAGTACAGGGGAATTCACATTGCTCATGGCATCCAAATTTATAGGAATGTGATTCCTTACAATCTGGATGCCTATAAATGTATCTATTTCTATGTTTGGTTTCATTGGGAATCTTTTAAAATTCTTAAGAATGTGAGATGATAATGTTTGGTTTATTCCTGGGAATCTTAAATGAATTATTTATTATTCTCATTCTATCCTTAAATGAAGTCCTTTAAAAAAAATCTCCCTCTAAATAAATAATGAAAAACAAAATATAAACTATTAATGATGACAAATTCATTAAAACTGTAGTCTAACATTTTAAAATGACAAGTACAATACAAAAATAACTATTTAAATTCTCAAATGCTTTATTCTTATAATAATTTTTAAAAGAGCTTAATCCATAACAAAACAACCTAACAATGTTTAGGTCTATAAGACAAGAGAAAATATATTGATAATTTGTTTTATATTTTATTTTAATTACTTAAATGATAAGGAAAAATGGTTAAAATTGTCAATTTACAAAAAAATACAATTTTCTTTAAGTTTGAGAATCTAGATACCTATCTGTTTTAAAGGAAATCTACATTCCTACTAAGAGGGGTTTAAAGGGAGAATCCAAATTTCCCTAGCATCTGATTCTCTAGCATAATTTGTAACCAAACATGAGAATCTTTAAACATTCCTGAAAATTCTAAAATATTACCCCGTATCAAATGCCACATTAGTGTGTCTTTGGGATTAAGCTTATAAGCTAATTTTTTTCTTTTTAGCATTAGTATACAGCTTTTTAAAACCTTAGGATATGTTTGGCAACTTTTTTTTCCTAATTTTTTATTTTCAAAAACTATTTTCTATTTTGTAAAACAAAAAACTTGTTTAATAACTCAAAATAGCCAAAAAAAAAAAAAAATTGTTTCCAAATCTCAAGGGCTATCTGGTTTTAAAAAAACAATCACTCATCACTTCTCACTCATCACTCAAAATACCTCAATTGCCTAAACCCCACACGTTTGGCACACTATTTTCAGCTTCTCATCACTCAAATATTTCTACTTTTTGTGGGACTCATACCTGAGCACTTGGTCAGAGCCTTTTGTTAGCCTACTCGCGGAACCCTCATTCCCCACCATTGTCTTCACTTCTCATTTCCCCTTCACCCCCACACTGTTAGGCTACCTACGTGATGCAAGAACCCTAGACCCATTTCACCTCTTTTATTCCCTACATCCATCTAATTTTTTTACACTCATATGTTCACCTTTTTTAAAATCTATTTTGTCAATTTGTAAAAAAATTTCCCAAATTGCTATATATTTTATATAGTTCAAACCAGTCGGTTCCCACCCTTTATGTGCAAAAAATTGACAAACAATGGTTCGAGTTTAACATACCAAACATATCTACACTTCTAGATTTTGGGAATAAAGCTACCCGGCCAAACATTCGCATAAGAAACTCAAAAAACATAAGAAGAAAAAATAATGGAAACCTAGCACCCAAACTGACACATCAAGGAAGAGAACATCCACATAAGAAACCGAGAATAACCGAACAAAAGGAAAAAAAGAAAAAGAAAAAAGAAAAAGAGCAAGGAACCTAGCACCTAAACCGACATATCAACGAAGAAGGGTGTGGATCTACTTTGTGGAGACCACCATTCGTGCTTCACCATTGTTTGTGCTTGACTCATACTCCTTCTTGACTACCGTTCAGTTGGCCCACTGTCCGATGAAGGAGATCGACAGTAATGAGGGAAGTGGCATTGGAGTTCTTAGGCTATGGATCAGCTAGCTGTCATTTCCTTATCGAGCCGTTGGAGTGCTATAACGAAGTGGGAGGGAGCAGTGGGTACGGATCAAATGCTCAAGGCTATAACGAAGTGGGAGGGAGCAGTGGGTACGGATCAAATGCTCAAGGGTTATGGTCAAAATCTTGCCGTTGTCGTTGCCGGTCTGAGTTGTGGCCGTCACGTGTTGGATGTCATCCTCGGCTCGGTAGACGTGGCTGGGCTGAAGGGATGAAGAATGAAGAGGTCCTTTGTGTGCTGCTCTAGGAATAAAGAAAAGTGATGTGTGTTGCTTTTTGGTGTGAAGGGAATAGAGCTCATTAGAGCCGTTGGTGGGGTGAGTGAAAAGGAGAGCTGGATTTGATAAGGCTCTGACCGTGGGCCCCTTAGTTGTAAGTGTATTTACAAAAATGCCATCGTTACTCAATTTTCATTACTTAAAAACACCTAAAACTTGTTTCTAGTTTTTGTAACTCATTACCAAATATGTGAAAATTGAGTGATGGAAACAAATTCAGTAAACAAAGCCAAATAAGCCTTGCCTCCGTGAGACCCACCATTTTTGAGTAATGAGTGAGGGAAATAGAGTTATGAGTGATGAAAATTCTTAAATCCAAACAGCCCCTTGATTTCCAAAGTAAACTAAAAATAGCTAATGACTTGTTTTCAGTTTTGAAAACACGAAAAAACCAAATTTACTTAATGAGATCCAATAACGAATCCTGGCTGAAACCAAAAAATAAAACTAAAAGCACGAGAACAAAGTTTGAAACATGCAGCCAAACCCAAACCCAAACCCAAACCCACCTCTCTCTCTCTCTTTCTCTCCACTTTTTCTCATCATCCATGAAATCCTATTTGCTGCACCGCCATTGTTGAACCAACCATTGTGTGCACCACCAAAAGCTCACACCTCTTTCTTCCTCTCAATCCAAACTCCAAAAAACCTCCCAATGACAAACCCATCTTCTATCAACCACTCTCAAGATTCTCTAAATTTCTTCCGTGTCATCATCTTCATGGCTTTTCGTTACCTTTTCTCCCTCAATCCCTCTTCATCTTTCCTCTCTCTCTCTCTCTCTCTCTCTCTCTCTCTCTACAAATATCGAAGCTGTAATGTGTGAGCTGATAAACATTGGTTTGTCTGCCCAATGTTTTTTTTTTTTTTTTTTCTAGAGCAACCTAGCCACGTAATTGTCTACTATAATGTACAAATTTTAAGGGTTTTTGATATTGGTTTATAGATTAGCCTAAAGAACAATATATATTGGTTCATCACTTATGTAACAAGCCCAAAAATAAAATATTCACTCTTGTTTAGTTTTGGAAACACAACAAAAGTGTTTTTTTTTTTCTTAAAAACAAAAATTTGAAAATAGAAAACAAAAATAATTAACAAACATAGCTTTAATTTCACACACTTTTTCAAGGTACAAATATATTTTAGCAAGCTTAATAAAATTTTCCCAAATGAACACTTAAATGCCTCATTGATTTAGGAAATATATTTTTTAAAAATTTTATGAGAAAAGAAAAAATAATTAATTTTTTACCTTTTTTTTTTTTATATTTCTAATAACAATAGAATCAAAACTTTATTACAATAATTTATTAATAATTACTTTAAAAATGTTAATTGCAAAGTTGAATGAACCATCAACCAATAGCGTCCCATTTTCGCACGGTGACAAGACACGTGTGCTCTCCTTTCTCTTCGCCTCTCGTGTCTCTCTCAACGACAAAAAGAAAAGAAAAGAATTTAGGTTCCTTCGTAATGATATCTTTGAGGTCTCTCTTCAGGTACTTAAGATTCGAAATTTTTTTCTTTTTGCTTTTCTCGAGAACCAAACAAGGTTTAAGTCTTGAGGTTTTTTAGTTAAAGAAGTATGCACACATAGCACTTTTAAAATAACAGCTTTTAAAGACATTTCTGATTATAATAAGTCTAATTTCATGGTTAGAAATGTTAATTTTTTTTTAAAATTATTTGAGAGAAAAAAAATGGCTATATTATTTTGTTATGCAATTGTTGCAGAGTGGACTCTGTACTGAAATTTTCTGTGGAGACCAGGCCAGTAAATTACTTTCAGGTTTTTGAACTTTGATTTTCTGTGTTTCAATATTCAATTATATTTGAATTATTATTAAATTTTATGTCTTAATTTGGCTAGCATTTTGTTAATTGTAAGTATAGAAAAATGTGAGTTAAGTTAAATTGGGGTAGTTTAGGACCATATGTATGATAAAAGGTTGTACAAAAATGCATATATAATTCATGGGAGGGTGTTTGTTTAATTTCATTTTAGGAGGCAAAGCCTACTAACAATCTCTTCCAGACCCATTGCTCTTGTGCATGAGCATAAACTGCTAAAGCCCGTTAGGGGTGAAAGCCCTAGGATTACCCGGCAAGTGGTTCTGGCGGGTGGGGTTAGTTGCCAGTAGATTTTACTGGCTAGAGGGAGTCCAAAGGGCTCTTTTTTAGAAAGGTTCTCTCTATGTTATAAAAAAATAAAAAAATATCTTCCAAACCCCACAAGAGTTGGAGAGCCTTGTACACTGGGTACGACCTTTTAGGAACTTTGGGAACATAATATTTATCCTACATAATTGATTTTTTTATATTTATTTATGGCTCATTCGATAACCATTTGTTGGGAAGTTGGGATTAAAATGTCTATCATGAAATCTATCCGGTCCTGCCTTGAATTGCAAAGAGATATGAAAGTGATAATGGTTTGAGAAGTGTATGTCAACCTCTTGACTGTAATGTTATTATGGCTCTCTTTAGGCCAAGGAGGGAGGTGTTGTTGGACAAAACTGCTTCCCATGATGCAGCTAATTCAGAACTAGATTTAGATTCACTAGGGGTAGTTGTGAAGCTTATCTAAGTCAGCCACAAGCTTGATTTTGGTGACAGCAATTCATGTGACAGGGATATTGTGCCTATCATGGTTTGAGCTATAATTTTAAAATGGGTGGTGGAAAGAAAAAGCAAAGTGCTATGGACCAGAACAAAAAGCTCAAAACAGTTACTCCTGTATGGAGACCAGTCTCTACAAAAGCCGTTTCCGATGAAGGTTGGTTATCTTCTTACACAATCATAATCTATGAGCTGAATTGATAGACTTGAAGAATTAGTCTGGTTCTTTTTCTTCTTCTTCTTTTTTTTTTTTTTTTTTTTTGATCTTTTTCTGTTTATTAACCCTTCAAGTTATGATTTTATATAACAAACTCAGACAAGGATAATCCACAGGTTTGGTCTTATCATTTATATGTTCCCTATATGTAAAGTTGTAGATTTATGTTATCACATCTTAATCAATCTATGGAGTTTTTGAATTGAATCATAGTGATTTGCTTGTGGTAAGATTTCTCTTTGTTTCTAAATTATCCCCAAAAAAAAAAAAAACTCTGTTTCTCCAAATGAGCTTTACCTCTACCCCTGTAAGAATCATTAACTGTTTGTGCAACTTATAAAAAGGTCTACTGCCGGATCATTCATGATAAATAAAACCTTGTTTTTATACTCTTGTTGTAATGTTCTCTATGTTGAGAATTGGCTTTTATAAAATTAAAAACCCGTCAGTTTGGATCATTGTACTCTTTTGTAACAATAGGCTTATCAATGGAAATTTGATGATATATTACCTCTGCCGTTGCCTATGAATTAGTGTGTAAATTTGCAGAATGCTTGGTAAAGGATGTAATAGTGGAATCAGAAGATGGAAGTCAAGTTCAAGAAGTGCAGTGTAGCACATCTAGCATTGTTTCTAATGTTCAACATGTTATGAAGTCAACTGAACCGGTGACTGAAAAAACTGGCTCAAATATCAGTTCCAGCACAGTGCAGTATAGTGATGAATATAATAATGTGTTGGAAGGAGAATCAGAAAAGCATTCAATTTCAGCTGAGGTTAGATGCTAATAGTTGAGTTCTTGTTGTTGCTTCTTCTTCTTTAAATTGTCTATCTATATGTGTGTATGTTTATCAGGCCCATTTGCTAACTTTTCTGCATGAATTTGTCGGCTATGCTTTTCAATGTGCCCATTCTCATTGGCCTTTTTTCTTGTCAAGGTGTTGGTTGGTGTAAAGAGCTGACTTTATCAAATAACAGGGTTCTTCATGAATTTTTACTTCTAATGCACATTGGACCTCATTGGCAGCAGTTGGATTGCACTTTGGTGGCATGCTTTTCTTGTTTATTGCAATGCAATCATTTATTATTATTACTTTTTTTTTGGGTGGGGGGGGGGGTGTCTGGAAGTGTTAACTGTACACGTTTTCCTAACTTCAAAATTTCGGTTGCTTTGCAGTCTAAAATCTATCAGTAGTCAACATTTATTTGCGAATTTAAGAAAAAAAAAACTGGTACTTGTACTGCCTCTAAGTTCTGTATTTATATGCAAATTATATGCATGGTTTTTCAACTTCCTCATTATTGAAGATATTAGTCTATCATGTGCCCATATTAACCTTCATAACTCTTCATGGAAGGTTTTTTTTGGGTGCGGTCTCTAAGCAATGACAACAATTGAATTAGTAAGTAAATCATTTCCAATTGCAGCAATATATATTGCTGACAGTTGTCAGATCCTTCTTTATATACTTATCTCTATGGCAGTGTAAAGTACTTCCCGAAAAATTGCTAGTTAATGTGAAATTCTTTCAACAGAATAATATTACACTAAGATGGTGTAAAATGGTTTATGCCTTCAAAAAGTGAAACATTTTCCAGCCCTCACTTCTCCATGCCATGTCTATCACCTCCCACCCCTCTGTGGTGTCATCCTGACCTTTCTCCTCCTCCTTGCTGCTGCCACCAACTTCTTCCTCCTCTCCCTCCTCCACACTGACACTACCACCTTCTTACTTTCCACTCCCTCATGTTGCTACTACCAGCTTACTTCATTCCTCTGCATCACCACCACCACCCTCCACTACCCACTCCCCTTGCAACTACCACCTTTCTCCCCTCACTCCCTGCCGATACCATCACCTTTCTCCCTCTTACTCCCTTTACCACCTCTCGTTTCCCCCCTCCCACTGCCTCCCTTCATTTCCACCCTCCCCCCCCCCCCCCCCCCACTCCCCAACCCAAAAAAAAAAAAAATCCTTCCACCACCACTGTCTACTGACTTTTTGTGAGTTTTAACAAAGAGATTTTCAGTGCAACTACAAGAGTAAATATTTTTTACAGATTCTAAAATAACAATAGAAAACAAATCATTTTCCCTGAGAATATTTTCTACCATATCTAGTTTTGCCAGGAAATGTTAAACGCCAAAATTGATGGTTCAAGAAATCCTGCATGGATGCTCTAAATATGGTTCTGGAAAAGTTAGTGCTTTGGCGTGGAATGGCTATATATAGTTACCATTTTGCTCAGTTATTTCTCACTTTTTGGAATATTTGATAGCCAGCTCCTTCAAACTTAAGATTTTAATATTTCATTCTTTTCAAATTGGTCTAATGCTCTATATTTGATATGCAGGTTGGTGCTTCTCTAATTCGATTTATAAAAGGAAAAGGGTACACAATTCAGCATGTAAATAATTTTGTACTACAATAAAACATTCATTTCCTTATAATTTTTTTTCCCTCAGCGGATCTACACAGAGAAAGATTGAAGAAGAGATGGGAGTTAAAATTATATTTCCGTCATCCAAGAAGGATGATTCTATTAGTAAGTTTGGGTTTCTTATAATCTATGTGAATCTTGTATATGGTCATTATGATAAATTGTTTCTTTAAAGCCTTCAACCGTGTTAAATTTCTTCCATAATTGTATCATAACATGTATAATTTACTGCTGATTATTATGTAAAATTTCTACTACTTTTTAGAATATGTGAATGTGATGTTTTTATTGTCCTTTGATTAAGTTTTACATGATAATCTTGCAGCCATTGAAGGCCTCTCAATTGCAAGTGTCAATAGTGCTTCAGAAAAGATACAAACTATAATTGATGAGGTCAGTTGTCTATTAATATGATTTTCGAAAAGATGTTATGAGGAATGCAATATTTTTTATTCTTCTAGAATATTTCATGTCAATGACATTGGCTCGAATTGAGTTTTTTTTTTTTTAGATCACATTCTTAATTATTTTACACTATTTGCTAAATGTTTTCTTCAGCATTATTTTCTTGATTTTCAACCCAAACACATAATGTTGTATTAATCACTAACTTTCTTCTTCTTCTTCTTCTTCTTCTTCAAATACAGGCAGTTAAAAGCCCAAATCTTGATTACTCTCACTTCATATCACTTCCATTGGCTGTACACCCTGAACTGGTTAATAAGCTTCTGAATTTTCAGAACTCCATATTGGGGAATAGTGATGGTTGCCCAGATGAGAATTGGGATAGTGATTCAAATGAAGATGCTACTGACAATGCAGTTGGGCACCGGCAGTTAGATAAACAACCTGATGTTGCTGTTGAACTCAAAACTGATGATGACAATGAACATGTTAAAG
Organism: Lithocarpus polystachyus; assembly: GCA_033629205.1. NCBI lineage: Eukaryota > Viridiplantae > Streptophyta > Magnoliopsida > Fagales > Fagaceae > Lithocarpus > Lithocarpus polystachyus. The sequence continues at coordinate 23,768,943 of CM066166.1, read as the reverse complement.
TGAATAGGAGTAAAATACCTCTTGTCAGTTATGCCCCTAAAGCATCAAAGTCTTCTCCTTTATCTGGTATGCCAACAATTATATTACATGATGCCTAAGGAGCTTAAAAAAATTTATATCAAGAGATTGTGCAGTGGTCTTGTTCTTTGGCTGGTCAGCTGTAGCAGGATTTAGTATTGTGTGTGTGTGTGTGTGTGTATGTTATATATTTCTTACTACTTGCCTAGTCATGGTACCACTCAACATCCTTTTTCACTCATATAAGTATTTATTTTTTGTTTGTGATTGCTTTGATTTAAAGGCTCATATATGGGGTTTTATAATGCAGCTGCAAATGTTTTTTTTCCCCATATCATATTTATGTTACCTGGTTATTTATCGTGTGTGTTTTCATGATTATATTTGTATGTATCTTTCTTAAGACTCACAGATGATCATCTGTTTGCATTCTTATAATCAGAGAATCAATTCTTTTATTTTCTTTCATCCTCTTCCTCCTCTAACAAACACTGCTGCATGTTGCACTCAGCTGACTTGGGAATTGACAAATCCATATTCATTAAACCAAAAACGTTTCACTTGACTGTACTCATGCTAAAATTGTGGAACAAGGACCGTGTTAGTGCAGCTGCTGAGGTTTTGCAGGTAACTTTGTATTGAATAAGGTAGATGTGGCTGAAAGTGGCACTGCTTGATATCAATGTGTAATATTTCTTCCCAGAGTATCTCCTCAAAAGTGATGGATGCTTTGGATAATCAGCCTGTCTCTATAAGGCTTAAGGGGCTGGTAAGATCTTTTTCTATGTCCAAAGGGTAAGATAGTTGTGTCCAATACTTATCAAAAAAAAAAAAAAAAAAAGATAGTTGTGTCCAATTTATGTTTTGAATATGCATTGAAAAGATATCATGCTTCAAACTTCTTGACAACAGTGGTCACTGAAGCTGAAGTGCATAGATATGTGTAAGTACATGTACACCAGTTGTTAGATAGTTAATGTATATCGGAATTTGTTTAGGTTAAGGTGTGTCATATGCAGTTTATACCTTAATTGTGAATGATCTTGTTAAGCATTGGGAGGTGTGCTTAAGTTGAGATGTGTTATATGCTGACCAATCATCTACTTTATTTTTTATTTTTCGGTGAATTAAGTAGAAAATAATTTAATGTTTGAGCTCTTTATTGAAAATCATATTCATGGATTAAAAACCCTCTAGATTTTGGCACATTGGAAGGTGGTTTTCATTGTTATGTTTGCAATGGGTGAGGGAAGATGATATTTTCCTTGACCAACTCATTTCATGTCCTCGTAGGATTGCATGAGAGGTTCTTTGGCCAAAGCCCGTGTTCTTTATGCTCCTGTGGAAGAAATTGGCAGTGAGGACAGACTGTTACGTGCTTGTCGTATCCAAATTTTTGTCTGTACTAACAAATGAGAAAGACTAATACTATCTTCTTTAATTAGGTTTAAGTTGTTTTTGTGGAATAAGTACTTTTGAATTTCTTGAACTTTCTCAGAAGTCATTACTGATGCATATGTTGAAGCTGGACTGGTCCTTGAAAAAGATGCTAAGCAAAAGTTAAAGGTATAGTATATTACCTTTTTATATCCTTCCCTTCCTTTTTTTTTTTAAATTATGCTTTATGCTTTTGAGCTACGTGTGCTTTCCATAAGATTCTTTTGCTGTACCTGAAGTTTTAATAATGCATGCATATGTGACTGTATTTTGGTCACTGCATGAATTTGAAGTTCTTAATGTGAGAAGCATGTATGATAGCTTTTGAAACTTTCTCAGCCACTTAAGTACTTATTCTTCATGCATCAGTGCTACTATTTCCTTAAACAAATTCAAGTTTTCCAAAAGTGCAAGTGCCTAGAAAGGTGGTCAATGGGTGCTAGTTTATGCTTATGTATTGATGTCAACATATAACCTGGAAATTAGAGAGTGTCAAAGGAGAGGATTTTTTTTTTTGGGGTGTGTGTGTGTGTGTGGGGGGGGGGGGGGTGGTGCGTGGTGATGAAGGGAGTAGGAGAGGATTAAAAAGTTTTTTGTTAAACTTATGCATTTTTCTCTCTCTGAAATTATGTGATATGCAAATTTTGAGATAAAAAGTAAGGAGGCCTTGAAATAAAAAATTAATTATTAATCTCTTAAAAAAAAAAAAAAAAAAACAGCTGCAAAGTTTCAGAGTTTTCATCTATAATTTTAATGAATTCATTTGACCTTATCATCTGAACAAGACTTATTGAAATTTCCCAACGTTTTGCTAAGGTCAAAATGCAGTTTTTCTATGCCTCAGTTTTTGCTGTTAATGCTCATATCATTTTTAGGGAATACTTCTTTGTCGTCTAAGATTTCTAAATATTCTCCTACATTTCCTGAGATTTACGTAACATGACGTTGTCCTTTGAGGTTCTGATATACAATCCTTTGCTTGTTATTGGACAAACTGTTTCCATCTACGTGTTTTGAGATATGAACAAATATTTGCTGATGTCCTTTGAGGTTGTGATATACCATCATTAGCTTGTTTTCATGATGAGTTAGTAGCTTCTTGTCATATAAGTATTTTTGACATGTACCAAAACTTTTCTTCGTGTGTTTTGCTTTTGGTCATTGCATTAATTGATGCTTGTTCACTTTGCACTGTAAGATTGAATTTAGACCAGTTATTTAACCGTACAGGTGGTGGGTCGATATTTAAATGAGCCAAACTGTGGACCCATTTTGGCGATTGGAGATGCCAAAAAGAAAAGTAAAATATATATATATATATATATATATTTACCATATAATTTAAATTATAATGTAAACTATTGAGTAAAATATGTGTATAGTAAGATACAAAATCAAACCCAATAACCAGTTTTGTTATGTTCAAAAATTAAAAACACCAGCTTGAACTATTACCTGCTGGTGAAAGATTACATTATTTATTGCGTTCTTCTTCAATTTATACTTCTTGACATAGAACAACAACAGCAGCAACAACAAAAGCCTTTGTCCCAAAACTTTGGAGTCGGCTCTAGATCGCTTAATAAAGCCTTACTCCCTTACATAATTCCTACATATTTAGTGTCCGTTTGGCAATGATTATTTTTGTCAACTTATTTTACTATTTAGCTTATTTTTGCCACTATTCATGGGTCTTACTACACTTTTTGGTACTATTCATGAGTCTTACTGTACTATTTCAACTAACTTTTACCTTTATCTATAGTACTTTCAGCATAAAATTTTCAATTTTAGCAAAATAAGTGGATTCCAAACGGATCCTTAATATATAAGGCATACTTGGTTTTTTGGGTGTTCAAGAGTGTTGTAAATTGTAATTGTATGTTGTTTCAAAATTAGAGTTTGTTTAGAATTTTATGGCCATATGAATTCCACCTTATAAGAACTTAAAATAGTAATAGTATCATATGACTCTTGAAAGTGCAAATAATGTGGGTTTTCTGTTTCCTTGAATTGCAGTTGCATGCCACTGTGATGAATGCGAGGCATAGAAAAAGGTGTGACTATCATTTCTTTTTCCTTTTTCCTGGTACTTATTAGATGCTCCCCGTGTTGCTGTTGTGTTTGGCTTCTCTTTACTCACAGCTGTGACTAACATATGGAACTTATTGTTTAGGAAGAAATGGACTAGAAATGCTGATTCTTTTGATGCACGTGGTATTTTCAAACAGTTTGGATCGGAGGAATGGGGGGAGTATCTTATCCGTGAAGCTCATCTTTCACAGAGATTTACGTTTGATGAAAGTGGTTATTATCATTGTTGTGCTTCAATACCTTTTCCTGAAAATATGCAAGTGGACTGAACCATTTTCCTAGATATCAATGTGCTTTTCTTTTTAGTAGCAAACCATGAATGCAAAAGTTATTAAGTTATTCTTTGGGAATAATTTTAGTATATTCTTTTCGTATGTGCCCTCTTACTTGACTGCTTTCAGACTCTGGGTTCCAGATTTGTAGTTCTTCAATTAATCTATATACCAATTTCCTCTAGTAAATACTAAAAAATTTTAACTTTTGCAGGATGTTACCAAAGTAGTGTATACATTGATTTGAAACTTGGAATTATGTTGCACAAAATACTTGTGTTTGACTTTGAGGCCTGGGCCTCCTCAAAGGGCATTGCATAAACAACCAAATTTGAGAGAGAAATTCAAGTCAAAGTAGAAACTAAACTCTCTGTACGAGCATGACAAATCTTGCTTGAATTGTGTAATGGAACTCATCATCTGCTAGTAGCTCAAATAAGATGTCTGCAGGCTGATTATGATTATTAGACTTAATTCTTTGCCGATTGTGTTTTGGAACTCATCATCTGATAGTAGCTCAAATAGAGACTGTATTCTTGGTTATTGATTTTTTTCTCCTTCCTTTGCTTTGTCTGCACATTTTCCTGCTGTTGTAATTGTAAAAGGAAGAGAAAATTTGCGTTTCATTTTTAAATCATAGAGTTGGAATTATTCAACCCGTCAGGTATCACCGTGCAAAGCATGTCTTGCTCATATATTTTACGTTGCCAGTATCTAAGGTGTTGTTTGGTTTGAGTGTTTTCATCATCTAATGCTCAGTTTTCATCATTCAATAACCATATTTAGTGGGGCTCACAGTAGGGATGGCAATTTTGCCCCGCCCCGCTCCACCCCACCCCGTGCGGGTTTTCTCCGCTCCGCAAAGGTAGTGGGGCGGGGATGGGGCAATATTTTGTCTTCGCACCCCGGGGCGGGGCGGGGATGGGTTTAGTATTTTTATTCCCGCCCCGCCCCGCACTAATAAGGATTATAATTGTAAATTTAGTGAACTCTAAATTACTAATATTTAAAGTGAATCATAAGAGTACAAGACATGAGATAAAATATTTTTTATTCTAAAACCCTAATGTTATTGCCGCCCTTTAACCCATCCCTTTACTCTATAGTCTATATGTGTTTTTCAAATTTCAAGCCAAACTCCACTCCAAGTCTATAAAGAAAAAAGTGGTGTCACTACATTGGGAGAAAGCGAAACTTATTCTTAAAGAATTAGTTAATTTTTATTTGTTATAAGACAACGTTTATTTTGTTATAAGAAATTTTGAATTATGTTGTTACATATTAAACTATTTAAATATTTGGTTTATTTAAATGCTTGGATTTTAAAACATTTTGTTTTGTTGTGATTTATATTATTGTAGCAAAAAATCTATTTATATATATAAAATTGTTTTAAGGGTGGGGCGGGGCGGGGTGAGTCCCCGCGGGGCCCCAAGGGGTGAGGATGGGGCAAGGTAGTTTGCCCTGCACCCCGGGACGGGGCAGGGCGGAGACGGGGAAGGGTAATAACCATGCGGGGTGGGTTCGAAGATCCCATCCTCCGGCCCCGTCCCGCCCCATTGCCATCCCTAACTCACAGCTCTTGCATTGTTTGGCTTAATTTTGAGTTATGGTTTTCATCATCTAATCACTCAAAAAATTGGATGTGAGTTACCAAAACTGATAACAGTTTTAAGCTGTTTTCAAGTTTTGAAAACTGATACTTAGTGGCAATATAAGTAAATAAGGAGAGATTGTGGGCCCTTCGCCAGTGCAATGCCACGTCTTTTTCTTCTTCTTCTATTCTTTTCTTTTCACTTTCTGATTTTGGTTCTTTCTTGTTCTTTTCTTTTTTTTTCACGTTGGTTTCTGGGCTTGGGTTCATTCTTTTTTCTTCTTCTTCTTCTATTCTTTTCCTTTCACGTTGGTTTTTGGGCTTGGGGTTTTATTTATTTATTTATTTATTTATTTATTTATTTATTTCACTAGGTTTCCATTCCTTTTTTTTCTTCTCGAGTTTGTCGAAGTTGTTGCCGCTGTTGATGCTGAAGTTGTCGCTGCTGTTAATGTTGCTGTTGCTGCTATTGTCACTGTGGGTTGTATAAGCGGCTGTTGATGTTAACATGGATGAAGAGAAAAGCAGAGAAAAATAGGGAAAAATGAAGAGAAAAATGAAGGGGAGAGGCAGGGGAAAAAGAAAAAAAAAAAAAAAGGAGAGAGAAAAGTCAACTGACATTGGATCAGTGTGTGAGTTCCACAAACAGTTGAAAAATATTGAGTGATGATACGTGAGTGATGGTGCCAAATGGAGTGGGGTGTAGGGAGTTGGGTATTTTAAGTGATAAGTAATGAGTGATGGGTGATGAGTAACGAAAATTGAATGATAATTACTCATCACTCATCACTTAAAATACTCAACTCCCTAATGTAGATGATAATTACTAACTGCAATCCTGGTAGAATTATCGGCCCTATAGTGAGTGTCCTATACTATCCCCTGAAAAACACCCAAAGAAAGAGGTATTCTATTATTACAGAATTTTTTCAGCCATTTTTCTCAACTTCTGTGTTTCTATCCACCAGTTTTATTTTCTTTTGATATTTCATATTATATTCTGGTGCGTGCAGAAGTCACACTCCTTATTGCTTCAAGTAATTAGCAACAATCACAAATTTCCAAAAATAGGTAAAAGCTAATAGAAAATGAAGTTAAATGTGATGAAGTGTGTAGACAAAGTCTTTAATTGCAATTGGTGGAAGTCTTGAAGGAATCTACAGTGAAATAAATGCTTATAACTGTTTAGAAGCCATCAGTCCGTTACGTGCCACACGGCCCACACGTATGCATAAGATGAATTAAGAATGATACGAATGGAGTGCAAAATTTCTCTATGTTACAAAAGTTGGTCCCAAATCCTATCAAAAAAAAAAAAAAAAAAGTTGGTCCCAAATTTTATTGATTACCATTGCAGCTGGTGAGTGCACATGGACAATCCCAGAAAAAACTAGTTAAACTTAAAAGCCTCTTAATTGAACCTCTTCAAAATTCATTACTACAAGTTGGGTGGAACAGCTAAACTGGGCTGGTGGGTTAAATAGAAAGGAGATTTTGTAACTAGAAAACAAATTAGAATAAATTTTATTAACCACAAAATCATACTAAACTAAACCTTACATGGTCTGGATTGTTTCCAGCTGCTGCCTCTCCTACTGAAAATAATCTCCTTGAAGCTTCTTCTCTACCCATGATGGTGACAGAACTGGACTCATCTCAAACTCCACAGCTTCTCTTTGCTGATCTCTCACTGGGTTCTCCAAGTTTGCCTTCTCAGTGGGATAAATTTTGACCCTCCATACCTTAAAAGTTTGATCCAAGCTAGCACTATAAATCAACAAACTCTTAACCACATTATCTGACTCTAAAGAAGCAGCTAAGCATCTCACTGGCCCATGATGTCCTTCAATGACTGAAAGACATGAATGTAAGCAATTTCCTTCCTCTCTCCTCCATACCCTGATTGTTGAATCCTCGGAACCACTAAAGACTAATTCACCTATGGCTGTTAAGCAAAGAATAGCAAAATGATGACCTTGTAAAAACCCTCCATGGTTATATCTCCCAGACATCTTTTCCTTCTCCCAAAAGTTTATAAGCCCATCTGAGGAGCCAGAGTAGAGCAAGCAAGTGCTTTGTGACAGGCTCAAAGCCAAGGCATTAACTGGTGAAAGTTGAAACTTGAGTGTCATGGTGAGAATATGAGAGCTTTCACCAAACACCCTTCTCCATATCTTCACTGAACCATCAGAGGAGCAAGTGAAAACACACCCATCATGTTCATTGATAACAATTGCGTTGACATGACCATCATGAGCCACAAATGAATCCACACAATGCTTTTCAGAGATATTCCAAGCCTTAACTGTTCTGTCCCATGAACCTGTATATAACAGCTTTTCTTCATGGTTGTATGCTAGGCAAGAAATAATGTTTCTGTGTTGGAGTGTGCTCTTTCTTGGAAACAAGAAGAATGATTTTCTTTGAGGCAAGGTAGTGATCTTCTTTGGTCGAAAATTGTCTGTGATCGACACATTCCATACGCGAATTTTGCAGTCACTATGTGTGGTAAATAGCATTCTTCCACAAGCCAAGATGGCACGAACTTGACCAGAATTAGCCCTTATGTAACCCATTTCAGTGCAGTCTGGTTGCTTCCAGACATGGATGCGTTTACTTTCAGAGCCAGTGAATATAAAATCTTTTGTGAGTGTGATAGAGAAAATGTTACCTTCATGGCGATGGAGAGAGGCTATGCAATGATAAAGAAGAGGTTGAGTGGGAGATGTTCGCACCGGGGAGAGTGTCCATGGTGTCTCCGGGCTCATTGGTCGTATTGGGATTGATGCTGCTGAAGCAGAAGATGGACTTGGAGAAGTAAACTGCATTCTAGGCTCAGCTGAATTTTGATGAGCACCCAAAGAGAGTCTCCTAGGTAAATTGATGTTCTTCCTTTCTTCATCCATGAAGCTCCTTAGGTCTACTTCACCATGAGATTCCATGGTAAATGATCATAGACAAAGGTCCTATGTTGTGAAAACTGAATGGGGGTTGTTCAAAATCTGGTTAGGACTGTTAAATATTTAGTTGAGGTTGTCTGGGGACCAGTATTTTAGGCTCTTTAGTACATTTAACTTTGCTATGATAATGTAGAGCCAAAACTAAAGAAAGAGAAGGAAAACCAAGTATAAACAGGCAAGATTTAGGAGTAGTGGTCCTAGTGACCAGTGTGATGTGATATTCAATAAATTTTCTATTACTCCCTCAAGCAAACACCACTAGAATATGGAGCTCATATATGTCAGGCTTGTAAAGCAAATAATACTTCTATGAGAAAAAAACAATAAATGAAAACTCAATAATCACAACAGTTGATAACAATAATAATAATCTAAGAACTCATAATAGAGAAATTTTGGGTTTGAATAAGGTTCCAATTCAATTAACTTCTTGAATAATGGCTTGAGCTACTAGCCAGCACGGCATATATAAAAACGAACTCATCGGACAATTGGTCCAAGCACCTACTCCGTGATAGTAAATGAACCAAACTCCTAGACAAGGATAGTAAATGAAAATGATATTGCAAGTGCAAAATTGTGTTTGGCGTCATTTCTGGGTACATTTTCACTGTTATGCTGTCCAGTCTTCTATATGATATCATTGATACGTATGAGTAGATCACAATTCTCAAATCTCAAACCTATATGTATATACAATCATTAGATAAGTCTATACACTGCGCATACATACAAAGTTCATGGTAATTGTCATTATAGTTTTTTTCTTTGTCATCATCACCATAAATCAATATATTTAAACACAAATTAGAGAGAGCCTAGAACATACTATTATTTTGATATGCTACTTCTGACCCAATGGCTCTCAAAATCTTTCTTCAGCCCATAACTAAGATTATTGACTCATCCAACTTACCCACTCATATACCTTATTGCAAACTTTTATGCTCTTTATGCTCAGTGATGGAACTAGGATTCGAAGTTGAGGGGGGGCCAAAGTATAAATACAAAATAGTATATGAAAATCAAAACTAACATCTACTCAAGCTTGATTTAATTGATGGTAAGTTTTTGGAATTTTGTTTGAAAATTTTCATAAATTGGGACATCAACACTAGAGGCAATGCTGCATTACTAGCTTCAAATTATTTGTAATTTTTTCTCTTTAAAAAAATCAAATATTATAGATAATTTTCCCATCATCAACCATTCAAATAAAAGTTTCATTATTTTCATTTTATATAGCTCTATAGCTTCAAAATTTAGTCCAAAAAATAAACGAAACATACCCCACAAGCTACAACAACATTAATTTTAATAAATTATTTTTTAAAAATAGTTAATAATTCATAAAATAAATCAAGAAACATCATTTATTACTATTCACTGCACACGTTTTTGGAGGAAATTTTTAATTTTCCGGATAGAAATGTATACAGTGCTATATCAGGATATTTACAACAAGAAGAAAAAAAAAATGTAAAAATCGGTATAGAAAAAGTAAAATAATATACTAACCAATACTACTGAAGCAATGAATTTGTCGATATAATTAATTTTCAGATCATTGCTTTTAAGCTATCTTTCTTAGAAGCTGACATGTCCTAGCCAACTTCACAGTGTTTTCAATCACAAGAGACAAAATCATCGTCTTAAGAAGATAAGTTATCTCCCATGTCTTAGTAGCTAAGGAGAAAGACCATATATATATATATATATATATATATATATATATATATATACATATAGATATAACCTGGGTGATATCCTCTTGATCTTCTCCACGTCCATCACAATTCAATTCACAGGTCAAGTTAGAGAGAATCTTTGGCCTAAATAAGTTGGTCTTTGTATCTAGGCAACAGATTTTTACATGTTCTTCACAATAAAAACTCAAATTTTATTTGCAACTCTTTAAAGTTTCTAGAGATGCTTCCACCACGTACAGTTGCGCTCTTGCCTTGCTTGCTTTAAAGGCTGTGCATGCGTGGGGGAAATTTTATTGTTCTGTTCGAAACATGGTGTAAGCACTTTCAAGTGTATATTGTCCTAAAATGTCCCTAACCAAATTAAAACATCTTTGGGACTTCAAGTACTCCATTGATAACTGAAGCTTTGTGAGTTAAATTTTTTTGATCTTTCGAAGATATTTGCTCAAAATAAGCGCCAGGGTCAATAATAGTCTCCACGTCCGCAATGACCTTAAAAAAAGTAGGGATGGGTACGTAAAAACTGTTACACACACACACAACCACACAAAACAATTGAAATGTGTAATGAACACTACCCTTTTACTATATTGTTTTAGTTCCAAGATATTCTTCCAAGTGAGGAGCAAGAAGAGTGAGTGTAAAATGAGAATTTCTTTTGGAAAGGAGGGTTAAAGTAAAATATAAGATTTAAAAAAAAAAATATTTTTCAAGTTTTGGTTAGTGTAGTTTATTTTAAGAAGTATGGGCACTTCAATCTCATTTCACACTTTACTAAGTTGTTAACCTATGATGAGAGCAACATCACTATCACATAAATGTACTAGTAATACTATTTTTATTATACATCCAATCATAAGTTAACGTACTAGTTGGGTGTGAAATTTGGTGATTCTAGGCTTATCATTTGTCTTGTATAATTGTTTGGAAGATTTGCACCCACCCACAAAAACTGTCTTCTAAGACAATAACGTTTGAAGAATTCTCAAGAATATCTATAGACCAGTAACGAGGGGCCCATGTGCCTTCTTCTCCGAGATGGACTCCTCCTGATGGAAGCAATCAAGCTAACACCTACAACAATTGGGGTGGGAATAATTGTGTGTGATCATAAATGCCTTAGGATAGAGATCAGTATGCTCTTGAACACTTCCCCACCCAATTGATGCGCCCCAAGCTTCTCTCTCTTGGATGTAAATAACAACTACAGTGGCTGCAAACAAGACGATGTAAGCTGCATGAATGAATGTAACAAGATGGGTACTGTGATTTCGGAAGATCAATTTGAATTCTTGGAGATGGAGTATGCTGATTGGCCTTTAGCTGACTATGAACAACTACAACCCACAACAGAATTTGAATGCAAGAATTCTTGTCTGCGCGATTGTTATTCTGCAGTTGCCATTATCCAGGACCCAAAGTTTAATAATGGCACAGGAAGATGTTGGAAGAAGAAACTACCGCTTTCTAATGGGAGGTACAACAGCAGTGCCATTGATAGAAAAGCTCTATTCAAGAAATTGAAATTGAATAGCTCTTCACAAAATCCTACAAATCCTGCTAGGTAATTGTGTATTTTTTAACTTCTTTTCTGTAGCTGCAGTTTCTCTAGTTGTCTTTTGCTTGTAGCGAGGAAAACTACCAAATTTCTATAGAACCGTACATACAAAAGATCTTGATATGAATCTGCGTTCATTTACATACAAAGATCTTGAAGAAGCCACTAGTTGGTTCAAAGAAGAATTGGGTAAGGGTTCTTTTGGCACTGTTTATAAAGGGGTAATAGTATCAACTTACAGCAGCTATGTTGCTGTCAAAAAGCTAGACAAGATGATAAAAGAAGGTGAGAGGGAATTCAAAATTGAAGTAACTGTGATCGGCCAAACTCACCATAGGAATTTGGTACGGTTACTTGGCTATTGTGATGAAGGTGAACACCGAATTTTGGTGTACGAGTTTATGTACAATGGCTCATTGTCAAGTTTCCTCTTTGAAGTAATAAGGCCAAGTTGGCAACAAAGAACGCAGATTGCATTAGGAATTGCATTAGGGATTCATACCTCTTGATGAGTCCATAAAAACCATTAAGGTCGTCCATTTTAATGGACGGTCATTGTATCATTAGTAAGCTATCAAAGATAGATAAGTAACTGCCCAACATATTCAATAACGACAATCAAAGGCCTTAAACTCTTTTATTATGACAAAGAACGTTATAATTAGGATAATAATCACCCTCATTTATATCCAACAATTACCTAAGTCACCTATAAAAGGGATAATTTGTCCATTTGCTAAGATACATAAAAAAACTACTACGAAATGCTGTCTATATACAAAATATATGAGTTGGTACTAACTTAAGTATCGGAGACTCTCCCACCGGGCACAACCCAGTGATCTCTTTGATCAACTCTCTTTATCTTGCAGGTCCTATAAAATCGTCTAATGCTCCGGATTGAACAAGTGACCCAACTGACGATTTTGACATCATCACCTCTATTTGGCTTTAATATATATATATATATATTGGGGTTTGCTTTGCTTTTATTGCATTCATGATTAACCTCACAAATTTGAAAATAAATTATCAATATTTGAGTTTGGGTTAAAGTTTAACTTGTTAGAGAGATAAAATTTCACTTCTTGTTAAGTTTGGATTAAACAAAAATAATTTAGTTTTAAAAAAATGAAAATGGTGAGTTTGAGTTTTAGTTGGACTTGTTACAGAGACAAAGTTTCACTCCTTGTTAAGTTTGTACTAAACAAATATAATTTTATTTAAATAAAATGATAATTTTATTTAAATATTTTAAAAAATTGATAATGATGAGTTTGAATTTTAGTTGGGCTTGTTAGAGAGATAGAGTTTCAATCCTTGCTAAGTTTGGATTAAACAAAAATAATTTATTTAAATAAAATGATAATTTTATTTAAATATTAATATTAATGATAATGAGGAGTTCTAGTAGTTTGAGTTTAATTTGGACTTGTTAGAAAGATAGAGTTTCACTCTTTGTTAAATTTGAACTAAACAAAAATAATTTTATTTAAATAAATGATAATTTTATTTAAATATTGTGCTAACGAGAAAAATTCTGAGAGTTTCAGAGGTTTCGATTTATATATATATATATATAGATTATTGGATTTTTTTTAATGAGAATTGTTGGAATTCATTGAAACACATAATTCATCATATATATATATATATATATATATATATATATATATCTATCTAAAAGCTGAAGCGTAGCATTTATTGTTGTTGCGCTCACATCAGCATCCACGTCATTATCATTTTTCTTTCCAATTACACTTTCTCCAACTTTTCTCATTCTTTTACCTTTTCATCTCCCTAGTCCCCACTACCCGCAACCTTAATATTACTATTTATCTTTTCCTTCATCTTCCTTTATTTTGTCTCTTTATCTTTCCCTCCTTTACTTTTTCATCTCCCCATTACCCTCAACCTTAATATCACTATTCATCTTTCCTTTCATCTTCCTTTATTTTGTCTCTTCATATTCACTTCATCTTACTATAAATTTGTCATTCTCTCTTCCATTCTTTGCATAGTTTTCCCTCACAAAAAAGTTATCTCTCTCTCTCAATATTTTTTGGAGTATTTTTTTATTTTTCCTGCATCTCTACTTTAAGTTGATAAATTTTTGTGTTCGTTATAACTCTACTTTGGGTTGATGTGATTTAGTTTTGTGTTTTAAGTTTTTTTTACTCTCTCTTTGATTGTTAAATGTTATCTTATTGCGTTATAAAAAATTAAAGATAATATATATGAATATAATATATATTATTCTATTACATAACATGATTTGGGTGATTTGGTGTTTGTTATTATATATGTTTTACATTTTTTTCATCTTATTTTTATTTAATATTTAAATTCAACCACATCTTCCATATAATAAAATTATTTATGTTATATTATTATTTATTTTAAAAAATTAAACATAAAATATTTTATTTAAATTCAAATAAATAAAATTGTAATATAATTAATAGAGATAATTAATTTGGTTTTTATTGTTATATATTTTATTTTTACTTTTTTTTTCTCATTTATTTTATTCAACATATTGCATTATAAAAAATGATAAAACTAATTAGTCACTATCATTATGGAGTAGTATTCTATGGTTTCACGTATATAAAGAAATGGAATATATAGAGTTTATATATGTAAACATTCATATTAAGTAAATAATATATATATATATATATATACAGACATACATCTAAAAGCTAAAACATAGCATTTATCATATATATGTATATATATATATATATATATATAGAGAGAGAGAGAGAGAGAGAGAGAGAGAGAGAGAGAGAGAGAGGTGGGTTCAAGTTACACCTGGTGTAACTCTAAAGAGTTACACATTTTCTAAACCATTAGATTTAAGTAGATCCAACGGTTAAAAATATGCACTCATAAATGCTGATATTTTGATAATGATCTCATTTATTGTCCTTATTTATAACATTCGATACCTATCTCTAATCCCAAAAATAGGTATATTTTTCTCTCTGCTCTTTGTCACTCATCTACTACATGTTTTTCTCTCCTCCATTACTCTTCCACCTCTATTTTCATAAGGTTCCATCTCCACAGCCACATAGAATTTGATGAATCAAAAACTCGAACTAATTAAACATAAGGCTGAAGTAAATAACTTAATCACAGGTTGTTGGTTTCCCAGCTTTACTAGGTGCTTGTTAGGCATTATTACTTTGAAATTAACGAATGTGGTTATGGTTGGCGAGATTGGGAGTCAATCAAACCTTAGATTTTGTATTGTAGCACTTGTTAGGTTATCTTTCAAATTTGAATGATGTGTTATGTAATAAAATTTGTCCCAAAACTCTTTAGTTTTTAATGCATTTCCTTTCTACCAAAAAAAAAAAAAAAAACTTGGTCATATTTTCTATCACAGGCACAACTTTTAAGTTAACTAATCGCAAACCCACGCAATGCGAGAAAAAATTTGATATGATTCTTTTCATTGGATAATTATTGAATTAATATATTAGATTGTATATTTTTAAAAGCTTAATATGTGTTATTTGAAATTAGAAGTTTTTTGTAGTAAGGTATTATGTATAGTGAGATATGTATGAAAACACAATGTAATATATATATATATATATATATTGTAAATTGATAGTGTGAGAACTATTAGACCAAGTTGTAACTATGTATACTTTGTTTATTACTATATAGATGTATGCGATTAAACTCTTATAGGTATATTTTCCCCCAAAACATAGATCCACATTTCTTTCTTCCTCACAATTGAAACTAAGTGAAAAAGTAAATAAAGATAACTATGCAATAAATCATTATCAATAAATCATGTATCATAAAGTGGAAATATAAAATAAAATAAAATGCAAAAAGAAAAAATTTCTTAAGTATCTATACATAAAAACATTAATAGCATAATGATGCTAGAAAGTAAATTATATTTTATCTTATTCTCTTTTTGGTATTTTCAGTAAAGATCAACTAAGTAAAGTAAAACCTTATCAAGAAAGTTCAAATTAACTAAAAATTTGATGGTGAAGATGCTAATTATTTGTGATAAAATGACCAAAATAAAAATAACAAAAAGTCAAGAAACTTATAGCAAAATGCTTTCCATACAAATTTCCAATAAAAGGGAGACTAATAGGCCATCCACTTTCTTCAAGACATAGGAGATTAAAAAAACCATACATCCTTTGCCTACCGTTTTCTCTTTCTCAAATTCATATTACCAAAGAAGTATATGAAGTTAAAAACATTGTGAATACATTTCTGTTCAATGGAAGTTTATTGGTCGGCACATTCAAATTCGTGGCCATGTATAAACTCAAATTTCTATTCGAAAAAGAACTACATATTAACCCAAACCAAAATTCAACCAAAGCTATAAAAGTGATTTGTGATGAGAAATTA
The DNA here is from genome assembly GCA_033629205.1 of Lithocarpus polystachyus. Classification (NCBI taxonomy): domain Eukaryota; kingdom Viridiplantae; phylum Streptophyta; class Magnoliopsida; order Fagales; family Fagaceae; genus Lithocarpus; species Lithocarpus polystachyus. Next base: position 23,752,900 of record CM066166.1, on the reverse strand, counting down.
AAAAAAAAAAAAAAACAACAACAACACAAAAATATTAAATAAAAAAACCATCAACCTAAATTAGAGTTATAAGAAAGAACAAAAATTGAGAGAGAGAGAGAGAGAGAGAGAGAGAGAGAGAGAGAGAGAGAGAGTACTCACAAATTTTGTGTGGAAAAAAATATGGATCGAATGAAATAAATGATATCAAATTTATACAAAATAAGATGGGAAGAAGAAGAGTCAAAATATAAGAAATTAAACGATAAAAGAAGTTTAACGGTAAAGTAAAGAGTAGTAGGGAGATAAAGAGACACAGAGAGAGGAGAAAGGTTGGAAGAAGAGAAGAAATTTTTTTTTTTTTTTTAGAATATGAAGATGAAAAGTTTAAAAATTCAATTTTAACAATTACTTGAAATAAGAAAGAAGAAAACAAAAAGCTGAAATCAATTTGGGTAGTTGAATATAATCAAACATTTGCATCTAATGAATAGTAACATTTGTAATGAATAGTCAAACATGTGTATATATCTACTAAAAAGATAATGAATTATTCAATTTTAACAATTACTTGAAATTATAAAAAAAAGTTGACATCAATTTGGGTAGTTGAATAGTCAAATATATGCATTTAAAACAAATGAATAGTAACATGTTGAATAGTAATGGAGTGCATTAACTATATTTAATTGTTTTATATAAAATGAAATAGAAAAATCTTCAAGGATTTTTTTTTTTTAAATATGATATGGCTGATGAGGTGGCTCAACAGAAGTATAGTAACATTAAATTTTACGTCTCAGCTTTTAGATATAATATAGATTAAAAATTCAATTTTAACAATTACTTAAAATTGGAAAGAAGAAAACAAAAAGTTGAAATCAATTTGAGTAGTTGAATATAATCAAACATTTGCATCTAATGAATAGTAACGTTTGTAATGAATAGTCAAACATGTGTATATATCTACTAAAAAGATAATGAATTATTCAATTTTAACAATTACTTAAAATTATAAATAAATAAAAAAGTTGAAATCAATTTGGGTTGCTGAATAGCCAAACATGTTGAATAATAATGGAGTGCATTAATTATATTTAATTATTTTATATAAAATAAAATAGAAAAACCATCAAGAAATTTTTTTTTAATATGACATGGCTGATAAGATGGCTCAACAAAAATATAGTAACAATAAATTCTACGTCTTAATTTTTAGATATAATATATATACGTAAGAAAATGACGAATGGTTTTGTCAAATAATTGAAATTGCGTCAATGCTTTCATTGCAATAAGACTTATCCAAGTGAAAATCAATAAGACAACTCCAGATCTACGGTTCTACCCCCAAAGGCAACTAGCTTGAATCTTAAATGTTACAAAGTGAAATTTGACTTCTTTGCCTATATCCCTAATTTCCTAAGGCCCTAAGAAGTACATAGCATTAACTGCTCTACTGACTAGTCCAGTAGTCATAAGATTCATATAAATATATATATATATATATATATATATATATAGGTTTAAGAAAAAGTATATATATAATTTTTATTAACTTAAAAAATAATGAAAAATTAATTGTTAGTAAATAATAACTAAAACAGTAATATTATCAAGCGCAACGTGCGAGGTCTGCAATTAATATTAATAAAAACGTAATCACTAAAAATGGAAAATTCTTAGATACTATCAGAATATGAAGAAATTGTGCTCACTTTTCTTACATTTATGGTGGACCCTTCCATAAATGTAATGAATAAACCACACTATGAATGCGAGAGAAATGAACATCATTTTTCTTTCTTCGAGAGTACCTAAGAATTACTCACTAAAAATTTTATATCATGAACATAAGCCATCAAATTAAACCAAGTAATTAATTTTGCTTTTGCGTCCTATTCCTCTTTCTCTATAACTCGAGAAAGAGGAATAGAGCAAATTCTATCTATCAATTTTTAAGCATTTACACCCATTATTTATCTTCATTCTAAGTCACTAATATGTGCCCAAATTATATCTATCAATTTTCTACTTAAAAAAAATTAAAAAAAAAACTACCCAATCAAACCTGATCAAACACTCACCGTGATCAGTCACTGTCACCATCGAAGTACTATGATTATATTGTCTTTCCATGATGTTGGTCCCAGCAAAGCATCACACATTTATTGCGAACAATGAGAAGCGCACCATATATACGGCTAGTGGGAGATAATTCATTCGGCAGCATGGCAGAAACTTATTTTGTGGCATCTACATATAACCTAGATAACAATAATTTTATATCATACCAATAATAGTTACTTTAATTTGACATCACAGTTGCGTTTGTTATTGCAGTATTCATTTTTTTTTTTTGGTAAAATGGACTTTCATTCAAAAAACTAAGAACCAGAAGCAGCTACAGCAGAATCAGGACAACACCTGAAATGAAAAAGACCATATAGGTCAGCAAGATAAACCTCCAACAGATTGGACGGAGGGGAATCATAGTACAGCATATCTGAATCTTGAAGAGATCCTATTCTAGCAAGAGCATCTGCACAGGCATTTGCTTCTCTATAGCAGTGACTCACTTTAATCTGCGGAACTTGAGAGATTAGAAGTCTGCAATCTGCCACCAGGGAAGAGTTATTAGCATTTGAGGTGTTGTCATTGTTCATCAATTCAACAATAGCTTGTGCATCTATCTCTACTTCAAGAGCACTAATTCTCAAGTTCAAACACATAATTAACCCATCCCTTAAAGCCCAAAGTTCTGCTAGGAAACTGGTGGTTTTTCCTATGCTTCTGGAGAAAGCTTGAATCCACACTCCGGAATCTGATCGAAGAATGCCCCCTCCACCTGCTGTACCCGGGTTTCCAAGAGCTGAACCATCTGTATTCAGCTTGAACCAGTTGCAATACGGTCTTTCCCATCTGATACTTCTCTCGACACGAGGACTCTTATGAGAGTTATCTTGAGCACAAAACACAAACTCAGTTGTTCTATGAATGACTTCGGCATGAATGTCATAGTTTGGCCTGTGATTCTGGAACACTACTCTGTTTCGGTGTTGCCAAATGGTCCATACACCAAAAGCAAAAATCACGTTCCATGGAATTCCCATACTCCCAGATTTTATATTTACCTTGCAATTAATCTTCAACCAATCCTGAAGGTTCATACTGAAAAAATCAGCTCTACTATTAACTCCAAGGTTCTGCCAACAGTTTACAGCAAAAGAGCAGTCTCTCAAGAGATGAATAATAGTTTCTGACTCTTGATGACATATTGGGCAAGAGGTGTTCACAGGGATTCCTCTAGTAGCAAGGCATTCACGGGTGGCAATGCTATTATGTAAGCACATCCAGATGAAGAATTGGACCCTTGGAAGCACATTTAATTTCCAAACCCAAGTGCCATTGAAATAGTGGTGAGGTTCGGGTTGCTGAATTGACAGAAGATAGGCACTACTGAGGTTGAAATGACCATTGGAAGTTGCTGCCCATATCATCCTATCCTCTGTTGACGCAATACAAGAGCGAGGCATAGCTCGAATTTCCATGACAATCTGACTTGGTAAGGTAATAGAAATCTTCCCCCAATCCCAACCCAAGTCTGAGGCTAAGTCCTTGACTTTAATATCCTCTTCCCCTCTCGTGAGAGGCCCCTGCACAATAGCTCTCAATGGACCATTTGAAGTCCAATTATCAAACCAAAAGTTGATGTTACTATCACGGCCTAGACTCCATCTAGTTCCTTTTGCAAAAATATCTAATCCCTTCCTCATTGCTTTCCAAGTACGGGAACTAGGCAAAGAAGATTCATTAGGAGAAGCTAGCCTCCTATGGGTCATATATTTTTTCCTCAAAACCTGAACCCAGAGTGCATCCTTTTCGGAGTGGAACCTCCAGTTAAGCTTTGCAAGGTAAGCTAAATTTCTGCCTTTTGCAGTTTGTATGCCGAGACCCCCTTCCGTCTTTGGCTGAGTTACTTTAGACCATCCAACCCAATGCATTTTTCTTTTCAAGTCACTAGATCCCCAAAGAAAGTTCCTATTAAGCCTGTCCAAGTTGTCTAGTAACCTTGAAGGAAGATGAATGGATTGCATTACATAAGAAGGGATAGCACTGGTAGTAGCTTGGATAAGAACCTTACGACCAGCAAAAGAAAGGAGGTTTGCCTTCCAACCCGCTAGTTTTTGTTTAACTCTATCAACGACAAAGTTTAAGTCTTGATTAGAGGCTCCAGCATGTCTTAGCGGAAAGCCTAAATAGGATTTCAGATTAGAGGTAGATTGGAACCCAAGAATGTCACAAAACTCTTCTCTTTGATCACTATTAACATTTGGAGAGAAAAACACCTTGGTCTTGCTATAATTTATCTTCTGACCGGACCTTGTGCAGAACTCATCAAAAGCTTCCCTCACACTATTGCAATTTGCAGCATCCGCTTTGGCAAAAATGAGGAGGTCATCGGCAAAGAAAAGATGGGTAAAGGCTGGCCCACTTTTTGAAGCTTTGACTGGATTCCAGACTCCGTTAGCACTTTTTTCCTCAATAATTCTGCCCAAAACTTCCATACAAAGGATGAATAAGTAAGGCGATAGAGGATCACCTTGCCGGACCCCCCTTGACGGAAAAAACGGATCTAGAACTCCACCGTTAAAAAGAATAGAACTGGATGTAGAGGAAACACAACTCATAATCACCTGAATTAAATCAGAAGGAAATCTGGCCTCTTGAAGAACTTCCCTTATAAAAGACCATTCAAGCCTATCATAAGCTTTTTCAAGATCAACTTTAATTATCATGTGGCCAATCTTCCCTTTTTTCCTGCTGACAGTATGTATGATCTCTTAGGCAATTATAGCATTATCCACACCTTTTCTCCCGGGCACAAAGGCTGATTGAAAGGGGGAAACCAGCTTCTCCATGAGAGGCCTGATTCTCGCTACTATAATCTTAGTTATGATTTTATAAACAGTGTTACAGAGACTTATGGGCCTAAAGTTTCCCACTGTTTCTGGGCCATTGATCTTAGGAATGAGGGCGATGTGGGTTTGATTTAGGGAAGAAGGGATCCTTTTTTCTTGAAAGATTTTTTTAATTTCTTCAGAGACAGAGTGACCAACCACCAGCCAAAATCTTTGAAAGAAACCAGCATGAAGCCCATCAGGACCAGGGGACTTAAAAGGCTTCAAAGACCAAAGAGCATGTCTGATTTCCTCATCAGACACAGGAGTGTTGATGTAATTTGCCTCGACTTCAGAAATATGGGGCCAAACCGGATCACTTAAAAGAGTGGACCTTGATGAAAAAGTGAGCTCTGTAGAAAAAAGCTTAATAAAATGATCACGAACAAAATCCATAACCTCCGTAATGTCATTTATCCAATCTCCTTGGTTGTTTTTGAGATTTAGAATTTTATTGTGTTTCCTTCTTATCAAGGTGGACACATGGTAAAAAGAAGTATTGCGATCCCCCTGAATCATCCAGTTAATACGGGACTTGAGAGCCCAAAGCTCCTCTTCCTGTTTCAAGATAGAATTGAGCTCCAGTCGAAGCACCTTTTCTAAATTGACAAGAAAGTAAGTAGGCCTATCTGCCATGACTCTTTGGATACCACACAGACGAGCCAAGAGTCTTTTCTTCTTTGAAAATATGTTTCCAAAATGATCACGATTCCAGATCTTGACCTCTCTTGTGAACTTTTTTATGGAATCATACAGCCCAGCATGATTGGCCCAAGCATTTCTCACTAAATCTGGGAAGGAGTTATCCGAGAGCCAGAAGCTTTGAAATTTGAAAGGTCTGTCTAGTCTGCAATTTGGATGTGGATGAAAATTAAGCAAAACTGGGCAATGGTCTGAAAAACATCTCGTTAGGTGGAAAACTTGGGCTTCCGGATATAGCATACACCAACCAGGATTTGCAAAGAACCTATCGAGCCTTTCTTGGATGAGAGAACTGACACCATGACCATTTGACCAGGTGAATCTTGGCCCGTGGAATCCAAGATCAGCCATATTACAAGCATCCATACATTCTTTGAAGGAAAGAGCTCTAGAAAGATTGACAGGTCTACCACCAAACTTATCATCATTAGACATTAATTTATTAAAATCTCCAGTAATGACCCAAGGTAAATTATGAATATTTGCAACAACAGACAAATTTTCCCAAAGCATACTTCTTTCTCTATGCCTAGGACTACCATATATAGTAGTAAATATCCAACTAAGATTAGAAGACCTCACCTTAACAAGGGCATGGATCTCCTGTTCTGTGCTAGCTAGATTAGTAACTTCAATCCTATCTGTGTTCCAAAGGAACCATAGGCCTCCAGCGTAACCCACAGTTTCCGTATGGATTGCTCCTTGGAATGGAAGAGTGTCAGAAATTTCTTTAGCTCTGACTCCTCCTAAATGAGTCTCCATGATAACGAGAATTGTCGGGTCGTGATCAGCAACCAAATCTTGCACATGGGATTTAAAGGAGTGCTTCAAAGCTCCCCTGCAATTCCATATTATTGCATTCATCATGAGATAATATTGAGGAGGAGAGAGCTCATTAACATGAGGGTTGGGCTACGCCACTTCCCTCAAGTTCCATTCGGACCGTCGCATCCTCTCCTTGGAGGAGCCTCTCTTCAGCATCAGAGTATCCCACTGCATGATTACCCCCATCATCATCTCCTTTGAGCCGCATTCCTTCATCCTCCCTTCCGTTAGAGGTGGACTTTGGTTGAATTCGCCTAAGATTAGCACCGGCGAAAGCTGTGGCACATTCTTCCATACTGCCACAAATTTCTCCTTCCGTTCTGACTTGAACCTCCTCCAAGTTCGCACCATTAATTGCCACACCGGACCTATTCGTGATTTTGTTCCCACCCTTTTACTGTTCTCCAATGGTGGAAAGATGATTTTCCACGCTTTTACTAGGATGGGAATGAACCAACCCACTTCGAACCTGCTGTGTGCTCTGATCTCCTCTGTCTTCTTTAACCGGTTCACTGGTGAATTTGAAACTTCCATCAGTGAAGTTCGGTGGCGAAGTGCTAAAGCTAGTGTTTGTTGTGTCTGTGTCAAAAGGATTTTTGGATGAGGAGGCGGACTGCTTTGAAAGAGCTGAATCCCTTATCTGACCTTTGTCCACTTTACCCTTCTGTCCAAAGGTAGACTTCGCTTGGCCTTTTACTGCTTTACCCTTCTGTCCGTAGTTATACCTTATATCATGAATTTTATGGATTGGGCTATTTGATAGCCCACCTAATACCGACTTCTCCTTTGTAGGCTCTTCCATCCCACTGGACTTCCTTTTCCCTTCCTTAGCTTGGCCCATTACGGTTTGAAAAGCCACCTCACTGGACTGCCAACGTACAGGATCTGTATTTGCTTTAGAGGACGTGCCACTACCACTATCTTTCCTGCCATTCCTAACTACATTCCTTTTACGTGCCACTACAATCCACGGACCATAAGTGTCCTCGTTAGGTTGGCTGGTTGTATTTTGTCTTCATCCACATTATAGGCCTTGTCGCTTGTATCCTCCACCTGCACATTCCCATCGTTTTCTCGAATTGAACTATCTACACGTGGCTTTTCCATCGCCGGCTGACTGATCGTATAATGGCATGCCTCTCTCCGATGGCCGACGCGGCCACAGGAGAAGCAGAGCTTACTTATCCCTTCATAAGTGACCCGTTGCTGGAAACCCCCTATAAGAATGGTGTATATCAGTGGCTTGTTGATGTCCACCTGCACACACAATCTTGCAAAGCGACCTCTTGCTTCCGATGCTGTGTGGGTATCAATCCGGAGGACAGTGCCAATGGCTTGGCCAATTACTTTGAGAGCTTCAGGATGATAATACTCGATAGGCAGGAGTGGTAATCTGACCCACATAGCTACAGAGGCGATGTTGGCTGTATCTGGTCTAAAATTTGGCTCCCATGGCCTAATGGAGAGGAAGTGTTCTCCAATAAACCAAGGGCCTTTTTTTAACACCAAATCATGGTCATCTTTCATTGAGAACCTAACTAAAAAGAAATCAAATCCCAAATCAACACAATCGATTTTTCCTTTTGGTTTCCAAAGGGCCAAAATCTTAGAGCTTAAGTAGTTGCAACCTACTGTCCTACCGTAGACCTTAATGATTAGAGCTTTTGACCAAGGAGCTCTGATGTGTTGCTTGAGCTCTTTAGAAATCTTAACAGCAGCAAAACCTTCTCTGAGAGTTTCTACCACTGGCTCTACTTCCATTTCATCTTCAATATACTCTGAGAAATCAAAAGCCTGAACATATGCCCCAGGAATCTCCCCTATAAGCTTATCTTTGAAGGAAGGAGACACTCCATTGGAGCCAGCCATAGCATGGAGATCAGCCCCGAGAGAAACTGTCTCTTGTCTAGATTCCAGAGAGTGATACTCCTTAACTTTCTTGGTGCTACGCAGTAGCTCGGCTTCTTCTTCACGTGAGAGCTCTTGAGAAAACATCCGTACACAAATATGCACTCTTGCGGAAACGATGTTTTGCAGTATTCATGCTACATAAACATTGTGAAAATAAAAAAGTGCGTACGAAGTTCCAGAAGTTAGGTTTTGCATAAATAGATGCGTGACAAAAATTAGAGAAGCATTAACTCAATGTCTAGAAGTTTGAGAAGTTTAACAAACTTTGCTTTATATTTCACATCCATATACTAAGCATTGATAAGTTTTTTTTGTTTGTTAGTTTGACATATTTTTAATTACATCAAAGAAACAAATAAAATGTAATATACTATTATGCATAAATAATTATTCCTAAGAAATACTTAACTTGAATAACGAAAACTCAATGAACGTACCAAATGGCAAGGGGCCTTAAGTGCACTGGCGGTAAAGGCGGCCTCGCAATATGGCATATTCATGGGAACCTTGAATAGGCTCATAGTTGCACCAACAAGAGTGCTCCTCTAATCTGCATTGCATCCTTCTTCGATGCACTACAAAGTTGCATGTAGAGCAAGGTCAATGCTGCACTGCCCCAGCTGTACCGCCTCGCATTGCTGATTGGGTTGAGCAACTGCAGAGGCAACAGTGAGACCCAGTCTGCAGACTTGTCCATGAACAACAGGGGATCCATCCGTACATGTAGGTGGTAGCGGGCATGTTGCTGCATGACTTCGTCACTGGTGTTTGCAGCTGGGAGAGCGACAAATTGTACATCAAGCCACTTGTATTTTATCTTCGCCCTAGTAAGGGTAGACTTGTTTGAGTTCAGTATCACAGGCGGAGGTTCATGGCCCAACAATTCTTCGCACACTACGTTCCATTGCATGTCTGTCCTCCCAATGACAGGCAACCCATCCACGGAACCCCCAGCATCACCTCGATATCTTGCAAGGTGATACCCATTTCTCCATGGGGTAAGTGAAACGTGTGCGTCACTGGACACCACCACACGACCAAGGCCCCGTGATCATGGCATAATCGACCTCCATATCAGGAACCTTGAATAACTCGGTCAAACCTGCTGCATCTATGTATTGCATGATACGTGGGTTTTGCCCACCTTGCGGCAATACACATTTATGGCGTTGAACGTTTATGATGCCAGGCATCTCTTGCACACGGACGAGTATTGTGTTAGGTAGTGCACACGAGGTAATTATAAAACAGACATGTATTAATAATACAACTACATACCTCGTCGGCGGCGCGCCTCCAAAGCGGAGTTGACCGATGATCCGGCTGCCGAGTCAACTAGGTACGATCGTCGGGTCCAGGTTGCACTCTATCTAATGCCTACATATCTGACATGGCAGCAAATAGATTGTTAGCAATTATCTGACAAGTAAACTACAATTAATATAAAATAAAAGCATGGATACATCTTGTTTTACATATCATGATCACAACAAGATTGTCAACATCACTTCTTACCCCCACTTAACATGCAATCCAAAAGTAATCAAATTAAAGCTTAAATAAATAAGAACTTGCAATAATTTTACATAAAAACAAACCTTTTTTTTCTATAATCTGTAATTGAAATAAAAAAAAACAAACAAATGACTAATTAATGTGCTAGAAACTTGATTGATACCTAGATGTTCAACATCTGAGCAATATTTAAATGTGATAGTTCTTTTTGGTTTATGATGTCTTTGAGAGTGATTTTAACAAGGAAAATATCAATTACAATTATTAGGGGCTACATATGGAGGGAAGACATATTAAATTTAACCATGCGACACACAATATGTGATCTTCCCCCAAGGATATTTAAATTCAACTCTATGGCTTATGACCAATGCAGTCACAAAGTAAATATAAATTGCAACAACTCAATATTTAGGTATTCTATTCTCAGACCTGTTCAATCAAACTTGGTCTTTTCAACAAAGTAACACTCTCTTTAAGGTCATCCTTGACAGCTCCCCGTTTTATGTCCTATGCAATTGCCCGTTTACAATGGACCACTAAGATCCCTACAGCTACAAGTTATTTGGTCTCGAGTTCTCAACTTAATATCTAGAAACCTATGCCAATTATTCTACATTTCTACCACTAGACATGTAAGCATACCATGACTTAGCCAGCCCATTTCTCTGCTTGTTAGGTCTATTTTCAACATTTTAGGAGTTAGCCCATCTCAAATTAATCGAAGGGTGCAGGATCATTGAATGTTCAATTATTCCTCTTCCCCTCCATATGGTTAATTTTAAACAAAGAAGAGCTGTATTGCAAGCAAAAGAACTTCTATGCTTGATATATCAGCTTTTTCAGTCATACATTTGCACATATAAGCTGAGGGTACTAGGGAATGAATTTTTTTTTCAGTAAAGTTACTTAAAATTTTCTACATTGAACTGATATGCAAAACAAAAGTAGTGTCAATTCCAAGAAATAATGAAATTTATAAAAACTTAGATATACCAAAAACAATGAGTAATAAAACTTTTAGGGGATATGAAAGAACTTAATTTGTTTGTTACTGTACTAAACGCTATTATTTCATCACTCTTACTAATTTTTAACTAGACTTACAGTAACTGACTTTCTATTTCATGTGAATGTGTATTGTATTTTATAGATTTATGTATATAGGATGTTATTATGGGTAGAACATCTTGGATTTACTGAAGACTGCTTCAAACAACCAGAGTCTCAAAGTTTTCATCATTTTTTTCTTAACCTATGTACCCAATAGAACCAATCTTTGTCCAAACCAGTCTTTACGAGATGGGTTCTGCTTTAGAGCTAATAGTTGCAGCTAGAGGCATGAGACACATTTTACACCATTTATAACAACTATTTAGACTCAAACGTAATTAGTTCGACACCATTTACAACAACTATAACAAAATCATGCATACAATCGAATAATACACATTTTACACAAACCCAGAGACATCATTGAAACATCACCACTCGATTTGCCAAAACCCCAAACACATTTAAACTCATTAATGAGAAAATAATCATTGCAGCATGTAAAAGACAACAAAATTCTCATTAATGAGAATCACACAGACATAACCATATAGTAAGAAATATTTTAGATCATCATCATTGTAGCATATAAAAGACAACAAAATTCTCATCTTGATTAGTAAATTTACTACTTTTTAAGTAAGTTCAACAAAATAATCAAAATCCCACATGAAACACAACCTAATATTAACCAAAATCAGAAAAGATATCAAAGGAGAGGACCGTACCTGTAATCAACGGTGGCGAGAAGCAATGACGATGGGAAGCAACGACGACTAATGGAGACTGGATAGAGAGAGAGACTGATGGAGAGTAGGGAAGCTTGATCACAGAGCGAGTGAGGGCGAGTGTAGAGGGAGAGTGATGGCAGAGAGCGAGGGAGAGAGAGAGAGAGTGTGTGTGAATAGGTGTTGTGAGACGTTAGGGTCCTATTGATTCAAACCGCTGAAGAAAACTCGATTTTAGTTTTACTGAGTTATGAATAACTACACAACCATTTTTTTATTGGAAAAAAGCCATGTTAGCTGCGTCAGCATGGCACAACGGTCAGACTAACTCGATCATAGGAATATCAAGTTCTTCATAAAAACTCGACTCTCATATTGTCGAGTTACAAAAGAGAGGCATTTCCCTAATTAGTTTGGAAAAGAAGGCAGAACGTTGATTTGTTTGGGCAAAAAGGGCATTTGCCCATTTTGTTCGAAAAAGATAAGATCATAGAGGTAAATCACGTCCTATAAAAAAAAAAAAAAAATCCTATTGAGCAAGATATACCATGGGATTCTCTCGTTGGATTGCGGCCCTAGCGCTAATGAGCCCAGTACTATTCAAACCCAAACATTATGGCGAGGTGAACGAAGTGCTTGACCATTACACTCCACACAACTCACTCAATTATTCAATCACGTAAATTGAGGAGGAATATTATTTGGTAACTAAAATTTGTTTGCCTCTCCGGTAAAAGACTAAAAGGAATTCACCATTAATGATGTGGTGCACTTTGATTAGCTAGACAATTTTGTGGGAGCACCAAAACTGTTAAAGGTCGGTTTCAGTGATATGGACAATTCATTGAGCTAGAGCATTTCCGATAGGACAATGGAATCACGTGGGTGAAAATCCAAAACCACCTTTTACTCATGCAGACAAAAGCATAAGAAAAGAAAAAAGAAACCCTTTAAAGTTATCATCAAATAATTAGCAGAGCTGATAAATGCACAATTAATCAATTATTCCAAGCTCCTGACTCTTGAAAGAAAAAAAAATGATAATAATAATTCCAAGTTAATAAACCAACAAACAGGCTAAAGCTTAAGATTCCTCTTTATCCACAGCCAATTAAAGAAGGCCACTTCTCTGCATTTTAAGCCTAAACAAACAAATTAAAAATACAAAATGTTAATCCTATCCACTCATTTTTCAAATGCCACAACTTCTTGCCCGTATTAATTTGGGACATGGGGCCATTGGTCGGTGCAATATGTGGGCAAAAGCAAGTCATGCCCTCATGTCTATTCTCTTTTATCATTATTTTCTTCGTAAAAACAAGCCCACCAAAATGCCACTACTTTTGCTCTCTCTCACTCTCATCAGCCTCACATGGTAGAATCATTGATGTGCTTCCGGACATTTCCATTAAAGCATGTTAGTGACAGCTAAGACCACAGAAAATAACCAGATTGGATGTGCATGGATATTGTGTACACTTTACAGCATATTCCTTTTTTTATCTTCTTAATAAACAATACTATTCAATAATAATAACACAATATTAGTATGAATTTCTCATGATCTATACCCTAATAAATTAAGCTTATATTATATTGCACATCTTTCTAGTATTTATATGTGACCTAGAAAAGCCATGTTTGCTATCTCAACCATATATTCTCTCTATCCTTATCCTCCCAAGTACTCCGTCTCCAATAGCTATAGCACCTAGTTAAACCAAAAAATGGCCAGGATTGCCTTTGGTCGTTTTGATGACTCGTTTAGTTTGGGCTCTTTCAAGGCCTATCTTGCTGAGTTCATCTCAACCTTGCTCTTTGTTTTTGCTGGTGTTGGTTCGGCTATTGCATATAGTTAGTTCTCCTCTCTCACTCACTTATATATAATAGCTCTCTTTTCATAACACAGAAATATTTTGAACTCTTGCTGATCATTGGATAATAAATCTATATAAATTTTTTTATGGGATAAATAAACCTATATGAGGATGACAAATATTAACTGTAAATAAGGGAGGGAAAAAGAAACCATAATATTCTTCGAGGAGGGTTACTTATGTAAGCTATGTTGTAGATGTTGACTAGTCTGTTGATGATTCATTGTAAGATTAAGGTTTGGTTGTTAGACTTATTTTTGTTGGTTAGGTTGTGGCCATGAGAGAGAGAGAGCTTTGGCTGCATAACAATAAGTAATTTTTGTCTTTTTTTTTCCCCACTTTTACATTAATTCTTACATCTTTTTTTTTTTTTTTGACAGATAAGTTGACATCCAATGCGGCACTTGATCCAGAGGGGCTAGTAGCCATTGCTATCTGCCATGGCTTTGCTCTCTTTGTTGCAGTCTCAGTTGGTGCCAACATCTCAGGTGGCCATGTTAACCCTGCCGTCACCTTTGGATTGGCACTTGGTGGCCAAATCACAGTCCTTACTGGCATCTTCTACTGGATTGCTCAACTTCTTGGCTCCATTGTAGCATGTTTCCTTCTCAAGGCAGTCACTGGAGGCTTGGTAAGTTTTGTTTGATAAGAATTTTTTTCAATTTTTGGCATCCCAAACATTTTCTATGTAGTTAATACTTACCAAAACAAGGGCAACTATGACCTCATCATTACAAGAGCCAAAACATGTGTTTGTGGTTATCTGATCAAACTTTGAACAAAAAATCTTCTGGGCTCTGGCTCCACAAAAAAGTGATTCACTTTATTCTTTATTAATTGTAGCATATCATATGACAGATTTTTTTTCTTTAAATTATGGTTACTTTAGAAGGAAGATAAATATAATAAAAATAAAACGTGTAAAAAATATGGTTGATTTAGCAAATAATGAAGTTTACATATTGGGATCGATAGAGGATCACGATTCATCAAATTCCTTTTATGTTCTATAATTAACTCCAAATTGATGTCACTTCTTTTTCAGGCAATTCCCATCCACAGCCTTGCTGCCGGAGTTGGAGCCATTGAAGGAGTGGCGATGGAGATTATCATTACCTTTGCTTTGGTTTACACAGTCTACGCAACAGCAGCTGACCCCAAGAAGGGTTCACTAGGCACAATTGCACCCATTGCCATTGGTTTCATTGTTGGTGCAAACATCTTGGCCGCCGGCCCATTCTCCGGTGGATCAATGAACCCGGCTCGCTCCTTTGGGCCGGCTGTCGCTAGCGGTGACTTCCAAGACAACTGGATCTACTGGGTTGGACCCCTAATTGGTGGTGGCTTAGCTGGGCTTATCTATGGCAATGTGTTCATGCACCATGAACATGCACCTCTGTCCAACGAGTATTGATTTGATTGAAAAATTGTTGTGTTCTTCTGTCCGCATGTCTTTGTAATAAAGGAGAGGAGAAGCAATTTTTGCTCTTCTTTCCTTTTATTTTATTTTTCTTAATTTATATTAGTTTAATCTTCTATTATATATCCTTGTAAAGCTTTGTTTGATGCAGTTGTTGAGATCGTTCGTTGCTTTATGAAAATGGATGAAGTTGGTGATGTGCCGCCAACCACATATTGTTCTGTGTGGTTTGCTTTTCTCGTCTTGTGTCTGTTATGGAGGGGAGGAGGATGGCCCATTTTTGCAATAATGCCACCGACTCCTTTGGACATATGCAAATTATGGCTGCAACTTTTAATTTCGGTTTCGGGTCAAATCATATATATATATATTTATAAATTTTTTTTTTCTGGCCAAGGTTTTTTTTCATCGTGGATAAGGTTTTGAGATAATGCACCAGACATATATGCATACAAAAACATATATTTATTTATTTATAACTTCATATTTCATTGTATCTAATTATCCAACACATAATTTAAAATATGATATGAGAATAAAATGAGTTAAATGATGAATTTGGACTTCGATATTTTAAAAAATTCAACACAAGCTGGAACAACCCAGAATAGTCCAGAATTGAGAATCTCAAACAACCAAAATTTGTCTAAAACACCAAAACAAACCAAAATTTAAACCAAAACGGAACATGGGGGGTAAGTGCACCGAGTTAAGCACCATAATGGAATATTCCGATCAAAACGTAACGAAATTTAAAACCTTGGTCATGAGTTAAAAACACATTATTGCTATTGCTCTGTGTTGAGTGAAAATTATGTGTGTAATAGGATAGGTGCTGCCTCTTACACCTAATACCATCTCCCATTTTAGGTTTGTACTTTTAGTTCTTTCACTATTTTTTATTAAAAAATAAAAATCATTTATGATTCAAGCCTTTTACAGTTTTACCCATGTAGTCTATAATCTCTTTAGAGTATATATGAATGTCATAAATTCACTACAAAAAAATCGTCCTGTCCCAGCGTTTTTTTCCCAGCGTTTTTAAAAAACGCTGTAATAGATATGCCTGTACCAGCGCTTTTTGAAAACGCTGGTATAGACAATACCTATGCTGGCGTTTTTCAAAAACGCTGGTATAGGTATCCCAAAAGCGCTGGGATAGGGTTACTGAATTCCCAATTGGGGAAGCCCTATCCCGGCGCTTCTGGAAGCGCTGCAATAGGGCGACCCTATCCCAGCGCTTCCAAAAGCGCTGGGATAGGTCACTTCTCATAAGGGAATCAAGTGACCTATCCCAGCGCTTTCAGAAGCGCTGGGATAGGGTCGCCCTATTGCAGCGCTTCCAAAAGCGCTGGGATAGGTCACTCCATTTCCTCACGGAGAAAGACCTGTCACAGCGCTTTTAGAAGCGCTGGGATAGGATCACCCTGTTCCAGCGCTTCTAAAAGCGCTGGCATAGGTCACCTATAAAGTTTTTTTTTTTTTTTTTTTTTTTAAATCAAAACCTTTTGCGACAAAATCATCCCATTAGCAACGGAATGAAGTCGTCGCTAAAGGCCATATATATGTGTCCGCCCTTCAGCTCCCAATCTCAAAAAAAAAAAAAAAAAAAAAAAAAAAAAAAAAAACCTTCAGCTCCCAAGAGAGAGCAACCGTCGCCGATGAGCCTCACCAACCGTCGCCGATGAGCTCACCAAACCGTCACCGTTTTCCCTCAAATCCATCTCCAATAAGACCAAATCGTCACCATTTTCCCACAAATCCGTCGCCATATTTAGCATTCCGTCGCCAATCATTTGCTCACCTTTTTTAGGTACTTGTCCATTTTGCTCTTTTAACTTGTTGGATTTTTTTTTTTAAAAATCTTTGTAGATATGGTTTGGCTCACCCTTTTTTTTAATCTTTGTCCTTTTATGAATTTTTGGGGTATTTTGGTAATTTTTAAGTTTCAGGGATATCTTGGTCATTTAGAAACGCTGGGAAAGGACAACTATAAAGAATTTTTTTTTTTTAAATCATAACCTTTTGCGACGAAATCATCCCATTAGAGAGAGACGGAATGAAGTCGTTGCTAAAGGCCATATATATGTGTCCGCCCTTCAGCTCCCAAAACTCCTTCAGCTCCCAAGAGAGAGCAACCGTCGCCGATGAGCCTCACCAACCGTCGTCGATGAGCTCACCAAACCGTCGCCGTTTTCCCTCAAATCCGTCTCCGTTAAGACCAAATCATTGCCGTTTTCCCACAAATCTGTCGCCGATCTTCACCATTTCGTCGCCGTATTCAGCATTCCATCGCCGATCATTTGCTTGGGTACTTGTCCATTTTGCTCTTTTAACTCGTTGGAATTTTTTTTTTTAATCTTTGTAGATATGGTTCTGCTCACCCTTTTTTTTTAATCTTTGTCATGTTATGAGTTTTTGGGGTATTTTGGTAATTTTTAGGTTTCAGGGGTATATTGGTCATTTAGAAGCGCTGGAACAGGTCACTTATAAAGAAATTTTTTTTTTTTTAAATCATAACCTTTTGCGACGAAATCATCCCATTAGCGATGGAATGAAGTCGTCGCTAAAGGCCATATATATGTGTCCGCCCTTCAGCTCCCAATCTCATAAAAAAAAATTAAAAAAAAAACCTTCAGCTCCCAAGATGGAGCAACCGTCGCCGATGAGCCTCACCAACCGTCGCCAATGAGCTCACCAAACCGTCGCCGTTTTCCCTCAAATCCGTCTCCAATAAGACCAAATCGTCGCCATTTTCCCACAAATCCGTCGCCGATCTTCACCATTCCGTCGCCGATCGTTGCCGTATTCAGCATTCCGTCGCCAATCAGTTGCTCACATTTTTTGGGTACTTGTCCATTTTACTCTTTTAACTCGTTGGATTTAATTTATTTTTTTAATCTCTGTAGATATGGTTTTGCTCACCCTTTTTTTTTTTTTTAATCTTTGTCATTTTATGAGTTTTTGGGGTATTTTGGTAATTTTTAGGTTTCAGGGGTATCTTGATCATTTAGAACCACTGGGACAGGTCACCTATAAAAAGTTTTTTTTTTTTTTTTTAAATCACAACCTTTTGCGACGAAATCATCCCATTAGTGACGGAATGAAGTCGTCGCTAAAGGCCATATATATGTGTCCGCCCTTCAGCTCCCAAAACTCCTTCAGCTCCCAATCTCATAAAAAAAAAAAAAAAAAAAAAAAAAAAAAAAAAAAAAACCTTCAACTCCCAAGAGAGAGTAATCGTCGCCGATGAGCCTCACCAACCGTCGCTGATGAGCTCACCAAACCGTCGCCATTTTCCCTCAAATCCATCTCCGATAAGACCAAATCGTCGTCGTTTTCCCACAAATCCGTCGCCAATCTTCACCATTCCATCGCCGATCGTTGCCGTATTTAGCATTCCGTCGCCGATCATTTGCTCACCCTTTTTGGGTACTTGTCCATTTTACTCTTTTAACTCATTGGATTTATTTTATTTTTTTAATCTCTGTAGATATGGTTATGCTCAACTTTTTTTTTTTTTTAATCTTTGTCATTTTATGAGTTTTTGGGGGATTTTGGTAATTTTTAGGTTTTAGGGGTATCTTCATTATTTAGAAGCGATGGGACAGGTCACCTATAAATTTTTTTTTTTAAATCATAACCTTTTGCGACGAAATCATCCCATTAGCGACGGAATGAAGTCGTCGCTAAAGACCATATATATATATGTGTGTGTGTGTGTGTGTGTGTGTGTGTGTCCGCCCTTCAGCTCCCAATCTCATTAAAAAAAAAAAAATGTTCAGCTCCTAAGAGAGAGCAACCGTCGCCGATGAGCTCACCAAATCGTCGCCGTTTTCCCTCAAATCCGTCTCCGATAAGACCAAATTGTTGCCGTTTTCCCACAAATCCGTCGCCGTATTCAGCATTCCGTTGCCGATCGTCGCCGTATTCAGCATTCCGTCGCCGATCATTTGCTCACCTTTTTTGGGTACTTGTCCATTTTGCTCTTTTAATTCGTTGGATTTTGTTTTTTTTTTTTTTAATCTCTGTAGATATGGTTCTGCTCACCCTTTTTTATTTTTTTTAATCTTTGTCATTTTATGAGTTTTTGGGGTATCTTGGTCATTTTTTGGGTTTCGGAGGTATCTTTGTTATTTTGTAAGTTTCATGGTTATTTTGGTAATTTTGAGGTTTTTGGGGTATTTTGGTCATTTTTGCAAATTTTAGAGTACTTTAGTCATTTACACTCTAGGGGCATTTTGGTAAGTTTGATAATTGGATAATTGGGTGTATTGGGGTTTACCCATAATAATAGGGTTGGGTTAGGTTCTCTAAGAAACAATTAGTTAAATGGGTTTTAATGGGTAAATGAGTTTTATATATCTAACCTGATTAAAATATTAAATTATATTTTAATATTGTCGGTCCTCGAGTCTCATCTTACATTTTTTTTTTTAGCTATATACATTATATTTTACTAATTTTTAGTGAGGAATTATATTTTAGTGAGGAATTATATTTTATTTATTTGAAGTATTAAATTAAAATATATTAAATTAGTTCGAAGTATCAAATTAAATTAAATTTTGTTGAATTGAATTATTCAAAAATATTTTTAATAATTAATATATTTTATTTTATTAATTCGTACTTTTAAATTATATTTTATTAATTTGAAATATTATATTCAATCTTTATTAATCAGGAAAATATTAAATAGTACTATTTATATTACTATTTAAGAAAATATTAAATTTTATTTTGTATTTTTTTTTTACAAAAATCCCTATATGTGACCTGTCCCAGCGCTTTTGGAAGCGCTGGGACAGGTCCCTTTGCATACTGGGAATAAGGGGATCTGTCCCAGCGCTTTTAAAAGCGCTGGGACAGGTCCTAAACCATTCCCTTACGAAAAGGCCCTGTCCCAGCGCTTTTAGAAGCGCTGGGACAGGGTTACCCTATTCCAGCGCTTCTAAAAGCGCTGAGACAGGTCCCCTCCATTCTCTTATGGAAAAGGCCCTGTCCCAGCGCTTTTAGAAGCGCTGGAATAGGGTAACCCTGTCCCAGCGCTTCTAAAAGCGCTGGGACAGGTCCTAAACCATTCTCTTACGAAAAGGCCCTGTCCCAGCGCTTTTAGAAGCACTGGAATAGGGTAACCCTGTCCCAGCGCTTCTAAAAGCGCTGGGACAGGGCCTTTACGTAAGGGAATGGTTTAGGACCTGTCCCAGCGCTTTTAAAAGCGCTGGGACAGATCCCTTTATTCCGAGTATTCAAAGGGACCTGTCCCAGGTCACATATAGGGATTTTTGTCAAAAAAAAATACGAGATAAAAAAGATTGAATATAATATTTAATACTTTCCTGATTAATAAAGATTGAATATAATATTTCAAATTAATAAAATATAATTTAAAAGTACGAATTAATAAAATAAAATATATTAATTATTAAAAATATTTTTGAATAATTCAATTCAACAAAATTTAATTTAATTTGATACTTCGAACTAATTTAATATATTTTAATTTAATACTTCAAATTAATAAAATATAATTCCTCACTAAAAATTAGTAAAATATAATGTAATAGCTAAAAAAAAATGTAGTGATTTTTTTTAAATACAAGATAAAATTTCTATTCTAGCTCGTATCAAATGATGAATACTCTCCTAAACCTAGAAAAATTCCAATGTACCCTCCAAAACATCGAAAAAGAGAAAAAATCCCCCCGATACCTAGAAATAGACCGATATATACCCTCCAAACCAAATAAATGACTGAAATACCCCCAAAACATAAAAAATAACCCAAGCACCCTTTAAGACATCCAAAATAACTGAAGTACCCCAGGAAGACAAAGAATGTCCAAAACACACCCGACACCCAAAAAAGGACCAATACACCCCCCGAAACATAGAAAATGACCGAAATACCCCCAAAACATCGAAATGAGCGAAATACCTCCTACAAGCAAGAAAATGACAAAAGCAACCCCCATCCCTGAATAAGGTGGAAAACCCTTTGATTACTTGAATAATACTAGGGGTGGCAAAATCAATCCAAATCCATCTGCCCACCCAAACCCGCCTACATAAATGAGACCAAAACCCACCCAATTAACATTAATGTTTATTGGGTTTTAAATGGGTACCAAATTAGACCCAATTATGATCCAAGTATCATATCTACAAATCAACCAACTTTAAAATACTCCAGAACCACTAAAATGAACAAAGTACCCCCTAAACTTAAAAATGACCAAAATATCCCCTACGACCCAAAAAATGACCAAAGTAGAGAATGTGAATGCTCGAATCTCTCCCTTAGAAGGTATTGTCTGCTTTGGGAAAGGGCCGAGGAGACCGATGTCACCCGCACGGTCTTGTTCAATCCCACATCAGGGAGAGACACCTCCCACCCTTTCCTTCTAAGCACTTGGCCTAAGGAAGAGTGTACTACTTGATGTGTATACTCCATTTGTGAGCTCATACTTATAAGCTACGGGTGGGAGGCGTCTCTTCCCAATGTGGGATTGAGCAAATCCGTGCGGGTGGCATCGGCCTCCTCAGCCCATTCCCAAAGCGAACAATAGGGAGAGATTCGTTCCTCCATACCCCTAACACTTAAAAATTACCAAAATACTCCCGAAACATAAAAAAATGACTAAAATACCCCCTGAAACAAAAAAAAAATGACCAACATACCCCCAAAACCTAAAAATTTCCAGAATACCCTCAAGTAAGTGGAAAAAGGCCCAAAGTACCTTCGAAACCTAAAAATCCCCAAAATACCCGCAATACCCAAAAAATGACCGAAATACCCTTGAAACCTAAATAAATGACCAAAATATCCGTTGATTGCCCAAAAATGACCGAAATACCCCTGAAATCCAAAAAATGACCAAAATACCCCTTGAAGGTGGATTTTGGTAATTTTTAATGTTTAGGGTGTATTTTTATCGACTTATAGGCTGAAGGGGAATTTTTGTCATTTTATAGGTTTCAGGGTATTTTTGTCATTAATTATATTTGCGGATATTTTGGTCATTTTAACGTTTACCAATTAGTTTGGTCATTTTTGGTCATTTTTTTGGGTTATAGGGATATTTTGGTCATTTTCTATGTTTTTTGGGTATTTTGGTCATTTCTAGATTTTATGGGTATTTTGGTCATTTTCTGGGTTTTGAGGGCATTTTGGTAATTTTCAGGTTGTGGGGGGTATTTTGGTAATTTCTAGATTTTGGGGGTATTTTGGTCATTTTTTGGGTTTTGGGGGCATTTTGGTCATTTTTGGGTTGTGGGGGGTATTTCGGTAATTTTATAGGTTTTGTAGGGTATTTTGGTCATTTGTTGGGCTTTGGAGGTATTTCAGTAATTTTTAGGTTTTGGAGTATTTTGTTCATTTTTAGGTTTGGGGGGTATTTTGGTTATTTTTTGGGTTGTGGGGATACTTTGGTCATTTTTTTGGGTTACCGAAAAATATTTTTTGTTAAATTGAATTATTGAAAAATATTTTTATTAATTAATATTTTTTATTTTATTAATTTGTACTTTTAAATTATATTTTATTAATTTGAAGTATTATATTCAATCTTATTAATCAAGAAAATATTAAATAGTACTATTTATATTACTATTTAAGAAAATATTAAATTCTATCTTGTATTAAAAAAAAAAAAAAAATCCCTATATGTGACCTGTCCCAGCGCTTTTGGAAGCGCTGGAATAGGGTGACCCTATTCCAGCGCTTCTAAAAGCGCTGGGACAGCTCCCTCTCCATAAGGGAATGGAGAGGGAGCTGTCCCAGCGCTTTTAGAAGCGCTGGAATAGGGTTACCCTATTCCAGCGCTTCCAAAAGCGCTGGGACAGGTCCCTCTCCATTCACTTACGGGGAGAGACCTGTCCCAGCGCTTTTTCAAGCGCTGGAATAGGGTGACCCTATTCTAGCGCTTCTAAAAGCGCTGGGACAGGTCTCCAAAAACACTGGGATAGGTCCCTCGTACCACTTAAAAATTTTTAGACTTCCCACTTATTTTTTTCACCTTCCCACCACGAGAGACCTGTCCCAGCGCTTCTAAAAGCGCTGGGACAGGTCTCCAAAAACGCTGGGATAGGTCCCTCGTATCACTTAAAAATTTTCAGACTTCCCACTTATTTTTTTCACCTTCCCACCACTTTGGCTTCTCATTTTGGGTCTCCCACTTCTGGGTTTCTGATTTTTTCCTCTCACCCACATTTTCTCTCCCTCTCCCTCTCCCTCTCCCTCTTCCTTAACCCACTTCCCCTCCTCCTCTCTTCTTCTTTACTCAAAACCCACCATTTCTTTTCCAAAATTTCAAAAACAAAAATACTACCCAAAACCACAAACCCTAGCCAAAGTAAGGTAAGGCTCTCTAGCTCTCATTTCTATTTTGTAGCAATATTTGTATATATATTTGTTGTTAAATTTCTGGTTTTTAGTTTTGATTTTGGTTGAAGTTTGGTTTGGGTTATGTGTATATTTTTGTGTAACTATTGGTTGATTGTGTGGGTTTTAGTTTAGGTTTTGGTTAAAGTTTAATTGATTTTGTGGCCTTTTATTTTTGATTTTGGTTAAAGTTTGCTCTATTTTGGAGGAACTATGGGTGACAATAGTGCTAACAAAAATTTGCTTTATTTAGGAATTTAATTTTTAACCATTTGTGATAGTAGTGTCCATGGCTGATGGACTTGATTATTGAGCTAAAGTACTCTACTTATTTAGCATCTCCTTAAAATTAAATTTCTTTTAGAATGGGATATTCTTGCAATGGACAAAAATGGTAGAGTTTCATCCAATGTAATTTTAAGTATATGTTGTTATAAATTGGATTAAAGATAGTCATATCTACAAAAAAAGGATTTTTAATTAGTGGATAGAATTTGGAGTGAATATGTTCATAGTACATACAATGGCATGATAATATATCGTAAACATGCCAGTAATGATGGAAACTCTTTAATGTTGATTTTTTTAATTAACTAGTTAAACAATGGGATAGGAACTTTGTTTTTTCTTGAAACTTCCTACTATAACTAACTAGTTAAACAAGATATTGTGAGAAATTCTACTAGGCAAAGGCACTTTATCATCCTATAACCATATATAAATGATACCAACCTTTCTCCCATAGTACAATATTTTCAAATACCCAAACATAGAAACCAAAACTTCTCTTTAAACCAGACAACCACCTTCAATCTCCAACCACACATATACTCCAACTATAGAAAATTCTCTTTAGTACTCAAACTAGATAAAGATTTCATTTTTCTTTGCTCTACCAAATCTTATCCTTCCTTAAAATAATCAACATGGGCTTGAGAGACATTGGAGCCACACTGCCTCCTGGGTTTAGATTTTATCCTAGTGATGAGGAGTTGGTCTGCCATTATCTCTACAAAAAGATCACAAATGAGGAAGTTTTGAAGGACACTTTTATGGAAATTGACTTGCATACTTGTGAGCCATGGTAGCTTCCTGGTAGACATCTTGAAATAAATTTAATAATACATGGGAGTCTTGGAGATTTTGCTAAAACAAAATCTCCAAGACTTGTATGTTTTTGGGCCTTTTGCTCATTGTACAATCAAAGTAGTAGTAGTGGTCTATCAGTACAATCCCTAGTATCTAGTTTTCATATACACTTTTTATTTGGTTTTCTATAGACATGTGGGTTATGATCCTAAGGGAAGAATCATTTATTTATTTCTTTGTCTACTTGTCATGGTATTGCCACATTCCTCCCTCAATATTTATTTATAATTTAGTGTTGTTATTAATATCATTAATTTTTTTACTGCCTTCCAGCCTAAGTTGTAATTTTGGTGCTTGAGTGTGTAGGTGGTACAAGTACTTCAGCTTCTAAATCCAACAGTGGAGGTTTGGTAGGTCCCTTGATCAAGTTCTTGCAATAGATGGAAGTCGGATGTAGAAGGAGTTGGCAAATATATAGGTCTCCTCATCCCATTTGCATTTTGTGTACCATTTTTTTCTGAAGTTTTAGAAATTTATCTTCATATTATTATCAATATCTAGTGTAATCGATTCTTTAGTTAGAACTAAACCAAATGGAGTCTCATGAGGCTGAGCTGAGTTTGTATGAAAGTTGGACAGCCAATGTTTTCAACTAGCTCAGCTAGTAAATAGGTGTGTGAGATAGTGTTGATTCTATGTTTTGATCTTACATGTAAAAGTAAATAATAAATATTTAAAATAGTCCAATTAACGCAGGGGAGAGATCTAGCCTGTAACTAAGTGGTGGGCTAGCATTTAAGGTGATTAGTTATTGTCAAAGTATTTAATAATGTTTTGACCTGTTCGCTTCATCCAAACATCCTGATTCTCTAAACTTTCTTTCAAACAATTAGAAATTTTAATTGTATAAATTAGTATATATGACTAATAAAAAGAATAGTATATATGATACTTTTTACTGGTATCAATATCTTTAGATTTGAAACTTAATGTTTCTTATGTAAGATAGATTTAATAAAAAAAAAAAAAAAAAAGAAGAAGAAGATATTTTACTATTATTTCGTCTTCTCTCTTGCATCCTAGCCCCCGCTCCCCTTTTTTTCTTCATAGAATTATTACACTTCCAACGGAATTTTTCTTAAAACTAATGATTGAATTGCTAAAAAATTGGTATAAGTTATGGTGCAATAGACCTTGTGGTGCCTGCTTTCAAATTTCTTGGGAATGAAAATTGAATTGTCTTTTTGGGTTTGATTATAATCATATGTTTGGCTTAGCTATAGATGCTTGTCACTTAAGGCTATTAGCTTGATGCTTAAGAAGCGCTTGAAAATCTTATTAAGTGAGAAGACATTTTGATTTTAAATAGAAATGGAATCATTATGACCAACTTCGATCTCCATTTGGCTCTCACAAAGGTATACCCTTTTTCCTTTTCTATTTTTTTTTTTTAATTTTATTTGGAAACTATGTTCAAAATGTTATATTTTCACCATATGCGAATCAGATTGTAACCATGTAATTTTTGTATTTTGAGTTTACAATTATAATAAAGCCATTTAAATGCTCAAATTTTTTTTTCTAATAATGAATTTGGGTTAGTATTTAGTGAGAAGTTAAACCTTAAGTGTGTAAGATTTAGCTGTATTTTATTTTTTAACAATACAGAGAAAATGTGAGTTGCTTTGAATTTTACAGTAGTGAATTTGAGATATTTATAGGTATTGGAACAAGTGGGGTTTGAGGTAACTGATGGTGGAGAATGGAAGTTCTGGAAGTATGTGGAGGAAGTTGAGTTTGGACAAGGGCTGCAGGTTCATACTGTTTTCATTATGGGAAAATTGTTGGCAGCTGATCGAAATTTACTAGGTTTATGTGTGTGTGTATATATATATATGCTTTATTAATTTTTTTAATTATCAGATACAAGTTTAATTTTTTTTGCAATGCTAATTTGAGAAACAAACTATTTTTTTTAGTGCTTGCTTTAAGAGCTTGTCTATTTTATGATCATGTGGATGCTGGGTCTTTGACACTTTTATACCTTGATTTAATTGAGAGAATTTCTTAATCACATGAAAAATTTCTAAGTGGTGTCCACTTTAGTTATGCCTGCAAATTTTGTTTCTTTACCTCTATAGTTTTACTTGTGTTTAGGATCAGCAAAGTAGGGAGCTTTCTCAACGCCATGTATCTAAGCGAGCCAAGAAACTGAGGGTGAAGGTATGAGTGATGAGTTGGTACTTTTCACCCTTATTTATGATATTACTAAGTTCATTTGTATTATTGCTTTTGCTGTATTTCTTCTGCAACTTTAGTCTGAAGTTTTTTTCACCCTTAACTACAATCTTGTTTTAGTCGTTAAGTTTTACCAATTACTTAGTTTTTATTTGTTGATTATTTTTTAGGAAGAAGAGATAAAATTAAAGCCTTTTGTTGCGTTCTATTGTGGTAAGGTCTTCCTATAAGAGTTCTTTCAATGATTTTTGGTTACATGTTGACGTAATTGAGATGTGAAAAGGCTAATGCATTCAGTACTAATAACTGAAAGGTTTTCTGATTTTGGTCCTTTCATTTCATGACCTAAAATGTGGCCGTTTCTTTTATTAGTAGGTTTTTAGGTTATGGGTCAAATGTCCTTGTCTCACCATCCTTATTGAGTATCTAGCCTTGGTTGTGTTATATATATATATATATATATATATATTCCCCCCTCTCTTTTTTGCCAATATGGTACTTTGTAGGGCATTTCTGTCAAACTAAAGGCTTACATTCATCTATGTCAATTCATGTCTGGTTTCTTAGCCAACCATTTCGTTCGAAGTGGGCCTAATTCATTGAATTTTGTTTTTTGAGTGCTTAATGTAGCGTTGACCAAGTATATTAGTACTAAAAATATAGCTAACATTTGCAAACAGTTGGTTCCAAATAACAATTTGAATTGACCTGAATGACAATAATGTATAAATACTATTATTTAATATGTAACATGCCTTTGCAATTTGACAATGCAATTATTTTTACCATTTTTATTCCTTTTGAATTGATGAGTGAGTTTTGCTCTTGAGTTCTTGCAGTCTTTTATTTTATTTTATTTTATTTTTTTAGTAAAAATACTTGCATAGTGTAAGAGAGTGCAAGATTTTAGATACATCATCTATCAATATATATCCCAAGAGAGAAAGAGAGAGAGAGCTACAACTACAACTAAAACTACAAGTCTACTATGGCACGTCTAATTTATCAATATTTCAAACATGAATCAAGCAAGCGCCTTTCACAATGCTTCTATGCATTAATCTTTCCACTTAATTTAGTTGATAATTTTATTTAACTTTGTCATTATGTTTTTTTTTATTAAAATAAAAAACAACTCAATTATGACTGTTGAATTTGTTAAATTGCTAGATTAAACATTTGGTGGTTACTGCAATATCTTTGGCATCTCCCGTGGAGCAAAGCAAGGTAGAAACTAGTAAGTTAACCTCTCATTCTCTGACTACGTATGATTAAATTATTAAATAGCTCATGTTTACTGTAGAACAAATGCAAAATAGCAAAATATTGGAGCTTATCTTTTGGTTTGCACACCTCTCCCTATTTTAGTTTATAGTTTGTTCTCTCAATGTACTTAGTTTAGTAGTTTCTTCTCTTTTACCATGAGTTTGGACGTGAAGTCACCTAATTTACGTCTTTTAAGTTATCTTAGTAGTCTATAATTTAGACTTAGATTTTGCAAGATTAGCAGCTTGCTATAAGTTTGAGTTCCTCTTTTTAGGAGCAAACCAATGAATTGCTAAAGGGTGAGTAAAATCTACTTCATAATACCCTACTAGTCAATAATTATGTGTTAAAATTTATACTGTGGTGGATTGTTGGTTTGGAGCAAGCGGGTGGCTTGCATGGTGATATAAGGTGGTCTACTTTTCATTATTGGGAGTGTTGATTATCTTGTGAATGTTGTGATATTATTGTTCAACTATGTGTGAATTTATTTTATCTCCTTTTAGTAAATTCAAATATTCTGCTGTGGTGGGTTGTTGATTTGGAGCAAGTGGGTGGCTTGCATGGAGATATTAGGCGGTGTATTTTATATTGGAAGTGTTGATTGTGTTGTTCCTATTGTGCTATAATTATTGGTGATGAACTTAGTCATTCTCACTAGAATTTTCTTAATAATTCCATCTTTTATGTGATCATCTAAGTTTACTTTTTATCTATTGGTGCCTAAGTAATACTCATACATTGGTGTATTCAGTGATTAGCCCTAGGCAAACCAAGTATGGATCTAACTTGACTTAAACTTATATTTTTTAGTTTCGTGAACACTAGGTTCCTAGGTGATTAGAGTGGTCTAGCATTTTAAAGCTTTTTCAACATCAGCTATGGAGTCAAATTCAAGGCATTCTTGATTATTACCCATGATTAAGTTCAGATTTTTTATCATCGATAAGTATATGTATGGCTCATTTGGAAGAATGGGCATGACAATTTATGGTACAAGGACAATTACTTAATGCCCTTGATGAGAGATTGAGGGCTAGAGGTGGGTTTGATGAGGAGGAAGTGGAGAAGGTGCTTCACTTGGGCTTGTTGTGTTCCTATCCTGACCCAAGTGCAAGGCCAAGTATGAGACAAGTAGTGAAAGTATTGCAGCTTCAGTTACCATGTGATAGCCGTTACATTGCTGCCCTGCCTCTCCAAGTAGAGGAACTTTGCTGTAGAATGCTTATCAGCACTCATGGTTAAAGTATCCCCTCAACTCCCAACTACCACTTTTTCAACTCCTTCATTAATGTATACCGTAATCTTTATATCTATCAGTTTAGGGTTCATTGTAACACATAAAATTCATAGAAATATCAAGTAGAAATGTAACCTCTAAGGCTTTACACAGTATGTGTAAGTAATCACTTATTGAATCTTTTTGCCTAAATTGCTCACTAATCACTTATTGAGAAATTTATTGAGACTAATACCCAATTGATATGCTTAACTGAAATCAGTCATTTTAAGTGGGTTTTAATTGCTAATGTGGCACTTGGTAGTAATACTAGTTGTTTAGCACACTAATCCATTGTGTATTTCTTAATTCGTAAGATGGTGATGGTGATTCTGCAGTGGATATCCACTCTCCCAGTGCTCAGCGCTTATCATCTGATGATATGCAATAGGCGATACTTTAGGCACCTATTTTGGAGTAGGCGATACGCAGTTAAATATAGTTAGAATGTATTCTTTTGTGTAGGACATTCTATATAGTTAGAATGTATTCTTTTGTGTAGGACATTGTACATAGTTGTTTAGAATGTATTATTTTATGTATAAAATTTTAGACATTTGGGATGTAATCGCTGATATTGTTTAATTATATATTTAGTTTCTTGGTTTAATGTAGTATGGTATTTGCTATTGAAAAATATGAATGGTAGCTCAAATCAGGTGTACAGGTATTGGAAAATATGAATATCAGGTGCACAGGTATTGGAAAATATGAATGGTAGCTCAAACCAGGTGCTGAAATTTTTTTTTTTAAAAAAAGGTCCTATCCCAGCGTTTTTGAAAGCGCTGGGATAGGTCCTTTTAAATTATGCTCGTTCACGGCCTACACCAGCGCTTCCGTGAACGCTGGAATAGGTATACCCTATGCCAGCGTTTTCAAAAGCACTGGGATAGGTCTTTTAAATGTTACTGATTCAATACCTATACCAGCGCTTTTAAAAACGCTGGCATAGGGTATACCTATTCCAGCGTTTAAAAAGCGCTGGGATAGGTCTTTTAAATTAACTTAATTCATGACCTATACCAGCGCTTTGTAAACGCTGGAATAGGTACTACCTATGCCAGCGCTTTCAAAAGCGCTGGTATAGGTCTTTTAAATTAACTTCATTCATGACCTATCCCAGCGCTTTTTAAACGCTGGAATAGGTATACCCTATGCCAGCGTTTTCAAAAGCGCTGGTATAGGTATTGAATCAGTAACATTTAAAAGACCTATCCCAGCGCTTTTGAAAACGCTGGCATAGGGTGTATGCCTTTCCCAGCGCTTTTGAAAAACGCTGGTATAGGTCCGGCGACCCTATACCGACTATCACTGCGCGGCGGTTTGAAGCGCTGGGAAAAAAAACGCTGGGATAGGACTTTTGACCCTATCCCAGCGTTTTTTGGGGCTATCCCAGCGCTTTTGAAAACGCTGGGATAGCCCCGTTTTTTTGTAGTGATTTGTGCAAAATTTATGTACAATACCTTATATATGATTCCTTAGGCTCCCCAATTAAATCATCTCACATGACAAACTTATTCAACTCAAACGAAATGTCATCAAACTTAGCTTAACGGCAATAGATCTCAATTAAAAAAAAAAAAAAAAAAAAACACTCAAACTAACTCCAACAGCAACAACACTTGGGTCCTCAACCAAGCCTCTCACGACGTCATAATTGGAGTTCTAGATACTAGTGTCAAGCCTGAATCAGGTTTGTCCAAGATTCAGACTCGATGGTGAGGCCAATGCAAGTCTAGATCGATTTCAAACCTAAGTTCTATATAAAAAAAAAACTCACCAAATCTTATTTCAAATCATGATCAGCAAAACTGTGGTGGTTGTTTGGGTGGTTGTGGTAGTGAGTGCTAGGTTGTGGGTTAGTCATGGCCTTTCTGGGTTTTTGGTGGCTGTGAGTTGGTTTTGGTCATGGCTTTGAGATTCAAGCAGAAGGATTTGGGCAACCACGGAGATGACGCATTGCCATTAAGATGAATATCACACTATTTGGGCTGAGTTAAATAAATTTGTCATGTGAGATGATTTAATTGGGAACCTAAGGAATTGCATATAAGGTATCGTTCTTAAGTTTCACCCTATAAATTTTCTATATAAATCAATGTTGTCAATTGGAATGATATATTTCGGTACCAGCTAATTCCAACATACGAATCTATAATTAACATACAAAATTATATACAACATAAAATTATAATTTCAAAATAATCAAATATAAAAATAATATGCATTAAGTTCTAACATTATCATCACATCACATGATAAAAAAATTATAATATCTCATTACATTACATAACATAAAGAGAAATACTACGTCCACAACATTTTTCACAATATTTTCATAACAAATCCTAGTTTAC
The DNA here is from genome assembly GCA_033629205.1 of Lithocarpus polystachyus. Classification (NCBI taxonomy): domain Eukaryota; kingdom Viridiplantae; phylum Streptophyta; class Magnoliopsida; order Fagales; family Fagaceae; genus Lithocarpus; species Lithocarpus polystachyus. The sequence continues at coordinate 23,721,314 of CM066166.1, read as the reverse complement.
AGGTTGTTATTTGTTGTTATTAGTGGGTAAGAAAATAATTTCAATATTGGATTTAAATTTAAAACCTGTAACAACCTGCCAACTAGGATTTGTTGTGAAAATGTTGTGAGTTCTCATAACATAAATTCTATGATATTTTCGAGTATATCTACTGAAGAATTTAAATATGGGAATTTTTCCTCTAAAAGGGGGATGATTTTGTAATAAGGAAAATTATTACGTACTCCCGGAATATCATAAATGTGTATTCTCTTCTCTCACAGAAATGGTAGGTCCCACTAATTAAATTTATGGTGGGTCCTACTAATTAAGTTTATGGTGGAACCTACCATTCATGTGAGATGGGGGATTACGCATTTATGGTACTCCGAGAATACCTAATAATTTTCCTTATAATAATAGGAGTAATGGAGTCACATGGTTTTCCCATGTGAAACAGCCCCTTTAATCCTGCATCAATTCCTCTTGTATGCATACACTACCTTGGCTTTTTTCCTGATTGGCTTTATCCTATTTCTCCCGTTATAGTTTGTTTTAGATTTGTTCATTTGTCTGCGTTGTTTGGATAATATTTAATATGAGTTTTTTTTTTTGGGTCCTAAAAAAATAAAAAGGAGTTGTTTTCGTTTCATTTTAAAACAAAACAAAAGGTTTATATTGCGTATGATATCACATTTGCTAGTTGTAAGATTTTTAATTGAAATTCTTGTTTCAGAGAGTTTCCACATGATTTTAAAAAAAAAATTATTTTAAGGAGCAAATTCATTCTGATTGAAATTTGAATATTGTTCGAAAATGACCGGAATGAACCAGAATGATTGGAACAAAAATCTTCCTGAAGTTAAATGGTGGGATTTCTCATTTTGATTTACTTGCCGATATAGTATTTTCTAAATGCTCCGGCTGGAATGGAATTAACAACAATTTTACAAACATTTTTTTTAAATAAATAACAAAAAAAAGTAATTAATAAATTTATTTTTTTATACTAATAATATGACACCAATAATATTTATTGTCATATTAGTTTGTAAGTGTTTTTTATGGTAAAATTGGTAGTGATTTTGACATTTTTCATCTTGTAATTGACCAATCCTTACAATATCATCAAGTTGATCTAACCAAAACAAACCACATCCTCCACCTAAAATTCTCAAGGTACTATTTTTTCCTATTGGTTAACTTTCATTCTCCTCATAGATCATGACAAGGATAATGTTTTCCCAAAAAGGCAATGATGAGATATGCGGAGAAAAGTTTAAGATCTTTTCCGATATTTTCTGATCTTTTTCTAATTTCATTACAAAAAGTTTACATACTAAGAGCATCTACAGCAGTGAAGCTAAAAATTTAGCTATTTAGCTCCACCAAAAGTTACTTTATCTATTTTACCTACATACATACTGCAGTAGTAGATCTATTTTAGCTTTCAACACAATAAAATAATATAAACATCATAATAAAATAATATATTTACTACAATAAAATAATTCATCTCACTACAATAAAAACACCACAAACCAATCCACCACCATGGCCAACCAAGAACAACTGCCCGCAACCACCCAACAATACCACACAAATCACCACCAACACAGCCAAAAACCACCATACAAATCACCACCAACATAGCCACACCACCACTGACTCGCGAAATTCAGTCACCATGAAACCCAACCAAACCGCCATCACGAAACCCAAATACTACAACAAAATGTATTTTTAGTGACGAAAATTAGTGAGGAAATATTTTTCGTCACTAAAAATACAGCTTTAGTGACGAAATATGAATTTCGTCACTAATAATAATAAAAATTATAACATTTAGTGACGAAAAATAAATTTCATCACTATTGTGATCTGAAAAATGGGCGCCAGTGAAGAGAAATTTTGGCACGAGTTTAATTAATCTATAGTGACGGAATATTTCATTGCTAAAAGTGACGAAATATTTCGTCACTGTAGGTATTGCTGTGGATAGTATTAGTGATGAAAATCCTTTCGTCACTATAAGAAATAATTAGTGACGAAAAATATTCGTTACTAAAAATAATAATAGTTTTGCACTTCTATATTTTTAGTGACGAAATCACAATTCGTCACTAAAAGTATGGTTTAGTGACGAAATATGAATTTTATCACTAAAAATTTTAACAAATCCGGGTCTTTAGTGATGAAATTGAAATTCGTCACTAAAGACTTGAAAGCCCAATTTCAGTACCCAAAACCACAAACAGTACAATACCCAAAACATTTCACTCTCTAAGGTATCATCTGAAGTTTTTTCATCGCCATATCGGTCAAAAATAGAAAACCAAGAGCCAAACCAAAAAAACCCAAACCCAAGGGCCAACCGTCGTCGATGATCTCCCACCGTCGCCGATGATCTTAACAGTCGCTGATGATCTCAACCGTCACCGATTAAGCATCCACCGTCGCCAATTAAGCTTCGTTAAGGGCCAACCGTCGCTGTTAAGCTCATTGTGAAGCCACTGTTGCCGATGAGCTCCCACCGTCGCTGATTAAGCTCCCACCATCGCCGATTAAGGTCCGTTAAGAGCCAACCGTTGCCGTTAAGCTCCGTTAAGTTTTTTCAGCGACGCTTCAGCTCGCCGTTGCGACGATTCAGGTCACTGTTGCGACGATTCAGGTCGCCGATCATTGGCGATGATTTAGCTCGCTGGTAACGCGTCATCCTTCAATTCGCGACGCTTCATCCGGCGACGCTTCCAGTGACGCTTCAGTTCTCAACGCTTCCAGTGTCCTATTTGTAGATGCAAGGGAAAGTGAAAAAAAAAATTGATGGGTTTTATTATTGTTGGGTTTTATTATTTGGTACAAATAACAATGACGAATAAAAGACTTAAGTATTACAATAATTGAAACATAACATAGACAGATAAAAGACTAGTCTTATAATAGGTAATGAGCTGAGCAAAGAGTGGAGGTGATTTATTATTGGAAGGTATATATAAACCATTATAAGCCCAATATATGTTGATCATAGACACTTTGGACTATTATTACACAATCAATTTTTGGTAAGAGAATGATTTAAGGTGTTTCAAGTACTAATACTTAAGCCTTAAGGTTGAAAAAAAAAAAAAACTGGCTCTAAGTTGATGACAAGAGATCTTGTTAGAGTTTAACTAATCATTTCTAGCATAAAATCTTATATGAAACTATAAATTTACACTACATGAAGTTTGAATTTAATAACTAGTTTTTTATGTTTTGCTTTTCTGTACTCCCTTTGATGTGGGCTAAAGCTTCTTTTTTTTTTTCTTTTGTATGTGGACTAAAACTAACTAAAAGTTATCTTTCTTTTATTTCCAACTCTCTTTCTCTTTTGTGGCTGAAGAAATTGTGAGGAACAAGGTGAAGAATATAAGTTAACTTTAGATTTTTTTTGAAAGTTGTAAACTTAGCTTGATCAAAGTAAGTAAATTCTGGTTAAACACTTGAAAAACTCTATACTTGTGATGTTAGAAATTGGATTTGTGGTGGTATGTTATATTGGAGCAAGCGGGTGGCTTGCATGGTGTTATAAGGTGATTTAAACTAATATTGGGAGTGTTTTTAGTTTCTTGCAAATATGAATGGACCTTATTGATTAGATGTGATGAATAATGCTTAATTGATTTCAATACTTGTAAATGCTCTATACTTGTGATGTTTTTGATTGGTTTTGTGGTGGGTTGTTGTGTTGGAGCAAGCGGGTGGCTTGCATGGTATTATAAAGTGGTTTAAACTAATATTGGGAGTGTTTTTAATTTCTTACAAATGCGAATGAACCTTGTTGATTAGATGTGATGAATAGTGCTTAATTGATTTCAATACTTGTAAATGCTCTATACATGTGATGTTTTTGATTGGTTTTGTGGTGGGTTGTTGTGTTGGAGCAAGCGGGTGGCTTACATGGTATTATAAGGTGGTTTAAACTAATATTGGGAGTGTTTTTAGTTTCTTGCAAATGCGAATAAACCTTGTTGATTAGATGTGATGAATAATGCTTAATTGATTTCAATACTTGTAAATACTCTATACTTGTGATGTTTGTGATTGGTTTTGTGGTGGGTTGTTGTGTTGGAGCAAGCGGGTGGCTTGCATGGTGTTATAAGGTGGTTTAAACTAATATTGAGAGTGTTTTTAGTTTCTTGCAAATGCGAATGAACCTTGTTGATTAGATATGATGAATAGTGGTTAATTGATTTTAATACTTGTAAATGCTCTATACTTGTGATGTTTGTGATTGGTTTTGTGGTGGGTTGTTGTGTTGGAGCAAGCGGGTGGCTTGCATGGTGTTATAAGGTGATTTAAACTAATATTGTGAGTGTTTTTAGTTTCTTGCAAATGTGAATGAACCTTGTTGATTAGATGTGATGAATAGTGCTTAATTGATTTCAATACTTGTAAATGCTCTATACTTGTGATGTTTGTGATTTGTTTTGTGGTGAGTTGTTGTGTTGGAGCAAGCTGGTGGCTTGCATGGTGTTATAAGGTGGTTTAAACTAATATTGGGAGTATTTTTAGTTTCTTGCAAATGTGAATGAACCTTGTTGATTAGATATGATGAATAGTGCTTAATTGATTTCAATACTAGTAAATGCTCTATACTTGTGATATTTGTGATTGGTTTTGTGGTGAGTTGTTGTGTTGGAGCAAATGGGTGGCTTGCATGGTGTTATAAGGTGGTTTAAATTAATATTGAGAGTGTTTTTAGTTTCTTACAAATGTGAATGGTCCTTGTTGATTAGATGTGATGAATAGTGCTTAATTGATTTCAATACTTGTAAATACTCTATACTTGTGATGTTTGGGAGTGTATATTTATGTGCAATGTATATTTGTTTAAATATTAATATAAACTTGTGCATTTATGAATGTGATAGAACTTTTTCTACGTAGCTTATAGACTTAGATGTTAGAATATATTATGCATGAATTGTCCTTATTTTACTAAAGTAGCATTCATCTTGTAATTGTAGTCAAACATGGATAAAAGTTGGATGACAATGGGTAAGACACCCGATGGCAGATTAAGTCATCCATATATTGAAGGAGTCGATGCATTTATTAATTTTGCAAGAGCGGTTGTGGACTTGAGTGATAATATTCCTATTCTTAATGCATTGGTAGAAATGTTTCTTATAACATAGTTAATGTTTTTACTTTACAATTTTAATGTAGTATTGTTTTTATATTTGTGCAGATTTCTTATTGGTGGCCAGGGAATTTACTTTTGGCATTACTTGAAGACATGAGGACATCTTCTGTCAGTTCTAATTATATTATGCTACACTTTTTGTATTGTTATAAAACATCTTGATTTATTGTATGTGTTGCAAACAATTATTGTATGAAAGGAGTTTGAATTGGATACTTGTTTTATTTTTTATTTGTGGAATGTATGAATCTTTTTTTATAAATGTGTTGTTGAAATAAATGTACTATTGAAATGTAAGGTTTTAATAATGTAATGACAGGTTACAGGTTAATATCAAAGCTATGAAAAAATAAAAGCAGAAAATAAGTTTTTGGGAAGAATTTTTTCTTCACAAATATAGCATCAAAAAATTGTTTTAGTGACGAAATATTTCGTCGCTAAATGTAGCAAAATTTTATAAGAAATGGTTTTAGTGACAAAAATTTTCGTCACTCTGTGTTTGGATTTTCTTAAAAATAGTTTTAGTGACGAACTTTTTCGTCACTATATGTACCCGAACATAGTTTTAGTGACGAAATTATTCGTCATTAAATATGATTTAATAAACTAAAGTGTTTTTAGTGACGAAATATTTCGTCACTAAATAGTGTTTTTAGTGAGGAAAACATTTAGTGACGAAACGTTTTTATCACTAAAAGTTTTTAAAAAAAAAAAACAAATTGGACTTTTAGTGACGAAATTTTTCGTCACCAGGTTTTTTAGTGACGGGGTTTCAGTGACGAAATGAGTTTTGTTACTAAATGTCCAATTTCGTCACTAAAGGTTCTTAGTGACAAAAAACAGGACTTTTAGTGACGAATTTTTTCGTCACTAAAAATACATTTTGTTGTAGTCAGAGAAACCCACGAAATCCAGCCACAGCCACGAAATCCAACCATGAAATCCGCGGCGCTCTTGAGTTCGATGAAGGCGGTGCTGGTGGAGCTTGGATCGACGGTGGAGCTTGGATCGACGATGAAGCTTAGGTCGGCAATGGAGCTTGGATCGACGGTGAGATGGAGGACTGGGAGAGATGGGTCGGCGGCGTGGGATGGCGATGAAGATGAAGATCGGCGATGAAGATGAACTCAGAACAAATCGGCAGTGAGATAGAGGACAGGGCGAGATGAGTCGGCGGCGTGGGACGGTGATGAAGATGAAGATCGGCAATGAAGATGAACCTAGAACAGATCGGCGGTGAGATGGAGGACTAGGCGAGATGGGTCGCCGACGTGGGACGACGGCGTGGAACCTAGAATAGATCGACGAAGTAAAGAGTAGATGAGGGAGAGAAATAAAAAATGAGAAGGAAGAAGGAAGAAGAAGAGAAGCCGGAGAGAGAAGAAAAGAAAGAAAGAGAAAATATTTTTTAAATGAAAGAGAAGAGAGAAATTTAATATATATATATATATATATATTTTAGCTCTCAGCTACAATATATATATATATATATATATATAAAATAGGTTTAGCTCCACTGCTGCATGGCTGTTTTTGGTGTTTTGGTGGAGCTAAAATAGCTATATAGCTATTTAGCTCCATTGCTGCAAGTGCTCTAATATAACTATAAATGTAGTTTGTGTCACTTCAATAACATAATAAATAATGTGGGGGTCATAAATAAACTAAAAACCTAGGCCCTAAATCAATACTTGATCATCATAACTAATTTGTAATGGATGGTAAGCGAACAATCCTCAATGGGAGATCTAAACAAGAGTAAAAATTGGATAATACAAGTTTATTATAGATAAACATGGATGAACTATTGTTGCCGAGGATACATGCATCCAAAAACAAGTATAAATTCTCTCAACTCTTTTTTCTCTCTAATTTTGGTATATCCCCCCATGTGTGCATAAAAGCCTCTATTTATAACCCTAAGCCTTCTCCTCAGTAGTAGGCTATCATAATGAGGATCAGAAGATACTTGTCCTATCAGGTGTCTCCTTTACCATTTTGATGATGAAGGTGGACTTTTGGGGCATGAGGCCACTGTTCAAGCTACTAATTCATTAAAAAATGTTGTTGTGTCAAGCGAGAACATCTAAATTAATGTAAAAGTGACTATTGCTTTGTTGACAAAAATTGTTAACAATGATTGTTATATTATGTTTAACAAACGCTGTCAAATTATGTTTAACAAGAATTGTTAAATTATGTCTAATTCATCAGACATAATTTCAACCATAGGCCTTTTGGCGTATGAGTTTTATTGATGTGAGTAGTGCCCATTGAAGATAATGTATCTCTTAATTATAACCCCTTGTTTCAAGGGAAAACCCTTTGATTCTAATCACGTTGTCTTTATACATAAGTTTATTTATTTTCATGTTTAAGGGGATATGTGTTTTTATTTATTTGTGGCTACACCTAATAATTTGTTTAGGTTATCTACGTACCATTGATGAGGATCAAGCCAATTCGCAGTTCTTTATTTGGGATCTTAGATTTAAAGTCTCAAATATGGTTTTATCCTATTTTAAATGATGGATCTTTAAGTCAATACTTGGTGTTTTAATTAAGTATTGGCATAATTTTGCATTTGGTGAGATAATTGATTTTAGTCTCAAGGACCATGCTTTTATGACAATCGAACTAATAATTCTTTTTTTAAGAAGTCGAATGTCTAAGCAAATTTCTCTTTTTTTTCATTTGCTTCTTTGTCAGAATTTTAATAATATTTTGACTAAAATTCCCAAATTTAATTAAGGGAAAGAAAACTCATTTGAAGCAATTTAATCATTGTGAACATATTTGGAATTGGAAAATTTCCCCAACCCAATTTTATGGTCATTTTATTTTAAGAATTATTAACTCTAATCTTGTTTAAAGAATTAATAATCTCAAAGAATTAGTCACAATTAATTTGGTAGAGTTAAGGACTCCATTAATTTAGTAGAGTCAAGGACTGTAGAGTTAATGCCTCCATTAATTTGATGGTGGAGTCAAGAATCCCATTAAAATGGTAGAGTCAAGAACTCTATTAATTTGTTATAATTAATAACTCCATTGATGGGGTAGAGTCAATGACTCCGTTAATGGGGTAGAGTCAATGACTCTATTGATTTAGTAGAGTCAATGATTTCATTGATAGAGTGGAGTCAAGGACTCCATTAATTTAGTAGAGTCAAGGACTCCATTGATGGGGTAGATTCAATAACTCAATTAATTTGTTAGAATCAAGGATTTCAATTAATTTGGTAGAGTCAAGGACTCCATTAATTTGGGAGAGTCAAGGACTCCATTAAAATAGTAGAGTCAAGGACTCCATTAATTTGTAGAGTCAAGAACTACATTGATAAGGTAGAATCAAGGACTCCATTAAAATGGTAGAGTCAGAGACTCCATTAATTGAGTAGAGTCAAGGACTCCATTGATGAATTTGATTTGGTAGAGTCAAGGACTCTAATTGAGAAAACACTGAACCAAATCTTGAAAGAATTTTTATTTCGTAATATTCAAATAGGATTTACGAGTTAGAGACTCATATCTAAAACTTCATGCATGGAGTTAGAAACTCCTCATGAAACCCAACCCTATTTGTTTTACCATACAAAAACTCAGATTTGAAATAGAGAAAGAGGTTACAAAAACTCAGATTTGAAGAGTGCTTATAGACAGGCGGCTGAGTTAGGAACGCCGTGCCAATTTCACGGTAAGTGGGTCTGGACTATCAATACGCTGCCTAAAATTCAATCGTTTCTTTGGATGTGCTTCCATGACAGCATCAGTGTAAAAGACTGCCTAGTGGCTAGGGGGATGGTTATGGACTTAGCATGCCCTCTGTGTCACAGTGATGTTGAAACTATTGCCCATGCGTTAAGGGGCTGTCCAATCAGTAGGCGAACTTGGAATGATATTGGAATACCTGCTGGTAACAACTCTTTCTTTTCTCAGAATTTACATATGTGGCTGGCAGAAAATTGTATAGTTAAGAGAGGGTACGCGAGATGTGCAATCCCATGGAAGGTGCTGTTTCCTTTTGCAGCTTGGTTGATTTGGAAAAATAGAAATCAGGTGGTTTTTAAAAGTAAGAATTCCAATCTGAACCTGGCTAAAGATATTATTCAAAGGGCTAGGGAATATTTCTTTTGCGCTTATTTTCCAAAGGTGGCAGCAACTTGGATAGTGAAACAGATCAGGTGGGAAAGGCCAACATGTGGTTGGGTGAAGCTCAACACGGACGATTCGTCATTAGGAAACCCCGGTCTAGTAGGAGGTGGGGGAGTTATTCGGGATGAGGAGGGGAATTGGCTTGTGGGTTTTGCAAGAAATATTGGCATCACAACCAATTTCCAAGCTGAGTAATGGGGGCTATGTGATGGCTTAACCTTATGTGTAGAGCGTAATTTTAGCGCTGTTGAAGTTGAGTTGGATGCAAGAACTGTCTTAGATGTCATTACCTCCCTAGTTTGCTCTAACAGCTTAATCACGTCTTTGGTGGATGATTGTAAGCAGTTGGCTAGTCGTATTCCCCGGATTAGGTTCAACCACTGCTACCGTGAAGCGAATAGGAGTGCTGACAAGCTTGCCAGGATGGGTGCTGTTCAAGAAAGGTCTTTTGCTATTTTCTTAAATTCGCCTGTGGACGCTGTTAGTATTTTTAGATTTGAGATGCTTGGTGTGACCATTGCCAGGGTTTGTCCTGAGCCTGTGTTTTCGGTTTAGTTGTTTTTGATTCCTTTATTTACCAAAAAAAAAAAAAAAAAAAAAAGAGGAAGAGGGAGAGATTTAAAGAAGAAAGGGGCTGATAAAATCCTCACCTAAATACTGTGTATTCCTCCTTTACTAGTTGCTCTCTATCTCTGCCTGTCTCTTTTTTTTTTTTCTTTCTCTTTTTTTTTTTTTTTCTTTTTCTTTTTTTCTTTTTTCCTGTGCGTTCGTGCTTCTTCTTTTTCCGTGTGCGTCCTTTTTGCTTGCTGAAGGCTCTTTATTTGTAGAGAAGTTTGAGATACTGTTCCCACCGTTTTGTTCCTCAACTGACCGGTTAATAGGCAATTTTCATGTACCATTATCTTTTTTTTACATGTTCATGCCTTCATCCACTTTTCAGCCTTTTGGTTTGTTTTATTGTTTCTAGAATTTTCTTTTCATAGGTACTAGGCAATTCACGTGATTTTTTTAAGAGAAATATTATGTCTACAATATTTTTATAATTTTTATAATAAATTATAAGTGGTAAATTGTTACTAGTTATTATTATTGAGGTAAAAAAATAATCTCAGTAATAAATTTAAATTTGAACTAATAATTTTTTAAAAAAAATTTGAACGAATAACCACTAACCACTTATAATTTATTTTAAAAAAATATTATAAAAATACTATGAACATAATATTTTTTTTTTTTAATTCGATTTTTGTTTCTGTCAGGGCCTCCTTTTTAGCTTTTAGCTCTCTTATTTTTTTTGGATAATGGAGCCTAGCTTTCCCTTAGCTCTTTATTTTTCTCTTCTCAATCCTTTCTTATAGGTAATGGCAGGTTAGGTGGCTTTTTAGCTTTATGTGAACTTCCTTATTTTTTTTTTTTTTAATACATATATATATATATATATATTAAATACGTTTTGGTCTCATCCTATTATTTAGTCCACGATATTAGTGTCACTTCTGTTTGCGTTGCTGTGCACCAGGCTGTTTGTGTCACTTCCGTTTGTGTCGCTGTGCAGGTGTATGTACCTATGACTCAACATTAGTGTCACTTCTGTTGTGTCGCTGTGCAGGTGTCTGTTTGTGTCGCTGTGCAGGTGTATGTACCTATAACACTTTTTATGACACATTTTTTTTAGTTTCAACATGCTTAATTCAGGAGCTACCTCCCTAGGCTCCTCGGGCATCATTTATGGGTTTAGGTTTCTCCTCAGCTATGTCATCAATGAGGCACCCTTGGTTGATATTGTCCAAGGGACTACATTTTGTCGGCATCCACAGGATTGGAAAAAGGATTCCTTCCTACGATGGGCCCTTGGTCCCTTGATTCGGTCCAGGCCCTTTCCTCCTAAGCCATTTGGATCATCTTATCATTTTAGTGGGCTCGTAATTTGCAAACCATGGAGCACAAACAAAGGACGCCTTCAAATAGATATTTCAATTTTTTTTTTAATGATTAATAACATATTAGTTTATAGACTTACGTAATATAATTTAAATTTGTAATATTTTTAATATCACTAAAAAAAAAAATGTGAAGTGAGTTTTGGGGCATTTGTTACAAATTGCAAGGTGGATACCGGGTTGAGTGGAATAGTCTTTAACAAGGTTTTCAAACCCGGACCGTTTATTGAACCGTAAAAGGGAGAGGTTCAAGGTTTTTGAGGTCCAACCGAGGTTGAACCGGAGTTGAACCGTGATGATGTCATAATTAATTTAATAATTAATTAAAACCTAAATATAAATATTAAATTTATAAAATTAGCAAAATTGACTAATATATCTACATATGTGAGGGAAATTTAATGATTTTTAAGCATATATTTAATAATTAAATAAGAAAGTTAATAAAATAAAATAATAACCATGAAAACATTAAAATTTATGATTAATTTTTGAAATAAAGTTGAATATCTTTGAAGGATTTTAATTATAATAGTTGAATATTCATTGTAAGAGATGGATAATGTAATTAAGTAGAATAGAATTGTGTTAAGTTGTTTTTATAAAAAAAAAAAAAAAAAAATGCATTAAGTTTACTTCAAGTATTTTTTTTGTTATTATTGAGTACAAGCTTGCATGCTTGGCTGAGTGGTTAAGTTTTGGCAAAACCTCTGACCGGGCCTGGGTTCAAGTCCTGGCATCCGCATTCCTCAATTTTTCTGATTTAAATAACTGTTTGAACCGGGGTTGGACCGCACGGTTCATGCCACCGGTTCTGCATGAACCGTGCGGTCCAACCCCGGTTCGGGCGGTTCACGGAAATCACTGCAGTGCCCGGTTCTTGAAGCTTAAAAAACCGGAATTTGCTCCGGTTCCCGGTTTTCCCGGTCGGACCGCCAGGTCCGGTCCGGGTTTCAAAACAGTGGTCTTTAATGTTAAATCGCCACTTAATCAAATAGATGATTGGCCTCAAACAAGTTGTCGGGTTTCAAAAATCACGAAAACACATATTTACAACCAAAAAAAACCTACAAAATTTTATCTTCAGTAACCCAAACCAGATCGCAATCATCTAGCCATAGAGGAAAAAAAGTCAAAAACATAAAAAGCTACACAAATCTGCCTATTAATTTTTTTTTTCTCACCATATCTACGTAAAACTTGAATCACGCAACTTGCAAATCTACCTAGAGATCAGAATGACCAAAGTTGTTCCGGGATTGAAAGTGAAGAGATTTCATCATCCCCTCATCCATGTTGTCATTGTTGAGGTCCACCGTCACGAAAAGTACAGAGATTAGTAGCTTGTTTGGGAGTTAAAAAAATGAGGGGGAGTAGAGTAGAGGGAGGGAGAGTAATTCAATTATCTTGTTTGGAAGTTTTTTAAGGAAGGAGGGGGAGGGATTTGGAGGGGTTTGAAGGGGTTTCAACTACCTCCAACCCCTCATTTTTAATTCCTCCAAATTGGAGAGATTTGGAGGGAGAGTAGAGTAGATAAGTTATTGGCCAAATAAATTCCCTAATTTACCCTTTCTAAATTAACAAAATTACTCTTTCTAAATGGCTAATTACCCCCTTCCCCCTCCCTAATTTTAAAAACATCCAAACAATGTAGAGGAGAATCATTCCCCTCTACTCTCCTCCCCACTACTCTCCTTCCCTCTACTCCCCTCTATTCTCCTCCCTCTCTAAACTTCCAAACAAGCCATAGAGAAGGTAGATAAAAGAGAAAATAGGGAAATTAAAAATAAAAGAATGTGAAAAAAATTTGAAATAGATTAGAGATAAGTGGGTTGTGCAGAAGATAAGAAGAAAGGACTTTTTTTTTTTTTTTTTTTTGAGAAGAAAAAGAAGAAACCACATTTGTTAACACAATGAGGAACAGATATCTCAAGGACTAATGATTGCATACCACGTGAAAAATACTAAAGGCTTATGTTTTTTTTTTGGTAATTGAGCAAATAGCATTTCATTAAATTATTATTAGTTCTAATTTGAATCCACAATTAAAATTATTTTTTTGTCTACTCATAACAGTAGTAATTTGAACTCACAATTAAAATTACTTTTTTGCCTGCCAATAACAGTAGTAATAACCTGTCACTTAAAATTTGTTGTGAAAGTTTTGTGAACATAATATTTCTCCCTATTCCTAAAAAAAAAAAAAATTATCTTTCAATATACTCGCCAATCGACTGCCTATTCGACCAACTAACATGAGCAAAACTACCTAGAACCATTCGAATCAAACTAGGTTGGGCCGTTGAGTTGGTTTGGTCGGGTGTATGGACTCATCCCTAGGTATGAGAGTTGAAAAAAAAAATTGTGATTGAATTGTAGGTTTTTTTTTTCTTTAAATTGTAAAGAAAGTGACGAATTCTAGAAAGCTTTTGTGGTCATTAGGGTTCTTGGACAAGAATATCTAGAACTTTCTTGAACCAAATTTGAAGATATCTCTCAATTCTCAAACCCTTAAGATGACAATCACGATTTCTCGTACATCCTAAAACATCCATTAAAAGTAAATATTACTCTTTAAAAATAAAAGAAGGTGAAAAAAATTTGAAATAGATTAGAGATAAGTGGGTTGTGTAGAAGATAAGAAGCAAGGACTTTTTTTTTTTTTTTTGAGAAGAAGAAGAAGAAGAAGAAACGACATGTATTAACACAATGAGGAACAGATATCTCTAGGACTAATGATTGCATACCACATGAAAAATACTGAAGGCTTATGTATTTTTGGAAATTGAGCAAGTAGCATTTCATTAAATTATTATTAGTTCTAATTTGAATCCACAATTAAAATTACTTTTTTGTCTACCCATAACAGCAGTAATTTGAACTCACAATTAAAATTATTTTTTTGCCTACCAATAACAGCAGTAATAACTTGTCACTTAAGATTTATTGTGAAAGTTTTGTGAACATAATCTTTCTCTTTGTTCCTCAAAAAAAAAAAAAAATCTTTCAGTATACTCGCCAATCGACTGCCTATTCAACCAACTAACATGAGCAAAACTACCTAGAACCATTCGAATAAAACTAGGTTGGACCGTTGGGTTGGTTTGGTCGGGTGTATGGACTCATCCCTAGGTATGAGAGTTGTAAAAAAAAAAAAAAAAGTGATTGAATTGTAGGTTTTTTTTTTCCTTAAATTGTAAAGAAAGTGACGATTTCTAGAGAGCGTTTGTGGTCACTAGGGTTCTTGGAAAAGAATATCTAGAACTTTCTTGATCCCAATTTGAAGATATCTCTCAATTCTCAAACCCTTAAGATGACAATGATGATTTCTCGTACATCCTAAAACATCCATTAAAAGTAAATATTACTCTTTAAAAATAAAAGAAGGTGAAAAAAATTTGAAATAGATTAGAGATAAGTGGGTTGTGTAGAAGATAAGAAGAAAGGACTTTTTTTTTTTAGAAGAAGAAGAAGAAGAAGAAACGACATTTATTAACACAATGAGGAACAGATATCTCTAGGACTAATGATTGCATACCACATGAAAAATACTGAAGGCTTATGTATTTTTGGAAATTGAGCAAGTAGCATTTCATTAAATTATTATTAGTTCTAGTTTGAATCCACAATTAAAATTACTTTTTTGTCTACTCATAACAGCAGTAATTTGAACTCACAATCAAAATTATTTTTTTGCCTACCAATAACAGCAGTAATAACTTGTCACTTAAGATTTATTGTGAAAGTTTTGTGAACATAATATTTCTCTCTGTTCCTCAAAAAAAAAAAAAATTTCAGTATACTCGCCAATCGACTGCCTATTCAACCAACTAACATGAGCAAAACTACCTAGAACCGTTCGAATAAAACTAGGTTGGGCCATTGGGTTGGTTTGGTCGGGTGTATGGACTCATCCCTAGGTATGAGAGTTGTAAAAAAAAAAAATTGTGATTGAATTGTAGGTTTTTTTTTTTCCTTAAATTGTAAAGAAAGTGACGATTTCTAGAGAGCTTTTGTGGTCACAAGCGTTCTTGGACAAGAATATCTAGAACTTTCTTGATCCCAATTTGAAGATATCTCTCAATTCTCAAACCCTTAAGATGACAATGACGATTTCTCGTACATCCTAAAACATCCATTAAAAAGTAAATATTACTCTTTTTTTTTTTTTTTATAACACTATAGCTGCTCATATAAGCTTTGAAATAAATGTAAAATTGTAAATAAACATAAGAGCATTCACAGCTGGTATCTTCGAACTATTCTATTTTACCATTTTAAAACCTATTTTATCATTTATACCCTACCATTTTTACAACACTCCCAACATCCCTAAACTCTATATTTTTTGCTCCTTTATCTAAATATTATTTTTTTACTATTTCTCTCTCACCACCAAACAACCTTCAAATGGCAACACAATGAAGACACTACCACCCTCATGTATCCCAGCACCACTACTGGACCATCAAACCAAAAGCAAAACCATGTTAAAAAAAACCATCAAACCAAACCAGACTTTCATATATACCAGCAAACCCAGAGAAAAAAAAAACCATTAACAGAGCCATTGGAGCCACGCTGATCTGCCAAAACCCTGCCAAAACCCACCACCGATGTTCCACAATCTCCACCACTAACCCATCACAAACCTACTCGATCTTCACCCACAAATAAAACAAATATCCACCAATGCAAGACCCATCACTACCACAAGATTTAACACCATAGTACTCACCACCACAGCCACAACGAGATCAACCTCCACCTGGTCCGTGAGCATTGCACTGTGAGAAACCCTCCATGCCACTGGTCATGATCCTCCACCCCAAGCTGATCCCCGTGAGAGACCCATCACAATCCTCCACGCCGATCAACGCCCACGCCACGCTGGGCCACCACCAGACCACCACACCCACAACCACCACAGTCCACCACCGAAACTCAGCTCCAAACCCACGGCCAAAACCGATTAGCAAACCCATCACCACCCAAAACCAAATCCGTGGAGCTCCGTTGGTGCTTACCCATAGGTTGATGATTGTGGTGGAGCTCCGTTGATTGTAGAGAAGAGAGACAAATAGAGGAAAGTGAGTGAGAGACAGAGAGATGAGAGAATATCTGATGAGAGAGAAAGAGGAATAAAATAGAATAAAATGTTTTGATAAAGTGTTACGGTACCATCCTACCTTTGGGATGGTACTGTAGTACTATGCCAAAACAATTTAAAATTTTACACTTTCCCACTTCCAGTTGTTGAGCACTTTTTGGGCCTACATGCCAAATGTACCTTACAATTGGCATTTCGCAGGCCCACTGTAAATGCTCTAAGTAACCCAAAAAAGAAAAAATGGAAACGGCCATGAGGCCTAGCGTGATAGGAAAACCAATTCAATTGGACTTTACCCAAACATAAAGGCTTCAGTTGGAAGAAGTCACTGATTGATAATTTGAATGTCAATTACACGATGTTTTAAAAAAAAAGAAATATATATATATATATATATATATATATATATATATTAACAACACAAAGCCAAAAGGGTTCTACAATGAAATGTCTCTTTAATGTCAACCAAATTAGTGGACATAAGATTTCACAATTTTACTGATAAATACTTTTATTTAGTCCTAAATATCTTTATTTTGCTGCCATTATGTGATTTGTTAACTAAAATAATTGCATGCCTTGTCTTGTCATTGTGAAAATTTATTATTACTTTTTTTTTATAATTTGATAATTGGGAGAGAGGAAATTTGAACTCTAGATTTCTCATTTGAAAATACCAAAAAGTATCAACTAATTGAGCTACAAATCTTACTTGTGTGAAAATTAATAAGAGAATTTCCTATAATGAAATTGGATTTTAGACTTAATTACAATATAAGAAAGGCCTTTGAAGGTAATATTTTTACATCATTTCCTCGTAATGTTATATTGGTTTTTAGATCTTTATTTGAAATGTACATTAATTAGCAAAACTGTGTTATGAAGACTCTGGCCCAAATTCTAACTCTAATTCTGAAGCTAATTCTTCAGGCGATATTCTTTCATAATTCCATTCATGCCCTTTCCATTCAGGCAGTTGTTGGACAACAAGCTGCATCAGAGGAAAAAAGAAACAATTTAATCCAAACTATACTTTAAAATAGAATATGATTACTTGATAACCCAAAGAAAAAAAAATTCTAGTTTGCTGAAACATAAGAAATGAAAGAGAAATATCACAAACCAGGCCTCTGGAATCTTTTTTACCCACTGTAAGTTGACAAGCAAGTCTCCAATTTTTTGGTTTCTGAAACACACCCCAGAACATATATGTTAGGTCACAACTACAATAAACTCAGGGACATAAATGTGAATAAGGTGGCATATTATGATCAATACTTAATACCAACATAGTAAATGATGAGATTAATGGTATTATTTTTATTTTTTAAATTCTAGTCTCTGCCTTCCATCCCCACATAGACTTGTACTTTTAAAGTGACCATCACGTCAATGATGTACATAGTTTATTTTATTCAAGTAATTAGTCCAAAACATAGGCGGTATAATTAATTAAATAAAAATAGCAATTAATTAAGATTTTCTAATGATACACAAGGAAAATGTAATCCTGGGTAATTTTGATTGGATTAACGTGTACTTGAATAACATTATGCCCACTAAATAAAATTAAGAATTTGCTTTTACTAGCATATACCTTCTTTAGTTTTTCCTTCTCTTTGTCCGTGCGAGGGGTTAGAAGCTCCTTCCCTTGAATAATCTAACAATACATGAGAAAATTATATAGAATAGATACTAATAGTTTTTTTGTCTGCAAAGTATGTTTTATATACGTTTGAAAGATAAAGGGAAAGGTATACAAAACTCCTTCTGGTTTATATAAAAATACACAACCCCTTAACTCTTTATTTGTTTTATGAGTAAACCAAAATAAATGATGAGTTACTCATGTGATGACACATATCTTAATTAAGAGTTGCGTTTTCATGTAAAATTAAACTATAAGGTTGTGTGTTACATTCAAAAATCCCAACATTTTAAGTGTTAAATTACAGTTTACATATACATAAAACAATGCCACAAGGGACTAAGTGTTATACTCAAAAATTCAAAGAAATTTTGTATTTTAGGAGAAACCACATGAGTTAAGTGTTAATTAAAAGTTTACATATACATAAAACAATACCACAAGGGGCTAAGTGTTGCACTCAAAATCTCCAAGAAAGAAAAATTTCTCAAAAAAAAAAAAATCTCAAAGTAATTCCATATTTTAGAAGAACCCACATGGGGTTTGGGTTTTTTCCTATAAAAATAAAAAATAAAAAGTGTTAGTTTTCCCTTGGTTTATTTAGTCCTCCATAATCGATATTGAATAGGAGACCAAGACAACAGAACAAGCTTCAGCAATCAGGTCACGAGACTGACAAAATTGATATCTTTCAATTTTTTTTTTTTCAAGAATAAAATTGAAATCTTTCAAATTTAGGAGATCATGATCAAATTTTAACCAAATTTTAAGGATAAAAATTGTATTTCAACCATAAGTTTAAGCTTCTACTTTTTTTATAAATAATAATTTTATTAAACAGCATAAGCAAAATGGACAGCCACTTCCAATTAAAATCCTACTTTTGATCTAGAATATCTATTGATAAACCAAATACACTAATGATTAATGGTGTATAGTTAAATTTAAAAAAAAAAATCATGAACCAGATGGCAGAAGCTTTAAGTTTAAGATTTAAAAAATATAAAAATAAAAAAGAAAGAAAAATTGTTGAGCATGCTTTTTCCCTTTTAATTAATTAGTTTCAAGATAGTAAGGCCACCTCCACCATACACGTCGCACAGGTTCCACCTCCAGCACAATTTAGCAGAGGTCTAGCCTGATAACCAATACATAATTAATGAACATCAATATAATGAATATATATACACACACACAAAGCTTATTAATAAAATCAACTTATAAATCATATGAATTATAAGTTAAAAATCTTACATATGGTCCATACAACTCAATATTTGAATCCAACATTATGTTCCTAAGTTTCTGTCCACCACATGCTTTTCGAAAATGTACATCAGGTGTTCCATCTGGTAGTAACACAGACTAAAAGAACATAAAACAGAAATTATTATTAATTAGATTGCCACTATTTATATACAAGCTAGCTATGATATGTAAAATTGTACATATATAATATTTCAACTTACACTAACAAAAGCAAAAGCCACAAAAGGTGGCTCCTCTGGGTCTGTGGATTGGGATTCATTTTCAGGGATTGTGCCAACAGCTCTGATTTTCCCTCTAGAGAATCTGGGGTGCTTCGAGGTTTTGAGTGTTTTATGAGAGTTGGTAATGTAGTTGAAGTTTAAAGAGGTTGAGAAAGAAGATAAAGCATATGAACTCAGTTGTAGGGTACCCATTTTTTGATAAGGTAATAGGGATTCTATGCTTGGATAGTTTGTGAAAGTGAGCTGGATATTTGCATGGGGTTTTCAACATGGTGTGTGGTGCTTCTTTGTTTTTGATCTTATCTATTCTAATGGAGGTGCTAAGGCTGTGAGCATGGGATTGAGGATGGGCCCAAAATGGAATACAATAATAGTAAATTTCATATGTTTGTAGTGAGCCTAAAACCTCAAAACTCTTTTAAGTACAATATCCAGCACACACTGAAAAATTATGAGGCCCAAAAGCTAATCAGAGAGGCTCAGGCCCAGATGGAATATTAGGAAAGCAAAAGAGGCCTGAAAGCTAATCGGAGCTACTCAGGCCCAGATGGAACATTAGGAAAGCAAAATGGAAAAGAGCGCTAGAGGAAGGGCTTGAACCTCCGACCTTGTGGTTAACAGCCACACGCTCTAACCAACTGAGCTACTCCAGCTTGTTGGCCTTCATGAAAAAGTAAGTTTAATATAAAACATTATTTAATCTATACTACTATTTAAAAAACTTTCTTTATTAGGACCAAATTTTTTTTACTCGAAAATACTCCTACAGTTTATGTTTAAGTAGGGGCAAAACTTGAGGATAATATTGTAAAAATATATCTCTAACTCTTACCTAAAACATTTCCTACAAAATAGAATCACTCTTCCACTAACTCATTTCTTCAAAGCAACTGTTTTTTTTTTATAAGAAAAACAAGTTAAAAAAAATTAAAATATTTTTTGGACAAACGTGGGGATGTTTAACTATACGTGGGGTTGTTTAACTTTTATTATTATTATTATTATTATTATTATTATTATTATTTTGTATTTAAGTGTCTGATTCTTATTTGTATTTATTCTCTATTTGAATTCAAATACTTTATTTATCTTTATTTAAAAAAAATACAAAATTACTTCTTCCAAAAAAATTTTAAAAAATAATTTATCTCACGTACCAAAAAAAAAAAAAAAAAACTCACGTACGAAAGGGAAAAAAAACCGTTATTCTCACAGCTCATTTGTATTTAAATATTTAATTTTTATTTGTATTTGTTATCTATTTGAATTCAAGTACTTCAATTACCTTTATAAAAAAAATTAAGTAAATGTTATTATCACAACAATTATCTTTTGAATAATAAAAAAACACTCTACTGAAAAATTCATCCACTCTCTCGCTCTTAAATAAGATTGAGTGTCGGACTTTGAGGATGAAGGCCTTGGTAACACTCTTGCACTCACTTCATCCTTTGATTCCTTTTAATGACAATGGAGATACTGAACGTTGATCAAATCGAGTTCCACTTAAATAAGACTGAGTGTCAGACTTTAAGGATGAAGGCCTTGGTAACACCCTTGCACTCACTACATTCCACTCTTTCACCCATGTACAAGTTTAAACTCCCTTCTTATAAAAATAAAAATTAGAAAAATAACACTCCATTATCATCAAAAATTTTTTTAAAAAAAAATAACACCTTATTATCATCAAACAGTTAGGAGTCTAAGAGCATTTGCAGTTGGTATCTTCAGACCATTCTATTTTACCATCTTAAAACCTACTTTATCATTTATATCATACTATTTTACAACACTCCCAACATCCCAATTTTTATTATCCTATTCTATTCATTAAAATAATATAACTACCCTATTAAATAATACTAATCCAATCTCTCTCTCGTCTTTCTCCTTCATTAGTGTTTATCTCTTTCTCACTGTTTCTCTTTTTCAGCCACCCATCACCACCACCTCTGCCACAATAATCCCCCCACCGATACAAACCCATCATGCAAACTGACCCATACAAACCCATCAGATACAAACCCACCGATATATATTCATGTTTCTGAGCAGATTATATATATTTGTTGGACTTACACAAAAAAAAAAAAAAAAAAAAAAAAAAAAAAAAAAAACCCACCAATACAAAACCATTAGATACAAACCCATCGGACCCAAACCCACCAACCCAAACCCACGCCGCCACCATTGAGACCACCCCCATGTTGCCGCCATTAATCACCAACTCCCACACCGCCACCATCGAGACCATGGGTTTGAATAAAATGGGTTTTGGGTTTGAAGAAAATGGGTTCTGTGTTGGTGGTTGCCACCATTACCCATCATTGGAACCCAACGCTGACCATGGCTCTACCACGGCTCACGACCTCCACGCCTCCACCACAGAAGCTAATCGAGCCTCCATTGCCGTTGCCTCCATACCGATTTGGAGAGAAAGGAAGGCAGAGTCTTCGGGTTTGAAGAAGAGAGAGCAGGAAGAAGAGAGAGAAAAAAGGAAGAGAGAGAGAGATCATGAAATAATGAGGGAGGAGAGAGAAGAACTAAACATTAAAAAAAAAAAATTTAATACCATTGTGCTATAGTGCCGTCCTACCTTTAGGATGGTACTGTAGCATTGTGGCAAAATTTGTTGCCTTTTTACATGTTTCCATGTTCGGCTGCTGAGCTATTTGGGCTAGCTTTGCTAAATTTTTCTTACATTTGGAATTTGGCAGTTGGATTGTGAATGCTCTAATAGTTACAATTTTATTTGACTCTCTCCATCCCTACCATCACGTCCCACCTTTTATGCAAATTCAAATTCAAATTCAAAAAAAGAAAAAAAGAAGAAGAAGCAATCTTTGCTACATTAAGAGCCCGAGAGGTCTGGTATCAAACCAAAAAATAAAAATAAAAAATTGGCAAAGAGGACGTGCAATGAAGTCCATCCTCAAAATAAAATTAAAAAGGTAGGTGCTCTAATCTTTCCTTATGTATTATGTTATTGACATTTTAGTTTTTATGTGTTGTGGTTTTCGTTGGTTGTGATTTATTTATTTGTTTCAATTTGGTGGTGTGTAGGTGTGAATTTATTGGCAAAGATTTGATACAATTGTTGGTGTATCTCATTTATATGCTAGGCATCCCTCTCTCCCTCTTATGTTCTTTTTAAATTTTTAGTTTTTTGTTTACTGCCTTATTGGATTCTATTTGCTAAAATATTCCAACATAGTATTTCTTCTGCATGCCTAGAACTTTATTGCAGCCAATTTTTTTTTTTTTAGATTTTACAATTTCTTATATAATTCTATCAGCAAATTATGGCATGTTGATTTTGTCTACTGGTTTTGTGTATTTTGTAGAAGATTTGCATGGACAAGATCTTCTGGTATTGGAGCAATGTCTTTGCATTCAATTAAGTGCGTATCAACATTTTTCAAAAAAAAAAAAAAGTTAAGTGAGGATCAATAATTTAGGTGGATTGATATTCATGGCTATATCTATACCTTATTCTTTTAGTTTTTTTTTTTTCCCTTTTTCCTTTTTTATTTTTTTAGATTTTAGAATTTCTTATACAATTTTATTAGCAAATTAGCAAATAGACCATTCCTTTTTCCATTGTGTTACTTTGTTATACTATTTTCAACAAGAAAGAAACTTAATTCTGAATGCCTTGATTAGGCTCCTAACAAGAGATTAAAGCTGCTAAATACAACACACTTGGAGTGGACGCAAAGTCAAATGATCAATTCTATCCAAGTAAGGAATAGAATGGTCTATTTCTTTCCAAATATGAAACCACTGTCTAAAGAACCCACACAACATACATAATAGGTTAGGCTATACGGGGAACCGCTTTCTCTGGATTTGTTATCTATAGATTTTTTTTTTTTTTTTTTTGAATTGTTAGTGTAGGGGCCAGAGCCCAGCTCTAGTATTGGGCCTTGGGCCTGTTCGAGGAGAGGTGCCTCCTCGAATAGCTTGGTCATGGGCCGTACCTGGATCCCATTGGCCGAAGTGGGCCTCTAAAAGGCTCTAGCAGCAGATGAGCACACCGAAAGCACAAGAAGAAGCCGAAACCAGGGGACGCCTAAGGAAGAGCTACTACCTCCACATTTAATGCACAACAGCTACTTTCCTGGCCGCATTTATGTGGAGAAGACCCTTGAACAGTGTTATCTTGGTCACTACGACTCACGGGAGCAGGAAGGGGTGTCTGATGGGACAGGTAATCAAGTAGTGACTTGGATGACCAACAAGTGGAAGCTCAGGATCATCTGAAGGGGAGTATATAATGTAGGAGACCCCCAAGTAATGAGGGGGGGGAGGGGGGAACTTGTAAGAAATCTTTGAGGTGAAATAAAGAAAGGACTAATCTCCTCGGATTATGCCGAGGACACTATTCTACAAGAGACTCCTGCAATTTTCCTTTCTATATTGCCACGACAGTATTGGTTTACCATTCAACTTACCGCAGCCCAGCTTTTCAACCCACTTCTCTACAAATTTATTGTTCGGGCCACTTGGGCTTGAGTTCATACATTGCATTGGGCCCAAAACTCAAACCCAGTCCCAACAGTTAGCTATAGATTCTATATTCTAATTATAAGGAACATAAATTGTATATAGGCTTTTTTATTTTTTGGATGAGTTTTGCAATGTAGAAATATTATTGCTCTATTTCTCTGCCCTGTCCAAATTATATAATAATGAAATAATTGCTAAATTTTTTTTCAATCATAAATCACGAATCTCCATTGGACCAGTACATTACTAATTTCAGATTCTGAAATGTTTTTATTTTCAGTGTGATAAAAATTTTAGTCATTCTAATAAAAAATAATGCAGTATTTGTAATTATTTTTAATAAAAATTGCAATTTTTTTTCTTATTTAATGAAGCAAAAAAATTATCCAATTTAATTGAAATAATATTATTTATGAATTGAATTTGTCAACCCGCCCAACCTGCTAAACCCATCAAATTGAAACCATTATATTTTTACTGACCTGCTGAATTCATAGATCAGTGGTAGGTAGCAAATTGAAAATTTTTCAACCCGCCATTGGCAGGTTAGTTAAAAATATTACTCTCCACCCACCTAACCTCAACCCATGTACCCCCTAGATTCCACTCATTATCAACTTTAAGTTTAAGTGAGTGGGTAGTGACCACACCTATAAACCTCTTTTTTATTTATGAAAAAAAAAATGTAAAGGATAAAGGAACTTGGGTGTAACATGTATGGCCTCGTAGGACTATTAGCTTTTAAGTTCCTTGAGTTTGGAGTGCCATACCACCAACCTTCAACGGGACACACAAAGGTGCAAAACGAGAGGGGGTTTCATCTAAAACTAAAACCCTTTGCAAAGGATTACAAATAAAAGTAGCAAATGAATTGAAACACAAACACAATGCCATTGCCCCAAGTCTCAAGCCTCAACCTCAATCTCCGCCTCCTCTTCCCACTTCTTTCTCCCTTTAAACCCTCTTCTCTCTCCTACCTTAAACCCATCAACCATTCTTCTTCTCTCTTCACCATTCTCGCCTCCTCTAAACGACACCGTAACATTCCTCCTCCTCATCACCTCAAAGTCAATCTTGCTCGCAGAAACACCAGCACTCTGAGCAGCAGAGACCAACAAAAAGTGGCTCCAATGGAAACAACAACTGAGCCTCAGCCTTCTGTTGGGTTCAATAAGAGAAGGGCTGAAGGTAGAGACAAGAGCGATAAACCCCACAAGAACTTGCAGTTGAAAGTGCGCAAGCTCAACCCTGTGAATACCATTTCTTATGTGCAGGTATTCTTTTTTGGGGGTTTTGGCCTTCTGAGTTTTCTTTGTTATGTGGTTTTATGAAATGGGTTTGTTTTAGTTTTTGCGATGTGATGGAGTGGAATGATATTGATTGTATTGGTTGTTGGATTTTTCTGGCTTTTGTCTGATAGTGGTTTTTGCAAATTGGGTTTGTTTAGAATGGTTGAAAATTTTCTCTATTTTATTGTCACTTTAGTTAGTTCTGGTATTTATTTGGATAAGCTTTTGTTGATTCTGATGCTAATTTGTGTTCCTAGATTTAGTTATTGGTGTTAAGTAATGTGAAAAAGAGAGAAAGAGCTCTGTCAAATGTGTTTCTTGGAGTTTTTTTCTTTGAGCGGATAATGTGCTTAATTGACAGATTCTGGTCTGAGTTTATAATTTTAGTCCTCTGTAATTTGAAGAAGTATAAGTTTAAAGTCAGAAACTTGGAATCCTATTTTTGTGGGAATGTGGTTTTAATTTAATATTTATTTCTGCCAATGAACTCTAGCTCAATAGCATCTCCTCCCTACGTGCCAGGTAGAGGGTGAGACGGTGGGTTCTAGACCAATCGGTGCATGTGTAACTTATGAATAATAGATAGTAATATTTATTTCCTGGTTAATTAGTATGAGAAGCAACTTAGTTCTGGAACCTTTCCTGGGTTTCCAAGGGACCTTTGATCTTATGGCCATGCAACCAAGCATGAGCAAAAGGTATTTAGGAATTTAAAATACTAGCTTATTTGGATAATAACATTTTGTCAACCATACTTCTATGAACTGAGTTTTTGTGTTTGAGCAAGCAGTAGTTGAGAAATTTTCATCTGTATTTTTGTGGGGTTTAATTAGTACTAGCATGTTTAGAAAGTGATTGTTCAATGATGACATATACATGTGAAAAATTGAGTTGTCTCATTGGACTAATATTGGTGCCTTTGTCTATTTATTACAGATATTGGGGACAGGAATGGATACTCAGGATACATCACCTTCAGTCTTGCTTTTCTTTGACAAGCAAAGATTTATTTTCAATGCTGGAGAGGTAAGCCTTGGGTGACATTTTCCTTGTCAACTCAATATTTTATGTCTCTCTTTTGGTATTGGGAACTGAATTTTCTGTTTTAATATGAACTATAAATGGTTAATGCCTAATCCAAGATGAACACGTGGATTCTAAAATACTGGTTTGTCATTGTCGAGTGTTTATTGAAACTGAATTTTTATTTTTTAATCAAAATTTAGAAATGAAACTGAACTTAATTTGATGCTCATATCTAATTCAAGGCATAGTCCCCCACTCTCCCCCCCCCCCCCCCCCCCCAAAAAAACCTTGTATAAACCTATGGAATTTATTTATTTGTTTATTTCTCTTAATTTATTATTCTCATTGCAGGGATTGCAACGATTTTGCACAGAGCATAAGATTAAGTTATCAAAGGTATGAGATGTCTGGAAACTTCACTCTTTACTGTGTAAATACATATATAAAGTTTTTTTTTTTTTTTCCAACTTCTGTTAATAAAAATGATAAATCAGATGTTTCCTGCATGTGGGAAGACTTTAATGTTTTGTATCTTTCTTCAGATAGATCACATATTTCTCTCTCGTGTCTGCTCAGAGACTGCAGGTGGTCTTCCAGGTTTGTATCTTGATAGATCAGCAATGATGTATCTGTGATCATTAACTGCATTTCAATTTCGGATTATAACCAAAGAAAATGTGTTAGTTTGTAGTGTATAAACATCTGTAGTTTGTCTTAATGTCTGAATAGTAATTCAAGTGAGAGTTCTTCAGGCCACTGAATTGCTCAATTTAACTCCACAGGTTTACTATTGACTTTGGCTGGCATGGGAGACGAAGGAATGTCTGTGAGTATCAGATCAAAATATATATATATATATATATATATTGTCTCTCCAGTTAATTTTGTAAAATGTTGATTTGCAATTCTATCTTATATTATTTCTAATAAGAGTTTCTGTTGTTTTGAAGGTCAATGTTTGGGGTCCATCAGATCTTAAGTATCTAGTTGATGCCATGAAGTCTTTCATCCCAAATGCTGCCATGGTTCACACTCGAAGCTTTGGGCCCACGTTAAGTTCTGATACTGCTTCTATGCCTGATTCAAGTCAGTTTCAGGAACCCATTGTTCTCATTGATGATGAGGTTGTCAAGATATCAGCCATTCTCCTACGACCAAGTTGCTTGGATGGGTCTCCACACTTGAATGAAGAACCTGTCATGCAGAATCCTTCAGAAAGGGGTCTAGATGTGAGAATGGATCCAAATGGAAAAACAGGGCCTATAATGAAGCCTGGTGATATGTCTGTGATATATGTCTGTGAATTGCCTGAGATTAAGGGGAAATTTGACCCAGCCAAAGCTATGTCTCTTGGTCTTAAACCTGGCCCAAAGTATCGTGAACTGCAACTCGGAAATTCAGTGAAGTCAGATCGCCAAAATATCATGGTGGGTTCCAGAAGGCATGCGTTAAAGATATAATATGAGGCTCTTGCCTGTGCTTTATTGTTTCTGAAGTCTGTTATGTGGTCTAGGTTTTAATCTATAGATTTATTTGCCTTTTTTTTAGGTTCATCCAAGTGATGTAATGGGTCCTTCTGTTCCTGGGCCCATTGTACTCCTTGTTGACTGCCCCACAGAATCTCACTTGCAGGAGTTGTTGTCTATACAATCTCTCAGTAGTTACTATGTAGATGCCTTGGGCAATCTACCAGAGAGTGCTAAGACTGTTACTTGTATCATTCATTTAAGTCCTGCATCTGTAATAAGTAGTTCAAATTATCAGAGATGGATGCAAAGATTTGGTTCAGCCCAACACATCCTAGCTGGACATGAAATGTGGGTCTCTTTTCTTATTTACAAGTATTTGTGGTGTGTGCCTAGCTACTTCAATTGACAGTTCTCATGCTTTTGCAGGAAGAATGTGGAGATTCCAATTCTTAAATCAAGTGCACGAATTGCAGCACGTCTCAATTACTTGTGCCCTCAGTTTTTCCCAGCTCCAGGTTTTTGGTCTCTTCAGCAGCTTAATTACTCAGCACCAGAGTCCAGTGCTTCAAGTGAGGTTTGTTGCAATATACTAGGAAGGCAATAATTATTATAATATTTGATTGTTAGGAGTTCATTGGCAAGCTTGGACATATTTGGGTCCTACTGACCAGTTGATTTGGTTTCTACTTATCAGGGTCCAGTTTCAAAGCTGTGTGAAAGCATTGCTGCCAAAAATCTCCTCAAGGTATGAATTGAGATCTATAATAAACTTCTGGCCCCATCTAATTTTTATAGGAGAACAGATATGATGTAGTTTAACCTTTCCTCTTTACAAACTAGACCATATCTTATTCACAAGCTTTACTCTGTAAGTTATCTTACATTGAGGTTTGAAACAAATGTGAATTGAGATAGTCAAGAGAGTGAATTTTGAGAGTTGTTAGACTCATCAAAAAGAATTTTGAGAGTTGTTAAGATAGTGGCTATTTACTCGAGATATTTAGAAGATCATTTACATAAATGCTCCAGCATATCTACACCAAATTTTCCTCAAATGTAGACTCTATACTCATTATATTCACCATGGATATAGAATGTCATGCCTTCTCTTTGAATTTTTTTTTCCTTTTTTGTTGTCCTACTAAGGTCATGCTTCACTTGTTCTGCAGTATGGTTAGTGTTATGAGTGACTTGATTTTTCTGATCTTGTATAGACGCACGCCATATAATGATGGCATTTTTTCTTCTGTATGTTGAACAGTTCACTTTGCGTCCCTATGCTCACCTTGGGTTGGATAGATCTGGTATTCCAAATTCAGCGACTCCCACAGAAATCATCGATGAGTTAGTGACAGAGATTCCAGAGATTGTAGATGCTGCCCAATGTGTCAGTCAGTTCTGGCACGGGTCCAGAGAGACAGAGGAGATAACTTCCTTGCAAGATAGTAAAGTTTTTGTTGAAGAGCCATGGTTGAATGAGAATTCTCTTCCTTTCTGTTTGGAGAATATAAGAAGAGATGACTTAGAGATTGTTCTTCTTGGGACTGGTTCATCCCAGCCATCTAAATACCGTAATGTTAGTTCGATCTTCATTAATCTTTTTGCGAAAGGAAGTTTGCTCTTAGATTGTGGCGAAGGAACCCTAGGACAGCTGAAAAGGAGGTAATGCCATACAAATCTTCTATTACTTAAAGAGCTTTTAAATTCCCGTCTAACATATTGATTAATGTACCTTGAGAACAGATATGGTGTAGAGGGTGCAGACGATGCTGTGAGACATCTAAGGTGTATTTGGATCTCTCACATTCACGCTGATCACCACACAGGTTTGGCAAGAATACTTGCTCTGCGGCGTGATCTGTTACAGGCAGTGCCTCATGAACCGTTACTTGTTGTAGGCCCAAGGCAGCTTAAGAGATATTTAGATGCATACCAAAGACTTGAAGATTTAGATATGCAGTTCCTTGATTGTAAGCACACTACAGCAGCTTCATTGGATGCTTTTGAGGGTTTTATTGAATCAAATAAAGATCACTCTTCTCCAGAAAGTCCAATTAATGATGAGGATATGACCAATAAAATTTTAGATGGCCCAACAGGACAGAACATTGATTGTACTCTGTTTGCTAGAGGATCACAAATGCAGAGCTATTGGAAGAGACCAGGTAGTCCAGTTGATAATAGGATAGCTTTGCCAATCCTAAAGACCTTGAAGAAAGCACTAAGTGAAGCTGGTTTAGAGGCCTTGGTTAGTTTTCCCGTCGTGCACTGTCCACAGGCATTTGGTGTTGCATTGAAGGCAGCAAAGAGAATCAATAGCGTTGGAAAAGTGATACCAGGGTGGAAGATTGTGTACTCAGGTGACACCAGGCCCTGCCCAGAATTGATAGAAGCATCCCATGGTGCAACAGTTCTTATACATGAGGCAAGTTATCACATGATTTTTTTCCCGGTTTATCATTATAGTTTACAGAAATTGTTTTCTTCCCTCGATAACATGATGCAATCTGAGATTTTTATACACCAATATTCTTCCCTTTTTGCCTATAGTCTTGTAGCTTAGTGGCAATAACCTACCCTCCTTTACTAGGAGAATCAAGGTTTAAATCCCCTCTCCCCTCTTGTTGTAACTATCGAATTATAAAAAAATAAAAGATATGTTGAAGCTTCATAAATAAAATAAGAATAATATTGAATAAAATTTAATGATATTTAAGATTATAATTGTTTGAAAGGTCCTGAGAAGATGCTTTGTTTCTCTCTCTCTCTTCCCCCTCCCCTTCCTTATCTCTCCCTTTTCCTTCTTTTTTTTTTTTTTTTTTTTTTTATACTATTTTTTATGGGTCTGCTCCAAGATGTTCAGTGGCAATGTATTGATGAAAAGCATTAAAATTAAGTTATTTCAGTGCGGTTGGATGTAACTTTTTTGCTAAAAGCTTATTTGCTTATTTTCTGAAAGTAAGTTATAGTTGTACCCAGAAGAAGTGATACTTTTAAAAAGCTATACATAAGCAATTAAGCTAAAAAATTAAAAGAAAAAACTGTTGCCAAGCAGACACAGTCCAATCAGATATAAATTCTAAATCAAATTCCCATATATGGTACATTTTACTTATTAAAAAAATCCCAGACAAGGTGCATTTTGAAGCATGGTTTAATTATACTTCCATTATAGATGAAGTCGTTTATACACTGTTCAGTGGCAAATCAGATGAATGTGTAACTTTTTCATACTTGTTTTGACTATTCTTGTAGGTGTTGAATTATTAATCAGCATGTTCAAGGTAAAATTACTGTTATTGACTGTAATTGACTAATTGTCCTTGTCAATGTTGCAGGCTACTTTTGAGGATGGCATGGTGGATGAGGCTATAGCAAGAAACCATAGCACAACAATGGAAGCAATAGAAGTTGGGGACTCTGCTGGGGCGTACCGCATTATCCTTACCCACTTCAGCCAGAGATATCCAAAAATTCCGATATTTGATGAGACACACATGCATAAGACTTGCATTGCGTTTGACATGATGAGTGTTAATATAGCAGATTTGCCAGTACTTCCAAAGGTTCTTCCATACTTAAAACTGCTTTTTAAAAATGAGATGATAGTTGATGAGTCTGATGATATTGTAGATGATGCTGTAGAGGCTGTACATGTTGGTTCATAACAATAAATTCTCAATTATTATGAAATTGGCTTACATATTTTCTTTCAATAATTTGCTTCTTTTTTCCTTTATTTATTTATTTATTTTTTTTTTTTTGGGGGGTGGGGGGTGAACTATCTTTGATCCCAATTTCTCCAATTGAGTGGGATTTCTATACTTTTTTTTATTTTTTATTTTGTCTATACATTGATTATGTATACATTTTCAGCTGGATCCCTTCCGTTTAGGATCCAAACTCAATTAATTTTTTTAACATATATGCTGTGGACTTCTCTTTAGCCAATTGCTTGACCTATATAACAAATAAGGATGCCAACTATATTTCATGATTGAGGCAATGTTACAATATTCCTTTTTTTCTTACTCTTCTCAAGTGAAGACCACACTTGTTTAGGATTGCATTTAAAACACCAGTAATCAGGGATTTCTTTTTTTTTTTTTCTTTTTTTTTTTTTCTTTTTCCCCTGATAATTTGTGGGGTAGGGAGATTAAATCCATGTTCTTTGTGGAGAGAACTGGATAATATCATTAAATCACAAGACTCTTAGCAGCCACCAGAGATTCCATTTGTATAATGAACTGAAATATCAAATATGAGGTTTACTACTAGTGTAGGAAAATATGTTGTACTTTTATTTTAGTGTAAGAAAATGTGTTTTAGTCTACCATGTGAAATAATTTTTTGATAGAGTAATTTTCTAGAGAGGAAAAAACAATTAAATTTAGGTGTGCTGAGATTTATCTTTGAAGGTTTATGATGTCATACCATCTATAGTCTCCAAGCATCACAATCAAAATGGAGTCTAATAATCAAAATAGTGTACTGTCTGTTATTTTCCCTGGGAAAGCTAATCTTCAGAGGAAATTATCTAATGTGAGAAATTTTTGTTTGTGGATTGATTAAATGTTGCATATGTGCTTGAAGCCCTTAGAGCAACTGCATCTGTAAGTGTAAAAGTTTTCTTCTATTTTACACTAAAAACTTACTTTTTCTATTTTACACACCTATTTTTACAAAACACTCACATCAGTCTATCTATTCTACACATTTATTCAATAAAATATTTATTCTTTTACAATTTTTTATTATTTCCTCACTCACTATTCTCTCTCACATACCCAACACTAGCAAAAAAATACTAAAATATTATATGCACAAGCTATAGTAACCGTGCATATATATATGGTTACTGTAGCACTTGTGCATTTATGTACAATTTTACACCCTGTGATGTGGGTGTTTTTTTGGTCAAAATGTGCATATCTCAACATTTTTTCTATTTTGCACTTATGCAAGTGCTCTAGATGTGAAAAAAAAAATAATAATCAAGAAGTATTTGATAGGTATAAATGTACTTTCTCGGGAAATCATTGGCTACAGGAATTCCAAGAAAAAAACATAAAATAAAAATGAAAGCCCATCTTCATGAAACTAAACCGTAGGTTATTTATTTATTTATTTATAAATATTTTATAGGGAAACTAAACCGTAGGTTATGCAAGAAGGTGGCTTGTTTATAAGTACAACTAAAGTTGTTAGTATTGGACACGAGGTGATTCGTATCATTAAATATGTACTGAATTGAGCCAAAAAAATTTTGTATTGTCTCTATCGAATATGCTTATGAATCATAATATATGTGTGTGTGTGTCATATAGATCGTATTGTGTCAAATTACTTAGATGTATCGGGGTTTTTGCTAATATTTGAGCTTTTACTTAAGTCCGACATTTTGTGGCACTCGTTTTCAATACAAATTTATTGGACTATACAGTTAAGCCCAATAAATAATATGTCTAACAGTGCCTTTTGCTTCTCTCTCCCTGCAAAATTTGGACCATATAATTGAATGTGGATGTTATAAATATATTCTCATTTACTATATTTAGTTAATTTTATTAAAAACAACTGCATAAGTAATAATCAAATTAATCATTTGTAAGATATATTTTCAGTTTTATGATATATATATATATATATATATATATATATATCTCTTGTTAATAAGTCTCTTATAAGTTAACGAAATAATAAATATTCATTATGAATTGTAAATTGTAAATTTGCAATGGACATTTTTCAAAATGAAAAACATTTATCAATAGTTTATTAGTTTGCGCATACAAATATAATAAAAAAAATATCATTTTGATCCTTACATTTTTAGGTTGCTATCAACTTGGTTCCTACATTTTGGTAGCTGTAAATTTGGTCTATGTTATTTTCAACTTGCAGTCAATTTTGGTTATATATATCTTGTTAATAAATCTTTTATAAGTTACGAAATAATAAATATTTAATTATGAGTTGTAAATTTGCAATGCACATTTTACAAAATGAGAAACATTTATCAATAGTTTATTGGTTTGCACATACATATATAATAATAAAAAATATCATTTTGATCCTTACATTTTAGGGTTACTATCAATTTGGTTCTTACATTTTGATAGCAATAAATTTGGTTCATATTATTTTTAACTTTTAGTTAATTTTGATTAGTGAGTTGACGGTAAAGACTAAATTAATGACAAGATAAAAATAATATGGATTAAATTGACTACTACGAATACATAAGAACTAAAATGGTATTTTCACCACAGACATATTGTGGTTGCATCACTTGCATGAGATATTCTTGATATTTGTACATAATTTTGCTTTAATTTTAAAAACAAAGTGTACTAACTTTCTCCCAAATAGGTTTTGTTTAAAAATTAAACTTTTTAAGGAAACATAATTTAATACCTTGTTTATCAATTAAAAATATAGAAGTTTCTAAAATTACCCTCATTAATTTAAACTTTAGAGAAAGAATATTATTGATTTTTTTTTTAAAAGAGGGCAAGAAAGAAATTTTATTTCTTGACTTTTCAAAAATAACTACATTTTGGGAAATATCAACAATTTGAGATGGAAGGGGATATAAAAATAAGTATTAAATGCACTTTTTCTTAAAATAAAAATTATCTTATGAAATGGGGTTATGGAGCATCCCCAATAACATCCTCACAGGTTTGTGCGGCTCATCAAATGTGACGAGGGGGGCTCCATAAACCAATTTTCATTAGATACGTTCTCCATATAACATTTATTAACAAAATTCATTTTATAACATGTTTGTGTACCATTTTATGAAACGGTACATTAAATATTTAAAAAAAGAATCGATATACGATACTTATTACAAATTACAATATCACTGTTGTACTATCTCAGTGATTGGAACATAGAAACATTGAAAAAATAGCCAGTCGGTGATACCGTGCATTGCTGGTGACTAGAGAGATAGCAAAAGTGCAAAACTATAAAAGTATACCCATCTCCTGCGGTTAGTACATGCATGCAATGCTTCCCAATTGATACGGCCCATATACTGTGAAACCCAGATGCCGATACTGTGTGAAATAACCCTAGCTATTGTATGGTACACAATTACCAAATGTATGTGAAATATAAAAGTTAAATAAGGTGTCATCAACTTACTAATCCAACGTAACTGAATATTGAACTCAAGCCTTACCCATTTGTAAGGACTTAGCTATTTGTAAGGACTTAGCTTGGGTTTAGTGTCTAATTGCGCTTGACTCATTAAGATAATGACACATGTCCAAAAGTGGATATATGTCAATATCTTGACTGATCCAGTGCAACTGAACACTAGACTCAAGCCTTATTCAAATTATAATTAAGAATTGTCTGTTTGACAAAAAAACATTCTCAGCCTTTTCTTTTTCTTATTTTTTATTTATTATTATTGTTTTTTTAACATTTATCAAAATTAGCTTGAATATGAGGCTGATTCACTTGATGTTTGGATGTGTCAGTTCTTGGTTAACTTAGACCCCTCCTACTCTCAAGCTTCAAACTTCTCATAAACATGATTGTCAAATTCAATTTTGGGCTTAAATGCATTTACCAATCTTTCAACAACTTGGGTTGTTCAATTTTCTAAGCCAGTAGTTCTGTTAAACAAGACTAGAACATCACCAGCTGATGATAGCACCCACCGCAATTAAAGACTAAAGATGTATAACAATGTCCCTTATAATCTAAACAGTTGTAGCTCTGTCTCAAAATATACAACATGACCCAAATCCATATCGAATTGGGAAGCCAGACACATGCAAAGCACATAGTGCCCCACGAACTCTTATGTCAAAAAGGCCCCCAAAGACCTGAGAAGAAATCTTATCATAAATGCAATAAATGTACAAGCTGGAGATCCAGTGAATCACAATGAAGTAAGTTATCCACTCCTCTGTATTTCTTCTGTTACAATCAATATGGACTAACTCAAAATTCATATCGGACATGTACTAATCAGCTTCTAATTTTACAATTCTTTGCAGTAGAAGAAAAGAAAAAGTCATAGATCACAAATAAAAAGCCCAAAATTGTAATGGCTGGCTAAACTTTTACTTCCAGTCAGCTGAGCAGCACACATTGGAGGTGAACTGAACTATAATATTTCATATTTAGAAGCATGTTCTTCTGTTTAGCACAAGCAAGGTAGACTTTGTTTCATCTCTTCCAGCAGAGTCAAAGACAAAAAGGACTTTGACACCACAAAGACTCTGGACTTGTCGAGGGTCTGATTCTTGCAGGCATTCCTCTAGGTTCATCTAATCCATTCGAAATCCATTAACTCAATGGATTCCTGGGTGTGATAGACATTTTCC
Source organism: Lithocarpus polystachyus (assembly GCA_033629205.1). Lineage (NCBI taxonomy): Eukaryota > Viridiplantae > Streptophyta > Magnoliopsida > Fagales > Fagaceae > Lithocarpus > Lithocarpus polystachyus. Next base: position 23,685,157 of record CM066166.1, on the reverse strand, counting down.
TTACATCAAGATCAAGTTCCTGCTCTACATCATCTTCATCACTAGTACCACCATCATCGTCATATGGAGGTCTGACCATTGACCAATGCACGAAGTGTGGCAGAATATATCTTCAGATAATGGAGAAACGAAGTAATGCCAGTAAACTAATAAAACAAATACAAAAATAAATGTAAAAAGTTTCATTCTAAATTATTTATACAAGTCATATGACTTATTAAATAGGTCATGTAACTAAAAATACACATGCACAGTAACCAGAATCACTCCTATGGTTAACAGACTATACCAACTGACTAGAAGCTCCAATAAATGGCCCCCCATGATAAGATGAGTTAATCTGCGTTTGTTTTCATCATCTTAGTTTAACAAACTACTAAATTCCAAGAGAAAGACCCTGGCATCCCCATGCCTGTAGTAAAATCAAGTTCCTCCAGATACCAAGGACGGGTAACAACTACAACATGTGATTCTCTTCACAATACCACGAGAAAGGAAGGCCTTGTTCTAGGGAATGTTTACGCTACAGCTATTACAAAGGAAGAAAATTTCCAAAAAAAACTGACAGACAGGAGATAGAAATCTAAAAAAGGATGACAAAAAATCATATTATATTAGAGATATCAATCAAGAAACTTAATTGAAATCTCCAAGACATATGTTGTCTTAGATTGACCTAACCAGTTGTATCTGCCACTTAAGAAGTGGCAAATGCAACAAATTAGTTTAAACATTTCCTGTTTTGCACCACAAAATGCAGAATAGTGGTGGAATCATCGTCTCTGCACACACCTATTGTTTTGATAAATTATACAATTCTCGAAAGACAACAAATGTAAAAACAACTCAGCCATGGTTGGAAGAAATGATTTAGAAATAAATTTATGTTTATAGATTTCTACAATAGCCCAAACAATCATAAGTCAACAGAGAAACAAATGTACTGTACACGGATCTAGTTTTTTTAGCTAAAGCATCAGCCACCAAATTAATAGAGAATGTATTAAAGATTGAAATATGCAGATCGGATAGAGCAGTGTAGTTTCTGTCTAAGCTACAAGTAGTTTTGTAAGTGCATAGACATAAACGATTTGTAGTTTAGTTAAGCTTAAAATGTGGAGGTTAGTTAGGCACACGTGTAAGAGTTACTTAATTTGTTTTACATTTCCAGCTCATCTCAGATTCTTATATAAGGAACAGAAACGATCCCCAGATTATCTGCACTAGGAAGAAAGTAAGGACTAGATGGCTTATCAATATCATCAGCAATTGAAGAAGATCCATTAGGAGGAGCAAATTGAGAACTTGTATTCTCAGTAGAAGCCATGGAAATCTTTCAGCTAAGCAAGAACAAAAGCTTGAAAAAAAAAAAAAGAAGAAGAAGAAGAAGAAGAAGAAGAAGAAGAAGAATAAGAGAAAACAGAGAACAAAATACTGTTTGGAAAGCAAGAAAATCAGAGAGAAAAAAATTAGTTGAGGAAGGAGATTATAGCTCTGATACCAAATAAAGAAACACACACACAAAATCTAAAGAGAAAATTTCTTTATGTATAATGAATGAAAGTCTCTTGCCAATGTTAGAGGGCAAATTTTATTGCTAGAGTCTATTCCTTCTATCAACTGGGTTTTTTCTTTAATTCAGCAGGAAGAAAAACAAAGGTCGGTTGGGTTGAAGAGGAATCCTATTGTGGAATCTGCTGTGTTGGCCACATGAACTGAGAGTTCTGCTAGCTAAGGATATAATTCCAAGAACAAAGACAAGCCATTTTGTTCTCATTGTGGATTGAAGGGCCATACAATTGACAAGTGCTATAGAGTCCATGGTTTCCCACCTGGATATAGGAACAAAGGAAGAGGAGGTCAACCACATCAAGCTGCAGCAGCCATGGTTCCTAATCAATCTGCTACTGTGGTTCCTGGTCAATCTTTCTCTGATATTCCCAAATTCGAACTATCACAGGCTCAGTCACAATGTCAAGAACTCATGAAACATGTGGCCATGTTAAGTTCACAATTTTCTGAAATGCGGACAAATTCTGTTGATTCTCAGTCTTCTCAGGCATTAGCCCCATCTGCTGGGCCACAAGTTGCTCATGCGGTGACTCAATCTACTGATTCATATCCACAAGCCTCTACCTTTTCAGCTTTTGACCCACAAGCTTCAACTTTTGCAGCCTTGCATCACATGGCAGGTAACCCTTTTAACTCTCTAGAACACTCAGTGTTTTCAGCTAATTTTACTACATCTTCCTTAGTTTCATCTCAAGATTGGATCTTAGACACACGAGCTACTGACCATATGGTCCATTCAATTTCATTTTTTACATCCATTACTTCTATTGTTAATCTTGTTGCCAACCTTCCTAACGGACATAAGGCAGTTGTAACTCACATAGGGACCATACAGTTAACATCCACTCTCTTTTTAATGTCCTTTGTGTCCCAACCTTCTCTTTTAACTTGATTTCAGTAAGTCAGTTGACTAGAAATAATCCTTATTGTTTGATAGTTCTGGACACCCTTTGGTTTATTCAGGGCCTTCAACCATGGAAGACGAATGGATTGGTAGAGCAAAGGGAAACTTGTATCTTTTGGACACAACTGCTACTGTTTTTCCTTCTTTTTCCAGTCCATATATTGCTGCAAATGTTACGCGTCAAAATAAGACTTCTGAAGAATCTGTACCTGCTTGTTTTGATTCTCTTACTTCTGTTAAGAATAAGTGTCATAATGTTCATCTATGGCATGCTAGACTTGGACATCCCTCCATTTCTAGACAGCTATTGCTCTTTCATTGTATTCCACAAATTACTTTGAATAAAGATGTTCAGTTTTCTTGTTCTATTTGCCCTTTAGCTAAACAGAAAAGACTACCTTTTCCTAATGCTAATCATGTGGCTCCTAATGCTTTTGATCTCATTCATTGTGATACATGAGTACCTTTTTCAACACCTACCTTAGAAGGTTATAGGTATTTTCTTAACTTAGTGGATGATAGCACTAGAACAACTTGGATTTATCTCATGAGATCAAAGTCTGAGTCTTCTATACACATACCAGCCTTCTTTTCAATGATTGAAACACATTTCCACACCAAAATTAAATGTTTTAGATCAGATAATGCTCCTGATCTTAAACTTCCAGATTTTTTCAAAAACAAAGGTACTCGTCATCAGATTTCTTGTGTTGGAAACCCTCAACAAAATTCTGTGGTTGAGAGAAAGCACCAGCATATTTTGCAGGTTGCTAGAGCTTTAGGTTTCAATCCAATCTTCCTTTACATTTTTGGGGTGAGTGTGTGCTACCTGCTGTTTACCTCATAAATAGGCTGCCTTTTCCATTATTGCACAACAAAAGTCCTAATGAAAAGTTGCTTAAACACATTCCCTCTTACACTCATCTTAGAACCTTTGGTTCCATATGTTTTGTTTCAACTCTTCCACTGAACAGATCCAAATTTGATCCTAGGGCTAAGCCCTGTGTTTTCATTGGTTATCCGGCTGGTATTAAAGGCTATAAAGTTCTTGATTTAGCTTCCAAAACTATATTTGTTTCTAGAGATGTCCACTTTCTTGAACATATTTTTCCATTTTCCACATCTTCCAAACCTCTTTCACCTAATCATTCTACCATCTCAGATTTTCTTGACCCCACATCAGAATTCTGCAGATTTTCTGCAGTTCCAACCTACAGATACTCCTCTAGAACTTGTTCTTCCACTTCCTCCTTCTCCCATTGTTGATTCTTCTTTACTTAGGAGATCCACTAGATCACACAATTCTCCTTCATACCTACAAGACTACCATTGTTCTCTTGTTCAAGGTGCTGTTCCTGTTTTTCCAGATGCAATCTATCCTATATCTGATACCTTTATACTACTCTAAACTTACCCAAACTCATAAAGCTTTCAGCGTTGCTCTTCTCACTAATATTGAACCTACTCATTACAACCAAGCTGCCCAATTTCCTGAATGGAAAGAGGCTATGCAAGCTGAACTGCAGGCTTTAGCTGCCAATGATACTTGGGCAGTAGACCTTTGCCTCCATGGAAGACAGCAATTGGTTCTAAATGGGTGTATAAAATTAAGCTGAAAGCTGATGGTAGTATAGAGAGATATAAGGCTTGTTTAGTGGCTAAGGTTTTTACTCAACAAGGAGGGTTAGACTATTTTGAAACTTTCTCACCTGTTGCTAAGTTTGTCACAGTGAGGACCCTCTTGGCTATAGCTGCTATTAAGGATTGGGACATCATTCAACTTGATGTCAACAATGCATTTCTGCATGGTGATCTCTTTGAAGAGGTTTATATGCATTTGCCACTTGGATATGTTCCTGAGGTTGCTAGCAAGGGGGAGTTACAGATTTGCAAGTTGAATAAATCACTATATGGTTTGAAGCAAGCTAGCAGGCAATGGTTTGCTAAGCTAACAAGTGCTATACTTGAATAAGGTTTTGAACATCAAAATCAGATTACTCTTTGTTCACACGGGTTTGAGGCAGACAATTCTTATTGTTCTTGTGTATGTAGATGATATTTTGGTTGCTAGCAACGACCTTGCAGTTGCTAACAGTTTCAAGAATTACTTGCATGATCAAATCAAGCTCAAGGATTTAGGACCTCTAAAGTTCTTTTTAGGACTTGAAATTGCTAGAACAGCTTCCATTCTTGCAAAAAAAAAAAAAAAAAAAAAAAGATACATCCACATTAATTATTTTTCATAGTTTTATTAGTGTGTGCTATTTTGAAACAACATACCAAAATAAACTAAGAAGTACACATGAATTGGGATTTTTTTTGAAAATAACTATAAAATCCAAACCATATTATTAGTTAGCTAAGGTTTAAAACAATTTGGGATTCTAACAATTTGAGTTCAGAAGACTCGATTTTGGGGTCATAAATCGAGTATGTCGCACTCAGTTTTCCTATTGCGCCAACAGCTGAACTAGACAAGCTGTCCACGTAGGCTGGAAATTGAGTCTGTCGGTTTTTGTTCATGGAAATCAAGCACAATTAACTCGGTTTTTGTTCAGGGAAATAGAGCCCAAAGAACTCAGTTTTCGTCTATGGAAATCGAGCCCAAAGTATTCGGTTTTCGTCCATGGTAAACCGAGCCCAAGTTCAGCCAACACCACTTAAAAACATCACTCACACACGCTCAACAGAGATCACTCATTTCTCAAACCCAAACCAAACACTCAAACACACGCTCAACAGAGTGAATACACTCAAACCCAAACACACCGATCTCACTATTCAAACCTTGCGCCACTCTGAGTCCTCACAGTCTCTCACAACTCTTCAAACCTCGCGCCAACTGCTCAACCTCATCACTCTTCAAACTCTCACTCTCACTCTTCAAATCCTCACTCTCCTGAACCTCGCGCCGCGCCACTGCTCATCCTCATCACTCGTCACTCTTCAAACCTCGCGCCACTGCTCAGCCTTAATTTGAAGGTAGGTACCCCTTCTCAATCTGCTTGGGATTAGATCAAAATAATTTTTTTCAACATGTTTCTCTTTAATTAGATTGTTTGTTGTATATGTTTTTTGTATTTGGGTATTATTGGATTCTCTGTTACAAATTTTTTTTTTTTTTTGGTTTACTGGGTATGAACAAACTGATGTCTTTGTTGCTAAGAAGGAAGGTTCTTTGTTGTGATAGTAGTTTTTGTTATGTAGAATCTGCAATCTAAAATTCTATCATTAATCGGTGTGTACACGTGTGTGTATATGCGTGTCTGTAAGTGTAAAGCTGACTGTTGAGGCAAGAAATGAAGTGGGTCTTCATTTTATTTGATCATTTAGGAGTCTTACCAATTTCCATGATATATATAAGTGAATTAAACTGTAATAGGATCAGTCAGGATATGATTATTTGTTTTTTATAAATTAAACTAGTAAAGTCAATTCAAGATCATGTTTCAACAAGTGTCTTACTAAGGTAACTAACAAACATCAAGTATCCCTGTATTTCATTTGACAAGGTTCTGTTAGGTGTTTGCAATTTTTTTTTTTTTTTTGGGTGGGTGTACTAAAAATCTCCAAAATAATAGGAAGATACCGGAGCATAGAGAATTAGAGATATTAAAATCCTACTGCCGTTCATGTATTTCGTTTGCTTATTAGAAAATTAGTGAAGGCTCAATAGAACTTGAGGATGAGCTTACAAAAATCTTAATTTAGGGGTTTGATAATGTAACAAATTCAATATCTATGAGTTGCTGAACTCCTATTTTGTCAGAGCATTACTCTAACTCCTCAGAACACATTTGAATGAAAATGGAGAAATGTAGAAGGCTTAATTAATTTAGCTCATCCTGAGTTTTTGACTACATATTGAGTTTTTTATATGTATCTTTATTCACTATGGTTGATTGTCATACTTATTGTTTGTGCAAGAAGTTAGGCTATACATTGAGATCCTTGCTAATTTATCTTCAACATGTGCTTATATTACTCTTGACTCGCTAAACTTTGTGCAGTATGGCTGCCGTTGCTGTTGAGATCCCTGATGAGTTCGGTCCTGGTCCCATGGATGGTTCGGTGTTAAGGTCTCTAAAAGAATATCGATCATGCGCTGTTTGGGAAGACGAGGTAAAATTAAAACCGACCACATATTGAATATTTTCTTCTTATCCTTTTACATTATGTTGATTTTTTTTTTCCATTTCTAAAATTCTAAGTTTGTCAATGGTATTACTAGCTTTGAATGCATAGTCACGCCTATTAGTTGGGTTGAGTTAGATTGGTTGACTGTTGCACACCCTTACATAAAGGTTACACTTAGATAATTAAAGACATAATCATTGATAAGATGTAGAGAGGTTTGATTGTTTCAGTCTTTTGGCATTGGTCTAAGATAACCAAATTGAATTGTGAGAGCCAGAGAGAATCAAATTTTGATGTATGTATTCGTTGTAAACATGGTGGGTAATGGGTTTGATTGCTATTATGGCAATTTTTACACTAGCATGCATGGCATACGTAGCAGGATAAACGGCTAAAATTAAATGTATCAAATGCATTGCATCCATTTATTTTTCTCTTGTTGTTGGATGCGTTTTTTTTTTTTTTTGGATGATATTTTAATTTCCCTTGATAACTGCTTTATTTTTGTTTTTTGGGATCAATAGCTACAATCATATATACAAAGGTTATGGCATATTGCATCTCATCACCATGGTTTCATCATGTGTAGGATCCGAGGGCATTGAAATGCCATGGTCGTAATGACGAGTTCTGAAAACGACGCCCAATGGTGGATGATCGTGTCCTCGACATTGTCAAGAAAGTTGGATTAGAAGGACTGCATAGGACCCCATCTAGAGAGATTGATCATAACTTGATAACGGCTTTCATTAAGTGATGGCGGTCTGAAACCCATACCTTCCACTTGCCACACGGTGAGACAACAATCACATTACAGGATGTGGAGGTTCTTTTGGGGATTCCAATCGATGGTGAGGCAATTGTTGGAACAACTGACTTGACATGGGCTGATGAATGTCGGGATATGCTTGGAATTGCTACTAATCATGTGGTGCTTAAAGGACAAAGGATCCAAATTAATAGGCTACTTCAAAAAGTTGACCAAAGGTTGCTCAATGGTGTAGCAGAGGTGGTTGTGCATCAGTATGCACGATGTTATATTTTAGCACTTTTGGGGGACACAAATGCTTGCTGAACAACTTCAGGATCAACCATATTTTCCCAAGTATTTGCATAAAATGATGAGGCAGGAGGTTTATAAACGGGGGGTGTATTTGTAACATGCTGTACTGTAACAGCAACGTCCGCATCATTTTCATCACGTTCAGCCATATCATCAACATGAGGATTAGGAGTAATTTCATGGTCATCAACACCCCTGTCAAAGTCGTCTCGCTCAATCCTCTCTTCGTACTCATCTCTATCGTCAAGATCTTCCCCAAAACAGTCTTCGTCTTCAACAACTAGAAGTGTAGAGGATTCATCTCGATGTGTACAAAATTGATCTTCATATCTATTGCTAAGTTCGCTCTCAATTGTTATTGGTGTCTCTTGAAAAGGGGGTGTATAGCCTCCTAATATGATGCATCGATCATCTAGGACTGCAAACTATAGAGATGTAGTTGTTTGTACAATTTCCTCTACGCCGACTTCCGCACGCAGCTCTAAAGTGACGTACAACTCAAAATTTGCTACTTCTTTCCATTTCTGCATCTTGCTAAACATGATCTTCACATGTCTGTCTTCTGTTATCGCCATATATCTGTAATTAATACATTGATTGAGGACTTCATGTGGAGAACAGAAAATAATATGTATGTCTTGCAAAGCAGGGTTCACTTGCAGCTCTTCCATAATTTTTATTTTCAAATCATTCAGGGTCTTTAGCTTACGGCGTATCATCATATAGTATCACTGGATACTTGGACCTTGAAATGGGAATCAGGGTTGGCATTGCTAAGGGGTCCACTGTAATATATATTTATATGGATCATTGTCAACATATATAGATCATCAAGTGCAATTGTGTTAGTGACAAATTTATAACTCTCAATCAACATCAATCACAAAACGTTGAGTATGAAAAGCCAACAATACTAACCTCAACCAAATTTGCATGTACAAAAATAGTCATTACTAATTTCATATTCTTTTAAAATTCCAAATCATTCTAGGGGCATGACTTTCAAAACCCATTCAAATAAGTTATGATGAACAAAAATATTATACCAACCAGTTATCCATTGAAACCCCTGTTACAAATCTTAAACAAATATATCTTAAAATAATTTATGCTAAAAAAACTACAAATACTATCTTAGGTATTAAACTCATAATCCATTTCATACCCATGATTAAGACCTAAAAGTACTAAATATTCCTAACAATTGATCACAATCTTTATTAATTTTTTAGCTTTAAAACCTAGCATATTATTAATCCCAATATTTACACTAACAAAAAAAAAAAAATATTCCCAATATGTTGTAATAACATTAATCACAATATTTAGTACTAAATATTCCCAATAATTAATCATATTATTAATTTAAAAAAATGGCAAATAATCACAATATACTAACAAATAAACTAATCACAATATGCTAACAAATAAATTAATCACATTATACTAACAAATAAATTAATCACTACTAACAAAAAAAAAATTCCCAATATGTTTTAATAACATTAATCACAATATTTAGTACTAAATATTCCCAGTAATCAATCATAATATTAATTTAAAAAAAAAATGGCAAATAATCACAATATACTAACAAATAAACTAATCACAAAATGCTAACAAATAAATTAATCACATTATACTAACAAATAAATTAATCACTACTAACCAAAAAAAAAAAACAAAAAATTTCCTAATATGTTCTAATTTTTTCTTTTAAAAAAAACTAGCAAATAATCACAATATTGTAAAAACATTACCTATGAGATGAGTGTTGTGTGAGATGAGTGTTGTGTGAGAAAGCTTGGGAAAGTTGTGAGTGAGTGTGTGAAGAGGTCTGAGAGCTGAAGAGAAGGTGTGAAAGTCAAAAGAGACTGAGTGAGACGAGTAAGGAGAAAAACAAGTCCCAGTTGGGACCCACATGGGACACGTGGAAGGCTGGGGACCATTCATGAAAATCGAGTCCAGTAGGCTCGATTTCCATTGAGTTATCACGTCGGAAACCGAGCGTGCAGCTGGTGAGACCAAATAGGACTAGACTAGAAACTTGAGTTCATTATGCTTGATTTTTATGAACAAAATCCGAGTCCTTTGGACTCGATTTCCATGAACAAAAACTGAGCCCATTGGACTCAATTTCCAGCATGGGCAATTTGTCCACCTCAGCTGCGTAGCAATATGAAAACCGAGTGCAAAATACTCGATTTATGACCCCAAAATCTAGTCTTCTAGACTCGAATTATTAGAAACCCAAATTGTTTCAAACCTTAGCTAACTAATAATATAGTTTGGGTTTAATAGTTATTTTCAAAAAAAAAAAAAAAAACCATGATATTGTGCAGCTAGAGTATAAACATTGAAAATATGATATCTTGAAAGACAATGGAAACAACATAATACAAAACTACCATTTTCAATGAACAAAATCAAACTCTTTTGTTTTTTCTCAATACCCAACAGATTGAATAGAAATTTTATTCTGTGAGAGACAATTTTGTGATGAAACTATGGTGTAGAAAAATTGGTATAGCAAATTGGGGAGGAAGAGTCAGGGTTTTAGAAACGTTAAATAATTTTTTTAAAACATTAAATAGTAGATATATATTTAAGATTTTAAAAAATAAGCTCAAGAAAAATTATATTCCCCCAAGAAAATTATATTTGCCCCTTCACCCTCTCCTTTCCCTCAAGAAGAATGAAAATTGACCCCTCTCAAACTAAATTAATCTAAAGACAATAAAATGGTTACATGCATGGCCTACTCTTTTGGTCCATTGCCCCTACTGAAACAATTTTTTTTAGTACAAATACAAACCAACTACAAATCTGAAATTCCTAACAGTTATACTCAGAGTCAAGAGAGAGAGGCTCCCAAAAAAAAAAAAAAACAAGAGATAGAGAAATCTAACAATCAACCTTCCAAGCCAACCGCGTGTCACCTAAGGAGAAAATTTGAGGAAGAACAACCACTGGCCATTACTCCCATTGCTCTGCCGTTGCTCACACTGACTAATATAAATACATAATCACACTCCCTCCATATCTCTCTCTCTTCTATGGATAAATGGACATGGATCCATTACTGTTGTGCTTGGAATTATTTACCCCAAGTGTGTGGTTTGTACTCACAGCTTACTAGTAAAGCCTTATCTTGGATTAAGCCTAGCCCAACTCATTACAAAACCTTTCCTCTTCCTCTGATCAAAAGCCCAAATCTTTAACAAAACCTGGTCCCAGCTAAACTACTTCTAATCTTTTTCATAATCCCATGAGAACAAAGCAAGAATACTAATTGCTGAATAGAATATGAGAATATATTCTGTCCGGAGCTGGCAGAAAATGGCTTGTTACGCCACCAATCAGAGCTGCCACGTCAGATATTTAATGAGGAAGCAGTACACTCTATAACATAGGATTGTAACCCAAACCCTACTAAAATTATCAAACACGTATTCAGAAGCAGACTTGGAGAATACCTTACCAACGCCTAACCAAACCACCGGAGCTCTACCCCGCCGCTGGAGCCGCCGCGGCGTCATTCTGAGCCGGCGCCGACGCACCCAACCTCAAGGTTTAAGCTGATTTCTGTTTATTGTTTGATTAGTTTTTTTCCCCAAAATTTAGGTTTCGAAATTTTGATGGGTTTGGGTTATTTTTTGGATATGAATCTGTTCATATTGGTGTGGGTTTTGTTGATTTATATGGATTTTGCTTTTTTCTTTTTGTTATTTTCATGGGTTTTTATTTCCCCAAAGTTTTCTACAGAAATCTTGGATGTGTCCCTAGATTTGTTGTTTGGGTCTGTGTTTGGAGTTACTTTAACAAGAGAGACATTAGTAATGATACTATCAATTAATTGAATAGTGGAAAGATCCCTGGACCTTGGCTAAGATGGTAAAGGTCAAATTTTTACTGGTGTCATCTCTCTTCAATTCCAAACCTGCGTTTTTACATGGTTTTGAGAAGAATGTTTTAGATGGGTTTGGGTTATAATCCTATGTTATAGAGTGTAATGCTTCCTCATTAAATGTCTGACATGGCAGCTCCTGATTGGTGGCGTAAACAAACCATTTTCTGCCAGCTCCTGACAGAAGGTATTCTCATAGAATACAGGGGTTTATGTAGGGTTTCTCTTTCTCTGAACCAAAAAAAAAAAAAAAAATATGCCTTCTCACCAGGGCGCAGAGGCGCTCTCAGCCTCGGGTCGGAGCTCCGAGAAGCTGAGCCTCCCAACACTCCAGTCGAAGATGAAGTCCGACCCGGACGGTTACGAGTCGGAGCTAACCCTCCTCTACAGCCAATTCAAGTCCTCCCTCGAACTCTTCCAACAACAAGCGGCGCTCAATTTCACCTCCATCAGCGGCATCGGCAGCGACCCCTCCGTCGCCAAAGACCTCGGCGACAGAGCCTTGATTTTGGCCCATGTCACCCCTTTTTACCCCAACCACCTCGCCGACTTCCCCAAACAACTCGCCGGTTTGCTCTCCTCCGCCTCTAGATCGCTTCCCTCCGGCCTCCGGTGCCACGTCGCCCAATCTCTCATTCTACTCTCCAATCGACAGGTAGGTATTTCCATCACCTCGTGTAACTTTAAGTAATGTTTTTCGCACTTCTTTTTTTTATTGGATTGAAATTTTGTGAATTTCGATGATGAATTATGTGTTCTCTAACACGCGTGCCAAATTTTGTGTTGATTGGACGTTATTTACTATTTGATTCAGGAATTCGTCTTTTGTTTGAATTAAAATGACAAGGTTAATTTAAAACAATATTGAGGGATGTAAAATTTAATATGAACCCAACCCGTATATGTTTATATGAACGGAGTCATTTTTGGAGCATTGACACGTTTTCGATGATGAATTATGTGTTCTTTATGTTGGTAACACGAGCATGCCAAATTTCGTGCGGATTGGATGTTATTTTCCATTCGATTTAGAAACTTGTGTTAATTTAAAAATTGGTTTCGACTCAAACACAAGAACTTCCAATTTAAACATTTTGCGCGGATGATATTGTAATTCTAACGAGCTAATAGCTCTTTTTTATTGGGTTGAAATTTTGTGAATTTTGATGATGAATTATGTGTTCTCTATGTTGGTAACATGCATGCCAAATTTAATATTCAATTCAGAAACTCGTGTTAATTTAAAAATTGGTTTCGACTCGAGCACAAAAACTTCTAATTTAAACATTTTGCGGATGATATTGTAATTATAACGAGCTAATAACTCTTTTTTATTGGATTAAAATTTTGTGAATTTCGATGATGAATTATGTGTTCTCTATGTTGGTAACACGAGCATGCCAAATTTTGTGCTGATTGGATGTTATTTATTATTCGATTCAAAATCTTGTTTTAATTTAAAAATTGGTTTCGACTCGAACACAAAAACTTTTAATTTAAACATTTTACAGATGATATTGTAATTCTAACTGGTGGCTTTGTTAAAATTTGCATGCATTAAAACAATATTGAGTGATGAAAAATTTAATATGAACCCAACTCATATATGTGTATATGAATGGAGTCATTTTTGGAACATTGACACGTTTTCTTTGTTTTGTTTTGGTTGTTTTAGATGATTGATATTGAAGAAACCCTAGCATTGTTCATGGACTTACAGACTCTAGGCGATAAGCCTTTAAGAAAATTGGCTTTCTCTCATGTTATTCATAGCATTAAGCGAATGAATCAGAAGCACAAGAATGATGCTAAGAATCGTAAGCTCCAAAATATTGTGTTTGCAATGCTACAGGTCTGTAGTACTAATCATCTTTCCTTTTTTGTTTGCTGAAAAGTTAAAACCATGAATTTGAGGTCAATTGGGTTAATAATTTGAGCTTATGTGTATAATATGATAGCAAGATGATGAAGCAAAAGCGAAGAGAGCTCTCACCACGCTATGTGAGCTTCACCGGAGGAAGTTGTGGTTCGATGATAGAACCGCAAATGCCATTGCTACTGCGTGTTTTCATTCGTCGCCAAGGTAGTTACTAGTCATGTAGCATTAGTAAAATTTTCCAGTCTTGGATTTCGGATGTCACAATTTTGTGTTTCTTAAAATTAATCAGGATCATGATTGCTGCTCTGTCATTTCTTCTTGATTACGAGAAGATTGAAGACGATGACGATAGTGATGCTTCAAGTGGTGAAGATGACCCGAATCCTCAAGCTCCTCATGTTGTCATCAATAAACAGGCTATTTATAACGTTAGTTGCACTTTTTATATAGAAAATTCACTTCAATTATACAGATTACTGCAATGTATTATATGAAGAAAACTAGACTACTGTTTTTTTGGTGATGCATTTAGAGTGCCGATGGCAAGTATTTTTAAAAGTTATTTGTAAAACTTTAAAATTGCAGCTGGTTGATTGTATTGTAATGTAATTTTCTAATGATTTCAGGCACACCATAAAGGAACAGTTTCAAGCAAGAAGAAAAAGCAAGCAAAATTGCAGCGTGCAATGCGTAGCATGAAAAGGCAACAACGTCTGTCATCAGAAAATGTCTCATCGAATAATTATTCCCCACTTAACCATCTTAAAGATGCACAGGTACTTTAGTTTTCTCGTTGCTATCTTTGGTCAAGGGAATTCTACTCTAATATTCTTTCTTTGGATAGAAGGTGATTTTAGATTTCCATTCTGCCTGTAGGGATTTGTTGAGAAGTTATTCTCTCGGCTTCAAACTTGCAATGAACGTTTTGAGGTGAGAAATTATGTTTCATTTTTCTGTTAAATAATAACAGATTTTCTGCTTTAAAGTCATTGAAAATGGGATTACTTATGTCAATGAGCTGTTTTTTTTTTTTTTTTTTTTTTTTATTGCCAACTTAGGTTTGTTATTGTTCTTGGCATAAGAAGCTATGATGAAAGAAAGATTGGATCACGTTTAGATTTGTAGAATTATGGGAAACTAAGACAAAGTTGTACATAATAAAAGAAGATTATTTGTTTAGAGATAGTCTTGAGGACTGAACCAGGGAAATTGTTGGGTGTTGGAAAGGAAGAGTTAATAGAGGAGATATTGAAACAATCTATCTGGTTGATATCAAGAACACGTGCAAGTGTTACCTATTGTTATCTTCATTTCAAAATGATTTCTATTAATTAGAAGGATAGATTTAATTCCCTTTTTTTCCCCAGAATTTAGGATCTGTTATTTTCTTTTAATTTGTATAAAAGTTTTGAACCATGTTCTAGAGTAAAGTTCGTATTGCACAACTTTTGCAGCCTATTGTTCTAGTACATAAGTTTCTTTGTTAATTCTAATTAATTCATGAATTACACTGAGCAAAGTGATTCACCGATTAAGAGTAACTAAATACTGAATGCTCTGCAGTGAACTTTTTTTTTTTTAATAAAGAAAAAAGAAATGAGATCTAAATTTTTTTTGTTAGTTCTTACTGTTTACAAAATGTTGCTGAATCTGAATGATTCTTTCTTTTGATTATTACCCTGTGTATACTTCAGGTTAGGATGATGATGCTGAAAGTAATAGCTCGAACAGTTGGGCTTCACCGCTTGATTTTGTTGAATTTTTATCATTTCATTGAGAAATATATTCAGGTATTTTCTGACTCGTGCAATTAAGTTGTAATTACCTTGATGCCTGAGGTGGTAACTATATTGATAAATGCAGCCCCATCAACGTGATGTCACAAGTTTACTTGCAGCAGCAGTTCAGGCCTGTCATGATATGGTATTAAGCTTTTTCTCTTTTGCTTGATTGGATAATATACTGTAATTTATAGCTAAATTTGAGTATTTTCATCTTTCCCTCCCCCAAGTTTCTTCTTTTGAAATTTGAACTTTCAAGAATTCACCTATAAATAATTCAATTGACTGTGTTGTAAACAGGTGCCACCTGATGCAGTTGAACCACTATTCAGAAAGATAGTAAATCAGTTTGTACATGATCGTTCACGCCCAGAGGTGCCACTTCACAGCTGCATTATAATAAGTTTTCCTTTTCAGTTACTTATGGATTTGTCTCTAAGTCAACTTGTTTTTTCCAGGCCATTGCTGTTGGACTGAATGTAATAAGGGAGATTTGTTTACGCATGCCATTGGTAACTACCTATACATTTCATTTTCTTTTATCTCTCTATCTGAGATTATCATGGTGGTTACAAAGTTGTCTAATAACTTTTTGTAAATGGTAATTGGACCTATTCATCATGTTCTATCTCTTTTTTTTGCCTTTCATATATATCCTTTTGTAACTCTGTTTTCTAAGTGCTGTTAATGTGTTAGGATTAATATTTTTGTTCCTGGCAACTAGTTGATGACAGAAGATTTGCTGCAAGATCTTGCACTGTACAAGAAATCACATGAGAAAGCAGTTTCAATAGCAGCTCGTTCACTAATTACTTTATTTAGAGAGGTATTAGAAACTACTGTCTAGCTGTGATATCTCTCTGTGTGTGTGCTTGCTTGTGCATATGTGCGCCTATGCATGCCCATGATCAATTTAGGAATAATTGCTAATTCGTTTATGTGCAGGTTTGCCCCGCACTGCTAATCAAGAAGGATCGTGGGCGCCCTACAGACCCGAAGGCAAGGCCAAAAGCATATGGAGAAGTCAATGTGAGCAGCAATGTTCCTGGTGTAGAGTTATTACAAGAAGATGACAATAACGATGAGGATATTAGTGACGCTGAAAGGTCCTCATCCAATGATTCTGATGATGATCATGATAATGAGGTTGATGTTGATGTTGATGTTGCCAGCGATGATGAAGAAAATCAGCTATATGGTGATATTACTGGAAGTGAAGATGATGAAGTAGCTCAAAATGAAGATGGAAATAACATTATTGATAGTGATGACAGTGATGTTAGTGACAATGATGATGATGATGATGATGGGAAAGAAGAGGAGGAAGAGGAGGAGATGGAGGCAGCAGATGAGGAAGTGAATGAAGCAACAAACTGTTCCAGCAAAACTAAGGACGTCAATGCTAGGGATAGTGAAACTGGAGGAAGAGAATCTAAAGCAAAAAAGAGGAAGTTGTCTGATTTTGACGGACAATTGCTTGCTGCTGACTCAAGCCTTCGGGCTCTAAAGAGATTGGCAGGAGTGACGATGGGGCAAACCTCACCAGACTCAACTGATGGAATTCTTTCTAATGAGGACTTCCAAAGAATCAAGGAATTGAAGGTATTGTATTGCTATCAGACTTGAAAGGAAAAAATGGGGTTGATTTTTAACTTTGTGCCATGGAAAATGATGATGCAAAGTTTCTTAAATATTTGTGATACTAGATTTCATAACATTGCATGTTGATTATTGGGTGCTTTTGTGGTTATTTTATTAGGCAAAGAAGGATGCAAATGATGCTTTGGTTAAACATGGGTTAAGAAAGGGTATCCCAAGTTCTGATCAACTGAGTACTAAACGAGTCGATCCTGCCAAACTTGAAGTAAGTTTTCTATTTCTTTACTGGCTTTTGTATCTTAGTTCATTTTTTTATATGAAGAGAATGAATCCTGTCATCAAATGAGTCTGAGGAAAAAAGAGAGTTAGGGGGGGGGGGGGGGGGACCTCCTGCAGTTGCTGCTAAGGTGAAAGGTTACCTCCCTACATGGAAAGAGGGGGTGGGGAGCAAGAAGCCTTCAGAAATAGGAACATTGAGTGTGGGTTCTAAACCAACTAGGTGCATGTCTAAACTTACTGATTGAAAAAAGTATATTGAGCAATTGAGTGTTGGAACGGTTTTTAAGTTGGAAATGCATTCTATGTTACAAAGCAGCAGAAGTTTTTAATATTGTAAATCTATTGCAACATATTCATTCTGTCTCATGATGTTTAATTGTTTTCTCCTAACACAAGATTCTTCCTTTAAAACTTATACTGATCCACTTTTTCATGTATTTTGTAGGTTCATGTAAAAAAGAAGATGAGTAAGGAGGAAAGATTAGCGTTAGTTAGGGCAGGGAGGGAGGACAGGGGGAAGTACCAGGCTCGAACGTCTGTAAAGCAGAAAAAGGTAATTCCATTTCTGACACTTCATGTTCTTCATGTTAGATTGGTGTGCAATTCATTAGTTCTCTTCTAAGTTTGGCTTTGAATTTGAGAATTATGTGTATAACATCCTTACCTCAGAATCCAAACAGCCTGTATCAGGGGTTGGTGGGAAAGATCTGGAAAATGGGGGAGGGAAGGATAGCTCCCGTCCCTTTTTTGGATGCTCTAGATGAAAAAAAAAAAAAAAAAAAAAAAAGTGAGAATCAGAGAGGGAAAGATCCCCTCCCTCACAGGTCCACTTTTACAATCTATCCACAAACGAATAGCTGAAAAGGAGGGTATAAGGGCAAAATACTTGGTTTAATTTTCCTTTCCTCAATCGCTTGAAAACCCATGCTTTCCTCTCTTCTTCCTTAAGGTGTTATTTGACCAGCCCCTTAGCTTCAGATTCTCCCCTCTCTCTCTCTCTCTCCCCAATGCTATCTTGTTTCTTTCTTTCTGTTCAATAATGTTACAACTTTAACCTATAAGATAATTAAGAATAGCACAGCCTTGAACATCTTATCCTTTTTCTTTTTGTGACTTATCGTGTTCAATCTATGATAAGGATTAGGCTGTGATGCCATCATAAAGTTACTTTATATGAATTTTGCTTATACCATTTTGTCATTGGACAGACTGGTGGTCTGAGCAATAGGCAGAAGGAGCGCAAGAAGAATCTGCCTATGGCAGCAAAGAAAGCCAAGGTAGCAAGGTCTCAACTAGAGAAGAAGAAAAAACAACAGCGTGCAGGCAAACAGTTTCGTGGGAGGAAAGCGTGGAAATGACTGGAAACATTTATCGCTTTTTTATATATAGATTAGTAGAGTCATTCTTAAGGCTTATTTGTTTAGAATAAAGAAAAGGGGGGGTTTAGAATACAGAAAAAAGAAGGGGGGGGGGGGGGGGGTGGAGAATATTCAGCAAAAAAAGGGAAAAATGGGTTATAACCAATTGATTATGACTATAGTGAAGACCCTTATTCTGCTAAGGCGCATTAAGAGAATATAGGGCACAAGTGAGTCACCAAAAATATGTAACGAGGCCTAGAGCAAGTATTTCATGATTATGGCCATTGCAGCCAGCATTGTTTTTCATGCAAAAGAAAGAATATGTTATTCTCTTATCGAATGTCCCAAAGGCCAGCTTTTAATCATTGCTTCGATTGTGGTTTACAGATAATTCAATTTAAAAGTTTATTTAGCGGTGAACAAATAGAAACGTCCACAGTGGAAGATCAAATTAAGCATTAGGTTTAAAGAAATAATCCAATCTGTAACCATGAATACTGAAAAGAGGCTTAATAAGGGTTCAAGATCAGATTTTAATACTAGGACATCCCCTATAGATTTTGGACAGACCATATTGACAGAGTAGCCAGCAGTATAATTCTGTTTATGTATCCTTGAAGACCACAGTGAGTCAGTTACAAAAGCTGCTATCAATTAGGTAAACATGGTGTCTACTGTAATGTTATAACTAAATTGAGTTAGAAAGAATGTGTATGTGTCTGATATATTGATATAAGGTTGTGCAACCTATTTTCTTGAACCTTAGAAAGCCATTTTACTCTTTTTTTTTTTCTTTTTTTTTTGTGTGGATAATTCCATAATTGAGAGAGGGGAGATTTGAACCTAGATATCTTCGTTGGAAATATTAAGAGATATCAGTACAGCTACACAACTTTTGATTAGAAAGTCCTTTTCTGTTAATGCTAAAAAAATTAATTGTGTATAATTACTGTAAAACAAAATTTGAGATCAATGCTATATAATATGACAGTGCATGTAACTATAGAAACAAATGAAAAGGAATTGAAATAAAGAAACTAGAGACAATTTATAAGCATGTTAATTAAGACAATTTGAATTACATTTTATAGCATTAGCACCAATAGGCTATAAATACTATCAAAATATGGCATCATCAACTTATTCTAACACAAATAATCCCATGTTATACTTGCCGGGATAACAAAGGGACAATATTATTTTCAAACAAAAACTGTATAAATTTTACCCAAAAAAATAAACAATTACTCTTCTAATTGAATCTGATTTGGTATTTTGGCTGTTTATCAGGGTGGAAGAGACCAAAATGTCGCTCAGTTTCTTCAGGGCCTTTTTTGTTTTCATCAAACATAGCAAACAAATAAGTTTGTATAGCTTGTCCAGGCCTCTTTGGAGTCCCACTGTTCACATGATTGATCAAATTCTGGTAGTAAGTGGCAGCATTATCAATTGTTGCAGCAGCATGACCCTCAGATGGCCAACCACTCTCTGATACAACAACCTTCACATTGGAACCACTTGATTTCTCAAGGGCAGAATAGAGAGCATCCAAGATTGCATCAAAGAGGTTTTGGTATCCATACTCACCATCTTGTACCACAACCCCTGGTGATCTTAATAAGGCATAGTCTAAACTGATGCTTTGTGAGTTACCAATGTAGCTAAAGTATGGGTACACATTGGCAAGAAGTGGCGCCCCGTTTTTTGCTAGGAAGGTAACGACTGAGGTCATGTATGAACTTGCACTGTCACTAAATGAGCCTGCTGATGGAGGGTATGAATTGCCCAACAGTGACATATCTATTGAAGTTGAAACCTTAATCTGGTCTTGTAAATTGGCTGAGACAATTGCATTGTGAATGTTCTGCATGGCTGGTACAACATATTGGGCCCTTCCATCATTAGGCTTTATTTCATTCCCAACAGCAATATACCTATATGTGACATCTGGGTAGTTCAGTACATTTTGCCGGACCCAATCATTTGCAGTTGCAGCATCAGAAAGGGCTTGAAGTTTATCATTAGTAACATCCAGGATCAGTTCTATGTTGGATCCTCTAAGGGCCTCCAAGATTGCTGGATTTGGACCATAAATTCGCATTTTTCCTATGCCATTTGTTCGAAAAAGATTTATAACTTCCTGTTCAGGTGGTAAATTGTCTCCCATTTGTCCATAGCAAACACCTATAGGTTGTGCACCTGCATCAAATTGAACCAAGATTTTTTAGTTTTCAACAACAAGACAAAATTCATATAATTTACACTGCTAGAATTTTGGTTCAAATCTAATAAGGTTTGGAATGCTTAAAGTTAAATAGTAAGGTGAGGTGCCCAAATTTTGGCAAGTTAAAGAACTTATTGCAGTTTTTTATTCTCACTTACTCAAAATTCAAGAGGGTAGTTTCTTTTTACAATAATGTTTACCTAATTAATATATTGGTTTTCCCTAAGAACAAGCAAAATGTAATATATGTTAGTTACGTGAATATGGATAATTGTGCCTTTTTTATTATTATTAAAACTTGAGTTTTTTTTTTTTTTGGAGATGCAAGAAACTTGTCTTGATATATACAATCTCATCCTAATCCGACATGTTTACAAAAGAAACTCCATGGACCTATTAAAATACTTAAAATAGATCAAACAAATTCTAATTAAAGACCAACATCGGTTTGACTTAAACCCTACCATGTTACCAAATGGGTAAAGTACGAGTCAAAGGTTTTTCAAATTATACCATAAACCCAACTTGTGTAGTTTATACTTTATAGTTTAAATAATAATATAATATATGTATTTTTAAATATGTTAGCTTGATATTTATTTTATAGTTTGATACTCAGTTTTGATAAAGTTAGAATATTATGTTCGATTGTGTGAATCATAATCATTTATTGAATAATAAGCTTTAATAATTAAATGAAAGATTTATTTCTATTTTGGTAGATGAAATTAGAAGAATTAATGCTAAGTTAAAAATTTGGCAGGACATACTAGAATCTAAAGACTTTTAATTATGTAGGACTCAAGGATATGACATGCAGATTTAGCAAAAGCAAAAAAAGAAAAGAAAAAAGAAAAAAAAAAGTAGTGGTAAGGCTCAATGGTCAAGAGATACTAAAGAGAGAAAGCTTTTGATATCTTGAATTAATAATTTATAAAGATTGAGAGATTGAAAGGGTGTGATCCTGGAATACATATTAGGTCCAAGAGAAAATTTTGTAAAACTTTC
The DNA here is from genome assembly GCA_033629205.1 of Lithocarpus polystachyus. Classification (NCBI taxonomy): domain Eukaryota; kingdom Viridiplantae; phylum Streptophyta; class Magnoliopsida; order Fagales; family Fagaceae; genus Lithocarpus; species Lithocarpus polystachyus. The sequence continues at coordinate 23,663,443 of CM066166.1, read as the reverse complement.
ATAAGATTAACTACGCATATTAAGAAGCAACATATTCATAAAATGAGCAAGGCTAAAATGAAAATGTTTGATTGATAAGTGAAAATGCATGGAAATATACTACCAAATATGAGGATCTTCCTTTAAAAAAGGGCTTGTTAATTAAAGAAGTAGCAGAGAGCATGATTTGGATAGAATAAAAAACCAAAAAAGAATGTATATGACTGACCTTAACTAATATGTTGAGGATTCATTACTGACTCTAAAATTTGGGCTAAAATTTGTATGTTGATATATTACGCTTGACAAACTAGTGTCAACCTAGCGACTAAACCCAATCCAACCCATACAAGTTGCATTGGGTTGGGTTAAAGATTTCTCAATTCAAAGAGACCATTTTAGGTTGAAAAATACCTTAAACCCAACCAAATGCGTCCCATGCATGCATACTGCTAATTTTTAGCTACATGAGATGATGATAAATGTGTACGTTCATTGATAAAAACAAATAAATAAGGCCCAATAAACGTACCTATTTTTTCTAGGGAGGACATGAACAACCCAAGAAGCATGAATGTAGCAAGTATAAAAAATTTATTATTCATCTCAAAGAAATAAGCCATTGGGGATAGGAAGCAAAAACTACAATAAATTTTTTTGCCCTTTGGATATCTCTGCCTTGTGAACTCCGACTATATATAGGGAAAGGGAAAGGGAAAGGGAAAGAGGGACAACCGGTCAAGTACTCCCATGTGCATGCATTGGAATAAGTCTAAGTTAGAATTATGAAGTTCAGAAAGTCATATAGTCTTTATATGAGCCATAATCCATCGAATATTATGAAGTTCAGATATCTATTGCCCAGTAATTATATAATCCTAGGAGGTGGGAAGAATAGTGAGTAGATTCTGGGAATACTTTGACATTTGAATATTATATCTTATATTTATTCTGTAATTTAGTAGTAATTAAAATAATCGATAGACATATTTGTATATATATATATATATATATATATATATAATTCTACTAATTTGTGTGTTATAAATTCGACCAAACCTTAATCTCAATTATTGGGATCTAGTATGCAATAACTAATTTTTTATATGACACCATAGGTTGAAACTCTCTAATATATATATATATATATATATATATATATATTAGAGAGTTTCAATCTATGGCGTCCGCTCCTGATAATAGTTATTTATCATCAGAGTAAGACACCAATTAGTTTTTGGTGTATGCGAAAATTGAATTATAGATTTCTTATTCAGCTATCTGAGACTTTGTTAGTTGAGCTAACTGGAACCCACAAATAATCTTATATAATGCTAGACGACTTGTTAGAATCACCATAACAATTATTTTGATGTGTGATTTTTGCTACGTGTATGTGTGTGTGTGTATCTTATTTTGAAGATTGGTGTTAATAAAGTCAGGGTTTGAACTTTGTGTACACTATGAATTGATTGATGTTTTATTTTGATAATGAAGAATAATCATTATGAAGTGGATGTTATAGATGAAAATTCAAAATTCTATCGTATTAAAAAAAAAAAAAAAAACTATGACATAGTTGTAATGTTCCTGTTAAACTTAGAAATAAATTACATCCTCTCATGACAATTGGTAATAAACATTTTATCTACGCGGTTAACAAAAGGTTAAATTTCTATTAAGCTTTTTTTTTTTTTTAATGTTGATTTTTATTCCAGTTAATTTAGCAGGAATTCTAAGGATATAAATTAAAGTTTTATTGCTAATAGGTAATGAGAAACATATATTGTTAAATTTTGATATTTTAGGGAAAAATTACACCATTTTCTAGGAAAAAAAAGTGAAACCAACCTAATTACTTTTTTTTTTTTTTTTTTAAGAAGGGTACATTCAATATTACCATATGGCTGTCTAGCTGAGCATTGTTTTCCTTTTTAATTGATACATTTTGTGAGCCCGCCTATAGAAGTGGAGGTAAAATCAGGAATATAGGCATTAAAATCAGGTCAACTCCCGAAATAATTTTAGTAGGTCAAGCTTCGTTCTGTTTGTTCGTTTAGACCCCTTAAACTAGATTGTTTTAACCTAATATATTAACAAAGTGATTACTTAAATTAATTATCAAATTTAGGTTAAACATAAATAAATCAAATCATGTAAAGATGCAGAAAAGGAAATAGCACACGATATGATGACCCAAGAAAACCAATGACCATTTCAAGGTAAAAACCTGGAGAGGATTTAAACTAGCTATCTTCAAGGTAAACCAAATCCACTTTAAGAGAATCGAAGTTTTTACAATCAGATTTAACCTTAAATCTATTGCTACCTCTAGTAGTAACTTACTGACACAACCACTTGCAAGCTTCGAATCCACAAACTTCTTCTCTTCTTGGATTTACAGCAACATAAGCACCCTTACTTGTGACTTTGAGATCCCACTCAAAGGTTTCAGATCACCATCACTAATTAATCTTGTATGCTGCAACTTCTACAATACCGGATATTGAGATTTTTCAAGAAATATTGCCGGTAGAAGACTTTGGAGAGGTTTGGGTACAAAAACTATAGATCTACAATTAGAGGCATAAGATGCACTCTTTTCTCTCTAAAAATTTCTAAAAACCCCCTCTAGGGTTAGCTTATAATGTCCTTTAAATACTGGAAAAAGCAGATTGCGATTTGGGCTTCAAACGGATAAGTTATAGGCTCTTTACGTTTGCTAATTTATGACTTTTTTCCGATCGATCGAAAAATTCTTCTGATCGATCGAACCATTCTGATTTTGACTTTTTGAACCTGCAGCTTGCATGTTCTTTGAATTTTGACTTGAAGCACTTTGAACATTGTCTAATATGACTTCATAAATTCTAAGATCTATATTTAGACAAGTTTATGTTCACGATTTGCCAATTGTTTAAATTTTTAGAACCTAACACATTCCATGATGATTTTTGGTGTAAGTGAAATTTAAACCTAAATCCTTTATTCGAGGATAAAAAAAAATTAATTAATTGAGCTAACAGAAGGTCGGAAATCAACTGTATATATATAGATTTTAAAGAAAACCAAGAAAAATTTTAAATTACTTAAATTCACACCATCAATGAGTCACTATTAATAAAAAATAACATAATTTCTAAAAAAATAAATTAACATAATAAATTGTGACTAAAACCTCTCTGAACCCCAAAAAATTATTCCATGTGAGATATAAGTATACTACATGAGAATCGTAGATTTACGTAACAATTCATTTAGTTATTTTCACTAAAAACATTTACAATAATGTATTATATAACCTCATCTTCAAATTATATTATATATTATAATAAAAGTTGTGTCATACAAATTGATGCCCTCTCATTCTTTATTATTATTATTTGAATTTTTTTTCTTTATATTATGTAACACACTATAATCTATATATATATTAAAAACTGAAGCCTCTGAAACTCCCACAATTTTCCACATCATCATTTTAATTTATAATTTTTTTTAAATTTTTAAAACTAAATAGTGAGAGAGTCCTAATAGGAGTCTCTCTCCCTCTTTTTTCCTCATCATTTTAATTTATAAAAAATTTTAATTTGTTAAATTAAATAGTGAGAAAGTCCTAATAGGAGTCTCTCTCTTTTTTCCTTAGTCCTAATAGGAGTTTTTTTTTTTTTTTTTTCACGTGAGTCTTTTTTTTAACCTAAAGTGAGCCCTTAACAAAAAAAAAAAAAAAAAAAACTAACGTGAGGTCTAATTTAGAAAAAAAAAATTATTTTTTTAATTCTAATTATAACGTAAGTCTTTCAAAAAGTTAAAATTTTCAGTTTTATATTATATATAGATATTATTATCTATATATATATATATATATATATATATAACCGAAGCCTCTAAAACTCCCACAATTTTTCACATCATCATTTTAATTTATAATTTTTTTTAATTTTTAAAACTAAATAGTGAGAGAGTCCTAACAGGAGTCTCTCTCCCTCCTTTTTCCTCATCATTTTAATTTATAAAAAATTAAAATTTGTTAAACTAAATAGTGAGAGAGTCTCTCTCTTTTTTCCTTAATCCTAATAGAAGTCTTTTTTTTTTTTAATCCTAATAAAAAATTATTTTTTATTCCTAATTCTAATATAAGTCTTTCAAAAAGTTAAAATTTTCAGTTTTATATTATATATAGATAATAACAATAATGTGACAAGCTCTAAGAATACAAGAATGCAATTTGTAGATCTACTATCAAGATAACATAGATTAGATTGGTAGTGGATAGTAGATATAATTGTAGTTGAATATTATGTACAGTTATCATCATAGAATAACCCATGTAGAAATGTGTTATGTGAAACCAATGATATGAAAGAAAAAGAATTTTTCTAAATCATTATATTGAAGAAATTAGTTATTTTCATTCATTTTCAAATTATACATTTTCAAGATTTAAGTCATATATCTTTAAATAAAATAAGTACTTTTAATTTTTATTTAACTATCCCGTGCATCGCACGGGTTAGCGACTAGTTATATAAAATAATTAATATATTTGCTTTAAGTGAAACACTGTTGCCCAAATTTCAAAATAGTTACTCCAATTAAAAATGTTCCATTACCAAAGATTTTCAGAAAATCAGAAAAACTTATTATTTATTTTATATTATTTTAATAATTTACCATAAATCCTTTTTTTAATAAATCTAAGTTTTATTATTTATTTAAAATAATTTTATAATGTGTTGTACTTGTAATATATTTTATTTTAATTTTGACCAGAATGTATTGTAATATTTAGTTCTTGATACAGACTTGCATTTTGCATAATTTCGATATATAAAAACTAAAAGTCTAAAACATAACCTTGCAAAAAAAAAAAAAAAAAAAAAAAAAAAAAAAAACGAACAAACAAACACAACCTAGTCACATCGTGTGCTTTTCTGTTATGATTCTTTATACAGAGTGGCCTTCAAGTCGGGCAAGCGTGACTTTGTTTAATTGACTGGAATGCTTGACTTGCCCTTTGACCATGAAAATAGGAAAAAGAAAAAATGAAACGGAATATTAGAAAATGTGCGAATTTGTTGGAGATAGTTTTTACTTTTAGATTTTTTTTTTTTTTTTTTTTTTTTGCAGATACTACTTTGGAAAAAATTATAAAGTTATTAGTGTTTGTTTCTCTCCACTTATCTTAAAAAATTAGGTTAGTTTATCCTGTTATACCATACTTGGTTGTAGCTAGGGTGAGGGAAGAAAAAGAAAGATACAATGGAAAAAGAATTATTTCCCTTTTGATGTGTTTAGAAATAGGAATACAGGATCAATAAAGAGGAAAATTGAGAACAAATTATCTTTCCTTTTTTTTTTTTTTTTTTGGCTTGTGAAGGAAGGGGAAAAGAAAAATATGAGTTTTACCTTTGTGCCCTTGTTTATGAGAAGAAGTTAAGGGTACTTCAATAACGTTAGTATGTTTTTTATTTTTAAAATTTGAGATTATTTTTATTTTATATAGCATTTTATGTTTTAAAATTTTCATTTCCATGAAGGGCCAAACTGAAAACTTAATTAAATTTGATGTTTGGCTAACTAGAAAACTCGACCAAACCATGGAAAGCTAATACTTTAACTCCTCATCTTTTCCTTCCCTCCTTTTCTTCCCAACCAAACATAGTAGACCTACAACTTTTTAAAGCTACATGGTTTCTTAAATATACTTAATTAAATCTCAATTAATTTCATCTTACCAACATATATCGTCTTTGTTTGGATTCGGCGTTTTTCACGTTGCGTTTTTTGCGGGTTTTTTTTTTTTCTTGGATGTGCGTCTGGCACTGTTCATTGTCCATGAACAATGATTTTAGGCTTATAAACAGTGCCAAACGCATGAACAGTAACTTTTTTTTTATTATTTTTTTATTGTTTTTAGTTTTCAGCAAAATAAGAAGTTTCCAAACGGACCCGACCATAACACACAAACCCTAAGACGAAGTCTTGAAGGATGAGTAGGGTCTATTAGGATAGTGAGTACTATCTTATTATGATCATTATAATTTTTAAAATAAATTGAATAATTTTCTTTTTGAAAATTTGATAGTTATAATAATGAGTAAAAGAGATTCGAACCTTTGTTCTCTTAAAAGAGAGAGGAGGTTATTCCATTAAATTATAAGGTTCTTAACAAACAAATTAAAAAATTGGTTTTGATTTTTTATGTATTTAGTTTTTTGCTAAACATAAAAGTATAAAACAATTGGCTGTAACACAATAAGAATGCGAAAGAAAACGTACTTGTTAATTTTCTACAATAGTTAATATAACTAAGAATCAATTAGTTGAGAACCTACTAAGAAACTTTAATCAATAGAAAGAAAGGAGAAAGAGAGAAAATTTTAGGAATTATTTATTTTAAATTATTGAATGTCGTGTTGGCTAGAATCCTAGATTCATTCCTAGACTCGTGCCATGATTGATGAGTATTTTCAGAAGGTCCTTTAGTCGTCTCTGACCATATGGAATAATGGAACAAGACCATATTTTTCCAAGGTTTGGAACACATATTATGCAACCAATTCCTTGAAAATTCAACCAGACCAAACCCATTAAAGACCGGTTCTTATTGCACTAATTAATGAATCTATAAAGTTAAAATGAGAAAAATGACTGTAGAGTAGGAGAAATAATTAGGTCTACCAAGAGGACTGCTGACGTGGTCCTCTTTGACCTCCCAACTAATAAAATACTTTTATTTATGTAAATGTGACATCAGGTAATTTTTATGTTTTATTCCTTGTGTTGATTAGGAAGTTCACTCACACATTTGCATAAATGACATTATCTCATTGGTTGGGGGGACCACATCAACAATCCTCCTGGTGGACCTAATAATTTCTCGTAGAGTAGTACCATTTTTATCTGATATAAAAATAAATGGATAGGATTCCTTAATTGATAGAGTGCCATTTTATAGATCATTGATTATTGTAAAATAAAATTAATTGAGTCTTCTTCTGTAATTTAGAATTCTAATTATTTCGCTAAATTTAATTGTTTGAATGGAAAACATACCACAAGACATTGATCATGTTATTCAGGTTGATTTGACCTTCCTTAATTAATGAATACATTGTCTTTCTTCTAAAAAAAAATTCCAATTATTAAACCTACATTAAAAAAAAAAAAAAAAAAAAAGAATTCCAATTAGTGAACCCATTCCTGCAAATGCAATCTGACCTAACCCATTGAACACCAACTCTGAAGACCGAAATGCACTAGTGGCATCAGAGCCATTTTCTGATGATGACCTTTCCAAGAAATGGGTTCAATCCAAATTGCACTAAAGGATACACGCTTTTGCAAAAAGGGAAAAAGTGGGTCTTTGATTATTCATGGTATGGTCCATTGTCATAGCTAGCATATACCATATTTGGTTAAGGGTCAATGCTAGGAAGTAGTCCATATATTCTTTTGGTCTTTGATTCAAGAAGTCCAATTCTCAGTAGCTTTTTAAGTTTACAAATTGCTCATTCTATAGGCCCAGATTCATGCAAAGATATCTAAATTATCAAATTATATGGCCCTTTCTAAGGACCCTAATAAGAAGACAACAAAAATTATGGTCTTTCTTTTTCTAGATGTAACAAAAGTACACTATATAACCCAGTGGGGTTGGCCAAGTGGTTGGGCACTTGGTCTCAAAGTGACTGTTTTGGGTTTGACTAGGAGCTCCCTAGTTCAAGTCCGGACACCAGCACTTTGAAAAAACTCTCTGGGCTAGTGATTTACCTCGCTATGGGCCCACCCGTCGTGAACAGTGATTAGTCTCTGGTTGAAAGCTTTGAGGAAACACTGTGGGAAACCAAAAAAAAAAAAAAAAAAAAAAACAAAAGTACTCTGTATGAGCTAAAGTTGAATCATGTGCATGTCGGTCCTAAACATGCAAAAGATTCCCACCAATGGATGGTAAAGGAAGGCATGGTGTGTGTGAGAGAGAGTTTTACATCAATGGCCTGCAAATCTATGTACCAATAGATTTACAGTGGAGATTTTTCATCCGAAAGTTGCCCTACATCATGGATTTTGTCTTTCTTAGCTAGCTTAGCTATAGGTCACGTACCATTGCCACTAGTCCATTCATCATTCAGCTAAAATTCATATATAAATCCTACAATTCGTGGATCATGAAAGTTGAAACACCATAGTGCAGGGGCACCCCAGAGAGAGAGAGAGAGAGAGAGAGAGAGAGAGAGAGAGGCAAGCAGTGCTTGGTGGAGAAAGTTAAGGTCTGTTTATCTAGTATAATTGTTGATGAAATTTTACAGTTTAATTCATTTCAGAAAGATTTTTACAATTTTTGAGTATTTTTCTTGTCTGAAAGTTCTCTTTCTTGCATCCCATAAAAATTTAGTAAAAAAAATTTGAAGAAGATTTTCTATAAGGAAAAAAAAAAAAAAAAAAAGAGTTGGTTACACATACTAAAAATTTCATTAAGTTGCAACACTGTTTATCTTTTCATGCTTTCTCTTTTTGTCTCATTTTATTTTATTTTGTTTTTCCAAAAAAGAAAAAAAAAAGATTTTAGCAAGTTTTATATTATTATGAATTATCAAATGGGAGGGAATCTTATCCCGTAAGTTTCAGGATTAACATGCTGGAAATGTGTCTAACTAAAAATCTCTAACTTGACACGTTAAAGACATGCGAAACCATATCATTAAATGGGCCAATTTTTTTAATTTTTATATTTTTGATTTTTTTTTTCTTGGACACATCGTTGATAAGGTATAAAACACAATTCCCTCTCAAAAAAAAAAAAAAAAAAAAGGGTATAAAACACAAATTTTCAGCCTAAACTGCAAAATTCACATTCCCCAAAATATAGTAAGAATTTTTATTTTTAAATTGAAAAATGTAATATATCATGTTATGGTTATGAATAGGCTCATGCATATTTCACATCCAATACATTAGTATATTATGAATAGGGGAAGAAAATAAACTAACCCATTGTCAATTTTTTAAGGTTTATATATTTTTTAATGATTTTAAGTTTTTCTTTCAATGAACTTTTAGTACATTTATTTTGTTATGGTATACTTTCTGAGATCTTTGACTCTTTAACTCTTTTTTTTTTCAGAAATTCGTGAAAGTGATGGAAGGTGGCAGTTCAAACATTTTCGCAGGTACCATATTCTTCTTTTGCTCCCTATTCCATTTTGATGTGTAATGTGTTTTTTTGCTGAATAATCCCTTTGTGTTTTTAGAATGGACAAAAACAAAGATATCCATAAATTTTTAGAATGGACAAAAACATAGATATCCATAAATTTCTTTGCCTGAGATTTTGATGTAGAAATTTTATTTTCTCATATCTACCCTTTTTTTTTCAAATCCACAATATTTTAAATGTGAAAATTTTTTAGATTTTTCAAATTTGTACATTTTTGCATCAATTGTGAATATATTAATTGAATAATGAGTATAAAAGAATGTGAAAGAATAATTAGTACTTACAAAATACATGCTTCTTCCTAAATAATAATTTTGCTAAAAAATAATACAAGTTTTAAGTTATAACTTGTATAAAAAAAGTCCCATCTATATATCTCAATATACTAATTTCCTAATATTATCATCTACTTTTATATTGAAAAGTAAATAATCACTCATACTTTATTGTAATAAATATTTAAAATTGACAAAATTTAATTCCTGTTTTTGGCAATGGACTATTATTTAGAGGTAACCAAAAAGGGTGATGTAGATTGTTTTATAGGGAGGGTGAATAATATCTTAAACATTTTTATTTGATGTGGTTCATTTCTTCTTAACATGACAGGTTGAGCCCTACATTTATTGTAAAAACGGGTTAAATAGGTTTTTAGTGCAGGGTCTGTAACACCATCAATCGGGACACAGAAATTCAGAAATCCCAAGAGGGGATTGGTACCTTTTTAAAAAAAAAATATATATATATATATATATATTAATTTTATATTGAAAAGAGGGGATTGATATCTTTAAACTTTAATTTCAAAGTATAAGATCTGGATTAGGTCCAATGTTTTTAGTGCATTTGATCCAATCAAATGATAATACGTGTCTAAAATGGACATGTATCACAATTTCAACGGATCCAGTACCCCTGGACCCAAACCTCCCCCCCCCCAAAAGTATATATATCAGTTGTGATCAAATAAAATTTGGACTTCAAGATAGCTTTGTTTTTCACATTAATTGTTAACATTAATTATATGAGTAAACCTTACAATTTTAGCTACGAAAACACCGGACTTGGAGGTGCTACGTAAGCAGCTTGAGGAGAAAAGTGCAAAGATTGAAGAGCTCAAGAAACAAATTGAAGAAACTAAGCATCTTCTGGAAAATAAGAAGAAGAAAGCTCCGAATCAGGACCAAATGGAAGCTTTCAAGAAGTTGTGCGAGAAATATAATGGCATGATAGAGGAATATAATGCATTGTTGGCCGAGAAGTCAAGGAAACAAGAGACTAACAATCCTATCTAGTCTCAAAATTGCTGCTATATATAGACGATTTAGCTAGCTAGCTAGCTAGCAAAAATACTAGTACGCTTTATTAGTAATTATCATATGCTTTCTTTTAAAAAGGAGAGGTGGAAGTTATGTGGTGTAACATGAATGATATATATTCTACTTATCTTTTTGTACATGTTTGTTGCTAAGCTTGACTAATGTTAGATTTTGAGGGAATATTATAATTTATCCCTTGTGGTTTGAGCATATAATTTAGTCCACAAACTTTTAAGGGTGTGGATTGTATAGATTGTGATGATGTTTGCGTAGATCCACATGATCATTCTGTTGAAAGGTATATGGAAAAGAGTGGTGAGGAAATGTACCAATTTTTTTTCTTCAAGAAAGTGGTGAATGTTTTGTCATTGTATTCTTGAAAATCTTCCAATCAAAAGATTTTAATGGTACCAGAATATTGTGTTTGAACCATTTCTGAAAATGTTGATAAATATGAGTGAGTTTAGACTAATATTCTAAGAGATATATCCATGTGTATTATGAGTAATCATAAAAAATGATAAAATACTAAGATCCTGCCTCAATAAGGACTGAAATCAGACCCTAATAAATATTAGAGTGAGCGAGATTAAAAGGTGTAGAAGAAAACGAGTTATTTTTATAGAAAGGTAAATTTGTTTGTTTTCCTAGATAATAGGAGGTACAATCGAATTTTTCAGTTGTATATAGTTTTTAGCCAAGTTGCTTGTTTTTCATATATGCTAACTCAAGATCTCCTGCTCTGATACTATATTAAATTACTAATTATCCCAAAAGTTTAAATTATTGAAACATAATATATTTAATTATTCCACAATTTTATCACTCACCCTTACATTTGGGTCCAAACTCCTCTTAATAGGTAAAGTCCAACACATGAGATTTTAGTCCATAATCTTGAAATGAAAGATTATCTAAATTCCAACACAATTGGGACTCTCTAATAGAATGAAATCATAAGTTTGTTGTACGTCATCGACTCATCAAGGGGAAGGGTGTAGAAGATGAAGAAAGTGAACACAATAATTTTAAGCTACAAGCAATTTTTAAAAACAATTAAAGTTTGTAGTATTCCAACTAATATGTTGGTTCTGCGTTTCAAAAGTAATAATATATAGTTCAACAACTCACAGTGATATAACAAACTTGAAACAAATCAAAAGAATTAAATATTATTGTTTTAATCATTGTAAAATGAAAAATAACAAATTTAGTGTCAATGTTTATAATAGTAAAAGATTAAGAAAGATAGTATATCACTGTTATACAAGGACGGAGCCAAAACTTTGAGTGGGGCAGTTTTACTGTTGGCTGTGTGCGGCAATTTCAACCTCTAACTCTGCTACTTAGCTATTGAGATTTTTTTTTTTTTTGTGTGGGTAAGAATAAAATTATTTTTGTTTGTAATTTTTTAAAGGGAAGAGTTATTTATTTTGGATAAAATTAGTTGATTGAGCTTAATTGTTTTTTAGTTTTACTAGTAATTTTTGTTGTTGAGCCATTTTTTTGGGCTTGTATATTTTGTTTTAGATTTTAGATCTATAAATTTTTTTATGGTAACTAAAATAAGGAAATGCTAGAGCTACAAGTTTTTTTTTTTATAAATTATTGATATGATAAGTGGTTATTGGTAAGTAAAAAAATGATGTGAGTAGTGGGCCTACATGCAAACCAATAAGAATTTGCTACCAAAACAGTTCGTAAAAATGTTATAAAAAAAATTTGTGAATATAGCATTACTCTTAAAAAAATTAATGATATTCTTAAAGGGAAACAAAATGTAGTTTTATAGAACAAAATTGCTAAAATTAATACACATATATATAATAATATTTTTTTCAAAAAAATTTTGGGGGGGCCATTGCACCCCCCCCCCCCCCTAGTCCAATGGTGGTTCTGTTCGTACTATTATATAACTTTGCTAAGGAACATATATTTCACTCTCTTAAGGGTGTTTCTTGCCACTACAGGAGAATATTAAAATGTACATCTTGTTAAATTACCGATTATCCCAAAAGTTGAAACTATTAGGATATGATAAATTTAATCATTTAACCAAATACTTCTAACATTCTCCCTCATGTGTGGGTTGAAACTACCTTTTAATAGATGAGGTCCAACATGTGGGAATTTAAATAGGAGGTTAAGTGGAGGAGACAAAGATCGAACTCAGGATCTCATGCTTTGATAACTAGTTAAATTACCGAATGTCCCAAAAATTTAACCTATTGGGATATGGTAAATTTAATCTTTTAACCACATAGTTTTAATACATCTCAACTATGTAGCAAGTATAGCAGCATACCATTTCAACTATGTAGCAAGTAAGATATTCAAATAGAGTATATTACATCATAGTAAATTTTGTAAGAGCAAAATTATAAATTTATTTACATTTATAAAATACAACAACACAATATAGATTACCAACAACAGAGCTAGCTTCTCAACCTATCTAGTATCATATATACATATTTTGCATGCATGGGCGCGCGCGCGCGTGCGCACACTCTCTCTCTCTCTCTCTCTCTCCTAAGGGCATGTATGATATGTTGTAACAGGTTTTGTAATAGGATGACTAGTCTTGCGCAATAATCATTTGATTATTTGGTTGCAAATTTATTATAAGTAACAGTTATTCCTTAAATTGAGGAAAAACTGTTTCTTTTTGGAAAGATTGTAATAATTATTCCTTAGTATGTAGGTGTAATAACTTTTAAAATTGATATATTTCCTAAATTTACACATTCAATATGTACACAAAAATTATAAAATAAAAAGATAATTTCTCTCAAATTTAAAAAATATTCATTTTTAGGAAATAAAATTAAATAAAAAAGATATTTCATAAATATAGATCTTAAGTTCTATTCCAATGTTACAATTAAATTTATAGTTTTAGTTCTTGTTTTGCAACATCTTTTATTTCATGATTCTTAAAAAAAAACATAATTTATTTTAGTAATAAAGATTACAATTGCTACTGCAATTATCTTAAGAAAAACTGAGTTGGTACTTGGGTTGCTTAGTAGGTGAGAAGAGACCAAAATGTTTCTCAGTTTCCGCTGGACCCTTTTGGTCTTCATCGAACATAGCAAACAAAGTAACATGTTTCTAATGGTCCAGGCCTCTTCGGAGTCCCATTGTTCACATGACTAATCAAATTCTTGTAGTAAGTGCCTGCATTGTCAACTGTAGCTGCTACCCCACCGTCGGATGGCCAACTGGTCTCTGTTACAATGATAGTCAAACTGGCCGCGCCAATCTTCTCAAGGGCTGAATAGAGAGAATCCATCATTGCATCAAAGAGATTTTGGTACCCTAAGTTACCATCTTGTACCACAACCCCTGATGAATTTAAAAGGCATAATCAAGCTTAATGTCTGTTGGGTCACTTAAGTAGGCAAAATATGGGTACACATTGGCAAGAAGTGGTGCCTTAGTGCATACTAGGAAGCTAGCGATTGCATTTATGTATGCGCTTGCATTGTCACTAAAGGAGCCTGAAGATCCGGGTAAGTTTGCCCATCAATGACATGTCTATTACTGTTGAAACTTTGATTTGGGTTGGAAAATTAGAAGATGTAACTGCATTGTATAAGTTTTGCGTGGCTGGTCCAACATATTGGGCTAATGGATCACTGGGTTTTATTTCATTCCCAGCAGCAATGTAACTAATATTGACATCAGGCAAGTAGGGACTTATGTTTGTTTGCACCCAATCATTTGCAGGTGCAGGACTAGCGGCAAGGCCTTGAAGGTCATTGTTGACAACTCCAACAATGACCGACATGCTGGATCCTTTTAGGGCTTGGAGGGTTGCTTGATTTGGGTCGAAAATCCTCATTTTCCCTATGCCACTTGTTTTGTATAGGGCTATTACTTCAGTTGCAGGTGGTAAATCATCGGCAATTGTTCCATAATTTACACCTATAGATTGTACAACTACAACAAATAGCACCAAGATAATAAACAAGTTAATTAACATCAAAGATAAATTTGTTTGAAGGAAATGTATAGGTATCCAATGGAGCTGCAACAAATAGAATCAAGATAAAAAAAAAAACTAGTTATATTTAACACCAATGGTAAATTTGTTTACGGAAATGTATGGAGCCTGGTTGATATGCAAGCTCATACAAAAGTTTTCAGTGTTTAAGCACTGAAAATTGTAGCCAAAAAAAGAAAAAAACAAAAGTGTTTTGGCAATAGTGTTTGAGTCGAGAGTCTTTTGATTTTTTATATCAAAATCCTACATCCACGATCACAACAATGGACTCAAACCACTCACAGAGTTATAAACTTTTCCCACCCAAACTCAAAACAAATCAATAAAAAATGAAAAGAAAGAAAATCCCTTTAATTACTGAACTATGTTGCCAAAGATAGAAAAAGAAAACAGTTTATGACCTTATAATTTCATTTTAATTCCCAGTAAAGGGAAAGATTAGTCCATAACAAAACAAATATGTAGCATAAATCCTAGAAATCTAGACACCTATTTTCAAACACACTAAACATGGAAAAGAAAAAATTCCTTTGCCTCCTTTACACTAACCAAAAGCAAGAGCTTCAAACTTCCAAGAGCAATGAGCCAACAAGACCACCATAGCAAGCTCACTCGTGCTATTGTTAGAAAACCCACTAACTGCTGAAGGTGAAGGCAAGGCGCTCACGGCCACGGGTGCAGCCCTCATGCCAGTAGCTGTGGTCATTGCCTCCAATGCTGTTGTCATGGTCTCTCTCTCTCTCCTCCATCTTAGACCGCAATAATGATGACACAAAATTCCCCGAATCCAGGTGAATGGTCAGTAGGAGAGCTCAATGGAAAAAGAAGAAAAATGAGTGAAGGCAAGAGGGCAGCAGCAATGAGAACAGAGAAGGGAGAGAAATGGAGATGAGAGAGGAACACTTTTTTTTTTTTTTTTGGAGCTGATGGTGTTTTTTTTTTTTTTTTTAAATGAGTTGACGATTTTTGTAATTGGACCAGTTGTAATGATTGTGGGTTTACATGGCATTTAACAGCCACATTATTAACTGGATGGACAGAAAGACGACATTAAAAAACTGTCAAGCATCAAGGACTAAAATAAAAAATTTTAAATATTAGGGAGGGACAAAATCAAAATGACACCAAACTTAAAAAGGTGCAATTTGCATTTTAGTCATCAGTAAATGTAAAAACATTACATTTATGTGAGTGTGTGTAAGGGAGAAAACAGGATGTACAAAATTAAAACTCCAATCGCATATCAAACCAGATATTAATCAAACCATTCTTTTATTGCCATCACAGAAAATAGAAAAATCTTACTAGTTGTTACATACCACAGAGATCACAAAATATAACAAAACAACTATATGATCTCTGATAGAACCACAGTACAAGATAAAACACACTAATATATATGATGATCAACTCACAAAGCTGTAGAAATTCCCACTCCTACAGCTTTGAAGCTGCAGCAGTATCCAAGAACCAAGACAACTCCCCTTCAGGTGAAACCATTGCAACAGGCAGCTTCTCAGAATTTTGACTATTTCCTAAAGCATTTTGCACTGCTCCAGCTTTATTAGCACCATTCACCACAAGGGCAATATAGGCAGACGAGTTGATCACTGGAAAGGTAAAAGTAATTCTTTCTGGAGGTGGTTTTGGAGAGTCCTTAATGAAGGTGACCCATTTTTCATTCTCTTTGACCAGAGGGTGGCCTGGGAATAAAGAAGCCACATGTCCATCTGGGCCCATACCCAGCAGCTGGAGATCAAACTTTGGAAACCCACTAGCTGCTGATATATCTACAACATTGCTCTTAACCAAATGTCTGAGACATGTCTCATAATCTTCAGCTGCACCCTCAGCTGACAGAGCATCATTGATGGCATAAACATTGCCAGGGAGGATTGGTACCTACCCAGAAAATTTTTTTTAACAGATTTAAATTAACTAAAGACTGTCACAAGCAGAACAGTCATAGACAAAATAAAATTTGCTATTAAAAAGTTAACTAAAGAAGATGAGCCAGCCTTCTAACTACATATGACCAAGAATACACTTTCATATAAATCATAGATAAGCATCTAGAATTATTATCAAACTTCATGAAATGGTATAAGACATCATTTTATCATTTAACAATACCCAAACCTTTGCTTATTTACCTGAACCAAACTAATCATTTACCACAACAAAGTCATAAACAAACCATGCTCTCATAAACTTGTTCATAATATATTAACATCTTTTCTCACTAGCCTGATCCAGTGTTCTCTTTGACCTTAATATTGTCCTCGCAATGCTTACTACCCAAATAAAGCCACACCTAAGCGGTGCAGCCATTGGTCTTAGATCCACAGTTTCTAAAGTTCCTATAATAATTTTCACATACACCCAACATAATATTCAAATTAAAGCATGAATATATCACAAAGAACAGCACAATCTTATGGAAACTCTTACTAATATGAAATCAGAAAACTTTCAACAATCAATCCTACCTTAGAAAGAAACCCATCATAAGCAAGCTTATAGTTACTGTCTTCATGATCCTTTGGCACCACTCTCTCATCCGCCCAAAAGATATGCCATTTTGACCATTCAATCGAATCAATGTAAGGGGGTTCCACTAGTTTCCTGTAATTCCAACATCAAGCAATTACCAAGGCTCCCACTCACATTATTAAGAACCCCATACTAAATATCTTTAAACCCTCCTTTGGACAATGAATAAAATCACGCAAAGCAAAAGACAAACAAGCAATCATTTTTACTTGTTAATTGAGCTCTGCAATAAAATTGAACATCATAAATTATAGAAAAAAAAACTGCATATACTTCACGTGGTCCTTAATAATGAATAACCCATGATTCAATTCTCTATTCTCTCCCTCTATTTCATCAAACCCCTGCGATCAAGCACAGTCAATAGTTCATTTTTGGTTCTAAACCCAATTTTTCAATTTTGTTTTCATTTCCTACAACATTCCATTTTCCCATCAACCAAACAAACATATATCATCTGGGTACATCAAAAAACCTCTAAAAAAAAGTAAAAACATTTACAAGCACAATGATAGTCACAATTTAGACCCAAAAAAAAAAAAAAAAACTTATTGTTGTTACCTGAGGGAATTGATGAGAGACCCACCAGATAAAACGACAGAGAAAGCTCCTCTCTCTTTGCAAAACTTATCAGACAGCTGTGCAGTGTACTTAGCGAGAGACACAGCCAGATCCTCCGCCGATTCAAACACCTCCTTCTTCACCTCACCCTTGGTTGCCATTGACACTCTTGTTCTACTACTACTACACCAATGACTCAACCGTTTATCGCTCACCAAAGAGAGAGACAAGCCTCTGAGTCTGAGTGTGGAAGCGTTGACCTCGAAGGGCTTGTGTGATGCCCTGGGTGAGATTATGGGCACGTGGAACAATCGTACGGAAGTGGTAGAGATGGAGAGCTTAGCGTGGAGAGTAAAGGGGAGAGCCATACACATTTTATAACAGAGTTTTTGAAGTGAGTGTGACCTCTGTGTGTGTATGTCACACTGTTTCTCTTTGACCTTAATATTGTCCTTACCTATTTAGACAGATGAATGACACCTGGAAACAAACTGATCCAACGATCCAAAAAAAAAAAAAAAAAAAGAAGCCAACTTGGAAAAATACAACAGTGGCCTACCTGCTTCTTCCTTTTCTCTCTGGCTCTCCGCTCACTATGCAATTGTGCAGCATCACCACACCACTCTGGAACTATGCAGCATCACAACGCCAAACTGAAAATGTAGAGCATAAATGGAAAGCCCAAAACCAAACGAACCATATTAGTCAAACTAAAATCCCAAACCATCTGTGAAAAGTTAAATCTCACCATTGACGACCCTATCGTGTGATTGCAAGAAAATCAATTGTTTTCCATTTTCCATTTTCAAATCAAGTTCGAAATCAGTGAGCTTTTTCGTCATTGAGGTTTCAAAGAAAAGAAGCAAAATTGATGATGAATGTGATCAATTCCTCAAGAATGTTCTGCCTCTTCAGTCTTCCCCTTAATAAATTCTTCAAATTAGCTGCTGATTTGGAATCTTTTATGAGTCATCCACAAATTCCAAAAGCACAAAACTTAAGAAATCTGAGAAGAAGCTGAAGGGTCTATGGAAGTATATTGATATATTGAGGGGATTTTTTTCATTAAAACTAGAGGATACGGATGTGAAGATAATTTTGCTTGTAATGGAGCATGTGATAACCGAATCATGGAAGTTTGAGTAGAAAGTTCGCGAGTGCTGATTGAAGATTGCAGAGCCGATGTGGTGGTCTTGGTTCATAAGGGTTACGAAGGCAAGGGTTCGTGGGTTTAGGATTTAGAGATTTTCTGTTTGGGGAAACGGTGAAGTTGAAGATTTTTTTTTTTTTTTTTCTTTCGGCAAACGGCACCGTTTTGCATGTGCCCGGTCTTCATTTCATTACCATTAAAACTGTGTCATTTTGGGGCTTATTTGGCCAAAAAAAAAAAAAAAACACACGTTAGGAAGATAACATGGCAATTAACAGCAAAAACTAATCGGGGGATGATTTGCTAACGAAATCAAACGTTCGGGTGTAAAATCAAAATTTCAAAACGTTGGGGTGTAAAATCCAATCACCTCCAAATGTTAGGGGTGTACTTTACAATTTACCTAAAAATTAAAAACTAGTCAGACATGTTCTAGAGGCGTGTGATAGGATTATCCTGTATTATCCTTGTATTTTTTTTTTTTTTTTTGGTATCTTCCCAGAGTGATATTTGTTTCACTTTATTTTATATCACCTTTGTATTTTATGTTGTACCTTCTCCACTCCTCTATTTATTTCGTTGTAAAATGTTTTGAAAAGTAAAATAAAAAATATATTTAGTAAAAAAATTTCAAGTACAACTTTGTATGATATACAATTTTTCAAGCACAAATCGCCAAAATTAATGCCTCCCAGTCACAATTGATGGCTCTAGCTATTGGATGGGGGAAGAGCCAATGTGTGTTTTTGTAAAATATTCTACCAGGTTTTTGTTGATAAAATGTTTTACAAAATTTCACAAAGAATTTTACAGTCACCACAAACCATTTTTAAGTTTGACAAAATTTTAGAGCATCCATGTACAGCAGTGGAGCTAAATTTTTAGCAATTTAGCTCCACCAAAAGTTACTTTATATATCTTAACTATACACGTGCTGCAGCAGTGGATCTATTTTAGCTTTTAACGCAATAAAATAATATAAACACCACAATAAAATAATATATACCCTACAATAAAATATTAATATTTTATTCTCTCTCTCCCCAAATAAAATAAAAAAAAAACCTATTCTTTTTTCCTCCTATTCTATCTTATCTCTCTCTCTCCAGCTGGTCTCAACTCTCTTTCTCTTTCTCCCTCTCTCAGATCAGCTCTCTCAATCTCCCTGTGTAGATCGGCGGTGGCTGAGATGGTGGGTCCATGGAGGTGACCTTGCTCCGTGTAGATCGGCGGTGGCTGGTAATGGGTTTGGTGATTGGTGGTAGTGGGTTGATGGTTGGGTGCGTGGTGGGTGGTGGTGAGGTGGTGGGTCTAGGTCCGTGTAGATCGGTGGTGGTGGTGGGTTTGTTCATTGGTGAGTTTTTTTTTTTTTTTTTTTTTTTTTTTTTTTCTATTTTTGAGATGGGTTTGGTGATTGGTGGTAGTGGGTTGATGGTTGGGGTGTGTGGTGGGTGGTGATGAGGTGGTGGTTCGATGGTGGGTCTAGGTTCGTGTAGATCGATGGTGGTGGTGGGTTTGTTCATCGGTGAGTTTTTTTTTTTTTTTTTTTCCTATTTTTGAGATGGGTTTGGTGATTGGTGGTAGTGGGTTGATGGTTGGGGTGTGTGGTGGGTGGTGGTGAGGTGGTGGGTCTAGGTCCGTGTAGATCGGTGGTGGTGGTGGGTTTGTTCATCGGTGAGTTTTTTTTTTTTTTTTTCCTATTTTTGAGATGGGTTTGTTGATTGGTGGTAGTGAGTTGATGGTTGGGGTGTGTGGTGGGTGGTGTATGGTGTGTGGTGGTGAGGTGGTGGGTGGTGGTGGGTTTGTTCATCGGTGGGTCGGCTTGGGCCGATGACATTGAGGTCGGCGGAGGCGTGGGACGGCGACGTGGGACGATGGCGAAGCAGAGAGTAGATGAGAGAGAGAAAAAAAAAATGAGAGGAAGAAGGAAGAAGAAGAGAAGTCGGAGAGAGAGAGAGAGAGAGAGAAAATTATTTTTTAAATGAAATAGGAGAGAGAGAGAGAGAGTTAATAAAATAATAATTTTTTTTTAGCTTTGATGAACAGTGCACATCTATAGATAGATGTGCACTGTTTATGTGGAGCTAAAAAATAAGAATATAGCTCCATTGCTGAAGCTATATTTTTATGTTTGAGGAGCTATATTGCTATATATTATAGCAATATAGCTCTTCGGCTGTGATTGCTCTTACAATGAAACAACTCAGTAAAATGTGGAAAAAAAAAAAAGGTGGAAAACATTTTTTTTCTTTTTTGGAAGTGGTGAAGTTGTCCAATCCACAAATTACAAGTGCACATGGATATATAAAGCTATGGCCTGGCATAATCTAGTTTAGAACCGGGCAACAGGCATGTGTCAAGGCTGTAGGTCCATGAAACTATGCCAATTTTTCACTCTAGCCCAATATTGGCCCAGCAAATTCGGTGAGCGGTGAGCCCACCTTGAAATGTTGCATGTCTATTTGCTTTGCTAACTTGTCTGTCTCCATGCATGTCAATGGACCGAGAAATGTAATAATCCACAGATTTTAGGGCCCGTTTGGTTTGTAATTTGTCATCACTTAGTTTTTATCACTCAATTTTCATCACTCATCACTCATCACTTAAGATACCCCAATTTTTCAAACCCCCTATTTGGCACCTTAACTCAGACTCAATTTTCAACTTCAAAAACAAACCCATCACTCATCACTTGCGGCTGGGTTTCACAAAAAAAAAAAAAAAATCACTGAAGGTTTGTCAAACATTGCGGCTGGGATGTGAGTTTAATTACAAAAATGCTATCATAACTTTGTTTCCATAACTTGAAAACACCTAAAATGTGTTTTCAATTTCCATAACTCATAACTCAAAAATCAGAAAATTGAGTGATGGAAACAAGGGTTGAAAACCAAGCCAAACAAAAATTTTTTTGTGGGTCCCATGTGTTTTAATAACTCAGTTCTGAGTTTTGGATCATATCACTCAAAACTCCTCTAAACCAAATAGGCCCTTAATATTTCCATTTTTTACTTAGTTGTAACTTGACCATTTTTTCAAAAAGTCAATTGTCCAAACCTACAGCATCAAAAAACCTGAAGAGAGAAATACTTACAGAGTGCATCGATGTGATACCAACTAAAAACCCTTCACAGATTAATTAGAAGGTGAAACTACAATATTAGTCCCTTAAGTTTACCCTGTGTGCGCAATTAGTCTCTCAAGTTTTAACTTAGCACAATTGGTCCCTCAAGTTTAAAAAATGAGTTATATTAGTCCTTTTACTAACTGCCGTTAGTAATGTTACTTACGTGGCTAACGAAACAATGACTTGGCATTTTTTAAAATGACATGGCATTTTTAAATTAAAAAATTACAATAATTAATTTCCACATAAGATTTTAGAGACTCGGTTGAAATCAAATTTTTAATTATAACCCGGTTACAAATTGAACCCATTTATTATATAATTTTTGTTTCACACAAACGTACGACGGCACTAGAGAGAGAAAGGGGACAAGCCCTAGCCGCCGGTGGTGGAGACCCAAAGCCTTAGCCTTCCTTTGACTCGCCGCTGGTAGAGACCCAAGCCTTAGCTACTGCTGGCGACAGCCAAACGTTACCAGTTATGAATGTTAACACAAGTTTGGCATTGAATTCTCTACTTTTATTTAGATATTGCCAACTTGATCTAGATGTTCTGATATGATATCTTACTTTGGATTATTGAAGATTTGTCAATATCTAAATATTCCCTTATTGTTTTGTTGATTGTTGTCACAGAATGTTCACCGACTCTTGTAGGAGGCTAAGGATCATGAAGGGCTCGGAGGCAATGATTTCTTTTTGTTAAATGGGTAAGATTAATTATTTTTCTTGTTTCCCTTGTTAATTTCATTTTCTAAGTTGATTTGATTTGCGGTTATTTTTTGTATTTATTTTTTTGGAGTTTAGTGTAGGGAATTCAACCCGAAATTCCCAACCTGTGAGAAACAAAAAAAATAGAGAAAACACACGGCAAAGAAAACAATCACACGCACAAGACAATATTTACATGGTTCGGCAATTTGCCTACGTCCACGGAGTTGCAGGGATTTCACTATTATCAGGGAAAAATTACAGAGTGCGGCCGTACAGTTTCTCTCTCTCAAAACTACAACAAGACAAAACCCTAATCACCAAAAAAACGGTTTTTATATCCTGCGCACAGGAGCTACAAAAATGGGCTCAAAAATTTTTCCCGGGGGCGTTGCCCCCGGACCCCTAGGAGGCTTGTCCATGAGCGCTCCGATTTGGGCCTATTGGCCCAAGCCTCTGCTCCATAGACTAAGCCTCAGAAAGTCTCCCATTAAAAACCACGCAACATTATTTGAGTCAGGTCGTCAACCGGATCAAATATAAACTAGTCTCCATAAAGCCCAACATTTAGGCAAGTTTGAAATTTTACTATTGGTGTGTATGCACATTGTGACTTGGTGTTGGATCATGAATAAAATTGCAGTATATTCTTTGATATTTGAGATTTGGTCTGCACTTTTTTTTTCCTAATTGATTGATGAATGCAAGCTTCACTTTTTTATATGAGTATAAAATATTATTAGATGTTTCTTATGCACACCAATATAATGCAAATGAGTTATAATAATGTATATCAGGTATTACACTTTTTCCTTTGCTTGTGCAGCCCAGTTTTGGTATCTTGCCGACCCTTAGGGCACGTTTGATAGACTGTTGATGGTACACTACTTCCTTCGCTTCACAGCTTATAAGGTAGCAAGTGGGGGAAGCTCTCTTCGATGTGGGACTCTGGCAACCTCCTCGGCACTACGCCCAGAGCCTTGCCGAGGAGGTTGTCAGAGTCCCACATCGAAGAGAGCTTCCCCCACTTGCTACCTTATAAGTTGTGAAGCGAAGGAAGTAGTGTACCATCATTACCTGAGTTCGAACACGGTAATGATGGTACACTACTTCCTTCGCTTCACAGCCTATAAGGTAGCAAGTGGGGGAAACTCTCTTCGATGTGGGACTCTGGCAACCTCCTCGGCACTGCGCCCAGAGCCTTGCCGAGGACGGACAAAAAGTGTCCCCACAACTGTAATAAACGCTGTAATGTAATAGATATTCCTATGGCATAACTATTCGGTTGTTTGGTTATACTTTTATTACAATGAATTATTCCTTATGAATAGCTATTCTTCAAAACGAAGAATAACTATTCATTATCAAAGTACTGAATATCTATTCATTCACCTTATGTAATAACTTTTTAAAAAAATTTCCTAAAAAGCCATTAGTTGCCACATCTTTAAAAGGAAAGAAAATAAATTTTCCTTGTTGTTAATTATTAGGTCTATTTTTAACACCCTAAAATAAGTGTATTTTAGGAAATTTGACTTAAAAATGATTTAATCACATATTCTTTTTATATTCTACTAAATTATGGATGCATATTCAGAATTCTATTCCTAAATGGTCACCAAACTAATGAATAATAATACTTATTACATTTCAACTTAATGTATTCCTTGTAATACTTATTCCTATTCCCATGTAATAATTATTACAGTGTACCAAACGTGCCCTTAGGTGTTATTCTTTTCCTCTCTCTTTGTGGTTGTGCAATTCATTTAGGACTTGTATGAAATTTTGTGTTTTTGTGTCTTTGTCAAATTATAAAGTGTAATTCAATATTTTTCCTCTTTCTTTTGAAAATATAAATTGTCAGATTATTTTATGCAAATATATTTGTGTAGCTTAGAAAAGTTTATTTTAGAATAAATCTATACATGTCAATACCACATCTCAATAATGGTGGACCCTTTGTGTCTATTAGTGACCACATATTGTTTATTGTTTAAATTCTGTTAGGTTCACACATAATATTAGATAAAATTCCTTGCTTGTCAAATAATTCAGCCATTTGTCAAATAATTCATTGTTTAAATTGTAGAATAACTTTAAAAAAAAAAAAAAATTCAGCCCTTTGCAATGTCACTTTTTAACAGTAAATTCCTTGCTCTTGTTGTAGGGATGGACGACTTTGACTTCACAATCGCTCTTTACTATTGGGGGAAGATTAGGAATAATCCATATAGATATGAAGGAGGGGAGGTAAAGATATACGAAGACAATAATTCCGATGAAATGTCACTTGTTAAGATATGGAATAAGGACAAAATTTTTGGGTATGGCGAAAATGGTGTATTTATGTACAGAGTGCCTGACAAGTAGCTGCATTGGGATAAAGCAGCGTACATGCTCATGTGGATCATGGGACCTAACATGGGATTCCTTGTGCACATTCTATAGCTGCATTGGGATATCTGGATCACACAATTGAAGATTATGTGCATCATTGCTATAGTATGGAGTCCTTAACCCATACTTATGTTTCATGTATATACCCTATTAATGGTCCCAAGTTGTGGCCATGGAGTGATAGAGAAAGCATACTCCCTCCTAAAAAAGTAAGATAAGGGGTAGGCCTAAAAAGAAGAGAAAGGAGGAACTTGGTGAGTTAAACAATCCATATAAGATGAAGAGGAGAATTGGCCATGTTAAATGTAGCCAATGTGGAATAGTAGGCCATAACAAGAGGAGGTGCAATCCTGCTACTCAGGCTAGTAAACAACTACAAGTAAGGCTTGTAATAGTTGGATTTTTTTTTTCTTGTTGATAATGCACTACTAAGTTGTGATGTAACATTTATAGATGAGAGAGCCAAATGTAACAAGACACTGTTTGGAAAACCAAGAACATAGGACATCTTCAAGCCATGTAGAACCTACTAATGGGGCAGCATCTTCATCGCTACCAAGCCAGTACAGTCAAAAAATACGTGTGAGTGATTACAAGTACATATTTATATTTGTTAGTCTTATATAAAAAACCACAGATTTATAGTTAATGTACAGAAATGAAACCATAATACATTTTCAGGTTAGGAAAAGAAATGTCACAACACAAAGTCAGTCAACTCCCCAATGTGAAGGAGTACATCGAAGTCAACCAGCATCTTAGGTTATTATTATTACATTTATATGTTACAACAAAATTGTCTACGTTGTTTCTTTATGGTAAATATCATTGTGCACCTTATCAGGTTAGACCCGACGAAGTTACAAGAAGTTACAGTTTTGGAATATCAGTAGAGACAATTGCTGCTACAAGTGAGACATCCAGAAGAATTACAAAATTTTATAAGAATGTACAACTGCAAAAGTGAACAACATTTGTTGTGGTTAAATGTATAGAAGTGAAGGTGCTTGTGGAGATAAACGCTTATTTTGAAGTGGATAGAACACTCGGATATTTTTTTGTTATTGTTTGAAATAGTACATGGATTACTACTATTTGGAACAATTTGAAGTATAGGTTATTTAATGTTACTATTTTGAACATGTTAATTTGTGCAATTTAATATGATGTTTATTAGAAACCTTGTCAAATTATGCAGTTGGCTAGTCTTTCATTTAAAATTGATCAATTGTTTAGATATATTGCTATTCCCTGGAATTGTTTAATTTGCAAGACTCTTGTATGGAAGAGCATGATGATGTGTGACAAAATCAGTAGGCTGGATGCTTCGGATTTCGATGGCGAAAAGATAATCTAGAAAGAACCTGAAGAGTTGAACAAAATATCAAAGGTGGCCGGGGTGGACCGGCCAAAAATCCTCCGATGATAAAGTCAGTATCTCTCAACTTTAAGAATTCCAAATTACTTGGAAAAGATTTTCGTACCTTTTTCATTGGCGACAGTTGTTTATATAGTGTATGCTATAAGCAGTTACTTGATAACTCCTCTTATATTGGAAGAGGTCAGAAGATTCGGACTTAACTTCCATAACTGCTATGGAAGTTACATTATTTGGTCATACGTTCCGTAACTGTCATCGAAGATGGTTTCGTGGCAATGTCTTTGATTGCGTGTATGCATTCTGGAATGTGTACAAACCTCATCCAAGGATCAGACATGGTAACCACGTCTGAAATCCTTGCAGGCCGTCCAAGAATCTTTATGGACGGACGACCCTGACATGGACGAGGTTCATGGGCTAAGTCATCTCTTCTTTGGACGACTTCTACGGACGAGCTTGGAGTTGGGTTATTTTAGTACATTATCAGTTGCCCCCCTGTCCGTGGGTCGTCTAGGAAAGTGTGACATGGCGTTGCTCTCTGGACACATGTATTTATGTCAATGTGTAAGCTCGTCACATATCACGATCTCACTAGTGAAAGTTCATGTCGACTCATTTTTCGAGGAGTGTGCCACGCGTCAGCTCGTGATTGGTTATGTCATTTCAGGTACTAAAGTCTTCCCTTATAAATAGTGGAATTCCTGAGCTACCCCCCTTATTTCTGAAATTTTTCTTCCCTGACACTCCTCGTCCTAGCGCCTCGTCTAAAAGTTTCTCGCGTCCATAGTCATCACTTAGATCCAGGCATTTTCCTCACTCTTATCCTTAGGTTTAAAGTTCTCAAAATTAACTGAGATTGTCATTTCCTTGTCTAGTAATAGCCTCGAGAAAGCCATAGACGAGTTTCATGAACCAAGTAGCTTTAGTGGGTCAAGTGATAGTAGTAGTGGTAGCAACAATAGTAGTGGGGGGAATACCTCAGACGAGTATACGTCAGGCGTCCCTAGAGTTCCTTTGGAGGTTCTTCAGGAAGGACTTAGGGCGAGAACCGAGTCTGGGTCAAAGGCCGGCACAAGTGCTCCCTCGTCCACTATCCAGGACGAGGTTGAGGTTGTTTACAGTTGTGCTATAGATATTTCATCCAAGACGGACAACAAAAGGTTAGAGTCTCTCAAGACTTGGTACCAAATCCTTGATAGCTTATACCCTAGGTTACCAGTTCATGGAGAATGGTGTTGCCAACCCTATTTTGGAGTTGGTATTTATGAGGCTTACCTCTTGGGGGGTTTGAGGTTGCCCCTCAATGCCTTTGTTAGGGAGTTGCTCACTAGATTAGGCTTGGCCATCTGTCAATTCAACCCCAACGCATGGAGGCTAATTATTTCCATGCAAGTCTTATGGAGGGAGGTTTTTGGAGGGGACCGTCCTCTCACTGTGGACGAGTTCCTCTACTGCTATAAACCCTCCGAGATTAATCGATCCCTTGGCTTCCATCAATTCACAGCTAGAGGGGGAAACTATAGATTGATTAAGTCTTTGGTCACCTCAAACAGGAACTGGAAGACGGAGTTCTTCTTCGTCTCTGGTTTCTGGGCTGGGAACCCGGTTGAGGTTGATAGGGATCCATTTGGTCCCTACACAAGAGAGTTAGGGAACCTTCATCTTGAAGGTATGTTTGAGGTTGTTCGTCCTGCTATGTTCATATATTTTGTTTGATTGTTCTCGTCTAACGCTCTCCTTTGTTTTTTGTAGGTGTTAGAAGACCTCACTTGAGCAAGTTCTACATTGAGCGAGTTCAAAAGGCTTGTCTATACACTGACAGGACGTTCCATTTTTTGGTAAGCTTAAGGCGTCTTGCTGCTTGGGGGTTGGGTCCTGAGCCAACTGCTGAAGCCATAGCTCACGAGCTCACTGTTCGTAAACGTAAGTTTCTTTTCCTCTTATTTTTTTTTAAATTAATTCGATAACAATTAGTAGTAAATTTTTTTTTTTTTTAAGGAATGGCTACAATGAAAGAAAACAAGGGCAAGGACGTGGTGGACGAGGGAGTGCAGGGGGTTCAATCCCAGCCTCGTCCATCAGTGGGTGATAAAAGAAAAAGTCTATCCAAGGGGATTGACTTGGGGAATCTTCCAAGTCGACACAGGGAGAAAAAGGCTAAACATGGGTCGTCCAAGCCTGGTTCCGTCCCTCCTGCCCAGCAGCCTCCAGTCCATGTTCGTGACATCGACGATGAGCTCTTCGACCCTCTGTCCATGGACATGCCGTCTACAGCCCAAGTGCCCGTCTCATCCCAGCCTCCTAGGCAAGTCTCATTGAACCTCGTTGAAGATGAAGACTTAGCTTGGGAGAGGTTTGAAAGGGTTGTGACTGATCAGAACGTGGCGGCCTGCTACAACACGTCCTTGAAGGACTTTGAGCACTCTAGTGTTCATGACCTCTTCAAGGTAAATGTCTCAATTTTATCTCGTCTTCCTCATTTTTATCTCGTCTTTTCAATACTTAATATGCCTTGTCTAAAAAAACAAATTTTGCGCAAGCAATGTCTAAGTTCATCACTGAGTCCAAACAAGCAACAAAACTAGACAAGACGAGGATCTTGCTGAAGAAGAGGGTACAGGAGGTCAAGGACGAGAGCAAGAGGTGGGCTGAAGTGGCGGCTAAGGCCAAGGACGAAGTGAAAGAGCTGCAAAACCATATAGAGGAGCTGAAGACTGATGTCATAGAGAAGGACACTCATCTTGATCATCTTTAAAAGAAGAATGACGAGTTGAGCGCTCTTCTTGAGAAGGCTAAGGGAGATGCGGTTGCAGAGTTCAAGGCGTCCAAAGAGTATACTAATTCTTTGGACACAAACTATGCAGCTAGGTTTGAAGACTTCAAATTGGTGCTGCTACAAGCTCCCTAACCTTGACTTCCCTAACCTTGACTTCAGTTCTATTAAGCTCAACCTTTGTGGTGCTGCTACAAGCTTCCTTCTTCAGACGAGCTCAGAGGATGTTAACATCGAGGATGATGCCACCACTCAGCCTGTTCAGGACGACCCTAGCACAGCCCCCCCCCCCAATGAAAACTTTTATACTTAGTTTAGTTTTTCTTTATTGTATCTTTATTTTGGTCCGTTGTTTTGGACTAATGGATGTAATCAAAGTACAATTTCTTCGTCCACAGTTTTAAGACGAGACTTTAAACAATTTCTTGTTTATTTCAACTGTGTAAGGGTTTTTTGGACGTAGGTTGTCCACCCTTTTTATTAATGAATGAATGTTTGCACTATCTTTTATTTACTCATTGTATGGAGAACTTAGTTTGCATTCCAATAACGTTTTGACTCGTCCTTGATAGAGACCTGTCCACATTCAACTCAATTTTTCATTCTTTGTATTCAGAATGGCTCGTCCACGAATGGTGTTGTCATTGTTGATTTCAAAATTATTCCTCGTCTATTTGTTGGACGAGTATTTGCCTATGGACGAGTTGCTAGTTTTTTGTTTATTTAAAAACTTTTTCGACTCGTCCAAATTTTAGGCTGTTTTAGTTGATATCCATTGGATTTTATTCGTGCATTTCCTCGTCCATGGCTGGGTTGAGCAATTCCTCGTCCATGGTTGGGTTAACACATTGGGGCATCAGCTCGTCTCTTGGTTTGGACGAACGTGCCCGTATTTTGCTTTATCCTGATTTGAGGAAAGCTTATGGACGTTACATCCTTGCTTCCAAGGATTTTATTCATCTTTAGTTCATTTTCATACATATACTCAGATATACTTAAAAATACATCACATATATAAGAAATCCACTTTGTAAATATTCGTCCACAGGCATGGCACATGCTTAAGAACTTGTGCTTTTAGGAAATTACAAACGTTTAAACACGAATTAGTTCATAAGTAACGCACATCTTAAAACATTAGTAGTAGGCAAATATTAGAAAATAACAATTACTTCAAACGTCCGTGATGTTCGTCTTGTGGCGACACTCGTCCATAGTTGTTTTTTATTGATAGTATATTCTCAAATGTTCAACATTTCAAGGGTGTTCAAGTTTCCGTCCGTCTAGGGCTTCCAAATAGTAGGATCCTTACCTTTTACAGTTGGTAACCCTGTAAGGTCCTTCCCAATTCGGTCCCAGCTTTCCATGGGCAGGGTTTTTGCTGGCCAAAGAAACCTTTTTTAGGACGAGGTCCCCGATGTTAAAGTGCCTGGGTTTGACCATGGCATCATAGTGTTTGGCCATCAAGTTTTTATACCTTGCCGTTCTCTGCTCCACGTTCATCCTTACCTCGTCAATGAGATCTAGGTTTAGACGAAGCTGGTCGCCGTTGTCTTCGCCCTGATACTTCATCACTCTATGGCTGGCCATGTGCACTTCCGCAGGTATGACTGCTTTGCTCCCGTAAGCCAGTTTGAAAGGAGTTTCCCCTATGGGGGTCCTCGCTGTTGTTCTGTAAGCCCACAATACACCCGGTAATTCATCCGGCTATACTCCCTTTGCCCCGTCAAGCCGAGTTTTGATAATTTTCAATAAGGATCGGTTTGCTACTTCAGCCTAGCCGTTTGCTTGAGGGTGGGATGGTGAGGAATAATGATTCTGAATTCCAAAGTGTTCGCAAAAGTCCCTGAAAAGTGCATTGTCAAACTGTCGTCCATTGTCCGATACCAATACCCTTGGCACCCCAAATCGACACACGATGTTTTTCCAGACGAAATTCTTAACATTTTGTTGTGTGATCTTTGCTAGTGGTTCTGCTTCTATCCACTTCGTAAAGTAGTCAATACCTACCACTAAAAACTTCATCTGCCTGGTTCCAAGTAGAAAGGGACCCAAAATGTCCAGTCTCCATTGTGCGAATGGCCACGGGGCCATTATAGGAGTAAGATATTTTGATGGTTGTCTAGGGACATTGCTGAATCGCTGACATTGGTCACATACTTTGACATAGGCCTTTGCATCTGCTTGAATGGTTGGCCAGTAGTATCCTGCACGGACGACTTTATGCACTAGCGCTCTTGCTCCCGAGTGGTTTCCACATGCCCCTTCGTGAATTTCCCTCAACACATAGTTTGCTTCATCTGGAGCTAAGCACCTCAGATAAGGTTGAGAAAAACCTCTTTTGTATAGCACCTCATTTATAAGGACGTAGCTGGCGGACCTAATTCTTAGTTTCCTGGCCTCGTCTTTTCCCTCTGGTAGCCTTCCATCCTTCAAGTATGCCACTATTGGAGTTGTCCAATTTTCTTCGCTTTCTATCTGATGCATCTCCGGAAGATCTATGCTTGGTATATATTAAATTTCGTCAAAGTCGTCCGAAGCCCCACCTGTCGAGGCTTCTTTTGCTAGACCATCTGCTTTCGTGTTTTCTTCCCTTGGGACTTGAATGAAACTAGCTTCTTTGAATTTCTTCACAAGGCGTCTCACCTTATTTAGATATTTCTTCATGCGTTCCTCTTTGGCTTCGTACGTCCCATTCACTTGGCCTGTAACCAGCTGAGAATCTCCATGGATGAGTAATGATTCTGCTCCCAAAGACTTTGCCAACTCTAGCCCCTTTAGGAGGGCCTCATATTCTACTTCGTTGTTGGTTGTTGCATACTGCAGGCGAACCTTGTACTTCAATTTATCTCCTTCCGAGGATTTCAAAATAACTCCTATCCCCTCTGCATGTAATGTGGAGGATCCATCCACGTGGACGACCCATCTTCGTGCGCTGTCCGGCTGGTCTAAACCTTCAACGCTGGGAGTAAATTCCGCAATAAAATCTGCCAATACCTATGCTTTTATCGCATTCCTTGGCAGGTACTTGATATCGAATTCCCCAAGTTCAATAGCCCATTGGACTAGTCATCCTGCAGCTTCTAACCTGTTCATTGTCTTCTTCAATAGATGGTCTGTCAAGACGTTAATGACATGTGCTTGAAAATAATACCTTAACTTCCTTGAGGCCGTTATCAAAGCAAAGGCTAATTTTTCCATCATAGGATATCGTCCTTCTGCCCCTCTCAGAGCTCGGCTTGTATAGTAGACTGGCTTCTGTACTTTTCCTTCTTCTCTGATCAACGCCGAACTTATTGCATGTGGGGACACCACCAAATACAAGTATAATTTTTCACCGAGTACAGACGGGCTCAACAGCGAAGCTGTAGTCAGGTAGCTTTTGAGGTCTTGGAAGCCCTTTGACATTCGTCCGTCCACTCGAAAGCTCTTTTAAGGACCTTAAAAAACGACAAACACTTGTCAGTTGCTTTAGAGACAAACCTGTTGCGCGCGGCAACTCGTCTAGTGAGTGATTGGATTTTCTTGATATTTCCTGGTAGTTTCATATCAACGATCGCCTGAATTTTGTCGGAGTTCGCTTCAATCCCTCTGTGCGAAACCATGAATCTGAGGAATTTTCCTGACGAAACTCCAAAAGCGCACTTGCTAGGATTCAGCTTCATATTGTACCACCTGAGTGTGTCAAAAGTTTCTTGGAGATCTTCTAAGTGGTTCTTCTCGTCCAAACTCTTCACTAGCATATCGTCTACATAAACCTCCACATTCCGTCCTATTTGCGGTTGGAACATGTGATTAACCAGACTTTGATAAGTTGCCCCTGCGTTCTTTAAACCGAAGGGCATCACCTTATAACAAAACAACCCCTAGCTCGTTATGAAGGATGTCTTTTCCTGGTCTGCCTCGTCCATCTTTATTTGGTTATATCCTGAGAAAGCGTCCATGAAACTTAACAGCTGATGACCAGCTGTTGAATCCACCAACTGATCGATGCGTGGCAAGGGGTAGCTGTCCTTGGGGCAAGCTTTATTCAAATCAGTGAAGTCCACACACATTCTCCACTTACCATTTGTCTTCCTAATCATCACTACATTGGCCAGCCATTCTGGGTAATAGACTTCTCGAATAAACTACGTTGTTGTCAACTTCTGGACTTCTTCCTTAATAGCTTTGTCCCGTTCTGAGCAAAAACCCTTCCCTGCTGACGGACGAGCTTATAAGACGGGCATACATTCAACCGATGAGTGATAATACTTAGATCAATTCCCGGCATGTCTTCGTGACTCCATGCAAACACATCAACACTCCTCTGTTCGAAGCGGACAACGTCTTGCTTTGTTTCATTCCTCATGCTTGTTCCTATTCTAGTAAACCTTTTGGGATCATTCTCGTCTAAAAGAATGTCTTTTAGTATTTCGGTGGGCTCCACAATAACTCTTCTTTCCTCTATGCTCATCGTCCCTGGCTACCATGGCAAGGTAACATTCTCTTGCTGCTAGCTGATCTCCTTGTACTTGCCCCACTCTATACTCTGTAGGGAACTTGACCAACAAGTGATAGGTAGATGTTACTGTCTTCCAACTGTTCAGGGTTGGTCTCCCAACGATGGCATTGTACGATGACGAACAGTCTACCATGAGGAAGTTTACTTCTTTGGTTATCTGTTGTGGATGTGCCCCCACCACCACAGACAACGTAACCATTTCTATGGGTTGTACATTCATTCCCCCAAACCCCACCAAAGGTGAATTCACTAGACGAAGTAGGTCTTGTCCAAGATTCATTTGCTGAAAGGCAGGGTAGTATAGAATGTCCGCCGAACTGCCATTGTCAACTAACACCCTTCTGGTTGTATAATCTGTGATAAGCAGAGTAATAACGATTGCGTTGTCATAGGGGTGGTGAACTCTTTCAGCATCCTCATTCGTGAAGGTAATAGCATGTTCCTCAGTTTTCCTTGTCTTGATCAGTCGTCCTAAGAGTTGGACGTTCTGCACTGCCTTTAAGTATGTCTTCTGCGACCTAGAAGTTTGTCCTATCGAGGTTCCTCCTATGATCATTTTTATTTCTCCCAGCGGGGGTCGTGGCGTCTCTTCCAGCTTTCCTTTCAACTTTTCATCTTTCTGATCTCGTCGAAGGAAGTTTCTCAGTTTTCCCTGCCTGATTAGGTTTTCTATCTGCTGTTTCAAATCGAAACACTCCTCCGTGTCATACCCATGGTCTCTGTGAAAACGGCAATATTTATTCCTATTGCGCTTGTTGGGGTCTCCCTTCATCTTTTCTGGCCATTTCAAGGACGGATCGTC
Organism: Lithocarpus polystachyus; assembly: GCA_033629205.1. Lineage (NCBI taxonomy): Eukaryota > Viridiplantae > Streptophyta > Magnoliopsida > Fagales > Fagaceae > Lithocarpus > Lithocarpus polystachyus. The sequence goes on along the minus strand of CM066166.1, from coordinate 23,628,955 downwards.
CTTGATCTGTATAAGCACTTGGTCAAGTGGAACATTCAGAGGCGTATAGCGCTGGCTTCTTCCTAAAGATGAAACTGGTTTTCTGTTGTCTTGATCCCTTTTCTCCCCAGTGCGGGTCTTCTTTGGACGAGGAGCTTGTTCCAGGTGACGGGGGATATCTCCTTGCCTTCGTTCGGCTTTCTTCCTCTTTTTGGCTATGATTGCGTCTTCTGCATTCATGAAGTTTTGGGCCGAATGGACGAGTTCAACCATGGTCTAAGGCTCTTACTCATAGAGCTTATGGATGAATAAATCAGAATTGACCCCATTATGGAAGGCTACTAGCAGCAGTTTATCATCCATCTCGTCCACGGTCAGGGCTTCTCTGTTGTAATGAGTAATGAAGGACCGTAAGCTCTCATTTTCCCCCTGCTCTATTGTTAACAAACTGGACGAGGAGCACTTATGCCTTTGTCCCCCAATAAAATTGTTGACAAATAATTTACTCAATTCTTCAAACGAACTTACAAAATTCGGAGGTATCTTACTAAACCATACTCGTGCCAGTCCTTTTAGTGTAGTTGGAAAAGCCCTACACTTGATCTCGACCGGAACTCTTTAGAGATGCATTGTAGTTTTGAAGGTTGCGATGTGATCGCATGGGTCACGCATCCCATCGTACAAGTCTAAGGAAGGCATTTTGAACTTTGCAGGAAGGGGATGACTGTTGATGGAGGCCGTAAAAGAGGAGTCTGTCCGGTGAACCAAGTCTTCCACGGGATTCGCCCTTCTCATGTTCTCCTTCATTTCGTCCATGGCTTTACGCATCTGGTCCATTTCCCTTTCCAAGTGCGGCACCCGTCATGAAATGGTACCCCTCGACTGGCCTTCGAACTCGGCATTCTCCCTACCCTCTTGACTCTGGGCTTGTCCTTCCTCGAACCTTTCTTGACGCTGCCTCCGTAAGTGAATCTCCACAGTTAACTCTTGATTCTGACGAGTTAACTCTGCCATGGCGGCTGCCATGGATTGTATATGTTGGATTGCAGGCTATTGAGCGACTGGCGCTGACTGTTGATTACGGTTAGGATTGCTGGAAGCATCCCTACTTTCTTGGTGGCCCGGGTTGGTAGCCTTTGACCTTGTCCGAACCATGCAGCCTTTTATCAGCTGAAAATAATTGTTAAGTACAGCCTTACGCTTCCCACAGATGGCGCCAACTGATGATGTGTGACAAAATCAGTAGGCTGGATGCTTCGGATTTCGATGGCGAAAAGATAATCTGGAAAGAACCTTAAGAGTTGAACAAAATATCAAAGGTGGTTGGGGTGGACCGGCCAAAAACTCTCTGATGATAAAGTCAGTATCTCTCAACTTTAAGAATTCCAAATTACTTGGAAAAGATTTCCGTACCTTTTTCATTGGCAACAGTTGTTTATATAGTGTATACTATAAGTAGTTACTTGATAACTCCTCCTATATTGGAGGAGGTCGGAAGATTCGGAGTTAACTTCCATAACTACTATGGAAGTTACATTATTTGGTCATACGTTCCGTAACTGTCATCGAAGATGGTTTCGTGGCAATGTCTTTGACTGCGCGTATGCATTCTGGAATGTGTACAAACCTTGTCCAGGGATCAGGCGCGGTAACCACGTCTGAAGTCCTTGCAAGCCGTCCAAGAATCTTTATGGACGGACGACCTTGACATGGACGAGGTTCATGGGCTAAGTCATCTCTTCTTTGGACGACTTCTACGGACGAGCTAAGAGTTGGGTTATTTTAGGACACTATCAAAGCATATTGGACAAAACTGTAGCAATCAGATTTCAAATATACCCAATCCAATTTGGTACAAAACTGCAATGAAATCACTATTGTCTTGATTGAGATTTATACTTTGATGGTCTCATATTTCAAAGAAGGCAGGAGTTTTTATTGAACTTTACTTCAATCAACAAATTTGGGGTTTTACACGTTGTACCTCTATTTTAGAGTTTCACAATTCTCTTAGTTTTTGTGAGGGTCGGTTTTTGACAATGTCCAGGCCCAAAACTTAAGCAAGGACCCTGGGCCTTCCTGTTGTAGTTTGGAGAGATTGAGGCTTGGTTCACTGCAGCTAAATGGGCCGTTTAAGAACCAAGTGATGCACAAAGCAAGATTCCTACAATACGTATCAATAGCAAACGAGAATATATGTATTGAATGATAAGAAAAACAGCAAAGAATGGCAAAACAATAAAAGAATTCACAAGATAATTGTTAGAGATCCTTAAATCAAAAGGAGATGCTTTATTAGTTTTCTTAATTATTGATTATGATGTGCTCACTAAGACGCAATACAAGGTTTAAATAAGCTCAAAAATTACAGACTTAAATGGCTATCTAAGCCTCTAAGACTTGTAAAGTTTGAATCCTCTTGAATCCAAGCATGTGCTATAGTGGTTGTTTCTGGGATACCGGGCAATGTTTCCCTATTTTCTTTGAGTTTGAACAGAGTTTTCTCAGTGATTCTACTATGATTGCACTGCTGCCAAATGCCCCTTCAATGTTAGCTACATCATCCTTTTATAGTGTCGCTTTAGGGTTCCGGGGTACCACTGGTCTCTCTCTCCTTTGCTTCCTGGGTACTAGAGCCCCTGTTGTCCCAGTCCCTCTGACGCCAGATTCTTTCTCTGCTTCTCCTAGTTCTCTTCTTTTGGTGCTTCTCTCCTGAAAGTCTCTTGCTGACTTTCCATTCTGGAGTGTTTTTGGAGAGCCGATCTTCAATCTTCCTTTGTTCAATGCTTCCATGCCTTTTCAAGCTTAACTTTTGGCCACTCTTCCTTTTTGCCATCTTTCCCCAGTGAGCTGAATCCTTCCCTGCCAACTCGAAGGTTTTCCCAGCTACTTCTTCTTATAGTTCATTTTTCTGGATTCCTCGAGGTATCATCCTTTTGCTTATGAGCTGTTGCTTTCCCAACCCTCTGGCCCTTTGCTACATCACTAATCACTTGAGAAGGACGTATCTATCCTTCGCTTCTTGTGCCTTTCTAGTTCCCCTTGTGAGCTGTCTTAATCCCACTTTGGCTGTGCTGCACGTCCTAGGGATCCTGGGCCCTTGGCAGTCTTCTGGGATCCCAGCCCAGTTCTTTCTACTGGACTTTCTTTGGTCTTCTGATCTTCGACAGGCTAAGCCTTTTCCTTTCTTCCCTTTGTTTCATGGGCTCTAAAACTTGCTCCTTCATGGACTTTGGGTCTTAGATCTCTTGGGGTCTGCTATCCTTTCTTCTTTTGTGAGCCCAACCCCCTTTCCATTTTATTTTTCTTATGGGATTGGCCCAATGTATTATTCCTTTGGACCTTGTGTTATGCTATTTTGAACCCCAACAGTTTTATTGTGTAATTTTTCTTAATCCTGTGTTCATTATTGTGAACATAACATGTTTTTATTTCAATAAAGCAATTCTACTTATAAAAATAAAATTAAATTAACAAATTAAATTAAATTAATGAAATGAACAAAAGAGGGGGGAGGGGGTAGCAAAGAAAAGGTTAAAAAAAGTTGTATAAGCCATGGATTTTGCATTTGTAGGTAGGAGAAGTCCATGAGTTGCTTTTTCAAGTACTTGAAAATGAAGAAGATGTACAATATTTGTAGATTCCACCTCTGCTGTAAAGCAAGGATTTTTAGTTACTATGCTGAAAAATGTCACCACAGAAAGGATCCTTGAATACCAAAGAGAGCTGAAACTGGTAAGTTCAATTTGCATAATTTTCTAAAATTTTTGTTGTGATAAGGGTACTAAAATTTTTTAGCATCTCTAATTTTCCATAAAAAGTCAGTGAAATTACAAATATCAAGCAATCCATTTACACATCACTTTTGAGTTAAGAGATACATATATAAAAACAAAAGAAATTATATAATAATCCATGTCTCTAGTTAAAATCTTCTACCTTACATGAAAATTTTCCAGTCTCTTAACTACACAAAAGCTAATACATATCAAAAACACATATAGATTTCTAAAATAGAATACCAAACTTCAAATTCTTTCAAAGCTGTTGATACCTAGGAAACACCTCCCTTTGGTCTTTGTTGATACTTCCACTTTAGTTACGGTTTTACACTTCTCCATGGCCCTTGGAGCTTCAATCAAAGCATATTTCTTAGATCATTTTGACTGTACATTTTCACTATAGAGACAAAAATCGACGATTTCACCGACAAGAAGTCCATGATGTTCAATCACACTATATATTAAGCTGACAAATTATCACACTGAATATATTATGATAACACATACCTAGCCCAATTACCTCTAAGCCCTTCATGATCCTTAGCCTCCTACAGGAGTCGGTGAACATTCTATGACAACAATCAACAAAACAATAAGGGAATATATTCATTGTTGAAAAACAAATCTTCAACAATCCAAAGTAAGATATCATATCAGAACATCTAGATCAAGTTGGCAATATCTAAATGAAAGTAGAGAATTCAATGCCAAAGCTGTGTTAACATTCACAACTGGTAACATTTGGATAATCATACACAAATAACAAATTTAAAGACAATGATTTCAAATATTAATCCTTCTTGAAGCTGAATTGGTTTGACTAATAATTCATCAATAGTTTTTTTTTAGAGGACATAATATTACTTGCACATTGTGAGAATTAACAGCTTGACTTTTTCAGGATTATGACAATGATGAGGTATTCTCAATCCAAGACGATCGCATCATGCACTTGTTGCCTGCATTTTACCAAGATATAATAGTGAGGGTGTACTCTAAGAAGCTTGAACTGGTTTGTGAAAAATAAAGACATTGATTTTGCTAAGACATTTATATGGTTAGGATATTTCTTTATGACCATGAATTATATGCAAATGTTACATATAGGTGGAACGAGAGCACAGGTTCATTCAACTTTCAGTTGAAGACTTATGGAATGAAAGCACAGGTTCATTCAATTTCTAACTCAAAGAAACAGCGCCAAAGATAACATAAGGAAAAGGCCTCACGTAGCCAAACCAAGATAAAAAAAATATCCATAAAAAATTTAAAAATAAAATTAACACTTACTAAAAGAAAAGAAACATAAGAGGACTATGATGACCAGTAGTAAAACTAGTAAAAAAAAAAACAATCCTTGAGCATTTGTTTTGACTTTAATCTATCTAAATCTATTGGTGCACTGACAATGTTGTTGTTGTTAAATTCACCAAGTCCGAATCTTATGGTCACCAAACTATGATACAAATTATCCCAAAAACTTTGGATCTAAATCTTACATAGGCCTAATTGAGGTGAGATACCATAAGAAAAAGTGTAATACCTGAGATGGGAGGAGGGCGGCGGGTCAGTGGTTGTGCGGGGGGAGGATGGAGGCGGGTCAGTGGTCGTGCGAGAGAAGCAAGGACGTGGGTCAATGGCTGTCATAGGCGGTGGCTTGGGCTTGGGTCTCCACCGGCGGCAGGTCAGAGGGAAGCTATGGCTTTGGGTCTCCACAACTGGCGGCTAAGGCTTGTCCCCTTTCTCTCTCTGGCACTGTCGTGCATTTGTGTGAAACAAAAATTTAATAATAAATGGATTTAATTTGTAAACGGGTTATAATTAAAAATTTGATTTCAACCAGGTCTCTAAAATCTTATGTGGAAATTAGTTATTATAATTTTTTAATTTAAAAAATGTCATGTCATTTTAAAAAATGTCAAGTCATTATCCTGTTAGCCACGTAAGTAGCATTACTAACGGCAGTTAGTAAAATGACTAACACAACTCATTTTTTTAACTTGAGGAACTAATTGTGCTTAGTTGAAACTTGAGGAATCCATTGCGCATACAGGGTAAAGTTGAGGGACCAATATTGGAGTTTTGCCTAATTAGAAACTCACAATGATCTTTAAGAATTCTAAAAATGTAAGAGTTCAAAAATTGTGTTTTTTGCATACCGTTAAAATTGTGATATCTTGGTCTTTATATACGAGTCTAGACTGACAACGTTTGCTGGAATGTAAATATCACTGTAATGGAAATTGTGAGTTAGTGGCGTCGAAATCATAGGGTTCAATGTCCCCATACTTAGTTAATGCGGGGTCGTAAAATGACTAGTGTAGCGGTTTTTATATGTGAGTAGACAGAGTAGAATGTGTAGTTAGCTTCGAAGAGCTAAGTATCTTTACTCGTCTGAAACTATAAGTGACAGATGACTCATATCATCAGTTGCTCTTGAGGTAGCTTAGTCGGCCACTTAAGCATGTATGACAGACGAGTACGAGGTATTGGACGACTCATATGTGGCTAATCTGATCACTTGATTGGTGTACATGTCTGACGAGGAGAACACGTCGGACGAGTGTAATATGTCCGATGGGTACATATTTGCTAGTTGGACGATGTTTGTAGAAAAGCTCCCTATCATAATTATTACTAGCTAAAAAAAACCACGTTAACTTAGTTTTTATTATTAACTTCTTGTGATACCCAACTTTAAGAACCTCAATTTCACTCTCATGGATGAGTCATTTGCTCGTGAATAGCTTGGGGTTATGGACATGGTTGTGTTCTTCTTTTTTCTTTTTCATGTTTTGCCCTAAGATACGGTTTGTTTCGCTAGGGTTGCCACTTGCCACACACGTGAACGCAAGTCAGATTTCATTTGGACCATTTAATATTTTACCCTTTTTTATAATAAAAAAAAATGAATATTTTCTTTTTCTATTGCTACATCACCTGATCAAGGACGTGAGCAAGAGTAGTTGTAGTTGATCTCTAGTATTAATGCATGCAGTAGCAGTTCATTGATGAACGTGAACCAACTGCATATATATTAAAGCAGAGCCATGCACGGTACAGCTATGGAGAGCCACAACAGTCATATTATTATTATCCAATAGAAGAGAAAAGAAAAGTGAATAAGCAAAAATACCTTAACACATTCATGGATTCACAACCAACCTTAGTAAAAAAAAAAAAAAAGGGGCCAAAAAGCAGTTGTCCGACGTCCCAAAATTACATGCATAGTTAATTATTACTTATTTCGAACTTCAAAAATTAAATAAATCAATCAATAAAAACCGACTAAAAAGAGAACAACTTGCTTTCCAATCCAAACTTCTCTGAAAAGAAAACTCTTGCTCATGACTGTTCACGCTTAATCTTTGATAATTGACATGTCACATGTGAGTTTTCAAGATCCACATAAACACACTGTTAAGCAGACTAGGAGCACTACTGCACTAGTATAAATAAGAGTGCTGTAATTTCTATCTCCCATTATCAGATAGTCTTCAAAGCTCAAAGTCATTTCAATCACTCTTATTAGGTGATCTTCTTGTAACTTTAAGAAAGTTATTGTATTGTTCATCATGGCACCACATGGAGAGACTATTGCTAGCTCTTACACTAGGAGCAACAGCATCTCCAAGCCAACTAGCCTTCAAAGAACAGTTTCAGACATTTCATTCGAACTTAGCAAAGAAGTGATCGACGAGTTAACACTCCCACCAATATCTGAGGTTGAAGATGCAAGGTGCGAGTGCTGTGGCATGTGCGAGGAGTGCACGCGGGAGTACATTGAGAAGGTGCGAAGCAAGTTCTCCAGGAAGTGGATATGTGGGCTGTGTGCTGAAGCAGTGAAGGAAGAGGTGGAGAAGAATGGAGGGAAGAGAGAAGAGGCTTTGAGTGCTCATATGAGTGCCTGTGCTAGGTTTAACAAGTGTGGTAGGGCTTATCCAGTTTTGTTCCAAGCTGAGGCCATGAGAGAATTGCTGAAGAAGAGCAGATTGGAAGGGAGAGGTGTGAGGGCCAAGTCTATTAGCCCTAGAGACAAAGGAGGGCTAAAGAAGGGTGCGATTGCTAGGAGTTCAAGTTGCATTTCAGCAATCACAAGGGAGATGAATGATCTCACTATTGGCAATTGAGTCTCCTAAATGGGTTTAAGTGATAGTATAGTAATAGTAACATACCCTATAGTGTTAGATACCCCACCATCCCCTCCCTACTGTCTAGATCTGTAAAAAACAATTAGTCTCCCAAAGGCTTTTGCATAGATTTCTCTCTTTGGAGTATATATTTGAGTTTCCTCATCTTTGCTAACTACTAGTATATATTTCACCCTTTAAACCTTTATAAAGCCCTATTACTTGGAAAATCCAGATGTGTATCTGTATATGCTTAGATGCTCTTTCACGGTTTCACCATCTATATATTTTTTGTGGACTAATGTTTTAGTTACCTTACCAGGTTTTTTGGGTTAATCCAAAGTGTTATACATCTTTCTTCTCTGGGACTTTTTCACAATTTCTTAATTTTAGCCATTCCCTATGGGTTTCTCCAGTGGGTTCAGATTTTCCTATCTCTTATACCTTCCAGGGTTATGTAGTAAAAGTGATTTAAAACCTGAGTGTGTTTGGCACCCACTTATTTTATATCAGTGAAGAGCAAGTTGGTGTGGATTCTCAAATCAACATTTATTTTTTTGGCTACCAGCTGGGGTGGATTCTATGGGTGGATGGGGGGGGGGGGGGGGGGGGGGTGTTCACAATGGTGGTGGTGGCTTTGGGTGGTAATGGGTGGCTCTCGAGTGTTTCTGGTTGTGATGGTTTATTCCAAAAGGGGGGGGAAATTTTTGAGAAACAAATTTCCAAACAGTTCGGATAATTTTCTTGGGTTGGGTAAACATAGAAAATCAATTTTGAGAACAAATTCTCAAAACAAGTTAATCAACCACAGGCTACATACAACCCTTCAAGGTTTTCTTATGGGTTGGCCCAAATGCTCTTTTTCTACAAACCTTTTCTCCTGTTTTTTCTTTCTTGGGGCGGGGGTGGGGGTGGGGGTGTTATAGGGTAAATTCTTACATATTCCCTGGTTCATACATGTTAACTATAACATGGCCATCCAACAATTACTTTATATACGGCCAAAAATCAATGATTCTGTTACTTTAAACTTACAATTTGTGTGACACAAGTTGTTAGATGCTATGAAGTGTTACCACCATATGGTCCTCACTTTTTCGAAATCGTGACTTAAAGTCGTCTTATCAATTATTTCGGATAATGTGTGCAATAAATGTTATTTTTTACTTTAAATAGTTGTAGATGGTCATTTTCACGGCAAATTTTCTACAAACCTAGCCTCTTTATGGGCCTCAAAGAGTAGACAAACATTTCTAATATAGTAGAGTCTCTTTTAATCATCCAAAAAAAAAAAAAAAAAAAACACTGCCCAAGCCCATGTGACAGGGATTTGAGAGATGTGGTTTGAAGGGTATAAGTCCATCTTTTTGGACTTTTTGCACGAATTCAAGCTATGCGTGCTGCTTAGTGGGCTAGGGATGCTGGCAGCATCTAAAGCTCATGGAGAGGGTTTAGTATCCGAAATTTTCACCCAAATAGTGGCTACTAGCTCTTCTATCTATAGCTGAACTTTTTGACCAAGCAAATTTTAGCCCCTAGAGCATGGCTGATCCCTTAGCTGAACTTGGCTGCATACTGCCACCAAGTGCACCTCCCAAGGACCTGGAAAAAAAAGGGGGGAAAAACAACCAATGGAGTTTAGTCAAATTATTTCCTAAACCATGCAAAAAGCAAACCAATCTCTTCCCTAAACAAAAGCAATCCAAACAAAAACACTAAATTAGCATCCTGGGGGATAAAAGCCTCATCCATTAACCAAAAAGTAATACTTAGCAGCACCTTGAGGCTGGCATAAAACCATCTCATTAATTCAAAATGAGCAAGCCACATTTGGCTCAAAAACCATAACTTCAGACTAACAACTTATTTAGCCAGCAAAGAAGAGTAAAACGGCATTCTAAGGCCTAAGGGTAAAAATAGTGGTACCAAAGAGTCTTCTCTCTCTCCCTCTCAAATTCCTATTGCTATCTTAAGAGGAAAATACCATACCTGATGTTCTAAGCATAATTTCTACATTTTTGTCATTCTAATTTTGATTCTCTCTTTCTAAATCACCAATAGCCTTTGTTACTAGCCACATCCAATTTGTGAGTGCTAGAACATTTATCATGTATCTCTACATATTTTGTTATTGAATAAAATACTTTCATTTTACACGTATTTATGTAAATATAGTTTATCTTCTCTCACACATGCACCTTTTTTGTTAACTGGAAGTAAGAATGAAACTCGGACTCTATAATCTTATACATATAAATAAACTCAGACGACTTGTTATATGAGCAAACTTGGCAATTGACATGTTTTGATTCCATTACATGTTTAGGAATGACTTTGTAACACTGCCCGTTGAACAAAAAAAACGACAATTACTTTCAATTCATACTTCCATATCTAATTATAAGATTAGAAAAGTTATAAAAATAAAATAAAAAACCCTAACACCACATTTTCTGAGTACATTAATCAACATGACAAGGCAGTTCAAGACTTTAAAAATCTTAAAAGATAATTTGGTGAGGCGGGGGGGGGGGGGGGGGGGGGGGGGAGGAGAAGCTGAGGTGGGTGGTTTGGGGGTGGTATGCTTCCTAATTGCATTCCATAAAATCCTAAGACCGATATTGATTTAATACACAAGGAGATTGTATTATCTCAGTTCATGCAGCTTTTAACCATCTAAGAAAGTTTCAAAAATGCAGTACAGAAGATGGCTTTTCTCACAAAATCTAGATACAAAGATTTAACCTATATAAAGAAACATTGGGAGAAAATCTAGCATTGCAATCCCTACATGAAAATGAACAAAATAAATTTGCTAAAGACAGATCAATCATAATTTTAGCAAATCTTTGGTATCCTACCCGCCATTTAAAAAAAAAATTATCCTATCCCACACATATCCCAATAGTAAAATCTACATAACTTTTTTTTGATAGGTAAATATCACTGCAATTCCAATACACAGGGTACGTACTGAAATGAAACAAAAGAGTAGAAAAGAAAGGAAAAAAAAAAAAATCAGCTACAAACAAGAAAACTAGCTAATGTGCAGAGAATCTATAATTTTTTTATTATAAAAACTGCATAATACAAAATGAGAAAATCAATAGGAACACATACAAGCATCTCGTCTTCTTATAATTCTTTTTACCTCATAGATCCTTTTAGTTTGATTCAAACCCCTTGGATATAGAAACTTCCCCATTTTGCAACGTTGTTCTCTCTATAACACGTGAAAAGATGTTAAGATATATGGATCACCAACCAAATACTTAAAACAATGAATCAAGTATAGGCAATGCCTCTTTTTTTTTTTTTTTTTTTTACAAAATGCATAAGGATATGCGCAATGCCATGTAGAACAAATTTTCAAATAGAGAGTTGGTTTGTCTTTTTTATTAGTTTCAAAAGTGCAACAAACAAATTCACATTAATATATTCTTAAGCATATGTTTAATTAATATTTTCATACAGACTATTAGGGAAATTTTTATTAACTTTCAATCTCAAGTTGACCAAAAGCCTCCTAAACCTTGGCCTATTGATATTGCTATAACTATTGTATTACCTGGCTGTGGTGGGCCTTTTTGTGTAGTATTGGGCTGGACTATTTCCTGCTATGCTAGGCCCGAAATGTTTTGGATTAGGGAGTTGGGACCGGTCTAATTGCAACCCACCTTGGTCCGGTTTATAAGCAAACCATGCCCCGTTTACCAAGATTTCGATCACATGCCCATGGTAGGCAGAGCTGCCAAAATAATTACAATAGACAGATATAATAAAGATGATAAAAGAGATTCGTTCATTATTTAAACAAGAGTAAATAATGGGTCATTGCAAGAAACACATGTTTCGGGAAACAGCAACAAAAATTACTACAAAAGAGGTAGTAACAAGCTTGTTGAATCAAAATAAACATCAATCTGTCGTGTTAAGTTACGTTATAGGGTCTAAGTCAAGAAGGATGCCATTTCCTCAACGCGAATAATCTCTCTAAGGGAGAAATTAATTGATTTGAGGGAGCGATCCTAAATAACTTGTGCTCAAAGAAGTCCTTTTGCTGTTAGCAAAGAACATGGGTTTGAGAAGGAGAGAGGGCATCAACTTATTTGGTGCATGCCTGCCACTCTACTCTCTCTCTATTTTTGTTTTTCCTGTTCTCTCTAATTCTTTCTTTCTTCGTCTTTTTTTTTTTCTTTCTCCTTTCGATGTTTTCTCAGTTATTGTGATTCTCTCTTTTGAGGTTGCTATTGTCATCCCTTCAGTGCACAGTAGATGTCTTTATATAAAACTTACTACAGCTGGTTTTTACCATTTTAGCCTTTAACCGTCTTTGTCTGGTGTGTGTGTCCTTGCCGACCATTACTGATTGGTCAATCTTCCAGCCAGCGCCACTTACCTGTGCTAACCGCGCCACTCCACATCACCAGGTGAAGAAAACTATTTTGTTTGTTTGCTTGCCGTGACATTCTTACCTGCCACGGCGTGGGTGCTCTCTCTCTCTCCGTCCCTCATGGCATACACCTAGTGGTTTCAACTCAGTCTTGCTTCTTTTGAGCTGTATGTCATCCCAGCTGGACACTTCTCCCAAAAGAGCCTGAGCAGGAACCTCAAAATAGGTTTTCCCCTCTCCCCACCGCCAGACCATGCCCTCTTACCTCTGACCCATGACCCACCACTTCCTGTATTAGCTGGGTACAGGCTGGTAGTGTTTGGGCCTAATGCGTGCCTTACTTCCATATTCATCCAAAATCTGTTTGCTGCTCATGCATTTGCCGCGGTCTAAAGGTCCGTTTGTTCATTCTGCCGTTCGTCCCTGACTTCTTATGGCGTAGGCTGTTTTCCTAATTTCTCATTCTTTATGGATTGCTCCTTTGGAGTTGGGCTTTGCCCAATTGTGGGCTATCTCTCCTTCATGCCATTCTCCGCGCTTTATTCTTATGGTGTTGCTGTTACTTCCTGCCACATCATTCTGCTATTTCTGTCGTGATATTATTTGACCCAGAACTGCTGGGCCTCTTTAGGCTTGCCGTTTGTTTCTTTTCTGATGGCCCAATAAGTTCATCAGGCCTTTTTCCACATCGCTTACGGGCTCCCATGTCCCATTTACTTCCTTCTGGGCGTCCTTGACCTATTTACTTTCTTGGAGCATCCTTGGCCCTTTCTAATTCTGTGCTTCCCATGGGCTTTTACCAATTCATTGGGCTTCCTTGGCCCAACTACTTTATACTTCATTCTTGAGGCTTATAGACTTTCCATTGCCTCTTACTATCTTTACTTACATTACTTTGGGTCTGCTATGGCAGTTGTGGCCCATTTTCACTTTTTCTACATCCATAACGCCTATGGGTTTGCCACTTCTCTCTTTCCGGGCCCTCTTAGGCCCATTTACTTCCTCAAGGTCCATTTATTTGCTTTATGGACCTATGATCCATTATTCCTGCCGTTTGGGCTTAATGGTTTTTTCTATTCACTTACAACTTTTTTTTGCCCGTGTTGTGGGCTTTCAAAAATGAGCATCAACACTGGCACATATCAGCAGAGCTACATGTAGAATTTCAAAGGCTTAAAGGATTGTCTAATAAGTGCACTACATGCAACTCCACATGTTTTATCAAACCACAAGTTGAAGTAGGAAGTTACCAAAATCGTCAAAAGCTTTTATGTAATGACTTTAATACCCATACCCCCTCGGCCTTTTTAAAGTCAAAATGCTCTTTAGCATTTGCCCCCCCAAAAAAAGTCAATTTTCCTTTAGCAAATAGATGATAGGATAAAATCTTATTAGGAGAAGAGAGGACTCTCATATTAACTGGCTAGAAGAGGATAACTTCACTATAGGACATGCATGAGAGTGCAAATACTTAAAGTGCATAAATGCATAATCTAGACTCACAGTTGGCAATTCAATCAAAATTCCATCACAAGGAAACAGTTTATCACTTCCTTCATGTCTAAAATTCCTTTATTACAAAAGATCAACAAAGTTATCTTTAGACATTTTTTGGACCGAGAAAAAATATTGAAATCTTTGCTCTTAGCCTCTTGTTGAAAGAGCATCATGTTTAGCACAGTTTATGGGCCATTTTGCTCTCAAGAGTTACAAAACCAACTTATGAACCATTTTTTGATGGTAAATTAATTTCGTCTTATTTGACCTTTGTCACCGTCCAAGGACACATCTCACAACAAAGATTTTATTTCCTTTTCACTGCTCTCCAACTACACAATCTTTGAAATTTTTAGTTTCATTTTACCATTAAAATGCTCGTTATTGGATTCTATGGAAATTGTACATGTTAGCAGACAACATAACTTGGCCCAATTAAAGTTTTGCAAGGGACAAAATACTTTTATATATATACTTTCTTTTATATCAAATATATTTCTAATTTCTTATTAAATTTAGGAAGTTTCCTAGACTTTGAATTCTATGATCTCTTCAGTTCTTATAAATTTGTTAAGATAATGCCAGATTGAAAGTATGGGCCAAGCGTAATTCATTGAAATGGACACTATTCTGGCATTTTGTTTCGAGATTATTGCTAAATTTATAATATACTAGTTTTAAGCTCGTACGGCTTAATAAAAGAATTATATATATATTTGATAATATAATTAAATTTAATAACAAATAAATTAGTAAAAATATTTTATCGATTATGGCAAGTTTTAAATTTCTAAAAGCTCTTAGTAGTAAACATGCGTTGCACAGTTTTGGTTATAAAATTAAAACATGAATAATTTTATTTGAGGAACACTAATTAATGATTGGAGAGAAATTCTATACCTGATCGGACAAAGACATAACTTTTACTAGTTCAAATAACAATTAAGGTGAAGTAGAGTGAGGAACAACATAATTATAAAATACCGGCATAATAATATTTATATTTGATTATAATGAAGCGCTTGCAACTCAAAGTGTCAAATTAATATCAACACTAAACATGCTAATATGTTTATGTTAATTAATGCAAATAAACATAAAATTAATATCAACATCTAACACCCTACTATTGCACAAATTATGACTAAAATTGACCTAATATTTTTACTTTAACTCCAAGCAATCATCCCGAATTTACAAATTAAAAACTACCCAAATTTATAAAATAAAATAAAAAATTTGAAAGCAAAATTCACTACAACACACACATAAATATGTACACACAAAGAAACTCTAAATTCAATAATTACAAATACAAATATAAAGAAACTCTAAACATTAAAAAAAAAAAATTTGGAATCAGAGTTAAAGTAAGACACTCACATAAAAATCGAATTAACTTTATTAGTAAGGAGGAGGTAGGCAAAGTCATGTAGATTTTACATCACCTTAAATATCCATTGTTTTTGCATCACCCTTTTTATATTTAATCAATATCCCAAAAAATAAAAAACTAACGTACATAACCTAAGAGTAAAATTGTTACTTTATAAAAATTTAAAAAAGGAAAAAGAAAAAGAAGAAGCTCATACGAACGCTTATTGTTACTTTATCCAAAGAAGTTGATAAGATCAAAAACTTTTTTTTTTTATCTAAAAACTAACTACAATTTGGAAATTGCAGACACTTGGCTCAACAATTACACACACACACACACACACAAATCTAAAAAAAAAAATTGCAATCTGGTGAAACCATTTGGCGCAATCACAGCATCTAAGCCCAACTTTTATTATATAGTATATGATATAAATATATATATATATATACACTACAAAATAAATATACTTAAGTTTAAGTCTTCATCACATAATATTATACCATATCGAATTATTAACTCAAAATAAAACAATATGCATTATTAATATCATCATTACATAATATAACATGTCATATATGAGTAAATGAAAAAAAAAAAACATTCTTAATGAAGAAAAAAAAAACCATGTCATATGTGAGTAAAGTTTTTTTTTTTTTAAATAAAACACATTTTTAATGAAAAAGTAATAATAAATTGTCATATGTGAGTATAAAAAAAAATGGGTTTAGGAAAAAAATAATGATTTGTTTACATACCAGTCGAAAATCACCATACCAAACAGAATTTAGTGGAATTGATTGAAACAGGTGGAATTGATCGGAAAGAGCTAGAATTGAGCATGAGATGAAATAGAGGAATGATTCATATCGGTTAACTAACCGGAATGAAAAATTTCTGCCATTTTCGGGTAGAATGGAATGAAATTGATAACATTGGAAGGTATTAGATACAATTTTGATTATAATAATGCCTTATAGAGTAATCATGTAAGTTGATTTGAGTCTATCTCCATCAAAAGGAACAATTAACTTGGAGAGACATTAGTGAATTACTTTACAGTTATTAATCACCAATGACTTTATAGTATAGTGGCATTTTTTTTTTTTTTTTTGATTCATATAGGTTGTTGAAGTACAGAACGTAACTTTAACCTTTCAGAGACAAATTATACACTAGAATTGCAAATCATCATTCATCAATGATCTAAAATTAATACTTAAAAAATAAAAAATTTGATCTTAAAGTGTTGTGACTTTTTTTCTCTCATTCGGAGAGAAAAATGAGGTATGGAATGAACTTCACTTTTCAGCTAGATATTGTACTTTGAAGTTGCTAACTAGTAACCACCAAACTACCTTTTAGCATTTACATCCATGTTCTTGACTTTTTTTCTCTCATTCGGAGAGGAAAATGAGGTATGGAATGAACTTAACCTTTCAGCTAGATATTGTACTTTGAAGTTGCTAACTAGTAACCACCAAACGACCTTTTAGCATTTAATCCATGTTCTTTAAAAAATATCTATTTTACAACAAAAAAATAACTTTATCTATTTTAACAATCAATTTTACAATTCATACAATATCTCAGTTTTTATTTTAACATACAACTCTTTAAAGTAATATAAACCACCTCATCAAATAATATAAACAACTCATTTCTCTCTCTTTTCTCCCATCTCTCTCTTCCCTCTCTTCCTCTCTCTTTTCGTCAAACCCACAAAATCAACAACCACCACCAAATTCAACAATCCTACCACCGCCAACAACCACCTACCATTAGGGCTGTCCAACTAGTTGAAGACCCAATCAAACCAACTGGACCCGCCCGACCTAAAGCTCAACGGCCGGCTCCAAATAGTTGAGTGAATCTAATACAAATATGACTACTTCAAAAACTGAAATTTTGGTTTGAGTGATGGGTTCAGATATTTGAAACCTGTAGCAACCGACCCAGCCGAAAATATTGCATAGCTCTACTTTTTTCCTATATGTTTTAGATGGATTAGGATCCAGTGCAATAGCTAGGGCTATTGCATCATGCAATACCCTTAAATCCCTCACAAAAAATTTCAACTTTTTTCATCTTTTACCTCTTTTAACTTTTAACTTAAAAAAAAAAAAATTTAACCACTTTGATCCAATGACTGATATTAAAACTAACGTTCCTAACTTTTAATCACAGCTATTAAAAAGAAATTGCATGGTGCAATAGCTCTAACCTCAATCCGTTTTAGATATAGTTCTGCTCCATCTGCACGCGTTGATTTGACTTCTCTTTCACTTGGGCTGGGTAGGTTTTTCCTTTTCATGGAATAGGCTTTGTCATATCATACTTCACAAATTAATTATAAAAAATACTAACCTCATCACACACGCTATGCACATATGATAAGACTTTTTTTTATTCAGTGTCATAATTTTTCATTCATCTTAATTTTCAAATTATGACGCAACACAAATTTTAAATAAAAGAAACCGGTGAGTCTTGATAAAGTTTTTGAAAAAAAATGTGGTCTTGAAGGAAATATATAAAGTGGATTGAGAAGTTTTTTTTTTTGATAAGTTTGTTTTGAAGACATGAATTAGTAGGAGAGTGTTCTATTTTGTAGGAATTTTAAGTGGAGTTGGAGATATATTTTTACTAGATTATCTTCAAGTTTTATTCCGATTAATTGTAGTGTTTAAGAGTATTTTTGAACCAAATAAATATCTAGTGAAAGAAGGGAGTCGTCTCATAAATAGTATAGATGATTTGAACGAATTTCAGTAGCTATTCATGTGAGCATTAATGGTGTGGTTTTTGGGCTCAATGCTATTTCACCGTTTAACCAAAAAGAAAACAATAACATTAATGGCTCACCAATATTCCTTGTCCCAATCTCGGAATCTATCTTTAAACTTCAAACCGTAGCCTTGACTTTTCCTTACTATCACTATTGCTGAGGCGCCAACTCGTCTTTGTATGTTTGTTACCGTATGTTGGGCCTCTTCTCTCTCAGTTATGATTCCAGACTCTCATTTCTCTCTTTATCTCCATTCTAAGCTCATAGATCTTTGGTTTCTGTTTGTCATGTTTGATTTCTCTCTCTTTCTCCATTTTATGCTTTTTCTTTGCTTGATTTCTCTCTCTTTTAGTGTTTTTCCTTTAAACTGATAACCCGACTCGCCAAATCAAAGAACCGGTTTTGATCGACCATTTGGTTGACAGCGGGTGAATGATCTATTCACCTGACTTGAGCAGGTCGAGTGATAGGTTGACCCCAAACCCACTCTGCCTGACCTGTGGATAGCATGCCTACCACCAAAACTCAGCCCAACCATCGAAACCCAGCCATCACCACCACCATTGAAACACCACCGAACCGGAAAAAAAAAAAACTACCACTAACACTGAAACACCCTATAATCAGAAAAACAAAAAAACCACCACCCAACTAAACCAAACACCACCACCCCACTAAAACACCATTGAATAAAATAAAAACCACCACCAAACCACCCAATTGAACCAACCACCACCACCAAAACTAAAAAACAAAAATCAACAACCACCACTGAATACACCAAACCACAACAAACAACCATAACAGAAGCTTGATGTCGATATACAGCCACCTAGATTGCCACCCAAAATCGCGAGCGAGAGGGAGAAGAGAGAGTCAGAGAGTGAGAGGAAGAGAGAACAGGGGAACATAATTGTGATTAAAAAAAGAGAAAAAGAAAAAGGTTTCTGTTTAAGATGTTTGCCTTAGAACTCATTGCTGGACCCTTTCTTTGGTGGATAATGGTGTTATCATGCTGTTCAAGAATTGAATATAGGTGTGTTTTTATATCATGTCATAATTTTGCATTTCTCATTGGCATTGAAATGTTGATATTAGTATTATGCTTATATTGATCCTGCTGTGGGTAGTGATAAATTTGGTTATGCAAAAGATTTATTTTTATTTATTATTATTATTCTAGAAAGCATGCTTAAAACGAACAAGATAGAGTCATAAGCTACCTAACATCCCCTCACCACCCCCCACCCCATCTCTTTTTATGCGTCATGTCAAACATAGATGGACTCTGTGCCCACAAGAGTTTAATATATTTTGAAGACATACGCCTTTTAGCATCTCCAAAATCTATGTACTAACGGCTAGTCAACCGTGGTCTGCTATGCACAAGGATCAATAATGACATAACTAGTACGTAATGATAATAAATGTTTTGCAAACTTGTCTTTATTACGGGAAAAATTAACATTTTTAATCCCCCAGCCCAGTAACATACTGTAAATGACTGTAAAAAATTGATAGGTTCTTGTAATAATGATAAACAAACACTCATATATAATTTGTCAAATCATAATTATGGTAAAAGTTATATAACTAGTTAAAAATGGTCAAAGAGAAACTATTTTTAATTAATAAAGAACTCTATTAAAAATAAACCTTATTTTTTACAGGTTATTTTTTCACTAAATTTTTTTGAAAAACGACACTTTTCTCAAGCCACTACAAATAATATGAAACAAAGGAATAAAGATTCACATTTTCAATCATATTTTCAATGTTGGTACTAATCGCAATAAAAAGAAAAGAAAAAGTTTTGTTTGAAGTAATGTTAGGAACACAACTTTTACTATAATTTTTGTCACAACTTGTTCACATGGTAAGTTATAAATAGTAAAATAAAAGTGTTAGATCTACAACTTTGCCACTCATCGAGTGAATATGTTAAAAATTGGAAGTTGTGTCTTGAATGATTCCAAAAAGAAAATGATACTGTAAATGACGGTAAAGAAGTGATAAGTTCATGTAATAATGATAAACAAAAGGCGTAAATGCACTTTTAGTCCCTACATTTTGACGTTTTTCCGTTTTAGTCCCTACATTTTAATTCTTTGCACTTTTAGTCCCTAAACCAATTAACGCGTTCCATTTTAGTCCTTTTCGTCAGCCTACTAACGGAAATTGCTTAGGTGGCAAACTGATGCTGACGTGGACCATTAAAAAATAATAAAAAATTTTAATTAGCATTTAAAAAATGCCAGGTCAGCTTTTAAAAATAAAAAAAAATTATTAATTAATTTTAACGAAATTAAAAAAAAAACAAACTTAAAAACAATAAAACACATCCATTCAGATCTAATTCATTTTAAACAAGAACACAAGAACATAAAACACAAACCTAAAACCAAACACAAAAAACAGAGACTCAAATTTAAACATTAACCCAAGATCACAATCACAAAAAACACAATAATAAGCATTCTTGAAGAAGAGGAGTCCAAAAGATCTTCAGCTACGTGACTCACCCTCTTGAGCATTCTTGGACTTTCTGGTTCAATAATCGATCTGCCAAGAACAAGCAAGCCGCTTGGGGTAGCTCCATGAGACCCATCTACACCTTCTCTACCGTGGAGGAGTTCTGGAGGTTTTGCTCTCTTTCTTTTGCTTTTTTCTATTTTGGTTTTTGTTTGGCTACTTAGAAAATCATAAAGTTTGGATCTTTGTTGGCTGTTGATGTGTTTGATGGGAGCTCGGTGGCTTAGATCGGAGCTCCACAGCGTGGAAAGGAGCTCAGCGGCGAGGATCGGAGCTCCGCGGCGTGGATTGGAGATGGTCGAGGCGTGAAGTGGCGAGGTCTTTGAGATCGGAGCTCAGCGGCGTGGATCGGATCTCGCAGCGTGGAAAGGAGCTCGGCGGCGAGGATCGGAGCTCCGCGGTGTGGATCGATGATCGAGGTCTTTGAGATCGGAGCTCGCCGTGGATCAGAGCTCCGCAGCGTGGAAAGGATCTCGGCGGCGGGGATCGGAGCTCGACGGCATGGATTGGAGATCGGAGATGGTCAAGGCATGAAGAGATCGGATTGATCCCATTGTAAAATTGCTCTAATTAATTTTCTGGGCAACCTTGGAAAGAACATGAAGAGCATGTTCCTTTGTTCTTCCGAAAATAATGAAAAGAAAAAAGAAAAGAAAAAATTTTAGTTACTTTTTTTAATTGGTATAGGTTTGTTATTGTGTTTTTTGTTACTGTCATCTTCGGCTAATGTTTAAATTTGAGTATCTGTTTGTTGTGTTTGGTTTTAGGTTTGTGTCTTGTGTTCTTGTGGTGATATTTAAATTTGTGATTGTGTTATTGTTTAAAATGAATTAGATCTGAATGGATGTGTTTTATTGTTTTTAAGTTTTTTTTTTTTTTTTAATTTCGTTAAAATTAATTAATAAATTTTTTTATTTTTAAAAGCTGACCTGGCATTTTTTAAATGCTAATTAAAATTTTTTATTATTTTTTAATGGACCACGTCAGCATCAGTTTGCCACCTAAGCAATTTCCGTTGGTGGGCTGACGGAAAGGATTAAAATGGAACGTGTTAATTGGTTTAGGGACTAAAAGTGCAAAGAATTAAAATGTAGGGACTAAAACGGAAAAACGTCAAAATGTAGGGACTAAAAGTGCATTTACGCCTAAACAAAAACTCA
Organism: Lithocarpus polystachyus; assembly: GCA_033629205.1. Lineage (NCBI taxonomy): Eukaryota > Viridiplantae > Streptophyta > Magnoliopsida > Fagales > Fagaceae > Lithocarpus > Lithocarpus polystachyus. The sequence goes on along the minus strand of CM066166.1, from coordinate 23,607,316 downwards.
TACATAATTTGTCAAATCACAATTATGGTAAAAGTTGTATAACTCGTTAAAAATGGTCAAAGAGAAACTATTTTTAATTAATAAAGAACTCTATTAAAAATAAACCTTATTTTTTACAGGTTATTTTTTCACTAAATTTTTTTGAAAAACGACATTTTTCTCAAGCCACTCCAAATAATATGAAACAAAGGAATAAAGATTCACATTTTCAATCATATTTTCAATGTTGGTACTAATCGCAATAAAAAGAAAAGAAAAAGTTTTGTTTGAAGTAATGTTAAGAACACAATTTTTACTATAATTTTTGTCACAACTTATTCACATGGTAAGTTATAAATAATAAAATAAAAGTGTTAGATCTACAATTTTGCCACTCATCGAGTGAATATGTTAAAAATTGGAAGTTGTGTCTTGAATGATTCCAAAAAGAAAATGATACTGTAAATGACGGTAAAGAAGTGATAGGTTCATGTAATAATGATAAACAAAAACTCATACATAATTTGTCAAATCACAATTATGATAAAAATTATATAACTCATTAAAAATGGTCAAAGAGAAACTATCTTTATTTAATAAAAAACTCTATTAAAAATAAACCTTATTTTTTACAGGTTATTTTTTCACTAAATTTTTTTGAAAAACGACACTTTTCTCATGCCACTCAAAATAATATGAAACAATGGAATAAAGATTCACATTTTCAATAGTATTTTCAATGTTGGTACTAATCGCAATGAAAAGAAAAGAAAAAATTTTGTTTGGAGTAATGTTAAGAATACAATTTTTACTATAATTTTTGTCACAATTTATTTACATAATAAGTTATAAATAGTAAAATAAAAGCCACTCATCAAGTGAATATGTTAAAAATTGGAAGTTGTGTCTTGGATGATTCCAAAAAGAAAATGATAAGTTGCCACACGGAAATGAAGACAAACATTCACAATTAATTTAATAAAAAAGAACTGTGTGTATTGTTAAACAAAAAAATTAAAAAAATTGGCACAACATATCAACACGTGCTTACGGGGAATTAGCAAGATTGCGATTGGCAAGTGGCACACACCAACACAACGCTTGTTCATACGTCAAACTTTCAACGTAAACCACACGGGTCGGTGAGTCACCGCCCTCATTTCAATTCATTCAATTCCCTTCCTTCTTCTTCTACTTCCATTACCCAAAGCTAAAAACCCTCTCTCTCTCTCTCTTTCTATCTGTCAAAACCCCTAACTCTCGAACCAAATTCCAATCCTTTTCAATCCTCCCATTCACAAAATCAAACGGCGTTGAAAAACTGATCAAATCGTCGCGTATTGAGTTGATTAACGGCTCTGATTCGATCTAAAATCTTTGCATGTTGAGGTTCGTGGATCGGTGAAGCTTTGGATTAGGGCTGTGATTCTGAAATTTTGGGTTTGAATTGGATTGGATTGGATCGGATTTTGGAGCTCGGTGAAAATTTGTCAGAAATTAGGGTTTTTTTTTTTTTATTAATTTATAAATTATTTTGGCGAAATGGATTCGAGTAGAAGAGCGGTGGAGTCGTACTGGAGGTCGAGAATGATCGACGGTGCCACGTCGGACGAGGACAAGGTGACTCCGGTGTACAAGCTCGAAGAGATCTGCGAGCTTCTCAGATCGTCGCACGTGAGTATTGTGAAGGAGGTCTCGGAGTTTATACTCAAGCGCCTCGAAAACAAGAGCCCCATTGTTAAACAAAAGGTAATAATTGTGATCATGAATTTGGATTTTCGATTGGTGGTGTTTGGATTTGGGGATTGGATTGGGTAGTAGATCTGGGGGGTTCTTGAAATCTTGGGGAATTTTTATTTTTGTTTTTCTGTTTGATTGCTGGGAAAGTGGGGAAATAGAGAATTAAGAATTTGGGTTTTGGGAAATAAGGTTTTAGATTTTTTTTTTTTTTTTTTTGGTTTTAAGCTTTGTTTGATGAATAATCTTGTTCTTAATTTTTGTAATGATCTAATGCTGCTCATGCTGTGAAGAATCGTGTGAATTGAGTTGTTTTAATTGGTGCATGCAATTGTATTTTTAAGAATGAGGCAGCAATTGTAGAATGTTAAGGTGTTAATGGTGAATGAAATCTGGTTAAGTTATGGCTTTGCAATTGCTTGTGGTTAGTAGGTTTCCAATTTTACTAGTGACCCTATTTTGAATAGCAGCTGTTAGTTTCATAGATACAAATATTAAGTAATTTGCAATTAGAACCTATAAGCTTTTAGGGGATACATTGTGAAGTTTAGTAGGGTTTGATAGAATGGAAAGATATATGGATTATAGATGGATGAGTCGCCGCTGTCTTCAGTATTGTAATTTGTGGATCGCTGCCCCGCATTGTTTGATGTGGTGTATATGGAGGGAGAGGAACAATTGGCATTTTGAGGACATGGAGAGAACTATGCATGATCTCAAATTCACTTTCCTTAAAACTTTGTTGGATTGGATGTTTAGTTTTGCATGGTCTGTGTTTATGTTCTGTTATTGATTTGATAGATTCATGTGCTTTGCATGATTGATTGTATGGTCCCAGGTCCCCTATTGTATACTCCATGTATACTTGGGTGACTCTGCCTTTGATATCAATAAGAATTGCATTACTTATATAAATAAATAGAAAGATGAGTCTGATCATAATGGTTTCGGATTTTTACTGAAAATTTTGATTTTTGTAAGAGATGTTGATACCCCAATTATGCTCAAATTATGTGCAGGCTCTGAGGTTGATAAAATATGCAGTAGGAAAATCTGGTGTGGAGTTTAGGAGAGAAATGCAGAGACATTCAGCAGCCGTTCGCCCGCTATTTCACTATAAGGGACATCCGGATCCTTTGAAAGGGGATGCACTTAATAAGGCTGTGCGGGACACTGCTCACGAGACTATTGCTGCTATTTTTGCTGGGGAAAATGATAAGCCATCTCCTGCTGAAGACCTTAACAAAAGAATACAGGGGTTTGGAAATACAAACTACGAAATGCCATCAGAAGAAAAGAAATCATTTCTTAGTGAGGTAGTTGGTATTGGAAGTGCCTCTATCAAGCAGGGACTTAGCACTTTTGCACAAGGTCATCTATCAAAAAAGAATGAAAATGGAAGCTACAAGAGTCCAACAACTCTTCGGAGGTCATTGACTATTGAATCCGAGCATGGAGATAGATATGAACCTGTTGATTATCGTAATGAGACTCAGGGTAGTTTTGGGATTTCTAAGAATGCGTCTAGTGGATCTTGGAGCCAGGATTCAAGAGTAACTAAGACTGAAATAACTAATGGGGAGTCTGGTCGAAGTTATAGAGAAAGTAAGACTCGTGAAGAGAGATTGTTGGAGACCATTGTAACATCAGGTGGTGTACGTCTACAACCCACTCGAGATGCTATTCAGGTTTTCCTTGTGGAGGCTGCAAAGTTGGATGCATTGGCTTTAAGTTATGCCCTTGAGTCAAAGCTTCAATCACCTCAGTGGCAGGTATGTTGATCTTCTTTGTCTATTCATGTAAGTCAAGATTTTCTATGCTACTATACAATTCCTATTCTCCTATAATATATTTTGGTTTCTTTAGATGTGACATGGTTGCTGTACGCTATCACCTTTTATTTTTATAAAATAATAATAATAATTGGGATGCTTATTCTATACTAATTGACATAATATCTTTTGGTTTTATGAAATCGGCGTCCTTCAGGTTCGAATGAAAGCCATCTGTGTCCTTGAGTCATTATTGAGAAAAAAGGATGATGAGCATTTTTCAACTGTGGAATCTTACTTCAGTGAAAATAAAGATGTGGTGGTGAGATGTTCTGAGTCTCCTCAAGCTTCTTTGAAGGAAAAGGCCAACAAGGTAAAATTTTGTCATTTATTTATTCTTTGTTAACTTTTCCTGGGCAAATGTATTTTATCTTCACTGTTTTCTGCTTAATTTGCTTGCAAGGCAATTTTTATCATATGCATTATTCTAAGTGATCCTTTCACCTGCTGTTAGTAATTGACTTTCCAAGATTTGGTGGACTAATTTCTTTGTACTGTGAAGTGTATTTTTATCTTTCCCCTTGAATTAAACCAAACAAAATTGAGGTATGATTGTTGACCATCCATGAGGACAAGTGACTCACTTCAAGGAGGCAGAAACATTTTGCTCTGTTATGAAAGGCTGCTCCTCAAGAATTATTAGATTTTTCTTGTGTGTCAAATAAAACCAGAATAAATTGATTTTCTTCTGCTGATGGTTATGAGGAGGTGCCTTTGATAAACTCAATTATGAATGCTAAATTTTGCTTCACTCCACTTGAAATTCAAATTAAAATTTGATCTGTACCAATATAATTGAGATGGCTAAATAACTATAGATGGTATCTTCCTTGTAAGAGAGCATCCCCACTTTTTATTGGTAAATTGAGTCTACTCCATTTAGGGATTGTTGACCAAATTCTCCAATCTGGAGATAAATATATGGAATGGAATGGTTCTGGCAAGATATTGTGTCATGCTTCATCTCTCTTTCATATTCACGTTTGTCCTTAAAAATTATGTCCATACATAAATAACCAAATCTCTCCTTATCTGATGATATTTTAGTACAGAAACAGTAACTGCCAAATTATAGCTTGGACTGAAACTTTCTTCTTTGATTACTTGGGAAGATCTGTAGTTGAAATAAACAATTGGCTCTTTATGGACAGGTTTTAAACCTTCTGGGTGGAGAACAGGCAGCCAGTGCAGCAACTTATACAGAAAAAACCAAGAAGGCTGATACTACTACCGTTGTTCCAATGCCTGACTTAATAGACACCGGTGATCCAGATGCTTACCAGGAAAATTTTACAAATAGTCAAAGTGATCAAAATATCACAAATCTGTCAACTCCACCTCCTTTGATTGATGATTTATTTGGAGATGGTCCAGGCACTGGTGTAAGCGCTTCTGAATCGAAAAATGATGATGACCCCTTTGCAGATGTGTCATTTCATGCTAGTGATAGCGTAGAACATGCAGATGATCTCTTTTCTGGGATGATTGTTGATGATAAACAGAGTGCTAATGAAAATCATATGGCAGAGAAGAAAAATGGACCTGAACTATTTGATATTTTTGGGTCCAATCATGAACTTCCTCAGGAGCAAGAAACTCGAAAAAAAGATCTTAACGATTTGATGGATGGTTTGTCCATTAATGAAAATACCTCTAACATGAAGCAGAAAGGAACCTCTCCAGTAGGTTTTCCTCAAAGTCTGTTCTCAGATTCAAATAGTCATCCCAGCCATCAGGTACCTAATGATGCATTGAATGGCATGTTCAATTCTCAAACGGCTATGACGAATGCAAATGTCATGTTTCCCCCCGGTGCCATGCCATACAATATATCTTCTGGCTTGATGATGAATCCCACCTTTTCTTCTCAACCTTTTAATTATGCTGCCATGGGGAGTCTCCTTACTCAGCAGCAGCTCCTTGCAACAATGTCTAACCTCCAACACCTTGGGAACATGAACACCCAAAATGCTGGTGTCAGTCATGTTGGGGGAACTAATGGAGCATATGTGCCCCCCCTTCCTGACATATTCCAATCAAACTTTCCAACTCAACAAGCTACCAGTACAATGATGAACAGTTCAAAGAAAGAGGAAACCAGAGCATTTGACTTTATCTCGGTAAGCTTAAGTTCAGATACTTGAGGTTTGACTGTTATTTTTTCTTCTTCATGATATATATTTGTTATAAATTTATTGATTTATGTTCAGATTTCTTGTTCTTAAGTTGTTAACTGTAGTCTCACTTGGAGTATGGCTTTTGTTGAAAAGATCTTAAGATTTCTGAAATGCTTTTTGATGGCACTTAAACCCTCCCTTCCCCAACCCCCCCCCCCCCCCCCCCTTATTTTATTTTATTTTTTTTTATTTTCTGGTCAATAACAAGGCCTTCTGGGTGGATCCTATTCAACCCTTTACCCATTCTGATTACCATATTTCATTAAATAAATGAGCAGAATTCCCATTCATCGCCAAGTTAAATAACTGAAAGTATTTAATTTAATAATTTAAAAAAAAAAACTTACATAAAAAGAAAAATAATATTTTACAATAAGTTATTGAAAGATTGCTGGTTTATTTGCATTGATGTAAGTGGTATTGTAAAGTCTTAATGATATTTAATAAAATATTTTCAAATAAAGTAGTGGAAGTGATCTTATAAAAATAAAAATTAAAAATCTAATTTAATGTTTGACATGCGGTGGAAACTCCTTTTTCATTATACATAACTAGATTGGTGGGTGAAATTGAATAAGAGGGGAGAGAATTTATGGTGGAACTTGTGTTGCATTTGCTGTGACAATTGGTCCTCATTGGATGTTATGACATACGATTGAATATGGCATCATCGGGGCTTGAAAGTGGGGGAGTCTCTATAAAAGATTAATTGGCCCATATAGAAAAAACTGCATTTTGTATGTTTATTCACAGAGATCATAGGTTCTTGTATTAGTGACTTGGGCTAATTGGATTACATCTTTTCATTTGTTCATTTGCGCATATATATGGATAGGTACTTTCATTGATTCTACCTATTTTATTGGAAAATGAAAATCAATTCATTATATGGGGTCTTCAATTGGCTATTCTTATCATCCCTAGTTACGTAGTAATCTCTTTAGCACATTGGATTTATGAATTACTACCAAAGGTGATATGGAGTTAAAATGAGATAATGTCTTTTGCCTCCTCCATTAAGCTTTGTATTTTGTCTGTTTTTTAGGACCATCTTAATGCAGCTCGTGACCCAAAGAGGGTGGTTTGAATCTTTGAGCTTATGCTTCTTCAGAGACTGCTTTAGGACTTTGATTATGGCTTTACAGCGTGTAGATTGAAGCAGGTTATACAGTAAACATCAAAGAAGGCATTCTTTTTGCAATAATGGAACATTTGCAAATACTACTAAGACATGTTTCCATGATAATTGCATTGCAAGCGAGTCGATGTGAAATCCTGGAACTAAGAAGAAAAGAGTGGAAATGCTTATGGGATTGTTGTATTCAACATGGAAAAATGAGAGAATGCTGTGTAGTTAGTTCGATTAATTATTTGAATCTGTATTGGCAGCACTTGTTGGATGTCTTTCACTTTTGTAATGCATATGTAGAGTGTACCCCGGCGCGTTCCTTTTTTTCTCTTCTAACTTTTTTTTTCCCAAGAGGACTACTTATAGTGCGTGCTTTTGAACCCAGAGAGTCAATAAAACGCAGTAGATTTTTTATATTTTTTGGTATTGTGTGTGTGTGTGTGTGTGTGTGTGTGTGTATAATTATATATATGGAGAAAAATGCCCTCAGCCGTGGACAACAAAATGGAGACTGTACTGCCCCAAACCCCTGTTATAGCACCTTCAAACTAGCATCACAGAAACCACGACACCACCAAAATAAAAAGCAAAATTTCAGAAAATTCATTACTCAAATTCATGGAATGCAAAGCATAACAAGAGAGTAAATTATAAAATCGCTTTACTTATGTGGGTCACTTTTGGTTTTCTTTGATTATCTTTCATATATTTTTAAAATTGCGCTTATAAACTTATGAAACATGTATCAAAGAATGATATAAGTTGGTTTCAGAACGGTTTTGTTTGGTAAACATATTTTCAGGCATTTATCTTTTTATTATCTGGATATATCTTTTAGGGTTTCTAGTGGGACAGTGGTGAAATGCACTGAAAAAAAAAATTCAAACATTGCCCACTTGAATTAGTGAATTAGGGTTTGTTTTTGTTTGACCATATTTTAGATCTCACTACCCTAGAAAGGCCAGAGCATGGTTTAAAAAATCAAATCGGTCAAAGAATTGAAAAAGAGAGTAACTCTTGGTCCTCTGATTCAACAAAGTCGAAGAAAAGTAGCTCTACTTCGAGAAAGTTCTAGCTTTTTGGGTCCATATTTTGCAATGTGGAGCAAAGCCTCAAACATCATTTTCTTCCAAAATTCAAGAGGAAAAATATGCCAAGTAATTTTTTTTTTCCATTTTTGTACTGTTTCTATGATATTTTGCTCGTCATTGGTCCAATTTTAGTTTATTAGTTGTTGATTAAAAGTTTTTTTCGTACTCTTTGCAATGACGACAAATTTGCTTCGATCGAACGACTAGAATTTTAGTTAAAGCTAGGTCAACAGTAGGATTTAGCCTTAAATTGATCAATTTTACCATTTTTAAGTGTTCTTTACAAAAATGAATGGGTATTGACCTTGGTTGACTGTAGTTTTAATTCAAAATACATTTCCTTCATTCAATCGACACAAAATATAGTCTAGAGTTAATTTTGAGATTGGTTTTAAAAAGGTGTCTTGGTCTTTTGGGAGAATTTTGTAAATTTTAAGACGGTTAAATGGGTGGTGACAATTACAAAGGTGAAAAAATTGTTGAAATATACAAATATCAATAGCAAAAACAAGCTATACAAAGTTTCCAGGGGGTAAAAAATTTCACTGCAATAAATTATATGAAACATCATAAGGCCTGTACAAAAATTCGTTGACCAAGAATTGGGAAGTAACAAGTTCATAAGTCTATATAGAATTTGCAAAAAAAGAATATTTCAAAAAGTCAAGTATAAAGAAGGAAAAAAAAAAAAAAAAAAGAGGCACATTGTTTAAAGTCCTGATTACCTTAAGCACCTACAACCAAAAATTACTGAAACCCAAGCCAGTGGGCAGTGGCCTTGAAACCTAAGCCAAAGAAACGTAATATCACTTTCTTCAAAACTGGAAAAAGAAAATGAATGCAGTGTTTGATTCTTGGTTATTCAATGCAAAGGGGTTTGATTGTGTGTTATGGTTCTTGATTAAGTTTTAGTTTATTCAAATTAAAAGTAATGGTTTCTTTTGATATAGATATGTGATAGAGCAATTCTCCAATATAATGGTGATTCTCTGTTTTTCTCTTACTTTTTGCCTACTTTGAATTCACTTTTACTTTATCGAGCACCATTTCATTACAACAAATTACTTTTATTACTATGTTTTGTAAATATCAAAAATCATTTCTGGTTTCATAAGTAATTTCTACTGTTGTTTTATAATGTTAATTTCCTAAGCTTATTGTGCATAGATTTGGTTAAGGTAGTTCCTGATGAGCGAAAGTAATTTTTTGCCAATATGTTTTTGAATACAAAGAGGTCAGTATCAATTTGGTTCTTCTTGTTTCTTAATTTGCAAAACCCTGATGAGTGCCAATAACATGTAAATTATGAGAATAAAGTCTTAAATTTAATAGTCCAAATAGTCCAATGTGACGTAGTTACCATAAAATGTGACTAATAAAAAAAAAGAAAGAGAGAATCATCAAATGCATGTAGGAAGGCTCTTTTAAGATAGTGCTTTTAATAAATTGTTTCAAGTTTAAGTTTGTGGTTGGATAAAGTTAGAGGTGGTGGTACAGTATGAAGGCTCATTTCCAAATATCAATTATCTAGCAAGATTAGTGAACACATAAATAGCACCATCATGTCCAAATTCTGTAGACAGAACATAGAGCATTAATTTTATGGCAATTTATGACCAAATCATTCTCCTCTATATTGCTGTTGGACAAAAAATATGATTAGATTCAAGTTCAGAGTATTTTTGATGCTCGTTTTCGCCCTAAAATGAGATAGGTATATTGGCATATTGCAATATTGAAGATATCACTTTTAAAGGTCATATATGTATATATACTGTATTATAAGGACAAGTTTTCTTTAATATAGGAGTGAGAGCTACCTTTTCTTTTCTAAAAAAAAATCATTTTCCAAAAGGATTCAGAAAGCGAAGACAACAATAATGATGAGTTTATCCAAATTCTAATCCAAACTCTAGAGTTACATTCGAGTCTTGAATTGCTTGGTGGTGAAGATGATAACACAATCATATTGTAGTGTTGAGCACAATAACAATAGTTCTTTGGAAAATTAACTTTGAGATCATCTAGCTTTGACTAGGTTTAGTTGTAGTACTAATATCAAACACAAATTTACTTCATATTGGACTTTTTCAGATGTGTACGTAGTTCTATGTAGGGGCAGTGCCACCTTTAGTTCGGGGTTCATTTGTACCCCACTGAGCTATATATATATATATATATATATATATATATATATATATATATATATATATATATTTTTGACCCTTAAAATTAAAAATTTGAAAACCCTAACCCTAATTTTTTTTTTAAATCTAACTGATATAAGTTTGAATATGGTTTTCTTAACAATCTAATCTTGCAAATAAAGTATAATTAATTTGAGAAATACTATGTTCATCTATGTTCTCAACATTATTCACAACACTTTCAAAACAAATATTATTTTTTTAAGGGAGGTTCAATCTATGACGTCCATTTTTTATGATAGTTTTTTATCATCAAACCAAAATACTAATCAGTTTTTGATATAGGCGGAGATTGAATCTCGAATCTTTTATATAACCATCAAAAATTTTATCAGTTGAATTAACTAAAATTCACTCAAAACAAATATTAAGTGACAAGTTGTCTCTTGCTATTACTGTTAAAAAAATATCAGTCATGAGAGAGAGAGAGATTTGAGTAAGTTTTTAATTTAATTTAATTACCTTATTCTACAAATTTCAACACCTCTTGCCTTTGTGTTGGTGTTTTCTTAATTTTTTGTGTTGGTGTTTTCTTAATTAATAATGAGTTTTAACCTGGAGGAGGTCTTGAATTTAAACTGACAGATCCAAATGACCTTATAAGCATTAATTGGTGGAGTCCATGTTAAAGGTTGGCTTTAGACAAGTTATTGTGAGCAGAAGATTGGAGCAAGTCTGCAACGGTTGCCAGGAAAAGACAATGATGGCAGATCTTCAATATCTTAGACAGTTTGGAATGACTCTGAAAACTTTCTTTTTTCCTCTAGCAATAAAGATACCTGTGCGTTTTTAGAACCTTGTAAAGTAGGTTGTTTAAATTAATTAATTAATTAAGTAAGTGAATATCTAGATTTATTATTTAGATTTAGGTTAAAACAAAATAATTATATAATATAAAGTAGCAGAAAATTAAATAACACAACGATATGATGATCCAAAAAAACCAAACCAGTAAAAAATTTGGGAAGGATTTAACCTAATTATCCTCAAGGTAAAAAAAATGAATCCACTAGAAAGAACTAAAGTATGTATAATAGAACTTAGACCACTAACATCCTATTGCTACCTCGAATAGAAAATTTACTACCACGACCCCATGATAGCTCCGAGTCCACAGACTATTTCTTTCCGTAGCCTTTGCAACATAAGCACCCACACTTGTGATAAAAAAACACAAACTCTTCTGTTTGTGACTTCAAGACCACCCTTGAAGGTTTAAATTATCAACACCTTTGATAACTAGAGAATGCAGCAACTTTTACAATACCGGATCTTGAAATTCTTTAAGGAATAACACCGCTATAAGATATGAGAGAGCTTTTTGAGTACAAATCCCTAGATACAAAAAAGACACACTCTTCTCTATCTGAAAAGCCTTTATAAAAACGTGCTTAGGGTTTCCTTTATATACTAGTAGTCTTTTACTTGAAACCGAATACGTTTAAGTAGAGTTTGGGCTGAAATAAAATTTTGTAGATACTTGTTTCGATCAGTTGAGCTTGTCTTTTGATTGATCAAACTAGGCAAATTCTGAATTCTCTTTTCTGCAACTTACTTGTTCTTGAATCTTGACTTGTATCACCTTGAGCATTGTCTAATAATATCTATAGACTCTAGGAATTATATCTAGACAAGTTTGTGTTCACGATTTGCCAATTGTTCTAAACTTTTAGAACCTAACAATCTCCCCTTTTTGCAATTTGTGACAAAACTTACATACAATATGAAATGCTCAAATACAAGAACAACCTAATACAATAAAATGCCCAATTCCATCACATATCCCAATCTAAGACTCCTAACCTAAAAGTTGCAAGAAGAGGTAGAAGGTCTTGATCAAAATGTACTTGTCTTTCCTGAAATACTCAAAACTCAAAAGAATACATCACCACATGTGTGGAAAGAAAGACATAGAAACAATATGAAACAAAAATATAAATATAAAAGTGTAGACTAACTCTCCCTCTAAATTAGATACATCAATTTTTTTTTTAATTTTCTCTCCATTTCAAAAATAATTTCATCTCCCCCTAAACAAACAGGATTCCCATATTTGATTCAATTTTTTTTTTTTTTAATTTTCTCCCCCTTTTTTGTCACATATTGACAAAGACAACTCAAACAAAGAGTAAACAGAAAACATATGCAACAAAAGTTAAGTGAAAATAGAGGATCAAAAAAACAAATGAATCTAGCTTTATAGAGAATAGAGGCAACTCCCTCTATGAACAACAAAAGTTAAAAACAAGCTTCTCCCCCTATAAAAATAGGAAAAACAAAACAAATTTTGGGAAAAACAGTTTTGGGGAAAATTTAGGAGGTAGGAAAAACTAAAGAGAGACAAACCTAACAAAAAAAAATTAAGGTTACACATGAACACAAATATTCTCTCTTTCAATAAATGCAAACTTGATACTATGTGACCCATAAACAGATGGTGTTTGAACTCAAATCAAGTAGAGAAAATATTTACACATTATTATTCATCATATCTCTTAAGAAAAATATTTTTTATAGTTCACACATAAAAATAACATATACTAAAAAGTGCATAACTCAAAAATTAATCAATCAATTTTTAAATCAAGTTAAGTGCCATATTTAGCAAAGTGTATGCATGGTATATGTGAAAACAATGAGAGCTATGACTGCAAAACTGTAAGATGAATACAAAAAAAATGCTATGCATGTGAATCCTAAACATAAATGATGCATGAAAAAAAATTTGGTCAAAAACTTAAAAACTGAAAATTTTTCAGTTTCAATTAGTCGAGCATCAATCGAATACCAATCGAGTCAGGCAAAGAGCAATGATTAAAAATCAAGGGATCTTCGATCAATCAAAAAACACATTCGATCAATCGAAATTCTAGAAATTTGAATTTTTGAAAAATTGCAGAAGATTATGCAGAAAACAACTCAACCCAAGTAATTTCATGAATGAAATGCATGAGAATGAGTTTAAATGTTTTTCAAAAACATGAGTTTTTAACCCAAAACTTCAAAACCAAGATTTTCACACTTTTTATCCCCAAATTTTCAAACATTAAACATATTTTGCATCAAAATCAAGGAACATATAATCTTGGATGGTCAAAACAAATTCACACACTATATCATGTACTAAGTTTAGCAAATAATAACTTGTGTAGTGTGTGCAACTAGTAATAGCATGAGATACATATAAGGTGATATGTAGATAGTAATCAATCACAATTTCTACATTATTCATTATATAATTTTGAAAAAGACTATCACCTAAAAAGTTACATCATAAAACTTTCACATCTCCTAGAAAACAAGTTTGTAATTTTTTTTTTTTAATCTCATAATGTACACACAATTTTTATTTCATTGTGAAATTGTTATTTAAGCTAGATAATGTACACACCAATTTTATTTTTTTGTGTCATCTTTATTATAACCCAATAATATACACACCAATTTTATTATTAATCCGAGACTACACTTTATGTTCTTTTTGTGTATGTGCTACACTTTTTCAAGTACGAAATCTTATGATATGCACTAAAGTGTTCATGATTGGCTAGTAAACAGCGGTGAGATGATTATTTATGTCTTTCTCATTAAGTTCTAGTCTTAACAATCAAAAGCATATGCTTTAAAACCAAGATCATGTGATCAAAAACTATAAACAACTCCCACCTAATATGCACTACATAGTTAAAACTAGCAAAGTGCAGTTAAATAAGTTCATCCAAACTAAACAATGTATACAAGCATGTTATGTAAAGATAATAGGCCAACCTCAATTACATATTCATGATGTGTAATACAAAACAAATAAAAATCTTTTTGGTTTAAAAAAATTTTATGACCAAAAACAAAAAAGCACACATTATACTAAATGAACAATGCAAAGCTATGCATGATAGTGCTCAATTAAGCTATAGATGGTACAAAAATAAGAAATATCAATTTCTTAATTAACCCATGAGTATATGTACAAACTAGTACATATTCACACAAAATCAAAAGCTTAGCACTTATGTAACACATACTATTCAAGTTTCTCCACAATATCAATTATGTTCTAAATCAAGAGAGAGATATCATTATTCATGTAATCCTTAAGAAAAATAAAACTAGACAGAAAATTTAATAGATTTGTCTTTTTGAAAATTTTTCAATGTTCTTGGATTTTTGAAAAATCAAAACAACCTAAGAAAATAAAACAACTAAAAACTAAAAGAAAACATGTCCACAAATAATTGAAAGAATTAAATCAGGGACAAGTAAACAACACTCACCTTAGCATGCCTTTTCTCACCCATTTAACACGAGTCTTTTGTTTTGTAGGTGAAAATCCATGAGAAGTAGAGTGTATTTGAGGGATTCAAATCTTTTAAGAAAGACTGAAATCCTACAAATTCCTTTCACAAGCCTCAAAAAGATAAACTGAAACAATAGTGTCATTTTAATTTAAAACATCACAATCAAAAACAGCAAGACACTTAAAATTATCCATGATAACAGGGATCAAGGATCAACTCTAGGTATAATTACATAAATCAAGAGCTAACTCGCTCTAATACCACTTGTACGTTTTTAGACCCCCTGTAAACTAGATTGTTTAACTTAATTAATTAACCAAGTGAATACTTAGGTTTATTATTTAGATCTAGGTTAAAACAAAACAATCATATCATGTAAAGCAGTGAAAAATTAAATAATATAACGATATGATGACACAAGAAGACCAAACCGATAAAAAACCTAAGGAGGATTTTACCTAACTATTCTCAAAGTAAAAAAAAAAAAAAAAATCACTAGAAAGAATTAAAGTTTATATAATAGTTTTTAGACCATTAACATTCTATTGCTACATCGAGTAGAAAACTTACTACCACGACCCCATGATAGTTCTGAGTCCATAGATTACTTTTTTTCTTAGCCTTTGCAATACAAGCATTTACACTTGTGATAAAAAAACACAAACTCTCATGTTTGTGACTCTAAGACCACCTTTGAAGGTTTAGATCATTAGCACCTTTGATGACTAGAGAAGACAACAACTTTTACAATACCGAATCTTGGGATTCTTCAAGAAATAACATCAGTAGAAGATATGAGAGAGCTTTTTAAGTACAAACCCCTAGATATAAAAGAGGCACACTCTTCTTTCTCTGAAAAGCCTTTATAAAAATGTGCTTCCTTTATATACTAGTAGTGTTTTACTTGAAACCTAATACATTTAAGTAGAGTTTCTGCTGAAATAAAATTCTGCAGATACGTATTTCGATTGGTCAAGCCTGTCTTTCGATCAATTGAACCAGACAAATTCTGAATTCTCTTTTCTACAGCTTGTTTGTTCTTGGATCTTGACTTATATCACCTTGAGTATTGTCTAATAATACCTATAAACTCTAGGATCTATATCTAGACAAGTTTGTATTTACGATTTGCCAATTGTTCTAAACTTTTAGAACCTAACAATACCTGTCCATTATTGCTGAGTATGCCCAACGTTTTCGTAATGCTTTTCCTGTCATGAATATTATGCCTTTGTGTTTTATGATATGTTAACATTAGTTGGTTTTATGGTTTTTTATTATTATTATTTTTTTATGAACATGGTTATATTTATGTTGGTTATATATATATATATATATATATATATATCATGCATATGCATCAATGCATGGTAATATGGCTTATGAGAGTGATACGGTATGGGTTGGGTACAGTGGCGACTCTAGAAAATTTTTTCAGGGTGTTCCTCAACAAGCATAAATTACACAATCTAATAAAAGGAAAATTTTATATATTGACAACAACGACAATAAAAAAACATGCAAATACATAAAATTTACAATTTTCTTCTACGAGTTTTCATATTTTGAAATCGTTGCATGATAGTCTCATTATCAATGCTACAAGCTACATCTTTTTCAATATACACAACTAAGCAATCATTCTCCACCGATCTCCCATTCGATTGCGCAGTTCATTCTTTACATATTTCATTGCTGAAAAACTTCTCTCTACTGTTGCAGTAGCAACTGGAAGGGTCAAAGCTAACTTCACAAGCAAATAGACTAAAAGATAAGTCTCATGCTTCCTTGTGCTCACTAACTTTTCAGCAAGTTCACTAACCCCTTGAAGTTCTAAAAATAAGTCATTGCTGCGCATATCAAAAATGTAGTTTTGAAGTTGAGAGTCAAGTGCCAAAATATCTGTCCCAAGAAAATCAGAGGGATAGAACTTAGCTAGATGTATCAACTTTTCCTTATCGAAAGCCACAAATGAATTACTTGGATTCAAGCAAGCCATACAACGTAGCAAATCGGTATTCGCCTCAGAAAAACAGTTGTTAAGCTTTTGAAGTTGCATATCTATGACTGTGTAGAATAGTTCAGCACGATAATGATAAAAATTTGTATTTTGTTGAGTGTTGCGTCGTGGCCTCCCACTAACTACAAATATTTCATCCATGTTCAAAATAGAAATATCATGTGTGGTACAAAATAAATACACTTCAGTCAATAAAGATTTCCACTCATCATCTCTCATTACTTGCAATCGTTGCTTAGACACTTTAACAAAATCCATAGCATTTACTATATCTTGTTTTTTTTTTTTTTTTTTTTTTGCAATGCTATTGACAACTCATTTGTGATCCCTAAAATGTTTTTCATCAAGTGTAGAGCAAAGACAAATTCAAAAGATAGAATTGACCTCATAATAGATCGAGCTTCAACTTTTTGGTCGGAGAGGCCATCTTCTTCAATAATCTCAAGTACATCAACAATAGCAGAGAACATCAAAATCAAGTTGAGAATAGTCTCATAATATGATCCCCAATGTGTATCACTAGGGCGTTTAAGATTTGTCTCTTGATTCAAACCTTGCCCACTTCTACGTACACCATTCTCTAAATCTTCTCTAATTTTAGCAAATTGTGCATCTCGAAGAGCATCTCGTCTCTTACAAGAGCCTCCAACAACAGTTACTAAATTACTAACCACATAAAAAAATTCAGCAATAGTAATGTGATTTTTAGCAATGGCAACAAGTGTCAATTGAAGTTGATGAGCAAAATAATGGACATAAAATGCTGAATTATTCTCTTTCAAAATTAAAGTTTTGAGACCATTGATATCACCTTGCATATTACTAGCCCCGTCATAACCTTGCTCACGTAGGTTCGATAAACTCAAATTATGTTCACAAAGTAAACATTCAATAGCATTTTTTAGTGACAAAGCGGTGGTACTTGCTACATGTACAACACCAAGGAACCACTCTATAATAATTCCCTTTTTGTTCACATAACGAAGAACGAGGGACATTTGTTCTTTCACTGAGATATCACGTGACTCATCAACTAATATTGAAAAGAACCCATTGTCAAGATCCTTGATGATGACTTTGGATGTTTCACATGCAATTGCATTCACAATGTCTTTTTGAATATCAGAGTGGGTAAGCTTGCAATTTTTCGGAACTCTTTGCAACACTTCATTAATAGATTCATTGTGATCCCCCAAAAATTGTAGAAGCTCAAGGAAATTTCCTTTATCACTTGAACCTTGAGATTCATCGTGACCACGAAAAGCTAATCCCCGGCATAGAAGGAATCTTATGCAATCAACTATTGCATTTAATTGAACCCGATAGTCAAGTTTATCTTGATTTGATTGCTTAACCAAAACACTTTGAATGTGTTGCTTTTCCTTCAGTAGATCTTCACTCTTCTTGACAGCATGGTTATGAGCACTATTAACTCCTCCAACATGGAAATCTAATTTCACAAGCTGATTCCAAAGTTTGAATCCCTTTGTTGCAAAAGTATCACCTCCTCTTTGCTTACCAACATCTTGCCCAAATAGGTAGCAATAAAAACAAAATACCGCATTCTTGTCTATACTATATTCCAACCAATTTCTATCTACATACCATTCAGATCTAAATTGACGAGGCTTTCCAGAAAAATGTGATATAGGGTAATCATGAACAGGTTGACAAGGGCCTTTTGCTAAATAATATCTTCTTATTTCATCATGATTATTAGGATGATAAGATGATATCTTTTGTCGTAGCCCAGGATCAGAAGGAAGATTTTCTAAGTTAAAGTCAACACGAATTCGCTTAGAAGATGAAGTTGAATCTTGCACAGGAGATGAATCTTGTACAGGAGATGAATCTTGGATACGTGGTTTTCTTATCAAATATTTGTCCATAATTCTAGCAAAAAGATAAAAAAATAAACTATAAGTTCATTTGAAATATTAAAAAAATTATTAATTATTGTTGCTTAATTGTTTCATTAATTTGTTTGTGTTTTATAAACTATAATTTGTTATATTGTTGTTTCATTAATTATTAATTATTATTTAGCTTATCATAACTTAATTTGTTTGTCTTTTATAATGTATTGTTTAATTATACAACTTTAATTATTGTTGTTTAGCCTAACAATAAACTGTATTTCTTTAATTTATTTGTTATTAATTATATTACTTTAATTTATTATATTGTTTAGCTTTATGTGCATATTACACTAAAAAAGCCACAACTGATGTGCTGATGTGCACAACACATTTCATGTGCAGCACAAATGCACAATAATTAAAGCACACATAGCACTAAAGTAGTGCAATGTGCAGCCCCCCCCCCCCCCAATGTGCGGCTGTGCCCATCTACTCCACCCCACACAACACACAAGCACACCTCATCATGTCTCTGCCAAATCAGAAAATTTCACAATCATACATTCACATTTACACTAAAAAACAATTAATATCACAACTGACAACACCAACACACTACACACACCAACACCAACAGATAAAATAAAACGGTAAAAGCCAAATTCAAAAGTTAAGAACAGACAAAAGTCACAAACTTTTTTAATAAAGCTATAAAGTTCGGCCAATCACAGCCGGGCTCAGTTCAAAAGAGAGAGAGAGAGAGAGAGAGAGAGAGAGAGAGAGAGTTAGTCCTATTAAAGAATAAAGAGACTCAAGAGAGAGAGAGTTCCATTCATTTCATTTTAAGACTTTAAGTTCAGAGAGAGAGAGAGAGAGAGAGAGTCAGAGAAAAAGAGAGAAGGAGAAGGTAGCTTAAAAAAATGAAATGAGGAAGCACCGAACTGACTGGAGCAGCCGAGCAGGGAGGAGGCGAGCTGTCAGCGACGACGACGCGAAGGCGAAGCGGCGGAGGGCGAGACCGATCCGATGTGACGCGGAACGACGATCTTCGACGAGCTGTGACCGACCCGATCTCTGACGAGCGAGCTGTCTGTGACCGATTCGATCTCCGTCTGGCGTCGCGTCTGTTGGCTTGAGTCAAGCGGCGTTGGGACTGAGTTTAGGTTTGCTTTAGGCTTTTTTAGTGGTTTTTTTTTTCTTTTGTTTTTTGATAAAGCCTTTGCTGTTTAGTGATGTCTGATTTAGACTTAGTGACTGAGTCGATGATTGCTCTGTTTTTTTTTTTTTTTTTTTTTTTGGGAGAATCCGTGGGTTTGGAAAATTTGTTTGTCTGATGGGCTTGCCGTGGGCTTGGCTATGTTACAAAATTTTATTTTATTTTATTTTCAGATTTTAGTTCAATTTTTTTTTGGGCTTTTTTTTTTTTTTTTGGCTTGAAAGTAGATTCGTAAAACATATAATTTTTATTTTTTTTTAATTTGAGGGTGTTCCTAATTCTATGGTTGAGGGTGTTCCTATTATAGTGTAAATATAAAAAAAAAAAAAAAAATTTTCAAGAATTTTTTCAGGTCACCTCATTTTTCAGGAACACCCTGAGTTGCAAGTGGCGTCGCCACTGGTTGGGTAAGAAGTACAATATTGTCGTGGTGTGAATTTGATGGCCTAATCAAAATTTGCCACCTCATTTAATTCTCCAACTCAACTCAGAGAAAACCGCTCATCAAAAAAAAAAAAAAAAAACAAAAACAAAAAAACTCAGAGAAAACCTATCGGAAGCCAAAAATCTATCCTTCTCTGTATCACCTTTCTCTATGTGTGCATGTGTAATGTCCACCTAAACATATTTACGGAGACGAGAGAAAAGTGAGTGATATCATATAGTTAATAGTCCTAGTATAATAAGTCTTAAGATTGTCATATATATTCTAGAATGGATTAGCACGCTAGGCCAGGTAATTCACATTACAAGAATTGTACATTTACACATTGTAGGTGATATGGTCCTACTCCTTGTAGATTTTCAATGCAGTGTCATTTAAATTTTTTATTAAAAAATTAGCTGTCATGTCTATAAAAAAAAATGTCACCTCATTGTTTCCTTATAAACATGTTAACTAAAAAACAACCAGAGAAGGAATTGAAAATTGGAAGAACTGTGTGGGTTTTAGTTAACTCAATTGGTAAAGTTTCTGATGGTTGAATAAGAGATTTGGGGTTCAATCCTCGCCTACATCAAAAATCAATTAGTGTCTTGGTCTGATGATACAGAACATCATCAAGAGCGGACGTCATAAGTTGAAACTTTCTCAAAAAAAAAAAAAAAAAAAAAAAAAAGTTAACGTCCTATTCTCCTGTTGACGTACAGAGTCTACGGTACATACTATTCAGCTCGAAAATGAAAAGTAGAAAATCCCAGACCATTAGAAAAGCATATCTGCGTGTTGAACTGGCATTCGGCTGGGGGCATTTGAAAAGCATCAAATATTGCATTTGAATCTTCTCTATTCATTTATTTTTCTAATATTACAGCATAAAATTATTATATAGAGATTAATTATACATTTTGGTTAATTTGCATCATTTAAAAATTACACCTTAATCCCATAAAAAAAAATTACACCTTAATAATTTTATAACAATATATTGTGGTAGTCTAATTATCATTGTTTTTATAATAAAAAAATAAATAACAATTAATTATCATTGTTGCTTTGTTACTTTTGTAACAAATCTTGTAGATTATTTGTTTATTTTATTATTCTATATGTATGTCCATTCTTTTAAATAAAGCAGCATTTGATCTATAAACCACAAAAAAAAAAAGTAAAAATAAATTAATAATATCATTAATTTTCGAGAGCAATGTAGGATAAAAAAAGAAAAAGAAAAAAAGATAGGCAGTGCTCATTTGGCAACACTTATTTTACTATTCAACTTATTTTTAATATTATTTATGGGTCTTATTATATTTTTTAATATTATTCATAGATTCCTCTGTATTATTTTAGCTAATTTTTGTCTTTATTTAGAGTACTTTCAATAAAATTTTTTTTATTTTAACAAAATAAGTAGATTCTAAGAGCATCCACAGCAGTGGAGCTAAAAATTTAGCTATTTGGCACCAAAAAGAGTTACTTTATTTATTTTACTTACACACATGCTACAGTAGTGGATCTATTTTAGCTTTCAACACAATAAAATAATATAAACATCACAATAAAATAAGATATTTACTACAATAAAATAATATATCTACTACACATAATCATTACAGCCACACACATAACCGGGCATTTTATGAATGTGTATTGTAATAAGAGCATCCACAGCAGTGGAGCTAAATTTTTAGCAATTTAGCTCCACTGAAAATCACTTTATTTATTTTAACTACACATGTGCTACAGCAGTGGATCTATTTTAACTTTCAACACAATTAAATAATATAAACATCATAATAAAATAATATATATTCACAATAAACTATTTATTATTTTTTTTCACTGTTCATCTTCTCTGTCTTCTCCCTCTCTTCCCTCTCTTCAACTCACAGCCCCTCACGGCACCACCACTATTACCACCACCACCACCAGTCCAAAGCAGGTAAGAAAAAACCACAAAAAAACTCATTAAAATAATAATAATAATAACAATAACATCCACACAAAAAAAACACCAGCGTAGCGGAGCAGATCGCGCGATCGAGAGAGAGAAGAGAGGGAAATTCCATGCCATCGCTGATCGCCGATCAGCCATTGCCGAACCAGATATTCCGAATCAAACCCAGATCACCGTCGAACCAGACCAGCCATCGCCGATAACGCCATCGCCGATCACACCATCCACGAAACCCACCAACCCACGCCAGAGACCGGGCTTGAGAGACCGGAGTTGAGAGAGTAAGCTTGAGACCGGGCTTGAGAGACCGGAGTTGAGAGAGTGAGCTTGAGAGAGAGATGAGTGCAGAGCTGAGATGAGAGTGAATGAGAGAGAGAGAGAAAGAAAGAGAGAGAGAGAGAGAGAGGCACGGTGATCGAAGAATGAAATAAAAAAAGATGAGCCTGCGTTGAGAGATGAGAGCCTAAGAGGAGAGCTTGATCTGAGAGTGATTGTCTGTGAGCTTGAGAGAGTGATTTGTTTGTGCGGATGGAATGAATAACAGAAAGGAGAAAAAATGACCGAATGTAATAAAATATAATTTTTTAGATTTAGATTTAGTTAAAATTTTAACAAATGACTCCACTGCTGCAGTTGGATTTTGCTATATTAATAGAGTTAAAATAGCAATATAACCATTTAGCTTCACTGCTACAAATAATTTAATTAAGCTAAAAAAATATAGTTCCAACTCTATTGCTGGATGTTTATTTTTGTGTTGCAGTAGGGGTTAAAATATCTCAAGGGTGTGGCAGTGTCAGTTAGTGTGTTAGATCTATTCCTTACTGTTGGACAAGACTGTAAGAGAGTTCACACGGACAAGTAGTACAACAAAGAAAAAATTTCTTTATAGCAAATTGCTATTTTTGTCTTACTTGGGCACTACGTTAATTAAAAGGCAGAGTTAAACTGTCAAAAGTCTACGCGGTGCAGCTGTATTTACGCACGTGTGAGAGTCACCTCGTCTTACAAACAAGTACACTCTTCCCTAAGTATACTCACCAATACGAGCTCGTTGGCAGCGGGAATCGAACCTAGGCTGGTTAGGCGGAGCAAACGAACCATGCCAGTTGAGCCAAGCTCCCGTTGGCGTCTCGCAAAAAAGTTGAACAACTTATTGTATGCCATAACAAGGTGCCTGCGGTTTCCATTGCGATTTTGACACCCTTTAACCTTAATTATTTTGGAGCTGCGATTTGGTCACATGGGAAGGTTGGGGGTCCAATTTTCTTCTGACCCAAACAAGGCATAGTGTAGGCGGGAGAGAATGGAAATTATGGAGGCAACCATGAACCAACCATGACATTATCATAAATCATAAAACTATTGTTGTTTTTTGTGTACTAGTTGAAACATTAAATGGAAGTGATCTTTGGTTCACGTGCAAGAAAGAAGATGAGAATAAAGTTTCTAGATGTCACATTTAGCATGTTAGTTCCTAATCAATGTCTAAGATTTTTAGTTTGAGTTCAGCTCTCTCAGTGTCGCTTGTTATTAAAAACATTAAAGGAATCAAAATCTTTTTTTAAGTTGGACAAAGTTTAGGCTACAAATTGGTACGTGGCATCCTCTTAAATTAGATAAGTGTTCAGTATTGTGCATCTCACATATTAAATAAATCATTTAAGAATGCTATACAATAATAAGATAGGATGAGTGAGAGAATATACAGAATTTGTAAATGGATCTTACAATACCCAACCTAGCTAGAGCAAATTAAAGCTCTTTTGAGCTGGTTACTTCAAAAATTAACCTATAACTTAAAGATCGCATTTTATAACAATTACTAGATATGTTAAATTTATTAAAAATAAATAATGACTCTAGCATATAGTTTACTCAAAATTTATGAAATTTTGAGACCATCTAAAATTAATCAAATTATACTATGATGAAGAATTACCTGAGTGAAAGAAGCTAATATATAAGTTATTTAAATATATATATATATATATATTTATAAATACCCCTCTTCATTTTTTTTTTTTTTTTTGCTTTTAATATCTACTTTTTCGCAACATATATAACTCATTGACTTTTTTCCCAACATGTATTACATAAGTTTTTCATTTTTGTTTTGTAATATACTTTTATATATATATTCTTTTTTTTTCTTTTCAATTTCATGAATAATTGAATTTAGAATATCTAATTGACCACTCTAAAATATTATAAAATTTGTTATGAAAAAACTGTTTTCATTATATTTTTGTTTTAAAAGAATAGGAGCCTAGCATTACCCTTAAAAAAAAAAATTAGTGACTCTAGATAAAGCTTAAAAAAAAAAAAAAATTTAAAAACAGACTCTAGATAAAGCTAATCGGTTAGATGAAAGTATAAGAAAAACTTAAAACGCATTTTGGTTTGGTTGTAAAATAACTTGATGTTTTCATCAAAGCTTAGAGCAGCCACATCATCAGCTCATGCAAATTTTTCGTCTATTTTGCACAAAAAAAAATTACTTTTTTTATTTTACATATCTATTTTATAAAATACTCACATCAATCTATCTATTCTACACATATATTCAATAAAATAT
Source organism: Lithocarpus polystachyus (assembly GCA_033629205.1). NCBI lineage: Eukaryota > Viridiplantae > Streptophyta > Magnoliopsida > Fagales > Fagaceae > Lithocarpus > Lithocarpus polystachyus. The sequence goes on along the minus strand of CM066166.1, from coordinate 23,582,797 downwards.
TTTTTTTTTACAATTTTTTTTATTTTCTCATTTATTACCCCTCTTTCACATACCCAACACTATCAAAAAATATTATATATTAAATACACAAATTATAATAATTGTATATATATACACAGTTATAACACTTGTGCATTTTTATACACCATTTTACAATCATTAATATAAGTATTTTTTTACTCAAAAAAGTGTAGAATGAACTGCCATTCGTAGCAGACGTTGCAAATGTGCCAAATGCTAAATATTTGGCACATTTAGCACACTAAACACCAAAATACTTCATTTATCATATGTGCCAAATGTTCTATAATTTTACAACATCTACAGTATCCTCATATTTTTGGCACGGAACGGACCAGCCATTGCAAATGATACATTGTTATTTTATTCAGCTTTCTCTCTCTTCCAGTTAAAATATCTGATTCCTCTTCTTCTTCTCAGCCTCAGACTCACCCGCCTCCATCTCCACTCTCCCATACTCTTTCTTCTTCCCTCTTCCCTTTTGCTCTGTCCATTCCTGAATCACATCCCATTTGTGAATCACCACCGATCACCGATTTCGTCTCTACTATCTCACGAATTCGGTGGTGGCTCCCATACGATTTCATCTCCCCTTCGATTTCTCACCACCGATCACCGATTTCGTCTCTACCATCTCACGAATTCGGTGGTGGCTCCCTCGATTTCATCTCCCATACGATTTCTCACCACCTATCACCGATTTCTTCCCTCATCGGTTTTTTTTTTTTTTTGCCCCTTTTGTTCGCTCTCTCCTCTCTGCTCTATCTTGTACACCAAAGTCGCCGATTCGCCGTTCAATCCAGCTTCACCGATTCTCTAAACGTTTCATCAAATCGCCGATTCTCTGAAGGTTTCTTCATCTACTGCGTACAGGTAATTTCTTCGTCTTCTCTGTGATTCTCTCGGTATTTCTCCGTCTTCTCTGTGATTAGTTCATATGTGCTGTGGGTTGTGTGCTGTGTTATGTATTTGTTTCATTAGTTCATATATGTTATGTATTTGTTTCATTTGTGCTGTGTTATGTATGTGTTATGTATTTGTTTCATTTGTGTCCTGTGGGCTGTGTGCTGTGTTATGTATTTGTAAACAATATTGTACATCGGATCATTGCATTTTTTGAATATATTGATGTATCTCATCCTTGAAGGTATTTTTTGCTTGTAGTTTCCCATGTAGTGTTCCCTTCTTTGGAAGATCTTATTTTGCCTCTGGTTTGTTTTAGAATTTTGTAATTTTTGTTTGCAAAGAATTAGCTAGAGAGAGCCATGGAATTGGCAGAGGGTAGTGAGAACATAGGCATAAACCAAGGTGCCAATGGTTGGTTCTCAATGTTGCTGTTTGAGCTAGTTTGATTAATCAACATGTTATTGTTTTTCATGACACTTCCTTTCTTCAAATAAATGCGACAAAGAACCCAATTTTCCATTTGGACCAAAGAGTTCTGTTAGAAGGTAAACCAAAGTTTTAATAAATTCACACAAGTGATAAAAATGTGTAAGGGATGTTTCTATATAGCGGATTGACTAAAATATGAGTAACTATATATATATATATATATTTTTTTTTTTTAATTTACTAAGCAAATGGGGGATATTAGATAGTGGTAGCTAGGTTGATATTTTTTATTAGGTTTTGTTTAAAGCGTTTGTTTTATTAGCCTACCAACTTGTAGCATTATTTATTTTGAAGTAATGTTAGGAACACATAAAATGACATAACTTGAATCACAATTCGCCCACATGGCGAGTTTAGAGTGATAGAGGCAGTACCGCAATATGGTGTGGACTTTCCTTGAGGGTTTTGTGTGTGTGTGTGTGTGTGTGTGTGTGTGTGTGTGTGGGTGGGTGGGGGGGGGGGAGTATGTGCAGCTTCAAGGGATGTAAATATTTGCAAATTATATATATATATATATTTTTTTTGTTCTTTTCTGCTGGCATTCTCTCGTTCCATACCCTTTTTTAACCTTCATTTTGTAATTGGAATTATACCTTGTATAAGTTATGCTTCCATTTGTATTCAGTACCTTACCTCATTCTAATTTTTTTCCTTCTCTCATAAACTAGTCTAGTGCTAAATTATTTCTTGCTCTGTTGTTTTTTATTTTTTTGGTTGGATGATGTTTTTCTGCTTAACATCGAGTCATATGCATATACAATAGGTAAAAGACGACAAGAGTTGAGTATCATATCTGGCTGTCTGCGTCTTTCCTAACTTCACACTTATACTGTGTATTATAATTTGATTGTGTCACTGTGTCTGTGTGAGAGAGGGTTATTGATTGTGCAGTCTGTTAAAAAAATAAAGAATAGTTGAAAGAATATTAAATAAAGAATATTAAAGCTTAAGCTTACCAGTTTCATTGGAATAAAAAAAAACTATATTATATAAATTACAATATAAAGGCTACAACTTTGAGGTAACTATAATTATAAAATAGTTCCACCAAGCATGATGACTTTGATTATTATAAACTTTGTTTTCTAAAATGTGGGTTTCTTAAGCTTTATTAATGATTAAAAAGGGTCTTGGTGAACTGGTGATGGTGCATTTTAGAACTGAATTCTATAGCAAATGCAGAATTTTCAATAAAAATGATGCCTAGTTAAACTTTTGCTGTGTAAAAGTATCTTTCATCATTTTAAGCATAGTTTCTTGATGGATTCACAGTGCATGTGAATCATGAACAGCCAAATACCACCTTTTTTAGAAGTTAAAAGTTAAAGGTTCCTCGTGTTTATAGAATTTGATTGATTCTTTTGAAGTTACAGGGAAGCAGCCATTTTACTTTCCCTTTTGATATGAGCGTAAAAAGTTAAACTTATGCAACAACCAACAGGAGTGGTCTATTGTTGGTAGAGATTGGAGAGAGTGGTTGTCGGTAAAGATTGGGTAGGGACATTAGTTTTTGCTCTCTCAAAATAAGTAGAAATCAATGCAAAGATCTATATAGATGCTATTAAATATTAATGGAGAATTCAGGTTTTGTGTTCAGACATATCAAGTTGGTTGCTCTTTGTCAGTTTATTCAGTTTAAATTAAATGGGTTCCTAGAGAGGCAAATCAAGCTGCTAATGTTTTGGCTTTTTGGTCTTTCAAAAACAAGTATTCAAGTTGTTTTATTCTTGGCTCTGCCCTTTCTGTTTTTTGCGATGTATTAGCTCTTAAGCAAGCTAGAAAGTTGGTTTCTTAGCTGTTGTTTCTTGTTCTTTTGTATTAGCTCATGTACACCAATGTCACGTGAGCCGACAAATGAATTTATGGAGTTCATTCAAGTTCATCAATGCATTAGGGATCGAGAAGTTCATTCTCAACTCCAAATGGATCTCGTTGAACATTTATGGCAATTACATGGAGAGTCATGAAAACTTTTGATTTTGTTTATTTATCTCCTCTTCTTTATGGAGTTTTCATTACAACTTTTAGTTTATTTGTTTCATTTTGTTTATGAAGCTACCATTAAAACTCATTGGTTATGTTGTTTTGTTGTGTTAAGTTTAGTATTAGCCAATTGTTATGTTATGTTAAATTTAAGTACCATTTGTCATAATGGAAGTGGCAAGCTAAACTATGTTTAATTTAATGGACTCTGTGTGAGTTAATGTTATTGGATATGAGTTATTTGTGTAAGTTTTCTATGGACTACATTGGTAGTTTAGTTCAGTTGAAACAGCTTCAAATTGACAGGTTGGCTTTTAGATTGCATATGTTTTTGGCTTTTGATATGAGCCTTGATAGGTTCAACTGTGGTTTTTTTTTTTTTTTTTTTTTTCCATTAAGGTGACAGGTTCTTAGGTTTTTTTTTTTTTTTTTTTTTTTTTTTTTTTTTTTTTTTTGGAAGTCCCCAGGTTTTGTTATTTTTATTTTTATTTTTTTGAACGTGATAGTTTCTACGTTTTTAAAAAAAAAAAAAAAAAAAAGCTTAAGAACCTGGGGACCGTTACCCATATTTGAAAAACTGAATGGTTTTAGGTGAAAAATATTACCGTTAGAAAGAAAGAATAAAATAAGAATTAAAAAATAATATTTAAATAAAGTGGTAAAAATATAGAACATCTGATAAATGAGATGTTGTAAAATGATGTGGTAAAATAATAAAGTAGGCTTTTGGTGTGGTAAAATGGCATTTTTTTTGCAACATCTGCTACGGATGCTCTTATATTTTCCAAGATTTTACACGTGCTTTGCGTTACATTCAGCTTTTTCCCGCTCCCCCATAAAACATTAGTATTTTAATGTAATTGAATACCCAGTATGCCCCTCAAGTCACACACAATAAGATAGACATAGAGAGCAAACACCGTCCTGATATTCTTACCGTTAGAATAAGGGCATAAAAGTAAAATAATGTATACATGCCATACATAATGTCTTCTCCTCTGCAATCCTTCTCTTCACGACTCTGATTCCTTTTGCCAAAAATGGCAAAAGGTCTCACTCATCAGTCATCACAGAGGCAAAGAAATCATGAAAATAAATTTCAAATTATTTCAAACATCAAGCATACAATCTCTCTCTCTCTCTCTCTCTCTCTCTCTCTCTCTCTCTCTCTCTCTCATTCATTTGTGTTCGTCAATCTCTCTCTCTGATCTCTATCTCCCTGTCTCTGTTGCTTCTATTCTCTCTGACCGCTGTTATGGGCTTCGGGTTACTGGGGGTTTGTTTGTGTTTCGGGTTCCTAGTGGTGTTGTTTGAGTTTCGGGTTGAATCGGTTTGAGTTTCGGGTTGCTGTTGGTGTTTGTTTGAGTTTCGGTGTTGAATCGGTCTGGGTTTCGGTGTTGAATCGGTGAGTTTCGGTGTTGAATCGGTCTGGGTTTCGGTGTTGAATCGGTGAGTTTTGGTGTTGAGTCGGTTGAGTTCAGTGTTGACTCGGTTTGAGTTTCGGTGTTGAATCGGTCTGAGTTCGGTGTTGAATCGGTGGGTTGCTTGCCGGTTTGAGTGTGGGTTTTTTTCTGGGTTTGGTGAGTGGTGGTGGGTTGCTCGTTGTGGGTTTGGTGAGTGGTGGTGGTGAGCGGTGGAGGGCTTTTTTCTGGGATTTGTTGTTTGTGGTGGATGGTGATGGTGAGTATTTTTTTGTGGTGGTGAGTGCAGTGGTGGTGGGTAGCAGTTCCGATTTGGGTTTTGTTTTTGTTTTTTTTGGGTTTGTGGGTATGGATATCTAATCGGTGGTTTGGAGTTTGTGGCTGTGGGTTGGCTGTGCATTTGGTGGTTGATCGTGGTTTGGGTTTTTGGTTGATTTTGTGGGTTTGGTAGATGGCGGGTATCCATGGGTGCCCACCAAATGTAATCACCGTTAGTCTTTTGGTCATTTGCTAGGGTAAAGTGGTTAAATTTAGGGGATCGAAATTGTTTTAAAGTTCCAAATTTGCATTCAGCTTTTTCTTCTCCAGGTAACTGATTTGCTTGAGATTTTGACTCCCCTCCTTGCTTCTCTTTTGTTTTAAATTACATTTGAGTATAGTTGTCTTCTGTTTTTTAAGCTTTTCTCCTCTATTTTTCCCCAGATAAAACCTTTGGTGAAGACAACTAAAGACATACTAATTAGCACTGACTATGACTGGCATAGAGTTTTTGGTAATTGCATTAATTTTCTGTTACTTCTTTTCATGCTTTCCAACTTAATTTGTAAAAATGTTAAAAAGATTTTGTTGTCAATGAAGCTGAACCAAAGAATAGAAATGTCATATCAAGCTGGCCACCGATGATCTTGGTATATATTACTATATCTATCCTGTCTTTGGTCTAATCTTTTGTTAGTTTGCTTTGCTTGTGTGGGATCAGAAACTTCTTACATTGTTAATTGGGCATCTTCCTGTCATACTTAGGCTAGCCACTAAAATTATTTGGGCTTGTGATAATTGAAACTAAGTTAATGAGAATGCCCCTCGGACACTGGATTGTACCTACTATATTGTCTAAGAGTTGTAAGAGAATCTTTAATACATTGAGCATATTTAGCTAGTCCATGTGCTGCTTTATTTCCAACTCTTCTTGTATGTCGAAATGAAGCCTGGCGAATCTGTTGCAGATGCTGTAAAGTGCCTGCAATGATATTTGCAATAGCAGGTGAGGCCTCAGAGTCTCCTTGTTGAGCCGAGCAAACCACTAAGCTAACCCCTTCAAAAATTACATCTTGTAATCCAATGTCTGTAGCAAATGTAGCTGCAGTCTCCATTGCTTTGGCTTCAACCTCCAGTGGCCCCAAAGGCAGCTCCAATTTCTTGCTCATGGCAGCAACCACACGCTTCTGGTCATCCCTTGCCATCACCCCAATACCAGCTGATTTGTACTTAGTAAAAACAGCTCCATCTATGTTCACTTTGTACCAGCCAATTGGTGGGGGAATCCATCTATGTGTGCTTGGTGGGGTGTCCTGGTGATGCAGTATAGCCTCCTGTGCTGCAGAAAATTCCTCAAGGAGTCTTCTGGCTTGGTGGGCTATTTCTGCAGCTGTGAGCCTTCTTCCCCCATCGCGTACTTCATTGCAGTTCTTCCATATACCCCAAGCAATCATCAAAAGCATCTCCAGCAGGTTTGAATCATTACTTTGAGTCCTTTCACACCGCCATACAGCGTCCATAAAGTCCCCCTTACATTCAACCACTTGAAGCAGATTGCATTTGCTCCATACCTCCATTGCCTTTGGGCATTGGTAGAGGACACGTACAACAGTTTCTGGGCATAGGCCACATGCATCACAGGTTGGGTCCTCAATGATTTTCCTCTGAAACAGGTTCATTTTTGTTGGTAGGATATCTTGACATGCTTTCCGACAAAAGGTTCTGATCTTGTTTGGAATGTTTGTCCTCCATAGCTTCCGCCAAAAACTTCTCATACCTGAAGAGTCAAAACTTTCTCCTCTATCTGTGATACCCCTATTTCGAGCTAATGGGTAAGCACTCTTCACACTAAATCTCCCATTAGCCGTAGCTGACCATACCAGCCTGTCTGCTGGTAGGTTTGTGCTTAAGGGGATGCTCAAAATGGAGTCAGCTTCATGCTCCATGAAAATATCTCGAATCATGTTTGCTTTCCAAGCTCCACTATCTGCTTCAATAAGTGCCCTAACCATCATCTCCATAGGAAGTAATTTCTGTGGTGAGGCTATCCGAAAGGTGGTTGGATTATTTGTCCACTTATCCTTCCAAATGTTGATACTATGGCCATTCCCCACTTGCCACTTTACGCCATCTCTAATTAACTCTTGAGTTGTCCAAATACTCCTCCAAGCAAAGGATAGGTGGTGGCCTTTCTTAGCATGAGTAAAGTCTTCATTTGGGAAATACTTATTTTTAAATACTCGATAGTAGAGGGAGTGTCTTCCCTGTTGTAAGCTCTAGCCTTGCTTGGCCAATAAAGCCAAATTGAATGTTTTTAGGTCTCTAAATCCCATACTACCCATGGCTTTTGGCTCACAGAGTTTTTCCCATCTCATCCATGCCATTTTCCGCTCCTCCCTCTCTGCCCCCACCAGAAATTCCGAACTATCCTCGTCATTTCATCACATAAGCTCTTAGGCAGCAAAAAGCAGCTCATCATATGTGTCGGGACTGCTTGTGCAACCACCTTGATGAGGATTTCCTTACTTGCACTTGATAAGAGCTTCTCCTTTCACCCAGGCAGCTTGTTTGCTAGCCTTTCGTTTAGTTGTTGAAAGGTATTCTACTTCGATCTCCCTACTAGCGAAGGCAAGCCAAGGTATTTCTCATGTTGCTTAGTAACCTTAGCTCCAAACATCTGCTTAATGCTATCCTGAGTTTCTTGAGGTGTGTTCCGGCTGAAATACAAAGATGTCTTATTTCGGTTAAGCTCCTGGCCCTTTGAAGCTTCATACACTTGTAAAATCCTCATAAACTCTGCACATTCTTCTGAGGTTGCTTGGAAAAACAGCAAGCTGTCATTGGCGAAGAATGAATGGGATAATTGTGGACCTCTCCGACAAATTGAGATGCCATTAATTCTCTCCTCTAGAGCCGCTTTCTTGATAAGAAATGATAGCCCTTTTACACATAGCAAAAACAAATATGGAGAGAGGGGGTCCCCCTGGCGAAGTCCCCTGGTTGGGGTAATATGCCCATGAGGAACCCCATCGATCCGAATAGAGTAGGTTACTGATGTTAGGCAGTGCATAATAGTATTGATCCATCTAGAGTGAAAACCCATTCTTACCATGATCTGCTCTAGCCCATTCCATTCAACTCTATCATAGGCTTTGCTTATGTCGAGTTTCAATGCCATCTCTCCCACCTTACCTCCTTTTTTTTGGCTGATGTGGTGCATGACTTCAAAGGCAACTAGTATATTGTCAGTGATCAGCCTATTTGACATGAAGGCACTCTATGTCTCACTGATGACATTCAGTAGAGCCTTCTTTAGTCTATTGGCTACGACTTTTGAAGCAATTCTAGACACAACATTGCTTAAGCTAATGGGGCGGTATTTAGTAATTTTCTTAGGGCTTTGGAAGAAGTATGACGTGGGTTTCATTAAAATTTGGTGGTGTAACACCCAAATTCAGAAAGTCCAAAACACACTTTGTTACACATTCTCCTATAATGGGCCAAAAGTGCTGATAAAAGAGGGGGTTCATACCATCGGGTCCTGGGGCTTTCATCGGATGCATCTGTTTAATCGCCTTGCGTACCTCTTCAGCTTGGAAGTCTTTGACAAGTACTGCATTCATGGGCTCAGTGACACGAGCATCAATGGCATCAAGTAATTCTTCCTGGATTGTGGTGTTGACCGGCTGAAAAATTTCTTGTAATAGTTAATTGCGATGCCCTTTATCAATTCTGGGTCTCCTTGCCATTGGTTGGACTCATCCATTAATCCGAGGATTGTATTCTTTTTCTTTCTGCTGGAGGCCTTCTCATGAAAATAGCAAGTATTTTTATCACTCGATTTTGCCCAGCTACTCCATGCTCTCTGATACCACATATCTTCCTCCATGGCATATAGCTTGTTCAACTCCCTCCTTGTCTCAAATATATGATCTTTGTTAGCTAGACCAATAGCATGTGCTTCTAGTGTCTGCAATTTCCTTTGTACTTGATCTAGCTTCTTTCTTACGTGGCCAAAGACTTGTGAGTTCCATTTTGTCATAGCAATCCTACAGCCCTCCAAGCAACTCTCAATGGGGTTAACTCTACCCAATTGCAATACTGTTTCCCAAGCCTCTTTTACCACCTCTTCGCATTGCTCATGTTTTAGCCACATGGATTCAAAGCGAAATAACTTCACCCTTTTATCAGCTTGTTGTGCACGTTGGTCCAATCTTAGTAGTAATACACAGTGGACAGAAACTGAGTTTGCAATATGAAACAGTCTAGCTTGTGGGAATTTACTCCTCCACTCTGTTGTCCCCAGTGCTCTATCAATTCTTTCCCAAATGCAACCATACCCCCTCTTCTCACCGGCCCATGTAAACCATGATCCCGTATAGCCTAAGTCTCTCAGTCCTATATCTTCTAAGCATTCCCTAAAATTCTCAATTTGTCTACTGGCACTGTTCACACCTTCTTCCTTCTCTATTACACTTAGTACTTCATTAAAATCTCCTATGCACGCCCATGCCGATGTCACTTTGTCGCCCAAGACATCTTAAAAGCTCCCATGACTCTGTTCTTTTATGGGTTTCATGGTGGCCACAGAAACCCTTGAGCCTCCATTTGCCAATTACCCTACCTGAATCAATCAGTACATCAATGTACCACTTATTTTGAAATCTCAAAGTGACAATTAGATTAGAGTTCCAAATTAAAGCCAAGCCTCCACCTCTACCCGTGCTTGGCACTACAATTCCCTGTGACCACCCAATTTCTTGTTGTACCTTTTTCATCTCTTCCTTACCTAGCTTGGTCTCCATTAGGAAAACCAAAATGGGAGCTTCTCCTCGGATTACCCTTTTCAGGGCTTGAATTGCCCAAGGGGTCCCAAGCGCTCGGCAGTTCCAGCTCAATATACTCATTGCTCTCGGCGGGGTTGCTGAGTAGCCGCCATCGATCACAGGTAGTGTTGAAACAGCTTACCCAATTGAGCTTCATCAATATCAGCCATCAATCTTTTTTCTTGGTTGATGTTCAGGTCCATCTGCGCCAGGAGTCTCCTCTTCGGCCCTTCTTCATCACCATACTTCTCCACCACCATTGTATTGGTGGATTCCCACGGCATCCTCTTCCATTGACCCTTCCCTGTGCTCTTTTGAAAAACCCCTTCATATTCCTTCCCCAGTAATTTTTGATTAGCAGAGAACTCAGTCTTAGGGATTTGGCTGTTTTGTGGTGGGGTCTGCTATATTGTGTTTTGCTGCCTTAGCTTTCTTCGTACCCGTGCTTTTCTTTTGTTGTTTTGTCTCCGCTGGGCCTGCGTTAAAAGCCTTATTTTCCTCTTTAGCTTGCTTCACTATTTGCTTGTATTCCTCTTCTTGGCCCATTTGCTGTTGCTTGGCCATTTGTGGGTCCACCGGCCCAATATCACTAGTATTCACATTTTGGTTTAAGTTAATTTCCACGCCCATATTTTGAAGTCCAATTGAACTGATTTTCCTATATATCTTCATCTTCGACGGCTGCGCGATACCTGTGTCAGGAATCACGTTCCTTCCCTACGCGTCGTCAATTTCCTTCAATCTCGCTTCGAAATTACAATCCCCAACTAGCTGCCCAGAAAATCCCAGATTTTTTGGCGCCAACTCCGAGTCAGTGTACTCGGTTCTGCCTGAGCCCTCCGCCGTAGTGGGTGTAACCTGCATCAATGTCAAACTACCTGTTTCCGGTGTGTCTCCATCTAGAAACCTCCCTTCTTTCCTGCCCACAGCTTGTACCGTGGAATTACTTGCTTGTTCTTGTTGCCTGGAGTCACTTCCACTCTCTGAAGGTGTTGTAGCCCATCCGAGTTTGGCCTTAACCAATGACCATACTGTTGGTCTTCTTGTCGCAGTGAATCCTTATTGTGGAGCCATATACCACAATCCTTCTCATCGTGATTTAGTTGCCCACACCAATAACAAAAGATCAGTAGCCGTTCATATTTAAATGTTACCCATACCAGCGATGGACCTCCAAATCTAACCAGTCTACCTCTGCATAATGGTTGCGTAATATCTAGCTTCACCCTAACACGGATTACCTTCCCAAGAGATTATCCTTTGTTGAGAAGTCCACTTCTCCAACTTCTCCTATCGTTCTCCCAATCCGCTCCCTAGTTTCTTTTGTCATTCTTCGGGCTGGGAGATCATGAATCTGCACCCCAAAACTTATTTTCTGAAAACCAATATTCTCTATCTGCTCATCTTCCCCCAGTTTGTGCAGCGCAAGCAGGTTTTTATCAAAGGTCCAGGGACCTGTATGTAGAACGCGTTCCATATCAACCTCTTCTTCAAACAGAATAATTGATTTATTATCACCTAAATCCTAAAACTCAAAGCTCTGGTCTGTTCGCCATGCACTCCTTAGTGTTCTTGCTACTGCTTCCAAATTAACTCTACGTTTTGTAAAGAATTTTGCCACCAACGCTGTCCCCTCCACTACCTCAGTGCTGCTGAAATCGTGTTCAACTCCTTCCCTTTCTGTGAGGGAAAGGGATTCCCACTGCTTACAGACTTCCTCCATACTAAACCCTCAATAACCAAACTGTTTTCTACCCTTGGAGAAAAGGTTTCTGGCTGGCAGGCTAGCAAATAAGTTTCATCGCTAGGTTTTCAGAGAGAAAGCCTAGAGAGAAAAAGCGACTCTTGTGAGTAGTTGGGTTTAGTTTTCTTTGTATCACTTATTAATTATTAAAAACATTGGAAGTCCTTTTTTTAATTTGGACAAATTTTAGGCTACAAATTGCTACGTGGCATCCTCCTAAATTAGACAAGTGTCCAGTATTGTGCATCTCACATATTAAATAAGTCATTTAAGAATGCTAGTGAGAGAATAATGTATGTACTCTCTCTCTCTCTCTCTCTCTCTATATATATATATGTATGTATATATGGAATTTTGTAATGGATCTTACGGTACCCAATCTAGCTAGAGCAAATTAAAGCTCTTTTGAGCTAGTTATTTCAAAAATTAACCTATAAATTAAAGATTGCATTCTATAATAATTACTAGATATATATGTTAAATTCATTAAAAATAAATAATGACTAGCATATATTTTACTCAAAATTTATGAAATTTTGAGACCATCTAACACTAATCAAATTATACTATGATGAAGAATTACCTGAGTGAAAGTTGCCAATATAAGCTTTTTTTTTAATTTATTTTTTATAACAACTAATATAAGTTCTTTAAATACATATAAAATGGTTATCAATGTAATATATATATATATATATATGTATATATATAATATGTAATATATATATATATATATGTTGGGTAAAGGTTGAAGGTAGAGTAGATGAATACCGAGCTGTGTCCTGATATTGGTTACCGTTAGAATAAGGTCATAAAAGACCTTCAGTCAAAAAGAAAAGAAAAGAAAAGGCCATAAAAGTAAAATACTGTATACATGCATGGTGTACATGTCTTCTCCTCTCTGGGAAATTCTTAGGTGATCCAGGACTACAAGGTCAGCTTGTAGTCCCAGCCAACAGAAAAGAAACACATCAACAAAAATAGCTGAGATTAGCATACTTGCCATGGCACCTAAAAACAGCTACACACTTTGACTTCCGTTAGTCCAGCAACGTTAACCCTCTGTTGAAATTCAAATTTTGATTTGGAAATTGGGCGGGTCGGTGAAGGTAAAAACTGAAAATAAAGCTTTTCATTTTTAATCTTATTCATTTCTGGAGCTCTCTCTCTCTCTCTCTCTTTGTTTTCATCATCGTCACCACCATTTGGCTGCCACTTCCTTCCATCTCAATGTTGGCAACATTTCTGCACTTGCATGGTACCAATTTTGTTCCCTTTTTAGTGGTATAGAAAGTGTTTGTTGAAATGCTTCATAGAGATTCATTTTTCCAAACTTCTTGTTGTTGTGGCCTTGTTTTCTGATTATTAGGGCCTTCGGGTTCTTGTTATTGTGGTGCTGAAATCTGATATTCTTTTTTTCTTTTTTCTTTGGATTTGATATAAACAACAGTTATAATGATACGAGGTGCTTGCACCCAACGTAACAAGTGGCCTCAACTCTTTGGCTCAACAGTCGATAAGCTGACTTTATTTACATTTCTTGTTGTGCTTAGGATGCATATGGGTAGCTGTGTGTTTAGGTGGAACCGTGGAATGCCTTTTATAAAGATAGAAATTAATTTCTAGCATGGCATAAGGACATCACGGCCCGGGTATGAGTTGATATTGTTCTATTTCTATTTTTTTTTTCATTTTCATTACACAGCACTAGTATTTATAGAGATAGATAGTTGATGTGCACTAAAGTTTCATATTGTTCAAGCAATTTTTGGGTTCATTTTTATGATAAGTTTCTAAAATTAATTTGCTCTAGGCCACCTTTTGGCATACTTTGGTATATCTTGTGTCACTATGCAACCTGCTTATTGGAAGACCAAAGTTTAAATTTTTACTGTGTTTTTGACTTTTTGTTCTTGCAAAGAAATTAGTTCTTCTACTATTAAAAAAAAAAAAAAACAGGGGGCTGGTTTTTTTGTTCTATATGGTATTAAATTACAAAATTATGCTCCCTATAATGCTTTAGTGTGATCTACTTATATTGTTTTTCGATGTTATGAATCAATATAAAATAATTAAAATGGCTGTTGTTGGGCTTAATGCACATCATTTTTATGCCTTACCTTTTCTGGAAAGGTCACTGGAAATACCTTTTCTTGTTTTCTTTCACCTTTAAAGCACGCAATCCATATTGAGTGGCAATATTCAAAGCAGTTTCAATCTGCAAAGGTAGAAAAACAATCAAAAATAGAAACAACTCACATATATTATGATTTTTGAAGGTATTATGCCTAACCTATTCGACAAGTAGAAATAGTAGGGTAGGATCCAAAGGGTATGTAATTATCAATAGATCCAACTCTCTGTACTAAAGGAAACCTAGTTTAGCTTCAACTCCATCATGAGGATCTATTGATAGGAGTCTCACCTATTGCTTATCAAATCTTCCTCACAGAATAAGTCAAAAACCAAACTAGGTTTCCTTTAATACAGGATTGATTGATAATTCCATATTCTTTGGATCTACCCTAAATATTATTCAGTGGCCACTATTTCTATTTGCTGGAAAGAGCAGGCATATAATACCTTCAAAATTCGTCATATATGTGAGTTGTTTCTATTATTGTTTGTTTTTCTACCTTTACAGATTGAAGCTGCTCTGAATATTGCCAGTCAATATGGATTCACTAGTGTAGAAAGCTAACAAAAGGACTCTGAACTTTGGAGGCTCATATGTAGGGATGAGCGTACAAAATATTTTGTGCTTGAATTTTATGAATCTGCCAAACAAGTCCTGTGTGCTTTGAAGGTGACAGAAAAGGAGAAAAGGTATTTACAGTGACTGGTTCCTTATCATGAAAAGCATATGTTTTCAAATTTCAAATGATCTAATTTTTTAGATTGAAAAAAATCTGATATTCTTTTATATTTTATTACTAGTTCTTCAAGTTTTATGCTTAAGTTGCTGTAATTTATTCCCACCCCAACCTTTGAAATCTTGAGCAGCAAGTTTAAAGTAAATCAATATTACGATGATCTCCATCGCTTTCACATAATGAGTCCTTGAATACATTCAGTAATTCTTAGCAAACCTTTTATGGCGGATTACAAAACCACACCCTGTTGCTCAATACTTTGCCCCACCATGTAGGATTGTATGCCCAAAATAATGGGCCTTCGTCCCAAGTGAAAAAAGGAAAAAAAAAATCCATCTGATAGTTGTATTGCATGGTGATTATCTCAAATAATACCTTTAGAAACCCACTCTCTATTCCAATCTCAATGAGATTAGGCGCCAAAACTAAGAACCCTATCTGTAGAAAAAATTAAGTTCCTATTACATGCACCAAATTTTCTCCTCCAAGCTCACTTCCACTTCTAGGCTTTACTGAAAGCAATTTTGGACTTCCTTCAAATCTTCTTTTGGCTTGTATTAAGAACCAAAAAAGGTTGTTGTACAGGTAAACATATATTACCATGATTGCCATCTACAGAAGAAAGAAAAAATCATTTTGGCTAAGAAGACAAAAAGTTGAGAGAAACATAGAAAATTAGTTAAAAAAATCCTCATTGCTCATTTTTTCATACTGAACAAGTACTGGAAACTTTTAACTAAGGATTTGTTTGGGATCTACTTATTTTGCTGAAACTGAAAACTTTGTGCTGAAAATACTGTAGATAAATGTGAAAGTTAGTTGAAATAGTACAGTGAAACCCATTAATAGTACCAAAAAGTGCAGTGAGACTCATGAATAGTAGCAGAAATAAGCTGAATGATAAAATAAATTGACAAAATTAAACATGCCAAACGGACACTAAAATTCATGAAAATGAAAATTTCAATTTAACTTGTGTTAAGTTGGTGGCTTGCTTGTCAAAACAATTGGCTTAGTCTTATCAATATCGGACTCTATTAGCCACCTAGTTCTTTCATTATATGTTGTGCAGCCATACACCTAATACATACCCAAACCTACTTTTATGTCTAGCTTTTCTGTAAGCTATCTCAACAGACTTATTAATAATAGTTATTTAACTTTCTTTCAATTTAAACTTTTTTGGGTAATAGGTTACCATGGAATTGAAATAGAACTGAAATAGAACCTCACTGTAGAAAAGTAGTAGGACAACATTCACAAAGAGTTGAAAGAACCGGCTAATTTGTAAATGTCCTGACTCTCAACTAAGCATCTACTCTCCACTACCATAAGCCACCTTTGCTTCAGCCCAACGTTGTTACCCTTAGCAACTTGGATGTACTCATGATGAGTTATGTTTCTATTTCTTAATGTTGAGTTGAAACTTGCATGTAAAAATTATGTGTCAAGTAAACTAAATTTTATGAATCCATACAACATAGAAGTTCCATGATGATACCAACATAAATTTCCTCGCTTATGTCCTCTCTTAGATTGATTCCTTGGGAAGCCTTGCTTATGCCACCATGGGTAATGTAGAATATTCTGTCAAATACTTCTGGATGACCATAGTGGAATCGAACCCTAATACAACCCAAAAAAAATTTTGAGATGTAATAAAAATACTTTATTGTATCATAGCTCTATGCCTTACAATCAGGTGCTTATGTAAGAATTGGTGTCCAAACAACAACATTGCCTAAGCAAGACAAGAATAAAATACAACAAAAAAGCAAACTAAAAGATGTAAATAAGTTATAAAATTTGCTACCATATTGAAATCAAAACATCCATGTTCAAACACCATGTCAAACAACATTAATGATTTATAAACATCTTTATTTTTCCGATCCAATCTAAAAGTAAAATATGCCACCAATTAATTCATTATAGTCTCTTTATCTTGACAATGAGGTCTGCCAAATATTTGCTACTCATTCAAGACAATATTACATAAGAAAACACAGAAAAGAAGGAAAATAGAAGAGAGAACACATACTTCAAAAGTCTTGCAAGAACTGTTTAGACAATGGAAACAAAGTTCCTATCTTGAACTAACATGAACCAAGCCAAAGAAGATATGCTGTAGTGCCAATGTAACAATAATAAACTGTTAGATATAATTCAATATTTAAAAGCACCTCCTAAATGTAAAACAATTTGTAGTTCTTAATAAACAAACCTTTCAATAAAGATATGCTCCCTAACACCTAAAATTGTATGTAAACGAACTCCATGATCCTTCTTAAATTCTTCCAAAAGGTTGCGCATTTTAAGAGCTTCTTCCAAATAAATGTCCAACAAGATATTGGCAAAGTAAATAATCACAATTGGCCCAAAAAGATTTAGTTGAACTATGATGACTCCAAATATCTAATGGATTACTTGGTTCATGTCAATGGCCTGCAGCTTCCCCTCTGGTGTAAATTATACCATGATTTTGATTCTCAAGCTTCCCTTCCCCCATCATCATTGGTCTTGGCAACTTTATGCGATATATTTCATTCAGAGAAAAATAAAAAGGCAGTTAGTTTGTATTACTAAGCAAATATGATGATTACAAAGGTGAAATACCTGGTCAACATTGCCAATTGCCTTGACCAATATAGAATGGTAAATTTTCTTGCCATGTCTTCTCTCTCCCTCTAAAACCTCGTCTATGTAAGCCACACAAAGAGAGAGATTTTTGTACAAAAAGCACTAGGAATTAGATTCTTAATTGAAACAAATAAAACAAATATTTTTTTTCAACTTTTCAAATGAACGACGTACTTGACCATCATATTGAGGATGTGACTTGCACGATGATCTCTAATACGCTTATGACTTCTGTAATTTTGACAAGGGACCACATATGTAACTAATTTGAGATCATCACGCAGGTCACATCCTCAATATGATGGTTAAGTACGTCGTCCATTTGAAGAGTTGAAATTTTTTTTATTATTTGTTTCAATTAAGAATCTAATTCTTGGTGCTTTTTGTACAAAAATCCCTCTTTTTGTGTGGCTTACATAGATGAGATTTTGGAGGGAGAGGGAAGACATGGCAAGAAAATTTACTATTCAATATTGGTTAAGGTAGTTTGCAATGTTGACCAGGTATTTCACCCCTGGAATCATCATGTTTGCTTAGTAATACAAACTAACTGCCTTTCTATTTTTCTCCGAAGGAAATATATTGCATAAAGTTGCCAGGACTAGTGATGATAGGGGAAGGGAAGCCTGTGAATCAAAATCGTGGTATAATTTACACCAGAGGGGAAGCTGCAGGCCATTGACATGAATGAGGTAATCCATTAGAAATTTGGAGTCATTACAATTCAACTGAATCTTTTGGGCCAATTGTGATTGTTTACTTTGTCATATCTTGTTGGACAATTATTTGGAAGAAGCTCTTAAAATGCGCAACCTTTTGGAAGAATTAAAGAAGGATCACGGAGTTCATCTACATACAATTTAGGTGTTAGGGAGCATATCTTTACTGAAAGGTTTGTTTATTAAGAACTACAACTTGTTTTACATTTAGAATGTGCCTTTAAATATTGAATTATTTCTAACAGTTTATTATTGTTACATTGGCACTGCAGCATATCTTCTTTGGCTTAGTTCAAGATAGGAACTTTGTTTCCATTGTCCAAACAGTTCTTGCAAGACTTTTGAAGTATGTGCTCTCGTCTATTTTCCTTCTTTTCTGTGTTGCCTTATGCAATATATTCTTGAATGAGTAGCAAGTATTTGGCAGACCCCACAGTTAAGATAAAGAGACTATAATGAATTAATTGGTGGCATGTTTTGCTTTTAGGTTGGATCGGAAAAATAAGGATGTTTATAAATCATCAATGTTGTTTGTCATGGTCTTTGAACATGGATGCTTTGATTTTAGTATGGTAGCAAATTTAATAACTTATTTCCATCTTTTGGTTTGCTTTTTTGGACATCAATTCTTACATAAGCACCTGATTGTAAGGCATAGAGCTATGATACAATAAAGTATTTTTATTACATCTCAAAATTGTTTTGGGTTGTTTTAGGGTTTGGTTCCACTATGGTCATCTAGTGCATTTGACAGAATATTCCGCATTACCCATGGTGGCATAAGCAAGGCATCAACCTAAGAGAGGACATAAGCGATGACATTTATGATGGTATCATCATGAAACTTCTTTGTTGTATGGATTCATAAAATTTAGTTTACTTGACATCTATGAAGCAAAGGTGGCTTGTGTTAGTGGAGAGTAGATGCTTAGTCGGGAGTCGGGACATCTACAGATTAGCCGGTTCTTTCAACTTTTTTCCGAATGTTGTCCTACTACTTTTCTACAGTGGGGTTCTATTTCAATTCCATGGTAACTTATTACCCAAAAAAAGTTTAAATTGAAAGAAAGTTGACTAACTATTATTAATAAGTCTGTTGAGATAGCTTACAGAAAAGCTATATATATATATATATATATATATATATTAGACATAAAAGTCGGCTTGTGTATGTATTAGGTGATGGTTGCACAACATATAATGAAAGAACTAGGTGGCTAATAGAGTCCGATATTGATAAGACTAGGTCAATTGTTTTGACAAACAAGCCACCAACTTAACACAAGCTAAATTGAAGTTTTCATTTTCATGAATTTTAGTCAACTTTCTAGTGCTTGTTCAGTATGAAAAAATGAGCAATGAGGATTTTGTTTACTAATTTTCTCTGTGTTTCTCTCAACGTTTTGTCGTTTTAGTTATAAGGATTTTTTCTTTCTTTTGCAAATGGCAATCATGGCAATATATGTTTACTTGTACAACAACCTTTTTTGGTTCTTAATACAGACCAAAAGAAGATTTGGAGGAAGTCCAAATTTGTTTTCAGTGAAGCCTAGAAGTGGATGTGAGCTTGGAGGAGAAAATTTGGTGCATGTAATAGGTACTTAATTTTTTCCATAGATAGGGTTATTAGTTTGGTGCCTAATCTCATTGAGATTGGAATAGAGAATTGGTTCCTAAAGGCTTTATTTGAGATAATCACCATGCAAATACCACTATAGGTGGATTTTTCCTTTTTTCACTTAGGATGAAGGCCCATTATTTTAGGCATACAATCCTGCATGGTGGGGTAAAGTATTGAGCAATAGGGCTTGGTTTTGTAATCCGCCATGTGAAAGTGATGGAGATCATAATATTGATGTACTTTAAACTTGCTGCTCAAGATTTCAACACAGTTGTATCGTCCTCAATTTTCATCCTGGTAGCTTCATGGTTGTACATCCCTTTCATCTTTAATCCTTTGGGATTTTCTTCGAACGAGATAGTGGAGGATTGGGAGGATTGGATAAAATGGCTATACAACCCAATAAAGCTTGGTATTTCGACAACTGACAGATGGAATATTTGGTGGTATGAAGAGCAAGAGCATTTGAGGTCCATTAACATTGTAAGACGTGTTACTAAAATTATTCTTGCTTTGCGCTTCTTTGCCATCCAGTATGGCTTTGCAGAACTTGTCGTATGAGACAAGAAAATGGTACGTTTAAATAAATTCTTTTTTGTCTTTAAATGTCTTATTTTCTTTCATGAAGTTTTATTTGCTCTCTAATAAAAAAAATCAAGTGTGTGCAAAAAATATTCATATCTAGTTTGCTATGCTAATACTAGGTTTATGGCCTATCTTGACTATGTGTTTGCCGTTGTTCTAATCTTACACAACAGTTAGCCTTCAAATTTAAAACACTTATTGAAAAATGTTTCCAATTTGTCATGAATCTTGAAATTGTGTTATTAATTAGTACCCTTTTAAATTACAAGTTCAGAGAATAAAAAGAAAACCGTTTGTGCAAATTTTGTATTGGGGTTCAGACTATTGAATTTCTTCATTATTATTGCATTTTTATTTATTTCTTCATAGTTTATTAGTCATTTTGGTCTTACATTTTAGTACATTTGCGTGAATGTATGTGCCTTCATTTTGGCATTAAGGGCAATTCTACAGGTATATGAGTGAAACTTTCATATAAAGTAGATTCCTAAAAGAAAATTTCAAATAGGAGTCATATCTGAAATTTTCAAATATGGTGACGAAATGAAGGCACATACAGTCATGCAAATGTCCTGAGCTGTGAGACCAAAATGACTAATAAATTATGAAGAAATAAATAAAAAGGCCATTATCATGAAGAAATTCAATATTCTGAACCCCTATACGAAATCTATGCAATACGGTTTTCTTTCTATTCTCTGAACTTGCTGTTTAAAAGGGTACTAATTAATAACACAATTTTAAGATTCATGACTAGATAGAAAGTTAAAGTGTTTGAAATTTGAAGGCTAACTGTTGGGTAGATCAAAAGAGCGGCAAAACATCGCCAGGATAGGCCATAAACCTATTATTAGCATAGCAAAATAGATATGAATATTTTTTGCATACACTTGATTTTTTTTTATTAGAGAGCAAATTAAACTTAATAAAAGGAAACAAGACATTTAAAGGCCAAAAAGAATTAATTTTAACGTACCACCATTTTCTTGTTTCATGTGACAAATTCTGCAAAGCCATACTGGATGGCAAAGAAGCACAAAGCAAGAATAATTTAGTAACACGTCTCACAATGTTAATGGACTTCAAATGCTCTTGCTCTTCATACCACCATATTTTTCAACTGTCAGTTGCCGAAATACCAAGCTTTATTGGATTGTATTGCCATTTATCTAGTTCTCCCAATCCTCCACTATCTTATTTCAAGAAAATCCCAAAGGATTAAAAATGAAACGGACATACAACCATGAAGCTACTAGGATGGACATTGAGGAACATACAACTATGTTGAAATCCTGAGCAGCAAGTTTAAAGTAAATCAATATTATGAAGATATTCATCGCTTTCACATGGTGACACCTTGAATACATTTGGTACTTCTTAGCAAACCTTTTACGGCGGATTACAAAACCACGCCTTGTTGCTCTATACTTTGCCCCACCATGCATGATTGTATGCCCAAAATAATGGGCCTTCATCCCAAGTGAAGAGGAAAAATCCATCTGATAGTTTTATTTGCATGGTAATTATCTCAAATAATGCCCTTTAGAAACCCACTCTTTACTTCAATTTCTATGAGAGTAGGCACCAAAACTAATAACCCCATCGGTAGAAAAAATTGGGTACCTATTGCAAATTTTGCCTAATTTCTTATCCATGATTTAACACGAAAAACTGGGCCCCACAACTTAAGTGCATTAGTAATAAGTATTCATATTTAAATATTTTATTACTAGTTGACTGAATTTTCTCTTTTATTTGTTCATTGTTTTTTTTTTTTTTTTTTTTTTTTTCTTCTTCTAAGACTTATTATTTTAGTGTAAAACGTTTTCTGAAAAAAAAAAAAAAGAATATATTGGCAATTCATATTTTAATTTTATAACCCAAAAAAAAAAAAAAACACCACATAAAGGATGTTAATAAAGTCAAATTTACCATCGTGGTCACTTTACAAATATAAGTGCTTGTGGGGTGTAGAGAGTAAGGGTCAAAGTTCAAGTTTTCAAGAGAGAGTTGATCTGGTGCTACAAATGGATGTGAATAAAGAGTAAGGTATTCACTTTTGTAACAATATTATCTGTTGGTCTCTATAAAAGATTAATTGGCCCATATAGCTAGATAAACCTGTATATTATATATGTTTATTCACATCTGAGATCATAAGTTCTTGTATTAGTGACTAGGGCTAATGGATTACATCTTTTCATTTGTTCATTTGCAAATATATATCAAAGATTTGGTAAAATGAATAATTGGATTAATTAGAAAAGAGTGTACAAAAGCTTGTATATAAGCTATGCAGAGAAAGAAGAAAAACCTATACACGTGCTGAACAATAGCACTTAACTAACATTTACACGTGCCAATTACTAACAGAAAACTAAAACAGGCTACAAGTCGTTTAGACTACATTTTACTAAACTACTGTCTATTTTCTCTATTTCAATTCTGCAGATTCTCTTGCTTTCTTTGTCCACTTCTGTCGAGCCCAGCTGCTATTGTTTCTTCTTCGTTCTGATAATACATGACAATTACTTTCATTGATTCTACCAATTTTATTGGAAAATGAAAGCCAATTCCTTACCTGGGGTTTTGAAATGGCTAATCTTTCCTTGTATCTCTTTACTTCTTTAGTACATTGGATTTATGAATTGCTACCGAAGGCATATGGACCCTCCTTTAGTGTTAAAGTTTAACTCAAGGCAAACATAATAATATATACTTTCCTTTTTTACTTTCTTTCTTTTAATTTTATTTTCATTTTGTTTTCAGCCTTCTGGTTATTATCATCCTGAAATTAATATTAATATTTGTATACTTTGATGTTGGTGCAAAAAAAATAAATTAAAAAAAAAAACCCAAAAACAAAAACGTTTTCCATTTTCTTATTTTTGTAAACATAAGCTCTAACAAGTGTTTGATGATGTCATGCATAGATGATGGTACTTACAATGGATCTTCACTTCTTTGATGATGCTTGATTAAGGGAGTCAATTTCGGTTTAGCCTAGAGAATGAAATATTTTGGTACCAATTGGTACTGATATACTATTTCGAAATTACTTCTAATTATATATTTCTATACATAGATATATAATTTTATTATTTATGTAAATATGAATTTTTATGTTTATCAACATAAAATTTAAAATCCACATATTTTACAAGCCTATGTATTAGCTTAAGTACATTAACCAATATATTAAATTAAAAAAAAATGTTTTTTTAATATTTGATTTTTTGTACCAACCAAAATGCCAATATTGGCCAGTATGGGCTGATATAGGTTGGTACAATCGAAATAGGCCGGTATAATTCGGTATGTTTTGGAGGAGTATCAGTATCGGTTTAACATAATTCTATTTTTTTGAAGTTGCAATAGTACCTCTCCTATTTATAAAGATTTGTTTTCACTTTTTAGGCACCAAAAGTTGTGTAATTGATGTAGAAACAAGAGTTTAATTCTTCTTACAACTCTAGATCAGAGGGGAAGGAAATTGGATTTTCAATAAATAAAAAAAATGATAGTATCAAATTGGGTCATGCAAGCATACAATGATTCCAAGTGCTAATCAACAATTGGGTCACTGTGTATCAATTTAATAGTATCAAATTGATACACAATGGCCCAATTGTTGATTAGTACTACGAATCATTGTATGCTTGCATGTCTACCATAATTAAACATAACAACCAATGAGATTTTATCTTTCAAATCAAATTTAACTAATCATTTTTATAGACCAATTAAAATTAATTTGAGATTGTTCTATGCATGCAGGTCTATGGTAAAAAAATCTTGGATTGACTAATCAAGTTTGAATATTAATGAAACAGTGATATGAACATTATTTTAAAAACTAAAAGAAACCAATTTTCTTGAAATTGCACAGTGACCGATTGAGACTTTGAATTTATGGCTATGACATTAATGAAAATTTTAAAATGTAAAATCATCATTTGCCCCTTGAGCTTAATAACGTGAAAAAAAAAAAAAAATGATAAATAAAGAAAATGAAGAGGTTGCGGTGGTGAGGGCTCATTTACATCATAGTCATAGTGTTAATTTTGTCGATTTATATTGTATAAGTGCGTGTATATATATTATATGATATAAGAATCAAATACTAATCCACTTCCATAAAAAAAACTAAATCCACTATTTATATATCAACAATCCAGAGGTCTAGGGAATATGACCAAGATGAATATTAAATTACAACTATCATTGAGGTGTTTACATGAGCTAATCCCCGACTGCAAACATCGATTCAAACAATCCCCACTCTCAATTTGATTTCCACGACTGGTTGAAATCAAATTGATTTCCACGACTCCACCAATCCCCACATCGATTCAAACAAGCTCCAACCACCAATTCAAACTGCAACAACGAAATCAACATCGATTCAAAATGCAAAACTCAACAACTGAAACCCAAGCAAAACGTAACCACCAATTTGATCTCCATGGCTCCACCACTCTCACCAATTCAAACAAGCTCCGGCCACCGAAATTGATTCAAAAACCCACCACCGATTCAGCAACCCATGACGTCGATTCAACCCACCTCTAAAAGCCAGCCACCGATTCAACTTCAATACTGGAATTGAAACCTAGCCAACACACCTTTGAAACCCAGCCGATTCAAACCACCTTTGAAACCCAGTAAACACCGATTCAACCTAACCAAAAACAATCGAGTGAAGAGAAAAAAAAAAAATAGAGAGAAAAGGAGAGACAGAGAAATAGAAAGATAGTCAGAGAAGAAGGAGAGCCAGAGAAGAAAGGGAGAGAGAATAAAATATTAGACGATTGAGATGATAGTAGGCAATCATAGCGATTGAGAAATTTTTTTTAGTCAAAAGATAAATTTGTATATATATAATTTGGGGTTAAAGAAAAATATTATTGTTACTCTAGTTTCTTATTTGCTATGATGATGATTGAGAAATTGTTTTAGTAAAACAAAAAATTGCATAAGTATAATTTGGGGTTAAAAAAATCATTTGTTAACAGTAGACATTATTTGCTATCATGTGGTGGTGGCGGCGGCAGTGGAAGAGTTGGTGGCAGTGGTGGCGGTAGCGTTGGCAGTGGAAGAGTTGGTGGCGGCAACAGTAGTGGCAGCAGTAGTGATTGTAGTGGTGGTGGCAGTGGAAAAGTTGGTGGTGGTGGTGGTGGTGGTAGTGGTAGGGGTAGCAGTTGCGGGTGGTTGTAATTGTTGTTTATTGTAGTGAATATATTATTTTATTGTAGTCGATATATTATTTTATTGTGATGCTTATATTATTTTATTGTTTTGAAAGCTTTAATAGATCCACTATTGCAATATGTGAGTAGGTAAAATAGATAAAGTAACTTTTTGTGATGTCAAATAGCTAAATTTTTACTTCCACTGTTGTAGATGCTCTTAGCACTATTCCTTATTGTTGGACAAGACTGCAAGAGTTCACACTGACAATTAGTACAACAAAGAAGAAACTTCCAATTTACATAAAAAGATATGTCACATAAAAATTTCTTATTGTCTTGTACTCTCAATTTTTGGGTGAAACTTGTACATGATATTTATTTTTCTCTCCTATTTTAGTGAAGTGCGTACATAATATTTATTCTTGTGGTATGGAGCAAAATAAGCCCTTTTTTTTGGTAGAGAGAGGGGTTTATTTATTAGTAATAAAAGAGACAAATGGCCTTTGTCCTACATCAGAGTAACATGATATTTGTATAAGGTGGATTTGGAGCAAATTCTAAACAGACAACTGATGGATCTATTGAAGAATGGTAAGTAATAATATGGGCACAAAATGCTTGAATGGTAACCCTAGCTAGCTAGGCATTTTCATTCTTTGGTTTTCTAAGAAAAGATTGAATAACATGATCATCAACAAGCCGGAACTAGATGACATTAATTAATTTGATTAATGATATGTAATTAAGCATGGTTGAAAGATGTTTGGTGGACAATTTCAATGGTTTGTATGGATAATTAATACAAGATCAATTTAGGAAACTTTGGAGTTACCAGCGTGTTTTGAAGTGCCATAACATAATTAACTGGAACTGAACAGTAGGATATGCTTAACTCAGACTTTTACATTCCTTTAATATATATATATATATATATATATATATATATATATAAACCCTTACTTTAGCTAAACCTTTGGTTAATTTCTCAGAAAGGAAAGATAGCTAGGACTAGGAGTAGGACCTTTGAAAGTTCTGGGTTTGATTATACTCCAGCACTATTTAGTTTTTACCAATATTTATTGGACCTCATCGGGATTCGGGACTACAATTTTCATCTGACCCAAACAAGGCTACGTGTAGGAGGGAGAGAATGGAAATTATGCAGCCATGAACCAACCGTGACATTATCATAAATCATAAACGTATTGTTGTTTTTTGTGTACTAGTGGTAGAAACATTAAATGGAAGCTAAAGAACTAAATTAGCCAAGGTTACTCTTACAATACACTTCATAAAATTCTGTTAAACAAGATAGAGTGCAATGTTCAACATAGAATGTTTATAGCCATAAAACTTTAATGCAGTGAGCTACGCAAAGCTTACTGTCAAATAAGCACTCGGAGAAGTTCCATATGTCAAAATTAAGGAGTGTTTTTGAACGCCATAGGACGTGCTACTGAAAAAGGCAAGCAACAACATTATAATAAATCCCTCACATAAAAAGAATTTTAAAAATTAATACATCCCTCACATAGAAGAAATTCAAAAACTAATACATCCCTCCCCTGAATTGGATCCTTATTTTCTGTGAGTGAGAAGTGAAGGGAATTAGCCTCCATCAAAAAAAAAAAAAAAAAAAAAAAGTGAAGGGAATTAGCCAATTTAGAGAGCAGCCTAGTGCATTTCTCAATCTAACAATAAAGTTTCTAGATGTCACATTTGGCATGTTCCTTCCCAATCAATGTCAAGTTTTTTAGTATTCTCTGTGTTGCTTATTAATTATTAAAAATATTGTAGGGAAGAAGTTTAGGCTACAAATTGTTCTCCTAAATTAGACAAATGTCCTATATGGTTTATCTAACATATTAAATAAGTCATTTAAAAATACTATACAATAATAATTAAGTTAGGAGGAGTGAGAGAATAGTGTATGTACTTTATATGGAATTTTGCAAATTGATCTTACAATACCGAACCTAGCTAGAGCAAATTAAAGCTCTTTTGAGTTGGTTACTTCAAAAATTAACCTATAAATTAAAGATTGCATTTCATAATTGTGGGGACTATTTTTGCCGTTCTCGGCAAGGCTCTGGGCGCAGTGCCGAGGAGGCTCAGAGTGTCCTACATCGAAGAGAGCTTCCCCCACTTTCAACCTTATAAGCCATGAAGCGAAGGAAGTAGTGTACCATCATTCCCGATTTTTCGAATCACGGGAATGATGGTACACTACTTCCTTCGCTTCATGGCTTATAAGGTTGAAAGTGGGGGAAGCTCTCTTCGATGTGGGACACTCTGAGCCTCCTCGGCACTGCACCCAGAGCCTTGCCGAGGACGGCAAAAATAGTCCCCACAATAATAATTACTAGATATATATGTTAAATTTATTAAAAATAAATAATGGCTAGCATATATTATACTCAAAATTTATGAAATTTTGAGACCATCTAAAACTAATCAAATTATAAATTACCTGAGTGAAAGTAGCTAATATAAGTTATTTAAATACATATAAACATGGTTAATTATCAAAGAAAAAAAAGAACATATAATATAAACGTTTGTAAATAGAGGGTAGAGGTAGAATACATCCAAGAGGCACTAAAAAGAAAAAAGACATAATACAACAAGTATTATTGCAAAAAAAAAAAAAGAAAAAAAAGATGAAATATATATACTATTGCATCTCTAGGTTGTTGTTGTTGTTGTTGTTTTTTTTTTTTTTTTTTTTTGTAATAGTAACTTAAATTTATTACATTAGTATAAAATTATAGCAATAATTATTATGTTACATTAAAATGTGTTGTTGTAATAGGTAACTCTTATTTTACATTGAGATATGTTGTTGCAATAGGTAATTTTTTATTTCACATCGAACTATATTATTGTAATAAGTAAATATTTATTTCACATCAAATTTTGTTGATATAATAGAGGTGAGTAATTGAGTAGCGGGAAAATTTGAGAAATTGACACTATTTTTTTCATTAATTTCCTATCTTTCACCCATGTCTATCCCTTTTTTTTTTTTTTTTTTCCTTCTCTTCTCTCATCTCAATGATTCTCTCTCATCACACGTCTTCCTTATTTATTTATTTATTTTTTTCATCTCAATTTCCCACTTTCTCTTATCACAACTATCTTCCTATTTTTTCTCATCTCAAAATTAACTCACACACGCCTATCTCTCTCTCTCTCTCTCTCTCTTTTTTTTTTTTTTTTTTTAATTTTTTTTTTATCATCTTAGTTTCCCTCTTTATCTCACCCACCTCTATCTCCTATTTTTTGGCTTTTTTTTTTAATCTCAAATTCTCTCTCTCTCTCTCTCACACACACACACACACACACACACACACACACCTATCTCTTTTTTTTTTCCCCCTTTTTTCATCTTAGTTTCCCTTTCTCTCACCCACATTTATCTCTATGTTTTTCTCATCTCAATCTCTCTCTCTCCCTCTCCTGATGCTTTTTTTTTTTTTTTTCATTTCACTTTCCTTCTTTCTTAGGCGTATCTCAAAATTCAAATTTATCTACTAACTACAAAACTTATCTCTCAAATTTCCAGCTCACTCTCATAACTACAAACTCTAAATTTTCTCTCTCAAATTTCAGTCTCTATTAATTCATAGTCTCCTTGGAGAGACTCTTTCTCAGTTTAAAGACTCTCTCTAACTTTTAGGTAATTTTTTGGTTCTCTTTAAATTTTATTTTTTTAAGAATCAATGATGGTGTATATTGTTGTCATTATGTTGTGTGTATATATATATATATATATATATGTATATGATGTTTTTCAACTTTATACTTATTTTCTTTTCTTTTTTTCCAAAATAGGTGGCAAGTCAATGAAATGGTCATTAAGCATGCTTGGATAACACCTGCAGGAAGAAACTTTTCTTTCATGTTGTATTGATTTTTGCATACTTTTTGAAACTATGTTTTTGAATGTAAATTCAACAAGTTGTGTATATATTTGTGTTTTTTAACCTATGTATTGAAATGAAGTATTTTGAATTTTTCATCTTTTATGTGTATCTTTAATTTGTATTATAGTACCTAGATATGGTTTTTGAATTGCAAAACAGGTTAATGAAAAAATTATTATTTAAAAAAATGATTTATTTATTTTTTAAATTAAAAAAATGAATAAAAAAACAACCTATTGCAACTAGATTTTCAAAGTAAATCGTTGCAATATATAAAATTTATTGCGAAGAAAATCTAGTGTTGCATAAACCTATTGCTTTTTTTAATAAAAAATAATCTATTGCAATGAGATTTTCAAAGTAAATCGTTGCAATATATGGAATTTATTGCAACAAAAATCTAGTGTTGCATAAACTTATTGCTTTTTGTTTGACAAAAAAATAACCTATTGCAACGAGATTTTCAAAGTAAATAGTTGTAATATATGAAATTTATTGCAACGAAAATCTAGTGTTGCATAAACCTATTCCCTTGGAGTTTATTATAATGACTTGCATCGACTTTTTTATCGTTGCAATAACACCTATTACAACGACGTTAGTTGTTATTGCAACGACTTTTTTCATTATATTAAGTCTTTTTTCTTGTAGTGAGGGGTAACTATATTAAGCATTAAATAGAATAAGAGAGACTACTACCATTAGCAAAATCGGATCCTCATGTCCCCACCAAATCACCAACTAAATACCGAATGTGACACTTTAGTCAAACATAAGAAGACTCACAATTTAGAGCCTGAGAGAGAGAAAATTGTGTCTTAATGTCTTTGATATTGTTACCGTTAGAAGAAGGGGCATAAAAGTAAAATACTGTATACATACATGCATGACTTCTCTTCTCCCCGTCTTAAGACTTAAGCTTTGCAATTCTTCTCTTCATGACTTTGATTCCTTTAGCCAAAAATGGCAAAAGGTCTCACACGTCACAGCTAAAGAAATCATGAGAAATATTTTTGAAATTATTTCACTCAAGCATAATATCCCTCTCTCTCTCTCTCTCTCTCATCTCTGTCTCAATACTCTTTCTCTCTCTGATCTCTATTTGAATTTGCCATGGAAGTGGGTGAGTGTTCTAGTTCTAAAGAACCAGAGGCTGAGCTTGAAGAGCTCAGCGCCACATTGGCGTTAATAGTGGACACAGCTCCACCAATAGAATTCTAGCTTAAGCATGCAGCAATCGGAGATTGTTTGGACTTTCTAGGAGTCCATTTTGGGTTCCAGAAAGACAATGTGAGAAACCGGAGAGAGCACGTCGTCTTCCTTGTGGCGAACTCTCACTCTCGGTTTTCAACTCCTTCCGCTTCGAACTCAACTCCGACGGTATGTATAAATACTTATGCTTCTACTTCAAAAGGGTTTTATTTTATTTCTTGTATAGTAAGAGTGAGATGCCTTGTTCTAAAGGGAATAGTTTAAAAACCTATACCATGAATAATTAATGTTTAGCCTAAAAATAATACTATCATTTTTGTTATTTTTGTTTTTATAACGCTCTTTTTGTTTTGAAGTAAAATACACATTTTACTATGGTTGTTTTAACGTAAAATATGATCAATTGTAAAATATTTTTCAGTCAAAGTA
The DNA here is from genome assembly GCA_033629205.1 of Lithocarpus polystachyus. NCBI lineage: Eukaryota > Viridiplantae > Streptophyta > Magnoliopsida > Fagales > Fagaceae > Lithocarpus > Lithocarpus polystachyus. Next base: position 23,551,952 of record CM066166.1, on the reverse strand, counting down.
GTCAACTATAAAATATTTTATACTTAGGATCTGTTTGGATATCGCTTATTTTGCTGAAACTGAAAATTTATTACTGAAAGTATTGTAGATAAAAGTAAAAGTTAGTTGAAATAGTACAGTAAGGTCTATGAATAGTACCAAAAAGTGGGGCCTATTGCAACGAGATTTTCAAAGTAAATTGTTGCAATATATGAAATTTATTACAACGAAAATCTAGTGTTGCATAAACCTATTGCGTTTTTTAATAAAAAAATAGCCTATTGCAATGAGATTTTCAATGTAAATCGTTGCAATGTATGGAATTTATCGCAACGAAAATCTAAGGTTGCATAAACTTATTGCTTTTTTTTTTAATTAAAAAAAAAAACCTATTGCAACGGATTTTCAAAGTAAATCGTTGCAATATATGAAATTTATTGTAACGACAATCTAGTGTTGCATAAACTTATTGCCTCGGAGTTTATTACAACAACTTGCATTGACTTTTTTATCGTTGTAATAACACCTATTACAATGACAATAGTTGTTATTGTAACGACTTTTTTCATTATATTAAGTCTTTTTTCTTGTAGTAAGGGCTAACTATATTAAGCAAAAAATAAAATAAGAGAGACTACTACCATTAGCAAAATCAGATCCTCCAGTCCCCACCAAATCACCAGCTAAATACCGAATATGACCCTTTAGTCAAACACAATAAGACTCACAATTTAGAGCCTTAAAGAGAGAAAACTGTGTCTTAATGTCTTTGATATTGTTACCATTATAAGAAGGGGCATAAAAGTAAAATACTGTATATATACATGCATGCCATGCATGACTTCTCTTCCCCCCGTCTTAAGACTTAAGCTCTACAGTTCTTCTCTTCATGACTTTGATTCCTTTTGCGAAAAATGGCAAAATGTCTCACTCGTCACAGCTAAAGATATCATGAGAAATATTTTGAAGTTATTTCACTCAAGCATAATACCCCTCTCTTTCTCTCTTTCTCTCATTTGTGTTCTCCAATCTCTCTCTCTCTCTCTCTCTCTGATCTCTGTTTGAATTTGCCATGGCAGTGGGTGAGTGTTCTGGTTCTAAAGAACCAGAGGCTGAGCTTGAAGAGCTCAACACCGCATTGGCGTTAATAGTGGACAGCTCCACTAATAGAATTCTGGCCTGAGCATGCAGCAATCGGAGATTGTTTGGACTTTCTGAGAGTCCATTTTGGGTTCCAGAAAGACAATGTGAGAAAACAGAAGGAGCACGTTGTCTTTCTTCTGGTGAACTCTCACTCTCGGTTTTTAACTCCTTCTACTTCGAACTTGACTTCGATAGTATGTATAAATACTTATACTTCTACTTCAAAAGGGTTTTATTTTATTTCTTGGATAGTAAGAGTGAGATGCCTAGGAATGGTAATGGGTCGGGTTTGGGCCGAGTTTTTTGATACCCGGACTCGACCTGCGAGTCCTCCCTTGATACTAGGACCCGGCCCATTTAATAAATAGGTCTTTTTTTAGCCCCAAACCCAGCCCGTCAGGTCTCCGTGGGCCCTATGGGCCTCGTCCAGCCACTTTTAGGCCTAATCCGTGGCCAAATCTTGCCCAATCTTATATATATATATTAAAAAAAAACCCAAACACAAACAGCAACACAAATTTATCTGAATCAACATTGTTATCAGTTTTGCTGAAATGAGATTCTTAGACTAAAAATAAATAATAAATAACCACAAAAAATAGAAGAAATAAAACTCCATTTATGGATTGATTTTTACATTAACACAAACATCAACTCCGATTCACATTCTTTGAAGTTATTTTAGGCGCTATAGTCAACTAAACCAACACAAAATGTACACATGCATTACATTCTATACAGATTGAATCCTCAAACAAATACCCAAAAACAGAAACTACTGAGAGAGGAAATGAACCAAAAAAAAAATTTTTTTTTGAAGAACTCAGACCACTAAAGCTCCATCGGCGATGCTTCGATCTAACAACACGATCACATCTCTCTCCGATTTAACACTCCCATGCTCCGATCTATGGATTTCATGCTCCTCCGTGACAAATGATGACCACCACGAGATCCGTGCTCCTCCACGAGGGTGAGGGTGGGTCAGTGAGTGAATGAAAGTGAGGGTAGTGAGGATGAGATGTGAGTGAGAGTGAGAGTCAGTGAGGGGAGGATGAGGTGTGAGTGAGTGTAAGCGTGAGGGTGAGAGTCTGAGTCAGTGAGGGTGAGGTGAGAGAGGCGGTTGAGTTGAGAGAGAAATGAGAGAAATAAGTTTTAGGGTTGGAGTTGTGATATATATATATATATATATATATAGGTAGTTTTTTTTGTAATTTTTCATTTATCTAACTGGGTCAGGTTTGGGCCGGGTTTTTACCAAAACTCGGACCCGTTTTCGTTTTTTTTTTTTTTTTTTTTAAACCCAAATCCGACCCTATTTCTTATCGGGCCGGGTAAAATCTGACCCATTAGGGTCGGGCCAGGTCGAGTACCCACGAGTCGGGTAGAAATTGTCATCCCTAGAGATGCCTTGTTCCAAAGGGACTAGTTTAAAAACCTATTCCATGAATAATTAATGTTTAGCCTGAAAATAATACTATCATTTTTGTTATTTTTGTTTATATAACGTTTCGTTTGTTTTGAAGTAAAATATTTTCAGGAAAATATTTTACACATTTTACTGTGTTTGTTTCAATGTAAATATGGTCAATTGTAAAATATTTTCCAGTCAAAGTGGAAAATCAGGCCAACCAATTGTAAAATATTTTACACTAGGGTTTGTTTGGATACCACTTATTTTGTTAAAATTAAAAACTTATTGCTGAAAGTACTATAGATAAAAATAAAAATTAGTTGAAATAGTACAGTGGGACCTATGTATAGTACCCAAAAGTATAGTGAGACCCATAAACAGTAGCAAAAATATGCTGAATAGTAAAATAATTTTAATTTTTCATTGGTTTCCAACTCTCTAACGGCTACTAACAGCTCTAACAGAATTTTTAAAAAAGTCAGCACTGTGAACAAAACGACATCGTATATAAAAGCTTGAGATGGCTAATTGGTAGAACGGCGCCGTGTTACTAATGTGAGTTTATCACTTTTAACTGAAACGCTACCGTATCAAGATAATGTTTTGTTGTGAAACGACGCCGTGTCCATCAACAAATAACTATATGCCTTTGTAACCATATTTCTCATACAACCCAAAAAGTCTTACCTTACACTTTTTTTCCTCGTTTAGTGTTGAAGTTCGAGGCAAACATAATGATATATACTTTCCTTGATGATGCTTGAAACAGAGAATAATGAGTATGAACTTATGTGACCAGTGTATAGTAAGTAGTGTGTATAGAAATAATGCAAAAAAAGAAAGAAAAAAAAAAAAATTGTGCTATGGAGGATGGGGGCTAAAAACAATGCTTTAAAGGACTCTAGATTCAGTTTAACATAATTCTGGTTTTTTGAAGTTGTGATAGTATTAGTACCTCTCCTATTTATAATGAGGTATTTTCACTTTTTAGGCACCAAAAGTTGTGCAATTGATGTAGAAACTTCTTCTTACAACTCTAGATCAAAGGGGAAGGAAATTGGATTTTCAATTTTTGTTTTAAAAAAAATTGATAAACAGTGACCCAATTGTTGATTAGCACTTTGAATCATTGTATGCTCGCATGTCGACCATAATTAAACAATAGCAACCAATGAGATTTTATCTTTCAAATAAAATTTAATTATTCTATTTTATAGACCAATTAAAATTAATTTGAGATTGTTCTATGCATTCATGTCTGTGGTAAAAGATCATGGATTGACTAATCAAGTTTGAATATTAATGAAATAGTGCTATGAACATTATTTTAAAAATTGAAAGTAACCAATTTTTTGAAATTGCACGGTGACCAATTGATACTTTGAATTTATGGCTATAACAGAATTTTAAAATGTAAAATTATCATTTGTCCCTAGAGCTTAAAAATGTGAAAAAGTGATAAATAAAGAGAAGGGCAAATTATAGTAAACTCACTTGTGGTTTGGCTTATTTGCACTTTGCTTACCAATGGTTTAAAACTTAATACTTTGTTCACTTGTGTTTAACTTCATTTTAGTCTTTGTTACCCACCTCGGTTAAAAACAAGAATAAATAGGTCCTTTTGTTCCCATTTTATATATTTCTCCTCCCAAAACAAGATAAACAAAAGAAAGAAAGAAAAACAAGATCAAATTGGGCTATTTCAAACCCAGGAATATGCATCTCTTAGAACATGGCTCAAATCAAATTTTTGCAAACCCAGAACACAAGAACACAACATTTGTAAAGATAGTTCAAAATTTTCAGTTACACATCCAAAACCACTTTAAAAACTAACCCAAACCCCTTGACTCCATACCGAAAATCCCTCTCATTTTTCAAACCCAAAAAACCAAACTCAACACAAACCCCAACCTCCTTCTCGGATTGAAGGTAGCAATGGAAAATCAAAGTTTTTTGCAGCCATGGAGTTCCAGCAAACGCCAAAGAGAATCATCGTCGTCAATGGTGGCAGTGAACAGAGTAGCAACACCAACCAACAAAAACAAAAAGAAACCCATAAACAAACACAAACACAAGAACCAACAAACAAACAAACCCTCTGTACTCACCGTTTGAAATCAAAACCCACTATACCCACCTTCATCGTGAAAGTCTACCCCACGAAGTCCACCCATAGCCACCACAACAACTATCAGAACCCACAACCTAGCACCACCATGCCCACAACCCATAAAAAAACCACATGCCACAACCCATAACACCACCATAATCAGATTGTATCAAAACCACAACACAAAAAAAGAAAAAAAGAAAAAAGAAAGAAAGAGAGAGAGAGGGTAACATCTTCTTGGGTTTTGCTCCTAGGTTTTCGATCTAGGTAGTTAATTGGGTTTTGCTAGGTTTTCAATTTGAGTTTTCACTGTGGTGGCTAATCGGCTTCCTCAACGCCATCATTAGAGAGAGAAGGGATGAGAGACAGAGATAGATCACCAATGAGGGTGAGACAGAGAGAGAAATATGAGTTTGAGAGAGAGAGAGAGGGAGACGATGGGAGTGAGACAGAGAAATGATAAACCAAATGTGTTGGCCTGTCTATTTGATATTGTTTTGACACATCTTGTTTCTCTACAAAAATCCCCTCTTTGATCTTGTTAGTTTGAGGTTTTTTGTTTCTTTTTTTTTTTTTTTGGAGGAGAGAGACATAAAATGAAAGATAATATACATTTTTACCCTTAATTTTAACAGAGGTGGGTTATGGAACCCTAACAAAGTTAAACACACGTGGGTAAAATGTTAAGTTTTAAACTACGGGTAAACAAAGTGTAAACGGACCAAATCACAAGAGGGTTTACTGTAATTTGACCTAAAGAGAATGAAGAGGTGGGTGGTGAGGGCTCGTTTACATCATAATTATTGTGTTAATCTTGTTGATTTATATTGTACTAGTATATATACATATTATATGATACAAGAATCAAATACTAAATCCATTTCCATAAGAAAAAAAAAATCCACTACTTATATATCAACAATCCAGAGGTCTAGTGAAGAAGACCAAAGTGAATATTATATAACAATCATTGAGGTGTTTACATGAGATAATCATCAATCATTCTCTAATACTTCGATTAGACATGATGCCTAATCTTTATTATAACACCATACAATTTTATTAAACAAAGTTACTTTAATTGAATATCAATTCTTCTCGGAGTCTTTGATCTCTTCGGCCTTTATACAACCACTGCAAATCATATCAAGCAAAATACATATATATCAGAGAGAGAGAGAGAGAGAGAGAGAGAGAGAGAGAGAGAGAGAGAGAGAGAGAGAGAGAGAGAGAGAGAGAGAGAGAGAGTTTTTAACTTACCATACCCAAACATGTCCTTGTTTTATTATTGGTTTTTTATTGGTGTTCGCTTTTAAAGGAGCTGGTGGAGCAGCAACAGAAGGACCAGGGTTTGCCACTATACCAACTCAAACATTCGCAATAGTAAATAATACAACATATAAAATGGAATGGTGAAATTCTATTACACACCACCAAAATATAAATGAAAATGTGACTTTAAATCACATTTTCAAGTTTGAAAACATTACTTCAGTTGTTTTGGGCAGTATAATGAAATAACCAAGAGATTTGTCAATGAGTTCTAACATATAAGATAAAGGAAGGAATTCACCCTTTTTGTGAGAGAGAGAAGCATTGCTCCCAAAGTATTCAATAATTTCAGGAAAGAAAATGTATTGAATTTAAACCAATAGAAAATATATATTAACTAAAATAATATAATAGAATTTTTAGACTTAAAAAATATAAACAAAGAAAAAAAGTTAAATAAACTGTTAATGTTTTACCTGGAAGCTGAATTTCATTATTTTGGGAACTCATGTTCAATTGAGAAAGACAAAAAGAGAGGCAAGCAGGGAAGAAGGTTAGGGTTATTAGTTATAAGGTAAATATGTTGGGAACGTGGCCTAGTTTTGGCTTTACCTTAGGCACTCGGTTTTATAGCTCCCTTTCAGATCATGAATCTGTTAACTTTTCAAAGCAATAATATATACTTTAATTTTCGATATATTGCCAAGATCCTCCAGTGTCAAAACCAATTAAGTGACTTGCATGTGACAATTAATAATAAATCATGTCCGATTTATTGATGCAAATATGAAATATATTGCATATTATAATAATTTGGGATATCATTCTCAAAAAAAAAAAAATAATAATAATAATAATTTGGCATATAATAATTTTTGAAAAATTTAAATATGATATAATATAGATATGTACCTATTAATTAATTATCAAATATATTTTTATATATTATTAAGCATTCTTTTAATATTTTATTGAGCATATATCAATATAATTAAGAGTAATAATAGATAATGAAAATAATTTAATAGCCACTTAAATGATGTTTAGAATACAAACCAAAAACTAAACAATAAATAAAAGAGAACTAGGTTAGTATTCAACATTAAACCAATATATATTAAAAAAAATCAACCCAATATATAAAAAATAAAAATCCTCAGGTGTTTGGGTTATCCCTCACTCTCAGTCTCTCACTGTCAAGGCCTTATTAAAATCCTCAAGTGCCTGAGTTACGATTGTATCAGGGCCGTATTAAAAGTGTATCTCGAACGTTTTTCAGAACTTTTTTTTTTTTAATTTAAAAAGAGTGGGAGACACATGCAAATAAATTCCAAAAGTGTTGGAAATGAATACGTGTCAAACATGGGTATTTGACAAGATTAAACAATCAGGCTTATACTTTTTGGGTTAATTGCATTTTTACATGTTGTAGTAATAAGTAGTAAATAGTAAATATTCAATGAGTCTCCCCGATGTGTTTTATTCCCCAGCAAGTAATTGTTGGGTATATACGTGTGAGTGAAATTCTACATTAAATAATGATAAAAAAATGAATAATTAATATAACATAGTTGAGTTTATACCTATTGGGTATAAGCTTTTTGGAATCAGTGTGTTTCTATATGTTATAATAACTACTCAAGGAGTCTCCCCAAAATGTTATCTCTCTAACAAGTAGTATCAAAGTTCATGATGGTGTGTGGCAAAAATGGCGATGTTAAGGTTATAGAGGTCCCTCTCACAATTGGTGCAACGACGAGGTGACTATACTTGGAGCCTTGCCCCAGATGAATCAGGGACAAGTCTCTTTCTTAATTGGAGCAGGAAATATATTGCATTAAGCAAGTCCATAAAGTAAGAGTGAGTGAGTAGGACTTGTTCATGCCCCACGGAGAGCTCTTGAAGCCCACAAGAGAGGCAAAGACTCAAATGTGAATGTGAGATTGTTGGGTATTCAGGTGTGAGTGAAATTTCACATTAAATATAATGAAAAGAGTGAGTGGTTAATATAATATAGTTGAGTTCATACCCATTAAACTTATGCCTTTTGGGTTAAAAAATGTCTATATATATTATATTAACTACTCAAAGTGGCTTCCAAAGATTTTATTTCCTCAACATCATTAAGGAAAACATTCAATTTGCCATCAGGTGTCTAGAGACAGAAAAAAAAAAAAAAAAATCAGAAGTGTTGATGTAGTAGGTTGTTATCAGAAAGTAAAGTAGTAATAATGTAAATGTTAATGATTGGCCTAAATGAGAACCAATACTTGTCAACTTAATTATTATGAAAAATATATTGAAAATTGTTGTCTATAGCATTACTATTTGGTTGTTTAGTTATGCACATATATTTTTGTGTTTTCGTACGGATGCTAGAATATGACAAAGTATATAATATAGCCTTAAGCAAGGTTAGCCCTACTACTAGGCCAATTAGATAGTCGTTTAAAGCCCCTAAGTGAAATAAGGCCCCCAAATTTTAACCAATGAGGATATTTTTATAACTATAAGAGTAATAACTCGGCCTAAAATATTCGCCAATCAATAAATATAAAAAACAAATAGTAATGCTATGGATATAACAAATGTAAGGCCACAAATTCTGAAATCCGGCCCAAAGGTGGGTGGATCTGTCTAAAGGGCCCAATTACAATGAATTTGTAGAGAGTAGGTTGTGAAGGACTGGGTTAGTGAAGATTAGATCACCAACTGGATGGGCTAGAGTCACAGATTGGGATAAAACACAAATTTCTGGCTTAAAGGGCTATTCTCGACCTACGTCTGAGGATAGTCGTCTGGTGTGAGTATTGCTTAACAATGGATGCCAATCTCTCTTTCTTCTCTTTTTTTCCCTTCCCCCCCCCCCCTTTTGGACTCCTTCTTCCTTATATATTGCCTCCGTCCTTTCTCTGAATCTTCCACGTATAGATGTCATGATTTCTTTGTTGGCACCTGTCCCCTCAAATTTTTCCAGAACTCTCTACATAAGAACGGCAAGACTGGAAATCACTGTCCAAATGTCTTCTCCACATAAATGCAGCCAGGGGTTAGTTGTGGAGCATTCAATGCGGGGTTGGTAGCCTTTTCCCTTGATATTTTGGGATCTTTTCTTGGTACATGCTTCCACAACATTCACCCCGTTAGGTGGAATTTTCTGGGGGGGGGGGGGGGGGGGGCTTTCCTGACCGGCCGAGTTCCAAGTCTTACCTCGGCTCTAATTGCTCGAGGAGATGTGAATCCTCGGCGGAATCTTGGGACCGTTGAGCTCACATTCAACTCTCTCCGACTGCTAAGGCGGATTGCCTAAGCCGACTTGAATCATCCTCGGACTAGCCTCAGTCCTCGGCTTGGGCTTGGCGACGTGTTACCCAAGTGGATGAGGGATTCGAGGCCCATTATCCCCATTGGCGTGTTGCTCATACCGGCCCATTACCCTTGCCGACCCGTTGCCCCCACAATAGCCTCTCGAGATACTTCTTTCTGGGCCCTCGGACGGAAAGGAGGATTTCGATATCATTGTACCTGATATGAGCTGATCTCGGTCCCGTCTTGTCCATAGGGGAACCCTTTGGACTTTCTAGGACACAGATTTCTGACGATGCGGCCCTCGAGACACGCGTTCATTTAATTCTGACAGCTCCCTGCCTTTCACGTTCTACGGTGAGATGTGAATCGTACGGTTAGGCTTTTTTTTAGGGCATGAGCGGGGGTTTTCCCGCTTCTAGCTGTCTCTTTGATATAAATATCTCCCTTGCTTAATCTCTGGCCTCACTTTAACCATCATTAAGTTCTAGCGCACATACATTGAACCTGTCAACCGTCTCTCTCGCTCGTACCCTTACAAATTTTAAAAGCCTGTCCGAGGAGGTCTCTTTCACTCGTGTAAGTCATCCTAGTCCCTCAACTTTTCTTTTTCTCATAAAGTTTTCTGTTTTTTGCAAATTTCCTCTCCTCGGCTTTATCCTCTTTCTTCAATCCTCCTAGATTCTTTCGAAATCTCTCTAGGAATGGGTAGGTTTAAATATTTGGTAGAATCAAGGGAAGCCATAGAGAATTTCAAAGCTCAGTATAGGATTCCCTCGGGGGTAGAGATTAGGTATTGCAAAGAGGGGAATGGCATAAGAAGAGGCAAGAGGGAGAAGTTGTGATCTCAATGATTGCCTTTATAGAGGGAGGGTTGAGGATTCCCATGGGTACAGTTATGAGAGACTACCTCATAGCTCATAGGTTGGCACCTACCTAGTGTGCACCTAACTTGTTCAGGATCCTTGGTTGTGTGGATGCCCTGAATGAGAAACTAGGTCTAGGATTGACCCACCACGATGTAAATTGGGTCTATAATCTTCACCATCTCAAGGGTCAAGGGTACTATCTTAAATCTAAGTACCCTGAGGTTAGGCTTATCCAGTGTCTTCCTGAGTCGAACAAAGGGTTGAACAAGGATTTCCTAATCTTGTCAGGTAACTGGCACGATGGTCTCCACTGCCCAACGAGAGAGGGGAAACCAGGTGGGGTTTACAAGTCTAGGTTTATGATTCTTGTGCTATTTTATGCCTATTTGTTTATCATTATTTGATGTTTTGAGTCTAGTTCCTTTTCGGCTAATAAATTTTTTGATGATTTGGTAGATAAAAACTCAACTGTTCCCCACCTCGGCCTTGTAATTCAGAAGAGCTTGGACGAGATCTTGAGGTCTGAGGTGTTCGCTTATTCATACGGTCAGCTGAGGGCGGCTCACATCATCCTGAACTACGTCCTAATCTCCACCGCGTTTCAGGCGCTGAAGTGCGTGATCAAGGCTCGATACCCACGTCTGAAGTAGATAAGCGTAGCTGCTCCGGGGTTTCTACTCCTCGGTCCAGTTCCGGGAGAGGTTCTTTCTACAGTTCCCATTTTCAAAGCCATCCCTACAAAGCCCGAGCCATCCCTAGCGTCCCAACCCCTAGTTGCCAAGGAGGTTAGGCCCGAGCCCTCATCAACTTAAAGAGAAGAGGAGGACGTAGTGGACATCTCTGGGTCCGAAGACGAGTTTGAAGTTTTCAACCAAAATCTTCCCTCAAAGAGTCCAACTTCTGACTGGGTCTCTTCATCTACGCAAGCATTTGACAAGATGGGCATCCAGCTTAAGCCGAGGTCTAACTTGTTGGATTTGATAGAGTCCCAACCCGGGCAGGACGGTCCAATAAAGACGTCGCAGACGAAGCCCCCTTCCTTGCCTTCTACTACTCCTCTTCTAACATACTTCTTCGAGCTGCAGCCCGCTGACCTAAAGAGGAAGAGGGAAGCAAAGGGCAAGGAGCCCATGAAGGTAGGGAGAGCCCACTCGGCCCAAGAAGACGAGCTGCAGAGGGCAGGTAAGCACCCCAAAACAGGGCAAAGGGATATGAAGAGGAGGAGCAGCCCATCCACTGCTCCCGAGGCATGGCTGCCAGCTCCAATGTTGAATGGTGCCCCTCTTCCGGCCACTGCCTCCCTGAGGGATTATTAAGGGGGCAGAGGGGGTGGCCAATGCAGTGGAACAAGCTCTGCTGCTCCCCGGAGACATGGCTGAGCTCCGGTCCCTGAGGAGGCACGAAGCCTTCCTCAGCTTGAAGAGGTACCTAGGCATGGTAAGTTCTTTCTGACTTTTTTTTTTTTTTTTTTTTTTTGTTATCTTGCCATTGGTTATTATGTTGTTATTTTTCACCATGTTTCCTTCTCTGTTAGGCCGTCCAAGCTTCCTTCCAAGTAGAGGAGATGCTCAATTACTGCCACCGCCAAATGAAGGAGGAGGAGGCTAAGCGTAACGAAGCCATGGACTCCCTGAAGGTGGCCGAGAAGAGCATGCAGGAGTTGAAGAAGAGGCTCCTAGAGGAGGAGAGGGGGAGGAAGAGTGTAGCCGCCGCACTTGACAGCGCCGAGAGGCAGGCGGAAGGTCAGAGGGTGCTTCTGCAAAGTGCCGAGGATCAATTTGCCGCCTCTAAAGCGCAAGTGGTGGCACTCAAGAAAAAGTTAGAAGAAACTGAGGCGGCCAGAGTGGAAGCCGAGAAGGCCCGCGATTAGGCTGAGCAGGAGGGTTACGATGTCGGGGTAGCGGAAACCGAAAAAGCCCTCAGGGCCAAGGTTTGCGGGGTGTGCAGGACTTACTGTCGATAAGTGTGGATCGAGGCTCTCAACCAGGTCGGGGTTGAGGCCTCGTCTGCACTTAGAAAGGTAGAAAGTGTGTACTACCCTGCTGCCATTCAACCATATCTCCCTTCCCATCCTTGGCTTGATCTCGTCCTTGAGATGGCAGAGGCAGGCAATGGAAAGGTGGCCAAGACATCTGCACTGGCCGGAAAGGGGTCCGAAGTTGCAGAGCAAGTCACAAAAGAAGTGCCTCCAGATTCCCCGAGTCTTCCTATTATCATCCCGGACAATCCCGCTGAAAAGGAAGAGGGTAAAGGGATGGAGATCGTCTTGGCCAGCCTTCCTTTGCCTGTCTCAGTTGATCCAATAGGCAAAGGGCAAGCAAGCAAAGGACAGGAGCCCTCAGAAGTCACAGCTGCTCAAGCTAACCCTCCTCCTCCCAAAGACAAAATTATACTCAAGAAGAAGTAGGCTTTTATGTAGTTTGCCTTGCATTTTTTTTTTTTGGTACTTAAGTTGCCTCTTCGAGGGGTTTCTCATTAATGAAGAATTCGCAGAATTTTCTTTTTCTTACTGTGTTCATATCTATGCAAATGTGGTGTTTATTTTCACTTATGCTTGAGCCAAAATTTTGCGGTCAATTCCCATAGAACAAGAATTTACTCATTTGGGAGGATTTATGGGAAGCCAAATTAAATTTGATTGACATTCCATCCAAATGAAACATGACTTGAACTTTAGGGACTGTGTGTCTAATCACTAATAGGTACATGTGAAGCATCAAATGCTTTAGGTGATGCTCATAAGCATCTACTTAAACTAATTCATTAAGGCACAGATCTCTTTGCCGTTCAGAGTGATGAGTCATCCTCATTATTCATGCAGGCAATAAGAGGTACTCAATTGCTATGGGATAATGTCATTGGGGGTGCATTTCTCCCTTGGCCAGTGGTGCGAAGAACCAAGCATGACTTAGGGCCTGTGTAAGACTTAGGATGATGCCAGAGAGTGTTAGTTTTTACAAAGCAGATGGTTCGAGGAACCAGGCAGGGCTTTGGATCTGTTTAATACTTAGAAGGATCATAGGTAGTACTAATTTTTTCAAAGCAGATGGTCTGAGGAACCAGGCATAACTTTGGATCTGTTTAATACTTAGAAGGATCATATGTAGTATTAATTTTTCCAAAGCAGATGGTCCGAGAAACCAAGCATAACTTTGGATCTGTTTAATACTTAGAAGGATCATAAGTAGTATTAATTTTTTCAAAGTAGGTGGTCCGAGGAACCAGGCATAGTTTTGGATCTATTTAATGCTTAGAAGAATCATATGTAGTATTAATTTTTTCAAAGTAGGTGGTCCGAGGAACCAGGCATAACTTTGGATCTGTTTAATACTTAGAAGAATCATATATAGTTTTAATTTTTCCAAAGCAGGTGGTCCGAGGAATCAGGCATAGCTTTGGATCTGTTTAATACTTAGAAGGATCACCAGGAGGTGTCAATTTTTCCAAGGTATATGGTTCATGGAACCAGGCATGACCGAGGTTCTGTTTGACCCTTAAAGTTTAGAGTAACTGAGAATCACACGTAGTGCATTGAACAAGAATAAGATAAAGTGCGCTTTTATTAATAATAATACATTTTCAGGTTGTTTACATTCCAGGAGTGCAACACTGCCTTACTCTCTAAGTCTTGCAAGTAGTACGCACCTATCCCGGCCACAGATGTAATCTGGTATGGTCCCTCCCAGTTGGGTCCCAATTTTCCCCAGAGGGGTTCTTTGCCGAGCCGACCACCTTCCTCAATACTAGATCTCCAGGCGCCAGAGGTCTCGACTTCATTGGCATCATATCCTTGTTTGAGTTTATGCTGATAGTAGGCCAATTGGACCATGGCATTTTCCCTTCGTTCCTTAATTAGGTCTAGATTCCTCTCAAGTAAGTGGTCGTTGTTGCTCGGAGTAAAATAGCTAGTTCTTAGCATAAGGAATCCCGTTTCCAATGGAATAACAGCCTCGGCTCCATAAGTCAACGAAAAAGGGGTTTCGCCCGTAGACTTTCGTGGAGTAGTCCGGTAGGTCCACAGCACATGTGGTAGTTCCTCAACCTATTTACCTTTGGAATCTTCTAGCCTCTTCTTGAGCCTGCTTACTATAACCTTATTTATAGCCTTGGCTTGTCCATTCCCTTGAAGGTAGGCTGGAGTGGAGTATCAATTCGTTATTCCTAACCCACAGCAATATCTTCGGAAAGCCTTACTGTCAAACTGAAGTCTGTTATCCGAGACGAGGGTATGGGGGACCCCATATCGGGTGACAATGTTCTTCCAGATGAATTTCTTCATGTCTGCATCCCGGATGTTGGCTAGTGGATCTGCTTCAACCCATTTGGTAAAATAGTCTGTGCCGACCACCAGATACTTCTTATTTCTTGCTGCTTTGGGGAAAGGGCTCACTATATCCAAGCCCCACTGGGCAAAGGGCCAAGGGCTGGATAAAGGGTTAAGCTCTCCTCTTGGTTGGTGTATGTTCGGGGCGAATCTCTGACATTGGTCACACTTCTTTACATACTCCTTGGCTTTTTTGTGCATATTAGACCACCAATATCCTTGAGTGAGGGCCCGATGAGACAAAGACCTGCCCCCGGTGTGACTTCCACAAATTCCCTCATGTAGCTCTTCCAAGAGAATTTCAACTGCCTCGGGATGTATGCACAATAAATACGGTCTGGAGAAGGACCTCTTGTATAGTTTCAGGTCCTTGGATAGCCAGAATCGAGGGGCCTTCCTCCGTATTTTATCAACTTCTAGCTTGGTCTCAGGAAGAATATCATCTTTGAGAAATTGTATGATGGGATCCATCCAGTTGGGGCCCACCCTTGTCTGATGGATGGCTGACACTTCTTTTCTCAACCCGAAAGGTTCTAGGAAATCTTCAACGAGAAGTACCCTTGGTAAACCTTGCGTCGAGGAGGTTGCCAGCGTTGCAAGTGAGTTGGCGTGTGTATTTCCGCTTCTAGGAATTTGCATCAAGTTGAAGGACTCAAACCCGGACTGTAAATGCCTAACTCGGTTCAGATACCCTTGCATTCTTGGGTCCCGAGCCTCTAACTTTCCTCAGACCTGGCCTATTACCAATCTTGAGTTCGAGAATATGTCCGCGACCTTTCCTCCCATTTTTTGGATTATGGGCATCCCCACTAGTAGAGCTTCATATTCCATCTCGTTGTTTGTGGCGGAGAATCCGAGTCTTAACGATTTTTCAATCGTAATATTCTTGGGCGAAATTAGAACTAGCCCCATTCTAGATCTCTTGAGGTTTGAGGCGCCATCAATGTACACCTTCCACGGCGGTGCTTGTTCTACGGAGATTATTCCAACTGAATTTTCATCTATGTGGTGTTTATTTCCATCTTCTTCTGTTGGGGTCTCGGCAAATTCAGTTAGAAGGTCGGCGAGGACCTGACCCTTTATGGAAGTACGGGGCATGTACTTGATGTCGTAGGCCCCCAATTTTGTTCCCTACTTCGCAATTCTCCTAGTATAATCAGCACTTCGAAGCAGGGCTTTAAGTGGCAATTGGGTCAAGACAACGACTGTATACGCCTAAAAATAATGTGGTAGTTTGCTCGTGGCGTGCACTACGGCTAGGATTGCCTTCTCCAGTGGCAAGTACCCGACCTCGGCTTCATGTAGGGACTTACTTACGTAATAGACGGGCCTTTGTACTCCGTTGTCAACCCTCAGTAACACCAGGCTTACCGCATAGGCGGCTACCGCGATATAATCAAATAAGACTTCGTTCGCTTCAGGTCTAGACTTGATGAGTGACCGAGAAAGATAGTCTTTCAACTGCTGGAACGCTAAGGCACATTTCTCGATCCATTCAAAATCCTTCCATTTGTTCAACAAACGATAGAAGGCTCTACACCTATTTGCAGATCGAGATATGAAGTGATTCAAAGCAGCAGTCATTCCCGTTAATCTTGCACTTCCTTAGGATTCCGAGGTGGTTGTAGCTTATTAATGGCCTCGACCTGGTTCGGATTAACCTTGATTCCACGGTTAGTGACCATGTAACCTAGAAAATTTTCGGACCCCACTCCAAAAGAACATTTGGAAGCATTGAGTCGTAATTTGTGCCCTCTCAAGACTTCGAAGATGTTTCCAAGGTCAACAATGTGCTCGGCCTCCTTCTTGCTTTTGATCACCATATCGTTGATGTAGATTTCGATGTTTTTCCCCAGCTGCGGCTCGAACATCCGTGTCATCATCCTTTGGTACGTAGACCCTGCATTCTTGAGCCCAAATGGCATCACCTTATAATGGTAGTTGCCAATAGGGGTGACAAAAGCTGTTTTCTCCTGGTCTTCTAAGGCCAGAGGTATCTGGTGATAGCCTTGGAAAGCATCCAGAAAGCTCATCCGAGGATTCCATACAGTTGCATCCACCAGCTGGTCGATCCGAGGCATGGGGAAAGGGTCTTTTGGGCAGGCCTTGTTCAGGTCTGTGTAATCCACGCATACACGCCACTCGCCGTTCTTTTTCTTTACCACCACAGTGTTAGCCAGCCAATCGGGATAGAACACTTCCTTAATAGCCCCGGCCTGCTTAAATTTTGCCACCTCTTCCTCGACGGCCTCAGAATGCTCTTTGAAGAGCGCCGAGGAGGCTATTTTTTGGGGGTTGCGGATTAGTTAATGTTCAGATGATGGCAGATGAAATTTGGATCCACCCCTCGGGTTTCGTAAGTACTCCAAGCAAATACGTCGATGTTTTGCCTCAGGAATTGCACCAACTCTTCCCTCTCCTGAGGAAGCAATTGAGTGCTGACTTGAAAATTTTTTTCCGGATCATCGGCAACAAGGACTTTTTCCAACTCCTCACACCTTACCTCCTCGGCCTCGCCACTAGATGCTGAGGCTGTGAACTTTAATTGCTAGAACTCTTTATCGGGTGCGGCCGAGGATTTTGATTCTGGTTGGTGCGTGATAGCGGCCATCAAACATTGCCTGGCCACTGCCTGACTTCCAATCAACTCCTCGACCCGGTCTCCTAACGAGTATTTAACCTTGAGATGAAGGGTGGAAGAAAAGGCCCTAAGGGCGTGGAGCCAAGGTCGTGCTACAATAGCCGTGTATGGGGAGAAGGTATCCACCACTATGAAGTCTACGTCTACCACCTACGAGCCGGCTTGAATTGGCAATCTGATTTGTCCCCTCGGAACAACTACTTTCCCATCAAAACCGACTAGAGGTGAATCATAACTAGTTAGATCCTTCTGTTTAAGATTGAGCCCCTTGTACAAGTTTGGATACATAATCTCAGCCCCACTGTCTTGGTCTACCAGTACCTTTTTCACATCATAGCCGCCAATCCTAAGAGTTATAACTAGGGCATCATCGTTGGGCTGTATGGTCTCGGCTTTATCCTCGTCCAAGAAGCTTAGTGATGGATGAGTCCCTACCTTGGCCCTCTTCGACTCATGACCAGAGTCTCCAATATACGGCTCAACTACAGTCATTACCCTGGAGGGGCACGATCTTGTTCTACCTGGCGTGGCGAGGATGACATGGATTGTTCCTATAGGGGGTCTAGAAGCATTATTGCTTTCAATCCCCGAGCCTGTCTGGCCTCCTTGCTCGTTAGGCTGATTCAAGAATTGCTTCAGCCTGCCTTCTCGGATTAACTGTTGCAAATGGCTCCATAAGGTCCTGCAGTCCTCGGTCGTATGCTCGCGCTCTTTGTGATATTGGCAATGCAGACTTTGGTTACGTTTTGCGGGGTCTCCACTTATTTTGCTCGGCCACCTAAAGTATGGCTCGTTTTTAATCTTATCCAGGATTTGGTGTACTGGTTCTTGGAACACAATATTAACAGTTTGAGGGGTCCTGGGTCCAGATTCCCCTCCAAACTCTCGCCTTGGTCGGTTATTGCCATAACGATCCGACCTGAAATCCCTCCTCTCCCAAGGGATAACCTTACCCTTCCTTTTCTCTTGCTGTTGGTCTTCCTCGACTCTCTTGTACTTGTCAATCCGATCCATGAGCTGGCGTACACTGGTGACTGGCTTCCCTGTCAGGGACCTCCGCAACCTGTGCTCGGCAGGCAAGCCGACTTTAAAGGTTCTGACAGCCACGTCGTCAAAATCACCTTCTATCTCGTTGAACATCTCCCAATATCGGTCCTAGTACGTTTTCAAAGTTTTCCCCTTTCTCATTGACAAGGACAGCAAGGAATTCAAAGGCCGAGGAACTCTACTGCATGTGATAAAACGAGACCCAAAGGCCTGGGTGAGCTCTTTGAAAGAGTTAATAGAACCTGCTCTCAACCCGTCGAACCATCTCATCGCTACCGACCCCAAGCTGGATGGGAACACTTTGCTCATCAAGGTCTCATTATTCGAATATACCGCCATTCTTTGGTTGAAATAGCTAACATGCTTAACTGGGTCTATACGGCCGTTATAGAGAGTGAAAGTGGGTTGAGTGAATCGCCTGGGAAGTAGTCCCCCATCAATCTTGCGTGTAAAAGGAGATTTAGATATTCGGTTGAGCGCTTTGCTCATGGCGTCATTTCCAAGGCCTCTTGAAGATGAACCTCCACCCCTGCGTTCCCGGCGATGGTCCTCCTCATACGAGAAGGTTTCGCTTGGGGGTGTTCTTGATCTGCGCCTATATTCGTCATCCTTCTCACAATCTGATGAAAGGTCCAGGTCTGAGGGGCTCCGCTTCCTCCGTTCTTGGCTCAACTTCTTCTTCAGGTAGTCGATCTCCTTTTACATGGCCTTGGCACGTTCATCTTGAGAAACATGGCTGTCGCCTTTAGAATGACTTTCACCAGAGTGGATGGTGTGCATGCTTCCTTCCTGGCCCTCCCAAGGATGTTCTTCTCATTGAGATCCCATAGATTCCAAGTGGTGTGGACCTGAACCTACCATGATTGAGAACCTAAAATTCTAACCAATCAGCCCTTCCCATAGACGGCGCCAATGGTAAGGCCACAAATTCCGAAATCCGGCCCAAAGGTGGGTGGATCTGTCTAAAGGGCCCAATTACAATGAATTTGTAGAGAGTAGGTTGTGAAGGACTGGGTTATTGAAGATTAGATCACCAACTGGATGGGCTAGGGTCACAGATTGGGATAAAACACAGATTTCTAGCTTAAAGCTGTTCTAGACCTATGTCCGAGGATAGTCGTCTGGTGTGAGTATTGCTTAACAATGGATGCCAATCTCTCTCTCTTCTCTTTTTTTTCCTTCCCCCCCCCCCTCTCTTTTTTGGACTCCTTCTTCCTTATATTTTGCCTCCGTCCTTTCTCTGAACCCTCCACGTATAGATGTCAAGATTTCTTTGTTGGCACGTGTTCCCTCAAATTTTTCCAGAACCCTCTACATAAGAACGGCAAGACTGGAAATCACTGTTCAGATGTCTTCTCCACATAAATAAGGCTAGGGGGTTAGTTGTGGAGCATTCAATGTGGGGTTGGCAGCCTTCTCCCTTGATATTTTGGGATCTTTTCTTGGTACATGCTTCCACAACATTCACCCCGTCAGGTAGAATTTTTTTGGGGGGGGGGGGGGGGGAAGGGGGCTTTCCTGACCGGCTGAGTTCCAAGTCTTACCTCAGCTTTAATTGCCCGAGGAGATGAGAATCCTCGGCGGAATCTTGGGATTGTTAAGCTCACATTCAACTCTCTTGACTGTTAAGGCAGATTGCCTAAGCCGACTTGAATCGTCCTCAGACTAGCCTCAGTCCTCGGCTTGGGCTTGGGGACGCGTTACGCAAGTGGATGAGGGATTCGAGGCCCATTATCTCCATTGGCGTGTTGTTCGTACCGGCTCATTATCCCTGCCGGCCCGTTGCCCCCACAACAAAATATCACAATAATTTCACAACATTTCTAAATTAACATGACAACTCACACATGAGCCCACCACAATCTCTAATTTAATTTTTTTTTTCCTATACTAATTTAGGAATGTTGTGAAAAAAAATTAGCAAAGTGTAGGTAGATCACTATTCACTCATTTCTTTGTGTTTTTTTAAATAGAATTTTATCTTTGTAGATTTACAACTAGTGTGTGTGTGTGTGTCTACACACACACACACACACTAATTGTAAACCAAAAAAAAAAAAAAAAAAAAAAATTGTGAAAAATTAATTGAGCCCAAAAAAGGTTCTTTAGATAATTTCTTACTAGAACACAATATGATTAAAAAAAAATTAGTTGAAAATCTAACAAACGAAAAAGAAAGCTTTCAAAAACAGTTATAAAAAAATTTAAATAAACAACTCACAAATGAACAATAAATTCATTAAAAAAAAGTTAAAGAAATACATCTAATTATACAAATTAGAAGAATATATTTTAAGTTGTTTTAAATTTTATTATGTGGATTAAGGATGTTCTACCACAGTTTACTTTTGTTTTTTAGACTGATTTAGCCAGACTACCTTAATAATAGTGCATTGAGTTTTTCCTCAAAAAAGAAAAGAAAAAAGAAAAGTGTATTTAATTAAATTTAAAAGTATATAGAAGGTCCAAATTTAAATGTCATATTAATACCCAGAATTCCTTGGGCCGACCATAGCCTTAAGGTTTTACAAAATCCAAAAAATGTTTTCAATTTTGATTGGTAAAGGTTTCTCAAAAAAAGAAAAAGAAAAAAAGATTGGAAAGTCTCCTAAGGAGACGTTGACATGGCAGGGAGCAAGCAAGTCCATCTTCTACAGCGATTCAGTGAGGATCCAAGTTTCGAATTTCCCACTTATAATTAGAGAACGGAGAGTTGGAGGATGGTGAGAAAAATAGTTTTTAATTAAATTTAGAATTAAGGCCACATGGCAACCGACATGGCATCTTAGGTGGCATTATTATGTATATTTTAATATTAACATTAGACATAACAATTTTCTTTTCACCACTTAATAGTGAGGACTATTTTATCATCATACATCTTTAGTGTGATGGTCACTCTATAAGTATAAATGCTTGTGGGATGTGGAGATGTGGGGGACAAGAGTCTGGGTCCAAGTCTTTAAAAGAGAATTTCACATCTATATACATTTAGATAAACTAAAATAAATTTTTTATCTTGTATTAAAAAAAAAAAAAAAACAATGAGTACTATTTTGACATATAAACTGAAAAATGTAATGGGCTAAAATGGATAAAGCCTATACTATTCTTTATGCCACGTTAGTTGACCTATTACCTCTTTATTATCAAACCTTAAAGCGGTTACAATTAATATTCTATCGCCCAAAAAATTTTAAATATTTAAAAGAAAATTCATTATTTATTTAAAGTATTTTAATTATTTACGATAATATTTTGCTTGAATGAAATTTTGGTAGTGTTTCCATAACCAAAGTTAGGAACTTAATATATATATATATATATATATATATATATATAGGATGTCAGTTATATTAGTGGGTATCCTTAAAATCAACTTACATATGATTTTTAATTAATTCATGTATCAAACGGGCATACTATTTGTAATAATAGATATATATAAATTTGGATTATTTGTTGACTTCTTTAATATTGTCACCTAAATTTTTAAAAATTCACATTATTTAAATCATCAGTTTAATTTATAATTTCTATTTGATTTTTAGAGTTATAAATAAAGTGTTTTCTCTCTAAACTGTGTTTTCTACAAAACAAAAAAGGGCTTATCAAAAAATACCTTACTCACCAAAATATTATTTTTTATTGCCCTATCTCTTTGTTCCGTCGCTTTCATCAGAACCCTTGTCTAGATCTACGGGTTTCTAATTGTTTCTCTCTCTCTCTCTGAACATAATGTCTAAATGATTTTTTTTTTTGCTATATGTTTTCTAAAAGCAATAAGACTGCCAGGATTATAAATTTGAAATAAGAATGTTTTCACTGACAGGCTTTTAAGTTTATTTTTGTTTTTGGTGTGTCTACCATTACACTCTTTTAATGTGGCATAAATTTCATCTAAATTAAGGTTATTTTGAATATACATCACTGTAAGTTTTTTTAAAAAACTTTCTCTTCTCTCGTGTGTGTTAAAAATATTTAGTATTCTAAAAAAAGAAAATTCATCTAAATTAATCCAATAAAATCCTTAATGGAAAAAGAAACATTCAGTTATATCTTCCTCATATTTTCCTACTCCAATTGGAAGTTGCAAATACTTGAATTTTTGGTTGGATATCCAAATTTCCAATTTTGATGACTAGATTAGTAAAATGAACAAATTTCCTCTTCAAACTTCTTATATATCTTTATATTAAGGGTTTATTTGAATACCGCTTATTTTGCTGAAAATAATAATAAAAAAAAATTATTGTTCACTATTTTTTTTACTTGTGCACTGTTCATGGGACATGAACAGTACACCAGGCGTTACTTAAAAAAAAAACGTGGACAAGGGAAGCGCGTTTAACGTGCACTAAGTGTGAATTTTAAAAATCTAGCTGTTAAATTGCATATACTTATTATATCCTTTATATTTGGAGAGAAACCTTATAAACTTCTTATATATCTTCATATTAAGTGTGAATTTTGAAATTCTAACCGTTGGATTACATGTTTTTATTACATCTTGAATACTTGCGAAATTTCAAAAATATCAAAGATCAATTACTATGTCATCAAACAAATGTTAAAATTTCAAATTTCTGTGATCTAAAATTGTGTATAAAAAATAAGTTTATTGATTGAATAGTAAATAACATCGGATTTTAACAAAATTTGATACTTATGTTAAAAATATAAGGAACATAAAATTCAATGATTAAATTTTCAATATTCACACTCGAAAAAGATATATATAAAAAACTTGAAAAGTTTCTCTCCAAACTACTTTAGAAAGAAATTTAATTCAATGTAATGGGAGTTTATGTTTCAAAAACTTCAATATGTTATATGTTTAAAGCGGTTCAAGAAATATGTCATTCTTAAAATTTTAAAAGCTACTTTATCTTCATAAGTAACAAGATAATTCTGTAATTTTTAACATCTTTTTACTAATGATGCTATTTGATTCTCTTTAATAAAAGGCAATATATAGAACAAATATAAGTTGATGCATTGGATCAAAATAGAGGTTCTAAGATACATAAAGCACTTGTTAAATCAAAGTTGTGCAGGAAAAAAAATTCCATGCTCCTAGAGAGCACACTACAACAGGTTACTCACTGGCACTTATACAAATTAGTCCCTTTCATATAAGGAGAGTTGACGTAACAACCAAATTTTTTTTTTCCAAATCAAAATATGAATCAACATCAATTAATTACTAATTTCCATTGGAGCCAATTAAAAGAAACAACAAAGCCCAAAAGAAAAACAAGGAGCACTTGTTGAAGGGAGAAAATGGGCTTTTGCCCCCTTATTTTTTAATATACAGCAAAATGTCTCGTGTCTGAAACTAATTAAGGAAATGCCCCCTGTTTTAATATCCAACAAAATGCCTCATGTCTTTTCGAGTTTCAATTTAAAACTCAATTTTTGGACAATCGAGTTATAGCGAACTGAAAATTAAAAAAAAAAAAATTCTAGATTAGAAAATTGAGTTATACATTTGAAACTCAATTCGGAACGCCGAGTCATTTTGATGTTATAATAGCAACAGTATTTCAATTCATTCTTCTTTTTCTTAACATTAAGATGCATGAACTAGTTGTGCCTTAGAAATCAAAATAAGACAGCTAAAACTCATTGCTCTGGCTAATTAATCTCTCTCTCTCTCTCTCATTTCAAACTATATATTATTTCAACCATTGATATTCTTATTTATATTCCTAATTAAAAAATTTATGGATCCTTCTATGACAGTGCATTGTTAGAAGATTTTGTGTTACTACAAGTTTGAACAAAATTAAAAAAATATTTGTGTAATACTGACTTGATTGGATTTTTTTATTTTGTTCTTTTGGATGAGTAATTAGTGTCTTAACGTGAAGCAAGTAGATAGATTTAGATTATACGCAAACAACTAAAAAAAGCATTTGAAAATTATTTATATAGTTAATAATTCAACAATGCATATTTATCTATTTTAACTATGACATCAACAAATAATTAGTTCATTTAGTTCATTTTAACAATACTCATGTTTGGTCATTAACAAATAATTAGTTAATTTAGTTTCACACATCAAGCAGGTTAACAATACACGTTTGCTTATTAACGCTATCAAGGATGTTGCATATTTCCACCTTTTTTTGGCAAGTTTCATGGTGCCCTCAAGTTTTAGAGCAAGTACTTGATTAAGTTTGACATTGAGTTGAATGTCAAAATATGTATCTTCCATAACAAATTGAATTACCTGCAGTAGTGTACAATAATGACATCAAACGCATGGACACCATCATTTTTAGTGAAGTTCTTCAAGGTGTGACTAACGATTAGTACCAAGAAAAACTCGAGTTAATATTCATCAGAGATAGGATTGAATAAATTTATGGAACTATAGTTCAGAGTTGGTTTTATTATGCGGTATAGGATGTTGATTTTGAACATTGACACTTCTCTTAAAAGTAAAATTTACAGTGAACTATCTAATATGGATTGCATTTTTCTAGGTTGGCAAACAAAATTTTTCAACACTCCTTATGTTTGTTATTAGTTTCCTCCAATATCTCTAATTTTTTCAATGTAAAAAAATTGTAATCGTTAATTTATTCTATTTTATATACAAATTAAATAGAAAAATAATAAGAGTGATGTATTGATTTGACCATGCTATATACATTTACATATTTGAATATTGCATGATATGGTAATAAATGTAGATAGACATGTTTGATTCCTATCCAAAAATGCAAATATGCAAATATCCTTATTATCATTATCATTATCATTTTTTATTTTATGTTTTTGCTCTCTCCTCCATTGATGGTGTGTCTTATTGTGAAAGGTGAAAGCTCATTATTGGCAACTTTGTTTTGATATGCAATTTCTAACAAAGTTGGAAGAGAATTTTTCATAGTATCAAGATAATAAAATAGGGGCACCTTTTTTTTTCCCCCTAAATGAAGTTCTTAATAAATTAGACTTTCCTGTTAGAGAGACAAAAACTGTTCTAAATACACAGTCCTCTAAGTAAATTCGCCTTTACATTTGGAATCAAAATCATTTGTACCCCTCTATGTACCACAAAATCAAAATCTGTCATGTGTTCATCAATTCCTAAATTTAAGTTTTTGTTTCACTTGCTCAAAATAAAATATTAAGAAAAAATCCTTGTTAACCCCCCCACCATAGCAACTTCCTCCGCTGTCACTAACTAGAGATCACCACCCCAATCTCACAGGCACTGCGGAATGCCCAAGAAAAAGGCCGAATGGGTCCATTCCACAAATTAAAAAATGACTTTGATTCAAACTTCCGACCAACAATACCTCAATGCCACAGACAATATTGGTTTATAAAGTGGGATCGATTGGTAGCAAATTTGGGTCAGTTTTGGCTTTGGGGTCTCTAGGGGTAATAATGGTGTTTGATTTTCTTAAAAGTTAAGGGAAAGGGATAGAGGAAGTCGGGTTTTTCTTTGTTGAATTTAAAGGTGTTTAACGTGTTTTCCAATGAAATAAAAATACAACAATCAAAGGCTAAATTTATTGCAAAATTCGAAACCCAAAACCAAAAGTACATAATCCTATAAAATAAGATTCTCTCTAGAAACTGAAGTGAAGACGGGTGTGGGGGTGTCACTGTCGAGGAGGCCGGCCTGGTGGAGCTCGTGGTTGTTGACTTGCTGCTGGCTGCTGTCCATCTCGATGATGAGGGTCACGATGAGGATGGGGAAGATGGTGCTAGAGAAACGTCCGGATTGGTGGCAGTCCTGATGACGTTGGGGTGGTGGTCTCTTGTCAGTGGCGGTGGAGGAGGTTAGTGGTGGTGGCACTAGCGGGGATGAGAAGGTTTTTTATTTTTTAATCTTTTATTTTGGAAAAGTGAAACAAAAACTTATAAATTTAAGAATTAATAGACACGTGCCATAGTTTGATTTGTGATACAAAGATTTTGATTCTTACATTTGAGTATTTTGATTCTTGTTATACTAGCTCATTAATTGATTGGCTTCCAAAATGAATGAGATTGGAAATTCCCAAAATCATTACAAGTGGTTTTCTATGTTTTCTTAGTGCTTCTGATAACTAAATAGTGTTAAAGAAGATTAAGAAAAGGAGAAAGTTAGAACCATGTGAAGAAGGTAAAAATCGGATCCTAGTTGAGGTGACGGGAGAAAAATTTATACATCTGATGTGGATGGAGTCGCGGTGGACAAATGTAAGGTAGACGGGTTTGAGGTACACGTGTCAACTCTTTATAAATAGAACCAACTTGCGTCTCATGCATAACTAGGGTAAGTAGAATCCCAATGGGAATAAAATTCAAATATAAAGAGGATTCCGTAACATTCGCCCAATTAATGACAAGTCCCATATGGAAAAGACTTCTTTTGCAAGGAAGGAAGGAAGGTCGGTTCTACATTACTATAAAAACCCCAAAGACTCTCACAAAAAGGTACGCATACTATTCCCAACTTTGGCACTCTGGAGTTGAGAGCATCTTCTAACTTAACCTTCGGAGGGTCTTTGGCCGGTACCACACCAGTATCCTCTTGAGGTATTGTTCATTCTGTGTATTGCAGGTTGCTTCGAGTTCGTGAAAGGACCTTGTGGCTCACTGGCGATTTTTTGACATCATTAGTTGGTGTCGTCTGTGGGAACCTCACAAGGAAAAGTTATTCTTTGAAATTCCCAAACAAAGGGTTGCATGGTACTTACACGCTTAATGGCAACTACGACGAATGACCAAGGAGAACAACATACCACGGCTCTTGAGAGGCAGGTTCAAACCCTCGCAGCCACTGTGGAGCGACTTACGAAACGTAATCATGACCTAGAGGAGCAGTTGCGCCAAAAGGATGTAATGCCCCACACCCAGGAAGAAGAAAAAGAAGACAGCAGCACTGAAAGAAGAAACCATGAGGGACCAGAAGGAAGTAATGCCCAAAGCCGACCCGAGCGGCAAGACATGAATCGACCATCAATTGCAGATCAGGTTCCATCTCATGTAGTCGCAGAGATGCAGGTAATGAAGGAGCGCATGGACTTAATGATGAACGCTCTTAAAGGACGGGTATCGAGTGACCTTGACGACCTCGTTCACCGAACGGACTCACCGTTCACAATATCCGTCAATTCATATGCCCTGCCTCAAAAATTCCGCATGCCGTAGATTGAAATCTACGATGAATCCAAGGATCTGCTAGACCATTTGGAAACATTCAAGACGTTGATGCACCTTCTAGGAGTAGCGGACGAGATAATGTGTAGGGCCTTGCCTACAACATTAAGAGGTTCCGCAAGGGTCTGGTTTAGCAGGTTAACGCCTGGCTCCATCAGTACTTTGAGGAGTTGAGCGCTCTCTTTGCCTCGCATTTCATAGGAGGGCACATATATAAGAAATCTACCGCATGTCTGATGAATATTAGGCAACGGGAAGATGAAACATTGAGGTCCTACATCGCCCGTTTTAATAAAAAGGCACTGTCAATTGATGAAGCAGATAACAAAATATTGGTAGCCGCGTTTATGAACGGATTACGAAAGGGTAAGTTTTTGTTTTCCTTATACAAAAACGACCCGAAAACATGTCAGATGTCCTTTACAGGGCAACCAAGTATATGAACGCAGAGGACAGGAAGAGACACACCTGGACAGGAGCAGGAAAACCGCAAGAACAGGAGACAAGAGGGAAGACAGACGCTCTAAACCACCAGCCGGGAGATTCACAAATTTCACCCTGCTTACGGCTCCAATAGACCAAGTCTTGATGCAAATTAAAGACGAAGGGATCCTTATTTTTCCAGACAAGTTGAAGGGAGACCCCAATAAAAGGCCCCGAGACAAGTACTACCGTTTTCATAAAGACCATGGACACAACACGGCCGATTGCTTTGATCTGAAGCAGTAGATAGAAGCACTTATCAGACAGGGGAAATTGCAGAGGTTCGTCAACAAAGAAAGAGCGGACTCATTGCAAGAGCAGGTCCCCCGACGAGAGAATGAGCGTCCAAGACCGCCAATAGGTGACATAAGGATGATTGTAGGGGGCACAGCAACCTTCGGCTCGTCCAAAAAGGCTCGAAAAACTTACCTTAGGACGGTCCAGAATATCCAACTGACAGGCTTCGTTAAGCGAACAACACAGGCCGAAACACCCGTCATTGGATTCTCAGAGGACGACGCTCGACGCCTTCACCACCAGCATGTCGACGCGCTCGTTGTTAGCATACGGGTGGGAGAATACAACATGCATCGGATCCTGGTTGACAACGGGAGCTCCACCGACATCCTCTACTACCCGGCGTTCCAGCAGATGAGGATTGATAGAGAATGGCTAATCCTAACAAATGCCCCCCTCGTTGGGTTCAGAGGAACCAAGGTATACCCTCTCGGCGCAATCACTTTAACCGTCACAATTGGTGATTATCCTCAGCAAATCACTAGGGACATCACGTTCCTCATGGTTGATTGCTCATCAGCGTACAACGCCATAATCGGATGACTAACTCTTAATTCGTGGAAGGTAGTAACCTCGACTTACCACCTAATGATCAAATTTCCTACTAAGTACGGGATAGGGGAGCTACGAGGAAACCAGAGTGCTGCACGAGAATGTTACGTAGCGATGATAGAGATGAAGGACCAAATGCAAACAATGAACATTGAAGAACAATGGACGGTGGCAGAACCCGTTGAAAAACATAGGGAGATACCATTAGACGACTCCATACCAGAGAGTAGGGATGGCAATGGGGCGGGGCGGGGCCGGAGGATGGGATCTTCGTCCCCGCCCCGCATGGTTATTGCCCTTCCCCGTCCCCGCCCCGCCCCGCCCCGCCCCGGGGTGCGGGGCAAACTACCTTGCCCCATCCCCGCCCCTTGGGGCCCCGCGGGGACCCGCCCCGCCCCACCCCACCCCTAATACAATTTATATATATAAATAAATTTTTTGCTACAATAATATAAATCACAACAAAACAAAATATTTTAAAATCCAAGCATTTAAATAAACCAAATATTTAAATAGTCTAATACGTAACAACATAATTCAAAATTTCTTATAACAAAATAAACATTGGCTTTGCATGAACAAAATCATCAAAGATAATTGACTAGTTTTTTAACAAAATAAACGTTGTCTTATAACAAATAAAAATTAACTAGTTCTTTAAGAATAAATTTCGCTTTCTCCCAATATGGTGACACCACTTTCTTCTTTATAGACTTGGAATGGAGTTTGGCTTGAAATTTGAAAAATACGTATAGACTATAGAGCAAAGGAATGGGTCAAAGGGCGGCAATATCATTAGGGTTTTAGAATAAAAAATATTTTATCTCATGTCTTGTACTCTTGTGATTCACTTTAAATATTAGTGATTTATAGTTTACTAAATTTACAATTATAGTCCTTATTAGTGCAAAGCGGGGCGGGGCAGGGCGGGGATAAAAATACTAAACCCATCCCCGCCCCGCCCCGGGGTGCGGGGACAAAATATTGCCCCATCCCCGCCCCACCACCTTTACGGGGCGGGGAAAACCCGCACGAGGCGGGGCGGGGAGGGGCGGGGCAAAGCGGGGCGGGGCAAAATTGCCATCCCTATCAGAGAGGACGACACGGATTGGCACTCTTGCTAGTCCGGCAACCTTACAGGCACTCGAGGCATTTCTTAAAGCAAATCAGGACGTCTTTGCCTGGAGCCATGAAGATATGCCCGGGATTGACTCCTCAGTCATAGTCCATAAGTTAAACGTATCTCCTGCCTTTCCACCAGTTCAACAAAAGAAGCGTGTGTTCGCGCCCGAAAGAGACCAAGCTATAGCAGAAGAGGTCCGCAAGTTGCAAGAAGCGAACTTTATCAAAGAAGTCTACTACCCCGATTGGCTGGCAAACGTAATGATGGTTAAAAAGACCAATGGGAAATGAAGGATGTGTGTAGATTTCACGGACTTGAATAAAGCTTGTCCAAAAGACAGCTACCCTCTCCCAAGAATTGACACCCTAGTCGATTCAACTGCGCAACATCAGTTGCTCAATTTCATGGATGCATTTTTTGGGTACAACCAGATCAAGATGGACGAGGCGGATCAGGAAAAGACCTCGTTCGTAACAAGTTAAGGCCTCTTCTGTTATAGAGTGATGCCGTTCGGCCTCAAGAATGCCGGAGCGACTTACCAGAGACTTATGAACAAAATGTTCGCAAAACAGATTGAAAGGAATGTCCAGGTGTACGTAGACGATATGCTGGTCAGGAGCCGAAAGGAAGAAGACCACTTGGACGACCTCAAAGAAACTTTCGACACCTTTCGATTGTACAATATGAAGCTTAATCCAAGCAAATGTGCATTCGGGGTGACAGCCAGAAAGTTCTTGGGGTTCATGGTGTCCCAAAGGGGGATTGAAGCCAACCTAGATAAGATCCGCGCGGTATTAGAGATGATGCCACCTAAGAATGTGAAGGAAATACAAAGCCTCAATGGCAAGGTCGCTGCATTGAATAGATTCATATCAAGAGCGACAGATAAATGCCTACCATTTTTCCACACGTTGAAAAAATCCTTTGAATGGACGGTAGAATGTCAGCAGGCGTTCGAAGATCTTAAAACCTATCTTTCTTCCCCTCCACTACTGAGCCTAACTAGAGAAGGAGAAGAGTTGTTGTTATACTTAGCCATATCACCAGCTGCAGTCAGCGCAGCTTTGATCCGGGAGGAAGACAAGATTCAGAAACCTGTGTACTATACTAGCCGTGCATTTCGTGGAGCAGAAGAAAGATACCCGCCGATGGAAAAGCTCGCCTTTGCCTTGATCACGGCCGCTCGAAGACTTAAGCCCTACTTCCAGGCTCACACGATAATTGACCTGACAGATAAACCATTAAGATGAGCCTTGAGCAATCCCGAAGCTGCCGGAAGGATGGCATTATGGGAAATTGAGTTGAGCGAGTTTGATATACAGTACCACCCACGAATAGCCATGAAGGGACAAGCAGTGGCCGACTTCATTGCAGAATTTACAAGTTTAGAAGACTAGGGGGCAGAAGAGCATCCACTATGGAATGTTTATACTGACAGCTCGTCCAATAAGCAAGCTGGCGGAGCAGGCATTGTACTTCGATCTCCGGAAGGTGACGAAGTGGAATGCATGATTCGCCTTAACTTTCCTACGACGAATAATGAAGCGGAGTATGAAACTTCGATCGTAGGATTGGACCTCGCAAAAGCAGCTGGTGCCACTAATGCAGTTGTCCATCGTGATTCACAGATAGTCACCAATCAGGTGACCGGCGAGTACGAATGTAGGGGCGCAAGGATGAGGATGTACCTGGACCAGGAGAAAAGGAAGATGAGCGACTTGCAGGCACAGATTGTGCAGATCCCAAGAAAGGAAAACGAGCAGGCTGATCGGCTGGCCAAGGCCGCATCAGCAGAACATATGACTGTTCATGACAAGGTATTTTCCTTTGTTCAACTTTCACTTGCAATTAATAACATAAACGTGCAGGAGATAGGTTCTGAAAGTAATTGGACCACGCCAATAGTCGCCTACTTGAAGGAAGGCATGCTACCTAATGCTAAAGAAACTGCTAGGAAGCTGAAGGTTCAAGCGGCGCGGTTCATACTGATCAACGATGTCCTATACAAAAGAGGGTTTTCACGCCCATACTTAAGATGCCTAGGTCCCGAGGAAGCAAATTATGTAATGAGGGAAGTACATGAAGGAGTTTGCGGGAACCATTCAGGGTCGCGGTCGTTGGTTCATAAGCTCATCCGAGCCTGATACTACTGGCCTACCATGCAAAAGGACGCCCAGGTATACGTCAGGGCTTGCGACAAATGCCAGAGATTTGGCAATTTCATAAGACAACCAATGAAGGAACTAACTCCGATGACGGCCCCGTGGCCGTTCACCCAATGGGGTTTAGATATAATGGGCCCCTTTCCCACTGCGGCCAGGCAGTTGAAGTTCCTAGTCGTTGGCATCGACTACTTCACCAAATGGGTAGAAGCAGAAGCGCTGACTACAATCACGGAAACAAATGTGCGCAACTTTGTATGGAGGAATATCATTTGCAGGTACAGCATACCAAGAATTCTGGTCTCGGACAACGGGAAACAATTCGACAATAACTCTTTCAGAAATTTTTGCTTAAAACTTGGGATCAAGAATCATTATTCATCCCCCGCACACCCTTAAACCAATGGCCAAATTGAAGTTACGAACCGATCGTTGCTGAAGATCATCAAAACTTGGCTTGAGGGGGTAAAAGGTATATGGCCAGAGGAACTTCCTAGCGTGCTGTGGGCGTATAGGACGATAGCAAGAACTCCTACAGGCAAAACATCGTTCCGTTTGGCATATGGAAGCGAAGCTGTCATCCCTGCAGAAATCGGACTCACCAATTACAGGGTAAATAACTACAATGAAGGAAGAAACAACGAGGCTATTCGTCTCCAACTTGACCTAATAGAAGAAGTCAGAGCAGCAGCTGAACAAAGGCTTGCAAGATATCAGGATCTCATGGCCAAGCACTACAATTCCAAGATCAAGCCTAGAGATTTCAAGGTCGGGGACCTTGTCTTAAGAAAGGTGATGGGTAATACTAGAGACTCATCTCAGGGTAAGCTTGGTCCAAATTAGGAAGGCCCTTACAAAGTTACCTTATGGGTAAGAAAAGGCACCTACCACCTAGAGACCCTGGACGGACAAAGACTGTCTCACCCGTGGAACACCGAACACCTCAAGAAGTACTACCAGTAGAAGAGAAAGCAGAGAAGGATGCTCCATAATCTATTTTTGTTTCCTAGTTTTTCTTAGTTTTTAAATTCAACAGTCGTCTAAGGATTATTTGATTTTTGCTACAATACTTTTTAAGCCCAAGAGGCAAAGTTTCTACTTATGCTTGAGGAATTTATTCAGATATATGTTTTTCTACATTAATTACGATGCCTTTGTAATGAAAGGAACTAGGAGTGACGTCCCAAACTACTAAGTCCTAAAAAGGGCGGATACATCCATTAAGGTGTACGACTAAGTCCTTAAGAGGACGGATACATCCCAAGAGGATGAAAAAATCAAAGTCCTTAAAAGTTACAGATTGTTTAGAGGACAGATATATCCATGGATGCGTCAATTAAATTCAAAAATATTATCGAGTACCTACAAGAACGGATACATTAAGTATGCATAACAGAAAGAACGGGCTGAAATACCGTCAAAAAATATATATAAGGACGAATTCAGAATAAAGTTTGAAACAATCAAAGCACTTAAATAAAAATGCCAACAAAGGCAAATTGTTCATGACGGTGCAAAATTAAACTTTTTACATAAATAAAAAATAAAGGCCAAATCTACTGGACGAAGGAATCTTTGATTTTCTCTTCAGCTTTTGTATCTTCTGCCTGGGCTTGAACCTGGACGGCTGTCTCAGCTTCATCATCACGATTCCCATCACGTGGAGCATCCCTATCTTTAGCGAATAAATGCTCAGTGCTGTTGGAGGCAACAGGGAGGACGGATGTTTGAGCTTGAGTTTCGTCAATGCTTACATGGGAAAGGTCAAGCTCAGGATGAGAAGCCTTCACCTGACGAAGAGCATCGTCAAAACCATCAGTGAAGGTGCCGCCCAACTCCGTCAAATATACCTCGGAGTCGCGATACTCCTTAATAGCGTCCTCTTTGGCCTGACGGAGTTGGTCCTTGACGGATTCAATTTCCTTCTCTTTATTGCCAAGGACTTGTTGCAGCTCCTCCATCTGTTTCTCCAATTCGGCCCTTTCTTGCTCCGACAGGGCTAGCTTCTTTTCTATAACTACCTTCTAGGCCTGAAAATGAGCTAGCTCGTCCTCTGTTTCTGCCACTTTGGCCCTTACACGGCCTAAAGCCGTCTCATTATGAACACAACGGTCCATGAGCCCTTTCATCATAACCACGGCCTGAAATAGGAAAAAGTTAAGCCAATGATGAAGGTGTAGAAAAAAATTTTTAAACGACGACGGATAAGGTATTCACTTGGGCGAGGTTGAAGAGACCTGTCTCACCCATCACCTCCGTTGCATGGTTCCCAAGGTCTTTATAATCATCTGACGTTAAGATTGAAGACAGCTTCTCTAAAGCATACTTGGAATCCTCGCGAGGGAGGATGGGTGGCTTCTCTACCGGAGGGACCTGACCACCTGTCATCAGGCCTTTCCCCTTTCCATGCTTAACGGGGGCTGTTTTCTTTGCCTCTGCCTCAAGACCCACGACGGTCGTGACCTTTGGCTTTTTGGCTTAACAGTCGGACTCTTGGACGGGTTTTCTTTTGGTGCCGGGCAGCTTGGGGGTATCAGTTCCACCCGTCTAGCCACCTTTTTTCCTGGTAGCCGCCTGTTGTTTAATAATCGCTCTTCTCTTAGCGTCATTCATTTCTGCAAAGGAGGACGGTATCAAAGTTAACAGGTTAAAAGAAAGAATTAAGTGTAATGCTCAAGTGAACGGACTTAAGTGAACGGGCTTGTTTCTCGTATCGAATTGCTTCTTCAGACGGTTCGGGTCTGTCACAATGTCAATGAATGGTTTCTAGGCTCACCAATTTAGCTCAAGACCTTTCTTCCAATTTAGTTTTTTGGAAAATCTTCTCCAAAAAACTCCACTGCTAAAGTGTAACTTGTGGACGGTCTTGAGCTGCAGAAAGAAGACGGTTAGAAATCAACAGCGCATATAATTTAAAATAAAGACGAGAACAAGTACATACCAGGCGGGGGTAATACACCCCATGTTGTGTCAATCGGCATGAACTCAGTCTTACCAGGACGACACATCCACTCACTACCATCCATAAAGAAGTACCTAGACTTCCAGTCCCTATTGGAATTTGGAGTGTCACTCACAAGTCGTAGCAACGGACTCCTCGCCACAAAACTATACATTCCTTTTGATTTTGTTATTTCGACTGGACGGTAACAGTGGAAAAACTCTTCCATTGATAGTTTTTTCTTCCCCTTGGACATAACTCCGTACAAGACCTCCACGCCGAGGAAAACCCTCCGCGCATTTGGGGAAACTTGGTTGACAGACAAACCTAAGTATTGGAGGAGTTGACGATGAAGTTGGCTCAAGGGAAACCTTAAACCAGCCTTGAGCATTTGCTCATAAATCCTGACACCCTTGACGCCATTATAATAACACTTCTCTGATTTGTAGGGTAGACGAAGGGGTATGTTGACGGGTATCTGGTACTTATTCCTTAGGGTTTTAAAGTGAGATTCCTTAATTGAGTACGTAAAGTCATTTACCGTCCATAGTGAAAGCATTATGAACTTCCTCATCCCATCAGAGTCAATGATAGACTGGATTTGTGGTTCGTTTTCCCCTAGATTGTCACTAAGATTACTCTCTGTCCTATCGCTACTTGAGGAAGAGGAGGTGGTAGATGAACTCTCTTCACTTGAAGTGTCAGGATCTCTTGGACCCAACGGGTGAACTTCATCGTAGCCCGCTCCGTCGCGGACAAACGACTGGTTACTCGACGTGCTAGACATTTGTCACCTACACGTCACGGTAAACCTTGAGACTAACGAATCTAAAGGTATTCGACAATGATAAAAATGAACGAATCAAAAGGAGCAAGTACTTACCAGTCTCGTTTGCTATTGAAAAATCCGAATGACGGTTGTACGAACGTGACGAACGAATAAAGGATGACGGATCAAGCGTTTGGCTAGGTGAATGGATGCGCTCTGATCGTTGGATTTCAGTAAAAAGTGACAAATGAGAGAGGAAAAGGCAAGCTTATATATGAGGAACAGCACGGAAGACAAAGGGACGCTTCGTTCCTATCAAACAACCATTGCAAAAGTGACACGTGTCCGACAGCAATAGTTACCCTGCATTAATTACCCCATGCTCTAATAATAGGCTAAGATCTACTTTGGCCGTCACTCCATAGGTCCGTCCCCAAGGAGGTCACGGACCTATGGAATGAGCGGGCAGCTGAAGAGGGTAAAAATTGGATCCTAGTTGAGGTGACGGGAGAAAAATTTATACATCTGATGTGGACGGAGTCGCAGTGGACGGATGTAAGGCAGACGGGTTTAAGGTACACGTGTCAACTCTTTATAAATAGAAACAACTTACGTCTTATGCACAACTAGGGTAAGTAGAATCCCAATGGGAATAGAATTCAAATATAAAGAGGATTCTGTAACATTCGCCCAATCAATGACAAGTCCCATATGGAAAAGACTTCTTTTACAAGGAAGGAAGGTCGGTTCTACACTACTATAAAAACTTCAAAGACTCTCACAAAAAGGTACGCATACTATTCCCAATTTTGGCACTCTGGAGTTGAGAGCATCTTCTAACTTAACCTTTGGAGGGTCTTTGACTGGTACCACACCGGTATCCTCTTGAGGTATTGTTCATTCTGTGTATTGCAGGTTGTTTCGAGTTCGTGAAAGGACCTTGTGGCTCACTGGCGATTTTTTGACATCATCACCATGCATTTAAATTTTCCTATAATTCTCTCATTTTCTGTTCTCAACAATCAAACTAAATTGTGTAGCAAGGACCTATAAATCCCCGTCGTTCAATAATTCCAAATTAAAGAAGGAATGTCAAACTATGGTTAAGAAAAAGAGAAAAGAATAACATTAAAAGAAGATAATTAAAAAGAGAATAAATTACATCCGAAGCTGGCGTAAAAGTTAACTTTTCCACGTCAGCAAACAAGGGCCACGTCAATAAAAATCTAAAGTCCTTGACTCAAACAAACTCAACTGTGGTTAACAATACACTTTACTCTCAGCAAACCCATTTGATTAGAAAATTTCAATATCTCTCTTCTCCAACCCATCTCCAAGCCTCGCTCTGTCAACCCTGCCATCACCATTGCCACCAAGATTCTCGTGACAAGCCATCGTTGTTGCACGGGCCACGTCTCATAGCCTAACATCGTCGGACTGCTCTACTGGCTTAGCCACTGCAGTAAGTTTTTTTTTTTTTTTTTTTCCTCTCTCTCTCTCTAATTTTAATTGATAAGCTCTGTTTGGTTGCTGGAAAAATGAAGGGAAAAAAAACTTTGATACTGCTGTTTTTTTTTTATTGATTTGTTGGTGCTGAATATGGCTTCTTTTTTGAGTGGGTATTTTTAGTTATTGGTTTTGAGCTTTCGGGATTGATTGTAATAAGCTGGTGGGTACTTCAGCTTTGTGAGATATAGGTGTTTTGATCCGAATCTGTTCTAAAAATTATGTGATTTACACGTTATTTTGATACTCGTCCAAGTTTCTTGAGACTAGGATGAAAAAAAAAAAAAAAAACCATAAGCAAAGCTACTGTGATGAGTGAATATTTAATTATTGAAAAATTCTCATATGCTTTGCATAAGTTAAGAAAAAAGAAATTAAAATGACAACATATAAGAAAAGCATGAGTGATTTTTTTAAACACCTATTACGATTTGTTTGTATCATTGATGTTTATTCATATACCTGGGTAAAAACTCTTCCCTTTGTGTGCCTCATTTTCTAATTTGCTATGTTATCTTAGCTTTTCATTTAGTTGTTTGCATCTAGCACAATATTAATAAATTGATAGCTCCGTATTGATAGTTAGGATAGTTGATACCTTGAATTTAGTTGGTCGATTTAATGTTTATGATGGAGATGGTTTTGCTATGAGGTATTAAAGCAAATTAGCCTTCTATCTGATCAGTGGATGGCTTGATTAGTAGAAAGCATATGTTTGGAAATGGAGAAAATCAATGTTCTTAATTTGCAGATATGGTATGTGATATACATTAAAAGGAGAACATTCTGTTCTCTACGGAGATGACTATACAGAATTCAACAAGTAACCAAAGATGTGGCACAGCACCATTAACTTATGTAGGGGAACTAAGACTATAAAGATAGCATAGTTATGGTGCCCATCAGTTATAACTTAAAAGGAATCTCCTCACCATGTAAGAG
Source organism: Lithocarpus polystachyus (assembly GCA_033629205.1). Lineage (NCBI taxonomy): Eukaryota > Viridiplantae > Streptophyta > Magnoliopsida > Fagales > Fagaceae > Lithocarpus > Lithocarpus polystachyus. The sequence goes on along the minus strand of CM066166.1, from coordinate 23,513,901 downwards.
CAAGGTAGAGGGTGAGGCTGTAGGTTTAAAATCCATTGGATGGTAGTGTAATTATCAATTTTTTTATTAAAAAAATCCTAATTAATATTTCAATCTCATTGAATCAGGGCAAGGATCAGTATGATTATTTACAATTAGTTAGTCATATTAAAGGGAAAACATTTTTAGTAATTTGCCAGCACCAATTGTTTTGTTCCAAAGCTACCTTCCACTGTGAGCTGCTGCACTAAGTTGTATCTCATTTTTCTATGATTCATGTTTTCATCTGTTTGTCTGAATATGTTACAGCCTAGCACTTATCCTTGTCATTGTCTTAGTCTATTCATGCCAATGACATTCATAATGATTCTTTCCTACATGTTTTTCCTCATATATATTTAGTATTGTGGCATTTTCAAGCCATCCTACTAACACTGTGAGTAATGATTGTCTTGCAGCAGAGCTTGGTATTGTTAGAGCAGGAAATTTCATGAAAGTTTAAGTGGTTTTGAATCCACTGTGAATAATATATGAAGGATTGACATTTTTTGGATATTTCCTATAGGTTTCATCAATTCTTTGTATACATCTTGCATTATTTTATATCATCAATTACTTGAGGGGATAGACTGTCAAAGTGCAAGGCATTCTACATTTTGAATCATCATCAGGCGACTGCATTTCATGTGTCTAAAACTTGGGATTCTAGAGCTTGGATAACAAAAGAACTTACATAATGAAGAGATATCATTCCAGGAAAGGGTGGGGCAAGTTGTATAACATGAGACAAGTCAAAGTGATCAAGCTATGATTGAAAATTGCAGACTGTGGAGAGGGAATGTATTGTCAAGAAGCAAGAGACACACCAAGTGTAGAACTATCATGTTATTATGACATTGTAATCAAAGTGTATTTCAATAGAAGTCTTATTATTATGGCTGTGATCAAAGTATACATTTTAATAAAATTTTGTTCATATTTGGATCAAATTGTTTTCTTGTCTTTTTCATTCAAGGCTCTACTACCTCAGGACCAGGCTAGCCATTCAAGGCTGAAAGCATTGGATACAATGGAAATCATACTTTTTTTTACAGCAACCTTAATGGCAATAATGTCACCGAGAGTTTCTTCATTAAATTAAATAACTAGCAATTTTGTATGCTTCTATGGTAGATGAGACACATTTCCAGCGATTCTGTATACAGTGGAAAGCCCCTCTAAATTAATCCTAGTTAATTTTATACAATTGGTCACTTTATATTTCTGGTTACACAAGCCATGTTTTTCAAATGGGTTCTGCCATTTCTGAGTTTTGACAATCACGGTGATAATCCTCTATAGAGTGTGTGTATAATATGAGTTTCATTTCTTCCTCCACCTTCTTTGGCCTTCAATTTGCTATATTCGATTACCAAAAGTTTGTTTCATTTAATGATAAACATATTAATAGCTCTACAACCAATGATAACAAGGAACTAAGTTAGAAGCAGTTTGTTTGAGCGAGAAGCAAAAGACAAGGCGATGAGAATGAAGAAGAGAAGGCATACTAGCACGAAAAAGCAGTGGGAAAGTGCTATGATGATCCAAATATGAACTCTTATTTTCATATTTTGTTCAATAAAACTCTTATTTGCGTTTACAATTAAAATTTGATTCAAGAGAGTAGTAGACAAGAAAACAATTTGATCCAAATATGTACAAAATTTTATTAAAATGTACACTTTGATCACAGCCATAATAATAAGACTTCTATTGAAATACACTTTGATTACAATGTCATAATAACATGATAATTCTACACTTGGTGTGTCTCTTGCTTCTTGACAATACATTCCCTCTCCACAGTCTGCAATTTTTAGTCATAGCTTGATCACTTTGACTTGTCTCATGTTATACAACTTGCCCCACCCTTTCCTGGAATGATATCTCTTCATTATGTAAGTTCTTTTGTTATCCAAGCTCTAGAATCCCAAGTTTTAGACACATGAAATGCAGTCGCCTGATGATGATTCAAAATGTAGAATGCCTTGCACTTTGACAGTCTATCCCCTCAAGTAATTGATGATATAAAATAATGCAAGATGTATACAAAGAATTGATGAAACCTATAGGAAATATCCAAAAAATGTCAATCCTTCATATATTATTCACAGTGGATTCAAAACCACTTAAACTTTCATGAAATTTCCTGCTCTAACAATACCAAGCTCTGTTGCAAGACAATCATTACTCACAGTGTTAGTAGGATAGCTTGAAAATGCCACAATTCTAAATATATATGAGGAAAAACATGCAGGAAAGAATCATTATGAATGTCATTGGCATGAATAGACTGAGACAATGACAAGGATAAGTACTAGGTTGTAACATATTCAGACAAACAGATGAAAACATGTATCATAGAAAAATGAGATACAGCTTAGTGCAGCAGCTCACAGTGGAAGGTAGCTTTGGAACAAAACAATTGGTGCTGGCAGATTACTAAAAATGTTTTCCCTTTAATATGACTAACTAATTGTAAATAATCATACTGATCCTTGCCCTGATTCAATGAGATTGGAATATTAATTAGGATTTTTTTAATAAAAAAATTGATAATTACACTACCATCCAATGGATTTTAAACCTACAACCTCACCCTCTACCTTGCTCTTACATGGTGAGGAGATTCCTTTTAAGTTATAACTCATGGGCACCATAACTATGCTATCTTTGTAGTCTTAGTTCCCCTACATAAGTTAATGGTGCTGTGCCACATCTTTGGTTACTTGTTGAATTCTGTATAGTCATCTCTGTAGAGAACAGAATGTTCTCCTTTTAATCTATATCACATACCATATCTGCAAATTAAGAACATTGATTTTCTCCATTTCCAAACATATGCTTTCTACTAATCAAGCCATCCACTGATCAGATAGAAGGCTAATTTGCTTTAATACCTCATAGCAAAACCATCTCCATCATAAACATTAAATCGACCAACTAAATTCAAGGTATCAACTATCTTAACTATCAATACGGAGCTATCAATTTATTAATATTGTGCTAGATGCAAACAACTAAATGAAAAGCTAAGATAACATAGCAAATTAGAAAATGAGGCACACAAAGGGAAGAGTTTTTACCCAGGTATATGAATAAATATCAATGATACAAACAAATCGTAATAGGTGTTTAAAAAAATCACTCATGCTTTTCTTATATGTTGTCATTTTAATTTCTTTTTTCTTAACTTATGCAAAGCATATGAGAATTTTTCAATAATTAAATATTCACTCATCACAGTAGCTTTGCTTATGGTTATTTTTTTTTTTTCATCCTAGTCTCAAGAAACTTGGATGGGTATCAAAATAACACGTAAATGACATAATTTTTAGAACAGATTCGGATCAAAACACCCATATCTCACAAAGCTGAAGTACCCACCAGCTTATTACAATCAATCCCGAAAGCTCAAAACCAATAACTAAAAATACCCACTCAAAAAAGAAGCCATATTCAGCACCAAAAAATCAATAAAAAAAAACAGTAGTATCAAAGTTTTTTTTCCCTTCATTTTTCCAGCAACCAAACAGAACTTATCAATTAAAATTAGAGAGAGAGAGGAAAAAAAAAAAAAAAAAAAAAAACTTACTGTAGTGGCTAAGCTAGTAGAGCAGTCCAACGATGTTAGGCTATGAGTTGTGGCCCGTGCAACAACGATGGCTTGTCACGAGAATCTTGGTGGCAACGGCGATGGCAGGGTTGACAGAGCAAGGCTTGGAGATGGGTTGGAGAAGAGAGATATTGAAGTTTTCTGATCAAATGGGTTTGCTGAGAGTAAAGTGTATTGTTAACCACAGTTGAGTTTGTTTGAGTCAAGGACTTTAGATTTTTATTGACGTGGCCCTTGTTTGCTGACGTGGTATTTCGAGATTGGTTTGCGTAAAAGTTAACTTTTACGCTAGCTCTGGATGTAATTTATTCTCAATTAAAAATTTAAAGTTTTGAGATCAAGAAATACCCACGGCCACTTTGATAGGTTAATGTCCCTTTCATAATATGTGTATCCACTTGAGCAATTTACTAGCAAAACTATTTGATTGGAACACTTGTTTTAATAATATACTACATGAGTCATCTTTTTACTTTTTTTGTTACCACGTAAGAAAAAACTGAAAGAAAATTTAATTCTTTTGTGGATAGGTAATATATTCCACTAGTAGCAACTGTTGACAACTATCCAATTTCAAGTTGCTAGCTTGCATGTGAATTTTATTAGGCTTACACTTCTTCGTATTCTTTACTTTTTCTTTTTCTTTTTTTCTTTGTCTAAATTTTGCATACATGCTAAAATACAACAATTTTCTTTGAGATTTTTTTTTTTTTGAGAATGAATTTTCTTTGAGATTGAAATGACACTTCTCCTAAACATTGAATAAATAGTACTCGTCCCTTAAGATTGTTATATACGTGAACATGTCTAAATTTTTTAAGAATAAATTTCATTTAAAAATTTATATTTCTACCCAAAGCATGGATAAAATAAAACTTATTCTATTATCTTCTCAACAATACTCTTTATGGCAAAACATAATGATATTGCAACTTAACTGATAAAATGTGTGGAATAAAATTATTAGTTGGCAGTGTAGGGCAACATATACTCAACACTTAATTTTAAAAAATTTATCAATCAACATGTTAGTTTACGTACTTGGCATGTACACATTGACAAGGCATATTTGGTGCACAATACTATTTTTTCTTTTGAGTTTTTTTGCTTTTATATATATAGATAAAAGTTAAATGGTTTCTCAAAAAAAAAAATTATTAAAATTTAAATGCTAAGAAAATAAAATTATTTCTTGTTTGATACAAAAAATAAAAGTTAATTCCTTTTAAACTTTATTTAGGTGGAAGGTTGAATGAATCAATTCATTAAAATTTTTGCTTACGTGGATGGTTAAATGAATACTTATGCCCCCTTGAAAGAAAAGTGAGAAATTAACTTGCCAATTACCAATGGATATGCCTGGTGTTTCTCAACTTGAATCTTCCCATGCATTACTCTGGATCATGTTCTTGCTGAAGGATGCATAGTAGACATTGGCACTTTATATTCATAATAGCTGTGTCTATTCATTATTGGACTAGATCCACTCCATACCTCTTATTGACCAAGTATAGTTGACTGCTTTTTCTGCATTAGGAGCAAAGGCTAAACCCTTAATGCACTTCATGCCAAGATAGCTAGTATCCTAGGTCTCTTTAAAGGAGACACTGTTTTCAATGTTTAAGATCTGGTTTAAAACTCTAACGCGTCATTATCAACTTCCCTAAACATGTTCACCTAAATCCGTAAGTTTAGCCCACCTCTTTTGGTTTTTGATTTGTTTTATACACTGGATTTCATAATATCTCAATAGAGGAAACGAGTAATTACAAGATACTAACTCAATAGAATAAAATAAAATAAATCCAATTAACCATACAATATTATTCTGACATTTGCAAAATACTAGTATATATAACAAGTACCTGTAAAACTCTTTAAAAACAAATCAAACAAGGGAAAATTATTATTACTATTACTTTATAACCATATTGGTACTAACTGTGAAACTTTGTATTAAACTATAGCAAGTAAATTTCTACTTCTCTACCAAATTATTAATTATAACAAACGTATTAATTTTAATTAATTAAAACTAGAAAGTAAAACGTTAAACTAATAGTTGATCATATTAAAAAAGATGAGTACCACTACCTCATATATTATAAATATTCATTTTGAATCTTGTTTCTTTTTTAGCGGAGTACTTCATCGTTTATACTTTTAACAAAATTTTGGCAATTTTTGAACAGCCCTCAACTTTTTATGAAACTTCAATGTGAACAATCTTCTTTTAATTAACAAGTGGGACAATTTTAAAACCATAAATAAAGGCAGTTTTTTTTTTTTTTTTCACAATTATTAATGTGAGTTATTGCAGTTGGTACATGATAAAATTAAGTGATGTTAATTTTAGGTCCATTCGAAAGTGATGCTCCCTGCATCTGTATCCATTTTCAGTTGAAGTAAATTTGCCCATATCATACGATGACTAGGTTTGATATGTTCTCAACTAAACCCGTCAGTTTATGCTCTCTCCAACAACTGTTAACTTATAGGCCATGAAATGAATCCTTAGATATATCAAAGATACACTTACCATGCCATTCAACAAGCTCTTCAATAGCTCCCTTCATTTGGATTCTGTTTCTGTATATATCTTGGGGCTAATCTCATTCCATGGTCTTGCAAGAAACAACCCATTGTAGCCACGTCAAGTAAACGCCGAAATTCATGCACTTGCATGTACAACTGCAGAAATCATATGTATTCCTCTATACTGTATGAACTTCACATCCCACCATCTTTACCTTGTCACCAGTTTTTCAGGTTCAAACAAAACATATTGAAGTTTATTACCATTTCATTCGTGAGCTTCTCAACTCTAAAAGTACAGTTTGTTTGTTTGTACAAATAACCAAAATGCTGATATCTTTACAATAGGGTTGGCTAGTTCTCGGTTTCACTATCTCTTTGACACAAACTGATGATGCAGACTCACCTCAACAGTTTTCCAGGGGATGTTAGATGACAAATCAAGGGCTCAGTTCAGCTCTATTCAAATTCTTATTCTCCTCATTGACATCCTTAATTCGAGCCATTCATAGCTGTAACTTTTATAGGAGTTTATTTTCTTATAGTGGATTAGAGGTGATCTTAAAACCAGTAATTAAAATACACAAATATGGTTAGTATAAAGAGAAGGAAGGTAATGCATGATGCTTTGGGTGCAATGAGATGCTAAAGAGGGTAGCTGGGAACTTGCCCAAAGAACGAATGCTAAGATAGGAAGAAAGATAAAATCTATACAGTTGCTATTACAATGGTTAATGTCACTGTTTTAGTTGATTGTCAAATTCTGAGGAAAAGCTTTGAACCAAGTAACATTGACATCATTATAGAGGTGCCAGTGAAAATATATAACCTCAGGTGGTTTCTGATTTGGAACCTGAATCTTTTGCATCCCCAAATTCGCATTTGCTCCCAACCATAAATCAATAGAAAATGTGTTTGTCAAACTACTTTGGTTCTTTGATAAGTAAATAGTTTGTCTACTTATACATTCTGTCTCAACATATGTATGTATGCATCCATCAATGTACTGATTGTGCAACGAGGTTAGTATAAGGAGCTGTTAAGCAACATTTAGACAACAAGATCCCATGAAATAATTACTTTGGTATTCTAGAGGATGGATCTTCAAGATTGCTCCATGACTGAACTTCCATCTTCTTAGTTCTTTTTAGTTGTTTCATAACATCCAATCACTCAGAAGAATATGGAGAAGGAATCTGGATGCAGTACATGAAAGCATGATTAGCAGGAAGTACTTGAATAAATTATAAACACAATGGGAAGGCAATTACCAAGAATGGTATGTACCTTTTGATTGCTGCTAGAATGGCCGCATGACCTATAGCAGATACCTGCTCGTAGAACATGGAGAGAAAATTTGTCAACTTCGTTATGAATCTGTTAGAGTTTCTTACATAAACTCTGCTCTTGTGTAACCCTATTAATAGGTCACCTTGACACCCAAGTGCATATTATACATGAGAGAAAAAAAGAGTTAGATTCTATAAAGACTATAAATGATTAACAAAAGAAATACAGAAAAAAAAAAAAAAACAAAGAAACAAAACAAATTGTAGCATGATGAACAAGTTAATAAACCTAATTATGTTTCAATTATTGAACTTTTTATTCATCTTACTGTCTCTGGTTAGACTTACAGCTGTACCTCATTGTGAACAGGGGGAACTTTCATCATTTATAAGGGCTACATTAAAAGAATAAACTATTTTAATAAACTTTTATCTGGATAGATAATGCTTTCACTCTTGGTACCATAAGGAATACTGCAATTGGTCTTGATGCATTTAACTGGATAAAAGCTAAACAATGGGAAACAAGAAAATTTGGCATGTAAAGACGGATTAAAGGCTGTCATCATTAAATCAGGTTCTTTGAAAAAGTTTCCTACTCTTTTGACTTTGGTGAAGCTTGTTTAAACTTTGTAATTGTTAGTCTGAGTTCACAAACTATTACATCAGAATAAAGTTGCTAAATTTATTTGTTGGTCCAATTTCAGAATGCTAAACTCATTAAAGGTCATTCTCATACATAAGTAGGTATGTTCTTGAGTCAGTGATAAAAAAAAATAAAAAATAAAAACTATTGAAAGAAAAGTGATCCAATAAGTGCTTACAGGAAGTAGCATTAGAATTGTTACTGGGATAAGTGAAGATATGTCGTTTAAAGTTCTTTTTAACTTCTTTCTTTCCCTCTCTGCGACCTGGTAACCACGTAATTGATTTACAAGTAGCTCTGCAGCAACCCTGATGTCTGTGAAAAGCAATTGTGTACCCATCCAGACATCCTTTAAAACAAATTAATTTCCAATACTAGGCTATTAGCATCTAAAGTTTAAAATAAATCTGCCCATTTACTAGAAGGGAAGTATCACCCTTACAGAGCTTGTAGATGCCAACTTGATACTGTATTTCCTAATTAAACTCTTATGCTGAGGAAATAACTTAGCAGCACAGGCTCCCTCCAAATACCCAGCTGATATGGTATTACAGGAAAATAATTGCAATGGTTACAACAAGAAACACATACATGCATTTGCATACACAATTTCTTTTTTTTTGTGCGTGCGGCAGGGGTGGGGGGGCGGGGGGGGGGGGGGGGGGGGTTAGGGGATGAAGCAGTCTGCCAATTATTCATGCAAATAAAAGTAGAGTTATCACATTTAGATCAATGCCATGAGTTATTACCAATTCTTTTCCCTTTATCATCATGAAGATGTTAACAACAGTAGTTATCATCTGACACCAAAACCCTTTCCAGTTTAGATCAATGTGGAGAGTCTTTTGTCCATTTTTCTACATCCATCATCATGAAAATATTACATATAGATGTTATCATCTGATAGCCATACCTTTTTCAGTTTAGATCCATGTTGAGTGTCATTCTTTGTGCATCCCTGTGCCCTTAAGTCATTTAGATTTTGTTGTGCTTCCAAGACTACAGATGACTTAATGGTTCCCCAGGAACCTGTTTCTGAAATCTTTAGGGTTCACTGCTATGAAAAATCAACATGAGAACTATTATTTCGTTCCTCTCTAAAGTAGAGTCATCAATAGCAGACAATGCTAAACAACATACCATGGTTTATCATAAGCTGCCCAGTAGTCTTCCAAACGGACAGTTAACAGGCTCTGACTGAAGAGTTGACAACAAGATACCTTAAGAGCCTAAACGACTCAAGTAGATTAAGAAATTCTAACAAATAAAGCCCTGAATGAAAGATCAGATGATGTAGGCTACCTCCGTAGCAAGAATTCTAGCAAATTCGTGTCTATTGGCAGTAGAGTCGAACGGCTGAAGTGAGCAAACCCGGAGAAAACATCATAGCATACAGTAAAAACTGCAGTTAAAATTATCTCTTTCTCTGCTTGGATGGGATACTGTTTGGATCTTCTTCTCTCTTGATTGCATATGTAAGAAAATGCAGCATAAAAATCAAGCCATCCAATTTCATCAATTACTACCTGTAAAGATAAGTTTTATGCATTAGGATGATTCATATTTTGCATCTTCAATAAAAGTAGAAGAAACACTAACCTCCATGAAGAGTTGATATACTAATATGGAAGAAAGCTCTGGGTAAATGAAGGTTACCACATTCCATGTAGCTGCAGGAAAAGTATTGGACCTCCTAAAGTATCCTTATTTAAAGCCTGAAATGTTGAGAATGTAACCAAAATGTGAAGTAATCTACCTAAGGAAGTCTTTAACATGTTCATCCAGATCCTTAATGCCCATTCTTGACAAGAACAATCTAGTACTCTTTCCAAGATATGCAAAAATTCCTAAAGTAGCAAAACTATCTGCTTGAACCTGTCAAATTTCGCAAAAGAAAAAAAACTATTTAATCCTAAAGGTACAGTAGCTAAGCCAAAAAGAAATTCTTTTTATTTTTTGATAAGCAATAAAACCAGAAAGAAACTATAAGCTTATCAAAGCTCTGACCAAATCAACCATCAAGCAAGGTCCTTGAATTTTGGGAACTTGACAAAGAATTCTTTTTGGTGTATTACATAAAAAATGTATACTTTTCGATTATATAAACAAAGTTTCCTTTAGGAAATTAGGAATTGGAACAATAGAAGTATTTTTGCTTATGTCTAGAGTCACATGAAATGATATGTGTAATTCCTTAGGACTGTCATTTCTACAGAAAAGATAAGGAAATTAATTCATGAGTGGACCTTGTAGACTTCCTTAAATCATTTGATAATTGATTAGTAAATTCTATTTTCATCGGTGAAAGTACTATAGCTACCACAGTTGAAGAGTTATTTATATCATCAAGTCTCTAGCAAAAGACATTGTATACTTACATCTCTCTAACTGGAGAAGGACCATTGTGACGTTCTTGAGAAAGCAAGATCTCCACTTCAATCACCATTTTCATCAAAACATAAACTACAACCTGTGCAGCTATGCCAGTTAATAATTCTGGTTCCAGTTTCAAATAAATCTCTTAACTTAACAGTAATGTTTCACTTACAATCAACTAAGAGTTCTCAATGATGGTTGCTCAAGGCACACGACAACAACCAAATGCAAAACACACAAATGTTCACTCCTTTATCAAAGTAAAGATATACCAAACTTATATAACTAACAATATAAGTATGATATTGGTAGATGAATCTAACATAATAACTTTGGGACCGTTTCAAAATGTGTATTTCATAGTTTGAAGTAAATATAAAACAATGTACTTCTGTATATACCTGATAAGCAATACGTTTATGCCAGTCATGGACATCCTTCCCAATCCAGGCCATTTCTAGTGCTGGACCCGTTCCTGACAACTGAAGTGATTCAACTGCACAGGAAAAACTCCTAGCAGATTCATGCAACACCCACACAAGAGAATTCACCCGATTAAATCCCAACTCAGGACTTTGATGGTTAGCCACAGGAACACCATTCTCACTATTGGTTTGATTAGAATGAGAAGAAGCCGTTGAAAATAACATCCACGAAGAAAACCATCGTGAGTAGTTTTTCTTTGAAAGGTCACATGTTCCTTGCTCCTTGGGTTTGAAATTCAATGAGTGAGGTGCATTTGCCATGGCCTTTCCTCTATTGTCAAGTCCAACAGATTTTCTGACACACAAAGAGAAGGACATTATTTACTTATAATATCATAGGTGGAGTTAAGGAGAAATTGTTTGCAACATTTTCATTATTAAGTTAATGGGGCTTCTTATTTATCTCTAGTCGAAAATCCGGATACTTAGAGAATGGAGGAAAATGATTGACAAACCAGAGGTCTTATAATTTTGCTTCCAAAAACATGAAAAGCTAACTCATGTTAAACGATTGCATTTAGTAAAGGTTTTAGTTTCTCACTCAGTTCCGATTCTCTTTCCTTACAATAACTTCCCCCTACATAATACAACATTAATAATTAAATTTACCATTGCTTCAGGGCCTAAAATCTCCATAGAAATATATGCCAAGAGCTTTGTGGCTCAGTGGTATTGGCCAATTCTATGAGAGGAAAATATGGGTTCAAATCCCCTCCCACTTGTTGAAAAAAAAAAAAAACTCAAAGATAATACCAACCAGCAGAATTAACATTTTAAGCATTAAACTCTTCTGTAAACATTTTTAGAAAAAAAATTGAAGTAACAAAAAAAAAAATTGAAGCAAAAAGGTTAGATATTAAAAAAAATTAATCTTAAAAATTTACATTTTCCACAAACAAAAGCTCAAATCACATACAGCTCATTAAAATTTTTAGCTGTAAAAACATAACCCAGATATGAAAATAGTTAATGAATGCAAAGATATTGTTTTGATAAAGTAAAAAGTACAGAGAGAGAGAAAGAGAGAGAGAGAGAGAGAGAGAGAGTAGTAAAAGAATTGTGGAAGTTGCAAAGACAACTGAGAAGCCATGGAAAAAGAAAGAAAGAGGAAAGAGAAGGAAATGTGAGCTTAGCAAGTGAACGTTCAAATGGAGAGGTTTGGAGCGTAGCCATAGAGGCAGTGAGAGAAATAAGGTTTCTTTAAAAACAAAAAACAAAAAACAACAAAAGGAGAAAGATGAGATGGATATATAGCGTGTGTATCTTTTGTCATTGGGTTTATCTCCCGCCAGCCGTTTTGTTTTCGAAGCTTTTGGACTGTTGCAAACTATAGGTTTTAACGTGTACTTTATAGTACAGTTGAAGAAATAAATATTGTTGTCTTAACTCTAAAATTCATCTTCATGCATGCATTTGGTTTCTGATATCAACAGGAATTTTATAACTCTTTGTTCTTAAAATAACACCCAATTCATTCATTTTAAAATAAATAGATAAAATCTTAAAAATTTTACAATGAAGTCACCTACAACTTTAAAAGATTTTGATTCCCATTCTAAATATTTTTAATCCATCATTATTAATTTCAAATAGTGATGACTATTTTTATTTATAAAAAAACAATTATAAAAGGGTCTTAGCCTCGATAATGTAGCATAAATTAATTATAGAGAATCTTTTTTTTTTTTTTTTTTGAGAATACTATCGGGGTAAGAATTCCAATTCAACAAAGATAGTAAAATAAAATTCTTTTAACTGTTGTGTTTTAGAATTCTTAATCAAATCCAATCATATGGTTTTGGAAGCTGTAACTAACTAAACTATACACAAGTGCAATGTCCATTGGGCCAATAAGACACATGGCGATGATGAGCTTTGTGACACCGTAAGTTTACCTAGCAAAGCTACTTTTCTTGCCAGTATTTGTCGTTTCTTGACTTTAGTTTGTTTAGAGAATGAGTCACTTCTGTTCTGTGAGCTCATAAGTGTGCATGCCAGAGATGAGAGAACACACACGTCCACGCTTACATACATACGCTTGCATTTTATGTTGTTTTAAGCTCAAGTCTAGTGCTTTGGACCCGACATGATGCGGATGCGGACATAGTGTACTGTCCAATGTACAAGATGGAAGCTTTGTCCTTAAAACAAATCCTTAAGTCTATATCCGCTGTTGACATGTCTATTAAATGTGCATAGTTTTTAACTTTTCCATTTCTAGCTAACACATTCTTATCATAAAAGGTTCAACACTCTAATTCAAAGATATGTGTGAAAAAATCATAAAAATTTTCCGCGGTAAGTCTAGCCGTATTAATATCATCCAAGTACAATAATTCCATATCACTTAAATTTTAGCAATAAATTGAAAAAACCATCCGCAATAATACTACACATGAAGTATCAAGCTAGCAGTCAATATAAGAGGGTTCCTGGTTTAGGGCAGTACAGTGAAAACCTCCACATCATTCATTTCTGGACTTTCACCGAGTATTGAAACGTCCATCCATGGCAAGCACCAGCATGCACCCCATTCTTATTAATGGCAAAAACAGCTCCCACAAAATCAGGAAATTTTCTCGCTATTCGTGATATTGCATCCTTAGCAGCAAGTTTAGGTTCCATTCCCAATCTCATACTCTCCACAACCTGATAACTGAAATCGCATGGGAGATTGTCTTAAGATTCAAACACAGACCAGAAAATAAGAATTTTTTTTATTTATTTTATTATTATTATAGACATATCACTGTAGCTAAAACATGGATTGTTTCAGGCATGATAACACACTATAATTGGATATACTATATACACAAGGTATGAGTGCAGGCAACCAAACATGCCTTATAAATCCAGAAAAATATTCATAAATTGTGTGCATAAAGTTTCCAAAGGATCAGCAGTTTGGAGGTGCAATCAAGCTCAGAGGCAAGCATGATTGGGTTGGTGTGTTTGGAGGGTTTATAGTTTACCCCATCCAAAAAGGCTACCATGCTTAGTGAAATAAATTAAGCCAATCCAATTTTGTTCTGATTTCCTACTCTGTAAAGAGACAAAAACAAGCCTAGTAAAGCTTAAGTCGCCTGACTTATTTAGCATCATACATAAATCTTGATTACCTTTTGTAAGTATGCACAAGTGTTGATTATGATGACGATTATAGACATATCATGAAGCAAACCCATTAAAAAATATGAGTAACTCAAATTCTTAATTAATATTAAGTTTGTCAGGTAAAAAAGAGAAAGAAACTGATATTGATGTTGATGGTTTTCACTTTTCAGTATTTATTCCAGTGCTTCCCAGATATTCAAAGAACTTTTGGGATTTTGCTTCTGAATGACAAAGACAAGCAGTAACAGTGTAACACAAATGATCCCAAAACTGAAAGTTAAAAACTTTTTTTTTTATAGGTAAAAAAAAAATAAAATAAAATAAAAACTTTGCATTACCATGGAAGGAAACGCATCATAATGTCACCATCCCCAGTTGCACCACATGCACCAATTTCATCATCAGCATATGCGGAAGATCCTGTGATGGGTCCATCGCCTACCCTGCAGTCAAGGAAAAACTTCCATTAAGTGATTTCTTTTTTTGACAAGTTCCATTCAGTGATTTCCTAAAAAGGCTTATACAGCACATCCTCACTAATTGGCATAGACTTGCTCTACTTTCATAATATGAAACATCTGTTTTACTGAACATTATAAGTTCAAATTACCATTGACTTAAAAAGTTGTAGAAGAAAAAGTGACCAGGAAAAAAAAAAACTCCATTATCTCTTTTGAATTCTGATTCATGTACAGCACAAAATGCCAAACAAAAAAATAGTAACAACGGTTCTTTATAGTGGAGCTTGAATCTCACTTCCTCATCATTTCCGTGATGCAAGTGATTCTTTACAGGATAGACAAAATTTCTGACAATGGTTACACTAGAATCCCTCATGCAATATGGACAGACATAAGATGTCACTCGTTGAAGAATAACAATATGATATAATCAACTAGAAAGTCCACAAGCCTTAGCCTTCAAGATCTCATATCTTCTAACTAGGTGTTTATCAGACTATGATCTTTAGAAGATGGAATTTTATCTGATATTTTAATTTTACTCCCTCATTAGTCCTCTCAGAGAAGACCAATGTTAACAACGTAGAGATATAGATGATTTTCACCACGCTCTAAGCCTTAGATCTATCAGCTATCCTTTACATTTTCTCGTAGTTTCACAGTAAAATGTTCATTATTTATGGCTTGTTCCCTTCTTTTCTGTTATTTATTCATCAAAAGACCCAGCTGAACGGACAGTGGGGATAGAGTCTCTAACCTTGGAAATTTTTTATAATCTGTCTTTTTTGGACGGAAAGGGTGAGTAGAAAAGGTGCGAAAACTAAACCTTCCAAATAAACTGTCAAACTGAAACAGATCATCAACCATTGCAATTCCACATTGCAGTCAGAATATCACTATGTTGTCAGTGTTGTGATTATTCTTTCAATCATCCCAATGTGACTTACTATATGTCAGCAAGCTATCAAAAAACTTAATCACATAGTTATTTATATCAACATCATTTTATATTCATTTACCTTTTAATTGTAGAAAACAGCAGTTCCTACTATGGATAAGTCTCTGATTCTACCATTAGGTCCTTTCCTGTCACTATGTGGACAGCTCCCTTCAATTTTTTCTTGCATTCAGTGTTTCTAAAGGAAATGATGACAGGTGATTTGTTGCAATCACACTTGTATGTCAATTACGCATGCTGCAATCATACTGGCACACAGGATCTTGCAATGCGAGACCTAGTACTCGAGAAAATTTGTCCCACTACAGCAGCTTATCTAACATACACTATTGGTCTTTACTTCATTTCTGAATCAAACTAATTTCTAATAAACTGATTTTCATTAGTCATATTGTCGAATTTTTTGGTTACCACCAATAAACATATGGTCAAGAAAGCATATTCAGTATAGAAAGAACCATTTTGCTTTGCCCCCATGCCAAATGTTTGAGATTAAAAACATGATCCATAAGTGTAAAAGACAGTGACTTGTAATAGGAAAAATTACCAAACAACGACCAAAAAATAAAAAAGTATCGACAAAATTATTGACTCAATTTGTTTCAATTTTATAATCACCACTGATGGTTGGGAGGCCTCATGTTAACCTTACCTGCCAGGGATCTTAAATGTTGCTCCATTAGTTGATGTACCAACAGCAATGTGCCCCATCTATGCAAGAAAAATAATTTCAGTTGAATGCAATGAAAATAATGAAAGGAACTCTGATGGTACACCAACTTACTTTATCAATAGCAGCCATTGCTAAAGTGTCGTGGCTGTGAAGACCAACAAGAGAAGATCTTGGTTCAACAGTTTCCATGTCTTTGGAACATGTCCCTTCAATAAGGTCAAGAGAATCCCTTGGATGATATGGGCCACAACCATTGGCAGGTACAACATTTTTCCAAAAATTCGGTTGGCAGCTATTTTCCTTCCATTTACTCCACTTTGCGATAGACTCGGATGAACTAAGGTTTGTGGGTCCTGGAAGACCCATTGAAATGGCAAATGCCGAGGCCTGCTCTCCAACAAGCAAAGTGTGTTTTGTATGCTCCATTACTAATCTCGCAGCTCTGATGCCATCCTTCACATACCTCATAGCAGCAACAGCTCCAACCTCCATTGTCACCTGTGCATGTCCTTAGCAAGCACATAATAGATAGTCATTTTCAATGTGCACAGAGAAACAAGCCACAATAAAGAGAACAACAATGGATGGTAAAATAGAAAATGAAATATGTGAGTGGTGGTTACCCCATCCATGACCAGAGCATCAATAGTAGTTTCCCCATTTTCATCTGGACTTCCACCAGGCCCAACTGTTTCAGAGAAAAATCATGAAAGTATAATGGATGGTTAAATAAATTCATCCATTGTGTGCTCAATAATGACGACTGAAAAAAAAAAAAAAAAACAGATACAGATACAGATACAGATACAGATACAGTTAGTACTCTGTTGTCCACCAGTAGTCATTGTTTTTAACTATAATGGCTCCAAGCATCCAACATACTCTAAAATCTAACAACTAGCGTGTTGATAAACCATAAACTCAGAAACATGAAATAAACTATTAAATTGGTTTGACATGTTTTTCCTCTGTAGCATGAAAACTAAGACCTAAACAAACTGATCTCACACTTGGAATACCCATATACCTTGACCATCAAATCAAGCACAATCACAAATAAACCACAATCAACAAATTAAAACATGATAAAGAATCATATGCTGGGAAAAGTAAACTAGATCATCAGGGCATGTAAAATTATAACAATACTGCCTTTCACTTAATTTAACATAATCATATTTAAGATCCAACCTGTTCCATCACACCTAAGTTCCTCGCAGGCCGAACAACCCTCCACCACAGCATCCACGGCTGAAAGGCCACTATCAACAGCCCTCCAACCACCTCTAACAGCATCTAAGAAGGGCCATGTGCTCACAACCAAAGGGTACTGGCCTGAATTCACAGCTTCATTTCCTAGCACCAGATCAAACAATGAACAAATACAAATTAGTTTGAGTAACTTGAATTAAAAAATAAAATTAAATATGGGTCTCATACTCTTAATACCAAATTTCGAATAAGAATTGTTTGGTTGCTGAGAAAATTTAGGAGAACAAAAGGAACTATACAATTTCAGATACCCATTTAGAAGAATTCTAAACCCAACTAGCTGGATATGTTTGATTATTCATTTTATACACAACATAAGATCAAAATACTATCTTTTCTTTCTTTCCCCTATCCCATTTTCCTTCAAATTCTCAGCAACCAAACAGCGTGAAGGGGAAAAGATACTGGGAAAGCAGGAACAACCCAAAAACGTAACAACGACATAGGATTTTTGTTGACAGATTCAGGGCTGAATTGGGTGTTGAAACATTCCAATTTCTGTATCATTTTTACACATATTCTCAGAAACCAAACAGAGAGCAAATGCAAAAGGCAGTGAAACTGAAAAGACTATGTTTTTACTGTGTACTTACCAGGTGGAGCAATGTGAGGAACATGACATAAGGCAAGAGCGGATTTTTGGTAGCCATGGAGACAGAGAGAGTCGAACGAAGGTTGACGATTGAGTATTGAGTTGAGGGAATCAGGGAACTCCTTCTGATTATGTCAGGGAGCAGTGTAAATTATAAATTATTTCCCTAGTTTATTTCTGTTATTATTTCTGTTATTATTTATAGGTTATTTTTGCACTTAGTATTTCTGATTTTTACTGCACTATTTATAATTTTTATTGGACTATTTTAATTAATTTTTATTTTTATTTATAATATTTTTAACAATAAACTCTTAATTTTAACATAATAAGCAGTATCTAAATAGTCTTTTATAGTGATTAATAGTTATGACTTTTTTGGCAGAGTAACATTTTTTTTTCCCTTCCAAATATATACTTCTTGTGAATTTTATTACTTAAAGTAGCAATTTTTTTTTAACTTAAATTTTCCAAAATTAAATTCTAAGCCAGTGTAATTTTGTTTTTTTTTTTTTTGTTTTAAAAAAAAAACCTTGATTTTAACTTGATTTTGAATCTCGTAGTATCTGCAAAGAACTCGAGTTGGGGTAAATCAAGTTTCACTTGAAACTCAATTTTTGTAAAATCGAGTTCTATATAACTAAATAATTTGCTATGCAGGCTTTTCAATAATATAATTTACAAAAAGTGAATATTTGGCACCAAAAAAAAATCATTTTTTATGTTATTCAATTGTTGTTATTATTTTTTTTAATTCAATAATGCAATGGAAGATTGGGGATTTAAGAGAAATTATATCTACATAACAAATTTTTCCACAAATTTCAATCATGTTGAACTTGATGTGACAATTTGTAGATGAGAAAACTATTGGCCTCTAATTGTTTTGAAGTTTACAATTATTGAAGGTATAAGAAAAAGAATTGAATCCAACTGTGGATTTATCATGATTTGCATTTAATATAAAAATATTAAATATTTACTTACTTAAAGTTACAAAAATGACATTAAATGACATCCTTTCCATATGCCTGACCCCCATGGCCTCTCTTCTCGATTGTGTCACCACTTGCACCACCAATTTCATTGTTGTTTCTTCCCCCCATGCCACCCTCATGTTACTCAACATGTCTCCTCCAGGGCGGAACTACATTGATTGGTGGGGGGCCACGGCCTCCACAAATTTTTTTAAAACTCTTCTATGTTACACCATTTAGTCATTACAATTTATTGACTTGAATTTACACTTGCTTTTTTCCACAACAAATTTATCTTTCTTGAAAAAAAAAAAAAAAGAGAAGGAAGAAAAGAAATTGCTAAAATTTTCCCCACAATTAATTGTATTCTATAAAAGATCATCGTTGAGCATAACTTTCAAAGAAGATGCTAAGTCATTGTTTAGATATTTGGTAAATCATGTCCATGCAAAATTACAAAACTTATATATATATATATATATATATATATAGAGGTTGGGATAAAGTTATGCCTGGTGTAACTCTAAATAATATTACACTACTCAATAACTTGTTATTGAATTAATAATTTGAAAATTAAACCATTGAATTACATGTTTTATATGTTCTTAATATACACGCAAATTTTCATATCAATCGGATGTTATTTACTATTTGATCTATAAACTCATCTTTAATGTATTATTTTAAATTACAAAAACTTGAATTTTAACAGTTGATTGATGACATGACTATTAATCTTCCATCACCTTAATATTTAGCAAGCATGGAGAATATATGAAGATAATGTAATCTAATGGTGGATTTGTAAATATTCACTTTCAATTAAAAAATACTAGCTTGTAACCCCATGCATATGCATGGAAACACTTAAAAAATATACAATAAGATGCATAATATAATTCCTATATATAATTTAAATACTATTAATATTCATTTTTATATTTTGTTAACTCTTTTAAAAAAATTTGTGAGGATATTATTAGGTATAAAATGAAAATCGTCCATATATTTTTTTAAATTATTGTGAAGCATTTTTTTTTTTTTAAGATTCATTAATTCTAGACTCTTTGGTTTTTGTACTTAATAACTTGAATGAATATTTATGATGTGGTCCCACATTTTATTATAAAATTAGAAAATAAAACTCTTTAAGAATAAATAATTTAGGACACATGGTATAAAATTAGAACTTTAATTTAAAATTTTAATTTAATTTTCTCTCAGTTTCACCTATTATATAAATATAATAAATTTCTGGTTATACCCCTACTCTCCTCATCTCTGTCGATGCTAGTTTCATCATGTTGCACACTCCTAATCCCTCCTTTGGTCACCCCTCAAGTCAACCTTGTCACTTGCATCAATTAGCTACATCAAGGCAAACCGCACCGAGAATTAAAAAAAAAAAAAAAAAAAAAAAAAAAAAAAAACACTAATCCTTATCCAATCAACCAACCATCCTCCATAGTGTGGCACGATGGGGATTTTCTAGAAACTAAACCTTGCAATGCAATATGAAAACTTTGATCGCATTATACCATGTACATCCTTATCCTTGAGATTTGTAATTTTGTATAAACACAACATTTATGGCTTGTTTGGAAATTTAGAGAAGGAGAAGAGTAGAGGGGAGTAGAGGGAAGGAGAGTAGTGGGGAGGAGAGTAGAGGAGAATGATTTTCCTCTACATCATTTGGATGTTTTTAAAATTAGGGAGGGAGAAGGGGGTAATTAGCCTTTTAGAAATAGTAATTTTGTTAATTTAGAAAGGGTAAATTAGGAAATTCATTTGACCAATAATTTATCCACTCTACTCTCCCTCCAAATCTCTCCAATTTGGAGGAATTAAAAATGAGGGGTTAGAAGTAGTTGAAACCCCCCCTAAACCCCTCCAAATCTCTCCCCCTCCTTCCTTAAAAAACTTCCAAACAAGATAATTGAATTACTCTCCCTCCTCTACTCTACTCCCCCTCCTTTTTTTAACTCCCAAACAAGCTATTAAGTTTGTTTAGGGATGAAATAACACTCCTTCCTTTAACATTATGAATGAAATGACACTTCCCCTTATTATTATTTTTTTAATAAAATGAAATATTTTGTTATGAAGTGAAAGTGTGAGGTGTCATAAACTAGGGTGAGTGTATTTTTTCCAAAGTTTAGACACAATATCATTTTGTAAAACCTAAGAAGATTGTCATGATTTCACTATACTAAAAAATTTGATGGAAGTTTCAAAATTTGTTTTTGATATGGATTTTGTCAATGGGATTTATAAAATGAAAGGAAAAATTACAAATAGAAATCCAAACAAGACACACGAGCTTAAGGAGTAATACCTCAAGTTGCAAGGGAAGAAATCCAAGAGGGAAAGAAGACTTATAATATAATGAAGGGACTACTTATCAAGTGCCTTAAGTCATTTATTAATGAACTATTTTAGAAAAATTTTTATTCTACTTTTATGGAAAATATAAAAAAAAACTATTAAAAATAATGTAATTTTTTTCTTTTCCCATAAAAAGTATCTAAAAATATTTTTTTAACGAATATCCTTAGGGCATATGTTAACAAAATTTTATATAAATACCTTTCTCGCATGATTAAGAATTCTTAAATCAAAATGAACTCTAAAGGCTATTCTAACTTTCTAAGCATTTTTCTTTTTCTGTTTTATTAACTTTTTTGACACTTAATTTGATGTTTTTGGTTTATGAATATGCATTGGTAAGGGATATGAAATTCTCTCTCTAAATCAACATTTCCTTTTTGTTCATTTGTTTTGCACAGAACATAACAGATATTAGGAACAACTTTTTAAGTGTTCAATGATAATCAACCTCAATTTTCTTGAATCCTTTATCTTAAAATAATGAATTTAGGTTCGAGTTGCCCCTACATCAAAAGAATCTATTAGTATCTTGGTCAAATTATAAAAATCAATCATTATAAAATGGAATCTTCTATTTAAATTCTACTGTATTTAAGAAAAAAAAAATTAAATTTCAAAATAGAGTTGAAATAAAAAAAAAAGGAAAGAGAAGGAAACTAAAAGTTAGAACTATTCAATTGACTACTTTGGTGTAAGCTCCATATCATCCACTTTCCTCATAAATTTCTTCCCATCCCATGACTTCACTATGCCAGTCTCAAACTCAAACTCTAATATCCAACTTTAAATGAAAGAGTTTCATTCATTCGCTGACAAGCAAACTAATAAAAGTAAATCACACTTTAAGAAAATAAAACATTCAAATCAAGTGGAGAATTTACTTGACAAGAAGATATGCACATCTCTCTTTCGTGCTGAACAAAAGCTTCTTTAACCATGGTTCCCCTTCTAAACACTGTAATATTTGGCTTATGGATCTAAATTTTTAAATAGACAATCAAAACAAAATGACCCCAAATTTTATTGGTGCAATTTGCAATTCAATAATAACGGATGTTAAAAAGTAGCTAAATTATTTTTAGATGTTTCCTCAATTAAATTCAATCACATGATTTTTTTGACTAATGAGCACAAACAATGTTACATTCTTCCAAAGATAATAAATTCAATATGTAATTCGTTGGTCAATGCAACCGCATAGTTAAATTTAATTAGGGAACTTAAGATACAACAACTAAAGAACATTATTTAAATTTTGCCCAAAAAAAAAAAAGGTTTGGAGGAATGTAAATTCTTTCTTCTTCTTGTTTTTGTTTTTCCTCCTGTGAATGCCATGTAAGAGTACCAAATTTAACTCTTGCTTCCACCTCTTTCATGTCCAATTATCTATTTAACATCTTTACTCAACCTTCACTGACTTCAATAACAGAAGCAAAATTCCCTCCCCACCCATCCTCCCTCTCAATTTTGGTTGATTTACATGTATTTCCAATTTTCCTTGCAATAGTATATATTATTCATATGGAAAAGGCATTCACAGAGAATCTTATCCGAAGAGAAAAAAGCTCTTCCAACTTCACATAACACAGTCTTACTCTCAATTTATTTTCAGCTTTGGTTATCAATTCTCTCATTAACTTTCTGTCCAGAAGCTTCCATGTTGCTTTCCTTCCCAAATCCTAGTTCTGACATGTCTTGCTTTGCCATCAAGTTCCTGCAATGTGCCAATGAAAGAGCATGTAACAACTCTTACATAGAAAGAGATCTGACAAAGTCCATACTCAACATCCATGATGGCATGACATGAGTGGAAAAAAAAGATACATAATACTTACCTAATTTCCACTACGGCGCTATCCATCAGATTCTTTTATAACTTTTTCTTCATCATTTAATTTTTTGGTTGGTAAGTTACACATGCAACTAGCGGGTCTTGAACCCATGATCTCATCCCCCCCCCCCCCCCCCTTGCTCATAAGGGGAGGAGTCTTTTTTTTCTTTTTTCTTTTTTTTAACCTGCAACCTTTTACCATGTACTCAGGAATCACCAAATGGGGGACCCATTGATTAGACACAATTTTGGAGAGGTCAATTTTCTGGTTTTTCAACTAAAACCGATTTATTTGGTCAAGTCAACTGGTAGGTTTCATGTGAGACTCTACTACATCATGCATGGGTGTAACTATTGAACTTATGTGCCATGTAGATAATAACCTCAAGCAAAAAACATAATCCCAACAGTTTAATTCTATTGAAGCTAATGCAGTGGAAGTGGAACAACTTTAATGACTATTTGAGGAAGAAGAGACATAACATGCTTTGCATGGTATGAAAGGTGATAAAGCTCTAGGGCCCAACGAATTCTTGATAGCTTTATTCCAATGATGCTGGAGTGTGGTGAAAGAAGACATCACAAAGTTTTTTCTATACTTCCATGACAATGGTTCATTTGAGAGATTCTTAAATGCTACTTCTATTGCACTCATCCTGAAGAAACTAGGGGCTGTAAATGCTAAGAATTTTAATCCTATTAGCCTTGTAGGAAGTGTCCATAGAACCCTAGCCAAGGATCTCTCAAACATATTGAAGCATGTGATGGGAAAATTACTATCTAATACTCAGAATGCCTTCATTCACGGGAGACAAATATTAGTCTGTTCTAATTGCAAATGGGTGTTATGACAGTAGGTTGAGGGAAGGGAGCCAGGAGTGGTAAACTAGACTTGGAAAAAAAAACCTATGACAACGTGAATTAGAAATTTCTTCTGTACATGCTGCAAAGATGCGGTTTTGGTGAGAAACAGAGGAAGTGCGTTATTTCTGCATATCCATGATTTGTTTCTCAGTAATGGAAAATGGTACTGCTAGTGGCTTTTTTGAGAGTACCAGGGGTTTGTGTCAAGGAGTCCATTTATCTCCACTCCTGTTCGTTTTGTCATGGAGGCCTTAGCAAGTTATCTTACTTATAAAAAGAAAAACAAGGCAGTGGAAGGAGGAATCTTTCTGGTATTTTTTTTTTTTTTTTGTGAATATTGTGTGTACTGATACACTCAAGATCTCTCACTATTTGCACATGATACACTATTTGTGAAGCAGACCCTACTCAGCTTCATCTCTTGAGATGTATTCTTCTATGCTTTGAAGCACTATTAAGATTGAAAATCAATTTGAGCAAGTCAGAGATAGTTCCTGGAGGAGGTGTTCTGAATTTGGAGTTGTCCGGTATTCTTGGTTGCAACATAGCTCACCTTCGCTTGAAATGCTTGGGGTCGTTTCTAGGTGCTCAGTTTAAGTCCAAAATTATCTGGGATGGCATTTTAGAGAGAATGAAGCAAAGGCTGGTGAGTTGGAATAAAATTCATTTATTGAAGGGAGGACAGCTCACACTAATATAGAGTAAGCGTTCTAGTCTTCCCACTTACTTTATATCTTTGTTCCCATTACCGATTGGAGTGGCAAATAGAATAGAGAAAATGCAAAGATAATTTCTATAGGAAGGTTTGGTAGAGGAATGTATATTCCATTTACTTAATGGGAATACTCTTTGCACTCCTGTTCAAGTTGGAGGTTTGTGGGTTAGGAATTAATGGTTTTTAATAAAAACACTTTTTAATCAAGCCCTTGTAGTCAAATGGTTATGGTGCTATGTGGAGGACACACATTCTTTATGAAGGAAGTAATAGAAAAAAAAGTAGGAGTCTGTATGGTGTGAACCTTTGGAAGAACACCCGGAATGGGTGGAATAACTGATTTGTTCGTTATGAGGTAGGGAATGGTAAAAGAATTTGGTTTTGGCATGGCCTTTGGTGTGGTAATGATACTTTCAGGCTGGTTTGGTATTTCTCCAAGAGTCATAGTTTTTGCGTCAATAATTATTACAACGCTTTGAGGAAAGGAGGTGACACAAGAGTCATGGTTTTTGTGTTAATGATTATAACAAGGCTTTTGAGGAAAAGGGGCGACAGCAGCTTCCCATGGAGATATAATTGGTGTGACAGAGCTCCACCATGTAGCCTTCTTTTCTTGGACAGCTGTGAATGGATGAATTCTCACTTTCTCAGTACAAACCAACCGAGGAAATGGGTCATTTTTATTTCTGATTGGTGAATCTAATGGGGCATCAAATTACCATTTTTTCTTCATTGTGAGATGACCCCAAAATCTGGGACAAAGGCTTTGTTGATATTGTTTTAAGCCTGCTAGAGACTTATGGTTGTTCAGTGTAAGTTGGTCAGCCAAAGTATGTGATGGAATTTTTAACTTGTTGGAAATTACATTAAATCTGAAATATGGTTGTTGAGCTCTCGGTAGTACATTTGAAGTACTTGTTTTTACAGACTCTATGCACATGGAACCAGGCTGCCAATCCTCTTATTCCAACTGATTTTTTGTAATTTTTTAAAGCTATTTTTTTTGTTTTTCTGGGTTTGCCTTTGTATACTTCCCGTGTATTAGGTTGTGACGCTTTTTGTGCTTTTCTAATATATTTCATTCAGTTATAAAAAAAAATCCCTAACAGACACTGGAACTGTAATTGGCTACTGGAAGCTGAAGTATGTAAAATCACTAGTCCACTCAGGAGTCAGGACTACTTTCTAGAAAAAAAGCACAAACACAGCAACATATTAACTATAACAATACTGCAGCACACAATTTTCATTATTCTTTTCAAAATAAGAATTAATTTTTAACTTTTACATATTGCCAATGAGAAGCTCCTTAAAGGCAGTATTTAAGTGAGTAGTCTGTTAGTCTGTTAACAGCTTTGATAATCCTACAAAGATGCCAAATGAATTGTAAGCAATTGGTAAGCAGGTAATAGAGTGTTTTTGATTGATTGAACCAAGACATGCAATTCACAATATTACCCATATGCAGCTAAAGCTAGGCTAAGTAGCAACAGCTGAGGCTTGGGAGGGGAAATCTTTGCCTTCAATAACCTATGAACCATAAACCATTTATGCTCTATATCCATTAAGAAATCTTGAACCACATTTCATTTCTGTATTAACCTTGGTAAAGAAAAATTACAGCGAGAGTGTATATTCTAATACAGCACTACATGAACTTTCATTAAATTGTATTAAAAATTTGGAACCTCCATATTTCTACCTCTGGAAGAAATGTACTGATTTTCAGAAGGCATGCAAACTATAATAAAACTGGACTGCCATTTGGACAAAAACATGTATGATCTATAATAAAGAAAATTATAAACTCACTTTTCCATACGACATTGCAGATACTTCTTTGACAAGTGCCTACATTTTTCAGAAGTATGGCCAGAAGATTTTAGACAGCTGAGGTATTCTTTCTTTTCCTGAAATAAAAGCCCATCTATAAAATAGAAAATTATTCAAATGAAAATTAAAATTAAAACTAAAACCAAGAGAGAGAAGCTCAGAATCATCACATGGACATTCTCCAACATGTAAAACTTCTAAGAGCTTAATTCTTCAACACAAAACAGATCAAGAGTCAGTTTGGTAATGGAAACTACCCTACCAGGTCACATAAATGCATGTGGTCCAAAGGGAAGATTCCTTTTTCTGGAGGTACTGGTCTCAGTCCCCTATTGCCGCCAAATGCTCCACCTGCAAAAAAATCTCAAACTTTTAAAGAAAAATTAAAAGAACGCACATCCTACAGCAGTTACTGGGAGGCATTTCACAGGTTAGGCCTCACCAAGAGTCAGTAATTGCTAGAAATAAAAATCCTTTGTACTTCAATCCAGAATGTAATAGTATATTACATTGAAATCAATTATAATCTTCTAATTTTTAACCCAACTATCTATCAGATTCAAAAGAAAGAAGTTGAGTAATGCATAATGAAAATAAATGTACTTCAGTAGACACACGTATCTATTTTATCAGTTATTAGTTAGGATAGAAGAAATTTAACAGCTTTAATAATAGTTATTATAAGTTTGGAAATCCCCATCAGATCAAACTTGTCATTGATAGAGCATTCTCACTGCCATGATAACCATGCCGGTAAGAAGTCAAGTTTGATATTAACCATATCCCAGCTACAAATAATCACTGACGAAAGATGCGGCAAGGCTACAATCACAACGATACTCAATGTGTTTATGACTGTTTAGAATTATTTATCTGCTTTATTATTTTCACACACACATATGTATAATGTGATTTATTTTCATATTTTGGCAAATTGATGCAACACAGCATTGCGTGTTTTTTTAAACACATGAACAAAATTGTTTTGCATAACAGCCAATCAGTAATTGTTTTTATGAAGAGTCAAGAGATGTGAAAGAAGTGCTACCAAATTGGATAAATTTAAAACCTTCTCTAGGAACTCAATCAAGAATGAATAACAAACAAGGAAAAGCTGGATTATCATAACATTCATCTCAAGGACTTCAAACGCTCCCATAAGTTTACATTCAAAGAAATTGAAACTTCTTTTGTCCAGATTGGTAACAAAGTTGCATGTTTTCTAACACTGTGAAACTTTATTCTCTGAAACACAAAAAGAATTAGAGACAAATATGAAGGTAAGAAAGAGAAATTTCCATTACAATAAATTAATGGTTAGAGAACCTTTGCCAGGTCCACTAATTACTAGAACAAACCTACCATAATGAAACCAAAAAGCTCATATAAGTAGGAAATGCAATGGCCAAAACCAAAAAGCCAAAAAAAAAAAAAAAAAATCCAATCCAAATGAGGATCAACACCGCAAACTCTAGGCAAACACTGGCTCACAAAGGCACATAATAAATCTTAATATATCCAAAAGTTTCATTCTTTTTCCCATCAAAATCCCACAATATCAGCCAATATAAGCAATATCTCAGAGAACCCATTTTCCCTTTCACCTCCAAATCCCATTAGAAACACACAAATCATTGAAATTTTGCATTTTTTTTCCCACTCAACTGAACTTATTACGAGTGTTTAGAATATACTATAATGAGCTCTTAAATTTCCTTTTCTTTAATCTGAGAATTAAGAAACAAAGGTGTAGACTATAAAGTTGAATATTTCATGTTCTTTTCTTTTTCCTTGACCTTCATTTTGCTGAGCAACCATAGTGCAATACAGAGAGAGAGATTACCTGCACTCATTTGTAAAACCTTTTTTGCTTTTAAAATTATAATTGTTGCTGGGTCGGATCGCGGGTTTTTGGGTTGTTGGCCTGAAAACGTGACGGCGACAGTGGCTCTGCGGGGGAGGACCTGGGGTGCTCTCTCTCTCTCTCTCTCAAATCTCTTTCCTTTTGTTTTGTTTATTTTTGTTTTGATTTTTTTGGTTAAATAACTTAAATTACACGAACTTCCAATTTCAAATGAGTACATTTCAAAATTAAGCTTAATTTATAAATACTACAGCTTAATTTATAAATACTATTAGGCCAGTTAATCATTCTCTTCTTTATCTTAGGGGCAAAATTTGCTTTATAGAACTAAATTTGTCACTTTTGAAATGTTTTAGATTTACGCTCAGTTTGTTTCGATGGAAAACTTTGTGTAAATATAATTTTTTTTTGTTTTTTAGTGTTTGGTAGCATAAAAAAAGATGTGTCAAAGAAAAACTATCTTTGGTCAATAAAAAAAGTATGGCTTATTTTTAGAGATTGTTTTCTATAAATTTTTTTTAGAAAACAACTCTGTCTCACAACAAGTTAAATAAGGGAAGTTAGGAGGTTGTTTTTCAACTCATTTAAAGTTGCTACCAAACATTGAAAAATGAGATAGTTTTATAGAAAATACTTTTTGAAAAATGACTCATTTTCTAAAAAACATCATTGTTGAAACAAACAGAGCGTTAGTTGACATTAGTTAAACCTCAAAATAAATTAAAAGAATTTGCCCTTGATTTTTTTTTTTTTTTTGGGCATTTTTTTTTTTTTTTTTTGGGTAAATATGGAGAAATTGCATTAAGTATTAAAAGAAGTTCCACAAACAGGCTTTCCCAGGAAATCAAAGTTCAAAAGGGGGATAACATTATGGGGAGGGGTAACAAAATAACTATCTCCACCATCACCAGCAGCTCCCAGTCGAGCCAAGGCGTCAGCGCATGAGTTGGCCTCACGGTAGCGATGCAGCAGCTTAACCTGAGGCAGCTGCAGCAACAAAACCCTGCAATCATCAACAAGGCCAGAGAGGTCCCCATTAGTGTTGCTATTACCAGAGATAAAGGAAATTGCTGCAGATGCATCAAGTTCGATCTCAACTGCCTGGATTTGCAAATCCAAGCAAAGGGTGAGCCCCTCCCTCAGAGCCCACACCTCCGCAGCCAGACTAGAGCTAACCACCATGGGCTTTGCAAAACCTCTAATCCACTGCCCATTTCTGTCCCTGAGGAGACCGCCACACCCCGATGAAGCACCCTCTCCCCCAAAGGAGCCATCCGTATTAAGCTTAAGCCACCCAACTTCTGGTTTGGACCACCTCACCTGCTTAATTACCTTGTTCTTTGTCTCCTCCTGATTATCCACACAGTAAAAGAACTCTCTAACTTGCATGTTATATTGTTATACTTATTTCAAAGTTAGATGTAGGGTTTTTTCTTCTCCAAATATATATATATATATATATATATATGGTGGGTTTTTATTTTATTTTATTTGTTGACATTGTTGTTCAATTCGCATGTTCTGGTATTTTCGAGTTTGATGTTTATTATTCAAATTCTCCTCCCTAACTATCAAATTATTTTTTCAAAAAAAAATTCAACTATAAAAATCATTGAAGAATTTACTAAAGTACTATTTTCAATAAATTAATAATTTTCTATTCACAATTACCAATAATTAAAGTGAGACAGTATAAGTAAGGAACAAAAAAAAAAATAGTGATTTATGAATAAATTAGAAAACATTATAAGTGAACGTATTATAGCACAATGGTAATGGGATTATTTGTTGTGCTTGCATTGCACAATGTATTTTAAAATATTATGAAAAAATTATCTTGTGATCCATGTTTAATACATAGTATAACACATTGCTTAAGTGAATTTACAAATATTTAATAATTTTCACTAATTTAAGTACAGTTAAAAAAAATTCTTCATTGCATATTATTAAATTTTCTTTGTTGAATGATATATTCCAAAATAAATTGTTTATTGTAAAAAATTAGTATGCCATCTATAAATAATTAATACATAAAAATAGTGTATTTAGTTATTAACCTTGTTAATATTTTTTTTAATTGAATAACATAAGTTTAAGTTACCACAACGTTGGCTTCAAATTTAGGCTACCACAATTTTAGTTTCATTAAAAGGAATTAAGAAATGTAATTTATTAGGATTAAATAATTAAAAATATGAATATATTGTCTTAGTAAATATATTTATATATATTTATATATTTGATAGATGACTAAAGCTTTATTTATGAAGATAAAGAAACAAATACATCATGAACAAGAGCTTGTTTTAAGAAACAAGAACACTTTTTAATCCATGCAGAGAAACCAGCCAAGCCAAGAGCTTGTTTTGCCAATAAATGAGCAGGCCTATTGCCTTGCCATTTGACATGAGAGAAAGACACTTTCTGAACACATTACATTTAGCTATCATCCCATATAACAAACTAGAAACAGTTGATGGAGCATTTGAAACTTGGTTTAGAGCTTGTACAATAATCAATGAGTCTCCTTCTAAAACCAAATCTCTAATTCCCACCTCCTTAGCAAAGATAATCCCAGCTTCAAATGCCTTCGCTTCAGCTTCAATAATTCCCAATAGAACATGAAATTTCTTGCTTAAACCGGCAATGAACTTCCCTTCATGGTTTTGAATAATAACGCCTACACCTACAGCCTTTTGAGCCATTAATCTTGCAGTATCAACATTAACTATATAAGAATGATAATTAGGTGGAGACCAAGTTACTTCCAGATGAGTTGACGTATTTGATGAAGTTTTGTTTGCGGACCAATATGTTCTTACACCAATCAACCAACCTCAGACCTACCTGCCTTTCTTGGTTCCCCATGAATCACATCACTTCTTTTTATAACAAGGTGTTTTGGAACTGTTGTTTAAACAATAGTTTCAGTGTTCAAACAACGTTACACGTATTTTCACATACTTTTTCACTCATGTATATTTTTACAAAACAACAACATTACTAGAAATCTCTTTACCAAACGGGCGTATTCCTAACAATTGTATCATTCAAATACCTATTTTGTACAATTGCTCAACATTACATCTCAAAGAGAGCTGCAAACAAATGGTAAAGTAGCCAACAACACCAAGGATGAAGAATATACAATTAAGATTGATGGACAATATTTAGATACATATATAACAGTTGGATCTAACCTAGTGAATGAACTAAAACTTCGCCAACTATAGCCCTTGTTTTTGGATTTTGGTAAAAAGGAAAAGTGTGTATAGCTTGAAAAAAGAATCTGCCACTGGACATGTCACAACTTCAACTTCAACAAACAGCCATCGGCTTGTATGCTGCTATGATCTATGCTATAAATCATTCTGTTCATCATATCTTGCATGGAATTGAATCTGTTGGAAAAGTTGCAACTCCAGCTGAGTTTGGGGAAGAAATGCCAGGCATTCTTGGCCTATTATGCATGGGGGTGTTGAATTATCACTAGAACCGCGTCTTGAGAGCTATCGTGAGAACGAGGAGTTGGCTATGTGAGCACAAGAAAGGTTTTCAGTACACATGCCAGAGTTTTTAAATGCTAAATATACATATATGCCAGCCAAAAATGAAACTTTTAAAATGAAAGTATAGATATGAAAATTTAAACCATTTATGCAAGAAGTTAGCATTTGAAAAGAATAAGATTCCTCTGTTGGAAATAAGGTTCTAGAATGACGTATGTCTGAATATACAACACTTACCACACCAATGTGCCACGGATGACTCCTAAAATCTCTGAATGTTGCTGCATCCATTTCCTGCAGAACATGACTCAGCATTTGTAGAAAATATAAAGCTATTTCTAGAAGGAACATAGTTGCTCCATTTATTGGTGGGCCCTGATTTATTGACTCTACCCTCTCTTAGTGCCTAGTGGGTATGGTATTTGGAGAATTGGGACATGGTCCCAGCATCTAAAAGCATAAAAATAAGCTATCGTTTTTCTCCATAGCTTTGAAGCCACAAATTTAAACTCTTGAATGAAGAGCTTACATGAAAAAAGGGTGGTATTCTTATTACTTTTGTTATCTTCAAATGAAAGTACCAAATAGCGAGCATTCAGCAGAGTCTTTTATATTCTATTTTATTTTGGGATGGATTATGACCAATGTTAATACTTGAAATCCTAATATTTGTTTTACACAGAATGAAGTGACATGCATCAATTGGCTTCAAAGATTGTATTAACTGATTTATGGTGTGTGATTGCTATAAAATGATCTTAATGGGGAAACCACTTGCCTCCAACTCTATGAAGGGAACCTAAGCTTCTTACAGTATTTAAATCCGAAATTGACTTACAATACTATGGATGGGAGGCACCACAGTCTCCCCTTCAGACTTCAAATTTGGCATAACAGAGAATCCTGGTGTCAAGTCCTGTGATCTGAAAGTCCACCTGTAAGAAATAAGTAACAGTTACAACATTGACATGGCTGGAGGACAAACAATGTGGTAGGATCACTGAGTTCAGAAATCACCAAGAATTGGCATGTTTCTAGAGAGGCCATATTTGCAGAATCAAGCAATTCATACATACCCAATATACAGAAAGATGCAGAATTGTGCCCATTCACGAACTAGCAAGCAAAGCCAGTAAGTTTCTGATGAGTTATCCAAGTTAATGTATATCTGAAGAATGAAATACTTCTCAAGGAATGTTCCCAAATATTCATAATGGTATATAAATTGGAAAGAAAATCAATATATTCATACCACAGTTTCTGCCAAAGCTACTATCTGCATTGTAGCCTGAAATTTCCTGTATAACACAAAAGAAAATAGCACACAAAGTTCAAAATATTATTCCCGTTGAAGCCGGCAATTTACAACCTTGGAACATAAAACAGTTACAAACTTTCTTTCTTTCTATATTCTTTAATTTCTTATTAATACTTACTTGAACATCATGTACTTTGTATACACTGCATCATGCATTGTATGAACATCCTCATCCTCTATGAAGCTCAACTGCTCCCGTAATACCAACAGATTTGGAGATATATGGTGGAAAATCACATAGAATGATATCAAATAATTGAGCAGCAGAAGCACCTGAGCCACAGTGAGTTACAACAGAATTAGTATCTTGGCCAGAAAAATTATATACTGGCTTAAAATTTGCATTAGTTAGCAGATTATGACAATTTAAGAACACAATGGATTAAGCAGCTAAGAAACTCACAGAGAAGTAAGGTACAGAAGCTCTGTAACCAACAAGAGTCAAGTAAAAGACACAACCAAGTGCAGCTGTAGTGCGACGCTCAGTTACAGAAAGGCGCTCACACATGATGCAGTAACCATGAGAAATGAGCAAAAAGGACACGAAACAAGCTGTCTGAAAGAGCACTCCAGTTACATAGACCCCAAATGACATCCACAGTGAACATACCTGAAGATTGAAGCACGAATACCTGCAAGAACAGTGCTTGAAATGTTAGGATAATTTGAAGTGATTAAGCCATACAAACATCAAATACACATTACCTTGCCCCAGATGCTAATAACAGTTCGTGTTATCATTTTGCAGACTAAAATGAGCTATAGAGGCAACCTAAACTATGTGCCTCATAAGTTACAACATAAGTTACATAACCACCTTAAGAAATTGTCACATCATTTTCCACATAGCAGCCACAGACAACAACTTCATTTATTTTATCAATGATTTGATTTTACAACACCTCCCTCTCCTTCTGCATGTATTGTGAAAAGATCTGAATGCGCAGTCATGCAAAACTAGTTAGAATAAGGTGTACAGAACGTTTTGCTCTCATGAATTAGGTCCTGAAAGTTTAGGTTCTTTATACCCCTTTCCCCTTTATCATGCTAAAAAAGAACAAACAAAATCATAAAAATTATGAAAGGTAGTTCAATCACATATTTTCTCATGTATGTGATGCTACATAAGCTCCATTTCAGATATCTTAGCAGCCACCTCCTAATTATTGAAATATCTTCTTTGACATTATGTAGCTTCTAGTAGCCATCCAGCACCATTAATGAGGTGGAAATTAATGATACATAGATGCAATAAACTGGAAGGCCAAAAATTAAACGCATCTTTATTTTTATTTTTTATTCTCTCAATAAATTTAAGCTAAAATTCGCAATTTGACAGCAACAAGAACTTACCAAAAGAGGAAAGATAAGGCAAGTTGTAATGCTTTAATCAATGGAACAGACGCCAGTGTCCACTGCAAATTATTCGTCTGCTCTAGTATAACAATATAAAAAAAAAATTACATAAAAATCCAATAAAAGCATACATTTCCTAGAGATTAAAAGTAAAATGGGACAAACGAGAAATCATGAACTTTACTAATTTGTTGCTCAATTTGGTTGAAAAGCTATAAAGTGAATATCTTTGAAACTTAGAATTCATTGACTGGCGCCAAGGAAAACAGAATTCCACACCGAACATAGCATGACTTAGTTATTTAGCATCATTAGGGAGAACTTTTCATTAATAGAAACAAAAGATAAAAAACCATGAAAGTAGAGGATCAAAATGTAATTTTTATTCATAGCACATAATTTCTCAAAAGGCAAACAGAGAACAATATTGTGGTGTTATCTCCCCAACAAATATATAGATAAAAAAGACTCATAAAAACAAGGGAAAAAAAAATCAAGCTAAGGATTATTGTATTCAAGCTTGCACATGCCCCAAATCTTGCAAAAAGAAAATAGTAATTCTCTCTGTCTTCCTAACATTTCTCTCAGCATCCAAACAGAGCATAAAGGCAACAGAAACCAATAGAAAATGAAAAAAAAAAAAAAAAAAAAAAAAAACCCATGAACTGAAAAGCTTAAAAACCAAAACTAGTAACGAAATGAAACATACTCATCAAACCAAAACGCGCAAATTCCATATCCAATCATACTATTTGAATAAAACTAGGAAAAATATTTTCAAAAAAAAAAAATTAAAGAAGAAGAAAAAGGACCTGAAAGTGGCGGTTTTTGTAGGTATTGATGGTCCAAGAACAAGCGGAGAAGACCCAGATGGAGAAGAAGGCAAGGTACACAGAAGGCAGTGGCCGATACGACTCGTTGAGTCCGATACGATACGACACGGTACTTGCTGGCACTTCCATTTTGAATGAAACAGAGCAAAGCAAGAAAAGCCCTTTTAAAGTTTCAAAACAGAGTTTTTATGTAAAAGATAAGCAGCTTTTTAAATTCTGCTTTTCAGTTTCTAGTTATGTTTCTTTCTCGTTTCATGTGTGGCTTTGTGCTTGTGCTTCTGTTTTGGGTTTTATTCTGTGTGCTTAATTTATATACATAGGATTTACACGTATTCCTTTGCCATGTACTTTTGATTTTTTTTTTTCATTGAATTAATTAAGATGTAGGGTATTTTTTTTTATAATTAATAAGAAGTGACATATACTAAATACCACCACATAGGATTAAATTATGATTAAAAGTTCGTTCATCAAAAAAATTATGATTAAGTTCATGAATTCTTTAACAACGGAGTTCTGTTGTTTATGTTGAGTTACAAATGTGCCCTATAAGAGTTACTTTAATTTAGTTTTTACTTTATTTTGGGACTGCATTATTGCATGAAGTATATTTAAGCTGTATTTGGCATTATTCGAAAAAGTCAGTTATTTATTTATTTATTATAATTTAGCTTATTTTTATTATTATTTAACTTATTTTTAGTACTATTTATTAATCCTAACTAGTTTTTAGCTTTTAATTTTAGTGACCTTGTGATCTTCTCAATTCTGACAGAATCATCCCTCTAGAAGACATTAATTTTATTTGTGAAAGAATTGCTCTAGCTTTTGCCAGTGTTGTCAAAGAAAAAGGGAAAAACCTATTCTTTGTTTGAAAAACCTATTCTGTTGTTTATGTTGAGTTACAAATGTGCCCTATAAGAGTTACTTTAATTTAGTTTTTACTTTATTTTGGGACTGCATTATTGCATGAAGTATATTTAAGCTGTATTTGGCATTATTCGAAAAAGTCAGTTATTTATTTATTTATTATAATTTAGCTTATTTTTATTATTATTTAACTTATTTTTAGTACTATTCATTAATCCTAACTAGTTTTTAGCTTTTAATTTTAGTGACCTTGTGATCTTCTCAATTCTGACAGAATCATCCCTCTAGAAGACATTAATTTTATTTGTGAAAGAATTGCTCTAGCTTTTGCCAGTGTTGTCAAAGAAAAAGGGAAAAACCTATTCTTTGTTTGAAAAAAGCTCATATTTTCTCTTTTTAATTGTACACTGTGATACTAAACCAATAAAGTCTACTATCGATTTCCTAAAAAAATAAAGTTGAAATGTCTTAGTATTTCAAATTTTTTTTTTTAGTGTGGAATAAGGGACTCATGAATAAAAATTTAGTTTTATAATTGATGGTGATAAAACTCCCACTAGACGCCGGCACCCTGCACAGGGTGACGGTTCGAGGTACAGTGACGGACACTGCACCCTGACGGCACGATCCTTCAGATGGGACGACGGGAGGGACCGTCGACAGGGAAGGCATGGGGCACCAGAGCCTATCTTGCCATGTACGCTTCCCTCAGAAAATGAGTCTTGTCGCGTACACTACTACTTGGACAGGTGTCTTGCGCAGCGCGACCACTCCCAAAGGGATGGCTTGCCCAACACACTTGGTGGCCCAACAAGAATCTTACGCTCCACGCTACTCAGGGGCAATTCCGGTAAAAGTGGTATCTTCTCCAGCACGCCTCGGCCAAGGGCCCCCGCTACTACTATAAATACTTCCACGCCCTCCAAAATTGAGGTACGCATGCTTCTACCCCGACTCTGGCACTCTAGAGTTGTGAGCAATACTAACTTAACCATCGGAGGGTCGTTGGCCGGTACCACGCCGGTACCTCCCTTTGAGGTTCATTCTTCTTGTGCAGGACAGCCCGAAGTGCATGAAGACCTTGCAGCTTATGGAGTTGATTCTTGGCATCATCAGTTGGCACCGTCTGTGGGGAGTGTACGTAGACTGTGTTTCGTACTTTCCGGACAAAGAGTTGCATGGTACTCACACGTTCAAGGGCAACCACCATGAACGATCAAGGAAATGAACAGCGCACCACGGCACTCGAGAGGCAGGTCCAAACTCTGGCAGCCGCGGTGGAACGCCTCACAAAACGTAACAACGACCTGGAAGAACAGCTACAACGGAGGAACGCGACGCTTGACAACCAAGGAGAAAACCAGGAGGAAAGCACTGTCGGGGAGAGGAACCATGAAGGCCCCGAGGGAAGCAATGCCTTGAGCCGACCCGAAGGACAGGAAACGAACCGTCCATCGGCCGATGGCAATATCCCGTCCCACATTGCCGCAGAGATGCAGGTGATGAAGGAGCGCATGGATTTCATGATGAACGCCCTCAAGGGAAGAGTATCCAGCGACCTCGACGACCTCGTTCACCGCACGGACTCCCCCTTTACTGCACCTGTGATCCTGTTCCCCACGCCGCCAAAGTTCCGCATGCCCCAGGTGGAAAGCTACGATGGGTCCAAGGATCCACTGGACCATTTGGAGTCCTTCAAGACATTGATGCACTTACACGGCGCACGGGATGAAATCATGTGCCGGGCCTTCCCAGTGACGCTAAAAGGCTCCGCAAGGACCTGGTTCGGCAGGCTAGCGCCCGGCTCTATCGGCACCTTTAGAGAGCTGAGCGTTCAGTTTGCCTCGCAGTTCATCGGGGGACACAGGCACAAAAGATCCACCGCGTGCCTGATGAACATTAAGCAGGGGGAGGATGAGACGCTGAGATCCTATATAGCCCATTTCAACAAAGAGGCGCTTTCGATCGATGAAGCGGATGATAGGATACAAGTCGCCGCATTCACAAACGGGCTGCGGAAGGGTAAATTCTTATTTTCATTATACAAAAATGACCCGAAGACTATGTCGGATGTATTTTACAGGGCAAAAAAGTACATGAATGCGGAAGATGCATTACTGGCCCGGGAAGAGAAGCCTCCCAGGAAAAGGGAGAGACAGGAGGACGCACGACAAGATAAGGGGCGAAAGGCGCCTTGGAAAGGAGGAGGCCGAGACGATAGGCGCCCGAAGCCCCCTACTGGGAAGTTCACGAGCTTCACCCCATTGACGACTTCGGTTGATCAGGTCCTGATGCAAATTAAGGACGACGGGTCCTTGACATTCCCGGGAAAGCTGAAAGGGAACCCAAACAGACGTAGACAAATATTGCCACTTCCATCGAGACCACGGCCACGACACCGCCGATTGTTATGATTTGAAGCAGCAAATTGAAGCCCTGATTAGGCAAGGGAAGTTGCAAAGGTTCGTCAGCCAAGAAAGAACAGAAGCACCTCGACAGGAACAGGTTCCTCGCCGGGACAATGAGCGTCCTAGACCACCTATAGGGGACATAAGGATGATCTTGGGGAGTACATCAGCCATCGGTTCAACAAAGAAGGCTCTGAAATCCTACCTCAGAGCAGTTCATAATGTTCAGGCTGCGAGCTCCGTCCAGAAGAAGCCACGGATCAACAGCCTCACTATGGAATTCACAGAAGAAGACGCCCAACACCTCCATCATCCGCACGACGACGCCCTTGTCGTCAACATTCGGATAGGAGACTATAACACCTACCTGGTCTTAATCGACAATGGAAGCTCCGCGGATATCCTCTACTATCCCGCGTTCCAGCAGATGCGGATCGACAAAGAACGCTTGGTCCCTACCAAGGCCCCGCTCACCGGATTCTGGGGGACGAGAGTATACCCCCTCGGCTCGATCACATTGCCTGTCACTATCGGGGAGTACCCTCGGCAGGTCACTAGGGACGTCACCTTCCTAGTCGTTGATTGCTCCTCAGCCTACAACGCAATCATAGGGCGACCCACCCTCAATGCCTGGAAGGCTGCAACCTCGACCTATGCCTTAAAGGTCAAGTTCCCTACCGAGCACGAGGTAGGGGAGTTATGGGGAGACCAAGTGGCCGCGCGAGAATGCTACGTCGCAATGGTAGAAATGAATAGCTAACTACAGATAATGAACATAGAGTAGAGAGCGGGGGCAGAACCTGTGGAGGAGCTCGAAGAAGTAATTCTCGACGAGTCCAGGCCTGACAGAACCACCATGATCGGTGCCCTCAACGGCCCGGCGGCTCGCCAGGCACTCGTGGCTTTCCTCAAGGAAAACCAAGACGTATTTGCCTGAAGTTATGAGGACATGCCGGGGATCGACCCTTCAGTCATGGTGCACAGGCTGAACGTGTCACCCACTTACCAGCCTGTACGACAGAAGAAGAGGGTGTTCGCCCCAGAGCGCAACAAAGCGGTAGCAGAGGAAGTCGGCAAGTTGCGAGAAGCGGGCTTCATCCGGGAAGTATACTACCCCGACTGGTTGGCCAATGTGGTGATGGTTAAGAAAGCTAGTGGGAAGTGGCGTATGTGTGTAGACTTCACGGACCTGAATAAGGCCTGCCCCAAAGACAGCTACCCCCTCCCTCGAGTCGACACACTAGTAGACTCTACGGCCCGGCACCAGCTTCTAAACTTCATGGACGCCTTCTCAGGGTACAATCAAATCCGGATGGACGAGGCAGATCAAGAGAAGACCTCATTCGTCACTTGCCAGGGACTTTTCTGCTACAAGGTGATGCCGTTCGGACTAAAAAATGCAAGCGCCACCTACCAAAGACTCATGAACAAGATGTTCGCCGATCAGATAGAAAGGAATGTCCAAGTATACGTCGACGACATGCTGGTGAAAAACAGGAAGAAAGAGGATCACTTGGAGGATCTCGAAGAAACATTCAGAACCCTCCGCTCCTACAACATGAAGCTCAACCCGTCACAATGTGTGTTCGGAGTGACTGCCGGAAAATTCCTCGGTTTCATGGTGTCTCAGAGAGGCATCGAGGCCAACCCAGACAAGATCCAAGCTATAATGGAGATGGCCCCCCCCCGAAGAGTACAAAAGAAATACAAAGCTTGAACGGAAAAGTGGCCGCCCTGAACAGGTTCGTGTCAAGAGCAACGGACAAGTGCCTCCCGTTCTTTCGCATGCTGAAGAAAGCTTTTGCGTGGACGGATGAATGCCAAAAGGCGTTCCAAGAACTGAAGTCCTACCTCTCCTCGCCCCCATTGCTGAGTCCTTCACAGCCTGGGGAGGAACTCTTCCTCTACTTAGCTGTCTCACCAGCGGCCGTTAGCGCGGCCTTGATCAGAGAAGAAGACGGGGTCCAGAAGCCCGTGTACTACGCCAGCCGGCCGTTTCAAGGAGCAGAAAGAAGGTATCCGCCCATGGAGAAACTCGCCTTCGCCTTGGTCACTGCGGCACAAAAGCTCAATCCGTACTTTCAAGCCCATACGATAGTCGTTTTGACCGACAAGCCATTACGGCGGGCGATGCACAATCCCGAGGCTGCTGGTCGCCTTGCCTTATGGGCGATAGAGTTGATTGAGTTCGACATTAAATACAGCCCACGCACCGCCATCAAGGGGCAGGCAGTGGCAGACTTCATAGCCGAATTCACAAGTGGAGCCGACCAGGGGGCAAGCGACTACCTTCCATGGAGTATACACACAGATGGGTCGTTAACTAGGCAGGCCGGTGGAGTAGGTGTCGTCCTTCACTCCCCTGAAGGAGACCAAATAGAATGTATGATCCGCCTGGACTTCCCCACCACCAACAATGAGGCAGAGTATGAAGCTCTGATAACTAGGTTGGACCTCGCCAAAGCGGCAGAAGCAGCCCGGGTGATAGTGTAGACACCTCATTTTACAACTTGCATTTAACCAACCGGTAGGTCTTCAAATTTGTGATACAAAACAAATCTTGATGCTCTAACGATCATAATGGTACGTCATGGGTTTTGATCGGACCACCTGATCAAAAGTTATCATACAAAAAATTTTCAATGATCATAGGTTACTTACACAATGGGCCTGATCACATCCGATCTTAAACACTTAATTTTGATTGGTTCCAAAGAGAATTAATTTAAAATTAATTAAGTGTGAATTTTGATTGGATTTCATTTTATTTATTTTTTTTATAAAAAATGTTTTCCTTTGTGGCATCTTATCTGATTTTTTGAAAAAAACAATTTGGAGAGAGAAAGATATGATCCATGAAAAAAAAAAAAAAAAAAAAAAAAAAAAAAAAAAAAAAAGAAAAAAAAAGAGAAAAATGCTCAAAAAACGATATTATCTTCAGCAGAAACTTGATTCGCATTTTTGGTCTGGAAATTGTTGAAATTTGATTTTCTCTATTTCTTGGAAAGTTGTAGAGAATTAAATTTTCTTTCAAAAAACATCAATCTCTAATCAATTGGATTTTTGAGCAGAAAGTTATGGCCAAAATACGAAACAGGTGCTGAAGATAACACAAAATCAGCATCATCTTCAGTTTTCTTTCAAAATTTCAAAAGAGGATCAACACCCAATCTGATCAATCTTATCTAATAGGCTTATCCCCTCCCTGAGCTTCAGAATAAATCTTTTGAAAAACAAGTTGGATAAAGAAACAGATAAATCCTGTG
Source organism: Lithocarpus polystachyus (assembly GCA_033629205.1). NCBI lineage: Eukaryota > Viridiplantae > Streptophyta > Magnoliopsida > Fagales > Fagaceae > Lithocarpus > Lithocarpus polystachyus. Next base: position 23,471,828 of record CM066166.1, on the reverse strand, counting down.
AAAATTTTCAAAAATGCTCAAAAACGTTACTATTTTCAGCAGAAATTTGAAACACATTTTTGGCCTAGAAAACGTTGGAATTTGGTTTTCTCTATTTCAGAAAAAGTTGTAGATAATTGAATTTCCTTTCATAAAACACCAATCATGAATCAATTGGGATTTTGAGCAGAAAGTTAGAGCCAAAATACGAAGCAGGTGCAGCATCTTCTTCAACTTCTTTTCAAAATTCAAATGGAGATCGACACCAAATCTGTTCCAGCTCATTTAAACAGGTTATCTCCACCCTTAGCTTCAGAAGAAAGCTAATAACTTAGCTTTATAGCTAAGCCATCCCTTCTCCTATAAATAGAGGAGACCTCTTCCATTTTCGGGACCCCCGAATTCCCTCTAGAGAGCTAGTGAGAAAGCAAAAAAGAAAAGCTGTTGAGCAGCCATTGTTCTTACTTTGGTTGTAGTTTAGTATTTCCTTGCTTTCTCCCTAGCCCTTTATGTGATCACTTCCCCCTTTTAATTTATGTTCTATGTTGGTAAGTACTTAATTTTGTTCTCAACTTTCTTCACATGCTTGAATAAATGTTTATCAAGTTATTATTTGTTTCATTTATGATATGCTTCGATGAACATGCCTATATGTCTCAATTGATATTTTACATGCTTAGATGAACACTTCTAGGCTAAATCACAATTTTCTCTTACATGCTTAGATGAACACTTCTAGGCTAAATCATAATTTTCTCTTGCATGCTTAGATGAACACTTCTAGGCTAAATCACAATTTTCTCTTGAATGCTTAGATGAACACTTCTAGGCTAAATCACAATTTTCTCTTGAATGCTTAGATGAACACTTCTAGGCTAAAGCACAATTTTCCCTTGAATGCTTAGATAAACATGTCTAGGTTGTTCTTTTATTTTTATTTTTTGAATAATATGCTTCGATGAACATGCCTATATGTCTCAATTGATATTCCTTTTACATGCTTAGATGAACACTTCTAGGCTAAATCACAATTTTCTCTTACATGCTTAGATGAACACTTCTAGGCTAAATCATAATTTTCTCTTACATGCTTAGATGAACACTTCTAGGCTAAATCACAATTTTCTTTTGAATGCTTAGATGAACACTTCTAGGCTAAAGCACAATTTTCCCTTGAATGCTTAGATAAACATGTCTAGGTTGTTCTTTTATTTTTATTTTTTGAATGAACATGTCTAAGTATTTTGATTGTCTCTAGATGAACATGTCTAAGAGATTTTTCTTCTATTTTTTCATAATTGCTTGGATGATAAAAAAAAATGCTTAAATGTTTTATTTTATTTTATTTTCTTTGCAATTATGTTGATGACAAATAACATGACAACTTTGTCTTTCCTTCACATGCTTAGATGAACATGTCTAGGCTAGAGATTCTTTGTTTAAATTGATTTCCTGGATGAACATGCCATTACCTACATGCTTTCTTTACATTAAAATTGTTATCTAACAAATTTCATTTTTTGTTTCTCTTTAGGTCAAATTCCTCTAATACATATTTGCTTACATTTTTGCAAATTAACATGTTGGTATGACATATTGTTTGTATTTGTTTGACATGACATGATATTGGCCACCTTAACCTAGGAGACCGGTTTTACCGGGCGAGATGGGTGCTTAATCCCTTCCCATCTCGTAAATTAGCCTCCGAACCAAGATCAAGGGTTCTAGACTGTGCACTTGTATACGGAATTTTACATTTTTTAGAATGTAACTAGGAAATAAAGCAATGTAATTTTCTTTTCTTAGATTGTATCTAGGACAAAAAAGCATTGTAAATTTTTGTTACAAATTGATGTAAATTTTCATATACATTAATACAAAAGAAGTATTTTTATTGAAGGTTTTCTTATTTTTCCGTTCAAATTAAATAAGTGGCGACTCCATGTAAAACCCTCGATCTAGGGGGGAGTACGTTTCACAGTGGCGACTCCGCTGGGGATGTTGAAGGCTAGACTCTAGTTTAGGTTATGGTGGCCAACCATGTCATTTGTTTGTTTATTGCTTTTAATAATATGTCATATTTGTTTGCCATAACATCATTTGCATGATTGGAATTGGATATGAATTGTGTATGTTGCCCGGAAACCACGGTAATTGTAGCCATGGATCGCGGTCCTCTTGGATTCGTGTACCCAGTGGTGAACCTACCACCCCATCGCCTAAGACTCGCTTGATCTTTCTTGCGTTTCGTAAAGGACAAACTCTACCGTTTGGACCAACGCGGCGTTCATACGTCACAAGTTGGGAGGTACAACGTCCTAGCTTTTGGGGAACCTTTTTAGCCTACCTTTTACCTTCATGTAAGAAGCCATAGAACCAATCTCTAGGTCAATCCCGTAAAATGCATTACATCCTATGTATGTGTTTGGCCGTTGTTTGTTAATTCCCAATAAGGCCCGAACTTAATAATGAGAAACTAAAAATTATCCAACTTTTGGGTATAGGAAAGGACTTGGTCTAGAGATGGTGAAGGTCGATTGAAAAGATTATCATGGTCCAAGAGAACAGTTGAAAGCCCAGCTCAAGAAATCTCAGCACAAGGAAGTTCAATACAGAGAAGTTTGGATTCAGCAAATTCAAACCAAGGTTCCAGTCCTATAGTAATTCTTGAACCCATAAGCCCAAACATAAGCCCGCACCTACAATTCTCAAATCCACTCTTCCACTATAATTCCCTATATACTCCTCCAAGCCCTTCTCAAAGCTTATTTCTTAATCCTCCTACAAGCCCATTCCAAAGTTCCCTTACAAGTTTAACTCAAGAGGACATAATCATTCCTTCACCAAATTCATTCACTTCAGAAATGGCCCACGAGAACAACCACCATGAGGATCAAAACATGAATGATCATGAACAACCACCTCCCACCACTCAAGATTTACTCAACATCATGGTAGCTGGACAAGCCCAACTCCAAAAAGACATCCAAACATTGATCCAACAGATAGGGAACAAGAACTCTCATGAACCTTCTAGTGCCTTGAATGAATCGCTGAATTATGAAGAAAGCCATGGCTTGGGGTTGACTGAAAATGAGAAGAAGATGATTGAACGAATGGACCAAATGGAAAAACTCCTCCTGAGATCTAGAAGGATTGAAGAAGCTATGGATCTACATTCACTTTCGCTCTTTCCACAAGCAAGGGCCCCACCAAAGTTCAAAATGCCAACATTGGACAAGTTTGATGGCACGGGCTGCCCAAAAGCCTATCTGAAAATGTATATGAGGGCATTGCAACCCTTAGGGGCTAATGAAGAGCTAATGGCCCAGATGTTTCAAAACACACTCACGGGGGCTGCTTTGCGTTGGTTCCTAAATTTGGATGATTCTCGAACTCGTAATTGGGAAGATATTGGTCGTGAGTTTTATAAACAGTACAAGTACAATACTGAAGTGGATGTTACTCGAAGAGACCTTGAGACAACTAAGCAAGACTCTAAGGAGTCTTTTTCTGCATTTATCACAAGGTGGAGGGCTAAGGCAGCACAAATGACTGTTAGGCCCACCGAGGAGGAGCAATTGAACATGGTTGTGAAGAATCTCCTCCCAGCCTACAACAAGTATCTTTTTGCCCAGTATTTCCCTAGTTTCAAGGCTTTGATTGCTGCTGGGACTCAGATTGAAGATGCTATTAACACTGGCACAATTAAGGGAGAAGAAGTAACAAGGCCTAAGAGGTCATTTGGTCCATCAAGCTCAAAAGTGCCAGAGATATCTGCCATAAGCAAACAGTCCCCTTTTCAGTTAGTAGCTTCACCCCCATTAGCCCAAGCTCCACAAGGAAGGCCCAGGAGGCAATACCATGAATTGTATATGTCGCTCAGTAAAGTTTTTGAGAAACTTAGAGAGAAGGACCTCCTCAAACCTCTCGATCCAAAGCCGATACCAAATCCCTTGCCAAAGTGGTTCGATAATAACAAGAGGTGTGCATTTCACCAGACACCAGGTCATGCTACTGATCAATGCTTTGCGCTCAAAAACTCCATCCAAGATTTGATTGATCAAGAGATTATATCTCCGCCAGCTCGACCCAATATCACCACAAACCCACTCCCCAATCATGCTGTTGGGCAAGGTCCAAAGATTAATTGCTTAATTGAAGAAGAAAGCAAGACACAAGAGGAGTTATCAGCCATGATTCAAGATATTCCAAGTTGCAACACCTTGATATGGGAAGAACTTATGATCAAGGAATTATCGCTTCCTAAACCTAGAATTGATATTTGGAATGAACAAGAAAAGCCCACATTGTCAAATCAAACCTCACCAAAAGAATCAATCTCTTTCCCAAAAAAAGCCATTTCCCCACAAAAAGAGCCCACCTCATTCTTCAGACTCGCTTCACAAAAGCCCACATTCCCAGAAAGACAAACACATACTCCCCACAAAAAGCCCAACCTTTATAAAGCCACTGGAATAGCTCATCTTACTCGAGGGGGTAAAAACTTTAAGCCATCTTACTTGGAAGCGGATGACCCGATGGAGATAGATGAAATTTATATGCTGCGATCTGGAGAAGCTTATAAAGAAGTTCCTGCCATAACCACTATCATCTCAGAGCTGAAGAATTGGACTTGGGAAGGAAGCTGCCCAGTTGAAGATCACCAAAAAGAGACCAAGTTCTTTGAGTCCACTAAAATCATTGTCCCTATTGAGTCTGTTTCAACTAGTACTCCTATTCCTGTTAATTTCTCTGTTGTCAACTCTTTCAATGATAATAAGATGATCTCTGATTCAGCTTACTTGCTTGCTTTAAATATTTTTATTTCTGAAATAAATAATGAAATGTCAAATAAAGGCTTCGAAAAAAATGAAGAACAAGGGCATGTAAAGCCCATCAAGGAAGAAATTCAATCCATTAATTTAGGGTCTGAAGATGAACAAAAAATGGTGCAAATTGGTAACACTTTAAATCTTAAAGAAAAGAATGAGTTGATTATCCTTCTTCAAGAATACGAGGAAATTTTTGCATGGTCATACAAAGACATGCCTGGCATCGACACTGACATTGTGCAACATCATATTCCGACTGATCCCACCATCAAGCCAGTCAAGCAAAGGTTAAGAAGAATGAAACCAGAATGGACATTGAAGATCAAAGAAGAAGTGGAAAAACAATATAATGCCGGTTTCCTCCAAGTCGTTAATTATCCAGAATGGCTAGCTAATGTCGTCCCAGTGCCTAAGAAGGATGGCAAGGTTAGAATGTGTGTCGACTTCAGGGACCTTAACAAAGCCAGCCCGAAAGATGACTTCCCCTTACCTCATATAGACATCCTTGTGGACAATACTGCAGGACATGCACTCTTATCCTTCATGGATGGTTTCTCTGGATATAATCAGATTAAGATGGCACCAGAAGATATGGAGAAGACTTCGTTCATCACCCCTTGGGGAACATACTGCTACAAAGTCATGCCATTCGGCCTTAAGAATGCTGGGGCCACCTACCAACGTGCTGCTACCACATTGTTGCATGATATGATACATAAAGAGGTAGAAGTTTATGTGGATGATATGATAGTCAAGTCTAAAAATCGTGGGGGCCACATGTCAGCCTTGAGGAAGTTTTTTGAAAGGATCAAGCATTACAAGCTTCGACTGAACCCTAAGAAGTGTACTTTTGGAGTAACTTCAGGAAAACTGCTCGGATTTATGGTTAGCAACAGAGGGATAGAAGTAGATCCAGATAAAGTTAAAGCAATTACAGAAATGAAACCGCCAAAGACCGAGAAAGAAATTCGAGGATTCTTGGGAAGAATACAATACATCAGTCGATTTATAGCTCAATTGACTACTATCTGCGAGCCCATTTTCAAATTGCTCAAGAAGGATGTACCCATTAAATGGAACGAACAGTGTCAAGAAGCTTTCGAAAAGATTAAGGAATATTTGCTGAAACCTCCCATATTGATGCCACCCATGCAAGGCAAGCCTTTGTTGCTTTATTTAAGCACTACAGATACAGCAATGGGAGCTTTACTAGCTCAGTACTTGGAAGAATCTAGAAAAGAGAATGCTATTTATTACATCAGCAAAAAATGACTACATATGAAGTGAAATACTCAGTTTTGGAGAAGATGTGTGTTGCTTTAGTGTGGGCTGCTCAGAAACTCAGACACTACATGTTATCTTTTCAAGTCCTCTTGATAGCTCGCATGGATCCACTTAAGTATTTGATGGAAAAGCCGGTCCAGGATGGAAGAATTACAAAATGGGTCCTATTGTTGTCAGAATTCGACATTAAATATGTCACTCAGAAATCTATTAAAGGACGAGCCATTGCTGATCATCTTGCTAATTGTCCCCCTTTTGAAGCAGAAGTGACTAAGGATGAATTCCCAGATGAAAATATTTTAGCGATGGAGCCTGCCAGGTGGAGAATGTACTTTGATGGAGCTGCTAATCGAAATGGGAGTGGAATAGGGGTGCTCTTAGTTTCACCAATGGAGACCCATATACCAATCTCTATTAAGCTCAATTTCTCAACAACCAACAATGCTACTGAATATGAGGCATGCATACAAGGTCTTGAGGCCGCTATCGGTTTGGGTATCAAAGAAATAGAAGTTTATGGAGACTCCGCTTTAATAATCAGGCAAATCCAAAACAAGTGGAAGATTAAAGAAGAAAGGTTGCAACCTTATTATGAGCATCTTCAAGAATTATCTAAGAAGTTCGAAAAAACTGAGTATCACTACATCCCCCGCACACAAAATCAATTTGCTGATGCATTGGCTACATTGGCTTCCATGATTGACATTTTAGATGGAACTGATGTCCATCCATTGATCATTGAGCAAAGGGATGAACCATCATATTGTTGTGCCTTGGAGGAAGAAATGGAAGAAGAAGAAGAATGGTATGCAGATATATTTCAGTTCCTCAAGCATGGGACTTACCCAGACACTGCTAACAAGAATGACAGAATGGCGATTCGGCGCATGGCAACTAATTACATAATTTGTGCAGAAAGGTTGTATAGAAGATCATATGAAGGAATCCATCTCCTTTGTGTAACAAAAAAGGAAGCCCAACGTATCATAGAAGAAGTGCATGAATCTGAGTATGGACCACATATGAATGCCCACATGTTATCAAGGAAAATTCTACGTCTGGGATACTATTGGACCACCATGGAAGCTGATTGTGCTGCTCATGTTAGAAAATGCCATGAATGTCAAATACATGGAGATTTGAAGCACATGCCACCAGTTCAGTTACATTGCTTAAGCTCTCCCTGGCCCTTTTCTACATGGGGCATTGATATAATTGGAAAAATTAATCCAAAGGCTAGTAATGGTCATGAATACATCTTGGTAGCCATTGATTATTTCACAAAATGGGTAGAAGCTGCATCTTATAGAGTTTTGAATTCCAAGAAGGTTGCGCAGTTTATCAGAACAAACATCATATGCCGGTATGGAGTACCTTGTGAGATAATCTCCGATAATGGATCACACTTTCGAGATGAGACTTCCAAATTATTGACAGAATATGGCATTAAACATCATAAATCTTCCCCGTATCGCCCACAAACAAACGGAGCAGTTGAAGCTGCTAATAAAAACATTGGGAAGATATTGAAGAAGAATGCCCAAAGCCACAGGGACTGGCACCTCAGGTTACCCTTTGCATTGTGGGGATATCGTACATCAATCCGTACGTCTACAGGGTCGACCCCTTATTCCTTGGTATATGGCATGGAAGCAGTGTTACCTATAGAATTGGCGGTACAGTCACTTCGAGTTGTTATGGAAGAAAAAATCCCAGAAGCTGAATGGATGCAAGACCGGTATGATCAATTATGCATGATTGATGAAAAGCGTCTAAGAGCAATATATCATCATCAAGGTTATCAAAGAAGAGCAAGAAGGTCTTTTAACAAAAGAGTCCGTCCTCGTGAACTCAAGGTTGGAGATTTGGTGCTCAAAGAAATACGGGCCCCCGTACATGACCCAAGAGGGAAGTTCAAACCCAATTGGTCTGGGCCCTTCATGATTAAAGAAATCTACCCTGGAGGTGGGACAAGACTGGTGGACTTGGACGGAAACTCGTTTGTGGAACCAACTAATTTGGATCAGCTGAAGAAATATCATGTGTAAAAAAAAAAAAAAAAAAAAAAAAAAAAGAGAGATAGATTGAAAACCCGAAAGGGCGATCTATGCAAAAGGAGAGATAAAAAAAACTTAGAGTGTGAGAGAGTCTGCTAGGTTGAAAACCTGAAAAGGCGGCCTAGGCAAAAGATAAGACTAAAAAAAAAAAAAAAAAAAAAAAAAAAAAAAAAAAAGGAAGATAGATTGAAAACCTGAAAGGGCAGTCTATGCAAAAGGAGAGATAAAAAACTTTGAGTGTGAGAGAGTCTGCTAGGTTGAAAACCTGAAAAGGCGGCCTAGGCAAAAGTTAAGACTAAAAAAAAAAAAAAAAAAAAAAAAAAAACTATTGAACTACGTGATGACCTGATCCTTCTTCAAGAGGGTACGTAGGCAACCACATTGGTTCGGTCAAAATAATAAATCATTCATTCATTTTCCAAAGAAAATAAAGCAAAAACCAAAATGCAACATTTTTATTCATCAAAGAGTCCTAATACATTGGAAATGAAAAACGATCCTAAATCGAAGCCTAAATTGACATATCTTTATTCAAGATAAATTTATTTGAAAGCAAGACAAATCCTAATTAGTTTGGAGTTTAGTTATTTCTCTTTCTCTTCCTTGATCCTTCCCTAGAAGTTTTCAAAAAAGCCCGCCTTTTCTTCCTCAAAATTTCCTCTTGGTCATACACTTCTTCAGCCAACCAAGCTAAATAAGCATGATTATTCTTCAAAAGTCCAGCCCGCCTATAAGAATTCCCAGCTCTGTCTGCATTTATTAGCCCCCTCTCATAAATGGTAATTGTAGTTGGTGTTGCATTTACCATTCCAAACTCACGAGCTTCTCTAGGAACCTTCGGCTCTAAGTCGAACTGTCTTAATAGCCTGTCGCCTTTATAAAAAGAAGCCTTCCTTAGACCCATCAGAAACAAATGATCCCATCCAGATGATCGTATCCTCGGGTTTTGGCATCCCCACCAAGAGCAATGCCAAAGAATAGAAGCACTAGACCTCTCTTTCAAGTGCTTAATCCAATCTTGTTCAGTGACACAACCAGTTCTCTTCAAAGAACGGCCACGGTAATGCTCTGGTCCGTAGGGAGACATTGTGGGAGGCAACACCAAAGATAAGTGATCCATAAGCCAGATCTGAAGGAGTAGAGGGCTTCCATGGAATAGCAAAGTTTCTTGGTTGGATAAAGCGTCCAGACCATGAAAAGTTTCAGCAAGAATTATGGGAACAATATTCTTCTCATTTTCTGCCTCATGAACTATATCAGCCACTCTTACATCAGCAAAACCATGATCACCAGTAAATAGCAAGAACTCACTCAAAAGACAAAAAGCCAATGCAAAGCATTTGCTTCGGCTTTGTCGGAGAGTCTTGACCTCCATTGGCATGAACTTATCAATCATTTTCTGAATGTCCACCCATTGACCATCTAGGAGTGGAACTACTTCTTTCAAAGGAATCCTCAACAATGAAGAAAGCCTAGCTTGGTATTTGGGATCGCAAGACGGTACCGCCGGATGTGCGTCTATGTCACAACCCAAGATTGCTGTGAATTCTTCAACTGTAGGACACAATTCAGCGAGGTGGAATCGGAACACATGGTCTTTTGCATCCCAAAATCGGCTGGCAGCCATGAGGAATCCCCAATCAAGTTTCACACGCTTCAAGACTAAGAGACCTTTCAACCCAAAAGCTTGGAAGTTTATACGATTAGTTTTGTCCATGCCATCCACCCATTTATTCAAAAGGGTGAGGATTGAATCAGACCGATGCCATGTATTGGAATGAAAAGAAAAAGGGACAGTTCGGGCCATTGTTGGAGTTGTTTGTTTGTTTGATCTTGTTGGTAGAGTATTGTATAATATTGAGAAGTCCAAGTCTTACGTAGTGATAATTACTCTTGAGAGTTGTTGAATCATATATCCAATAAGGGTAGGAGATTATCTTGAAGATTGGAGTTGTAAGTTTCAGCGCCAACAGAGAAGATAAACTTCGTTGGCGCTGGGAAAAACTTGTTGATAAACTTCGTTTATCTTCAACAAAGCCAGCAGAGAAGATAAGCTTTATTGCCGAAAAAGAAAAAAAGAGAAGAGAAAAAGAGATATATTTGTGTGTTGGCCCACTTGCTTTTTGTTAAGGTCATTGCAATTGTTTTTTTGAAATTTTTTTTACGTAACTGGGGGCATTGGCCCATTTGCTTTTTGTTTTCATTGGTCCATTAGTTGTCATGCATGCATGCTTATATGAGGGGCATTTGTTCATTGGTCCATTAGTTTTTATTTTATTTTATATGAGGGGCATTGGTTTAATACAGCAGAAGCATTGTCAATTTTATGTTGCAATTGTGTTTTTTTAAAAAACTTTTTTTACGTAACTGGGGGCATTGACCCATTTGCTTGTTGTTTTCATTGGTCCATTAGTTTTCATGCATGCATGCTTATATTAGGGGCATTGGTTCAAATTAACTAGTTTCTAACAAGCTTGAGAAAGGACAATTTTCCTCTTTGCAGGCATTAAGCAAGGATCTCTCATTCATTTTGGCATTCAATAACTGCTTCAGCTCTACATCACACAAGACTCAACTAAGGAGTCTCTTGCATCTTAAGCTCTAGGGTTTGACAAAGTGTTTTTTGAAAGTCACAAAAACGCTTTCATAAAGTCCAATAAGATTTTCAGAAAATTCAAAACCTTTTTTGCAAGGAAACCTGAAATTTTTCATTTTTAACAAAACCTAACAAGGTTTTTATCAAATTTCCAAAAAGACATGATAAGATCATTCTTAGAATACTCAACATATTTTCACAAGCACAAATTTTGATAAGAGTATCAAAATTTTCAAGAGAAAATTCAACAAAATTTTCAAGGGAAAATTCAATAAAATTTTCAACAAAGTTTCAGGTTCAAAAATTTTCAAAAAAAAAAAAAAACAGACAAGTTTTTAGAAAATTTGCCAAGATCTTCATAAGAAAACCCAACAAGGTTTCAAAAGACATGACAAGATCATTTCAAGAATGCCCAACATGTTTCCACAAATAAAAAAATATTTTTTTTTCAAGAGAAAATTCAACAAAATTTTCAACAAGTTTCAGGTTCAAAAATTTTCAAGAAACAGACAAGTTTTTAGAAAATTTGCCAAGATTTTTCATAAGAAAACCCAACAAGGTTTTCACAAACACAAATTTTCATGAGAAAATTCAACAAGATTTTCAACAAATTTCAGGATCAAAATTTTCAAAAAATGGATGAGTTTTTAGAAAATTTGCCAGGATCTTTACATAATTTATAGGTTCAAAATTTTTGACAAAAAATAACAAGTTTTTTTGAGAAAATTGCCAACACATTTTGGGTCAAAATTTTTTGGAAAACCAACAAGTTTCCAAAACTTCAACAAATTTCCATCACATCGGTTAAATTTCAAGTTGCAAAATTTGGTGTCTTTCTTTTACATTGGCATTCGCTTTTCAAGCTCTGTCAATGAGGGGCATTCTGTAGACACCTCATTTTACAACTTGCATTTAACCAACCGGTAGGTCTTCAAATTTGTGATACAAAACAAATCTTGATGCTCTAACGATCATAATGGTACGTCATGGGTTTTGATCGGACCACCTGATCAAAAGTTATCATACAAAAAATTTTCAATGATCATAGGTTACTTACACAATGGGCCTGATCACATCCGATCTTAAACACTTAATTTTGATTGGTTCCAAAGAGAATTAATTTAAAATTAATTAAGTGTGAATTTTGATTGGATTTCATTTTATTTATTTTTTTTATAAAAAATGTTTTCCTTTGTGGCATCTTATCTGATTTTTTGAAAAAAACAATTTGGAGAGAGAAAGATATGATCCATGAAAAAAAAAAAAAAAAAAAAAAAAAAAAAAGAAAAAAAAAGAGAAAAATGCTCAAAAAACGATATTATCTTCAGCAGAAACTTGATTCGCATTTTTGGTCTGGAAATTGTTGAAATTTGATTTTCTCTATTTCTTGGAAAGTTGTAGAGAATTAAATTTTCTTTCAAAAAACATCAATCTCTAATCAATTGGATTTTTGAGCAGAAAGTTATGGCCAAAATACGAAACAGGTGCTGAAGATAACACAAAATCAGCATCATCTTCAGTTTTCTTTCAAAATTTCAAAAGAGGATCAACACCCAATCTGATCAATCTTATCTAATAGGCTTATCCCCTCCCTGAGCTTCAGAATAAATCTTTTGAAAAACAAGTTGGATAAAGAAACAGATAAATCCTGTGAAAATTTTCAAAAATGCTCAAAAACGTTACTATTTTCAGCAGAAATTTGAAACACATTTTTGGCCTAGAAAACGTTGGAATTTGGTTTTCTCTATTTCAGAAAAAGTTGTAGATAATTGAATTTCCTTTCATAAAACACCAATCATGAATCAATTGGGATTTTGAGCAGAAAGTTAGAGCCAAAATACGAAGCAGGTGCAGCATCTTCTTCAACTTCTTTTCAAAATTCAAATGGAGATCGACACCAAATCTGTTCCAGCTCATTTAAACAGGTTATCTCCACCCTTAGCTTCAGAAGAAAGCTAATAACTTAGCTTTATAGCTAAGCCATCCCTTCTCCTATAAATAGAGGAGACCTCTTCCATTTTCGGGACCCCCGAATTCCCTCTAGAGAGCTAGTGAGAAAGCAAAAAAGAAAAGCTGTTGAGCAGCCATTGTTCTTACTTTGGTTGTAGTTTAGTATTTCCTTGCTTTCTCCCTAGCCCTTTATGTGATCACTTCCCCCTTTTAATTTATGTTCTATGTTGGTAAGTACTTAATTTTGTTCTCAACTTTCTTCACATGCTTGAATAAATGTTTATCAAGTTATTATTTGTTTCATTTATGATATGCTTCGATGAACATGCCTATATGTCTCAATTGATATTTTACATGCTTAGATGAACACTTCTAGGCTAAATCACAATTTTCTCTTACATGCTTAGATGAACACTTCTAGGCTAAATCATAATTTTCTCTTGCATGCTTAGATGAACACTTCTAGGCTAAATCACAATTTTCTCTTGAATGCTTAGATGAACACTTCTAGGCTAAATCACAATTTTCTCTTGAATGCTTAGATGAACACTTCTAGGCTAAAGCACAATTTTCCCTTGAATGCTTAGATAAACATGTCTAGGTTGTTCTTTTATTTTTATTTTTTGAATAATATGCTTCGATGAACATGCCTATATGTCTCAATTGATATTCCTTTTACATGCTTAGATGAACACTTCTAGGCTAAATCACAATTTTCTCTTACATGCTTAGATGAACACTTCTAGGCTAAATCATAATTTTCTCTTACATGCTTAGATGAACACTTCTAGGCTAAATCACAATTTTCTTTTGAATGCTTAGATGAACACTTCTAGGCTAAAGCACAATTTTCCCTTGAATGCTTAGATAAACATGTCTAGGTTGTTCTTTTATTTTTATTTTTTGAATGAACATGTCTAAGTATTTTGATTGTCTCTAGATGAACATGTCTAAGAGATTTTTCTTCTATTTTTTCATAATTGCTTGGATGATAAAAAAAAATGCTTAAATGTTTTATTTTATTTTATTTTCTTTGCAATTATGTTGATGACAAATAACATGACAACTTTGTCTTTCCTTCACATGCTTAGATGAACATGTCTAGGCTAGAGATTCTTTGTTTAAATTGATTTCCTGGATGAACATGCCATTACCTACATGCTTTCTTTACATTAAAATTGTTATCTAACAAATTTCATTTTTTGTTTCTCTTTAGGTCAAATTCCTCTAATACATATTTGCTTACATTTTTGCAAATTAACATGTTGGTATGACATATTGTTTGTATTTGTTTGACATGACATGATATTGGCCACCTTAACCTAGGAGACCGGTTTTACCGGGCGAGATGGGTGCTTAATCCCTTCCCATCTCGTAAATTAGCCTCCGAACCAAGATCAAGGGTTCTAGACTGTGCACTTGTATACGGAATTTTACATTTTTTAGAATGTAACTAGGAAATAAAGCAATGTAATTTTCTTTTCTTAGATTGTATCTAGGACAAAAAAGCATTGTAAATTTTTGTTACAAATTGATGTAAATTTTCATATACATTAATACAAAAGAAGTATTTTTATTGAAGGTTTTCTTATTTTTCCGTTCAAATTAAATAAGTGGCGACTCCATGTAAAACCCTCGATCTAGGGGGGAGTACGTTTCACAGATAGTCTCCTGTGACTCCCAGGTCGTCGTCAACCAAGTAAATGGAGACTACGAGTGCAGAGGCGACAAAATGAAAAAAATATCTCTATCAAGCAAGGAGAAGGGTGGATGAGATGAAGGCAGAGATAGTCCAGATCCCCAGAGAAGAAAATGAGCAGGCCGACCGCCTTGCCAAAGCCGCCTCGCCGGAACATGGGGCCGCCACTAATGGTGTGCTCTCTTTTGTACAAGTTTCTCTGCTAATTAACTCTGTCGGTGTGCAGGAAATAGACTCCGAGAGTGATTGGACAGCGCCCTTAATTTCCTACCTGAAAGATGGCGTCCTACCCGGCGAAAGAAAAGCCGCTCGAAAGCTGAAGGTCGAAGCGGCAAGGTTCGTATTAATGAAGGACGTCTTGTACAAAAGGGGCTTCTCTTGTCCATACCTAAGGTGTTTGGGTTCCGAAGAAGCAAACTATGTCATAAGGGAAATACACGAAGGAATATGCGGAAACCATTCGGGGTCGCGGTCGTTGATGCATAAGCTGATCAGAGTAGGATACTACTGGCCGACTATGCGAAAAGACACACAGGCTTATGTCAAAGCTTGCGATAAGTGCCAGAGGTTCAGCAACATCGTCAGACAGCCCCCCGAAGAGCTGACCCCTATAACGGCCCCATGGCCGTTCGTTCAGTGGGGACTAGATATCATGGGCCCATTCCCAGCAGCTATGCGACAGTTAAAGTTCCTAGTGGTAAGCATAGACTACTTCACGAAATGGGTGGAAGCTGAAGCATTGGCCACTATCACAGAGAAGAACATACGGAGTTTCGTCTGGAAGTCCATTATATGCAGGTTCGGAATACCCATAGTACTAGTCTCCGACAACGGGAAACAATTTGACAACGGTCCCTTCCGAGAATTTTGCTCGCAGCTGGGAATAAAGAATCATTACTCCTCCCCCGCCCACCCACAGGCCAACGGCCAAGTCGAAGTAACGAACCGATCCTTGTTTAAGATTATCAAGACTCGGCTTGAGGGGGTAAAGGGGATATGGCCCGAAGAACTGCCAAGCGTATTATGGGCATACAAGACGACAGCAAGGACCCCTACAGGAGAAACACCGTTCAGGCTTACCTACAGGAGCGAGGCAGTCATCCCAGCCGAAGTAGGACTCACAAACTATAGGGTGAACACCCACGATGAAGGCAGGAACAACGAGGCCTTGCGCCTATAGCTTGACCTGATCGACGAAGACAGAGCAGTAGCAGAGCAAAGGCTCGCCCGGTACCAAGATCGCATGGCTAAACACTACAACTCCCGAGTCAGACACAGAGAATTCCAGGTCTGAGACCTCGTTCTAAGGAAGGTCATGGGCGCCACTAGAGACCCCGCCAAAGGAAAGCTCGGCCCCAACTGGGAAGGACCCTACCGGATCACAGCGTGGCAAAGAAAGAGCACCTACCATTTGGAAACACTGGAAGGGCAGAAGCTACACCATCCGTGGAATGCCGAGCACCTACGAAAGTACTACCAGTAAGAAAGAATGGCAACCCCCTACTTGTAATTAGTTTGTAATTAATCTGCTTTAATGTATTCCTGGAGCACAAAGGGCATGTTTTCCCCTTCTTAAAAAATTATGCAAGGCATACAGAGGTTTATTCAAAGTCTCTTCTATATACCGTTAAGTGTTAAACATCAGAACTTGCGAAGTACCAAGGTCGACGGGACAAGGACTGACGACCCCAGACCAACAACATAAAAAAGCCTTAGCATAAAATCCAATCAAGCGTAAGCTGACGGCGTCAAAGCTGACGACTCCATTCTACAAGGCATAAAAGCGTCAAGCATAAAAGCTGATGGCTTAGAAGCCAACGATATAAAAAGCCTAAGCATAAAATCCGTTCAAGCACAAAAGCTGACGGTGTCAAAACTGACAGCTCCACTTTACAAGGCATAAAAGCGTCAAGCATAGAAACTGACGGCTTAGAAGCCAACGATATAAAAAGCCTTAGCATAAAATCCGATCAAGCGTAAAAGTTGACGGTGTCAAAGCTGACGGCTCTATTCTACAAGGCATAAAAGCGTCAAGCTTAGAAGCTGACGGCTTAGAAGCCAACGATATAAAAAGCCTAAGCATAAAATCCGTTCAAGCATAAAAACTGACGGTGTCAAAGCTGACGGCTCCACTCTACAAGGCATGAAAGCGTCAAGCTCAAAAGCTGACGGCTTAGAAGCCAACAGTCTAAAAGTATCTCCAAGGCATGAAAGCGTCAAGCTCAAAAGCTGACGGCTTAGAAGCCAACGGTCTAAAAAGAATCTACAAGGCATGAAAGCCTAAGTCTAAAAGACGACGGTATTCTTAAGACGACGGGCCAAAGAGCCACCACATTGTCCTAAAAAGACAATTACCCAAAAAATCTGTCTAAAAGACGACGGGCCAAAGAGCCAACACTGTCCTAAAAAGATAATCGCCCAAAAAAGTCTAAAAGGCGACGGTATTCTAAGGACGGCCCTAAAAGCTAATATGCTTGAAAACCAACAGCTTATAAAGCTGACGGTCTCACAAAAGCTCAAAAGGCATACAAAGGAAATCATTCATAAAGTTAAAGAAAAAGCAGGCTATACACACAAGAGCAAGCATGAAATAAAAAGTGCATTAATGAAAATGCCCTTAAAAAGCAACATTGTTCATGACGGTAAATAAAAATTTATACAACATAATTCGCCTTAACGGCAACTGTTCATGACGGACAGAGAATTGATATTTTTACAAAAAAGAAAGAAAAAAAATACAAGGTCACTAGACGGGAGAATCAAAAATTCTAACATCAGCTTCGCTGTCCTGGACTTGAGCCTGGGCGCCAGTATTTGCCCCGTCATCATCTTTCCCGTCGCCCTTGAGGTTTGGGTCCTCGTCAAATAGACGCTCCGTACTGTCAGAGGCGGCGAGAAGGACGGAAGTCTGTGCCTGGGCCTTGTTGATACTGACATTGGAGAAATCAAGCTCCGGGTGCAAGGCCTTCACTTGACGGAGGGCATCATCGAAGCCATCCGCGAAGATGCTGCCCAACTCCGTCAGGTAGGCTTCGGAGTCGCGATACTCTCTGATAGAGTCCTCACTAGCCTGACGGAGTTGGTCCCTAACGGACGAGATCTCCGCCTCCTTGTCTGCAAGGACCTTCTGCAGCATGCCCATCTGCTTCTCCAGCTCAGCCCTCTTCTGCTCGGACACGGAAAGCTTCTTCTCCATTTTCACCCTCCAGGCCTTATATTGCAAAAGCTCATCCTCCGTCTTGGTTGCCTTCGCCCGTAGACGGCTCATTGCCGTCTCCTCATGGACACAACGGTCCATTAGGCCCTTCATCATGACGACGGCCTAGAAATCAAAAATACCAAGTCAACACGACGGGCTAAGATAAATATGTACTTAAAGAGATCGATGATGACAGAAAGCTGCTTACCTGGGCCAGGTTGAAAAGTCCCGTCTCACCCATCACCTCCGTGGAGTGATTTCCAATATCCTCATAGTCCTCTACCGTCAATATTGAGGACAGCTTCTCGATGGCATATTTGGAATCCTCGCGAAGGAGGACGGGTGGCTTCTCGACGGCGGGCACCAGGCCACCCGTCATGAGGCCCTTTCCCCTGCCATGCTTCACGGGGACTTTCTTCACCTCCGCCTCAAGGCCGACCACCGTCTCGGTCGTCGCCTTCGGCTTCTTAGGGTGACGGTCCCCCTCCTGGTCAGTTTTCCTCTTTGCGACGGGTGGTTTGGGCGCGCCCGTCCCAGCTACTTGAGCTTCTTTCTTTTTCGCAGCTACTTGTTGTCTAATGAAGGCTCTCCTCTTTGCCTCATCCATTTCTGCAAAAGTAGACGGTACGTGAGTTGATGACAGAAAGAAACTTTCAATTCAAGAGAACGGACTTACGTGCTCGGATTTGTGTCTCGTACTTCAGTGCCTCCTCGGACGGTTCGGGCCCGTCACAATGCCAACAGATTGTTTTTAACGTCACCAAAGTGGCCCAAGATTTCTCCGTCAACTCGCGTTTTTGGAAATCTTCTCCAAAAAACTCCACTGTTTGAGAGAAACTTGTGGACGGTCCTGGGCTATAAAGGAGGACGGTTAGAAATCGACGGTGTTTATAAAAAGGAAGAAAGAATGGGAGTGGAAGCATACCAGACGGGGGCAAAACACCCCATGTTGTATCGACGGGCAAAAATTCAGTCTCCCCTGGATGACACATCCACTCATCCCCGTCCATAAAGAAGTATCTAGACTTCCAGTCTCTATTGGAATCTGGAGTATCACTAACTAATCTCAGCAACAGGCTCCTAGCCACAAAGCTGTACATCCCTCGTGATTTTACAATTTCTACCGGACGGTAGCAGTGGAAGAACTCCTCCACTGTTAACCTCTTCTTCCCCTTTGACATTGACCCATACAGAACCTCCACCCCAAGGAAAACCTTCCAACCATTTGGAGAAACCTGGTTGACGGATAATCCTAAGTAATGAAGGAGATGACGGTGCAGTTGAGTCAAGGGAAATCTCAACCCGCCTTGAGCATCTGCTCGTAGATCCCGACACCCTTGACCCCGTGGTAATAACACTTCTCTCCTGGGCGGGGTAGACAGATGGGCATGTCGACGGGTATCTGGTACTTACTCCTAAGGGTTTTGAAGTGTGACTCTTTTATGGTGGACGTAAAATCGTTCACCGTCCACAACGAGAGCATGGTGAACTTCCTCATCCCATCATTGCCTATGACGGATTGGATTTGCTGTTCACCCTCCCCTAGTCCGTCACTAAGATTACTCTCCATCCTACCACTACTCGACGAAGAGGAGGAGGTAGACGAGCTCTCTTTAGTTGAAGTTGAAGGATCCTTTGGACCTGACGGATTAACTTCATCGTAGCCCGCTCCCTCGCGGACAAACGATTGATTACTAGACTCACTAGACATCTACACCTACATACGACGGAAAACCCTAAGTTCAAACTGCCCTAAAACGGTGGTAAAAGTGAACGAGACAATGATGAATACTCACCGGTTGTTTTCTTCGCTGAAGGATGTTACAGACGGTCGCGATGACGTGATGGACGAATAGGTTGACGGATTAAATTCTTTTCTTGCTGGGTGAACGGATGCGCTCTGATCTCTTGATTTCAATGAAAAGTGAAAAATGAGGAAAAAGAAGGGAAGTTTATATATGAAGGGTAGCACGGAAGGCGAGGAGGTGCCTCGTTCTTTGCACACGGACATTAAGTCGACGACACGTGCCCTGTATTAATTACCCCGCATTAATTGCTGAATGACAGCCTATCTACTCGACTCCCTCATGAGGTGGAACCGTCATCCCATTAGTCCGTCTCCTGTGCGTTCACGGACTGATGGGCTGAGGGGGCAACTGATAGGGATAAAACTCCCACTAGACGCCGGCACCCTGCACAGGGTGACGGTTCGAGGTACAGTGACGGACACTGCACCCTGACGGCACGATCCTTCAGATGGGACGACGGGAGGGACCGTCGACGGGGAAGGCATGGGGCACCAGAGCCTATCTTGCCATGTACACTTCCCTCAAAAAATGAGTCTTGTCGCGTACGCTACTACTTGGATAAGTGTCTTGTGCAGCGCGACTACTCCCAAAGGGATGGCTTGCCCAACACACTTGGTGGCCCAACAAGAATCTTACGCTCCACGCTACTCAGGGGCAATTCCGGTAAAAGTGGTATCTTCTCCAGCACGCCTTGGCCAAGGGCCCCGCTACTACTATAAATACTTCCACGCCCTCCAAAATTGAGGTACGCATGCTTCTACCCCGACTCTGGCACTCTAGAGTTGTGAGCAATACTAACTTAACCATCGGAGGGTCGTTGGCCGGTACCACGCCGGTACCTCCCTTTGAGGTTCATTCTTCTTGTGCAGGACAGCCCGCTACTACTATAAATACTTCCACGCCCTCCAAAATTGAGGTACGCATGCTTCTACCCCGACTCTGGCACTCTAGAGTTGTGAGCAATACTAACTTAACCATCGGAAGGTCGTTGGCCGGTACCACGCCGGTACCTCCCTTTGAGGTTCATTCTTCTTGTGCAGGACAGCCCGAAGTACGTGAAGACCTTGCAGCTTACTGAGTTGATTCTTGGCATCATCAATAATCAAAACATTACCAACATATTTATATAGGTAAAATAACAATGGATTACTTGGTAATACTCATATGTCTCATCCGTTTGATAAGAGCCCTGAAACTCAAGTGATATGGTCTATTCTCATAACCAAACTTCAAATTCCCCCCTCTTATCATTTGTGTATTTCTTAAATTTTTCCTTTACCTAAAAAGAAAAACACATGAAATGATGAATGACAATGATCTGTGTAGTTTCATGGACAAAGGATGGTGTCTGCGTTGCCGATATTTAGGATTAAAAAAAAAAAAAACATTCTAGTATAGTGAGAAGTTTTTAAGTTCAGGGAGAAAAAGTAATCAATAATCATCACTAGAAAGATCCTTTTTTTTTTTTTTTTTTTTTTTCAATCTGCACCAGGAAAGCAAAGAGGGTTACGGTAGTAAATTAAATCATATTTGTCCAAGTCAATTTAGTTTTTTATTTGATCAAAATGAGTTTAGTGGTTATCAAAAAAATAAACAAAAACAATGTTAGTGGTGCAAGTGCATGAACAAAACCACACCCTCATGCACTTCTTTTTTCCAGGCCAAATTTTGGAGGATCTACTCAACCATCAAAAGATTATTTTCATAAAAATTATCATTTATTTATTTTTTTCCTTGGACAGTTAGACCTCTTCTATATATGCATACGTTTAAAAAAAAAAAAAAAAAAATCCAAAGGTAGCATTCTTTGCATGGGCTTGGGAATTATTTATTTACTAATACGAATGTAATTATTCTTTTCAACAGGGACGTGAAGAGCACTTCAACTCTGCCAATAATTAGGTGTGCGGAATACACATGGCTTGTAGATAGCATGATATAAACAATCATGATTATTTTTTCCCCTTTTCAACAACAAGTGGAGGGAGAACGAATTCTAATCCAAATTCTCCTCCATATATAAGAGAATTGATTGGATAATAATGCTGTTAAGTCATAAGTCTCTTTTTGATGATGTTCATGTATCATGTTATTAAAACCACAAACTTTGCATAAAAAAATTTAAATAATCACAAACTTTCATGAAAGGATTGTTTCTAACTTTCTTTTTCATACATATTGGCCAATCATTATTTGGTAACATAATTGTGATAGTTACTGAAATGCAAGCCAATATTTAAATTTCTAAATTGATATATTTGCATTTTAGAGGATCTTTTTTTAGGGTAGATAGTTAGGGAGGGGAAGTAGGATTTGGATCACAGACATGAGACACCATAAAGGACATTATTATTACTGAG
This sequence comes from Lithocarpus polystachyus, assembly GCA_033629205.1. NCBI lineage: Eukaryota > Viridiplantae > Streptophyta > Magnoliopsida > Fagales > Fagaceae > Lithocarpus > Lithocarpus polystachyus. The sequence continues at coordinate 23,450,061 of CM066166.1, read as the reverse complement.
TTATCACAAACATTATGCAATTATGTTGTTAGTAAGGCTCTATATTTGTCAATGTTGAAAGATATTCTTAAAATAAATAGTTTAAAATTAAATTATATTCCTATGGTAATTTCGTCTTGAGTTCTTAAAATTTTATATATTTATTTTGAAATGATTGGACTGAATTTCGCTATATAATAAATAGTTTACATAAATACCAAAATAATGTTAGTCAACATTTAAAAAAAAATGTTGATGATGTGGTAAAATATAATCTATTCATTCAAAATTAATAGGTAAAATTTTAAGAGCTTTATGGTCTAATCATGACCTCAATCCAAAAATAGATTGTCTTTAAGGAAACATTTTATTGCAATTATTGTAACATTGTGGCAATGTGATGAAAACAAGAGTAATGTCATGAATAACAATTTTAACAACATTTTTCATAACAGCTAAGTTGATAGGTTTTTACATTTTATTAGTTTTCACTTGAGCCCACCACCAACATCACTTTATTATCGATCATTAACAAATAATCACTTCAACAGTTGTGAAATCATTGTGAGAAAGAGAATTGTTTTTAAAACAAACAACTGCATTGAACAAAGCACTATGAAAGATGTTATTTTTATGAAAAATAGAAGAGAGAAGCAATAAACAAATGTTTCCAATAGTTAATAATTCAATGTCATCATATAAGTAGCATTACTGGGGTAATAAGCTTCATTTTCATTTCTTATTGACTTTTGAGTGATTTGCAGGACACAAAAGGTCCAACCCTATTATATCAAATGAATAAAAAAAAATATAAAAAATAACCTTTGTTTGGAATGTACTAGTCACCAAATCAACCTAGGGAAGCAGGTTCCTTAAATGGGTGCATGACCAGACCAACCACTGTACAAAGTATTAGGCAACTGCCATTGACCTTTCTTGAAGGCAAAGAGCTTTTAATAAAAGCCTCAATAAAATCAGGCAGCTGGGTTTTAGATATAATAGTTGTAGCTAGTCATCCATAGAAATGTAACATTAGGTGAACAAACTCACTAGCATAACTAGTTTCATTCAATCCTACTCCATTTAGGGAACAAAATTTCTCACTTTTATTAATTAAAATGGGGTCATCATTCAAAAACTTTAAAAACAAAACGTCATCATTCAAAAATAGGATTTCAATATTTATATATGTTCAATGGTGTTTAAAGTTGTTCTTTAAAAAAACGGTACTTTTTTTTTTAGAAACTAAAAAAATAGTACTTAAAGTAAATAAAACTTTCTTTTTCATATTATTATTATTATTATTATTATTACGAGAATTCAGAAATTTAGTTATTACTTTTTTTCCTGTCAAAAATACCCTTAAATTAATTAACCAACAACTTAAAAATGGGGTTTAAATAGTAAGTTGGCAAAAAAAATTAGTTATTACTTTTTTTACTGTCAAAAATATTCCTACCTAAAACATAAAAATGAGGTTAAAATAGTAAATTGACAAAAATAATAAATTCCTACTTCTACGTTGAAATGCATTCCTGCTTCTAATAAACTCCTACTTTTATTTTGATTTAAATTCTTACTTCTACTCACTAACTCCCTACAAAATAGGATCACTCTTTTGTTAGTTTTAAAACTCCTTCAATCTACAAAACTCACCCCACGTATTTTTTTTTTTTTTAACTTCATCACGATGTATTTGTTTCTTCTGTCCCCCTTTTTTTCTTTTCTTTTCTTTTTTCTTTTTAAATTTCATTACTCTAATCTCACATTTCTATTTTCTCAAATCTCTTCTTTTTTATTTATTTTTTTTTTAAAAAAACTCCTATTATAAAACCAGTACTATAACTTCTATCCATCCTTATCATCCCAACATCCCCACTAAAAAGTAGTTGCTACCATGTAATTTCTCACGCTTTTATTTTTGTTCTTCACTTTCTCACTCACTATCTCCTTATTATCACTAACCTCCACATTTGTTAGTCAGTTTTATATTTATCTTATATTTGTGAAGGCCAAGTTTCATTCTCATCAATCTCATGTTTCTTTTTCTCTGTAAATTTTTTTTTGACAATCCATTCAATTTGTGCTTTTCAATGGTTATTTTTAAAAACTAAGCCAAACTTCAGCAACTAATTGATGACTTCAATGGATTTTATGTTAGGGATACATTTTATGGGGTCTAAAATTGAGATTGGCAAATGCAATCAAGACTCAAAACCATTCTTTTTATTTTTTTTTATTTTTTTATACAAAATAGAATTCTACTCTAACCTAATTTAAGTGTATATGTGTGTGAAGCTCCCTCCTAGAGACTTGAACCCCGGTCCTTGCCCCCCCACTCCACAAGCACTTATACTTGTGGAGTGACCATCGCATCAAGGGTGTGCGGTGGTGACTCAAACCATTTGTTGAGCAAACAGGTATCTTCCAAAATTCTTAGTAGTATTGATTTTTGCATTTATGGGGGGAAATAATTTCTTCATCACACCCTTTGGTTTTTTTTTTTTTTTATGATTGAAAAAAGTAGAAATCTCAAATTATAATAAATGCAAATTATTAATATTTACCCAAAAAATAAAAAAGCTTCATGTGCGTGCTCAGAGGCTAGTTTTTATTATTATTATTATTATTATTATTATTATTTTGACGTTACATCTAGTGTCAAATTCTATAAGTTATAATCTTTACAGTATATAACAGCATATCAATGAGCGCATACGCAAAGACTAGTTATTATTATTATTTTGACATTACATCTAGTGTCAAATTCTATACGTTATAATTTTTACAGTATATAACAGTATATCAATTTCTTATTGTGCAAGTTCAGTATTAGCTGTTCAGCAAAAAAAGTTCAATATTAGCTGGCCTGGGAAACCAAAAAAAAAAAGAGGAAAAAAGGTCAATGTTAACGTCCTATACTCCTATATACATATAGAGTATACAGTACAGACTATTAAGCCCGAAAACGAAAAGTCAAAAATCCCAAACCATGAGAAAAGCATGTCTACGGCTGCGTTTGTTTCGCCTGAAAACGATTTCCGAAAAACATTTTATGCCAATGGGTGTGTTTGGAAGCTACAGAAAATACGGTCAACGGAAAATCATTTCCGCTTTGACCGGAAAATAAGCCACCAAGAGCGTAAAATCATTTACGCTTTGATTTTACCTTCAATGCATTTCCGGAAAAATGAAGGGAGACAACCTACTCAAGCACACCCGAAGACAGAGAGAGAGCTAGAAGGGAAAGTGAAGAAGACAACCCTCAGACCCACCCACCGATCTCGTCGCCATTGTTGTCGCCGTCATCGATCTAGATCGAACCCATCGTGACCCTCGCCTCCTTCAGACCCATCCACTGAACCCACCGCGACCCTCGTCATTAGACCCATCCACCGAACCCACCGAACCCACTGTGACCCTCGCCTCCTTCAGACCCACCGAACCCACAGTGACCCTCGTCATCAAACCCATCCACCGAACCCACCGAACCCACCGTGACCCTCGTCGTCAAACCCATCCACCGAACCCACCGTGACTCTCGCCTCCTTCAGACCCATCCACCGAACCCATCGTGACCCATCCATCGAACCCATAGCCATCAGACCCATGCCTCCGCCGCCTCTAGATCGAACCCATCGCCATCGCCCTCGCCCTTGCCTCTCCTTTTCCTTCTTCTCTCAATTTGACCGGATTTGATAAAATTTTTTTTTGGGTTTTGATTGTTTTGTGTTTCTGTGCTAGAAATGATATTATAATTGTTTGAAAGGTGAGAAAATGTGGGCAACAAGTAGAAAATGTGTTTTCTATGACATTTTCAAGAAAACAACCAAACACTAAAAAATATTTTTCAAAGTATTTTTTAAAATGCCACCAAACACCTGAAAATATTTTCTTTTCCGAAAAGTATTTTCCCCTGCATTCATTTTACGCTCGGAATTCAATTTACATTGAACCAAACGCACCCTACGTGTTGAACTGGCGTTTGGCTAATGGCGTTTGAAAAGCATCAAATATAGCATTTGAATTTTCTTTCTTTATTTATTTTTCTAATATTACAGCATAAAATTATTATATATAAATTAATTAAACCTTTTTTTTTTGTTAATTTGCATCATTTAAAAATTACACCTTAATAATTTTATAACAACATATTGTGGTAGTCTAATTATCATTGTTTAAAAAAAAAAATAATTATCATTGCTATTTTGTTACTTTTATAACAAATCTTGTAGATTATTTATTTATTTTATAATTCTATATGTATATCCGTTCTTTTAAATATAGTAGCTTTTGATCTATAAACCACCAAAAAAAAGTAATAATAAATCAATAATATCATTAGTTTTCGCGAGCAATGTAGGGATAGGCATATATTAAAATTTTTCAACCTAAAAACTTGAAAATAAAATGAAAAGAATTCAGGAAGAAATAAGAGTGTGGTAGTGTCAGTCAGTGTGTTAGCTCTATTCTTTATAGCATTCTCCTCAACAATTGTAAATGCTATAAATGCTATTTTTTAGCAACTGAAATCCAAAAACCCCACTTCATCAAAACTTGTATGTGCTATAAAATTTGCAATCTTGCTATAGTGCACTCTCATTTTTGAGAGCGCATTGTAGCAAGATTGTATAATATTTTATTATTTCTAATTCTCTCTCTCCTCAAACTTTCCCTCGAACTCTCACAGACTCTCCCTCAAACTCTCCCTCTCATTCTCTGGTTCTCCCTCACAACCCAGGCATCATCTCCCTTCCCTTTTTCATCACGCTGCCTCCATTCTAAAACTCATCTGCTCTCCGTTAAGCTTCAAAGGTTTGTGGTCGGCGATTGTGGTCATGATTTGGTGGGTTTCGTGAGTTTGATTTGGTGGGTACCGTTGGTGCTCGGCAACGGTTTTGATGGGGTTGAGATTGGGGTGGTGGGTTTTGGCTGGGGTTGAGAACGAGGTAGGCGGGTGGTGGTGGGTTTTGGTTAGGGTTGAGATCGAGGTGAGTGGGCGGCGGGTTTTGTGGTGGCGGCGATGGAGGTTTCTTGTTCTTCTTCTTCTTCTTCTTCTTCTTCTTCTTCTTTTCCTGTTGTGGTTTGTGGTAGTGGTTTTGGTTCGACGTAGTGTTTGGCCGTGGGTGTGGTTTTGGTGATGGGTTTTTGGCCGTGGAAGGTGATGGTGATGGGTCATGGGTTTGGTTGGCTTAAGTTAGGTATGGGTGGTGGTGGGTTTTGGTTGGGGTTGAGGTCGGAGTGGGTGGGTGGTGGGTTTTGTGGTGACTGCTGTGGATGTTGGTATTAGGGTGAGGCTGGGCTGCAATGGTGGCTAGCAGTGGCTTGCCTTGGGTGTGGGTTGTGCTGCGAGTTGAGAAAGATGGAGAGACAATGGGAAAGAGAGACAGAGGGAGAGTGAGAAATAATTAAAAAAAATGAATAAAAATATTAAAGAAATAATATTTAAATGAAGTTGTAAAAAAAAAAAAAGAATGTTTGATGTTTGGTATATTGTAAAATAAGGTGTTAAAATTGTAAAAGTAGTATTTTGAGATTGTAAATGCTAAAATTTTTACAATTGTTAATAAGAATGCTCTTACTGTTGGACAAGATTGCAAGAGAGTTCACACTGACAAGTAGTACAAGAAAGAAGAAATTTCTTTATAGCAAATTGCTATTTTTGTCTTAAAGCATTCATAATTGGTATAGTATATGCTAAATGTAAGGAAAATTTAGCATGTGAGGCCCAAAGTAGCTCAGCAACTAGAATGCTAAACATGTAAAAATGAAAAAATTTCTACCGTAGTGCTATAGTACCATCGTAAATATATGATGGTACTGTAGCTAAACGGTATAAACAAATATAATTTTTTAATACACTCTCTTTCATACTTTTTAATTCCCTAAAATTTCTCTCTCCTCTCTCTCATTATTTCTCTTCTCTTCTCTCTCTTCATTCTCTCTTTCTCATCTACTCTCTCCTCTCTTCAGACCCAAAACCCCATTTACTCTCTCCGATGACCCCCTTTCTCTCTCATCTGGTGGTTATTGTGGGTTTCTCTATCTTTCTCTCATTGATTTTTTTTCCTTGGTGGTGGAGGGTTTATGACTGATGTTGGCGTGGGTCAGGTGGTGTAGCAGTAGCAAGGGCAGGAGATTGTGGCGGCGTGGGCTTGGTGGTTTGGCTGCCGCCGATGAAGCATGGCCTTCTCTCTCTCTCTCTCTCTCTCTCTCTCTCTCTCTCTCATCTGGTGGGTTGTTACAGTTCGGCTATGGATTTTGGAGTTTGGTTTGTTGGTGGTTTGTGGTGATTAGTGGTTTTTTTTATATTGGTTTGTTAGCGTGGTGGAGGTGACTGAAAAGCTGGATGGTGGTGGTGGGTGGTTGAGAGAATAAGAGAAATAGAGATCAGAGAGAGAAGTAAGAAATATTTTTATATTATTTTAATGTGTAGTATGGTAAAATAAAAGTTAGGACGTTGGTGTATTGTAAAATGGTATTGTATAATTGATAAAATAGGTTTTTGAGATGGCAAAATAGAATAGGATAAGATTTGCGGTTGTGAATGCTCTACTTGGGTACTACGATAATTAAAAGGCAGAGTCAAACTGTCAAAATTCTTGTAAAAAAAGTTGAACAACTCATTGTATGCCATAACAAGGTGCCTGTGGTTTCTATTGTGATTTTGACACCCTATACCCTTAATTATTTTGGAGCTGGGATTTAGTCACATGGGAAGGTTGGGGGTCCAATGTTCTTCTAACCCAAACAAGGCTGGTGTAGGAGGGAGAGAATGGAAATTATGGAGGCAACCATGAACCAACCATGACATTATCATAAATCATAAAACTATTGTTGTTTTTTGTGTATTGGCATGTTCATTCCTAATCAATTTCTAAGTTTTTTAGTTTGGGTTCAGCTCTCTAAAAACATTGGAGGAAACAAAATCCTTTTTTAAGTTGGACAAAGTTTAGGTTACAAATTGCTACGTGGCATCCTTTTAAAATAGGTTTTTGAGATGGTAAAATAGAATAGGATAAGATTTGCAGTTGTGAATGCTTTACTTGGGTACTGCGATAATTAAAAGGCAGAGTCAAACTGTCAAAAGTCTTGTAAAAAAAGTTGAACAACTCATTGTATGCCATAACAAGGTGCCTGTGGTTTCTATTGTGATTTTGACACCCTATACCCTTAATTATTTTGGAGCTGGGATTTGGTTACATGGGAAGGTTGGGGGTCCAATTTTCTTCTAACCCAAACAAGGCTGGTGTAGGAGGGAGAGAATGGAAATTATGGAGGCAACCATGAACCAACCATGACATTATCATAAATCATAAAACTATTGTTGTTTTTTGTGTACTGGCATGTTCATTCCTAATCAATTTCTAAGTTTTTTAGTTTGGGTTCAGCTCTCTAAAAACATTGGAGGAAACAAAATCCTTTTTTAAGTTGGACAAAGTTTAGGTTACAAATTGTTACGTGGCATCCTTTTAAAATAGGTTTTTGAGATGGTAAAATAGAATAGGATAAGATTTGCGGTTGTGAATGCTCTACTTGGGTACTACGATAATTAAAAGTCAGAGTCAAACTGTCAAAAGTCTTGTAAAAAAAGTTGAACAACTCATTGTATGCCATAATAGGGTGCCCGCGGTTTCTATTGTGATTTTGACACCCTATACCCTTAATTATTTTGGAGCTGGGATTTGGTCACATGGGAAGGTTGGGGGTCCAATTTTCTTCTAACCCAAACAAGGCTGGTGTAGGAGGGAGAGAATGGAAATTATGGAGGCAACCATGAACCAACCATGACATTATCATAAATCATAAAACTATTGTTGTTTTTTGTGTACTAGTAGAAACATTAAATGGAAGTGATCTTTGGTTCATGTTCAAGAATGAAGAAGAGAATAAAGTTTCTAGATGTCACGTTTGGCATGTTCATTCCTAATCAATTTTTAAGTTTTTTAGTTTGGGTTCAGCTCTCTAAAAACATTGGAGGAAACAAAATCCTTTTTTAAGTTGGACAAAGTTTAGGTTACAAATTGCTACGTGGCATTCTTTTAAATTAGACAAGTGTTTTGTATTGTGCATCTCACATATTAAATAAGTCATTTAAGAATGCTAAACAATAATAAGAAAGAGGATATACGGAATTTTGTAAATGGATCTTTCAATACCCAACCTAGCTAGAGGAAATTAAAGCTCTTTTGAGTTGGTTACTTCAAAAATTAACCTATAAATTAAAGATTGCATTTTATAAAAATTACTAGATATGTTAAATTTATTAAAAATAAATAATGACTCTACCATATAGTTTACTCAAAATTTACGAAATTTTGAGACCATCTAAAACTAATCAAATTATACTATGATGAAGAATTATCTAAGTGAAAGTAGCTAATATATAAGTTATTTATATATATATATATATATATATATATATATATATATACCCCTCTTCATTTTTTTTTCTTTTAATATCTACATTTTTCCAACATATATAACTCATTGACTTTTTTCCAACATATATTACAAAAGTTTTTTACATTTGTTTTGTAATATACTTTATATATATATTTCTTTTTTTTTTCTTTTCAATTTCATGAATAATTGAATTTAGAATATCTAATTAACCACTCTAAAAATATTATAAAATTTGTAATGAAAAAACTGTTTTCATTATATTTTTGTTTTAAAAGAATAGGAGCCTAGCATTATCCTTTAAAAAAGAAAAAGAGAGAGAGAGAGAGAGAGAGAGAGAAAGGAAACAGGAAGAAGGACAAAAAATAAAGTTAGTGATTCTAGATAAAGCTTTTTTTATTTTTTTATTAATTTTTAATTTTAGAAACAGACTCTAGATAAAGTTAATCAGTTTGATGAAAGTATTTGAAAAAAATTAAAGGGCCTTTTGGTCTGATTGCAAAATAACTTAATCTTTCCATCAAAGCTAACTACTCTGATACACCCTTAACACTTACATTCAGCTTTTTCCTACTCCCCATAAAACATTATTATTTTAATGTAGGTGAATACCCAATATGCCCCTCAAGTCACACCCTGATATTCTTACCGTTAGAATTAGGGCATAAAAGTAAAGTATTGTATACATGCATTCCATACATGTCTTCTCCTCTACAATTCTTCTCTTCATGACTTTGATTCCTTTTCCCATTTTTGGCAAAAGGTCTCGCTAAAATTTCAAATTATTTCAAAGATCAAGTTCAAGCAGAATATCTCTCTCTCATTCATTTGTGTTCTCCAATCTCTCTCTTTCTCCTCTTCCTCTCTTTGATCTCTCTATCTCTCTGTCTCAATACACTTTCTCTTCTCTTCCTCTCTTTGATCTCTGTCTGGTTTCTCATGTAATCAAAGAAAGGAGCAGAAAACCGAGATTAAGTGTTTGCGAGAAGGAAGACAAGAAAAAAGAAAAAAGATTTAATACAACGAAAAAAGTCATTGCAATAACAACTAATGTCAATGTAATAGGTGTTATTGCAACGATAAAAAAGTTGATGCAAGGCATTGTTATAAACTCCGAGGCAATAAGTTTATGTAACACTAAATTTTTGTTGCAATAGATTTCATATATTGCAATGATTAATATATTGCAACGATTTACTTTGAAAATCTCGTTGCGGTAGGTTATTTTTTTTATTAAAAAAGAGAAATAAGTTTGTGCAACACTAAATTTTCGTTGCAATAAATTCCATATATTGTAACGATATACTTTGAAAATCTCATTGCAATAGTTAATTTTTTTATTAAAAAAAACAATCAGTTTATGGAACACTAGATTTTCGCTGCAATAAATTTCATATATTGCAACAATTTATATATTGCAATAATTTACTTTGAAAATCTCGTTGCAATAGGTTTTTTTTTTTTTTTTTTTTTTATTAAAAAAAAGCAATAAGTTTATGCAACACTAGATTTTCGTTGCAATAAATTCCATATATTGCAATGATTTACTTTGAAAATCTCATTGCAATAGGTCATTTTTTATTTTAAAAAAAAAGCAATAGGTTTATGCAACGCTAGATATTTTTTTTTTTAACCATTTGGGCCTTTCTTTTTTTTCTTTTATATGATCTGGCCTTTTCTTGTTTTTGATAGGAATCAATGAATTATAGGAATAAGGTCCGGCCCTTTCCCCTTTTCCATGTTTTCATTTTATTCTTAGAATAAGTAATTATAATTAAACTAATTACTAATTAGTTATCTAATTAACCTAATTAAACTTAATCTTATTTAACTATAAAAACAAAAATTAAAAACCCTACCCACTGCCCACACATTTTACTTTCACTCTCACAGCCTCTACTCTTCAGCCTTCCATTCTCACCGCTCCGCATGCCACCTCCACACGTCGACCTTCCTACGCTAGCCTCCACATGCCGGCCTTCCTACGCCAGCCTAATCTTTTCGTTCTCACGAGGACTCTCTCTCTCTCTCTCTCTCTCTCTCTCTTTAATTTCTCCATAATTTCCTCTCTCTTTTTTATGTTTTGGGTTTGTTTAATATTGAATCAATGCTATTTTTTCAATTTTTATGTGCAAATAAAGTTAGGGTTTTGAAAAACCCATGTGCTTGGTTGGTTGTGCTGGTTGGTTTCTTTATTAAAGATTAGATGAGAAGTCATTGGAGATCAGAAGAAGTGCTACCACTCTTTTTGCTTGGATTTAAGTTTGTTGGGTTTATATTTTGAGTTTGTTCTTTGTTTCTTTTCTCTGGATCAATTTTTTTTTTCTTTATTTGCTTTCTTAGAAAATAAATGATAAGGAAACCGAAAAAAACCCATCGAAACTGATCGAAATCGAAATCTAACGAAATCGATTAATTTCCAATTACTTCGATTGGTTTTAGTTGAGAATTTCACAAACTAAAAATTTTGGTTTCGATTGACCAACACTTAAAAAACCAACCGAACCAAACCGATTACACCCCTACCTGCTACGTCACCTAAAAACAGCTACACACTTTAACTTCTGTTAGTCCAGCAACGTTAACCCTCTATTGAAATTCAAATTTTGATTTGGAATTTGGGCGGGTCGGTGAAGGTAAAAACTAAAAATAAAGCTTTTCATTTTCAATCTTATTCATTTTTGGAACTCTATGTGTGTGTGTTTTCATCATCATCACCACCATTTGGCTACGACTTCCTTCCATCTCAACATTGGCAACGTTTCTGCACTTGCACGGTACCAATTTTGTTCCCTTTTTAGTGGCACAGAAAGTGCTTGTTGAAATGCTTCATAGAGATTCATTTTTCCAAACTTATTGTTGTTGTGGCCTTATGTTCTGATTAATAAGGGCTTTGGGTTCTTGTTAGTGTGGTGCTGAAATCTGATTTTCTTTTTTCTTTGGCTTTGATATGAACAACAATCATAATGATATGAGGTGCTTGCACCAAACGTAACAAGTGGCCTCAACCCTCAGGTAGATGTTCTAGTTGGCTCAATAGTCGATAAGCTGACTTTATTTACATTTCTTGTTGTGGCCTTGTGTTCTGATTATTAGGGGCTTTGGGTTTTTGTTAGTAAGGTGCTGAAATCTGATTTTCTTTTTTCTTTGGATTTGATATGAACAACAATTATAATGATATGAGGTGCTTGCACCAATCGTAACAAGTGGCCTCAACCCTCAGGTAGATGTTCTAGTTGGCTCAATAGTTGATAAGCTGACTTTATTTACATTTCTTGTTGTGGCCTTGTGTTCTGATTATTAGGAGCTTTGGGTTCTTGTTAGTATGGTGCTGAAATCTGATTTTCTTTTTTCTTTGGATTTGATTGGTTAGGATTTGATATGAACAACAGCTATAATGATATGAGGTGCTTGCACTCATCATAACAAGTGGCTTCAACCCTCAAGTAGATGTTGTAGTTGGCTCAATAGTTGATAAGCTGACTTTATTTACTTTTTTTGTTGTGCTTAGGATGCATATGGGTAGCTGTGTGTTTAGGTGGAACTGTGAAAGGCCTTTTATAAAGATAGAAATTAATTTCTAGCATGGCATAAGGACATCATGGCCTAGGTACGAGTTGATATTTGTAAGGTTGAATTTATTCAACCATGTGTTGGCTTTATTCTGTACCAAATTTGCTTGTATTTCAGCAATTAGATACCCTGTATTTGGGTGCGAATTATGTAAGGGTTGTGTGTGTGAGAGTGTGAAGATTTCAAGTGTGTGAGTATTCAGAGTGATTCTCGCGACTGGATCACGTGAGTGACTCGCGACTGACAACTTGCCAAAATGCCACACGTGTGAAGCATGTTGGAAGCTGAAGGGTCACGATAATTGGAACACTACTGAACAAAAATGGACAATCTGGCCTGGCAATTAACTCGCGACTCATCCCAGTCGCGAGTGAGTCGCCAGAATGCCCTATTTTGTAAAAAAACGCCTTTTCACATTTTTCACGTACCTTACAATAAATACCCTTATACTCACGAAATGTAGAGAGGTTTCCAGAGAGAATTTTGAGAGAGAAACCCTAGAGAAAACCAAAATTGACTCATCCACAATTTTAGTCATTTGATTCTCCAAATTCCTCTACTCTCACCCTCTCCATTGACATACCCTTGAGAGGTTTATTAGCCAAATCCTTATCTCACAACACCCATATCAGTGAGGAGGTATTTTGGTACTTGGGAAGCAGTTCGGAGATAACCAATTCATTTGGTTGATGCAATGGGCTTATTGCGGGATTCAGAAAGCTAAAGAAGATACGGTTAGGCTTAACCTTGTTGGAGCAAGAAGCTTGGAGGGCGTAGGTGCATTGGGTAGATTAGGCTTAGAGGGTCTATTATTATATGTGTATTTCAACTTTATTTTTTAGTGGATCATTTCATCGCTTGGAGGGCGATGGAGAGGTTTTTCGCTGAGTTCTTCAGTTTCCTCTTCGATAACACATGCTGGTGTTATCTTTGTGTTTGCATCTCTCTAACCCTTACCCTTGCCTTTTAGTTGCTGTTGTGCTGTGATTAATTATGGTTTAGAGTTGTTTATTTAATTGAGTTTTGCTTGTGCTTATCATTTCGCACATTTATTGTTTGAATATAAGCTTGTGTTGGTTAAATTTGAAATTGGGGGTTTAAACGTTCATTAGTATTTTACACACTAAGTGAGCTTTCAGCTCTGTTTCTATTTCTTTTTTTCATTTTCATTACTCAGTACTAGTATTTATAGAGATAGAGAGTTGATATGCACTAAAGTTTCATATTGTTCAAGCAATTTTTGGGTTCATTTTTATGATAATAGGTTCTAAAATTAATTTGCTCTAGGCCACCTTTTGGCATACTTTGGTGTATCCTGTGTCACTACGAAACTTGCTTATTGGAAGACCAAAGTTTAAATTTTTAGTGGTGTGCAAAAAACCAAGGAATCAAAAAAATTGGCTGAAACCGATCGAAGTGTGTCCAAAATTTCAGTTTGGTTTGCAGAAATGAAAACCGAAATTTTCATTTTCGGTTTTGGTTTTGGGTTCCAAAAATAAACCAAAACCGACCGATATGTATTAAATAAAAATATGTACAAAATATTTCCAGGTGTGTACCGCCAGTCTAGTGGCAAGACACACGTATGATTATACTTGGCCCGGGGTCGAACCTTGCCCAAATACATTTTAATTTTTTCTCTTCTTATGGCACAAAACTACGTCGTTTTATAGAACAACTTACAACATAAATAAAAAACCCTACTCTCTACGTTTCACTTCAGCCGCCTCAGTGCCTCACGCACTCGCCCTCGCCCTCACCCTCACCCTCACCCTCATTCTTTTCTCTTCTTCTCTCTGAGTTCCATCCTCCATGCCTCTCTCTCCCCTTCTCTCTGAGTTCCCTCTTCCAAGCCTCTCTCTTCCCTCTTCTATACTTGGCCCTCTTCATCCTTAACTTCATTTCTTCTAGCGCCGACGCTCGCTCTCTCTCTCTCTCTCTCTCTCAGTCCGTACTGTGCAAAGTTGAAGTAGAAAAGGCATGGTGAACCCACAGACAGACAAGCTTGTGAGAAGGACAACTATGGTGGCCACTCTGACTGCTTCCTATTTTCTTTTGACTGCTGACTATGGCTTCGAGCCCAATGCTCTCGACCCTGTATGTGTGTTTCTCTCCTTAAATCATTTCTATTATTTCCTTATTGTTTTTAGTCCGAGGGTCTAGTTGGTTGTGAAGAGTCTATAGGAAAAAAGAGATCGAAACTTTATGGGAGACTTTATAAAAAAAAAGTTTGGGTTTTTTGTGCTGTTGGATTTATGCTATTCTAGAATATGTTAGCATACAAATGGAGCAAATGCTTTTGGATGGTTTGTCTTCTTGCTACGAGTTTGTCTTTCTATTTTTATCCCAAACCAGCCATCTCTTGCTTTTGTTTCTCACATCCTAAACACCGAAGCCCGACCGAGCTAAACCGAAACCGATTGCAATCGGTCGGTCTGGTGCTCATCCCTTACAAATTGGTTTCGGTGTTGAATATGTTAACACCGAAATTCTTGGTTAGGTGCAAAAATTGTGTTCTTGCAAAGAAATTAGTTCTTATACTATTTAAAAGCTAGTTTTTTTTTTTGTTCTATATGGCATTAAATTACAAAATTATGCTCCCTATAATGCTTTAGTGTGAGCTAGTGGATATTGTTTTTCGATGTTATGAATCAATATAAAATAATTAAAATGGCTCTTGTGGGGCTTAATACACATCATTTTTATGCCTTACCTAAGTACTTTTTCTCCTTTTCTGTCACCTTCAAAACACGCAATACATGTTTGGTAGATTCATAAAATTCAAGCACATAAAATTTTGTACACTCATCCCTACAGATGAGCCTCCAAAATTCAGAGTCCTTTTATTGGCTTTCTGCAATAGTGAATCCATATTGAGTGGCAATATTCAGAGCAGCTTCAATCTGCAAAGGTAGAAAAACAATCAAGAATAGAAAGTATTATGCCTAACCTTTCCAACAAGTAGAAATAGTGGCCACTGAATAATATTTAGGGTAGTAGGATCCAAAGGATATGTAATGATCAATAGATCCAACTCTCTATTAAAGGAAACCAGTTTAGCTTCAACTCCATCACGAGGAAAGCAAACAACAACAATGACAACAAAGTAAAATATTTGAGTCTTACCTATTGCTTGTTAGATCTTCCTCATGAAATAAGTCAAAAACCAAACGCATGCTAACTTCTTTTTTTATGAATAAGAAAATTTTATTAACGAATAGACACACCCTGCCCAATACAATCAGCAACTAGTACAACAACTAATTAACTATACTCCATTAAACTCCTTTTCATCTGAATTCTAAGTTTTATATAAAGAATTTGTCACTGCTAGACACATTTGAAGGAATGAGACCCCCTTATCTACTTCTTACATAATTCAAGATATTTTTCACCAAATTATCCTCTGACACCAGCTCACCTTGATACAAAATCTGGTTCCTAAGCCTCTAAGTGTGATAGACATCTGCAGCAGAGGGAGGAAGAGAAGAGAGAGATATTATGCTCGACGTTTGAAATAATTTCAAATTTCTTGTCATGATTTCTTTGCCTATGAGTAAGACTTTTTGCCATTTTTGGCAAAAGATCTCACCCATCAGAGGCAAAGAAATAATGAGAAGAAATTTGAAATTATTTCAAATTTCATCTATAACTGTGTGATGGATTTTTTCTTTTTTCACTTGGGACAAGTGAGAAAATAAAAAATTGCAGTTGCATTGTGATAATCACAATGCAGCTGCAGCTTTTAGACTTATTTTTTCTTTTTTTCACGGACAAGTGAGAAAAGAAAAAATAAATCTGCTAGTTGTGGTTGCATTGTGATAACCACAATGCATTTGTCCGATAGTTGTAGTTGCATTGTGATAATCACAATGCAACTGCAGCTGTCCGACGAATTTTTTCTTTTTTTACTTGCGACAAGTGAGAATGGAGTATACCAAATTTGAGTGTCCAAGAAATAAATTGCATTCAACTTGTCAAATATGATATACTTCACCAAAGACAATATAAGAAGTTTCACAAGTTTTTCATCCCAAGTGAAAAAAGAAAAAATCTGTCGGACAGCTGCAATTGCAGCTATCAAACAGATTTTTTCTTTTCTCACGTTGTCCCAAGTGAAAAAAAAAAAAAAAAAATCCGTTGGACAGCTGCAGTTGCATTGTGATTATCACAATGAAACTGCAACAATCAAACGGATTTTTTTATTTTTTCACTTGGACAAGTGAGAAAAGAAAAAAATTGCGTTTGCATTGTGATTATCACAATGCAAATGCATTTCACTTGGGACAAGTGGGAAAAGAAAAAAGACGTTTGATAGCTGCAGTTGCATTGTAATAATCACAATGCATCCGTCCAATAATTGCAGTTGCATTGTGATTATCACAATGAAACTGCAACAATCAGACGGATTTTTTTCTTTTCTCACTTGGACACTTCTTATATTGTCTTTGTTGAGGCATCTCGTATTTGACAAGTTGAATCCAAGTTGTGTCATTGGGATGCTTGATCACCTTGCTGAGGTAAAATTCATTTATTTAATTTTTCTTTCTCTCTATCTTTCATTATGTCAGGTCATCATAAACCATTATCTTGGTACCTTTGTGGTTTATGATGACCTGACATAATGAAAGATACGAATTGATCATGGAAGTCATAAACCCTAATTTTGTCTTTGATTTTTTTGTTTTTTGGTTTACCCACACTTTTTCATCGGTTTCCCCATGATTTTTGTTTCACATTTCTCTGAAAACTAAGCTCATTATCGATTTCCCTATTTTGATTTCTAATTATTCGACTTTTGCGATTTCATTATTTGAGTTCAAATCATAATTTCTGTTTCTTTTATAGTTTTCATACAAATATTGATTTGAGTTTTTTTTTTGATTGTGAGTACGAGCACAACGATATTGTAAGGCTCAATCCAAGAGATTGCTAGTATTGGTTGTGTGGGAAATGTGCTTTTAGACACTCTGTAAGCCTTGATTTATTTCCTAATATAATATGCACATTCAATAACTGGGAATTTAGTTAATATTTGCTATACATTTTTTCAATCAATGTTTGCTATCTTGTATGTGTTTGAACATGGGTATTAGTTATGGATTTTTTTTCAATCAATTTTGCCATATTGTATGTGTGTATTATGTTGAACTGCTTTGGCTTTCTGCTGTAGTGAAACCAATTGCTTTGGCTTGATTGATTTTGATTTTGATTTTGTTGGACTTGATTGATGCTGATTGCCACTAATTGATACTGAGAGATTTGACTATTATTTGAATGTTATTTCCATAAATTATGTAATCTCGTTATGGTTTTATTTTCTGTCCATATAAGATGTAATTTCGGGACTATTTAAAGCATATTATGGATTTATAAAATTTGGGGGTCTTATTTTAATGCTTGGGGCTCTGATTCCAAGCAAGCCCAAGTGCTGATTCTTGGGTTCCTTTTATGCTTGGTGTTGATTCCAACTTCCAAGCAGCTCTCTGTGCTAATGCTGAGGAGGTTATCTATTTTTCTATGTCATTTGCTTGATGTTGATCAAGCAAGCCTGCTAATTCCTAAGTCCCATCCCTTTCCTTTGTTTCCCAAATAAATGCCCCCTCCTAGAGTCTTCTGTCCTGCAGATTGTCCTACATTAAATCTGGCTAAGTTCTTGTGCCCTTAATTGTTTGAGATACCTTTTGTTTGTTGGAGTTAGTTAAATCTCTAGGCTTTGTTGTCCATTACCTGGATTAAGTGTTGGATGATATTGTTTGGTGCTTGAAAACAATGCCTTTTAATGAAATCATCCCTATTAATGAATTTACATGGGAAATTAATTGAAATTATTTTACATGGGAGAGTAGGCTGTTTGGTTTTTTCTTTGTTATACACCCAGATAGGTTTGATCAGAACAGAGTAACCAATCAGAGTTGCCAAACAATTAGAGTTTGTGAGTGTTATTTTTATTGGAAGTACTGCGTGGCCTACAATGTCAGTATTCAGCAAGTTGCAAATCAAATAGTGCTACATTATGTAACGTGGTTAGTGCAAATGTGTTGACATTCTCTTAGTTGACTTGTTTTATTGCTATTTATTATAGTTGTTGTTTTGTTTATTTTGAAATTGAAATCTAATATAATATTCCGAAGTGATAATTTTGGTTTGCCTGCTTTAAGCGTGTGCATAACATATGAATTTGTTGTGATTAAATGCAAGGTTGTTCTTGTTGCAGTCGTTCTCTGTTTGGAAAAACAAAAGAAGGGTAAAAGAGCAAAAACCGTGTCCAAATTCAACAGCTAGTCCACGTTTTGGTATGTATGAAGTTAGAATAATGTGTCATTAAGATTGGCTTCTAAAGTTACTATTGCTGCACTTATACAGGTGTGCCTAATTAATTTATGTTTGTTTTTTTTTTTTTTCTTTTTTTGTTCTATTTTAGAAGAGAGAATTATTTCAAGATTTGGCTCTTTGTTGTGGAATTCTTTTGGTATTATTGCTGCACTGTTACAGGTATGCTCTTTATAATTGTCAATTTATTCTCATTGGTTTTATTTTCTGCTCTCTCTTTCTCTCTCAACCTGTTTTTCACAGTTGTCATAAATACATCTATCTTTGCATCTTATGTATTTGGGATTATAAAATAGTTACCTCAAAATTTCTTCCAAGTTTGATAGCAAAATTTGATGGTTTCTGCTTTCATACATAAATTTTGCTGAGCTGTTACTGTATTGCCTGTTTATGATCATTAGCTGACAAAAGGGTGAATATCATTAGGTGTCAATTTTAATGTCCTTGTATTAAGGTAAGAATGGAAGCGGGTAGCCTGCCTGATGGAAAATAGATTGAGGTAGGAGGTGCATGCACGCTGTTGAAACCAGAAGAGGGTGCAATTGATTTAACAGCCTGCAGCTAAATGGAAAGATAAGAGCTGTGCTTTCCAAACAGCCAAGTTCCTAAACTCCATCAGAAGTTGTAATTACAATTAGTTGCAAGTTAAACGTACTTTAGACTTCTAGCCTCTTATTCTTTATAGGAATTTGAGTTGTTCAACTGAGGGTGCCTTTTCAAAGCTATTAATTTTATTTTTCAATTGTGTATAGATTGATTACATTGCTGCTGAAAGATGTTCCTGTGAAACAATCACTTTGTTAAGATTGTAGGGGAATGCTTTACAATTAGCAGGTTATTAAGCTAGGCAGTGCTAAGTGTGGACGTAGAAGATGTTTTCTTTGTAATTGTGGAAGAGAAATAGGGATTAGTTTTGATTAACGGGAAAAAGATGCTTAAAAAAGTGACTGTCTTTGTTATCAATATCAGATTACCACTAAATTATAGATGCTTGGTTATATTACCAATAGGGACTGGTTAAGGTGAGTTTTTCTTGTTATAAATACTTTGAGATGGGCACTCTATTTGTGTCACCTTTGGGCATGACTAGTAACCAATCCCCCCTCTCCCCCATCCCCCACACCCTCCAAAAAAGAGTAAAAACCATGCCATAAAATTTATAATGATTGGCAAGTTGAAATCTGTGTGTGGAGTGTAATAGCTGCTGAAAGAAAGGGATCAGTTATTTGTTTCTGCGGGAAGCAATGGTCATTTTCAGTTCCAGATTTGAGCGATCACTTGTTTTAGTTAAAGCTTTAAAGCACCACTAATGTTGTGTCCTTGTAATCAGGCATAAAAAATAATACTGAGGACAAGCAATCTATTTGTTGGTTTTTAATCATGATATTGAGGCTTCTTTTACTTGTGCATCTGCTTTGCTTATTATTAATTTTGTAATCACATACTTTTTTAGTTACTGAACCCTATAAAATGGTATTTCAGGAATGACCATATTGGGAAATCTCTTAGTAGCTACAGCAAAGCCTTTGATGTTGTTTACCTGGTGAGTTGAATTCCTTTTCTTTTTTTAATTGGTAAATAAGTTATTACATGCACCAGTGGGCCTAGTGAGTTGAATGCCTTGTCACAACACATATTTGGTTTGTCTATTTCGGTATTTCCTCCTTTTTTGGTGTGCCTCAAGAATAGTCTTGTTAATCGGTATTCTTCTCCTGGACTGCTGTCAGAACCTTAGGCAATGATTTTATCTGACTAAATTAAGCAATCAAAATATCTGATGAAAAATCTTGTAAAGCTTTCTAGATGAATCTGTGGATTTGGCTACATTTATTTTATTAAAATTACTTTATCTTTGGGTAATTGATGTAGGACCAGATTTGTGATAAGATAGAGAGAAAAATAACCTAAAACATAAGTGTTTTCCTAAGAACCTAACTGAAGGGAGTGATGTTGGATTAATTGGGGAATATGGCTAACATGTACTTGTGGTGAATTAAGGTTTAGGAGGATATTTTGGGATCTAGGGTCTTGAGTTGTAGAAGAAAGGGTGAGGGCTTGTTGGACTGAGGCATTGAAAGCTGGCTCTAAAAATTTCAAGAAAACAAGGAAAAATCCCACGACCCATGTGAAGCTCTATACCTATTTGATGAGTGAAAATATATGAAGATTATTAATTGGTAAGTTTTCTTGTTGTGTCACTTCATTTGTAATCTGCCTACCAATTGTTTGTGAAAATACCTAACCAAAGCCTTTTTGTGTGAACTTTGTGTCAGTTCCTTTGTTGTTCTGTTTTCAACATGTATGGCATGTGTTTACTTATTCATATTGACTTTTCCTTCCTATTTTGCAAGAATATTCTCAGTGTGCTTCGTTTTGTGGCCACGCTGTTCACTCTCTTTGTTGAATTTGATTTCATAGAATTTGGTTGGTGATTCACTATCTTGGATTACCACTATCCTGAAATAACAGGGAAGCTTATACTTTTAAAGGAAATAAACATTACTCGAATAAGTGCTTGGATCATGAACAAGTTCTTAGGGATAATGTTTGGGTAGTGAAACTTTTCTGCTTCATAACATTTACATTTGCTAGTTTTGGTTCCACTGAAGTCTGTTCCTGCTTTTAGGTTATTCTTCATGTGTTTCTTCTGGTGTTCCTTACATTTTTCAATTTCATAATTTGTATCATTCTCTCTTTTTCAGAAACCAGGGAACCCATGATGGCTGAAATGTTCAATTGCACTAGCTGATAACTTCTTACTTTAGAGATGATGATGAAGAATAAAATGTATCTAGACTTTTAACTCTTGGACAGTTTGGTCTTTGTACAAAGTGGTTGTTGATATTTTTTCTCTTAAACAATAATTGACATATGGCTGTTTGTATGCAGTCCCTAATCTGTTAAGTAAACTCAATATTGAAATTGATACACATCATAGATGTTAATTTGTAGGTTTGAGTTTAGAGATCAAAGAAAGTGTAATTGTAGCAATATACCTTGATAAAGGAATTAGTGGTGTTTAAATATCTCTCAATTTCAGATATATGAGGCCATTGATATTACTTTTGTTATACATCAATATCATAGCATATTAACTCAATAATTGCGAATTTGTGTGTGTGTGTGTGTATTGTGCATGATTGTGGTTTAAAAAAAAAAAAATTTATTTTGAAAGTCAAGAGACCCTTTAAATAACTTTGGTAAATATTATCAAAAGTTGTAAATGTAAATCTTTTAAACCTTAGTAAAAGGTTATTTAAGAGTCTCTTGACTTTCAAAATAAGATTAGAGCACTAGTCTTGAGGGTCACGAAGGCCTTCAAATCGTGGAAATGCTGGGATTGTTGTATTCAACATGGCAGAATGAGAGAATGCTGTGTGGTTAGTTCGATTAATTATTCGAATCTGTCTTGCCAGCACTTGTTGGATGGCTCTCTTTTGTAAGGCATATGTAGAGTGTACCCCGGCGCGTTCCTTTTTTTTCTTCAACTTTTTTTTTTCCCAAGAGGACTACTTATGGTGCATGCTTTTGAATCCAGAGAGTCGATAAAACGCAGTAGATTTTTTTATATTTTTTTGGTATTGTGTATGTGTTTATAATTATATATGGAGAAAAATGCCCTCACCCGTGGACAACAATATAAAGACTGCTGCCCCAAACCCCTGTTATAGCACCTTCAAACTAGCATCACAGAAACCACGAAAACACCAAAATAAAATGCAAAATTACAGAAAATTCATAACTCAAACTCATGGAACGAAAAGCATAACAAGAGAGTAAATTATAAATTCGGGTTACTTATGTGAGGGTTACTTTTATATTTCTTTGATTATCTTTCATATATTTTGAAAATTGTGCTTATTAACTTACGAAACAACGTGTATCAAAGAATGATATAAGTTGGTTTCCGCCATTGGTTTTGTTGGTAAACATATTTTCAAGAATTTATCTTTTTATTATCTGGATATATCTTTTAGGGTTTCTAGTGGGACAATGGTGAAATACACTGAAAAAAATTCAAACATTGCCCACTTGAATCAGTGAATTAGGGTTTGTTTTTGTTTGACCATATTTTAGATCTCACTACTCTAAAAAGGCCAGAACATGGTTTTAAAAATTAGATCTGTCAAAAAATTGGAAAAGAGAGTAACTCTTGGTTCTCTGATTTAACAACGTTGTAGAAAAGTAGCTTTACTTTAAGAAAGTTCTAGCTTTTTGGCTCCATATTTTGCGATAAGGAGCAAAGCTTTAAACATCATTTTCTTCCAAAGTTCAAGAGGCAAAATATGCCATGCATTTTTTTATTTTTTTTCCCATTTTTATACAGTTTCTATTCTATCTTGCTCGTTGTTGGTCCAATTTTATTTTATTAGTTGTTGATTAAAAGGTTTTCTTCGAACTCTTTGCAATGACAACAAATTTGCTTCGATCGAATGACTAGATTTTTAGTTAAAGCTAAGCCAAC
Source organism: Lithocarpus polystachyus (assembly GCA_033629205.1). NCBI lineage: Eukaryota > Viridiplantae > Streptophyta > Magnoliopsida > Fagales > Fagaceae > Lithocarpus > Lithocarpus polystachyus. Next base: position 23,427,308 of record CM066166.1, on the reverse strand, counting down.
TATAGGATTTAGCCTTAAGTTGATTAATTTTACCATTTTAAAGTGTTTTTTACAAAAATGAATGTGTATTGACCTCGGTTGACTGTAAAAATACATTTCCTTCATTCAATCGACACAAAATAGTCTACAGTTAGTCTTGAGATTGGTTTTAAAAAGGTGTCTTGGTCTTTTGGGAGAATTTAGAAAAATCTAAGACGGTTAAAATGGGGTGGTGACAGTACAAAGGTGAAAAAAATTGTTGAAATATACAAATATCAATAGCAAAAACAAGCAATACAAAGTTTCCGGGAAAAAAAATTTTCAATGAAATAAAATATAAGAAACATCATAATACAAAAATTCGTTGACCAACAAGTGGGGAAGTAACAAGTTCATAAGTCTATATAGAATTTGCAAAAATAGAATATTTCAAAAAGTCAAGTATAAAGAAGGGAAAAAAAGAAAAAGAAAAAAAGGAGGCACATTGTTTAAAATCCTAATTACCATAAACACCCACAACCAAAAATTACTGAAACCTAAGCCAGTGGGCAGTGGCCTTTGAAACCTATTGAGGACTAAAATTTCACAAGAAATCCCATTCTATGAAAAGTAAGGAAAAACCATGGGTCTTAACAAAAGAAGACCCAATTTATAAAGTTAAGAAGGACCATCAAGGCCCAAAGTCCTAAAAAGAAAGAAATAATAAAAAGAAGAAGAAGAAGAAGAAGAGGACCTAGACTTGGTCAGGCCAGAAGACATGCAGCAAGGATCTCGGTCAGGCTAGAGGATATGCAGCAAGATGAACATTAAGGCCCTAGGACCTTGATGTATCATTTTGAAGCCTTGAGAAGAGGACCTTGGTTGACATATGGGAAACCCAAGGTGTATGTTTAGATTTCCAGCAAAAAAGGCATTAAAAATCCAGCAAAACTAGGTATTATCTTTGTAACCCATGGTCCAAGCCCGTTGCATCCCCAGTGGGTAGTAAGGGAGGATGGTTTGGTCGGTAGGGGAGTAATTTTTGGTGAAAGGAGGATTCCAAAGGTTTCCCTTAGTTCATATATTTGCTTAGAATGCATAAACCAATGGAAAACTCAGTTCCCCCATGTGCATGACACCTCCTCACAATTTCCTCTCAATTGTCATTTTCAACTAAAATTGGGCCAAAATTGGAAATTAACATTGTTTTTCAAACAGTATAATTAGTAGTCACTGTTTTTAAACTACATATATTACTAACATTTCGAGTTTAAAAGACTAGATTTAGGACCTATAAATCGAGTCTCAAAGACTCGATTTTCATGGTTTGATCACGTTTGATGTGGTGTTTTTTCACGTGGTGTCTACCTGAAAATCGATTCTTAGAGGCTCGATTTATATAAGGGAAAAAAATCTCTGACATTGAACAGAAAGCATCTCTGACACTAAACAGTACCATCCTAGCATACGTCAAAGCTACAGTAGATAGGAAAAAAAAATTATAAAACCGTAGCAACCGGCCAGACCAAAACTATTGCTTCCTGATGAAATAGACTTTGTGTTTTGTCATGTCAGTGGGAAGTAGCTGTTCACCACAAATTAACTATAAAAAAGTTTCAGAGAAAAAAAAAAACTATAAAAAAGTTTTGTTATGTCAGTAGATATTCAATGTTGATAGCTTTTCACCACAAGTGTTCGGTGATGTTATGTATAGATGATGGTAGTTACAATGGGTCTTCACTTAACTTTGATGATGTTTGATTAAGGGAGTCAATTTCATAATGGAGGCTGTTCCGGTTTGGCAAGGAAAACGAAATATTTTGATATCCGTAAGTACTGATGTATTGTTTCAAACTTATCGCTATTTATATATTTCTATACATAAATATATATTTTTATTATTTATGTAAGTATGAATTTATTAATTTTTATATTTTTCAACATAAAATTTAAAATTCACTTATTTTATAAGCCTACATATTAGCTGTGGGGACAGGGGCCCAAGGCTACGTATCAGGCCGCGAGGAGGCTAAAAACCTCAAGATCATGTAGTGGGCCTTGTAGGGTTAAAGGCCCAAAACCGTGCATTAAGCCTCCAGCCATATCCGAGGACGTGGCAGAGTCCGAGAAGAGGGAAATGAACATGCAGAATCCCAAATTATGATTTATTACGTTTGGGGTAAGAGAAGGCAATCCGAGGAGTGACCTTAGCTTTAGGGAAATGGGAATCCCCAAAAATACCTAAGGAAAGGCTGCCACCACCGCATTAATTGTGCTGCACCTACTCTTTTGTCTGCATTTATGTGGAGAAGACCCTTGAACAGTGCAACTTTGGCCACCTTGACTCACAGTAAGCCAAAAAGGATGCATGATGGGACATGCACTCAAGTGAAGAATCAGATGGTTGACAAGTGTAAGGTGGAGATGGTCTTGAGAAAGCTATATAATGTAAAGGAATCCTCTTCTAAGGAGGAGGCAAACTTTTGTACAAAGAAAAAGAAGAAAGAGTTGAAATATTAGAATTTACCTTCTCGGACTCTTGTTAAGAGGAATTCTTCAAACTTGGGCTTTTTGTCTTTTCTTTCTAGAAACCCTAACCTATTGTACTGGCTGTTTAAACCATTTTAGCCCAGCTTTCACATCCCATCCTTTACAAATTCATTGTTTAGGGATAATTTGGGCCGTTTCATCCAGTTTGGGTTGGCTCGCCAACTTGTGTCCTTACAATTGGCGTCGTCTGTGGGAAAGTTGGATTGCTTAGAGTTTTAGACCTTCAGTCATGGTAGGCTCGGGGACACACTAGTTGGAATCTATGGGGTCTCAGGGAGTAGACCGTATTTAGAAGGGTCAGGAGGGAAGCGTACATACCACCCATACTGGTGAGAGTTATTCTAAGGGGGATAGCCGCATCTCTCATGATGAGCGTGAAAAAGCCATGCAGAAAGAGATTGACCGTCTGAAGAAGAGGCTGCACTAAGAGCAAAGGAGGCAAAGTCCCTCAGTCTCTGACCTCTCTTCTGACGGTGAGAGGGATGACGAGTACAGACACAGATCAAGGACACTGCCAAGCGAAACCTTCTCTTATGAGCAGGACTACCGTCGTGAACACAGGAGGAAGGGTTCATCTTCGAAAGGACTGGGAAATGACGCTATGAGCAAGACGCTAAGCCGAATCGCTGAGTCTCCCTTCACACATAAGGTTGAGGATGGACAACTTCCTAGACGGTTCACCCAACCTACGTTCACCCTCTATAATGGCCGCACAGATCCTGTTGAGCATGTTAGCCATTTCAGCCAGAAAATGGCGGTGTACTCTAAGAATGAGTCCTTGATATGCAAGGTATTCCCGTCCAGCTTGGGGCCTGTGGCAATGAGGTGGTTTGACGGTCTGAGAGCGGGTTCCATCGACTCTTTCAGAGAGTTTACTCAGGCCTTTGGATCCTGCTTCATCAAGTGCAGTCGAGTCCCTTGGCCTTTGGATCCCCTGTTGTCCCTATCCATGTGAAAAGGAGAGACCTTAAAGATGTACTCTGATAGGTACTAGGAGGTATTCAATGAGATAGAGGGTGATTTTGATGACGTGGCCGTCAGAACCTTTAAGGTCGGCCTGCCAGCCGAGCACGGTTTGAGAAAGTCCCTAACCAGGAAACCCGCTACCAGCGTGAGCCAGCTTATGGATAGGATTGACAAGTATAAAAGAGTTGAAGAAGACCAGCAGCAGGTAGGCAAAAGTAGGGTTATCCATCAGGAGAGGAGGGATTTTAGGTCAGATTGGTACAATAACAGTCGGCACCGCAAGGACTTCAGAGGGGAACCTAGACCTCCACCAGCCCAAATCGTTAACACACTATTCCGAGAACCCGTACATCAAATTTTTGAAAAAATCAAGGATGAGCCATACTTTATGTGGCCAAGAAAAATGATTGGGAACCCTGCAAAGCGCGATCAGAGTCTGCATTGCCAATATCACAAGGAGCGAGGCCACACGACCGAGCAGTGTAGGAACTTGTGGAGCCATCTCTAGCAGTTGGTTCGAGACGGCAGGTTGAAGCAGTTCCTGACCTAGCCTAGCGAGCAGTGGAACCAAACGGCGTCGGGGGCTTAAGGTGGCGCATATTCGAGGCCCTCTTAGGGCACCATTCACGTCATTCTTGCTGCTCCGGGTAGAATAAGACCCTGCCCCTCCCGAGTGATGTCGATAGCTGGCCCGGGAGGCTTCCGGTTGTGAGCCTAAGAGGTCTAAGACGGAGGCTCATCCAGCATTGAGCTTCTTGGACGAGGAGAAGGCCGGAACCATACAACCACACGACGATGCCTTAGTCGTAACCCTCAGGATTGGTGGCTACGATGTGAAGAGGGTACTGGTAGACCAGGGCAGTAGGGCCAAGATCATGTATCCAAATCTCTACAAGAGGCTTAACCTCAGACTAAAGGATTTAACCAGTTATGATTCGTCGCTGGTCGGCTTTGATGGAAAGGTTGTTATCCCGTGCAGACAAATCAGATTGCCTGTCCAGGCTGGCTCAAAGGTGGTAGAGGTGGACTTTATCGTGGTGGATGCCTACTCCCCCTACACTGCCATTGTGGGGCGGCCCTGGCTTCACGTCCTAGGGGCCATCTCATCCACCCTCTACCTCAAAGTGAAGTACCCTTCCGGGGATCGGGTTGAAGAGCTAGTCGGAAGTCAGTTGGTGGCCAGGCAGTGCTTGGTTACTGCTATCACGCACTGTCCCGAGCCGAAGCCCTCAGACCCCGTCAACAGGGAATTATAACAATTAGAGCCCGAGGTCTCAATCTCTGATGGCGAGGCCAGGGGGGTAGAGTGCAAGGGGTTGGAGAAGGTCATCATCGAGGATGATCCCGAAAGGTTTTTTCAGGTCAGCGCTCAGTTGCGCCCTCTGGAAAGGGACGAGTTGGTGCGGTTTTTGAAGCAGAACATCAATGTATTTTCCTAGAATGCTGATGAGGCTCCAGGGATAGATCCGAACTTCATCTGTCATCACTTGAACGTCCATCCTGTCACTCTTAAGAAACAGCCTCCTCGGCGCTCTTCAAGGGAGCACTCTGACGCCGTTAGGGAAGAAGTGGCCAGACTCAAGCAAGCCGAGGCTATTAAGGAGGTGTTCTACCCTGACTGGCTGGCGAACACCGTGGTGGTGAAGAAGAAGAGCTGCAAATGGCGGGTGTGTGTGGATTACTCAGACCTGAACAAGGCCTACCCAAAGGACCCTTTTCCCATGCCTCGGATTGATTAGTTAGTCGACGCAACTGTTGGACATCCTTGGATGAGCTTCTTGGACGCCTTCCAAGGTTACCACCAGATACCTCTGGTCGCGGAAGACCAAGAGAAAACAACCTTTGTCACTCCCGTCGGGAACTACCATTACAAAGTAATGTCGTTTGGGCTTAAAAATGCAGGGTCCACTTACCAAAGGATGATGATACGGATGTTCAAACCACAGCTGGGAAAAAACATCGAACTCTACATTGACGACATGGTGGTTAAGAGCAAAAAGGAGGCCAAGCACGTAGATGACCTCAAAAGCGTCTTCGAAATCTTGAGATGACACAGGTTACGACTCAACGCCTCCAAATGTTCCTTTGGCGTAGGGTCGGGGAAGTTCCTGGGGTACATAGTCACCCATCGTGGGATTGAGGTTGACCTAAACCAAGTCAAGGCCATTAGTAACTTGCAGCCGCCTTGGAACCCAAAAGAAGTGCAGAGACTGACTGGGATGATCGCCGCCTTGAACTGGTTCATATCCCGATTCGCGGATAGGTGCAGACCCTTCTACCAGCTATTGAATAAATGGAAGGGTTTCAAGTGGACGGATGAGTGCGCTCTGGCATTCCAACAATTAAAGGAGTACCTTTCTCGGCCGCCTATCATGTCCAAGCCCAAGGCAGACGAGGTCTTGTTCGACTATATCGCGACTTCTGCCAATGCCGTAAGCTTAGTGTTAGTAAGAGACAATGACAACATAAAGAAGTCTGTGTATTATGTGAGCAAATCCCTGCACAAGGCCGAGGTCAGGTCTCTGCCGCTGGAGAAGGCTGTCCTAGCTGTAGTACATGCCACACGCAAGCTCGCTCATTACTTTCAGTCCCACACCGTCGTCGTCCTGAACCGGTTGCCACTCAAGGCTTTACTTAGAAGTGCGGATTATACCGGAAGGGTCGTAAAGTAGGGAACGAAGCTGGGGGTTTATGACATCAAGTACATGCCATGCACCTCTATAAAGGGGCAGGTCCTGGCCGACCTTCTGGCTGAATTCACCGAGGCCCTCGTAGAAGAAAGTGCAGAGAAACAGGACATGGATGAAGGTTTAGTTGGAGTAATGTCCAAAAGAGCAGCTTCATCCTGGAGGATCTATGTTGGTGGCACTTCGAATCTTAAGGGATCTGGAGTGAGGCTAGTCCTGATCTCTCCTGAGAACGTTATAATTGAAAAGTCATTAAAACTCGGGTTCTCGGCCCCCAACAATGAAACGGAATATGAGGCCTTACTGGTGGGAATGACCATGGCCCAATAGATGGGAGGAAAGACCATGGACATATTCTCGGACTCTAGACTCGTTGTAGGTCAGGTCCGAGGGGAGTTAGAAACTTGGGATCCCAGAATGTAGGGACACCTGCGCCAGGTCAGACGATTACAATCCGGATTCGAATCCTTCAATTTAATGTAGATTCCCAAAAGTAGGAATACGCATGCAGACTCGCTTGCAACGCTAGCAACCTCTTCGGCACAAAGCCTACTGAGGATAATTCTTGTCGAAGACCTTATAAAGCCTTTCGGGCCGGGAAGAGAGGTGCTGTTTGTTTATCAGGCAAGGGCAGGCCCTAGCTAGATGGATCCTATCGTTCACTTCCTCAAAGATGACACCCTACCCGAGAGCAAGTCGGAGGCAGACAAAATTCGGAGGAAGGCTCCTCGTTTCTGGCTATCCGAGGATCAAAAGTTGTACAAAAGATCTTTTTCTGGGCCATATCTATTATGTGTGCATCCTGAGGCAGTTGAAATCCTCTTGGAGGAATTACACGAGGGCATTTGTGGAAGCCACACAGGGGAAAGATCCTTGGCCCATCGAGCGCTCACTCAGGGATATTAGTGGCCCAACATGCATCGAGAAGCCCAGGAGTATGTAAAAAAGTGTGATCAATGCCAGAAGTTTGCTCCAAACATCCACCAATCGGGAGGAGAGCTCAACCCCCTATCCAGCCGTTGGCCCTTTGCCCAGTGGGGCTTGGACATCATGGGCCCCTTCTCCAAAGCAGCGGGAAACAAGAAGTATCTGGTGGTTGGCATAGACTATTTCACCAAATGGGTTGAATCAGAACCACTGGCCAACATTCGTGACGTAGACATGAAGAAATTTATTTGGAAGAACATCGTCACCCGGTTTGGAGTCCCCCATACCCTCGTCTCGGACAACAGACTCCAATTTGACAGCAAATTCTTCTGGAGATACTGCTGTGGGCTAGGAATAACCAATTAGTATTCCACCCCAGCCTATCCTCAGGAAAATGGACAGGCCGAGGCTGTGAACAAGGTCATAGTGAGTGGGTTGAAGAAAAGACTAGATGATTCCAAAGGAAGATGGGTCGAGGAACTGCCGCATGTCCTATGGCCGTACCGGACTACACCTCGGAAGTCCACTGGCGAAACCCCTTTTTCACTAACTTACGGTGCCGAGGCTGTCATTCCATTAGAAACCAGTTTCCCTACGCTGAGGACGAGCTCTTTCACTCCGAACAACAACAACGGCTTACTAGAGAAGAGTCTGGACTTAATTGAAGAGCGAAGAGAAAGTGTCATGGTTCAATTGGCCTACTGTCAGCATAAACTTAAACGAGGGTATGACGCCAACGTGAAGTTAAGGCCTCTAGCGCAGGGGGACTTGGAATTGAGGAAAGTGGTCGGTTCCGTAAAGAACCCAGCCTAGGGAAAACTGGGACCTAATTGGGAAGGACTGTACCGAATTACCTCGGTGGCTGGAATAGAAGCATACTACTTGGAAGATTTAGAAAATAAGGCAACACTGCACCCCTGGAATGTAAACAACTTGAAAAGGTACTATTATTAATGAGAATATGCTTTATCACATTTTTGTATTCATTATGTTATGGATGATGTTCAATTACTCTAAAAATTGTAAGAATCAGCAAAACCTCGGTCATGCGTGAATCCATTCTAAGTGTTAAACAAATCTTAAGCTACGCCGGGTCCTCGGACCATCTGTTTAGGAAAAATTAACACTCCTCCTAATTTGTTCTAAGTGTTAAATAGATCCTAAGTTACGCCGGGTCCTCGGACCATTTGCTTAGAAAAAATTAACACTCCACGTAATTTGTTCTAAGTATTAAACAGATCCTAAGCTATGCCGGGTTCTCGGACCATCTGCTTAGGAAAAATTAACACTCCACGTAATTTGTTCTAAGTGTTAGACAGATCCTAAGCTACGCCGGGTCCTCGGACCATCTGCTTAGGAAAAATTAACACTCCATGTAATTTGTTCTATGTGTTAAATAGATCTTAAGCTACGTCGGGTCCTCTGACCATCTGCTTAGGAAAAATTAACACTCCTCTTGATTTGTTCTAAGTGTTAAACGGATCCTAAGCTACGCCGAGTCCTCGGACCACCTGCTTAGGAAAAATTAACACTCCACGTAATTTGTTCTAAGTGTTAAACAGATCTTAAGCTACGTCGGGTCCTCAGACCATCTTCTTAGGAAAAATTAACACTCCACGTAATTTGTTCTAAGTGTTAAACATATCCTAAGCTACGCCGGGTCCTCGGACCATCTGCTTAGGAAAAATTAACACTCCACATAATTTGTTCTAAGTGTTAAACAGATCCTAAGCTACGCCGAGTCCTTGGACCATCTGCTTAGAAAAAATTAACACTCCAACGTAATTTGTTCTAGGTGTTAAGCACCCTAATACACTCAAACATCCTAACATGTTATTATGCTTAAACGTCCTGTTACACTTAATGTCATGCTATCAGGATAATTTCCCATTAAGCCCAATTGCTCGGACAAATATCCTTGAATGTATAAAAAATCACAACAACATCTGCTTGGAATTCGATAAATGTATGGTAAAGTACACTACAAGTTGCAGAACCAGACATATCGCATTAACAAATAAACATAGAGCACAACAAAGAAACATTCAAAAAGCAAAGAAGGAAATAGTTCTTCATTTATAGAATTAGAAATTACATCGAAGGTTTGCAACGACGTGCACACACTACAAAGCAAGGCTACAAAAACAAAAACAAAAAAGGAAATGAAACTACAAAAAAAAGGGGGAACAGAAAAATCCTAAGTACTAAGCCCCGGGAACAGGAGGGTTCTTTTGCTGGCTTGGCTGAGTGATGGAAGCATCCTTGGCCCTTGACTCATCACCTTTTGCCTCCGCCTCTGCTCCTTTCATTTCTATGGCCGCATCAGGAACCATGGGGTCCGCATCCTTGACCTCGGCCTCCGCGGCCTTGGCAGCATCTAGGACGTCTGAGAGCGTGTCATCAGTAACCGCATGGATGTGAGGATGGTAGTACACGCTCTCAGGGCACCTTAGGATCGAGTCTGCAGGGACTTCCGCGGCGTTGAGAGCTACGTCCCACGTCGCATCGTAGAACTCCCTGCAGGCCTCTGCCAACTCTTCGGCCAGTCTGGCTTGCGTCTCCTTACCCCGAGCTGGTAAGACGCCTGCTTCTCAGCCTCGGAAGCCTTCTTGGCCAATTTTGCGGAATCCTTAGCCCTTTGCAGCTACTCCTTTAGTTCCAGCACAAGCTGCCTTGAAATCGCCAGCTCCAACTCCGTCTGATACAGCAGCTTGCGCTGGTCCTCAGCCTGAGCCTCAGCATTTTTTAGACCGGCTTGAGCACTCTTCCTTTCTCTCTCCTCGACCACCAGCCTTGAGGAGAGCTCCTTGTTCTCGGCCTTGGAAGCCCCTAATGCCTTCTCCGTGTCGTGACGAAGAAGCATCTCATTCTTCGCTTCATTCCGAGCGCCCTTCACCCAATCCTCAGCCACAAAGACCTCCTGGGTGATTCGCACAAATGTAATACAGTCGTGTTAGTAAAGTGAAGGGGGAGACAAGTACACATAGGCACAAAACTAGAAGCTTGAGGCCTACCATCGCGAGGTCCCTCTTCAGGCACAGGAAAAGGTCCTACTGCCTCAAGTTTCTCACGGCCTCCATGTCTTTTGGCAGGAGGAGTGGCTATTCCAGCGCCTTTACCACATAAGCAGCCTGACCCTTGCGGTACTCTCGGACCGAGGTGTCCCAAGCCACGGCCGCCCCGTCCACCTCCAGCCGAGGAGCCCAAACGTGTGGAGCTATGCGCACATCAGCTCGGTTCTGGTCTTCTCAGCTGTCCACGGAAGAAGACTTTCTGTCCCTCGCCTCCTTAGCCATTTTCTGTTGCTTGGCCCCCCCCTTGCTGGCCAAGATCCCCCTCTTCGAGGTCCACAATCGGCCTCTTTTTCTTTAGATCTGGGTTGGCCTCAGACCCAGGCTAACCGGAGGGGGAGGGAGAGGAGGAAGTGATGGAGGAACCTTGTATTTGGGGGCTCCCTTTGAGGTCCCTCCCTTCGTCCTTCCGGCAAGGAGCTCTTTGAGGCCCTTGCCCTGCTGATTCGAGGCCATCTCTTCCTTGGAGGTGCTGTCTAGGTAGGTCACCACAACCGCAGGTGCGTGCAGGCTTGAACGGTCGCCGGTCTCGCCCTCGGGGATGGAAGCTTGGACTGTCGTTGATGCCGGGCTCTCCTCCTCTTCGAATCGAAACCAGTCTATCTCCTCGTCAAGAGACAGACGGGATGAGGCGATCTCCTGCTCGGCTACGCCCGCCGCTTCTGGTGGAAGCTGTTGTAAAGGGACCACGGATTGAGGGGCGTCTTGGCGAATCGGCAGCCCAACCGGGGGAAGGTTGCTTTGGGCAAGGAAATCTGGTCTGGACACGTCTATCCGGTGTATCTGAGGGTCACCCGCCTTGATGCTGTGGCCGATTTCTCGGAACACCTTAGAAATGGGCTCGAAGCTTAAAATGTGATGCACCGCGCGCAACTGCCCATCCTCGTTGACAAAAATCTTAGATCTGAGGAGGAAGTTGAATGCTGGGACGTTACTTAGGCTAAGCCGAGGAGTCACGTGGTTCTTATCTGCAAACATACCTAAGAAAAGAGGCGTAGTTAGAAAGAGGAAGCAAATATCCGCCATCGATAGAGAAACAGAAGCAAAAGGGAAAAACGACATAGTAAGGGTTCAAAAAAAGGGAATTATCTAAAAACTCTTTCTAAGATGCCTAACTCTAAGGCATCCCACTTGGCTCTCCCTCTCGGATGGGGCAGTGAATGCCATCGTGCCACGCTCCTGAGGCTATCAGGTAGTCGTCCTTCATGCCTTTGTTCGATTTTGGAAGGCATGAGATCAGCCAGACCACGGGCGAGCGGGACTTAAGGTAGTACGCCCCCTCGGCTTGTGAGTGGCACTCGTACATGTGCACTACGTTGTGCTAGGTGAGCCCCAAGCCCAAATGCTTGTTTAAGGCATCGATGCAGCCTAGGACTCTAAAAACATTGGGTGCGCACTCAGCGAGACATAGTCTGTGGTTGAAGAGATAGTCCCGGGTTATCTGATCCATGGGGAGGGTCATCCCTCCTTCTATGAAAGCTATCATAGGGATGACCACCTCCCCTTCCCTCCTATCAAGGTCTATCCTATCCGGGTCACAATACCTTAGGGCTACTCCCTGCGGAATTTGGTATTTGTCTTTGAAGAGCTCTATCTTCGCTGGGGAATTGGCCAGGTACTTAAACCTACCCATAGGGGACAAACTGGAGGGGAATCATAGAAAAAAAAAAAAAAGAGAGAAGAGAGGAAGTTTTTCTTCCTTTGAATGGCCGAGAAGAACGGCCGAGGAGAAAAAGGAAAATCTAAAGACTCAAAAACTTACTAATGCTAGTGGGTGATTGTCTCTGAAATCCTTAAAGCTACAGTCGAGGAATCAAAAGGGAGTGATGGACGTTCGTGATTTTCAGGTTTTTAAACTCTTTGAACCTCTGAAGAACTTGGAAGTTGGAGAAATAAAGGGAATAATTCCCCCGGAGGCTTTATTTAGGGAAGCGGAATGAGTGGGAATTACCCCACTCAAAATTCTTGGAGTAATGTGCACCGTTAGATCAACGTCCCACCGTCAGATGAGAGAGACATAACGCCGTCTGGAGCAATCAATAGCGCTTCGCGAACTCCGAAGCATCATTATTCCTCACGAGGCGCGCGCAACATTAAATTGGCACGTGCTAGCAAAGAGGTCAACTGGCACGTCCCTTGAAAGTCAAAACTCCACCGGAGTTTCGAGGGGCTATTGTAGGGACAGGGGCCCAAGGCTACGTATCAGGCCGTGAAGAGGCTAAAAACCCCAAGATCATGTAGTGGGCCTTGTAGGGTTAAAGGCCCAAAACCGTGCATTGAGCCTCCAGCCATATTCGAGGACGTGGCAGAGTCCAAGAAGAGGAAAATGGACATGCAGAATCCCAGATTATGATTTATTACGTTTGGGGTAAGAGAAGGCAATCCGAGAAGTGATCCTAGCTTTAGGGAAATGAGAATCTCCAAAAATACCTAAGAAAAGGCTGCCACCACCGCATTAATTGTGCTGCACCTACTTTTCTGACCGCATTTATGTGGAGAAGACTTCTGAACAGTGCAATTTCGGCCACCGCGACTCATAGTAAGCCAAAAAGGATGCATGATGGGACATGCACTTAAGTGAAGAATCAGATGGTTGACAAGTGTAAGGTGGAGATGGTCTTGAGAGAGCTATATAATGTAAAAGAATCCTTCTCTAAGGAGGAGGTGAATTTTTGTAAAAAGAAAAAAAAGAAAGAGTTGAAATATTAGAATTTTCCTTCTCGGACTCTCGTTAAGAGGAATTCTTCAAACTTGGGCTTCTTGTCTTTTCTTTCTAGAAACCCTAACCTATTGTACTGGCTGTTTAAACCATTCTAGTCCAGCTTTCGCATCCCATCCTTTACAAATTCATTGTTTAGGGACCATTTGGGCCGTCTCATCCAGTTTGGTCTGGCTCGCCAACTTGTGTCATTACATTAGCTTAAATACATTAACCAATATATTAAATTAAATAAAATGATTTTTTAATATTTTTTTAAAAATTTTTGAATTTTTTTTGTACCAAACTAAATTTTAATACTGGCCAGTACAGGATGATATAGGTTGGTACAATTGAAATAGGCTGGTACAACTCGGTATTTTTTCCAGTATGTTTTAGAGAAGTATCAATATTGATCTAATAGTTGGTATGATATATTTTCCCGATATCAGTATGGTATTAACTTCCTAGCTTGAAATAGAGAATGAAGAGTTTGAACATGTGGGAGTCATTGAAAAATTGTTAATTATTTTTGAAATATTAGGAACCAATCAAATAAAGAAACAATGTAATGTGATTGAGGTGTAACTATTAAACCAAAGATATTGCTGTAATGTGATATCATCAAAGATAACAGTAATCTAACATTACATTATAATCTAATGAGTGATTTTAATTTGCATTCTAACTTTACATTATAATCTAATGAGTGATTTTAATTTGCATAGTGTGATTTACAAAAAAAAAAAACTCTATATGCGTTCCCTGGCTTAACCTCTTCTAATTAGTTTAAAATTTGAATAACCAATCACAACACAAAGTAACAAAACTGAAACCAACTTTCCAACGGTTACTAACAGCTCTAACAGAATTTTGAAAAACTAAGAACTGTAAACAAAACGGCATCGTATGAGTAGCTCGAGAAGAAAAATAAGTAAGCGGCGCCGTATTACTTGTATGAGTGCAGCAGACTTTAATTGAAATGCTACCGTATCAATCTGTTTGATATGAAACGACGTCTTGGCCATATCAAAAAATAACCATATGAATTTGTAACCATATTTCTCCTACCAAAAAAAAAAAAAAAAAATCGGTTTAAAACACTAATATTACTATTTTCATGTATATTCTAATAAATATTACTGTTTATTAAAAAAAAAAAAAAAACAAAAACAAAAACTCTTCCCTTCCACACTCTTTTCATGTTCACACACATGTATATATGGGAAATGCTAAAGAACGAATGTCTTAATGGCATTGATTAATAATTCATTTAAAGAAAATTTTTATGAAAAAATGAAATAAAGCAAATAATATTTTGACAGTTTTTTTTATTTCCCATAAAAGTGGTATTAAAACTTTCTTAAAATGAATTGTTAACCAATACCTTAATAGCATTCGTTAGCATGACCCTATATATGTGTGTGTGTGTGTGTGCGCGCGCTCGTGCTGCTATCAAATTGGTAACAAAAGTGAGCTAAATTAAGATTTAAAAGGATATGTCTATAGGGTAGTCAATTATTAGGAAAAGTTTATAAAATATTTATAATATATTATGTTAAAAATTTGCCTAAATTCTTATTTCTATTTTAGCATGTAAAAATGGGTCCCATAACTTAAGTGCATGGGAGTATGGGAGAGAAAAAAAGAGGCCTTGGAAAAAAGAGTAAGAATAAGATGAGATTAATATGTTATAAACTTTATGAGATATGATGTGTAGGTTCCACATATTGTAGTTAAAGTTGAATTTTTGTGATGAAAAGTTTGTACTCAAATGAATTGTAGAGTGAGTTACGGCAAAAATAGAGAAGACATATGAAATATGAGTTTAAATATTTAAGTTATAAGAATTGAGTGATGAGAAGTAAGTTAGAGTGATGAGCTAAACTAAACACCGTCTAAATATTCATATTTTAAATTTCTTACTATTTGACTGAATTTTCTCTTTTATTTGGTCTTTTTCTTTCTTCTTCTAAGACTTATTATTTTAGTGTAAAACGTTTTCTGAAAAAAAAAAAAAAAAAAGAGTAGTGACAATTCATATTTTATTTTATAACCCAAAAAAATAAAAATAAATATAGCACCACATGACTGATGTTAATAAAGTCGGATTTGGTGCTACAAATGGATGGTAAATAAAGTGTTAGATATTTTCTATTGTAACAATATCATCTGTAGGCCTTTGTATTATTATTATTATTATTATTATTATCATTTTTTTGCTGAATTAAAATTTTTATTGCACGAGGAAGAAACTACACTGGAAATCTGGAATCAGAGGCCAGTACCTCCAAAAAGGTGGGACAGCAGAGTAATCAAACAACTGCACAACCAAAAAATTGTGAAGGGCCCATTTTCCCCAACACATGGGGAGCTTGGTTGGCAACTCTAGGTACCCAGCAAAAACAAAAAAGAAATTATAAAAGGTTGAGACAAGGCAACTATATCTTGAATTACACCATATTATTAAGGCTTAAGACAAGTCAACGCAGAGTTTGGAATTCCCTTAAAAAATGAGTCAAATGACTCTACTCTAAATCTCTAATGCCAACAAAGTTGCTCTTTCTAAGCTGACTTCACTGTAAAACTCACCCATCATAACTATATCTGAAGGCACTGATAATTTCTTCTATCGAAAGTAAAAAGTTTTAGGCTTGTTAACGTGTAATAGGGCTGTAGTCTTTAGGCCCATCCTATTTACTTGTATAGTATACATACTTATATTATATACATACTTGTACTACACACTCTGTCTCTTATATAATGACACTCATATATATTTTATTCTCTTAAAATATAATACTATTCATTCAGTATTCCTAACATGGTATCAGAGCTACTGTACTAACCTTTCTTTTAGCAATCTTGTCTTTCTTGGTATTACTCCACTCTCATCTCACAACAGCTGCCGTAGCCACTCACCATTGAACCTGCGACGTCTCTCAGCTATCGTCCTTAGGTTTTGGACCTTCAGCTATCGTCGTTGAGGAGTCCCACACCACAGAGACCACTGCCCTTACCGTCTCCGCCGTGAATCTTGCTCCAATTTATCTTTTGTAGGTACCACTGTGTGTTGGAAATATTTTAGTGAATAAACAAGTTTTGATACATAAATAATATCACAAATAATTAGCAAGAATGTCAATAAGCAATAATAAAATAAATTTACGTAAATTTAGGAGCAATCTCACAGTGCTATAGAATCACGCAAAAAGTGTTGTCCTTAAATGTTGATTCATGCCACCCAAAGTAAAACTTGGTGCGATTGGTTCTCTTGGCTAAACAACTCCCCATGATTAGACTATAGCGCCGATCTTTGTGATGTACACGCCGATCTTTGTGATGTACGCACTTCCACTCATAAAAAGTTTAAGAACAACCTTCTATTGCCTTTTCCTAAAAAACAAATATTCTTATAGAAAAATATGTGGGAGAAAAAGATAGTAGAATTGTGTATATCTAAAATATAGAGTAGTAAAAAAACCCCTTTAGAAAATGTGTTATGATGAGTATTATATAGGCTACTTATGAATATAATAATCTATAGTTATTGGTTACTAATAACCCTTAAAAATTTAACGGTTATATTATCAATTATTGCCTAACGACTATTTTTCTCATAATTGCCCAACGGCTATTTTACTCATAAATTTCCAACGGCTAGAAAATAAATAAGAATAAAAGTGTTTGGAACACACACCCATACCAACATTGTGATCGTCTTGCCCCAATTTACTCACTCGTGGAACTCTCATAGTCATCAAAGCTCACACGCGCCCTCACGCACTGCCTAAAGAAGTAGCGCCTCAATCATGTGCTTCATGCCCCTCACGTGCTGACCTTTGGTCCACGCTGACATCATTTATGACGTTAGCATTGCCACGTTAGCTCTAGCTGACATCATCATCCAGTCACTGATGCGTCATCACCACGTCTGTTTCTCACGTCAGCACCGTTGACTGTTGATTTCCTTTCGTTGGCCGTTGACCATTGACCACTGCTAGTTGACTTTGACCATGGGCTTTACCATTAACTTTTTGCTATCCAGGTGCTTCTTACCTAGTTTTTCGAGTAGATTTCATTTTTGCAATCTATTTTTGCATATTTTGCCTTTAAATGGATAAAAGGATATTTTTCTTCCTTACCCCATCAATGCTATATTGGAGGGAAACAAGAATTACTTATCTTTGTCTCAAGCTGTGCACAGTTTTCTTAAGGGTTGCATGTCTGGCAATATTGTATTGGTACAATCACAATTTCTGTCAAGGGGGTAGCTGAAGAAGATACTGTTGGATTTTGTGGAGCCTAGTTATGTTTGATTTGGTTGACGACTTGAATAATGTTGAGTGGTTTTTAATGGGAGATTTTCTGAGGCTTAGTCCATGGAGCGGAGGCTTGGCACGTTTTGTAGCCCATTGTGAATCCTGTGCGCAGGATGTAGAAAATGTGTTTTTTGGTGATTAGGGTTTTTTGTTGTCGGAGTTTTTTGAGAGAGAGAAACTGTACTGCCACACTTGTATTTTTCCCTAATAATAGTGAAATCCCTGCAACTCCATGGACGTAGGCAAATTGCTGAATCACGAAAATATTGTCTTGTGCGTGTGATTGTTTTTCTTTTGTGTGTGTTTTCTCTATTTTTTTTTTTTTGGTTTCTCACAGGTTGGGAATTTTGGGTTAATTCCCTACAACTGGTATCAGAGCCTAAGGTTAAGTTTGAGTGGGAGCAATGGCAGAGGAAGCAGGAAAGGCGTCTAGAATAGAAAAGTTCGATGGCACAAACTTTGGATTTTGGAGGATGCAAATCGAGGATTATCTTTATGGGAAAAAGTTCTATATGCCGCTTCTAGGGGAAAAACCTGAGACTATGAAGGTTGAAAAGTGGGCTCTTCTTGACAGACAGGTACTGAGAGTTATCAGGTTAACTTTATCTAGGTCTGTTGGACATAATGTTGTAAAGCAGAAGACCACAACAGATCTGAAGAAGGCTTTGTCTGGTATGTATGAAAAGCCGTCAGCAAATAACAAGGTGCATTTGATGAAGAAACTGTTCAATCTAAAGATGGCAGAGAACGCATCAGTAGTACAACATCTGAATGAATTTAACACTATTACAAATCAATTTTGATCTGTAGAAATTAATTTTGATGATGAGGTTTATGCACTGATTGTTTTGGCTTCTTTGCCAAACAGTTGGGAGGCAATGAGGATGGCAGTAAGAAATTCTACAGGAAAGGAAAAACTGAAGTACAATGACATATAAGATTTAGTTCGGCTGAGGAGATTTGCAGAAGAGATGTAGGTGAAACCTCAGGATTTGGTTCTACCCTAAACCTTGAGATAGGAGGAAGAGGTAATGATAGAAATTCAAATCGGGGCAGATCAAAATCCAGAAATTCTAATCAGAACAGAAGTAAATCTAGATTAAG
The DNA here is from genome assembly GCA_033629205.1 of Lithocarpus polystachyus. Taxonomy (NCBI): domain Eukaryota; kingdom Viridiplantae; phylum Streptophyta; class Magnoliopsida; order Fagales; family Fagaceae; genus Lithocarpus; species Lithocarpus polystachyus. Next base: position 23,409,025 of record CM066166.1, on the reverse strand, counting down.
CCAACAAGTACAAAACTGGAACTGTGGGAAAACAAGTTACTTTAAGAGGCAATGCAAAAGTCATAAGAAGAAGAATGAAATGATTCTACCAATGCTATAACAGAAGAGGTATAAGATGCATTACTTCTTGTAGTAGACAGTCCATTTGATGATTGGGTTTTGGACTCAGAAGGTTCGTTTCATACCACCCCACACCAAGAAATCATACAGAATTATGTTGCAGGTGATTTTCGTAAGGTGCATTTGGCTGATGGTGCAGCCTTGGATGTTGTGGGTATGGGAGACGTCCTTATATTGTTGCCTAATGAGTCTGTTTGGTTACTGGAGAATGTTCGACATTCCTGACCTGAGGAGGAATCTGATGCATTACTTCTTGCAGTAGACAGTCCACTTAATGATTGGGTTTTGGACTCAGAAGTTTGTTACATACCACTCCACACCAAGAAATTATACAGAATTATGTTACAGGTGATTTTAGTAAGGTTTATTTGGCTAATGGTGCAGCCTTGGATGTTGTGGGTATGGGAGACGTCCTTATATTGTTGCCTAATGGGTCTGTTTGGTTACTGGAGAATTTTCAACATATTCCTGACCTAAGGAGGAATCTGATTTCTGTTGGACAACTTGATGATGAAGGGCATGCAATGCTATTTATTGGTGGTACTTGGAATGTTACAAAAGGAGCTAGAGTATTGATTCGTGGAAAGAAAACTAGTACTCTGTATATGACCTCAAGTCCAAGAGACACAATTACAGTTGCTGAAGCAAGTACTAATACAAGCCTATGGCACCGCAGACTTGGTTACATGAGTGAGAAAGGGATGAAGATGCTATTGTCAAAAGGGAAAATACCAGAATTGAAGTTTGTTGGTTTTGACATGTGTGAAAGCTGCATCTTAGGAAAGTAGAAAAAGGTGAGTTTCTTGAAAATTGGTAGGACACTGAAGGCTGAAAAGTTGGAGTTAGTACACACTGATTTGTGGGGGCCTTCTCTGGTTGCATCCCTTGGAGGCTCAAGGTACTACATCACGTTCATTGATGACTCAAGCAGAAATGTATGGGTTTATTTTTTGAAAAATAAATCTGATGTATTTGAAATTTTTAAGAAGTGGAAGGCTATGGTTGAGACAGAAACAGGTTTGAAAATAAAATATTTGAGGTCAGATAATGGAGGAAAGTACATAGATGGAGGGTTCAATGAGTATTGTATTGCACAGGGAATTAGGATGGAGAAGACCATTCTTGGGACACCACAGCAGAATGGTGTGGCTAAACGCATGAACAGAACTCTGCAGCTTACCTGATAAACAAAGGATCATCAGTTCCCATGGAGTTCAAACTTCCTAAGGAGGTTTGGAGCAGTAAAGAGGTAAAATTTTCACATTTAAAAGTTTTTTGTTGTGTTTCTTATGTTCATATTGATTCTGATGCTCGTAGTAAACTTGATGCAAAGTCTAAAATATGTTTTTTCATTGGTTATGGTGATGAGAAATTTAGCTATAGGTTTTGGGATGAACAAAATAGGAAAATCATCAGAAGTAGAAATGCAATATTTAATGAACAAGTTATGTACAAGGATAGGTCAACTGTAGTGTCAGATGTTACAAAGATGGATAAAAAAAAAAAATGATTTTGTCAACTTAGATGAATTGACTGAAAGTACTGTCTAAAAAAGGGGTGAAAAAGATAAGGAGAATGTAGATTCACAGGTAGATCTTTCAAGACCATTAGACCTCCACAGCATTATTCACCCACTCGAAATTATCTCCTGTTAACTGATGGTGGTGAGCCAGAGTGTTATGAAGAAGCCTTGCAAGATGAAAATTAAAGCAAGTAGGAGTTAGCCATGAAGGATGAGATGGATTCCTTGTTAGGGAATCAAATATGGGAATTGACTGAATTGCCAGTAGGAAAGAAGGCTTTGCACAACAAGTGGGTATACAGAATAAAGAATGAGCATGATGACTGCAAGCGTTACAAGGCTAGATTAGTTGTCAAAGGGTTCCAGTAGAAGAAGGGCATTGACTACTTAGAAATATTTTCTCCAGTTATGAAGATGTCAACGATCAGATTGGTACTGGGAATGGTGGTTGCAAAAAATTTACATCTTGAGTAATTAGATGTGAAGACGGCATTCCTTTATGGTGACTTGGAGGAAGAAATTTACATGATTCAGCTAGAATGGTTCATTGTTTAGGGACAAGAGAATCTAGTCTGTAAACTGAGAAAGAGCTTGTATGGCCTAAAATAAGCTCCAACAGTGACAAGAAATTTGACAGCTTTATGCACAAAATTGGGTTCAAGAGATGTGAAGTTGATCACTATTGCTATGTTAAATTCTTTGACAATTCTTATATTATTTTACTGTTGTATGTGGATGATAACCTCATTACAGGGTCTAGTATTGAGGAGATTAATGATCTAAAGAAGCAATTGTCAAAACAGTTTGCAATGAAGGATTTGGGAGTTACAAAGCAAATCCTTGGTATAAGAATCATTAGAGACAAGGCTAATGATACATTGAAGCTTTCACAGTCAGAAAATGTGAAGAAAGTTCTCAACAGGTTTAACATGAATGAAGCTAAAACAGTGAGCATACCCTTGGGTAGTTATTTCAAACTAAGTAAGGAACGGTCACCGAAGACAGAAGAAGAAATGGACCATATGAGCAAGGTGCCCTATACCTCAGCTATTGGCAGCTTGATGTATGCTATGGTGTGTACAAGGCCAGACATTGCATATGTAGTGGGAGTTGTGAGCAGATTCACGAATAGGTCTGGAAAGCAGCATTGAGAGGCAGTCAAGTGGATTCTGAGATATCTGAGGGGTTCATCAGATACATGTCTTTGCTTCACAGATGTAAGTTTGAAACTGCAGGGTTATGTAGATGCTGATTTTGCTGGTGATATTGATAGTAGAAAGAGTACTGCTAGGTTTGTATTTACTCTGGGTGGTACAGCTATATCATGGGCTTCAAATTTACAAAATATTGTTACTTTGTCTACTACAGAAACTGAGTATGTTGCAGCAACTGAAGTAGAAAATGAGATGATTTGGCTACATGGCTTCTTAGATGAATTGGGTAAGAAGCAAAAGATGAGCATTCTACACAGTGACAGTCAGAGTGCAATTTTTCTTGCAAAAAATTTGGCTTTTCATTCAAAGTCGAAGCATATATAAACAAAATACCACTTTATCCGTTACCTTGTTGAAGATAAGCTGGTAATAATTGAGAAGATTTGTGGATCTAAGAACCCGGCAGACATGTTGACTAAGGGTGTCACTGTTGAAAAGCTGAAGCTGTGTGCAGCTTCAATTGGTCTTCTAGCTTGAAGATAGGAGGATGAGTTGCAGGGATGAGGGATTGTTTTTGGAGGATTGCGGTTGATGTTGATGATTGAGCTAGTATCCAAGTGGGAGATTTGTTAGGCTTTGTGGAGCCTAGTTATGTTTGATCTGATTGATGACCCGAATAATATTGCGTGGTTTTTAATGGGAGATTTTCTGAGGTTTAGTTCATGAAGCGAAGGCTTGGGCCGACAGGCTTTTTGTTGTCGGAGTTTTTTGAGAAAGAGAAACTTTACTGCTGCACTTGTATTTTTTCCTAATAATAGTGAAATCCTTGCAACTCCGTGGATGTTGGCAAATTGCCAAATCACGAAAATTTTGTCTTATGCGTGTGATATTTTCTCTTTGGCGTGTGTTTTCTCTATTTTTTGTTCTTTACAAGTTGGGAATTTCGGGTTAATCTCCTACAGATACAACCTTCATCAGTTGCATGGTTGAATGGGATAGTCATAACCATATGATCCTCACTTGAATCCAACCTTAATCTGTTAGGCAACTTTGATGATGCAAAATCTGCATGGGATATGTTGGCTAAAAGACACTCCACTTCTTAAAGATCCATAAAATATCAGTTAGTGGTTGAGTTGCATCAACTCAGGCAAGAACCAGGGCAATCTATCAATAACTATTATGATCAATTTTGCTTCATTTGGGATCGAATTAACCTTTCTGATCCAACTTGGGCATGCTCAAAGGATGCTCAGCAATATGCTACTATTTGAGATAAATTTCATCTCTATGAATTCTTGATGTCACTTAACAATGACTATAAGCCCATTCGAGATTAGCTTCTTAATCGCAGTTCTCCTGCCTCTCTTGATACTGTGGTAAATGAGTTGGTTGGAGAAGAAGCTCGTCTTACAACCCTTCAAGACCAGAATAAGCTTAGTGTTCTGGGTACTGCTCCCTCCACAGAGCAACCTCCGTAATTACGGTTTAAGGCCTCTAGCTCTGGCAGTCGTCGTAAGCAGTGTAACAAATAGTTCCGCAACTATTGCAAGCAATCTGGCCATACTATTGAGACATGTTACTGTCACAACAAATCTACTACTATTATTGCTAATACTGAGTCTACTCGCCCAATGTCCTCCATCTTAATTGAGTCCTAGTCTTCTAGATCCAATGTCAACCTCTCCTCCACTGAACTACAGGACATCATAGCTTAGGCTATTTGTATGGCTAGTAGTGCATCTCTTTCCATTGCTCTCTCAGTTTTACTTGGTAAGTCTCACTCTTGGCTTTTTGATTCTGCTTGTTGCAATCACATGACACTTCACTCGTCCTTATTTTTCAAACTTTATCCTACACCACATCCTCTTAATACTCATATAGCTGATGGTCCACCATGCATGGCAATTGTCTAGGTTTTGTTTCAACCTCTAACCCTTCAGTTCCTGGGGTCTTCCATGCACTTGATCTATCCTATAATTTATGCTTTGTAGGACAATTAGCTGAACTAGGTTATCACTTTATTTTTTACTATTCTGGATGTATTGTGAAGGATCCGAGGATAAGACAGGAGGTTGGGATAGGTCCTAGAGTTAGGTGTATGTTTCCCGTGGACAACCTTCATCTTCTACCTGTTGCTCCTGTTTTTGTTCCTACTGCAGCTAATGGGGTTTCCTCCTTACCTTCTCTTGCACTTTGGCATTCTCATCTTGGTCATGCACCCTCTAATCGGGTACAAAAATTAGCTTCTAGGGATCTGTTAGGTTCTGTGTCCAAAGACAATTTTGATTGTACTTCATGCCAATTAGGAAAACAGCCAGCTTTACCTTTCAATAATAGTAGATCTATCCCTAATAATATTTTTGAGCCAATTCATTCTGATATTTAGGGACTTTCTCCTATTACTAGTATTGGTGGATCTCGATACTTTGTTGTCTTTATTGATGATTATTCTCGTTATAGTTGGATTTTTCCTATGAAATCTCATTTTGAATTACTACAAATCTACAGTAACTTTGCAAAAGTGGTTGAAACACAATTTTGCAAAGGTATCAAAATTTTTCAATCTGATAATGCTCTTGAATATATTCAATATGCTTTTCAATCTCTTTTGCATTCCTATGGCACTATACATCACCTAAGTTGTCCAGGTACCTCTCAGCAAAATGGTAGAGTCGAACGAAAACTTCGTCATATTCTTAACATTGTTCGTGCTCTTCTTCTCTCTACCAAAGTTCCTACCTTATTTTGGGATGAAGCTACTCTTCATGCTGTTTATGCTATTAATCGCATTCCAAGTATTGTTATCCATACTCAAACTCTATATGAGCGCCTTTTTGGGTCACCCCCTGACTATCATCACCTACGCTCCTTTGGTTTTGCCTATTTCGTTCTTCTTCAGCCTTATGAGCACAACAAACTTGAGCCTCGATCCAAAATTTGTTATTTCCTTGGCAATGGCAAACTCAAAAGGGGAATCGGTGTTATGATCTTGTCTTTCATCGTCTTCGTGTTTCCCAAAACGTTGTTTTTGGTAACACCACTCCTTTGTTGAACTTTCTCACTTCCGTTCTTCCCTAACTACCTCCTTTATTTTAGAAATCTTTCCAGACAAGTCACATCTTCCTTTAACTCTTGATTCACCTTTGGACTTCTCTATTCAACTGCCAAATATTTTTTATGCTTCTCCTGGATCACCCTCAAATGAACAAGAGGAAGATGAACAGGTCGATGACAAGCTACCCCACATTAAGCCTAGGTCCCCTGCTCTTGCTCCGCCTGAAGATCCTCCACAAGACATTCTATCTCGTCACTTAACTCGGGTAACATTTATTCCTAGACATTTACTTGACTATTATTGTTACACTGCCCTTGCTACACTACATGAGCCTTACACCTATCGTGAGACCTCCATTAACCCTTTATGGCAGATTGCAATGAAAGAGGAAGTTACAGCATTATCCAAAAACCATACTTGGGATCTGGTTACTCTCTCTCTTGGATAGCCTATGGTTGGTTGTAAATGGATCTACAAGATCAAGACTTGCTCTGCTGGGTCCATTAAGCGTTATAAAGCTTGTCTTGTTGCAAAACGTTTTACACAGGATTATGAGATTGATCATGAAGAGACCTTTGCTCCTATTGCTCGTATCTCATCTGTTCAACCCTCTTAGCTGTTGTTGTTGCCAATAAATGGAACATTTTTTAGATGGATGTTAAAAATTCCTTCCTTAATGGGGATTTAAGTGAACAAGTTTATATGCAATCTCCTCCTGGTCTCTCTGTTGAATCAAATAAGATTTGTCACCTTTGACGTGCACTTTTTGGCCTTAAACAAGCTCCAAGAGCTTGGTATGCCAAATTTAGCTCCACCATCTTTCGCTTGGGTTATACTGCCAATCTTTATGACTCTGCCTTAATTCTTCATCGGACTAACAAAGGCATCATTTTGCTTCTCCTATATGTGGATGATATGATTAGAACTGGTGCTGACCTCAGTGGCATTCAAGAACTATAGAATTTTCTCAGTTAGTAATTTGAGATGAAAGATTTTAGACATCTTAGCTACTTCTTAGGTCTTGAAATCACTCATTCCACAGATGATCTTTATATTACCTAGGCCAAGTATGATTCTGTTTTTTTCTCGAGCTGGACTCACTAATAGCAAGACTGTTGACACTTCAATTGAACTTAATGCGCATCTGACTCCCTTGGGGGGGGGGGGGAACCCTCTCTTTATAGATGATTAGTTGGCAACCTAGTTTATTTCACTGTCACTCATCTAAACATTTCCTATGCTATTCACCAAGTGAGCCAGTAGCTGTCTGCTCCATGATCGACTCACTATGCTACTGTTCTGCTCATTCATTGATACCTGAAGGACACTCTCTTCCATGGCCTTTTCTACTCTGATCAGTCTTCTCTTGTTCTCCATGCATTCTCTAATGCTGATTGGGCAGGAGATCCAATTGATCGCAGGTCCATCTTTGTGGCCCGCTCTAGTACTGAAGTAGAATATTATGCCCTTACTGATACCACATCTAAGCTCCTTTGGCTATGATGACTTCTTAATGACTTAGATCTGTCCACATCCTCTACTACTCCTCTTTATTGTGACAACCAGAGTGCCATTCATATTGCTCACAATGATATCTTCCATGAATGGACCAAACATATCAAGATCGATTGTTATTTTATCCATTATTATCTTGTTCATGGTGCTCTCAAGCTGTTTTTAGTCTCCTCTAAATATTAACTTGCAGATATTTTCACCAAGTTACATCCTAAGAGACACCTTCGTGCTTTAGTTGACAACTTCAAGTTGGTCTCAAACCCACCTTAAGTTTAAGGGGGGCTGTTAACGTGTAATAGGGCTGTGGGCTTTAGGCCCACCTTGTTTGCTTGTAAAGCACACATACTTGTATTATACACTTTGCCTCCTACATAAAGGCATTCATGTATATTTTATTCTCTGTGAAATTCATTACTATTCATTTAGTATTTCTAGCAAGGCTATTTAGATACCTTAAGTTACTTCAAGAAGAAAGTTTCCCCTTCTGGGAAAAGAAGAAAAGGATGAAAGGAAGAAACCAAAACGAGAAACTCTATGGATGAATACGTGAGGAAGCTATGAAAAAAAAAAAAGTGTCTAATAGAGAGCTCTTTTAAGAAATATACCACTTAATCGAAATGCAGTACAATGGGATACACTTATAAATAATGAAGACAGATACATATAGGCTTAAAAACAATAAAATGAAATATAACTAATCAAAAAGTTAACATGATGATAGTCTAACTAGGTAGAAACTTCATCTTTATAGCTTCTTTTTCAAAGCTTCTTGAAAGTTTTTAAATTAATAAGTTATGGCAAATAAAAGAAGAAATCAAAGAAAGGGTGGTCACCAAAAACTAATGTTTTGAAGGAAAATCAAGAGCATAGCAAGTTTCAGATTGGTGTTTCACGTCCTTTACACTTTATTCAACCTTTTGGTTATTTTCATCTTGAAATTAATATTAATATTTGTATATGTTGGTGTTGGTGTTGGTGTTGGTGTTGGTGCACGATTGTATTATTATTATTTTTTTAAAATAACCCAAAACAAAAACGTTTCCCATTTTCTTAGTTTTGAAAAACATAGGCCCAAACCAGTGTTTGTTGATGTTATGCATAGATGATGGTAATGACGAGGGATCTTCACTTATCTTTGATGATGCTTGAAACAGAGAATGATGAGTATGAACTAGTGTGTCTAGAATTAATGCAAAAAGAGAGAAAAAAAATCATGCTATGGAGGACGGGGGTTAAAAATGTTAGAATTAGGCTTTCATTAATTGGACTTTGGGATTCATAAAACAGGTTGGATGCTACTCAGATAATATACCTGAAGGGCCCGTTAATATGTTGTTGTGAAATTCAGTGTTGGGCCTTGGTACACTTTTTATTGGGCTTATGCCACAGTCTAATATGAGTTAGAGTATAGGGTTTTAAGCCTAATCCATGATGGGTGGATGTTCACTTTATATATATATATACACACACACAGTCCACTCCTACTAAGAAGAAACCCTAACTCACCCCATTGCGAGCTGTATTGAAAGGAGGAGCCAGGAGAGGAAGACTTAGCCTGTGCCGTGTGTTGAGTGTATACATGCGAATATTTGCTGTTGTGGACTTACTCATGGCATCAAGAGGTTCGTTGTATACAATCCTTGTTCACGTTATTGATTGTGTTTTAGTCACTAGCATAGTTTTATCAACTTCTACAAAAAACAATGCTTTAGAGGACTCTAGATTCAATTTAACGTAATTCTGGTTTTTTGAAGTTGCGATAGTAACTCTCCCATTTATAAAAGGTGTTTTCACTTTTTAGGGACCAAAAGTTGTGCAATTGATGCAGAAACAAGAGTTTAATTCTTCTTACAACTCTGGATCAGAGGGGAAGGAAATTGGATTTTCAATTAAAAAAAATTGATGCACAGTGACCCAATTGTTGATTAGCACTTAGAATCATTGTATGCTTGCATGTCTACCATAATTAGACAATAACAACCAATGAGATTTTATCTTTCAACTAAAATTTAATTAATCTTTTTTATAGACCAATTAAAATTAATTTGAGATTTTTCTATGCATGGATGTCTGTGGTAAAAGATCATGGATTGACTAATCAAGTTTGAATAGTAATGAAACAGTGATATGAACATTATTTTAAAAACTGAAAGAAACTAGGGTTGTTTGGTAAGTGTTTTTAAACAACAATTTTCAGTTTTTAAACAGTATTTTACGTATTTCCACACACTTTTTCACCCACACGTATTTCAAAAAATAATAAACAACAATTTTCAAACTACTTCATCAAACACCTCCTAGTTTTCTTGAAATTGGATGGTGATCACTTGAGATTTTGAATTTATGGTCAAGACATTTATAAAAATTTTAAAATCTTAAAATTATCATTTGCCCCTAGAGCTTAAAAAGGTGAAAAAATGACAAATGAAGATAATTATATCACTACAATAAAGTTGGTTTTTTTTTTTAGGGTCAAAACTTAAAAAAAAAAGTACTAAAAGTCCTCAAAAAAAATTATTGTCAGGGTCTAGATGACTCTTGATAACTTTTAAAACAAATTTCCTTGAAACAAAAATTTCGATGGCCTATATGACCCTTGAAACAAATGTTTTATCATTACGAAGGATGGGCAACCCTTGAAAATTTCAAAAAATAAATAAAAGTACAATAACATTTGTTTTGGAGTCTCCTGACCCTTAAAATAAGGGTGATTGTTCATTGTCAAGAACACTGGGTGATTCAGCTCTGGCTTTGGTTTCAGACATTTATACTTCACTATCATGGGCATTGGCTTGCTCTGATTTGGCAAGGGATGGTCCTTGTGAATTTGACTTAGAGGACTTGGTTCTGTTTGCAGCTTCAACAAGACAGTTCAATGGTGTCCACAGATCGACTTTTCCTTCAATTATTTCCACATCATTCTCTGTGTCTTCATTATGCTTTCGCTCATTAGAAGGCTCAGCAACTGAAAAATTCTGCAACATTTCATAATGTTTTAGAACTATAAATACAGTACAAGCATGTAATTGCCTTAAAGGCAAGCTTGCAGGTAGGAACAAAATCAAATTTTAAGTTACACAAGCACAAAGAATCAAACATATGTCTTCATTTACCTGCCTTATATTTCGAGTAATTTTGTTTTGAGAATAATGTGAGCTGGAGCTCATAGGATGATCCACTGCAGAATCTTCAAAAGGAAATTTTGCCCTTATATCTTGCAGATTGTGGTCTGGCCTGCATATGATTCAACGAAAAGCCTATAGTGTGAACACATGATAACACAAAGCATCAGCACATTCAGACATCATTATATCTATTTTGGCATACAATACTTGCCTTGTATTTCTAATAAAGTTGCTATAAGTCACCTAATCCCTGCCTATAACTCTTCAAGCCGAGTATGACAAGGACTAATCCAAGATAATCATAATTGAAAGTGGATGCCAAGCCGCAACTTGTGATTGTTCCATGGAGGAAATCTAAAACCAAAATTCAGTAAGGAAACTTCTTGTAATGGTCTTCTCCTGGCTGAATGTGTCAAATGAGAACTTTCCATGGTACCTACCAAATCCACTTCCACCAACTCTTCCAAATGGGAGTGTATCAGCTGCATGCTATTATACTGTTTTTTGGCATTTTTAATGAAGTGTAGTTTAATATTCACTCATTAAGCACAAATTAGACATTTTAGTTTACTTGAGAAACCAAAAGTATTGCAGACGATTGACTTATTAATACTTGAATAATTGTATCGTTGAATGTCACGCTTCTAGATGATGTTTCAGAAATCATCCTTCTTTGGAGTGTTTTATTTTTGGTGAAGCAATATATATATGTATATAGCCTGTGCTTTAGGCCTCGAATTTATGAATTGTATACTGCCTTCAATCTTCTCCAGCTGTCAAACCAAGAAAAGAATCACTATAAATGTGCAACATGCATTATCTGTGACTAAGTACTCAGCTTTCTTGAGCTACCACCATATTCATAAGTAGATCTTGTATTTTTTAAAATCCTAATGAAACTTGAAACCTTACTACCTCTACCTTAACAAATTACCAACAAAACCGAGCTATGGTTTTGCAGTTTTATCGCTTAAACCATCTAAAATTGATACCAACATAGGTCTTAACGAATCCATGACACCAATTGAAAACAAAGCATACCTAAGTGTGGTTGTCGATTCTCAACAACCTTGGGTTTTTGGACCTAGACCCTTAATTTACTTGTATTCTGAGTTGGGCTTAACCTACAATGGGAGGTCCAAGAGATAGTTATTCAGGTCATAGATGAATTTCTAATGTTATCTTGGCCCTAAACTCTCTTGATCTTAGCTCATCCAAGATGACTACTAGGTAGCCGAGCTCTTTCCCTGAAATCTGAGCTAGATCTCCTTCTTCCTAGGAAGTGTTTCTTCTCACTTCTCTCGTGTCTTTCTCTCCCCTAAATTTTCCTACCCCTTGTTCTTACCCCTCCCCTCTTATTTATACCCTTCTTTCAGTGGGATAGTCATGATGAAGAAATATTTTGCATGTTAGTGGGTCCTTTCGTGTTGTATCATTTGTCAAAGGAGCCCCACCTTCTATTATTGATACAACTTCCTAGTAACTTTTGCCAAACGTTGAGTCTAGATGATCGGCGGGCAAATTCCCCAAGGCATAATCTCTTGTACCAGGCATGCCTTGGAGACATCCTTATTTGCTCGGCTAGCGATAAAGAGTTCGGCTATGAGAGAGAGAGAGAGAGAGAGAGAGAGAGAGAGAGAGAGAGAGAGAGAGAGAGAGAGGTGCTGCCTCTACTAGTGGAGAACAAACAAATTTTTCTTCAAAATTTCTAAGCTTGTTGGTTATAAGAAGGATAAAGAAAGAACATATTTATTATTATTATTATTATTTTTTTAAAGATTATAAGATGAAAAGTTAGGGAAGAGGATGAAATACATGTAGGTAATTGTAATTATAATTTCTAAATAATGATGTGACATAAAAGTAAAAATACTTCCTATCAATACCCAAAGAAAATTATACACACACACAATTGTGTCAAAAAAAGAGACATCAAAAGCTAAATGTTAGGAGAATGTTGTATACATTTTATTGTATGTGTACAATTTTGATTTCATGTGTTCAAAAGTGAAAAAAAATAAAATGACTTCTAGGCCTCTTTTTTAATTGTGATGTATTTAATTATGGTTCCAAAATAAGTTTGTTAAAAAATCTCAATATATAATATCTAATATCTAATTAAATTGCACATATATTACTCAATTATAGTTTTTTTTTTCAACAAATTACCTTTTTTTTAACATACTTGAATAGTCTTTGGAATGAGAATAGTTAGGAAAATAAATTGACAGATGATAAATAAAAAATTAGTGGTCATATATAAGAATAAAAATGTGAACTTAAAAAACTACTAAAGAGTTGTATTTATTTCATTCAAAATTTTAATTATATGTCTCGTGTCTAGTATTATGGAAAATACATTGACATGTACAAATAATATTTTAATAGGTAACATTTTTTGTCCAATCATTCCAATTAAATATATGAAGTTTTCACATGTCATTGTAGGATGTTTTGAAAATGAATAAGTGTCATCATTGCATACATCCACTAATTTTGGGATCCAACTTTTATAATATACTAGAAAGTTGCTTGTGCGATGCATAGATAATTTTTTGATATTTTATGTAAGAAAATTTTGGAAAATATTGTACATATATTATAAGAAAAAGTAAACTAAATTAGAGTAAAGAAACATACATTTTGAGATATTAAAAATTAGTTTAGTAATTTCACTGCATATTTGTAGCCTTCTCAAGGTAAGATTCATTTTTTTTTTTAAAATCATGAAACCAAAGATAAATGCAAAAGAATAACGAGACCATGAAAATCAACTAATTTGTTTTGTATTCACATATTTCATACCATGAAATGAAACTATACTCAACTCTCTTACCGTTTTTTACTCATTGATAGTGTGACATTTAGACATGATATGAGCAAGTGTGTATGTATGTATCTTATAGATGATTTAAAATTAAATCATGGTAGAATATGGCTTTACATATTGTGCATCAAATATTCTCTCTACTTATATACCCAAAACAAAAACTATCCAACCAAATTACCTAAACCTAAATTGTATTTAAGCCCCTAATTTTAAAAAGAAAAAAGAAAATTACTCGTAGGAGTTTTGGTGTCTTGATGGTATATAATAGTGCGTTTTGTTTAACAATCCAAAACATTTTTGTGTCTCTCTATCTTTCTTCAGGGTCTTATTTGGTTAGCTATTACTATTAATCCTTAATTATTATTATTTTTTTTACTTTTTTAAAAATACTAAAACGGTAGGTATGTTAAAAGACATGAAGAATAATAGAGAAATGTGTGGTGTAAGCTTAGTCAATTAATGAGACATTAATGAGATAACAATAAAATAAGTTAATGTGAACTTTTGGCTAACAGTTAAAAAAATTTAATGAAAGAAGTAAAAAAAAAAAAAAAGGCTAAATGCAAAATTAGAGCATCGCTTGGGAGGACCTCATGCACTCTCACGTGAGGTCTCTCGCTCTCTGCTTGTATGTATATATTGATTTATGATTAAAAGAAGAGAATAAGTTCAGTCCGGAGCTGGCGTAAAAGACACCTTTTACGCCAGCCAAGCAGCCAATAATGAGAAGACACATCAGCCCACCAATTTAATCTCAATACACCTTATTACATGCAATTATACCCAATTAAAACCCCAAATATTCCTCAAGCACGTTCAAAGCTTCTTCTTCAAACAGCAAACCAAGGGCAGACTCTCCTTCTCCTCCCCACAACGGAGCTTCATTCCGCCACAGTGATCACCAGAGTTATTTTTAGAGCCTGAAAAAGGTGCCGAATCCGTCGTTAGTCTAGTGTCACAATCTCAAGGTTCGTTTTCTCATGATTTGGTGGTTTTCCCTTGTTTTTAATTTCGAAATATCAATGGGATTGGTTTTTTTTGGACCTCAATCACTTGATTTTGTATGGGTTTTGTTGATTTTGTATGGGTTTTGCTGTTTCCTTATTGGATTCTTAAATCTTTAAGTGGTAGGTTCAATGGGAGGGAGATGGATTGAATATGAATGTGGTCAATTTTTCTTCATGTTTTCAGAAAAATTATAAATCTTAAGTGGGATTTGATTGGATTCTTAATCTTAAGCGGTAGGTTCAAACCCATCTAATTGTGGTTCTTTAGTGATATGAAGGAGAATAGGATTTTTCACAGTAAAATAACAAGAACTAAAATGATGAGAATAAGATTCAGGACTTCTCTCTACTTTCTATAAAAAAATTTAAATGATTACTTCCTTATTTATACTACTAATTTAGAAAATTCAAAGAGAACTTAATAGACTTTTGTTTGGAGTAGTATTTTTAAGAAGCAATTAGAGTGAGGGTTGTATATAATAGAAGTGCATAAGGATTAAAATGATGTTACTAATTTTCCCTATGAGGTGGGAAAAAAATTAAAGAAATTAACCAATTGCTGATTCTTGTTTAATTTCAAAGCAATAAACTAGTGGTCAATCCCATTGTGCTCAAATTTAAGTTTAGTCAAAAGATATGCTAATAAAAAAATTACAATTTTTACAAGCAAAAATCATAACAGAATTTGAAGTACATTGGCAGATGCTAATGACACACTTGATACCACTTGGACAGAGTTTACTTAAAAAAAAAAAAAAAAAAACTGGTAATCTTTATAGATGTTCTAGATCTGTTGGTAAGAATTTCAAACTAGGATTGATGATTAAAAGGAAAAAAAAAAAAAAAAAATCAGACTAGATAGATGACAGCAAGCATTATGACTTAATGTTCACCATGAGGTTTGATATTTCTATTGCTTTGTTGCGTGGTTGTATCCTTTGTTTTGTATTGACTTCTCAAGACTCAAGTGTTTTTATTGTCTGGATTTTTCAGCTAATGTTGGCTACAACTTATTCTAAATTTTTTTCCCCAACTCTGATTATTTTTCTTTTTTCCCAACTGTGATGCAGAATTGCAGATGAGATGGTTTTGAATACTTAAAAGAAAACTTCCCTACTGGCTTGATTGAATTCTTGGAGTATATGGCTACAGTTGGTGAACAATCTGTCATCCTATGCTGATGTGGATATGAAGCCTAAACATCCTGTATTTTGGAGGAACAACTGAATCTTTAAAACTTCCAGAAACTTTGACATGAATGTGTTGTTAATTAGAAACTTTTAGAAAGAATTGTGATAGGTTTTACTTAAATATATTTCCAATCCTATGATCATCTTTTTGTATACCGAACCAGGACAAGCTTTATTTTAAATGTATTTCCAATCATATGATCCTCGTTTTGTACAATATATTGTGTAAATTAGGTGATTCCTTCAACAAATTAACATTCTAATTAGTGGAAGTCTATCTTAATGGCATCTTAAGATTCAATAGAGAAATAATTGCCACTAGAAGGATCTCTAGAAGATTAGATTGTGATGCCAAAGGTATAGGTATTATTTACACAACTTCTGTAATAAGCCAATTACCACTTGCAACACGCCGTTTGCAAGATTTATAAATTCAGTTGTTATCCAAAATACAAGGTTTTGCTGTGAAAAGAGCAAGAACTACAGAAAGTTAAAAGTATATAATTTCCTCATTTGAGGGTTTTATCCCCTCTATATCTATATAAATAAAAAACCAAATCTAGGAAGTGACTTTTGCTGATTCAGTTCTCCAAAATACAGGATTTTTGGGCTTCATTTCCATGCTGGTGTTGGATGACAAAGTGTTCACTAACTCTAGTCACATATTCCAAGATTTCAATCAAGATAGTAAGGCAGATTTCCTTCATATATTCAAAACCATTTGTCTGCATCATAGCTGTGAAAAAAAGAAAAACATAATAAGTTGCAGCTAACATTAACAATATTGAGAAGTCATTTAAAAAAAAAATCTTGAGAACACTCTTTCTAACCATTAACAAAAACTCTGTTGGCTATGTGATGCAAAGGGCACAACTACCAAATTTCCCACCCTTCCCCCCCCCCCCCCCCACCAAAAAAGAAAAAAACCGCAAAAAAGGGCATTAGAAACTCTTTTTTAATCTGTGCTTCATTCTCATGTAAATTTCAGTGTTACTTAGTATAATGAATGCAGGTTTATGACTAAAAAGTTCACCCAAAAAATAGAGTTTAGAGTTAAAAACATTATGACACATAAAGATATTATTAGTATGAACATGAGATAACATAATTATATATTATCTAGGATGACAACTGCAAGGTAGGTCACCTGCCTTCAAAACTAAAACTTTTTTGTTTATAAGTACCTTCAAAACTAAAACTTTTTTGTTTATAAGTACTTTCAAACTAAAACTTCCCATTTGGATGCATGATAAGAATTCATACAGTACTTAATACACTTAATCAACCTATATGGCTAACTAATGGATATCAGAATTTCACAACTTGGCCATTTCAAATTAGTTTTTCATTTTGTCATGAATAAAAAGCCTATTAGGGAAGAACAAAAGAACAAACTTGCCAAATTATTGGATTGGCCATATCTTGATCAAAACAATTTGGGACCTATGACACCGACTCCACATCTCCAATTGAAATTAAAACAAAAGCTTCATTAGGGAGAGAACAGGGTAGCTCAATCATATCTAATATAGAAAGCCGATTAGAACAAGCGTAGCCACACAAAAGAAGATGTAACTGAATCTTCTTTTTCTTGGTTTCCATACAAAGGCATAATCTAGTTTAAGTAAATGAATGGTACGTATGTAAATATTAACATAAGGAACAATTCAACAAATTAAATCAATCCTTTCAAAAGAGTAACGGCAGAGCAATACTGGGGATCCAAATACATAGGAAACCTCACCAAAAAAAAAAAAAAGTTTCATAACTTAAAAAGGAAGCACACAAAAATCATGATTTGGAACCGAAACACAATTCATAAGAACCCAGACTTGCTTGGAAAAAAAACTAAAGAACCACAACCAGATGGGTTTGAACCTACCACTTAAGATTAAGAATCCAATCAAAACCTACTTAAGATTTATAATTTTTCTGAAAAAATGAAGAAAAATTGACCACATTCATATTCAATCCATCTCCCTCCCATTGAACCTACCACTTAAGATTTAAGAATCCAATAAGAAAAACAGCAAAACCCATACCAAATCAACAAAACCCATACAAAATCAAGTGATTGACGTCCAAAAAAAAAAACCAATCCTATTGATATTTCAAAATTAAAAATAGGGAAAAACCACCAAATCATGAGAAAACAAACCTTGAGATTGTGACACTAGACTAACAACAGATTCAACATCTTTTTAGGCTCTAAAAACAACTCCGGTGATGACTGTGGCGGAATGGAGCTCTGGTGTGAGGAGGAGGAGGAGGAGGAGAATCTGCCTTTGGTTTGCCATTTGGAGAAGAAGTAACGTGTTTGAGGAATATTTGGGGTTTTAACTGGGTTATAATTGCGTGTAATAAGATGTATTTAGTCTAAATGTTTTTGCTGACGTGTCACTTCAGGATTGGCTGGCGTAAAAGGTGTCTTTTACGCCAGCTCCGGACTGAACTTATTCTCTTAAAAGAAACACGTTAGTGTGCAGGGAACTGAAGAGTTAAGAGACCAAAAGAGCTGGACTAGTTTTTGCTAAAACAAATAACTTGCATCTTTTTAAATTATTTTATTTTTTTGAGAGAAATCTTTTCAATTTCTAAATGGCCGTTGGAATTCATTTTTTAAGAGGAGGTGAGGTGGAGGGTTAAATGCAATAATTACTTTAATAGAGCTATATTAGAGTGCTACATGGCAAGACCTCATACTTTCCCGCTTATGTTTATATAAACAGTTTATATATGTATTTAAATAACTTATATTAGCGACTTTCACTTATTTAATTCTTCGTCTTAGTACAATTTGATTAGTTTTTAGATGGTCACCAAATTTCATAAATTTTGAGTAAACTATATGCTAGAGTAATCATTTATTTTTAATAAATTTAACATATCTAATAAAATGCAATCATTAATTTATAGGTTAATTATTGAAGTAACCAGCTCAAAAGATCCATTTCCAAAAATCCATATATATATATATATATATATATAATACATACACTATTCTCTCACTCCCTCCTATTTTATTGCATAGCATTCTTAAATGACTTATTTATGTGAGATGCTCTATTTATATAAGACGCACAATACAGAACATTTGTCTAATTTAGAAGGATGCCACGTGGCAATTTGTAGCCTAAACTTTGTCTAACTTTTTTTTTTTTTTTTTTGAGAAAAAACTTTGTCTAACTTAAAAAGGATTTTTCCCTCCAATGTTTTAAATAATAAGTAACACTGACACGGACACGCCTAAACTAAAACACTTGGGAGAATTGAACCCAAACTAAAATTGTTTAACATTGATTAGGAAGGAACATGCCAAATGAACCAGAGATCACTTCCATTTGATGTTCTAGTACCCAACAACTTCCACAAAAAACAGCAATACATTTATGATTTATGATAATGTCATGGTTGCCTCCATAATTTACATTCCCTCCTTCCTAGTACTGGTAGCCTTGTTTGGGTCAGATGAAAATTGTTGTCCCGATGAGGTCCAAAATTTACCGGTAAAGGAATGTAGTCTGAGTTGAGAATATCCTACTGTTCAGTTCTAGTTAATTATGGCCCTTCAAAGCATGCTGGTAACTCTAAAATTTCCTAATTTAGACATTCCTTAGGGATGTCACATGGACATGTCTAATATGTCCTGTTCTATTATTATTAATAAATGGGAAATGTTAACTGTCTTTTTTTTTTTTTTTTTTTTAGAGAGTTTCAACTTATGGTGTTTGCTCCTGATAATAGCTCTTTATCATCAGACCAAGACACCAATCAGTTTTTGGTGTAAGCGGGAATTGAATTCCAGATCTCTTAAGAATTTCAACTTATGGCGTTTTTTCTTTAAGCTGCATTTTTAAAAACGCGGCCTAAGACCCGCATGTTTTGTAGTGCTTATATAACCATCAGAGACTTTACTAGTTGAGCTAACTGGAACCCACAAATGTTAACTATCTTAAGAGCATTAGTTTAGGAACTATTTTTTTAAAATATTTTATTGAAAAATTATAAAGCAATTAATTTTATTAACAATTTTTTATATTTCCTATATAAATAATGTTAAAAATTTCATAATGTGATTTATTAATAATTACCCTAAGGGCACTAATTACCATTACCCTTAATAAGTAAAACTTTTCTTTCCAAGACATAAAAAAAAAAAGGGAGGGGGGAGGCCAGGCTTACCTATCTCCATATACCACAAGAATAAATATTATGTACGCACTTCACTAAAATAGGAGAAAAATAAATATCACGTACAAGTTTCACCCAAAAAATAAGAAGATAAAAAAACAAGGAATTTTTTGTAAATTAACCTCTCTTTTATGAAGATGAACCCCACAAATGTGGGACCTTTTTTAGCTCAACTTTGACAGAAATAGCAATTTACTATAATAAAGAAGTTTGTTCTTTGTTGTACTGCTTGTCACAGTGTGAAAACTCTTGCAGTCTTTGTCCAACAATAAGGAATAGAGCTAACACACTGACACTGCGTACCTCTTATTTCTTCCTGAATTCTTTTCATTTTATTTTCAAGTTTTAGGTTGGAAAATTTGAATATATGCCTATACCTATATTGCTCGCGAAAACTAATGATATTATTCATTTATTATTACTTTTTTTTTTTTTTTTTTTTTTATGGTTTATAGATCAAATGATACTATATTTAAAAGAACGGACATGCATATAGAATAATAAAATAAATAAATATTGTTACAAAACAACAATGATAATTAATTGATTTTTTATTTAAAAAAAGATAATCCACAATTGTTATAAAATTAAGGTGTATTTTTTAAATGATGCAAACAAAAAAAATTTAATTAATTTCTATATAATAATTTTATGCTGTAATAGAAAAATAAATAAATAAAGAAGATTCAAATGCTATTCTTAATGCTTTTCAACACTGTACCCCTGGCCAAAAGCCAGTTCAACAAGCAGACATGCATTTCTCATGGTCTGGAATTTTAACTTTTCATTTTTGGGCTAAATAGTCTGTAAATATAGGATGTTAACGTCTGGGAAATAAGAAATTGAGATTGTAGATAATTATATGTGTGCGGGCCAAATAAGAGCTTATTGGGCTGGGCTCCTTTTTGGGTTCACAACTAATTTATGAAGTGGGTTGAGTATTTCCTACAATGGTTAGATCATTGCACTGAGGCCCAACAATCAATTTCTCACTCCTTGACTTGCACACTCTTTTTGTTCTCTGCACTCTTCTTTGTTCTTTTATTTTTTTCAATTTTCCCCCCCCCCCCTTCTTCTGCGTAGTCTTCTCCTATTTATAGCCCCCATTTGGTGGAGGGATTATAATTGCTTAGGAAGATAATGGAAAAGAGGGTCCCATGTTGTTGTTGATAAGTGGGAATTTGGTTGTTGAGTGGCAAGAGTGCCATTGGAACTTGCTCATCGCTGCTGGTAGTATGTCCGGCAACAACTTCGCTAGCACTTTGCCAGCCAAGTTCAATGTAACGCTCTCCTGCGAGCAAATAT
Organism: Lithocarpus polystachyus; assembly: GCA_033629205.1. Lineage (NCBI taxonomy): Eukaryota > Viridiplantae > Streptophyta > Magnoliopsida > Fagales > Fagaceae > Lithocarpus > Lithocarpus polystachyus. The sequence goes on along the minus strand of CM066166.1, from coordinate 23,388,008 downwards.
TCTCGGCAACATTCACCACTGAGTTATGATAGTCCAAATAGTCAATCATGCGAAAATGAAAGAATTGTGAGCAACAATATTCCGGGTGGCTACATTAAAGCCCAATCTTTCGGGCATTTAATAATGTCCGGCCCAGCCCATATTAGAGTAAATTGACAAGGATTACGGGCCGCATGGCGAAACGTCACACCTGAGGCCCAACAAAGGGTGAACCCTGACCGTACAATAGCCCCCCCTTGATGAATATCTGCTTGCCAGTGATAAATTAAGGAAGCCCGGGCGTATTAAGCGTCTCTGAAGGTCAAGAAGTTTGATACCGAAAGGTTGGTGACTAAAATTTTAATGCTCCCTGAAAAGACGCGTCGGGCCATCCTACTGTATCTTCCGTCATTATTGCCTGACGGTTCGTGAACCGAGGCGTTGCAAGCGTGTCAGTTGAAGTGAAAGGCTGCTGTTTTTCCCGCTCCTTCCCTCTTCATTAAATGATGCTCATCATTGCTCTTCTTGCACCTATAAATAATCCATTCTAAATCATTCCAATACTTTTATTTCCCTCAATTCCTGAATTCCCTCTCTGCCGAGCATTCATCTGAGTGGTCATTTCCCAGCCCAGAACACCCTTTTCCTAGAGTCCAAAGTAAGTTCTCTGCCTCTCCTTCCTACTTTTATTTCTTCATTTTAGCTTCCACTCTTAGTTTCCATACTTTAGGATGGGTTTTGCTCATTTGTTAAATACTGAAGCATCTTTAGCCTCCTTTAGGCGGACATTCAACATCCCAGAGGATGTGAATGTTGCATATTGTCACGAGAGCGAAATTGCTCTACATAGGGGATCCAACGTCGCTTTTTTCCCCTTAATGGCCATTCTGGAGGGTGGGGTTAGGTTTCCCGTGAACCTCCTTTTACTTAGAACTCTTAGGTTTTACGGGTTGTCTCCCGATCAACTTCCACCCAACTTTTACCGGGTAGTTAGTTGTGTCAATAGACTGAACCATATATATGGTCTGCAACTTGACCACAATGACATAAACCATATGTATAGCCTGTGTGGAAACAAAAGAACCAACTACTATTTGAAGGTCAGGGACATGAGGGTACGGTTAATCTCCTGCCTCCCTGACTCTAATAGAAATTCTGCCGGGGAGTTCGTCCGGGTGAGCGGCAACTGGTTTGCCAGTGATGCTCCCTGCCCCCTATCTAGGCGCGAAGTTGGTTCGTACCAAATATTTACTTTCTTTCTTTCTTTTGTTATTTGTTTTGCATTACGGTGACCAATCTAATACCTCTTTCCTTTGCAGACGAAAGAGTGTTTTCCCCGGACATAAGATCAGTTCATGTGAGGGACCTTAATTTTGTGTTAAGGTTCGAGATTTTTGTGCATACAGACGGGCAGCTTCGGGCGTCGCATTTGATTTTAGGATGCACGCCCGTTTACAGGACCTGGCAGCCGTTCAGTCAGGCCATTTTAGTTAACAGTCCGTTGATCTCCTATATCGACGTCCGGCACGCCAATTTTTTGCCCCCTTCTTTGACTGTTGGTGAGGCCCGGGACGTTGGTCCACGCTACATAACAGCTGACGACCTTCCACCAATTCGGGACGAATTTGCCGAGAGGGTGTCCCGGTTATTAAAGGCACGAGCGAACCTTCCCGTTGAAAGAGACGAAGTTGAGCAACAAGTAGCTCAATACCAAATTGCTGAGGCTATCCAAGTAGCGGCACCTACCGACGAGATGGTGACGAGGAAAACACTTACGGTGGACCGCTTCTTGCTCGGTTCACGTCAGCCTGTCCAGCAGCAGCAAACCCGAACTCGGGATCGTTCTTCTCCCCCTCCTCCTCCTGGCAGGCAAAAAAAGAAGCAACATGTCAGTGATCCCCCTCCTGGGAGGCAAGCCGATGCCTCTTCTAAAACGCCTCCCTATCCTTCAGGCGGGATAGTGATCCGGGAGCCTACGGGCGGCTCCCAGCCGGTCATTCACGGGGCTCTCGGACAAGCCTCAACTTCCCGGCAGTCCACCAATTGGCAGCCGACCTTTACGCTGGGAAGTGAGCCACTCCTAGCAACCGCAAGCCTAAGGCTATGGGCTCAAGGGGAGGGCAGCCGAGTAGCACACAGTTTGGCCAGTGGCCTTATGCTGCCCGAGGATGTCCGATTCTTCCGAGATGGTTCTGAGGACTCGATTGCAAGGCGGCTTCAATGGCACACAATAGCGGTAAACTTTCTAATTTATGTTTAAAGTAAACTTGCTATATGTATAACCTTTTGACTTCAAATCATATTAAGTTTATTGACTTTGCGTTGTAGGCCGCACAGATTACTTATATGCTCAGGGAAAGAATGACTGAGCTCGCCGAGGACGCAGAGAGGGAGAAGGCACTTCGGGATGTGGCAGCAGATACGGCCCGGGAAAAAGCTGCTGCAGCCGAAAGTGCTGAAAAAAGGGCACGCTTTGAGGAGAAGGCCAGAGAGCAGGCCGAGAGGAGGGTGACCCAGCTGGAGGTGAAGCTTAGCGAGGTAGAGTTGAAGCTTGTCCAAGCCGAAAGTCTAGCCACGGCCCATGCTGAAGAAATAGCCGATCTAAGAGCTACACTTGAAGCATGTGAAGAAAAATGGTACAACGAGGGCTTTGTAGATGCAGAGAATTCTGTAGAGCCAGTCGTTTTGCAAGCAAGAGCCCACGGCTATGATGAAGGCTGGATGGCTGCCATCCAGGCAGCGGGTGTGCCCGAGGACTCCCCGCTCTGGAACCCGGAAAACATTCCTAGGCCAACTCCTTCTAATCCGGTCCAGAGTCAGGCCGGCGCTGCTGATGAGGAGGATACCCCGAGTATGAGGGAACTGGTACGTGCCATTGATACTCACGTCGAGGACCTTGACTTGGAGGTTACCAGTAACCTTAATGCTTCTGGACATGAGGAGACCAATCAGCAGCCCGGTCAGGAGGACCAGGACCAATCCTCTGCTGACTTCACCCCGCTATTTCAGAAAAATTCGGCTACTTAATTTTATCCTCTAGTTTTTTACTTGTGTTTTTACTTCTTCGCATTTTTATTTTTATTAGGCTTAGTCGCCGGGCTGTGGCGTCCGAACAAAATTTTTTCTTTCCTTCGTTTTATTATGCCTAGACGCCGGGCTGTGGCGCTTGAACAAATTTTATTTCTTTGTTTTATGCCGTGACTTATTTTGGTTTGTTTTTAGTTATTGAAATGTTAGATCTCTTTCTGATGCGTGTTTTTGGCTCATCTCATACTTCCGAATATTTCAATTTAATTACCTTGCCCATTTAAAATGCTTTATTACGAATGTAATGTAAATTAAACCGAGTGTTTCGTGAAACTGATCGGCGTGAGTCATCCAGGGGTAGGTTTTCATATTTATGAGTTTAATTATTAAATGCTCGGTAGTTTGAACCAATCCTGAGACGGGATTCAGCTCTCAGACATTTTACTTTTTAGGTTTCCGCCTGTCCGGAGAACATGAACGAACTGGGGATGGGCTTCTGTCCTTAGAAATTTTACCTTTTAGGTTTCCACCTGCCTGGTGAATATGATCGAACCGGGGACATTCTTCTGTCCTTAGAAATTTCACTTTTAGGTTTCCACCTGTCCGGTGAATATGATCGAACCGGGGACAGGCTTTTGCCCTTGGAAATTTTTCTTTTAGGGTTCCACCTGTCCGGTGAATATGATCGAACCGGGGACAGGCTTCTGTCCTTAGAAATTTCACTTTTAGGTTTCCACTTGTCCGGTGAATATGATCGAACCGGGGACAGGCTTCTGTCCTTGAAAATTTTTCTTTTAGGTTTCCACCTGTCCGGTGAATATGATCGAACCGGGGACAAGCTTCTGTCCTTAGAAATTTCACTTTTAGGTTTCCACCTGTCCGGTGAATATGATCGAACCGGGGACAGGCTTCTGTCCTTGGAAATTTTTCTTTTAGGTTTCCACCTGTCCAGTGAATATGATTGAACCGAGGACAGGCTTCTGTCCTTATGTATAGATGTAATACCAGTAAATCACACCGCACCGACTATGCATCCATTTGATCGTAGGAGGGAAAAAAACAAACACAGGACAGCAAATGGATTCATACTTTTGTATAGAAATTTTTAGTAATAAAATTTCTTCAAGTTATGAATGTTCCATGGCCGAGGAAGAGGTTTTTCATCCAAACTTTCCAAATAATAAGCCCCCTCCCCAGCAAGCGCGGTGACTCTATATGGCCCCTCCCAAGCTGCAGCTAACTTCCCGGCATTTGTGTCACGCATATTCCCCACGACCCTTCGAAGAACTAGATCCCCGGCGCCGAATCCCCCTGCCCTTACTCCCTGATTGTAGCGACGAGCCATCTTTTGCTGATATTCGGCTAGCTGTATCAGAGCGGTGTCCCTGTATTCGTCAAGTAGGTCTAAGTGCTGTGCTAACATTTTTCCGTTCTTGCTGGAATCAAATCCTGCAACACGTGCACTGCACAGGTGTACCTCTGCTGGTATTACTGCCTCTGCCCCATAAGCCAAGGAAAAGGGCGTTTCCCCCGTAGATCTCCTCGGCGTTGTTCGGTATGCCCATAGCACGCTGGGTAGCTCCTCTGCCCACTGACCTTTCGCACCGTCCAACCTTTTCCTTAGTCCATTCACAATCGTTTTGTTAACAGCCTCAGCTTGGCCGTTACTTTGTGGGTAAGCGGGCGTCGAGTATTTGTTTTTGATGCCCAGATTACTACAAAATTCACGAAATGCTCGGCTATCGAACTGCAACCCATTGTTGGACACAATACAATGCGGCACTCCAAACCTTGTCACTATGTTCTTCCATACGAATTTCTTGACGTCCACATCCCGAATATTTGCCAAGGCTTCAGCCTCCGTCCATTTGGTAAAGTAGTCCACTGCTACCAGGACGAATCTCCGGTTGCTCGTTGCCCGGGGGAACGGACCGAGGATGTCCAGCCCCCATTGAGCAAAAGGCCAGGGGCTGCTAACTGGGCTAAGAGGCACTGCCGGCTGATGGATTGAGGGAGCGTGTTTTTGGCACTTTTCACACTTTCGGACGTAATCGGAAGCATCTTTCTGCATTCGCGGCCACCAAAACCCTTGAGTGATTGCCCGGTGCGCCAGCGAACGTCCTTCCACGTGACTGCCGCACACCCCATCATGCAACTCAGCCAAAAGCTCGTTCACTTTGCTGGGGTGTAGGCATAAAAGGTACGGCCCCCCGAAGGATCTCCGGTATAATCTGAGGTCTGTTGATAACCAATACCTGGCTGCAGTTCGGGGAACTTTAATGGCTTCCTTCTCATCGTCCGGGACTTGGTTATTGGCTAGGAATTGAATAATTGGATCCATCCAACAAGGGCCGGCATTGGAAACTGTAGCAACGTCTATTGCAGGGCCCTTAGCATCTTCCACTTCTAGGATGCTGGGCTCCTGTATGAATTCTATTTTAATCATTCGAGGTACGTTCTCCGTTAATGCCGATGCAAGTGTGGCTAGTGCGTCGGCGTGCCTGTTTTGCCCCCGAGGAACTTGCTCCAATTTTACTCTGCGAAACCCGACCATGATCCTTTTTGCCAACTGCAAATATTTCCTCATTCTGGGGTCCTTTGCTTCAAAGCTGCCATTCACCTGGTTAAACATCAGCCGTGAATCCGAGTATACTTCAACATCCTGTGCTCCCAACCCATACACGGTTTTCAAGCCGGCAAGCAGAGCTTCGTATTCGGCTTCGTTGTTGGAGGCGCCAAATCCCAATCTGAAAGAATGTTCCAACCGAATTCCCTCCGGCGTGATTAAGATTATCCCTACTCCAGCCCCCGTTGCATTAGAAGCGCCGTCCACATAGACCTTCCATGGTGAAGAGGCCACACAACAAACAACCTCGCCTTGCTTCTTAAGGGAAAACTCGGCTACGAAGTCGGCCAACACTTGACCCTTGACCGAACTCCTCGGTCTATACCTTATGTCGAAGGCACCTAGCCGGGTACCCCATTTAGCTATCCGGCCCGTGAAATCTGATCTCCTTAGTAAGGATTGTAAAGGGTACTCAGTCAACACGTACACGGTATGGGCTTGAAAGTAGTGAGGCAACTTTCTAGTAGCGTGCACAATGGCTAACACTAACTTTTCTAAGGGCAGATATCTGACTTCCGCATCGACCAAGGTCTTGCTGATGTAATACACGAGCCGTTGTGTGTCCTGGTCTGTTAGAAGCACAGCGCTAGCTGCGTGTTCAGATACCGAGAGGTACATAAGTAGGTCCTCCCCGGGCAAAGGGGCGGTCAACATAGGGGCCTGGGCCAAATACGTCTTCAGATCCTGGAACGCCTCATCACATCTTTTATCCCATTCAAACCCCTTCCATTTCTTCAGAAGTTGGTAAAAAGGACGGCAGCGGTCAGCAAATTTGGAGATAAACCGGTTGAGGGCGGCCAGCATCCCGGTTAATATCTGTACTTCTTTTGGATTCCTCGGTGGCTTCAAATTTTTCACGGCATCAATCTGATCGGGGTTGACCTCTATTCCCCTGGTGCTGACCAGATACCCCAAAAATTTTCCAGCTCCAACTCCGAACACACATTTCTCTGCATTAAGGCGCAACCGATATTGCCGAAGAACTTCAAACACCCCCTTCAGATCTTCGTTATGCCCGGATTCCAATTTGCTTTTGACGACCATATCGTCTATATATACCTCCACCGTGTGTCCAATCTTGTCGCGGAACATCCTCGTCATCATTCGCTGGTAAGTGGCCCCGGCATTTTTTAAACCGAAGGGCATCACTGTGTAATGATAGTTGGCTTCAGGTGAAATAAATGCCGTCTTCTCCTGATCTTCAGCTGCTAGGGCTATTTGGTGGTAACCTTGGAAAGCGTCCAGAAAGCTCATTCTCGGGTGTCCGCATGTGGCATCTACCAACTGATTGATTTTTGGCATTGGGAAAGGATCCCTAGGGCATGCACGGTTCAGGTCCGTGAAATCTACACAAACCCTCCACTTGCCGTTCTTCTTCTTCACTACCACCGTGTTTGCCAACCAGTCCGGATAGAAAATCTCCTTTATAGCCCCCGCTTCTTTTAGCTTCTTTACTTCCATCTTTACGGCTTCAACATACTCTTTGGCGGACCTTCTCGGCCGTTGCCTTTTAGGGATTATGGTTGGGTCAGTATTGAGCCGGTGAACGATGAAGTCAGAATCCACTCCGGGTACTTCATATGGGCTCTAGGCGAATACATCCACATTCTGTACAAGGAGCAATAATATCCCCACCTTATCCTCGTCGTTCATACTTGCCACTATTTGGAAATACCTGCACTCATTCGGCAAAAGTTTGACCTTTACCAGTACCTCTGCCTGGTTAGTTCCCGTCTCCTCGGAGGGCTGCTGTAATTGCTATGAAGGGACTCCTTCAGTTTGGTTCCTTCTTTCAATAACCTGATTCTCCCGGCTGACTGCCGAAATAAGACATTTTCTAGCCGTGTGTTGGCTACCCTTTACCACCGCGATGCCGTGTTCGGTCCGGAACTTAATTTTTACATGTAGTGTAGATGGCACTGCCCCCATCGCATGAATCCATGGTCTCCCAAGAATTGCGGTGTAAGGAGAAAATGAGGCAACCACTATAAACGATACTGTGACTTCCTTCCCTTCCAATACTACGGGGTGAGAGATTTGCCCTTCAGGGACCACTACCCGGCCGTCAAAACCGACCAGGGGCGTGTCGTATTTCGTGAGATCATCAACCTTCAACCCGAGTCCCCTGAACAGGTCAGGGTACATGACCTCGGCACCGCTCCCTTGGTCCACCAATATTCTTTTTACTAAGAAATCGCCAATCTGAGCCGTCACCACCAGTGCATCATCATGGGGTTGGATTGTCCCTACTAAATCCTCGTCACAGAAAGCAATTGGCTCCCGGACAGATTTCACCCTTTTTGTAGGTGGATTCTCCCCCAAGCGGACCTTGACCGGGGACGCCATTAACACTTCATTTCCTCCAATCCTTCCGATGTGCCTAGGTGCGGCGTGAATTACCTCAATTATTCCAATGGGGGGTGGGCGGGGGTTCTTATCTGGTCTTGTGCCCCGTTCAAGTTCAGCGTTAACTGTGTCGATAACGAACTCCTTCAAATGCCCTGCCTTCAACAATTGGGCCAAGTGATCTCTCAATACTCGGCAATTCTCGGTGGTGTGTCTCTTATCCTTGTGGTACGTACAGTACAAATTTTGATTTCTTCGGGACAGGTCTCCCGCCATCTTATTCGGCCACCTAAAGTATGGCTCGTTTTTTATTCGGTCGATGATTCTATGCACTGGTTCTTTGAACATTACGTTCACTGCCTCTTGTTGTAATCTTGGCTCTTGAATGGTCAACCCCTTTCGAGGCCTTGATTGAAACTCGTTTTACCGTGGACGATTAGTTTGCAAGGCTTTACCTTCACTCTGCATTCGATCATCCTCTAGGCGTTTGTATTCCTCAATGCGCCTCATCAATTGCCTCATGCCCTCAGGTGGTTTCCTCGTCAGCGATTCTCGTAGCTCGGAGTCCTCGGGTAGCCCCATCCTAAAGGTACTCGCTGCTATCTTCTCATTGCCCCCACCAATCTCGTTATAGAGTTCCCAATAGCGGTTCGCATAACCGCGCAGTGTCTCTCCAACCCTCATCTTTATAGATAGTAACGCGTCTACCGGCTGCAGAACCCGGCTGCAGGTCACGAACCGGGCTCCAAACTCTTGAATCAGTTCCACGAAACTGCGAATAGAACCCTTTGGTAACCCATTAAACCATCTCAGCACCGTGGAACCGAGACTAGAAGGGAAGACCCTGCACATTAGCGCATCGTTGTGTTTGTGCAAAGACATCATGTGGATGTAATGACTGACATGCTCCACAGGGTCTGTTTTTCCATCGTAAGAGTTGAACGATGGCCGAGTAAATCTGTTGGGCATAGGGGCCTGCTCAATGTCACTCGAAAACGGAGACCGTGCAGCTTTTCGCAGTGCTCGGCTCATGGCGTCCATTGCTGCATTTCGCAGGTGCCGTTCTTCCAGGGAATCTGAACCGCGGTCTGCATACTCGCGTGAACGGGAGCAGTCCCGGTATCGCTGAGTCTCCCGTGAATGTGAACGATCATGTGGCCGAGAATGGCCAGAATCCTCGAACCTCTCCCTATGTCAGTTCCTTGCTCCAGTCGGCCTTCTTCCCCGTCGTTCAAAATTTTCTCCACGACGTCGTTCTGCGTCTAGCTCCAGATCCCTCACAAGCCTACGCAGCCGCTCAAGCTCTTCATCTCTCTAGTCGGGCTGTCTATTTTCTGTCCCGCTGGACACCGTTCGTTGGGTTCTGAGTGTCCCTTCACTTCGACCGGACTGCTCTTCGTCTTGCCCGCGGTGTCTGTCTTCACGCCTTTTGTGCCTTCGTTCTCGCCAAGTGGATCCTTGTGAAGACCCCACGGAATCATTCTCGGCATAACTGCCCGATCGCCTCTCAGACATCTTACCAGATCTGGGCCACAGCTGAGCTACAGCTTAGTAGGAGATTCCCACAGATGGCACCAGTTGTGCGGGCCAAATAAGAGCTTATTGGGCTGGGCTCCTTTTTGGGTTCACAACTAATTTATGAAGTGGGTTGAGTATTTCCTACAATGGTTAGATCATTGCACTGAGGCCCAACAATCAATTTCTCACTCCTTGACTTGCACACTCTTTTTGTTCTCTGCACTCTTCTTTGTTCTTTTTTTTTTCAATTTCCCCCCCTTCTTCTGCGTAGTCTTCTCCTATTTATAGCCCCCATTTGGTGGAGGGATTATAATTGCTCAGGAAGATAATGGAAAAGAGGGTCCAATGTTGTTGTTGATAAGTGGGAATTTAGTTGTTGAGTGGCAAGAGTGGCATTGGAACTTGCTCATCGCTGCTGGTAGTATGTCTGGCAACGACTTTGCTAGCACTTTGCCGGCCAAGTTCAATGTAACGCTCTCCTGCGAGCAAATATTCTCGGCAACATTCACCACTGAGTTATGACAGTCCAAATAGTCAATCATGTGAAAATGAAAGAATTGTGAGCAACAATATTCCGGGTGGCTACATTAAAGCCCAATCTTTCGGGCATTTAATAATGTCCGGCCCAGCCCATATTAGAGTAAATTGACAAGGATTACGGGCCGCATGGCGAAACGTCACACCTGAGGCCCAACAAAGGGTGAACCCTGACCGTACAATATGAGATTTGAGTTTTTTTTTTTTTTTTTTGGAGAAGAAATATGTAACTTTATTAGTGCAAAAACTTAAAAGGGATTACATCAATGTGAACTAAATAAGCAATGTCTGGTGGCACCGACTCCATCCAAACTAAGAGGGGAAAGATTTCCTTGCTCTTTTGGCTAAGGCATGACCCTGCCGAGAGAAAGAGTGGGCTTGAAACAAACCCGAAATAGACTTGCAGTCTTTGATTATGTGCCCTATACAAGAGCTCTGAGCTAACTCCGGATAGTGCCTTAAATACAATTTCTGAGTCTCCCTCAATGATGTCCCGTTGTAGACCCAATTCTGTAGCAAATAATATTGCTCGCCTAGCTGCCAAGGCCTCCAAGACTTCCACACTATCAGGTTTAGCGATTTTTCTGCCAGAGATCCCATCACTTCCCCTTTTTCATTTCTTATTACAACTCCTATTCCTGCTTCACCCGAATCCTTCAACACAGCCCCATCATAATTAACTTTGTAAAATTCTGACATTGGTGGTTTCCATAATTCCATTGCACTCTAGTAGGGAGTGCCACGGGGTGTTTCAGTGCTGCCTTGGTCTGATACTCAGTGAGAGTAATTTGTGCTGCTTCAAAGATCTTTCCTACAGGTATGCATGGTTCATTAACTCTGTTTTTATTCCTTAGAATCCAAATATGCCATGCCACCACCACGAAGAGCTCCAAATTTTCCTGATGTAATTCCACCAGGCCTACCAGATTCGAGAAGGACGAAATGCCTTGAACATCATTCCGAATGGCCCGAAAGTTAAGGCCCCATGCTGCCTGGATGACAGTGCAGTCCCAAAGGGCGTGAAAGGTAGTTTCTTCATGCTGTCCACAAGTGCTACATATTGGGGAATCAATCACTTTGCAACGGTATAAGTTCTGCAGAGTTGGTAAAGCTTCAGAACAGGCCCTCCAACAAAAAAAACCCCATTTTATTTGCAATGTTTAACTTCCAAATACAATTCCAAAAGGCCTTCGTCCTTGCTGGGTTTGAGCTCGACGCATCTTCAGAGTTTTCTAACTCACAAAGGAGTTGGTATCCTGTTCTGACTGTGTAAGATCCATCCTTACTGCGTGGCCAGACTAGCATGTCATCTTGAGCTATTCTGCAAATCGGAATGGACAGAATTTTGTGTATTAAAAATGGAGCAACACTATTCTCCAACAGCTCTACATTCCATTCTCTTGATTCCGGGTCAATCATGGAGGAGACTTTGGCTTCACTGAGGGCTTCTGCCTTGCTAGGAATTGCTTTTGTTGGGAACTGACCCGGTATCCAGTTGTCATAAAACAGCCGAATATGATTCCCATCCCCAACTCTCCATTGTATTCCCTTCTCAATCACCTTCCTTGCCTTCCGTATACTCTACCATGCATAAGACCCTTGTGATTTTTTTGCTGTGAACACCGAACTTGATGGGAAGAATTTAGTGCTGAACACTTTGTAAAATAGCAAGGACCTGTCAGTATGCAACCTCTGTTTGGCCAACATTGCCTAATTGAACTTGACCAAATCTTTGAAACCCAACCTTCCCTCGAATTTGTGTTTGCATAATATCCCCCAATTTTTTAAATGTATTTCCCTACGATCACCACACTCCCCCCACCAAAATTTCCGGATAAGCAATTCAATATCATGACATAAACCCACCGGCAACTTGAAGCAACTCATTGCATAGGTGGGTATGGCCTGCACTACTACTTTTAAAAGGACTTCTCTTTCGGCTTGGGAAAGTAATCTCTCCTTCCATCCTTGTAGCTTGTTCCACACCCTTTCTTTTATGTAATTGAGACTTGCTTTCTTCTTTCTCCCTACTACTGCAAGTAGTCCAAGGTATTTTTCATACTCCTTTATTTCTAGCACTCCTAGAAAATTAATGATCTCCTCCTTTGTCTCTTCGGCAACAGCCTTACTGAAAAAGAGTGTGATTTTTCCTCAGTTATTCTGTTGCCCTGAGGCTTGTTCATACACCACCAAGATGTCTTGAATTACTTTCAACTCCGTCAATCTTGCCCGGCAAAATAGGAAGCTATCGTCTGCAAAAAAGAGGTGAGTAACCTTGGGACCTTTTTTGCACAAGGAATATCCTCGGATCTAGTTGTCTTGGGCTGCCCTTTGTAACATTCTATTCAACTCTTCAGAACACAATAAGAATAAATATGGAGAGGGAGGGTCACCCTATCAGATTGCACGTGTTGGGACTATGTTTCCTTTTGGTTCATCGTTCACCAAAATTGAATAGGAGGCTGAACTAATGCAATTAAAAATGAGTTTTATCCAAGTCTCACAAAAACCCATCCTTCTCATGATGTTCGTCAAGAATCGCCACTCCACTCTATCGTATGCTTTGCTCATATCTAGTTTTAGTGTCATAACGTCTGCTTTTTTTGACTTTTGAATCTTCATGTGGTGGAGCATCTCAAACGCTATCAAAATATTATCTGAGATAGCCTTGTCAGTTTGAAATGCGCTTTGAGATTTGGAGATGATATGGGGAAGGACTTTTTTGAACCTGTTTGCAATAACTTTTGACACAATCTTATAGATAGTATTACATAAAGCAATGGGTCTAAATTCCGAAACTTTAGTTGGACTTTTAACTTTAGGAATTAACGTAATGAAAGTGTGATTTGTTGAGGGTGGGATAGAACTTATGTTCAAGCATGTCAGCACTGCTTGAGAAATTTCCTCCCCTATATTCGGCCAGAATTTTTGAAAGAACAAGGGAGGTAGACTGTCGGGCCCAGGTGCTTTCAGAGGATCCATATGCTTTAAATTGTTGGTATCTTGAGATTGGCTGCTTGAAATTCATCCACCAGATATCTTGCTTTACATAGAATAACCGGGCCAGGTTGTCTAGGCTTACCATGCCTAGTCTGGTATATGTTGAACCACATACTCCATGCAATGGTAATGAACAAACAGACCACCTCATCACTGAAATGCTAGATAACATAACATGCCACAATAAGTCTTTGAAATCTTGAAAGTGTGCTCCCCGAGCATCAAAAGGAATGCCCGAAAGCTTCCAAATCTCACTAGCCTTATCACAGTCCCAGAAAAAATGTCCACTAGATTCAGCTGCTACTCCACAAGCCTCACAAGTCGGATCATCAAGGACTCTTCGGTGACCAAGGTTAGCTTTTGTGGGTAAAATATTTTTGCTTGCCCTCCATGCAAAAGATTTGACTTTGTTTGGCACATTTAGACTCCAGAGAACCTTCCAAAACTCACGATTAGCCTGGTCATTTGAAGTCTCACTCTGGTCAATTGGGCGAGAGAGGTTGAGCCAATTTATAAGCACTGAGGACGGTGAACCTGCCGTTTGGATCATATGCCCATATTACACGATCCTTGGGTAATCTTGGGCTGATGGGAATGCTAAGGATGGCTAAAGCATCCATCGGATTAAAATTGATAGGGGTAAATCTTCCACATGACGGTTCGGCCTGTGACGACGGATGTACATGACGGACACAGGGTGTTGACGACCTGACCTTCAGTAGTCGACGGTGAGAAGGTCACCCAACGCTGTGACCAAGCGCCAAAGCCCACCTTGCCACGTACACTCCCTTGGAAACTGTGAATCTTGCCACGTACACTACTACTTGGCCAGATATCTTACACAGCACGATTCCCCCCCCCCTCCCCCAAAGAAGGGAATCATGCTCAACACACTTAGCCACCCAAGGCAAGTCTTGCGCCCTACGCTACTCAGGGGCAATTTCGGTACAGCGATATCTTCTCCAGCACGCCTTATCTAAAGGCTACTACTACTACTATAAATACGACCACGCCCTCCAAAAATCGAGGTACGCATACTAAGACCCGACTCTGGCACTCTGGAGTTGTGTAATATACTAACTTAATCATCGGAGGGTTGTTGGCCGGTACCACACCGGTACTTCCCTTTGAGCTTCTTCTTACCTGTGCAGGACCGTCCGGAACGCGCGCTAGCCCTGTAGCCCACTGGTTTGATTCTTGTCATCATCAGTTGGCGCCGTCTGTGGGAAGCGCACAAGTTTCTGTTACGTGTTTCCCGGACTAAGGGTTGCATGGTACTCACGCGTTCAAGGACGACCACCATGAACGACCAAGGCAACGAACAACGCACCACGGCCCTCAAGAGACAAGTTCAAACCCTGGCAGCCGCGGTGGAACGTCTGACGAAGCGCAACAATGACTTGGAAGAGCAGCTGCTACGAAGGAATGCGACGGGTGACAACCAGGGAGAAAATCAGGAGGAGAGCAGTGCCGAGGAGAGGAACCGCGAGGGTCCTGAGGGAAGCCATGCACTGAGCCGGCCTGAAGGAAAGCGGCCAGACCGCCCGTCGGCAGACGACCATGCCCAGTCTAGTATGGCCGTGGAGATGCGAATGATGAAGGAACGCATGGACTTCATGATGAACGCCCTCAAAGGGCGAGTGTCCAGCGACCTCGACGACCTCGTCCACCGAACGGACTCCCCATTTACAACACATGTCATCATGTTCCCTACGCCACCGAAGTTCCGCATGCCCCAGGTGGAAAGCTACGACGGGTCCAAGGATCCGCTGGACCACTTGGAAACTTTCAAGACGTTGATGCACCTGCACGGCGCGCCAGACGAAGTCATGTGCAAGGCCTTCCCCGCAACGCTGAAGGGCTCTGCAAGGACCTGGTTCGGAAGACTGACACCCGGTTCTATCGGCACCTTCAGGGAGCTGAGCGCTCTATTCGCCTCCCAATTCATCGGAGGACACCGGCACAAGAGATCCACCACATACCTGATGAACATTAAGCAGCGGGAGGATGAGACACTGAGATCCTATATAGCACGCTTCAACAGAGAAGCGCTCACAATTGACGAAGCGGACGACCGGATACAAGTGGCCGCGTTCACAAACGGGCTACGGAAGGGTAAATTCCTGTTCTCCTTGTACAAGAATGACCCGAAAACAATGTCAGACGTGTTTTACAGGGCAACGAAGTACATGAACGCGGAGGATGCGTTACTGGCGAGAGAAGAGAAGCCACCAAGGAAGAGGGAAAGGCAAGAAGACACCCGACAAGACAAGGGGCGGAAGGCGCCTCGGACAGGGGAAAGCCGAGACAGCAGACGCCCGAAGCCCAATGCCAGAAAATTCACAAGCTATACCCCATTGACGGCTCCGGTTGATCAGGTCTTGATGCAGATCAAGGATGACGGATCCTTGACGTTTCCGGGAAAGATGAGATCGAACCCGGACAAACGACCAAAAGACAAGTATTGCCGCTTTCACCGAGACCACGGGCACGATACCGCCGACTGCTACGATTTAAAGCAACAGATCGAAGCCTTGATTAGGCAAGGGAAGCTGCAGAGGTTCGTCAACAGAGAAAAGGCGGAAGTGCCCCGACAGGAACAGACCCCCCACAGGGACAATGAACGCCCCAGACCACCTATAGGGGATATAAGGGTGATTGTGGGTGGCACACAGGTTGCCGGTTTTACAAAGAAGGCTCTGAAATCCCACCTCAGGGCGGTCCAAAATGTTCAGGCGGCGAGCTCCGTCCAGAAGAAGCCGAGAACCAGCAGCCCCACCATGGAATTCACAGAAGAGGACGCCCAACACCTCCATCATCCGCATGACGACGCCCTTGTCGTCAACATCCGGATAGCGGACTACAACACCTATCGGGTCCTAATCGACAACGGAAGCTCCGCGGATATCCTCTACTATCCCGCGTTCCAACAGATGCGGATCGGTAAAGAACGCCTGGTCCCTACCAAGGCACCACTTACAGGTTTCGGGGGGACAAGAGTATACCCCCTCGGCTCGATCACATTGCCAGTCACCGTAGGGGAATACCCTCGGCAGCTCACCAGAGACGTCACCTTCCTAGTTGTTGACTGCTCCTCAGCATACAACGCGATCATAGGGCGACCGACCCTCAACGCCTAGAAGGCCGCGACCTCAACCTATGCCTTGAAGGTCAAGTTCCCTACAGAGTACGGGATAGGCGAGCTATGGGGGGACCAAGTGGCCGCACGAGAGTGCTATGTTGCAATGGTAGAGATGAATGGCCAACTGCAGACGATGAACATAGAGCAGAGAACGGGGGCAGAACCTGTAGAGGAACTCGAAGAGATAATTCTCGACGACTCCAAGCCTGAGAGAACCACCAGGATCGGTGCTCTCAACAGTCCGGCGACCCGCCAGGCACTCACGACCTTCCTCAAAGAAAACCAGGATGTATTCGCCTGGAGCCATGAGGACATGCCAAGGATCGATCCATCAGTCATGGTACATAGGCTGAATGTGGCAACCTCCTTCCGGCCTGTCAGACAAAAGAAGCGGGTGTTTGCCCCGGAAAGAGATCGCGCAGTGGCGGAGGAGGTCGGAAAGTTACGAGAAGCAGGGTTCATCCGAGAAGTTTACTACCCCGACTGGTTGGCCAATGTTGTGATGGTCAAGAAGGCCAGCGGAAAGTGGCGAATGTGTGTGGACTTCACGGACCTGAATAAGGCATGCCCGAAGGACAGCTATCCCCTCCCTCGAGTCGACGCTCTGGTAGACTCTACGGCCCGGCACCAGCTGCTAAGTTTCATGGATGCCTTCTCAGGATATAACCAGATCCGGATGGATGAGGCAGATCAGGAGAAAACCTCATTCGTCACCAGCCAAGGGCTGTTCTGCTACAAGGTGATGCCATTCGGGCTGAAGAATGCAGGTGCCACATATCAGAGGCTGATGAACAAAATGTTCGCCAACCAGATAGGGAGGAATGTTCAAGTATATGTCGACGATATGCTGGTGAAAAGCCAGAAGAGGGAGGATCATCTGAGCGATCTGGAGGAAACGTTTGGCACCCTCCGTTCCTACAATATGAAGCTCAACCCCGCGAAGTGTGCCTTCGGGGTGACCGCAGGAAAATTCCTCGGCTTCATGGTCTCTCAGAGAGGCATCGAGACTAACCCGGATAAGATCAGTGCAATAATGGAGATGGCCCCCCCGAAGAGTATAAAAGAGGTTCAAAGTCTGAACGGGAAGGTTGCCGCACTGAACAGGTTTGTGTCGAGGGCAACGGACAAATGCCTTCCTTTCTTTCGCACATTGAAGAAAATGTTCGAATGGACGGACGAATGTCAGAAGGCGTTCGAGGAGCTAAAAGCTTATCTTTCTTCCCCACCACTGCTGAGTCCTTCACAGCCGGGGGAAGAACTTTTCCTCTACTTGGCAGTATCCCCAGCTGCCGTCAGCGCGGCCCTGATCAGAGAAGAGGACGAGGTGCAGAAACCCGTATATTACGCCAGCCGGGCGTTCCAAGGGGCGGAAGGGAGGTACCCGCCCATGGAGAAACTCGCCTTCGCCCTAGTCACCGCAGCCCGAAAGCTCAAGTCCTACTTCCAAGCTCACATAATCGTCGTCCTAACAGACAAACCTTTGCGGCGAGCAATGCACAATCCAGAAGCCGCAGGGCGCCTGGCCCTATGGGCGATAGAGCTGACTGAGTTTGACATTCGCTACAGCCCACGTACCGCCCTCAAGGGGTAGGCAGTAGCTGATTTCATAGCCGAATTCACCAACGCAGAGGAAGAGGGGGCAGATGCGAGTCCAGCATGGAGTGTACATACAGATGGGTCGTCAACTAGGCGAGCCGGTGGTATTGGGGTCGTGCTCCGTTCCCCTGAAGGAGACCAAATCGAGTGCATGATCCGGCTGAATTTTCCCATCACCAACAATGAGGCAGAGTACGAAGCCTTGATAGCCGGACTGGATCTCGCCAAGGCAGCAGGCGCGGCCCGAGTGGTCGTCTCCTGCGACTCCCAGGTAGTCGTCAACCAAGTCAACGGGAACTACGAGTGCAGAGGCGACAGAATGAAGAGGTACCTCCATCAGGCAAAAAGAAGAGTAGATGAGCTTGGGGCAAGGATAGTCCAAGTCCCCAGGGAGGAAAATGAGCAGGCTGACCGCCTCGCCAAAGCTGCCTCGTCGGAGCAGGAGAGCAGCACTAACGGTGTGCTACACTTTGTGCAGATTTCTCCACTGGTAGACTTTATTGAAATGCAGGAAGTCGGCTCCGAAAACAACTGGACCACGCCGTTGGTCTCGTACCTGAAAGACGGCGTCTTGCCCGACGGAAGAGAAGCAGCCAGAAAATTGAAGGTCCAAGCATCAAGGTTCGTCCTGATAGAAGGAGTCCTATACAAAAGGGGCTTCTCTCGCCCATACCTAAGGCGCCTGGGTTCCGAAGAAGCTGACTATGTCATGAGGGAGGTACACGAAGGGGTATGTGGAAATCATTCAGGGTCGCGGTCATTGGAGCATAAGCTGATCCGCGCAGGATACTACTGGCCAACCATGAGAAGAGACACGCAGGCTTATGTCAAAACTTGCGACAAGTGCCAGAGGTTCAGCAACATCGTCAGGCAACCCCCCGAAGAGCTGACCCCCATGACGGCCCCATGGCCATTCGCTCAATGGGGACTGGATATCATGGGCCCATTCCCAACCGCGGCGCGACAGCTAAAATTCCTTGTGGTAGGCATACTCTACTTCACGAAGTGGGTGGAAGCTGAGGCATTAGCCACCATCACAGAGAAAAACATACGAAGCTTCGTCTGGAAGTTTATCATATGCAGGTTTGGGATACCCAGGGCATTAGTCTCCGACAACGGCAAACAGTTTGACAACGGTCCCTTCCGGGAATTCTATGCGCAGCTGGGGATAAAGAATCACTACTCTTCCCCCGCCCACCCCCAAGCCAACGGCCAAGTCGAAGTAACGAACCGATCCTTGCTCAAAATTATCAAGACTCGGCTCGAGGGGGCAAAGGGGATATGGCCCGAGGAGCTGCCAAGTGTATTATGGGCATACAGAACAACAGCAAGGACCCCCACAGGAGAAACGCCGTTCAGACTAACCTATGGAAGCGAGGCGGTCATTCCAGCCGAAGTGGGACTCACAACCTACAGGGTGAACACCCATGATGAAGGCCGGAACAACGAGGCCTTGCGCCTACAGCTTGACTTGATCGACGAAGTCAGGGCAGCAGCAGAGCAAAGGTTAGCCCGGTATCAGGATCGCATGGCTAAACACTACAACGCCCGAGTCAAACACAGGGAATTCCAGGTCGGCGACCTCGTTCTAAGAAAGATCATGGGCGCTGCCAGAGACCCAACCCAAGGAAAGCTCGGCCCCAGTTGGGAAGGGCCCTACCGAGTCGTAGCATGGCAAAGAAAGGGCACCTACCACCTGGAAACATTGGACGGGCAAAAGCTGCACCACCCATGGAACGCCGAGCACCTACGTAAGTACTACCAGTAAGGAAGAACGGCAGCCCACTACTTGTATCTAGTATGTAATTGATCTACTCTAATGTACATTCCTGGGACATGTTTTCCTCCCCACAAAAATTATGAAAGTCATACAGAGGTTTATTCAAAGTCTCTTCTACTCGCTACTAAGTGTTGAACTTCAGAAACTTGCAAGGCGCAAAGCTTTAGCGTTAAATCCGTTCAAGCATAAAAAGCTGACGGTGTCAAAAGCTGACGGCTACACTCTACAGGCATAAAAGCGTCAGGTACCCCAGCTGACGGCTTAAAAGCCATTACGTTTTCCCAAGAGAAAGCCCAAAAAGCCTAAGTCTCAAAGACTACGGCCTACTATCAACGACGGCATTAAAGCGTCAGGTACCCCAGCTGACGGCTTAAAAGCCATTACGTTTTCCTAAGAGAAAAGCCCAAAAAGCCTAAGTCTCAAAGACGACGGCCTACTATCAACGACGGCATTAAAGCGTCAGGTACCCCAGCTGACGGCTTAAAAGCCATTACGTTTTCCCAAGAGGAAAGCCCAAAAAGCCCAAGTCTCAAAGACGATGGCCTACTATCAACGACGGCATAAAAGCGTCAGGTACCCCAGCTGAAGGCTTAAAAGCCACTACGTTTTCCCAAGAGGTAAAACCAAAAAAGCCTAAGTCTAAAAGACGACGGCCCAAACCCGTCGACGGCATAAAAGCGTCGTGCGCAAATGCTGACGGCTTGAAGGCCACCAAGTTCTCTTAAAGGAAAACCCCAAAGCCTAGGTCTAAATGGCGACGGCTCAAAGCCAGCTACAACCTAAAAGGTTGAAAGCCAGAACCTAAGCCTAGGAATGACGGCATAATGGGCGACGACCCAAATCTAACTACATTGTCATAAAAGGTTGGAATCTAGAACCTTGTCAAGGGTGACGGTGTAATAACTTAACAACAACAAAGTTGACGATTCCATGAAGCTAAAGATATTAATTGTGACGGCCTAATATG
The DNA here is from genome assembly GCA_033629205.1 of Lithocarpus polystachyus. Classification (NCBI taxonomy): domain Eukaryota; kingdom Viridiplantae; phylum Streptophyta; class Magnoliopsida; order Fagales; family Fagaceae; genus Lithocarpus; species Lithocarpus polystachyus. The sequence continues at coordinate 23,367,490 of CM066166.1, read as the reverse complement.
TTGACGGCTTTTTATGTCAACGGTTTCACGAGAGCATAAACAGCATATATTCAAGCAAGCAAAATATACGAAGAACAAAATTTGAAATAGCATATTAATTTATTCAATTGATTACAAAGGCCACATTGTTCCTGACGGTTCGATAATTGACCGTCCTACAAAAATTGAAAGAAAAAGAAATGGCTACAAAACTACTCGACGGGGGAATCGATGACTTTGACTTCATCCTCTTGGCCATGTCCAGCCTCTTGAACGGCCTTCTCTACCCCGTCTTCTCCGCTCCCGACGGCATGAGCATCTTGGTCATCACCGAAGAGCTGATCCGTGCTGCCGGAAGCCTCATTGATGACGGACGTCTGCGCCGGGGCCCCGTCGATGCTGACCTTGGAAAGATCCAGCTCGGGGTACAGGGCCTTCACCTGACGGAGGGCGTCATCGAAGCCGTCCGCAAAGGTTCCTCCCAACTCCGTCAGGTAGACGTCGGAGTCGCGATACTCCTTAATGGCTTCGTCTTTGACCTGACGGAGTTGGTCTCTGACGGACAAGATCTCCTCCTCCTTGTCGGCAAGGACTTTCTGTAAGGCCTCCGTCTGTTTCTCTAGCTGGACCTTCTCCCCTTCGCAGACGGAAAGCTTCTTGTCCGCCTTCACTTTGTAAGCCTTGTACTGGAGGAGCTCGTCCTCCATCTTCGCCTCCTTGGCTCGCAGCCGCTCCAGAGCCGTCTCCTCATGGATACAGCGATCCATAAGACCCTTCATAGAGACGACGGCCTAGAAAGCAAACGGCTCGGGTTAAAACGGACGGTCAAAAGGATTGGGAATAAACACAGACATCATGACAGACAGAAAATGTACCTGAGCAAGGCTGAAGAGACCCGTCTCTCCCATGGCCTCCGTCGAGTGATTACCGAGATCGGCATAGTCGTCAACCGTTATGATCGACGTCAGCTTCTCGATCGCATATCTGGAATCCTCGCGGATGAGGATGGGAGGTTTCTCCGTCCCGTAACCAAGACCGCCCGTCATCAAGCCCTTCCCCTTCCCGTGCTTGATGGGGATCTTCTTCACATCAGCTTCAAGGCCGACGACGGTCTCGGTTGTGACCTTGGCCTTCTTGGGCAGACGGTCTGTCTCTTGGCTCGGTTTTCTCTTCGTGGCTGGTGGCTTCGTCGCCCCCGTCCCCGTTGCCTGGGCATCCTTCTTCTTCGCAGCTGCCTGCTGCTTGATTATTGCCCTTCTCTTCGCCTCGTCCATTTCTGCAAAGCAAGACGGCACATGAGTTGATAAAAAAATAATAATAACGCCAAGCATAAGTTTAAGTGGACGGACGTACGCTTCATGACTTGTATCTCGTACTTCTCTGCTTCCGGTGACGGCTCGGGACCGTCGCAGTGCCAACAAATGGTCCTTACGCACACCAAATTGGCCCAAGACCTCTCCTTCAACTCAGACTTCTGGAAAATCCTCTCCAGAAAGCTCCAGTCTTCAATTGACACTTGAGGACGGTCTTGAACTGAGAAAGAAAGACGGTCATGTGCTGACGGTGAATAAAAGACAGCAAAAGAGAAGGAAAAAGTAAAAGTACAAGTGACCGGGTGAATACCAGACGGGGCCAAAACACCCCACGTTGTGTCGACGGGCATAAACTCGGTCTCACCGGGGTGCCCCATCCACTCATCCCCGTCCATGAAGAAGTATCTAGACTTCCAGTCCCTATTGGAGTCTGGAGTCTCACCTACCAGCCTTAATAGTAGGCTCCTCGCCACAAAACTATACATCCCCCTAGATTTTTGTATCTCCACCGGACGGTAGCAGTGGAAAAACTCCTCCACTGTTAACCTCTTCTTCCCCTCTGAGTACGACCCGTACAGGACCTCTACCCCAATGAAAACCCTCCAGGCGTTTGGGGAAACCTGGTTGACGGACAGCCCCAGGTAGTGGAGTAGGTGACGGTGTAGTTGGGTTAACGGAAACCTCAACCCTGCCTTGAGCATTTGCTCGTAGACCCCGACACCCCTGACACCACGGTAGTAACACTTCTCTCCTGGGTGGGGTAGACGGAGAGGTATGTTGGCAGGAATTTGGTATTTGCTCCTAAGTGTTCTAAAGTGTGATTCCTTGATGGTGGAGAAAAAGTCGTTCACCGTCCATAGGGAAAGAGTGACGAACTTCCTCATTCCGTCACTTCCCACGACGGACTGGATCTGAGGCTCATCACCCACTACCCCGTCGCTAAGGTTGCTCTCTGCCCTATCGCTACTCGACGGAGAAGAAGTGGTAAAAGAACTCTCTTCACTCGAGGATGTGGTGGCTGTAGGATCCTTCGGATCCAACGGGTTGACTTCATCGTAGCCCGCCCCGTCGCGGACAAACGACTGATTACTGGACGCGCTAGACATGTCACCTACATGTGACGGAAAACCCTAAGTTCAACCGCCCTAAAGACGCTGACGGTAAAAAAGAAAACGAACAAGCAATAGTTACTTACCGGCTACTTGCGCTAATGAAAGATGGGGTCGACGGTTGCTGGAATGTGACGGACACTCGAAGGTAGACGGATCAAGTGCTTTCCTGCTGGGTGAACGGATGCGCTCTGGTGGCTAGTTTTCAGTCAAAAGTGAAAAATGAAGGAATAGAAGGAAGGCTTTTATATGAGAGGAATAGCGGGAGACGAAGGGGCGCCTCGGTCCGAGCACACGGTCCCCGGGTTGACGACACGTGTCCTGCATTTATTACCGGGCATTTATTACGAATGACAGCTTGTCTGTCTGACCCTTGCTATGTATTGAAACCGTCACCCCATTAGTCCGTCCTTCTGTGGTTCACGGACTGATGGGCTAAGGGGGCTACTGATAGGGGTAAATCTTCCACATGACGGTTCGGCCTGTGACGACGGATGTACATGACGGACACAGGGTGTTGACGACCTGACCTTCAGTAGTCGACGGTGAGAAGGTCACCCAACGCTGTGACCAAGCGCCAAAGCCCGCCTTGCCACGTACACTCCCTTGGAAACTGTGAATCTTGCCACGTACACTACTACTTGGCCAGATATCTTACACAGCACGATTCCCCCCCCCCCCAAAGAAGGGAATCATGCTCAACACACTTAGCCACCCAAGGCAAGTCTTGCGCCCTACGCTACTCAGGGGCAATTTCGGTACAGCGATATCTTCTCCAGCACGCCTTATCTAAAGGCTACTACTACTACTATAAATATGACCACGCCCTCCAAAAATCGAGGTACGCATACTAAGACCCGACTCTAGCACTCTGGAGTTGTGTAATATACTAACTTAATCATCGGAGGGTTGTTCGCCGGTACCACACCGGTACTTCCCTTTGAGCTTCTTCTTACCTGTGCAGGACCGTCCGAAACGCGCGCTAGCCCTGTAGCCCACTAGTTTGATTCTTGTCATCATCAAAAATAGTATTGGATTAAGTCCGACTTCCATATTCCAAGCTGTGGGTCAATTAGGGAACTAACTCTAGCATCTATTGGAATTCCATGGGGAATGTTTGTTATTCGAAAAGTAGATGGCTGTGACAACCACTTATCCTTGTTTTACTAGTAAAGCCAAATTCTTGAGGTCTCTAAAACCCAAACCTGCCTATATCATTAGGCAAGCACATTTTTTCCCAACTCAACTATGTCGTTTTATTTTTGTTGTTTGACTGATCCCATCAGAATTTTCGGATCATACTTGTCATCGCTTCACACAATGCATTTGGCAATTTAAATACACTCATAGTGTATGTCAAAACTGCTTGTGCCACTGGCTTAATAAGAACTAGTCGCTAACCCGCACATTGCACGAGAAAATTTAACATTATAATTTTTTTTTGGTGAAGTAAAAAATGAGGATAGTAGTAGAGACTTATAAGTACTAATCACAAATCTATCTCAAAATAATGTGATTATATTGTAATAAATAATATATATTCAGTAAAATTTTTTTTTTTTTTTTTATAGAATCAACAGTAAGTAAAGAAGTTTTTTTTTTTTTTTTTTTTTGCAAGGAAACATGTTGCATTTTACTTTCAATTATTATATATGGTAAGATATTTTGTAACACATTATAATATAATATAGTGAGATATCAGATATGCATCAAATAAATTATAATTAGAACATGAAAATAAATCATAATTATTTCAGATCGAGCTAACATTATTTTGCATTTTTGAAGAAGTTAATGAGCAGTTTATACACACTTTGTTTATTAAACCAACATATAACAATTTATATTTTGATAGTCACTAAACTCATATATGAGAGTCAATTATTACAGATTTTTTGCTCCCTAATTTAGTAAACACGAAATGCTGAAGCTAAATGTTCAGTAAATCTTAGTCAATCAAGAAATAACACAAAAGGGGTAGAAGAAAGTAAATGTATTCATGATAGAATTGTTTATACATGTTCATATTTGTTTTTGAATACTATGAAATCATTACATTTTGTTGAGTTATTGACAGATTCATGCATTTAATATTCTTGTTCTCTAAAAGATTCTTGTAGTAGCTCTATAACTGTATCTTATTTGATCTCTTCCAGGTCTTCAGCTTTAGCCCAAATCACAACATATAAACTAATGATCATGAAAAATGAACCTAGCAAGATGAAGCCAAGCACAATTTTTAAATTTTATCAAATCAACCAAGAAAATAGTAGCAAATGAAAACAAAAGAAAACTTCAAAGAATCGTAGACTTGTTTGTGGAGCACCAAGCCTAAACAAAAAAAAAGTTTAATTGCAAATCCAATTCATATTGTGGTGGATAAAAGTTGTTAAATATGTCCTAGTAATTAAGAAGGAAGAGAGAAACATCTTGAATAATAAACTATCGCATGTGAACAATAAATGCAATAAATATAAATTTTACTACAAGAGTAATACATTGCAGTTGTTGAATTGCCAAGGGGAAAAAAAAAAAAAAAATATATATATATATATATATACACACACACACACATATGAAAGTGAACAGAATTTTAGTAACATATGTGAAAGTGAACATAATTTTAGTGACCAAAAAATAAAATAATGTAAGAGAATTTAATTAGTAATACTAGCATCATCACCCAAAATGACCAGAAGCAACTATTTACAAGGAAAAATAGATAACCCAACACCCATTTATCACTTATTATCCTAAAGAAAAAAATGTTATGGTAGTAATTCTATGTTTAATGGATTTGGTTCTTTGAGATTCTAATCAGTTCAAGAACTTGTAAAGTTTATGTAGATGAATATAAGAAAAAGTACAAAAGAAATATATATTACATTGAGCAGGTCAATCATTTTATAAAATAGAACAGCATGGCTTAGTTGCTTTTCTAATTTATTTATCTATTATATTTTTTTATATTTAAAGGAGTATTATATATTGAAGAGCAACAAATCATAGCTAAATTGAACTCATAATGAGAGATAAATTTAAGTTAAATAAGGTATAATGATTTAATTCATGTAGAATGGTACAATCATTAAGCTCTGTTTTAATAAATATAAAGAACATATTGAACTCAAAATAAGAGATAATTCATTTTAAGCTTTTTTTTCCCCTTGAGAATGAGATAAGTTTAAGCTAACTAAGGTGAAGTAATATGATTTAATTCATCTTGGACTGCACAAAATCATTATTTTCTATTTGTGTGTGTGTTATCTATTTGTCTAGCACGATTTGAATTAGGTTGTAGGATTTCTTAAGAATGAGATTACATCAAGTTATATGCTTCAGTTGAGAAAATTTTTAATTCCAAAGTAAAGAAGATTAGTATTTACAGTGGAAAACACAAAGCAATGTTGTGTGCATGTCCATAGTCATAAAATGGATGCACATTGTTAGTGTCCCAAAACTATTTCCTTAAAAATTATAAATGGTAAGAATTAAAGTGATGGGATAGCAAAACATGACTATCTCCTGATCGTCCATAAGGGTCGTCCATGAACCAATTTGGAAATAGCAAGTCCACCTTCCGTGAACGAAGGGACCGTTCAGAGACGAATCACGTACATAGACGAAGTGGACGGACGACCATATGACCCTTAGAAAATTTTGAGGTACGACTTCCATTCACATACCTTGAGAACTCCTAGCACTGAGTTTAGGAGAAAGAAGCAGACCCGTAAATGCCGCCGCAATTACCTCGAATGCGTAACTTCCTTCAACAGTTAATAACTTTCATAGCCGTTGAGGAAGTTATGTCGATGTCCACAAACCTTGGAGCAGTTACAAAGCGAATAACCGCTCAAAGGGTCACTATATAAAGACCGGCCTACACCAAATTAAAGTAAGTTTTTCATAACGTGGCTTCCCTCCAAGTCTAAACATTATTTTCTAAGGAACTGACTTCGCCACGAAGGAGTTTTGGCCGGTCAACCCCGGTCACCCTTTGATTATCTTCTTCCTTACAGGTCTTTGCAAACACTGATCGCCACCGAAGCCGGAACATTCAGCCTACTGATTCTCTACATCATCAGTTGGCGCCGTCTGTGGGAAGCGAATTGAATACGTAACTCGTAGTGGTTTTCCTCCCTTTGACAAAAAGGCTGGATGGTTCGGACAAGATCAAGGGCCACAAGCCCAGGCCACCAGGGAAGTAGGATTGCGTCTAGCGTTCCCCACCTTGAACGCCATTCAGTGCCTATCACACAGCCGCCTTCCATCCAACACCTGAATTCTATGGCAGCCGCCATGGCAGAGTTGACCCGCCAGAACCAAGAATTGACTAGAGAGATTGGTCGAAGGAGGCAGCCCCTCGAAAGACACGCGGAAGGACAAGCCCAGAATCAGGACGTTAGAGCGAACACTGAACCTGAGAACCAGTCTCGAGGTACCGCTTCGCGGAGGATGCCGCACTTGGAGAAAGAGATGGATCAAATGAAGAAGGCTATGGACGAAATGAGAGAGAACATGAGAAGGGCAAATCCCGTAGATGACTTGGTTCATCGTACGGACTCTCCTTTTGTGACTTCCATTAACAGTCACCCTCTGCCCGCCAAGTTCAAAATGCCTTCCTTAGATTCATACAACGGGACGCGCGATCCATGTTATCACATCGCAACCTTCAAGACTACGATGCATCTGCAGGGAGTCCCGGATGAAATCATGTGCAGGGCCTTCCCTACAACCCTAAAAGGACTGGCACAAGTTTGGTTCGGTAAGATACCTCCGAATACAGTATCTTCTTTTGAAGAGTTGAGTAGGTTGTTTCTCAATAATTTCATTGGGGGGCAAAGGCACAAACGTTCCTCGTCCAGTCTACTATCCATAGAACAAGGAGAAAATGAAAGCTTGCGGTCCTTCATCACTCGCTTTAATAGGGAAGCCCTGACTGTAGACGAGATGGATGACAAGCTACTATTGGCAGCTTTCCACAACGGGGTTCATTCAGACTTATTCATCCACAAGCTTTATGAGCAAGAGCCACAGACGATGGCTGAACTCGTCCACTTGACCCAAAATTTTATGAATGCAGAAGACGCAATCATAGCCAAGAAAAGGAAGAGAGCTGAGAAAACGGATGCGAACCCCACGCGTCACCCTGAACAAGGCCCCCGACCAAAGAAGGGACGAATGGAAGAGAGGAAGGATCGAGACGGCAAGAAGACGGTTCCGCCTTCTGGAAGGAATCAGCAATACACACCCCTAAATACCCCACTTGATCAGGTACTTATGCAGATCAAGGATGATCCGTCATTAAAGTGGCCGGACAAGATGAAGGGAGACCCCAACAAACGCAACAAGAGCAAATATTGTCGCTTCCATAAGGACCATGGGCACGACACGGACGAGTGTTATGACTTGAAACAGCAGATAGAGAATCTAATCAGGCAAGGAAAGTTGAGACATTTCGTTGGAAGAGACCACAAAGATGAGAAGATGAAGGGAAAGATGGACGAGTTACCACGACCCCCACTTGGAGAAATAAGAGTTATCGTAGGGGGGACTTCAGCGGGAAACTCTTCCAAGTCAAAAAAGGCGTACCTGAAGGCGATGCAGAACGTCCAGCTTTCTGGACGACCCAGAAGGACGAGTCCATTAGACGAGCCAACCATTTCGTTCACGGACGAAGAAGCTGGAAGAATCCATCACCCGCATGACGATGCAATCGTCATAACTTTGCTCATCGCGAGGTACACCACCAGAAGGGTGTTGGTGGATAATGGAAGTTCGGCAGATATATTGTATTACCCCGCCTTCCAACAAATGAAGCTGGGACGGGAACGGCTTCGTCCAGTATGCTCACCATTGGTAGGATTTGGAGGAATGAAGGTACAACCTTTGGGCACCATTACTCTGCCAGTGGTAGTGGGAGCATACCCACAACAACTATCCAAAGAAGTGAATTTCCTCGTGGTGGATTGCTCGTCTTCCTATAACGCCATCGTTGGAAGGCCAACTTTAAACAGTTGGAAGGCAGTAACATCTACCTACCACCTATCAGTCAAATTCCCTACAGAGCATGGAATAGGACAAGTGCAGAGAGATCAATTAGCAGCGAGGGAGTGTTATTTAGCTTTATTGGCTATGGACGAGCACATGCAGACAATGAGTGTTGAGGAAAGCAGAGTTGCCGCAGAGCCCACCGAAGAGCTTCAAGACGTTCCTTTAGATGAAGGCAATCCTGAAAAGTTTACCAAGATCGGAACGAGTATGAAAGAGAAGACAAAAGAAGACCTCGTTCAATTCCTCAAGAAGAGTATTGATGTTTTCGCATGGAGTCATCACGATATGCCAGGAATTGATCCAAGTGTGATTACTCACCGTTTGAATGTAGACCCCTCCTTTAAGCCTATTCGTCAGAAGAAGAGAGTATTCGCCCCCTAGCGAGATAATGCTATCAAGGAAGAGGTCCAAAAGCTAACCACAGCAGAGTTTATCCAGGAAGTCTATTATCCGGACTGGTTGGCAAATGTTGTGATGGTGAAGAAGGCGAATGGCAAACGGAGGATGTGCGTAGACTTCACTGACTTGAATAAGGCGTGTCCTAAAGATAGTCATCCGCTGCCACGCATTGATCAATTGGTTGATTCCACGGCTGGACATCGGTTACTAAGCTTCATGGACGCTTTCTCCGGATATAATCAAATAAAAATGGACGAGGTAGATCAAGAGAAGACCTCTTTTGTTACCAGTCAGGGTCTATTCTGTTATAAGGTGATGCCCTTTGGTTTAAAGAATGCCGGAGCAACTTACCAAAGGTTGGTTAATCATATGTTCCGCCCACAGATAGGACGGAATGTGGAAGTGTATGTCGATGACATGCTTGTGAAGAGCTTGGACGAGGAAAGGCACATGGACGACCTTCAAGAAACATTTGAAACACTCAGACGATATAAAATGAAGCTAAATTCAACCAAGTGTGCATTCGGAGTGTCGTCAGGAAAGTTTCTAGGGTTCATGGTTTCACAGAGGGGAATTAAAGCGAATCCAGATAAAATCCAAGCTATATTAGCCATGGAACCACCAAAAAATATCAAGGAAGTCCAGTCCCTTACAGGATGAGTTACAGCATTGAATAGGTTCGTATCAAAAGCTACCGACAAGTGTTTACCCTTCTTCAAGGTCCTCAGGAAGGCGTTCGAATGGACGGACGAGTGTCACCAAGCCTTCCAAGATCTTAAGACCTATCTAACGAAGGCTCCACTGCTAAGTCCGTCCGTGTTGGGAGAAGAACTGTATTTGTACTTGGCGGTGACTCCACATGCCGTGAGTTCAGCCTTGATCAAGGAAGAAGGGAAGGTACAGAAGCCAGTGTATTACACAAGCCGAGCACTTAGAGGAGCGGAAGGACGTTACCCGCTAATGGAGAAATTGGCTTTCGCTTTAATAACAGCTTCTAGAAAGATGAGGCATTATTTCCAAGCTCATGTCATCAACGTCATGACAGACCATCCACTCAAGAAGGCGATGAACAGGCTGGAAGCCGCAGGACGACTGATCCAATGGGCAGTTGAGCTCAGTGAATTCGACATTAGGTACAAGCCAAGAACTGCCATAAAGACTCAAGCCTTGGCAGATTTCATCGCAGAATTTACACCAAGCTACGAGGATGAAGGTGGAAAGGAAAAGGATAAAAAGTGGATCGTCCATGTAGACGGATCGTCTACACTGTATGCAGGGGGAATAGGAGTTATCCTACAATCACCAGAAGGAGACAAATTAAAACACAAGGTTCGCTTGCAGTATAGAACAACTAACAATGAAGTAGAGTATGAAGCCCTTCTTAAAGGACTAGAATTGGCTAAGTCCGTAGATGCAGAGTCGATACTCGTCATGGGTGACTCTCAGTTAGTCATGGGACAAGTGAACGGGATATATGAAGCCAAGGAAGATCGAATGAAGAGATACCTGAACAAAGTGATGCGCCTAGTGAAAAAGTTCAAGGAAGCCGATTTCGTTCAAATCCCAAGGGAAGAGAACATGGAAGCAGATACTTTGGCGAAGGAAGCCTCAGCGAATGAAGAGGTGGACGAAGTTGATGAAGTACAATATATGCCATGGCTAGACCTCCCGGAGGTATTACAGATAGAAGGAGAAGAAAATTGGATGACCCCAATAGTATCATACCTGAGGGACGGGAGGCTTCCAGAAGGGAAGTACGAGGCCAGGAAGCTGAGGATCAGATCGGCCAGGTACATCTTGATGGACGAAATGCTCTACAAAAGGGGTTTCTCCCAGCCTTATTTAAGATGTTTAGCTCTAGACGAAGCGAACTACGTATTGAGGGAGATTCATGAGGGCGCATGTGGCAACCACTCAGGAGCAAGATCACTCGTCCACAAGGTTGTACGGGCAGGTTATTATTGGCCGACTATCCAAGCTGATGCCAAGGCATATGTTAAGGTCTGTGATCAATGTCAGCGTTACAGCAACATCCCTAGACAACCGTCAGAGTATCTTACCCCAATGATGACCCCATGGCCTTTCGCACAATGGGGTTTGGATATACTAGGCCCCTTCCCAACAGGGGTTAGACAGATGAAGTTTTTGGTGGTGGGAATAGACTACTTTACTAAGTGGGTGGAAGCTGAGCCCTTAGCGAAAATTACTCAACAGAATGTAAAACATTTCGTCTCGAAGAACATTGTATGCAGATTTGGAGTGCCAAGAATTCTGGTGTCTGATAACGGAAGGCAGTTTGACAATACACCCTTCAGGGAGTTTTGTGAACAACTAGGAATCAAAAACCATTATTCCTCACCCGCCCACCCACAGGCCAATGGACAAGCAGAGGTAGCAAACTGGTCCTTGCTGAAGATCATCAAGACCCGGCTTGAGGGGGCAAAGGGAGTATGGCCAGATGAGTTACCAGGTGTTTTATGGGCTTACAGAACAACAGTGAGGACCCCCACAGGAGAAACTCCTTTCAACCTAACTTATGGGAGTGAAGCAGTCATACCTGCAGAGGTGCACATGGCCAACCATAGAGTAATGAAGTACCAAGACGGAGAAAACGAAGAACAACTTCGCCTTAACCTCGACCTTGTCGACGAGGTGAGGATGGACGCAGAACAGAGAACAGCAAGGTACAAAAGCCTTATGGCGAAACAGTATGATGCCATGGTCAAGCCCCGGCGTTTTAACGTCGGGGATCTCGTCCTAAAAAGGGTTTCGTTGGCCACTAGAAACCCCGCTCATGGGAAGCTGGGTCCAAACTGGGAGGGACCTTATAGGGTTGTCAATTGCAAGAGGCAAGGATCCTACTACGTGGAAGCCCTAGACGGACGGAAGCTAGAACATCCCTGGAACGTTGAGCACCTAAGAAGGTACTACCAATGAAGGGAAATCATGGACGAATAGTGCCATAAGACGAAAGTCATGGACGATGCTTGGTGTGACTTGTTTACAGTAATTGTCTTATATTTGTTTACTATTACTATGAGTGCATAAGTATGTTGTGTTAGTCATGGACAAATTTGTGTTAATTCCTTAAAGGCACTAACTCTTAAGTATGTGCCATGCCTGTGGACGAGTGGTTACATAATGAAATTCCAATATATATGATGTATTTTTAAGTACGTGATTGTATGGAAGCCCCTCATTTCTGTAATTTCATTCAAAATAATCCACATAAGGCAACCTAGCAAAGACGAACAAAATTCCTTGGACGCAAGGAATTTAGCGTCTATAAAGTTTTCCTTAAACAATAAGGATAAAACGAGAAAAGTAACTTGAGTTACATCCGTCAAAGCTCAAGACGAGCTAAAAACAAGGTACGCTTGTCTAAATCATGGACGTAATGTGTAACAATATCACAAACCCATGGACGAGTCTAACCAGCATAACAATCCAGTATATGGACGAGAACATGTTGGGACGATTTAGAAATGGTTGAATTAATAATCATCCAAAAACAAGGTATATCCGTCAAAGATTAAGACGAGATAAAACCAAAGGAAGACTCGTCGAAGTCATGGACGTGTAATGTGTGCAACAACACCACGAGCCCATGGACGAATCTTACCAGCATAACAATCCACTACATGGACGAGAAAGTGTTGGACGATTTTGAGATTGACAATAATCATCCAGAGCTTGAATAACAAATAGAACTCGCAAAGACACGTTATTCGTGGACGAGTTATACTATTAAGAATAATATTAAGTTCGTTCATAAAATCAAGGCAAGATAAACAGACGAGCCACAGTGCCATAAACATAATATGGACGATATAAACAAATTTAAAACACATGAAAAATGGATTGAAGACATTCATTCATTTAAAGGGTGGACGACCAACGCCCAAAAACCCTTGAGTTTGAATTAAATGATTATATAAAGCTTGTTCATAAGCTTGGACGAGATAATTGTACTTGAATAAATTTGAAGAAAAAGAGAAAAAGAAAGCAAGCAAAGCCCAAAACAACGGGCACTTCTAATAAAATAAAATGCAAAATTCTAAGTTAGATTTAGTTAGATAAACCACTGGGGGCATTACCCCCAGACTTGGGGTCGTCCTGGATTACCTCATTGTTGGCATCGTCCATCACATTGACGTCCTCGGAACTTGTTTGCAAAAGGGAACTTTTTGTAGCGAGAGGAAGCTGGAAGGAATCAAAGTCTAAGTCAGGGAAGACGTCTTTGGCATCAGCACGGAAGTCCTCGTAACCAGCTGCATAGTGGCTGTCTAGACGATTCTTGTACTCGTCAGACCTCTTGAAGGCTGCAACGGCTTCCTCACGTGCTTTCTCCAAGGACAAGCCAAACTCAGCAACTTGTCCCTCCAAGTGAGCAATGCGAGTATCTTTCTCAATAACATCTGCTCTAAGCTCCTCTACCTCGTCCTTCAGCTTCGTCTCACTCCCTTGCAAACGATTAAGGTCCTCAGTCAACCTAATCACCTCCCCCTTTTTCAACAAAACCTCAGTGGTCAGCTCCTGAGCCTTCTCCTTAGCCGTCTTGGCTTCCTCAGCAAGTTCCTTAGCCTGGCTGTTAGCTGTGTAAAACTTGGACATAGCCTGTGCATGGACGGAGAGAAGTTTAAGAAATTTTACTCAAGATTTGAATATGCTCAAGGACGAGTAAAAGTGCTTACCTTGAAGAGGTCGTGAATGGCAGAACGCTCAAAGTCTTTCACTGACATGTTGTAGCACGAGTTCACCTCGTTGTCAGAAATGATTCCTTTGAACGTCCTCCAAGCATAACCCTCGTCCAGCACTAGGTTAGAGGGTCGCTCAGACGGCTCAGAAGGATGAGGCCTACGAGGAGTCTTGGTCGGGGGAGTAGGATCAGTCTGGACTGGTGGAATGACTTGGACGGGCACAACGTCGTCCAAAGGATCGTCCAAGTTGACCGTTGGAGGTGTAAACTTGGGGACTTTGGGAAGAGGAGTTGTACCTGACTTTTGTCTCTTGGAGCCTCGACGACTTGGAAGGTCACCAAGGTCCACCGAACTGGAAATAGGCTTGGACTTCCTCTTCCCTCCAAGGACGGCGTTCTTCTGGACGACTGGAGGAACATTAACCTCGTCGTCCCCACTGGTTACGTTCTTCTCCCTATTCTCTCTCATTGTAGACATTCCTACAACAAAGAAGGTTAAACAATGATATACTAAGAAACTATACATAATATGAGAAAAGAAAAAGGACGACACTTACTTCGACGAGTTTTCTCTTCGTGTGCAAGATTCTCAACAGAAGGCACTGGTCCAAGACCCCAAGAAGCTAGACTACTGAGAGTAACTAGGTCGTGGAAGGTTCTACCAGGGAAGGCACGAGCTTTGTCAATACGGTCCAAATGAAACTTGTCTAAGCTAGGACGAACAACAGCTGCACATATAGACAAAAAGGGTTAGACGACAAAAAGATGAGTATATGAACAAAAAGAAAAGAAGACGAAATGAAGAAACATACCCTCAGGACGAAGACGACCTAGAGGGGTGGTAAAAGGTAGGAAGGGGGCATTAGCCACGTCAATTGGGTCCCCAGTCCAATTTCCAGAAATAATAAAAAACTCTGTTTTCCAAAGCCTGTCAGATGAGCTACGACCCTCAATCAAACTATAGGGGGAGCCTCTGGACGAGAACTGGTAAAAACCAGCAGACTTCTTGATTTCTGAGGGTTTATAACAGTAAAGGAACTCGTCCACTGTGATAGGACGGTCCCCTTCCAACGCCTCACACCATAACACTTGCATGGCAACTATTGTCCTCCATCCATTGGGGTTGAGCTGGTTAGGTCCAATACCCAACCTATGAAGAAGACCTCTACAAAAGGAATTCAAAGGAAACCTAAGGCCAGCTAAAGGGTAAGATGTGTACACCCCTAAACCAGAAGAAGGAGAACAACACCATTCACATTCCTTGGGTAGACGAGGTTGGAACTCCCTAGGTATCTGGTATCTATCTACAAGGGTTTTTAACTTAAAGGCGTCTAAGGTGGACGCTACTTCAGGAGCACAGCTATAAATCACATTCTCCTCCTCCTCCTCCTCGTCTAAAGAAGGGCTCATTGGTTCTCTGGACGAGCTAGTCCCAGCCCCAGAGGCCTTCCTACGTTGCAGTTCCTGGAATTCGTCTAAAGGAATACCAGGAACCCCAGACAAGTAAGGCTCGTCTGAGGAGGTACTGCTATAGCTGGTACTTCCCTCACCACTCTCATAACTCCCTACCGAAACGTCCTGATACTCGTCTATCTCTTTTTCTAAACTACTGTTCGACGACGGCATGATGAATGAAGGATTAAGAAACCTAAAAAGGAAAAAGGAATACCTGACAATCTAGGACGAGTGCAAGACGAGATTCTTGGACGAGTTGGCTGAGGAGATTATGTGAAAGGTGAGGGGCAAGAATGGGAATGTGCCTATTTATAGGCCCCAGATGGGGGGTCAGCGAAGCGACACCCGCCATTCAAAAGACGACACGTGGCAGTTCCGTTGGGAAGAGCAATCGATGAAGCAGGTCAACCAATAAAGTATTTACACGTAGCCCTAAAAAAAAAAAAAAAAAAAAAAAAAAACGTTCAACCAATGACAACCTGGGACGACCCCTGGACAAGGGGGCAACTGATAGGATAGCAAAACATGACTATCTCCTGATCGTCCATAAGGGTCGTCCATGAACCAATTGGGAAATAGCAAGTCCACCTTCCGTGAACGAAGGGACCGTTCATAGACGAATCACGTACATAGACGAAGTGGACGGACGACCATATGACCCTTAGAAAATTTTGAGGTACGACTTCCATTCACAAACCTTGAGAACTCCTAGCACTGAGTTTAGGAGAAAGAAGCAGACCCGTAAATGCCGCCGCAATTACCTCGAATGCGTAACTTCCTTCAACAGTTAATAACTTTCATAGCCGTTGAGGAAGTTATGTCGATGTCCACAAACCTTGGAGCAGTTACAAAGCGAATAACCGCTCAAAGGGTCACTATATAAAGACCGGCCTACACCAAATTAAAGTAAGTTTTTCATAACGTGGCTTCTCTCCAAGTCTAAACATTATTTTCTAAGGAACTGACTTCGCCATCGGAGGAGTTTTGGCCGGTCAACCCCGGTCACCCTTTGATTATCTTCTTCCTTACAGGTCTTTGCAAACACTGATCGCCACCGAAGCCGGAACATTCAGCCTACTAATTCTCTACATCATCATAAAGATTAGATCTTAAAATAATAAATAAATAAACCTTTAGTATGTCTAACTTACCATAATGTTATTTACATTGTAATTTGTGGAAAAATTAATGAAAAACCCATATATATATATATAAAAGATATAATTAATCCCAACTACAAAGAAAAAAGAGAAGCACCATACCTTTCAATCATAATACTTTGTTTCCTCTTCCAAGGTATCTTAAGAAAGAAATTATAAATTAGCATAGATGTAGATGAGATTAAAGGATTTTAGCAAGAATTTATGTAGTACTTAATTTAAAAAATAACAAAACCATTAATAAAATAAAAGAAACAATAGGAGGCAAGAGATTATGTACTAAAACAAAACATGGAATTAGCAAGATAGTAATGTATTTCGATGTGATGGAAGCGATATGGTAAATTGATCGAGGAAAATGACCATCACTCAAAAAGAAGAAGTGGAAAAAATTTAAAATACACCAAAATAAAACAAAATAGAGGGAAGATCTATAGTATTGTTACCGCATTACTTACCAAATTGTGATGATGACTTTTTGTTAAATAACAACCTCTGATCGAAGAAATCACATCTCAATCTCAGTAAAGAAAATCTAAAGTTTATTGATGGGTGTATTTTCTTTTATTTTCTTCGTGGGTGTGTTTTCTACTACTTTGTTCATATGACAATTTATTTTGTCATAATGCACTTTAGAATAATTTAATGTTCATATGATCGTTCAAGAGAATGTGTAAGGTCATAAATTCATAATGCAATATTGAATTTTTTTATGTCCAATATTGAATATTTTAATATTTAATATGTTTGGAGTGTGCGTATATATATAACGGTAAATATATTGGAGTTTTAACATGAATTGCAGCCAGCAAAGTGGTATGTTGTGGATAATCGCACAATTTGTAGCTCTATTTCAAATGTTTGATAAAATGCTTATGAGAAGCGTTAAAAAAAAGGGGGGGGGGTGGTTGGGGATGATATGTCTATTGAAGAATTGTTACTTTTTTTGTGGATATATAACGTATTTTATAGCTACATGTTTTTAGTAATAATGACAATAGAAGAGTAATGCTACAAACACAAATTATCCTATAAATATTTTACAAAATACTGACGTGGCATGCTTCACATCAGCTTTTTAAAAACTAAAATGTCACCTAAGATATTATTAAATAGAAATAAATAAAAAAAGAAAAAGAAAAAAGAAACCCAAACCCAAATCAGCTACTTCTATCCTAAACCCAAAACGTATCAGACACTACACAAACCTCTCTGCCTCACAACGGCGCGCCTCCCTTCCTCCGTGCCTCATAGGTGCCAACAACATCCTAAACACAAAACGTTCCAGCAAACAACCCTGGCCTCAAGCTTCTCTGCCTCACGACGGCATTGCATCTCCTCTGCCTCTTCGGTCTCAAACTCAAGCTAAAGAAATCTGCTTCCCCTCGACGGAACGCCGCCGCCGCCATATACAACTATGGATATCTTTGCTCTTTATGTTTTTGAGTTTTTTGGTTTTGTGATGTATGTAGAATGAAAAGGATAGAAATGTGAATATAATATTATTGGCTTGATTATTATCGGTTTGGTTGCTGAGAAAGTTGAGGGAAAGAGAAGGAAAGTCAAAGAATTGAATTGAATTGAATCTTACTGTTTGAGTGGTTTGGTTTTGTATGTATGTGAACTGGAAAGGAGAATAAGTTTATATATTGGCTAGCTAAATGGTTAGAATGGGCTCACTAATCACTGTATTGAATTTTCATTTGGATTGCAGTGGGGTTGCTCATATTTATAACTATTTTAGTTTATTTAAAATTCATGCCCATTGGTCTTAAAAAATGGTTGATCCCCAAGTACAAAACTTGGATTGAAAATCCTTTGGCATATCAGTTTCGTAGCTAAAAAATATGGAGGAATATATATAATATACAAATTTGAATCTTAGAATCTTATTATAGCTGTTTTTGTTTCCTGAAGACTGAAAAATAACTAAATACATAAATTAAGTGCTTAATGTGGAAGCACCAAAAGCTCATGTTATGTAACATAGCAAAAATTCACTACTGTGACTCTCTTATGCACAGCATCTGCAGACTGCAGTGACTCTCTTATGCAGTGACTCTTATGCACAACATACATAACCAATATTGTTCTCCCACTTCCATGCACTTGTGGTCTTCAATCATCACAACAATTTGCCAAGGAACATTAAAAGAGGTCCTCTGCTCTAGATTTTGTTGAAATAAGTCTGCAAAAATCAAGCTGTATAGCCTCAGTTAATGCCTTTTGAACAGTCAGGCATCCAGCTGCATGCCATTCGGTTACATATGGAAGAACTGCAACAGCCTACCATCACATGATTTGGTTTTATAGTCAAAACCACCCCATCCACACCATCTCTGCTAGTGTCCCTCAATTGTCAGCAACATCCACAACCCTCCACAACTTGACAAACTTGCCTTGGTACTTTCCTGCCGTTACTCTAATTTGCCTGTTGTGCAATACAGACTTGTGCATACCTGCAAAACAAAGCATTATCACTTCTTAAGTGGACTCTTTTTTTCACCCTTGAAATCAATCTATAAAAATATGGATCCTCCATCCATTCAGCCAACCACTGCTTCAAAGAGCAAGCAGAAATTAACTCGGTTCCAAGGCTCAAATGTAATCCAAAGATTCCAAATAAAATAGCTTGAGCATTACAGGTGTAAAAGACTCGTTTATATAATCCATTGGACTGCCTAAATACAGAGAAAGACACGTTTACATAAAAACTCTTTGGACTGCTTAAACACAGAAAATCTCCCAATTCCATCCACATGTTTATATAATCTATTGGATTGCCTTAAGGCCATAAATATTGCAATACTCTACATCAAATTTGCATATGAATCAATTAAATAAAAACAACAAATTTCAATACTGAAACGGAGTATATGTCGTTTGTCGTTACTGGGAGGGAGGCAGATGGCTTGGAGAATCCATGCTCATGGCAGCACCGGCAGCAATGTGATTCAACATCATTCTCAGCCATAGTTCCAGCGACTTCTGCAACGATTTCGGCGAGTGGTGTGGTGGCGGCGTTAGTCGGCAAGAGGAAGCAGATTTCTCTTTAAATTGAGTGTGAGACTGAAGAGGCAGAGGAGATGCAGCGCCGTCGTGAGGCAGAGAAGCTTGAGGCCAGGGATTTTTGCCGGAATGTATTATTTAGGACGTTGTTGGCACCGATGAGGCAAGGAGGGAGGGAGGCGCGCCATCGTGAGGCATGGAGGTTTGTGTTGTGTCTGATATGTTTTGGGTGTAGGATAGAAGTAGCTGATTTGGGTTTGGGTTTTTTTTTTTTTTTTTGTTTTTTTTAATTTTTATTTGATAATATCTTAGGTGGCATTTTAGTTTTTAAAAAGCTAACGTGGAGCATGTCATATCAGCTGTTTGTAAAAAGTTTGTAGAATAGTTTGTGTACATAGCATTACTCATAATAGAATTATTATAGTTGGTAAGTTACATGTATTTAATTATTATTTTAGAATGTGTAAGAGCATCCACAGCAGTGGAGCTATAATTTTATTTATTTGGTATCACAAAAAACTACTTTATCTATTTTACCTACATACGTGCTGCAGCAATGGATCTATTTTAGCTTTCAACATAATAAAATAATATAAATATCACAATAAAATAATATATATATCTACAATCAGCTATTTTTTTTCTCACTATTCATCTTTATCTCTGTCTTCTCCCTCTCTTCAACCCACAGCCTCTCAGGGCACCACCACCACTAGTCCACAGCAGGAAAGAAAAAACCACAGAAAAACTCATTAAAATAACTCATTAAAATAATAATAATAATAAAAACATCCACAAAAAAAAAAAAAACACCAACACAGCGGAACAGATCGACGATAGAGCTAGCACCCCAGACCACCATCAAACCCACCTTCTGAGCTTGATCGAGAGAGAGAAGAAACAAGACTAAGAGGCACAAAACCCACCGACCCATGCCATCGCTAATCGCTGATCAGCCATCGCCGAATCAAACCCAGACCACCGTCGAACCAGACCAACCATTGCCGATCACACCATCCACGAAACCCACCGACCCATGCCATTGCCGATCACACGAAAAGAAGAGAGAAAAGATAGCAAAGAGATAGAGAAGGAAGAGAGAGCTGAGACTGAGTCTGACGAAAAGAAAGAGAGAAAAGATAAAGAAGGAAGAGAGAGGAGAGAGAGAGAGAGAGAATATTTTAATGAAAATGAGAGAGAAAAGTTAAATAATTTTTTTTTTTTTATAGCTTTGGAGCTACAGTGCACATTTATAGATAGATGTGTACTGTAACTGAATAGGTAAAAATTTTACCTATAGGTCCACTACTGCAGAAGGTTTTTAGGTATTTGAGGAGCTAAAAATGCCAATATAGCTTTTTAGCAGCACTGTTGTGGATGCTCTAAAGTCATCATTAGAAATTTTGATGTTAATATTTTAAGAAAATATGTCATCTTAAAATAACCGACTTCTGAGGGAATTCCACCATGGAAAGATTTACTTGCAAAGTCAAGGGATTGAAGGAAAGAAAGATTTCCAATGTGGGGTGATATGGTGCTTACCATATTTTTGTTTTGCAAGTTGAAACAGATGACTATTTGGTGTTTGTTGCCACAAGTGAACCCCAACCCGTTGGCAGAAATGGAAAGATTCATTCCTAGAAGCCAGGACACTGAGAGGCTTATCTATGTGGGACTTGAATTCGAGTAGTGCAAGAAAGATGGCACAGAAGGTTAGTGAAAAGGGTGGTGTTGTCATAACTGGATGCCCCATTTGGGAGGAAGAAAGTAGCTGCTGCAATCAGATGCTGAATAGGCAGGGAACTCTGACACGAATATATACAGAGAACAAACTAAGCAACCTTTTAGATGGGTACTGCTCATATAATTAATTTGTGATTCTACAAATGATGCGGATTTGATGTGAGTTGTCTGCTTACTCTATTTTGCAGTGCATAATATATATTGAAAATTTTCAATGGAAGTAGTCTACTTTCGTTATTTTTGAGTTTTAACTCTATAGTCAGTCTTCTTTTGCTCAAATTTTAAAAGATAATGTACCTCGTAAAATTCTCAATGAAAAAGAGTAAAAATTAGAGATATAGTAATAAACACCAAATTATCTATGTCATACTATGTAATAGATAACATTATATCTTTATATATTATCTTTATAATGCAATATGATAACATGTATAAAATCAAAGAAAAGAAAAAAAAATATAACAACTTAAAAAACACAAAAACTAAATCACATCAACCAAAAGTAGAGTTCTTAAGAACACAAACATTAATCAATCGAAGTAGAGATGCAAGAAAAACAATCTACAAAAAAATGAAAAAAAAAAATTGAGAGAGAGAGAGAGAGAGAGAGAGAGACAGACAGACAGAAAGAGAGAGAACCTTTTGTGTAGGAAAACTATGCATAAAATGGGAGAAAGAATTGCAAATTTATAATAAGAAGATGGGAATAAGAAAAGCCTAAAATAAAAAGAAGATAAAGTGATAGAGGAAGAGTAATCTTATTAGTGGGGAGATGAAAAGGTAAAGGAAAGGGAAATGTCGAAGAAAGTGTAACAATAAGTTGAGAATTAATAAGAAAAAAAAAGTGAAAAATAAGAGAAGAAAATGGAAATGAGTGGATGATATGGCTCAACTGAAGCGTAGCAACAATAAATGCTACGCTTCAGCTTTTAGATATATATAGATTTCCTCTTCTGCATTCAACAAAAGCTTCTCCTTCCAACCAAATAATTTAGTGTCCAATCTCTCAATCAGCTGCCAAAAAGTATTGCACTTATTCTTTCCAACCAGAGATGGTAGGCCCAAGTATTTTTCATGTTGGCAAATTATCTCAGCCCCAAACCAGTTCTTGATGTCTTCCTATGTATCTTGCAGTGTGTTTCGACAAAAATGAGTGTCTTTTTATCCCAATTTAATTGTTGGCTTGATGCTTGCACATATGTTTCTAAGACCCTTTCTAAAATGGTGCAATCCTCCCTAGTAGCTTGACAAAAATTAAATTGTCATCTACAAAGAAAATGTGTGAAATCTTTGGGCCCCTAGTACGTGGTGCAACCCCCTTCAATAGGCCCTGCTCCACTAATTGCTTTAGTAAAGCAGATAGCCCTTTTGCACAAATAAAGAATAAATAAGAGGAAATGGGGCCCCCTTGGCGTAAGCCCCTAGTTGGGATAATTTTGCCTCGGGGTATCCTATTAATTTTAATAGAGTATGTAATAGATTTAACACATCTCATCATGATATCCACCAACCTTTTATCAAAATCCATCTTAAGCATTATTTTCTCCAGACATTCCTATTCCACCCTATCATAGGCTTTACTCATATCCAACTTCAAAGCCATCTCACCCACCTTCCCATTTCTTTTCTGGCTCATATGATGCATGGTTTCAAAAGATACTAAAACATTTTCAGTTATAAGGTGATTTGACATAAAAAGCACTTTGATTTTCACTAATGATGTGGAGAAATAAAATCTTAAGCCAATTAGCCAACACTTTGGATGCAAGTTGAGAGACAACGTTACTTAGACTAATAGGCCTATACTCAGTTATCTTAATAGATTTTTAACCTTTGGGATGATCGAGCACAATATGAGTCTCATTAAGATTTGGAGGGGATAAACCAAGGTTAAGATAGTCCAAAACTGTTTGCATAACACAATTACCCACAAGAGACCAATAATGTTGATAAAAGAGTGAAAGCATAACATCCGAGCCAGGAGCTTTTTTGGGATGCATCTGTTTCAAAGCCTTTGACACCTCCTCTGCTATAAAGTTTTGAGTTAAAGCTGCATTCATTCTAGCCGTAATAACTGGTTGGATTGCATCAATTATTGGTGTGGTGTTAGAGTTCCCACTTGCATCAATTAATTTCATGCCAAATGCCAAAATCATCATAGAGTCCATGAATAGTATTCTGTTGGAACCTATTTGTTGCTTTTAGCGTGATAGAAACTTGTATTGTGATCCCCATCAACTAACCACATGTTTCTTGAACGTTGATTGCACATAGTACATTCTGCTTCCAACCATATATTTAGACTCTGCCGAACCTCCTTGATTTCAGCCTCAATGCTAATGGACGTTTGAAGTCCCTCCAATGTTTGTAACCCGGCTTGCAGCGCTGCTATTTTCCTCCCTACGTGTCCAAATTCAATTTTATTCCAAATTAACAACCTTCCTTGGCATTGATCAATACAGTTTGTAAATTGGGACCCTCCCTGCTTGTATAAACCCTCTTGCCAAGATTCAGTTACAACTTCGTCACACCTTGGGTTAGTTAACCCCATTGCCTTGAACCTAAACAATTTCTTTCCATTCCTCCAGTGCTTATTTCTGTCATCCTTTGATATTCTTAAGGCCAGCATAGAGTGGTATGAAGTAGATGTAGTGAGGTGATGAACTGCAGCTTCTTTAAACTTTTGCTTCCATTCACAGTTTGCAAATGCTCTATCTAGCTGAATTTTTAGTCTCCCTTCAGCTGTATGTTTTTTAAACCATGTGAATGGAGCACCAATGTATCCAAGGTCCAAAAACCCACACTGATGTATAACATTCCAAAACCGATTCATCGCCTTGCTGGTCTCACATTCCCCCCCTTCCTTTTCGAAACCCCCCTATCTAAGGATGGCCATACCCATTAGGTAATGGATATCCAACCCTACCCGACCTAAATGTTCCGGGTAATACTTGGTTTTTTATGGGTAGAGCTTAACCGGGTAGGGTATGGATATTATCCGAATTGTTCGGGTAGAGTATAGATATTATCCAAACCCAACCCGTAAAAAAAAAAAAAAAAAAAAAAAAAAAAAAAAAAAAAAAAAAAAAACCACTTTATCATCAAAAGCACTCGTTGTCAAGTCCTCCAAGCCGTCCGATCTGTCTTCCCCACACCAAATCCAAGCCTTATTCTGGACAAGGAAAGGGAATGATCGGACGGCTGAGATTGATCTAAATGGGTTGAAGT
The DNA here is from genome assembly GCA_033629205.1 of Lithocarpus polystachyus. Lineage (NCBI taxonomy): Eukaryota > Viridiplantae > Streptophyta > Magnoliopsida > Fagales > Fagaceae > Lithocarpus > Lithocarpus polystachyus. The sequence goes on along the minus strand of CM066166.1, from coordinate 23,343,342 downwards.
CGAACAACGGCGACATGAACACGTTGGCCATTGACGGAGCAAGCAAGTTCGATTTCACTGTGCAGAATGACGAAATGGACGTGACGTTGAAGACGAAGGTCGTCACGGCGAAGATCACCAAAACTTTGATCGACGAGCAGCAGATCGTGATCTACACAATCGACTAGGTTTTGTTGCTGAAGGAGTTGTTTAAGGCTTAGGCTGAAACTCCGATGCCGGGTATGGGTATACCCGATCCATACTCTACCCATGGCCATCCCTGCCCCTATCTAGCCATATATATAATATTTTTAATTTTTTGACTCTTTAAAATAAAAAATTTGAAAACCTTGACGCTATTTTTTTATAAACCCAACTCACATAAGTTTGAATATGGTCTTCTTAACAATCTATTCGTGCAAATAAGGTTATAATTAATTTGAGGAATGCTATATTCACAATATTTTTTATAATACTTTCAAAACAAATATTAAGTAATAGTTTGTTACTGACTCTTACTGTTAGATAAAAAAAATATTAGTCATGTGAGAGAGAGAGAGTTATGTAAGTTTTTAATTTAATTTAATTTAATTACCTTATTCCACAAATTTCAACACCTCTTGCCTTTGTGTTGGTGTTCGTTGTAGCACAAGAACTTTTAGGTGGCATTTAGTTCGCTGTGATGTGCTCTTGATGTGATGCACACTATGATAATGTGACATTAAGAATTTTGATTTATTTTTATTTTTTCTAACATTTTCATAATTTAAAATTACAAAGTATATCATATCACTTTAATCTTATCACTTTTCCAAACAATAAAATGTTGTAATTTTGTATTGAAATTACATTAATGTAAGATTACAATAATATAATATTATAGTGTAATGTATCATCAGGGCAAACCAAACGCCCCTTAGCGTGTTAACCAACTGGTACAGGTGGAGAAGCAACAGAAGGACCAATGGGTGGAGGGTATGCCATAACCGGCTTTGAAGGGTTTAAAGACGTGGCTTGAGGGTTTGCCACTTCCACCAACTCAAACATTCCCAATAGTTAGTTCGATTGTAACACAACATCAACATAATTGAAGAACCAAGAGGTTTCTTAATTAATAATGAGTTCTAGCACAATAGGATAAAGGAAGAGGTCTTGAATTTTGACAGGATACAAATAACCTATAAACATTAATTGGTGGAGGCCATGTTAACGGCTAGAGAGCTTGGGTTTAGAGAAGTTGTTGTGAGCAGAAGATTGGAGCAAGTCTACAATGGTAAACACCTAGTTGGCAGGAAAAGACCATGGGAGATCTTCAATGTCTTAGACAGCATGGAATGACTCTGAAAACTTTTTTTTTTTTTTTTCCTAAAGTTATTTTGTCAAATGTGTTTGATTTAGCTACTCTAGCACAAGGTTTTGAAACCCGGACCGTTCAATGAACCGTAAAAAGGTAAGGTTCAAGGTTTTTGAGGTTGAACCGAGGTCGAACCGAGGTCGAACCGTGATGACGTCATAATTAATTTAATAATTAATTAAAATATAAATAAATATATTAAATTAGTAAAAATTGAAAATTACATAAAAAAATCCAAATAAATATAGAGATCTAATAGAAATTTCACATTAAATTAATTTATGAAACCCAATAAAAAATTTAGTAGACATTTTTCCATGAAATTAATTTTTTTTAAAAAGAGCAGTAACTTGAATGGTGAGGGACATTAGTAGTGTATGATGTTATATATCTTTTTTGTTGTAAATGTATATAATATTGTGTGTATTTGTTTAATCTTATAGTGTAAATCTTACAGTGATCGGACAATCTTATGTTGTAAAGCAATAAATAAATTTAATAAATTAATGTACGAATTGGTGGGTTTATTAGAATTAAGAATTAGACTAATCACTAAATAAATTAACTAAACAACACGTAGGAGGTCCAAAACTTCTTTTTCAATCTCGTGTGGCGTGCAAGCTTTAAGTAAAAAAAAAAAAATCCCAAAAATTCACAACCACAAGTCCACTGTCTGAGTGTCTGGTACCCACGTGAAGAGCATTCAAATCCCACTTTTATCTCTTCTCTCATTAACATCCTCTTCTCAAATCCTTCTTTTCTCTCTTGAAACACCCAAAGTTAGGCTTATTCAAATCTCGGTTCTTTAGTTTTTGCCAGCCGCATGGTAGCCTTTCAGCTTTTGCCCGTCAATGGTAGCCATCAACAACCAGCAAAGGGTTTACTCCACAGCAAAACGACTGGGCCCTTTCTTTTAATCCTTGTTCTTGTCGTCATCTTTCATCTTCTTCTGTTCTTCATCTTCTTCTTCTTCTTTTTTTTTTTTTTTTCTTCTTTTAAAAGAGCTTAGGCCTGAACCGTGAGACCCGTGAGACCCGTTCACGGTTCTCAAACCCGGGCGGTTCGACCGAGGTTCACACGGTCCACTGGGTTTTCTGTGTAGAACGGGTTTTGGAAGTTAAAGAACCGTCTCAAGGAGCGGTTCCCGGTTAACCCGGTCGGACCGTACGGTCCGGTCCGGGTTTAAAAACCTTGCTCTAGCATGGTTATATTTATGTTCGTTACATTAGTGTGTGTATACATACATACATACACACACACACACACATATATATATATAACCAACATAAACAAACAAAAGTTAAATAAACATTGAATGATTTTAACTCGAAATTGCTTCTTCTTTTTTCCTTTTTCTTTTTTTGATTTAAGATAGAAATTCTACCATAACCTAATCTAAGTGTATATGTGTGTGAAACTCTCTCCTGGAGACTTGAACCCGGCCTTTACCCCCCACATCCTACAAACACTTATATTTGTAGAGTGACTAATGGGTGAAGGGTATGCCATAATCGACTCTGAAGGGTTTAACGACATGGCTTGAGGGTTTGCCACTACCACCAACTCAAACATTCCCAATAGTTAGTTCGATTGTAACACAACATCAACATAATTGAAGAACCAAGAGGTTTCTTAATTAATAATGAGTTCTAGCACAATAAGATAAAGGAAGAGGTCTTGAATTTTAACAGGATACAAATAACCTATAAACATTAATTGGTGGAGGCCATGTTAACGACTAGAGAGCTTGGGTTTAGAGAAGTTGTTGTGAGCAGAAGATTGGAGCAAGTCTGCAATGGTAAACACCTAGTTGGCAGGAAAAGACCATGGGATATCTTCAATGTCTTAAACAGCATGGAATGACTCTGAAAACTATTTTTTTTCCTAAAGTTATTTTGTCAAATGTGTTTGATTTAGCTACTCTAGCATGGTTATATTTATGTTGGTTACATTAGTGTGCACACACACACACACACACACACACACACACACACACATATATATATAACCAACATAAACAAACAAAAGTTAAATAAACACTGAATGATTTTACCTAGAAACTGCTTCTTCTTTTTTTCTTTTTTTTTTTTTCTTTTTTTTTTTTTTGATTTAAGATAGAAATTCTACCCTAGCGTAATCTATATATATATAACCAACATAAACAAACAAAAGTTAAATAAACACTGAATGATTTTACCTGGAAACTGCTTCTTCTTTTTTTTTTTTTTTTTCTTTTTTTGATCTAAGATAGAAATTCTACCCTAGCGTAATCTAAGTGTATATGTATGTGAAACTTTCTCTTAGAGACTTGAATCCGACCTTTACCCCTCACATCCCACAAATACTTATACTTGTAGAGTGACTACCACACCAAAGGTGCGCAGTAGTACCTAAAAACTGCTTTTGATTATGAGAACTAGTGTTCAATTTTTATTTTTTGAGAAACAACTCATGATTGATTGAGAAAGGCAAAGAGAGAGAGAGAGAGAGAGAGAGAGAGAGAGAGATGCAAGCAGAGAAGGTTAAGGTATATTATAAGGTATGTTGGGAACGTGAAGCCCAGTTTTAGGGCTTTAGAGTATCTCCAATGGTTTTTTTAAAGCCAATTTTAGAGAGAAAACATCCCAAAGATCCACTTTAACAGTTTCTCCATTCCATTTTTTTTTTTTTTTTGAATTGCTACAGTAATTCTCTACACTATAGCGTTTCCTATTCACATTTCAAACATTTTTAGCTATTATAATAATATGGGTAAATTGCAATTTACACTTCTAAAGTTTAGGGGCGATTGGATTTTACACCCTGAAGTTTCAGAACTTAAATTTTACACCCTGAAATTTCAGAACTTGGATTTTACTCCCTGAAGTTTGGGGTGTTTGGATTTTACACCCTAACGTTTTAGAACTTGGATTTTACCCCCTAAAGTTTAGGTTGTATGGAGTTTACACCCCAAATTCTAAAACTTTAGGGTGTAAAATCCAAATACCCCAAAATTTTAGGGTGTAAAATCCAAAAACTTCTAAAATGTAAAGGGTAAAATCCAAATTTTGAAATAAAATCTAAATGTGACCACTTGGCTAGTTGTTTGATATTAGTTTATATGATGATGGGTTTTGATTTAGGCCTTCCCTACTAGGCTGAGGAGGCTTTATAAGCTTGGGTAGGTGGCAAGTGGCAACCTTTAAAGGAAGAACAATCATAGGGGATGTGTTTTTAGTTATAGTATACACTAATCTATGATTTTCAAGTGGTCAATTATGCTGCAGCATATCGAGGTTGAAAGTTGAAACTATTATTTTGTTTGAGAGGAAGATGGCGTATTTTTAGCATTTATTGTACTTTTTTTTTTTTTTTGATAAATAGCATTTATTGTACTTGTAACTCTAAAGAAGAAAAGGGAAATTTGCTTGAAACAAACAAAGGAAGATTCCGGGATAGGACTTGCCTTTTATCTCAACTGATTGGGACCTTCTAGTGTTTTCAATGGAGAGATCAGGTTCAAGTCATCCCTCCCCCAACTATCAAATTATTCGGGGGGGGAAAAAAGATTACCAGTTAGGGACTCAGTAGGTAGATGCACTATTTTTTTTTTTTTTTTTTTGTTACAGGGCTTGCATGGTACAACAAAGTATGACTTTTGTTTGCACATTGGACATCAATGGGCAAGTGCAAACACTAAAGAGGATCCTTACTCTTTAAAGGATATTAGTTACTATGTGGTACATATATTTGTATTGATTAGTCTGACACTCCTATCAGAAGGAAAATTAATTGCAGTTTACGGGCTTTACTTTCTTCTTTTACTAGCATCAAAGTTTTGATGGTTAGCTAATTATTTTAACAAAGGGGGAAGAGACGATCTTTCTTCCAGAAACTTGATGATTTAGTAATTTATATAGATGATTATAAACTTCTTTTTTGAGCTACACATGTTTCTGTGTCAGAGCATCGTGTAAGATTTGCAGAAATAATTTCTGAAAGACTGAAATCTTATATTCTAGCATTGGTATGATTTGTTCATTATACTGATCAATATATGGTTAAATTGTGTGACTTTCCTTCATACATATTATGTTGCTTCTGGTGGTGATGAGATTAGTTTTCCAGCTGATGCTTTCTAAAACAAAGAGGATGTGGTGTGGATTAATTTTTGGTTGATCAAAGCTTGCTAAAACATGACAATTATCAAAGTGTGCAAAACTCTTCCTATTTGTTTTTGCAATGAAATTGGCACCCTTAGATCAAATGTTGAGATTAGTTGAACCCCAGTAGTTGGAATAGATCATGAGGGGTGGAGCTGGGGGGGGGGGGGGGGCGCAATTTGAACCCCAGTGGTTGGAATAGATTATGACATTATGTTCATTTAATTTGCATTTTTGTATTAAATATTACCATTAACTTCTAATATTATTTTTGTTCTTTCAAAGATCAAAGAAATGGAGAAAATATTCAAGGATGTAGGGGAACAATCACTGGGTCAGGAGTTTTGCCAAGATATTGCAACCAGCTTTAGGTGAATTTCTATTTCACTCATATCTTAACTATACCCTAATTCAATGAAACACTCTTATGTACTTCCTTATAACAGGGTTTAACTAATCCTCATATCATATATATTTCTTGGCTTGCTTTATCATTGCAGTCACTCAGCTAGTTGTAAGGGAAAATCTGCCATAAAATGGGAGCAGGTTTTTAATTCAAACTCTACCAATTTTCTTTGTTTTTGAAACTCTTATAACTATATCGTTCTCATTGTGTTGTATGTGCAGAGTTGGTTCCTGGACAAACAAGAACAGTTGCAAGATAAAGCTACTCCCTCATCTGGTGCCCTGAAATTATTTGTTGATCATTCAGATGCACCTATTTCAAGCAATGCCCCTCAAAGTTCAACTTCTAAAGGTCAATTTGTTTGTCAGCACAGGTGGAACTGTTGACAAGATAGTCATGATTATTATTATGTTCAATACTTGTTCTGTGGGATTTGAGATTCAATGCTCAAATAGTGATTACATATAAAAATAATTACCAGGAAAAATAAGTTGTTTGATTTATCACAAAACTATATTTTGGTTTGTTTACTGCAATATCAACATAAAATATCACTCACTGTTGTGTAAAAATTAGTTCTCTCTATGCTGTCATACCACTGAATTCATAACAAAGAGAAGAAGAAAAGCTAATCACAAAACAAAAATATTGTAATCTGATAAATCTCTTGATGTGGATTCATCTGCCTAAAGCTTGACAAAAGTCGTTATAGTATGTTGGTTCAGGTGTGGCATATAAATTTAGGGTGGTTTAGGGTTCATTCTCAATAGTGCCCATGCCTTAATTGATAGATTGTAATGTTTAAAATTTTGTGCTGGTACATGGTCGCGTATAATTGCCTGGTGCTTCAACAACCTAAACTGAGTACCTTACCAAAATGTTGGCCCCAACTTGGGAACTATTGTTTGGCTTATGAAAAGGTGCTCACAAGTTTACTCTGGCCCTTTTCTAAGTATTTTGAGTACCAATCTCTTAATGCACTGACTAAGTTGGTTCTGCAGTTGTATAAGTGATGTTGCATTTTTGCAAATTGATTTAATTAGTTCAATTTTGAATATATTTTATTTGTATTATACTCATCTTAATTTACTGTATAAGTACTATATATTTTTCTTTTTCTTTTTATCTTAGTAAAAATAAACTATTTTGTTTGTTTTAAGTATTCTTCCTATTTCTCCATGTCTTATCCAGTGTTTTGTATTTATTATTTCTGCTACTGTTTATCACTCAATGACCATCTAAGAGGGATTATTTTTGGCAATACCTAGTGCAACATATCTTTGGCCACTTCAATTGTTGTGTTAATGTTGTATGTGATCCTCATGTCAAGCCATGGAGGTCTACTATGGTTTAAAATGCATTCTCAATAAACTAATTTGTTTATAGTGGTAAAATTGGAATATTTCATGTAATTTAATGCAATTATACTTTTCTAGAGAAGCTTATGATAACGATTTTTATTGCAGTTAAAAAGGCCTCAGATCTTTCAGAGTTGAGGTATGAAGCTAAATCGTCGAAAGATAATGCATGGTGAGAATGCATCTTTTAATTGAGAAATTCAAAACCTTATCTTGAAATGTATATATGCTTATTAGCTATATGAAATATGTACTATGTGTTATACATAGCATGTAACTTCTAAAACACTTGTACATCTTCATGCATAGGATTTGGCATTATATATTCTTTTTATTATAGATAGCAATATAGCATATAAAATTTAAAATACTTGTATGTCTTTGTGCATAGGGTTTGGCATCATTATATTCCTTTTATTATACAGGAACCAGTTTAGAAACATAAATCAACGGCGTTAAATCGTTACTTCAGCGTGCCTTTTGATTGTAATGGCTTTCGCTGGAGCACTTATGTGTTCCTTCAATTTCTGTTTATGTATGTAATGCTTGTAATTCTGTGGGATTTCTAGACCATGAGGAGGTTAGATGCATGAAGAATGTAACTTTAACTGTTAAGGGTTTTGGCATATTATGGTAGTGACAGGTAGTCCAATCTGATTTCAATTAAAATTGAAGAAAGAAGAAGAGTGTATCATGTTCATTAATCAGGTTACAGCCCAAATTAGTAATATTTAAATATGTTGAGAAATGTTTCTTGATTTTTTTCCTTCTAATGTGCCCAACATGAAATCATTAAATTTAGGTAGGTTGGTCATTGGATTTACGTGGGTAATTTGTCTGCTATAATTGAGGGCATCATAGACCACTTGCTGTTTATAAGAAATGATAAACAGGATAATATTCTAGGAACATTTGTTCAGGTAACCCCAAGATATATCAGTTAAAATTTGAACTTTAAACTTCACAAATATGGATTGCAAATTCAATATCCTTATACGCTATTGTTCTCTTTGAGTAGTTATACTTGTTTTTAAAACCTATAATTGTTGTTATCATTGTAATCAAAGGCGAGCCAGGCGCTTGCCTAGTCGCCCGGGAAAGCAAGACGCCACTAAGGCACCTTAAAGGCTCTAAGGTGAGGTGCCTCTAGTGAGGTACTTGCCTTTACAGCCTAGGCAAGTAAGGCGATGACTTAAGCCAAGAAAAAGGCACTAAGGCAAGAGCCTTAGTTTTTTTTTTTTTTTTTCCTTTTAAATTTTAAATTTTTTTTTTATAGAAGGTTGTTGTAATTGTAAACCTTATTAATTTAAAAAGGCATGTTATATAAAACCTATTGTTAGTCAAATTAAATTACAAAAGTTTGTTACAAAACCTATTGTTAGATTAATTAATTTATATAGAAGCTTGTTGTAAAATCTATTGTTAGAATAACTAATAGAGCCTAAATCATGTCAATCCTATTTTGAAATAATTTGATAGACATAATTTCTTCATGCAACACATTGAAAAACACTTCATTATAATATTTCAATACGCTATGTACGTATGATTTAAATTCTATATGTATAATAAATATATTAAAAATTTGGCGCCTTACTTTACTTGAACTAGCGCCTTTTTGTTGCCTCACATCTCGGGCCATACAAGGCCTTGGCGCCTTAAGGTTGCCTTTTGCCTTTGACTACCTTGGTTGTTATGGAGTCCCACTAAAGCAGTAGCCCCTCCTGTTCTGACTTTGCCTCTTAAAGACACCTGAAATTGCTCAAAATCATGTATTGTAGGTATGTCAATATGAAATGATACCAGGAATATACTACTGCTATTTACATAATATAAAGAACGTCTTCCTTCTTCCATGAAATTCAAATTAGGTAAGAGAATAAAACAAATTTCACATTACCTTCTTAGTTCTTATGTGTACATTTCATATTTAGATTATATAAAATTATAGAATATTTTGCTTGTTCCATGTGTTAACATAATTACATAGTTCAAACTTCGTGCTGATGCTGTTTCTTTATATTTTGACTTTAAAGATTTCACGATGATGCGTACAATATATTTCTAAAGGTCAAATATGAGCACTTGATGCTGTAACAATGAGTTGCACGTTGCCGTTTCAGAACTTGGAAAATATAAACTATAAAATGTATTGTAAAAGTAAAAAGAGGTCGTGAAAGTAAGATAACATTAAGAAAGAAATGGTTTTGGTTAAACATTATATTTGTGGACAAGTGAAGGTTTGTTAAGGATTTATAATATCTTGTCAAGTGACATGGAGCTTTTGCTTGAATATTCTTTATTTCAATCACTGGTATGAGTTTATAGGTATGTTATTACTTTTAAATATTTACCCTTTTTTTTTATGCAGAATCACTGGTATAATTTACCCTTTTTTTTAATGCATGCTTGCTTATATCAGTTATATGTATGTTATTACCTTTAAATATTTCTTAATCATTACCAGCTTCAATCTCTATTTCCCTTAACCTCAAACTTTGAAGCATGAATCCGTTCTTCCTACCTTACTTGGAGTTGAATCGACATCACTTAGCATACTTTGTGTATGAATTCACGACTTAATAGGCCAACAGATCTTCTAAGATGGTTATTGTTTGCACTTGCAACGTTTTTTCTTGGATTTCATGCTGAATTCTAATTAATTCAGAATGAAGCATAGGTTCTTTCTTTGATACAACTCCGTTAAAAAACTTGATAAGTTCAAAAAGATTAAAGTAGTAGTGGTTCCCAGAATTCTGGTTTCCATGATGTTATAATGTAAACTCAAGAAAATCACAATTATTTTTACAGCTAGGATGGAATCAATTTCAAATTATATAATCTTGGTTGTGAATGTTGTAATCTCCTTTAAATTGATATTGTAACCGTAGCTAACATTTTTATGGCTTTCTAGGTATGATGTTGCTTTGTTCCTCAGTTATAGGGTTCTTCATACAGGCGAACTTGTAAGATTCATCATCATCTTTGTTGTTATATATTTTTGGGATAAAAATTTTCTTAACATAGGTCCCCTTCAATTATTAATATCTTTGGAAGAAAAAAAAAACTCTTCCATATCTATGTGCTAAATAAAACAGGTTGCTTTGTAGTGTTTGTCTTATAAATATGCTTCATGAGCAACAGCCGCTTGGATTATTTCAAGCAAGAGCTAGTCTGGAATCCTTATTGGTATTTAACCTGATTTGAATTTAGGATAATATGAGTGAGGCTAATTTAGAGATAAATTTATTCAATTTGGTATAAGCTTTGATTCTTGTTGCATTTGTCTGTTTTCTTCTTCTTCTTCTTCTTTGAATTTGATTCTTGTTGTGTTTAGCATAACTTGCTTCTCTCTTCAACAGGGAAAAGAAAGAGTTGTTTGTATAACTGTATATCTTTCTAGCTGATATTGATAAGCTACCCTGTTGGTGCAAAAGAATGATGATTACCTGTGGGAAATAGGAATCCAATTGTCAGGGTACATTTCCTATAAAAATAGAACCATGTTGGCAAGAAGTTGTTGTGGTTCAGATTGTAAAAGTATCAAGGATTTTTTTTTTCCGGAATATTTACTGTTCTCTCTTGCACATACAATTTATCTGGATAAGTGTTAGTAAAAGAAAAAATCAGGTTGGAATAACAAAAAATAGCTTCATTCTTCAATGAGCTTATAGCATAGATACTCAATGCAAAAAGGTACACTTGGTGAACTCCCATTTTGTGTGGGATTAATCATGTCCTCACAAAATCAATATCTGTAAAATTCTTGCATGCAATTATATAGTGATATGGGATACTGTGGAACAAATTAAGATCATAAAGCATGATATTGGCTAATCTATGTAAAGTTGTGAAATCGTGTTATATATCACAGGAAGTTCGTGTACGATATGCTGGCTTTGGTAAGGAGGATGATGAATGGGTGAAAGAAAAAATAGAGTGCGAGAGCGGTCTATTCCTTTGGAAGCCTCTGACTGTCATAAGGTGAAGGTTGGAGATCTTGTGCTATGCTTCCAGGTAATCTTTTCCGTAGGCTTTTTTATTTGATTTTGTTTGTTGGATATGATCCATGAGATGTGTTACAAACTTACAATCATGGGTCCTCATGTCCAAACAAATGTGATGCCTTCAAAATTATGAGCTCTTAGATAATGATGCAGGGAGCATTAAAATCATTTAAGATTTTATTTTTGAATGCAAATTTTTTTTTTTTAATTTAAATTTTAAATGGGGTTTTTAATGTTAAGGGTTTTAAGGGATTTGATTGGGTATTTTCTATATCAGTGTAATCCCTAAACCCTATTTAACTAGTATTCCTGTAATGGTGAAAAAGGGAGATGATATTGAATAAGAATTATTTAATGAGTTGAGAATTTGTCTCCTCATTTGTTCTCTTTGCTTGGTGGGGATGCTAAATGCCCCCAGGTGGTGAAGCCTAGGATTTGTTCTTTTGTTACTCTTTTCATTTCCTATATCCCATTTGTGTTTTGCATCAGATATTCAAAGAAAAACAAAGTTTCATAATTGTCAGTCCTACTTAACTTGGGAAGGAAATAATGGAGGGAGCTTGTTAGGGAGTCAAAAACTTTCCCCAGATTTTACAGATATCTTCTCTTTTTGCCTCAGCGGCTTGTTCACAGGAAAAAGAACATCATGCGGTTTACTGTAATGCCTATATTGTTAAAATCAAAAGGATGCCACATGACAATGACAGTAAGGGCTGCAGGTGCACCTTTGTTGTCTGCTATGACCATGATCACACTGAGGTAATATATGGCAAGTTACATTGTTTAAATTTCTCTCCCTTTTTCACTTATGTGTGCTGTTTTCTTCTCTCTCTTAGCTTACATCTCTCCCTTTATATTTCTCTATCATTTTCTAGGCAACCAAACAGACTTTTCTACTCAATTAATATCTGTTTCTTACGGTTTTCATTTTCATTTCCTCACAAAGATCATCGCCATCAAATTGATTTCACCAAGTTGTTACTATTATTTGATGAATTGTTTATATATCTGATGGATTTGATAGATGCGGATTTGATGAGAGGTTAGGGCTTATTGATCTGAAACCATCCCTAATTCCTTGTGCTCTACTATTTCATTTTCTTTTCTTTTTTCGACCACAGCTTCGCCAATTAGGGTGTCCTCCATCATTGCCTAATTTTTTCACATTTTTGTTTCTGTTTATTTCTCATATACTCCAGATCAAAGCATGTCTTTTTATTTCATTTTTTGAATTTGGTTATTTGATTGATTTACTATTTTTCAATTCTGCATGTATTGCATATAATTTTGTTTTGAAATTGTGGATAAAGAATGTTTCATTTTCACTTCATTTCAGTTTAATTTAGTGGAAATGGCATTCATTTTATGCTCGTGATTTGTTGAACTGGTAATAATGGTTAATTTGGGAGCCTAGTTATTAATTTAGCTTTCATATTTTAGAACTATGAAATTTTTTTGTAAAGTGCTTGGTTTCCAGTGCCCAATTCATCTCTTTTAAAGTGTTTTGCTAGCTATTTTTCTCTCTAATGGATTGGTCTTATGCTGGAATTTGTTTGTTACTAGTTGATTTAAAAAAATTACTTGTGCGAGTTGAATCTAGTGGTGCAGATGTTTTGCTTATGTGGGTTTTTGTAAATATCAATCAGTATGAGTTGTATAGATATGAAAACTAAGGAACGACATTGGGAGAGTTACTAGAACCACATAGATACATTAAAATACAGGACTGGTTTACTTGTTTAGATATAAAATTATATTATATATTAGGTATATATGCTCATATATTTATTTGGTTTTGGCAATTGGCATTGAGAGTGCAGGATCATTGTCACCAGGTCTGTACGTTTTTTTTTTTTTTTTTTTTTACTAAATCAGCGTTTCTTTGATTTGAATTTTGAACAAATTCAAATTCGTATTAGTGGATCAATCTATTGATAGGTATCTGGAGGAGTGGGAGAAGATTGTGCGGAGGATGGGACAGTGAATTGACTACAAGGATAAGTATAGGCCCATGGACTTGATCTTCATGGAGAGTGTGTGGTGGGTCTTTGCGAAGCTTTTGAAAAGGGCCTTGTTTATAAGGATTTCAAGATATGTATTTTTGTGAATCGGTTAATGAAACTTGTTTGTTATCATTATAAGTTCTTTTTCAGTGAATTGGGTAGTGAATTGATACATGTCCTTTGTTGGTTAATGAATTATTTTATGATTATGATTTTGAATTTCATTTTGAGTTCCTTTCAATGTGATATGATGGTTTCACTCTGTTGCTGATAGTTCATTTTAATGGCTGCTAAAAAGTTTTAGTACAAGAAGAAATGATTTTTTATTTTTTTGGTTTTGTTGTTTTAGTCATTTTCATTTTCATTTTATGGTGGCAGTCCATGATACTTGAAGGTCATAATATCCTATTTTGTCTCATACGCCAATGAAATCTAGTAAATGACATCTCTTCCCTTGTATGAGCAAGGTGAAGTTCACAATTTTGGATTCAAAACCCATCATTTCTGTGTATTGTGTTCACTAATTGATAAAAATATAATTTCACGCTTTATATAATTTTCTAGGGTCTAAACAAGATATTTTGAGTTGAATTTTTTTAAGATCATAATTATTTTGGTTTTTGAAGATATTTTGTATTATAAAGATTTGTATTCATAGACAGAGAACTATTGCTCTCCTATCTTATAATCCAAAAAGAGAAGGATTGCTCTCCTATCTTAAAATTGTGGATGGTAGAATTAATTAATGTAGGTGTTTATTGATTATCAATGCCATTTTTAATGTATATTGATTTTTGGACTTCTTTGGTCATGTTATTTTGATTACGACAGTGATCCAGAGGATAGATTCACATCAAGACCTGTACTAGCAAGGTTTGCATCTAGCTCTTTTGACTTACAATCTGATCTAAGATACTCATAGTCTCTTAACATAGTCAATTGAGAGTTTTTATTTGGTTTGTTTACTTACCTTTTCATCAGAATAAAATGCTTACATCTTATTTTTGTTTACAATAGGACACCGGAGGAAGTTTTGGAGATGAATGATCATGGTCAAGGTGCTCATTGGAAACAATAAAATGCTTACATCTTATTTTTATCTTTTCTACTATTTTGTCACTCTTAATAGGGTACCTAAGAGCATGATTAGACTTTCATTCCAAATGAGGATTTTCCTTTGTTGATTTAGATAGTAATAATAATGTGTTCTAGCTCTTTATTTGCAAATGTTAGTGTTAATGGAGAGATCAACATGACATTTAGCATAGATCATTTGTTCATAAATGGTTACAATATTGACATGTTTCGTTATGTTTTGGCAAGATTGATGGGAAAGTATTGTCATATTTTATTCCTTTTTTATTATTATTGCATGTGTGTGCGTTATGCTGACTTGTTTAAGATTATCTTATTGAAAGTGCAGTCGTTCATTTCCAATTATATATTTTTCCAAATTCAATTACAAAGGATCTAATTAACTTGATAGACTTTTCTGACAATTGTATTGTATGCAGATGCTCTCTTATATGGGGGAGTGAAGTTCAAGAGTACGGTGCAGTGGGTCAAATGCAATATGAGGATTAGGATGATGAGGGTTTAAAGAGATGGAAGGAATAGCTTCTTGGGAGTGTGGACTTCAATTCTGTTGGAGGTAATCATTTTGTCTTTTACTAATTGTTTATTTGTGAACTTTGTTTGGTTGTGAAGAAAATGGAGGGCAAAAAATACAAATTTGGAATCTTTCATTGTTTTGAATTCCAAATTCTGCCTCTACATTTCTTTTTCATGGAATCAGAAGTCATAACTTATGTTATGCTCTAAGATAGCTAAGATTAGCCACAAAGAAAAGTGGAAAATAAAATTTTCCAATATTAATTTTATGGCCTTTGAATTAACCAAAATGTACTGACTTTCAAAACAATTTTGCTTCCAAATTTTGCTAGCTTTTACTTTAAATCTTGGCTGTTTGATGGTCTAACTTCAAGTTTTAAAAAAGAAGTATCTTTGGTGTTAATCAATGTTATATACCAATGCAATAATTTACTTCTATGGGTACTTAATTTGGCCCCTCTTTTTTCTACTATTAGTTACCTCATATTGCTAATCTAATAGGTGTAGAGGATCTTACCCATCTACTTTTGACTTCTAGCCATCTATTACTGTTGTGTTACCTATTCTATATAAAATAGCAAGAGAACTTGCTAAGTGGCAGCACTTTGTATGACTGTTTTCATATAGCTTTAAATGCAGCACTGAAGAAGAAAGTTGAGAGGCTCAAGATTGCAACTGGAGAAATAATGACACATGCTGGGGAAAAGCTCTAAAATAGTGCGAAAAAAGGCCATGGCTTCTGCTTCTACATTGTGCTGTGATGGAGAGGAGAGAATTCCTTATCAAATACAATGGATAAGGTAATTAAATGAATGTACGTGTGGCTGGTCTGTGGAGTCTCAGCTTTTGTTCTGCTAGTTTGGTTGGGGAGTAATTTTGGTTTTAGGCCTAGGATCTATTGGGAAGTAATGACTAAGGACAAGGATTCGTTATTGTAAATTTAATAGTGTTGAGTTGAGTTGTGTTGATTCGTTATTGTAGGCAAAGTAGTTGAGTTGTGTTGATTTGTTTCAATGTGTTATAAGTGTAGTTGATTGATTGTTGTAATTTAATTTGGAATTACATGATTGTGATTACGTTTATATTTTTAATTATTTTATTAAATTTTGATTAATGTGAAAGTGTGCATTAAATTTTTTTTAAATAAAATAAAATATTTTTTTAACGATTAAAAACTACTGAAACTTATCTCAAGATACCTTTTACCAATGGTTGGGTTTCTATGGATAAAAGTAATAAGTATACTTTAATCTATATTTATGTGTATATATTTCAATAATTTATAATAATATTTTGACTTTTATTAACCATTGATAAATGTGTAACATTTTTTTCAACGGTTATATAGGCCGAAGAAAAATGCTTTCGACATAGTTTTTAATAACAGTTCTATAAGATCATTCCAACCGTTGAAAATACTTTTTTCGAAAATTTTTAGTACTTTTTTTTTACAGTTTCAACCGTTAAAAATAACCACAGTTCTTGTAATTAACTTGTAACCTTGCATGGCTACAATACATATTTACATCAATATATCAAGCATGGTTTATTATTAATTTGTCACATGCAATTCATTTAATTGGTTTTGATAATGGAGGACCTTGGCAGCATGTCTTAAAAGAATGTGACTTTATTTTTTTTATTTGCAAAGTTAGCAACTACGTTATCTAAAATTAATAGAGCTATAAAACCTGGTGCCGAAGGTAAGAGCATTTTCAGCCACTTTTTTATATTTTTGTATTGTTTGGACAGTAAACAGTAATATTTACCTTTTACCTATTTACCTTTTCAAATACATCTTCTAATAGATTTTCTATTCTTTTTCTATCTCATTTAAATATTATTTCTTCATTCATTATTTATTCGTTATTTATTCTTTTTTTAACAACTATATTTTTTTAATGAGAAGTGTTACCTTTCTCACAAAAAAAAAAAAATGAGAAGTGTTACTTCTACAATATTTTTAGCAATACTTTCACAACAAAATTTATGTGAAAAGTTGTTACTAGTTTTAATTTGAATCCATAATTGAAATTATTTTTTTACTCACCAATATTAACTAATAACAATTTATTACTTAAAATTTATTGTGAAATATAATGAAAATATTGTGGTAATATTTCTCAATTATGATTCTTATTCTTTTATTATTTTTCCTTTCTTTCCTTGCATCCATACGTTTCTTTTCTTTTTGTTTTTCTCTTGTTTTTTCTCCTCCACACACGTATCCCATCCCCACTCTAAAGCTTGCTTAATGGGCCATTCTTTCATCTCACGATTTCACTCCAAGTCCAAGCCATTATTAAGTCTTGCACAGACTCCCCCATATTCGTTGTTCTACAAACAAATTGGCCCATAATATAATTCCACGGAAATCCAGACCCCAGCAGCAATAAAATGCACAAGGGTCTTGCTCACGGGTGCTGCACAGTGTTGCAAAAAATTTAACATTACAAAAAGCTATTTTATTTATTTTACTACCTCACTTTACAAAACCCTTAATATTAATAATTTTATTTTAGCATTTAATACATTAAAATAATATAAATAACACCAAAAATAGTACATCCACTACAATAAACAACAGCCACAACCACAACCACATAAAATATATTATGTTTCTTTACCATTTGAGTGTACAGCCAGATGAGTTAAATTTTTTACCCATGCCACCACTACTGTAGTACACTTTTTGTATAATGATGTGTTTAAAATAGCATTTTAACAATTTCACACCACCAAAGTGGATGCTTTAATGTGGTATAAATAATAAATTACAATTAAAAAAATGCTATTATAACACCTCAAAAAACTACCATTTCTTTTTTAAGACACCATTTTACAATACACCTTTATCACATATTCTATTCTTTTGCCACTTTATGTAAATATTATTTTTTATTATTTTTTCTAGAGATATGTTATGTCCATAACATTTTTACAGCATGTTCACAATAAATCATAGGTGGTTAGTTGTTATTGGTTTTAATTTGAACTACAACTAAAAATACTTTTCTGTTCCACCAATAACAATCTGTAATAACTTATCACATAAAATTTGTTGTGAAATGTTGCAGACATATCATTTTTTTTTATCACTTTACCACACCATTTTACAATACACTCTACATTAAATATTATTTCTTTTACCCCCTTTAAGTTGAGGAGAGAGAGAGAGAGAGAGAGAGAGAGAGAGAGATGATTAAAAAACACTAAGTGTCCATTTGGGACAAGCTGTAAACTTCAGGTTATTTACAATTTCAAATTATTTTTGCTACTATTTATGGGCTCCACTGCACTTTGGTACTATTCATGGGTCTCACTGTACTATTCATCTAACGTTTATCTTTATTTACAGTATTTTCAGTAAAAAGTTTTTAATCTTAGTTAAATAAGTTTTTTCTAAACAGATATTAAAAAAAATAAATACAACATCTCACGAAACAATTCTATTGCTAGAATTATATTGTTCATGAGATGTAGGATTTGGTGTTTGGTGTGTACTGCGTGTGTCAACTTTGATGGAAAGAAAGATCAAGTCATTTTGCAATAGGACCAAAATGCCCTTTAATTTTATCTTTCTCTCTCCAAAATGCTCTTTAATTATCTCTCTCTCTCTCTCTCTCTCTCTCTCTCTCTCTCTCTCTCTCTCTCTATATATATATATATATATATTACATAAATAAAATTAGTGGTGATAGTAATCAACAACAAGTAGTCTTTGTCCATAATGGTTGTCCAAAACCAATAATGTTCAAAATAGTATTTAGAAATGAGAAAAGAGAAATATACTCTGCATACATAAAACAAGGGCATCCAAGCATGTCACCAGTCGTTTAAAGAGAATCTAGCCATCCAAAGAGAACCTGATTATCTATACCATAAGGGGGTATGGACTACCACTAAACACTTAGTAAATTTCCGAATATCTTCCACAATCTCAAATGGTTAAACCATTAACCTCATCATAGAATGTGGGGTGAATTCCTTGAAATTTGCTCTACTTGCCCTATTAAGTTCACACATCTCCCATAATGTTAGTGGCACCTAACAAGTAGATCCACTCCAAACTCTCTATAAAAGGGACCAAGCCTCACCTCACTAAAGTACGTTCTACTATTCATCTACTCACTATACTTGTATTCTAGAGAGAAAATTGACTTAATCGTTGGAGGATTGTTGGGCGGTTCACCTTGGTCACATTTGGTAGTCTTTTTCTTCCTCTTTAGGTCATCCAACCGTTGTTGAAACCCAAAGCCTTCAATCTACTAATTTTCGAGCATCGTCAAGTGGCATGGTAAAAAATGTTTTTTAAAGAAACTTATATATTTAGTCTCTATATGGTTTCGTTAATTGGATTGGATCTAGGGATTGTATTTATATATATTTAATCTCCTGTAAAAGTTGGACTCCATAATAACAATAACAAAATAGAAAAAAAAAAAAAAAAAGGTTTTTTTTTATCTCTATAATGATATCACAAACTTTTAACCATAAAAATCATAGCATATTGCATTCAAAAGAGTTTTTTTTTTTTTTTTATTCTTAAATTTTGAAAGAGAAAAACCTTTTTCTTTCCATAGTGTTTATGTTATTATAGAATCCAACCTTTACAAGAAATTAACATATATAATTACAATCCCTCGATCCCATCCAATTAATGAAGCCGTAAATGTTTACAAAAGATTAAATATATAAGTTTTTTTGAAAAATATTTTTGACTATGCCACTACTTTTACCTAGGTAATATATATATATATATATATATATATATATATATATATATATATGTTTCGATATAAAAATTTACTGTTAATGTTTCGATCTCATTAAAATTGAATTCAAGAGTCCAAATATTTTTTAAAAGAGCATTTTTGGAGGCTAAAGCATAAAAAAAAAACATAATTTAAATTATATTTATTAAAAATAATTGTTTTTAAACTATGGTCCCACTAGGATCAATAAAAAAGAAAGACAGAAATGAGAGAAAAAAAGAGTAAATTAAATTCCATCCCTAAAGTTTATGAGTGTTTAGATTTTATATTTTGAAATTTTAGAATTTAGATTTTACCCTTTGAAATTTGGGGTGTTTAGATTTTACACTATAATGTTTCAAAATTTGGATTTTACTTCCTAAAATTTGGGGGTGTTTAAATTTTATAACCAAAACTTTGAAATTTTAGGGAGTAAAATCCAAATACCCCCAAATTATAGAGAGTAAAATCTAATCACCTCTAAAATTTAAAGAATAAAATTCAAATTATGAAACATTAGAATGTAAAATTTAAATACCCTTAAAGTTTAGAACGTAAAATTTAAATTCTGAAATTTAATTGATCCCAAATTTAAGGGGATAATTTCTTAAAATAAGGATTTAGAAGATAAAGATGAACGTTAAAAACAAAGGATGGAAAGAGCAGGACTATCCTGACCTGAAAATTATTATTTATATATATATAATAATTAAAAAAAATTTAGTTACTTACCCTTAAAAAAAATTAGGAACACCCTCAAAAAAATTTTATGCCAAAAAAATTAAATTTTTTTGGATTATTTGTTACATTTTGGTCGATACTAGTTTTTAGAAGAAAAAAAAAATTCCTAAACTAACAAACACGTCAGCATAGCATGTCATTACCTGCATCGAATGCCTAAAAAACAAATCCAGCCATGGCAAAGATCGCCCCTTCTTATTCTTCTTCCTTTTCTTCTTCTTTGTTTCGTCTTAGACGCTCTGCTAGTTTACCTCTTCTTTCTCTTTTTACTCTAATTTTTGCTTTGTTAAGTTTTTTCTTTAGTTTGCATTTTAGACTTTTAGCTTGCTGACCCCACCCACATGACAAAGCTTTGAAAATGAAAAAACTCAAAAAGTTAACAAAAGAGTTTAATTTCAAACTTATTTATTGAGTCTTACATCTTTCCAATATGAAATACATATATACACTCTTATTGTACTATTTTTGGTTGTTGTTTTTCATTATTTAATTACATATTTATGTTTCAATATTCTAAAACAGTAATTGTTATGTAATAACTAAATAGTTTGAGTGTCAAAAAAGAAAAACTAACTAAATGATTTGTTTTTATTTGAGGTCTATATATTTGGATTAATAATTCTATGTTGTATAAGAATATATAAATATATATTATTTTTAGTTTTTTTTTTAAACCTCGAAACACTCTAAAATAGTACGTTGGAATAGATCGGTACCAAAATATTTATTTTCACTAAACAAACCGAAACAGGGTCCCAAAACGATATTCATAACATTGCTTTCAAGCAAAAAGAAAAAGCTAAAAAAACAATTGAACTCAAATCTAAAAAAGAAAAAATTGTAATAGAAAATCTGAAGAAAAAAAATTATAACAAAGCAAGTACACCCAAAAACAACTTAAAAAATATTCCTGTAAACGCAACTGGAAAAGAGATAAACTATCAAAAGGAAGATGGTAAAAATGGATTAAAGGTATCGAAGTAATATGATGCCATATACATTGTTGCCTATGCCGCCTGTGTCCTGACACACATCACATTAGTGTTGTTTCCCAATGCAAAAACCACTATCACAGTGTCATTCCATTCACAATACATGTCCAGTCGTAGTATGGGGAGTTTCGAAATTTTGTAGTGGCTACTAAGATTATAATATGACCCAATTATTAATTCCATTATTATTATTTTTTGAAAAACTAATTCCATTTATTTAAAGTGAGGCCATTGGAATTATAAGGGGCAGAAGAGACTTATTCTTATTGTATTAATTTGAAAACTAATTTGTAAGTGAAGTGACCCTTTTTGCTGACCAAAAAAAAAAAAACTTTGAATTCTCACCTTTATTTTGAGGCAAATAGTTGGTTATAGTTAGCTTAATTATTATAATTTTTTTATCATCAAATAAGAGATCTAGAATTTGATCTTCTGCTTACTCTAAAAATCAATTTATATTATACTTTGATAATAAAGAACAATCATTAAAACAATGGATTGTTCTCACTGTTAATTTATTTAAAACTTCTCTCCTCTGCCTTTGTGTGTTTGTGTTAAAATACTTAGTATTCTAAAATAAAAATCATTAAAAATGGATATTATAAGTTCAAACTATATATCTAAAAAAAAATTTAGGCAAATGAATGTTTAGGAAGTCATAGTTTTTTTTTTTTTTTTTTTTGATGGGGTTTAGGAAGTCATAGTTGATGCTTCGTTAAAGGAGCTTCGAATTAATTGTCCATTTTATTCCTTATGAGCTTCTATTATGATGTCTTTTCCCCAATGGATAATATGAGCTTCCTTATGAGCTTCTAATTGTCTTGTATTGTCCATTCCTAATCTAATAAAGGGTAAAGTTTCCATCTAGGGCTTTTGTGCACTAGAAAAAATACATAAAAGACAAGGGTAATTTTACGGTACCCCAAAAAGAGAAAGGATACGGTACCCATTAAAAAGAATCAAATATTAAATCCGCTAGCTATAACAATCCGGTCTAGTGAATAAGAATATCCAAAGTGATTATTAAATTATGAGTATCATTAAGGTGTTTACACGAGATAATCATCTCTCATTCTCTAAAATTAACCTCTTTCTCTTATTAAAGATTAGACATGCATGATGTCGAATGTTATTATAACACCATACAATTTTATTAAACAAGTTACTTTCCCCTCTGATTTAGCTCGTTGAGGTAGTCATGGGTTGTCTCCATCAATTCAACTGCCAGTCGGTTACGTGGAAGTGGATCATCATCATCTTCATTTAAGCTAAAGCACCCGCACCTTTCCAAATTACAGCGAATTATATCAACCAAAAAAATATATATATATATATATCAGTCGAGAGAGAGAGAGAGAGAGTTGAGTTTGTTTTTCAATTTACTTTACAGCGCTCTTTGCACGTTCTAATATAGGAGGAGAACTTTCAGGGGCAGAACATCCAGGTGGTGGAGGGTTTGCCACTACAATCCAAGCATTTGCAATTAGTTTTTTATTTTTATATATATAAAATGAAAGAAGCAAGAGGTTTCTCAATGACTTCTAATACAATAAGATAAATAAAGGAAGAGGTCATTAATTTAAACTAAGAATCCGAATAACTTATAAATTAACTTATTTATATATATATATATATAAACAAAATGTTCAGACTTAAAACATTAAAAAAAAAGTTAAATAAACTCTGAATTTCTTACCTGAAAGCTTCTTTTGATTATCATTGGAACTCATGTTCAAACGAGAAAAGGCAAAAAAAGAGAGAAAGAGAGTCAAGCAGAGAATGTTGGGGTTGTTATAAGGTATTAAGTTGGGAAAGTGCGGCCTAGATATAGCTCTATTTCAGATAACGTAGCTGTTAACTTTTTGGAAAAAAATAAAATAAAGACATTACTTTCAGACATGCTGTTATATAAGATCCTCCATTATTAAAACCAATTAAATGACTTGCATGTGACAATTAATGATAAATCATGTACGTAGGTAATGCACGTTATAATTGCAAGTTCTTAATGGTTTGTTATTGGTCCAAATTTTTTTTTTTTTTGTTGGTGTTGTGATGTGAGAGTAACTGCATGTTCAAAAATGTTCACCACAGTGCACTTTTGGTGCAGTATTCATAAGTATAAGAGTTTGTAGGGTGTGGGAGGCAAAGGCCGATGTTCAAGTCATCAGGAGGGAGATTCACACGCATATATATTTAGATTAGACTAGAGTAGAAATTCTATTTTGTATAAAAAATAAAAAAATGTTTGCTCAATTTATATATTTAATAAGAATATGTATAATAAAAAGGATCATGTTAATGAGCGCTTTTAGAAAAATCGTTAATTATCAATTGTAAAAATGTTTTAATAATAGTTTTATGAAAAATATAAAAATTTGTCAAAAAAATTATACATTTTTTTATAGGAGAGAGAGAATTGAATAAATATCCACGATTCACATAAAAAAAAAAAAGAATAAATATCCACGAGTGATATAATTAGGAGCTTCACTTTTTAGTTTTTGATACTTTGATACATATACAACTAAGTTTACAATGGCTATCTTTTTTTTTTTTTTTTTTTTTTTTTGAGAATATACAATGGCTATCTGTATCTTTACCTCGAAACTAAAATACGCACTAACCTATTTACAAATTTACAAATTTTACTCCAAACTTAAACTACTGAATATATATATATATATATATATATGTGGTGACACAGTGGTAGCCACGTTAAGATTTATCCTCTTTGGGGAGCTAGGCCCGCAAGGATTATCCCGTGTACCGCGAAGGAAGGAAGGAGCAAGTGCTGAACTTGGACTCGCAGTCCCACATCGGGTAGTTAGGCGCTCCCACTCATGCTTATAAGCCTCTGGAGCACATATGAGTGTACGTTTACTCACGTATGCGATCAATCGCATACGCGGGTAAACGTACACTCATGTGTGCTCCAGAGGCTTATAAGCATGAGTGGGAGCGCCTAACTACCCGATGTGGGACTGCGAGTCCAAGTTCAGCACTTGCTCCTTCCTTCCTTCGCGGTACACGGGATAATCTTTGCGGGCCTGGCTCCCCAAAGAGGATAAATCTTAACGTGGCTACCACTGTGTCACCACATTAAAACGCTTTTTGGTTGAGGGGTTGGTTACCCTGGCCCAAAGAGTTTATCCGCTTTGGGGAGCCAGTCCCTCACGGTTTATCCCTCAGCCAATGTGTAGGGAAGTGGCAAGGGCGGACCTTGGACCAGCAGTCCCACATCGGGCAGAGGGCGTTCCCACACACGCTTCATAAGCTACTGGAGCTCACGTGTGTGTACGTTTACCCGCGTATGCGATCGCATACGCGGGTAAACGTACACTCATGTGTGCTCCAGAGGCTTATAAGCATGAGTGGGAGCGCCTAACTACCTGATGTGGGACTGCGAGTCCAAGTCCAGCACTTGCTCCTTCCTTCCTTCGCGGTACACGGGATAATCCTTGCGGGTCTGGCTCCCCAAAGAGGATAAATCTTAATGAGTCTACACTCGTGTACTCACATTAAAACGCTTTTAGGTTGGAGGGGGTACCCTGCCAATGCCCAGAAGTTTATCCGCTTTGGGGAGCCAGGCCCGCACGGATTATCCCTCATACCCAATGGCGAGAAGTGGCAAGGGCGGACCTTGGACCAGCAGTCCCACATCGGGCAGTTAGGCGTTCCCACTCATGCTTATAAGCCTCTGGAGCACACATGAGTGTACGTTTACTCGCGTATGCGACGCATACGCGGGTAAACGTACACACATGTGTGCTCCAGAAGCTTATAAGCATGTGTGGGAGCGCCCAACTACCTGATGTGGGACTGCGAGTCCAAGTTCAGCACTTACTCCTTCCTTCCTTCGCGGTACACGGGATAATCCTTGCGGGCTTGGCTCCCCAAAGAGGATAAATCTTAATGAGTCTACACTCGTGTACTCACAATATATATAAACAGTGATTTACAAAATATAAGTAAATAATAAAGAGCGACCTTAGGAAGCTTCAAATTTTATTCTATAATAATAATAATATTTTTATCAAGTCAAATTTGTCCGTAAGTTTTTTTTAATACAGAATTAGTAATAACTAATATTTTTAATAATAATTAAAGGATATTTATATCTATCTATATATATATATAATTACTAATAACCAAAACATTTGACTTTTTGTTGACCATTCTTCCTTGCGCCACTTGACTACATAACTTAATGCCATGTTCTCTTTAAAACACTAAATAATTTACAAAATATAAGTAAATAATAAAGAGCGACCTTAGGAAGCTTCAAATTTTATTCTATAATAATAATAATATTTTTATCAAGTCAAATTTGTCCGTAAGTTTTTTTTATTACAGAATTAGTAATAACTAATATTTTTAATAATAATTAAAGGATATTTATATCTATCTATATATATATATATATATATATACACATATATAATTACTAATAGGCAAAACATTTGACTTTTTGTTGACCATTCTTCCTTGCGCCACTTGACTACATAATTTAATGCCATGTTCTCTTTAAAACACTAAATTATTGTATCTTTTCGGTGGTTTGCTTATTTAGGCTGCGTTTGTTTCACTTGAATTCAATTTCAAGAAACTGTTTTACACCTTTGTGTGTGTTTGGGTATCACAGAAAAAACGGTCAACGAAAAATTAGCAACCCGTTGACCATAAAATAACCCATCAAAAACGTAAAATCGTTTACTCTTTGATTTTACCTTCAACCATTTTTCGGAAACCACACCCAGAAGAGAGAGACTGAGACAGAGCTCAAGCACACGCCACCTAAAGCTCATCCTCGCCAATCAGATCGCCATCCTCATACTCGACGGCCAGATCGCCATCCTCGTCCCCTCCATTTTTTCTTGGTCAAACTCAACTTGATTTGGTTGCATCCCACCACACCCATCCCTGAAACCTAAAAAACCCATTTCTCAAACCCACTCCGACGAACCCATTTGTCAAACCCACCACTCTGACGAACCCATTCCGCAAACCCATTTCTCAAACCCCCACTGGCCGACACCGACCACCAGCCCACTCCACTCCACCCCTAAACCCACCCGATCTGGCCGTCGCCACCTCCACCCACTTTGATCCTTTCTTTCCCGATCTATCTCTCTTTCCCTTAATCTCTCACTCTTTTTTCCTCCTCTCACCGAATTTGTGAATAAAAGATATTCTTATTTTGATTTTTGGTTGTGTTAAGTGTATATTTTGAATTTTTCTGTTATAAAATTTGTTTAGGACTTGAGAAAATGTGAAAAATTTGTAGGAAAATAGCATTTTCAGAATGTTATCAAACACCAGAAATAGTTTTCTAGATTATTTTTCATTGCAGAACCAAACCCTCGGATTTCATTTTTCTTACAAGAATTCACTTTCTTCTGCATTTATTTTACTCTCAGAATTCAATTTACATTCAACCAAATGCAGCTTTAGTTTCACAAACTCCTAATTTTTGGCATAAGGTATATATTAAAACAAACAAAGAAAAAACTGCCAAAGAAAGAGATTTTTTTTTTTTTTTTTGGAGAAACAACCACAGAGAGAGATATTAAAAACTATTAGACGCAGCGTTTTGGCTTCGGGATGATTATAAATTTTGACTTTTGAGTGTTTCACTATCCCTTCCCACAAACCACTATTTTTCATTACACAACCACAACCAGACTCTTCGGGTCTCTCTAAAACATATTCAAAATCTCACACAAACACCGATCACTCCAATCCTAGTCAAATGTCTCTCTCCAAGTCTCTCTCAACTTTCAATGTCTCTGCCATTTAAGGTCAGATAAGTAACAGTTTGAAGTTAGAGTTCCAAATTGTCTAAGATTAGGGTTTGCTATTAATTACGGATTTAAACGATGTTGGCTCCGTTAAACCTGGGGAGACCCTATAGAAGATCAAATTTTTCGTGGGCTTCGTCTCTTGGCTGGCGTTTTAAAGAATGGTTAGTGATGTTTTTATTTTAATTTTAGGTTTTCCTCGTTACCTGTTCTCTTTATTTGGAGTAAATTTGTGGTTTTTTTGAAAAACCAAAAGAGCCTTACATTATTATAGGTACGTTTTTAATTTTGTTCTATAGCTTTGGCTGTTATGTATGATTTAGGGTTACGTTTGGGAGTGTTTCTTTTGAATAATTACGTTTGGGAGTTTGCTAATATCTTAGCAAATTCAATCGAAACTACTACGTCTCCTAACTGCATCCTTTTGCGAGAATGTAACCAAGTGTGTCGTTCATAAATCACTGTTTTTCTTTATCGTATTTTATCTATTTTATTTTTAAAAAGTTAAGATAGCTTTCTGTTATGAAGAGTTTACTGCGAGGTGACACCGTTTCAATCTCTTCTACTAAAACAAAATCAATTCTAACCCAAAAACCTTAGTTTAAAAAAAAAAAAAAAAAAATCTAACCCAAGAATAGTTATTTTTTTATTACCAGATTTGTTTTGTTTTTTTTTTTTTAAAATTACTGGTAGCGGTTTAGGTGGTCTGATGTTGGTAAGAGACTGGCTTGCTGATGGATGGAAGTCTGACACTCTATCTTTGTCTGTCTCTTTATAGTTACTATGCTCTGTGTGTGTCTATTTTTGTGAATAATGATTCGTGTGTTTTCTATACATATAAAAGAAGTTTATTTTTATATAGATGGTGAAACTGTTGTTCATTGAGTATAAAGTTTTTAGTGTTTGTCTTATACACTTGGCACATTTCTGGGTGTCAGTGGCAGTTAATTACTGCTCTCTTTGGTTTTAATTAAGGTTTTGATTTATAATTAGTTTCCAGAAGGATTTTCTGTTACTTCTTCTTTGTTTACTGCATTTCCAAAGGGGCTGTTTATTCAGTTTGAAAGAAATTGTTTTCCTTTTTGGTTGTTTAATTGTTTTGATAATTATTGATTTTTTTTTTTTTTTTTTTTTGGTTTTTTGGTTGTTCTTAGGTACACAAAACAGTTTGTTTAGGCTATTATCGGATTGGCCTCAAAATCAGACTCATGATTTGAGTTTTTCACAAGGA
The DNA here is from genome assembly GCA_033629205.1 of Lithocarpus polystachyus. NCBI lineage: Eukaryota > Viridiplantae > Streptophyta > Magnoliopsida > Fagales > Fagaceae > Lithocarpus > Lithocarpus polystachyus. The sequence continues at coordinate 23,314,963 of CM066166.1, read as the reverse complement.
TAGTGCTTAGTGATGGCGTTACACACTGAGCCAAAACATAACAATTTGATTGTGCCTCTTTTCGTTGCCTCTGGTGAGTGAGAGTCTGCGTCTGAATTTCCAAATGTTTGAATTTCATCACAAAGTTATGATATTTTTCATCATTTTTTATTATGTCAATTATTTAATTTAAAAGAGATTGCATTAAACGACGTCATGGGTTATTTTGGTTTTTTAGAAGGTGTAGGAGTGGAGGAAAAAGTAGAGGTAGAGGTGGAGATGAAAGAGTTTGAGTATGAGAAATTAGCTAATACCCTTGAAATGTTTGGAAACAACATCGCGATTGCCTTCAAGCATTATATCTTTCTTTGCTTTTTGTTTTTTTGTTTGTTTTTTAAATATTAACAAACATTTTTGATATTGGGACTAAAGGAGAAAAAAAGGGTTACATCTTAGGTCTCATGATATTTTCATTGTTAAGGATTGTGCTTGATTATGAAGTGATGATTTCTCTCTCAACGGTCTATGCTTCTGAGGATGTGGCTAACCAATGCCTATAATCTCTCTCTGATTTGTTTCACCTGTCTCATTGGTTCTCTTTTATTTTCTTAGGACTCAAATGCAGACCCTAACCTCTCTCTTTAATCTCGGCCAAATCCTTCACTACTCTCAATTTGCTTCTGTTGCTGATGTTGCATAAGGTAATATTTTGTATTCAATTCTTTATTATATAATATTTCCTTAAATTTAGTCTGTTTTGAGACTTAGACCAATTCTTTTCTTAGTGCTATTTGATTACAATTTAGATGTCATGGAGTCAAAACTTATTTTATGTTGATAAGATTGTTGGTGGGTCAATTGCAATTATGCTTGATGCTCTATTCTTTCTCTAACGTAACAAAAGCTGTAAACTATACTTATCAAAGTTGCATCAATGAATATATGGTTGTAGGGCTTCTTAGTTGGTGTTCTTTGAATTGTGGTTAGCTCATGATAGGAAATTTGATGGGTTTCTAAAGTTTCCTCTTGGAAATATGAATGAGTAATTTTTGGGTTTGTGGTTTAGTTGTTGCTTTAGCTGAATTTGTAGTTTAATAGACAGAGGCATCTTTTAAATTTTCCCAAAAAATTTTCCTGCCAAAATTAAATGCGAATTGGTTTTTGGGTTTTGGGTTTTTATGTGATCTTTTAATATTGTGAATGATTCCAGGCATATACAACCTATTCAAAAGATCAATCTCAGGCAGCCTGTTGAGGTAAAAAAAAAAAAAAAAAACCTATGTTGTTGGGGCATAACCACATAAATAAATTGCTGTAGTTGTTATGTTTGTTTTCATATTTAGTGTCACAGTTCTGTTTTGTTATATTGGTAGTTCTAGTAATAATAAATTGTGCAATGTGATATTGGCATCACCATTTTTGACTTTTTTGGTACCCTTGCAGCTTCTTGAAACATAAAAATATGCATTATCGCACATTCCTACATTTTGCAATACTTGAATGAATTTATGCTTTGGCTAATCATGCCAAGGAGTCAAGGAACCTGTACACTTGGAATATTTTTAATAAAATTCTATCACTTTTGATTAATAATAATAAAAAAAAACTATTTACTTTAATTCAGTTTTTGTCATTTCTAAAAAATAAAAGTAGGATATCTAACCCAAGGTGAGATTTTATTCCCCAATTTTCTTCATTCTAAACCCTAGAACCTGCACCTTTGATGGTTTCTAGACCTTTCCCTTCCCCTTTAAAAGACCCAGTTCTTGCTTTCACTCTCTGTTTGTAGTCTTTTCCTTCCAACCGTAACATCATGAATTGCAATGCCTCAAGTCTAGCCTTTGTTTGGTATGAACCTGTGACTGACTTTTTTTTTTTTTTTTTTTTTTTTTTTTTTTTTTCTGCTGTAGTTGAGATTATAAATACATTTTCTTCTATAGTTTTGTAGGGTTGCTAAAGCTTTCAGGCTTGGCGGCCCTTTGCTCTGTGTATACGTCTACTCTCTCACTTTTGCTTTGTTCTCTTGGCTGTTGCTCTCTCTCTTGTGTTGTATTATAACCATGTCAGTACATGGTGGGGTGGAGGTGAAGAGTGCATTTATAAGAGCAAGGTGCAACAGAATTGTGAAATTTTCATGGGCACTTGTGATTTGCTCACCTTTGGTGCCCAAAATTCTGTCACTATATTCTCCCCCAATGTTTTTTCCCTTTTGACTCACACCCTTCTAATTTTCATTATTAAATAACCATCTTTTTACATATCATCTGCATCTTTCTTTCTTTTTTTTTTTTTTTTTAATTTTAATTTTGGGTTTTTTTTTTTAAAGTTTGGAAGACCACTTAGATTTTGACATTTATTTTTCCTTTTGGGTTGTTTTTTACAAAGCATTTGTGAACTGCACCCAGTGGCACCCAATTAACAAATTTGGATTTAAATGTATATTTTTGGTTTTGTTTTTTGAAGGCCTGCTTTTTGTTTTGGTTTGGCATAAACTTGAAAAAAATGCCATAAATATCTGGATTTATGGCTTTTGTATTCTTAATGTTTGAATAAACCATATATTACCATTTAAACATGTTTCACATAAGTTTTTGAGGTCTCAGGTCATGTTGTCTTTATATATGGCAAAAGAGTCTCAGGTCATGTTGTCTTTATATATGGCAAAAGATAGTACCATTTTCCACCTTAGCACAGTTAGTACTGGTATTTTATTTATAACTTGAAGATATTGAGGTTTTTTGTGTGTGTCTAATCTCTTTTGTTATTTATTTCTGAATTTCATGATGAAGACCAATGAAATACTTATTTTCATGAAGATTATAGATAATTCAATAGTTGGTATGGGGTTATTATGAAATTTATTGACATTAAGAGTGTTTGATTCTACATTGTAAATCTTGGATGAATTGGTATAATTTGGTGTTATACTTGATATACTAATTTGGTGAAAAATTAAGTAGCTTGAAGAAGTTGAGAAAAGAGAAGAGCCTAAGACAGGGAAGAAATAGATTCTTGAAAAGCATTGGATATAGCTTGAAGATGTAAACACAATTGGATATTTATTTTATTTACTGTTTCTTTTGAAATAATTATTAAACCAAATGTAAAGCATTGCCTACTCTTCTAAGTTGGTAACTCTTTTCTCTCTCTACAATTAAATACATATTAGTTCTAATCGCATCGGATATCTGTGAAGCGTTAATGTTTGAATTGCTTTCAATTTAAGTATTGTTGGTTTCAATTTAGATTATAAGAGTCTAATCTGCATCTAAGAATTTGTTAAATTAAATTTATTTATTTTATGTGATTTCTTTCTCTGATTTTGTAGCCGATAAATTCTCTGTTCTTATTCTTCTTCTTTTTCCCCAGGTTTATTTAACTTTCCTAGAAGCAAAATAGTTTCACTTTTCATAGATGCACACCATCTGTTTGATATAATGCTTCCAAAGTATTTTCACAACCAGACAAACTTAATATCGATTCAAGTAGGCTGGGTTTTAATTTATGTGAGGGCATTAGATCAATTAAATTTTGGAAGTAAATAATTTTAGACTCAGCCATGTTAGTTAGATCAATTAAATTTTGAAAGTGAATAATTTTAAACTTAGCCACATATCTATATCTTAAATTAATAAATAACTGAATACTAATTTTAAAGTTTCGAGTACTATACTACTGTTGCAGATTTGCATTAGCATGCACCAGAAAATGTTAATGGAGCTCTTCATTTCTCTATTAAGGTAAGTTTCTCATTTTTTCATAAAAAATATCAAAAGAAGTTCTTGAATGAATATTCCTTGGTATTGGATTTGGATTGTGAATTTTTGTATCATAGTTGTTTTTATAGGTTGGTAGAATTGCGGGCCAATCTGTAAAACCAAGATTAGTGCTGTTGCAAGGCCTTTGCTACCTAGCCTATGCTGCTATGCAGAAGGTTGGATTCCATGGAGCACAGAATTGCCGTTTCATATTCAGATTCACTTTGGTTTTCTTTATTTACTTTATGTTTGCTAGCCCGCCATTGAGCTTAAATATAATTTCAATCCATTGATATCGAACCATACTATTATATTGTTGTTTTGTTGTGAAAATTTAATATGTAGAAACAAGCTTCTTCTTTTTTTCCTATTACCCCATTTGGTTATAAAAGTTGAACATATCTGTATTTTGTATACATCATAAAGGTACAGATCAATGGAGATAAAATATGATATTATATCATTTTTATGTTTAATTGATACAATGCATGCATATCCTTCAAAAAAATTAGGTTTGAGCGAATTTAAAGTCTGTGTGTATTATTCTGATTAGCTCATTAGCTCAAGTGTACAATGATGAACACGAACACATTATGGTTGTTGATTGTAATATATATTGATTTTCCTTTTGACATTGTGGTTGTTGATTGTAATATTTTTTTATTTTCCTTTTCAAGTGTTAGGAAACTGGGACTTAATTTTGCCAAGTGAAGCGTACAATTTCTTTACCATAAACAGTCCATCTTGGCAAAGCTAATAACTCCCAAGGGGTAAGGTTAGCTTTGAATGGTATTGGATTCAATTGAAATTCTCTCTCAACCTGTTCTTTCTAATTCTGTGGAGTCAAAGGGTCAGTAGAGCTGATACATTGATTGTCTTGAATACTTTTTGGCCTTTATATGCATGTCTTCCACATTCTTAATTCCTTTAGACTAGATTTTAGTCTGAGTTTTGGGGTCCTAGAAAAAAAAAAGATATCTCTCATGAAAAAACATGTCATCGATGATGGAATTTATATAGCTATTGATATCTATTTGTAGGTATATATTGCAATATTTATGGTTTGAATTTATACAATACCTGTGGTTGTTCATTTCCATTATTGTTGCAACCCAAGATAGATTTCTACTTGTACTTTCTTCTTTTTCTTTTCACATTTATATATGCGGTGTTTACAATTACTTGATTCCAAATAAATTTGTCCTTTTCAAATTTCATCCCATCTTAATAATTAGTAGTTAATGATTGTTAGTTTATTAGATTATTTGCTTATGTACATTTTTTAAAACCTCATTTACGACTGTACTTTTGTCAACTTTCAACAAAATATTTTCTTAAATAAATTCATAAAAACCATTGTTTGTTTTGTTTTTATATGTTTGTATAATGTTCTCTATCAGTTTATGAAGTTTGTTCATAAAAATTTTCTGCAAATGATAGGGAGATTAGAGAATGAGTTGAAGCTTATGCAAGCATATGACCAAAAAGTTAGTTTTTGTTAAATTTATCTGTTTTACTTGTATGTAATAAAACAGAGGATTATGAGCATTAGAGATCTAATAGGATTATCAAATAGTCATAATATAATTGTAGGATAGCTTGTGTACCTGAAATTTGGTTCTCTACAGTCCATCTATTTAGTTTGGTATTGGTCTTTATGACATTCCGAGAATCTTGATACCAGAATTTGTCTTGTAAGAATTACGCAGAAAATATAATGTCTATTTTTAAAATTATTTTTATGTTTATTAATTCTAAACTCTTTGGTTTTTGTTTGTAATAACTCGTTTAGATGAATATTTATGATGTGGTTTCACATTTGACTCCAAAATTGAGAAATAAAACCTTCTCTAAAAATAAATAATTGAGGGTACAAGGGTACAAAATTGAACTTCAATTGTAAAATCTAATTAGATTTTTTTCTAAATTTTGTTTTATATATATATATATATATATATATACACACACACACACACACATATAGATTGCAAAAATAGAGAACCACAATAATGTCACTCATTCATCTATTACTTTGGAATTTGGTAGTTTTATAATTTTGAATGACATTTATTTATGGCAATCATGTGTTGCCTTTGAATCCTATTATTAATAGGGAAAAGTTAATTAGTATCCTAATGACATTGGTTTAGAAAATATTTTTAAACACTTTTCAAAGGAAAGGAAAAAAGTAATTGATTTACAGTTTTTTATATTTTCGTAAAAAGTAGTATTAAAGCTTTCTTTAAATGGTTTATTAACAAATGTCTTAAAAGAGTCCGTTAATCGGACTCTTATTAATTTTTATTCATTAACAATATATCGCCCATCAACCAAAGAATATTAATCAAAACGATACAGTGATACTAATTAAAATGAGCCATACCATGCAAATAATACTTCTATCAATTGAGTATGATAATGCTTGGCTTCAAACTTCATAGCCACTTGTGCTAACTCTGGCGAAAATGATGCTAGAAAACAATCAAAGCACATAATTAGTAAATTGAATTATCTTGATTCCACCAAGGAACCAATTCGCATATGTTTGTTTTATCCCTTGAGATTAAGAAAAATTATAGTTCCACTTCATATTATATCACGTATATTTTATTTTATACGTATTCCGTTCTTTAAAATATAGTAGCATTTGATCCATTACCGAAAACTAATAATATTATATTAATTATATCATTAGTTTTTGCAAGCAATAGGGTTAGACATATATTCAAATTTTCCAACCTAAAACTTTTTTTTTTTTTTGAGAAATTCCAACCTAAAACTTGAAAATAAAATGAAAAGAATTCAGGAAGAAATAGGAGCGGAAGTGTCCTTGTAAAAAAAAAAAAAAAAAAGTGGTAGTGTCAGTCAGTGTGTTAGCTAGCACTATTCCTTATTGTTGGACAAGAGTCACAAGACTGCAAGAGTTCACACTTTCAATTGGTACAACAAAGAAGAAACTTCAAACTTCTTTACTGTAAATTGCTATTCCTATGTTTTGTCTTCCTTAGGTGCTACGTTCGTACATTAATAAAATGGCATGGTCAAACTGTCAAAATCTCGCACAAAAGTGGAACAACTCATGGATGCCATAAAAGTTGAACAAAAAGTTCCTATCGTGATTTTGACGACTTTTACCCTTATTTTGGAGCCGCGATTTGTCACATGGGAAGGTGGGGGTCCATTTCCATAAAAGAGATGTCACATAAAAATTCCTTATCTTTGTACTCTCATTTTTTTTGGGTGAAACTTGTACATGATGTTTATTTTAGTGAAGTGCGTACATAATATTTATTTTTGTGGTATGGAGCAAAATAAACATTTTTTATTTTTTGGGTAGAAAAAGGGGTTTATTAATTAATAATAAAAGAGACAAATGGGCTCTTTCCTACATCAGAGTATCATGATATTTGTAAAATGTGGATTTAGAGCAAATTCTAAACAGACAACTGATGGATCTATTGAAGAATGGTAAGTAATAATATGGGCACAAAATGCTTGAATGGTAACCCTAGCTAGCTAGGCATTTTCATTCTTTGGTTTTCTAAGAAAAGGGTGAATAACATGATCATCAACAAGCCGGGACTAGATGACATTAATTAATTTGATTGAGGATATGTAATTGAGGCAACCATGAACCAACCTTGTTTTTTGTGTAAAAGTAGAAAGTAGAAACATTAAATGGAAGTGATCATTGGTTCATGTGAAAGAACGAAGAAGGGAATAAAGTTTCTAGATGTCACATTTGACATGTTCCTTCCCAATCAATGTCAAGTTTTTTAGTATTCTCTGTGTCGCTTATTAATTATTTAAAATATTGGAGGTCAGAAGTATTTTAAAAAAAAATTAAGTTGGACAAAGTTTAGGCTACAAATTGTTCTCCTAAATTAGACAAATGTCCTATATGGTTTATCTCACATATTAAATAAGCCATTTAAAAATGCTACACAATAATAATTAAGTTAGGAGGAGTGAGAATAGTGTATGTACTATATATGGAATTTTGTAAATTGATCTTACAATACCCAACCTAGCTAGAGCAAATTAAAGCTCTTTTGAGCTGGTTACTTCAAAAATTAACCTATAAATTAAAGATTTCATTTTATAATAATTACTAGCTATATATGTTAAATTCATTAAAAATAAATAATGACTAGCATATATATATATATATATATAATATACTCAAAATTCATGAAATTTTGAGACCATCTAAAACTAATCAAATTATACTATGATGAAGAATTACCTGAGTGAAAGTAGCTAATATAAGTTATTTAAATACATATAAACATGATTAATTATCAAAGAAAAAAAAAACATATATATAATAAAAACATCTGTCCATAGAGGGTAGAGGTAGAATACATCCAAGAGGGGTAACTATATTAAGCAAAAAAAAAAAAGACTCAGAGAGACTACTACCATTAGCAAAATGGGATCCTCTAGTCCACACCAAATCACTAGCTGAATACCGGATATGCCCCCTTAAGTCAAACACAAGAGGACTCACGGCTGAGAGAGAGGAAACTGTGTCTTAATGTCTTTGATATGGTTACCGTTAGAGAAAGGGGCATAAAAGTAAAATACTGTATAATGCAAACCATGCACAACTTCTCTTCTCGCCGTCTTAAGCTCTGCAATTCTTCTCTGCATGACTTTGATTCCTTTTTGCCAAAAATGGCAAAAGGTCTCACTCGTCACAGCTAAAGAAATCATGAGAATATTTTTGAAATCATTCAAGCATGATCTCTCTCTCTCATTTCTGTTCTCCGGTCTCTCTCTCTCTCTCTCTCTCTCTCTCTCATTTCTGTTCTCCGGTCTCTCTCTCTCTCATTTGTGTTCTCCGGTCTCTCTCTCTCTCATTTGTGTTCTCCATTCTCTCTCTCTCTCTTTCTCTTCTCTTCCTCTCTCTGAGTCAATACTCTTTCTCTTCTCTTCCTCTCTCTGCCATGGAAGTGGGTGAAGCCTCTGGTTCTAAGGAACCAGAGGCTGATGAACTTGAAGAGCTCAGCTCCGCGTCGGCGTTATTAGTGGACGCAGCTCCACCTAACGAGTTTTGGCCTCCGCATGCCTATGGAGATTGTTTGGACTTTCTGGGAGTCCATTTTGGCTTCCAGAAAGACAACGTGAGAAACCAGAGGGAGAACGTTGTCAGCCTTCTCGCGAACTCCCAATCGCGGTTTTCAACTCCTTCTTCGAACTCGACTCCGAAGGTATACTTCTACTTCACAATGTTTTCATTTTATTTCTTGGATAGCTTGAAAATAATACTGTCATTTTTGTTTTATAACGCAAGAACATACTTTTATTTTATTTTTGTATAAAATAAAATTAAAAACCATTATATGAAGATGAAGAAGTCACTGAAAACCAGAAAAGTATTGGATTTGCTAGGATTATTAATTGGAGGATGGTTCTTAATTTCTTGAAAATTTGCTATTGAGTGTGAGTGTATCCATGGTGCTTCTTTTTCTTGTGGCCAAGGGAAGGGAGCTTTCTCAAACATAAAGCTCGGGTAAAGTGGTTAAATTTAGGGGATCAAAAAACTTCTTTCTCCCATGAGATGGTCTCTTTAAAAAAACGAGACCATCTTATGGAAATCCTACAAAGAGTGAAAATTTTCAAGTGCTAATATCCGTTCTCTTACTATATTTCAAGATACTTTTGAGGCTTTCAAAATAATATCAGGCCTTAGAGAAAATACTAGAGTGCAAGCCTAGAGTTTAAATATAATTAATGAAATTTTTCTTGCTTCTGTTCTTGCACATTTAAAACAACAATCCTAGAGTTTCTTCAATTTAAATATCTTGGAGTTCCATTTAATATCTTCAATTTAAATAGCCCATTATTCCAGTCTGGTTCATTATGGGTGGCATGGGTTAGAACTAATCTCCTAAGAGGAAAAAGCTTTTGGATAATCAAAATTCCTCAAGATTGCAGTTGGGGGTGGAGGAAAATCCTGAAGTTCAGGGAGATTGCTAGACCCTTCATTAGATTTGATGTGGGTTCAGGTAGGAACATTCATCTTTGGCATGATTGTTGGCATCCAGATGGTGTCTTGTTCTTGAAATATGGCCATAGGATAATGTACGATGCAGCCAGCTCTTCTGATGCTCTTTTGTCCAGTGTGTTGCAAGAAGGTAATTGGATTTGGGCATTAGCTTCTATTCAAAGCAAATTGTGCCTTATTGATTTTACTGTGGAAGATAGAACCAATTTGGATCCCTTCCAAATCTGGTTCTTACTCTTGTGCAGAAACTTTGGAGGTTATTAGAGAGAAAAAAGATGAGGTTGGTTGGTGGAGATTGATATGGTATTCAAGAGCCATACCTGCATGCATTCATTGGATGGCTGGCCATGTTGAATAGATTGTCAACCTAGGAAAGAATGCATAAATGGGGCTTTAATGGAGATACAAAATGTGTACCATGCAGAAATAAAATTGAAAACAGAGCACCTCTTCTTTGATTGCTCTTTTCTAGGAGATTATGGAGAATTCTCATGAGTTGGTGTTTGGTGAAGCACCCTAGCTTTTGTTGGGATGAAATCATGGCTTGGGGTGAAAGACATGCCGAAGGAAAGAGCCTTAGATCCAATGTATTCCGCTTAGCCTTATGGTCTGCTGCATATCACATTTGGCAGCAGAGAAATGGTGTGCTTCATCAAGGGAGAATTTATGTTGAAGAAAATATCCTTCGCTTGATCAAATGTGAAGTTAGAAGGAGAATTGAAGGGAATGGATATTGTACTATTCTGTCCAAAGCAGAGTTTTTTTTTGTTGTATATGGGGAATTTCTTTAGATTTTCTTAAATCCTTTTCTTCTTAATTCCTTTCCCTTGTTGTGGCTAAGTGATTGTTTTCCTTGTATGAGTTAGTTTTTGTGTTCACCATTGTTTCAATTTTGCTATTTGGTATTGTTACTTGAACTTTGTGCTCTTTTCATCTTATGCAATACAATCTTCTCATTCATCCAAAAAAAAAAAAAACTCTCTTGATTCTCTATCTTATTTGATTGCTACTTTGCATGCATTTTTTGGCCACAGATTGACGCAGGGGCTGTAGATGGAGTCTATGAGAAACTGATGGAGAACTACAAGCAGTGGTGCCAATTCTTAGGCCTAGAATCAAGTCTAAGGTAATTAAAGAAATCTTATCCGTTGAAAAGAATTTAGTTCACATTTATTCTAAATTATACTGTTGGCTTGTAGGGAAAAAAAAAATTTTTGTTTGTTGAAAATTCTCACCAAAAAAAAAAAAAAAATTGCAACTAACATAATAGTGAATTTTTATAGGCTGCAACAATATGAGGGTGAGAGTCATGTGAAGAGGAAGACTTTGTATCTCTCATTGTATCTTTTAATTTGGGGAGAGGCAGCAAATCTCAGGTTCATGCCGGAGTGCCTATGCTATTTATTTCATAATGTGAGTATGACTTGAACTTTTGTTTGATTGATTATTTATTAAAACAGTTGGTTTACTTACAATCAATCTTACATGCAGATGGCTCAAGACCTCAACCAAATACTGTTGGGAGAGATTGATAGATTTTCTAGTGCTGGAGATGACGAAGCGTTTCTACGCAATGTTGTGACACCCATTTATCGGGTAATAGAAGAGGTATGTCACTCTCCCAAGATTAGGAATAGAGGAGAATTAGAGAAGAGGGTAAGAATATAAAGAAAAATGAATTATCATTTTATCAATGCAATTGGTGGCTTCGGTACATTGTCTTATAGTTGGTTACAATGGTCTTAGCCAATGTAAATCAAGATTGAAACAGCCAATCAGTTCACTGATGGCCAATAACTAACCTACCAACCCCAACTTCTAGTAACTACTGCTTAACAGACTTTAACAGCTAATACACAGCCTTGCTCCTTATCATATCCTACAACTACTTATGATGTCCTACAATGATGGGAATATCCTTGTTGAGTGGTGTAATAAGTTTGTTAAGGTCAGGATCACATTGGTAATCTTGTTGCAATTCATCTAGCCAAGTTGGACTGGTCTGTCCTGTTGCTGCTCTTCCACTTTAGGCAAGGCAACTGCCACAGAATTTTCTCGACCCTTCTTACATTCCACTTGGAACATATAATACCATCAACTTAGCCACCTATTTCTGCTGTGTTGAACTGCCAACCTTCTGTTCAAGCAGAAATTTTAGGGACTGCTGATTAGTCCTAATCCAGAAGGGTTTCCCTATCAAATAAGGCCTCCATTTTTGGACTGCCACTACCAAATTTGGCTTCACTTGTTACAGACAATAGGCAGCCCCTCTCACTGCCCTGTTAAGGAAGGATGCTTTCCATTGGAATTCAGCAACACCAAAAGGCCTTTGAAAGGCTCAAGAGAGCTGTCTCAAGTCCTCTTGTATTAGCCTTACCTGATTTCTACAAACCTTTTTTTAATAGAGTGTGATGCAAGTGGTCAAGTGTTGGGGACAATTCTCATGTAGGAAGGAAGAGCAATAGCCTATCACAGTCAAGCTCTCTTAAAGGCCAAAATCTTCATCTCTCTACCTAAGAGAATGAATTGTGGGAATGCTTTGGGATGATAGCTCTGTCCCATATCAACTTCCACTGGGCCACCTTATCAGTCCTAGATCTAAAAACCTCCCAAGCTGAGCTGCAAGAGAAACAGCCATTAGTAGAAGCTGACCATATCTCTTTATCTCTCTCATGAAGCATAACCTGACAACAGACCCTCTGTAGTTCCCTCACCGCAACAGATCTGGGATGCCTCCAATTCCAATGAGCATCGAGCAACTCACTAGACACCTTTGCAACTTTGAAGCTAACCGCTTCTGCTATAACTTGTGGTCCAAATAGTGACACTTGACTACCATCACCAATTATCCATTTGACAAAAGGCTACTTGGTGATTGTCAAATATTTTTTCTTGAAAAAATTTCACTGTTAATAAGGTAGAATTCCTTCCCTGCTGCACATTTTAGATAATAGATTATTTGGTATCTAACAGCTGGATGTAGAACTCATGCATGAAGTAATGTGTTTGTTTAAAATTTAGTCAATAATAGCAATCAGTTGGTCTATTGTTAGATGAAACCATGACTTGAACGGTTAAACCTCTCTTAATGTTTTGGTTTTCTAATGATATTGATAATACAGGAAGCGAAGCACAAAAAATATAAGCCTTGCCATTTAGCATCTAGAAATTATGACGATCTCAATGAATACTTTTGGTCGAGCCGTTGCTTCTCACTTGGTTGGCCCATCCATGAAGATGGTGAATTTTTCAAAGTTGAACATGATTTGATAATGGTACTCTTAAATTTTTTGAAAATTTTTTCATCATTTTTCACTGATTAATTTGTTGATTCTTTTACTAATAAAATTGCTATATCAGGAAGGTGCACTGAAAACGGGGAAGACTTTTTGTGAGAAGCGAGTCTTTTGGAATATCTTCCGGACCTTTGATAGGCTTTGGATGTGTTTTATTTTGGTTCTACAGGTACTCTCTCTTCTTCTTCTTTTTCTCTTTCTTTTCTCCCTTGGCTGAACTATTTTCCAAGTATTTAATTGCTACTAACTTTGATTTCTTGTGTGAATTTGATTTTTCATATTAAAGGGAATGATCATCCTTTCATGGAAAGATATTTCAATGGAAAATCTTTTTGGAGCAGACATACTGTATGATTTATCTAGTGTGTTTGTCACAGCCTCAATTCTTCGCTTGATTTATGGTATGAGATTGATTGGTTTCAACTATAATAAACTTTTGATTCAAATTTCCTCCTGTTTTTCTTATAATTTTCCACTTCTTTTGATCAGATTATGTGGATCTTGGCCTACACTACCCGGCCTGTTGTCAATGGAGTATTTCAGAGAAATTGAGACCTGCCATCCGTGTTTTTCTCAACATTATGATGGCAGTGATTTTTGTCTCACTTCATGTTGCTGCCTTGAAGGATGCCTTTGGAAAAAGTTTTCATGTTGTGGCAATTTTTTTATACTTGATCCCAAATATCATTGATACTCTTTTCTACTTTTCCCCACTAAAATATGATAGATGCAGGTTCCTTTTCTGGTGGTCAAAGGTATATATGCTGCCCTGCTCTCTTTCTGTCCTCAATTTTCTTTAATATTTTGTGTCATAACAAATACTAGACATATTTTGGGTGCTTTTGTCCCCCCTCTAAAAGCAACAAAAAAAGGGGAAAAAAATATAGGCATCCCTAAAGTTGCACAGTATTTTTTTTTTCCCCCCACTAGTAAATTGATTTACATTCTGCAGCCAAGAACGTATATTGGGAGGGAAATGAATGAACGCAAATTTGCAGTGATAAAGTGAGTTTGATAAGAATAAAAGACTATATTACACCCCATTTATGTATGGCTTTGAGTTTCTTGGTTGATTCAAAATTTTCCATAATGCACCAATGCTTATATGTCTTTCTAATTTCAGGTATACCCTATTCTGGATAATTGTTTTAAGTTCCAAATTTGCATTCAGCTATTTTTTTCTGGTAACTGATTTTCCTGATATTTTGACTTCCCTCCTAGTGTCTCTTTTGTTTTAAATTATATTTGAGTATATTTGTCTTCTGTTTTTTAAGCTTTTCTCCTCTATTTTCTCCAGATAAAACCTCTGGTGAAGGAAACTAAAAAAATATTAATGAGCATTGACCATGACTGGCATGAAGTTTTTGGTAATTGCAATAATTTTCTGTTACTTCTTTTCATGCTTTTCAACTTAATATGTAGAACGTTAAAGATTCTGTTGTCAATGCAGCTGAACCAAAATATAGAAAAGTTATCTCAAGCTGGCCACCAATAGTTTTGGTATATATAACTATATCTATCTTGTCATTGGTCTAATTTTTGCTAGTTTTCTTAGCTTATGTAAGATCAGAAACTTCTTACATTGTCTTTGGTAAAGTTTCTCATATTTGACAAGTTGAACGCAGGTTTATTTTTTGGACGCTCAAGTTTGGTATACTCTTTTCTCAACTATTTGCGGTGGTGTCATTGGGATGTTTGATCAGCTTGGAGAGGTTAAATTTATTTATTTAATTTTTCTTTCTATCTGCCATCATAAACCATCATCAGAAGAGTGAGTTCTTTTCATGAGGGAACTTAGGCTTAAGTTAATTTAATGGAATCATTATGTGATATTTGTAACAATGTCATGGCATGAGGTCAAAACCGTGGCTTTGTTAATTTCTACTTACTCTTTAGAAGAAACTTTATGGCTGGTAAGTATTAAATTTCTCCTCTTGCCACAGATAACAGATGTGGAAAAACTAAAATTAAGGTTCCAGTCCTTACCTGGCGCATTCAACACATATTTGGTGCCATCAAATAATCCAAGGACAAAGGGATTCTCTTTATCAAAGAGTTTTGCAAAGGTTTCCTTGTAATCCAAATACTTTAATGATTAAGATCTATAAGTACATTTGTATAAGATCATTAATTTTAATGCATGTGTAGATTACGGCAGACCAAAAAAGTGAAACTGAAAAATTTTCCCGCTTATGGAATGAAATTATATGTGCCTTCCGTGAGGAAGATCTGATAAGCAACAGGTAAGACCCCTCAAATATATTACTTTGCTGTCGCTGCTGTTGTTTGCTTTCCTCACGATGGAGTTGAAGCTAAACTGGGTTTCCTCTAACACAGGGAGATGGATCTATTGGTAGTTCCATATCCTATAGATCCTACTTTGAATATTATTCAGTGGCCACTATTTTTACTTACTGGAAAGGTCAGTCATAATCCCTTCAAAGTTCATCATATATGTGAGCTGTTTCTATTCTTGACCGTTTGTCTACCTTTGCAGATTTATGCTGCTATGAGGAATGTAAATTCAGTTTTAACTGATGAAGCAGAAAGCCAAGAAAGGGACTCTGAAATTTGGAGGCTCATATGCAGGGATGAGTGTACAAAATGTGCTGTTATAGAATTTTATGAATTAGCCAAACGTGTCCTGCGTGCTTTGATGGTGACAGAAAATGAGAAAAGGTTTTTACAGTGTCTGGTTCCTTTTCATGAAAAGAATATGTTTTCAAATTTCAACTGATCTATTTTTTAGATTGAAAAAAATCTGTTGTACTTTTATATTTTGTTGCTAGTTCTTCTAGTTTTATGCTTATAGAATCATGGCAACTAAGAAAGTGAAGCAAAATAAGTTCCATCACTCATTCCCACCCCACCCCACTCCAAATTTTTTTCCCCTTCTTTGATGATAGGCAGTAGAAATAGGAATTTAATATATTCAACAATGGTTCTCCAAATTTGGCATACTTTATTATTATGTCTTTTTTTTTTTTCCGTGTCAAGGTCATTTGGACTCTGTTAGATTCAATATTATGTTTTTGTATTTGTTATATAGTAACAATTTTGTCTTTTGTGGTTGATTTGCCTGGCTTTGAGTCTTCTTATTTTCTTTTCTTTGTATTATTTTTTTCTTCTTTTGATGGATAAATGAATGACTTGTTAGAAAGTTCCCGAGGGAAAACAACCCAAGTACAAGGGAGAAGTACAAAAGACATGGAAAATCATTTCTGTAATGATTGAACCATATAAATTGAATATTTATATTCTATGTAGCAAGATTGTAACTTCAGAAAAACTGTTGCTTTTCTTTGGTTTTTGTGAATAAGCGTGAAATGTTTTAGAAGCTCAATAATTTTTATCTGATTTTGTATGATTGGTAGAGTTCATGTTTCAATTGTAATGTATCAGGATATTCACTATATTCATTGATGAAATTGAAAGAAATATTTCGGAAAATACACTTCTGGCAAATATCAAAGGGATAACTTTCTACGCCCTTGCCTTCAAATTCAGAGAGCTTCTTGAGATCTTGGTGAGTCATTTACAAGGAGGAAAAAGAAATACTAATCATATCTTCTATTCCTTTTTTATATGTGCGTGTTTACACTTCATTTAAAGTTGCAGAAAAATGGTGGTCCATCGGATCTTGTGGCATTGTTCATTGAAGAAATAATACTAATAGTAACTTCTGGTGTTATGAGAAATGAAAATAGGTTGGTGACTTTGTTGTATTTAGTTGGCAGGAAAATATTTAGATTTTTAGTTCCTAGTTGAAAAGCTGAAAATGCTTTTGCCTTTTCTGGTCTACTTCTAATTTTAGGGAATTAGAAGAAAAGTTTTCTGGTCAGAGAAATGCTGGAAGGCTTTTTGTTGGCACTGGAGTCGGTTTTGCAGGAAAACAATGGGAAAATCAGGTTTCGAAATAATTTAGATAAATTATTTTCTTGTATGTGAAAATAATTTAGATAAATTGATTAATTAGGTTTTCATTTTTCTTTCTTAATATTGTTTCAGTTAAAACGCCTATATCTGTTGCTGGAAGAGAATGCATCAAATGAAGTTCCAAAGAATGTAGAAGCTCGTAGAAGAATTACTTTCTTGATGAACTCATTATTCATGAAACTTCCCCAACCTCCAGTAGTCCGCCAAATGCTCTCATTCAGGTTTGATTGTGTACATCTATTGTTCAATTCCTTCTGAAAAATCCATTGCTGAAAATAACACTTACTGCTCATAGACATGCCATGTCTTTGTAGAATTAGGGTAGGTTCAATTGTTAGACTTAAACACTTAATAGTGTATTATTACCTTCATAAGATGTTACCAACTACTAAGAAAAAATCTTGTTTCATGCTCTTGTTAATATATCTACTTTTATAGTTTGAACTATTTGGTAGATTATGTTTTCCTTGCCATGTTCAATGAAATTTTATAGGATTTCAGAACTTAATTTAATGATATCATTTAAGATAAAAACAAATTACTTTTTGAAGTTTTGATAGATTAGCTTCACGTCACATGTCACATGTCACATGATCACTATATTACTTTTCTTGCCATTTGCAGTGTCTTGACTCCTTACCATAATGAGGAGACAGTGTATGCTGGGAATGAAGTTGACATGAAGAATGAAGATGGTGTATCAATCTTATTCTATTTGCAAAAAATCTACCCAGGTTTGTCATACAGTAGTATCCATAGATACCTTAATTATGGTAGCTTTTCTTTTATTGCTTTCGTATTGGAGTGACTAAATTGAAAAAATCTTATTTCTTTGTTAGATGAATGGACCAACTGCAAGGAACGTTTACAAGTTGAAAGAAATGAGGAGATATGGAACAACAAAAACCATATTGAAGAAGTCTGCCACTGGGCCTCTTTAAGGGGCCAAACACTGTATAGAACAGGTAATAGATGTGTTAATTTCTCTTTACCCAATGCTTAACTTTTCTTTACGGTATTAATAAATATTTGTTGGTGTTATAGTAAGAGGAATTATGTACTATCACCGGGCACTGAAGCTACAAGCTTCCTTCGAGATGGCTTCTGAACTTGGTAAGCTCATGCGCATCATATATTTTTGACCGCTAATATGTGCAAGGCTGTGATTTCTAGTTAATTAACATTTTCCCCCTTGACGAGCAACTCAGCTTGTGTATATGAAGTAGTTATCTTTTGGAGCTAATTTTTTTGAATTCTCACTCATTATATGAACAGGGATACAAGAAGTGACTAACATGAAATTCACATATGTGGTTGCTTGTCAAAATTACGGAAGTCATAAGCGTGATGGAGATCGTCGTGCAAGTGACATCCTCAATATGATGGTCAAGTATGTTGTCCAATTGTAAAGTTGATAACTTTTTGTACTTTACTTCTGTTGTTTTATTTGTTTCAATTAAGAATATAATTCCTGATGCTTTTTATACAGAAATCCCTCTCTTCGTGTGGCTTATATAGATGAGGTTTTAAAGGGAGAGGGAGCATATGCTGAGAAAGTTTACTATTCGGTATTAGTCAAAGGAGTTGGCAATGTTGAACAGGTATTTCTCCTTTGGAATCATCATTCTTTGCTTAATAATACAAACTAACTGCCTTTTTCTTTTTCTCCAAAGGAAATTTTTCGCATAAAGTTGCCAGGACCATTGAAGATAGGAGAAGGGAAGCCTGAGAATCAAAATCTTGGTATAATTTACACCAGAGGGGAAGCTTTGCAGGCCATTGACATGAACCAGGTAATCCATTAGAAATTTAAAGTCATCGCAGTAAAATTGAATCTTTTGGACAATTGTGATTGTTTGCTTTGCCAATATCTTGTAGGACAACTATTTGGAAGAAGCTCTTAAAATGCGCAACCTTTTGGAAGAATTTAAGGAGGATCATGGAGTTTGTCCACCTACAATTTTAGGTGTTAGGGAGCACATCTTTACTGAAAGGTTTGCTTATTAAGAACTACAACCCGTTTTACATTTAGAATTTGCTTTTAAATGTTGAATTATATTTATATCTAACATTTTATTGTTGATACATTGGAACTGCAGCATATCTTCTTTGGCTTGGTTCATGTCAGTTCAAGATAGGAACTTTGTTACCATTGTGCAAAGAGTTCTTGCAAGGCTTTTGAAGTATGTGTTATCTCGTCTATTTTCCTTCTTTACTGTGTTTCCCTATGTAATATATTCTTGAATGAGTAGTAAGTATTTGGCAGACCCCATAGTTAAGATAAAGAGACTAATGAATTAATTGGTGGCATATTTTACTTTAAGATTGGATCTGAAAAATAAGGGTGTTTATAAATTATTAATGTTGTTTGTCACGGTGTTCGAACATGGACGTTTTGATTTCAGTATGGTAGCAAATTTTGTAACTTATTTCCATCTTTTAGTTTGCTTTTTTTGTTTTATTTTATTCTTGTCTTGCTTAGGCAATGTTGCTGTTTGGACACCAATTCTTACAGACCATAAGTAGCTGATTGTGAGGCATAGAGCTATGACACAATAAAGTCATTTACTGCATCTCAAAATTCTTTTGGTTTTTTTTTTAGGGTTCGGTTCCACTATGGTCATCCAGATGTATTTGACAAAATCTTCCACATTACCCGTGGTGGCATAAGCAAGGCTTCTCGGGGCATCAATCTAAGCGAGGACATTTATGCTGGTATCATCTTGGAACTTCTATGTTGTATGGATTCATAAAATTTAGTTTACTTGACATAAAATTTTTACATGCAGGATTTAATTCAACATTAAGAAATGGAAACATAACCCATCATGAATATATCCAAGTAGCCAAGGGGCGCAATGTTGGGCTGAAGCAAATCTATCTCTATGAAGCCAAGGTCTCTTGTGGCAGTGGTGAGCAGACGATGAGTCGGGATATCTACAGATTAGCTGCTTCTTTCAACTTTTTTCGAACACTCTCCTGCTACTTTTCTACAGTGGGGTTCTATTTCAATTCCATGGTGATCTACTACCCAAAAAAGTTTAAACTCTATTGTATTTAAGTCTGTTGAGACAGCTTACAGAAAAGCTATATTGGCTTGAGTGTTAGGTGTTTAGCTGCACAACATACAATGAAAGGACTGGGTGGCTAATAGAGTCTGATATTGATAAGACTAGGTCAATTTTTGTTGACAAGCAAGCCACCAACTTAACAAAGCTAAATTTAAATTTGCATTTTCACGAATTTTAATCAAAACTTTCCAATGCTTGTTTGGTATAAAAAAATGTGCAATGAGGATTTTTTTTTACCAATTTTCTTAGTATTTCTCTTAACTTTTTGTCTTATTAGCTAAAAGGATTTTTTTCCCCTACTGCAGATGGCAGTCATCGCAATATATGTTTATTTGTACAGCAACCTTTTTGGGTTCTTACTATGGACAGAAAGAGGAAATAGAGGAATGCCACAACTGTTATCAGTGAAGCCGCCTAGAAGTGGAAGTGAGCTTCAAGGAGATAATTTGGTAAATATACTAGGTACCCAATTTTTTATACAAATTGGGCTACTTGTTTTGGTCCCCACTCTCATGGAAATTGGAGTAGAGAGTGGGTTTGTAAAGGCGTTTTTCGAGATCATAACCATGCAATTACAACTAGGGGATTTATTCTTCCTTTTCTCCCTTGGGACGAAGGCCCATCATTTTTGGCACACCATTTTTCATGGTGGTTCACGGTATAGAGGAACGACGCGTGGTTTTGTAATCTGCCATGAAACATTTTCTGAGAACTACAGGATGTATGCAAGGAGCCACTTTGTGAAAGGGATGGAAATCCTCTTGATGCTTGTTTACTTTGGATTTGCTGCTCCTGATTTCAACAAGGTTGTATCTTCCTCATTGTTCATCTTGGTAGCTTCATGGTTGTACACACTCCTTTCCTCTTTAATCCTTTGGGATTTTCTTGGAACAAGATAGTGGAAGATTGGGAGGACTGGAGAAAATGGCTATATAGCCCAGTAAATCTTGATTTGTCTGAAGCTACAAGTTGGAAAGTTTGGTGGAATGGAGAGCAATGGCATTTGAGGCGCATTACAGCTTGTGGACGAATTATAAGAATTATTCTGGCTCTGCGCTTCTTTGCTATCCAGTATGGCTTTGCAAAACTTGTCACAAAAGACAAAAAAATGGTGGTATGTAATATCTTGTTTCATTTCATGAAGTTCAATTTGCCTTCTAATTAAAAAATATCAAGTGTGTATGCAAAAATTATTCATATCTAGTTTGTGATATTGATACCAGGCTTATGGTCTATCGTGGCTATGTTTTGCTGCTCTTTTGATCATCACAACGGTTAGCATTCAAATTCCGAAATGTAATTGAAAATTGTTTCATGAATTTTGAAATTGTGTTATTAATTAGTACCCTTTTGAACTGCAGGTTCAGAGAATAGAAAGAAAGCACTCCAATTTCCAACTGATGTTCAAACTATTGAATTTCTTCATGCATATAGGATATTTAGTTATTTTATCCTACTTTATTAGTCATTTTGGTCTCACAGCTCGGGACATTTGTGTGACAGTTTGTGCCTTCATATCAGCGTTATGGGCAATTTTACAGGTACATGACTCCTCTCATTACCATTTAAAATAAGCAATATTTAAATCTTTAAATGTCCATTTTTTCCTTTTAATTAATTTTGCTGTTTTTATGGACAGATATCGCGAGCATGTAAGCCATGGCTGAAGCGCCTTCGGATGTGGAAAACAGTTGTCTCACTTGCATTGTTTTGGGATTTGCTGATGGGTTCGTTCATCTTTCTGCCATTGGCCATTTTAGCTTGGTTCCCGTTCATTTCAGTTTTCCAATCCCGGTTGCTGTACAATGCTGCTTACAGCCGAGGACTTCAGATGCAAAATGTTATAGATGGAAGCGAAAAAGATGACTAAATGTTTGTTTGTATTTCTTTTTACTTTTGTGAGGTTTGGCTTGAGCACAGAGAGATAATGTTAAACACCTTTATAATTAACTCTTAGTTTCTTTACAAGCACAAGGAGCAGGGTTTGCATACATTTTGAAATCATAATATAAATTATTACAAAGACATATTTTGATCAGCATGTGGGACTCTTATCTTTTTCATCCATATTTCTGGTGACATGTAGGACTTAACGCTCCATCTCAAGTGATTTTCTCCATCATTGAATTGTAGATAATGTTTTTCATGTCTTTTGCCACTGTGCCTTGGGTTATTGGTGGTTGGCACTAGTTTCGAGCTGTTGGCAATGACGCTATACATTAATTTTGGTTTTGGTCATTGACCATAATTTTTGAAGTGATTTACTTCCACTGTTCCACATACTTCTGTATTGTATAAAATTGAACTTGCTGATGATATTAATATCCAATAATTGCACTTGCAATGCTTTAAGGTGTATTCCTATGACTTTCTGCAACCCATTTTGGAGTCAAAAGAGGTCCCTTCAACAAAATACCCTTAATCTGTTTGATAAAATATGAGGTTCTTATTTATTTATTCATGCAGTGTATTTGCATCTTTTCTAGTGTAGATTCACTTGATACACGGAATTCAATGTTGCCATTAGCCGTGCCTCTCAGGGCTATTGTGACTCTTCTAATTAAATTGCATCCTTTGTAGCTCAAATCCCACTATATATATCTATACCCTTTTCTTAACAATACGAACAAGGAATGGCCTCATGAATGTTTAGGGTTATCAGCTTAGTTGTTATTGGTGCCTTAGTGAAGGTAGTTTTTCCTTCTCTTCAGTAGTCTAAGCTATTTCGTCTTCCCACATTTCTTAATTATTACATTGCTGGAAAATTTGATGTCCAGTCAAGTTTATCTCAGAATTACATTGTGAACTTATTTTCTATCAGAAAACAAATAGTTCAAGTTCATTTTAGACAGGAAACAATTTGCTTTATATCTGTTTTGTATAGGTTGATTGTTTTTAACTTAACAAAGTTAATATTTCATCCTTATTCTACCTTCAGGCTGGTGATGCAGAAGTTATTACTTTCCTTAGTCAAACTCAAATATTCTGTTATTGCATACGCTGCATGGAGGCAGGCAATGTATTGTTAAAAGTAAGAAGGCATTTGGTTTGCCGTGATTTCAATCACATTAAGGTCACATTACCATAATGTGAACATTAAGATATTTGGTTCATTTTGTTATGCGTAGAATTATAGTAATCTAAGATTACAAAATATGTCACATTACCGTAATATTACCATATGAAATAGGGGTAATCTTACATCACTTATTGGTAGGGATATAATAATTTATCCAATTGACAAAATTGTCCATACCAATTAATTTTATTTACAAAATTATCCTAATATATTTTCATACCCTAGTCTCTCTCTCATCAAACCCAGCTCCCCCCCCCCTCTCTCTCTCTCTGGATCAAGCCCTAATATACTAAGACAAAGACTTTGCTGGAAGTGGCAGCGCCGATGAGTACAATGACGACAATGACTTCTCTAGAGCATTGAACGATGAAGACGATTAAAGTTGTCTCCAATTTGGGGGCAAATCATGATGACAGATGGAATTGGAGGAGAAAGGATGCGATGATCCGACGGTTAAGGTTAGGGTTAAGGTTGATGATGTGGAATCAGATGGAAGCTAAGGTTTGTGGAGAGAGAGGCTTGTTCCATTGAAAGATATGAGAGAGAAATAGAACAATTTAGTGAAGTTTCATTATTTTTGAAGGAAAAATAGAAGTCAATGGCGAGATTGAGTTGGATTAGGGATTTTTTTTTTTTTGGGTGAAGTTAACAAAGGGGTTTGTTTGGGGTAAGTGAGAAATTATTTATTATTTATTTATTTTTGGTGGATGAACTTGTTTGGTAGATGAGAAAGTATGGGAAAGTGAAATAAAACTTTGTTTAATTGTTTTGTTATGGATTGTAATTTTTTAGGTTGTTGAGAAAGTGAATGAAAATGAAGAAAACTGTGTACACTTCTTTTGTGGTTTTTTATTATTAAAAATTAAATTACACTATTTAGTTATTACAAATGGATATTTTTGAAAGTTCATTGAAAAATTGTTAAATATTTTTAAATTATTAGGAACCAATCAAATAAAGAAACATTATAATGTGATTGAAATGTAACTATTAAACCAAACAAGATAATGTTATATTGCTCTAATGTAAAACCATAAATCAAAGATAGCAATAATCTAACATTACATTGTAATCTAATGGGCGATTTTAATTTGTAAAGTGTGATTTACAATTACATATACAGTCCCTGGAAAAGAAAAAAAAAAAAACTTTATACACGGTTTCCTGACAGTACCTCTTCTAATTAGTTTAAAATTTAAAAATAACCAATCACAACACAAATAACAAAACTGAAACTAAACTTTCCAACGGTTACTAATAGCTTTTGTAAAACTAGGCACTGTGAACAAAACGGCATCGTATGAAGAGGTTGAGAAGAGCAATAAGTAAACGGCGCCGTATTACTTGAGTGAGTGCCACAGACTTTTATTTGAAACGACGTCGTGGGCCTATGAACAAATAAGTATGGAACTGAACCCAACTCTAGACATGGCAATACGGGTCAGAATTTTCTGACCCGACCCGACCCGACCCGAAAAATACCCGACCCGAACCCGATTTTTTTGACCCGAAGCAAAAACGGGTTGACCCGTGACCCGACCCGATTTTTTGCGGGTCAACCCGACCCGACCCGAATAACCCGTGACCCGACCCGTTAAAAAAATCACTAAAAAAACATTTAAATTACGTCCTGATACCAAGTGCATAAAGCACAAAGTACCAAAACTAATAACTAATATATTATAAATATAAAACTATAAACAACTAAAACTCATGACATTTGCACAAGAGAATCACTATTTAATAATTTTAATTCATCAAAAGATGCAAAAAGAGCTAGCTAGCCTTCTGTGCTTACTGCTTGCCATGCCAATATGAGTGATGAGACAAGACTACTCACACAACACAAGGGCCGGCTGTCACTCAAAGAGTCAAAAGTCAAGACAAGTAGTAGTCCAAAGGCTCCAAACAACCATTGGAAAAAAAAAAAAAAAAAAAATTCAGCTGAGCTGTAGTCCACCGTCCAAGCTCCAAAGGCAAAACACAAACAAAACAATTGGACAAAAGCACAGCACAAGCACAAATGGCAAACCTAAGTTTCCAAAGGCAAACCAGTCCACAGCGCCCCTTTCTCACTTCTCTCTGTTCTGTCTCTACTCTCTCGCCAGTCACCACCCACACGGCCACACCACAAGCCACACAGCAAGCCACACAGCCTCTCTCTCTCGCTAGTGCTGACCCATCACCACCCACACCACAAGCCTCTCTCTCTCGCCACTTGCTGACCCATCACCACCCACACCACAAGCCACACAGCAAGCCACACACCTCTCTCTCTCGCTTGTGCTGACCCATCACCACCCACACCGCAAGGCACACAGCAAGCCACTCGGCCCACACAGCCTCTCTCTCTCTCGCTAGTGCTGACCCATTACCACCCACACCACAAGCCACACAGCCTCTCTCTCTCGCCACTTGCTGACCCATTTAAGAGGAGCACACACACAACCACAAATCATCAACTATGGTGAAGGTAAGTTAAGTCCTTTTCATCTTCCTCTTAAATTCCTAAATATTTTTAATTTTTGGATTGATTTTTTAGTATTATGAATTTATGATTTAGCAATAATAATGTAGTATAATGCTCTGCCTTTGCTAACATTATATTTAATTGTTTGTGTGTTTGATTGTTGAAAAAATTGAAAATATCATTGACTCATTGTCATTTGGATGAATGTATTATGTTCACACTTCACAGCTTCTTTAGATGTTTTAAATATATTAGAATTTTAATTTTAATTATATGTTTTGCTTTGATAATTAGAGCACAGCAGCTTCTCCGGCTGTAAATTTGGAAAGTGATGATGATGCTGTAATTATGGATACTGCTACTAATCCTTCACCAGCTTTAAAAGTTAATTCAAAATCGAAGTTTAAGAAACCAAAAAGTGTTTTAGGGAAAAATAAAAAAGGAAAACATCACACTTCTACCGTTTGGAATGAATTTGTGAAATTGCCTATTAATGAAGAAGGGGTAAGTAAGGCTACTTGTCAATGGTGTGGGAAATTGTTTTTGGCGGATAGTCATTATGGAACAACAAACTTGCATCGCCATCTTCTCAAATGCTTAAAACGAAATAAAGTAAAACAAGATGATGAAGAAGAGAAAGAGAGTTCGATGTTACAAAACAAGATAACTCAAGAAAAGTTTCGTGAGATGATAGCAGAGGCTATTATTAAACATAACTTACCATTTAGCTTTGTTGAGTATGAGGGCATTAGAAAAGTTTTTAGCTATCTAAATTCAGATGTTAAACATATTTCTAGGAATACTTCAAAAGCTGATGTTCTAAAACTTTACAAGAAAGAGAAGGATGATGTTAGAAATAAGTTGAAATCAATTCCTGGTAGAATATGTTTGACTTCGGATTTATGGACCTCTGTTACAAGTGAGGGATATATTTGTCTTTCGGCACATTATGTGGATGAGAATTGGAAATTGAAAAACATTATTTTGAATTTTTGTCATATGCCACCTCCACACACGGGAACTCTTTTATCGGAGAAAATTTATAGTTTCTTGGAAGAATGGGGTATTGAGAAGAAAATATTTTCCATTACTTTAGATAATGCATCTAATAATGATAATTGCCAAGATTTCATAAAGCAAAAGCTTAATGCGAGGGGTTTATTGTTATATGATGGTATATTTTTCCATGTGCGTTGTGGTGCTCATATATTGAATCTTATTGTTCAAGAAGGATTGAAAGTAATAGATGACTCGGTGATTAAGATCCGAGAAACTATGAAATATCTTAAAGGATCAGAGAGTAGAATGTGCAGATTTGATGAATGTGCCAAGATAATTGGTATGAAGAGAACAAAGGGTTTACGTTTAGATGTGTGTACAAGATGGAATGCAACATATGACATGATTGACAGTGCTATGAGATATCAATCTGTGTTGAACCGTTTAGCAGAGGAAGATGCTAATTTCAAGCATTGTCCATCAAGGGATGAATGGAATAGAGTTGAAAGGATAACTCGGTTCTTGAAACCTTTCAATGACATTACAACTCTATTTTCTGGAACTGATTACCCTACAACAAATCTATATTTTCAAGGTGTGTCTCAAATTGAATTGCTCTTACTTGAAGAAATGGAGAGCCAAGATTCATTTATCAGTAATATGGCTGAACAGATGAAAGTTAATTTTGACAAATATTGGGATTGTTATAGTGTGGTGCTAGCTTGTGCTATTGTTCTTGATCCAAGGTATAAGTTGGATTATGTGGACTTTATCTTTAAGAAAATAGAGCCAATTGAGCACATTGCTGAAATGAAGGTGGAGAGCATTGAGACTACATTGTATAAGCTTTTTTCAGAATATGAACACCCCAAGTCTATGGCCACTACAAATGTTTCATCTGGTGTTGGAAGTTCTAGTCATACTAGCGGTGCTGTGGATGATCCTGATGATGATGAAGATAAGCAAGATGATGTAAGTGAATTAATTGCATTTTGTTTGGTATATGTTGTGCTATATTTTTTTTAATAATAAAGATTGTAATGTTGTGTGGTATTATTTTTCATTGCAATTTTTTTTTAATGATTAGGAATTTGATCATTATGAAAGTGGTCGTGGTTCTAAAACAAAAAAATCTCAGTTGGACTTGTATTTAGAAGAACCTAGACTTAACAAAAAGGAAAATTCAAAGTTGGAAGTTCTCTCTTGGTGGAAAGAGCATTACAATCGGTTTCCAGATCTCTCTTTAATGGCACGAGATCTCATGAGCATTCCGATAACCACTGTTGCTTCTGAATCAAGTTTTAGCACTGGTAAAAAAATTCTTACTCCATATCGATCACGTCTTTTACCTGAGAATGTGGAAGCTACATTGTGTACTAAAAGTTGGTTATATGGATTTGAAGGTAGTTTAATTTTTTTATAGTCATTATTATACAATTTTAATTCTTTATTGATTTACTTTCATGGTACATTAAGTTATATTAAAATATTGTATTGTAGATGAAGATGCTGAGGAAATTGGCCAACTTGAGTTCCAATTTGCAAGTATGAATATTTGCAGTGCTGAATCTACCAACATTGAATAGATTAAGATTGAGGTATAATTCTTATAAAATATTTGCTTATTCTTCTTTACTTTATCTGTTATGTTTATTTTTAAATCTTTTTTTTTTTTGTTTAGTTTATTTTTCTAAGTAATCTAACTTTACTGTTATTTTATATGCAACAGGAACAAGTGCACTTAAGAAGAGTAGAAGACCGATAACTTGCTATTTTGCTAGCTTACTTGTTTTGTTTGTTTTAAAATCCATCTCTTTTTGAATATGTAAACCTGTAATTATATGTATTTTGACAGTAAACTATTAACATTGAAGACTTTTTTCATCATGAATTTATAATTATAAATAATTTTTGTCATGCTCAAAACTATCAGAATTGAAAGGATATTAACAGGTGGCATTAAGCGCAATTCATTTACTTATTTGATTTTATTTATTCTCTCTAAACAGGTTGTCATTGATTTTTTTTTTGTAATTGAAAAAAAAAAATTTTTGTTTGAAAAATACGGGTAAACCCGACCCGACCCGAAACCCGATTGACCCGTAACCCGATTGACCCGTTAAAAAATGACCCGTTTTGACCCGTGACCCGTTTGACCCGTAAACCCGATTGACCCGACCCGAACCCGACCCGACCCGCCCGTTTTGCCATGTCTGCCCAACTCTCTAACGGCTAGTAACAGCTCTAACAGAATTTTTAAAAAACTCAGCACTGTGAGAAAAACGACATCGTATATTAAAAGCTTGAGATGACTGATTAGTAAAACGGCGACGTGTTACTAATGTGAGTTCGATAGACTTTTAACTGAAACGCTACCGTATCAAGAGAATGGTTTTTTGTGTAACGACGCCGGGTCCATCAACAAATAGCTATATGCCTTTGTAACCATATTTCTCATACATGATACAACCCAAAAAGTCTTGGTCCTTCCACACTTTTTTTCCTCGTTCAGTGTTGAAGTTTAATTCGAGGCAAACATAATAATATATACTTTCCTTCTTCTTTCTTTTTCATGTTGTTTTCAGCCTTTGGTTATTTTCATCTTGAAATTAATATTAATATTTGTATATTTTGGTGTTGTGCGGGGAAAAAAAAAAATCAAAAACAAGAAAGTTTTCCATTTTCTTATTTTTGTAAACATAGGCTCAAACTAGTGTTTGGTAATGTTACTCATAGATGCTGATAGTTACGATGGGTCTTCACTTATCTTTAATGAGGACAAAATGGGCAAATGCCCTTTTCAAGCAAACTAAGTAGCATTTTGCCTCCTTTTTCAAACTAATCAGGGAAATGCCCCTCTTTTGAAAATCGATTTTCTAAAAATCGAGTTAGGCCCTATAGCGGCGTTTTTAAGGGGCCTATAGTAACGTTTTCAGGACCTATAGCGGCGTTTTATAACTCGATCTTTATAAAGTCGAGTTATAGGCAAAAAAAAATGAAAAAAATTGCATATAACTCGATTTCATGAAGATCGAGTTATAAAACGCCGCTATAGGTCTTGAAAACGTCACTATAGACTCCTTAAAACGCCACTATAGGGCTCCAAAAATTTTTTTTTTTTAAAACTCGATTTTGAGAAAATCGAGTTTTAAAAGAGGGGCATTTTCTTAATTAGTTTGGGAAAGAGGGCAAAATGCTGGTTAGTTTGTGTGAAAAGGGCATTTGCCCATTTTGTCCTCTTTAATGATGCTTGAAATAGAGAATGATGAATATGAACTTGTGTGATCAATGTATAGTAAGTAGTGCGTATAGAAATAATGCAAAAAGAGAGAGAAAAGAAAATTGTGCTATGCATTATGGGGGCTAAAAACAATGCTCTAAAGTACTCTAGATTCAATTTAACATAATTCTGGTTTTTTAAAGTTGTGATAGTATTAGTACCTCTCCTATTTATAAGGAGGTATTTACACTTTTTAGGCACCAAAAGTTGTGCAATTGATGTAGAAACAAGAGTTTAATTCTTCTTACAACTCTCTTACAACTCTAGATCAAAGGGGAAGGAAATTGGATTTTCAATTTTTGTTTTTTAAAAAATTGATATACAATTATACAGTGACCCAATTGTTGATTAGCACTTTGAATCATTGTATGCTTGCATGTCTACCATTATTAAACAATAACAACCAATGAGATTTTATCTTTCAAATAAAATTTAATTATTCTTTTTTATAGACCAATTAAAATTAATTTGAGATTGTTCTATGCATGCATGTCTATGGTAAAAGATCATGGATTGACTAATCAAGTTTGAATATTAATGAAACAGTGCTATGAACATTATTTTAAAAATTGAAAGTAACCAATTTTTTTGAAATTGCACGGTGACAAATTGAGACTTTGAATTTATGGCTATGACAGAATTTTAAAATGTAAAATTATCATTTGTCCCTAGAGCTTAAAAATGTGAAAAAATGATAAATAAAGAGAAGGACACGTTATAGTAAACCCACTTGTGGTTTGGTTTGTTTGCAATTTGCTTACCAATGGTTTAAAACTTAATACTTTGTTTATCTGTGTTTAACTTGATTTAGTCTTTGTTACCCACCTTGGTTAAAAACAAGGGTAAATAGGTTCTTTTGTTCCCATTTTATATCTCTCTCCTCCCAAAACAAGAAAAACAAAAGAAAGAAAGAAAAACAAGATCATAATGGGCTATTTCAAACCCAGGAATATGCATCTCTTAGAACATGGCTCAAATTAAATTTTTTTCTAACCTAGAACACAAGAACACAACATTTGTAAATATAGTTCAAAATTTTCAGTTACACACATCCAAAACCCCTTTAAAAACTAACCCAAACCCCTTGACTCCATACCAAAAATCCCTCTCATTTTTCAAACCCAAAAAACTAAACTTAACACAAACCCCAGCCTCCTTCTTGGATTGAAGGTAGCAATGGAAAATCAAAGTTTTTTGCAGCCATGGAGTTCCAGCAAACGCCAAAGAGAACCATCATCGTCAATGGTGGCAGTGAACAGAGTAGCAACACCCACCAACAAAAACAAAAAGAAACCCACAAACAAACACAAACACAAGAACCAACAAACAAACAAACCCTCTATACTCGCCGTTTGAAAACAAAACCCACTATACCCACCTTCATCGTGAAAGCTTGCCCCCACGAAGTCCACCCATAGCCACCACAAC
Source organism: Lithocarpus polystachyus (assembly GCA_033629205.1). Taxonomy (NCBI): domain Eukaryota; kingdom Viridiplantae; phylum Streptophyta; class Magnoliopsida; order Fagales; family Fagaceae; genus Lithocarpus; species Lithocarpus polystachyus. Next base: position 23,283,657 of record CM066166.1, on the reverse strand, counting down.
AACTATTAGAACCCACAACCTAGCACCACCACACCCACAATCCACAAAAAAACCGCATGCCACAACCCATAACACCACCATAATTAGATTGTATCAAACCCACAACACAAAAAAGAAAAAAAAAAGAAAAAAGAGAAAGAGAGAGGGATACATCTTCTTGGGTTTTGCTCCTAGGTTTTCGATCTAGGTAGTTAATTGGGTTTTGCTGGGTTTTCAATTTGAGTTTTCACTGTGGTGGCTAATCGGCTTCCTTAACGCCATCATTAGAGAGAGAAGGGATGAGAGACAGAGATAGATCACCAATGAGGTTGAGACAGAGAGAGAAATTTGAGTTTGAGAGAGAGAGAGAGAGAGAGAGAGAGAGAGACGATGGGAGTGAGACAGAGAAATGATGAACCAAATGTGTTGGCCTGTCTATTTGATCTTGTTTTGACACACATCTTGTTTCTCTACAAAAATCCCGTCTTTGATCTTGTTCGTTTGAGTCGACTTTGAGGTTTATTTATTTATTTATTTATTTATTTTTGGAGAGAGACATAAAGTGGAAGATAATATACATTTTTACCCTTGATTTTAACAAAGGTGGGTTATGGAACTCTAACGAAGTTAAACACACATGGGTAAAGTGTTAAATTTTAAACCACGGGTAGACAAAGTACAAACGGGCCAAACCAGAAAAGGGTTTACTGTAATTTGCCCTAAAGAGAATGAAGAGGTGCGGTGGTGAGGGCTCGTTAACATCATAATTATAGTGTTAATCTTGTTGATTTATATTGTACTAGTGTATATACATATTATATGATACAAGAAACAAATACTAAATCCATTTCCATAAGAAAGAAAAAAATCCACTACTTATATATCAACAATCCAGAGGTCTAGTGGAGAAGACCAAAGTGAATATTATATAACAATCATTGAGGTGTTTTCATGAGATAATCATCAATCATTCTCTAAAACTTCGATTAGACATGATGCCTAGTCTTTATTATAACACCATACAATTTTATTAAACAAAGTTACTTTAATTGAATATCAATTCTTCTCGGAGTCTTTGATCTCTTCGGCCTTTATACAACCACTGCAAATCATATCAAGCAAAATACATACATATATCAGAGAGAGAGAGAGAGAGAGAGAGAGAGAGAGAGAGAGAGTTTTTAACTTACCATACCCAAACATGTCCTTGTTTTATTATTGGTTTTTTATTGGTGTTCGCTTTTAAAGGAGCTGGTGGAGCAGCAACAGAAGGACCAGGGTTTGCCACTATACCAACTCAAACATTCGCAATAGTAAATAATATAACATATAAAATGGAATGGTGAAATTCTATTACACACCACCAAAATATAAATGAAAATGTGATTTTAAATCACATTTTCAAGTTTGAAAACATTACTTCAGTTGTTTTGGGCAGTATAATGAAATAACGAAGAGATTTGTCAATGAGTTCTGACATAATAAGACAAAGGAAGGAATTCACCATTTTATGTGAGAGAGAGGAGCATCGCTCCCAGAGTATCCAATAATTTCACGAAAAAAACATGTATTGAATTTAAACCAATAGAAAACATATATTAACTAAAATAATATGATAAAATGTTTAGACTTAAAAAATATAAACAAAGAAAAAAGTTAAATAAACTGTTATGTTAATGCTTTACCTGGAAGCTGAATTTCATTATTTTGGGAACTCATGTTCAATTGAGAAAGACAAAAAGAGAGGCAAGCAGGGAAGAAGGTAGGGTTATTAGTTATAAGGTAAATATGTTGGGAACGTGGCCTAGTTTTGGCTTTACCTTAGGCACTCGGTTTTATAGCTCCATTTCAAATCATGAATCTGTTAACTTTTCAAAGCAATAATATATACTTTAATTTTCGATATATTGCTAAGATCCTCCAGTGTCAAAACCAATTAAGTGACTTGCATGTGACAATTAATAATAAATCATGTCCGATTTATTGATGCAAATATGAAATATATTATAATAATTTGGGATATAATAATTTTTGAAAAATTTAAATATGATATAATATGGATATGTACGTATTAATTAATTATTAAATATATTTTTATATATTATTAAGCATTCTTTTAATATTTTATTGTGCATATATCAATATAATTAAGAGTAATAATAGATAATGTACGGTGCCGTACACCCAGGCCCATTAGAACCCCAATAGCCTATTCCAGCAGCCCGGCCCATACTATCTGAAAGGCCCTAAACATTCCAAAGACTCAAGCTCGACAGGTGGCCGACACCTTGCATATATCACGGCCCATACACTATCAGCCCATCTAAGTTAGCGTCCCCAAAGAATTGGCGCGGCACGATTAGATGCCCGGCGATTGCTAGACTATACTTTGCCGAGCAACTCGCTGAGCTTGGAGCAGGTTCCTAAGCCATTACCACCTAAAATCCCACTTAACCACGATCACATTGGACCTCCCCATCCACTAAACCCTCGCATCCCACTAACTTTAAGAGTATAAATAGGAGCATCTGGGAAGGAAAAAGGGGACGCGAGAGAGAGGGAGAGAGGAGAGAATAGAGAGGAGGGGGAGATTGACATTATATGAGGTTCATGTGTAGAGGGCTGGGAGTTCTCAGTGAGTTGGATCACTAGCAGTAGGAAATCCAAAGCCCATGTCAAACAAGTAGATTGTGAGCCCAAGGGAAGGTTGGCCCGTCCATCTTTCCATCGTGTTTATAGATAATAAAAATAATTTAATAGCCACTTAAATGATGTTTAGAATACAAACCAAAAACTAAACAATAAATAAAAGAGAACTAGGTTAGTATTCAACATTAAAACAATATATATTAAGAAAAATCAACCCAATATATAAAAAATAAAAATAAAAATAAAAATCCTCAAGTGTTTGGGTTATCCCTCACCCTCAGACTCTCACTCTCAAGGCCGTATTAAAATCCTCAAGTGTTTGAGTTATGATTGTATCAGGGTCGTATTAAAAGGGCCAAAATTGAGAATTAAGCCCATTTTCCAAACAATATAATTAATAGGCACAGTTTCAAAAGTATATATTTTACTAACATCTCGAGTCTTAAAGACTCGATTTTGGGCTATAAATCGAGTCTTTGAGGGTCGGTTTTTATGTTCTAATCAGGTCTGAGGTGGCACTTTGTCCACTTAGAAATCGAGTCTTAAAAATTCGATTTATATACCGACGCTTAAACACTTGATTTGTTCTAAAAAAATGAAATTTTCGCTAGTGTTGGAGTACAAAACACAAACACAGATCAGCCACCATCAAATACAAGCACAGACCAGCCACCATCAAATACAACCCACAAATTTGAGCATTAGTCCAACAACTTAGCACAAATACAACCAAATCCACCCCCAACAACTACCTAAAATCCATATTAAAAAAATAAAAACCCCCAAACCCATCAGATCAGAGAGAGAAAGAATCCGAGGAGAGAGAGCTCACCTCACCTTGTTGAGCTGATGCCTGGGTTGCGCGGCCTAGGTCACGCTGCCTGGGTCGTGCGGCCTGGGTCTGGCTGGATCGGGCGGTTGTAGGTTCTTTGGTTTCTGGTTTGATGAGAAGGTGGGGTGGGGTGAATGGTTTGTAGTGTAAGGAGGCTAAACATGTAGGGTGTCTTATAAATCGAATCTTAGAGACTCAATTTCAAGGTGGTCACCATGTGGAAAAAAATACCACATCGGACGTGATCAGACCATGGAAATCGAGTTTTTAAGACTCGATTTATAGGCCTTAAATCGAGTCTTTTAAACTTGAGATGTTAGTAAAAAATATAGTTTAAAAACAATGCCTACTAATTATATTGTTTGACAAATGATGTTAATTTCCAATTTTGGCCTATTAAAAGTGTATCTCGAATGTTTTTTAGAACTTTTTTTTTTTAATTTAAAAAGAGTGGAGACACATGCAAATAAATTCCAAAAGTGTTGGGAATGAATACGTGTCAAACATGGGTATTTGACTAGGTTAGACAATTACGCTTATGCATTTTGGGTTAAGTGCATTTTATTATGTTGTAGTAATAAGTAGTAAATGGTAAATATTCAATGAGTCTCCCTAATGTGTTATATTCGCCCAACAAGTAATTGTTGAGTATATATGTGTGAGTGAAATCCAACATTAAATAATGATGAAAAAAATGAATAATTAATATAACATAGTTGAGTTCATACCTATTGGGTATAAGCCTTTTGGAATAAGTGTGTTTCTATATGTTATAGTAACTATTCAAGTAGTCTCCCTAAAATGTTATCTCTCTAACAAATAGTATCAAAGCTCATGATGGTGTGTGGCAAAAATGGCAATGTCAAGGTTATAGAGGCCCCTCTCACAATTGGTGCAATGACGAGGTGTCTATACTTGGAGCCTTGCCGCAAATGAATTAGGGACAAGTCTCTTTCTTAATTGGAGTAGGAAATATATTGCATCAGGCAAGTCCATAAGATAAGAGTGAGCGAGTAGGACTTGTTCATGCCCCACAGAGAGCTCTTGAAGCCCATAAGAGAGGCAAAGACTCAAATGTGAATGTGAGATTGTTGGGTATTTAGGTATGAGTGAAGTTCCACATTGGATATAATAAAAAGAGTGAGTGGTTAATATAATATTGTTGAGTTCATACCCATTAAACGTATGCCTTCTGGGTTAAAAATGTCTATATATATTATATTTGTTAGGATATGTGCCCTTAAATCCTATTGTATGATGCTATGTATGATATTATGTATGACATTATGTGAGAAATGATGTATGACTTAATATTGTGTTTAATAAAATTGTTTTATTCTTATCTAAAATAATGGTAACATGAATATTCGAACATTATCAAATAGTCCATGAGATGCATAGTATGTGATTTAGTCACAGAAGATATAGATCACAAGTTCTTTATAAACTCAGAATTTTGGTTCGTAGTCGGTGATGAAATTGGGCATTTCATCTGCGAAGACTATAACATATTAACTACGATGATTTGTCTTGATCATGGAAGTGGTGACTTCTAGTTAATATGTTGATATGTTTTAAGAGTTAAGACATATTGAACTGGACCGCTGTGAGATTTATTATTCTCCTAACGACTGTCAATTGAATAATAAATCTCACGACTTGTATTCACATGAACTCTTAATCCTGAGATAATAATGGACCTGATCATGAAATGTAGGTTGCTTTGATATATCAGGAGTGAGATCTAAAGTAACGGTCAAAACCTCAGTATGTTGGGCAGCCACATTTAGTGTTGATGGAACATATATTCTCAAGATGGAATTCATAGTCTCTTAACGGAGATATAAAATATTCCCTTGAGATAAGTTTAATGGTTCAGTTATTCAGAGAGTTAGGCCTAACCACTTTAGTAAGACTAAAGTATATATTTATGAAATTGGATTTCATAAATATATGGTGAATAACTCAAAAAGATTAAACTGGGTACTCAAGGATTAAGATGTAGTAATTTACAAAGTGGCAGTCTATATTCTTGACTTTGTATTACTACAAATATTTTATGAAGGGGTTGCATGTATAATAAAGTCTTGGGATATAATTTATTAATGAGGCCTAGAGTGCAATTATATTTATATAGTGGTATTAAATATAATTAATGGTAACTTTGGACTTGTCAAGAGTTGACAGAAAAGCCCAAGGCCCATTGGAGCTAGTGTCTTATTTGTTCCCTTTTGGTCCCACTCCAAGCCACACACTACAGCCCAATTGGGAAGGCCCAAAAGGCCAGCCCAATTAGATAATCAGTTATGTGGAGAGAAACATACAGAATTTTATATAGAATAAAATAGTTTGTATGTTTAATAAATAAAAAAATAATATGAAATAAGAAAGAGAAACACTCTTTCATATTCTCTCTAGAAAAAACATAGAACTGATTGAGAGACCACACATCTTAGGCATCAAGTGGAATTGGAGTGAAGATTGAAAGTGTTCCCGAGTACTTCTTCATTCGGTTTTGAATTTCACCGCATCAAGGTACACTCTCTTGTTCTTATATTCTGAAACCTACATAGTGCATGTTATCAATTGCGAATGAAGTAGATCCGTTTATTTTCTGCTGCATATGTTTTGTATTCGATGCAAACATGTATATTACCCAACAATATTAACTACTCCAAGTGGCTCCCAAAGATTTTATTTCCTCAAAATCATAAAGGAAAACATTCAATTTGCCATCAAGTGTCTAGAGACCAAAAAAAAAAAAAAAAATCACAAGTGTTGATGTAGTAGGTTGTTATCAGTAAGTAAAGTAGTAATAATGTAAATGTTAATGATTGGCCCAAATGAGAACTAATACTTGTCAACTTAATTATTATGAAAAATATTTTGAAAATTGTTGTCTATAGCATTACTCGTTGGTTGTTTAGTTATGCACATATATTTTTGTGTTTTTGTACGGATGCTAGAATATGACAAATTATATAATATAGACTTAAGCAAGGTCAGCCCTACTACTAGGCCAATTCGACAGTCGTTTAAAGCCCCTAAGTGAAATAAGGCCCCCAAATTTAAACCAATGAGGATATTTTTATAACTATAAGAGTATTAATTCGGCCTAAAATATTCGCCAATCAATAGATATAAAAAACAAATAGTAATGTTATGGATACAATAAAATATCACAATAGTTTCATAGCATTTCTAAATTAACATGACAACTCACACATGAGCCCACCACAATCTCTAATTTAATTTTTTTTTCCTATACTAATTTAGGAATGTTGTGAAAAAAAATTTAGCAAAGTGTAGGTAGATCACTGTCCACTCATTTCTTTGTGTTTTTTTTTAAATAGAATTTTATCTTTGTAGATTTACAACTACACACTAATTGTAAACAAAAAAAAAATTGTGAAAAATTAATTGAGCCCAAAAACGGTTCTTTAGATAATTTCTTACTAGAACACAATGTGATTAAAAAAATTAGTTGAAAATCTAACAAACGAAAAAGAAAACTTTCAAAAACAGTTATAAAAAAAATTTAAATAAACAACTCACAAATGAACAAGAAATTCATTAAAAAAAAGTTAAAGAAATGCATCTAATTAAACAAATTAGAAGAATATATTTTAAATTGTTTTAAATTTTATTGTGTGGATTAAGGATGTTCTACCACAGTTTGATTCTGTTTTTTAGACTGATTTAGCCGGACTACTTCAATAATAGTGCATCAAGTTTTTCCTCAAAAAAGAAAAGAAAAAAGAAAAATGTATTTTAAAAAAATGTGTTTAATTAAATTTAAAAATATATAAATGTCCAAATTTAAATGTCATATTAATACCCATAATTCCTTGGGCCGACCATAGCCTTAAGGTTTTACAAAATCCAAAAAATGTTTTCAATTTTCATTGGTAAAGGTTTCTAAAAAAAAGAGAAAAAAAGAAAAAAGAAAAAGAAAAGAGAGATCGGAAAGTCTCCTAAAGAGACGTTGATATGGCAGGGAGCAAGCAAGTCCACCTTCTACAGCGACTAAGCGCGAATTGAAGTTTCGAATTTCCCACGTATAATTAGAGAACGGAGAGTTGGAGGATGGTGAGAAAAATGGTTTTTAATTAAATTTAAAATTAAGGCCACATGGCAACCGACATGGCATCTTAGGTGGCATTATTATGTATATTTTAATATTAACGTTAGCCATAACAATTTCCTTTCCATCACTTAGCAATGAGGACTATTTTATTACCACACATATTTAGGGAGATAGTCACTCTATAAGTATATTTATGGGATGTAAGGGACAAGAACCAGAATTCAAGCCTTTAAGAAAGAGAATTTCATATATATATACACTTAAATTAGGCTAAAATAAAATTTTTATCTTTTATAAAAAAAAAAAAAAAAAACAATGAGGACTATTTTGACATATAAAGTGAAAAATATAATGGGCTAAAATGGTAATTAAACCTATACTATTCTTTATGCTATGCCACGTTAAGCGGTTTCAATTAACATTCTATCGCGCAAAAAATTTAAAATATTTAAAAGCAAATTTATTATTTATTTAAAGTTTTTTAATTATTTACGTTAATATTTTGCTTGAATGAAATTTTGGTAGTGTTTCCATAACCAAAGTTAGGAACTTTATATATATATATATATATATATATATATAAAATAGGATGTCAGTTTTATTAGTGGGTATTCTTAAAATCAACTTACATATGATTTTTTTAATTCATGTAACAAACGGGCATACTATTTGTAATATTTGATAAAGATAAATTTGGATTATTTGTTGACTTCTTTAATATTGCCACCTAAATTTTTAGAAATTCACATTATTTAAAATCATCAGTTTAATTTATAATTTTTTTTTTTTTGAGAATGAGTTTAATTTATAATTTAGATTTGATTTTTAGAGTTATAAATAAAGTGTTTTCTCTCTAAACGGTGTTTTCTACAAAACAAAAAAGGGCTTATCAAAAAAATACCCTACTCACCAAAATATTATTTTTTATTGCCCTATCTCTTTGTTCCGTCGCTTTCATCAGAACCCTTTGTATCTAGGGTTTGTAATTGTTTCTCTCTCTCTCTGAACATAATTTCTACATTTTTTTTTTTTTTTTTGCTATATGTTTTCTAAAAGCAATGATTTTTCTAAACTTTTGGTCCGGTAGCTTGTCGATTTGAAAATTTTCAAAGGCAAAATAAAAGATTATATGGTTTACCAAAAAAAAAAAAAAAAGATTATATGCGCATGGATATTGGCAATAAGACTGCCAGGATTATAAATTTGAAACATGAACGTTTTCACTGACATGCTTTTAAGTTTATTTTTGTTTTTGGTGTCTACCATTACAATCTTTTAATGTGGCATCAATTTTATCTAAATTAAGGCTATTTTGGATATACACTACTGTAAGTGTTTTTAAAAATTTTCTCTTCTCTTTAAAAATATTTAATATTCTAAAAAAAAATTCATCTAAATTAATCCAATCAAATCCTTAATGGAAAAAAGAAACATTCAGTTATATCTTCCTCATATTTTCCTGCTCCAATTGGAAGTAGCAAATACTTGAATTTTTGGTTGGATATCCAAATTTCCAATTTTGATGACTAGATTAGTAAAATGAACAAATTTCCTCTTCAAATTTTTTATATATCTCTATATTAAGTGTGAATTTTAAAAATCTAGCTATTAAATTGCATATACTTATTACATCCTTCATAACTGGAGAAAAACCTTATAAACTTCTTATATATCTTTATATTAAGTGTGAATCTTGAAAACCTAATCGTTGGATTACATGTTTTTATTACATCTTTAATGCTTGCAAAATTTCAAGAAGATCAAAGATTAATTGTTATGCTATCAAATAAATGTTAAAATTTCAAATTTCTATAATCTAAAATTGTGTATAAAAAATAAGTTTATTGATCGAATAGTAAATAACATCGGATTTGAACAAAATTTGATACTTATGTTAAGAATATAAGGAACATGAAATTCAATAATTAGATTTTCAATATTCACACTCGAAAAAGAGATATATGAAAAACTTGAAAAGTTTCTCTCCAAACTAGTTTAGAGAGAAACTTAATTCAAAGTAATGGGTAGTTTATGTTTCAAAAACTTTAATATGTACCACCGCATACCCTTGATGCGATAGTCACTCTACAAGTATAAGTGCTTGTTAGGTGTGGGGGCAAGGGCCAGGGTTCAAGTCTCCAGAATGAGTTTTACACACATATACACTTACATTAGGCTAGAGTAGAATTCTATCTTGTAAAAAAAAAAAAAAAAAAAAACTTCAATATGTTATATGTTTAAAGCGGTTCAGGAAATATGTCATTCTTAAAATTTTAAAAGCTACTTTATCTTCATATTAACAAGATAATTCTGTAATTTTTAACATCTTTTTACTAATGTTGCTATTTGATTCTCTTTAATAAAAGGCAATATATAGAACAAATATTAGTTGATGCATTGGATCAAAATAGAGGTTCTAAGATACATAAAGCACTTGTTAAATCAAAAGCGCAGGAAAAAAAATTCCATGCTCCTAGAGAGCACAACTACAACAGGTTACTCACTGCCACTTATACAAATTAGTCCCTTTCATATAAGGAGAGTTGACGTAACAACTACAACCACATTTATTTTTTCCAAATCAAAATATGAATCAACATCAATTTATTACTAATTTCCATTGGAGCCAATTAAAAGAAACAACAAAGCCCAAAAGCAAAACAAGGAGCAATTGTTAACGGGAGAAAATGGGCTTTTGTCTTTTTTTTTTTTTTTTAATATCCAGCAAAATGCCTCATGTTTGAAACTAATTAGGAAAATGCTCTTGTTTTTAAAACTCGATTTTCTAAAAATCGAGTTTCAAATGTATAACTCGATTTTTGGAACATCGAGTTATAGTGAATGTGGACTTAGATATATATATATATATATTTTCTAGAACTTGAGTTCTAGAATTTTTTTTTTTTTTAATTTTCAGTTCACTCTAACTCGATTGTCCAAAAATTGAGTTTTAAATTGAAACTCGATTTTCTAAAAATTGAGTTTCAAAATAAGGGTATTTCCTTAAATAGTTTTAAATATGAGGTATTTTGCTGGATATTTTTAAAAAATGGCAAAAACCCATTTTCTCCCTTGTTGAAGTTCAATTTGATGCAGTTGCAATTAGCCTTAAGATTTTTTATTTTATTTATTTTTTAATTTAATAGTTACAAGAAATGAGAGAGGATTTGGATGTCATGAATGCACCATGAGGTTTCAAATAGTTGAGCTGCAAGGCTCTTAACTTGAGATTAGTTTTCTTTTTCTTTTCTTTTTTTAAAGGCAAATAGTCTTATCATTGGGTATTTAAATGCAAGTTCACTTTATTTTGCATTGAAAAGAGTTCAATTCCTTAAAAGAAATGGATTTATTTTCATGGAACTCAATGATATAATTTTTTTTTTAATTTTTAAATTGAACAAGATAGGCGTATAATTACTAATTTAATGATATCTAATCATTTCCTCTTTTTTTTCCACTCTAATTTTTTTTTAAAATTTTTTCTACGTAGTTTGCCTTATAGACAAACCATTTTTTTTTTTTTTTTGGCATAAGGACAAATTTTTAATGTTCTACTAGCAACAGTATTTCAATTCATTCTTCTTTTTCTTAACATTAAGATGCATGAACTAGTTATGCCTTAGAGCATTTGCATTAGTGGAGCTAAAATAGCTATATAGCTAAAAAGCTATATGGCTATTTTAGCTCCACAAAAACCCAAAAAATGGTCACATAGCAGTGAAGGCAAAGCTAAAATTTTTTAGCTTCAGCTTTTCGTACGAAGCTATATTTGGCTTCATATGGTAGTGAAGGTAAAACTAAAATAATAATATTTTAATATTACTTTTATTAAAATAACATTTTTTAATTCTTTTTCTTTTTACACTGCACGGTCTCCTCTCATTGTCACCCTCTCTCCTTCAGATCACAAAAATCCCTCAAACTCTCAGTCTCCTCTCATACTCTCTCAAACTCTCAGTCTCACCGCCGCCGGCCTGAGTCGAAGCTCAACGCCGCCGGTCGAGTCGAAGCTCGATCCGATCCACGCCGCCGTTGAAGCCGATCTGATCCATGCCTCCAACCCACGCCAACCCAACTCGCCTCTCTGGTTTCTGGTGGTGGGTTCAGTGGTTGCTGGTTTTTTTTTTTTTTTTTTTTTTTTTTCTCCTGTGGACGGTTGGTGGTGGTGGTGGTGGTAGTGGGTGTGGCTGATGGTAGCCGACCCATCACCGTCCTCCATCTCACCGATCTTCATCGTGGGTTTTGTTGGTTTTTTTTTCCTGCTGTGGACTGGTGGTTGTGGTTGTGTCTGATGGTAGTGGTGGTTGTAGATGGTGCTGTGGATGTTTTTTTGGTAGTAGGATATATTATTTTATTGTGGAGATATATTATTTTATTGTGATATTTATATTATTTTATTGTATTAAAAGTTAAAATAGATCTACTACTGCAACATGTGTGTAGATAAAATAGATAAAATAACTTTTAGTGGAGCTAAAAAGCTAAATTTTTAGCTCCACTACTTGGATGCTCTAAGACAGATAAAACTCATTGCTCTGGCTAATTAATCTCTCTCTCTTTCTCTCATTTCAAACTATATATTTACTAACAGCGTCCACAAACGGCATAAACACCATCGATAACTCTATTTGTGATTAAAAAAAAAGAAAAAAAAAGAAGAAGAGAGAAAACCCAGCCACCATCGTTAACTCTATTTGTGATTAAAAAAAAAAAAAAAAAAACCAGCCACCAGAACTCTTGTGCAACATCTCCAACATCAACCCACTCCTCCTCGTCACTCACAATCTGCTCTGCCACATCGCAGATGACTACTCCCTCTCACCCAAAATGTCTACTTTTGGTCTTAAATTGTAGGCAAAACCCAAAAACATATCATCCCTTAAAACCAAAATTTCCAAACAATCCAAACACAAAACCAAAACCCCAATAAAATTCAATTCAAACAAGGTAAAACCTAAAAAAAAGATCCACCCAAAAAACCAAAATTTTACTAAGAGAATCTCTGTGATCTTGCCAGAAAAGTTTCCAATTATTCCTTGGTCAACAAAAGAAGAGACAAGATTCGCTGCTGGATTCATCGGCTTCGTCACCAACCTCCGCCGTGTGTCTTCGTTGCCGCCGCAAACTTCTTCAAATCTGGGAGTATTTGATGTGTAAGGAAGAACGCATGAAGAGCTTGCTGTTTGGACAGAGGCGGTGGAGGCAGTGGGCCTGTGACAGAGAGGACTGGAGTGGTTAGGGTGTTGAAGTTAGGTGGGGTTGGGGAAAAAATTTAAACAGAATCATCTGGCTTTTGACGCCGTTAGTGATTTTTTTTTTTTTTTTTTTGACAGATGGCTGAAATTTAAATGGAAAACCTATGAAACTATACTTAAGGTGTTGCACCTAAATTTTGCCCTAATTTAACAATGCATATATATCTATTTTTGCCATGTCACCGACAAATTATTAGTTAATTTAGTTTTATACATCAAGCAGGTTAACAATACACATATTTGCTCATTAACAAATAATTAGTTAATTTAGTTTCATACATCAAGAAGGTTAACAATACACATGTTTGCTCATTAACGCTATCAGGGAAGTTTCATATTTCCACTTTTTTTTGGCAAGTTTCATGATGGCCTCAAGTTTTAGAGCAACTACTTGATTAAGTTTGACATTGAGTTGAATGTCAAAACTCAAAATATTTATCTTCCAAAACAAATTGGATTGTCTGCAGTAGAGTACTGTAAGGCCACAATTTGGTTTTCTAGCCCAAATGATAAATGAACTTGGGCCTAAAAAGCCTAATACAATAAATTTGTAGAGAGTGGTTTGGAAAAGTGGGCTTTAGCGAGTTGAACAAGAAGAATAATATATTCAGGTGACAAGAGAAGGAAAAGAAACTGATTTAAGCTAGATAAAATCGTCCTCGGCATAGTTCGAGGAGATCAGGTCTCATATATTTCTTTCAAGTTTGGTTACAAAGTTCGTTCTTGATATCTACAGTGTTTTTGTCTTTCATTCGATCTCCTTCTCTTTGGGTATCTCCTCCATTTTATACTTTCTTCCCCTCTCATCTTTGCCCTCCACGTGCAGGCTAGATGGTTGGTGCTGGTACTTGTCCCATCAGCACCTTCTTGAAATCATTGTGTAGTAACTATAAGGCTGAAAAACATTATTTAGATATCACCTCCACATTAATGCGACGAGAGGGTTAGCTTTACAGCGTTCAATGCGGTGGTAGCAACTTTTCCTCAGATCTTTTAGGACTCCTCCTTACCCTACGTTTCTGTAATGCTTATCCATATTAACTGAATTTCTTGGAGCATTCCTCTGAAAGACAGATCATCTCCTCGGACCTCGACTTTGGTTGGCCGAGGACCCACTCATTCTCGAATCTCTTTCCTACACCCTTATGACCACCATTAAATTCTTCACTTACCAAAATGGACTCTCTTGGCAATGTTTACTTCTTTTCGGATGACTTTACGTCCTTGGATTGGGCCCTAGACCCAACATATACTTAGATATTGAGCTATTGAGCCCAATATCTCTACAAGTACAATAATGACATCAAACACATGGACACCATCATTTTTAATGAAGTTGTTCAAGGTGTGACTAAAAATCAGTACCAAGAAAAACTCTAGTTAATATTCATCAGAGATAGGTTGAATAAATTTTATGGAACTATAGTTCAGAGTTGGTTGTATTATGCGGTGTAGGAGGTTGATTTTGAGCACTGACACATCTCTTAAAACTCAAATTTACATTGAACTATCTAATATGGATTGCATTTTTTTAGGTTGGCGAACAAAATTTTTCAACACTCCTTATGTTTTTTATTAGTTTCCTTCAATATCTCTAATTTTCGATGTAAAAAAATTGTAGACACACACACACAGTAACTGTAAACAACAAAAAAAAATTGTGAAAAATAAATCGAGCCCGAAAAAGGTTCTTTAGATAATTTCTTACTAGAACACAATATGATTAAAAAAATTAGTTGAAAATCTAACAAACGAAAAAGAAAATTTTCAAAAACAATTATAAAAAAATTTAAATAACCACTGCACACCCTTGGTGCGATGGTCACTCCACAGGTATAAGTGCTTGTAGGGTGTGGGGGGTAAGGGCTGCGGTTCAAGTCTCCATGAGGGAGTTTCACACACATATACATTTAGATTAGGCTAGAGTAGAATTTTATCTTGTTTCAAAAAAATAAAAAAAAATTAAATAAACAACTCACAAACGAACAAGAAATTCATTAAAAAAAAGGATCTAATTAAACAAATTAGAAGAATATATTTAAAGTTGTTTCAAATTTTATTGTATGGCTGAAGGATGCTTCACCACAGTTTGCTTCTGTTTTTCAGACTGATTTAGCCGGACTACCTTAATATTAGTGCATCGAGTTTTTCCTCAAAAAAAAAAGAAAAGAAAAAAGAAGAATATATTTTACATAAATATATTATTTAATTAAATTTAAAAGTATATAAAAGGTCCAAATTTAAATGTCACATTAATACCCAAAATTCCTTGGGCCGACCATAGCCTTAAGGTTTTACAAAATCCAAAAATTGTTTTCAATTTTGATTGGTAAAGGTTTCTCAAAAAAAAAAAAAAAAAATGGTTGGAAAGTCTCCTAAGGAGACGTTGACAACTTGACATGGCAGCAAGCAAGCAAGTCCTTCTACAGCGAGAATCCAAGTTTCGAATTTCCTACGTATAATTAGAGAACGGAGAGTTGGAGGATGACGAGAAAAATGATTTTTAATTAAATTAAAATTTAAAATTAAGGCCACATGGCAACTGACATGGCATCCTAGGTGGCATTATTATTTATATTTTAATATTAATGTTAGACATAATAATTTTTTTTTCACCACTTGATAATGTGGATTGTTTTACCACCACTTTTCTTTAGTGTGATAATCACTCTATAAGTACTTGTGGGATGTGAGGTGTAAGGAGAAATGGCCGATGTTCAAATTTTCAAGAGGGAATGTCACACACATACACTCAAATTAGACTAAAGTAAAGTTTCTATATTCTAAAAAAAAAAAAAACAATGAGGGGGGAAAATATAATGGACTAAAATGGTAATAAACCTATACTATTCTTTATGCCACGTTAGTTGACCAATTACCTCTATATTATCAAACCTTAAAGCGGTTTCAATTAACATTCTATCACCCAAAAAATTTTAGGAATTTAAAAGAAAATTCATTATTTATTTAAAGTATTTTAATTATTTACGATAATACTTTGCTTGAATGAAACTTGGTAGTGTTTCCATGACCAAGGTTAGGAACTTAGGATATATATATATATATATATATATATATATATATATATATAATAGGATGTCAGTTATATTAGTGGGTATTCTTAAAATCAACTTACATATGATTTTTAATTAATTTATGTATCAAACCGGCATACTATTTGTAATAATAGATAAAGATAAATTTCGATTATTTGTTGACTTCTTTAGTATTGCCACCTAAAATTTTTAAAAATTCACATTATTTAACATCATCAATTTACTTTATAATTTATATTTGATTTTTAGAGTTATGAATAAAATGTCCTCTCTCTTAAATGTGTTTTCTACAAAACAAAAAAGGGCTTATCAAAAAATACCCTACTCACCAAAATATTATTTTCCGTTGCTCTGTCTCTTTGTTCTGTTGCTTTCATAGTTTCATTGGAACCCATGTCTAGATCTACAAGTTTGTAATTGTTTCTCTCTCTCTTTGAAGAACATAATGTCTATATGTTTTCTAAAAGCAATGATTTTTCTAAACTTTTGGTCCACTAGCTTGTCGATTTGAAAATTTTCAAAGGCAAAATAAAAGATGTGTGTTTGGATATTGGTAAAAGACTGCCAGGATTATGAATTTGAAACAAGAATGCTTTCACTGACATGCTTTTAAGTTTTTTTTTTGTGTGTGTCTTCCATTACACTCCTTTAATGTGGCATCAATTTCATCTAAATTAATCTAATCAAATCCTTAATAGAAAGGGAAACATTTAGTTATATCTTCCTCATATTTTCCTGCTCCAATTGGAATTAACAAATACTTGAATTTTTGGTTGGATATCCAAATTTCCAATTTTGATGACTGGATCAGCAAAATGAACAAAGTTCATCTCCAAACTTCTTATATATCTTTATATTAAGTGTGAATTTTGAAAATCTAATCATTAAATTGCATGTTCTTATTATATCCTTCACGCTTGGAGAGAAACCCTACAAACTTCTTATATATCTTTATATTAATTAATGTGCGTTTGGCATTCGAGTTTTCAACTCATTTTACTATTCAGCTTATTTTTGCTACTATTCAGCTTATTTTTGCTACTATTCATGGGTCTCACTGCACTTTTTGATACTATTCATGAGTCCCACTATATTATTTTAACTAATTTTTACTTTCATTTACAGTAGTTTCAGCAAAAAGTTTTCAGTTTCAGTTAAATAAGTTGTTCCCCAATATCGCCTAAGTGTGAATTTTGAAAATCTAATCGTTAGATTGCATGTTCTTATTACATCTTTCATGCTTGCAAAATTTAAGAAGATCAAAGATCAATTGCTTTGTCATCAAATAAATGTTAAAATTTCAAATTTTTGTGATCTAAAATTGTGTGTTAAAAATAAATTTATTGATTAAATAGTAAATAACATCCGATTTGAACAAAATTTGATGTTTATGTTAAGAATATAAAGAGTACGAAATTCAACGATTAAATTTCCAATATTCACACTCTAAAAAGAGATATATGAAAAGTTTAAAAGGTTTTTCTCTAAACTAGTTTAAAGAAAAACTTTGTTCCGAGTAATGAGTAGTTTATGTTTCAAAAACTTCAATATGTTATATGTTTAAAGTGGTTCAAGAAATATGCCATTCTTAAATTTTTAAAAGCTACTTTATCTTCATAAGTAACAAGATGATTCTGTAATTTTTAACATCTTTTCACTAATATTGCTATATGATTCTCTTTAATTAAAGGCAATATATAGAACAAATATAAGTTGATGCATTGGATCAAAATAGAGGTTCTAAGATACATAAAGCACTTGCTAAAATCAAAGTTGGGCAGGGGAAAAAAGGTTCCATGCTTCTAGAGAGCACAATTACAACAGGTTACTCACTACCACTTACACAAATTAGTCCCTTTCATATGAGGAGAGCTGACGTAACAATTGATACTAAAAGGGGTCGCAAATAAAAACGACACCTTAGAACATTAAGTAGTAAACAGAAACTGAAAATTATTGGCTGTGCATTGAAGAGCATGAACAACCAATTTTTTTTTTTTTTTTTTTCCAAATCAAAATAGGAATCAACATCAATTACTAATTGCCTTTGGAGTCAATTATAAGAAA
This sequence comes from Lithocarpus polystachyus, assembly GCA_033629205.1. Taxonomy (NCBI): domain Eukaryota; kingdom Viridiplantae; phylum Streptophyta; class Magnoliopsida; order Fagales; family Fagaceae; genus Lithocarpus; species Lithocarpus polystachyus. Next base: position 23,265,732 of record CM066166.1, on the reverse strand, counting down.
CGACAAAGCCCAAAAGCAAAACAAGGAGCACTTGTTGAAGTTCAATTCGATGTAGTTGCAATTAACCTTAAGATTTTATTATTATTTATTTTTTAATTCAATAGTTACAAAGGGGATTTAGATGTCATGAATACACCATGAGGTTTCAAACAGTTGAGTTGCAAGACTTTTGACTTGGGATGAGTTTTCAAAATTTTTTTTTTGGTAGCAACTAGCAAATAGTCTTTATCATCGGGTATATATATGCAAGTTCACTTTATTTTGCATTGAAAAGAGTTCCTTAAAAGAAATAGATTTATTTTCATGGAACTCAATGATATAAATATATATATATATATATATTTTTTAATTTTCAAATTGAACAAGATAGGGGTAATTACTAATTTAATGATATCTAATCATTTCCTCTTTTTCCACTCTAATTTTGTAAAATGTTTTCTACATAGTTTGCTTTACAGACAAACCTTTTTTTTTTTTTTTTTGGCACAAGAGAAACAAATTTTTAATGTTCTACTAGCAACAATATTTCTATTCATTTTTCTTTTTCTTAACATTAAGATGCATGAACTAGTTGTGCCGTAGAAATCAAAATAAGACAGATAAAACTCATTACTCTGGCTAATCTCTCTCTTTCATTTCAAACTATATATTATTTCAACCATTGAAATTCTTATTTATATACCTAATTAAAAATTTTATGCATCCTTCTATGACAGTGCATTGTTAGAAGATTTTGTGTTACTACAAGTTTGAACAAAATTAAAAAAATATTTGTGTAATACTGACTTGATTGGATTTTTTATTTTGTTCTTTTAGATGAGTAATTAGTGTCTTAACGTGAAGCATGTAGATAGATTTAGATTATTCGCAAACAACTAAAAAGAGCATTTGAAAATTATTTATATAGTTAATAATTCAACAATGCATATTTATCTATTTTTACTATGTCATCAACAAATAATTAGTTAATTTAGTTCATTTTAACAATACTCATGTTTGCTCATTAACAAATAATTTGTTAATTTAGTTTCACACATCAAGCAGGTTAACAATTCACACATGTTTGCTCATTAACGCTATCAAGGAAGTTGCATATTTCCACTTTTTTTTGGCAAGTTTCATGGTGCCCTCAAGTTTTAGAGCAAGTACTTGATTAAGTTTGACATTGAGTTGAATGTCAAAATATTTATCTTCCATAACAAATTGAATCATCTGCAGTAGAGTACAATAATGACATCAAACGCATGGACACCATCATTTTTAGTGAAGCTCTTCAAGGTGTGACTAAAGATCAGTACTAAGAAAAACTCTAGTTAATATTCATCAGTGATAGGATTGGATAAATTTTATGGAACTATAGTTCAGAGTTGGTTTTATTATGCGGTATAGGATGTTGATTTTGAACATTGACACATCTCTTAAAGGTAAAATTTACAGTGAATTATCTAATATGGATTGCATTTTTCTAGGTTGGTGAACAAAATTTTTCAACACTCCTTATGTTTGTTATTAGTTTCCTCCAACTTCTCTAATTTTTTCAATGTAAAAAAATTGAAATCGTTAATTTATTCTATTTTATATACAAATTGAATAGAAAAATAATAAGAGTGATGTATTGATTTGATCATGCTATATGCATTTACATATTTGAATATTGCATGATATGGTAATAAATGGAGATAGACATGTTTGATGCCTATCCAAAAATGCAAAAATGCAAATATCATTATTATCATTATCATTTTCATTTTTTATTTTATGTTTTTGCTCTTTCCTCCATTGATGGTGTGTCTTATTGTGAAAGCTCATTATTGGCAACTTTTTTTGATATGCAATTTCTTACAAAGTTGGAAGAGAATTTTTCATAGTATCAAGATTACAAAATAGGGATAACTTTTTTTTCCCTCTAAATGAAGTACTTAATAAATTAGACTTCCCTATTAGAGAAACAAAAACTGTTCTAAATACACAGTCCTCTAAGTAAATTCACCTTTGCATTTGGAATCAAAATCTTAAGAATGACAATTATTGCCCGATCCACGGGTACCCGGCCCGGTCCGATCCTAATAGGCCGGGTTTTACCCGATCCGATAAGAAATAGGGTCGGGTTTAGATTTAAAAAAAAAAAAAAACCCGAACCGAGTCCGAGTTTTTGTAAAAATTCGGCCCGAACCTGACCCGACCCGATTATATATAATATAATTTATAATTCCTAAAATACCCTCATATATATATATATATATATATTGTTATAAACCCTAAAATTCAATTTCACATCTTCATTTCATTTCATTTCAGCTCTCACAGCCGCCTTTCTCATCTCTATTCTCTTCGGTGTCACTCACCAATCTCATTCTCTCACACACGTCACAATCTCTCTCACTCACTCACTTTATGTACTACAAAATCAAAATCTGTCATGTGCTCATTAATTCCTAAATTTAAGTTTTTGTTTCACTTGCTCAAAATAAAATATTAAGAAAAAAACCTTGTTAACCCACCCCCACCACAGCAACTTCCTCCGCCGTCACAAACTAGAGATCACCACCCCAATCTCGCAGGCACTGTGGAATGCCCATAAAGAAGGCCGAATAAGTCCATTCCACAAATTAAAAAATGACTTTCATTCAAACTTCCAACCAACAAAACCTCAATTCCACAGACAATATATATTGATTTATAAATAGGATCGATTGGTAGCAAATTTGGGTCAGTTTTGGCTTTGGGGTCTCTGGGGTAATGGTGTTTGTTTTTCTTGAAAGTTAAGGGAAAGGGAAAGAAATAGAGGAAGACGATTTTTCTTTTTGTTGAATTTGAAGGTGTTTAACGTGGTTTCCTATAAATAAATAAAAAAAATACAACAATCAAAGGCAAAATTTATTGCAAAATTCGAAACCCAAAACCAAAAGTACATAATCCTATAAAATAAGATTCTCTCTAGAAACTGAAGTGAAGACGGGTGTGGGGGTGTCGAGAAGGCTGGCCTGGTGGAGCTCGTGGTTGTCTTGTTGATTTGCTGGTTGCTGTCCATCCCGACGACGAGGATGGGGAAGATGGTGCTAGCGAAACGTCTGGATTGGTGGCAGTGTAGGGGTCGTGGTCTTTTGCCAGTGGCGGTGGAGGAGGTTCGTGGTGGTGGCACTAGCGGGAATGAGAAGGTTTTTATTTTAGAAAAGTGAAACAAAAACTTAAATTTAAGAATTAATAGACACTGCCATATTTTGATTTGTGATACATAAAATGGCATGGAGAAAGTGATACGGAAGATTTTGATTCTTACGTTTGAGTATTTTGCTTCTTGTTATACTAGCTCATTAATTGATTGGCTTCCAAAATGAATGAGATTGGAAATTCCCAAAATCATTACAAGTGGTTTTCTATGTTTTCTTAGTGCTTTTGATAACTAAATAGCGTTTAAGAAGATTGAGAAAAGGTGAAAGTCACAATCCTATTAAATTTTCCTATGATTCTCTCATTTTCTGTTCTCAACAATCAAACTAAATTGTGTAGTAAGGACCTATAAATCCCCGTCGCTCAATAATTCCAAATTAAAGAAGGGATGTCAAACTATAGTTAAGAAAAAGAGAAAAGAATAAAATTAAAAAAAGATAATTAAAAATTTAAAGTTTTGAGATCAAGAAATACCCACTGCCACTTTGATAGGTTAGATGTCCCTTTCATAATAGTGTGTCCACGTGAGCAATTTTACTAGCAAAACTATTTGATTGGAACACTTGTTTTAATAATATACTACACGAGTCATCTTTTTAGTTTTTTTGTTACTATGTAAGAAAAAACTGAAAGAAAATTTAATTCTTTGGTGGATATGTAATATATTCCACTTGTAGTAATTATTGACAACTATCCAATTTCAAGTTGCTTGCATGTGAACTTTATTTGGGTTTACACTTATTCTTTTTCTTTTTCTTGTCTAAATTTCGCATACATGCTAAAATACAACAATTTTCTAATTTTCTTTGAGATCGAAATGACACTTCTCCCTAAACATTGTATAAATAGTACTCATCCCTTAAGATTGTTATATATGTGAACATGTCTAACTTTTTTAAGAATAAATTTCATTTAAAAATATATATTTCTACCCAAAGTATGAATAAAATAAAATAAAACTTATTCTATTATCTTCTCAAGAATACTCTTTATGGCAAAACATAAGGATATTGCAACTTAACTTATAAAACGTGTGAGGTAATTGTCCCACATTGCTTAAGAGAGTGTGTTGTGTGTAGTATAACTTGCCCCACCCTCCCTTAAAAGTTCATGGCTTTTGAGTGGAGTTGTGGTGTGCCTTTGTGTTAGAACCCCTTTCCCTCTCCCTTGTGTGTGTGTGTGTGTGTTTGTTTCTCAAAAAAAAAAGAATGGGTAATTGTCTCACATTGCTTAAGAGAGTGTGTTGTGTGTAGTATAACTTGCCCCACCCTCCCTTAAAAGTTCATGGCTTTTGAGTGGAGTTGTGGTGTGCCTTTGTGTTAGAACCCCTTTCCCTCTCCCTTGTGTGTGTGTGTGTGTGTTTGTTTCTCAAAAAAAAAAAAAAAGAATGGGTAATTGTCCCACATTGCTTAAGAGAGTGTGTTGTGTGTAGTATAACTTGCCCCACCCTCCCTTAAAAGTTCATGGCTTTTGAGTGGAGTTGTGGTGTGCCTTTGTGTTAGAACCCCTTTCCCTCTCCCTTGTGTGTGTGTGTGTGTGTGTTTGTTTCTCAAAAAAAAAAAAAACTTATAAAACGTGTGGAATAAAATTATTAATTGGGAGTGTAGGATAACATATACTCGACACTTAATTTTAAAAATGTATCAATCAACATGTTAGTTTATGTACTTGGCATTTACACATGGACAAGGCATATTTGGTGCACAATACTATTATTTCTTTTGAGTTTTGTTGCTTTTATACATATAGATAAAAGTTAAGTTGTTTCTCAAAAAAATTATTAAAATTTAAATGCTAAGAAAATAAATTTATTTCTATTTTGATACAAAAAATAAAAATGAATTCTTTTTAAACTTTTATTTAGGTGGAAGGTTGAATGGATCAATTCGTTAAATTTTTTGCTTAGATGGATGGTTAAATGAATACTTAATCCCCTTTGAAAGAAAAGTGAGAAATTAACTTGCCAATTACCAATGGATATGCCTGGTGTTTCTCAACTTGTATCTTCCCATGCATTATTCTGGATCATGTTCTTGCTGAAGGATGCATAGTAGACATTGCCACTTTATATTCATAATAGCTGTGTCTATTCATTATTGGACTAGATCCACTCCATACCTCTTATTGACCAAGTATAGTTGACTGCTTTTTCTGCATTAGGAGCCAAAGGGTAAACCCTTAATGCACATCATGCCAAGATAGCTAGTATCCTAGGACTCTTTAAAGGAGACACTGTTTTCAATGTTTAAGATCTGGTTTAAAACTCTAATGCGTCATTATCAACTTCCCTAAACATGTTCACCTAAATCCGTAAGTTTAGCCCACCTCTTTTAGTTTTTGATTTGTTTTATACACTGGATTTCTCAATATCTCAATAGAGGAAACGAGTAATTACAAGATACTAATTCAATAGAATAAAATAAAATAAATCCAATTAACCACACAATATTATTATTACTATTGCTTTATAACCATATTGGTACTAACTGTGAAACTTTGTATTAAACTATAGCGAGTAAATTTCTACTTCTCCACCAAATTATTAATTATAACAAACGTATTAATTTTAATTAATTAAAACTAGAAAGTAAAACGTTAAGCTAATAGTTGATCATATTAAAAAATATGAGTACCACTACCTCATATATTATAAATATTCATTTTGAATCTTGTTTCTTCTTTAGCGGAGTACTTTATCGTTTATACTTTTAACAAAATTTTGGCAATTTTTGAATAGCCCTCAACTTTTTATGAAACTTCAATGTGAACAATCTTCTTTTAATTAACAAGTGGGACAATTTTAAAACCATAAATAAAGACAATTTTTTTTTCACAATTATTAATGTGAGTTATTGCAGTTGGTACCTGATAAAATTAAGTGATGTTAATTTTAGGTCCATTCGAAAGTGATGCTCCCTGCATCTGTATCCATTTTCAGTTGAAGTAAATTTGCCCATACCATACGATGACTAGGTTTGATATGTTCTCAACTAAAACCGTCAGTTTATGCTCTCTCTCCAACAACTGTTAACTTATAGGCCATGAAATGAATCCTTAGATATATCAAAGATACACTTACCATGCCATTCAACAAGCTCTTCAGTAGCTCCCTTCATTTGGATTCTGTTTCTGTATATATCTTGGGGCTAATCTCATTCCATGGTCTTGCAAGAAACAACCCATTGTAGCCACGTCAAGTAAACGCCGAAATTCATGCACTTGCATGTACAACTGCAGAAATTATATGTATTCCTCTATACTGTATGAACTTCACATCCCACCATCTTTACCTTGTCACCGGTTTTTCAGGTTCAAACAAAACATATTGAAGTTTATTACCACTTCATTCGTGAGCTTCTCAACTCTAAAAGTACAGTTTGTTTGTTTGTACAAATAACCAAAATGCTGATATCTTTACAATAGGGTTGGCTAGTTCTCGGTTTCACTATCTCTTTGACACAAACTGATGATGCAGACTCACCTCAACAGTTTTCCAGGGGATGTTAGATGACAAATAAGGCCTCAGTTCAGCTCTATTCAAATTCTTATCCTCCTCGTTGACATCCTTAATTCGAGCCTTTCATAGCTGTAACTTTTATAGGAGTCTATTTTCTTAAAGTGGATTAGAGATGATCTTAAAACTGATGTAAAGGCGGAAGCTTTAATACCAATTTGTTGAGAATAGCAGAAGCATGAATATCTATTTGTTGTGTGTGTATCCAAATAACAATGGGTTTATGCAAAATAGAAATAAAACGATAAAAGAAACAATCACACTGGAACACAAAAATTTACGTGGTTCAGCTTTTGGCCTACGTCCATGGGCGGCGTCGAGGAGAAAGTTTCACTAACAAAAGGAAGAGATTACAAAGGTGGTACCAAAACACTCTCACTAAACCCAAACCCCAAATACACCCAAAAGAGCTCTCAATCACCAGAAGTACGTGACTAGAGAAACCTGAAAATCTCTAGAACAAAATCATGCCTTAGAACTCTATATTATATGCGGCTGCCTTTGATCACACTTATCAATCAATTTGCCGCATAACAAATATATATATATATATATATATACAAAGTCGGCTAGGGTATATTAGAGAGAGCATATTACAAGGCCGGCTATACAAGTCCTAATACGACTAGGACTTGGTTCACAAATCCTTCAAAGACAAGGACTGTGCACTCTCACGTGCACTATTCAAGCCACTAATCATAACAAAAACCAGTAATTAAAATACACATATATGGTTAGTATAAAAGAGAAGGAAGGTAATGCATGATGCTTTGGGTGCAATGAGAAGCTAAAGAGGGTAGCTGGGAACTTGCCCAAAGAACGAATGCTAAGATAGGAAGAAAGATAAAATCTATACAGTTGCTATCACAATGGTTAATGTCACTGTTTTAGTTGATTGTCAAATTCTGAGGAAAAGCATTGAACCAAGTAACCTCAGGTGGTTTCTGATTTGGAACCTGAATCTTTTGCATCCCCAAATTTGCATTTGCTCCCAACCATAAATCAATAGAAAATGTGTTTGTCAAACTACTTTGGTTCTTTGATAAGTAAATAGTTTGTCTACCTATACATTCTGTCTCAACATATTTATGTATGCATCCATCAATGTACTGATTGTGCAACGAGGTTAGTATAAGGAGCTGTTAAGCAACATTTAGACAACAAGATCCCATGAAATAATTACTTTGGTATTCTAGAGGATGGATCTTCAAGGTTGCTCCATGACTGAACTTCCATCTTCTTAGTTCTTTTTAGTTGTTTCATAACATCCAATAGCTCAGAAGAATATGGAGAAGGAATCTGGATGCAGTACATGAAAGCATGATTAACAGGGAGTACTTGAATAAATTATAAACACAATGGGAAGGTAATTACCAAGAATGGTATGTACTTTTTGATTGCTGCTAGAATGGCCGCATGACCTATAGCAGATACCTGCTCGTAGAACAAGGAGAGAAAATTTGTCAACTTCGTTATGAATCTGTTAGAGTTTCTTACATAAACTCTGCTCTTGTGTAACCCTATTAATAGGTCACCTTGACACCCAAGTGCATATTATACGTGAGAGAAAAAAAGAGTTAGCTTCTATAAAGACTATAAATGATTAACAAAAGAAATACAGAAAAAAAAAAAGAAAAAAAAAAAAACAAAGAAACAAAACAAATTTTAGCATGATGAACAAGTTAATAAACCTAATTATGTTTCAATTATTGAACTTTTTATTCATCTTACTGTCTCTGGTTAGAGACTTACAGCTGTACCTCATTGTGCACAGGGGGTACTTTCATCATTTATAAGGGCTACATTAAAGAATAAACTATTTTAATAAAGCTTTATCTGGATAGATAATGCTTTCACTCTTGGTACCATAAGGAATACTGCAATTGGTCTTGATGCATTTAACTGGATAAAAGCTAAACAATGGGAAACAAGAAAATTTGGCATGTAAAGATGGATGAAAGTTTGTCATCATTAAATCAGGTTCTTTGAAAAAGTTTCCTACTCTTGTGACTTTGGTGAAGCTTGTTTAAACTTTGTAATTGTTAGTCTGAGTTCACAAACTATTACATCAGAATAAAGTTGCTATATTTATTGGTTGGTCCAATTTCAGAATGCTAAACTCATTAAAGGTCATACTCATACATAAGTAGGTATGTTCTTGAGTCAGTGATAAAAAAAATAAAAAATAAAAACTATTGAAAGAAAAGTGATCCAATAAGTGCTCACAGGAAGTAGCATTAGAATTTTTACTGGTATAAGTGAAGATATGTCATTTAAAGTTCTTTTTAACTTCTTTCTTTCCCTCTCTGCAACCTGGTAACCACATAATTGATTTACAAGTAGCTCTGCAGCAACCCTGATATCTGTGAAAAGCAATTGTGTACCCATCCAGATATCCTTTAAAACAAATTAATTTCCAATACTAGGCTATTAGCATCTAAAGTTTAAAATAAATCTGCCCATTTACTAGAAGGGAAGTATCACCCTTACAGAGCTTGTAGATGCCAACTTGATACTGTATTTCCTAATTAAACTCTCATGCTGAGGAAATGACTTAGCAGCACAGGCTCCCTCCAAATACCCAGTTGATATGGTATCCAGCTATTACAGGAAAATAATTGCAATGGTTACGACAAGAAACACATACATGCATTTGCATACACAATTTCTTTTTTTTTTTTTTTTTGTGTGTGTGCGGCGCCGGGGGGGGGGGGGGGGGTGTGGTAGGGGATGAAGCAGTCTGCTAATTATTCCTGCAAATAAAAGGAGAGTTATTACATTTAGATCAATGCCATGAGTTATTACCAATTCTTTTCCCTTTATCATCATGAAGATGTTAACAACAGTAGTTATCATCTGACACCAAAACCCTTTCCGGTTTAGATCAATGTGGAGAGTCTTTTGTCCATTTTTCTACATCCATCATCATGAAAATATTACATATAGATGTTATCATCTGATAGCCATACCTTTTTCAGTTTAGATCCATGTTGAGTGTCATTCTTTGTGCATCCCTGTACCCTTAAGTCATTTAGATTTTGTTGTGCTTCCAAGACTACAGATGACTTAATTGTTCCCCTAGATTGTAAAAATGAAGTGGCATCAGAGGAACCTGTTTCTGAAATCTTTAGGGGTTCACTGCTAGGGAAAATCAACATCAGAACTATAATTTCGTTCCTCTCTAAAGTAGTGTCATCAATAGCAGACAATGCTAAACAACATACCATGGTTTATCATAAGCTGCCCAGTAGTCTTCCAAACAGGCAGTTAACAGGCTCTGACTGAAAAGTTGACAACAAGATACCTTAAGAGCCTAAACCACTCAAGTAGATTAAGAAATTCTAACAAATAAAGCTCTGAATGAAAGATCAGATGATGTAGGCTACCTCCGTAGCAAGAATTCTAGCAAATTCGTGTCTATTGGCAGTAGAGTCGAACGGCTGAAGTGAGCAAACCCGGAGAAAACATCATAGCATACAGTAAAAACTGTAGTTAAAATTATCTCTTTCTCTGCTTGGATGGGATACTGTTTGGATCTTCTTCTGTCTTGATTGCATATGTAAGAAAATGCAGCATAAAGATCAAGCCATCCAATTTTATCAATTACTACCTGTAAAGATAAGTTTATGCATTAGGATGATTCATATTTTGCATCTTCAATAAAAGTAGAAGAAACACTAACCTCCATGAAGAGTTGATACACTAATATGGAAGAAAGCTCTGGGTAAATGAAAAGGCTACCACATTCCATGTAGCTGCAGGAAAAGTATTGGACCTCCTAAAGTATCCTTATTTAAGGCCTGAAATGTTGAGAATGTAACCAAAATGTGAAGTAATCTACCTAAGGAAGTCTTTAACATGTTCATCCAGATCCTTAATGCCCATTCTTAACAAGAACAATCTAGTACTCTTTCCAAGATATGCAAAAATTCCTAAAGTAGCAAAACTATCTGCTTGAACCTGTCATATTTCGCAACAGAGAAAAACTATTTAATCCTAAAGGTACAGTAGCTAAGCCAGAAATTTATTCTTTTTATTTTTTGATAAGCAATAAAACCAGAAAGAAACTATAAGCTTATCAAAGCTCTGACCAATTCAACCATCAAGCAAGGTCCTTGAATTTTGGGAACTTGACAAAGAATTCTTTTTGGTGTATTATATAAAAAATGTATACTTTTCAATTATATAAACAAAGTTTCCTTTAGGAAATTAGGAATTGGAACAATAGAAGTATTTTTTCTTATGTCTAGAGTCACGTGAAATGATATGTGTAATTCCTTAAGACTGCCATTTCTACAGAAAAGATAAGGAAATTAATTCATGAATGGACCTTGTAGCAGATTTGCCTGCCTGAAAACATATTTTCTTTCTGGAATGCTAGTGAAAGTTTTTCTGAGCCAACCCAATCCAAAATTCTAGCTCTTCGCTTCTCTTGCTGGGGAAAACCTTTGTACCAAAATGGGCCAGCAGGTCCATTTCGAATCCTGCCTCAGTGGCTAACTGATGTAATTTGTCCACTGGCACAAGACTGTGTGAAAGATCCATCAGCTCTACTAGTGCATCCTCAATCGACAATGTTAAGGGACAGCAAGTGCGCCTATAACACAATTTTCCTACTGCAGTACAGCAGCTTAGCGCCACAATGATCCCTGCAACAACACTGAATATTTTTGTGCTCAGGCTAGATTCATAAATGAAGAATAATATGCGAATTGAACTGTAAGGAACAAAAAAATGCATATGACATTTATCAGAATAGGTAAATATAGGTAATTGACAGGCGTAGATGATTATCAAGAGGTGAAACATTATGCTAAAAGAAGAGGATTCTTTGAGCAAACCTTCCTGCATATTCCATAGACCAGTTCTTTAACAAAGGAAGAAAAAATCCTGCTATATGCGGAAGCTCAACCTCTTTAAACCATTCTACCAATCCTGTGTGCCTCGTGTTCAGTTCACTTTCAATATACACCCCAAACAATTTTACCTTGGGGGACAAGCTGACCAAATGAAGGAACAAAAAGTAAGACCTAGGAAACGCTTACATCATAAATATACATCTGTTAAAAAGAACAGAGAAAGAAACCACAATATATATACACACACACAGCTGGATTCTTGAGCAAGGTTTAAATAATTCATTTGATGTGAATCCAAGAGACTGTAAACTTAGCATGTTTATTGAAGTTTAAACCCAAGACATTGAGTACAGGTACTATGCAAGTCACTCTATTACTTGAGATCTTAAATCATTTGATAATTGATTAGTAAATTCTATTTTCATCGGTGAAAGTACTATAGCTACCACAGTTGAAGAGTTATTTATATCATCAAGTCTCTAGCAAAAGACATTGTATACTTACATCTCTCTAACTGGAGAAGGACCATTGTGACGTTCTTGAGAAAGCAAGATCTCCACTTCAATCGCCATTTTCATCAAAACATAAACTATAACCTGTGCAGCAATGCCAGTTAATAATTCTGGTTCCAGTGTCAAATAAATCTTTTAACTTAACAGTAATGTTTCACTTACAATCAACTAAGAATTCTCAATGATGGTTGCTCAAGGAACAGGACAACAACCAAATGCAAAAAACACACAAATGTTCACTCCTTTATCAAAGTAAATATATACCAAACTTATATAACTAACAATATAAGTATGATATTGGTAGATGAATCTAACATAATAACTTTGGGACCGTTTCAAAATGTGTATTTCATAGTTTGAAGTAAATATAAAACAATGTACTTCTGTATATACCTGATAAGCAATACGTTTATGCCAGTCATGGACATCCTTCCCAATCCAGGCCATTGCTAGTGCTGGACCCGTTCCTGACAACTGAAGTGATTCAACTGCACAGGAAAATCTCCTAGCAGATTCATGCAATACCCACACAAGACAATTCACCCGATTAAATCCCAACTCAGGACTTTGATGGTTAGCCACAGGAACACTATTCTCACTATTGGTTTGATTAGAATGAGAAGAAGCTGTTGACAATAACACCCACGAAGAAAACCAGCGTGCGTAGTTTTTCTTTGAAAGGCCACATGTTCCTTGGGTTTGAAATTCAATGAGTGAGGTGCATTTGCCATGGCCTTTCCTCTATTGTCAAGTGCAACAGATTTTCTGACACACAAAGAGAAGGACATTATTTACTTATAATATCATAGGTGGAGTTAAGGAGAAATTGTTTGCAACATTTTCATTATTAAGTTAATGGGGCTTCTTATTTATCTCTAGTCGAAAATCTGGATACTTAGAAAATGGAGGAAAATGATTGACAAACCAGAGGTCTTATAATTTTGCTTCCAAAAACATGAAAAGCTAACTCATGTTAAACGATTGCATTTAGTAAAGGTTTTAGTTTCTCATTCAGTTCCGATTCTCTTTCCTTTCAATAACTTCCCCCGTACATAATACAACATTAATAATTAAATTTACCATTGCTTCAGGGCCTAAAATCTCCATAGAAATATATGCCGAGAGCTTTGTGGCTCAGTGGTATTGGCCAATTCTATGAGAGGAAAATATGGGTTCAAATCCCCTCCCACTTGTTGAAAAAGAAAAAAAAAAACTCAAAGATAATACCAACCAGCAGAATTAACATTTTAAGCATTAAACTCTTCTGTAAACATTTTTAGAAAAAAATAAAGGTAACAAAAAAAAAAAAATTGAAGCAAAAAGGTTAGATATTAAAAAAAAAAATTAATCTTAAAAATTTACATTTTCCACAAACAAAAGCTCAAATCACATACAGCTCATTAAAATTTTTAGCTATAAAAACATAACCCAGATATGAAAATAGTTAATGAATGCACAGATATTGTTTTGATAAAGTAAAAAGTACAGAGAGAGAGAGAGAGAGAGAGAGAGCTTACGAGTAGTAAAAGAATTGTGGAAGGTGCAAAGACAACTGAGAAGCCATGGAAAAAGAAGAAAGAGGAAAGAGAAGGAAATGTGAGCTTAGCAAGTGAACGTTCAAATGGAGAGGTTGGAGCGTAGCCATAGAGACAGTGAGAGAAATAAGGTTTCTTTAAAAACAAAAAACAAAAAACAAAAAACAACAAAGGAAGATGAGATGGATATATAGTGTATGTATCTTTTGTCATTGCGTTTATCTCCCGCCAGCCGTTTTGTTTTCGAAGCTTTTGGACTGTTGCAAACTATGGGTTTTAACGTATACTTTATAGTACAGTCGAAGAAATAAATATTGTTGTCTTAACTCTAAATGCAGGGTGGGACTGCATAGCTTTCTATTATTCATCATCATGCATGCATTTGGTTTCTGATATCAACAGGACTTTTAGAACTCTTTGTTCTTAAAATAACATCCAATTCTTTCATTTTAAAATAAATAGATAAAATCTTAAAATTTTTACAATGAAGTCACCTAAAACTTTAAAAGATTTTGATTCCCATTCTAAAATATTTTTAATCCATCATTATTAATTCCAAATAGTGATGACTATTTTTATTTTAAAAAAACAATTATAAAGGGGTCTTATTCTCGATAATGTAGCATAAATTAATTATAGAGAATCTTTTTTTTTTTTTTTTTTATGAGAATACTATCGGGGTAAGAATTCCAATTCAACAAAGATAGTAAAATAAAATTCTTTTAACTGTTGTGTTTTAGAATTCTTAATCAAATCCAATCATACGGTTTTGGAAGCTGTAACTAACTAAACTATACACAAGTGCAATGTCCATTGGGCCAATAAGACACATGGCGATGATGAGCTTTGTGACACCATAAGTTTACCTAGCAAAGCTACTTTTCTTGCCAGTATTTGTCGTTTCTTGACTTTAGTTTGTTTAGAGAATGAGTCACTTCTGTTCTGTAAGCTCATAAGTGTGCATGCCAGAGATGAGAGAACACACACGTCCACGCTTACATACATACACCTTAGACGTCGTAATCAGTCCAGGCCTCTTTCTGTTTTATGAACTTTAATCGATTTCCCATATGGGGACAGCCGGCAGTTGTATCTGATGAGTCATTACTGGGAAGGTTTGGACAACAGGTTGCATTTTATGTTGTTTTAAGCTCAAGTCTAGTGCTTTGGACCCAACATGATGCGGATGCGGACATAGTGTACTGTCCAATGTACCAGATGGAAGCTTTGTCCTTAAAACAAATCCTTAAGTCTATATCCGCTGTTGACATGTCTATTAAATGTGCACAGTTTTTAACTTTTCCATTTCAAGCTAACACATTCTTATCATAAAAGGTTCAACACTCTAATTCAAAGATATGTGTGAAAAAATCATAAAAATTTTCCGCGGTAAGTCTAGCAGTATTAATATCATCCAAGTACAATAATTCCATATCACTTGAATTTTAGCAATAAATCGAAAAAACCATCCGCAATAATACTACACATGAAGTATCAAGCTAGCAGTCAATATAAGAGGGTTCCTAGTTTAGGGCAGTACAGTGAAAACCTCCACATCATTCATTTCTGGACTTCTCACCGAGTATTGAAACGTCCATCCATGGCAAGCACCAGCATGCACCCCATTCTTATTAATGGCAAAAACAGCTCCCACAAAATCAGGAAATTTTCTCGCTATTCGTGATATTGCATCCTTAGCAGCAAGTTTAGGTTCCATTCCCAATCTCATACTCTCCACAACCTGATAACTGAAATCGCATGGGAGATTGTCTTAAGATTCAAACACGGACCAGAAAATAAGAATTTTATTTATTTATCTTATTATTATTATAGGCATATCACTGTAGCTAAAACATGGATTGTTTAAGCATGATAACACACTATAATTGGATATACTATATACACAAGGTAAGAGTGCAGGCAACTAAACATGCCTTATAAATCCAGAAAAATATTCATAAATTGTGTGCATAAAGTTTCCAAAGGATCAGCAGTTTGGAGGTGCAATCAAGCTCAGAGGCAAGCATGATTGGGTTGGTGTGTTGGAGGGTTTATAGTTTACCCCATCCAAAAAGGCTGCCATGCTTAGTGAAATAAATTAAGCCAATCCAATTTTGTTTTGATTTCCTACTCTGTAAAGAGACAAAAACAAGCCTAGTAAAGCTTAAGTCGCCTGACTTATTTAGCATCATACATAAATCTTGATTACTTTTTGTAAGTATACAGAAGTGTTGATTATGATGATAATTATAGACATATCTTGAAGCAAACCCATTAAGAAATATGAGTAACTCAAATTCTTAATACTAAGTTCGTCAGGTAAAAAAGAGAAAGAAACCGATATTGATGTTGATGGTTTTCACTTTTCAGTATTTATTCCAGTGCTTCCCAGATATTCAAAGAACTTTTGGGATTTTGCTTCTGAATGATAAAAGACAACCAGTAACAGTGTAACACAAACGATCCCAAAACTGAAAGTTAAAAACTTTTTTTTATAAGTTAAAAAAAATAAAATAAAAAACTTTGCATTACCATGGAAGGAAACGCATCATAATGTCACCATCCCCAGTTGCACCACATGCACCAATTTCATCATCAGCATATGCGGAAGATCCTGTGATGGGTCCATCGCCTACCCTGCAGTCAAGGAAAAACTTCCATTAAGTGATTTCTTTTTTTGATAAGTTCCATTCAGTGATTTCAAAAAAAGGCTTATATAGCACATCCTCACTAATTGGCATAGACTTGCTCTACTTTCATGATATGAAACATCTGTTTTATCGAACATTATAAATTCAAATTACCATTGACTTAAAAAATATAGAAGAAAAAGTGACCAGAAAAAAAAAAAAAAAAAAAAAAAAAAAAAAAACCTCCATTATCTCTTCTGAGTATTGATTCATTTACTGCACAAAATGCCAAACAAAAAGATAGTAACAACAACGGTTCTTTATAGTGGAGCTTGAATCTCACTTCCTCATCATTTCCATGATGCAAGTGATTCTTTACAGGATAGACAAAATTTCTGACAATGGTTACACTAAAATTCCTCATGCAATATGGACAGACATAAGATGTCACTCGTCGAAGAATAACAATATGATATAATCAACTAAAAAGTCCACAAGCCTTAGCCTTCAAGATCTCATATCTTCTAACTAGTTGTTTATCAGACTATGATCTTTAGAAGATGGAGTTTTATCTGATATTTTAATTTTACTCCCTCGTTAGTCCTCTCAGAGAAGACCAAGGTAACGTAGAGATATAGATGATTTTCACCATGCTCTAAGCCTTAGATCTATCAGCTATCCTTTACATTTTCTGGTAGTTTCACAGAAAAATGTTCATTATTCATGGCTTGTTCCCTTCTTTTCTGTTATTTATATATCAAAAGATCCAGCTGAACAAACAGTGGGGATAGAGTCTCTAAATTGAGAAATTTTCTATAATCTGTCTTTTTTGGACGGAAAGGGTGAGTAGAAAAGGTGCGAAAACTAAACCTTCCAAATAAACTGTCAAACTGAAACAGATCGTCAACCATTGCAATTCCACATTGCAGTCAGAATATCACCATGTTGTCAGTGTTGTGATTATTCTTTCAATCATCCCAATGTGACTTACTGTCAGCACGCTACCAAAAAACTTAACCACATAGTTATTTATATCAACATCATTTTATATTCATTTACCTTTTAATTGTAGAAAACAGCAGTTCCTACTATGGATAAGTCTCTGATTCTACCATTAGGTCCTTTCCTGTCACTATGTTGACAGCTCCCTTTCATTTTTTTCTTGCATTCAGTGTTTCTGAAGGAAATGATGACAGGTGATTTGTTGCAATCACACAGGTATGTAAATTACGAGTGCTGCAATCATACTGGCACACAGGATCTTGCAATGCCAGACCTAGTACTCAAGAAAATTTGTCCCACTACAGCAGCTTATCTAACATACACTATTGATCTTTACCTCATTTTTGAACCAAACTAATTTCTAATTAACTGATTTTCATTAGTCATATTGTTGAATTTTTTGGTTACCACCAATAAACATATGGTCAAGAAAGCATATTCAGTATAGAAAGAACCATTTGGCTTTGTCCCCATGCCAAATGTTTGAGATTAAAAACATGGTCCATAAGTGTAAAAGAGAGTGACTTGTAATAGGAAAAATTACCAAACAACGACCAAAAAAAAGTATCGACAAAATTACTAACTCAATTTGTTTCAATTTTATAATTACCACCGATGGTTGGGAGGCCTCATGTTAACCTTACCTGCCAGGGATCTTAAATGTTGCTCCATTAGTTGATGTACCAACAGCAATGTGCCCCATCTATGCAAGAAAAATAATTTCAGTTGAATGCAATGAAAATAATGAAAGGAACTCTGATGGTACACCAACTTACTTTATCAATAGCAGCCATTGCTATAGTGTCGTGGCTGTGAAGACCAACAAGAGAAGATCTTGGTTCAACAGTTTCCATGTCTTTGGAACATGTCCCTTCAATAAGGTCAAGAGAATCCCTTGGATGATATGGGCCACAACCATTGGCAGGTACAACATTTTTCCAAAAATTCGGCTGGCAGCTATTTTCCTTCCATTTACTCCACTTTGCGATAGACTCGGATGAACTAAGGTTTGTGGGTCCTGGAAGACCCATTGAAATGGCAAATGCTGAGGCCTGCTCTCCCACAAGCAAAGTGTGTTTCGTATGCTCCATTACTAATCTCGCAGCTCTGATGCCATCCTTCACAAACCTCATAGCAGCGACAGCTCCAACCTCCATTGTCACCTGTGCATGTCCTTAGCAAGCACATAATAGATAGTCATTTTCAATGTGCACAGAGAAACAAGCCACAATAAAGAGAACAACAATGGATGGTAAAAGAATATGAAATATGTGAGTGGTGGTTACCCCATCCATGACCAGAGCATCAATAGTAGTTTCCCCATTTTCATCTGGACTTCCACCAGGCCCAACTGTTTCAGAGAAAAATCATAAAAGTATAATGGATGGTTAAATAAATTCATCCATTGTGTGCTCAATAGTGACAACTGACAAAAAAAAAAAAAAAAAAAAACCCAGATACAGTTAGTACTCTATGGTCCACCAGTAGTCATTGTTTTTAACTATAATGGCTCCAAGCATCCAACATACTCTAAATCTAACAACTAGTGTATTGATAAACCATAAACTCAGAAACATGAAATGAACTATTAAATTGGTTTGACACGTTTTTCCTCTGTAGCATGAAAACTAAGACCTAAACAAACTGATCTCACACTTGGAATACCCATATACCTTGACCATCAAATCAAGCACAATCACAAATAAACCACAATCAACAAATTCCAACATGATAAAGAATCATATGCTAGGAAAAGCAAACTAGATCATCAGGGCATGTAAATTTATAACAATACTGCCTTTCACTTAATTTAACATAATCATATTTAAGATCCAACCTGTTCCATCACACCTAAGTTCCTCGCAGGCCGAACAACCCTCCACCACAGCATCCACGGCTGAAAGGCCACTATCAACAGCCCTCCAACCAGCTCTAACAGCATCTAAGAAGGGCCATGTGCTCACAACCAAAGGGTACTGGCCTGAATTCACAGCTTCATTTCCTAGTACCTGATCAAACAACGAACAAATACAAATTAGTTCGAGTAACTTGAATTAAAAAAATAAAATATGGGTCTCATACTCTTACTACCAAATTTCGAATAAGTATTGTTTGGTTGCTGAGAAAATGTAGGAGAACAGAAGGAATTATACAATTTCAGATACCCATTAGAAGAATTCTAAACCCAACTAGCTGGATATGTTAGATTATTCATTTTATACACAACATAAGATCAAAATACTATCTTTTCTTTCTTTCCCTTATCCCATTTTCCTTCAAATTCTCAGCAACCAAACAGCGTAAAGGGGAAAAGATACTGGGAAAGCAGGAACAACCCAAAAACATAACAACGACATAGGACTTTTGTTGACAGATTCAGGGCTGAATTGGGTGTTGAAACATTCCAATTTCTGTATCATTTTTACACATATTCTCAGAAACCAAACAGAGAGCAAATGCAAAAGGCGGTGAAACTGAAAAGACTGTGTTTTTACTGTGTAATTACCAGGTGGAGCAATGTGAGGAACATGACATAAGGCAAGAGCAGATTTTTGGTAGCCATGGAGACAGAGAGAGTCGAAGGTTGAGGATTGAGTACTGAGTTGAGGGAATCAAGAAGTCTTTCTGATTCTGATACGCGGGGAAAGTAACAAAAATTATAAATTATTTCTCTATTTAGATTATTTTTGTTATTATTTAAAAACGTCATTGGAATTTTGTTTTCTTTTTAAAAGAAAAACCTTGATTTTAATTTGATTTTGAATCAATTGCAAAGAACTCGAGTTTGAGCAAATCAAGTTGCAGTTGAAACTTAATTTTTGTAAAATTAAGTTCTATATAACTAAATAATTTGTTATACAGGTTTTTCAATAATATAATTTACAAAAAGTGAATATTTGGCACACAAAAAAAAGCATTTTTTGTGTTATTCAATTGTTATAATTATTGTTATTTTAATTCAATAATACAATGGGAGATTGGGGATTTAAGAGAGTTTATCTGCATAACAAATTTGACCAACCATAAATCCCCCCATTTTCTTGAAACCAAAAAAAAAAATTTGACCACAAATTTCAATCATGTTGAACTTGATGTGACAATTTGTAGATGAGATAATTATTGACAACTGATTGTTTTAAAGTTTACAAGTATTGATGGTATAAGAAAAAAATTGAATCCAACTGTGGATTTATCATGATTTGCATTTAATATAAAAATATTAAATATTTACTTACTTAAAGTTACAGAAATGACATTAAATGACATCCTTTCCATATGCCTGACTCCCATAGCCTCTCTTCTTGATTGTGTCACCACTTGCACCACCAATTTCATTGTTGTTTCTTCCCCTCATGCCACCCTCATGTTACTCAACATGTCTCCTCCAGAGCGGAACTACATTGATAGGTGGAAGACCACGGCCTCCACAAATTTTTTTAAAACTCTTCTATGTTTCACCATTTAGTCATTACAATTTATTGACTTGAATTTACACTTGCTTTTTTCCACTACAAATTTATCTTTCTTGAAAAAAAAAAAAAAAAAAAGGAAGAAAAGAAATTGCTAAAATTTTCACCATGATGAATACATTCTATAAAAGATCATCGTTGAGCATAACTTTCAAAGAAGATGCTAAGTCATTGTTTAGATATTTGGTATATCATGTCCATGCAAAATTACAAAACTTATATATATATATATATATATATATATATATAAAGTCGAAGAAAAGCTAACTTGTAAAAATATCCAAAGAGAGATCAGAGAGTTTGAAGAAAAACTCAAGCAGGAAGTCTGCTCTGATCTACCCACAGCTTTTTGGTAAAGAAAGAAGCACGAAGTTGCTCTTCCCTATACTAAAGATTTTAATAAAAAAGATATCCCAACCAAAGCTAGACCCATCCAAATGAACCAAGAACTTATAGATGTTTGTAAAGCTGAGATAGAAGATCTCCTTAGAAAAGGTAAATGAAAGCTGCCTCATATAGAGGGAAGGGAGCCTTGGATTCTGCTGAAGAATGCTGAAAATCCGAGAAGTAAATTGCTTTAACTGAGGTGAAAACCTTTTCCACCGAAAGCAATAGTAATTCTGAATTATCTTGTCGGGTACTGTTCATGAATAGTGACTTTTTACTGTTCATGAATAGTGTTCTATCCCCTTGTCTTTAGTGTCGGCTGAGTGCTGGTTTCATCAACAGTGACTGGTACTGTAGATGAATAGTAGGTTGTTTGAAGAGATGCTATTTTCTGAATAGTGACTGGTGCTATCCAGAACTTGCTTTAATCGTCTTCAAGTCTGTAGGCATCATTTGGATCCTGGGAATCTTGGAACAGAGGATCATTTGGATCAAAGTTTGCTGAGGCTTCTGAAGAGGCAGGAGAACCTTTCTCTTGAGACTGTAACTCTTCTGACTGGAGAAGTAACTGCTGGGCAAGATCCTTTAATTCTTTGCTGGATTTTTCGGCAAAAGAGTCTAGGCTGGACTGGGATCTTATGACTATATTCCTTTGAACTGGAAGGGGATAATCCTTATAAACTTGACTGATGATTGAATCAATCTTAAAGGAGTCCCACCACTTAACTGAGAATTCCCTGTTTAATAGGTTATCATAGATAGCATAATTCCACATACTAATCCAATGGATCTTATACTTGGCTGTCATGTGTAAGATGACTGGAAACTGGGAATTATGATTTATGAGCTAGAGTCTTGAGCTGAAGTACTTGAGGGTGTCTTGTAGGGATTCAGGCCAGATATGGGGAACTGGCCCAAAAATTTCCCACCACTTGAGAAACCAAGAAGGATTTGACCGTGGAATTTCTTGTCAAACATTAAAAACCAAGAATGGTCAAACTTCTTGTTCTGGTAAAAGTGAACTTTTTCAAATGCATCCATGTAGTCATGATAACTGTAATGAAGATCTGAACCTATGATAGACTTGAGTCCTTTGAGAGTTCTTAGCAAAGAAGGATGTTGTCCCCAATCTTTGCTGCTGATAAAACCTGTGATTATGAACTTGTGGTAGAGGACTACTGAGGGGTCCCCTTTGTTCATGATGTTTTCTACTCTGGAAAACTCTTCCTCCATGAGGATTTGTCTGTAATACTTGATGTTTTTCTCCGGGTGCTTTGGGAGAAAATTCCATCCTTTTGGGAAAATTTCCATGGCTAAAGCAAGGGGATCTTTTATATGGACTATGTGGGGTTCAATATAAGAGATGTGTTAGATGTATGGCTTCTTGAAATAGGGTAACCTATTTCTCCTGGATACTGGCTGAGATGATTTTTGGGACTGCAAAGGGCCAAAGGAATCATCGACTGTATATGGGGTGATTTGCCTAGGGGCTGGGGAGGCTAAGGCTGAGCTATAACTGGGTTGAACTGGTCTTTCGCAGTTGGGTCTAGGAATGGTAGACACCACATATCGATTGGCAATTGAGGATGGGGATGCTGGAACTAATTGACCAGGGTTCTTTGCCTGACTTGAACTTCCTAGGGTTTGCTGTTTAGGCAACTTTGGGGGGATGGGTACGGGTTTCTTTCCTGACATCTTGGTTTGGATTCTGCAAAAATTCACGGGTAAGGAAATCAGGGATACTGTTTTGAGTTTCTTTTATGAATTCTATGTCAAAGTCAAAAACTGAAAGGATGGCTTGCCACCGAGCAAAAATTTGTTTTGATGCAATATTTTGAACATCCTTTTCTAAAACATGTTTTGCTGATTTACAATCAATCCTTAAAAACTTTTGATTCAAAAGATCACCTTGAAATTTTGAAATAAAAAGTACTATGGATAAAATTTCTTTCTTAATAGTACTATAATTTAATTAAGTGGAGGTCCAGATTCCAGAATGGAAACAGACTATCTGTTCCGGGGAATTTGGACTAACACGTTGAAGGAGAATGCCACCATAACCTATGTCAGAGGCATCAGTCTGAACAATCTTGAAGGAATTGATTGAAGGAATCCCTAAGCAAGGAAGTGTCTTGACATATTTCTTGATATTCTGGACAACTAGGGTATGTGCTGGGGTCCATGGAGATGGATTGGTTTGAAGGCTATCAAAAAGGGATTTGCATTGTTGTCTGAGATTTTGATAGAATTCTGAGATATAATTGAGAGATCCTAGAAATCTCTGAAGTTGGGTTTTATGTAGGATTTCATCTGAAAATTTATCTGCAAACTAGATAGCTCTATTAATAGGTTTGATGAGACCATGTCTTATATCAAAACCTAAGAATCGCACACTAGTTTGAAAAAGCTTGATTTTAGAAGCTGAAACAACAAGACCATTGAACTTGATTGTTTGAAGAAACGTTCTCAAATGTTTCTTGTGGTGGTCTAGGGAATCTGAGAAAATTAGGACATCATCAATGTATACAATAGTATGATTGGAGAATGGGTTGAAAATCTCATTTATGATATTTTGGAACTCTGAAGGTGCCTTTTTGAGGCCAAAGGGCATTACATTCCATTCGTAATTACCAAAGGGTGTGATGAAGGCTGTCTTATACCTATCAGACTCTCTGATTTGCATCTGCCAAAAACCACTCTTCATGTCAAACTTGCTGAAGATTACTGCTTTACTAAGCCTATTGACTAAATCTTTTTTGTTGGGGATTGGGTACCTTACCCATTCTAGGACTTTGTTAAGGGACTTGTAATTTATGACTAATCTAGGAACACCTCTTTCAATCTCAGCATTTTTCTGGACATAAAAGGCTGGATAAAACCATGGTGACCTAGATTTCCTGATGATACCTTTTCTAAGGAGATCTTCTATCTTAGCTTTACAAACATCCATAAGTTCTTGGTTCATTTGGATGGGTCTAGCTTTGGTTGGGATATCTTTTTCATTAAAATCTTTAGTATAGGGAAGAGCAACTTCGTGCTTCTTTCTATACCAAAAAGATGTGGGTAGATCAGAGTAGACTTCCTGCTTGAGTTTTTCTTCAAACTCTCTGATCTCTCTTTGGATATTTTTACAAGTTAGCCTTTCTTCGACTTTCTTGTATCTCAAATCTTCTTTCAGATATTTGATCTGTTGTCTTTTGGCACTAATAAAATTAAGATTTTTTGAGACAGAAACATCTTGGAGGATGCTAATATCTCTTGGTTCTGGGTTTCTAAGGAATCTGAACTTAACGGGTTGGCCAAAGGGGTGGGTAGTGATTCCTTCACTATCCGTTGTGAAAGGGTACAAAAGACACATGAATGGGTTTCCTAGGATAACCTTATCCGTCATGTTTTTTACTAAGACAAACGTGGTTTTAAAACAAGTATTGTCTTGACAAACATGTGCTCCTGGGATCTTATACTTGATCTGCATTTTTCCTCCACTAGCAGATGTCAACCTTTCTTTGGTTTTCTTTAAATACTTAGAAGGAATAATTCCTTCCTAGATGCAATTAAGATCAGCCCCTGAGTCAATTAAGGCAACTGCTGTGAACTCATAGTTATTACTAATCACAATTCTAACTATAGAATGCCATTTTTGGAAATCAATCCTATTCATAGTTTCTAAAAATCTTTCTTCTTTAGGTTGTTCATTCTGAACCATATCTGCTGTTGGGTTAACCGTATCATCCTCTTCATCAGAAGGATTCTGAGTTAGGGAGTTTTTCTCATTTTCTTGATGAGAGATTTCTTCGAGATTCTTGACTCTTTGGTCAAGGAGAGTATTATCAACCCTAAGAATGGTTAGTTATTGCTTAAGGGTTCTAACCTCAGATTTGGTTTCTTTGATGTCTCTCTGGAGGTCATTGACAGTGACTTCTTTTTTAGTTCTGGAGAATTTATCATAGATTTTCTCTAAATCTACCTTAGGTTCTCGTATCCTAGGCTCGTGCTTTATGGTTTCCCTAACTAAAGTTGCATGAAACGCACTAAGTCTTTGGGCTTTGATTTTAGGATCCTCGATCTGTTCTATGAGATCTAAGAGTAATTCTTCTTGTTTGCTAAGGACTTTAACCTCTAGTGGGATTTTGGTAAGGTCTTGATTGGGCTGGAAATTGGGTGACCTTCTTACAGGGCTTTTTATGCCAACTAAAATATTTCTTGAAGTAAACAAAGAAAGGGATATTTTCAGATACCTCTTTCATGAATTCTTGCCAAGCATTGTACACTTCAAGCTTTTGTTCTTTGGTGTGGTTGGCTCTATAGGCTTTCTTTTTGTCTAGGTTCTTTTCTAGATCAAATTCTTTGCCTAAGTAATCCATATTTGGTTTGAAATCCTTTTTCAAAACCTTAAGATCATAATTCTTGATGTTGTCATCATCTTGATATGGGTCCTCCATATCAGTTCCTGAGGGTGATCCTACGTTCTGACTGTTGTCATCATCTTGATCAACAACTGAGTCTTATTTGGCTGTATAACAGGGTGTACTAACCTGAGATCTATTTTTTACTCCTTGGAAATCTGCACTTAGGTCTCTTCTAGATCTTGGGAATGGTACAAGGGGTCTAGAGGAGCTGGCTTGGGATGCAGGTCTATCTCGTAAGAGATTAGGTGGTGGCTTAAAAGGTAGAGGAGTTCGGCTAAGATCTATTGGGGATCTGGGCCTATAGTCATCTAGAGGTGTTCTAAATCTAGACTAGTCAAAACTAAGCCTAACAGAACCATCTGCTAGTTGTTGAACAAAGTCTAGGTCTGAACTCTGGTCTGGATCTTGAATCTGGAGAGGGTAATTCTCATTCTCAAGTTTCCAATTTTCTGGAAAGGAAATTTTAGACCATTTCAAGGTTCTATGGATTTGGATCTTTGCTTGGACGTTGGTTTGGATAAGAAGTGTTTCTCCCACTTCTTTCTGTCCAAAGCACCAACATTCATGTTTGTTTTGATACACTTATAATACACTTTGTATATAAGTGCGATCTGGCTGGTTCCTTGTATCATGAGGGATCCATAGGTTTTGATATTGAGGGTTAAAAAAGAATTTCAAAGGACGTTGGAGGACCCATATCAAGATGATGACAACATCAAGAATTATGATCTTAAGGTTTTGAAAAAGGATTTCAAACCAGATATGGATTACTTAGGCAAAGAATTTGATCTAGAAAAGAACCTAGACAAAAAGAAAGCCTATAGAGCCAACCACACCAAAGAACAAAAGCTTGAAGTTTACAATGCTTGGCAAGAATTCATGAAAGAGGTACAAGACAATATCCCTTTCTTTGAATACTTTGAGAACCATTTTGTATGGCACAGCAAAACCTATAAGACAGTTATCCAACCTAACAGTTCAGCCTAAAAAACTCCGGTTACTTGTGTTCTCACGAAAACCAATTGGGTCAAGGAAGACACTATGGAAGTAATCAAATCCAGTCATCCACCTTTAGCAGCCATTACATTTAAGTATAAAAATCAGGATGTTTCTGCTACACCTTTTAGGTTTCCTTCAGGAGAAGAGAAAATAGTCAAAAAGGTCATTGAACAGAACAACTATACAAACCAGTGTCTGAATGTCATAAGAAAACAACTTGATAGGGTTGAAGACAAGTTAGAACCAAAGTTATTCACCATTCAGGAAGCCCTAGTAAACTCATCATAGAAAAACCCCTAGTCAAACTTCCAACATCAAGGCAGTCTAGTATCAAACCCAAGGACGTCACTGCTTTAGAAATAGTTACCCAAAAACTAGAAGAACTATAGAAACTAGTCAAGAAGGAACTAAGTACCCCTTCACCTAGCAAAGGTCTCCAGCTTACCACCTTAAAAGGTCACAGAACCTCTAGCAATGGTTGCCAACAATTATCTTAATGAGGGAAAAACTCACCCGGAGGTAATTGATCTCATAGTCTTAGGCTTCACAAGTAAATTGCTCCAATGCTGGAACAATTGCCTCACTAAGGAATCCAAGGATGACATCAAAACTGCCGTCCAAAAGAATGAGAAAGGTCTCCCCATTTTTGAGGACCCTCTAGGAAGAGGAATTCCTGATGGAGTTAATACCCTAATCTATACTATCATAAATCACTTTGTAGGAAAACCCAGCAACATTATATCCAGGATTTACGATCAATTGAGTAACCTTAGATGCAGAACTCTAGGAGATTACAAGTGGTATGAAGATGTGTTTACCACCAGAGTCATGAACAGAAGTGATTGTAACTCTCCATTTTGGAAAGAAAAGTTCATTAATGGTTTACCCACATTATTTGGTGAGAAAGTGAAAGAAACACTTTGCAATGCACTAGGAGAAATAGATTATGACAATCTAACCTATGGAGATATCTCTAGTACTATAAGAAGCGTAGGAATGAAAATGTGTAGAGATTTCAAGATACAAAGCCAAGCCAGCAAAAGCAAAGCCAAATATGAGTTAGGAACCTTTTGCACACAATATGGCTTACCACCAATAGCCCCTTCTAAAAGAAAATCCAAACATAAGAGGCCAGAATCCCCCAAGAAACCACATAGGAAAAAGACCAAAGCTAGATATACTACAGAAGACAGAATTATAGCAATACCAGGGATGGAGATTTCTATAAAAAAACCTTCCAGGTCTAAGTCCACAGGCAAATATGAGAAAATTCCTAAAGCATCAGGCAAATGCTTTAATTGTGGGAAAAATGGACATTTTAGGCATGAGTGTAAGGTTGAAGCTAAGACACTCATAAATACCCTTATCAGTGATTAAACTAGCAAAGATAAGATTTTCAAGCTTCTAGAACTTGACCATATAGAAAATGTGTCAACCAGTAGTTTTAGTGACCATGAAGTTTATCAACCATCATTCTCTAAACCATCCAGAAACTACAGCTCTTCTAGTGAACCTAGGATCAATTTAGCATGCAAAGACAATTGCTGCAGGAACAAGAGTCTTAGCACTCTCAGCAAAAAAGAAGAATCTATTCTCGATCTCATAGAACAAATCGAGGATCCGTTAATCAAAGCCCAAAAGCTTGTCCAGTTCAACAAGGTTAGAACCCAGCATAAGACTAAGGATAGAACCCTTAGCCAGGACCTAGATATATCTAAAGTTCAAGGAGGAACCCTTCTTAATCCTAAGTACCATGGAACCAGTCCAGGGTATTTAACCATCATTCCCTCCAAAAAGAATCTGGCAAAAAACCCTCATTCCCCACTCAGTAAACAAAGCATGCATATTGCATAAAGATATTTCTTGCATTGCATCCTCAGATTTAAAGAAAAATGTTTTCCCAAGCATATATGTAACAAGAAGTCATCTTGCTTGTCCAGAAAACCCAAAGCAAAAAATCCCAAGCCCCACTAGCTAGTGGAAGATGGCAGAAAACAGAGATAAAGGAAAAGCTCTGATCCATGATTATCCCCATATCACAAGGTTCACAGAACAACCTTTTGAAATGCATGAAGGCGCTTCTTCAAACCCTGAAGCAGTATCCCTTCAGGAATATGCCACAGTGGCACATTCCAGTGGAAATACAGTTGTATCCCTTCAAGAAACTCCCACACCTATACCTTCCAATGGAAACATTGTAAATGATGTCTTGAGATATACCTTACAAGAAAATTTATTTAAAGATTCTTATGGTATAAACTCAAATTTCCCTTACCCCACTAAAACAATCCTTGATCTCATCCATTTAGCATACATCCTTCACAATACTGATCTTTTCCAAAGAACCCTCAAAACCTTAAAAAACCATTTGCAAAACCTTGAGGAAAGAAATGATCACATCACTAGTCTACTCTCTGGCAGAGAGGAAATCCATTCAAAGGATAAGACTGTCCTTATGGGCACGTGTTTTGCTAGGCTAAGTCTTAAGACCCAAGCCTCAGTAAGAAGTGCATTTGCCAACTTACCTTCTGAAATACAAGTCCGTATTTTAGGAAGTAAGGCTATGTCTGAATCACTTGATCTATGGTTTCGACATTTCAGAGTTTTGATCACCACCAGATATTATGATTTAGATGATTCGGATCTTGATTATACTATTAACCTAAATTATGCAGCAGAAAACACCATGTCAGTAGCCCGATGGGAAGCATACTTTAGAAGTAGTCTCAGGATCTATGAAAGGGCAAAGCATCCCTTTCCAGGATTACTAATAAATTACAGTGATCTTCTTGAAGACGAAGAAAAAGATAACCAGATGAATCCTCATTGGCTCTCACAAATGTTTGAGTATGGATTTGTTAGGTTCATAAAATTAACTAATCACAACCAAGTCACCCAGCTCCCTGCAATCATTAAGGACACTATCACTAGGGTTTCAAGTCCTTACGTATCTCTCAGGTGTTGGAGCATGCTACTAGAATGGGAAATGAATGAATGGGCGACCATCCAGCCATCAAAGCATTTAGTCCTTATTGGAGGTTATTCTCACCAAGGACCCTGGTTTGAAGGTAATGCATTCCTTTCCTACAGGAATCCAAAGGCTTTATCTAATTGTTGGAGAAGTTTCTTCAGTAATGAAATAATCAAGGTTACCAGAGATCTATGGAGAAATTACCATTTTGTTGGCAACACAGGAAGGATTTCGGTTTTCTTTGGAAGACCATATTATGAGTCTATCCCTCGACTCCGATGGACCACCGGTTGTGATCCTAGACAATTCTTGACTCCCGGAAAGAGTCCAGATTTTGAACCATTAATTTATTGTGGTCTTTGTGAAAAGTTCACCACCTTTCATGAGCACCCCTGCAACGATGACCCCCTATGGGAATCTCCGGAAGGTGATGAAGATTACAGTTTTAATTGGTAAATTCTGGATAGCACCAATCATTATTCAAAATAGTACTATTCATCTACAGTACCAATCACTGTTGATGAACAGTAACCAGCACTCAGCCGACACTAAAGACAAGGGACATAACACTATTCATGAACAGTAAAAAGTTACTATTCATGAACAGTACCCGACAAGATAATTCAGAATTACTATTACTTTCGGTGGAAAAGGTTTTCACCCCAGTTAAAGCAATTTACTTCCTGGATTTTCAGCATTCTTCAGCAGAATCCAAGGCTCCCTTCCCTCTATATAAGGCAGTTTTCATTCCAGTCTGAAGCAGGTCCAAAAATTAAGCAGTTCCAATTTTAGGATGGAAACCTCCCTTCTCTTACAACCCAATACTTGTAATCAGAATGGTAAATTACTTTTGTAATACCCCAGATAGTCTTACAAATGTAATCAAATGGCCTCAGTCGGCCTCCAGTTTGTAATAGAAATCAGATAACCCCAGTCGGCATCTGACCTCTTCCGCTTAGCCTGTAACTTACCCCCTTTTGGTATATATATATATATAGAGGTTGGGATAAAGTTACGTCTGGTGTAACTCTAAACAATGTTACACCACCCAATAACTTGTTATTGAATTAATAATTTGAAAATTCAACCATTGAATTACATGTTTTATATGTTCTTAATATACATGCAAATTTTCATATCAATCGGATGTTATTTACTATTTGATCCATAAACTCATCTTTTATGTATTATTTTAAATTACAAAAACTTTTAATTTTAACAATTGATTGATGACAAGGCTATTAATCTTCCATCACCTTGATATTTAGCAAGCATGGAGAATATATGAAGATAATGTAATCTAACGATGGATTTGTCAATATTCGCGTTCAATTAAAAAATACTAGCTTGTAACCCCATGCATATGCATGGAAACACTTAAAAAATATACAATAAGATGCATAATATAATTCCTATATATAATTTAAATACTATTAATATTCATTTTTATATTTTGTTAACTCTTTAAAAATTTTTGTAAGGATATTATTAGGTATAAAATGAAAATTGTCCGTATATTTTTTTTAAATTATTGTGAAGCATTTTTTTTTTTTTAAGATTCATTAATTCTAAACTATTTGGTTTTTGTACTTAGTAACTCACTTGGATGAATATTTATGATATGGTCCCACATTTTATTCTAAAATTAGGAAATAAAACTCTTTAAGAATAAATAATTTAGGACACATGGCATAAAATTGGAACTCTAATTTAAAATTCTAATTTGATTTTCTCTCAGCTTCACCTATTATATAAATATAAATATAAATACTAGTGTGTAATCTCGTGCATATGCACGGGTCCATTTAAAAACAATCATAATTACATATAATATATATATATATATATATTATTTGAAATTTAATTGGATCTAGACTCTTAGGTTTTTGTCTCCAATAATTCACTTGCCACAAAAATTAACAATTAGATAAGATACATGACGCAAAATTGAACTCAAATTAAAATTTAATCTAAAATCTAATTGAATTTAGACCTTTTGATTTTTGCACCTAATAATTCACTTGACACAAAAATTTAAAAATTAAATGACACGTGACACAAAATTAGACTTCAATTTAGAATTTAATTAAATTTGCTCTCTGCTTTAGCTATTAATATATACTAGTGTGTAATCCCGTGCATATGCACGAGTACATTTAAAAACAATCACAATTACATATTATATATATGATTATGCTTTTTATAGTTTATTATATTGGACTCTTCGTTTTCTACATTAAATTAACTAATTTGGCACAAAAATTTAAAAATTTAGATTAGATGAGACACGTGGCACAAAATTAAACTCTAATTAAAATTTAATTTTTATCTAAATTAACTCAGTTGGCACAAAATTCTGAAATTTAGATTAGATAAGACACGTGGCGTAAAATTATACACTAATTGAATTCCAATTAAAAATTTAATTGAATTTTCTCTCTGCTTTACCTATTATTATATATATAGACTAGTGTGTAACTCCGTGCGTATGCATGGATACATTTAAAAATAATCACAATTACATATTATATATATGATTATGTTTTTTATGGTTTATTATATTGGACTCCTCGTTTTCTACATTAAATTAACTAATTGGCACAAAAATTTAAACTCTAATTAAAATTCAATTTTTACCTAAATTAACTCATTTGACACAAAATTCTAAAATTTAAATTAGATGAGACACGTGGCATAAAATTAGACACTAATTGAATTCCAATTGAAAATTTAATTAGATTTTCTCTCTGCTTTACCTATTATTATTATATATAGATGACTTATAAATTTGAATTATTTTAATAGATACATTTAAAAATAATCACAATTACATATTATATATATGATTATGTTTTTTATGGTTTATTATATTGGACTCCTCGTTTTCTACATTAAATTAACTAATTGGCACAAAAATTTAAACTCTAATTAAAATTCAATTTTTACCTAAATTAACTCATTTGACACAAAATTCTAAAATTTAAATTAGATGAGACACGTGGCATAAAATTAGACACTAATTGAATTCCAATTGAAAATTTAATTAGATTTTCTCTCTGCTTTACCTATTATTATTATATATAGATGACTTATAAATTTGAATTATTTTAATTATATGATTATGCTTTTTATGGTTTATTATATTGAACTCCTCATTTTCTACATTAAATTAACTAATTTAGCACAAAAATTTAAAAATTTAGATTAGATGAGAAACGTGGCGCAAAATTAAACTCTAATTGAAATTCAATTTTTATCTAAATTAACTCACTTGGCACAAAATTATAAAATTTAGATTAGATGAGACATGTGGCATAAAATTAGACACTAATTGAATTCCAATTTAAAATTTAATTAGATTTTCTCTCTGCTTTACCTATTATTATTATTATATATATATAGATAATATATATATATATATATATATAGATTGGGAGGTGTAACATTGCTTAAAGTTATACTAGGTGTAACTTGAACCCAACCCCTCTCTCTCTCTC
Organism: Lithocarpus polystachyus; assembly: GCA_033629205.1. Classification (NCBI taxonomy): domain Eukaryota; kingdom Viridiplantae; phylum Streptophyta; class Magnoliopsida; order Fagales; family Fagaceae; genus Lithocarpus; species Lithocarpus polystachyus. Next base: position 23,232,776 of record CM066166.1, on the reverse strand, counting down.
TCTCTCTCTCTCTCTCTCTATATATATATATATATATATATATAATATTTCTCTTTTTGAATTGTGAATTAATATGGTGACTTAGTCTTTGCCCCCAAAAAGAAAAATTTCTGGTTATACCCCTACTCTCCTCATCTCTGTCGATGCTAGTTTCATCATGTTGCACACACCTAATCCCTCCTTTGGTCACCCCTCATGTCAACCTTGTCACTTGCATCAATTAGCTACATCAAGACAAACCGCACCGAGAATTAAAAAAAAAAAAAAAAAAAAAAAAAAAAAAAAAAAAAAAAAAACACTAATCCTTATCCAATCAACCAACCATCCTTCCATAGTGTGGCACGATGGGGATTTTCTAGAAACTAAACCTTGCAATGCAATATGAAAACTTTGATTGCATTGTACCATGTACATCCTTATCCTTGAGATTTGTAATTTTGTATAAACACAACATTTAAGTTTGTTTAGGAATGAAATAACACTCCTTCCTTTAACATTATCAATGAAATGACACTTCCCCTTATTATTATTTTTTTAATAAAATGAAATATTTTGTTATGGAGTGAAAGTGTGAGGTGTCATAAACTAGGGTGAGTGTATTTTTTCCAAAGTTTAGACACAATATCATTTTGTAAAACCTAAGAAGATTGTCACGATTTCACTATACTAAAATATTTGATGGAAGTTTCCAAATTTGTTTTTGATATGGATTTTGTCGATGGGATTTATAAAATGAAAGAAAAAATTACAAATAGAAATCCAAACAAGACACACGATCTAAAGGAGTAATACCTCAAGTTGCAAGGGAAGAAATCCAAGAGGGAAATAAGACTTATAATATAATGAAGGGACTACTTATCAGGTGCCATAAGTCATTTGTTAATGAACTATTTTAGAAAAGTTTTGATTTTACTTTTATAGGAAATATAAAAAAAAAAAACTATTAAAAATAATGTTATTTTTTTCTTTTTTCATAAAAAGTATCTAAAAATATTTTTTTAACGAATATCCTTAAGGTATATGTTAACAAAATTTTATTATAAATACCTTTCTCGCATAATTAAGAATTCTTAAATCAAAATGAACTTTAAAGGCTATTCTAACTTTCTAAGCATTTTCCTTTCTCTGTTTCAATAACTTTTTTGGCACTTAATTTGATGTTTTTGGTTTATGAATATGCATTGGTAAGGGATATGAAATTCTCTCTCTAAATCAACATTTCCTTTTTGTTCATTTGTTTTGTACAGAACATAACAGATATTAGGAACAACTTTTTAAGTGTTCAATGATAATCAACCTCAATTTTCTTGAATCCTTTATCTTAAAATAATGAATTTAGGTTCGAGTTGCCCCTACATCAAAAGAATCTATTATAATCTTGGTCAAATTATAAAAATCAATCATTATAAAATGGAATCATCTATTTAAATTCTAGTGTATTTAAGAAAAAAAAATTTAATTTCAAAATAGAGTTGAAATAAAAAGAAGGAAAGAAAAGGAAACTAAAAGTTAGAACTATTCAATTGACTACTTTGGTGTTAAGCTCCATATCATCCACTTTCACCTCATAAATTTCTTCCCCTCCCATGACTTCACTATGCCAGTCTCAAACTCAAACTCTAATATCCAACTTTAAATGAAAGAGTTTCATTCATTCGCTGGCAAGCAAACTAATAAAAGTAAATCACACTTTAAGAAAATAAAACATTCAAATCAAGTGGAGATTTTACTTGACAAGAAGATATGCACATCTCTCTTTCGTGCTCAACAAAAGTTTCTTTGTCCCGTGGTTCCCCTTCTAAACACTGTAATATTTGGGTTATGGATCTAAATTTTTAAATAGACAATCAAAACAAAATGACCACAAATTTTATTGGTGCAATTTGCAATTCAATAATAACGGATGTTAAAAATTAGCTAAATTAATTTTAGATGTTTCCTCAATTAAATTTAATCACATGATTTTTTTTACTAATGAGCACAAACCATGTTACATTCTTCCAAAGATAATAAATTCAATATGTAATTCGTTGGTCAATGCAACCACATAGTTAAATTTAATTAGAGAACTTAAGATACAACACCTAAAGAATATTATTTAAATTTTGCCCAAAAAAAAAAAAAAGGTTTGGAGGAATGTAAATTCTTTTCTTCTTTTTGTTTTTGTTTTTCCTCCTGTGAATGCCATGTAAGAGTACCAAATTTAACTCTTGCTTCCACCTCTTTCATGTCCAATTACCTATTTAACATCTTTACTCAACCTTCACTGACTTCAATAACAGAAGCAAAATTCCCTCCCCACCCATCCTCCCTCTCAATTTTGATTGTTTTACATGTATTTCCAATTTTCCCTGCAATAGTATATACCACTCATATGGAAAAGGCATTCACAGAGAATCTTATCCGAAGAGAAAAAAGCTCTTCCAACTTCACATAACACAGTCTTACTCTCAATTTATTTTCAGCTTTGGTTATCAATTCTCTCATTAACTTTCTGTCCAGAAGCTTCCATGTTGCTTTCCTTCCCAAATCCTAGTTCTGACATGTCTTGCTTTGCCATCAAGTTCCTGCAATGTGCCAATGAAAGAGCATGTAACAACTCTTACATAGAAAGAGATCTGACAAAGTCCATACTCAACATCCATGATGGCATGACATGAGTGGAAAAAAAGATATATAACACTTACCTAATTTCCACTACGGCGATATCCATCAGATTCTTTTATAACTTTTTCTTCATCATTTAATTTTTTGGTTGGTAAGTTACACATGCAACCAATGGGTCTTGAACCCATGATCTCATCCCCCCCTTGCTCATAAGGGGAGGAGTCCTTTTTTTTTTTGTTAACCTGCAACCTTTTACCATGTACTCAGGAATCACCAAATGGGGGAGCCATTGATTAGACACAATTTTGGAGAGGTCAGTTTTCTGGTTTTTCAACTAAAACCGATTTATTTGGTCAAGTCAACTGGTAGGTTTCATGTGAGACTCTACTACATCATGCATGGGTGTAACTATTGAACTTATGTGCCATGTAGATAATAACCTCAAGCAAAAAACATAATCCCAACAGTTTAATTTTATTGAAGCTAATGCAGTGGAAGTGGAACAACTTGAATGACTATTTGAGGAAGAAGAGACATAACATGCTTTGCATGGTATGAAAGGTGATAAAGCTCTAGGGCCCAACGAATTCTTGATAGCTTTATTTCAATGATGCTGGAGTGTGGTGAAAGAAGGCATCAAAAAGTTTTTTCTATACTTCCGTGACTATGGTTCATTTGAGAGGTTCTTAAATGCTACTTCTATTGCACTCATCCTGAAGAAACTAGAGGCTGTAAATGCTAAGAATTTTAATCCTATTAGCCTTGTAGGAAGTGTCCATAGAACCCTAGCCAAGGATCTCTCAAACATATTGAAGCATGTGATGGGAAAATTACTATCTAATACTCAGAATGCCTTCATTCACGGGAGACAAATATTAGTCTGTTCTAATTGCAAATGGGTGTTATGACAGTAGGTTGAGGGAAGGGAGCCAGGAGCGGTAAACTAGACTTGGAAAAAAAACCTATGACAACGTGAATTGGAAATTTCTTCTGTACATGCTGCAAAGATGCAGTTTTGGTGAGAAACAGAGGAAGTGCGTTATTTTCTGCATATCCATGATTTGTTTCTCAGTAATGGAAAATGGTACTGCTAGTGGCTTTTTGGAGAGTACCAGGGGTTTGTGTCAAGGAGTCCATTTATCTCCACTCCTGTTCGTTTTGTCATGGAGGCCTTAGCAAGTTATCTTACTTATAAAAAGAAAAACAAGGCAGTGGAAGGAGGAATCTTTCTGGTTTTTTTTTTTTTTTTTTTTGAGAATATTGTGTACTGATACACTGAAGATCTATCACTATTTGCACATGATACACTATTTGTGAAGCAGACCCTACTCAGCTCCATCTCTTGAGATGTATTCTTCTATGCTTTGAAGCAGTATTAAGATTGAAAATCAATGCAAGTCAGAGATAGTTCCTGGAGGAGGTGTTCTGAATTTGGAGTTGTCCGGTATTCTTGGTTGCAACATAGCTCACCTTCCCTTGAAATGCTTGGGGTTATTTCTAGGTGCTCAGTTTAAGTCCAAAATTATCTGGGATGGCATTTTAGAGCGAATGAAGCAAAGGCTGGTGAGTTGGAATAAAATTCATTTATCGAAGGGAGGACAGCTCACACTAATATAGAGTAAGCTTTCTAGTCTTCCCACTTACTTTATGTCTTTGTTCCCATTACCGATTGGAGAGGCAAATAGAATAGAGAAAATGCAAAGATAATTTCTATAGGAAGGTTTGGTAGAGGAATGTATATTCCATTTACTTAACGGGAATACTCTTTGCACTCCTGTTCAACTTGGAGGTTTGTGGGTTAGGAATTAATGGTTTTTAATAAAAACACTTTTTAATCAAGCCCTTGTAGTCAAATGGTTATGGTGCTATGTGGAGGACACACATTCTTTATGAAGGAAGTAATAGAAAAAAAAGGAGTCTGTATGGTGTGAGCCTTTGGAAGTACACCCGGAATGGGTGGAATAACTGATTTGTTCGTTATGAGGTAGGGAATGGTAAAAGAATTTGGTTCTGGCATGGCCTTTGGTGTGGTAATGATACTTTCAGGCTGGTTTGGTATTTCTCCAAGAGTCATAGTTTTTGCGTCAATAATTATTACAATGCTTTGAGGAAAGGAGGCGACACAAGAGTCATGGTTTTTGTGTTAATGATTATAACAAGGCTTTTGAGGAAAAGGGGCGACAGCAGCTTCCCATGGAGATATAATTGGTGTGACAGAGCTCCACCATGTAGCCTTCTTTTTTTGGACAGCTGTGAATGGATGAATTCTCACTTTCTCAGTACAAACCAACCGAGGAAATGGGTCATTATTATTTCTGATTGGTGAATCTAATGGGGCATCAAATTACCATTTTTTCTTCATTGTGAGATGACCCCAAAATCTGGGACTAAGGCTTTATTGATATTGTTTTAAGCCTGCTAGAGACTTACGGTTGTTCAGCGTAAGTTGGTCAGCCAAAGTATGTGATGGAATTTTTAACTTGTTGGAAATTACATTAAATCTGGAATATGGTTGTTGAGCTCTCAGTAGTACGTTTGAAGTACTTGTTTTTACAGACTCTATGCACATGGGACCAGGCTGCCAATCCTCTTATTCCAACTGATTTTTTGTAATTTTTTAAAGCTATTTTTTTTGTTTTTCTGGGTTTGCCTTTGTATACTTCACGTGTATTAGGTTGTGACGCTTTTTGTGCTTTTCTAATATATTTCATTCAGTTATAAAAAAGAATCCCTAACAGACACTGGAACTGTAATTGCCTACTGGAAGCTGAAGTATGTAAAATCACTAGTCCACTCAGGAGTCAGGACTACTTTCTAGAAAAAAAAGCACAAACACAGCAACATATTAACTATAACAATACTGCAGCACACAATTTTCATTATTCTTTTCAAAATAAGAATTAATTTTTAACTTTTACATATTGCCAATGAGAAGCTCCTTAAAGGCAGTATTTAAGTGAGTAGTCTGTTAGTCTGTTAACAGCTTTGATAATCCTTACAAAGATGCCAAATGAATTGTAAGCAATTGGTAAGCAGGTAATAGAGTGTTTTTGATTGATTGAACCAAGACATGCAATTCACAATATTACCCTAATGCAGCTAAAGCTATGCTAAGTAGCAACAGCTGAGGCTTGGGAGGGGAAATCTTTGCCTTCAATAACCTATGAACCATAAACCATTTATGCTCTGTATCCATTAAGAAATCTTGAACCACATTTCATTTCTGTATTAACCTTGGTAAAGAAAAATTAAAGTGAGAGTGTATATTCTAATACAACACTATATGATCTTTCATTAAGTTGTATTAAAAATTTGGAACCTCCATATTTCTACCTCTGGAAGAATGTACTGATTTTCAGAAGGCATGCAAACTATAATAAAACTGGACTGCCATTTGGACAAAAACAAGTATGATCTATAATAAAGAAAATTATAAACTCACTTTTCCATACGACATTGCAGATACTTCTTTGACAAGTGCCTACATTTTTCAGAAGTATGGCCAGAAGATTTTAGACAGCTGAGGTATTCTTTCTTTTCCTGAAATAAAAGCCCATCTATAAAATAAGAAAATTATTCAAATGAAAATTAAAATTAAAACCAAGAGAGAGAAGCTCAGAATTATCACATGGACATTCTCCAACGTGTAAAACTTATAAGAGTTTAATTCTTAACACAAAACAGATCAAGAGTCAGTTTGGTAATGGAAACTACCCTACCAGGTCACATAAATGCATGTGGTCCAAAGGGAAGATTCCTTTTTCTGGAGGTACTGGTCTCAGTCCCCTATTGCCGCCAAATGCTCCACCTGCAAAAAAATCTCAAACTTTTAAAGAAAAATTAAAAGAACGCACATCCTACAGCAGTTACTGGAGGCTTTTCACAGGTTAGGCCTCACCAAGAGTCAGTAATTGCTAGAAATAAAAATCCTTTGTACTTCAATCCAGAATGTAATAGTATATTACATTGAAATCAATTATAATCTTCTAATTTTTAACCCAACTATCTATCAGATTCAAAAGAAAGAATTTGAGTAATGCATAATGAAAATAAATTTACTTCAGCAGACACACGGTATCTGTTTTATCAGTTATTAGTTAGGATGGAAGAAGTTTAACAGCTTTAATAATAGTTATTATAAGTTTGGAAATCCCCATCAGATCAAACTTGTCATTGATAGAGCATTCTCACTGCCATGATAACCACGCCGGTAAGAAGTCAAGTTTGATATTAACCATATCCCAGCTACAAATAATCACTGATGAAAGATGCGGCAAGGCTACAATCACAACAATACTCAATGTGTTTATGACTGTTTAGAATTATTTATCTGCTTTATTATTTTCACACACACATATGTATAATGTGATTTTTTTTCATATTTTGGCAAACTGATGTAACCAACACAGCATTGCGTGTTTTTTGAACACATGAACAAAATTGTTTTGCATAACAGCCAATCAGTAATTGTTTTTATGAAGAGTCAAGAGATGTGCAAGAAGTGCTACCAAATTGGATAAATTCAAAACCTTCTCTAGGAACTCAATCAAGAATGAATAACAAACAAGGAAAAGCTGGATTATCATAACATTCATCTCAAGGACTTCAAATGCTCCCATAAGTTAACATTCAAAGAAATTGAAACTTCTTTTGTCCAGATTGGTAACAAAGTTGCATGTTTTCTAACGCTATGAAACTTTATTCTCTGAAACACAAAAAGAATTAGAGACAAATATGAGGATAAGAAAGAGTAATTTTCATTCCAATAAATTAATGGTTAGAGAACCTTTGCCAGGTCCACTAATTACTAGAACAAACCTACCATAATGAAACCAAAAAGCTCATATAAGTAGGAAATGCAATGGCCAAAACCTCCTGCAACCATCCAACCACGAAGAGTAGCAGAACCCACAATAATCATAGCAAAAACCTCAATCTTATCTTCCATCACATTATTATTATTATTATTAATTTGATAAGTAATGAGTTTCTATTAAAAATCAAATCTACATTGTGTTCAAGATGATGAACACAAAATGTCAAAAATAAAGTACAAAATCTCAAAAGGAAAATCCAAGAGAAACTTGAAATTCTAAAATAGAAGAACAATGAGTGAAACCCCAAAATACTCTTTTCTAGCCATGAAAGCCAAAAAAAAAAAAAAAAAAATTCAATCCAAATGAGGATCAACACCACAAACTCTAGGCAAACACTGGCTCACAAAGGCACATAATAAATCTTAATATATCCAAAAGTTTCATTCTTTTTCCCATCAAAATCCCACAATATCAGCCAATATAAGCAATATCTCAAAGAACCCGTTTTCCCTTTCACCTCCAAATCCCATTAGAAACACACAAATCATTGAAATTTTGCATTTTTTTTCCCACTCAACTGAACTTATTACGAGTGTTTAGAATATACTATAATGAGCTCTTAAATTTCCTTTTCTTTAATCTGAGAATTAAGAAACAAAGGTGTAGACTGTAGAGTTGAATATTTCAAGTTCTTTTCTTTTTCCTTAACCTTCATTTTGCTAAGCAACCAAAGTACAATACAGAGAGAGAGAGAGAGAGAGAGATTACCTGCACTCATTTGTAAAAGCTTTTTTCTTTTACAATTATAATTGCTGCTGGGTCGGGTCGCGGGTTTTTGGGTTGCTGGCCTGAATACGTGATGGCGACAGTGGCTCTGCGGGGGAGGACCTGGGGTTCTCTCTCTCTCTCTCTCTCTCTCTCTCTCTCTCAAATCTTTTTCCTTTTGTTTTGTTTTGTTTTGTTTTGTTTTTGTTTTTGGTTAAATTACATACACTTCCAATTTCAAACGAGAACATTTCAAAATTAATTAATTTGGCCCTTAAAAACAACTTAATTTATAAATACTATTAGGCCAGTTAATCATCCTCTTCTTTATCTTAGGGGCTAAATTAGCTTTAAGAACTAAAATTTTCAGTTTTGAAATGTATTAGAATTAGTTGACATTAGTTGAACCTCAAGATAAATTAAAAGAATTTACCCTTGATTTTTTTTTTTTTTTTTTGGGCATGTTATATTGTTATACTTATTTCAAAGTTAGATGTAGGGTTTTTTCTTCTGAAAAAAAAAAAAAATATATATATATATATATATATATATATATATGGTGGGTTTTTATTTAATTTTATTTGTTGACATTGTTGTTCTATTCGCACATTGTTGACATTGATGTTTATTATTCAAATTCTCTTCCTTAGCTATCAAATTATTTTTTCAAAAAAAAATTCAACTATAAAAATCATTGAAGAATTTACTTAAGTAGTATTTTCAATAAATTAATAATTTTAAGGCTAAACGTATAATTGTTCTAGAAGAAAGATGTCAAAATTTGTTGAAAGACAACTGTAAAATACATTTGGAAATGAGATAGTTGTATTAGATACACTACAAAGCATTATTCTAGATATATAGCTAGTACATCGGTACAATATTGTAGTGGGAGGATTATTAATTACCAAATAAATTCATATTTTTGGGATAAACTTTTGAAATCATTCCACAAGGATATGAATTTGATCATCGGTCCTACATAAATGCATAGATGATATGAATATGGATTACAGGATCAAGGTTATGTGAATAGAATTGGATTCCATTCAAAGTCCAGAACTTGTAGAGGCGCTTAATGGTATTAGGCCTGCTGTTTTCAAATAGGTCTACAAGTAAATGAGATTGATAGATTTGAAGGTGCAAACCTTCAAAGTCAAAACTAGTGGCGAAAAGATTTATTCAGAAAGAAATGGTTCAATTATGTAAAAAAAATTTCACCAATAGTCAAGATTGACTCTATCTAGATTCTCTTATCCATTATATTTCATTTGGATGAAATATGGTAATGGATATCAAGAAAGCTTCTTTTAGTAGCAATCTTGAGGAAGACATCTATATGATATAACTAAACTTGTATATAGCAAAGAAATAGTAGTGCTTAGTATGCAAGTTACTTAAATTCCATTTAAGAATTAAAGCAAGCATCTAAATCATAAAATATCATCTTTGATCAAGTAATCAAATTGTTTGATTTTGATCAAGTATTAAAAGGTCTTATGTGTATGAAAGCTATATAGAATAATAAATTTCTTAATACATGTTGATGCCATTCTAATCATTTAGAATGATGTAGTGTTATTGTCATCAATGGAGTTTTTTGTTGTCTAATCCAGATTGATATAAAGTACTTGGGAAAGACTAGTCACATCCTAAGAATTAAACTTTGTTAAAATTCAGAAATTAAGATGTTTGGTCTATCTCAAACTGCTTAAATAGATTAGATTTTAACCAAGTATAGTATGTAATACTTCAAGAAATGATTCTTTCTTTTTAAGTTTGAAGTTCCTTTATATAGGAGGACTATAGTCCTAAGACATATAAAAGGAAGAGCATATTAAGATGGTTTCTAAAACCATATCAATAGGAAGTTTTTATGCTATGCTATATACTAGGCTAAATATCTATTTTGTGGTGGGTATGGTAAGCAAATATCAATTGAATCAAAGATTATTTAATTTAGTGGGAGTAAAACATATACTCAAATATCTTAGGAGAACGAGGGATTATATGTTTGTCCACAAAAGTGAGGTTTTGATTGTTACTAGATGTGCAAATGCTAACTTGTAGTTTGATTGTGATTCATGAAGTTGGACTTCAAGATATGTGTTCATTCTAGTGATGAAGATACACATTAAGCGTAAGTATTATCTCACTAGAGAGATATAAGTACTTGAGTATTAGTAGAAAAAATAATTTATACAATAAATCTGACTGAAACTTGTTTTCAAATATTACCTTAGAGTGACTATAAATTACTTTAAAGGGAGATAAGTGTCGAATATATGATAAATTGTCTTCGAGGGCAAATGAGAAATTGTTGGGGTTTATGCCCTAAAATCTAATTTATTGGCATGTCATAAATAATTAAATTGTTTAATTATATAAAACTATTTATAAGTGAACAAATGAGACATTATCTTAGTTCATGAGATGCATAGTATGCGATTTATGTGAAAAGTCACAGAAGATATAAATTACAAGTTCTTTGTAAACTCAGAATGTAGTTCGTAGTCGGTGATGAAATTAGGCGTTTCATCTATGAAGACTATAACATATCAACTAAGATGATTTGTCTTGATAATGGAAATAGAGATTTCTAGTTGGTATGTTGATATGTTTTAAGAGTTAAGACATATTGAACTGGACCGCTTTGAGATTTATTATTCTCATAACAACTGTCAAATAAATAATAAATTTCATGACTTCTATTTACATCAACTCTAAATCCTGAGAAAATAATGGACTTGATCATGAGATGTAGGTTGCTTTGATAAATCAGGAGTGAGATTTATAAGTTACAGTCAAAACCTCAGTATATTGGGCAGCCGCATTTAGTGTTGATGGAACATATATTCTCAAGATGAAATTTATAATCTCTTAACGGAAATATAAAATATTCTCTTAAGATAAGTTTAATGGGTTTGGTTATTCAGAGTGTTGGGCCTAACCACTTTAGTAAGGAGTTACTAAAGTATATATTTATGGAATTGGGTTTCATAAATATATGATTAATAACATAAAGGATTAAACCGGGTACTCAAGGATTAAGATGTAGTAATCTTCAAAGTGACAGTCTATATTCATGACTTTGTATTACTACGAATATTTTAATGAATGGGTTGCATGTATAATAAAGTCTTGGGATATAATTTATTAATAAGGTCTAGAGTGTAATTATATTCATATAATGGTATTGAATATAATTAATGGTAACTTTGGACTTGTTAAGAGTTGACAGAAAAGCCTAATGCCCATTGGAGCTAGAGTCTTATTTGTTCCCTTTTGGTCCCACTCCAAGTCACACACTAGAGCCCAATTGGAATGGCTCAAAAGGTTAGCCTAATTAGATAATCAGTTGTATATAAGGAGTAAAACATACAGAATTTAAAAGGTTCTTTTGATGAGTGCTTTTTCACAAGTAAGTTTTCTGAGTGGTTTTCATTATGATCACATGAGAACATGAAATGGTTTGTGTGTGAGTGTTGGATACTCTTTTATTCTCTCCTTGAAAACTGATTGATAGACCACATATCTTGGGCATTAAGTGGAATTGGAGTGAAGATTAAAAGCCTTCTTAAGAACTTCTGATATTTGGTTTTGAATTTCATCGCACCAAGGTACGCTTTCTTATTCTTGAATTCTGAAACTTACATAGTACATGTTATCAATTGCGAATGAAGTAAATCCGTTAATCTTCTGCTACGTATGTTTTGTATGTGATACAAACATATATTTTCCCAACATTTGGTGCATGCCTGCCGTTTTGTTCTCTCTGTTTTTTTTTTCTTTTCTCTGTTTTCTGATTCTTTCTTCCTTTTTTTTTTTCTTTTTCTTTCTCTTCTTTTCTTTTTTGTTAGTGCGATTCTCTCTTAGGCCAATCTTACTCCCCCTCTCAATGCGTGCACAGTGAGTATTCTTATATAGTGTCTGCCGCTGCTGGCTTTTACCATTTTAGCCTTTAACCGTTTTTGTCTGGTGTGTGTGTCCTTGCTGACCATTACTGATTGGTCAGGTGCTCAGCCAGCGTCACTTACCTATGCTGGCCGCGCCACCCCACATCACCAGACGAAGATAGATTATTTTGTTTGTTTGCTTGCCGTGACATCCTTGCCTGCTATAGCGTGAGTGCTTTCTCTCTCTTCGTCTCTCATGGCATGCACCTAGTGGTTCCAACTCAGATTTGCCTCTTTTGGGTGGTATGTCATCCCAGCAGGACATTTCCCCCAAAATAGCTTGAGCAAGAACCCAAATAAAAGGATTTCCCCTCTCCCCACTACCAGATCATGCCTTCTTACCTCTGACTCATGACCCACCCCTTCCTGTATTGGCTAGGTACAAGCTGGTGGCGTCTGGCCTTGCGCGTGCCTTACTTCCACGTTCGTCCAAAATCTGCCTGCTGTTCACGCGTTCACCGTGATCTAAAGGTCCTTCTGTCTATTCTGCCGTTCGTTCCTATATTCTCATGGCGTGGGCTGTTTCTCCTGACTTTGCTTTCTTTGTGTCTTTCTTTCCTGAGACTCGACTTCGCTATTTATTTCTTGTCGTACCACGCCATCATTCCTGCCCTAATGTTATTTAGCCCAAAAAACGCTAGGCTCTTTTGGATTTGCTGTTTATTTCTTTTCCGACGGCCCAACAAATCCATTGGGCTTTCTCATCGTATCGTTTGCGGGCTCATTGTCCCCTCTGCTTCCTTTTGGGCGGCCTTGGCCCATTTACTTTATTGGGGCGTCCTTGGCCCTTGCGAATTCCGTGCTTCCCATGGGCTTTTACCATTTCGTTGGGCTTCCTCGGCTTAACTATTCCATACTTCATTCATGGGGCTAATAGATCCTCTATTGTCCCTTACTTTCTTTATTTACACTACCTTAGGCCTGCCGTGGCAGGAATGACCCATTCTCACTTTTTCTCCCTCCATTCTGCCCATGGGTTTGTTATTTCTCTCTTTTCAGGCCTTTGAGGCCCATTTGCTTTCTTAAGATCCATTTGTTTGCCTTATGAACCTATAATCCATTGTTCCTACCGCTTGGGCTTAATGGCCTTTCTACCCTCTTTTTAATTCTTTTTTGCCCGTGTTGATGGGCTTCTTTTATCTGTTGGGCTCTCAAAAAATGAGCCTCAACATTTAGTTATTTACCTTGTTAATATTTTTTTTAATTGAATAACATAAGTTTAAGTTACCACAACGTTGGCTTCAAATTTAGGCTACCACAATTTTAGTTTCATTAAAAGGAATTAAGAAATGTAATTTATTAGGATTAAATAATTAAAAATATGAATATATTATCTTAGTAAATATATTTATATATATATATATATATATTTATATATTTGATAGATGACTAAAGCTTTATTTATGAAGATAAAGTAACAGATACATCATGGACAAGAGCTTGTTTTAAGAAACAATGACACTTTTTAATCCAAGTAGAGAAATCAGCCAAGCCAAGAGCTTGTTTTGCCAATAAATGAGCAGGCATATTGCCTTGCCATTTGACATGAGAGAGACATTTTTCTAAACTCATTACATTTAGCTATCATCCCATATATCAAACTAGAAACAGTTGATGGAGCATTTGAAACTTGGTTTAGAGCTTGTACAATAATCAATGAGTCTCCTTCTAAAACCAAGTCTCTAATTCCCACCTCCTTAGCAAAGATAATCCCAGCTTCAAATGCCTGGGCTTCAGCTTCAATAATTCCCAGATGAGCATGAAATTTCTTGCTTAAACCAGCAATGAACTTCCCTTCATGGTCTTGAATAATAACACCTGCACCTACAGCCTTTTGAGTCGTAAATCTTGCAGCATCAACATTAACTATATAAGAATGATAATTAGGTGGAGACCAAGTTACTTCCAGATGAGTTGACGGATGTGATGAAGTTTTGTTTGCAGACCAATATGTTCTTACACCAATCAACCAGCCTCAGACCTGCCTTCTTGGTTCCCCATGAATCACATCACTTCTTTTTATAATGAGGAGGTGTTTGGTATCGTTTAAACAATAGTTTCAGTGTTCAAACAATATTACACGTATTTTCACATACTTTTTCACTCACACGTATTTCTACAAAACAACAACGACATTACTAGAAATCTCTTTACCAAACGGGCGTATTCCAAACAATTGTATCATTCAAATACCTAGTTTGTACAATTGCTCAAAATTACATCTCAAAGAGAGCTGCAAACAAATGGTAAAGTAGCCAACAACACCAAGGACGAAGAATATACAATTAAGATTGGACAATATTTAGATACATATATAACAGTTGGATCTAACCGAGTGAATGAACTAAAACTCCGCCGACTATAGCCCTTGTTTTTGGATTTTGGTTAAAAGGAAAAGTATGTATAGCTTGAAAAAAGAATCTGCCACTGGACATGTCACAACTTCAACTTCAACGAACAGCCATCGGCTGGTATGCTGCTATGATCTATGCTATAAATCATTCTGTTCATCATATCTTGCATGGAATTGAATCTGAATCTGTTGGAAAAGTTGCAACTCCAGCTGAGCTTGGGGAAGAAATGCCAGGCATTCTTGGCCTATTATGCATGGGGGTGTTGAATTATCACTAGAACCGTGTCTTGAGAGCTATCGTGAGAACGAGGAGTTGGCTATGTGAGCACAAGAAAGGTTTTCAGTACACATGCCAGAGTTTTTAAATGCTAAATATACATATATGCCAGCCAAAAATGAAACTTTTAAAATGGAAGTATAGATATGAAAATTTAAACCATTTATGCAAGAAGTTAGCATTTGAAAAGAATAAGATTCCTCTGTTGGAAATAAGGTTCTAGAATGACATATGTCTGAATATACAACACTTACCACACCAATGTGCCATGGATGACTCCTAAAATCTCTGAATGTTGCTGCATCCATTTCCTGCAGAACATGACTCAGCATTCGTAGAAAATATAAAGCTATTTCTAAAAGGAACATAGTTGCTCCATTTATTGGTGGGCCCTGATTTATTGACTCTACCCTCTCTTAGTGCCTAGTGGGTATGGTATTTGGAGAATTGGGACATGGTCCCAGTATCTAAAAGCATAAAAATAAGCTATTGTTTTTCTCCATAGCTTTGAAGCCACAAATTTAAACTCTTGAATGAAGAGCTTAAATGAAAAAAGGGTGGTATTCCTATTACTTTTGTTATCTTCAAATGAGAGTACCAAATAGCGAGCATTCAGCAGAGTCTTTTATATTTTACTTTATTTTATTTTCGGATGGATTATGACCAATGTTAATACTTGAAATCCTAATATTTGTTTTACACAGAATGAAGTGACATGCATCAATTGGCTACAAAGATTGTATTAACTGATTTATGGTGTGTGATTGCTATAAAATGATCTTAATGGGGAAACCACTTGCCTCCAACTCTATGAAGGGAACCTAAGCTTCTTACAGTATTTAAATCCGAAATTGACTTACAATACTATAGATGGGAGGCACCACAGTCTCCCCTTTAGACTTCAAATTTGGCATAACAGAGAATCCTGGTGTCAAGTCCTGTGATCTGAAAGTCCACCTGTAAGAAATAAGTAACAGTTACAACATTGACATGGCTGGAGGAAAAACAATGTGGTAGGATCTCTGAGTTCAGAAATCACCAAGAATTGGCATGTTTCTAGAGAGGCCATATTTGCAGAATCAAGCAATTCATACATACCCAATATACAGAAAGATGCAGAATTGTGCCCATTCACGAACTAGCAAGCGAAGCCAGTAAGTTTCTGATGAGTTATCCATGTTAATGTATATCTGAAGAATAAAATACTTCTCAAGGAATGTTCCCAAATATTCATAATGGTATATAAATTGGAAAGAAAATCAATATAGTCATACCACAGTTTCTGCCAAAGCTACTATCTGCATTGTAGCCTGAAATTTCCTGTATAACACAAAAGAAAATAGCACACAAAGTTCAAAATATTATTCATGTTGAAGCCGGCAATTTACAACCTTGGAACATAAAACAGTTACAAACTTTCTTTCTTTCTATATTCTTTAATTTCTTATTCAATACTTACTTGAACATCATGTACTTTGTATACACTGCATCATGCATTGTATGAACATCCTCATCCTCTATGAAGCTCAACTGCTCCCGTAATACCGACAGATTTTGAGATATATGGTGGAAAATCACATAGAATGATATAAAATAATTGAGCAGCAGAAGCACCTGAGCCACAGTGAGTTACAACAGAATTAGTATCTTGGCCAGAAATTATAGTGGCTTAAAATTTGCATTAGTTATAGTTAGCAGATGATGACAATTTAAGAACACAATGGATTAAGCAGCTAAGAAACTCACAGAGAAGTAAGGTACAGAAGCTCTGTAACCAACAAGAGTCAAGTAAAAGACACAACCAAGTGCAGCTGTAGTGCGACGCTCAGTTACAGAAAGGCGCTCACACATGATGCAGTAACCATGAGAAATGAGCAAAAAGGACACGAAACAAGCTGTCTGAAAGAGCACTCCAGTTACGTAGACCCCAAATGACATCCACAGTGAACATACCTGAAGATTGAAGCACGAATACCTGCAAGAACAGTGCTTGAAATGTTAGGATAATTTGAAGTGATTAAACCACACAAACGTCAAATACACATTACCTTGCCCCAGATGCTAATAACAGTTCGTGTTATCATTTTGCAGACTAAAATGAGCTATAGAGGCAACCTAAATTATGTGCCTCATAAGTTACAACATAAGTTACATAACCACCTTAAGAAATTGTCACATCATCTTCCACATAGCAGCCACAGACAACAACTTCATTTATTTTATCAATGATTTGATTTTACAACACCTCCCTCTCCTTCTGCATGTATTGTGAGAAGAACTGAATGCGCAGTCATGCAAAACTAGTTAGAATAAGGTGTAGAGAAGGTTTTGCCCTCATGAATTAGGTCCTGAAAGTTTAGGTTCTTTATACCCCCCTCCCCTTTATCATGCTAAAAAAGAACAAACAAAATCATAAAAATTATGAAAGGTAGTTCAATCACATATTTTCTCATGTATGTGATGCTACATAAGCTCCATTTCAGATATCTTAGCAGCTACCTCCTAATTATTGAAATATCTTCTTTGACATTATGTAGCTTCTAGTAGCCATCCAGCACCATTAATGAGGTGGAAATTAATGATACACAGATGCAATAAACTGGAAGGCCAAAAATTAAACGCATCTTTATTTTTATTTTTTATTCTCTCTATAAATTTAAGCTAAAATTCACAATTTGACAGCAACAAGAACTTACCAAAAGAGGAAAGATAAGGCAAGTTGTAATGCTTTAATCAATGGAACAGACGCCAGTGTCCACTGCAAATTATTCGTCTGCTCTAGTATAACAATATAAAAAAAAATTCCATAAAAAATCCAATAAAAGCATACATTTCCTAGACATTAAAAGTAAAATGAGACAAACGAGAAATCATGAACTTTACTAATTTGTTGCTCAATTTGGTTGAAAAGCTATAAAGTAAATATCTTTGAAACTTAGAATTCATTGACTGGCGCCAAGAAAAACAGAATTCCACACTGAACATAGCATGACTTAGTTATTTAGCATCATTAGGGAGAACTTTTCATTAATAGAAACAAAAGATAAAAAACCATTAAAGTAGAGGATCAAAATGTAATTTTTATTCATTGCACATAGTTTTCCCAAAAGGCAAACAGAGAACAATATTGTGGTGTTATCTCCCCAACAAATATATAGATAAAAAAAGACTCCTAAAAACAAGGGAAAAAAAAAATCAAGCTAAGGATTATTGTATTCAAGCTTGCACAGGCCCCAAATCCTGCAAAAAGAAAATAGTAATTCTCTCTGTCTTCCTAACATTTCTCTCAGCATCCGAACAGAGCATAAAGGCAACAGAAACCAATAGAAAATGAAAAAAAAAAAAAAAAAAACCATGAACTGAAAAGCTTAAAAACCAAAACTAGTAACGAAATGAAACATACCCATCAAACCAAAACGCGCAAATTCCATATCCAATCATACTATTTGAATAAAACTAGGAAAAAAATTTAAAAAAAAAAAATTTAAAGAAGAAGAAAAAGGACCTGAAAGTGGCGGTTTTTGTAGGTATTGATGGTCCAAGAACAAGCGGAGAAGACCCAGATGGAGAAGAAGGCAAGGTACACAGAAGGCAGTGGCCGATACGACTCGTTGAGTCCGATACGATACGACACGGTACTTGCTGGCACTTCCATTTTGAATGAAACAGAGCAAGCAAGAAAAGCCTTTTTAAAGTTTCAAAAGTGAGTTTTTTTGTAAAGATAAGCAGCTTTTTAATTCTGCTTTTCAGTTTCTAGTTATGTTTCTTTCTCGTTTCATGTATGGCTTTGTGCTTGTGCTTCTGTTTTGGGTTTTATTCTGTGTGCTTAATTTATATACATAGGATTTACACGTATTCCTTTGCCATGTACTTTTGATTTTTGTTTCATTGAATTAATTAAGATGTAGGGTATTTTTTTTGATAATTAATAAGAAGTGACATATACTAAATACCACCACATAGGATTAAATTATGATTAAAAGTTCGTTCATCAAAAAAATTATGATTAAGTTCATGAATTCTTTAACAACGGATTTCTGTTGTTTATGTTGAGTTACAAATGTGCCCATATAAGAGTTACTTTAATTTAGTTTTTACTTTATTTTGGGAATGAATTATTGCACGAAGTACATTTAAGCTGTATTTGGTATTATTCGAAAAAGTCATTTATTTATTTATTATTATTTAACTTATTTTTATTATTATTTAACTTATTTTTAATACTATGAATCTTAACTAGTTTTTAGCTTTTAACTTTAGTGACCTTGTGATCTTCTCAATTCTGACAGAATAATCCCTCTAGAAGACATTAATTTTTTACCTTTTTTCTTTTCTTTTGTTAATGTGCCTTTGAAATGTAATAGAACTGCTCTAGCTTTTGCTAGTGTTGCCAAAGAAAAAGGAGAAACCTATTCTTGGTTTGAAAAATGCTCATATCTTCTCTTTCCAATTATACACTGTGATATTAAACCAATAAAGTCTACTATCAATTTCCTAAAAAAATAAAGTTGAAATGTCTTAGTATTTCAAATTTTTTTTTTTTGAGTGTGGAATAAGGGACTCATGAATAAAAATTTAGTTTTATAATCAAAACGTTACCAACATATTTATATAGGTAAAATAACAATGGATTACTTGGTAATACTCATATGTCTCATCCGTTTGATAAGAGCCCTGAAACTCAAGTGATATGGTCTATTCCCGTAACCAAACTTCAAATTCCCCCCTCTTATCATTTGTGTATTTCTTAAATTTTTCCTTTACCTAAAAAGAAAAACACATGAAATGATGAATGCCAATGATCTGTGTAGTTTCATGGACAAAGGATGGTGTTTGCGTTGCCGATATTTAGGATTAAAAAAAAAAAAACATTCTAGTATAGTGAGAAGTTTTTAAGTTCAGGGAGAAAAAGTAATCAATAATCATCACTAGAAAGATCTTTTTTTTTTTTTTTTTTTTTCAATCTGTACCAGGAAAGCAAAGAGGGTTACGGTAGTAAATTAAATCATATTTGTCCAAGTCAATTTAGATTTTTATTTGATCAAAATGAGGTTAGTGGTTATCAAAAAAATAAACAAAAACAATGTTAGTGGTGCAAGTGCATGAACAAAACTACACCCTCATGCACTCCTTTTTTCCAGCCCAAATTTTGGAGGATCTACTCAACCATCAAAAGATTATTTTCATAAAAATTATCATTTATTTATTTTTTTCCTTGGACAGTTAGAGCTCTTCTATATATGCATACCTTTAAAAAAAAAAAAAAAAATCCAAAGGTAGCATTCTTTGCATGGGCTTGGGAATTATTTATTTATTAATACGAATGTAATTATTCTTTTCAACAGGGACGTGAAGAGCACTTCAACTCTGCCAATAATTAGGTGTGTGGAATACACATGGCTTGTAGATAGCATGATATAAACAATTATGATTATTTTTTCCCCTTTTCAACAACAAGTGGAGGGAGAACGAATTCTAATCCAAATTCTCCTCCATATATAAGAGAATTGATTGGATAATAATGCTATTAAGTCATAAGTCTCTTTTTGATGATGTTCATGTATCATGTTATTCAAACCACAAACTTTGCATAAAAAAATTTAAATAATCACAAACTTTCATGAAAGGATTGTTTCTAACTTTCTTTTTCATACATATTGGCCAATCATTATTTGGTAACATAATTGTGATAGTTACTGAAATGCAAGCCAATATTTAAATTTCTAAATTGATATATTTGCATTTTAGAGGATCTTTTTTTTAGGGTAGATAGTTAGGGAGGGAAAGTAGAATTTGAATCACAGACATGAGACACTATAAAAGACATTATTATCACTGAGTTATCACAAACATTATGCAATTATGTTGTTAGTAAGGCTCTATATTTGTCAATGTTGAAAGATATTCTTAAAATAAATAGTTTAAAATTAAATTATATTCCTATGGTAATTTCGTCTTGAGTTCTTAAAATTTTATATATTTATTTTGAAATGATTGGACTGAATTTTGCTATATAATAAATAGTTTACATAAATACCAAAATAATGTTAGTCAACATTTAAAAAAAAAAATGTTGATGATGTGGTAAAATATAATCTATTCATTCAAAATTAATAGGTAAAATTTTAAGAGCTTTATGGTCTAATCATAACCTCAATCCAAAAATATATTGTCTTTAAGGAAACATTTTATTGCAATTATTGTAACATTGTGGCAATGTGATGAAAACAAGAGTAATGTCATGAATAACAATTTTAACAACATTTTTCATAACAGCTAAGTTGATAGGTTTTTATTAGTTTTCACTTGAGCCCACCACCAACATCACTTTATTATCGATCATTAACAAATAATCACTTCAACAGTTGTGAAATCATTGTGAGAAAGAGAATTGTTTTTAAAACAAACAACTGCATTGAACAAAGCACCATGAAAGATGTTATTTTTATGAAAAATAGAAGAGAGAAGCAATAAACAAATGTTTCCAATAGTTAATAATTCAATGTCATCATATAAGTAGCATTACTGGGGTAATAAGCTTCATTTTCATTTCTTATTGACTTTTGAGTGATTTGCAGGACAGAAAAGGTCCAACCCTATTATATCAAATGAATAAAAAAAAATATAAAAAATAACCTTTGTTTGGAATGTACTAGTCACCAAATCAACCTAGGGAAGCAGGTTCCTTACATGGGTGCATGACCAGACCAACCACTGTACAAAGTATTAGGCAACTGCCATTGACCTTTCTTGAACGCAAAGAGCTTTTAATAAAAGCCTCAATAAAATCAGGCAGCTGGGTTTTAGATATAATAGTTGTAGCTAGTCATCCACAGAAATGTAACATTAGGTGAACAAACTCACTAGCATAACTAGTTTCATTCAATCCTACTCCATTTAGGGAACAAAATTTCTCACTTTTATTAATTAAAATGGGGTCATCATTCAAAAACTTAAAAAACAAAACGTCATCAATCACAGTCATGTGAAAGCAATTACCAATTTTAAGAAACTTATTTTGGGCCAAAATTTGGCTGAAAAAATAGCATGCTTAGTTTGTTTCTTTCCTCCAAGTTTGGCACTATAAAAAGTATAAGTTCTTCTTCAAAGTTTGCTGATGGGAAGGGCTTTACTTGTTCAACTTTCAAGTTTGTCCTACACAAAACAAATCTAACCCCTTAATGATAATGATATATTTGTAGCTTTTGACATAATTTTCTTTTTTGTTTTCTTGGTCAATATATTTTATGGCAAGCAAAATACTGCACTTAAAAGAAGTAATAAATGGACAAATTAGAAAGACAAATAACATTACTGCATTAGGGCCCATTTTTTCCTTCCAGAATTGCGTAATTTTTGGTTGAATGATGCAGTCTTGTAGAAAAAAACAAGGTCCAAATTGAAGTTGCATAGTAAACGATATTGATTAAAGTCCTTACAAGTGGAACTATAGGATTCGTGGACCAAATCTAGACCTAAAAGACTTGCATTAATATGCATGAATAATTCTCTTTTATTTCTCTGCTAATGATTCAATTTCCCATTGAATAAATTCCGGAAATTTGAGAATCAAAATTGTTGTTACTTCAAAGCAAATGTCAATGGCAAGCACCTAGATTGCTTGAGAAATTAGCTTTATTACTTGTGCATCTATTTATAACAATCTCACTTTTTTTTTGGTTAACGTAGTCCGTTCTATTTTATTTATAATGAAGATAATCCATTTTTTAGACATGAATATTTTAAATAGAGAGGTTCTTTTATACAGAATATTATTGAAATTTTGATCTTTCAACTTGGGCTCTTTTCCATATAGGTCCAATTTAATTTGATTTCTGCTTTTCTCATTTGGGCATTGATTGAAGAATATGGGGAAAAACAAAAGACTCATGTCCATTTGTATGGGCAAATGGGCATGATTTGCGACAGAAAATTTTTCTAAGTCCATTGATCCCTTACGGCCCAGTTAGTTATCTTGTTGGATCATATAGATGATGGGCTACAATAATTTTTAGTAATCTCCTAATCCTAACGAGTAGAGAACCAAATGTGGGCTAAAATCACTGTTGATCTCAGATGGGAATGGGTTCAGCTGATTTTTGCCTGCCCCAGCCCAAGCTCAATAATGCCTTTTACTACTTTTCTTAAGTTGTACTAAGATCCGAATTCGGCCCAACATCTCACGTACCAAACTACAAATGTCTTCACTGTTTCCGTTTAAAACAACTTTTACAATAAAATTTCGAAAGGGAAAAGAACAATTACATAAGAAAATTTATGGGAAAATATAAAACAAGTTGATTTTTTTTACAGCCTTTTATATTTCCCATAAAATTGTTATTAAAACTTTCTTAAAATTGTTTATTAAAAAATGCCTTGAGAGTACTTGTTAATCAAACCCTATATATATAGGACAACATTTAGGTATAGTACTTTAGGTGCTGTTTCTTAAGTTCTCTTCTTAAGATTTAGTCATGTGGCTATTTAATTAAAAAATACACGTCCATCCCATGAAAAAAAATCCATATGGCAGAATTTTAAGAAGGAAAGTTAAAAAAAACACCTAAGTACTGTTAACCATCCCTTACACTTCTATACTTACTCTATAGTTTATAGTCTATACTTACACTTCTCTTATTAAAAAATGCTTTGAAAGTACTTGTTAACCAAACTCTATATATATTTTAGGAGTAGTTCTAGGACCACAAATTATGCCACAACTCTAACGGGGCAGACTGTAAGTGGTTAACCATCACTTACACATGGACCCACCATTTTTTTTCACCGATCACATTCTGCTATGTCACAATTGTGATAAGAAGTTGTGAAAAAAATTTGTGATCCTAGACTTTTCCATATTTTAGAAGAATACTAGACACTCTATAGTCTATACTCTATACCTACACTTCTCTTATTTAAAAATGCCATAAGAGTATGTTAACTAAATCCTCTCTCTCTCTCTCTCTCTCTCTCTCTATACATATATATATATATATATATATTTTAGGAGTAGTTTTAGGACCATAAATTATTTCAGAACTTTTTTATTACAATTCTAACATGACAGACTATGAGTGGTTAAATCTACTAATTTTTCTTCACCAATCACGTTCTGCAGCGTCACTGTTGTAACACGAAGTTGTAAAAAAATTTGCAGTCTTAAACTTTTCAATATTTTAAAAGAATACTATGCACTCTATAGTCTATGTATAGTCTATAGTCTATACCTACACTTCTCTTATTTTGGATTGGGATGACAATAGGGCAGAGCGGGGTCGAAGGATGGGGTCTTCGTCCCCACCTTGCATGGTTTTGTCTTGCCCCATCCCTGCCTCGCATGATGGGAAAAACTTTCTCACCCTATCCCCCCCCCCCTCGGGGCCTTGCGAAGCCCCGTCTCATCCTGTAAAACTCTACTTTTTGTTAATTTGCCCTACAACTAGTATAATTTTTTTAATGAAACCTATTTCATTGATAAAAATATACTTGAAATTATAACTAAATTTATCCCATCAAATCAAACCAATTTTTAGAAAAAATTGAATAATATATCCAAGTGTTTAACAAGACAATTAAAAAAAAAAAATTCATAGTATAACACATAACAAAATAAAGGCAGAGAACCACATTAGGTAGAATAAAATAAGCTAATATTGATATGTTTGTTTAAATAGTAGGGTTTTAGGGTATAAAAAAATTTACAATTATAACATTTAGCAACGCAGGGTGGAGTGGAGACGAGAAGGGGGAGGGGCGGGGCGGGATGGATCTAAAAAGTCTAAATCCATCCTCGCCCCATCCTGTGGTGCGGGGCTAAGATCTTGCTCCATCTCCGCCCCATCATCTTTGTGGGGCGGGAAAAACCTGCACAGGGCGAGGAAAACATGTGCAGGGCGGAGCGGAGAGGGGCGGGTTAAGCGGGGCTGGAAAAGATTGCAATTCCTAATTTTGGATAAAAGATCTACGCCTTTGAAAAAAACGACAAATATTAGGCTATAAAGTTACTTTTGGCCCTAAAAGTTATCATTATCTAAGAAACAATTTTGAATATAAAACGTCATTATCTATGATGACTAATAAGGTTAAGAAGAATCTTGGAGAAGATTAAGGAGTTAATATGGTAAGTGGTAACTGGGACCCTAACTTTGTAGTCGTTAAAGTAGCTTTAAACATTACCTTAATTAGTGCTCAATCATTCTTACCATTTTTTTTTCTGCAATGACAATGAGAATATATAGATTATGAGCCCATTCAGACGCCGGTGTTAGGTGATGGACTGTTGTTTTTTATTTTTTATTTTTTTATAATGTAATGCGTTTGGATTTTTTTGGGCTAGTACTAGGCTAGTAGATTGTAGATAGAAAAAATTCAATCAGACCCCCAATTGGATTTTTAATGTAATGTGTTTGGACTTTTTTTAATGAAGATTAAGTTATCCTTTTGTTTTTTGTTTTTTCTGATTTAGATTATGTTTAGTTTAAGGGAAGAGGGTGGAAACTAGAAAGGAAAGAAGATAAGGGAAAAGAAAACAATTTCTTTATTTTGTTGATGGGAATTTGAGATGGGAGAAAGCCAAGAAGGAAGGAAGAAGAAAGTTTTGAAGTGGTGGTACTCATAGTCATAACGAGTATATTTATTTTCTTTTATAGTTCCTCTTTAGTTTTACAAACCAAACACTTCAAAAAGAAAATTTCTTTCCTTTCTTCTCCCATCTTTTCTTTCCTTCTTTGTGCCCAACATAACAGCTCCACTTAACTAGTCAAACTCAGAACTATATCACTCCAAACATGATGAAAACCAAAGAGATAACCTTGTTTGTTGCGTTTGGTATGGCTATATTGTAGCCGTCATTTTCATGCACTAACTTGATTAAGCACACAATTAATTACGCTTCTCAAACGGTCCAACCCAATATCCTAGTCTATTTTACGCAAGTAGATTGTAGAGACTTTCTCTATAAGACATTATATTTTATGGTTATATATGTATATATATGAAATTCCATTCATACAAAACCCTTTTATCTTATGGGCACGTGTGTATGGGCATAGTAGGAGTTGGTCTTTGGGATTAATAAGGCTATACCATAAGTTTGTTGTCAAAGGCTTCATGGGTTAGTGATTCCTTCAATGAAAATAATTATTTTATTATGCACTTGTAGCATATAACCAATGCACAAGAAATCTTCTCTCAAAGGAATAAGCTTGACTTTCCATAAGAAAATACAACGAGGCTGTAGCTAGGTTGGGTTAAAAATTCTGGCTGCCTATTATTTGGTGAACCTAACCTCTATTACCACTGCACAATGTAGGGCCTAAGGGTATGAGTTAGCAGCCTTTAGTGTGGTCAAAGAAGCATAAGCATCCAAGTCAGGGTCATTCTTTAAGTAGTTAACATAAGAAACATCCAAGTCAGGGTCATTCTTTAACTAGTTAACATAAGAAGCATCCAAATTCAATGGTCATTATGAATGAATTAACATAAGAAGCATGCGGGTGATTTTAAATTGGTAATTAAGAGAAAAACACCAAAGTTCAATGTAATGATGGGGAAGTTGGTTGCGGGGTAAGTAGCTGGCATATTTGAAGAAGTCCAAATTAATAGTCTTCATAAAAAATATGTATTCCACTCACAATGCAGGGCCTGAGTGTATGAGTTAGCTCTAGTGTGGTCACAGAGCATAAGCATCCAAATTCAGAGTCATTCTTAATTAAGTAATTAGCATAAGATGCATACAAATTCTAAGTTATTGTAAAGTAATTAACATAAGAAGCATGTTGACGATTTGAATTAGTAATTAAGAGAAAAGCACCAAAGTTCCATGGACTGATGGGGAAGTTGGTCATTGGTGCATGATAAGTAGCTGTCGTATTTTGAAGAAGCCAAGATTAATAATTATAATAAAAATATATATTACATACTGAGAAATTACCTAATCCAATCTAGGTAGATATTTTGATCATAACTTTAAATTACAGTTTAATCGATTAAGGGTAATCTATCAATTAACAAAAAGTTTAACTGTTTAAGTGATTAACCTATTGATTATGGATGCTAACATTAAGCATGGATAAAACACATTTGCGTGCTAGAAATGTAAAACCACAAAAATTTGAAGACACAATACCATAAAATAACATTGGATGAATTATCAAAGAGGAAATCTAAAAATAGGGCAAAAAAACCTCCCGCAGTTTATTGCCCAAAGTGATCCACTATTTTTTGAGATACGGCAAACTTGTACTCACGTCGACCGAGTTTCTACTAGCAATTGACTTCACACGTCCTTTCTCTATTCAAGCTACTAGATCCAATATCAACCACTGATTGCATCTTTAACACCATGGTTGGATATGGGTTGCTTCAATAACTCCCAAGTGCCAATCAACACCAACAACTCTGAGATTTAAATTCGATGTGATGGTTCTAATCACCTCTTAATGAATTGTGAGAGTAATAAGGTAAGGAGATTGCTCTACGTTTTTCTCTAGGGTTTGAAGGCTCTCTCTTTCTATTCATATAGCAATTGGGTGTATTGTTCAATCTTTAGCACTGGTCTACTCCAACCTACTAATACAAATACCTGTATATCCACAAAATATACAAGATACATTAAAATTGAACAAATTAAATACAAAAAAAAAAAAAAAATACACAATTTTCCAACAAAACTAATTAAGATCCTAACACATACAATTGACAAATATCAGTCTTGACCCTGTTGGGAGAAATCATTATCATTGCAAATAACCAAATATTTTGGTGGAGAATATAAGAGCATTAACATCCGATTTCTAAAAAAATCTCATTTTACCATCTTAAAAGCTATTTTATCTATTATACTATACCATTTTACAATACAACTAACATCTCAACTTTTATTTTACCATACAACACATTAAAATAATATATCTACGTAATAAAATAATCCCAAAACCATCTCTATTCTCTCCCATCTCTCTCCTATCTCTAATTTTTGTCTCTTTCTTTCTTTCTCTCAACCACCTATCACTGCCGAGCAACCCAATAGCAACACCCACCGGCACAACTAATTACCTAAGCAAAAGCCAAACATAATACCCAAGCAAAAGCCAATTACCTAAACAAAAACTCAAAGCCAATACCCAAATAAATCCCAAAACCCAAATAAAACCCAAAACCCAAACCACCTGCCACTTCCATTGCAACCACTTGCTACCACCACCACCACCACAAACAAACCCAAAAAAAAATCACCCAAAACCTAAACCACCAATACCTCACTGCCCATTAGCCACCACTGCCAACATAAAACCCACAAATGACCAATAAAACCCAAAATACTGCCACCAATCCAACAGCATCACTGAAATCAGAACCACCATAATCAAACAAATACCGGACCCATGCCACTGCGCCTCCATCATAGGACGCATGCCACCACGCCTCCATCACAAGACCACGCCACAGCCTAGCAACAACCATGTCGCTGTAACAAGACCCACGCCGTCACCAGATCCACGCCAGACCCACAACCCACACCAGAAAAAAAAACCACCACCATGAGAGAGAGAGAGAGATGAGAAACTGAAGAGAGAGAAAGAGGTAGATATTTTAGGTAGGGAATAAAAAATATTATTTTAGGTTTGGAACGTTGCTACAGTACCATCCTAAATTTAGGATGGTACTGTAGCTAAGTTGTAAATTTTTTTACAATTACAACTTTGAGTAATGCATCTTTTTATTGATTTGATTCTAAAATTTAGCATATTTGAAATTTTACAATTCCAAATACTGATGCTCCAAGGGTATACTATACCAAAAAAAAATTTACTTTTACATGAACCTAATGGTAACAACCACTAAAAGAGCTCATATGCTGATGCAAACACTATGATGTGTGATCCTTATTATTGTTAATTCTTTTGAAGTCTACGATCCTTGTTTATTGTCATTATTAGTTGATGTAAACAAGCTCAAGCCGTTGTTGCATATTGCGTTTATTCAAGCTGATGTAAACATTTTCATTATTGTTATTTTTTATTAGTTACTGCTATCATCATCAGCATAATCATTAAAATCATATATTCAAATGAATTTAACAACATTATAAAATAAACTGACATTTCAAAGCATTTTTGATTTAATGGAAAAATATGTATGCTTCTGGTAAAGTAAGCTCTTCTAATTTTCTTGATATTAGCGTACTTTTGATTTTGAATGAATTTTCAATCATAGTATGATTAATGGTTTTTTTTTTTTCTGCGTATTATTTGATAAATTATCGATAGTTCTGAAATTTTAAGTTGATAATAAATGATAAAATTTGATCATTTAACAATTATTTTAACACATCTCTTATGTGTGAGTCCAAACTTTTCATTATTGAATAGAACTCAATACTTGAGATTTTTTAAAATGAGAGGTAGAGCAGTGAAATAATTCAAATTCAAGACCATGCGATTTAATAGACGGATACCATAATAAATTATTAATTATTCAAAAAACTTAAAGCAATAAGAAATGGTAAATTTAACCATTCAACCATTGTTAAACATCATTCATGTCTAGAAATAAAAGATTCTGTGAATATTGTTTTGAAAATCGGGTGCCAGTTTGATGTCCACATAAAGTAGCCAAACAATAGGGGAAAAATAGAAGGAAAAAAGGACCCCCCCCCCCCCCCCCCACACACATATATATATATATATATATATATTATTGTTTTGAATAGTTAATCGAAATTTCTAGGATCTTGAACCCATTATTAATTTAATAGATTAGAGTATTTTTTTATAAAATTATTTATATAGTATATGCCAGTAACTCTAGACGTGCAGAGAGAAGCAACTTTGGGAAAGTCTGGCTTCAAATTGTATTAGAAAATCAGAAATAATGACTTTTAGCCGACCCAGGGCAGAAGTCTTTTTCTAATTTTTAAATTTGATTTTCTCATTTTCAATCGAAGCTGAATAATTCTTTTCCAATGTGATTTCTTGTGGGCGAGCCTAAAGCAACCACCATACCTATATTGAATTCCTTAATAATTATAAAAAAAAATTTGGTCTCTATGACAATGAGTGGTTATTATAAATTAAAGGTTGGACTTTTGGGCACAAATTGCCTAAATGACACGAATTCTAGATTAAAATTTAATATACTGTCTCAAAAAAAAAAAAAAAAATTGCATATGCAAGGTAGAGAATGATCTATTTCCGTACAAAAGGAAAAGGACCCAAAAAAAAGTGAGAAAAAAAGAAAAAAGAAAAAAAAAGCAGGCATGTGAAATTGTTCCAAAACTGCTACACAAAAAGCAGTCCTAGTTTTGAGAAGAATATATGTCCAAAAAAGTAGGAAAAAATTAAAGAAAAGTAGCACAATCCCTATAATAATAATAGACACGTGAAAGAAAAATTGTAAAGCAGATTTTCTTTTTAATTTCCATGGCATAAATAGTTAGACTTAGACACTTGCATTAAGTAAAAGATATAAAGTTATTTAAATGTGGATTTGTTACCACAATTTTTTTCTATTTTCCTAATTGGAATACATAAAAAGTTTACCATTGGCTTTATAAACACCAACTCAAAAAAATGAAAAATTGATATTAAAATTTTGGCTTGGAAATGACCTAAACTAATTTCAATTTCAACTAATTTACTTGGGAAAAGAGGGGAATGGCCAAAAAAAAAGAAAAAAAAAGAAAAGAAAAGAGAAAGAAAGAATAGAATAAATTTGACTAGGAAGCACACCATGTCAAGGGCCTGCAATGTTTAGGGTAATGTTAGGAATATAATTTTTTTTATAATATTTTTTACAATCTATTAATTAAGGATAAATTATAATTTGATCAATATTACTTTTAAATATATACATCATTTTTAAGAATACAAATTCTTTATACCACATTTAGTGTTCCACTAATCACAACTTGTCATATATTTATTTTTTTCCATTTTAAACTTTGACTATTTTATAAGAAAAATTAAATAAATTTATAACAAGTTGTGACTAGTGAAACATAAAATGAAATACAAAAAATGGTACAGAGAATTTGTAGTCTATTTTTAATCATGAAATAATCACAACATATTGCAGCAACAATTATGAAAAAAATGTGAAATATTTTGTATTTTTATACTTATGAATCAACTAATGATATATATATATATATATGTGTGTGTGTGTGTGTTCTTTGTGGTAACTTATATTTGTAGTTAGAACCTCATTTCTCTTTCTCTCGCTGTTAAAACTAATTTAAAATTTCCAAAAAATATTGTTGTTTCATCTAGACAATGAT
Organism: Lithocarpus polystachyus; assembly: GCA_033629205.1. Lineage (NCBI taxonomy): Eukaryota > Viridiplantae > Streptophyta > Magnoliopsida > Fagales > Fagaceae > Lithocarpus > Lithocarpus polystachyus. Next base: position 23,201,722 of record CM066166.1, on the reverse strand, counting down.
GATTGGATTTGACTGAAACAAATATATTTACATATATATATATACTTTTTTATTTTTTAAAGTCTGGCTTCTCAAAACCTGTATTTTGGAAATAATTTTTATTTTTTAAAGGCTGGCTTCTCAAAACCTGTATTTTGCAAATAATGTTCTTCCTCGTTTGTATAATTGTATGTGTATCTAGTCTATACTTTTGGCTGATTCTCAAAAGAAAAAGAAAGAAAAAAAACGTTTACAGTTTTGGCTCTAAATAATGAGTCGTGTGATTTGTCATTTGTGTGAAAAAAAATCAAAATCTTCTGTTCCAAACGTGGCCCACATGAATGAAACCTCTTAAGTTGTTTTTTAGTGATCCTGCTGTGTATTGTGCTGAAATCGATGCAATCTCGTGTTCTGAGCCAATAATGAAGCATCTGAAACTTAAGCTTATAATTAGTATATATATATATATATATATATATATTTGTTTCTCAAAATTTTTTTTTTCTTTTTTGAAAAACCTTATTATTAGTATTTTTTTAATGGGAATATTATTAGTGTTCTTCTTTATATATATAGTATTATTTTGGCTAATCATTCTTTGATTCTATGATTCATCTCTTTTTCTTTTTAAACACTGTAGTGCCACCAAATGGAACAGGAAAAGGAAATCTCAACATATATACAGGATCTTCATTTTGTGGGTACCTAATCTTCTTGAGATAATTGTGTTGGTTATATAGGTGTATTCTTAAACTTACCAAATCAAAACCAATTGTTCAAAAGTTCTAAATAATGATCGAGGAAATTTTTTTTTTTTGGGTTGGCACATGCACCCAACTTAGTAGCTATATATGACTATCACAGAATCGGAATAGACCAGCAGATTGAATGAATGAGTGTGATTTAAATTCAATTTTAGTAATCAAATGAGACAATATTATCAACATAAGATTGCTTGTATACACCTACCATTGTTATCAACATTGTTTTGTAATTGTATATACAACAACCATATATTTATATACATGGACCTATTTGAGTATTAAATGGTATAGTACTTTATACAAAAATATGATTAATCTTTGAATATTATTGGAGTAGTAGTTTTTGCTTACGAGTTGTGGGGTGTACAGTACAGACTCATTTTCAAGAAAAAAAAAGAAAAAAAGTCACATTTGTTACGTGATCCAATAGTAATATTAAATCAACACAAAAAGCCATTTTGCTGAGTTTCTGATAAAATCGTGCCAATGATGTAATGGCTAGCCATACTAGAATTTCAACATGACAATAATGTTGCTTTTTTTTTTTTTTAAAATTTTAACCTCTATTGTTGCTTATAGAAACACATGCAATGTATTATTATGAAAAGTATAGATCATGCACCTTGTTTGAAACTTTACAATGCTAGAAGCATCCACTACCATATTACACACATTGATGCTTTCTTTGTATGTATTATGCCAATCAAAACTTTATTCTTCTTCTTACTCATTAAAAAATAATTGACACTATATATGAAAAGATAAAGGGACACACCATCTTTGAGTGATGGCCTAGTGATTAGGATCTTGGTATGTGGGGTGAGGTAGATTTTGAATTTTGAACCCTTGAAAATAACAGGTTAACTTGGTTCTGTTCTAGTACTAGTACTAGCAGAAATGTACAAAATTACGGAAAATAAATTTTCTCAATAATTACATATACATAAAGACATATTATTCACATGGTATTGAATCAGACAAGGATATATAAAATGGCAGCACGGAAACAACTTTTTGTCCGCAACAAATTTCATAATTATTGAATGGTTAGTTGTCAGTGATAAATTCATGAGTGTTATTTGTGTCTACTATTTACAATCAACTATTTAAATAATTGTGAAATTCATTACCCAAAAAAGAGTGTATCTATATCAATATGGTATATGCTACATATTCAAACCCATTTTTTTTTAATTTTTAATTTATTAAATATTCAAACATTGAATAAAATGGAGGAAGGAATAAATCTGGTTACTGTGTGAGAGATCTATCAGGTTTTCTCTCTAGCTAGGTAAAAAAAGAAAAAGAAAGAAACAGAGGAGACAATGTTAATGCTAGTTAATAGAGTTACTAAACAAAAAGGATAGCTGTAATTTAGAAAAGACACCCTAAGGCTGTGTTTAGCTCTATGTAAATCGAATTCCGAGTATAAAATAAATGCAGGAGAAAGTGAATTCTCGTAAAGAAAATGAAATTTGGGTGTTTGGTTCTGTAATGGAAAATAGTCCGGAAAACGATTTTCGGTGTTTGGTAATATTTTGAAAATGTTATTTTCCTACAAATTTTTCACTTTTTCTCAGCTATTTCCTTAGCTTCTAAACAAATTTTATAACATAAAATTTCAAAATATACACTTAATACAACCAAAAATCAAAATAAAAACATTTTATTCACAAACTCGGTGAGAGAAGGAAGAAAGAGTGAGAGATTGAGGGAAAGAGAGGATCGGAGTGGAAGGAGGCGGCGGCGGCCAGATCGGGTGGGTTTGGGGGTAGAGTGGAGTGGGCTGGTGGTTGGTGGAGGCCAGATTAGCGACATTGAGCAAGAGGGGGAAGAAGAGTTGAGGAAGAAGAGAGAAAAAAGAGGAAGCTTGGCAAGCGCGTGATCTGGGTGGCGGGGCGGCATGATTTGGGTGGTGGGGGCGGCACAATTTGGGCTGGCCAGAGCTTGGCTAAAGTGAGCTTAGAGATGGGTTTTGGACTGTGTGAGGAGTGTGATTGAGCTCTCTCTCTTTGGGTCTGTTGTTTGGAAAATGGTTGAAGGTAAAATCAAAGCGTAAACGATTTTACGCTTTTAGTGGGTTATTTTACAGTCAACGGGTTGCTGAATTTTCGTTTGACTGTATTTTTTGTGGGTACCGAACACACACAAGGGTGTAAAACAGTTTCCAAAAAGCATTTTCATGTGAAACAAACGCATCCTAAAAGATAATATTTAAAATACTATATCTAAGTTTTGCCATCACTAAAATAAGAATGAGATAGTTTTGAGCATTTTTGAATAAATAAAAGGACAAAGAAAACTGATCCTCAACGGACATATGAAGATTGAAGAGGGAGACGTGGACTAATGAGGTGAAAGAGAAGAAACAAAAAAGAAAAAAAGAAAAATTGAACGTTGCTGGCACAACAGTGAATAAGACACACAAACATACACAACATATACAGTAAACCCAGATGACCAATTCTTCTGTAGACCCCACAGTGCCTCAACCCCTCAATGAAAAAAAATTCCCTCAAGCCCTCTGTTTATTTTTTAAGTACTAGAACAAGTATGATTTTGTCATCAAGAGAAATCTCAAAATAATGGTTGGTTAAAGGTCGCTTTGTGTAGGAGCGTCTCAAACTCTACCTCCACCTATGCTCTCTTCTCTTCTCATTCCCTTCCTCTACAAAACCCCCTTCTCTCTCTCTCTCTCTCTCAATTTCTGCATTGTGATTTGTGAGATTGTGACATATCAATACCTTTACCTTTACCTAGCTTAGCCTATATCTAAGCCTATCTACATAAAAAGCATATCATATTTTTCTCAAAAATAAGTATATACTCTCTTACCTTATATCCTCACAATTGGGTCTTTGTGTACTATACTCTTTGCTAACAATGACAGAATCAAACAATTCAGAAGCTACAAGTTCAAGGACAAATTCATCCACTTCTTCTTCTTCATCATCATCACCATCCTCGTCCTCACCTTCTAGCTCATCCAATTCATCATCTAAAAAAAGACCCAATTTCCAATCCTTACCAAATAGTACTACCGCTGCTGCTGCTACTACTACACCCAATAAAAAAGCCAGAGAGGTGGATTGCAGCAGCGACGACAACAATAACAACAACAATAACAATAAGCACGCTGTGTACCGCGGGGTACGAATGCGCAATTGGGGCAAATGGGTGTCTGAAATTCGCGAGCCGCGCAAGAAATCGCGCATCTGGCTTGGTACATTCTCGACTCCAGAAATGGCCGCACGCGCACACGATGTTGCAGCTTTGAGCATTAAAGGTAACTCTGCTGTGCTGAACTTTCCTGACCTCGCTCATGTGCTACCTCGTCCTGTTTCACTTTTGCCGCGTGACATTCAAGCCGCTGCAGCAAAAGCAGCAGCCATGGTGGACCTTGATAACAGCAACAACAACAACAATAATAATTCAGAATCATCATCTTCAGCATCGTTGTCATCTTCATCAACAACTACAACAACAACAACAACATGTACAGCTTCTGAGTCCGAGGACCTGGGTGAGATTGTGGAGTTGCCAAATATAGAAGGGAGCTTTGAGTTGGGCTCGGCCGAGTCACGGACCGAGTTCATGCTGCTTGACTCGGTTGATGGCTCTTCATGGGTGTATGAGTATGACCAACCCTTTGGTTTTTGTGATCAGATATTGGCTTTGGAGAGTTTGATTCCTTGCAACTTTGAAGGTTTAGTGTGGGATTAATCACTAATTAAATTGGGGTGTATTTTTATTTTCACTACATTTCTTCTCTCTCTCTTTTTTCTTATTTAGTAGTATAATTACTACTACTTTTTCTAGCTAACTGGTTCTCTCTATTGTAATATAATTAATTCTCACACAATTGAAGAGTCCTGTTTTTCTTTTTCTTGTTTGATTTTTCATGTAGCTGTCATATACTATATACGTTTGAGATTTGATGATAAATAATTGAAATGACGCAGCAATGCATTGTCATTTTTTTTTTCTCTCTCTTTCTTATTTCACATCTCAAATGGTCCCATATCTTACCCCTTGTAATAAGATTGGTAAACTTTGTTAAAGATTTCTGTGAAAAAATTGCATTTCCTTTCTCTTCTTTACCTTTTATGCAATTCCAAGATATTGGGCAAAAGATTATTGTTAACCTTTCTTGTGCCTTTGAATGTGACTAATTGTGTTATATATGCATGGGCGCTTTACCTAAATGATAGTGTTAAGAGCTGTCTATCATGTTGGGATTTTATTAAGAGACACAAATGGTACATGATCAGGACAATACTTTATGATTAAATTACCTTTTGTTGTTCAAAAACAGTGTTTATTGCATAATTGTTTCTAAAGGTTCCAATAGCTCACTTGCTATGGCACATGTTCTCTTGCTACCACTTTTTTTCCTTGGTGGGGGATATATGGTAGACCCTATGCTATTCAGCCAATGCAACCCAATTATTGTAGTTATCCTATCACTACATCACTTTTAATTTCTAGTTGCTCTTTAGTGTAATCACCAACACCTTCTTTATCAAAACTAATCATCATCATCATCATCACCATAAGCATCTCTCTCTCTCTCTCTCTCTCTCTCTCTCTCTCTCTCTCATAATTTACAATTTATCTCCACCTTCATTTTTCTTTTCTTGAATTGAAAATACTTCATGTTTGAACTTGTCTTGGGGCCTAGAAGTCTACAGCATGAGTCATTACTTAGCTATTTCTTTTGACTTAAGATTTTTCTTTTCCATTTAGTACTACTGCTTTGGCTATTCTTTTTCTGCCTCATTATCTGACTATTAATTGGATTTGAATTTGAGAAACAAAAGGCAAAATGTGCCGTTGGAAGGTTCAAACTTCTTTTTGGAATGTTCAAAATTTCATTGTCATCCCAAATGCAAGTGTACACTGTTGCAATATTTTCAAATGTTGTGGTTTCTTATGACAACATCACGTGTGAAGACACACTTGAATGAGATGCAACATGTTACTGAATGCCAAATGGGTGTGAATTTCCGGGAGACAAAACAAGACTGAGCTTTCTTCCCAAAAATTGTGGAATTTGGGATTTTCATACATGTGGAAAAAAAAAAAAAAAAAAAAAAAGAGAACAAAGTTGAAAGGTTTTCAAATGTGGAGACGTCTTGTGATTCTATCATATGTTCTGTCAAATGAATGATATATGCATCATTTTCCTGAATTCTAATTAGGAATAAATTCCCAGGGGCCGGGAGAAAAGAATAAGAATAATAAGAAAAAAAAGAAAAAAGAAAAAAGAAAAAAAGAGAGACTAATGCAACATGAGAGTGTAGTAAGGGTTAGTGTATGATTAGACCTAAATTACCATAAGTACGTGATTGAAAGATGATAACTTTAAATGGGTCATTTTTTTATATCATATCATATTATATACTATATAATAAAATTATATAATAAAAGTTGGTTTAAAAGTCGTGGTTGCGCCTAGTGGTTTCACAAAATTACAGCAATATTTTGGACAAAAAATAATTTTTTAGAAAGAGACAATAACTTATTTGTTTTTATCAATTTATTTAGGTTCAAAAATAATTTTTTAGATATAGACAACAACTAATTTGTTTTTATTAATTTCTTTAGGTAAAATAACAATAAGTGTTTAAATAAAACATGTAACATGCATCTAAGTTTTAGTTGACAGAGACAACAATTTATTTGTTTTTATTAATTTCTTTAGATTAAGTAACAATAAGTATTTTAACAAAACATGCAACATGCATTTTAGATAAAATAACAATAAGTATTTTAATAAAATATGCAACATGCATCTAAGTTTTAGTTGATAGAATCAAAAACTTATTTATTCTTATCAATTTTTTTTAAAATAAAGAAACAATAAGTGTTTTAACAAAATATGCTACATGTATTTAAGTTTCAGTTGATAGAATCAAAAACTTATTTTTTCTTATCAATTTAAAAAAAAAAATGAAGGAACAATAAGTGTTTTAACAAAACATGCAACATATATCTAAGTTTTAATTGATAGAGACAACAACTTATTTGTTCTTATTTATTTCTTTTGATAAAGTAACAATAAGTGTTTCAACAAAATATGTAACATGCATATAAATTTTATAAATTTAAACCGTACTCCAACTAAAAATATATTATCAAAATTTCAAAACTTATATATATTAACTAATGGTCTTTCCGTAAAATCTCTCTTACACCCCACGATTTTGTTTATTTATTTATTTCCTTTTTTGAGTTGCAACAAACGCATATGTATTTGTATTGGAATGATATACATGTTGTATAGATTCATAGGTGTTGATAAATTTATATGATTCTCTCTCTCTCTCTCTCTCTAACAATGTTTTTCCTAATAAACAACTACTCTCATTAATTATAATTTTAATTTTTATTAATTGTTAGGATATATTTCCTCAAATTAAGGGATAAAATTAACAATAGTTTAATTTATGTTCAACTTTATCATTTAAATTCTATTTAAACTAATTATAGTATATTATAATTTTTTTTAACTTCCTTCCCTAAAAAAAAAAAAAAAAAAAAAAAAATTCTAAACTGAAATCTAGAATCCCACACAACACCCCTCGAATTTTTCCCCTCAAGTTGCAACTTACATTATATTAATTGTTAGGATATATTTCCTTGAATCAATGGATAAGATTTAATTATAATTTAAGTTAGCTAAAACTTTATAATCTAAGTTTCAACAATTTAATTATATTTCAATGTCATTACAATTATTTTCATTATTAACTTTTTGTTGTATTATTTCATTATATTTTAACTCTCTTTGATTAATTTTGTACTTATTTGTGTTTTTTATATTGCTAGTATCAATTTTATAATGAGATCATATTTAATATTTAATTGATTTTTATATTATTCTTATTTCTTTTTCTAATATAAAATTCATATCCAATATTTTCTAGTAGACATTCAAAACTAAAAAATATTTATAAGTAAAATAAATACTATCTACTATATAAAATTAGACAGTAGAACAATATAATCTAATTTCTTAAATGAATCGTTGCAATTTCAGTTAACAATATAACCACCAAATAGCCTCAATCTACCCGAACAAAGACAAATTCACCATATAACTCGATGAAGTAATGCTAACCAAAGCAAGATAAAGTTTATGTGGAGAAATTTTTTTATCAAAAAGAGATGACAATTTATTATCTTTTAAAAATAAATGAGTTTATTAAGCAAAATGATGCGTGGGTGGAGCGGGGTGGGGTAGACGGACTAAGGCAAGTAAAACTTGTCCCAATCATGTCACCTCTTAAGGGCAAGAAAAATCAATGTAGAATAGAGCAAGATAGTACTAGTCAAATGAGGTGGGAATTTTTGCCATTCCTATAAAAATGAGGTGAATCATGTCTTATATCAAGTCCCTCTACTTGGTAATAACTAGCTGTTGAGTTACGAATTTCAAATTAAAATCTTCCATTCCATAAGAAAAGATAATTTGAATGTTTCATCTTCAAATTCTTTACAAATTTATTCTTCTCAAGAAGAGAAACTTAGAAGTTTTTCAAATCAATATTAATCTTAATTGATTTAAGATATCAATCAAGCGACGCATATATATATATATATATATATATGATGATATATTGAAAAATTTAAATCCAATAAAATCAGCGCATTTTGATGCATAGTTTGTCATCAAAATCAACTGAACACTTGGACATTGTGTTATACGTTCACCTTAAAAAAAAAAAATTCACGACATATAAATCCTTTTAGGGTCACAACAAAAATTCACGACATATACACTGCAATTTTGACTTACACCCCTCACTTTAGATCATTAAGGTAGACAAATTGCGGCGTGTTTTGAAATTGTTGCAAGCCTAGCTTTATTGGGAGGTCATAGATTCAAATCCTATAGTATCTAATAATAAAAAAACCCAAGACACTCCGCATGGTCTTTTGCTACATATGATGGGTTTTTTTTTTTTTTTTTTTTTTGGGTTGTTATTTGAGAAGAGCATAGGATGGTTAGTGGTTGGGTTCCCCTGACTTTATTTATCTTATGAAAAAAAAAAAAAAAAAAACACAAAAAAGTTGATTGCACGATGACTTCACCAACACTAGTACTCAATATTTTAGACCATTTCAAGGATGGATTGTTGTTAAACTGTTACAATAGCTTCCATGACCCTCTTAATTTTATGTTATCTATAATCCATATTGCTGTAAAGTAGTATTCCAGAAGTTTTAAACTCTTGACTTGTGCAGTTGTACCATGATTTTGGTCTTTCGACACTTATCTTATATATGTTACCTAATAATAATAATCAAGTATTGATTTTTTTTTTATAAATTTATCTAGCTAATTGGTTATTAATTGTTTAATTTTCATCCAAGCCTTTCTATCAATAAATAACTTAACAAAGAATTAGTTTACTTGTTTCAATCAAATAAGTTATGATGTTCTATAACATTTCCACACTACTAGTTATTTGTTTTTAGCAGCCGATTTCAATTCCCATGTGTTTCTTGTCAATGAAATGGTTTAAAATTATATATGCGTAATGATTAAGTATGATTATCATAGAGAGTTTCAAGTAAATGTTTTACCTAGCAATAAAAAAAAGGACAAGTTAAAATCACTAGAAGTTAAGATAATTACAGTCAAGGGTTTTTTAAGCTTTAAAAACAGTATTGTTTTGTGTGAAGCAAACAAGGCCTCGTCACCAAGCTGAGCTGACAACATAGGCTACTTCAAGCTTACGTTTCTACCCAAGATGCGTGTATATCATTTTTGTAATTCAACGGCTATTTTTTATACTTTTCCTTTTTCCTTACAAATTTTTGTTTTGATATGATATCACATTCTCCACTAAGAATTATATTAATCATATTGTATAAAGTTAATCTGTGCACCAGGAAAACTCAACTTTTGTGGGGCTATAAATAATTGATGAAGCTTAAAAAGGTTTGGAAGTAATTACCTATACAGCAATAAGTTTAATGGCATTAAAAAATTTTCACAATTACTGGAAGGAATATTGTTTTGATGCTTAAAATAAAAAAATATTGTTACTGATGAGTTTATGTGAAAATAACGTTACTCTAATTACAATTTACTATTTTAATAAGTCATAAAAAAAATAAAAACATTTTGAAAAAAATTTGTGTGATTAATGTTAGTTTGAATCCAAGATACTATTACTTAGATTAGGGAAAACCATAACAGAAAAAGAAGGAAGATTTCATTTAGATTAGGTCATTGTTTCAGTGCTCTTGGTGCTTGGTCCAATACTCCAATTTACCATATTTCAAAACCAAGAAAAAAAAAAATTGACCTACCTACTCTCACAAGTCACAAGCTTCATGCTATTTACTAACATAAAAGAAAGACAAATTCTCCAAACTGAAGTTGTTGTGGGCACATTCCTAACCACATATAGGCAGGGCTTGGCTCATCATCGTATCCATCAATATCAAGAACCCCTTAGCCCTAAATTGTGGTTTACCTATTGGAGACATTGGCATCAATATTAATTTATGATGGAAGCTATATATTTATGAAAATGACATTTGCTAAAGACTGTAGTTGGATGAAAATGACTTGTATATGCTACAGGGTCAATTTACAGACTTATAGTACCTCTCTCTGTAGCTTTAATTTGCAGCAAATAGGAATAACTAAACGAGCTAATTAAATATATCTGTCCTATTTGTGGTTTGATACTGTTTCATTTCATTGATACCCATGAGTTTTAATTTTTCTAATCTTACTTATGGTAATCTGTTTGTTCTAATCAACTAATTTTATCTATTTTCTACTAAAAGCATCAATGAAATCAGTCACACGAAAGTAATTGAATTATATACCAGGGATTGACGTGGAGAGAGAGAGAGAGAGAGAGAGAGAGAGATGCAGTTGAGTGAGTAATGGGTATGTAAAGATTACGTGAATATCATATCATGTGATTTTAACACATACACTTGTCAATCTAATCTAATTTTAAAATTTTGATGTAACACAATCTCTTCCACTTAATTTTTTTTTTGAAGTTTTCCATTTTATAACACAAAAAGATTAGTTAAGTTACAATTAAGACTACTCGTAATTACTTATATAGTGGGAAAAAACTTAAATCCACACATAAATTTAAACAATTCTAAGTATCACAAAGTATTTAATAAAAATAATTAGATACCACAAGAGATACAATTAGAAAAATTGAAAATTTGCTAAGAATCTTATAATTTAGTGTCATAACATGCTCCTTTTTTATCGGATGAACTATAGTTCGAATCTTTGTTTCCCTATTTTTATAACTATTGAATTATAAGACAAAATTAAAAAGTTAAAAAGCATTTCTATTAAACCATAAACGGTGTAGGTGTATTTTTAAGTTAATTAAACAATAACTAGCTTGTAGTCCTATGCATATGCGTGGATACACTTAAAGATATACAATAAAATGCATAATATAATTCTTATATATATATAATTTAAATACTATTGATAGTCATTTTTATATTTTGTTAATTCTTTAAAAAAATTTGTAAGGATATTATTAGGTATAAAATGTAAATTGTTCATTTAAAAAAAAAATTATTGTGAAGCACTTTTTTTGTTTTTTGTTTTTTGTTTTTACAATTAATTTATTCTAGACTATTTGGTTTTCGTACTTAATAACTCACTTGGATGAATATTTATGATGTGGTCTTACACTTGATTCTAAAATTAAGAAATAAAACTCTTTAAGAATAAATAATTTAGGACACATAACTCAAAATTGAAATTCTAATTTGGAATTCTAATTTGAAATTCTAATTTGAATTTCTCCCAACTTCACCTATATATTATTATATATATAGATATGCTTTAAAAAGATCGATGGTGAATTTCCCTTTTTCTTCACTTTGTTGGATTCCATTTACTCATTCCAAAATATCCTTAAATGCTTAATTCCAACTAATATGATAGTTAATGTCCGGTTAGATAAAGTTTTTTTTTGACTGAAAGCTCTTTTTTTGAGAAGTTTTTTTTTTTTTTTTTTTTTTTTTTTTTTTTTTTTTTTTGAGAAGGTTTTTTTACCGAAGGCTTTTTTGCTTTCAATAGAAACTTAACTTAATCCTTAGTTCCAAGTTCCAATTAATTTGAGTTAGTGTCAGTTTGCATACAAGTTTTTACTAAAAATTTATTTCATTATTTGCTGAAAAATGATTAAAACATAATTGTATGTAGAAAAAATAAAGATATAAAAATTGACATAAGCAAAAGCTAAAAGAATTAATTAATCTTTTTACTTATTCGAGCCATATTTTAAATCACATCTTCAGCAATCACTTAAGCTAAGAAGCTTGTAGAATTAATCTACAATTATTTTATTTAATTTTCAACTATTGACTATTTGAATTAATAACGTGGATGTAAAAGACCAAATTAAGCAAAATAAAAAACACAATGTGTTTTTTTTTTTTTTGGAATAAAAAATTGTAGAAGGATAATGTTGATGTTTTGATAGTTCAATATTTGATGAGGTGGGATTTGAATTCTAAATTTCTTTGTAAAAATTTCTAAGAGTTAATAAATGAGTTATAAGATTTTTGGTATAATATTAATGTTGTTCCTTAATATATTAATTCCCTCTAAGCTGTTATGGTTTTTTTTATACCATACTTACTGTTATAAATTTCCATCTTCGTGGCTATCATATCATTTAATAAAATTTGTTTTTTTTTTGGGCACAGAGAAGAGAGAAGACTGAAGAGAGTGAGATTGAGATTTACTAAAATTTGTTTGGTATATAAGATTGGCGCAACAATGGAGTCCACAAAAAAAGGGATGGCAAATATTGGGCCAAAATGGACATTTGCTCATTTCGCTAAAACTTTCTAACAAAATGCTCCTTATTAGAAACTATTTAGAGAAATATCCTTATTTTGAAACTCAATTTTCTAAAAATCGAGTTTCAATTTAAAATTCGATTTTTGGATAATCGAGTTATAGGAAACTAAAAATTAAAAAAAAAAAAATTTTTCTGGAACTCGAGTTCCATAAACTTGAGTTTTTTGAATGAAACTCGAGTTCCATGAACTCAAGTTCCAGAATTTTTTTTTCTAAGTACAACTTCGCTATAATTCGATTGTCAAAAAATCGAGTTTTACATTTGAAACTCGATTTTCTAAAAATCAAATTTCAAAATAGGAGTGTATTTCTAAATAGTTTTAGACATGTGGCATTTTGCTAGAAAGTTTTGCTAAAATGGATAAAACCCAAATTTGGCACAAATGCTGCCTTTAAATCGTTGCATCGACATCATCATGGTACAACCCGTCTTTTTGTTTTTTTTAGCTGCTTACCTACCATTGCCAATGATGCCATAGCCAACTACCAATGCTGCACGCAATTTTGTGTGTATGATTTTGATTTGAACAGCGTGGATATAGGACCAAAAAATCGGTATGGACAAAAGAAAAAAAAGTCTGCATGCTTTTTTTTTTTTTTTGATAAGAAAAAGTCTGCATGTTAATCATAAAAGAATATATATATGTATATATATATATATTACCATTACATTTACATGTACAAGCAGTTACTTTTTAGGTGATTTTACCATTCTAATCATTTTTCTCCATCTTCGTGATAATATATCATCTGCAATATTGGATTCCTAAGAAAGAAAGAAGGGATGGCAAACATATATTGCATTCACTACAATGGCACCACCACCTTGTCCTTTAGCCTCGTATTCATCGTTGTCAATGGTATCATCACCATGTGATAATGATGATGCACGATGCTTTGTACGTGTTTCATTCACAAAATTACCATCTTGGTGGTAAAGTTTAAATCAACCAAATTACATTCTCAAGTGAATTGCACACTCATATGTTGTTTATCATGCACTTGTTACCGCACACTCATTTGTTGTTTCAAAGGGAGTGCGTATGGAGTGTATAATAACGAGTGTGTAACAAGATTTTTTCATATATCATGCCAAGTTAAGTGAACTTAGAGGAGAACTTAAATTTGAATTGCCCTAGCTATTACACTTGTTAGGAAAAAATAAAAAACTTGTAATGTTCATGCTAAATTTAGAAATAAATGAAAAAAAGAAAAATTGGTCGCCTCGCCAATATGTGTGACAATATCTGTGTGTTTTTTATTGTTAATAACTAAGTCAAAAAATAACTAGGTTTTTCTTTCATCATTAACTATCATAATCATGCATTAGGAACAATATATAAAGAAGAACTTATCTACCTTGCTTACTAAAAAAAAAAGACTTAGATTTCTTGACTTTGTAGAGTCAGTAGATAATTAAGTTTCTAAAAAGTAGCTAGATCCTAGAATAGTGGAACTGTATGAAAGTTCAATTGGGAGTTATATACTTATATTTGCCTAGAACTTGAAAAAGTTAATTAATTAGATATACTTATTCATTCATAATTCACGCAAGCTCCAATTAATGGAGGTCAATAACTTGGGTTCAGGTTAGAAAAAAAAAAAAAAACATGGGTTCAAACTTCACAATAAGAAAGAACCTTCAACCTAGAACATAAAATTTTAAAAAGGAAATATTTTATATTATTTTTGAAAATGAATGAGGAGAATCGTTGGAGATGTATCATAGAATTATATATAATTGCATTATTCTGGTCCAAAAAAAAAAAAAAAAAAAATTTGAGAGCTGGTTAATCCCACACCTTACAAGTGATATGCTCTCCACTCCCCAGAGATTCAATTCGTACAAATTTAATTTTTCTATAAATCTGCTATAGCTGGACGTTCTTTCCACTAATTTGGATGAACAATAGAAAAATATATTCATCAAAGTTGAAATTGAATTTTTGATTTCTAATTTGATAACTCTTTCCTTGCATGAGTTGCATCAACACGTTACCATATATATATATATATGATATCATACATATTGAGTTTTTCCCTATATAATTAATTATCAATAGAAGCTAACTATATTGAGGAAATGTCAACTTTCAAGTTTCAAACAAAGAGGGTGATATTTCTAACTCATAAGATTTTGATATAATTATAAAGATTTTCAACTTGACTTTTTAGTAAGTTGATTAGTATAAAAATCAATTAATTAGTACTATAAGACAATTTCTTCTTTTTTTATTATTTTTTTTATTATTTTTATCTCACTCTCTAGGCCTTGACTCTGAAGAAACAAGAGCTGCAATTTAAATAGCACTTTCACATGTACATATCAAATGAAAATATCCTTGGTGATGTCCCAATGACTTTAAGTTGATAAAAAAAATAAAATAAAATATTAATAAAAATTAAGGAGGAATGACACGATGTAAGTTAAGAAACCAATAACCAATAACCCTATACTGTACGAAGAAATAAATAACACCCATGTGCTTTTTTTAAGGGCATGGTCCTAGCTAGAAGGGTCACATGACTCATAAGTAATGCTGTGCTTTTAATGGCACGGTTGACATTGAAGGAGGTAGTGAGTTGGGTTTACAGTATGAGTTTGAAGTACAAGGAGTGCGAGTAATACTTCTGAGTTACATAAAGTTTTGCTCAATTTTGTGGAAGTAGCATTATTTTTAGTCAATTTTCAATCTCACCAAGAAATGATGATTTACACTATGATATATAATTTTTTACGTTTTTAAATCAAATGAAATATAAGTTTTGATGGTGTAAATATATCTGCACAACCAATTCGGATTTGCATACCTACAAAAAGAAGCTTAAAAAAAAAAAAAAAAGAGTTGAAGGACCCACCAGAGGGAAGCCTTGCTGGTGAGTTTTTGATGCCTAAGTAGAGAGAGAGAGAGAGAGAGAGAGAGAGAATTTATGTGCCCCTTTTGTTTGATATAAAGCTCTCTTTTTGCAGGACATATATGAGGTCCCTAATGCGAGAGCTTTGTAACTCGCATTTCCAACAAAGGGTTCAAATCTCCCATCTACCAGTAATTGAAAAAATAATAAAGTATCTTACCAGTATCTTGGAGTCATCTTTAAGGGATTCTTCCCTATAATAACTTGGTATGTATGAGACGAGGAGACTGCACATGTCAAATGAATAGTCAGATACTCGAACAAGTTTGAATACACTTATTTGTCAAAAAAAAAAAAAAAAAAAAAAAATGAAGCCCCAAATAAAATCCCCATTAGTAGTCTTCCACCAATTTAGCATATAAATATTCACACTCGAGCGAGTCAATATTAAGCATGCTCGAGCGAGATAGCCATAAATTGGTTTTTAATTTCCCCATCATGCATGTTGAGCAAGCTGTGCACAATCTCATATGCATAGCTTGCTGAGTAAGTTCAATAACCCAGCTAGTTTCGTTGATGATCAACTAGAGAAAGCTTTCGTTGAGCACGAAAAATCCTCATATCTCATTTTATTTTTGGTTATTGATCTTGGTGCGTTCCCTTAAATCCTTGGGATATGACCAAGATTTTCAAAACCATGCCTAGAATTTCATAGAAATATTCATTTTATTTACCAACTCATCTTGTGATAGGCTAAAGTGAGTGTTTGAGAGTTTGAAATTAAGACTCATCTTTCTAGGAAAATTGTGATATGAAGGCAAACAGAACGAAATTACAGAGGTTGTATAGTGTATCTAGGCTGCAAATGTTTTGTGAATTGTAACTATTTGTAACCATTCTTTTATAGTGAATGTTTTACGTATTCGAAATTTCGAAGTGGGTTTTCACTCCGTTGCTAATATATTATGAATAGTATTTTTTTTTTTTTTTTTTACAATTAGTGTGATTAATTATCAAATCTGATAATTCCACATTTTTAATTACATAGGTTCTAAACTTAATTTTTTACCATTGTATCTTATTGACTCTTCTTGTTTCCTACTTGTAGTTCATGGTCATCTTCGAGCTAAAAAAGATAATTGAACAAAGGCATTAGGGTTTACTGTCTAGAAACAATTCTTCACACATCTTATTTTTTATTCTCAAATTTCATGTTATACGCTAAGAGTCTTATAGTTCAACTAGTTGACATTTTTTGATATTTTCATCAAAACATTCAAAATTCAAAAATCATTTCTCAATTATAACTGTCGAGTTATAAATAAATAATAAATAAAAAAAGAAAGCTTCGTATTATATATGTTATGGTAGTTCATGCGTTCTAACTTCTAACGAGTACCATAGGGTCAACTTTGAAAGGATTTCTCCACGTAATTAGTTAGTGAACGTAAAAGGAGTAATCTATATACAAACACCCAATTAATAATATTAAAAATGGGCAACGTGACAACTTAGTGCAACTGTGCAAGAGTAGTATTTCATATATAAAATCATTCTTAATTACTAATAGATCCAACCTAAGTATAAAATTCTCTTATATTGACAATGCAATCATTCATGGCGATGCCAAACCCCACAGAAAAAATCCTAATAATTATCCTATTTTAATTTTGAATGATTCATATTATAATAATCAAATTTGCTTTTATTGAATACTCAGATGGGTATATAATCAACTAATTATTCGTCTCATCATGGCAGATCACCCCATTGGTAGTTTGCTGTTGATTGGCTGAGGTCAATCTCAATAAATTCTACTAATTGAGGTCCAACAGAATTGGCTGATATGGTAGTTAAGATGGTTTTATCAACTTTAAAGTTGGAACCAGCTCATTGTAGGCCTCTGCCATTTGGACAAGATTGTTGTTTCCTTGCAATTTGCATTATGAATTGCTTGGTTCCTGTTATCATTGTCATTTTGCTGGTTTGGGTTCATTACAGAACCTGGAAATTTGTATACCTTCAAATGATAATTGATAAAAGAGAAACAATATGGACCCGTTTCTCCAATTTTTTTTATTTTTTTATTTGGGGTAGTGTGCTACATTTAGAAAAATACATTTCAGTCGTATAATTATGGTCTGCACATTTATAGTAATGTACAAATTGGAGATGGGACCATTCCAGAGATTATTTTTTTGCTCATGCTACCTGCTCTAGCTCAGCTTCCTATATTGATATCAATTACCAAAGCTTAACTTCAACTTTGTCCTTTATTTATTTATTTATTTATTATTATCTTGGAGTAAAAATTTGTCCATTATTAACAGAGTAAAGTTCTAAAAGCATAATAATAAAAAGAAAAAGGAAAAAAGAAAAAAAGAAAAAAAGTTCTTAAAGCATAGATGTGCATTGAGACTATCTTCTTCAAGTTTAGAGATGGAAGGTCCTCCCTAGCTAGAAAGTGTTCTCCGTAGAAACTAGAAACTTAACATATTCTAAAATCATTTGAAACACTATTTTTTTTATTTCAAAAGGTTGACTAGAAACAATTTCATATGTAAAATGCAGTATATATTGGGACTAGTTTTTGCAAATACTAAGAGAGAGATTGGAATCATTTAGAGTTTATACTTTGTAGGATAATCCTATGATATAAAGCTCTTAAAATCTTAGCCATCATTGTTAAATGATAATGTGACATAATCTAAATCACTCATTTAACACAAAAACTTTACCCTCAAAAAACAACCTAGAAGATCTTAAGATATATCGATGGTTTGAACTTTGAAAACTTTATTTATCTAGCCAACCATATATCTATGGTGGAATGGGCCCCTTCAATTTAAGTCTTTGACACAACTCACAAGGGTTGCTGAAATCAACTCCAAATTAATTAATGTGAACAAAGCAATAGGCATCACATCTACGTGTAATAGACCCTACATCTCTCTCTCTCTCTCTCTCTCTCTCTCTCTCTCTTTGAATAGGAGGGTTGAACCCTGAAACTATAGGTGGTAGTTTGGGTACAAACTTGTATAACAATTTACTATACTATACAACTATTGCTTCGGAATCTGCATTGAAAATTTGGAAGAAGAAATTTTTGATGTTAGATATCATACAAATTTTATTACATAGAATTTATAAGTAATTATAAAAAACAAACAATTCAAACATTCATTTATCACATGGTTGAAGTTATTAATCACATCTATTGCAACTTTACTTTATAAGAAACATGCATAAGTAGTTGTTTTAGTATTTTCTAAAGAAAAATATTAAAGCTACTACAAATTTTAGCATAAAATACTTATAAACTGTTGTAATAAGAATTGGATTGGTGTTACTTTGTTAACATAACAAAGAAATATTTTAATCACTACTTTTTATGATTTAAATATAATATATGAGAGAATTACAACGTAAGAAGCGCCTATGGCCTAATGGATAAGGCGCCTGACTTCTAATCAGGCGATTGTGGGTTCGAGTCCCACTGGGCGTGCGCATCTTTTATTGAACCAAATGTACACACTTTTTTGCTAATGGTTTTTGTTCTTCAACTGCTACATATACTATGCTAACTACACAAATTCCTGCTTGCTTCTCTGGCTTTTCTTCAACATTTATTTTACAAGGAACCTCTGAAATTTTGCCTTGGTTTTTTTTTCCCCCCTTTCTTTATAATGGAGCTTTCCTTGACTTTTTAGATTTCGTGTGGGTGTGGAAAGAACAGTAGGGTTTTGGTAAGAACATAACTCAAAAATTTATGTAGGGAATTTTCCAAGAAAAAAGATATATAAATTTACGAAACCCACATTAAATTGACCATATTCATGCTTCAAATTCAGGCTAGTATTACAAAGTAATTAGAAAGCGTAAATGATCTAAAGGCTAAAAGTCTGTGGCCTGCCTATTCCCTAGCTAGAGTATCTATCATCATATTATTGTTTGACGTGTTATATGGTGGAAGGAGTAGGACTACGGATATTGTTTGGTCCCTATCTAACATCATGTCCTTAAAATTGACACTGATCGGCCTTTAGCTCTCGTCTTTATATGCTTTGTCATAGCAGAGGGTAATGTGTATGATACCCACATTAAATTGACCATAGTGAAGCTATATATATATAGCCTAGCTAGTACGTATTATAATATAGTATGCAAATTTGAGAGCGTATTTGATCCACGGTTCTGGCCTCTGCTTAGTCTCTGGAGTATTGGACATACTTATTTATTGTTCTACACTTGAAATGGTTAGTGTTTATACCGTATAGGGATGTTTGGTCCCTAACATCACCTTTAAATTGACCCTATTTAGTACGTTTTGGCTCAACTCTTGGCTGTATATGCTTAGCACAGTTGGCTCTATGACTGTGACCCAGTTATAACTTAAGCCTAGATTGATTGAGCAAAAAGTTTTCAATAAAGAGAATTGGCTTTATTGTTCATGCATGCAATAATTTAAAAAAGAAAAGAAAAAAAAAGAAAAAGAAAAAGAAAAGAGCCCTTCAAATTTGATAACTCACTTCACTTGCCATATTACGTACGTCCTGAACTAGGAAAATGAAAAACCAAAATAAAAAAAAGAACAGGAACAAGAACAAAAGCTGTTTATATAAATTATTTTTTAGTTCAAACAAAAAGCAAAGCACTTTTGTTCGAGAAGCTAGCCAACGGAGAAAATTTGGTGTCCACCATTGAAAATGTTGGCAAATATTGTAAATGTCATTTTCCACATGGTTCTTGCTCTAACTAAGGCTATTTTTTTTAACTTCTTGAACCATTTTTTTAATTCGACACGTTGGGTAAGACAATTTCTACAACAATTTTTTACAAAATTTTGTTTCTTTTGTCAATGATATGTACCATCTGCACATAAAAGAATAGTCGCTTTCTAGAACAATGCCCTATATAGAGATAGAGAGTTCGCAGCTATGGCGCTATCACATCAAATGCAAAGTTCTTAGCTACCATGGTCGTTTTTTAGGATAGAAAATGTCTCAAGTGAAAAGAGAGGTCCTTATAATAGTCTATCATAGGTTTTGAGATATCATTTTAGTATTATAAATACGTGAAGCAAATTAACTAGTAGGTGAGGTGTAAAATCAAAACTTGTCTCATCAATTTTTCCTTTTAGTTTTTTTTTTTTTTGGATTGTGTAATTGGCTCAAGAATATGAATCTCGTGCACACCTAATAATATTGTTGTGTGTGTGAGAGTGAGAGGGAAAGAGAGTGAGTTTTTCATGTCAATTTGTATCTGACTTTATGACACAAGGCCTATCTTGGACCATTATGATTGTCGTCAAGATATATTCTTCACAAAAAAAAAAAAAAAAAATTTTTGTAGAATATATGAGAACCATATTGTGCAACAACTCATCATGACATTGATAATACTCTCTTTTGCATCTTAAAATTGAGTTTACTACTCATTTGAATTGTAACCACTGATGATTAAGAGACAGATAGTGATTGATATGGATAACCTAAATAGCCTAATGATTGTGATGATGTTTAAAAATTAAATTAAATGAAGGAAAGCCAACGAACAAGCTTCAATTATTTATAATTAGTTTACGAAAAGAAGAAAACTATGGAGGACTACAGGAGCTTTGAAAATTAAAGAATGAAAACAAATTCTGCGAACGTGTAATGTCCCTTCAGAAAGCAATTTTATATAACCCTTTTGATTAATTAATCTTATGATTCCCAAAAGTTATAGTGCGTTTAAAATACAAATCTCCAGTCATGTGACTTTAAATTGTGTGTGAGTGACAAAAATCATTTGTTTCCTTATATAGAAAATAATAGTGAATGCTATGATGTCATGGTGAAGTGGAAAATGCGTGTGAAGAAAATTTATATATTAGTTTTTTTTTTTATAAACAAGAAAAATATATGGTTATAAAAAAAACTAGCTAGGAACCAAAAGATAGGTAAGGATTTGTTTAAGAAATTAACAAGTAACGATCTCTTTCTCAAAAAAAAAAAAAAAAAAAAGAAAAAAAAGAAAAAGAAGAAAAAAAAGAAGAAGGTAATGATCTTATATGAACCCAATTTTGTTTTTGATGATACCGAAAATCGTCAATAAGTCGCACAGTCCTCACATGCTCTAGACAAGACCTGCATAACAAAGAAAAAGAAGATCTTGCAGAGAAATCCAGTGTGGTACCGGCCAAATACCCTCCAAAAGTTAAGCTAGAGAACTTTTCACATCTAACTCCCCCTCATTCTCTCCTTCACCCTCGTCGTACTCATCCTTGTCTCCCTCTCTTTCCTCTACTTCCTCTTCGTCAAAGTCTTCCTCCTCGTTAACAGGAGAATGGGCAGACGGTTCCCTCTTTGACGACTAGGACAAGCCCTTCTTAGGCCCATGACCTGACGGGAAGACTTCGTCATAGCCCGCTCCCTCACAGACTGACGATGTCACTTCACTATCTCCTGACATCTTTTCACCTACAAGCAACTTCGTCAGTCCGTGGTCCAGTTGCTTTCGGAACCTATTTCCCTTTATCCTTCCTATTTCTTGCGCACCTCAACTGCCGCTCTCACCAAGGCTTTTTGCCTTGCTACCTCTATTTCTACCAGGGGTAAGAAACGGAAATTAAATAAGTAGACGTAAATAAGAACAACAGGAAGGAAAAAGTAAAGGCATAGGAACTTACGCCGACGAGAATATGCGTTTAGTTTGCGGGCTGTAGGCGTCGGTACGGGTCCATCGCAATAGGTGTGCAGTGTATCGAGAGTAATCAGATCCCTTCACTTCCTCTCGTTAAAAGGTATCTCGAGTATTCGATGGATGAAAGCCTCTTGCTCATCGGTTACACGTGGACGGACGCTAGGTGAAAAAGAGAAAAAACAGACGACGTTAATCATAAGCAAATAAATGAAGGAAAAAGTGAAAATGCAGATGGTGCTAGACCTGAATCCTTGACAACACCCTAAGTATTGTCAAAACCATGTGGTATCATCACCCATTCTTCCCGATGGCACACCCAGTCCGTCCCCTGAATGAAGAAATATCTACCCTTCCAGTTTCTATTGGAGTCGGGTATGTCAGACACCAGCCTAAGTGTCTTCTTTCTCACGGCAAAATGGTATATCCCTTTGGACAAGGAGATGTGTTGGGGTTTGTAGCACCAAAAGAACTCGTCCAAGGTAAGCTGATGGTTCCCTCCACTAGGACGACCCCAGAGGATTTTAGCCCCTATGAATATCCTCCAAGCATTTAGGGCAATTTCGCTGATGGATAGACCAAGGTAAGTGGCCAACTGACGGTGTAGCGCCGTCAAAGGCAACCTCAATCTTATCGCAAACATGGCGTCATACACGCCGACGTCCGCGGTCTTCCCAAAGTAGCATTTTTCATACCTGGGAAGTATGAAAAATGCTACTTAGAAGACCGCAGACATCGGCATGTATGACGCCATGTTCGCGATAGGATTGGAATGTTGTCAGGAATTTGGTAATGGTCCCTTAAGTTATTAAATATTTTGGTTGTCATCGTCGGCTTAAAGTCATTAACGGTCCATATTGCAAGAAGGATAAAGGGACGGGCATGACCATCCCCTGGGCTTCTTGGACTTCCTTCCACGAAAGCTTCCTAGTCGCTTTCATCCTCGCCTTCATCATCTTCTCCCTCTAACTTCCCCTCATTCTCTCTTTCACCCTTGTCGTACTCATCCTCGTCTCCCTCTTTTTCCTCTACTTCCTCTACGTCAAAGTCTTCCTCCTTGTCAACAGGAATGTGGGCAGACGGTTTCCTCTCTAACGACCAGGACAAGCCCTCCTCAGGCCCATGACCTGACGGGAAGACTTCGTCATAGCCCACTCCTTCACGAACTAATGACGTTACTTCACTATCTCTTAACATCTATTCACCTACAAGCGATGGAGGTATTCTAAGAATCTAGTTGACGGTTCTCTCAATAGAAGTAACAACCAACTAGAAAAATCGAAATAGAAAAAGAATGAAAGAGAGAAGAGAACTTACAAGGTTAGTAGACGACTCTGTAGAGGTGACGGGATTAGCAAGTAGACGGCAGTAAAAATGACGAAATTACAGCTCTCTCTTTCTCAAAGTTTGCAAAGATGAAATAAAAAAAAAATGAGAAGAGGAGATGAACTATTTATAGGACGAAAATATACGGAAAACAAAGTGATGCTTTTATCCAGAAACGAGGCCAATCAACTTGTGCCACTTGTTCTAGCTTTTAATGATAGCTGCTTAAGGACCTATTAATGAGCACCCTTTTTTTCTGAATAAATAAATAATAATAAAAAAGCTACAAAGTAAACTCCATAACCCGCCAGCTAAAGCCGATGGAGCCATGAAGTAAGGGGCAGTTGATAAGAATAATTCCAAAAAAGGTGTTAAACTCATTCACATATGGTGAAGCCGTCGGTCTCAAAGAACCCATCAGCCATATTGTGCATTCAAAGAGTAAAACGACAGTATTGTAAGGACGACAGATCCTTTTTAAAGTTGACGACTTCACCTCCAACCCAATGACAACGAAATAAGACAACTAGGACACCTAAACGAGATAAGAAGCTAACAGAAGGAAGCTGACGAGGAGAAAGAAACCTGTGACGGGCCCAGCGTGGCCTTGCTTGGCCTTCACGAATGTGTATATAAGGAAATATCTTGCACCCCACGGTTAACCCTAATCAAAGGGATTCTTATAAGGAAAGGATCCCGTAAGATACGCGTATTAATGAGGATCTTTCCTACAAGGAAAGTCCTTCTTCGCCAAGGAACAGATGTCAACTCCACGCTATTATAAAAACCCTAAAACCCTCACAAATCAAGGTACGCATAATTTTCCCCAGCTCTGGCGTTCTAGAGTTGTGAAAAGTTCTCTAGCTTAACCTTCAGAGGGTATTTGGCCGGTACTACATTGATACTCTCTGCAGGATCTTCTTTTTCTTTGTTGTGCAAGTCTTGTTTAAAGCACGTGAGGACTGTGCGACTTACTAATGATTTTCGACATCATCAGTTTTCATAGCTTTAGCTTGGACTGGTCCTATCCCATCTATGTAGCCTTAGTTGCTAGCTATTATGATTAAGTTCCTAATTGGTGAAATAAAACTTCATTATAGAAGGATGCATTATATATGGAAAATAAAATTCATGCAAAGAGGAAGAGAATTGGGTTTCTTCTTTTGTTTGGTAGGTTGGGAAAAACAAAGGAAGGAAATTAAGGAGGTGCATTGATATTTTGCTCAAGGCCACCAACTCTCTCATCCACCCAAATATGGATAGAAAATTAGAAGGAAAATGAGTTATGGAAGAAAGGATGGTGCAACAAAAGTACCATTTGCCTCTCATGATTTTCTCTTTTTTTTTTTATACATATAATTGTCGTTTTTTTCTTTTTTAAAAAAGTTTCTTTTGACAACATTAGCCATATAAAATTCATAGACTTATGTTCAAGAAGAACATCACTAGAATGATATATGAATAAATTGAGATGTTCTAAATTAAATCTATAATTTAAAATAATTTTAACAAAATGAAAATTTTGAATTTTTTTTTTATAAAAAGGAAAAAATTTAATAAATAGGCCAAATAGGTTAATATCTCTACTTTTCTTTTCTCCTACCAATCAAGGGGACATGATATCTTCCTTTTTCTTTTAATTTCATTTTCGATAACTTTAGGCATAGATCTTTAATTAAGTATTGTACATTAAGTTCCACAATTAAATCCAAACACATTATTTTATTAATCATTGAAGCACAAATAATATTATCTTTTACAAAAACAATAAAATTCAATTCAGTTATATATTTAGATTTAATAAGAAAATTTAATGCACTGTACCTAAAGAACTATATTTAAGTTTTACCCTTTTATTTTTCTTCCGCTTTCATATCATATATTTATGATGTAAATAAGAATATTATCATTCCTTGCATAAGATACAGCAAGTAAAAAGATTAAAAAAAAAAAAACCTTGTCATGTATTTGGTTTTCCATTCTTCTAGTTCCTAACTATGTCATGTGTTACAGTAAAAAAAAAAAAAAAAATTGTGTCATTTGTTGAGCTGTACGTAGGTATTTATAAATATTGACATGTAATTTACACATACTTTCATGATAGGGGAGATCTTGCCATATAAAAGTTCAAAAGACTTGCTATTGACAATTACATTTTTTTATTTTAGTTGTAAGTAAGGCTGTCCAGAGACCCAGTCAACTCGACCCACCCGCCGCCGTCGACCGAACCGACTTCTCCGGCGGTCGGCAACGGGTTAATTCCTCCAAAACCCGAGTTTTTCGGGTCGGGTGTTAGTTTTCCTTCCTCCAAAATCCGTTCAACCCGATCCGACCAACCCTAAAAATTTTCGGCAATATTTAGTAGATCCGGCGAGATCTTTACCATTTTCGTCAAGATCTTGGCTAGATTTCGCTGGATCTAGCCCAGATCTTGCCAAAATGGCTTAGATTAGGCTGGATCTGGTGAGACATCAACGATTTTGGCCGGATTCTCGCCGGATCTACGCCTGTTCTTGTTGTTTTCCAGATTTTTGACCCCGATCGACCCACCCGGATCCTGTTGAAGTTTCAATCCGCCCGATCTGATCATCCTCTCGGTCAGCGGTGAGTTGAGATTCCGTCCACCAGATCTGATCGGGTTGGTTGCGGGTTGGGCACAAACCCGACCCGGATCGACCCGTGGACAGCCCTAATTGTAAGCCTTCAATGGATTTATTTATTTATTTTTTGAGAAACACCTTCAATGGAGTTATGATTAATTATAAGATAATACTAAATATAATTATTAAATATTCAGCATATAAGTTAAGCACAACGCCGTCCAACAAATAAAATAAATAAAAAAGATTTTAAGAAGAGAATTTGTGGGAAGATTCTTTAAGTATTAAATTCAGAAAATACGTTATTATAATGTGCAAAAGTTTCAAGTCATGTAATAAAGTTTTTTTTTTTATTATTTATTATTTTATTTTATATTAAGGTTTCAACTTATGACATCCGCTTCTAATGATAGCTCTTTATCATCTAACTAAGACACAAATCAGTTTTTGGTGTAGGCGGAGATTGAACCCCAGATATCTTATTCAACTATTGGAGACTTTACCAGTTGAGTTAATTGAAACCCACGTCATGTTATAAGTTTGGTGTACATGCAAGAAGCTTTTCATTATGCTCAGGGATCGCTAATAATTACATTAGTTTTATTGGTATTGATAGATGTGTTTTAGACAATTACCCTATAATTTAGAATAAGAGTTGTGCTTTGTCAATCTGATTTGATTGTGATTGGTACAGATATTTCAAATTGGCTTTGTTATATCTCATGAGAGTTAAGCAACTTTGTGATGCAGATTAGTTAAGGGAAAATAAAATATTTTAATATTTTATGTTGTTTTCTCTTTCTTAGTGTAATTAGGATTTATTTGCTTTTACAAATTTAATTAAAATCATTTTCCTAGTTGAATTAGGATTTTAATTGTTCTTCTTTTCCTAGTTAAATTGTTTTTCCTTTCTCAAATAGAAGTAGGTTTATTATTTCTTTTCTCAAAAGGAGTAGGAAAAATTCTATTCTTATAAATACTCTTTATGTAGAGGTTGATGATTGTTATGTGTTGATTAATAAAAGTTTGTTAGAGATGTTTTCTCTATTATTTTGCCTACTAGCCTAGTGTTTTTGTGGAACTTAGGTTTTGTGGAAGAATTGTAGTAATTGTGTGTTACAAATTCTGCTTCTACATGCCTACGCTGCATCAGTTAGTATCAGAGCCAGACTAGGTTCCTACTTCTTACCATGGCACAAAGAGAAGCATGTGGGGGAAGACTTGTTGCCATAGATGACGTGTATGAACGCGATGAGGTTGCACATGATTTGTAATTAGAGGTGTTCTTTCAATGAATAGAGGAGTGGTTTGATGCACTTTCAAAGCTGCTCACCACCTTAGCCGTTGGAAATTGACCTCAAAATTGCCATCCAAATCCATGTTATGTGGAGGAGGAGGAGGATCTTGATATCGAGGAGGAGGACTACGATATCAAAGAGGATGATGAATACATTGAAAGAGTTTGTGCAATAAATTGGGATTCTCCACCAATTTATGATGACTATCCTAAAGATTTTAGTTAAGGAGACAAGATTGAGCTTGATAAAAATAAAGTCATATACATACGAGGTGAGCCCATAACTCACACCATTGATGAGATTTTCGACATTCAAAAACAGAATGTTATTGATTTTACTGATTACAATCATTCGTTAGTACAATTGGTTTGTTCAATAGTAGATGAGTTCTCAATTGATGAACGAAGTTTCAATCTACTGAAGCTTGAACTTGAACACATTAAACACTATGATTTCATTGGGCTTGATGAGCTTCTCTCAATTTTTTTTGATAATACAATTAACATTAATTTGGAAAGATTAATGGAAAACGTTATTGATCCCTTCTGGGAGAATTTTATTGAACAAGAATTGATAGAAGTCAATAAGAGGCGTTAACAAGTGATTTTAAGTAATCTTTGTGGAGGAGGCAATATGAAGTTTATGGATGTATGCATGGATTCCTTTTTAGTACTTGCTTCGTGTATCCCACCATGGCTAAAGAGGCAAAGAATAAAAATCTGTACATCAAGATTTATTATGAGTGAGAGAAGATTGATAAGTAGCATATTGATTCGTCTTGTCTTGCAGAGAAGAATAGGATGGAGAGGATTATTCGGGATTCCAATTGATCGTGGAAGATTTCCACAAAACTTGTGGACGAGTTTTTCCCAACCTCGAGAGAATGATGCAAATTGGTTAAGTGAGAATAAAATATTTTAATATTTTATGTTGTTTTCTCTTTCCTAGTGGAATTAGGATTTATTTGCTTTTACAAATTGAATTAAAATCCTTTTCCTAGTTGAATTCGGATTTTAATTGTTTTTCTTTTCCTAGTTAAATTGTTTTTCCTTTCTCAAGTAGAAGTAGGTTTATTATTTCTTTTCCTAAAAGGAGTAGGAGAAATTCTATTCCTATAAATACTCTTTATAGAGAGGTTGATTATTGTTATGTGTTGATTAATAAAAGCTTGTTAGAGAAGTTTTCTCTATTATTTTGCCTACTAGCCTAGTGTTCTTGTGGAACTTAGGTTTCATGGAAGAGTTGTAGTAATCGTGTGTTACAGATTCTGCTTCTACATGCCTACGTTGCATCACTTTGCTTCGAGTTGTTGTTCTATGCGTGTTCTTTTTTGCTTTGAGCTACTTTACTAAGGCTTGTTTTACTTTTGTGTGTGTAATTAAGTTCTATCACCCGGAATTTTTTTTTTTTAATAAAAAACAAGCAGTGACTAGAGGGTCAATTGCTTCATAATACTTAAAACAACCACTAGGAGCATGATCATGGATGCATAGTAACAAATTTCATACACCTTTTTCTGCCAGTTAAAACAAGAAAACTACATCTAAGAAATGAATTGCCTATATCTCCATGAAGAAGTGGTGGAGTTGAAGTCTTAACCTGCTCAATGGGTGAGGTAAATAGGCAACTGTGCGCTTAAAGCCTCCAATGAAAAAAGACCTCAAATTTTTACGAATATATAGAAGTATTAGTTAAATTCCGAATATTCACCAATAAATACAAAAGTAGCTTTTTTTTTTAAAGAAAAACTAGTTAAAGAAATATATTTTCGTTGGAAGTGACAATGACTATTTATTCTTCTTAGTTTTGAAGTGTAGAACTCATTAATCTCCTACACACAAATGCTAAAAGAACTCATAATCTCCCTCAAACTTGGGTCTGGTTACTTTGTGCCAAGCAACCAGATGAGCATTCTTCCTTTCAGATGCAGGGCCCTAACGAAATTATGATTAGCCAGATTCAAAAGGTTACAAACTATAGTGCCACACTTTGAAACAGGTGTCAGGAATTGCTTTTGCCACATATTGGACTCTCCAACTCTCCGTTACTATCTCCACAGTAAATAATCCATCATCTTTTTATTTCACGATTCACAAAGTTTTTGTCAAAAATTAGATATGTGATATTTAACAATAGGGATAGTCAGAAGAAGATCAAAGTTCAAACTAAAGTTTGCCCTCCAATCATATTGGGTGTGGGAAGATCTCTCACTAGTTTCCAATTGAACACTCCACTGAATTTGATTGAAACTGTGATAGTATATAGGCGACGCACTCTATATGATATGAACATGGCATGGTATACATTAAAATGAGCACAACACAACTTAAACGTTAGTGACACGACATGATCTAAACAAAGTGGGGAGGGAAGTGAGGAAGTGAAAGAAACTAAAGGGGGTTGTTGTTGTTTGTCTGAGTTTCTCTCATATGACTTTTGAAGGAACAATTTTTTTCCTTGAATTCATGTGATTGCCATAAACTATTCATATATTTAAATTTTAATTATTAGTCTTCTTTAATTATATTAATATATTCAACTTTTGGAGATGTTTTCATGTTGTATAAATTTATTAAAAATATTTTAATAATAATAAAATATTTGCCTAAATTTTTCAATAATATTATCTTTAACAAGAGAAAGCCTCATAACAAAATCCCAAATTTTTTTGAGAAAAAAAAAAAAAAAAACTTAAGGAATAAGTGATTTATACTCTCAATGCATCTCATACAAAACACACAAAGACTGTCTCCAGTATAGCCCCACTAAATTTTAACTTATAATCTAAAGCATTTAAACTTCTATGTGCAAACATCAAATTAATCATAAAAGCTGTAAAGTTGTGATTTACAACTATTTTGTGTTGGCTTTAATTCCGTGCCAAATTTAATTGTAATTATTTTCAATCTTTTGTACTATGTATTTTATGTGGGATTTTATTGTAAGGGTTGTGTGTGAGAGAGAGTGTGACTCAAGACAATTGAAGACTAAAGAAGTTTTCGCATGTAGCTCGCGAGAAGCCTTCTCACGAAGTGAAGCCTTCTCGCGAAGTGAAGCATGTGCCCAACACATCACTGGAATGCGAAGAATCATGACAGGATGGTGATGATTGTTGGTTTTCGCGAGTGTCTCGCGAGTAAGACCTTCTAGCGAGATACTCGCGAAACATTCTGTTTTGCTATGTTGTCATATCTAATACACCCTATCTCTACCCACACTATATATACCCACATTACTCACAGATGTTGAGGAGTGCTTTTCAGAGAGAAAACCCTAGCCACAACTCTTGAGAGTGAGAGATTGTTATACCCACAATTCTTTACACAATCCATTATGGTTTTCCTCAACTCCTACCTCTCCATTTCTAAATCCTTGAAAGGTTGAAAGCTCAAACACACACCACGCCCATTTGGAGTGTCAAGTGAGGTTTTGGTATTGTTGGGAAGCATTGGAAGAAGCTAAGTTTTGGTGGATGCAGTCGGGCGTATTGCGGGATCTGGAGAGCTAGACAAGACACAGTTCCGAGAAGTCTTGTTAGAGTAGGAGCTTGGAGGGCTTAGATACATTGGGTAGATTAGGCTTGGAGGGTCTCTTGTTATTCGTGTATCCCAACTTATAGTCTAGTGGATCGATTTACCGCTTGGAGGGTGGTGGAGAGGTTTTAAGCCGAGTACTTCGGTTTCCTTTTCGATAACACATCGGTGTGTTATCTTGTGTTTGCATTCTTCTTTCCCACTCTTTTAGCTTTCAGTTTACAGCTGTGTGTTAATGAATATGGCTTAGAGTAGTTTTATTGTTTATCCGTTCGTATTTACTCTATTCCGCACTTAGTTTAAGTTAGAATAAAATCAACCGAGCCGTAATATTTTAATTTGAGGGTCTAAACAGCTCGTGTTTTAACACATTTTCGAGCTTTCAAAAGCATTAACTTGGCCTTGACATTTGTTAATCTAGATTAAATTTAACAAACCTTTTCTAACCATAAACATGTACTTAAACATGGACTTTATTTTAAACATGTAATATAAATTTATAATTTTTTGGTTAATATGGATGTGCACTTTCTTTTCATGGTTTTAAAAACATAAACAGTCAAGGAATTAGAAATAGGTCAAGTTCCCTGTTTTGAAAGTTTTTACCACAGCGAGTTAGAGTTTGTTTTCCAATTGAACCGGCCAATCCAGTCTAGTTTTTAAAACCATGCCTTTTTAATAAAATAAAAAAAAATACTATGCTATGCACATTTTTTGTTTTTGCTATTTTGTACAACATAAAGGTATAAGAAACTTTACATTTTCACAACGTGGCTTCCTTGATAAAGTATTCTTTGGAAAAAGTCTTACTCAAATTAAGGTTTTTATTTATTTTTTATTTTCTTTAATTTTTAAACCTTGGTTAACTCTATCTTACTAATAACATATTATTATTATTATTATTATTATTATTATTATTATTATTATTATTATTATTATTATTATTATTATTCGACAAGAATTTCAATCGTTATACATAGTAGGGAAACAGGTACCACCCTTTGAAATGGAAAGCATCACATCTACTATATAGAGCATAAAAATCGACACCATTGTTCTTTCTTCCATAGTTATATAAAATGTAAAAATATATTTTTAAATATCATGTTGAGATAACTTAAAAAGGAGGTTGTCATTCTCCCATATTCAAGTAATGAAATTCTTTAATGAATCCAATCTCTCCTCTTTAAAGCATGGATATTTACATTTTTACTTTTACATGAAGTAGTTAAAGCTAGTAATTCATTGGTTGTAATAAATATATTACTTATTTGAGAGTATTTTTAGAGTATTAAAAAAATATTTTTCTGAGAAATGTATGTACAACATTGATGTTGCTTACCAATGACCTTTTAAAAATTTGTAAATTTCACCATGTACATAAACTTTAAGCAACATACTTTTATATATGATTCTTTGGTCAACAAAGACATAAACAAAACTTCTAGCATGTTTAATAATTTGATAGGAAATCAAATGCTTTAAACTCCATAAGTATTTAAAAGTTTTATACAGGCCTTTATTTACTTGTGCGTCAATTCCTCAAATTTATTCTAATTGAATATGTAATATATCTTAATATATCCTTTGTCAATACAAATTTTAAAAAATGACAATATTTCTTATATATGTGGGACATAAAAATAATTATATATGTGGAGTGAACGTAAAATTGATTATTTCTTTCGTATGTTTAAAATATACGTTTACAATTATGTATATGTTAATGTTTACACTAAGAAAAAAAATTACTTTTAAGCCATGTTATGTTTAAAATAGAGATTTATCTAAAAAAAATTTCATAATATATTATTACTATAAAAGTTTCTTAAATTTTTTGGCTATTAAGTTTTAATTGGATAGTATTTCACATTTCTGGATACTTTGGTGTTATATAATTTCACTTAGAATAAATTCTTTTAATAATTTTAATGTACTTATTGATCATTGGTCAATTAACAACGACTTAGAGACAAATTCATTAACTATAATCATCTTCTTCCCTACCAAAATTAGAATTTTTTTTAATAATCTCTTCTGTGCAACTTGTTAACTTGCTTAATTAGTGCTTTAATAGCTCTTCATGACACTCAAAGATCAAAAAATGGAACTCTATAATTGACGAGAACGGATTGTCAAAACTCAAAGGTGGGCAAAAATATCAAAATCTTTGGATTGGATTACTTTTTACCATGGTTTTAAAAACCGAACCGGGCATCGAACCATTTTTTTCAAAATTTCTGGTTTAACCTCGGTTTTTGGTCGATTTTTGACCGGTTTTCAGGTTTTTGACCAGTTGTTGATTGGTTTTGAGGCTTTTAACCGAATCAGACTTGCTCTTGGTTCCCGGTTGAACTGGTCGGACCGGCTGGTTCAGTTCGATTTTTAAAACCATGCTTTTTACTTTTA
This sequence comes from Lithocarpus polystachyus, assembly GCA_033629205.1. NCBI lineage: Eukaryota > Viridiplantae > Streptophyta > Magnoliopsida > Fagales > Fagaceae > Lithocarpus > Lithocarpus polystachyus. The sequence continues at coordinate 23,168,395 of CM066166.1, read as the reverse complement.
TCTAGTAGCTTAAAACGATTGGATAACTTTATACTTTTAAGGAAAAAAAAAATCAAAAGCCATGGGGCTAACTCTTATGATCAACTTACGCCACAAATAAATTAGGTTCATTATATATATTTTATGTGAGAATTATTTTAAATTTTTTTCATTAATTAATTGCATACTTAATAACAAATTTTTAACAGAATTGGATGAGAGGGCTGAATTGAATAAATTTGAAACTTAGAGTACTCAATTGAACGAAAATAAATTTAGAGAGTTCTATGAGGGAACACACACCTAGTCCAAACCCTCTTAATAGGCATATTGGCAGTTGTCCCATACGAATGGGGTGGAGTCGTGTTTGTTGTTGCCCCCGGGAAAAATTTTTTTGGCCCGTTTTATAACCCATTGTGAATCCTGTGTACAGGATATATAGAAACCATTTTTTGGTGATTAAGGTTTTGTCTTGTTGTTTTGAGAGAGTGAAAACACTATAGCCGTATTTTGTATTTATTTCCTAATAATAATGAAATCACTGCAACTACGTGGACGTAGGCAAATTGCCGAATCACGTAAATATTGTCTTGTGCGTGTGATTGTTTGTCTTTGGCGTGTATTTTCTCTCTCTCTCTCTCTCTCTCTCTCTCTCTCTATATATATATATATATATATTTTTTTTTTTTTTTGTTTCTCACAGGTTGGGAATTTCGAGTTAATTCCCTTCATACACATCTTTGATAATAAAAAAAAAAAAAACTATATTAATTTGGTCCTAAATATAATTTAAAACAAAAGTACAACACTTTGATTCCTAGTTGCAATCTAAGAAGAGGAGATTACAAGGGAAAAACCTAATCTCCTAACTGTTGATCTAGGTTAAAAGATTGGAAAGGTGTTAAGAACTCAATATATTAGGTAAAACTAATCTTCTAAACTATGATGGTCAATGATCATATCATATCATATCATATCGTTCAAAATTTTATATTATATCATATATCTATTAGGTAAGATAAGAATATTTTCAGTCCTTGCATTTTTATCTTTCTTACACTTGCAGTTATTCCTACCAGTGCCACAACCCGAATTCCATGGCATGATAGTCATGCGATAGTACTGCAAGTAAAAAAATAGAAGAAAATCCTATCATGTTTTTGGCTTTCCATCCTTCTAGTTCCAAACTATGTCATGTTGGAAAAATACATGTTTGTATCACATACAAAATATACGCAGCGGAAAATTAACGGATCTACTTCATTTGCAATTGATAATATATACTATGTAAGTTTCAGAATTTAAGAACAAGAAAGCGTACTTTGGTGCAGTGAAATTCAAAACCAAAGATCAGAAGTTCTAGGGAATACTTTTAATCTTCACTCCAATTCCACTTAATGCCCAAAAAGTGTGGTCTCTCAATCAGTTTCTAAGGAGAGAATAAGGGAGTGTCCAACACTCATATACAAACCATTTCATTCCTTGTGCAATCTTAATGAAAAACACTTATGAAAAAAGACTAATGAAATTCTGTATGTTTCTTTTCTTAAATATAATTGATTATCTAATTGGATTAGCCATTTGGGCCATTCCAATTGGGCTCAAGTTGTGTGGCTTGGAGTGGGACCAAAATAGAACAAATAAGACTTTAGCTCCAATGGGCCTTGGGGCTTTTCTGTCAATTCTTGACAAGTCCAAAGTTACCATTAATTATATTCAATATCACTATATGAATATAATTGCACTCTAGGCATTATTAATAAATTATATCTCAAGACTTAATTATAATGCAACCCCTTCATTAAAATATTCATTGTAATACAAAGTCATGAATATAGGCTGTCACTTTGAAGATTACTATATCTTAATCCTTGAGTACCCGGTTTAATCCTTTACGTTATTCATCACATATTTATGAAATCAAATTCCATAAATATATACTTTAGTAACTCCTTACTAAAGTGGTTGGACCCAACACTTTGAATAACCAAACTCATTAAACTTATCTCAAGGGAATATTTTATATCTCCGTTAAGAGATTATGAATTCCATCTTGAGAATATGTTCCATCAACGCTAAATGCGGCTGCCCAACATACTGATGTTTTGATCGTAACTTATAGATCTCACTCCTGATATATCAAAGCAATATACATCTCATGATCAGGTCTATTATTCTCTTAGGATTTAGAGTTGATGTAAATAGAAGTCGTGAGATTTATTATTCATTTGACAATAGTTAGGAGAATAATAAATCTCACAGCGGTCTAGTTCAATATGTCTTAACTCTTAATACATATCAACATATCAACTAGAAGTCTCTACTTCCATGATCAAGACAAATCATCTTAGTTGATATGTTATAGTCTTCGCAGATGAAATGCTCAATTTCATCACCAACTATGAACTAAAATTCTGAGTTTACAAAGAATTTGTGATTTTTAACTTTCTATGACTTTTCACATAAATCACATACTATGCATCTCATGGACTAAGATAATGTCCCATTAGTTTATTTATAGACAGTCTTATATAATTAAACAATTTAATTTTTTATGACATGCCAATAATTTAGACTTTAGGACATAAACCCCAACACATCATGCGTTAGGCTAGCTGTACGTACGTAGGTATTTATAAATATTGACATGTATTTTACACATGCTTTCAGCCTTCAAGGAATTTATGAATTGTGATTATAAGATAATACTAAAAATAATTCTTAAATATTCTGCATATAAGTTAAAGCACAACACCGTCCAACAAATTAAAAAAAAAAAATTAAGAACAGAATTTGTTGGAAGATTATTTAAGTATAAAATTCAGAAAATTTGCACCTTATTATAATGTTCAAAAAGTACCAAGTCATGTAATAGGTTTGGTGTACATGGAAGCAGCTTTTCATTATAATCAGGGACCGCTAATAATTACATTAGTTTTATTGGTATTGATAAAAGGTATGTACATGTACTTTAGTTGACAAGAACAAGACCAGATGTGTACATAAGGAATAGTTCCCAGACATGGCAAGTTGGCAACTTTTAAAAAGAACTTTGTGGTATAGTTCTGATTGACTCCTGGTCCCATAACCATAATTACTTGGTGCGCCTAATTCTTTTACCACAGGAGCTGAGTCTTGTCAATCTGGTCTGATATTGGTGCAGCTATTTCAAATTGGTCTAGTTATATCTCATGAGAGTGAAGCACTTTGGTTTGATTTGTTGTTCTATGTGTGTTCTACCTTGCTTTAATTGAGCTACTTTGCCAAGACTTTTGTTTTGCTTTTGTGTGTATAATTAAACACTATCATCTGGAAAAGAAAAAAAATTATATATATATATATATATATATATATGTATAAATCAAGCAGTGACTAGAGGTCCTACTGCTTCATAAGAACTAAGAACCCTCACGAGCTAATTTGTAAAAGAACCACCAGGAGCACGCTCATGCACACTTGGTACCTTTTTTTTCAAGTTAAAATGAGAAAAATACATCTAAGAAATGGATTGCCCTGACTAGTGAAATACTGTGACTAAACATAAAGAGAATCCAAACAAATGCGAAATCTCCATTTGGCAATATCCTTGCCATGATAAGTGGCTTTCAAAAGGACTTTAGTTTAGTGACTATGGCCAAGTTGTCTGTGATGCATACAGAATTTTAGGAGTAATTCTTAGTTGTTTGTGATACATAAGAGTAATTCTTAGGTATTTCTGCATCAAGGAGAATTTATGCTAGGGTCCACCATAATTTTAAGAAAATGAGCATCATTTATTCATACTCTAAGAGTATCTAAAAATTTTCCAAATTTTAGATGCCAAAATTGTGTTATCTTTGAATTGGGTACTGCTTTCATGTTATAGGCATGATTTTGTAATGACAGGTTCGTTGTTAAATTCTTTTCTTGAATCTTTGAAGTGGGTTCAGAATTTCTCATTGAATTTAATTTTAGAAAACCTAATGCCATAACCACAAACCATTTTTAAGTAAATTATTGTAAACTCAAAAGTACATGGACATGGCATCGTTTTCAGGGAGAAGCGTAGGATTGTATTTGGACTGCTTTTGGGCCTCATTTCCTTGGGCCGGCGTGCAGAGCGTTAGGCGGATAGCCCCATTGCCTACAAAAACAATTCTACACAATTCCAACTAAAAATACGTCGATTGGGCCAATAACTCAATGAGTATCACTTTCTTTTGTTTTGAAAAAAATGTGAAACTAAATTAGTGGTTCCTAAAGTTTACTTGACGTGTGCTTCTTAAGTTTTAATTGAGTTTTGTTAGTCTCTCAAGTCTCAAAATTGAACACTGTTAATCATTTGTTAACTTTAGTTAATATTATTGCTTATGTGGTGGATAAAACAATAACATGACATTTTTAAAACTAATATGGTATATATTTTTATTAAAAAAACTACACATAACATAAACCCATAAAAGCAAATATCTAACCCAGTTCAAGTGGACCAAATCAAACCAAAAGTCCCAACAAAATTAAGAGAAATGAGAGAGAGACTCCAAGACCGTCGTCATCCTCCAGGCAATGTCGTCTTCCTCCTTTGGCGACAACATCTCCTCCCCTGAGCCTTAGCGACATCGTCATCCTCCACAACCATTTTGATTCATGTTTGTGCTCGCACAGCAAACAAACTAAGGGCAATTGTTCAAAAGGCTGTAAACTTAACTAGCCTAAAACAAGGGGATCTCCATAAATGAACCCTCCAACAACCACCTCCTTATCCAATACAATGACAGTCTTCTCTGCAAAATTCATCTCCAATTATAGTTGGTGCCACAAGAAATCAAAAGCACATATATAAATATGCAAGTACAATCAAAGCTGAAAAAACCCAATGGAATAATCTACAAAACCCATGTCTAGAACCTTAATCATCAATCAAAAAAATGCAATAAGAGATTGAGTTGGTGCACAAAAAGATCATATATCGCACGACCAATATTAAAATCATAATGCTCTAGAAATTTCTTCATCAACACTCATATCACCAAAAGGGTGCTTCCTATCATGTCACAACTGCCTAGTAACAAACAATACAATCTAGATGGGTTGGCCAAAGATGAGAAAAGGGGGGGGGGGGGGGGGGGGGGGGGGGGGGGGGAGAGCAGTGGTTGACTGGCTGTACGAGCATGACCATGAATCAAAGTGGCTGTCGAGAATGACGGTTGCTATCGCATGGAGGACAATAGTCTTGGGCTGTCACTCTCTTACATTAGTTTTAGATTGAGAATTTTGGTTTGATCGGGTATTAACCCACTTGAACCGCGTCAAATATTTGCTTTTTTGAGTCTATGATATGTCCAATTTTTTAATAAAAATAAATAGTAAATACCACATCAATTTAAAAAATGTCACATCATTATTCCATTAGTCACATAAGCAATAATACTAACGGAAGTTAATAAAGGATTAACAGTGCTTAGTTTTGAAACTTGAGGGACTAATAACACTCAGTTGAAACTTAAGACACTAATTGCGTACGTCAAGTAAACTTCAAGGACCAACAATGTTGTTTCACAAAAAAAAAAAAAAAATGTATATAGTTCGTAATTTAAAAATATTAGATCCCTGTAATCCCATTTTTTTAATGATTCAATATCTACAATGAGAAAAAAGAAGATTTGAATCGCTGGTATTTCCATTAGAAATATTAGGTGATGTCAACTGAGATACAAAACGCTTGATCTAAAAATGTTAATTGTTCCGATTAAAATTATACGTGCTGGCTTAAAATTTTAGTCACATTTACTTTAGATTTTTTTCCCTGAATAAGAATTACATTAAAAAGAGAAAAGAACATACTAAAATACACAAAAAAGGATTTTTATCATCTTTTGCTTGCCATCAAAAAACAAAATTTAAGGATAGAGAAAAAAAATTTTGAGGATAGAGAAGATCTAAATCAATTCATTTAAATTTGATAAAAGAGTTCATTTAGCAATATTATGAGTAAAGATTGGAATATATCTATTAATAATAACTAGTCGCTAACCCGTGCGATGCACGAGATAATTAAATAAAAATTAAAAGTATTTATTTTACTTAAAAGTCTATGATTTGACTTAAAAAAAATGTATAACTTGAAAATGAATGAAAATAAGTAATTTTTTTGTTCAATATAATGGTTTAGAAAAATTCTTTTTCTTTCATATTATTGGTTCCACATAACATATCCCGACATAAGCTATTCTATAATGATGACTTTACACAATACTCATCTACAATTAAATCTACTATCCACTACCAATCTAATTTATGTTATCTTTAATTCTTGATAGTAGATCTATATATTGCATTCTCGTATCCTCCATCATTTAGAAGGTAACTGAAGTAATGATTGTATGTAATGTATAAATATTATTATTTTACAATATAAAATAATCAAAATAATTAAAATAAAATCTAATGTTTTGGAAATTTTTTGAAATATAATTTTAAATTTCCTAAAACTTAGTTAATAGAGTTTCTATTTTACCTAAATGTGTACTATCACAATTAATGAAAATTTAACCATTTTTTGCAAAGAGAAGATAACCATAGGCCCAATTTTTATTTTATAGCATAGGATATTAAAGTTAGATCTGCATCATGTGTAATATGTTAGTCCATTATGATAGTTCCAAGTATTATCCTAATACCTATTTTTATGAGTTTTCTTTTTAATGATGCCATAAACGATGAAGTTTAATAGAAGTCATTTAAGATCCAATGTATCCAATAATTTTTTTTTTAAAAAAAATGTAATTTCAAAAGTCTTTTAATTGTAATTTTTTATAATCATAAAATAGACTCTATCTAAACTCTAAAGGAAGGCATTTGGAATAATCACATCAATGATACCATATCATGATGGTTGCAAATAGCAATATTATTATTCATGATTAATAGATGAACAATAAAACTGTGAATTAACAATTTAATTATTCAAATACCAAGTTTAAACTATAACAACACATATACAAAATTAAATCCTAAAAACTGAAATTTAAAGAGCAATTAAAAAAAAATGACATGTGAAGATGCTAAACATCAAAGCATGATATAATCATGGCATTAGTTACTCAACATGTCAAAGATTGTGTGTGTGTGTGTGTGTGTGTGTGCATCATATGAAAAAGTGTGCATATACGAGGCATGAAAACATGCAAGGGTTAAAGTGTGAAACACATAACCATTAGTTGTTCCAAACATAGAAACATAATTATCCCAAATTTTGTACTCAATGGAGTCCAAAATAACACACAAAAACATCAAAATAGACATTTTATCAACAAAGTGGTATGCACACCACAACACAAAACACAGTATAATGCATGAGCATGTAATAAAAACATGTAAAACAAGCATTATATCATCATTCTCAACAAAACCCATACATCAATTTCATCATAAACTACAAAAACCCACATTCTTCAACCATATTTCAATATCTCAACAAAAACAACAAATCCATGAAATATAATGATTTAAACTTGAAATAAAGTAAAAAGGAGTGAAAACCTATACCGTTTCTTAGATTTGGAGTGAAGATTGAAGATATAAATTAGGGGTATCCATGGAAACTGGCAACCCGCCCACCCTGTCCGACCTGCCGCCACCCGATTCAACAACTCTGGTGGTCGGACGCGGGTTCCGACCTCACTAACCGGACCCCAACGAGTCAGTTGTTGGTTTTTAATTTCAAAACTCATGAAACCAAACCCGAACCGAATTCCATTCAAAATCCGGCCATTTTTTCTAGATTTCGGCCACTTTTTCACTTAAATCCGTCGATTTATGGCACAATAAACACCGGATCTGACCAAACTAGTGATTTCTCATCACGATTTGGCAGAAATCTCACCAGATCCGATAGGATCTCACCAAATCTTGGATGGATCTAGCAAGATCTCGCTGGATCTAGCGAGATCTCGTTGCGTTTCAAAGGATTCCTATGATAATTGAATTCACCCGAAACCGACCACCACCAGTTGGCAACCCGAACTGACGAATCTGTTACTGTTACGAGTCGGTTGCAGGTTGAAAAAACACCCACCCGATCTTGTATGGGTCAGTTGCGAGTTGGGCAAAAACCTGACCCGCACAACCCATAGACAGCCTTAATATAAATGGAGGATTTTGTAGTGAAAATGGCGGTTTTAAGAGAGGGAGAGGCGGAGAAGACAAAGAGACAAGCATGTGATGCGAGGGAAACTGAAAAGTTTTGAAAAACTGTTTGATTTTTAACCGTACTTTTGCAAAACACACGTTTTTCGTGACTCAACTAACTCACGAGTGAGTCACCAAACTGAGTTGCCAAAATCCCTTGAACCCAGATTTTGAAAAATTTCTCTATGTCTTTTTCGTGACTTGAACTTGCACTCGCTAGTGAGTTGCAAAATCCTCTAGATGAACTCACTACTCGCAAATGAGTCGCCAAAAATTCTTAAACCCAGATTCTGAAAAAATTTTCTAAGTCTTTTTCGCGATTGAAAATTTCACTCACCTATGAGTCGCGAAACCTTCTAGATAAACTCGCAACTTAAGCTTGAAAACTCATGACTCGCGAGTGAGTTGTCAAAAGGCAAAGTTGAAAATTTTGGATTTTGTGTATTTTTTCAAAACAAAATACTTTCCAAAAACAAATAAAATACTCAAAAATCTTTTTGGGTTTGATCAATAGATGCTTGAGTATGTACATCACATTTAATCAAGTACAAGCACACAAATGAATAAGACATTCATTAAATATAGACATGTGTGATGTGGGTGGGTATCAAATATGAGATAGTCCTTAGTCTAACGTGAAACTTCAATGATCGATTCAATCAAGTCATACACAATTAGCACTAAGTAGAGTGACCTATCTCAATTGTAGAAATGAACATTTATGACCTCCCACAAGAACTTGATTACATTGAGATAGAAGCTTTTCATTTGGCTTCTTTTCTTTTGATCATTTTGATCTTTACATTTCTTTTTGAGATCGATGATTGGAATTTTTGATATTTCAATTTGATGAGTAAGCCTTTGGCTTTTGGCACCACACATTTTAAATACATGTCGCTTTTCTTTTTTCCTGGTCAAATACTAGTTTGTGCAACAGTTTTTTCAGCTCGTTATCTCTTTTCGAGATTTGACATTGGTTGAGCTCTTAAGCAAAAAAAAAAAAAAAAAAAGAATGGGAAGAGATATATGCACAAGTCTACGCATGTCTCAAGATTAACAAAACTATTGACTAATCATTCATGACAAGTTTGAAGATTTATTTACAACAATTACATAGATGTCAAGATGTTTCCCATAAAGATACAAGTGCATAGAGAATAAGCTAAGCTTATTAATGCACAAAGCCATTAGTACGGAGGTACAAGACTAAACATGCATGCGACAATACACCACCGATCAAACTTTTTGGATTTTATACTTTTTATTTGTTTTTGGATTTTTGACACAAAGCAAGTAAAGAATGATAAAAAACAACAAACAACCAAAGCTTTTAGACAACAAAAACAATAAAAACATGCTCCCAACAAAGTAGTGTGCGCTTTACTCAATTAAGACCAATTCAAGATAGATATGTAAAACACACAACACACATGAGGTTCAAGGAATGATATCGACATCGATGGTCTTACGGAGCGATTCGAATCGAGGACCATTGAGAGGTTTGGTGAAGATGTTCGCCTTTTGGTTGTCCATGTGGACGAATTCAACACATACGATTTTATCTTCCACCAAATCACAGATGAAGAGATAGCGAATCTCTATGTGCTTGGACTTTGAGTGTTGAACGATTCTTGGAAAGATTTATGGCACTAGTGTTGTCACAGAACACACTTATCATTTCTTGAGGAATCCCATAGTCATGGAGAAGTTTCTTCATCCAAAGAAGTTGAGTACAACAACTCCCAACAGCTACATGCTCAGCTTCAGTTGTAGATAGAGATATCGAGTTCTGCTTCTTACTTATCCATGATACAAGATTGTTTCTGAGATGGAAACATCCGCCCGAAGTGCTCTTTTGATCATTAACACTTCATGCCCAATCTGCATTCGAGTAACCAGCTAGATAATCATTAGAGTCTTTTGAGTACCATAGACCATACTCGGGAGTGCCATTAATATAACATATATTCTCTTTACAACCGTTAAGTGGGACTCTTTCGAGGCTGCTTGATAACGAGCACATACTTCCACACTAAACGCAATATTTGGCCCGCTTGCAGTGAGATATAGGCAACTTCCAATGATGCTCCTACACAAAGTTGGACTTACTTCTACTCCGAAAGAATCAAGACTAAGCTTGGTAGATGAACTTATGGGAGTGGATGCATGCTTTTTGGAATCTAGTCTAAACTTCTTGACAAGATTTCTAGCATATTTTTCTTGAGAGATGAATATACCATCATTCCTTTGTTCAACCTGAAGACCCAAGAAATATGTAAGGTCCCCCACCATACTCATTTCAAATTCCTTCTTCATTTCTTTAGAAAACTCTATAGCATAGGTGTCTATGGTGACTCCAAACATTATGTCATCAACATACACTTAAGCTATAAGAAGATAGTTCTCATCTTTCTTTACAAACAAGGTCTGGTTGGCATACCCTCTTTGAAATCCTCTATCCAAGAGATAATTTGTAAGCCAATCATACCATGCTCTAGGTGCTTGTTTCAATCCATAGAGTTCCTTCTTCAATCTCAAAACATGATCCAGGAAGTGAGGATCTTGGAAACCTTTGGGTTGTTCAACAAAGACTTTTTCATTGAGGAATTTATTAAGAAAAACACATTTCACATCCATTTGGTAGAGTTTGAAATCCATAGTACATGCGATGGACAAAAGGATGCGAATAGACTCAAGTCTAGCTACGGGAGCAAAGGATTCATCAAAATCTACTCCTTCCACTTGAGTGTAGCCTTGAGCCACCAATCGGGACTTATTTCTTATTATCTCACCATCCTTATCGATCTTATTTCTGAAAATCCGTTTGGTGCCGATGACATAAGTGTCTTTGGGCCTTGGGACAAGTTCCCATACATCATTCCTCACAAATTTATTCAGTTCTTCATGCATTGAATCCACCCAATTCTTATCTTGAAGAACTTCTTCTACCATTTTTGGCTCAAATTGAGTAAGGTAGCAATGATAAGTCATATAGTTTGTGTCAGTTCGTTTAGACCCCTGTAAACTAGATTGTTTAACCTAATTAATTAACTAAGTGAATACTTAGGTTTATTATTCAGATTTAGGTTAAACACAAATAATCATAAACAATAAAGCAGCGGAAAATAAAGAACACAAAGATCTGATAACCCAAGAAAACCAAACCGGTAAAAAACCTAGGGAGGATTTAATCTAGCTATCCTCAAGGTAAAATAGCAAATCCACTAGAAAGAATTGAAGTTTACACAATAGCGACTTAGACCACTAACATCCTATTGCTACCCAATGTAGGAAACTTACTACCACGACCACGTGACAGCTTCGAGATCCACGGACTCCTTCTTTCTTTAATCTTTGCAAAACACAAACATCCACGTTTGTGACTTTGAGATCCCACTCAAAGGTTTAGCAACACAAACTCTCCTGTTTGTGACTCTAAGATCACCCTTGAAAGTTTAGATCATCAGCACCTTTGTTGACTAGAGAAGGCAGCAACTTCAGCAATATCGGATCTTGAGATTCTTCAAGGAACAACACCGGTAGAAGTAATAAGAGAGGTTTTAGGAGCAAAACCCTAAATACAAAAGAGGCACACTTTTCTCTCTCTAAAAAGTCTTATAAAAAACGTGCTTAGGGTTTCCTTTATATAGTGGGAGAAGTAGATCTGAAACCCTAATCCTTAATGGGCTAGAACTGCTGTTTGGGCCAACTTAAAATTCTGCAGATACGATTCTCGATCGGTTGAGCCTGTTTTTCGATCGGTCGTATCAGGCAAATTCTGAAATCTTCTTTCTGCAGCTTGTATGTTCTTGTGTGCTCACGATTTGCCAATTGTTCTAAGCTCTTAGAACCTAACAGTTTGCAATAAGTGTGCTCCCTTTTCTAAGACGAAGACCTTCATCTAGAGAACCGATAATGTTACTTTCTAGATGATTTTTAACCACTTTAGATGATGGCTTCTTTGAGGTGGACATTTCATCATTTCAGGAGATAGGAGGATGAACTTCGGGAGGGGTGAGAGGGCTTGAGGATCTAGATAATGATCTTGTCTCCATTCTAGAATTCACGGGAGTAGATTCTCTTTCCAGTGAATGTTTCTCCATTTCAACATCTTGGGCTTCAATCTCAATGATAATTTCTTTGGAGCTTGTTCCTTCTCCACTATCTTCATTTGCTACTTTGTTATGGCATCATCAATAACCACATTGATGGACTCCATCACCGTTTTTGTTTTCTTGTTGAAGACTCTATATGCCCGGCTAGTGGTTGAGTACCTGAGAAAGATACCTTCATCACTTTTTGCATCAAATTTTCCAAGGTTCTCCTGATCATTTAGAATGTAACACTTACTCCCAAAGACTCGGAAGTATTTCACTTTTGCCTTCTTCCCATTCCAAAATTCATATGTGGTCTTCTTTGTTCCTACTCGGAAGAATATTTTATTACTAATTTGACATGATATGTTCACGGCTTCCCCCCAAAAATTTTGAGGAATTTTCTTGTTGAGTAGCATAACTCTTGCCATTTCTTGAATCGCCCAGTTCTTCCTTTCAACCACCCCATTTTGTTGAGGAGTTTAGGAGCTGAAAACTCATTCTGGATCCCATTCTTCTCACAAAAAGACTTAAATTTGCATTCTCAAACTCCTTGTCATGGTCACTTCTTATCTTGACAATTGGTACACCTTTTTTGTTTTGAAGCCTCTTACAGAGAATCTCCATCTTCTCACATGCTTTTGATTTCTCTCTAAAGGTGCGTTTGGTTCAATGTAAATCAAATTCTGAGTGTAAAATGAATGCAGGGGAAAGTGAATTCCCGTAAGTAAAATGAAACCTAGGTGTTTGGTTTTGCAATGGAAAATAGTCCAAAAAACGATTTATGGTGTTTGGTAACATTTTGAAAATGCTATTTTTCTACAAAATTTACACATTTTCTCATCCATTTTCTCAGCTCCCAAACAAATTTTATAACAAAAAATTTTAATCCATGCACTTTAACACAACCAAAAATCAAAATAAAAAAAATCTTTTATTCACAATCAGTCATGGGTTAGAGGAGGACGAGGAGGACGAAAGATCGGGAAAGAGAGATCGGGAAAGAGATTAAGGAGGAAGAAACAGTGAGAGATTGAGGGAAAGAGAGATCGGGAAAGAGAGGATCGGTCATGGGTCAGAGGAGGACGAGATCGGTCATGGGCGAGGAGATTGAGACGGCGATTGGACGAGATCGGCGGCGATGATCTGACCCAGAAGAGGACGACGCAATCACGGCGGGACGATGAGGACGGCGCGATCTCGGCGAGACGGCACAATCTCGAAGGCGCGATCTCGCCGGCACGACTTGACGGTGCGATCTCGCCGGCACGTCTGGGGTTGGGCACGATCTAGCTCACCGGCGCAATCTACTCTCTCTTCTTGCTCTTTCTCACTCTCTCTACTCTCTCGTCTTGCTATTTCTCTCTCTGTCTCTCTGTCTCTCTCTCTCTCTCTCTTCTATTTTCCTAGGGTGGAAATCATTTGAAGGTAAAATGGAAACTAAAATGCATTTTCGGTTGGGGAGGGGTATTTTACAGTCAACACGAAAATTGATTTCCGTTTGACTCAATTTTCTGTGCTTATCAAACAGACACGCAGGTGTAAAAGCATTTCCGGAAATAATTTGAAGCCAAAACAAACGCAGCCTAAGAAATTTCACTCGTGTGTATCTTGAGAGATCTTCAACAATGACCATAATATACCGTATTCCTCCTAAGCTTTCTGTTTTTGTGGGCCCCATTAAATCAACATGGAGAAGCTCTAAGAAACGTGATGTAGAGATCACATTCACCTTTTGATGATTCGCCTTTGTTTGTTTTCCCTTTTGACAAGCGCCACAAATGGTCTTCTCCACCTTTTCGAATATTAGGAGCCCCACAATGGCTTCAAGTTTGGACACTTTCGCCACTTGTTTGAAGATTGTATGGCCAAATCTTTGATGCCAAAGTTCCAACACATCGACTTGGGCACTCCTACAAGAGATATTTGGTGTAGGAACTACTCCATAGCAATTGTCGATAGTCCTATATCCCTCCAAGACTTGAATCCCTACTTCATTTATGAACATATACCCCTTTTTTGAGAATTGAACAAGAATTTCTTCATCACATATTTGAGTGATGCTCAAGAGATTCGCCTTAAGCCCTTTGATATATAGAATATCTTTCAATAGAGGAAGCCTCGGTATCTCGATAGTCCCTTTGCCAAGAACTTGAGCATAACTTCCATCCCCAAATGTTACATAGTCACCAACATTCTCTTTGAGAGACTTAAATAATGATTTATCTTCTGTCATGTGACGAAAGCATCCACTATCAAGATACCATAAACATGAATTGAATACTTTCAAAAGGTGTGCACAAATAAGCAAGCATGAGATAAGCATTCTTAATCTTTAAAAAGAAAACTATCTTCATTTTCTATTCTCTTACTAGATTGAATTTTCTTTTTAAGGTGATCAACCTTATCACACAATTTTCTATTTCTTATTTTATACTTCTTAATTAATGAATTTGACTCACATAGACTATTGTGTAAGACATGGTTCTTGTGTTCAAGATACTTTAGCATATGAACAAACATTCTAGCATGTTTCTTTGTTTTTAATAACTTTAGAAGTTCATTGTTTTGAAAATCTTTAAAAATACTCAGAGACTCATTATCACAAACATTTGCACCACAATTCAACATAGCCTTTTCCATAGCTTCATCCATAGCTACTAGGGGCCTAGGATCACACTAAGGATATAGAAATATGTCAAAGTGTACCCGCTCTAATACCAATTGAAAACTCACTTAGTGTGTAAAACACTTGTGAATGCTTAGACTCCTAAATTTAAATTTTCCAAAACAAGCTTGTATTCAAACAAAATATGTGCAGAATATGAAATTTAAGCAATACCCAAATAAGAAAACTACTCTAAGTCATATTTTAATCACAACTCAGCAGTAATTAAAAGCAAAGAGTAAGGGAAAGAGAGAAGCAAATACAAGATAACACCGACACGTGTTATCTAAGAACTCGGCGAAAAATCTCTCCGCTGCCCTCCAAGTGGTAAATGATCCACTAGAAAATTAGTTGGGGTACATGAATAGCAATAGACCTCCAAGACAAATTTACCCGATGCACTTAAGCCCTCTAAGCTTCTTGCTCCAACAAAGTTACGCCGAACCATATTTTTATCACAACTCAGCAGTAATTAAATGCAAAGAGTAAGGGAAAGAGAGAAGCAAACACAAGATAACACCGACACGTGTTATCTAAGAACTCGGCGAAAAATCTCTCCGCTGCCCTCCAAGCGGTAAATGATCCACTAGAAAATTAGTTGGGGTACATGAATAGCAATAGACCTCCAAGACAAATTTACCCGATGCACTTAAGCTGTCTAAGCTTCTTGCTCCAACAAGGTTACGCCGAACCGTATCTTCTTTAACTTATCAGATCCTGTAATTAGCCCATTACATCAATCAATATGAATTAGTTCTCTCTTGAACTGCTTTCTAAACTCCAAGAACCTTCTCACTACTCTGAATTTGGTGAGATAAGGATTTGGCTTACAATTCTCTCATGGGTATGACAATGGAGAGGGTGAGAGTAGAGGAATTTTGAGAATCAATTGTATAAGATTGTAGATGAATCAATCTTGTTTTTTTCTACGGTTTTTCTCTCAAAATCCTTTATGAAAGCTCTCTACATTTCGTGAGTATAAATGTATTTATAGTAGGGTATGAGATGGAATGTGAAAAGTCATTTCTCAGCAAAACAGGGTGCACTGGCAACTCACTTCGCGACTGGGATGAGTCGCGGGTTCCAATCGCCAGTTAACAAACTGGCCAGACTGTACTTTTTGTCCTATAGTGATCCAGCTGTCCTGACCCTTCAACTTCCTACATGCTTCACACATGTGCTAGATTCTAGCAAGTCATCACTTGCGAGTCAGTACTTTAAAATATATTTCACTTTTAAAGCATAAATAAATAACATCATGTCATGTTCATATTCACAATTCCCTCATGATTGAGAGTTTATGTTAATGAGAATTGTGAAATTTATTATTCAGTTAACACTCGTTATTAGAAAAATTAATCTCACATGGCCCAATTCAATGTATCTTATACACTTGAAACGCATCAACGTATCAAGTAGAAGTCTTCACTTCTATGATTAAGACAAATCATCTTAGTTGGCACATTATAGTCTTCACATATGAGATGATACCAATTTTATCACCAACTGTGAACTAAGATTTTGAGTTTATAAAGAAGGTAAAAATACACTTTTGGTCCCTACATTTTGGGCCTATTCTCATTTTGGTTCCTAAATTAATTTTTCTACAAATGTTGTAACACTCCAACCCATTATTAAAAAAAAAAAAAAAGGAGAGGGGGGGGGGGGGATCAGATTTTAAGGAGCCACATGTGCCCCACCTTCTCCATAGGAAAAAGGAAAGGCTCACTGATCTTTATTATTTGAGGTATAAATTTTTAATCTTTTTGGTGGGTTTATATGCTTTTGTTAGAGGCTTTCTTTATCTAAGCTTTGATAATGATTCTCACATGATTTATGAGCTTTAGAAGTGATATTCATGTGTTTATAAGTATGGGTTTTGTCTTGGTGGATTTATTTGATGAGTGGGCTTATAGTTTTTACAATGGTGGCTATCTAAGTGGTGAAAATTTGGGAATTTTGGTTTTTTAAAGTAAAATAGATGCTGAATATAATTTTTATTGAGTTTATTTGGAGCTAGTAAAATATTTAAATGGTTTGTGTTGGAGGATACTGTGATTTTGGTTTCATGGGTCTCTTGATGATGTTGTGTAAATCTTGTGGAAGCTACTCATAAATTGTTTTTTTTTTTTTTTTTTTTTTTTTTGCTGAAGCTACTCATAAATTGTTAAGATTTTAGTATTAAGAAATGATATTGAATGGGTTAATTTTATAAATTGGAACCTATGCCTTGTGAATTAATTTGTTGAGAAACTTTGAAGTGGAATACAGTATTTGTGAAGTTAAATACTAGGCTTACCTAATTAATTGCTTAGTTAACAATCTCTAATTCATAGCTAGATGCAATGTCAAGCTTTATGCTAATTGTAATTGGTTTGCTTGGTATTGTTTAGGTTCTAACTAATTTGCGGGTTATGAGGTAAGTAACTTTTTAATGGGATTTTGGAAAATGACTATGTTGCATAAATGTTGTTTTTGGGTTAAACACATTTTGGAAAATTAAATATGGATATAAGTTTTCTTGAAAGTGTCGTGTTGTGACCCTATTATATATTATTATATATGAAAAGTGCATCATATTTGGTATTGCATTTAGGGAAATGCATGAATTGTTGGCATGGAAAATATGAGCATCTTTGATTTAATCTTTGATAATGAATTCATAGATTTTATGGTATATTGGAAAATTTAAAGGTGCTTATCATGTCTTGTATTATGGTATATTTTTGAAACTACCTGTGAGTTTTATGTTGTTTTAACCTTATGCCATGTGTGATTTCCTGGTGATCACTCGATTTGATTTCCATAATTTTTGTGACAACAGAATCAGATTTAGGACATTGTCGTTTCACTTTGGATGACATGTTCTTCCCTACTGCCCATGGGGGAAAGAGGTTCCTTAATTGTGTACGGGTGAGGTTGCTACCCATGGGGCCAAAAGATCACTTGCAAAAGAGGTCCTATTTAACATGTTCTCCTTGCTGCCTATGGGGGGAGAGACAAAACCTTGAGGGTGTAGGTGAGGCTACTACCCATAGGGCTAGAAGACTGCATACCAGAGAGGGTAATATCATGCTAGTTGTGAATAGACTGTTCACTTGACCGATCTATGTGGTAGTGTGGTATATTTGTGATAAATTACCTTATAAGAGATTTTATGGCTTTGGAATTATATGGTTAGTACTCACAGATTATAGTGCATAGTTTCAAGATATTTATTTTGAAGAACTTTGTGTCTCATTATTTAATCATTCTTATCATATTATTTTTCGAAATGGTTTTGAAAAAATTATTTGGAAATTACCAAATCATAGCATGCTTTGTAAACTATTCATCATCATGAAACTTGCATTTTCCATACTCCTATTAATTATGCTACTTAATGGGCTCTGTCTCATCCCGTTCTTTTACAAAATTTTCAAAATAGGCAATGATCGTTTTGAGAACACAAAAACATTACAACTTGTTCTTCATGTTCTTCCTAGACTTCTCAATTTTTATTTTAATTAACAAATAAAAAACAAACAAAAACAAATTAGATTTAAAGATTGAAGCTCTCATCGTTGGTTGGATAAACAAAGAAAAGAAAAGAAAAGAAAAAACAAATTATCATCTCTCACTCTTTCATTGTTGAACTAGAGCTCTCCAATTCATTCCCAACAAGAACAACTTTCTTGGTCTCAAGACCCATATAGCATGACCACTCAAAGTCAAGATCAACTCTCTCGGTCTCAAGACCCAAACAGCATGACCCACAAGACGAACCCCAACAAAACCCAACAAGACCCAAACAGCATGATCCACAAAACTCATCCCACGATCCAAACCCCAGCAATCCAAGATGAACTAACCCCACTCTTTGAGTTGGTACGTATTAATCTTAACCGTGTTGATCCGACTCAGGCATTGAGGTTGCATTTTCCAGTGAAGAAGAGCGTCGCCACTTTAGTGGTGGAGGTGGACTTGCTGGGGTTGGCGGAGGAGATTGGGTTTGTGGAGGGTTCAGTGTCCAATTAGATTCTTCTCCATCACGCACCGTTGATCTGACCTAAACTCTCTAATTTGAAAATCCCATTTCCTTTCAAAACCTTACACCCGATATCGACCAACGGTGAGCAGATCAAAAGGTTGATCTTTGAGGTTTATTGTTGGTGTGGTTGATTGGTTTGCTTGTGTTTGGTTTCTATTTGGTTGGTTGGGTTCGTTGATGATTTTGGATAGGTTGTGATCTGGGTTTCGTCTACATTTGGTAGCCTTTTTTATAATCTAGGTTTGAGTTCTTGTAATGTTGTTATGAAAAATAATAATGAAAAATAATAATAAAAAGTTCTTGTTACGTTTGATCTGTGAAGAACATGAAGAACAAGTTGTAATGTTCTTATGAAAAAAAATAATGAAAAGTAACAAATTTTTTTAATTAAATTAGATTTAAGGTTTAAAAAAAAAATTAATTTCTTTGTTTATATAAATTTTCTAACGTTGGCTTTGTTTAAAAAATTAAAATGTTGACGTGGCATTTAAAAATGACAAATAATTATTTTTAATAATAATATTTTAATGGTCACGTCAGCGCCATGTCAGCAAGCATAACACTCATGTAGGAAATTTCCATTAGTGGGTTAATGGTAGAGACTAATATAGAATCGATTTTCTTTTTTTAGGGACTACATTAGTAGAAAAATCAATTTAGGGACCAAAATGAGAATCGGCTCAAAATATAGGGACCAAAAGTGTATTTTTGCCTATAAAGAACATGTGATTTATATCTTATGTAAATAAATCACATAAATCATATAAAATGCATCTCAAGAACTATATGATAGTTCATTTATAAATAAACTAATATAATTATACACATTAATTGTTTAAAGCATGTCATACAATTGGATTTTAGACACAGCTCCCAACACATGCAACCACAAACCTCCCTCAAACTTGGGTCTAATTACCTTGTGCCAAGCAACCAGATGAACATTATTCCTTTTAGATAAAGAGCCCTAACGAAATTACAATTAGGCACATTCAAAAGTTTACAAACTCACTAGATAGTACAACACATTGGAACAAGTGGTAGGAATCGCTTTTGCCATATATTGTCCTCTCCCTTACAATCTCCACGATAAATAATCCATAATATTTCTATTTCAAAATTCATAAAGTTTTTGTCAAAAATAAGATATGCAATATTTAACAATAGGGATGGTTAGGAGAAGAGCATAGTTCAAACTAAAGTTTACCCTCCAATCATATTGGGTGGGAAGATTTCTCGCCCATTTCCAATTGAACACTTATCTGAATTTGATTGTAACTAAATTTGATTGTAACTGCAATAGTAGATAGGCGACACATTCTAGATAATATGAACATGACAGTGAGCACAACACAATTTAAACATTGACAAGATCTAAACAAAGGGGGGAAGAAAGTGAAGAAGTGAAAGAAACTAAAAGGGCTTCTTGTTTATCTGTGTTTCTCTCTGTTGGATTAAGATAACTTGATCCCGGTTAATTAATTCAATTATCCAAGTTGATTTATTAAATTCAATTGCAGGCAAATTGTGAAGGTACCAACAAATCACCAAAAATACTAAGTGCAGTGGAAAATAAATTAGATACGATGATTTGTTGACAAATGGGAAAACCTCGCAAGGCAAGAACTCTTACTGGGTGATTTTAAGGTCACCACTCCCAATAATCTACTAATCAACAATCAAGCGGTTACAAGTATAAAAAATCTTACCAACTACCCTTGCCTATCCTGAAATATCAACCTACAATTGAATCTTTGTTCCAATACCCAATTGGACTTGATCTTGCATTAGCCTTCTTTCCTTTGATGCACAAACCTCCAATTTGTGATTAACCCTTTGCATAGATCCCAAGTACATTACTAATTTTAGCAACTTGAACAGATGTTGTTGGCTACAAAATTCTTCACTTCAACAACAATGAAGATTTGGAAGAACTTTGTTACACAACCCTATGACGTCAAAACGCAGTAGTTTCACACAGAGAAAATAAGTCTCTTGGTTTCTGTATTCGTGTGTGATGGTCTTTAAAATAAGCCTTATATATGTCTAGGGTTGTGAGAAAAGAAACCCTATACAAAGACATAAAATAGGGCCGAATTTTAGATCTGAAAATTCTGAAATCATAATTCTCAATAGATCGAGCTTTACATTAAGTCTCGATAGCAGGCATTTGTCGAGCTATTTGTTGAGACTTAATGAACAGCTTTTCTTCACTTGTTTCTTGGATCAATCTTCATGTATTTAATACTTGACTTGAACAACATGTTTCTTGAAGTATGAAATATATCTTAGATCTACTCAATTACGAATAAAGTGTATTTTGTTAAAAGATTAGCCAATTACCAAAAATATTACCCTAACACTCTCAAGATTCTTGAAGGAACTTTTTTTTTTCTCTCTTGAACTCGTGTGCTTAACATAAATATTTATATATTTAAATCGTAAAAGCATTAACTTGCACTTGACATTTGTTAATCTTGATTCAATTTAACAAGCCTTTTCTAAACATAAACATGTACTTAAACATAACTTTATTTTAAACATGTAAAAAATTAATAATTTTTTTTGTTAATATGAATGTGCATTTTTTTTTTATGGTTTTTGAAATTAGAACGGTCAATGAATCGGAAATAGGTTTGGCTCCCAATTTTCACTGTGTTTTCCTTAGTTTTGGAGTTTTTTACCAGACTAAAAGAGGGTCCAGTTCCTAGTTGAACCAAGTGAACCGGTTAGTCTAGTCTGATTTTTAAAATCATTCTTTACTTATTTATTTATTTTATATTATTCCATGCACATATTTCATTTTCTCTTTATTGTACAACATAAAGGTATAAGAAAAGTTACATATTCACAAAGTGATCTCCTTAATAGAATATTGTACAACATAAAGGTATTTTTTTTAATAAAACCTCAATTAAATCTATCTTTCTAATAACATATTTTAATTTTTTTTATGGCAATTTCTTTATCTTTCCTGATGTTTTCTTCCATATCAGTGAAGCATTAAACAAACATCCTTTCAAAAATGTTGAGTTAAGATAATTAAAAAAAGAGGATGTTATTTTCCCACCTTCAAGTAATTATATTTTTTTTAATGAATCCAATCAATCCTCTTTAAAAGCATGGATAGTTTCATTTTATTTTTACATGAATTAGTAAAAGATAGTAATTTATCGGTAATAAAAATATAGTTTCTATAGAGTATTTTAAGACAATAACATATTTTTAAAAGCTTTTGTACAAGCCGTCATTTACTTGTGTGCCATTTCTCAAATATATTCTGTTTAATATGTAATATATATTACTATATCTTTGTCTATACATATTTGAACAAAAATAATATTACTTATATATGTTGGACATAAAAAAAAAAATTTATATATGTGCAGTGAACATAAAATTGATTTTTTTTTTCGGTATGTTTAAGATATATGTTTTAGTTATGTATATGTTGTTGTTTACAATAGGAAAAAAATTACTTTGAGCCATCTAATGTATAAGATAGA
Organism: Lithocarpus polystachyus; assembly: GCA_033629205.1. Taxonomy (NCBI): domain Eukaryota; kingdom Viridiplantae; phylum Streptophyta; class Magnoliopsida; order Fagales; family Fagaceae; genus Lithocarpus; species Lithocarpus polystachyus. The sequence goes on along the minus strand of CM066166.1, from coordinate 23,145,949 downwards.
GATTTATCAAACACAATTACCAAAATAATATTACTATATATAATAACATTAATCAAATTCTAAAACTCCTTTTAAGTTTTTTTTTTAAATTTTTTGGTATTTGAGTTTTAATTGGGTAGTATTTCACATTTTTGGAAACTTTGGTAATATAATTTCACTTAGAATAAACTGTTCTAATAATTTTAATGTACTTCTTGAAAGGTCAATTAACAATGAGCAAGAGACAAGTTCACTAATATATTAATTTTTTTTCCCTGCCAAAAGTAGATTTTTTTTTCACTTCACTTGATTGTGCAACTTGTTTACTTGCTTAATCAATGATTTAACACCCCTTCAGAACACTCAAACAATAAAAATGGAACTATAATTGCCTAGAAATGACTGTCAAAACTCAAAAGTGGGCAAAAATATCAAAATCTTTGGATTGGATTACATTGTACTTTTAAGGAAAAAATATCAAAAGTTGTGGGGCTAACTCTTATCATCAACTTCAACCACAAATAAATTAGCCTAAAATGTAAATTGCACACTTTAAGTATAACTAAAATTCATTTCAATCCTCTAATTTTAATTTTATTCAATTGAATTTTCTAAGGTTTTAAATTTTTTCAATTTAGTTAAAAATTTGACATTAAGAAAATGTTTTTCCCATATGAAAAAAAAAAATCTATAAAATTAATAAAAAATTTATAGATTTTTTTATGTGATAAATTTTTTTTTTGAATTTTTTTTTCATTAGTTAATTGCATTCTTAACAACAATTTTTTTAACAAAATTGAATGAAAGTAATGAATTTTGTGGCAAGTTGGCAACATTAGGAATAGTTACCAGACATGGCAAGTTGTCAACATTTAAACAGAATTTTATGGTAAAGTTCTGATTGACTCCTGGTCCCATAACCATTGTTGTTGCACCTAATTCTTTTAGCACAAGAGCTGAGTCTTGTCAACCTGGTCTGATTAGTGCAGCTATTTCAAATTGGTCTAGTTATGTCTAGTGAAAGTGAAGCATTTTGCTTTGAGTTGTTTTTCTATGGGTGTTCTTTTGCTTTGAGGCCAAGGTTTGTTTTACTTTTGTGTGTGTAATTAGATTCTATTATCTGGAAAAAAAAAAAAAAGACTAAAAGGTCCTATTGTTTCATAAGAAGCCTCACGAGCTAATTGTATAAGAACCACCAGGAGCATGCTCATGCATGCATAGTAACAAATTTCATATACCTTTTTTCTGCTAGTTAAAATGAGAAAAATACATCTAATTGCCTATGTCTCCATGAAGAAGTGGTGCAGTTGAAGTTATACTAGGCCGTTAGTCTTAGTTATGTTGGTACCTCTTAATTAGAAGCAAATAAAAAGTCTTTAGTGTATGATCTTTGGACCTAATTACTAATGAGCTCTCTTTCCAATTAAGAGATACAAAAGTATAAATATCATGAGCTATGTATTTGTCCATGGAAGGAAAGAGTCCAAAAAATTACCATGATAAATGCGAAATCTCCTTTGGTATGATGAATGGCATTCGGCTTTGGCAATCTCTTTGACATGATAAATGGCTTTCAAAATGCCTTTAGTTTAGTGACAATGGCTAAGTTGTTTGTGATGCATGTAGAGTTTTAGATACCAAAGTTGTGTATCCCAGCTGAATTGGGTACTGCTTTCATGTTTTGGGAATGACTTTGCAATGAAAGGTTGAATGCAAAATTTCTTTGCTTGAATCTTTGAAGTGGGCTCAGAATTTTACATTGAATTTAGTTTTAGAAAACCTAATGCCATAATCCCAAACCATTTTAAAGTAGATTATTATAAATTCCTAAGCACATGGACATGGCTTTGATTACATGATAGAGGAGCGTAAGGTTGGATTCGGACTGCTCGTGGGCCATTTCGTTGGGCCAGTGTGTAAACCGTTAAGGCGGAAAGCCCCATCACCTACAATTCTCAAGAATTTCACTACAAATATGTCGATTGAGACTATGGGTATCACTTTTGTTTTTTTAGAGTATATCACTTGTAATTTGAAAATATGCAATCCTATGATGTCATTTTTTTTAAAGATTCAATCATTACAACGAGGAAGAGAGATTTAAATCATGGGATTCTTCCTTTTAAATGAAGAGCTCCAATGAAATTACAAACTTAGACAAATAGTGTAGCACTTTGAAACAAGTGGTAGGAATTGCTTTGCCACATATTGGACTCTTCAACTCTCCCTTAAATTATTCACAATAAATAATCCATCGTATTTTTATTTAACGATTCACAAAATATTTTGACAAAAAATTAAATATGTGACATTTAAAAATAGGGATGATCAGGAGAAGATCAAAGTTCAAGCAAAAGTATATACCCTTCGATCATATTGGGGGGGGGAAGCTTTCTCACTCGTTTCCAATTGAACACAGCCAAATTTGATTATAATTCATTATTGGATGAGAATTGAATTTCAGCCGAGTGGCAAGTTATGCCAATGCCGTGACAGTAAATAGGCAACACACTCTAAACTATATGAACATGGCAGTTAGCTCTACACAATTTAAACATTGGTGACATGACATGATCTAAATAAAGGGAATCGAGCAAGTGAAAGAAATTGAAGGGAGTTGTTGTTTATCTGAGTTTCTCTCAAATGAATCCTGTAGGAATTTTCTTCTTCTTCTTAAATTCAACTTTTGGAGATATTTTCATGTTGTATAAATTTATTTAAATTTTTTAATAATAAGAAAATGTTTACCTAAATTTTTCTTTAAATTGTGAAAAGTATCATATTATCTTTAACAAGACAAAACCCTATAACAAAATCCCAAATTTTTCTAAGAAAAAAAAATTCTCAAAGAATTAAATGATTTCTACTCTCAATGCATCTCATACAAAGAGAATAGCCCCACTAAATTTTAAATTATAATCCAAAGCATTTAAACTTCTATGTGCAACATTTAATCATAAAAGCATTTGCTTCCATTTGACATTTGTTAATTTGGATTCAATTTAACAAACCTTTTTTAACCATAAACATGTACTTAAATGTAGACTTTATTTTGTGGGTTTCAATTAGCTCAATTGGTAAAGTTTCTAATGGTTGAATAAGAGATTTAAGATTCAATTCTTGCTTTTACCAAAAACTGATTGATGTAATATGAGATCATAGATTGAAACTCTCACTGGAAAAAAATGTAGACTTTATTTTATACATATAAGAGAAATTAATAGTTTTGAAGTTAATATGGATGTGCAATTTTTTAACATGCTAAGCACTTTTTTCTTTTTTGCTATTTTGTATGACATAACGTCAAAGAATAGTTACCTTTTCAAACATGGCCTGCTTAATAGAATATTCTTTATTCGGAAAAAGTATTACACAAATTTAGATTTTTTTTTTTAACCATTTTTTTTTTTTTTTTTAGATAGAATTTCTACTCTAGTCTAATCTAAATGTATATGTGTATGAAGCTTCCTCCTAGAGATTTGAATCCCAGCCCTTGCCCCTCACATCCCACAAGCATTTATACTTGTGGAGTGACCACCGCACTAAAGGATAGCGATGGTACCATAGTTAATACTATCTTACTAATAACATTTTTTTTTTTAATTTTAGTTTTAGGGTATCTGACAAGCTTTCTAATCACTATGCAAAGCATAAAATATTAAAAACCAGTAACACCATTGTTCTTTCTACCAAAGGTGCATGACAATCTTAAAAGTGGCTTTTATTATTACTATATATGCCCCTTTGAAGTATAATAAAAAATAGGTAATTTCATTTTGTATTATTAAAGAATGTAAGGTTGAAATTTATCAATCATTTTATTGGCTTTATTCCGTGTCAATTTGCTTGTACTATAGATGCATGACAATCTTAAAAGTGGCTTTTAGTATTACTATATATGCCCCTTTGAAGTATAATAAAAAATAGGTAATTTCATTTTGTATTATTAAAGAATGTAAGGTTGAAATTTATCAACCATTTTGTTGGCTTTATTCCGTGCCAATTTGCTTGTAATTTAGCACTTAGAAACCCTATATTTAGGTGAGAATCATGTAAGGGTAGTGTGTGAAAGAGTGTGAAGAAATGCTCAAAACCGTACAGTGAAGCAGGAACTTGTGACAGGATCTTGCGGGTGGCTCGTGACTGGCAAGCTGCCAGAAAATGCACACGAGTAAAGTGTACAGAAAAGCTGAACCATCATGCCAGCTGTAGCACTACACGACAAAAATTCTAGCCTGGCCATTCAGTTAGCTCGCGGCTTGAACTTGCGACCTAGCCAAGTCGCAAGGCCAAGTCATCAGCCAGTTCTATTTTGGAAAAACTAACTCTTCGCATTCCATTCTCACTCTAGTATAAATACCCCCTATACCCATGAAATGTAAAGAGCTTTCAGAGAGAATTTTGAGAGAGAAAACTCTAGAGAAAAACAAGATTGACTCATCCATAATCTTTACATAGTGACTGTTCAAATTCTTTTACTCTCACCCTCTCCATTGTTTGATCCTTGAGAGGTATATTACCTAAATGCCTTTTCTCACCATATTCATATCTGTGAAAAGGTCATTTGGTGCTTGGGAAGCAGTTAGGAAGGGATCAATTGATATTGGTTGATGTTATGGGCTACAGCGGAATCTGGTAAGCTACAGAAAACAAAGGTTCGATGTAACCTCGTTGGAGGGTCTTCTGCTATTCATGTATCCCAACTTTATTCTTTAGTGGATTATTGACCGCTTGGAGGGCGGCGGAGAGGTTTTATGCCGAGGGCTTTGGTTTCCTCTTCGATAACACATCGTTATGTTGTCCTTGTGTTTGCATCTCTCTTCCCTTAATCTTTGCCATTTAATTTCTGCTGTAGATGTAATTTTATTTGGTTTAGATTATCTATCAATTCTATTATAAACTTATGTTTATTTTCCGCATATACTTTGTTTGATATTAAGCTTGAATTGGTAATTTATAATTTGAGGGTCTAAACGTTCAAGGTGTGTTTCACACTATTTGAACTTTCAGAGAAAATAGAGAGCAAAAATAGTTCTCACATCTCCAAGCGATAATAAAATCTTAATATGAATCCAATCTCTCCACCTTACATTTTACATTTAAAATTTTTATTTTTACAAAAGTAGTTAAAGCTATTAATTCATTGTTGTTTGTTAATAACAAATTTATTCCTCAAATTTATTCTTATACAAGCCTTCATTTACTTGTGTTCCAATCCCTCCAATTTATTCTAATCGAATACAAAAAATATATTATTATATCCTTTGTTGATACAATTTTAAAAAAAAAAATTACTCTGGGACATCAAAAAATCAAAAAATATATTTGTATTGATATAAAATTGTTTATTTTTTGATATGTACAAATATATGTTTACATTTACGTATATGTTTATGCTTACAATTGGAAATTTTTTTAAGATAATAATAAAGATAAAGATAATATTCATGCAAAATTTTTAAGCCATGTAATGTTTAAGATAAAGATTTATCAAAACTAAAAGTCATAGAATATTTTCATTATTGTTACTAAAGTTAATCAAATTATAAAATTCCTTATATGTTTCTTAAAAAATGGTGGTTAAGTTTTAGTTGAATAGTATTTCAATTTTTTGGAAACTTTGGTTATAGAGTTTCACATCAAATAAAATCTTTTAGTAATTTTAATAAACTCTTTTAATTATCTTCTTTCCCTAAAAAATTAGGATTTTTTTTTTTTTAAACTAGGCTATGCTCATTTTTCATTTTTGCTATATTATACAACATAAAGGTATAAAAAAAAAGTTACCTGTCCATAATGAGGCCTCCTTAGAAAAAGTTACCTTTTCATTTAATGTTTTTTTATTATTATAATTTTTAAACTCGATTACCTCTATCTAACTAATAATAAATTTAATTGTTTTATTATCAAGTATTTGCCAAGCGTTCCAACCATTATAAAGTGCATAACACCAGCAGGATTGTTTTTCCTTCTTCCATAACAATGAAGTGGTACGAAATATAAATAAACACAATGTCGCAATTCTTCCAAATTCAAGTATTAATATTCTTTAATGAATTCAATTTTTCCTATTTAATGGATGGATATTTTTATTTTTATTTTTACATGAATTAGCTAAAGTCAGTAATTCATTGGTAATAAAAAAATATTATTTATTAGAGAGTATTTTTAGAAAAAAGTATATCTTCTTAAGAATTGTATTATGTATGTATTGCATTGATGTTGCTTACCAATCACATTTTAAAATTTTGTAAATTTTGCCATGTACATAAACTTTGAGCAGCATACTTTCATGTATGATTCTTAGCTCAACAAAGACATAAAAAATATTTCTTGCATTTTTAATAATTTGATAGGAAATCAAATGCTTTAAACTCAGTAAGTATTTAACAGCTTTTGTACAAGCCTTCATTTAATTGTGGACTAATTCCTCAAATTTAGTCCGATTAAATATGCAATATATATAATATATCGTCTGTCAATTCAAATTTTAAAAAACTAAAATATTACTTACATATATGTAGGACATATAAATAAATAAATAAATTATATAATTGGAGTGAACATAACATTGATTATTTCTTCTGTATGTTTAAATGCATGTTTACGGTTAAGTATATGTTCATGTTTATAATAGGAAAAAAATTACTTTAATATTTAATGTATCAAATTAACCTTGATTTGATTGGTAATAAATAATTTTATTTAATTAATATTTACTTATTAAAAGTCCCGCATAAATTTTTCACCTTAGGCCCCAAATATTGTTGGGTCGCACTTTATCAGAAGCGGACATCATAATTTGAAGCTCTCTAAAAAATATATAGACTTTATTTTATACATATAGAAGAAATTAATAGTTTTGTGGTTAATATGGATGTGCACTTTGTTTTACTATGCTATGCACATTTTTCTTTTTTTCTATCTTGTACGACATAAATGTATAAGAAAAGTGATCATTTCAAGCATGGCCTCCTTAATAGAATATTATTTATTTGGAAAAATTATTACACAAATTTAGTTTACTTTTTATTTTTATTTTTATTTTTAAGTCTTAACCACGGTTAATACTATCTTACTAATAACATGTTTAATTTTATTTTTTAATTTTAGGGTATCCAACAAGCTTTCCAATCACTATACAAAGCATAAAAACCAGAAACAACATTATTCTTTCGACAATAGGTGCATGATAGTCTCAGGAGTGGCTTTTAGTATTACTATATATGCCCTTGAAGTATAATTAAAAATAGATAATTTCATTTTGTATTATTAAAGAAAAAAAGAAAGCAGAAATAGTTATTCTCCCATCTTCAAGCGATAATAAATTCTTAATATGAATCCAATCTCTCCACCTTACATTCTACATTTTTATTTTTACAAAAATAGTTAAAGCTATTAATTCATTGGTAATATCAAATATATTCCTCAAATTTAATTTAACAAGCCTTCATTACTTTTGTTCCAATTCCTCAAATTTTTTCCAATCGAATACAAAATATATATATATATATATATATATATATATTTTGTTAATATAATTTTAAAAAAATAAAAAAATTACTCTAGGACATCAAAAAAATAAAACATATATTTGTAGTAAACATAAAATTGATTACTTTTTGATATGTATAAATATATGTTTATGTTTATAATATAAAAAAAATTAAGCTAAAGATAAAGATAAAGATAAAGATAATATTTACATAAAAATTTTAAGCCATGTAATATTTTAGATAAAGATTTATCAAAACTAAAAGTTGTAATATATACCACCGCACATTCTTAGTGCTATGGTTACTCTACAAGTATAAATATTTGTAGGGTGTGGGGGACAAGGGTCGTAGTTCAAATCTCTAGGCGAGAATCTCACGAACATATACAAATAGATTATTCTAGAGTAGAATTTCTATCTTATATAAAAAAGTCATAATATATTTTCATTATTGTTACTAATGTTAATCAAATTATAAAACTCCTTTTATGTTTCTTAAAAATTTTTGGTAGTTAAGTTTTAATTGGATAGTATTTCAAATTTCTGGAAACTTTAGTCATAGAGTTTCACATAGAATAAACTATTTTAATAATTTTAATAAAATCTTTTAATTATCTTTTTTCCCTACCAAAATTAGGATTTTTTTTTTACTATGCTATGCACATTTTTCATTTTTGCTATATTATACAACATAAAGGTATAAACAAAATTTAAAGTTTTTTTTTAGTATAATTTTTGAACTCGATTAACTTTGTCTTACTAATAACAAATTTAATTGTTTCATTATTTAACAGGCATTCTAACCACTATACAAGAACACGACACTAGTAGTATCATTCATCTTTCTTCAATAGAAGAGAAGTACTATAAGATTTAAATGAATACAATGTCGCAATTCTCCCGAATGTAAGTAATAATATTCTTAAATGAATTCAATTTATCCTATTTAATGTATGGATTTATTTTATTTTATTTTTACATGAAGTAGTTAAAGTCAGTAATTCATTAGTAATAAAAAAATATTACTTATTAGGGAGTATTTTTTTTTTTTTAGAAAAAAGCATATCTTCTTGAGAAATGTATTATGTATTGCATTGATGTTGCTTACCGATTACATTTTAAAATTTTGTAAATTTCACCACGTACACAAACTTTAAGCAGCAACTTTCATGTATAATTCTTAGGTCAAAAAAGACATATAAAATACTTCTTGCATGTTTAATAATTTGATAGGAAATCAGATGCTTTAAACTCAGTAAGTATTTAATAGATTTTGTACAAGCCTTCACTTAGTTGTGGACCAATTCCTCAAATTTATTCCGATTAAATACACAATATTTATAATATATCGTCTGTCAATTCAAATTTAAAAAACTGAAATATTACTTATATATATATATATATGTATGACATATAAATAAATAATAAATTATAATATGTGGAGTGAACATAACATTGATTATTTCTTTTGTATGTTTAAATGCATTTTTATGGTTAAGTATAGTTTTATGTTTATTATAAGAAAAAAAATTACTTTAAGCTATGTAATGTTTAATATTGAGAGTTAACATAATTTTTGGATTGGATTACTTTAGACTTTTATCTAGTAGCTTAAAAGGATTGGATGATAACTTTATATTTTTAAGGCAAAAATATCAAAAGTAGTGGGGGCTAACTCCTATCATAAAATTAAACCACAAATAAATTTGGTTAAAATGCAAATTGCACACTTTATTTTGATTAAAATTCATTTCAGTCTTCTCACTTTACTTTAATTCAATTGAATCTTCTAAATTTCAAATTTATTCAATTCGGACATTCTGTCTAATTTTGAAAAAAAAAAAAAATTCTCACATGAAAAAAAAATCTATAAAATTATTAAAAATAATCTCTCTCTCTCTCTCTCTCTCTCTCTCTCTCTCTCTCTCTCTCTCTCTCTCTCTCTCTCTCTCTCTCTCTCTCTCTCTCTCTCTCTCTCTCTCTCTCTCTCTCTCTCTCTCTCTCCTACGAGTTGATACTCGTTATAAGTATTCAAGCCATTGACCTACGGCAAGAACCAGTGTTTTTTCATTAGTATTTCTTTTATCAAGTTTTTTCATTAGTTAAATGCATACTTAATAGATTTTTTTTAATACAAAATTGGACAAAATGACTAAATTGAATAAATTTGAAATTTAGAAAACTCGATTTAAAGAAAATAAAATTAGAGAACTAAAATCAGTCAAACTTAAAAAGTACAATTTACATTTTAACTAATAAATTAAGACCAACGATGACTTAAAAGTCTTTAAAGAATTTTCCCATAATTATGGATCATAAGTATTGGGGTCCCAAACTTAGTTTAATACCCATTTCCAACAGCTTCGTTTTTTCTGATATATATATATATATATATATATATATATATATATTAGCGAGAAGAAAGTGCAAATTAAACAAAATAAAAAAAACATTTTTAGCCAAAAGATTCTTAATTTGTTATACTAAAGTCATGGCAACCAGGTTTCGGAGAAAGAATAAAAATGTGGAAAATTATTTATTCACATATTTTATGTCTAAACCACGTACAAACCATGAAGATTCTCATCGATTACAAAGATTGTGTCCTCCTTGATCGAGGATCGATCTAAGGAAGTCAATAGACACATTCCTAGAAGACACTAAGATGTTGACATCGTTGATTAAACAAACCGTTTAGGTTTTGAATAATGATGAAAATAATAGGTTATTAGTATAGTGTAAGCCTTTTAGATGGTGTGTCTCTATATGTTATATTAACTATTTAAGGAGGTTCCCAATGTGTTATCTCCTTCCGATAACTCCCTTAAATCAATGATTTAACACACCTTTATGACTCCCTTAATCAATGATTTAATACCCCTTCATGACACTCAAACAACAATCATGGAACTCTATTTATTGACAATAAACGACTGTCATACTTTTATTTGGAAGCTTGAAAAGGATTGGGAAAGCCGTGGGGCTTACTCTTATCATCAATTTAAACCATAAAATGTTAAGACCGACAAGACAATGCCTTAATGGCCTATTTGGGAGTTAAAAAAAGGAGGGGGAGTAGAGTAGAGGGAGGGCGAGTAATTCAATTATCTTGTTTGAAAGTTTTTTAAGGAAGGAGAGGGAGGGGTTTGGAGGGGTTTCAACTACCTCTAACCCCTCATTTTTAATTCCTCCAAATTGAAGAGATTTGGAAGGAGAGTAGAGTGGATAAATTATTGGCCAAATAAATTCCCTAATTTACCTTTTCTAAATTAACAAAATTACCATTTCTAAAGAGCTAATTACCCCCATCCCCTTTACTAATTTTAAAAACATCCAAACTATGTAGAGGAGAATCATTCCTCTCTACTTTCCTCCCCACTACTCTCCTTCCATCTATTCCCCTTTATTTTCCTCCCTCTCTAAACTTCCAACAGGCCATTAAAAGTCTTAAAAGAAGTTTCCCAATGATTAAGAATCACAACTAGTATTGGGGGCCCAACCTTGTTCTGAATCCTCATCTCCAACAGCTTCCTTTTTCCTTTAACATTTTCCTGGCAAGAACAAAATGCAAATCAAACAAAACGAAAAACTTTCTTAGCCAAAAATTCTTAGTTTCCCACTCTAAAGGAAACAAGATTTCACACTGAAGTCTTGGAAACAAGATTTCGGGGAAAGAATACAACGTGGAAAAAGATTTATTCACATATATAAAGTGAAAACCACAAAACATAAAGATTATTATTGACTAAAAACATTATTTAGGAAGTCAATAGACACATTCCTAGAAGACACTAAGAAATTGACATTCAACATTATGGATTAGATAAACCGTCCAGGAATTTAATAGACACATTCTTTCTTACTCAATTTCTCTATCATTTCCAATGGCAACCAAATTTTCAAAGTTGACTTCATTGCTAATTTCCTATATATGTCTAAAACGACTGGAAGTCTGGAACATAACTTTTTAACTCATTTTTTCCTTTTTAGCATAACGTTGAAGCCTAGTAGGAAAACATAATATAGATTAAGTAGATGGATTCTAGGCTTCTAGAGGCTATTAGGATAAATGACACACCCACATTGATCAGTTTATTTCAAGCAAATGAAGGAATTCTTGAGCAAAGAACAACTGACTCCTTGGACACTGCATTACACCTTGCTTCAAAGTTAGGACACGTTGACATGGTGTCCGAAATTGTTAAGTTGTGTCCGGACTTGGTTGCTGCTGAAAATAAGAACCTGGAGACTCCAATACATGAAGCTTGTCGCCAAGGGAAGGCCGAGGTCTTGAAGCTGCTATTAGAGGCCAATCCAATGGCAGCTTCTAAGCTTAACTCCAAAGGCAAGAGTGCTTTTTTCTTGGCCTGTAGTCATGGCCGTTATGATGTGGTGAATTTCCTCTTAAATAATACCGGGATGATAAGTTTAGAGGAAAATTTGTTTGATCATACCTGTATCCATGTGGCTGCATCCAAAGGACATACTGGTAAGTAGCAGAGTTTTCTTAGCTAAATTATACTCATTCCTAAACTACAGTCATAAACTATTCAAATGAAAGATTTACACATTTTCTTTGATTTTTAAGTCCAGCCTGTGATGATTTTTACCAAGTAGTTTGTCCTATATGATTTTGTATTAAAATTAGAATTACTGGTGCAGATGTTGTTAGAGAGTTACTAGATGCGTGTCCTAACTTTGCTCAAATGATTGATGCGAATGGAAACTTGCCATTGCACTATGCTTGTATCCATGGACATAGGGATATAACCTGGTTGCTCCTAAGGTGTGATTCAAGTCTCGCTCTGCACTATAACAACAATGGTTTTACACCACTGCACATGGCATCAATGAATGGCAGAGTTTCAGTCCTTGATGAATTTGTTAAGATGGTTCCGGTATCTTTTGACTATCCCACATATGAGGGAGAGACAGTTTGTCATCTGGCTGTGAGATATGGTCAATACCAAGCTCTGGTGTATTTAGTGCATGTCGCTAATGGTACAAATCTCATTCACCGTCAAGATCGAAATGGTGACACCATTTTACATCTTGCAGTTTTTAGTGGGCGTCAGCAGGTGAGAGCTGAATGTGAAATTCAATTATGTTATTTTTTGTGAAACCATGAGCTTGAGAGATAAAATGAGACAACATGACACATGAGGCGCAATTATGCAATATAAAATGTACATGGTGTGATTCTCATGAATGACTAATATGATTCGTTAAGTGCATTTTGTGATCCAATTATTTTGATTGATTTTCTAAAATGTTATGGCAAATTTGGAAAATGGTAGGTATCAATAAATATGGTCACAAGCTAAAACAACAGGTTTCTGGTGGAATTGTGTTTGTCATGACTCGTAAATAAACTAACTCTCTCTTATCAAGCTATGAAATTGATATTCAAAAAGTGAAATATATTATCTAATCTGCTATACTAACAAGAACATGCGTTAAAGCCAAACGTTGTCTTCTTTTAATTGTACTCTTTATTTCATGTTTGTTCCAGATAGTGGAGTACTTGATCAACAAAACAAAAGTGGAGATTAATTCTGAGAACTTTCAAGGACTCACAGCACTTGACATCCTTGACAAGGCTAAGAACAGTAGAGAAAGTCGCCGTCTTAAAGCCAAGTTTATTAAAGCTGGTGGTAAAAGCAGTATTGAATTGTTATCTGATTCACCAGCAGTAGAAAGAACCAATGGTCAGCTGCCTATCACAAGTAAGAATTCTTCAGGGCAGGGTTGCATAGATGATGATTTGGATATGTCCGTTATGAATGAAATGGTTTCTTGTGAATGCAAGTGGTCGCCAAGATTCAGCAAGGGTAGCAGCTCCAGAACGCCATCACCATCCTGTCAAGTTGGGGAGACTTTTAACAATGAAACATATAAAAAAGAGTCCTTATTCCCAACCAATATGCGACTACAAAAGCATCTTAACAGAAGGCACTGGGAAAATGTAGGTGACCATCACACTACTCACCGAAATAAGCAGCATGAAATATATATGGAAGCCTTACAAAATGCTAGGAACACTGTAACACTAGTTGCCATTTTGATCGCTACAGTTACATTTGCTGCTGGAATTAGCCCTCCCGGTGGTTTTTATCAGGATGGAGAAATGAAAGGGAGGTCAATACTTGGTAGAACAACAGCTTTCAAGGTCTTTGCAATAAGCAACAATGTTGCATTGTTTACCTCTCTATCCATAGTTGTTGTTCTTGTCAGCATCATCCCCTATCAGAGAAAGCCACAGATGAGACTATTGGTTGCTGCTCACAAGGTTATGTGGGTAGCTGTGGCATTCATGGCAACAGGATATGTTGCAGCCACATGGGTGATCGGTCCTCACAGTCAAGGGACAGAATGGGTGTATGTCACAGTAATAGCAGTAAGCAGTGGCACCCTGGGTGTGGTTTTTATTGCTCTAGGGGTGCTGCTGGTTGAGCACTGGCTGCGGAAATTGAAGTGGAGAAAACAAAGGAAGGATAGAGGGGAGGCTGTTGACATAGAAAGTCAAATTTCAGATGTTGAGAGCACATACCAACAAGGGTATCACTCGTACTGAATGTTTGTTTCTCCCAAGGGATCAATAAGAATATCTAGTTACTGATTTGCAAGTGAGTTTTACTTGATTGTTACTTTTATAAAATAACTAGATAATTTCCCGCGCGATGCGCGGGCACTTTGGAGATTCATTTGAAATAATTTTCACATTTTTTAAGACCTATTTATAATACTCATTTTATTGTATAATATTTATGTTTTACCAAAATATTGTTGAATGCTTTGAAACTTAATTTTCTTAATTCATATTTTATATATAAAAAAAAATTGTCATAGAATTGGCTTTCGAATATTGAGTAGAATTGCTCTACTAATCTAAACTTTTAAGGTTGGAACAATCAAGTTTTTTGACATTTGTAGGAGACTTAACATATTATATTATTTGTAGACTATATTTTTAAAATTGGTTAGATGATTTTGAAATTGAAATTTATAAATTTAAATTCAAATCATAAATACTTTCATATCCTAAAATTACAAAAATTCAGGCAACCTCCCAAATACTTTCTTAACCAAATACCGATTCTTAAATCTCAAACACTCATTTCATTATCTCAACAAAATGAAATTTTCTGTAAATACCGGCATATAGAGAATGTGATAAGATATAGAAAAAATAGTTAAAACAATTCCATTTATCAATATTTAATTGCCTTTAGCTCTCCACATTTTAAAAAATAAAATAAAAATTTAATAGAGCACAAAACACTCTAAAATCATCATTAACTTTTACTTTTGTCATCATAGCTTATATCGATATTGTAAAAAATAGTAGTAAAAAAAACTACTAAGGAACTTATAAATTATTAGTTCTAAAACATTATAAATAAAAAAAGCAACTAATCTCATCAATAATCAATTATAAGGGTTTTTTTTTTTTTTTCTCTTTAGTTCTAAAAAAAATACATTTATGGTTTTCTCATACTAAATACCCAAAGATGTAAAACAATCATAACTTTTACAAAATCCAAAACATCTGACTTCAACATTAAAACCATATGTAATCCGATGTCACTCAATAAAAAAAAAATAAATAAAAAAAAAAGCAAGCCCTCTACCTTTGTTATAGCCAACTCATGTTAGTTAAGATTAGATAAAACGATGAAGTTGGAGTTGGGTAGGTGTCATTGAAAGATTGAAGATAAATGACATCATTCTTGGTCGGAATGTATTTGAGATGAGATGCATGAAGGGTTGTGGGTTATATATAAAAGAGTAGAAGTGCAAGAGATTTATCTTGAAACATTGAACCAAAAAAATCTAAGAGTCATGCAAAGAATCTTTATTCTTTAATAGGAAAAGTCTTGAAACATTGAACTAAAGAAACAAAAAGTCTTTAATTTTTTTTTTTTTTTTGGTTCTTATATTGTGGCTTAAGAGGATTTTAATTCTTTTTTCAAATAGTGCGCCACATGGCAGCATCTCATGCTTCTACGCATAAGGTCTCTGCTTTTATATATATATTGATTTGATAGATATTATTTTCTTTCTTTCTCTACACTGGTAGGTTCCAGAGAGGCTGGGCTTCTTAGTTTAATGTAGCGGTAACAATGTAGGATTTTCTTACAAACTGTTTTTTCTCAGTATTTTTTTTTCCTCGTGCTTCTTTTGAAGTGTGAGGTTCCCAGTGATGTTGTTTCTGTACAAAGTGAAAAAAATATTGTTTGAGACCCCTATTTGTTTAATATGCAGACATAATGATTTTAACCATTAAACAAACAAAATATTTATATACCCAGCGGAATATATATACCGCAGTTTATGTGATATATCAACCAAATCAACAGTCAAAGTAATAAAAATAGTGACACAGGGCACAAAGCCACAAACAGTCCCATAGAAAATCAATTATGTAGGGAATAGTTGCAATAGTCAGTGACTTACCAAACCTTTGTTAGCCTAGACTCTTTTGCAGCCTTTGCAAATGTCCTGCTTGCCTTCCTACCGCAATAGTTCCAAAATCTCTAGAATTCTTCAATAGTGATGTTTTCCACGAACTCCTTGCTTGCAAAAAGCCAGAACCTTTAGCACTCCAAGACAACTCCCTAAAGGTTTGACTGTAGTAAACCTCATTGGAATGGCTACAAACACTCTCTGGAAATTTAAAAAAGAGAGGGATGACAAAAAAAGGGTATTTTATCAATCATATGGCGTCGGTTCTTTCGAGACTAGGCTATGGTAAATGGATACAAAAGTAAGAGCACAAGACTAAGAGCCAAATGGGAGAGAAAAAGAGGGTACTGAGCAAAGCATAAAAATTGCACCTCTAGTGATTGCTTTTGGCTTGATACTTGATACTTGATAGCTTGAAAAGCAAAAGCCAACCTCAATCTGCTTTGTTGTTTTGCCCAGGAGCTCAAATCCACAAACTCTCTCTACTCTTAACTTCTGCTCAATACATGAGCATCATAAAATGCTCCCACACAATTGCCATTTTGCTTGAGAGCTTAAGAAGCCAAAGAAAGAAAGTCTCAATCTGCTTGCCTCTCAAAGAATAGCTAGAGGGCTTACCAGAAAAGCCACTCCTAGCTTCTCAAAACCTTAGCTCAGGCATGTTATGGCTCAAGCGAGAATTTTCAGTTTCAAAATTCCTAGGGTTTTTGTTTCACAAAATGATCAAGGAATGCAGACCCATTTCAGATTACATTGTCATGGTATTTGACAATTTAAATCTTAACATAATGATAATCATCTTAATTTTATTTATGCATTCTCTAGTAGCTCAATAGAATTGGTGCCATTTGCTGTCATTAATTATATTGAACCACCAGCTTCCCAATCCCATGAACTTCAATTTGCAAATTATTCTCTGTTTTCAATGTAACTTTGTGAACTGGAACTAGTGTAGCATTATGTATTTATGTTCAAATATATTATAGTGACCCTAGAAACTATAATGACCAAACTTCTCAAGCAGTTTGCGAGGAAAGACACCAACTTAGTGGCCAGCCATTACTTTGCTGCTAATCGTATCAGCATTTGAGGATATCAAACCATGTCAACATGGGTTGAAGTTGTAGCTAGGGGAAAATCGGCTATAGATCATTAAAAAAGACTGAAGGTGATGAAGAAGAAAAGTAGAGAACATTAAAACTCACCTGCCGTGACCAAATCGCTAAGCAAAATGGATATCACGAGACATTTTTTTTCACTGTTTGAAGGCAAAAGATGGAGATCACAAGGTTGATGGAGGTAGAAACATAATCTGTAAGAAAATCTGAAATGTGAAAGAGGAACTAACGGCCCGTTTGATAATGTTGTACTAATAATGTTATTTGTATTTTTTAAAAATATATTTAGATGAAAAAATATATAAAAATACGTGTAATTTTGTTTAAAAATTGAAAATATGTGTTTAAACACATTTACCAAACTCTTAATTTGTAATTGGTAAAAATTTGTTCTTATACTGTTAAAAGAAACAACAATTCTTTAACTAAAGTTTAGACTTGAGGAGGTTACGAAGAAGTATGTAAGAAAGTGAGGTCGCTATAAGCATATTGGTTCATATGTACTATGTAGCATGTAAAGGATGAGGTAGGGTCACTGGTTAGATTGAAAGAATGCTTTGTCAGAAAGCACATTTCACAAGCTGCTTGGTTGTTTCATTCAGCCCAAAAAAAAAAAAAGCTGCTTGGTTGTTTCTTCAAGTTTTGCATTTAATTCTTGACATAATTGCTTAAACATTTGCTTCCAACCAAAATGGGCCTTACCATCTAAATTTATAAATATGATGTGACCTCATGGCTTACTTCTTGTATCCAAAGCACAAAAAAGGACCAGGAATATCAATAATTCTTTCTACTAATTACAGCTGGATTAAAGGAGAAAGAAGCATAATAAATAAATGCCATGCAAATGCTGAGAAGTTAGTACATGTGTTCCTTGGAAAATCTTAAGAAGTTGCAAGTCCTGAGTAGTCTCTGCAGAGACTAGTCAACGAAAGCGTGCTCCTTGAAAAATCTTATGAAGTTGCAAGGCCTTGAGTAGTCACTGCACAGACAAGTCAACAAAAGTATACGCGTCAAGAATACACACACACAAAGGAGACTCCACATCCATATCATTCATATTCCATAATATTTAATTTATTTTTTATATATTTTCACGTCTTGGTACGTTTGGATATCGCTTATGTTGTTAAAAATTAAAAATTAAAAACTGAAAATATTAAAAAAATAATTTCTGATTACTTTTTAAACTTATAAAATACTGTTCATTTGTCTTAATGCACTATTAATGTTTCATAAACAATGCAAGAAACGCTGGTAAAAAAAAAAAAAAAAAAACACTGAAATGCAGATGCACTATGTTTCAGCTATACCCAAACGGGTACTAAAGTGGTGGTTGTACCACTTTTGAAGGTTAGAATATAATTTTGTTAATCTAAGTTCGATCTTATTCTGAAAACGTTATATTAACCACTTGCAGGCGCTTATCCATTACCTACAATTGAGTAGTTAATATGACACAGGGACACAACTTAACCCAAAAGCTTAAGCTTATGAGTTTGGACAAATTATGTTATAGTAATCACTCACTCTTCTTATTATTATTTAATGTGAAACTTCACTCACATATGCATATCCAATCCAATCATTAGCATATGTCCACGATTCATTCATCCTTCCTTTCTAGTTTGCTTTTAATTAACATATTAGCACCGTAATTGTTTTTCCTCCATCAATATGCAAAAGTTAGAGCAAAAGGACCATGATGTGAAATTACCAACTTGCATCAAGATTGGAAAAGTTCTATTCTTAGAATTCAAACCAGTAGGGTAGATGTACAACCTGCCAAAAAGAAAATGTTCATTATACCACAAAAGTGTACCTTTAGAGCCTACCAAGGAAGAATTTTCTAGGTATTGCAGATTTTCCCAGAAAATGAGCTTCCCTGAAGTTGCTGAGAAGTGAGAATTTAATAGATGCATTCCAAAGAGAAGCTAAGAAGCTATTTGCTACGACTATAAGTAAATATATATATATATATATATATATATATATATATATATTTATATAAGTAGAATTAAGGACTTTCTTCAATGTACTTCATCTATACTCCCTCTGACAAAGTTTGAGTTTCTCTTCCCAGCTTTTGAAACGTCAGAAAGTGGAAAGGTTATTTCATCCACTAGATTTCTTGTAAACACTTGTTGTGGAACATACTTTCTCCACTAATTATTTGCCACTTGGTGGAGTCTTTTAACTTACAGGAATGGATCCAAGGCTTTTTGAGGCAATTGCAGGAAATGACAAAAACGGCTTCATCAATTTAGTTCAAGAGAATGAAAACTTTCTCGAACAGAGAACAGATAGTTCCAGGAGCACAGTGTTACACTTGGCATCTAGATTTGGACACATTGAATTAGTAATGGAAATTTTGAAGTTGCACCCCGTGGTTGGTGCAGAAGATATTAAGTTGGAGACTCCATTGCATGAAGCCTGTCGTCAAGGGCATACTGAGATCCTAAAGTTACTACTGGAGACAAATCCCTGGGCTGCTGTTAAGCTTAATGCTGATAATAGGAGTGCATTCTTTATTGCATGCTGTCATGGCCATGTTGACCTGGTGAAGCTGCTTTCAAATCAGTCCTGGCTGCCGGGGTTAGAAGATGAACGATTTGTTCCAACATGTCTTCATGTGGCTACATCAAGAGGGCACACAGGTTGGTAGCACACTCATCTTGGCTAAACTATGCAAATTCACTCTTAATAAAAACTTAGAACTAATCACAGATTATTTAAATTTGCATTTATAATTAAGGTAGGACTATCAAGGAGTAGGTAACCGAGGAAAAGACAAGATAATTAACTTCAATTTACTGTAACATGAGAAAATATCAAAAAAAAGTCCTAAGTCCTCTACTTGTTTTTATTTTTATATTATACTAGCCGCGAATCCGCGCAACGCGTGTAATAATTATTTTTATGATGATCTTATTAATTTTTTTTTACAATTTAAACTAATCTAATAATGAGTAATATATTTCGTAATTATATTTTTATTTATTATAGGAACAATCATAAATGTAATATAAGAATAATTCAAAACTCCAAAAATACGTAAACTAAAAAAAATTAATATAACTTAACAATAATTAATTGAACCAATATTAGGATTAAATTTTGCTTTTGATAATTTATTAAGGTTAGAAATTATAATTTCAGCCACTCAAAACATATTACCAAATAAACAATTATTAGTAAAATCTAAGAATTAAATCCAAGTATTTTATTATTGTTATAAAATAATAATAATTTGTCACCTATCCGATTATTTTCGTTTGGCTAGCCTTTACTTTTCTTTAAATGAATGGCACTATAGAGTACTTCTAATATAATTATTAAGAGTACTTTGTCTACCACAAAAGATTAGAAAATAAAAAAAAATTAGTAAAGTCTCATAGTTTAACATCTAAATTGAGCATTATAAAAAATCATGATATGTAACTGAATAAATATTAAATTATCCAAATCATGCTATGTAATAGAATAATATTATATTTTTTATATGCTATATTTAATTTTTTAGAACGCAATAGGATAATATTTAACAATCAAAGAGAATAAAAAATATAAAAAAACAACAAAAATTAAAAAAAAAAAAAACTAAATAGCATTAACTCAAAAATAGAGTTTTAAAGAATATATAAAATTATCAACCTAAAGTAGAGATGTAAGAAAAATAAAAAAATCCACCAAAAAATTTAGAGAGAGAGAGAGTGTGTGAGAGAGAGAGAACCATTTTTTTGTGAGGGAAAACTATGCATGGAATAGAAGAAATAGTAACAAATTTATAGTAAGAGGGTGTGAATAAAAAGAGATAAAAATAAAAGAAGATGAAGGGAAAGGGGAAGAATGATATTAATGTAGAGAGTAGTGGGGAGATGAAAAGGTAAGGGAAGAAGAAAGATTGAAGAAGTAGTGGGGAGATGAAATGGTAAGGGAGAGAGAAAGGTTGGAGAAGTGTAAATATTAAAAAAAAAAATGTTAAAAACAATTATAGGAAAATTGGAAAGAAAAAAAAAAAAAAAAAAAAACCCTAAAGCTTGAAAAGCGTCAACGTTGTTGTTGTTGTTGTTTTTTTTTTTTTTTTTTAACTGAAAAGGATCACATAAAATCCTAAAGCTGAATTGAAAAGACTTTAGGTTAGGCTTGATAGTGGAACTAAATAAATAAGAGGTGAGCTGGATTAATTATACAGGTTTATTATAGGGTGATAGTGTAAGTAAATAAATAAGTAGTTGATTGGATTTATTATAGGGTGATAGTGGAAGTAAATAAATAAGTAATGGGTTGCATTTATAGGGCTGAAAATTGTAAAAACCATTTAAAAATTGTAGGACAAATTATATATTTTTTTTAAAAATAACGTGGCAGCTGATGTGGCGCAACGTGAGAGCAACAACATTAAACGCTACGCTTCAATTTTTAGTAATATCTAGATATAGAATAGTCGCTAATCCGTGCTATACACAAAAAAGTTTGGTAATTTTATTTTAATATGTTATACATATTTGTTTTCTTTATTAAGTACTAATAAATCAAAGAATGTCAATTAATTTCATGTTAACATGATATAATATTAATATTATATATGTTATCTCTAGAGTATATATGAACAAATAAATCAAGGTTAATAGTAACTTGATGATTATTTCATAAGTTCATATAACAATTTCCACATTAAAATTGCAATAATATAACAACAAAAACTCACATACAAATAAATATAAAAATAATTTGTTTATTCTTGTATGCTTCCACTTCTCATGGATGGAAATCTTCTTTTTGGTATACGGTTGTATCACTATATTGTTGTACGTACTGCAGAGGGATTGTATTTTTGTATAATGTAGTCTCATTCTTCACCTCAAGGAAAAGTTAAACGTGGCCTCAAAGAGCAACAAAAAGTTGTTTTCAGTCCTTAGCAGTGTTCTTTCTTTTCCATAGTACCCTAGATACTCCCAAAAGTGCAGCTTATACGCCTTGAAAATGGAAATAACTTACTAACTTCCTTGACAATAACAAAAACCTCCCTATGAAATTGTCCACTTAACAAAATAATAATCATATTCTTTAGCTTCACTAATCCGTAGTTGAAGAAAAGTGAGGTTTTAATATTAGAGAAAATACCTTTTCCACCAAAAAATTCTTCCTTTCACCCTTTTAACAAAATCCTCCATCTTGTAATTGATGTAAACATTAGCTCCATGATCCTTGCAAACAGCTAATTTTTCATCATTCCCTGCCAAACACAATCTAAAATATATTTATATGGAAACTAAACTTATGCATGCATTAGAAGAAAAGTGATATTGGACTGTCAGCAATGATTCTGAATTGCAAACAATAAGGAGTGGTGTTTTATATTATATATAGATAGATATAGATTTTCAGTTTTAATATAATGACAGGAGAGGAAGAGATGAAGGAGTTAGAAAGCCAAAATTTGGCGTTAGGAAGTTGAGGGGTTGTTGTTTGAGATTGTAACCATGGAACACAGAGTTGTTGTTTGAAATTGTAATTGTGGAATACAAAGGGTTGTTGTCTGAAATTGTAACCGTGAAAGAGATAGGGTTGGGAATTATTTTTTTTTTATTAGGATTTTTAAATTTAGAAAAACTATTTTTAAATTGTAAGATAAATTCAGGAAAAAAAATGGTAATGACATGACTGCTGATGTGGCTCAACCTCAGCGTAGTAATATTAAATGCTATTTTTTAACTTTTAGTAATATATAGATATACTACAGATAGAATTGATGCAATATATAAATGAGATTTTACAACTCCTTTCTTCTGAGTTCTGAGTGAAAGGAGTTGGTCCTATATATATCTTTGGAGATGGGAGACTCTTAATTATCATCACCTATTTCCATTTATACCATAAAGTCATACTTAATTGGTTTGGCAGGTGTTGTTAGAGAGTTATTAAATGTGCTCCCACATTTTGCCTGGAAGGTTGATGGGAATGGATATTCTCCATTGCACCATTCTTGTAACAGTGGGCACCTGGAAATAACAAGAATGCTCCTAAAGCTTAGCGCAGACCTTGCGCTGCAGTTTAGTAACACGGGCTACATGCCACTGCACTTGGCAGCCATGAATGGAAATACTTTAATTTTTGAAGAATTTGAGCAGATGGCTCCCATATCCTTTCATCATCTCACAAGACAAGGAGATTCAGTTTTTCATTTAACTGTGAAATACAAGCACTATGGGGCTTTCATGTGGTTGGTGAGTGCTTTCCACAATACTGATTTCTTCCACCGTCCAGATCAATTTGGTAACACTCTCTTGCATCTTGCAGTCTCTAGAGGATGCTCTAAGGTAAGAAAATTAAGGTCACACACTCATATATATATATATATATATATATATATATACACACATATATACAGGGCCGGCTCAACAACTTTGAGGGCCTGAGGCAAAAATTTTAAGTGGAGTCTTTTTATATTTAAATATTATATTGATTATTTTTATTTAAAATCTTTTTTTTTTTGGCTTTTTGAGATGCAAAATTGGTACAATAATTTATAATAGATACCATGTTTAGATTAAAAAAAAAGTGTGAGAAATGGTTGTCTTATAAGTCTTTGGGCTGCACTGCACAGTTGCACACTGTGCAACCTGTGCACCTGTGCAGTGCAGTCTGTAGTCTTATCATCTTTTGGCTAAATCTTTTTCATTTTAGGATACAGTGAGGTCTTTTTAATGCATTTTATTGACTAATAAAAGTGCTTAAAATTAATTGCGAAATTTTGATGAACATGCAATATGATAATGGATTGGATGGCACAGGGCACACATATATTTTGGCATTTATTAATGCTCTTTACCATAAAATTAAGACATTACTTAATTTTTGGTATAAGAGGGAATTAAATTTCAGATTTCTTGTCTAAGCATCAAAAACTTTATTAATTGACTAACTAAAACCCATTTAACTTGATTCAATAGAAAATTAAACACATTCCCTGTCCTTTGGAAATTACCTCATGTGATCCACCACCAATCACAGATGCTAGCTCCTATCAAAAAAAAAAAAAATAAATAAATAAATAAAATAAATAATAATAATAATAAAATAATAGATGCTAGCTTTACTCTCTTACAATTAAGAAGCTGTCTCTTCCTGTATGTGGGGTGACAGTGACCACGACCAGACCAGGGGACCACGGTGCCCCAGAATCATTATTATTATTATTATTTTTAAGTAGTATATATATATTAATTTATCATATTTGAAACTTTTTGTTAAAACAAAAAAATCATACATGGCGCTCTAAAGTTGAAAATGAACACCAAAATTAAAAGTTATACCAAAAAAATCAAGAATTAAAATGATCACTAACCTAAGTCATATTTGTGGTTAGTAACCAAAGTTAAAAATAAAATCAATTTTTACTAATAAAATAAAAACAAATCCCATAAAATTTTTTAAAAAAAAATCTCCATTAAGGAAAAAATCAAATAATTATTAATTTGTGCGTTTTGACTGTGTTTTGTATAACAATTTAATTGTGATTCGAAATTTAATTTTAAGAATTTGGGATTTGGATATTGTCATACTGCCAATGGCCACACCTCATCCAACTATAATCAAACTATGAGTCTTTAAATGTTGAAAATCAAGGAACAAACAAGTAGCAATTCCAACGATCGAAAAACAAAAGTAAAAGGTTAGAATTACAAACTATTTTATGATATTTTTTACAAGTTGTTGATGTGGTGAGTGATTATTAGTATATGAAAAAGTGATGTATGGTGAGCCTAGATGAGAAATAGTAAAAATTGGTCACATTAACAGTTTATAAAAATATTGTATCCATAGTGTGAGTGATGTTCTAATTGGGCTCATCTTTTTCAAGTTCGTTCCAGATTGTGGAGTTTGTGATCAATAAAACAACAGTGGAGATCAACTCCCAGAATGATGAGGGACTAACAGCTCTTGGCATCCTAGACCAGAATGAAAGTTTTGATAAATTCCCTTATATTAAAGATATGCTGGAGAGTGCTGGTGGTATTACCATGAAAGTTTTACACTCAAAAGAAGTTGAAGGAACTACTCCCCCTAACATATTTGAGGACGCTTGGAGGCAAATTAGCTTAGATAATGTGTCCAGGTTGCCCATAACAAAGGACTTTGGTGATCCTCCCAACCAAGAAAATTCTGAAGCTCATTCCCCCCATCATCAAGTTGAAGAGGCAAACAAAATTCAGAATGACAACACAGCTAAGCCAGATTCTTCACTTGAGAAGAAAACTAGCTCCTTAACCAATTTGCAGCTACATAAGGTCCTCAGCAGAAGACAAAGGGTAAAACTAACTAAACTTCATAATGACCGTCGAAGTAGGGAAAAAGAGACACACAGGGAGGCGCTGCAAAATGCGAGGAACACGATTATACTTGTTGCCATTCTGATTGCCACAGTTACTTTTACTGCTGGATTAAGCCCTCCTGGTGGTGGTGTTTACCAGCAGGAATCATCAATTGGAAATTCAAGTTCAACAGTGGCTGGAACAACACCTTTCAAGGTCTTTATAATAAGCAACAACTTTGCATTGTTCGCATCTTTATCTATTGTTTTAGTTCTAGTCAGTATAATCCCTTTTGAAAGAAAACCACAAATGATGCTACTGGTTGTTACTCACAAAGTCATGTGGTTAGCTGTCGCATTCATGGCTACGTCTTATGTTGCAGCCACATGGATAATTTTACCACATGGTCACTGGAAAGAATGGATACTTGCTATCAGTGCAGCAACCATGGGAACTCTATTCTTCTGTCTAGGAGTTGTGTTGGCTAGACACTGGTTGAGGAAGTCGAAGTGGGTGAAAGACAATTGTAAGACTAAGAAGAAAGGGATTGTTGCACTTGCACCCACTGAAGGTAAAACCCAGTCACAACCTGCTAAGCCTGACATCAAACTCGACATCAAGTCTCACTCCACAAACTCTAACACTAGAGATGTAACCCGATCAGAATCCAAATCCAATTCCTCCGCTAACTCTGACGTTAGTAGTTGCAGAGGCCTAGGATATCATGCATACTGAACAGTCAAAATTGAGGACAGAGCAACTTATTTGATCTTAAAGCAGCAATAACCTTGTTGGTAGCTTAAGCATTTGCTTTGAAAATCATTTTATAGTTTGTACTTTTTGTTCTCATTTCGTGGAAATGGCTTACTTCTTGTTTTCCAATGAATTCACTTGGTTTTCCAACGAATGAAAATCATTGCACATATATGGAAAAATGAAAAGTCGTGGTAATTTTACTTTTATTATGTTAGAAAACTGTGAAAAGTGTGAAAAACATGTTTCCTAAGTATGTTGATCAAAGAATTTCCCAACAATTGGGTGATTCCAACTCTACAAAGGCTCTAAGACAGCATAAGGTGTTTCCTTCCAGTTCAACTTATCACATTACTTGTACTAACGACTGCTAAATCAAAATTAACTATACTGGTTCCCTTACTGACTAATCAAGCATCCTAACTAAATCAAATCACAATACAATCAAGTATCCCATGTAGTCTATCTATCCAACCATCAAACTGTTCAGAAAATTAGCATAGTGAAAAGCGCTGTGTAAACAATAGGGGCTACTCCTATTTTTAAGCAAATTTCCTCATTTCGAAGAGTGCTGAAATTCATAGCAAGCTTAAACCAAGACAGTGAAAAGTGCAAAAACTGGAACATATTTCATAGATTTTTTTTTTTTTTTTAAGAAAAAAAATCCTGGACAAACTATTTCTCGCTTGCTACCATCCTATTTGCAATTTTTGAGAATCAAACTACCATATGCCTTCCAGTGTAATTGTTGAGAAACAGTAAAAATGGATATATATATATATATATATAACTCTAAATATTATGTCAATGTATATTTCCCGTTTACTTTACAGAACAAAAAGATCTTGTTTTGGTTTATGAAAATTTGAAGCTTAAAAAAAGAAAAAAAAAAAGGTTGAATATAAATTTTAAGGAATATACTAATATCCAAGTCCCAAGCAACCCAAGAAAAAAAAAAAGGGGGTACCAACATCAGCATGAAAAGACGAGAATCATGTTTAGTTCTTTTTGTTACATCATACATGGGACACCAAAGAAACAAAACCACCATTTGACCAAGCCAAGAATCAATTTTTTTCACAAGTCTTTTTGGGGAAGCTTAGGGAAGGCATGACATACATGGAGGTGGTTGCCAAGACAGGCTTGATTAGGCAAGGTCTTGAAGCTTGAGAATTGAGATTAAGAATCGCACCTTTTGTTTCCGTCGTTATACTTTATGTTGTACTTTCTGCATAATTGTCTTACATATGCTTTGATCCCATTCCACTAAGTGGCAGTCTTAGATTTTGGAATGTTATTCTAAAGATTTAAACATGAATAAATAAACTATTGATGTGGGATTTAATTAAGTTAGGGATATTATTATTGAAATGATTGAGAATTTTTTGAATTTTATCAATCGTACAAAGTAGCCTTCATATTTTGACATGGATACTTTCAATCCGGTTGTCCGATTGAAACTCATGAAATATTGTTTTGATCTTTATAACTTTTAGATTTGTTTAATGTGAATTTAAGAAATCCAACTTTCAAAATTACAATTTTGACCTTGAAATGACAATTTTGCATTTTGATGAGGTTAAACGTTGGTTTCAAAATGCGATATGTACGTACTATAGTTAGTGATCCTTTTATTTTATTTTTTTCATGCAATCCCCTCTCCATTTTACTATTGTCACTTGATTATGGTTCTTGATTTTGCGGATTTGGGTATTTTGTGTGATTTTTGGTATAGTTGTTTTGATGGATCAATTATATGTGTTGGGGGTGGCAATTCGTGTTCACGGGTTGGGTTCGTATCATATCAAATCATAAGTATTCGACTATATAGGTTGAACCTGACCTATTTAGTAAATGTGTCAAGAATTCTCAACCCAAACACGATCTATTTGTTAAACAAGTCGACTCGACCCAATGCATTTAACTCATTTAATTAACAAGTCATATAAAAGTCAATACAAATGACCCGTTTAATAATCTATTTGATTAATAGGTACCTAACCATATAATTTTTATTAATCCACATATATTTAAAATTAAAATACAATTACAACCATAAATATAGTAATAAACATATAAAACAACCATAAATTAAGCATTAATATCAAAATAACTAATAACTTTATAGGCTAAACGAATCAAACAGGTCAGACGGATTTGCATGTTGAATACGAACACAACCCGTTTATTAAACGGGTTAACTATGTCAACCTGAATATGACTTGAACCCGTTTAGCCTCAACTCATAATCTGTTTATAAACGAGTTAGTTATGTTGGGTTTGCGGGTCATGTCAGAATTTGCCACCCCTAGCATTGGTGAACTAAGGTCGGCTGGTAGGAAAGAGAAATTTTAGAGAGTTGAGCAATGGGGTTGGGCTGAGAGACAGAAAGAGAGAGTAGATGAATATTTTATTAAGTTTAGGAGAGAGGGAAATTTAGGCTCATAAATTTGTTTATAGAGTTACTATGATTTTTTTTTTTTTTTTGAAAAACAAGTTATTGTGACTTTATTTCTTAAAAAAAAAAAGGCTAATTACAGATTACCCATTTATGGTTTGACTCGAATTTAAGTTATCTACTTGTAGTTTAAAAGTTGATACTTTACCAACTGAACTCAACTCCATTAAACTTCTGTAATCTACCTCTCCATTTGCCATTTAAAAACACATTTTAATTATAAAAAAAAAAAAAAAAAACATAAAACAAGTCAAAAAGCAAAGCTAGGGTTATGAACATTTTGAAATTTCAAAGGTATTGTAGAACATATGAAGTCATACCTAAAGTAAGAGAATATCAATGTTAGATATAGGTCTGGAAAATTTTCAAAGAACAAGAAGGATTAACCTGAATGGGCCCAAATCTATCTTCTATCTAAAAAAAGCCCAAAAATTCCAACACATCTAGCTGATAAGGGTAAGATAGAACTAGGCAAAAGAGCGAGCGATAGAGAGAGAAACAACAACAGCTTCTAGTGTGTGTTGCCGTACCAATCTCAATAAAAATTTGTTCTAAATTTGCCATGCTTGTCTTTGTATTGTTGTTGGTGTAATTGGTAGTCTAGTTTGAATGAGAGTTGAGAAAAGTGGGACTAATAAAGAGGCTCCTCATATTGCCTTATAGTAATGTACAGAGAAAGAGAAAGAGATATGCATTTGGGAGATGGGCGATGGATTGCTTGAAAGAAAGGGAGAAAGAAATAAAGAAATTTACCACAAATTTACCAATAATGGAATAGCTTTATCTCTTTCTTTTTTTTCTTCTATTTTTATTATTAAAGTGTTTTTTAATTATTTTACAGAAAAAGGGAAAGAGGGATACTGCTTTGGTTTAGATTCGGAACAGGGGTGGGATTGGTATGAAATTTCACAATGTTCATTGTAAGGACACAAATCTACGGGTTGGGCCTATGAACAGAACAGATTGAGGCCCAGGCTGCGTACAGTATCCTTGAAATAAATTTGTAAAGAGAGTGGGCTGGAGAATAGTTGATTGAATATGTATGGGTCGATGGCCTAAGTATAATTATGATCAGATTCACATTGATGAAATACAAGGTAGGTACAAGGTTCTTCTCGGCACAGTCCGAGGAGTATGTTTAGACTAATACAATGAACACTTCTCTCTTTCTTTCTCTTTGTTGCTCTTTTCCTTCTTCTGATGGTCCTCCTCTCTTTGTTCCTCTTTTTTTCTATTTATCTGCCCCTCTTCTCCCCTCTGCCAGTTAGATGGGATTTTCTTGATACTTGTCCCATCAGCCTTCATCTGGAGTCTTCTCCTGGCAGCTGTAAAGGATGAAGGTCACTGTTCAGATGTCTTTTCCTATTAATGTGGCCATGATGTTAGCTGCAGGATCATAAATGCGGTGGTAGCAGCCTTTTGCCTAATATCTGATCTTCGCCACCTGTTCTTTTTGTCCATATAAATCAGGGGATTCTCCGGGAAAGCTAGGATTGATGTTGGAGCACCCATTTGTAACAACCTTTTAACAATCCGAACAGTCAAGTCTCCCTGGACAAGTCTCCCCAGACAAGTCTTCCTTACGCGTGACTTACACTTTAGAATCAAATTAGGCTGAGCACACTCCCCCAGATTTGTTGTCCTCGGATGTACAGGTCTCCTCGGACGGGTCGTGGCCCATTACCTGATATTGGGCCTTTCACCCCTACAATAGCCCCTCAAAATTCTGACCTTCCCTCCTATCTGAGGAGAAAGGCGGGATTTTGACTTCCGCAGGGGTGAAATCCATCAAACCCCTTAACTAATCCACGTGGAGGCGCTGTTTCGCGAGACTTTCGATTTCCAAAGACGCTTCGGAAATTGTAACGCGTCATTTATTGCTCTGGGTGGTGCTCTGTCTCCTTGATCAACGGCGAGGTGCAGATCGTGCGGCTGGGATTTCTTCGTGAAATTTCGAGCGGGATAACTCCCACTCATTTTCGCCTACTATAAAAAGGGCTCTCAGGAGGTAGTTTTTCTCACTTCGCATACGTTCAAGCACTCCAGCGTTCTTAAGTATCCTTGCTATCATACGCTCACTGGCTTTAAGTAGTCCGAGGACGTTCTAACAAAGATCTCTAGGTGTCTAAGGGATTTCTGAACCAGAAACATTAACTCCTCTTGTAAGTATTTGGTTCCCTCGATCATTCCACCTCGGCCGAGCACCTCGGCCTTCCCTCTCTTTCACTTTTTTGTTTTACCTTAGGGAACCTCCTTAGCGACTTTTTCACACAGTCCAATGGGTAGATTTAAGAATCTCATTGATACACCTATAGCCATAGAGCTTTTCAAGGCGAAGTACCATATCCCTGAGTGGGTTGGTCTTCGATATTGTTCGCCGAAAAACATCCTGACCGACAGGCGAACCGGTGAAGTGGTCATCCCTGTAATCGCTTTTTTGGAGGGAGGGATGACCATTCTCATGGGTACTATAACTAGGGACTACCTTAGAAACCACAGGTTGTGCCTGCACCAGTGCACGACCGATATGTTTAGGGTCTTAGGCAGCATCGATGCCCTTAACCAGATGATGGATCTGCAGCTCACCTGGCACGACGTCGTACATATGTACGAGTGTCACTCTCAGGCCGACGGGGGATATTTCCTGAAATCCCGATCTCCCGTCGTTAAGATGGTGTCGTACCTTTCGAAGTCCAACAAGGGCATGAAGGACGACTACGTCATCGTCTCCGGAGCATGGCATGACGGTCACCATTGCCCGATCAAGGAGGGGAAACCAGGTAGGCTGCTTTAGGACTAGATTGAGTTAACCTAGAATCTAGGTTCTAGGCTTCATTTTTATGTGCTGTTCTACCGCCTGGTTTTGAAATAATGTAACTAACTCGATATTTGGTGGTTGTGATTGCAGATAGGAAGTTCGTCGCTCCCCGCCTCAGCCTCGTGAACGTGCCGGGGCTTAACAAGCTCCTAAGGTCCGAGGTGTGCGTGCACACGGACGGTCAACTACATGCTGTCCACCTTATATTGGACTTCACCCCGTTGTCGGACAGCTTTTTGGACGTCAGCAATTCCATCCGAGCAGGCGATAAGAGAATCAACAGGATTGACGTTTCGATCCCAGGTTTTTTGGCCAAGAGAGACCTTCCACCTGTTGAGTGGCCAACTGGACAAGCTGCTCCTCAACCTGTTGAGTGGCCAACCCGACAAGCTGCTCCTCAACCTGCTGTTCAGAGGGAAGAGTCTGCTTCATCCTTGCAATCTTTGGAGGAAGAGATAGACGGCTTCCGCTTTAGCGGTGAAGAGGAGGTACAGGGCAAGCTTAAAGATACCCCAGAGTCCAACAATTTCTAAGAAGAAGAGGACGATATGCCTTTGAAGCCGAGGGCTGGACTGAAGGACCTTATCGCCGGAAGGAATAAGGGTGCTCCCTCCAAGGAGGCGCCCAAAGGGAAAGAACCTGCTCAACTACCCCCACCTCCTCCTCCTCCTGCGACTGGGCTTGGGCTTCTTCCCATACCCGATCTCAAGAGGAAGAGGAAGGTAGTGGAGATGGATGTCGAGGAGGGTGAATTGCCCCCTCCCCAACCAAAAGGGGTAAAGCAGCAAAAAGGGGGGAGAGACGACAGGAGGTCCTCCTCATCCGAGCAGAAGGAAGACACCCATGCCACAGACATCCAGTAACCACCAGCCTGGGCCCTGAGGCTGGACTTGGACGGCGCGCCCATTCCCTCCACGGCCTCTATTAGGGAATTCTAGAGGGGGCTCTCGGGCTACATTGCCGAGGCCTTGGAGCGCCCTCTCCTTTTAACCAAAGACATGGACACCGTGAGGTCGTGGAGACAAGCCGATCTGTTCATGTCAATGAAGAGAGACCTGGCCATGGTAAATTTCTGATCACCTCACCGCATAACAGATTAGGTTAAGTGTGTACTGGGTATTTCCTTTATACTGTTAACGATACGATTTTGTCTCTCTTTCTGCGCAGCTCACACAACAAGTCTATGTGGCCGAGGACTGGGTCAGGGACGCCCGAAACTTGGCTAGGACCGAGACCCAGTCTCGCCTTGCAGTGGAGAGAGACATGAAGGCTCTGAAAAAAGAAAAACAGGAGTTAGCCAAGAAGCTAACTGCCGAGGAGAGGGAGAGGCGAAGTGCCGAGGCTGGCCTTAAGAGCGCTCAGGATCAAGCCGAAGACCAGCGGAAAAGATTATATACTACAGAAATAGAGCTGGCAACCCAAAGGCAGCTGGTCCTAGAGCTCAAGGCCAATCTGAAGAAGGCCAAGGAAGGGGAAAAAGAGGCTTGGGAGGCCCTTGCGGCTGCTGAGGCCGAGAAGGAGGCCGAATATATCCATGGCATCGAGGAGACAGAAATAAGGTTGGCGGAGAAGGTCTCTGAGGTATGTAGGGACTACTGCCAGTTCACATGGGATGAAGCCTTGAACTTGGCAGGAGTCCCAACTGACTCGGACCTAAGGCAGCCTAGGAGGATATACTATCATCCCCACATAAGTTTGACCTCGACTGACCCCGCCCCCTTATCTTCTCAAGTTCCAGAGCAACCAAGCTTGGCGCTTGTTCCTCATAAAGCTGCCGAGGAGGCTGAGGAGGAACAAGTTGCCCCAACTAAACAAGTGGCTCCGGACGTTCCTTCTGCCGATGCGGGTGCTGAACAAGCCAAGGACGCAGCCCCCTCGGAGGTCGAGGCTGGATCCTCTACAGTTGAGCCGACCGAAGCAGGCAGCCTTCCTTCTTAGGATATATAGACTTAGGATTAGGATTAGGATTGCTAGTTGCTGTAGTTGTTACTGTTTGCTGTTTTCTTTTCTTTTTATTGATGTAACGCCCAATTTGTATGCTGGGATAATGTATTTTAATTTTTAATTTAATGAAAACATTTTATTTACTTTTAACTGTTCCCAATTCTGTTTAATTTCTTGTGAAAAGTCTAAGTTCACAGACTAAAATAGCAACACAAAACTTTAATGTTCACATCAAAGACCTTTAATTAATTTAGTTCTATCTCAATAAACGAGTATGGATTCAAGCGAGCACAATCAACTGTCTTATTGTTGACTCATTAAAATTGAATAAGAACAATAGTTTAGAGTGCGCAGTCTGAGTGAGTATGAAAGATTAAACTTCTGCATAGTTCTAAGTGATACATGTGTTATGGTGATATGACTTTGAGTGTATGATCCGAGGGATTAGGCACACCTGAGATTCCGCACCGCATTTAGAAAAGTGAAGAAAAATTGCTAATTTACCCAAGGCATGTGGTCGGTGGAACCAGACATAACCAAGGTTCTGTTGAGCGCTCAGGGATGTTAATTTACCCAAGGTAGGTGGTCCGAGGGACCAGGACTGACCAAGGTTCTGTTTAACACTTAGAGGTGTTAATTTACCTGAGGTAGGTGGTCCGAGAGACCAGACCTGACCAAGGTTCTGTTTAACACTTAGGAGTATTAATTTACCCAAGGTAGGTGGTTCGAGGGACCAGACCTGACCAAGGTTCTGTTTAACACTTAGGGGTGTTAATTTACCCGAGGTAGGTGGTCCGAGGGACCAGACCTAACCAAGGTTCTGTTTAACACTTAGGGGTGTTAATTTACCCGAGGTAGGTGGTCCGAGGAACCAGATCTGACCAAGGTTCTGTTTAACACTTAGGAGTATTAATTTACCCTAGGTAGGTGGTCCGAGGGACCAGACCTGACCAAGGTTCTGTTTAACACTTAGGAGTATTAATTTACCCTAGGTAGGTAGTCCGAGGGACCAGACCTGACCAAGATTCTGTTTAACACTTAGGAGTATTAATTTACCTAAGGTAGGTGGTCCGAGGGACCAGGCCTGACCAAGGTTCTGTTTAACACTTAGGGGTGTTAATTTACCCAAGGTAGGTGGTCCGAGGGACTAGATCTGACCAAGGTTCTATTTAACACTTAGGAGTGTTAATTAGTATAACAGACTTCAATGAGAGAATGAAAAATTTTATTAATAATAGTACTTTTTTAGATTATTTACATTCCAGGGGTGTAGTATAGCTCTCTCATCCAGGTCTTCCAAGTAGAAGGCACCTATTCCGACCACTGATAGGATGCGATAGGGGCCTTCCCAGTTAGGTCCCAGTTTCCCCCAGGCTGGGTTCTTCGCAGTGCCCACGACTTTTCGCAAGACCAAGTCTCCTGGTGCAAGTGGTCTCAGTTTGACATTGGTATCATAACTCTGCTTGAGTTTATGCTGATAGTAGGCTAGCTGAACCGCAGCGTTTTCTCTCCGCTCGGCAACTAGGTTCAGATTGTCCTTAAGCAGTTTGTTGTTATTTGCCAAGGTAAATAAACTGGTTCTAAGTGTGGAGAACCCAGTTTCTATGGGGATAACAGCCTCAGCACCGTACGTCATTGCAAAAGGGGTTTCTCCTGTAGATCTTCGAGGCGTTGTCCTGTAAGTCTAGAGGACATGAGGTAGTTCTTCCACCCATTTTTCCTTGGCATCATCTAACCTCTTCTTAAGACCGCTTACTATGACTTTGTTAACTGCTTCAGCCTGGCCATTTCCTTGAGGATAGACAGGAGTGGAGTACGTGTTCGTAATGCCTAGTCCACAGCAAAATCTTCTGAACGCTTTACTATCAAACTGAAGACCATTGTCCGAGATGAGAGTATGTGGTACTCCAAACCGGATTACGATATTCTTCCATACAAACTTCTGGACGTCTACATCCCTGATGTTTGCCAATGGCTCGGCTTCAACCCATTTGGTGAAGTAGTCTGTTGCGACGACCAAGTACTTCTTACTCCCGGCTGCTTTAGGAAAAAGGCCTACAATGTCCAGGGCCTACAATGTCCAGGCCCCACTGAGCGAAAGGCCAGGGACTTGACAGAGGATTCAGAACTCCTCCCGGTTGATGTATATTTGGTGCGAACCTTTGGCATTGGTCACACTTCTTTACATATCCCTGTGATTCCCTTTGCATGTTTGGCCACCAGTATCCCTGAGTTAAGGCTCTGTGTGCTAGGGATCTTCCTCCTGTGTGGCTGCCACAAATCCCCTCATGCAGCTTTTCGAGAAGTAGTTCTGTGGCTTCAGGATGCACGCACAATAAGTATGGACCAGTGAAAGAACGTTTGTATAGCTTACTGTCTCCTGATAGCCAGAATCAAGGGGCTTTTCTCTGCACCTTGTCGGCTTCGGCCTTGTCTGTTGGTAAGACGTCGTCCCTAAGGTAGGTCACCATAGGGTCCATCCAGCTTGGCCCTACTCGAACTTGATAGATGCTGAGCCCTTCCTTTTCCTCGGCATGCCTTTGTACATCGTCCACCAGGATAAGTCAAGGTAGCCCCTGAGCCGAGGTGGTTGCAAGAGTGGCCAAGGAGTCTGCGTGCGTGTTCCCACTCCGAGGAACATGTTGCAAATTGAATGACTTGAACCGTGATTGCAGTTGCTTGACCTGCCTTAGATCTTTCATCACGAGCTTCTAATTCTCTCCTGACCTGGCCGACGACCAGTGCTGAGTCCGAGAACACTTCTGCCGTGCTCCCACCCATCCTTTTGACCATGGCCATTCCGACTAGCAACGCTTCGTATTCGGCCTCATTATTAGTAGCCGAGAAGTTTAGTCTGAGGGATTTTTCGATGACAATATTCTTAGGGGATATTAAAACTAGCCCTACTCTTGAGCCTCTTTGATTGGCTGCACCGTCCATGTATAATTTCCAAGGTGTGGACTCTTGCACAGACACGAGGCCAACTGAATTTTCTTCCATGTATATCGTCTCGGTAATCTTTTCCAACACAGGCTCAGCGAACTCGGCCACAAGATCGGCCAGTATCTGCCCCTTGACTGAGGTACGAGACATGTACTTTATGTCAAAGGCTCCTAGGATGGTACCCCATTTGGAAATCCTCCCTGTATAGTCT
Source organism: Lithocarpus polystachyus (assembly GCA_033629205.1). Lineage (NCBI taxonomy): Eukaryota > Viridiplantae > Streptophyta > Magnoliopsida > Fagales > Fagaceae > Lithocarpus > Lithocarpus polystachyus. The sequence continues at coordinate 23,109,446 of CM066166.1, read as the reverse complement.
GCACTCTGAAGCAATGATCTAAGCGGGAGTTAGGTAAAGACCACAACCGTGTGTGATTGGAAGTAGTGAGGGAGTTTACGAGTAGCATGAACTACTGCAAAGATGGCCTTCTCAAATGGCAGATAACGGACCTTGGCCTCATGGAGGGATTTACTCACATAGTACATAGGCTTCTGGACGCCACTGTCGACTCGTATAAGTACCAAACTCATCGCATGAGTGGCTACAGCGATGTAGGCGAACAAGACCTCGTCCGTTGCAGGATTGGACATGATGGGAGGCCGAGTTAGGTATTCTTTTAGTTGCTGGAAAGCTAGAACATACTCTTCATTCCACTCAAATCCCTTCCATTTGTTCAGCAGCTGGAAGAAAGGCTAACATCTCTCGGCAGACTTGGAGATGAATCGGTTGAGAACGGCAGTCATCCTGGTCAACTTCTGGACTTCTTTTGGGTTCCGAGGGGGTTGCAGACTGTTGATCACCTTAATCTAGTTGGGGTTGATCTCAATTCCGCGATGGGTGACCATATAGCCTAAAAACTTTCCTGATCCAACGCCGAAAGAGCACTTCGAAGCATTGAGTAGTAATTTGTGTTTCCTTAAGATTTCAAAGATGTTTCCGAGGTCCCCAACGTCCAACTTGCTTTTGACTACCATGTCATCAATATAAATCTCAATGCATTTCTCCAGTTGTGGTTCAAACATTTTTGTCATCATTCTCTGGTAGGTGGAGCCTGCATTCTTCAGACTAAATGACATCACTTTATAATGGTAATTCCCAATGGGAGTTACGAAGGTTGTTTTCTCTTGATCGTTCAGGGCTAAAGGAATCTGGTGGTACCCTTAGAAGGCGTCCAAGAAACTCATTCGCGGGTGCCCTACGGTTGCATCTACTAGTTGATCAATCCAAGGCATGGGGAACGGGTCTTTTGGGCAGGCTTTATTTAAGTCCGTGAAATCCATGCATACACGCCATTTCTCATTCTTCTTCTTCACCACCACTGTGTTAGCCAGCCATTCTGGATAGAAGATCTCCCTGATAGCCCCTGCCTGCTTGAGTTTGTTTACTTCATCCTTGACAGCGTCAGAATATTCCCTAGATGAGTGCCGAGGTGGCTGCTTTTTGGGGAGGGCAGCTGGACTCACATTAAGGTGATGGCAGATGAACCCAGGATCCACTCCTGGGGCCTCGTAAGAGTTCCATGCAAACACGTCAATGTTTCTCCTAAGGAACGTCAGCAGCTTTTCCTTTTCCTAAGGGGGTAACTGAGCCCCTATCTGGAAAAACTTGTCTGGGTCCTCCCCGATGACAACTTTCTCTAGTCTTTCACATTGCTCCTCGGCCGGCTCTACGGCTTTTAGGGGAATCGGGAACTTTGACTGCTACGAGTACCCGACCGTGGTGGTCGTTGGTTCGGCATCAGGCCGATGTGTAATAGTAGCTATGAGGCATTGTCTTGCCATAGGCTGGCTTCCTACAATCTCTTCCACTCGTCCTCCCGACGGAAATTTAACCTTTAGGTGCAAGGTCGAAGAAACGGCCCCCAAAGCATAGAGCCAAGGCTTGGCTACGATGGCCGTGTAGGGAGAGTATGAATCCACCACGATGAAGTCCACCTCGACCACCTCAGACCCTGCTTGTACGGGTAGCCTTATCTGACCCTTAGGGATGACGGTCTTTCCATCAAAGCTGACTAAGGGTGAATCATACACTGCCAGGTCTTCAAACCGTAAGCCCAGTCCTTTGTATAGGTCTGGATACATGATCTCAGCCCCACTCCCTTGATCAACCATCACCCTCTTCACATCGTACCCTCCTATTCTAAGGGTGATGACTAGAGCGTCGTCATGGGGTTGTATTGTCCCCGATTTATCTTCATCCGAGAAGCTTAAGACTGGTCGAGCCTCCATCCTTGCCTGCTTCACCTCTTGATTGGCGTCCTTGCGGATGTCCTAGAAATGGACATTACTCTGGAAGGGTTGGACCCAGTCCTCCCGGGGGCCACGAAGATAATGTTAATCGTGCCCAAAGGGGGCCTTCACGAGGCAGTCCCCGAAGCCCCTGACCTAAGGTGGTCTCCCTAGTTATTTGGCCGATAGATGAACTGCTGTAGCTTTCCTTCCCTCGCAAGTTGTTCCAAATGACTCTTCAGAGTCCTGCAATCCTCGGTGGTGTGCCCTCGCTCCTGATGATACTAGCAATGAAGGCTCTGGTTGCGCTTCATGGGGTCTCCCCCCATCTTGTTTGGCCACTTGAAGTATGGCTCGTTCTGAATTTTCTCCAGAATCTGGTGAATTGATTCTCGAAACACGGCATGGACTGCTTGTGATGCAACAGACCTGGACTACACACTGTAGTCTCTCCGCGGCCTGCTGTTACTATACCGGTCCGACTTGAACTCCTTCCTCTCTTGAGGGATAACCTTAGCCTTTCCCTTTCCGATCAGCTGATCTTCCTCGACGCGCTTATACTCGTCAATGCGGTCCATTAGATGGCGCACACTTCTTACCGGCTTCTTGGTCAATGATTTCCATAGGTCGTGCTCGGCTGGTAAGCCGACCTTAAAGGTTCTTACTGCCACGTCATTGAAATTCCCTTCGATTTCATTAAACATCTCCCAGTACCTGTCTGAGTATGTTTTCAGCGTCTCCCCCTCTCGCATGGACATGGACAGCAAGGAGTCTAATGGCCGAGGGACCCTGGTGTTCGTCACGAACCGAGAGCAGAAAGCCCTGGTAAGCGCCCTAAAGGATCCAATAGAGTCTGCCGCGAGGTCATCAAACCACCTCATGGCTACAGGCCCCAAACTGAAGGGGAACACTTTGCACATGAAAGTCTCATTCCGAGAATGGACAGCCATTTTCTGATTGAAATGGCTCACATGCTCCACGGGGTCAGTCCGTCCATTGTATGCAGTGAAGGTAGGTTGAGTAAAACGCCGAGGAAGGCTTCCTCCTTCAATTCTGCGTGTGAAGGGCGACTTGGAAATTTGGTTGAGGGCCCTATTCATTGCATCACTCCCAGTACCCCTTGAGGACGTGTCTCTACCCCTGCGGTTATGGTGGGGTTCTTCTACGTGGGAGAAAGACTCACTTGGGGGTGTCTTGGAACGGCATCTATAACTGGCATCGTCATCATCGTCATAAGAGTCATCCGTGATGGACGGACTGCTAGACAGACTGCGCCTCCTTCGCGCATGGCGCAACTTCTTCTTGAGACGATCAATCTTGCGTTGCATGTCCTCATGAGACTCGTCACTGCCATTTCGACGTCGACTCCTCGCAGTATGATTTGGGTGCACACTCCCTACGCGGTCTCTTTCACGCTCAAGGTGCACGAAATGGTCAATATGCTGCGAGCCACCTGAGTCCACTCTGTTAGAATCTGATCTAACCATGGTTCAAGCCTCAACACACAGATGCAATATTATTCTTCCCATAGACGGCGCCAATTGTAAGGACACAAATCTACGGGTTGGGCCTATGAACAGAACAGATTGAGGCCCAGGCTGCGTACAGTATCCTTGAAATAAATTTGTAAAGAGAGTGGGCTGGAGAATACTTGATTGAATATGTATGGGTCGATGGCCCAAGTATAATTATGATCAGATTCACGTTGATGAAATACAAGGTAGGTACAAGGTTCTTCTCGGCACAGTTCGAGGAGTATGTTTACTCTAATACAATGAACACTTTTCTCTTTCTTTCTCTTTGTTGCTCTTTTCCTTATTTTGATGGTCCTCCTCTCTTTGTTCCTCTTTTTTTCTATTTATCTGCCCCTCTTCTCCCCTCTGCCAGTTAGATGGGATTTTCTTGATACTTGTCCCATCAGCCTTCATCTGGAGTCTTCTCCTGGTAGCTGTAAAGGATGAAAGTCATTGTTCAGGTGTCTTTTCCCATTAATGTGGCCATGATGTTAGCTGCAGGATCATAAATGCGGTAGTAGCAGCCTTTTGCCTAATATCTGATCTTCGCCACATGTTCTTTTTGTCCATATAAATCAGGGGATTCTCCGGAAAAGCTAGGATTGATGTTGGAGCACCCATTTGTAACAACCTTTTGACAATCCGAACAGTCAAGTCTCCTCTGACAAGTCTTCCTTACGCGTGACTTACACTTTAGAATCAAATTAGGCTGGGCATACTCCCCCAGATTTGTTGTCCTCGAATGTACAGGTCTCCTCGGACGGGCCGTGGCCCATTACTTGATATTGGGCCTTTCACCTCTACATTCATAATCCTTTTTTTTTTTTTTATGTTTTATGTTAAGTTTTCAAATTAAAATGTGTTTTATAACAAAAAATTGAGAGGTGGGTTATGGAAGCCTAACAAAACTAAGTTTAGTAGGCAAAGTGTCAATTTTTAAATCACATGTAGGCAACTTAAATTTGTGTCAAACCACACGTGAGTAATCTGTAATTTACCACACACAAAAAAAAAGAAAAAAGAAAAGAAAAAGAAAAGTGTTATTGTAATTTGCCACAAAAAACAAAAAAAGAGTTATTGTGACTTTCCAAGTGTGAAAATCACCGAAGCTTTAAAAAAATTAGCTAAATAAAGAGACTATTGGAGCCTAATTTTGTGGGTTTACTTTCCAAAATGTTGATAAATTTAGATTAAAATAGCCTATTGGATATGCTCTAACATTGTTTTATAGCTGTCTAAACTATTCTATTGTGGTATTATTATTATTATTATGTCTAACATATTCTAGCATGGTATCAGGGTTATGTTTTACTATTTTCTAATAGCTACATAAAGGTAGGTGAGAGAGTAGGGTATGACCTAGGTTCATCTCTTGAGATGATTTGTACCCTCTCAGTTAAATGACTCGTGAAAAGAAGTTATTGATATGTCACCTAGTAGGATACAAGCCCAATCACCTGTTGTACACAAATTTGTAAGATAAAAGCTCCACGAGATTTAACACCTTTTATAAATATATATATATATATATATATATATTATTTATTCATAAAAGTAGAAGAATGTAGAGAGAATATGGTTTATGAATAAGGATGTCAATTTTGCTCCATCCTGCTTCTACCCACTTCAATTCATTTTCTCGCAAAGGTGGTGAGGCAGGCATGGGTTAAGACTTTTTCTCTAAACCTGGGGTGGGGTAAGGATGGATTTAGGTTACCTTGCCATGACCCGCCCCTGATATGTTTATGAAAGTACTCTTTATTTTATTTATATTTCAAAAATACCCTTAGATTCTTACAACTTATATATTATTAAGTGTTAACATGCTTGGATATTAAGACTTTTTTTTATTATTGTCTTGTTAAATACTTTAGTTTATATTGGCGAGTTGATTAATAAAAAATATTTTGATTTTATATGATCAATTTAATTGCAATTTTAAGTATAATTTTATATTATTATAATTGATGCAGGGCAAGGCATGGTTGGGCAGGTTAACATAGAGTGGGGTCTTGCGAGGCGAGACGGGGCAAGGTAGGGCAACTCCCTTGTGGGGTAGGAGCTGAGCACTCATGATCTGGTCTCACTCTACCTGTTGCCCCATCTCTAATTATCAAAGGAGGTTTGGGACCAATGAGAAGAATTCTTATGGATGTGGTATTAATAAGCCTAAAGAGGAGACCTAAAAGCCACATGTTAAATGAACTATAACAATTAAGTAATTTTTTTATGAACTATAACAATTAAGTAATTAACTTTCCCAAAATAACAACATAAAATACTTAGTATAGTAAATAGGAGAAAATTATCACTCTGGTAGATGTTTATGGTATCACGCACAAAAGCGATTATTTATTAATATACTTTGAACACTTATGATTGGCTGTCGTTTTGAGGATGAACTTATAATGGAGTTTCAAATACAGCAACATTTGGCCAATTAACAACAAGATGGAGACAAGTTCACTATCTATATTCTTTCTCTACCAAAAATTAGAAATTTTCTTTTCTTTTTCTCTTCACTTGATTGTGCAAGTTATTCACTTGTGTTAGGTGTATATATGTGAGTGAAATCTCACATTTATATATTTCTAAAAGTTGAAACGTAACATTTATTGTTGTTACGCTCCAGTTGAGCTAAATCAGCATCTACTTCATTATCTTTTTCTTTTTCTTTTTTTAATTTTCCTATAATTGTTTTTTAACATTTATTTTTTTAATATTTACATTTCTCCAGCCTTTCTCCCTTCCTTACCTTTTCATCTCCCCACAACTTCTCCAACCTTTCTCCTTTCTTTTCATTTTCATCTCCCTACTACTCTCTAAATTAATATTATTCTTCCTCTTTCCCTTCATCTTCCTTTATTTTTGTCTTTTGTTATTCACACTCTCTTACTATAAATTTGTCGCTATCTCTTACATTTTATGCATAGTTTTTCCTCACAACAAAAATGTTCTCTCTCTCTCTCTCTCTCTCTCTCTCTCTCTCTCTCTCTCTCTCTCTCTCTCTCTCTCTCTCAAAATTTTGGTGGATTTTTTATTTTTATTGCAAATCTGCTTTAGGTGGATAATTTTTTATATTCTTTAAAACTTTACTTTGGGTTAATGCAATTTTTTTTTTTTTTTTTGGTTCTCTTTGTTTGTTAAATATTATCCTATTGCGTTATAAAGAATTAAATATCGCATAAAAAATATAATATTATTCTTTTACATAGCATGATTTGGATAATTTGATATTTATTGTAAATTGATATTTCTTCTATTATTTAGCATGATTTTTTTATAGTGCTCAATTTAGATGTTAAACTATGAGACTTTACTAATTTTTGTTTATTCTTTAATCCTGTGTGGTGGACAAAGTACTTTTAATAGTTGTATTAGAAGTACACTATAATGCCATTTATTTAGAGAAAAACAAAGGTTAACCAAACGAAAATAATCAGATGGATGATAAATTTTGGCTTTTGCAATTTATTATTATTATTATTATTATTATTATTATTATTATTATGGCAATGCATATATAGAAATTTAATTCTTAGATTTTGCTAATAATTGTTTATTTGTTAATATGTTTTGGGTGAATGAAATTACAACAAATTGTTTTCCTAATTGGTCCAATTAATAATTGTTAAGTTTTATTAATTTTCTTAGTTACATTTTTCAGTATTTTGGATTGTAGGCAGAAAAAATAAGGTTTGAGAAAGTTTGTTTAAAACTGAAAGAATAATTTCCAAAATTTATATTCTTTTTAATGATTCACAAAATGTTATGAATAACTTTTATTAAAAAATGAATATTTTCGTTAACTTGCCTTTTGATTATCTAAGAAAAATTGTATTGTTTTCATTTTAGTACAACAAAATTTATATTTATGATTGATGATTATTTTTATATTACATTTTTTATTGTTCCTATAACAAATAAAAATATGATTACGAAATACATTACTCTTTATTAAATTAGTTTAAATTGTAAAAAAAAATATTAATAAAATAGCCATAAAATAATTATCATGCGCAACACACAGATTCACGGCTAGTTTAATAATAATGAGAAGAAACTCAGCAAAATAATAATAATAATAATAAGAAGAAGAAGAAGAAGAAGAAGAAGAACTCATACTTGACTTAAGCTTTTTGGGCTAAGTGTGTCTTTATATGCTATATTAATGAGCAAGACTTAGGTATATATAATACTTAAGTATAGTACTTAGGTGTTGTTCCTTAGATTCTCCTCTTGCAACTAAGTTTTGTCCTATATTAATACTCAAGGAGGTTCCCTAAGGTGTATCTCCCCAGCAAGTAGTATCAGAACTTATGGTGGTACGCAGGCAAAGAGGTTAAGGTCATCAAGTTCCCTTTCACCGTTGGAGCGGGGGCGAGATGTGTGTACTTATAGCCCTTTTGCAAATGGAGCATGGACAGGTCCTTTTCGCAGTTGAGATGTGAACGGTATATCGCTCAAGGCAAGCCCATAAAACCCACATAAATGATCTAAAAAAAGACCCAACAAATGAGTGTTGATAATGATGCTAAATAACAGTGTGATGCAAGATTCCCATGGACGTGGACGTGTGGGGTTTCCATGGATATGTGTGCAAGGTTGACATGTGATTTTCATAGATGGCATATGAAAGGCTCATGGATGACGTGTTGATGAAGAAAAAGTCCTTAAGGCAAGAGGGAGCGAGTAGGATTTGTTCATGACCCATAAAAAGGCAAAGACTCACACGTGAGGGTGAGATTGTTGAGTGTACATGTGTGAGTAAAGTCTCACATTGAATAATAAAGAAAATAATGGGTTGTTAGTATAACATAAGTCTTTTAGGTTAAGTGTGTCTCTATATGTTATATTAACTATTTAAAAAGGTTCTTAATGTGTTATCTCCCCCCCCCCCCCCCCAACCCCGCCCCACCCCGCCCCGCCCCAATAACTCCCTTAATCAATGATTTAACACCCCTTCATGATTCCCTTAATCAATGATTTAACACCCCTTCATGACACTCGAACAACAAAAATGGAACTCTATTTATTGAAAATAAACGTCATACTTTTATCTGGAAGCTTGAAAAGGATTGGGAAAGCCGTGGGGCTTACTCTTATCATCAACTTAAACCATAAAATATTAAGACCGACAAAACAATGCCTCAAAAGTCTGAAAAGAAGTTTCCCAATGATTATGGATCACAATAAGTATTGGGGGCCCAACCTTGTTCTGAATCCTCGTATCCAACAGCTTCCTTTTTCCTTATAACATTTTCCGGGCAAGAACAAAGTGCAAATTAAACAAAACGAAAAAACTTTCTTAGCCAAAAATTCTTAGTTGCCCACACTGAAGTCTTGGAAACAAAAGGTTTCGGAGAAAGAATACAACGTGGAAAAATATTTATTCACGCATTTAATGTCAAAGCCACATAACATGTCAAAACCGCAAAACATAAAGATTCTTATTGACTATAAACATTATTTAGGAAGTCAATAGACACATTCCTAGAAGACACTAAGAAGTTGACATTCGACATTATGGATTAAATGAACCGTCCAGGAATTTAATAGGCACATTCTTTCTAACTCAGTTTCTCTGTCATTTCCAATTGCAAGCAGATTTTCAAAGCATCTAAAACGAAGTAGTTTACATCATTGCTAGTTTCCTATTTATTGGTGTCTAAAAAGACTGGAATATAACTTTTTAACTCATATTTTCCCTTTTTAGTATAAAGTTGAAGCCTCGTAGGAAAACATAATATAGCTTGGAAGCTTAAGGAGATGGATTCTAGGCTTCTAGAGGCAATTAGGATAAATGACACACCCACTTTGATCAGTTTATTTCAAGCAAATGAAGGAATTCTTGAGCAAAGAACAACCGATTCCTTGGACACTGCATTACACCTTGCTTCGATGTTGGGACACGTTGACATGGTATCCGAAATTGTTAAGTTGTGTCCGGACTTGGTTGCTGCTGAAAATAAGAACCTGGAGACTCCAATACATGAAACTTGTCGCCAAGGGAAGGCCGAGGTCTTGAAGCTGCTATTAGAGGCCAATCCAATGGCAGCCTCGAAGGTCAACTCTGAAAACAAGAGTGCGCTTTTCATAGCTTGTAGTAATGGCCATTATGACGTGGTGAAACTCCTCTTAAATAATACCGGGATGAGAAGTTTAGAGGAAAATGCGTTTGATCAAATTTGTATCCATGTGGCTGCATATGAAGGACATACTGGTAAGCAGCAAGAGTTTTTTCTTAGTTAAATTATACTCATTCATAAACCATTCACATGAAAGATTTACACATTTCCATTGATTTTTAAGACCACCTTGTGATATTTTTTTACCAAGTCAGTTATTCTATATGATAATTATTAAGTATTATAATTAGGCTACTCTTGGTGCAGATGTTGTTAGACAGTTACTAGATGCGAGTCCTAACTTTGCTCTAATGATTGACGAGAATGGAAACTTGCCATTGCATTTTGCTTGTATCCGTGGACACACAGATATAACCTGGATGCTCCTAAGCTGTGATGCAAGTCTCGCTCTGCAGTATAACAACAATGGTTTTACACCACTGCATATGGCATCAATGCATGGCAGAGTTTCAGTCCTTGAAGAATTTGTTAAGATGGCTTCGGTATCTTTTCATTATGCCACATATGAGGGGGAGACAGTTTTTCATCTGGCTGTGAGAAATGGTCAATATCACGCTCTAGTGTACTTAGTTCATGTCTCCAATGGTACAAATCTCCTGCACCGTCAAGATCGAAATGGTAACACCATTTTACATGCTGCAGTTTCTGGTGGGCACTATCAGGTGAGAGAAATGGATGTTAATTTCAAATATGTTATTTATTTATTTATTTATTTATTTGAAACCATAAGCATGAGACATAAAATGAGACAACAATCACAACATGAGGATGGCATAAGGCACAAGCATGAAATATAAAATGAACTTGGTGTAATTCTCATGGCTGACTAATATGGCTCATCATGCGCATCTTGTAATCCAATAGTTTTGACTAATTTTCTGAAATGTTTGGAAAATTTGGAAAACTGTAGGTATTAATAATTATGATGCCACAAGTTTTGGCTAAATTAGTGTTTTTCATGAATAAACTTACTAGATCATTAATTTATATATATATATATATATATATATTTAAATAGAGAGAGTAAACAGTTCTATCTCCCACCTACATGAAATAACAGTTCTATCTCCCACCTATATCATTTCATGTTGGTTTCCTGTGTCATTGTCTGAATCCTTTCTTCACAAAAAAGATTAATTAAAGATCATTTGTGACCATAGTTGAATATCATCTAGGTATTATCACTTTGCTCCTGTGTTATGTTCTCGAATTGATTTATTCTTTCATACCAAGCTATTAAATCGATATGCAAAAAGCAAAATATATTCTCTAATCTACTTTACTTAGGGGAACAAGCATTATCATTGTCAATCTACATGTGAACACGTCTATTAATTGTGCTCTTTATTGTACGTTTGTACCAGATAGTAGAGTACTTGATCAATGAAACAAAAGTGGAGATTAATTCTCAGAACTTTCAAGGACTCACCGCACTTGACATCCTCATCAAGGCTAAGAAAAATAAAGAAATTCGGCGACTTAAATCCATGTTCATTAAAGCTGGTGGTAAAAGCAGTATCAAGTTCTTATCTTGTTCACCAGAAGCAGATAGAACCAATGATCAGCTGCCTATTATACGCAAGAATTCTTCATGGCAGGGTTGCATAGATGATGATTTGGATGTGTCCGTTATGAGTGAAATGGTTTCTTATAAATGCAAGTGCTCACCCAGATTCAGCAAGGGAACCAACTCTAGAACATCATCACCATGCGACCGAGTTGGAGAGACATTTAGCAATGAAACATATAAACAAGAGTCCTTATCCCCAACCAATATGCGACTACACAAGCATCTTATCAGAAGGCACCGGGATAAGCAGCATGAAAAAATATATATGGAAGCCTTACAAAATGCTAGGAACACTGTAACACTTGTTGCCATTTTGATTGCTACAGTTACTTTTGCTGCTGGAATTAGCCCTCCCGGTGGATTTTATCAGGATGGAGAAATGAAAGGGAAGTCAATACTTGGTAGAACAACAGCTTTCAAGGTCTTTGCAATAAGCAACAACCTTGCATTGTTTACCTCTCTATCCATAGTGGTTGTTCTTGTCAGCATCATCCCCTATCAGAGGAAGCCACAGATGAGACTCTTGGTGGTTGCTCACAAGGTCATGTGGGTAGCTGTGACATTCATGATAACAGGTTTTGCTGCAGCAACATGGATGATCATTCCTCACAATCAAGGGACAGAATGGGTGTTTGTCACACTAATAGCAGTAAGCAGTGGCACCCTGGGAGCAAGTTTTATCGGCCTAGGTGTGATGCTGGTTAAGCACTGGCAGTGGAAACGGCAGTGGAGAAAACAAAGAAAGGATAGAGGGGAGGGTGTTGACATAGAAAGTCAAATTTCGGATGTGGAGAGCACATATCATCAAGGATATCACTCATACTAAACGTTTAATGTAGTAGTAACAATGAAGGATTTTCTTACATATTGTTTTTGCTCAGTATGTTTTTTCTTCTTGTGCTTCTTTGGAAGTGTTTGGTTTCTCAGTATATACACACACACACACACACACCACATTTTATGTAATATCAACCAAATCAATAGTTAAAGCAATAAAATAGTAACAATGAGAATGATCACAAAGTGGATAACTAAAGGAGAAAACCTTTCGAAATGAAAAACCATTAGACAGAAATAATCCCATAAAAAATCCATTATGAATAATTACAATAGTCAGCAGCTTATCAAACCTTTGTTGGCATAAACTCTATACCACCTCTACAAGTACAAATGCCATCCCTGCCTTCCTACCATAGTAAGGTAGTAGTCCCAGAACCTCTAGAATCCTTCAATGGAGATTTCCTCTATGAACTCCTGGCTCGTAGAAAGCCAGAACCTCTGAAACACCAAGGCACCTCCCTCAAGGTTTGATTGCAGTGAACCTCGCTGGAATGTTTATGTGGTCTCAACTCACAAAAACTCTCTTCTGGGATTAAAAGAAGAGTGGGACAATAAAAGGGGTATTTTATGGAGCACTTGGCGTGGGTTCTTTCATGATCTTGGCTATGACTATAGGATACAAAAATAAGAGCACAAGATCAAGAGCCAAATGGGAGAGAAAGAGAGGCAATTGCTTTCAGCTTGATAGCTTGAGAAGCAAAGCCAATCTCATTCTACTTTGCTGTTTTGCCCAGGAGCTCATATCCACAAACTCTCTCTACTCATATATATATATATATATATATATATATTTGGTTCAACAAATGAGCATCATAAAATGCTCCCACACAGTTTCCTTTTTGCTTGAGAGCTTAAGAAGCCAAAGAAAGAAAGTCTCAATCTGCGTGCCTCTCAAATAATGGCTAGAGAGCTTACCAGAAAAACCACAACTAGCTTCTCTAAAAAAACTTCGGGACCCAGAACCCTCATTATGTCTAAGAATCTGGATATTGTTGGCTAGCTTGAGTGGGCTTGTTAAGGCTTGAGCAAGAATTTTTAGCTTCCAAAGTCCTAGGTTTATTGTCTCACATAATGATCAAGGAATGCAGAACCACTCCAAATTACATTTTCATGGTATTTGTCAATTTAATTCCTAGCATTATGAAAATCATCTTAATTTTATAAATTGCATTCTCTAGTAGCTCAAAAAAATTGCATGACATTGCTGTCATTAATTATATTGAACCACCAACTTTCCATGAACTTCAAATTGCAAGTTAATAACGATCTAGAGAATTAAAGGTGCCTCAAAATTCTTTATCTCACCTTTTGAAGATTCCCTCTACATAGTCATCACATTTTTTGTGCTCACTATTTGAAGAGGAGTGATTAAAATTTAAAGGAACTACAAGTCAGTGACACAGGACATGCACAGCTAAGGGGGTAAAGCATGAATTATAACAAGTCATATTGCAAATCATCTGCACATCCAAAAGGGTAAATCATTGTGTTGAAGGAATTATTGGATTGAATAAACCTCTTGACGCAGGACAACCAGAACAAAACTGAAACAACAATAAAATAAAGGATATGATCTAGGAGTCAGCACCTAGGTCTTGCTTGGAGTCAGCACCAAGCGTGGGAAACCACTAGGAGTCAGCACCTAGAGAAGACCTGGAGTCAGCACCAGACCAAAGAAAAACCAAACGGCCATTGTTTTCATTCATCAAAATATCAACTATCCTCAAAGAGTACAATAAGTTGCTTATAAAGGATTGCTAAAACCTAGTTCTAATTGGCTAGGAAACTCTAATTGCCTTATTACAAAAATACCCTTACTTCAAAATTAAAATACTAATAGCCCAATAAACTAATAGGACCTAAAACATAAAAATACAATTGGCTTGCAAACATAAATAATAATAAAAAAAATCTTCTTGAGTCTCCCGCATCATAGACGCAGGACAACTAGAACAAAACTGAAACAACAATAAAATAAAGGATATGATCTAGGAGTCAGCACCTAAGTCTTGCTTGGAGTCAGCACCAAGCGTGAGAAACCACTAGGAGTCAGCACCTTGAGAAGACCTGGAGTCAGCACCAAACCAAAGAAAAACCAAACGGCCATTGTTTTCATTCATCAAAATATCAACTATCCTCAAAGAGTACAATAGGTTGCTTATAAAGGATTGCTAAAACCTAGTTCTAATTGGCTAGGAAACTCTAATTTCCTTATTACAAAAATACCCTTACTTCTAAATTAAAATACTAATAGCCCAATAAACTAATAGGATCTAAAACATAAAAATACAATTGGCTTGCAAATATGAATGATAATAAACAATAATCTTCTTGCATCTCCCGCATCACCTCTCCCGAAAGTACACAAATAGATAAATTCAAAAAATCTGCTACGCAACCACCCTCCTGCAGACTTGCTCATCTGCAAAGCAAAGCATACTCCCAAAAAACTAACAGCACGTGCATAGCTTACACATAGGAACAAACAAGTGTAGCATTATGTTCAAGTATCTTATAAAGGCCCTGAAACTATTATGACCAAACTTTTCAAGCAGTTTGCGAAAAAAGACACCAACTTAGTGGCCAGTCATTATTTTGCAGCTAATTTTATCAACATTTGAGGATAACTGACTATGTCAACACGGGATGAAGTTGTAGCCAGAGGAAAAGTGGCTATAGAACATTAAACAAGACTAAAGATGATGAAGAAGAAAAGAAGTGAGCATAAATACTCACCTTTTGTGACCAAATCGCTAAGCAAAATTGATATCACAAAACATATTCTTCACTGTTTGAAAGCAAAAGAGGGAGATCACAAGGGTGACGGAGGTGGAAGCATAATTTTTAAGTATATCTGAAATGTGAAAGAGGAATTGAATTTGAAATTGGTTATAAATTGTACTCATACTGTGAAAAGAAACAAGAATGCTAGAAAAGCTATGGCTAACCAAAAGATTAAACTTGAGGTGGTTATCAAGAAGCATGTAAGAAGGTGAAGTTGCTAAAGCAAATTGGTTCATATATAATGTCTGTTTAAGAACAGCTTATTTAGCTGAAACTGAAAACTTTTTACTAAAAGTGCTGTAGATAAAGCTAAAAGGTAGCTGAAATAATACAGTGGAATCCATGAATAGTATTAAAAAGTGTAATGGGACCCATGAATAGTATCAAAAATAAGCTGAATAATAAAAAAAGCTGGTTTTTTAAGCCATGCCAAACGCACATATAGCATGTAAAAGGATGAGGTGGGGTCATTGATTAGATTGAAAGAATGCATTATCAGAAAACAATATCTCACTGGCTTCTTAGTTGTTTCTTCAAATTGTGTATTCTAGTCTTGACCCGATTGCATAAAAATTTGCTTCCAACCAAAATGGGCCTTAACATCTAAATTTATGTATTAGATGTGACCTCATGGCCTACGTGTTGTATCCATGTTACAAAAAGGAACAGGAATATCAATAATTCTTTCTACTAATTACAGCTGGATGAAAGGAGGAAGAAGCTTAAAAAATAAATGCCTTGCAAATGCTAAGAAGTTAGTACATGTGTTCCTTGAAGAATCTTAAGAAGTTGCAAGGCCTGAGTAGACACTGCACAGACAGTCAAAAAAAGTATACGTATCAAGAACACACACACAAAGGAGACAACTTCTCCATACTTCATATCCTTAGTAGTTTCTATATAATTTCAAGTTGAACCATACATTTGAAGGTTAGAATATGTTTATCTGGGTTTGTTCTTATCCTGAAATGTCTGTGAGCAAAAGTTGTGAAACTCAATTTCTCCACATGATTTGCTTCTATACTAGAATGGAGTTTGATAAAAATCCACTAACGTTTTTATGAGGTATTTGACAAATAAGAAATCCACTTTTGTCAATTTATTTGAAGAGAAACAATATATTTCACACTAAGTGGTTTATGCAGGGATCATGCAGAATCATTTGCACCCCAAATTGATGTCTTGATATGAACAACTTTTGTACAATAGGGAATGTATAAGTAAAACTTACACATTGACCTCAATAGAAAATATCAACTAAATAAAATTAACATCACATAATGGTGAAGACAATCATTAACGTATGTCCGTGGTTCTCCATAATTCATATCCTTAGTAGTTTCTATATAATTTCAGGTTGTACCATACTTTTGATGGTTAGAATATGTTTATCTGAGTTCGTTCTTATCCTGAAATGTCTGTGAGCAAAAGTTGTGAAACTCAGTTTCCACACATGATTTGCTTCTATACTAGAATGGAGTTTGATAAAAATCCACTAAGGTTTTTATGAGGTATTTGACAAATAAGAAATCCACTTTTGTCAATCTATTTCAAGAGAAACAATATATTTCACACTAAGTGGTTTATGCAGGGATCATGCAGAATCATTTGCACCTCAGTTGCATCATGCTTGTAACAGTGGGAACCTGGAAATAACAAGAATGCTCCTAAAGCTTAGCACAGACCTCGCTCTGCAGTTCAGTAGCACAGGTTACATGCCACTGCACTTGGCAGCAACGAATGCAAAAACAGAAATTTTTGAAGAATTTGAGCAGATAGCTCCCATATCCTTTCATCATCTCACAAGACAGGGAGAAACAGTTTTTCATTTAACTGTGAAGTACAAGCACTATGAGGCTTTCATATGGTTGGTGGGTGCCTTCCACAATACTGATCTCTTCCACCATCCAGATCAATGTGGTAACACTCGCTTGCACCTTGCAGTCTCTAGAGGATGCTCTCAGGTAAGGAATGGTCTATACTCATATTTGATATGGTTATGATTATGAAACTTAGATGAGCATGCAATATTCCAATATGGATGGTCCAAGACACATCTATATCCTGGCATTTATTAACCTGATTCAATAGGAAAAGACATTCACTGTCCCCGGGAAATTACCCCATGTGATACACTGCCAATAATAAAAGTTAGCTTACTCCCTTACAATTGAGAAACTGTTGCTTCCTCTTTGTGGGTGACTCATCAAGACCACTATTGTCCATGGCCAAATGTCATCCAAATATGATCACATTAATTTTCAAAAATCATGGAATAAACAAGAAGCAATTCCAATGGCCAAAAGCCAAAAGCATCAAACAAGAAAGCAAATTATCGTGTCCATTATTTGTGTGTTGTTCTAATTGGACCTTCTTTTTTTCTTTTTTTTTTCTTTTTTTTTTTTTTTTTTTTTGAGTTTGTTCCAGATTGTGGAGTTTTTGATGAACAAAAAACAGTGGAGATCAACTCTCAGAATTATGAGGGACTCACAGCTCTTGGCATCCTTGACCAGGCAGGTAGTATTGATAAATTTTCACATATTAAAGCTATGTTGGAGAGAGCTGGTGGTATTAACATGAAAATTTTACGTTCAAAAGAAGTTGAAGGAACTAATCCAGGCATATTTGAGGACACTTGGAGGCAAATTAAATTAGATAATGTGTCCAGGTTGCCCATAACAAAGGACTTTGGTGATCCAACCAACCAAGGAAATTATGAAGTAAATGCACCCCATCATCAAGTTGAGGAGACAGACAAAATTCAAGAGGACAACTCAACTAAGCCAGATCATTCACCAAAGAAGACAACTAGCTCCTTGACCAATTTGCAGCGACATAAGCTCCTCAGCAGAAGACGAAAGGTAGAACTAACTAAACTTTATAATGACCGTCGAAGTAGGCAACATGATATATACAGGGAGGCGCTGCAAAATGCCAGGAACACAATTACACTTGTTGCCATTCTGATTGCCACAGTTACTTTACTGCTGGATTAATCCCTCCTGGTGGTGTTTACCAGCAACAATCATCAAGTGGAAATTCAACAGTGGCTGGAACAACAGCTTTTAAGGTCTTTACGATAAGCAACAACTTTGCATTGTTCACATCTTTGAGCATTGTTATAATTCTAGTCAGTATCATTCCTTTTCAAAGAAAACTACTAATGAGGCTACTGGTTGTTACTCACAAAGTCATGTGGTTGGCTGTCTCATTTGTGGCTACATCTTATGTTGCAGCCGCATGGATAATTTTACCACATGGTCATGGAAAAGAATGGATACTTGCTATCAGTGCTGCAACCATGGGAACTCTATTCTTCTATCTAGGAGTTGTGTTGGCTAGACACTGGTTGAGGAAATTGAAGTGGAGGAAAGACAAAGGTAAAAAGCAAGGGACTGTTGCACTCACTGATTGCAAAACCCAGTCACAATCTGCTAAGCCTGACATCAAACTCGACATCAAGTCTCACTCCACAAACTCTAACACTAGAGATGAAACTCGATTAGAATCCAAACCAATTTCTCCACCAACTCCGACCTTAGTAGTTCCAGATGCCTAGGATATCATGCATACTGAACAGCCAAAATTGAGGAAAGGGTAACTTATTTGATCTTAAAGAAGCAACAAGCTGGTTAGAGTGAAATCTACTCAGCTGCCTAATTTTGCAAAAATAGTTGGGGATTTAAGTATTTACTTTGAAAATCATTTTCTAGTTTGTACATTTTGTTCTCATTCATTGAAATTGTTTTATTTCTTGTTTTCCAAGGATTTCATTTGGTTTACAAAGGAAGAAAAATCATTGCATGTAATTGGAAAAAATGAAAAGGCATACGGTAATTGTATTTTTATTATGATAGAAAATTTTGAAAAGTGTGACCCTAATTCCTAAATATGTTGATCAAGGAATTTCCCAACAATTGGTACTTCCAACTCTACAAAGGCTCTAAGACAGTATAAATTGTTTCCTTCCAGTTCAATAATCACATTACTTGTTCTAATGACCATTAAATCCAAATCGACTATACCAGTTCCCTTACTGCCTAATCAAGCATCCTAACTAAATCAAATTACAATGCAATCAAGAATCCAGTTCAGTACATCTATCCAACCATCAACTGTTCAGGAAATTGGAACAGTCAAAAGTGCTATGGAAACAAGAAGGTGCCTTTCGAAATGTTATATAAAAAATAATTTTACAGCAGTGCATTCTGGTGGGAAATCCAAGATATTCAACACAAGTAAATTTCATAGCAAGCTTAAACCAAAACTAAGAAAAGTATTGAAATTTGAACATATTTCACAGGTTTTTTTTCTAGGATAAACTTTCTTTCTCACCTACTACTATATATATAGTGATTGCTGAGAATCAACCTACCATACACCTTCCAATTGAATTGTTGAGGAAAGTAAAAATAAAAATATATAAAACTTTAGATACCATGTCAAATACTTTTCCTGATTACTTTAAAGAACTGGGTGAAAAAAAAATTGGGTTAATGAAAATTTGAAACTTCAAAGAAAAAAAAAGCAACTAAACCCAAACAATCAAACTGGGCTAAGCTGAATATAAATTTTAAGGAACATTCTAATTTCAAGGTCCTAAACAACTCAAAAAAATGAATCGACAAGAATTATATTTAGTTTTTTTGTCACATGGAACACCAAAGAAGCAAAACCACCAATTGACCAAGCCTAATACTAGAACAGGATTTAGCATGTTTTTCTTTTTTCATGTTTTTTTTTTTTTTTTGGTCAACAACCAAAATAAAATGTAGCAGAAGCAAAACCAAACCCAACAACTGAAAACAAGGAAAGTTACCTGAAAATGGCAGTTGACTTCTTACAGATCTTGCTGGATAAGGGGTGAGTGAGTTAGTCAGGTCATTACCCTGGGAAGTTACCAATGCATAATAGGTAGGTAGAATATGTTATCTAGGTTGGCAGATTAGGCTTCTTAGGGTGTTCCTCATCATGCACTTCATTGAAGGTGATCTGGACCATGGGCCGTTGCACAGGTAGATCAGATTATTGAGCTCTCACTAGGCCTAGGATTGCACATTGACAATAATAATGTTAGCATGATGAGGTCTATGGGTTATAGAACCACTTTATAACAGGTTATATGTTTGAAGATTGAGGATCATATTTAACTATTTAAACTAGTCAGACCATTTTATTAACTGACATTTAGCTTCATTCATGTCTTCTCAAACTTTAAAATTTTCCTTGAAATAAATAATCAAATATGCATTTTACTTTTCCTGATTAAGATCCAATTTGTTAATGTGCTCACAACTTACAAGTATATAATTTTTTTTTTTTTTTTTTTTTTTGATAGATAACTTACAAGTATATAATTTATAAGTATGTATACTAAAATTGTGCAATATGTTATCATTATTTCAAATATCAAATTTGTACAGTGATATAGTTTGAATATCATCCATATAAATGTGGATATCATATATATATATATATATGAAATTACACTAGCTTGATGGTATGTAAAAGCAGGAAGTTCATTTATCAAGGCTAATTCATAGCATTGACTTGGAAGAGATAAAATAAATGAAAGAATTGTCAAAATCATCAATCATTGACTTTTCAATAAATCAACCATTGCCTCTTTCATCTATGCTGATTGTTTAATATTTGACTTTTCATATGAAATTTCTGGCATAAGAGTGTATTGCAAGGCCTTAAGAAAAGGAAGATATTTAATTGTTGCAATACTAGTGATCTTCCTGGAAGATGCTTAGAACGTTTCAGCTGCATTTCCAGAGAACATAGGAAGTTAGCAGTTAAAAAGGTTCCATAGAGCAAAGGAGGGATACCTTAACTGCATTGTTCAGCTTTCCTATTCCTTTCCAATTTCTTGCACAAAATCTAACCAACTGAATCGGAAAGCAACTACCATTGCCATAAGCAGTGCCAACACAATTTTCCATCAGACTATCTTGCTTTTCATAAAGTGAGCCTTGAAGCTTAAGTAAATGGACCGAAGGCTTTTAGAGGCAATTTGTAAGAATGACAGACAAGCTTTTTTGAGTTTAGTTAACAAGAATGAAGAAATTCTCCAACAAAGAACAGCTAATACTTTACACACACCATTGCACCTGGCTTCAAGATTTGGACACATTGAATTGGTCACAGAAATTATCAAGTTGTGCCCTGACATGGTTGCTGCTAATAAAAGCAAGCTGGAGACTTCATTGCTTGAAGCTTGCCGTCAAGGCAATGTTGAGGTCTTAGAGTTGCTATTGGATATCAATTCCTGGGCAGCTTGTAAGCTTAACTCTGACAACCAGAGTGGCTTTTTTATGGCTTGCAATCATGGGAATCTCGATGTGGTTAAGCTCCTTTTTAGTAAGCCTTGGTCACAGGGGTTGGAAGAAGAAGATCTTGTTCAAAATTGCCTTCACGTTGCTGTGTCAAGAGGACACACAGGTAGGTTGTCAAGTTCTGATAATGAACTTTTCCCTGTTGAACACATCACCAAGCAATTTGGCACAAGCATTTCTCTTTGCATCCATTCCTAAGTCCACCTGGTGATAATTTATAAACAAATCAAATATGTAGATGATTTGCGATGTAAATTTCAATTGTTCAGCTAAATTATGCTTAATTATTAACAAATTAGAGTTGGTGATGCAGGAATTGTTAGGAAGATTTTAGATGTGTGCCCAAGCTTGATTCAGAAATTTGACAGGAACAGTTCTTCACCATTACACTGCTCTTGTCATAGAGGGCATGTGGAGATAACAAGAATGCTCCTACAGGTAGATGCTGACCTTGCTCAGGAATTTAATAATGATGGTTACACACCTTTGCACTTGGCAGCAATGAATGGCAACAATGCAATTCTAGAAGAATTCACTTCAATGACCCCAACATCTTATCAGTGTTACACGAAGAATGGAGAGAATGTTTTTCATCTAACTGTGAGATACAACCACTATGATGCTTTCTTATACTTGGTACATATCAATGATACCGATATCTTCCACTGTCCAGATCAATATGGTAACACAATCTTACATATTGCAGCCTCTGGAGGTCATCATCAGGTGAGAAATGAAAATGATATCTGTTGTATATTTCATAGTTGAGAAAATAGAACAGCCTATGGTGCAGTCCTGTCCAGGTGAAATATATGAAGTACTAAAATTGTGCAGATACACATTTATAATTTCGGCTGAATTGCATCAAATAGACAGTGAACACTTAATAGTACCTTGTCATGTACATGGTGTGTGTGTGTGTGTGTGTGTGTGTGTGTGTGTGTGTGTGTGTGTGTGTGCATGTTAGGGTATGTGAGGTATCCTACTTTAAAAATCATACCCAAGTTCTGTTGTGTCCCAAACCCAAGTCCTCAAGGACTGCTGAAGTCAGATAGTAACATTTCTTTAAAATGGAAAGATTTGTAAATGTGTGTTACAAAGATTAAACTTGATTGTCGATGCTTCTACTGGTGTTATGGTGTGCATGTGCATTTTTCCTAATTAGACTTCTGCAATTCCAATTTGTTACAGATTGTGGATTACTTGATCAACAAAACAGCGGTAGATATTAGTTTCCAGAACCATAAAGGACTCACAGCCCTTGACATCCTCAATTTAGACCAATGGAAATGTGCATATTAAATGGATCAAGCATCAAGTGGAACAAAATTCTGAAATTCAGGATAGTAACACATCCGAACCAGAATGCTTGTTGAAGCAGACTACTAGTACCCTGACCAGTTTTGGGCAACAGAAACGTCTCAGTGAAGAACGACGGGAAGAACTAGTAGAACTTTATAGAATTCGCCAAAACAAGCAAGATGAGACATACAGAGAGGCAGTTCAGAATGCCAGGAACACGATTACACTGGTGGCTATTTTGATTGCCACAGTTACATTTTCAGCTGGTATAAGCCCCCTGGGTGGTGTCTATCAGGATGGACCACTGAAAGGAAAGTCCGTGGGGTACAAAACAACAGCTTTCAAGGTATTTGTATTAAGCAATAATATCGCATTGTTCACTTCTCTATTAATTGTTTTTGTTCTTGTTGGCATCATTCCTTTCCAAAGAAAACCTCAGATGATGATACCGAAGGTTGCTCACAAGGTAATGTGGATAGCATTGTCATTCATGGCAACAGCTTACATCGCAGCAACACGGATCATCATTCCAGATGGTAAGGGAACAGAATGGATATTTGTGGTGTTACTGTCAATTAGTGGAGGCACTATAGGCACAGCTTTTCTTGGGTTAACTGTGATGATGGTTGAGCATTGGAATCGAAAGCAGAAATGGTGAAAAGAGAGAAAGAAAAACGGGGACAGACTTGCAAACAACAGAATGCAAACCTTTCATTCTTTTGATTCCGATCTTGAGAGTTCCAACCTTCGAGGATATCACTCATTCTAAGAACTAATCTCAAAGTTTTGTGCACGTGCGCGTGTGTGTGTGTGTATATATATATATATATATATGCTTTTTGTATGTGCATAAACAATGTCATAATGTTAATAAGAACATTAATATAACTAATTGTAGCCATGAGACTTCCTGGAGCTAAATAGAGGTTATATGTCATAAACTCGAATTTATAATAACAGACCACCGGAAACAGGCTGTTCTTATTTGAAAACAATATATCCTCCGGAAAATGCTAAAGCTAATATCAGTTTTAAGGAAATGCATGATAGTGATTGGTGCCATGTCAATTACATGTTAAAATGAATTTCTTAATTTTTTTTTTTTTTTTTTTTTTTTTTTTTTTTTTTTTTTTTGGCTTTGAGTTCAAAGCTAACACACATTGTAAGGTTAACATCATCATTGAATGTACAAAACCACAAACTCTAATTCCATGTTTGGTGCAATATCTAAACTATTTTAAATTGAAGGAAGACGCTAAAGCTAATATCAGACAATGATATTCATTGGTGCCACATCAACTATATATTAGATAAAAAGCAATAATTACCACACACTTGCTATTGCACACTCTGTACACATGATTTTCACAGTTTTCACTCACTGAAATAGTGTTTTCAAAAAAACTAAAAACAAAAACAAAACAAAAATCTAAACTATTTTAGATCGAATTGAGAAACCAAATCATATTAATTACAACAGTTAATAGTGAAAAGTGATTAAGAACCCCTTAGTTGATTTTAAGCAGAATTAATTTTTCTGGAGTTGCTTCTTGTACAAACAATCTTGAACTCATTTGACAGTTATATTATCATGGAATTTGCCAACTCTAGAACATAAAAAATAGCATGGGAGAGAGAAATAGTACCGCAGGTCAGAAAGAACAAACAAAACAACCAAGGTCAACACTCTGCCACTCCCTCCCATGTGCTCCAACTCTTTCGTTTTCTTCTTTGTTGTCTTCGGTACCAAACTCAAAAGTGGGTTTTTGTTTGGTTTAAGAATATGTATGGATTTATTGATGAAAACGAGACCTGGGTTTTTGGATTTTGGTAAGTTAAAAGAGAGAGTGAGAACAATGGGAAGTCAAGGCAAGTAAGAGCGGAAAACTCTTTTTGTTTTACGTGGCGTGTGGAAATGGTTTATGATTCGAATGTTTAAATCCATATTTTGCTGCAAATCATGCGAGGGAAGCAGAAATAGGAGAATTTGGCTTTCTTGCTTGGCCCTTTTCGGTAGGAACGTGAATTCCCTTTAAAATAAATATGAATCTAAATTTTCAAACTTAAAAGGACATTATATTTTTTTTTAAATTGACAATTTTAATATTTTTTTCCTTATCATTTAAGTAATTAAGATAAAATATAAAATAAATCATTAATATCTTTTTTTTTGTTTTTATCTTTTCCTGCCAAAATAATATAAATAGAATAAATAACTCTGTTGATATATTCTTTAATAAAGTTTTATTTAGGTTTCACGTGTGGAAAAAAAAAAAAAAGTTTGAAGGGGACTCTTTATTATTGTCAGGTATTAACTTTTGACGTTATATGTGCGAGTTGCTCTCTATTTAAATAGTGCCTTTTTTTTTGTATTATACTTGTTATTTTGAAATGTTAGACTACAATTTTAATGAATTTGTCATAATTAATAGTTTATATTTGGTTTTTCATTATTTCTCTAGAGGAAGATTTTTTTAAAAAAAAGATTTGGTAGTTCACATTCAAATCTAAGAATAGAATGAGAAAAATAAATAATTCATTTAAAATTCTTGAAAATAAACCAAACATTATCAGCTCACATTCCTAGAAATCTTAAGAGATTCACAATGAAACTAAACATAGGGATAGTTACATTCTTAGGAATGTGATTCCTAAGAATCTGAATGTTAGGAGTAATGTGGATTCTCCCGTACCAAACGCCGCATGCAGGGGCGTAGCCAGGAATTTCTACATGGGGGGGCCGATTCAAAGTATTGATATAAAAAACATAAAGTAGTCGGATTTCAAACCATGAAGGTTGAACTCGACGACGATGAGTATCATCGTTGTATGGATAGTCTATATTTTTAGGTTGATATGGACCTTCTTTGAGATAAGCTCGTCGGATTTTATCTTGTTTGTTGATAAGGAATTCACATATTTGTTTACGCGATCCTGGATCACGATCTATCTCTTCATATTGAATTCTTGAACATGTGGAGGGGTGTTCATCAAGCATTGAAGTATCAACATTTGTTTCTACAGCCACAGGTGTCCTAATTTTTGAATTGCTAACATTTTTTTTCTTAAAGAATGCATCAATTATTTTTTGTTTGCTCATAATTCTTTTAACTTTAAGAATATGACTCAAAAATTAACCTGAAAAGAACTTTAAAAAATAAAATTTTAATTAAAAATTTTTACTTAGTTATATGAATGTTATTCATATAACATTCATAAAAATTTTTTGTTATTCTTTTTTTTGTTGTGTAGTTACTTCAGTTTCTCCAAAAGAATCCCGTATTTTTTTTCTCTGTGACCAAAAATAGAGAGAATAAAAAAATCTGAAAAGTAGAGACACCCCCAACAGCCATAGAGCCATAGCCATGGAAGACCCAGTCAAGGAACAGACCCAGACTCCATTTCCTGGTATTCAACAACAACACCCTCTCTCTTTCTTTGTTTTTTTTGTTTTTTGTTTTTTTATTTTTTTTGGGAACTGAGGTTGCCGTGTTGTATGTTTGTTTGAGGAGACATTGTAGGATCGGGGAAACCGAAGCTTCAACGTTACCCATTGCGTTCAGGGACTAAACTCAAGGAAGAAAAGCCACCGGCCTTTGAATTATCAAACCCTTCTTCTATTTCTATATCTAAGCCACTGTACAATTTACTTACTGTTACTCTCTTTCTTCATTTTTTGATGTTGTTTGGTATTGAATTTTTTTATTTATTTTTTATATGACTTAGAATATATATAGTATTCATTTTCTATACTTCACTGGGAAAAAAAAGGATAGATTAGATATGCCTATAAATATTGGAGTGAATTCAGTACTAATAATAAAAATGAATGGCAGAGTGCATGGGATGGCAGAGTGCATGGGAGAGTGCATGGGATGAGGGGGATAAAAAAGAAGTCGAGAATCAAGGATTTGTGGGTAAAATAATATTGTGATTGGAAATGAAAACATGTCGCAATTCTAAATATGCGCTTACTGGGTAAATAGTGCACTCATGTTTTCATTTATTATAATAAACTAGCCTCTGAGCACGCGCTCACGCGCGTGCTCAGAGGCTCTTCTATTTTTTGGGTAAGGGTTAATTTAGTGCATTTATTATATTTTGGGATTATCTATACTATTATTTAAGGAGCTGCATCTGTTTGGACCGGATTTTTCTTTTCCAAAATACCCCTATTTTCATAGGTTTAAGTAGAGACAAAACTAAAAGATAATTTGGTAAAACTACGTCTTTTAACTCCCACTAAAACATTGCCAACAAAATAGGATCACTCTCCCACTAACCACTTTTTCAAAGCAACTGTACGTTTTTTCTTCAAATCATTTTTTTTTTTTAAACATCCTCAAGTTTATCCAAAAAAAAAAAAACGAAATAGATATATATTACAATTTATTTAAACTATTTTCTTAACTTTTTTATTAAAACAGAAAACCTATTGAAAAAAAAAAAAAAACTCACGTTTCTATCAAAAAAGTTATCTACCCTCTTATTAAGGTTTAAACTTTAATTTTTTTTTTTTTTTTTGTTATCTATTTCATTTTTTTAAACTCATGTCTAACTTCCCCTAAGTTGGTTATTTTATTTTATTTTTCACTCTTTTTTCTGTTATCTCTTTTTTTTTATTCCTCTCTCTCTCTTGAATTCACGTTTCCTCACTCATACTCCCTTCACCTTTTTTTTTTTCAAATCAATTCATCTTTATTTATTATTTTTTATACTTTCTCAAAAAAAAATTATTATTTTTTATAACAAAAAATAATAATAAAAGCCTACTCCAAGGATTATATGGAACAACCCAAGTGTTATCTACCATAACCCTGCAATGATCATTCAACGGCACGGGATTATTAGTATCAAATCGTTTGTAAACAGGATATGAGTCATTGCCTTGGTAGGTTTCTAGTGAGAAAGGCTTTGGGTATCCTTTTTTACATTGCCCATTTTTCATACACGGTGATCTTGGATTTTGTATTCCGCAAGGACCATGTATCATATGCTTCAATACAGCTTTATGTAACTGAGGTTGTTCTTCTTTACACGGTATTTCTGCTTTAACAACCCGATCGTAATCCTCTGGATTATGCAATTTATCATCTTCATCGAGAATTATAAGCATGTGTGCATGAGGTAAACCCCTTTTTTGGAACTCCAAGACCTGCACATATACAATAACTCTTCCAAGAACCCCCTTAACCACGATATCATCTTTCAATTCTTCAAATTTTGATTTAAAAACTCTTGCTAGCAAGTCAGGACGATCTTGAGCGGTTTGTGCAGGTAAAAGCTCATTTTGGATTTCTTCCCATCCCGGA
The DNA here is from genome assembly GCA_033629205.1 of Lithocarpus polystachyus. Taxonomy (NCBI): domain Eukaryota; kingdom Viridiplantae; phylum Streptophyta; class Magnoliopsida; order Fagales; family Fagaceae; genus Lithocarpus; species Lithocarpus polystachyus. The sequence goes on along the minus strand of CM066166.1, from coordinate 23,081,724 downwards.
TTGCACGTCATTGTGATGAATAAATCTGGCTTTCCAAACTTTTGAACCAATGACATTGCATCTTGAAATCGTTGGATCATATCGCGTGGGCTTCCCACAAATGATGATGGTAAAATGGTTCTATGTCCAACATTTCCTATATATAAAATGAAAAAGTTTGGCCATTAATAAATATTGATGCAAATTCGCCATCAATGAAGTAATGTAAATTTCAAGTGTGAAGTTTACATTACCAGTATCACACTCTCCTTCGTGGAAAGCATCTTGTAGGCCTTGGTACAAATCCGCCCTAATAGAATCTTGATTGTGCTCAAACCACCTAAGCTTGTGTGTTTCAATTTTGACATAATTATCAACAACATACTGTTGTGAAAGGCGTCCTCCATACCAGATCATTGATAGATCATCGAGGCGAATCTTCAATAATAGTAAAAATATATTTAGGTTTAGTTATTTCATAGTGTAAGCGGCATTTTGAAGGCAATAATATTAATATAATATAACCTGTTCTTGTCGTTTGCAGTGAAATCTGAAGCAAAGAGGTGGGTGAAAAGGGTTTGAAAACACAGAATTGAGAGAATTGGATAACCGAAGGAAAAGTAATTTGAGTTTGAAAACTAACGTGAGTGTACTGGAACTGTAGTCCTATTTTATAGATAGTGTTTTACGTGGAAGTTAAAGAAGTATTTTTACCAAGTTTTGCCCCTACTTAAACATAGGCTGTAGGGGTATTTTGGAACAAAAAAAAATCCGGTCCAAACAGGTCCAGCCGCTCTTTTTGTGGGCTTTGAAGACAAAAAAGAAAAAGCAAAACGAATAAATAATTAAAGGAGCCTAAAAAATGAGTAAAAAATCCCCCACCATCCTTAAAAAATAAAAATAAAATAATGGGTATAAAAGCAATTGCGTCAGAACTAAGCAGCGAAGAGAAGAAATAGAACCTGTTCTTGTCGTTTGCAGTGAAATCTGAAGCAAAGAGGTGGGTGAAAAGGGTTTGAAAACACAGAATTGAGAGAATAACATCGATTTAGTATTATTTTTTCCTAAATAATACTTAAACACAGGATTAACCCTATTAAGAATTTGTTTCATGCATAGCAGTCTTTGTCTATATAATTATTAGGAATTAAAAGAAAAAAAAAAAAATATATATATATATATATATATACTCATTTCAAACACAGGAAAATGAGTCAAATTTCTAAAAAAAACTACTCATTTGTGACCAAACATTTTCCTAAAGTTACTGATTTTCCAAGTGAATTTAACCCTCTTACTTAAAAGTCTCACTCAAATTATAATCAAGGGTCATTGCTACATTGAAGTTGAATTTAACCAAACTTGTAGAGAAGGAGCGGTTGATGGCTGCATCCAAGTGAATTTAACCCTCTTACTAATGGTTGATTGCTGCTAATTTTTTGAGATGTAGAGAAAGTAGAGTTTTGTTGTTAGTGTTAGATTTGAGTATTTAAAGGAAAGTGGGTCAGTTTTTTTGTTTTATTTGGAGTATGTAAACTAAAGCTGGGCTCCCATAAAAAAAAAAAAAAAAAAAAAAAAAAAAAAAAAAAAAAAAAAAAAACTGAAGCTGGGCTGGGAAATAGTTGAGATGTGAGGGGGGGGCCCAAATATTTTTTTCAAATAGTCTAATGGATTTTTTTTTTCTTTTGCAGGGGCCACGGCCCCCCCAAGCCACTACGTGGTTCCGCCCCTGGCCACATGAATGTTTACATATTCCATAGACTACTCACGAGTCACGACTCTTTATTTATTTTTTATTTTTTATCTTTTAAAAGTCTCACTCAAATTATAATTCTCTTAGATAAATTTTTTTTTTCTTTTAAGTAAGATGATAGAGATGTTATTAAAAAGAGGCAGAGGATTAGAGTTGGGGGATTTAGTTGAGTCAATAACAATCTTAGCATTGCCTTCAATGATCATCGATTTATGATAGAGATGAGAAATTCAATAGTTGAGGGTAGTTTTCCAAGTGAATTTAACCCTCTTACTTAAAAGTCTCACTCAAATTATAATCAAGGGTCATTGCTACATTGAAGTTGAATTTAACCAAACTTGTAGAGAAGGAGCGGTTGATGGCTGCATCCAAGTGAATTTAACCCTCTTACTAATGGTTGATTGCTGCTAATTTTTTGAGATGTAGAGAAAGTAGAGTTTTGTTGTTAGTGTTAGATTTGAGTATTTAAAGGAAAGTGGGTCAGTTTTTTTGTTTTATTTGGAGTATGTAAACTAAAGCTGGGCTCCCATAAAAAAAAAAAAAAAAAAAAAAAAAAAAAAAAAAAAAAAAACTGAAGCTGGGCTGGGAAATAGTTGAGATGTGAGGGGGGGCCCAAATATTTTTTTCAAATAGTCTAATGGATTTTTTTTTTCTTTTGCAGGGGCCACGGCCCCCCCAAGCCACTACGTGGTTCCGCCCCTGGCCACATGAATGTTTACATATTCCATAGACTACTCACGAGTCACGACTCTTTATTTATTTTTTATTTTTTATCTTTTAAAAGTCTCACTCAAATTATAATTCTCTTAGATAAATTTTTTTTTTCTTTTAAGTAAGATGATAGAGATGTTATTAAAAAGAGGCAGAGGATTAGAGTTGGGGGATTTAGTTGAGTCAATAACAATCTTAGCATTGCCTTCAATGATCATCGATTTATGATAGAGATGAGAAATTTTCATTTGCTATATTGAGCAAGAGGATGTGGCCATTAGAAATAATCAAGGGTCATTGCTACATTGAAGTTGAATTTAACCAAACTTGTAGAGAAGGAGCGGTTGATGGCTGCATCCAAGTGAATTTAACCCTCTTACTAATGGTTGATTGCTGCTAATTTTTTCCTAAATAATATTTTTTTTCTCACTTTCTCGTTTTAATTTTTTGTATATATTGTAAATTTGGAATATGTTCTCCTATGAGGCTCACAAATAGACTAATAATTAAAAAAATATTTTCCTATTAAGAATTTGTTTCATGCATAGCAGTCTTTGTCTATATAATTATTAGGAATTAAAAGAAAAAAAAAAAATATATATATATATATATACTCATTTCAAACACAGGAAAATGAGTCAAATTTCTAAAAAAAACTACTCATTTGTGACCAAACATTTTCCTAAAGTTACTGATTTTCCTGCTGGCAAGATAGAAGACCATCTATTATCATATGATCTGATCCAAAACTCGCTTAACCTGCCTAACGCCTGTGTTTGTTTCGACAATTTTTCATATTTTCTAGTGTTTGATAGTATCAGAAAAAATAAGTCAAAGAAAAATTATCTTTGATCACCATAAAAAATATGGTTTATTTTTAGAGATTGTTTTTCATTAATTGTTTTTGGAAAACAACTCTATCTTACAGCAAGCTAAATAAGAGAAGTTAGGAGATTAATTTTCAACAACACTTAAGGTTGCTACCAAACATAAGAAAATAAGATAATTTTATAGAAAATGCTTTTTGAAAGATGACTCATTTTCTAAAAAACATCATCGCTAAAACAAACAGCTAATTTATATCATTGACTTGGAAGAGGAAAGGAATGGAATGATACTAATATAAGAGCAAGTCTCTGGACAGTCGCACAAACACCTAATCCCACCAGAATCTGAATATTAAGACTTACTGTAAATAACCATCAAACATTGGGGGTCCATCATTGGTTCTTTCATCTCAGCTTCGAGTTTCCTTTCAGTCACAAATGTTAAGTACATGGAAAGTTGCTAGAATTATTGTCTTTCATCAAAATGGTATAGAGAGTGAAAACTGAAAAGGACAATATCCAAATGTTGCAATAACACTAACCTAGGGGGTTGGCCGAGTTGGTCGGGCTCTTAGTTTTAAGGTGCTTGTATCAGGTTCGACCGGGTGTGCTCTCCAGTTCAAATCCAGCTACCTGCACTTTGAAAAAGAATTTCCTGGGCCAGCGCTTTACACCTTCATGGGCCCACTCAGCGTGAACAGTGATTAGTCTCTGGTTGAAATCTTTGAGGATACACTATGCGAAAGCCAAAAAAAAAAAAAAAAATGTCACAATACTAGTGATCTTCTCTGAATATGCTTTAGAACTTAGCAGCTTCATTTCTTAGAGAACTTGATAGAACTTATTAAGATTTTGGTTACTTATTGAGTTGTCAACTCACCCCCTTTTTCCCCCTCTAGTTTCAGATTGTGAAGAATATCAAGTTTTGGGAGTTTTGATGTTGTGTTGTGAGCAGAAAAAGAAGCTTTGTGATATTGGGATTGGATGGTCTTCTAATAGTTTTATATTTATTGGCCAATTGGCATTATGTACATGAGGTTTGGAATTTATTCCTATTAAATTATTGAAAATGTCGCAATACTAGTGATCTTCTCTGAATATGCTTTAGAACTTAGCAGCTTCATTTCTTAGAGAATATAGGAAATACCAATGGCAACATTAAGTCCCCATTTGATTATCATACTCTATGGAGAGTGAGTCTTTCTTTTATTATTATTATTATTATTATTATTATTATTATTATTTAATTCAATAGTTGAGGGTACGTATGAGAATTTGAATCTTGGATGGTTCCATTGGAAATACTAAAAGATGCTAATTGAACTACAAAGTTCTTGCTAGACTGAGTCACTCTTGAAGCTTAAGAAAATGGACAAAGGCTTTTAGATGCGATTATTAAACATAACATTTGCACTTTATGAATTTAGTACACAAAAATAGTGAGATTCTCCAGCGAAGAACAAGTAACACCCTGGCTTTCAATATTCAAGATTGAGTAAAAGTGTAACGGTACTTACTTCCTTTATGATTCCTGATGTTTGTGGTTCAAACACTAGTGGTTCAAACACCAGCAACCCTCTTCCACTCTCTATCTATATATCTATATATCAAAAAGAAAAAGAGTGAGTCACTCTACATAGAACACGATAATTAAAAAGAAAAAGAGTGACTCACTTTACATAGAACATGATAATCTAATGGGAACTTATGTGGTAACACTATCTTACATATTGCAGTCTTTGGAGGTCACCATCAGGCATCAGGTGGGAAATGAAAATTATGTAGGAAAGTATGTCAAAACCCCGTAGTTTATATTTGTCACATTAAATTCTACACTTATAAAATGGTCATTTTAAGCTCTACACTTTTATAAAGAGGATACTTTAATCCCAGATTCGGTTTTTTTTTTTTTTTTCCCCTCGTATATTTGTGAAAGTATGAGGTTTAAAGTGTCATATTTAAACTTTGAGGTTTAATGTGTCCCAAGTGTAAATGTGATGCCCCAATTTGATTGATTGATTATGTGATGTGTGTGAGTGTGTGATGAGTCCCACATCGGGTATTTACTGGGTAGATCTGGGCTTTATTAACAACAACAAGGAGCTTCAATTGTGACTAGTCCTATTGAGGTATAGCGCAGACGTGGCTAGCGCTTTTCCTTAGGTCGTTACATATGGTATCAGAGCCGGCCCAATAACCCCGTGTGGGCTCAGAGACACTATCTCACAAAGTGGGCTCTAACGAAGACGTTAGGGATTTAAGTGGGGGAGATTGTGATGCATCTGGGCTTTATTAACAACTACAAGGAGCTTCAATTGTGACTAGTCCTTCCTTTTGAGGTATAGCGCAGGTGTGGCTAGCGCTTTTCCTTGGGTCGAACGAAGATGTTAGGGATTTAAGTGGGGGAGATTGTGATGCATCTGGGCTTTATTAACAACTACAAGGAGCTTCAATTGTGACTAGTCCTTTTGAGGTATAGCGCAGAGTGACTAGTCCTTTTGAGGTATAGCGCAGGTGTGGCTAGCGCTTTTCCTTGGGTCGTTACAGTAAAACTAAAGAGATTTTTTTTTTTTTAATGTACTTTCCCTAAATGATAATAATTGATAGCTGTGAAATTAGAACAGCCTATGGTGCAGTCATTTCTACATGACATATTTAAGTACAAAAGATGTTCACATAAATTTGTTATAGTTTTTGTTTGAGTTGGGTTAGATGCATGGTAAACACTTCAGAGTACCTTTGTCGTGTGGAATAAAGAAAAATGCCACTTTGAGGAAATAAATCAATTGATATAATTTTTTATGTATGATGCTTTTAATAAATATATCTCTTAATTTATGCAATGTTATTACTTATTACAAAGAAAATTAAAACTTTCAAAATTTGTAGGTAGTGAAAATATGTTACGTGGGTATGCATGTTTGACCTGTCGTTAGGCATAGTATTACACATTGACAAAATAATGTTAGCATTATTGGCTTTATTGACTAGTAGGTGAGGTCTATGGGTTATAGAGCTGCTGCCTGCTTGATAAAATGTGATCTATGGGTAAAACTCATGGACAGATCGGACAGGATATTAGGATTTTTAGTTAAATTTAAACACATGCCACATTGAAATTATTTTTTCTTAAAAAAAAGATAATGTTGTTTATGCTTCATTGACCAATGCAATGATATGTTTTAAATTAATTGGGAATGTGTATGCATCTAAGGAACTATACAAAAGGACTATATTAACAATGTTTCAATAAATTATGAATTGCACCAGATTGATGGTATGTAAAAGCAAGACCAGTTTATAAGGTTGACAATAAGAAATTAGTATAGTGTATTTTTTTTTTTTTTTTTAATCTTTTTAAAACATGTCGGTTTGACAAAATTGTAGCAGGGGCTTCAAAAAAAACTATACTTTGAAAAAGTACGGTTTCAAAATGGGAAAAGGTTCAATCTTTTTTTAATTCAGTAAATGTGGTAAGAGTTATACTGTGAGTGTGAAAAGGTTCAAAGAAAGCACCAAGAAAGTGAAGAAAATCCATATTTGAACGACAAAACCATAACTACACGAGTGCCCCATATTTGACTTTCATTGTTGTTATGGTTTGACAGTAAATTACAAGGGCTTAAAAGACAAGAAAATTATCCAAATGCTACAATACTAGTGACCTTCCTTGAAGATGCCTAGAACTTGGTAGCTGCATTTCTCGAAGAGCTTTCTTTAACTGCGTTGCTCAGCCTTTCTATTTCTTTCCAATTTTCGCAGAATCTATCCAGTTGAAAATGCAAAAGCAGACATCATTTGCAAAACAGTGCCAACAAAATTTTCCATCCGCTAGTTTGCTCTTTGTAGAGTAATTCTTGGAAGTTTTAAGTAAATGGATCAAAGCCTTTTAGAGGCGATTGCTAAAAATGAAAGACACACTTTTATGAATTTAGTTCGCGAGAATGAAGAAATTCTCCAGCAAAGAACAGTTAATACATTACACACGCCACTGCACCTGGCCTCAAGATTTGGACATATCGATTTGGTCACAGAAATTGTCAAGTTGTGCCCCGACATGGTTGCAGCTGAGAATAGCAAGCTGGAGACTCCATTTCATGAAGCTTGTCGTCAAGGGAATGTCAAGGTCTTACTGCTGCTATTGGATGCCAATCCTTGGGCAGCTTGTAAACTTAACTCTGACAGCCAGAGCGCGTTTTACATGGCTTGCAGTCATGGGCATCTCAATGTCATCAAGCTCCTTTTGAGTAAGCCTTGGTTGCAGGGGTTGGAAGAAGATAATTTTGTTCAAAATAGCCTTCATGTTGCTGTGTCCAGAGGATACACAGGTTGGTAGTAAAGTTCTATTTACTGACTTTTCACTGCTGAACACATAGGCAAGAGAATTTCTCTCCTTGTCCATTGCTAGGTCCAGCAGCTGATAATTTCAGATCGAAACAAATATTCAGATGAATTGAAATGTAAATTTCAATTGCTCAGCTAAATTCTACTTATGTATTGATAAATTAGAGTTGCTGATGCAGGTATTGTTCGGAAGATTTTAGAGGTGTGCCCAAACTTTGCTCAAAAGATTGACAGGAATGGTTATTCACCATTACACTGCTCTTGTCATAGAGGGCACGTGGAGATAACAAGAATGATCCTAAAAGCTAATGCAGAACTTGCTCTGGAATTCAATAATGATGGTTACACACCTCTGCACTTGGCCGCAATGAATGGAAACACTGCAATTCTAAAAGAATTCATGTCTATGGCTCCAACATCTTTTCAGTGTCACACAAAGAATGGAGAGACCGTTTTTCATCTAATTGTGAGATACAACCACTATGATGCTTTCATATACTTGGTGCATGCTTTCAATGATACCAATATCTTCCACTGCCCAGATCAATATGGTAACACCATCCTCCATATTGCAGTCTCTGGAGGTCACCATCAGGTGAGAAATGAAAATGAAACGTGTTATAATTGATGGCTGTCATATTAGAAAAGCCTGGGGTGAAGTCATCTCTACATGACATATCTAAGTACTAAAGTTTTGCAGAAGAATCTACTATAATTTTTGACTAGTTGTGTCAGATGCATAGTAAATATTTCAAAGTACCTTTGTCATGTCTATAGTTTGTGTGTGTTTATGCATGTGTGGTGTGTAGAAGTCAGCATCCTGCTTTTTATATCATACCAAATTTTTGCTGTGCCCCGTGCCTAAATCCCCAAGGACAGCGCATGCCAATAGTAATATTTCTTCACATGACATTATTCTTTATTGTTTGTAATGAAGGTTTAACTTGATTGTTGATGTTGATGATGATGATTTTGGTTGCAAATGTGTGTTTCCTAATTAGACTTGTGAATTTCAAATTTGTTACAGATTGTGGAGTACTTGATCAACAAAACAACAATGGATTTCAGTTTCCAGAACCATAAGGGACTCACAGCGCTTGACATCCTTGACCAGGCCAGTGGAAATGTGCAAATAAAATTGATCCAGCATCAAGTAGAAAAAATTTGTGAAATTCAGGATAATAACACATCTGAACCAGAGTGCTCATCCAAGCAGACTAATAATTCCCTGACTAGTACCCTGACCAGTTTGGGGCAGCAGAAACGTCTCAGTGAAAGACGACAGGGAGAACTAGCAGAACTTTATAGAAGTCGTCAGAGTAAGCAAGATGAGATATATAGTGAGGCAGTTCAGAATGCCAGGAACACAATTACACTAGTGGCTATTTTGATTGCCACAGTTACATTTGCAGCAGGTATAAGCCCTCCTGGTGGCATTTATCAGGATGGACCACTCAAAGGAAAGTCTATGGTGTGCAAAACAAAAGCTTTCAAGGTATTTACATTAAGCAACAATATCGCGTTGTTCACATCTCTGTGTATTGTTGTTGTTCTAGTCAGCATCATTCCTTTCCATAGGAAACCTCAGATGATGATACTGAAGGTTGCTCACAAGGTCATGTGGGTAGCGGTGTCATTCATGGCAACAGCTTATGTTGCAGCAACATGGGTCATCATTCCCCATGATAAGGGAACAGAGTGGATGTTTGTAGTTTTACTGTCAATTGGTGGAGGGACTATAGGCACATGTTTTCTTGGGTTAACTGTTATGATGATAGAACATTGGCTTCGAAAGCAGAAATGGAGAAAAGAGAGAAAGAAAAGCGGTGACAGACTTGCAAGCATCAGGATGCAAACCTTACATTCTTTCAATTCAGATGTTGAGAGTTCCAGCCATCAAGGATATCACTCATACTAAAAATTCACAGCACTCCCCCCCTTGTTACTTTAATTACAGATAGGTAGCATTGTCTTTCTTAATGCATTTAAGAATCTTACTTATATTTGTAGCCATGAATATCAATTGAATGCAAAGTCAGTATTTAATGTCTACTCATCCACCACAATGTATACATCCAATTACATAAACATTCAAATAATAATTCTCCAGTCCATTTGGATGCTAAAACCAAACTATTTGGAAAAAAATTGAATGCTATTTTTTTTGGGGGGGGGGGGGGGGGTGGGGGTTTGTTGGTGTGGCGAAAGGTCCATAGGAAGACTCCAGGGTTGAGAATCAGCTCAAGGAAAAGTCTTCATTGCTTGTTTTAGGAAGGTCACCAGTGCATATCAATACTTTTCCAGGAAACTTTCAGTATATTTTGGATTTTTTGTTTTTTTATTTTTTAGATGGGTAGTGGATAGTGGGGGAGGTAGGATGATGGGATTCAAACCTCAGACTTGGGACACCACAAAGAATGTCATTACAGCTGGGCTATCATTTGAACCTTGGCTAATTAAGCAAGTGAAAACTGTAAAACATGCTCAAAAGAAAAGCTAGCAATTTATTTGAGATCCTGACTGAATTGCAATGTTCAAAGTATTAAAACATGATTTTCAACTCCCAACATAATGAAATAAACAGTGTTTAATAAATGATAAATAAGTCATATTAATGGGCAGACACAATAGGTCTCAACAGCCGGAATATAGGAGATTTAGTCTGTGTGGCAGGAGACTTTTCTTATAACTATTTTTGCTTATTTGCTCACACTTTTTTCTAGGTACAGATATAACCAATTTTTAGCAAGTAGGCCAATAATCTTTTAGCAAAAAGCTCTAAACGCAGTAAAGAAAACTTTTTTATGACTAATTACCAACCCAAATACACAATATGTGAGTTACATATGGTTGCTTAAACAAAATGTTCTTGTCAAATTGTGCTAAGGAGTGCAACTTCTATATTTCTTTCAAAAGCACATAAGATCACCAAGCTGCAACCAAAATAATTCAACCTTAAGAAATCCTCAACATAGTTTTTTTCCCCCCTAAAACCAAGCGTTGGATTCAAATTATCTAAAACGATTTGCATAAACCAAAAACATAGAAGAATTCCCTTTATACTATCTGATTTCAAAGTAAAAGGACAACAAAGAATTTCACTTTCAAGCATGGATATATAATCATTCAAACCCAACTGCCCTGTTTCTTGCTTAAGCTCAAAAACCAGGAAAGAAAAATTGCACAGAATAACCATGATTTTCTACACAATTTTCTCAACCAAACCACATAATAAATCAGTCAGAATGTAATTTTTTATTTTATTTTTCAAAAGACTAGCTAGTACTAAAAATATTGTAACAAACTCACAGAGAGAATCTCCAATGTGAAATCTGTTCCTTGAAGCCCACTGGTTATAGGTTGCAGAGTTGTTAGCATTTGCATCAGGTAGTACCCAACCCAAATCACCACCCACTTTGAATTCCTTCACAGCATCAGGTTATAATTCTTCCAGTGGTTCTTTCATCTGGTTTAAGCTTGCTATAAAATTTGCTTGTGTTAAAGATTTTTGATTTCTCACCGAAATGCACCACTATAAAACGATGTTTTATATAGCATTTCGAATTTTCGATAGGCACCAATCCATGTTGTTTCCACAGAGCTTTGACTGTGCTGACTTTCTGAACAGTTGATGGTTGTCTTGTTAGATAGATAGACTGTAGACTAAACTGGGATACTTGATTGCATTGTAATTTGTTTAGTCAGTACGGGGACGGGTATAGCCGATTTGGATTTAATGGTCATTAGAATATATATATATATATATATATATATATATATATATCTATATATATATAAAAGCGCGAACGCGCAAAATCACTGTTGCTACAGTGATTTTTTGGTTTCGTGAGGCGTTTTGGCTTTTTTTTTTTTTTTTTTTTTTTTTTTTTTGGCACTGTTTCTCCAGTGCAGCATTTCGTGAGTCTTTTTTTTTTTTTTTTTTTTTAGAGTATTCCGTTTGTGTTTTTTTTTTTTTTTTAAATGTTGTTGTGAGTTGACATTTTTATTGTTATACTGACACAACAAATTTTACAATATTTTCACAGTTATAGTTTCGTTAGTCACATTTTTTTTCCAGTATTCGGTTTGTGTTTTTTTTTTTTTTAAATATTGATGTAAGCTGGTATTTATATTGTTATACTGAGAGCACGAATGCGCAAAATCATTGTTGCTACAGTGATTTTTTGGTTTCGTGAGGCGTTTTGGCTTTTTTTTTTTTTTCTCTTCGGCACTGTTCCTACAGTGTAAATCACTGTGCAGCATTTCGTGAGTCCTTTTTTTTTTTTCAAAGTATTCCGTTTGTGTTTTTTTCTTCTTTTAAATGTTGTTATGAGTTGACATTTATATTGTTATACTGACACAACAAATTTCAGAATATTTTCACAATTATAGTTTCGTTAGTCACATTTTTTTTCCAGTAATCGGTTTGTGTTTTTTTTTTTAAATATTGATGTAAGCTGACATTTATATTGTTATACTGACACAACAAATTTTTATTGCTGCTACAGTGCTTCGGCACTATTCATCCAGTGTAAATCACTATGCAGCACTGTAGCGGCAACAGTGCCTTCGTTTCATGAGTCCCTTTTTTTTTTTTCAGTATTCCGTTTGTGTGTTTTTTTCTTTTAAATGTTGTTGTGAGCTTACATTTATATTGTTATACTGACACAACAAATTTCACAATATTTTCACTATTATAATTTCTTTAGTCACATTTTCTATATATATAAAAGCGCGAATGCGCAAAATCACTGTTGCTACAGTGATTTTTTGGTTTCGTGAGGCGTTTTGGCTTTTTTTTTTTTTTTTTTTTGCTTCGGCACTGTTCCTCCAGTGTAAATCACTGTGCAGCATTTCATGAGCCCTTTTTTTTTTTTTTTTTTTTTTTTTCAGAGTATTCCGTTTGTGTTTTTTTTTTTTCTTTTAAATGTTGTTGTGAGTTGACATTTATATTGTTATACTGACACAACAAATTTCACAATATTTTCACAATTATAGTTTCGTTAGTCTTAGTCACATTTTTTTTCCCAGTAATCGGTTTGTTTTTTTTTTTTTTTTTTAAATATTGATGTAAGTTGACATTTATATTGTTATATTGACACAACAAATTTTTATATAACAATGTTTTTGTACTGTTCATGCAGTGTTATTCACTGTTCATTTTTAGTGCTATTTTCGTGAGTCACTTTTTTTTTCTTTTTTTTTTTGTAATCGGTTTATGCTTTTTTTTTTCTTTTAAATATTGATGTAAGCTGACATTTATATTGTTTTACTAACACAACAAATTTACAATATTTTCACAATTATGGTTTAGTTAGTCACTTTTTTTTTCCCAATAATCGGTTTGTGTTTTTTTTTTTTTTTTAAATATTGATGTAAGCTGACATTTATATTGTTATACTAACACAACAAATTTCTTATATATAAAAGCGGCTATGCCACTGCAATACTTTGGCACTGTACATTCAGTGCCTTTGCACTGTTCATTTACAGTGCCATTTTGGTCAGTCGTTTTTTTTTTATTAATCGGTTTGTGTTTTTTTTTTCTTTTAAATATTGATGTAAGCTGACATTTATATTTTTATACTGACACAACAAATTTCACAATATTTTCACAATTATTGACGTGTCAATTTCTTACAAGTCGAAATAAAATAATAAAATATGAGACTGTAGCCAATCGCAACTGAAAATAAATGTTTTGACAATGCCGCTATGGTGCTTTCGCACTGTACATCCAGTGTTTTGGCACTGTTCATCTACAGTCCCATTTTTGTGAGTCACTTTTTTTTTTTTCCACTAATCGGTTTGGGTTTTTTTTCTTTTAAATATTGATATAAGCTGACATTTATATTGTTATACTGACACAATAAATTTCACAATATTTTCACAATTATGGTTTAGTTAGTCACTTTTTATTTCAGTAATCGGTTTGTGTTTTTTTTTTTCTTTTAATTATTGATGTAAGCTGACATTTATATTATTATATTGGCACAACAAATTTCACAATATTTTCACAATTATTGACATATCAATTTCTTACAAGTCGAAATAAAATAATAAAATACGAGACTGTAGCCAACCACAACTAGAAAAAAATGTTTTGAAAAAATGTTACAACACTTACTGTTATCACAACATTTTTACAATTGTTGATATCCCAGTTTCTTACAGATCAAATAAAAAAAATGCTAAGTCCACAACATTTTAACATTAATTTCTATAGTGCCTAAAGCTTTTTTTTTTTTTCCCGTAATCGGTTTGTGTTTTTTTTTTCCTTTTAAATATTTATATAAGCTGACATATATATTGTTATACGAACACAAAAAATTTCACAATATTTCCACAATTATTAAGGTATAAATTTCTTACAAGTCGAAATAAAAAAATAAAATATGAGACTATGACAAACCACAATTGAAAATAAATGTTTTGAGAAAATGTTACAACACTTATTGTTATCACAATATTTTCACAATTGTTGAGATCCCAGTTTCTTATATATCAAATAAAATTGTTGAGATCTCAGTTTCTTATATATCAAATAAAAAAAATGCTAAGTCCACAACATTTTAACATTAATTTCATAACAAATCATAGGTAAGCTATTATTGATGGATAGCACTAGAGCTATAGTGCTTTTGGTTTATTCAATTGGCACTATAGCTATAGTGCCTAAAGATTTTTTTTTTCCCAGTAATCAGTTTGTGTTTTTTTTTTTCTTTGAAATGTTTATGTAAGCTGACATATATATTTTTATACTGACACAACAAATTTCACAATATTTTCACAATTATTGGCGTGTCAATTTCTTACAAGTCGAAATAAAACAATAAAATATGAGATTGTGACCAACTATAACTGAAAATAAATGTTTTGAGAAAATGTTACAACACTTATTATTATCACAATATTTTTACAATTTTTGAGATCTCAGTTTCTTATAGATCAAATAAAAAAATGCTAAGTCCACAACATTTTAACATTAATTTCTATAGTGCCTAAACTTTTTTTTTCCCAGTAATCAGTTTGTGTTTTTTTTTTCTTCTTATAAATATTTATGTAAGCTGACATATATATTGTTATACTGATACAACAAATTTCATAATATTTTTACAAATATTGAAGTATCAATTTCTTACAAGTCGAAATAAAATAGTAAAATATGAGATTGTGACTAACCACAACTGAAAATAAATGTTTTGAGAATAACAATAATAATGTTATCAGTTTAAAACCAATAACAACTTGTCATTTAGAATTTGTTCTAAAAAATTTTATGAATGTAGCATTTCTCTCAAATAAAATAAAATAAATCTATTCGAACCCTAAAAATAAAGATATTGTGAAAATATTGTGATATTTTGTTGTATTCTTAGACTTCTTTTTTAATATAGTCAAATTGGGTGAGCCAAAATTCACGGTTTTACACACAAAATCTATTAATTTTTTCACTACTGGGGCAGCACGTGCCTTGCACGTGCAGCCAACACTAGTATATATATAAAAGTTAAAGACATAGATTTTAATGTTAGTGTACTCTAATTGAACCACATCATCAATTAGGTAATACTTTTTTTTTTAATTTTCTTTATTGTAGGGGTAAAAGGCCCGATACCAGATAATGGGCCGTGGGCCTGCCCGAGGAGATCCCTCCATCCGAGGACACCCCGTCATAAGGGAAGTAACTAGCCTAACCCCCCTCTGTCATATAAACTACATGAAGAAGAAAAAGGACTTGTCCGAGAAGAACTTACTACTCGGATCATCAAAGGAACGACCCCAACGAATGTTCCAGCACCGGCCCTGATATTGCAAAGGACTCCCCTAATGTTTATAGATCATAAGGAGCAAGTGGCAGCAAAGAGATATTTTATAGAAAGCTACTGCAACCGCATTTATGACCCTACAGCTAACATCATGGCCGCATTAATGAAGAATAGGGTCTGAACAGTGACCCTGACGGGACAAGTATCCAAAGGGAACCACCCACTGGCACGTGAGGGGAATTGGCCTATAAAAAGAGCTGGAAGCAAGGGAAGAAGGGACAGAACATCTTTTCTGGAGAAACTAAGGAGAAGAGAACAGAGAGAGAATAAGGAATCAAGAGAAATCTTTAAGAAGTAGCAGAGAACCACTCCTCGGACAGAGCCGAGAAGGACTTAACACTCCTTCTACACTTCGTCTTCCTTAGGCTGGTCACAACTAGATTTAGGCCAGAAGCAAGCCCACTTTTAACCTTGTTGGTTCAACCCACTCTCTTACAAATTCATTGCAAGGGTACTCTTTGCTTACTGGGCCAGAGTCCATCTCTCCTGTGGGCCCCATTTGTAATTTGTGCTCTTACAATTGGCGCCGTCTGTGGGGACTAATAGTGACGTTGGCGAGCTGAAAGCTTGAATTATAGTGGGATCAGGTCCTAACCGGGCGGAGTCAGATGACTCTCAGCGTATTGATCACTTTGAGCGACTCGAACGTGAAAGGGACCGTGAAGGAAGTGTGCACACAAATGGCACGGCCAAGAGCCAGCATCGGGACAAAGGTAAAGAATCTCACAAAGACATTACAAAGAATATGCAACGTGAGATTGACCGTCTGAAGAGGAAGCTCCGCCACGCACGTAGGAGGCGCAGTCCATCTAGCAGTCTGTCCATCACGGATGACTCCTTTGACGATAGCAACGACGATAGCTACAGACACCGCTCTAGGACGCCCCCAAGTGAGACTTTCTCCTACGAGGAAGAACATCACCACGACCACAGGAGCAGAAATACCTACTCAAGGGGCACAGGGAGCGATGCGATGAATAGGGCGCTCAACCAGATCTCCAGGTCGCCCTTCACCCGCAGCATCGAAGGGGGGAGCCTCCCTCAACGTTTCACTCAACCTACCTTCACTGCCTACGATGGTAGAACTGACCCCGTGGAGCACGTGAGCCATTTCAATCAGAAAATGGCTGTCTACTCTCGGAATGAGACTCTCATGTGCAAAGTCTTCCCCTCTAGCCTGGGGCCTGCAGCCATGAGATGGTTTGACGGCCTCGCGGCTGACTCCATTGGATCCTTCCGAGAGCTTACTAAGGCTTTTTGCTCTCGGTTCGTGACGAACACAAGGGTCCCTCGGCCGCTAGATTCCTTGCTATCCATGTCCATGCGAGAGGGGGAGACCCTAAAAACGTACTCGAATAGGTACTGGGAGATATTTAACGAGATCGAGGGCAGTTTCGATGACGTGGCTGTGAGAACTTTCAAGGTCTGCTTACCAGCCGAGCACGACCTTAGGAAGTCTCTAACCAAGAAGCCCGTAAGGAGTGTGCGCCGACTGATGGACCGCATCGACAAGTATAAGCGGGTTGAGGAGGACAAGCTAGTTGGAAAAGGAAAAGCTAAGGTTATCCCTCGGGAAAGGAGGGATTTCAGGTCAGACCGGTACAACAACAGCAGGCCGAGGAGAGACTACAGTATCCAATCCGGGTCTGCTGCATCACAGGCTGTCCATGCTGTGTTCCGAGAGCCAATTCATCAGATTCTGGAAAAAATTCAGAACGAGCCATACTTCAGGTGGCCAAACAAAATGGGGGGAGACCCCGCGAAGCGGAATCAGAGTCTGCATTGCCAGTATCACCAGGAATAGGGGCATACCACCGAGGACTGCAGAACTCTGAAGAGCCACCTGGCACATCTTGTGAGGGAAGGAAAGCTGCAACAGTTCGTCTATCCGCCAAATAACCAAAGAAGCCACATCAGGCCAAGGGCTTCAGGGACCGCCTCATCAAGGTCCCCGCTAGGCACGATTAATGTGATCTTCGTGGCCCTCGGGAGAACTGGATCCTGCCCTTCCAGGGTAATGTCTATCTCCACGGCGTCTACCGAGGACCCAAACCAGGAGCCGAAAAGGGCAAGGATGGACGTTTGACCAGTTTTAAGCTTCTCGGACGAAGATAAGCAGGGGACAATCCAACCCCATGACGTCGCTCTGGTCATTACCCTTAGAATAGGGGGGGTACGATGTGAAGAGGGTAATGGTTGATCAAGGGAGTGGGGCTGAGATCATGTATCCGGACCTGTACAAAGGACTGGGCCTGCGGCCCGAGGACCTTACAGCGTATGACTCGCCCTTGGTGAGCTTCGATGGAAAGACGGTCATCCCCAAAGGCCAGATCAGGTTACCCGTACAAGCAGGGTTCGAGGTAGTCGAGGTGAACTTCATCGTTGTGGATGCGTACTCTCCCTACACAGCCATCGTGGCCAGGCCTTGGCTCCACGCCCTGGGGGCTGTCTCATCTACCTTGCACCTGAAAGTTAAGTTCCCGTCCGGAGGACGGGTGGAGGAGATCGTAGGAAGCCAATCAATGGCAAGGCAATGCCTCATAGCCGCCATTTCACATCGGCCTATTATCGAGAAGGCCACCACCTCGGCCAAAGATTCGTAGCAATCACAGGTCCCAAGTCCACCCAATGCAGTGGGGCCGGGTGACGAGAAGTGTGAGAAGTTAGAGAAAGTTACCATCGGGGACGACCCAGAGAGGTTTTTCCAGGTTGGGGCAAATTTACCTCCTCGGGAGAAGGAGGAGCTGCTGACATTCCTTCTGAAAAACATCGATGTGTTTTCCTGGAACTCATACGAGGCCCCGGGGGTGGACCCAGAGTTTATCTGCCATCACCTGAATGTGAGAGCGTCTTCCCTTCCCAAAAAACAGCCACCTCGGCGCTCATCCAGGGAGCACTCTGACGCTGTCAGGGATGAGGTGAACAAACTCAAGCAGGCAGGGGCTATCAAGGAGGTCTTCTACCCTGAATGGCTAGCAAACACAGTGGTGGTAAAGAAGAAGAACGGGACGTGGCGTGTATGCGTGGACTTCACAGACTTGAACAGAGCCTGTCCAAAGGACCCCTTCCCCATGCCTCGGATTGATCAACTGGTAGACGCAACTGTAGGGCACCCTCGGATGAGTTTCTTGGACGCCTTCCAAGGGTACCACCAAATCCCATTAGCGCTGGAGGATCAAGAGAAAACGGCATTCGTGACGCCCATTGGGAACTACCATTATAAGGTCATGCCATTCGGCCTGAAGAACGCAAGCTCCACCTATCAGAGAATGATGACGAAGATGTTTGAACCACAGCTGGGGAAAAGCATTGAGATTTACATCGATGACATGGTGGTCAAGAGCAAGCTGGAATCCGACCACGTCGGCGACCTCGGAAACGTATTCGAAATCTTGAGGAGGCACAAGCTGCGACTTAATGCTTCAAAGTGCTCTTTCGGCGTAGGATCAGGAAAGTTTCTGGGCTATATGGTCACCCACCGCGGGATTGAGGTCAACCCCGACCAGATAAAGGCGATCAACAGCTTGCAGCCTCCTCGGAACCCAAAGGAGGTCCAGAAGTTGACCGGGATGACCGCTGCTCTCAACCGATTCATCTCCAGATCGGCCGAGAGATTTCGGCCCTTCTTCCAACTGTTGAACAAGTGGAAAGGGTTCGAGTGGAATGAAGAGTGCGTTCTGGCTTTCCAACAGCTAAAAGAGTATCTATCTCGGCCGCCCATCATGTCCAGCCCCACGGAGGATGAAGTGTTGTTCGCATACATCGCAGTATCCACTCATGCTATGAGCCTGGTACTTATACGGGTCGATAACGGCGTACAGAAGCCCGTCTATTATGTGAGTAAGTCCCTCCACGAGGCTGAGGTCCGCTACCTGCCACTCGAGAAGGCCATCTATGCAGTGGTACATGCCACCCGCAAGCTTCTTCACTACTTCCAATCGCATACCGTGGTGGTCCTTACTCAGCTCCCCCTTAGATCACTGCTCCGGAGTGCAGACTACATGGGGAAGATCGCGAAATGGGGGACGATCCTAGGGGCTTTTGACATAAGGTGTATGCCTCGTACCTCGGTCAAAGGGCAAGTACTAGCTGATCTGATGGCCGAGTTCGCTGAGCCTGCATTTGAAGAAACTTCCGAGATGGCGCACACAGATGGGAAGTCAATTAGCCAGGTATCTGTCCAGGTTACCCCCCACTGGAAGTTGTACATTGACGGGGCAGCCAATCAAAGAGGCTCGGGGCTGGGGCTGGTCCTGATATCCCCCGAGAAGGTTATCATCGAGAAATCTTTAAGGCTGAACTTCTCGGCCACCAATAATGAAGCCGAGTACGAGGCCCTACTGGTCGGAATGGACATGGTTCGGAAAATGGGTGGAAACGCCCTGGAAGTGTTCTCGGACTCATTTCTGGTCGTCGGCCAAGTCAGAGGAGAGCTCGAGGCACGCGACGAGAGGATGCAGAAATATCTAAGGCATGTGAAGCGCCTGCAGTCACAGTTCAAATCATTCAGTCTGCAACACATCCCTCGGAGTGGGAACACTCATGCAGACTCCCTAGCCACTCTCGCAACCTCCTCGGCACAACGGCTTCCTCGGCTTGTCTTGGTCGAGGACATACAAAGGCATGCCGAAGAGGTAGATGGGCATAGCATTTGTCAGGTCAGAGCAGGGCCAAGCTGGATGGACCCCGTGGTAACATACCTCAAAGATAACGTCCTACCGCCGGACAAGACCGAAGCTGACAAGGTGCGGAGGAAAGCTCCTCGGTTCTGGCTATCTGGAGACAGCAAACTGTACAAACGCTCCTTCTCCGGGCCCTACTTACTGTGCGTACACCCAGAAGCAACTGAGTTGCTCCTTGAAGAACTACACGAAGGGATTTGTGGGAGCCATACAGGAGGCAGATCCCTAGCTCACAGAGCTTTGACTCAGGGATACTAGTGGCCGAACATGTAGAGGGAATCGCAGGAATTTGTGAAGAAGTGTGACCAGTGCCAAAGGTTCGCACCAAATATACACCAGCCAGGGGGAGTTCTGAATCCTCTATCCAGCCCGTGGCCCTTCGCCCAATGGGGCTTGGACGTTGTGGGTCCCTTCCCTAAGGCAGCAGAGAACAAAAGATACCTGATCGTCGGCACGGACTACTTCACCAAGTGGGTTGAAGCCGATCCCCTGGGAAACATCAGAGATGTGGATGTCCAGAAATTTGTATGGAAGAACATCGTTATCCGGTTCGGGGTGCCACACACGCTCATCTCGGATAATGGCCTGCAGTTTGACAGCAAAGCATTTAGAAAGTTTTGCTGCGAATTGGGCATTACAAACGGGTACTCCACCCCCGCATACCCACAAGGGAACGGCCAAGCTGAAGCAGTTAACAAAGTCATAGTGGGTGGTCTCAAGAAAAGGTTGGACGACGCCAAAGGAAAATGGGTGGAAGAATTGCACCACGTCCTCTGGACTTACAGGACAACCCCCCGAAGATCGACAGGGGAAACTCCTTTTGCAATGATGTACGGTGCCGAAGCTGTCATCCCCATAGAAACGGGATTCCCCACTCTTAGAACCAGCTCTTTCTCCTCGGCTGACAATGACAAGCTGCTAAAGGACAATCTAGACCTAGTCGCCGAGCGCAGAGAAAATGCTGCGGTCCAGCTAGTCTACTATCAGCAAAAACTTAAGCGGAGCTATGATGCCAATGTCAAGTTAAGACCAATTGCACTAGGAGATTTGGTCTTACGAAGAGTCGTGGGCACGGCGAAAAAACCGGCCTGGGGGAAGCTGGGACCTAACTGGGAAGGCCCTTATCGGATCCTGTCAGTAGCTGGAATAGGAGCTTTTTACTTAGAAGATCTAGATGAAAGAGCTGTACCACGTCCGTGGAATGTAAATAACCTGAAAAGGTATTACTATTATTGAACATGTCCATTTTCACATCTATTTATACTATATTGCTTGTTTCTATGTATTAAACAGAACCTTGGTCGTGCCTGGTCCTCAGACCACACACCTCGGGTAAATTAATACTAAGTGCTAAACAGAACCTTGGTCGCACGTGGTCCTCGAACCACACACTTTGGGTAAATTAGTACTGTGTTAAACAGAACTTTGGTCAGGCCTGGTCCCTCGGACCACCTACCTTGGGTAAATTAACACCCTTAAGTGCTAAACAGAACCTTGGTCGCACGTGGTCCTCGGACCACACACCTTGGGTAAATTAGTACTGTGTTAAACAGAACTTTAGTCAGGCCTGGTCCCTCGGACCACCTACCTTGGGTAAATTAACACCCCTAAGTATTAAACAGAACCTTGGTCGTGCCTGGTCCTCGGACCACACACCTCGGGTAAATTAATACTAAGTGCTAAACAGAACCTTGGTCGCACGTGGTCCTCGGACCACACACCTTGGGTAAATTAGTACTGTGTTAAACAGAACTTTGGTCAGGCCTGGTCCCTCGGACCACCTACCTTGGGTAAATTAACACCCCTAAGTGCTAAATAGAACCTTGGTCGTACGTGGTCCTCGGACCACACACCTTGGGTAAATTAGTACTGTGTTAAATAGAACTTTGGTCAGGCCTGGTCCCTCGGACCACCTACCTTGGGTAAATTAACACCACTAAGTGTTAAACAGAACCTTGGTCAGGCCTGGTCCCTCGGACCACCTACCTTGGGTAAATTAACACCACTAAGTGTCAAACAGAACCTTGGTCAGGCCCGGCCCCTCGGACCAGCTACCTTGGGTAAATTAACACCCCTAAGTATTGAACAAAAACTCGATCGTGCATGGCCACTCGGGCCACACACAACAGATAAGTTAACGCTCCTAAGTGCCAAACACGTTATTAATCGTGCCTGACTCCTTGTACTGTACATTCTATCTGACGAAGTACACTCATAACGCGTTCTAAACGTTGATTAGCTCCTTTCATTCACCAGTTTCATTTGTTAACGGATTCAATTTTTGGCCTTGGTGGCCTTACTGGCGTTAATGGATTACTGGCCGTGGCATTTCAAAGAGCTCAGTTCATTTATTGGTTTTATTGTTCGGTATTCGACCTAATCACACTTGTGCCTTCCAACGGTCTATACAATCTGAATAGTAATAGAAGAAAATTGGACTCTGAGTAAAGGGAAATG
The DNA here is from genome assembly GCA_033629205.1 of Lithocarpus polystachyus. NCBI lineage: Eukaryota > Viridiplantae > Streptophyta > Magnoliopsida > Fagales > Fagaceae > Lithocarpus > Lithocarpus polystachyus. Next base: position 23,059,142 of record CM066166.1, on the reverse strand, counting down.
ATAACATTTTCATTAATCAGAATTTGTTACAAAATTCATTACAAAATGCTTTGATAACAAGTCTCCTAGATAATATTAAAATCAAACTTCTACAACGGGAGGCGGGTGGCTGTCCTTCTCGGCTGGTTCGGCATTCCCGGGAGTGGCCTCGGAATTTGCGAGTTCAGCTTCGCCGGCTTCCACGACTCAAGAAGGAACCGTTGAAACGATATCCCTACCTCCGACATCCGCTACAGGATCCGCCTGCTCTTGTCCCTCGGACTCATTTACCGCAGGATCCTGAGCGGATGGTTCCAGGGTTTGAGAAGGCGAAGCTGAGGAAGGAGTTAAGGCAACACGGAGATGGGGATGTAAACAAAACTTCTCCGGGCGCCTCAAGTCGGAGGTGGCCGAGACCCCTGCCTGATTTAAGGTCTCCTCCCAGGTATACTTGCAGTAATCTCGGCACACCTCCGCAAGTTCGTCCGCCAACCTCACCTTCGTCTCCTCAATACCTCGGAGGTATTCTGCTTCCTTCTCGGCCACGGCTGACCGCTCTGCTGCCCGAACAGCGTCCTTGGCCCTCTCCAGTTCGGCCTTGAGGTCCAAAACCAGCTGCCGTTGAGTCGCCAATTCCAGCTCGGTCGTATACAGCTTCTTGCGCTGATCTTCCGCCTGGTCCTCGGTGCTCTTCAGCCCAGCCTCTGCGCTCCGCCGGTCCCTCTCCTCAGTCGCTAGCTTCTTAGCCAGCTCTTGCTTTTCACGCATGGCAACCCCCAGGCTCTTCTCGGCAGCAATTCGGGACTGAATCTCGTCCCTGGCCTTATTGCGGGAGTCCCTGACCCAGTCCTCGGCTACGAAGACCTGCTGGGTTACCTGCAAATAGAATAAGAAGATGAAGTTAGCCTATGAATGACAACTACTGGAAAACTTAGCTCATGTTTGAGTATTTACCATGGCTAAGTCCCTTTTTAGAGACATGAACAGGTTGGCCTGCCTTCAGGACTTTACCTCGTCCATATCCCGAGGTAAAAGAAGCGGGCGTTCTAGCGCCTCGGCGATGTACGCCGAGTGGCCCTTCTGGAACTCCCTAATAGAGGCGTCTGCAGGAATGGGAGCTCCCGTCCAGGTCCAATCTCGGCGCCCAAACGGCCTGTTGGCGGCTGTCCCTGGCATGGGTGCCAGCCCTGTCTTCCGGAGGGGAAACCCTTCGGCCATCCCTCCCATCTTTTTGATGTTTTGGCCCCTTTTAATGAGGTGGGGGCACTTCCCCTTCCTCGACGTCCTGGTCTACCAGCTTCCTCTTCTTCTTCAGATCAGGCATGGGTAGAAGGCCGGTCCCGGACGCAGGTGCATGAGGAGGAGGGGGAGGAAGCTTGTTTATTGTAACCGGCTTGGGCGCACCCTTAGAAGTTGCACCCTTATTCTTGCCCGCCAGGAGGTCCCTTAAACTCCGCCTCGGGATGAGCGACTTTTCTTCTTCTTCTTCTTCTTCTCCTCCTAGCCCCTCAGGTTGCGCCGCTTCTCGGGGTTGAGTCTGCGCTACTTCCCCTTCCTCAAAATGGAAATGGTCTATCTCCTCCTCCAAAGACAGACGGGATGAGGGAGATTCTTCCCTTTGAGTTGAAGGCAGAGGAAGAGCTTGCTGAGGCGACCACTCTACCGGAGGGAGGTCTCTCTTCGCTAAGAAGCCGGGCCGAGACACGTCAACCCTGTTAATCCTACTATCCCTCTGTCGGATCGCGTTCCCGACCTCTTGGAAACTCGTTGATAAGGGGGTAAAGTCCAGGATCAGATGAACGGCACATAGTTGACCGTCCGAATGCACGAATATCTCGGATCGCAATAACGTATTCAGTGCGGGCATGTTCACCAAACTCAGCCTCGGGCCAACGAGCTTCCTGTCTGTATACACAATTGAGGAATACAAGATCAATTATCTCTTCTCGGATATTAACCTAGTTTTTTAGAGAGCAAAGTTAAAAAATACAAAGTGAATCCTATAGTGTTTCATCCTATTCCTAGAGCACCCCACCTGGCTCCCCCTCCTTGGTCGGACAATGCTGGCCGTCGTGCCACGCCCCAGAGACGATGACGAAGTCGTCCTTCATGCCCTTGTTGGACTTGGGAAGACACGACAGCATTCTCACTACCGGGGACCTAGACTTCAAGTAATACCCCCCGTCGGCCAAGGAGTGGCACTCGTACATGTGTACGACGTCGTGCCAAGTAAGTTGCAGGCCCATTATTTGGTTGAGGGCATCAACGCTACCTAGAACCCTAAACATATTGGACGTGCACTGATGCGGGCACAACCTATGGTTCCTAAGGTAATCCCTTGTCACGCTACCCATTGGAATGGTCATCCCTCCCTCCAGAAAGGCAATCACGGGGATGACCACTTCGCCGGTCTGCCTATCGGTCAGAATGTTCTCCGGTGGGCAATATCGGAGATTTACCCCCTCAGGGATACGGTATTTGGCCTTGAAAAGCTCTACGGCTATAGGCGAATCGACAAGGCTCTTAAATCTACCCATCTGGCTGTATAAAAGAATGCTAGAGGGGTTTCTTAAGGCAAAGACAGGAACGGATAGAACACCGAGATGCTCGGCCGAGGAGGTAAAAACGAGCGGACTAAATACTTACGAAGATGGTTGATATTTCTGGTTCGGATATCCCTCAAACACCTAAGAACTTTTGAAAGAAAGGTCCTCGGACTGCCTATAAGGAAGGAACGTATGTTCGCAAGATCGCCTTAGAGTATGGGAGTACTTGAACAAATGCAAAGTAAAGAAAACTGCCTCCCCACAGCCTTTTTATACAGTAGGAGAAAGTGAGAGGGCTGTATCCCGCTCAAAATTTCACGAAGAAACCCTGACCATACGATCTGCATCTCACTGTTGATGAAGGAGACAGGGCGCCACCCAGAGCAATAAATAACGCGCCATAATTTCCGAAGCGTCGTCAGAAGTGGAGAACATTACACGGGAACGCCTCCACGTGGATAAGCAGAAGAGTTTAAATGGGTCTTACCCCTAGAGAAATCAAAATCCCACCTCTCTCCTCGGATAAGAGGGAAAGCCGGGATTTTGAGGGGCTATTGTAGGGGTAAAAGGCCCGATACCAGATAATGGGCCGTGGGCCTGCCCGAGGAGATCCCTCCATCCGAGGACACCCCGTCATAAGGAAAGTAACTAGCCTAACCCCCCTCTATCATATAAACTACATGAAGGAGAAAAAGGACTTGTCCGAGAAGAACTTACTGCTCAGATCATTAAAGGAACGACCCCAACGAATGTTCCAGCACCGGCCCTGATATTGCAAAGGACTCCCCTAATGTTTATAGATCATAAGGAGCAGGTGGCAGCAAGGAGATATTTTATAGAAGGCTACTGCAACTGCATTTATGACCCTGCAGCTAACATCATGGCCGCATTAATGAAGAATAGACGTCTGAACAGTGACCCTGACGGGACAAGTATCCAAAGGGAACCACCCACTGGCATGTGAGGGGAATTGGCCTATAAAAAGAGCTGGAAGCAAGGGAAGAAGGGACGGAACATCTTTTCTGGAGAAACTAAGGAGAAGAGAACAGAGAGAGAATAAGGAATCAAGAGAAATCTTTAAGAAGTAGCAGAGAACTACTCCTCGGACAGAGCCGAGCAGGACTTAACACTCCTTCTACACTTCTTCTTCCTTAGGCTGGTCACAACTAGATTTAGGCCAGAAGCAAGCCCACTTTTAACCTTGTTGGTTCAATCCACTCTCTTACAAATTCATTGCAAGGGTACTCTTTGCTTATTAGGCCAGAGTCCATCTCTCTTGTAGGCCCCATTTGTAATTTGTGCTCTTACAATTTTTCTATATTACTTTATAGAAAATAATTATATAGTTAATAGACAAACCTGTTAATTCATCCCATTTATTCGAATCAACATGTTACTATTTATTTATTTTAAATGCAAATATTTGACTATTTAACTACTTAAATTGATTTTAACTTTTCATTTTTTTTCTTTCTAATTTCAAGTAATTGTTAAAATTGAATAATTTATTATCATTTAGTGGATATATGTACATGTTTACTATTCATTACAAACATTACTATTCATTATATGCAAATATTTGAGTATATTCAGCTATTTAAATTGATTTCAACTTTTTGTTTTCTTCTTTTTAATTTCAAGTAATTGTTAAAATTAAATATTTAAAATTTTCATCTTCCTATTCTAAAAAAAAAAAAAAACTCTTCTTCTCTTCCTCCAACCTTTCCCCTTCCTCTTTGTCTCTTTATCTCTTTACTACTCTTCATTTTACCGTTAAACTTCCTTCACAATTTTCTCTTTCTTACATTTTAACTCTTCTTCTCTCTATCTTATTTTGTATAAATTTGATATCATTTATTCGATTCAATCCATATTTTTTTTCTACACATAAAAACTGTGAGTACTCTCTCTCTCTCTCTCTCTCTCTCTCTCTCTCTCTCTCTCTCTCTCTCTCTCTTGATTTTTGTTATTTCTTATAACTCTACTTTAGATTGTTGGTTTTTTTATTTAATTTTTTTGTATTATATTTTTTAAATTTCCCATCACAAATCACTCTTATAGCTTTAGTTGAATTTTAGTTTGAGTTAATATTTAGTTTTTTTTTTTTAAATAGAAATTTGAGTTTATATCAAAACAAAATATACATGGCTACGAATTTGAATGTGCCTACAATGGACTTCCATTGAACAGAGATATATTCACAATGTTTTTAGCTTTATATACTTCTCTAGTGATGTGAATTTGAGACAAAGAAAATGGTAGGGTAAGGATGTATAGTCTTTCATAGGCTCCTATGTCTTGAAGAAAGTGGAGGGCCTATTAGTCTTCCTTCAACTGGAATTTTATATAGAAACAGAGATATATTCACAATGTTTTTAGCTTTATATACTTCTCTAGTGATGTGAATTTGAGACAAAGAAAATGGTAGGGTAAGGATGTATAGTCTTTCATAGGCTCCTATGTCTTGAAGAAAGTGGAGGGCCTATTAGTCTTCCTTCAACTGGAATTTTATATAGAAAGCATTTTACTATAAATTCCTTGACTTTTTGTTATTTTGTAATCGTTCTATAATCTATACTGTGACATAAAGTGAATAAAGTTTTTTTATTTTTAGAGTATCAAAAAAGTAATATATATATATATATATATATATATATATCTAGGATGGTAATTTTGTATTGTTGCATGTCATGTGTTTGGTAAAAAAAAATTTAGAAATCTTATGTGTTTTTCTCAAATCTATTTGTTATTTTTATTTTGGTCATTTTATTACAAATAATTTGCATCTTCACCATTAAATTTTTAGTTAATCTGAACTATCTTGGTAGGCTTTTACTTTACTTAGTTGATCATCTTTACTGAAAATGCCAAAAAGAGAATAAGATAAAATATGATTTACTTTATAGCATCATTATGCTATTAATGTTTTTATGTATAGATACTTAAGGAACTTTTTATTTTTGCATTTTATTTTATTTTATATTTCCGCTTTAGAATATATGATTTATTGAAAATGATCTATTGCATAGTTATCTTTATTTACTTTTTCACTTAGTTTCAATTGTGAGGAAGAAAGAGACACGGATCTATGTTTTGAAGAAAAATATATCTATAAAAGTTAAATCGCATACATTTGTTTAGTAATAAACAAAGTATACATAGTTACAACTTGGTCTAATAGTTCTCACACTATCATTTTTTTTTTTAAATACAATTATTGCATTGTGTTTTCATACATATTTCATTATATATAATACCTGACTACAAAATATATATTGTTACACTACAAAAAATCCTAATCTATATATATATATATAATAATAGGTAAAGCAGAGAGAAAATCCAATTAAATTTCAAATTAGAATTCAATTAGTGTCTAATTTTATGCCACGTGTCTCATCTAATCTAAATTTTAGAATTTTGTGCCAAGTGAATTAATTTAGGTAAAAATTGAATTTCAATTAGAGTTTAATTTTGTGCCATGTGTTTCATTTAATATAAATTTTTTAAATTTTTGTGACAAATTAGTTAATTTAATGTAAAAAACGAGGAGTCCAATATAATAAATCATAAAAAACATAACCATATAACTAAAAAAAATTCAAATTTGTAAGTCATATATATATATATATACATATATATATATGTATATATAGCTAAAGCAGAGGAAAATTTTAATTAATTCTAAATTGGAGTCTAATTTTGTGTCACGTGTCATTTAATTTTTAAATTTTTGTGTCAAATGAATTATTAGGTGCAAAAATCAAAATGTCTAAATTTAATTAGATTTTAGATTGAATTTTAATTGGGGTTTAATTTTGCGTCACGTGTTCCATCTAATTTGTTAAGTTTTGTGACAAGTGAATTATTGGGGGCAAAAACTGAAGAGTCTAAATCCAATTAAATTTCTAATTATATATATATATATATTATATGTAATTATGATTGTTTTAAATATACACGTGCATATGCACGGGGTTACATACTAGTTTAAAACATAATTTCAAATAACACATTGAAATTTTAATAATATACAATCTAATATATTAATTCAATAATTATCCAAGCTACCATGGGTTCTTTGTTCTTCTTCGATAAACACCGAAGACACCCAACCTAGAAATCAAGCCCCAACCCAAAAGTCAAGCAGAGAGAAAAAGGAGACAAACCCAGAAACAAATTCAAACCCAACCCAAAAATCAAGCTATCGTGGGGTTCTTTGTTCTTCTTCAATAAACACCGAAGACACCCATCCTAGAAATCAAGCCCCAACCCAGAAATCAAACAAAGAGAAACTGGAGACAAACCCAAAAATCAAGCTACCGTGGGGTTCTTTGTTCTTCTTCTTCACTTAGTCAGATTTTCTTCTTTTTGCAATATTGAACTCGAGTTCTAAAGGCTTGATTTAGCACACCAAAATCGAGTCTTACACACTCGAGACATTAGTTTCCTAAATAGTTTTAAAATGATGCTAACTAACGAAATTGTTTAAAGATTGGTGTTAGTTTGCAATTTTCCCCCAATTCCCAAACAATTTCGTTAGTTAACATTATTTCCAAACTATCTAGGAAACTAACATCTCGAGTGTGTAAGACTCGATTTTGGTGTGCTAAATCGAGCCTTTAGAAATCGAGTTCAGTATTGCAAAAAGAAGAAAATCTGACAAAGTGAAGAAGAAGAAAAGGAAGCATTTGACAGAGAAGATGCAGGATTTGACCAAAGAAAAGGAACCCCACGATAAAAAAAAAATAAAAAAAAATAAACCCAGAAAAATCTGACTAAGTAAAGAAGAGGGAATGAAGAAGAAGAAGAAGAAGAAGAAGAAGAAGAAGAAAGAAGAAGAAGAACTTCATTTGACGAACCGAAGAAGAACAAAAAACCCCAAGGTAGCTTGATTTCTGGTTTGGGTTTGATTTTGTTTCTGGGTTTGTCTCCGGTTTCTCTTTGCTTGATTTCTGGGTTGGGTGTCTTTGATGTTTAGTACACCAAAATCAAGCCTTCCACAATCAAGATGTTAGTTTCCTAAATAGTTTGGAAATGATGCTAACTATCGAAATTGTTTGGAAACGATACTAACTAACGAAATTGTTTAGAGATTGGTGTTAGTTTGCAATTTTTCCCAATCTAGTTTGCAATTTTTCCCAATCTATTTGTTTTGGAGATCTTATAAATTTGTTTGTTTTACCACCGCACGCAATTGAGGGTAAGTTAAAAATAATAGGAAAGAAAGTCTTTAATGTTAATTTTTTTTGATGAGTTGCGTTGGTCTTCTTGGGTTCAAACATTGAAAAATGGCATTGAGAGACTTCTCAAAGACACACTGTCTATGAAAAATCCACAAAATAGCCATGACATTCCCTTGTAGTACACTTCAACACTTTTGTAAGAAAATTGTAGTAAACCTATCAGCCCAAGAGTCTTGTCACCTTTAGGGTCTGTTTGTGATCCGCTTATTTTGCTGAAACTGAAATTTTTTTGCTAAAAGTACCATAGATAAATGTAAAAGTTAATTGAAATAGTACTGTGAGACCCATGAATAATACCAAAAAGTGCAGTGGGGCTCATGAATAGTACAAAAAATAAGCTAAATAGTAAAATAAACTGGCTTTTTAATCTAGAGTCAAACGCACACTTAGGGTCCGTTTGAGATTCGCTTATTTTGCTAAAACTAAATTTTTTTTACTGAAAGTACTGTAGATAAAGGTAAAAGTTAGCTGAAATAATACTGTGGGATCCATGAATAGTATCAAATAGTGAAGTGGGACCCATAAATAGTAACAAAAATAAGCTAAAGGTCCGAGATTCCTTAACATGGTGATTACATTCGTTCTCCATCCTTTGTCTCACTATAACTCTATCATAGAGCCTCGTGCTTGATTTTTGTTATTCCTCTTAGAGGACATCTCTATTGACTTCCCTTCTCACTTAATCCTATCCCTTATAGATGTCTATAGGGATACGGCGGCCCATGATAAGCTTATTTTTCCTTCAGCTATCACGCGGATCATTCGCCATTTTTCGATCCCCTATCCTGAGTCTGATCACTTTTTCGTCATGGGTGCCATTGACGCTACTACTGTTAGACGGAGTGATGCTTAGCTTCGCCTGAGGCGGACACAGACCGAGACAGCAACTCCTCTGGCTTCTTCAGCTCCATCCACATCCGCTCATAGGTGAACACTCGTGTCAGCTGTATTGCTTGACAGCAGGCTCGCCTTGGTGGCTTCATAGAGGACTAATGTCTCTTTTTTCTTTTCTTCTTTTAGAGATACATTGTTTTTACTTTGTGATAGCAAACCTTGTACTTATGATGTAATATATATGATGAGGTTATTTTACAGTTCTTTCACCTATCTTTACATGTGTTGTTTATTTTCTCTCTTTATGCACATGCTTCTTATTAATTGTATGCAATCTTTTTATTTTTGTTTCACACTAAGATGCCATGATGAGTTTTGTTTAAAGTGTTTTAAAAATACAGGTTGTCAAAGTTTTTCTTGCCATGAACTCTCTTCTTGCAAAGTTTTCAAGAGTTTGTGTTAGGATAGATTTTATTGTATTCAATGAGTGAGTATGAGTTAAGTGATTTATGACTTCTCTCATATGTTCATTTGTTTGCTATGATTTTGTCACGGATTGCCAAAGGGGGAGATTGTTAGGACATATGTGAATCATGTTAGGGACATATATCAATATAGAATTGGCTAATCCTTTGACAAAACGCACTTTACTTGTAATTGGGTAGATCTAGGATATGTTTACTGCTTCAAGGAACAAGGTTTTGAAGTTCAAGTGTTAAACCCATTCAAGTTTGTCCAAGAATCAAGTGAAGAAGTACTAGATTTTAAAGTTCGACAACTAGTATCTATCGAGAATTAAAAAGCTGTTCTAGCCCGATGCTCAACAGCTTCTTGACAGATAGGGTATTTATTGAGATTTATGAAAATTAGTTTTTCAGATTTGATTTCATTCCAATCAGAATATAGAAGTTTCGGCTTTCTTTTCTCACAACCTTAAACATATATAAGAATTGTTTTAAGGGCCGTCAAAGGTGGCATAGTTGCGCGAGTGTGAAGCAAAGTCTTGTTCATGCAAATTAAAACTAGAGACAGAATTTGTCTTAGTTCATCTTTCTCTTAAAGAAGCTGTTGCGTTTGTACGCCGTCGGGTTTTATGACCAAGGAGCTTCATGATCTTCATCGTATTGATGAACCGAAGAACTTTGCAACCAACATCCTTCTCAAGTTGGTAATTAAGTCTCATACTGGGATCTGCGCATCTATTGGTTAGTCACATATTGGGAACCGTGCATTAAAAGGAGAGATTGTCACTACAAAACAAGTCCAATTGGGTATTGGGGTAAGGGTTCAACTGTAGGTTGGTATAAGGTATTGTGATTTCTTTACTTATAACCGCTTGTTGTGATAATAGTCGATTCTCGGGAGTGGTGACTTTAAAGTCACCCGGTGGGGTTTTTGCTGTGTAGGTTTTCCCCATTCGTAAACAAATCACCATGTCAATTTATTTTCCGCTGCATATTTACTTAGTAGGTGATTTGTTTGTGCTACCACGCGTTTTGCATGTTAATCTGATTAATTAATCAACTCGGCTAATTAATTGGTTAATTCATCACAAGGGGTCAATACATTCTTGGCCTATCAATCATAATTGTTTTTAATTTACAATTGGACAAACAATTTATTTTTCTAGTTATTGATTCCTATAATTTCCTATTATGAGCTTTCTTTATGTTGGTCTCAGTGGATTGCTTTGGTCAGAAGACATGCAGAAATTTAATCCACGTGTAGTCGAAGCATATACATGGGGCATAGTATCAGATAAGCATGAAAGGAGGTTATCCCTTTCCTTTTTTTTGTTAGTCATGTACAGTCTTTGCATTATTTGAACCATCTTCATTTGCTATATTCTTCCTACCATATTATTTATCTCACTGGCAGCTTTAGTCCAAAATTAATATAATCAGTTCTTAATACTTCAAAATGATTGATGATGCCGAAAATCGTCAGTTAGTTGCACAATTCTCACGTGCTCGAAATAACACCTGCACAACACAGAACAAGAAAAAAACTTTACAGAGAGTATCGGTGTGGTACCGGCCAAATATCTTCCGAAGGTTAAGTTAGAGAATTCTTCACAACTTTAGAGTGCCAGAGCTGAGGGAAATTATGCGTACCTTGTTTACTTAGGGCTTTAGGTTTTTATAGTAGTGTAAAACCGACTCTGTTTCTTGGGCGGAAGTATATTTCCTTTTAGAGAAGATCCTAAATAAATGTCCTTATTTTACGGGATTCTCCCCATATAAGATCCTCGTTGACTAAGGGCTACTGTGGGGCGCAAGGTATTTCCATTTAGGGTTCCTTAGAGTTTACCTAAGCCACACGACTTCAGCGTTCGTCGCCTTTAGGCCCATGAACAACTAATTCGTCATGTAGAGGGACTACTCGTCCACCATACAGGGGTCAATTCGTCATGCGGCTTATTCGTCCGTCGCTACTTCGCTCTCAATGGATCATAATATCAGTACCGTCAAGTTTACTTAAACGGATTTGTCAGTCTCGTTTTTACCCTCTTCAATGATTAGGATAGTATATTACACCAACATCTTGTATGGATGCTCCCTACCAACTAGAGATTGATATTAGAAGTGTGCAAGTCTAGATTCATTATAAACCTCCATTTATTGTAAACACTTCTAAGATGACATAGTGTAAATGTTTTGTGTAGAAGGTGGAATGTGGATTCACTTTTGAGAGTGTATTTTCCTTATATGTAATCTGACTTTGCATCACCCTCATTCTGAAACTTAATATTAGCATTTAAGATTTTTGAATCTGCCATTTATCAAGTTAGAAGCCTTGTGGCTTGATCACCACAAACCACTGTGGATTTGATCCAAAGCCTCCTTATTTTTCCTCCCCCATTGTGGGATGCATATAAGCATTTGTTCCTATAGGAAGAAGCAAATGAAGATGGGCTTTGCTTTGTACAAGTAGAACAATCCGGCCCATTACTAGCTCTAATTTCTTCACATAAATTTGACAGAATTGCTATTTTGGACTCAAAATCCACTTACATCTAGAATCCAAATACCTATCACAGCCCATTCGCTAAGATCAGATGATGGTGAAAGCTATAACTCTTTTTTTTTTTCTTTCTTTTTTCTAAATTGCAAACTACACCCTATATTTTGGGAACGTTTAGATTTTACATTTGAAGTTTTAGAGTTTTGATTTTAGTCTCTACACAGTTCTATTCCGTTTACATCAACAGCTTGATCCATTAAACTTCTTGTTAGGGTACTTTTTTTTTACACCTAATTTTATTTGAGTACCATCTATTTATTTTCAGATACTACCAATAAGTTATTAAGTTTTTTCAAATATTTTTTTCTCTATTATTATGTTAATCACAGATGTTTCATATCTCATTATCTAAATTGGGTCGTGATATAAACTATCACAAAAGCCTAAACACTCATATTTTATCCAATTTTATTATCATTATTTAGCTAAGCCCAAAACCGATCCTATGAACCCAATATACACATCCTATTCTATTTAAAGCCCAAGAATACTTATGTTTGGCAATATTGAAAAGCTCATGATTCAAATCCATAGCAAAACAATTTTATCAATGGAATTCAAATCCATAATCAAAGCCTATGGTTTAAACCCATGGCAATTTATTTATCCAAAGCCCAATTCACATTGGCAACATCAAAGCTCAATTTTCATTGGCAATATCAAAACCCAGTTCTTACTAGTAATATTTAAAGCCCAATTTTCATTGGCAACATCAAAGCCCAGTTCTCATTAGAAATATCAAAAGCCCAACTTACGTTGACACTATTAAAAGCCCAAGCTAATTACTTGGCACTATTTTATCGAAAACCCAAGGTTATTAATATTTGGCAAAATACTATATCATAATTATTTCACTTAAAAGTCCAATAATGAACAATACTTTAGATTATTAAACCTATTACTATAATATTACAAGCTCATGGAATTTATGAATTATCTATTCTCAAAACCCATGACAATCATCTTATAAAAGCCCATAGAAAGTTATGATTATTTCTCTTAGACCAATGGCATTTATTTATTTCATATCATATTATAAACTTATATTCACTATCTATCTTACATCACAACATTCATAATATTTATTTCCAAAACTCATGGTGATTATTCATCCTACATGTCCATTATGATTATCTATAGAAAAACTCATGAGAATATCACATTATTCCATTATAGTGGTTGTTATCATATTTATGGATATTGCCTCTATTTAAAACCCATGGTAAATATTATTCTCAAGAAAATTATTGGAGGTCATTATTTAAAAAGCCCAAAAGAAAATATCATTTACAAAGTAATCCATAACAAAAATTATGAGAAACTATACAAGTTATTATTTAAAGCCCATGAAAATTAATACCCAAAATCTATCATAAATATTTATTAAAATTCATGAATTCATTTTATTTCTACTAACAACTTAAGCCCACGAGGGGTTAAAAAACCCATGGCAAAGCATGTCTTTAATGCCCATTTTGTAGGCCCAAGAATCTCATGGAGTATGGAACAAGCCCAAGCAAATAAAGGGCCATGTGGCCCAACTAAAAGTGCTGAAATGGAGCAAAGTTCTAGCCCAAAAAGGTCCCCAGCAAATCAGAAATTCAAGCTGAAACAAGTCTGCCTAATCAAGTCTACCACCAGTGGAAGGTTCCTCCACACCTTTAGGAATGAACCAAAGGGCTGTCATTGCAGAATTTTAACACATTTTCTATTGAGAATAGTAGCTAATAACTATTCCTAGCAGCAAGGAAGCTGATGGCCAGAGAGGCATCATCATCTCCCTCAAGGTCTTACCTCCAGCAAAAGCTAGCGGGCAATAAATACCCTTCTTCTCCAAGTTTTGGTTACAACTCAAGGAAGCCATGACCAAGACTCATGCAATCCTCAACTAAATAGTTTATTTTATTATAAAAAAATGTATGTAATTGGTTCACGAACCAAGCCTATGAATCCTAAAGGGGAAAATTTGGGAACATGTGGTTTGGAGGGCATAAAAGGATCTCCAGCGGAATCCTTTGAAGTGGACTTAAACTTTGACACCTGGCTTGGGGTGTTGAATCTTATTTCCTAAGGTCCAAATCTCAGTTGCAACACTAGGATTCTTCCTTAATACTTGCCTTAATCCCAGTGGCTAAACACTATCTCAGCAAGCTTAGCATTTAATTCAAGATTACCCCAAATACTACCCATGTGTGACAATGCCCAAAGAAGCAAAACAGCCTTAATAGCAAATCTCCCATTTTAGGCCAAATCCAGGTTATTAATTCAGCTGTCCTGCTCCCTTGAATCAAACCTACATTTTTTGGATTCTTGTTAATTAATGCTTTTTTAAACTCCATTATAAAAGCATAAGCACCTCAGCACACAAACACATAGCTACTCCCTCTGAAACTTTTTGATTTGTTTGCCATTTTGCTTGTAATTCAGCTCTCCTCAAGCCCACAACTCATTCCCCTTAACCCACACTCACCTAGCCTCAGACATTCCTTTCCTCTTTTGTAAAATCACAGCCCATAAATGCCTCCCAATTAGTCACAAACAGCCCACTACTCACTAAAACCTTAACCTCAGTATTAATTCCATCCCACTCACTCAAAACACACATTACCTCATTCATGCTTTATGCACACATTCTCACCAAAATCTTAGTTTAATACTTGCTGCATTGAGCTAGGATCTCTCTCTCCCTTCATACCATGCCAAATAACTATTTTTTCATCACTATGCAGCCACTAATATTTACTTATTGTTTTACTATGGGAGGTTATAATGTATTTGAGACTTTTTGGAATTTTTTCTTCATATTAATGTAATGATGGCTGAGAGTACTGTGGACCCTATTGAACAAAATACACAAGAATTTATTAAAAGTTATTAAAAGTTATTAAATTTATTTAATAATTGAATATAAATTACCCTACTGTTGGAGGATTGGTTCGAACTATGATGCTATAAAAGGACAAATAATATAACAAACTAACAACAGTAACGTGTTTATTGGGCTTTATTGTTGTCTTTTTGTCAGGGTGCAGCCTCTATCTCCTGCTTGAGTGGACTTACACAACACCGAAAGCCTTTGGGCTTTATTTCAATGGCCCATCGTCTAGTTTTGGCTTGACTACCCCATATTCTATTTGGGAACATCAAAATTTTCTCCTCAACACTTCTTTGCCTCTAAGACATGGGCTGGAAGATTGAAGATGGGAAGGGCCCTAAAACCATTACAAAAAGTAGCTCAAGTAGATAAGCCATGGGTAGCACAGTTGGTTTGCCTAACAACCACAACCATAAAAAATGAGCAAAAATGAAAAGAACACCCCCCACTCCCCTCCCCAAAATAAATCAATTAAAAGTTTGTGCCCATCTTTATTATTCATATCCATTATTATGGGTAATAACTAATAATACTGCAAAACGAAGCAGAAATCTATTTATAAAACTCTACATTTTACCTTAAAGTTATTCATAAGTCAATTTGATGGACGTACCCTTCAAAAAAAAAAAAAATTTTTGATGGACATAAAACACATAGGGTAAAAAAAAAAAAAAAACCTTTATTTAGAGAGAAAATTTTGCTTAGATTGAGATAATGAAAATGATTCTTCTATGCTAGAAAATAAAGGCGCGAACTTTTTATCAACAATTTCTTGTTTTTCAATTCCTCCTTACCATCAAGAATATCAAAGAAAATAAACATATGCTTAAAATTAAAATAGTTTCATAAATTTGGGATTTTAATTAATAAAATTTAAATTTATGATATAATATGAAACATGATATAAATTCCAGGAATTTTTATTTGGATATAGACATTGCTAACTAGAATGTAAATACTTTTTTGTTTATTCATTGTAGGATGCAATTCGTTTTCTTCTTTAATTTAATCCACATTTACAGTTTCACAAAAAAAAAAAAAAAAAAAAAAGAGTTACAGCTTTAATTGTGTTCCCTATTTTTCTTTAGTGTCCCTCAGATAATATTTTTTTTCCTTCTTTAATTGGGAACAATCAAGATCGTTTTAGAATATAATTTTTCATCATGGGCATTTCATTCATTCAAAATCTTTTGTTTGTGTTTTATATAAGATGAGTGGACTTGAAGACGACCTTGAACGAAGATCATTGACCAATACATACCTTAAAGGAGAATTTTGATTGAGTGAGCGTCTCTGGTGAAACAATGTCTGAATGTGTGGCCGTCGGTGTCTGAAGGACAAGAGTGTTTGAGGGTGAGAGTGAGTGATTTGGGTGGGTTTCGGTGTCTGAAGGAGGACAAATTTGGGTGTGTGAGAGTGAGTGTGAGAGTAACTAAGTGTGAGAGTGAGTGTGAGTGTCTGAGAGGGAGTTTGAGTTTGAAAGCTTGAGAGTGACGAGTGTTTGAAAGCTTGAGAGTGAGAGTGTCTGAGAGTGAGTGTTTGAAAGTTTGTATTTGAAAGGTGAGAGTGATGAGTGAGGTCTGGATTTTAGGTTTTAAATGGTCAAAAAACGAGTTCCTGTAACTCGAGTTTAAAAGCAAGTTTTATAAACTAGATATCAATGTGAAAAAATTTGTCCACGTCATTGTTGGAAAATCTTTAACTCGAGTATTAGAAGTTCGAGTTCTACATTGATCTCGAGTTTATTAAACTCAAGATACTAGTTTTCAAAATTGTTTCAAAACCGGGCAACTAACGAAATTGTTAGCAAAGTAAGGTTAATTAGAAACATAATTCCTCACATCTTATGTTAGGAGCAACACAGTAATTTTACCGTGTGGGCAAGCTGTGGGAAACCCTTGGAATTGATGAGAAAAAGACCAAAAAGGGCACCAACTATTTTTTTAGCTCACACATACATTTAGGAGCAACACAGTAATTTCAGACCTATAAAATTGCAGCTGCCGTTTAAGCCATGCCTGTGCCGTTTAATCCATCCCTGACCCTGTTTTAGAAAAAAAAAAAAAAAAAAAAAAAAAAAAAAAAAAAAAAAAAAACCTAAAACTTTTCTTATTTTCTCATCTCTCTACGTAACATCTCTTCACTATCTCTTGAGCCGAATTGAAGATACTTTACGTGCGGCGGTAAAACAAACAGATTTAAGACTTCTTGGCCTACAACTTCACCTCTT
The DNA here is from genome assembly GCA_033629205.1 of Lithocarpus polystachyus. Taxonomy (NCBI): domain Eukaryota; kingdom Viridiplantae; phylum Streptophyta; class Magnoliopsida; order Fagales; family Fagaceae; genus Lithocarpus; species Lithocarpus polystachyus. Next base: position 23,042,408 of record CM066166.1, on the reverse strand, counting down.
GAACCACAATCCACAAAACCCTTCCTTTTTCAAATCCAGCTAATGTGCTCTATATATATATATATATATATATATATATATATATATATATATATATCGCCTCTTCAATCCCTTCCTTCTCCTTCTCCTCAGCCTTCGCCTATCTGAAATCTTCGTGAATCACTCACAGCACTGTTCGCCTCCTTAGTGCAAAAGCAACGGTCTTGGGTTGATCTGGGTTTGGCAGTGGAGTGGGCCAAAGTGGGGCCCAATTTTAGTCCAAGTCACTGGACTGGATCTTCAAATAAAACAAAAGTACAAACGAAAACCCTAGCCACCCTAGTTCATCACAATCAATCAGAAGTCGCTATCGCTACCGCTACCGCTATTGCCACCGCCACCGGTCAGTGAGGATGATGGCTTTATCGTCGGAGACGAGGGAAGCAATAGCAGCAATACTAGCAGCGGCAGCCAAACCAAAAGCAGAAGCAAAAGCAAAAGCAGCAGCGGAAGCGGCAACAAATCTATATGTATATTTAGAGCATGCAATTGGAAGTGGGCCATTAATATATTCTTTGTTTGAGATTGCTCTACCAAACCCTCTCCCCCCTCTTCCTACTGCTGCACCCCCAGTTAAAGTGAAGCCACTTCCAAACCCAAATCCAATCCTCCAACTTAAGTTGGGAGAATACCCTCGCGACATGTGCTGCGTTCAATTGGGCTCAAAAGTTTACTTATTTGGTGGCCAATACGATGATTTGGATTTGTGTGATTATGGTGATATTGATGAAGAAATTAAGAAAAAGTACTCCAATGTAACACGGGATGATTATCCACGGGATGTCTATATTTTTGACCCCACCACAACAGCTGCCGCCGATGCCGATGATGAAAAGTTGATGAAAGCAGCGATGATGAACACTGGAAAGTCTAGACCTGTGGCCTTTGTGGTTGATGAGAAGATTTACGTGCTTGGAAGCACTTTCACATTAGAAGGCGGCGACAAGATAAAAAACTTAGCGGAAAAGGAAGCCATAAAAGAGCAAGCTTTGTTTGAGATGTATGATCCTTCAGATGATAAGTGGACCGTGTTGCCAAATCCCCCTCCCATTATTTGTGACGTTGAGAATAAAAAGACTGAATGGGTTGGGCATGCTGTTGATCTTGAGGAGGCAAGGAAAAGGAAAAGGGTTCTCCTTTTAGCTAGGCAGGGCCTTTATAGCTGTCTTTACAGTTTTGATCTTGATGGTGGCCAATGGATAAAATGCCTAACACTCCCTCGCTGCCCTGCTACTACTTTCGTTGGCAGGTGTGAGCTTGCCGGGGGTTTCCTTTATGGACATTCTTACGACACTGTAGCTGCATTTAAAGTCCCATTAGCTGGCAACGAGAATTTAGATGATGATGAAGAAATAAAAGAAAAAATAGAAGATAGTCCAGATAAGAGGGCATGGTGGGAGATGACATTGGCTGAAAAGTGCCCTTTTTATTATGCCTCTAAGGAGATGGGTATGGATGCTATCTATAAATTTCCTCGACAGTTGTACTCCTCCTCAAGCTTACTTCACTTGGGGAATGGATTCTTTTGTTTTGTCTTGTCTGGCATGCCTCCCCATCCCTATATTAGCATCGATCAAGGTGCCGTGGAAGATTATAAAAAACGTGTCATTAGCATCGTAATTTTTCAGAACCCACACGTAGGGGATGATCAAACTGAAGAAAAATATTTCAAGGCAAAATTCGTGCATTCCGCCCACTATGTCATTAATTCCCCCTTCCCAATTGATGGTAGAATCCGCGGCTGCTTCTCTCTTGGCCAGGTACATATCTCTATCATGCCTTCCCCCTCCTGCGGTTCTTTTCTTCATTTGTCTTCATTATGTATTTTTATTTTTTTAACTTCTGTATAGGTGTTTGACTTTGGAGGTGGGAGCCGCCCCACCTTTGCTGAGCATTGCATATCTCCGCAGTCTGAGATAGCTTCTCTTAAAAAGGCTTGGGATTCTTCAAGCTGGTCTTTGTTCGAGGAGAGTCGGATCGCAGAGTGTCTCTTGCAAGAGGAGAGACGGGGAGCAGCTGAGTGTCTCTTGCGAGAGGAGAGACAGAGAACAGAGCGTCTCCTACAGGAGGAGAGACAGAGAACAGAGCGTCTCCTGCAGGAGGAGAGACACAGCGCAGAGCGTCGCCTGCAATATCTTCAAACAGAGCATGAGAGGACTATTCACTTATTGAGGATGGAAATTACCAGGCTCACCGTTCAACGAGATCTTATTTTGCCATTTTTAAATAGCTCTCAAGCTATTTCTGATCCTGTTGAGCCTCCTTCGTCTTCTCAACTTATTACTGAGACACTAGTCAGCAATCCATCTGGAGATACCACAAATAGGATGGAGACGCTGCATTTGTCCTAGATGCCTTCTGACCCAATGACCAATAAAACTCGGGATTTCTTTTTGTTTTGTTGAATTGTTGGAGAAATTTCCATGATTGTATCTCAAACTCTTATATATGAATCTATTTTGCATTATTAATCACACTTGTTACTAGTGCGCAATTACAATAGACAGCTTGAATGCATTATAAGTGTGGAATATTTGATCTTAAGAGTTTCTCTTTAGATGCAGAACACTATATTTAACACCCCCACACCACACAAACTATTTTTCGTTGATAAGATCTGGAAATGTAAGACTTAAAAAGAGTTTCGCTTTAGATGCAGAACACTATATTTAGCACCCCCACCCCACGTACACTATTTTTTGTTGATTCGATCTGAAGACGTATGCTGACCCCATCTCACCTCTTTTCCACTTGACCAATGCCATGATCAAATCTATAGTTTGTGTTTGAAGGAGATGCAGCAGCGGTCTGTCATCCATCTCAACATCGACTGGTGTGGCCTTGGGTGAGTAAAAGTGCTAATATCTTGGTTCTAATGTTCATTCCCTTCTCAGGTATGGAATAGATTGGCCAATCAGTCCATGTTATTAGTGGTATATTGTTGCTGTTGTTGATGCTATAGATACCAATTAATCTGCTAATTTAGTCACTAAATGCTTTAAAAGTATTCTTCTGTTTTACTATTTTTGGTTGCAAATATTGTGTTATATTTTGCACTTCGTTTTGCCAGCTCATCAGAATTCATATGCGGAGTCGACAAAATGGATGGTCACGTCAAAAAGTAAGTGACCTGTTCCATCTGAAAATCTTTTTTTCTTCTGATTCTTAGACACACTTCAACCAATTTGTAGAAATGCAAACCTTGTTATAATGCCAGAGTACTTTTAATAAGAGACCATAAATGATAGTCTGCTGTGTCATGCTTGTATTTTTTTGGCCTAAATATTGTAGGCATAGTTTAGTCATGGAATCTGATTTCTCTTTTGGCAGGTTATTTTGTATACTTTGTATCTATGCATGTTGCTAACTGCGAAGGGTGGCTTTTCTGGTCTAATGTGTGTGGGTTTTACCCTTGAGTAAGTTTCCTTTAGTCATTATAAATTGCCACGAGGTATATATCTTTTTTTTATGTAGTTTTTATTAAGCGTCCTCTGGTGGTTCTAAATGATGAAAATATTGCTGCATCTTTTTCCATGATTCTATTTTTTACAGTGTTTCTCCTCCTATTCTTCCTGTAAGGTTTATTCTATTTTTAATTACAATTTTATATTTAAATAATGGAAGCTATATATTACTGTATTATAAGTTTTGGTATTACATGATTTTTTTTGCATTTTCTGTTGGAACAAAAACTGTGTATGTTAGTTTTGTGAACAGAATTTCATGAAGATTTTTGATTATAGGATGTTATTACAAGTAGGACATTATAGAAATTCTGCCCTCCAATATTGTGAATTAGGAGAGACGGAGAGCAGAGTCTCTCTTGCAAGTGGAGAGATGGAGCGCAGAGCGTCTCCTATGGTGTGGCTCTCAGTCATTGTCTTTCTCTGCTTCCAGTTGATAGTAAGGTAACTTCAGCTGGCCCAAGAGGCTTAGTAGTAAACCTCAATCCTACCAACTTAAGGTGCTGAAGAACTGTTTTAGGATGTCACAAAACATTGGTCTTCCGTTGTATTGGATGTTTATTTGAATGACTTTGCCATAAACGGATTGAGTGTGAGGAATGGGATATGAATGCTCATTGTGAAGGGTAAAGTATACAGAGTTAGCCCTTTGTTAACGACTCAATTTCATTTTTCGTTCGTTTTATTAGTTAACTGTTAGTCTCCGGTTTTTTTTATTGCTCTTAGTTTTTCTATCCGTAATGCTGAACATGCCTATAGAGGGCTTTATAATTTAATAGATAGCCTTAAATATAATCCACTTGTTTTTTTCTTCATCACTCCTTGCTGCAAGGAGTTAATGACATACTGCAGGATCACCCTTTATCTATTCACTAAACTGATTTTGAGATTTTGCTTCTTTCAGATTTGTTGTAGCACTTTTGATCTACCTGAGTCCATTATATTTGACGGTGGGTTGATTGGAATCATCACAACTGGTGCAAGTGTTTAAATTTCTATCCGAAAACTTATGATCCACTGCATTCCAGTCTTCTCTTTAGGCATCTTACTCAAAGGTACAACAGTGAATTGACTTGCTGCCCTTTTTAACTGATGGTTATTGCTGGCTCATAAGTATAAGTTATAACTGATATGGAATTGTTTTTTATGAATGGAAATAGAAATACGAGAATTGTATATCTCTATTTGCACCATAGAAATAGAAATACAGCAACTGCATATCTTTATTTGGTGCAAATACATCTTACTATCTAAAAAGTTTTTGCCTTTTGTTTGTGGTGCAAAAGAAAAAAAAAAAAAAAAAAAAAAACGCATATGGAGAGCCTAAACGACAGTTGAAGGCTGAAAGTCTTGGCTGGAGAGCAGGGGATGTCTGATCTTTTGGCTTTTCATTACAATAATGTTCAACGGCAAAAGAGATGGAGACTAATGGTTAAAGGAGTGAGTTAATATTTCAGGTCAAATCTATAATTGTTATTGTCTTAGGCCTCAAATTATATGTTTAACCACCCTGAAACACATAAAGGAAAACTGAACTTATTGTCTTATTGGGCCTCAAATTATATATTTAACTGGCCTGAAACACAAAGGAAAACTGAACTCAAGACCTGTAAATCACTATATTCACTATTTTGCTCACTTCATTGCAAATAGGTTCAGTTGAATTTATTTAAATTTTTTTTAGAATCAAGGTTTAGTTTCCCCCCAGTTATCTTCCACGGGAGAAAAATGTATTTCATGATTTCATCCAGTATTTTTCATCACAGTTTGAAGAAAACAAGTAGAAAAATGAAAGACGACAATGTGCATGTAGGAACTTAAGTTGATTTATATTAGTGAATAACTTAAAAGTGAGATTACTTAGCCTTTTTTTGCTCATCAAAATTCATATGTGGAGTCGACAAAATGGATGGACACGTCAAAAAGTGTCCTCTTCCATATGAAAAAAAATATAGATATATATATATATATATATATATCTATATTTTTTTAATTTAGATTTCTCTTGTCTGCATGTGTTATACATTTTGATCTTATTGTACCTCAGCATTAGAAGTTTATTCTGCTTTTGGATATTTTCTAATGATTAATAATTGATTGTCTCAAAAGTTTAAGTTGTTAGGAATTGGTGAATACTACCATTATTTTAAAAATTCCCTTCACATATGGGTCCAAACTCCCCCTTAATAAATTAGGTCAATTACGTGGGATTTTTAGCTTTTTAAATAGGAGGTAGAGCAGAGACAAGGTTCAAACTTAGGACTACCCACTTTGATAACATGATAAATTACCATTCTAAAAACTTAATCTATTAGAAATGGTGAATTAAATCGTTTAACCATACTTTTAACATCTATATTGTATGATGTTGCCTTCAACATTTCAAATTCATCCTTGGAGATATTTAACATAGAAAGGAATTTGGTTTTAGAAGCCTATATTTGCTCTCATGTTCATATTGCATTAATAAAATAGAAAATTAAATATTAGTTTTACCATCTTTTTCTTGTCTTTCTCTTCCTGTTTTACTTGATCATTGTAATTTGGTTTCTTGATTTTTTTGCCTCTTTAGTACATTTTCTATGTACTGGGCTATGTTCTTTTTAATAAAATTTTTATGTTACTTATCAAAAAAAAAAAAAAAAAGAAAAAGAAAAAGAAAATTAAATATGTAGTGGTTCATATTATGAATCATATTAACACATTCTGCAAAGTGTACATTAAATTTATACCTCTTGGGTTATTAGGTTTGAATCATTATTTTGAACACAATGCAATGAAATTATGCTATGCATGATGATTTTATAGGGTCAACCTCTGCCTTCAGGCAAATGATGAATAGGATGATGATGATGAGACTAGCATTCAACATGCCTTGTTAGTAAAGTTGAGGAGTAAACCTAGATCATCAAACACAGATAGTCATTGGAGATGTTGCTAATTACTAATTAGTAATTTCAAGGCATTCATATTGGAACCAAAAAAAAAAAATGTGTGATTACTGTAATGGATATAGAATTTTTCAGTTGTTTATTTGTCTCTCCTTTTTTTTTGGGTTGGGGGGGGGGGGGGGGGGGGTCTTGTGTGGCGGGAGGGTATTTCAGTTGCTTGCTTACTGTGGAATATTTTTGTCACCTTTTCTGGTTTCATCTAATTATGGGGCTTGTTCTCCCTCTAGGTTGTTGTGCATTTTTTTTTTTTTTGGGTCTTAATGATGTCATTTTCTGTTATAATCTTGATTGGCGCAGGAAAGAATCTTATTGACTCCTCAGTGGTTGCTTGCTTACGTATTATTTTGCAGCATCATGTGTGAAAGTTCCTTAACGTGCAATTACTGAGTCCAATGTTTTTTCTTTTTTTTTTTTTTTGGATGACGTAGGAGAACTTCACTTAAATTATTTCTACGTCACAGAGCATACTGTACAACAATCTTCATTGATAATCAAGCTCCTACAGATAATTGACCCCACTCATCAAAATTAGAGACTAGGTAATCTGGGAGCTTTTCACCCCTGACGGCTAAAGCAATTTATGCTCATTTACTAAGTCCACTGTTGCTGAGTCTATATGTCTTTTTTACCTAACTTTGAACAATTTAAATTATGAAGATCGCTTATGACATCTAATCAAGCAATAAGATGTTAACAAATCTAAGTACATACAGTTCAGCTGAAACCAGGCCTTTTCTTCTTAGTTGGAGAGAGACTTGGACCAAAAGCTTGCATAATTATGTTACGCATTGCACATAATGTTGGGATTTGAAGATCTAGCTTTGTTAATATCAGCTCTGCAGATAAGTTGTTTGGCATTTTCTTAGGGTTTGACATGGGTTATCAACTAATTATATTGGGTCAGGCATTGTCTGTCTTATAGTCATGAAACTGATGTGCTTAATTAATAAAGAAATCTAAATCTTGGTCAAAGCATTGTCGGTCAATGAATTAGAAGTAGGTTTGGTTACCAATTTTCACTGAGTTTTCCTTAGTTTTGGAGGTTTTTACCGGACCAAGTTAGGGTCCAGTTCTTAGTTGAACTAGGTGAACCGGTTAGTCTAGTCTGATTTTTAAAATCATGCTGTACTTATTTATTTATTTTATATTATGCCATGCACATATTTCATTTTCTCTATATTGTACAACATAAAGGTATAAGAAAAGTTACATATATACAAATTGATCTCCATAATAGAATATTGTACAACATAAAGGTTTTTATATAAAACCTCGATTAAATCTATCTTACTAATAACACATTTTAATTTTTTTTAATTCTAGCATATTCGACAAGCATTAAACGAACATCGATGTTCTAGTGTCATTGTGTTTCATTACCTTTTCTTCCATCCATGAAGAATTAAACGAACATCCTTTCATAAATGCTGAGTTGAGATAATTTTAAAAAGAGGAAGTCATTCTCCCACCTTCAAGTAATAATATTATTTAATGAATCCAATCAATCGTCTTTAAAATCATGGATATTTTCATTTTATTTTTACGCGAATTAGCAAAAGCTAGTAATTTATTGGAAATAAAAATATAATTACAAAATAACATGTTTTCATGAGAAAGGTATATACTGCATTGGTGTTGCTTACAAATTACCTTTTAAAAATTTGTAAAATTTCTCTATGTATATAAACTTTAAGCAACATAGTTTCATGTATGATTCTTTTGTCATCAAAGACATAAAATAAACTTCTTAAGCGTTTAATAATTTGATTGAAAATCAAATGCTTTATACTCAGTAAGTATTTAAAGCTTTTGTACAAGCTGTCATTTACTTGTGTGACAATTTCTCAAATATATTACGATTGATATGTAATATATATTACTATATCTTTGTCTATACATATTTGAACAAAAATAATATTACTTATATATGTGGGACATTGTTGAGGTCTAAAAAGTTATAACACCAAGGCCCAAAATAGCACAGTGCACTCCATGGAGAGTAATAATAAAAGGGCTAAGCTCACCACAAGAAGAAAAAAAAAAAAAAAAAAGGATGGTAGGCTCAAGTCCGTTAAAAAGATTTTAAGCCCAAGACCCATGAAGGGATAGGCCTTAGGGCCCATGAAACGAAGGGAAAAGAGGAAAAGCCCAGCCTGCCAAGATCAGAAAATCAAAAGGGAGTCTAGTGGTAAGAACTGGGCCGGGATACTCAGTGGCTGCCAGGGCTCAGGATCCTTGAGACGTGCAGCACAGCTAGGATGAGATTGAGACAGCTCGAAAAGAGTGCCAAGAAACACAAGGAACGAAGAACAGATACGTCCTTCTCGATCACCCAATGATGCAGAAAGGAACCAAAAGGCTTGGAGAGTAATAATTCTTGAACAAGGGGCTGGTACCTTAGGGAACCTAGGAAGAAGAACCATAAAAGGAAGTAGCTAGGAAAACTTTCAACCTGGCAGGGATGGAATCGGTTCACTTGGGAAAAACAACAAAAGGAAAAACAACCAAAAAGTTGAGTCTGAAAAGGTGAGGTTTAGAAGCCTTGAAGGGAGAGAGATTGGAGGTCAGCTCTCTAAGGACACCCTAGAATAGAAAGTCAGCAAGAGGCTTTTGGGAAAAAAGTACTAAAAGAAGAAAACTATGAGAAACAAGGAAGGGACCAGCCACTAAAGTTGCTGGCACAACATGGGCTATGGTACCTAGGGGAGCAAAGGAGGAGAACTAGTGGTACCCCAGAACTTTAGAATGACACTATAAAGGGGGGAAGCAGCTAACAGTAAAGGGGCAGTCAGCAACAAAGAATTAGAATAGAATCGTTGAGAGAACTCTGTTAAAAAACTCAAAGAAAGTAGAAAAAGAGAAAGAAATATTGCTCGGTATTCCAAAACAGCTATTATAGAACATACTTGAATTCAAAGGGATTCAAACTTTGCAAGTCTTAAAGGCTTAGAGAGCCAACTAAGTATGTAATTTTTGAGCTTATTTGGACTTTGTAACACGTCTTAGTGAGCACATTGCAATTCATAAATTAAGAAAAGTAATAAGATATTCCATATTGTTTTAAGGATCCTTAACATATATTTTGTGTTTGTCTTTATGCATGCTCCTTTGCTGTTTCTTGCTGTTCAATACATACATATTCTTGCTTGCTAATATGTACGTATTGTAGGATTCTTGCTTTGTGCACCACTTGGTTTGTAAACAGCCCATTTAGTTGCGGTGAACCAAGCCTAGTCCCTTTAAACAACAACTAAAAGGCCCAGGGTCCTTGCTTTCCACTTGGGCCTGGACACTGTCCAAAAAGGGACCCTCAAATTTTGGTGACTTCACTGGGGACTAGGTAAAGAAGAGGGAAGAAGCAGTCCCTTCGTAGAGCATGGCTCCAAGACAAAGGAACAACAAAGGTACCAATGCGCCACTTGCGGCCTCTAAGCCCGTGGGAGAAAATGAAATGGCCTCCAAACAGAGAAACGAGGTACCTCTGGTAGAACAGGAGGTCGTATCAAGACAGAGGCGTGTAGGATAGGAGCCAGAACCTGTGGCTTGAATGACAGAAATGCTAAAAGGTTTGAAGCAAGAGATTCACCTCCTCAATGAGGGCAGGACCCAGGAAATCAGGGATAATGTTCCCCCTGTGGTTAATCAGGACAGAGCCCAACCAGAGGGAAGGTTAGCAATAAGAGGGGGAGCCAACCCCAAGTATCTAACGCTAGTAGATGTCAATGCCCTTTTGGAGCAAGAGAGGGAAAAATTCTCAAGGATCCCTAAGCAATTTTCTCGGGATCCCCCATTCCCACCAGAACTCTTTGGCAAGCCGTATCCCAAAGGATATGAACCCTCGAAGTTCCATCCTTTTGATGGAAGAAATGGAAGTGCTGTGGAACATGTGAGTAGGTTTATTCATACTATGGGCCCTTACATAGAAGACAGAGAGCTGTGTCTAAAGGAGTTTGCTAAGTCCCTAGTGGACAAAGCATATACATGGTACACCACCCTGAGGCCTGGATCCATTAAGACCTGGGACGAAATGATAGAGAGGATCTGTGCAAAATATTACCTGGGTGAGGACAAGGTCACCTTCCAAAGCCTTTAGATGGTGAGACAAAAGCCTGAAGAGGATCTTGTCCAGTTCATTAAAAGATTTGAAGACGTTTCTCTGTACTGTTATGGAGACCATGAAGAGAAAGAGCTCGTGGAGATCTGCATATCCAACATGCTCTTTGATTACAGGCTCAACCTTGAAAATTTATGTATAACCCAATTTGTTGACCTGCTGCAAAGGACTAGAAGGACAGCGTAGACTATGAGAACAAAAAGGGTGCTAGTACCTTAGGCCATGACAGCGTCAGTTGGAGAAAAAAGGAAGAGGTCTGAAGGGAAAATGGTTGAGAAGCCACCCGTGATCCCATGTATTGTAGATGAATTAAATCATGTCTTGGACAAATGAATTGGAGATGGAATTGTCAGGCCATTTACTGTGTCCAGGCCACCAACTGAGGAAGAAAGGAAGAATCCCTTATTTTGCAGGATTCATAACTATGTCAAGCACTCTACCAAGGACTGTTGGACCCTCTGTAGGCTTTTTCACGAGAAGCTTAGGGAGGGAACCCTAGAGCTCACTCAAAAGGAACATGAAGTGCAAAGGAACCCTCTACCCAACCACAAGGGAAAGGGAGTGGTGGCTGTAGTGATCCACAGGAACCCGACGAAAGCAAAAGAATCTGAAGGATCCTTCCATCCAAGCACAGTCAGGACCTTTCAGAAGAACTCTAAGTTTAGATCACTATTCAACCAGTTGGGATTTGGGCCAGAAGCAAGAAGGGTGGCCACAGAGTCCCTCATGAGTATAGCAACAGATTCGGGAATGAAATGTTTCACAGTAAAATCCCATGCTAGTCGAGCTTACTTGGAGACAACCAATGCAATAACCTTCACTGATGAGGACATGGAGGTTGAGCATCCGGACCATCACAGACCCCTTTATCTGATGGCCACCATAATCGGTGTCCAAGTCAGGAGAGTATTAGTAGATACAGGGGCATCACTTAACCTCATAGCCTTGCGGCCGTGGGCCTGATTGGCAGGAGGATCTTGGGGGCTCCCATGGAGATAACAGGATTTTGAGGATCAACAGAATCAATTGAAGGATATGTGCAGCTGGCCTTAAGGGTAGGCCCAATAGTAGCCCTGACCAGATTTCATGTGATCGACTTAGAAGTTTTTTACCATGTGCTGTTGGGGTGCCCGTGGCTCCATAAGCACCACCTTATTCCTTCTACATACCATCAATGTGTTAAGGGAAGATTGAATGGGAGGCCTATAAGGATCCCTGCCAACCATAACCTTTTCAGCCAAGGAGAAGTGAACTTTGTGGAAACAATGTTTTACGATGAGTTGGAACCAGATAATGAAAGCCCCACGCCGGGGACCCCAAGAGCACCTATCTTGGAAGAAGAAGAAGGAGGGGGTACCCGTGACTTGAGGAACCTCCTGGAAAGAAAAAGGCAAAAGAGGCAGCCTAGCTCCTCAAGATGCCGGGAATGCATGGTAGTACGAGAACCTAGAGGAAGGGTAATCTATAGTTTATGAAGGTGCTTGGGGCTTGAATGCATCATGCAGAAAGGTCCCGAACCACCAGATTGTATGATGGTTCAAGAAGAAATTCTAGAGGACCCAGTCAAGGGAGGACAAATTCAGCCTGAGGAAGTATTGAGAGAAATAAACTTGGGAGCTGAGCTAGGATCCCTGAAGCCTATTTTCATTAGTAGTCAGTTGACAGCATAAGAGAAGGAGAAATTAGTGGCCCTTACTCAAGACATATGTGGATGTGTTTGCATGGACTTATGATGAGATGCCTGGTTTGGATCCAAGACTGGTGGTCCATTCTCTTAACATAGACCTAGGAGCCAAGCCAATAGTTCAGTCAGCCAGGGTCTTTCACACTGATGTAGAAGCTCAGCTAGCTCAAGAAGTTAAGAAGCTGCTAGCAACTGGATTTATCAAGCCCATCCAACACCCCAAGTGGCTTTCCAACATAGTACTCGTGAAGAAAAATAATGGCCAAATTCGGTGCTGTGTGGACTTTCGCAATCTGAACAAGGCATGTCCAAAAGATGAGTTCCCCCTACCTAATGTTGACCTCCTTGTAGATTCGGCTGCAGGAAGCTCTATGTTTTCATTTATGGATGGGTATAGTAGGTACAACCAAATCCGCATGGCCGCCAAAGATGCAGAGAAGACAGCATCCAGGACTCCAATTGGGAATTTTTATTACACTGTGATGCCCTTTGGCCTAAAAAATGCAGTGACCACGTACTAACAAACTATGACAGCTATCTTCCATGACATAATGCATAAGGAAATGGAGACTATGTGGATGATATTGTGGTAAAATCAAAAACCAAGGCAGGACACTTTCTGATACTTAAACAAGTTTTTGAAAGGTGCAGGAAGTACAAACTACACATGAACCCCATGAAGTGTGCCTTCGGAGTATTTGCTAGAATGTTTCTTGGGTTCCTAGTACATCACAGAGGCATAAGTGTGGATCCAGCCAAAGCCATAGCCATTGCAACAATGAAAATGCCTACAACTGTAAAAGAGCTCAAAAGCTTCATGAGGAGGATCTCCTACATCAGGAGGTTTGTGCCAGGATTGGCTTCAGTCACAAGTGGTTTATCCGGACTGCTGAAAAAGGGGGCTGAGTTCACTTAAGGAACTGAGCAGCAGGAAGCTTTTCAGAGGATCCAGCAAATCATGAATCATCTTCCTACCCTCCAAGCACTAATACGTGGGTGACCTCTGTTGCTATATTTAGCATCAAACTCCTAGGCTATAGGAGCCCTACTAGCACAAGAAGACAATGATGGGAACGAGCAACCTATTTATTACGTGAACAGGACACTTAAGGATACTGAGACTAGGTATCCCATGATAGAAAAGGCATGTCTAGTGGTCATCTACGCATCCCAAAGGCTAAAACGGTACTTCTCAGCCCACCAAATCCTCTTGGTGACTAAGTCACATTCCATAAAAGCACTCCTTCATCAGCCTCTCCTAACAGGATGGATAGCGCAGTGGCTGGTTCTGCTTTCTCAATATGACATTGGCCTCAGGACCCCTAAGGCTGTCAAAAGTCAAGCCATAACAAATCCACTAGCCCAGTTCCTAGGGAAGGAAGAATGCTCACTAAACGAGGAGAACCCTGGGGAGGTGGCAGTGGCGGAGCTCTCGGGAAAGAAGTGGACAATGAGATTTGATGGGTCAGCAACGACAACTTCAAATGGATTGGGAATTGTACTAAGTTGCGAAGATGGGGACATCATGCTCTTATCTTTCAAACTTGGGTTTTCTTGTTCGAATAACGCAGTTGAGTATGAGGCATACTTGATTGGGTTGACCATAGCACTTAGCATAGGAGTAAAACATATGAGAGTTTTAGGAGACTCCAATCTTGTGGTCTCCCAGGTGAAAGGTTACTTTGCACTAAGAGAGCAGAGTTTTGCAGCCTACAGAACTTGGGCGCAAAGACTAGAGTAGGAATTCCAGACCTTTAGCGTGAAGTACACCCAAAGGAGTGAGAACAAGTTCGCTAATGCACTAGCTACCTTGGGATCCCAAGTACAATTTAAAGGAAAAGACACTCTAGTAAGAATAAGCAGGAACACTCCATTATAGGGATCCTCAAAAGATGTTCCCTGAAGAACTAGAGCAGCAGGATTGGAGAAATGAGGTCAAAGAAAAAATAAAAGAGGCAGGACATGGAGGAAGTATCAAAGAGCTGAGGGATTACACTTTGATAGAAAGAGAGCTGTACAGGAGGTTGCCCGAAGGGATCCTATCTAGATATATCAGTAAGAAAGAAGGAAAACTGAGATTGGAAGAACTACATAACCAGGTCTGTGAGGTTGCAGAAAAATTAGCCTTTACAAAAGGATGCAGCGCATGGGATACTACTAGCCAAATACGAACAAAAAGGCTGCAATTGTACAGGAGAAGTGTCAGAGATGTCAACTCTCAGTAGACAAGGAAGTAAGCTATGCTGTATTTGTCACGAAAGATTGGAGGACTCAATTTATCACTACAACAAAAGGTACTTTTAGTGACAAAAATTAGTGAGGAAATATTTTTCGTCACTAAAAATACAGATTTAGTGATGAAATTTGAATTTCGTCACTAATAGTGGAAAAAAAATTATAACTGATGGTAAAGACTAGTGTCGCTCGTCCTTGTGTTGTCGTCCACAAGAGGCGAGCTAGTCCTAGAGTTTAACTTCATAGGACGAGCTACACAACAGCCGTCCATATAATCTGTTTCCTCTCCTTACCTCGGATCAATGTAATAAATCTAGAGAGCTCGTCCAAGGTTTGACAGCAACATTCGTCCAAGGATGGACGAGCCCCAATGGGAGTCATGCCGTGCATGGAAAAACACATGCTACGTGGAAGGATCATAGGACATCGTTGTAACCTCTACAAGCATTTCAACTTCCTATAGCCGTTATCTCCTAACCTCCACAAATGAGGGGGAAGTTACAGGATAATAACCGTTCCTTTGGCCCTATATAAACACTTTTCTCCAACAGAAAAAGTAAGTCTGAATCTCTCTAGACACTTTTGATAGAATTGGAAGTTTCTTGATTTTTTGGAGGAGAAAAACTAACTTCATCATCGGAGGGTCTTAGACCGGCCAACCCCGGTCTCCTTTGATTCTTCATTTTCCTTACAGGCCTTCAAGATCATCAAAGTCCAAGCATTCAGTCTACTGATTCGAAAGAGCATCATCAATAACATTTAGTGACGAAACACAATTTTTGTTAGAAAGCTATGCTACATTTGTCACGAAAGATTGGAGGACTCCATTCATCACTACAACAAAATGTACTTTTAGCAACAAAAATTAGTGAGGAAATATTTTTCGTCACTAAAAATACAGATTTAGTGACGAAATTTGAATTTCGTCACTAATAATGGAAAAAAAATTATAACATTTAGTGACGAAACATAATTTTTGTCGATATTGTGATCTAAAAAATGGGCGCCAGCGAGGGAAACTTTAGCGCGAACTTAATTAAACTATTGTGACGAAATATTTCGTCGCTAAAAGTTGAAATTTTTAGTGACGAAATATTTCGTCACTGTAGGTACTACTATGGATAGTATTAGTGAGGAAAATTATTTTGTCGCTATAAGGTAGAATTAGTGACAAAAAAATATCATCACTAAAAAAAATCAAAAGTTTTCATTTCATTGTTTTAGTGACGAAATTAGAATTCATCACTAAAAGTATGCTTTAGCGACGAAATAGGAATTTCGTCGCTAAAAATCTCAACAAAGTCAGGATTTTTAGTGAAGAAATGGACCTTCGTCGCTAAAAACGCTGAAACCATATCTTTTGCGACGAAAAAATGGGCATTGGTGACGGAAATAGTTCGTCGCTAATGATGTGTATATAAGCCCTTTTTTTTTTCACTTCCCCTCTACACTTCCCCCTTTTATTTTAGCTCCCAAAATTTCGAGCCTTCCCCAATCGAGCCACAGCCGTTGAAAACCGAGCCGATCGCCGACCGTCCATTCGCCTTCCCCGATCTCTGACTGTCCCTTCACCTTCCCCGATCTCCGACCGTCCCTTCGCCTTCCGTGATCGCCGACTGTCTCTTCGCCTTCCGTGATCGCCGATTGTCCTTCGCCTTCTACAATCTCCGACCCTTCGCCTTCTGAGCGTCGACCGTTCGCCTTCGCCTTCCAAACCCACTGATCGCTGATCTACTTACCCTTCGCCTTCGTCGTCGCCGTCGCCGTCGCCGATCTAGGTACAAACTTCTTCTTCTTATTATTATTATTATTATTATTATTATTATTATTATTATTATTATTATTACTACAACTACGAACTTATTATTATTATTTTTTTATTTTTTTATAAGAATTACTAGTATTATTATTATTATTATTATTACTACTACTACAAACTTATTATTATTATTATTTTTATTTTTATTATTGCTGATAACCTGACATGGTTTGACGTTACGTAAATTGGTTTATTAAAAAATTAGCAGATATGTTTTGCACGCTATCCACCAACTCCATTATATATAGGATGAATAGTATATCATACTAGTTGTGTTTATTGTCTTATTCTATTATAGATTTATATAATGAATGAGCTCAGTATTCTAGAGAGGTACACTAATCACATTATACAATATTAGTAAGTAATTTAGTGCATATGTACATATACATTTAAAAACAATCACAATTACATATATATAATTTAAAATCTAATTAGATCTAAACTCTTTTATTTTTGCATTCAATAATTTACTTGTCACAAAAATTAAAAAAATTGATGGAACACATGCGCAAAATTGAACTCCAATTAAAATTTAAATTAGAATCTAATTGAATTTAATTAAACTCTTTAATTTTTGCACCTAATAATTCACTTGACATACATATTTAAAAATTAAATGAGACACATGGCGCAAAATTAGACTCTAATTTAGAATTTAATTAAGATTTCTCTTAACTTTGACTATTAATATATATATATATATATATATATATGACTTATAAACTTGAATTATTTTTAGTTATACAAAAAAAGGCTCATAAATATAAAATCATTCAAAAATTATATTTTTTTATAGTTTACTTATATTAGACTCCTCGTTTTTTGCACTAAATTAACTCATTTGACACAAAAATTAAAAAAAATTAGATTAGATGAAATACATGGCACAAAATTAAACTCTAATTGAAATCCAATTTTTACATTGAATTAACTCACTTGGAACAAAAAATTAAAAACTTAAATTAGATGAGACACATGACATAAAATTAGACTCTAATTTAATTCCAATTTGAAATCTAATTGGATTTTCTCCCTCCTTTTCCTATATATATATATATATATATATATATAGAGAGAGAGAGAGAGAGAGAGAGAGAGAGAGATTAGACATCGATTAGCTAATTTAGTCATTGTGTTTAATGCAAATCATATTATTCTCTAGTAGATTGAGGTTTGAACTTTGAACAAAACAAAGATAACCCTTGGTACTCAGTTTGTTGCAACGTTAGTTTTTAGTATTATTTGGTGTTTTCTAGGTACGTATCATGTCATGGTCCTGTGAAATTGTTCAATTTAAGTGCCATTTTGAGGTACAAAACACTAGTTAATGGAATGCTTTATATTTTATTGTCAATTGAACAATGTATTCTACTTTGAAACAGTGTGATTCTAATTGCAATTAAAATATTTAGAGACATGATACCCTTCTGTTTCTTATGACCAATAATTGTAGAAAATTATGTATACAAAGAAATTGGAATGATGATTTTGACTTATACGTTGTTTTTTCAAAAAAAAAAAAAAAAAAAAAAAAGGAAATAAAAGAAGCAAGAAATCAAACCTCGCCCACTTATTCAATCCATGGTTGGACGTTAAATTATAAATCAATAAAAAAGATTTCAACTTCGATGTGATACCATTTTCTGCATTTTCTGCCTTTTCTTTGTGATGTTGTTGAAGAGGGTAAAATTCAGTATGGTAACAGATCTTAATTGAGTTGACGGGTATTAATATTTATACCTAGAGTGGATGGATCCATAGTGAACGGGAATGGTGTAGATGGGTACGCTTGTCATCATTTTATAAATGGAAACAACTTGCGCCTCACACATTGCTAGGATATGTAGAATCCCAATGGAAATAGAATCCAAATATAAAGGGAATTCTGTAATAATTGCCCAATAAAAAGAAAGACCAATAAGGAAAAGACTTTTTGTGCAAGTAAAGAAGGTCGGTTCTAGACCACTATAAAAACCCCCAAGGCCCTCACAAGTAAAGGTACGCATACTATTCCCCAACTCTGGCACTCTAGGGTTGTGAGCATCTTCTAACTTAACCTTTGGAGGGTCTTTGGCTGGTACCGCATCGGTACCTTTCTAAGGTATTTTTTTGCTTTGTGTTTTGCAGGTTGCATCAAGTGCGAACGAGAAAACCTTGTAGCTTACTGACGATATTTTGAGCATCATCAGTTGGCGTCGTCTGTGGGAAGCGCAAGGAAAAGTCATTACTTTGAGCTTTCTAGACAAAAAGTTGCATGGTACTCACACGCTCGATGGCGACCACGACGAACGATCAAGGAGAAACATACACTACAGCTCTTGAGAGGCAAGTCCAAACCCTCGCAGCAGTGGTAGAACGCCTCACAAAACGTAATCACGACCTAGAAGAGCAATTGCACCAGAAGGACGCAACACTCAACACACAGGAGGAAGAGCAGGAGGCCAGCAGCGCCGAAAGGAGAGACCAACAGGGACCGGATGGGAGCAACGCCCAAAGCAGGCCCGAACGGCAAGACATGAACCGACCATCAACTGCAGACCAAGTCCCATCTAGTGTAGTTGCGGAGATGCAAATGATGAAGGAGCGCATGGATTTAATGATGAACGCTCTCAAAGGATGGGTATCTAACGACCTGGACGACCTGGTTCATTGGACGGATTCCTCATTCACAGTGTCTGTTAATTCGTACCCTCTCCCTCCGAAGTTTCGTATGCCTTAGATCGAGAGCTACGATGGATCTAAGGACCTATTGGATCATCTGGAAACTTTCAAGACGTAGATGCACCTATAAGGAGTAGCAGACAAAATAATGTGTAGGGCCTTCCCTACGACATTGAGAGGTTCCGCAAGGGTCTGGTTCAGTAGGCTGACGCCAGGATCCATCAGTACTTTCAAGGAGCTAAGTGCACAATTTGCTAAGCACTTTATCGGAGGCCACAGGTCCAAAAGGTCCACCGCGTGCTTGATGAACATCAAACAACGAGAAGACGAAACACTAAGGTCATATATCGCCCGCTTTAACAAAGAGGCACTTTCAATCGACAAAGCGGACGATAAAATACTGGTAGCCGCATTCACAAACGGACTGAGGAAGGGTAAATTTTTGTTCTCCTTATATAAAAATGACCCAAAAACCATGTCCTTTGTACTTTAAAGGGCGACCAAGTATATGAATGCGAAGGATGAGCTCTTGGCCCGAGAAGGAAAGCCTTCTAGGAAGAGAGAAAGACAGGACGAAGTACATCAAGATAGGGGGCGGAAGATTGCAAGAACGGGAGACAAAAGGGAAGAAAGGCGCTCTAAACCCCCAACTAGGAGGTTCACAAACTTCACTCCGCTTACAGCCCCAATAGACCAAGTCTTGATGCAGATTAAAGATGAGGGGGCCCTTGCTTTTCCAGGTAAGCTAAAAGGAGACCCTAATAAAAGGCCCCGGGACAAATATTGCCGCTTTCATAGAGACCACGGCCACGACACAGCAAACTGCTATGACTTGAAGCAGCAAATAGAAGCACTCATAAGGCAAGGAAAGTTGCAGAGGCTCGTTAGCAAGGAAAGAAAGGATCCACCACAAGAACAGATTCCCCGACAAGACAATGAGCATCCAAGACCGCCGATAGGGGATATAAGGATGATTGTAGGGGGCACAGCGACCTCCGGCTCGTCCAAGAGGGCTCGAAAGACTTACCCCAGAACGGTTCAAAACATCTAGCTAACAAGCTTTGTTCCCAAAATAGAGCAGGCTGAAACACCCATCATCGGATTCTCGGAGAACGACGCTCGACGCCTCCACCACTCGCATG
Organism: Lithocarpus polystachyus; assembly: GCA_033629205.1. Taxonomy (NCBI): domain Eukaryota; kingdom Viridiplantae; phylum Streptophyta; class Magnoliopsida; order Fagales; family Fagaceae; genus Lithocarpus; species Lithocarpus polystachyus. Next base: position 23,022,296 of record CM066166.1, on the reverse strand, counting down.
ATGACGCACTCGTCGTTAGCGTACGAGTGGGAGATTACAACATGCATCGGATCCTGATTAATAACGGAAGCTCCGCCAATATCCTTTACTTCTAGGCGTTCCAGCAAATGAGGATTGATAGAGAGCGGCTGATACCAACAAATGCCCCCCTTGTCGGGTTCGGAGGGACCAAGATATACCCCCTAGGCGCAGTTACTCTACCTGTAACAATCGGTGATTATCCCCAGCAAATTACTAAGGACGTCACGTTTCTCGCGGTCGACTGCTCGTCTGCATACAACGCTATAATCGGACGTCCCACTTTTAATTCATAGAAGGCAGTAACTTCGACCTACCATCTAGTGGTCAAGTTTCCTACTGAATACGGAATAGGGGAACTACGCGGAGACCAGGTCGCCGCACAGGAATGTTATGTGGCGATGATGGAGATGGATGACCAGATGCAGGCAATGAGCATCGAAGAACAATGGACGGTGGCAGAACCCATTGAGAAGCTTAGGGAAATACCCCTAGATGATTCCGTGCCAGAGCAAACGACATGAATTGGCACCCTCGCTAGACCAACAGTCCTGCAGGCACTTGTAACATTTCTTAAAGCGAACCAGGATGTTTTTGCATGGAGCAATGAAGATATGCCCGGGATTGACCCCTCGGTCATGGTCCACAAATTGAATGTATCTTTAGCCTTTCCGCCAATTCGCCAGAAGAAGTGTGTTTTCGCGCAAGAAAAGACTGAGCCATAGCGGAGGAGGTCCGCAAGCCACGGGAAGCAAACTTTATTAGGGAGGTCTACTATCCCGATTGGCTGGCAAATGTAGTAATGGTTAGGAAAGCCAATGGGAAATGGAAAATGTGTGTAGACTTCACGGACTTGAATAAAGTATGTCCCAAAGACAGCTACCCCCTCCCTAGGATTGACGTCTTAGTAGATTCAACGGCCTAACATCAGTTGCTAAGTTTTATGGATGCCTTTTCTAGATACAACCAAATCAAGATGGACGAGGCAGATCAGGAAAAGACCTCGTTCGTTACAAGTCAAGGACTCTTCTATTATAAGGTGTTGTCGTTTGGCCTTAAGAATAACGGCGCGACATATCAAAGGCTTATGAACAAGATATTTGCAAAACAGATTGGAAGGAATGTCCAGGTGTACATAGACGATATGCTGGTAAAAAGCTGAAAGGAGGACGACCACTTAGACGACCTCAAGGAAACTTTCGACACCCTTCGATCGTATAACATGAAGCTCAATCCAAGCAAGTGTGCATTTGGAGTGACAGCAGGAAAATTCTTTGGATTCATGGTGTCCCAAAGAGGGATTGAAGCCAACCCAGATAAAGTCCGCGCAGTATTGGAGATGACGCCCCCCGAAAAATGTGAAAGAGGTGCAAAGCCTTAACGCCAAGGTTGCTGCATTAGATAGATTCGTAGCAAGAATGACGGATAAATGCCTACCATTCTTCCGCACATTGAAGAAATCCTTGAATGGACGGTAGAATATCAGCAGGCCTTCGATGATCTGAAGACCTATCTTTCTTCTCCACCATTTTTGAGCCTAGCCAAAGAAGGAGAAGAATTATATTTATACTTGGCCGTGTCATCGGCAGCAGTTAGCGCAGCCTTGATTCTAGAAGACGACAAGGTTCAAAAGTTCGTGTACTATACTAGCCGGGCATTTCGTGGCGCAGAAGTAAGGTACCTGCCGATGGAAAAGCTTGCCTTTGCCTTGATCACGGCGGCTCACAAACTCAAGCCCTATTTCTAAGCCCACACAATAGCCGTCTTGATGGACAAGCCACTAAGACAAGCCTTAAGCAATCCTGAAGCCGTTGGGCGGGTGGCACTATGGGCGATTGAGTTAAGCGAATTCGACATACAATACCGCCCGCGTACAGCCATGAAGGGACAAATAGTCGCTGATTTTATTACGGAGTTTACTTGTTTAGAAGACCAGGGGGCAGAGCATCCTCTGTGGAGTGTTCATATGGACGGCTCATCCAATAAGCAAGCAGGCGGAGCGGGCATCGTACTTCGATCTCCAGAAGGCGACAAGGTAGAGTGTATGATCCGCCTCAATTTCCCTACGACAAATAATGAGGCGGAGTATGAAGCTTTGATCGCTGGTTTGGATCTTGCAAAAGCTGCCGGTGCCACCAACGCAGTTATCCGTTGTGATTCTCAGGTCGTTGCCAATCAGGTGAATGGCGAATACAAGTGCAAGGACACACGAATACGAGTGAATGGCGAATACGTTAGTTCACAAGCTGATCCGAGCTGGATACTACTGGCCTACCATGCAAAAGGATGCCCAAATATATGTCAGGACTTGCAACATATGTCAGAGATTTGGCAATTCCATAAGGCAGCCAACAGAGGAACTCACACCAATGACGGCCCCATGGCCGTTCGCTCAATGGGGTTTGGATATAATGGGCCCTTTCCCCACTGCAGCCAGACAGTTGAACTTTCTAGTTGTTGGCATTGACTACTTCACCAAATGGGTAGAAGCAGAAGCACTGGCTACGATTACAGAAACGAATGTGCACAACTTTGTATGGAAGAATATCATTTACAGGTACGGCATACCTAGAGTTTTGGTCTCGGACAACGAGAGGCAGTTCGACAACAACTCTTTCAAAAACTTTTGTTCAGAACTTGGGATCAAAAACCATTATTCGTCCCCCGCACACCCTCAAGCCAATGGTCAAGTTGAGAACCGATTCTTGCTAAAGATTATCAAAACTCGGCTTGAGGGGGCAAAGAGTATGTGGTCGGAGGAACTTCCTAGCGTACTATAGGCATACAAGACAATGGCGAGGACACCTACAGGCGAGACACCATTCCGATTGGCATATGGAAGTGAAGCAGTCATCCCAGCAGAAATTGGACTCACCAGTTATAAGGTGAATAACCGCAACAAAGGAAGAAACGACGAGGCCATGCGTCTCCAGCTCAACCTAATAGACAAAGTCAGGGCAACAGCCGAACAAAGGCTTACAAGATACCAAGATCTCATGGCCAAGTACTACAGCTCCAAGATCAAACACAGAGACTTCAAGGTCGGGGACCTCATGTTAAGAAAGGTAATGGGCAATACCAGAGATCCTACTCAGGGTAAGCTTGGTCCAAATTGGGAAGGCCCCTACAGAGTCACCTCATGGGTAAGAAAAGGCACCTACCACTTGGAGACCCTGGACGGACAAAGATTGCTTCACCCATGGACACATTGAGCACCTTAAGAAATACTACCAGTAGAATAGAAAACAGATAGAGCAATGCTCCGTGGTCTAATTTTTCCTAGTTTTTTCCTAGTTTTTAATTCAACAGTCATTTAAGGTTTATTTAAAATTTTTGCTACAATGTTATTTAAAGCCCAAGAGGCAGGCTTTCTACTTATGCATGAGGAGTTTATTCAGACAGTTTTCTACTTTGATTACAATGCCCACGAGGAAGTAAATCAATATAACAAGTCCTCAAATGGACGGGAACATCCCATGAGGATGTAAAAATGTCCTTAAGTGGATGGATGCACCCCAGGAGGGTGTGAAATTATAAAGTCCTCAAATGGACGAGAACATCCCAGGAGGATGAAAAAATGTCCTTAAGTGGACGGATGCACCCTAGGAGGGTGTGAAATTATTAAGTCCTTACAGAGGACGGATAATCCCAAAAAGGGTGTAATTATTATCAAGTCTTTAAAATGGACGGATACATTCCACGAAAGTATAAAAAAGCATAAGTCCATACAAAATGAACGGATCAATCCTAAAAGGATTATAAAGTTGAACGAGTCCATCCTAAAGGATGAAACTTCCAAAAGTACATCCAAATTATATTTCACGGACTAAACACCTTCTAGGACTGTTCAAATGTAAATCATTCATGATGAAAGAAAAAAGATACATTAAATAAGACGGATCCAAATAAACGAATACTTTATTGAGCAAAATTAAGTACATAAAATAAAAATGCTAACAAGGGCAGATTGTTCATAACGGTACACAGATAAACTTTTACAAGTCAAAAATAAAAATTAAAACTACTGGACGGGGGAATCCTTGGACTTCACTTCAACTTCTATATCTTCAACTTGGGCTTGAACCTGGAGGGCGGTCTTGCCATCATCACCATCATTACGAGCTCTGTCGCCTTCAGCATTATGAGCCTCTTCAAATAAATCTTCAATGTTCTCTGAGGCGGCGGGAAGGACGGAGGTCTGGGCTTGGGCATCTATGGAAATGTTTGATACGTCCAAGTTCGGGTGGGATGACTTTATTTGAAGGAGACAATCATCAAATCCGTCAGCAAAAATGCCCCCTAACTCCGTTAGATATGCTTCAGAATCACAGTATTCACGAACTGCAACATCTTTAGCCTGACGGAGCTTGTCCTTGACGGTTGTAATTTCAGCTTCTTTGTCCTCAAGGACCTTCCGTAGCACCTCCGTCTACTTCTCCAGTTCACCGTGAACTTGCTTTGACAACCTCAATTTCTTCTCATGAACCCCCCTCCATGCATAGAGATGAGCCAATTCGTCCTCCGTCTTTGCAACTTTCGCCCTTATACGGCCTAAAGCCGTCTCGTGATTAACGCAACAGTCCATCAGCCTTTTCATCATGACCACGGCTTGAAAAAGACAAAGTTAGACAAAAGATGACGGTACAAAAAGAATTTAAAGAAGGACGATGGAGAAAATTTTCACCTGGGTGAGACTGAAGAGACCCGTCTCTCCTATGGCCTCCATGGCATGGTTGCCTAGGTCCTCGTAATCTTCAGCCATGAAGATCGACGAAAGCCTCTCCAGGGCATAACTAGAGTCTTCGCGAAGGAGGACGGGCGGCTTCTCTGCCGGAGGCACTTGGCCACCCGTCATCAGACCTTTTCCTTTCCCATGTTTGGGAGGAACCGTCTTCCTCTCCTCTGCCTAGAGACCCATGACGGCCTCAATTGCACTATTTGCTTTTTTGGGCTGATGGTCAGTCTCCAAGGAAGGCTTTCTCTTTGTACCAAGCGGTCTGAAAGGATCCGTTCCACCCGTCCGACCAACTTTCTTTTTTGCAGTGGCCTGCTGCTTGATGAATGCTCTTCTCTTGGCCTCGTCCATTTCTGCAAAAGAGGACGGTATAAAAGTTAACAGCATGGAAGTACAAAATTAACTAAGCATAATTTTAATAAAATTACGTCGACAGACTTGCTTCTCGTATCGAATGGCAGCCTTCGTCGGCTCTGGTCCGTCACAATGCCAATGAATGGTTTCAAGACTCACCAACTTGGCCCAAGTTTGTTCTTCTAATTTTGTTTTTTGAAAAATTTTCTCCAAAAAACTCCACTCCTCAAGCGTAACTTGTGGACAATCTTGAGCTGCAAGAGGTAAACGGTTAGAAATCGACGATGCATATAATTTGAAACCAAATGATGAACAGATACATACCAGACGAGGGTAATATGCCCCATGTTGTATCAACCGGCATAAACTCCGTGTCACCAGGTTGACACATCCACTCACTACCGTCTATAAAAAAATACCTAGACTTCCAGTCCCTGTTGGAATCTAGAGTATCACTCACAATACGCAGCAACGGACTCCTCGCCATGAAGCTGTACATTCCTCTAGACTTTGTGATCTCTACAGGACGGTAACAATGAAAGAACTCCTTCACCATCAACTTTCTCTTCCCTTTGGACATAACCCCATATAGGACCTCTAAGCCGAGGAACACTCTCCATGCGTTTGGGGAAACCTGGTTGACGGACAAACCTAGGTACTGGAGGAGTCGACGGTGAAGAGGATTCAAGGGGAATCTTTGCCCAGCTTTGAGCATTTGCTCGTAGATCCCAACACCCACGACATTGTCATAGTAGCACTTCTCAGATTTGAAGGGCAGACAGATGGGTATATTATCGGGTATCTGGTACTCATCTCTTAAAGTTTTAAAATGTGCTTCCTTAATTGAGGATGTAAAATCGTTCACTGTCCATATTGGAAGTAATATGAACTTCCTCATCCCGTCAGGACCGATGACAGACTCGATCGGAGGTTCCTTTCCACCTAAGCCATCACTAAGATTGCTCTTAGTCCTATCCTCACTACTAAATGAAGAAGAGGTAGCAGACGAACTCCTCTCTTCACTTGAAATGTCAAGATCTTTTTGACCTGACGGTTGTGCTTCATCGTAGCCCGTTCCGTCATGGACAAACGATTGGTTACTCGATGCACTAGACATCTGTCACCTACAAGTGATGGTAAACCCTAAGACAGATGAATCTAAAGATATTTGACGGATTAAAAAAAAAAGGGTACTTATCGTTCGAAGATATGCAACTAGGAAATTGTGACGAGTGAGCAAGGGCGACGGATCGAGTATTCGACAAGGTGAACGGATGTGCTCTGATCATATGATTTTTGTGAAAAGTGAGAAATGAGGAAGGTAAAAGTAAGTTTATATAGGGGAACAACACGGAAGGCGAAGGGACGCTTCATTCTTGGCAAACAACCTTTAAATAGATGACACGTGCCCTATATGATTAATTATCCAATACTAATTACCATATGCCAGCATGTTGGACCAGGTCTCTCTCAATGAAAAATGAAACCGTCACCCCATGAGTCCATCTCTTGGGAGGTCACGGACTTATGGGCTGAGGGGGCAGCTGAAGAGGGTAAAATTCAGTATGGTGACGGATCTTAATTGAGTTGACGGGTATTAATGTTTATACCTGGAGTGGACAGATCCATAGTGAATGGGAATGGTGTAGACGGGTACGCTTGTCATCACTTTATAAATGGAAACAACTTGCGCCTCACGCATTGCTAGGATATGTAGAATTCCAATGGAAATAGAATCCAAATATAAAGGGAATTCCGCAATAATTGCCCAATAAAAAGAAAACCAATAAGGAAAAGACTTCTTGTGCAAGTAAAGAAGGTCGGTTCTAGACCACTATAAAAACCCCCAAGGCCCTCACAAGTAAAGGTACTCATACTATTCCCCAACTCTGGCAATCTAAGGTTGTGAGCATCTTCTAACTTAACCTTCGAAGGGTTTTTGGCCGGTACCGCACTGGTACCCTTCTAAGCTATTTTTTGCTTTGTGTTTTGCAGGTTGTATCGAGTGCGAATGAGAAAACCTTGTAGCTTACTGACGATATTTTGAGCATCATCAGTTGGCGCCGTATGTGGGAAGCGCAAGGAAAAGTCATTACTTTGTGCTTTCTAGATAAAAAGTTGCATAGTACTCACAAGCTCGATGGCGACCACGACGAATGATCAAGGAGAAACATACACTACAACTCTTGAGAGGCAAGTCCAAACCCTTGCAGCAGTGGTATAACGCCTCACAAAACGTAACCACAACCTAGAATGAGATCCTATTCAAAAGGGGATACAGTGGGGATCCCCTAAGATGCCTGGGGCTGAGGGAAGCTAGAGAAGTAGTTAGGGAAGTCCATTCCGGAGACTGTGGAAGTCACCTAGGGAAAAGAAGACTCTACAAGCAGTTGTTACTGTTGGGGTACTATTGGCTAACAATGAAGAAGGACTTAGAGGAGTTGGTTAAAACAAGTCAAGCATGCCAAGTACTTGGAGATATAATCCACACTCATCCAAATGTGCTGCAAGATATGACAACATTGTGGCCTTTCCATACTTGAGAGCTTGATCTTATAGGGCCTATAAACCATCCTTCCAATGGATACATATGGATCTTGGCAGTCACCAAGTACTTTATAAAGTGGGTAGAAGCTATCCCTTTAAAAAAGGCCACTGGAGCAACCGTGACAAACTTCATTCGAGAGCACATTATTACAAGGTTTAGGATCCCTAGGAGGCTGATTAGTGACAATGGGACCCCGTTCATAAACAAAGACATGAAGAACCTAACTGAGGCATATTACATCAAGCATGAAAGGTCCACACCATACTACCCACAAGGAAATGGTCAGGCTGAAGCCACTAACAGGGTGATGCTGAAGATCCTTAATAAATTGAAACATGAGTATGGGGAAAAATGGAGTGACCACTTGGCAGATGTACTCTGGGCATGCAGGAGCTCTGTAAAGACAGCCACAAGATTCTCACCATTCTCCCTAGTTTATGGGACATAAGCCATTAGCCCCGTGGAGTTAGTTGTCCCTACACCGAGAGTAGTGCTTAAAGAAAACTAAGAAGGCACCGAGGACACAAATAACGAAAGAAGGGTGGCAGATCTGGAGAGGTTAGAGGAAGAAAGAGGAGTGGCCAAAAGGAGAAGCCAGAGGTGCCAGCAGAGGATGGCTAAGAAATATGCACAGACTGTACACACAAGGGCCTTCACTGAGGGGCAGTTGGTGTTAAGAACAGCAGAGCATGTAAGGAAAAACCTCCCAGGACCCTCCAAATTTGCCCCAAAATGAGAAGGACCTTACATTATCAAAGAACCCATGACAGTGGGTATTACTACCTCACAAAGGAAGATGAGACAATCTTGATAGATCCCATAAATGGGAAGTGGCTGAAACAGTACTACGCATGAAAAGGGAGAGACCTCAGTACACCAAGACATTTTTGTTGGAAAATATGGGTTTGTATCTCATACAAAACACGCAGCGGAAGCAACAAAAATGGATCTATTTCACTCATGATTGATAACATGCACTATGTAAATTTTAGAATTTAAGAACGAGATTGTGTACCTTGGTGCGGTGAAATTCAAAACAAAATATTAGAAGTACTTGGGAACACTTTTAATTTTCACTCCAATTCCACTTTACGTCCAAGAAGTGTGGTCTCTCAATCAGTTTCCAAGGGAGAATAATTGAGTGGCTTCACTCGCACATACACACCACTTCACAATGATGTCTCTTTTTCTCTTATGAAAAATTCTGTATGTTTCTGCCTTTATAACTAACTGATTATCTAATTTGGGCTAGCCTATTGGGCCTTTCCAATTGGGCTTTAGTGTGTGGCTTGGAGTGGCACCAAAAGGGACCAATAAGACATTAGCTCCAACGGGCCTTGGGCTTTTCTATCAACTCTTGACAAGCCCAAAGTTACCATTAATTATATTTAATACCACTATATAAGTATAATTGCACTCTAGTCCTTATTAATAAATTATATCCCAAGACTTTATTATACATGCAACCCCTTCAAAAAATATTCGTAGTAATACAAAGTTATGATTGTAGACTGCTACTTTGTTAATTACTACATCTTGAGAATATATGTTCTATCTTGAGAATATATGTTCCATCAACACTAAATGTGGTTGCCCAACATATTGAGGTTTTGATCGTGACTTTAGATCTCACTCTTGATATATCAAAGCAACGTACACTTCATGATCAGGTCCATTATTCTCTCAGGATTAAGAGTTCATGCAAATAGGAGTCGTGAGATTTATTATTCATTTGACAGTCATTAGGAGAATAATAAATCTCACAGCGGTCCAGTTCAATATATCTTAACTCTTAAAACATATCAACATATCAACTAGAAGTCTCCACTTCCATGATCAAGACAAATCATCTTAATTAATATGTTATAGTCTTCGCGGATGAAATGCCCAATTTCATCACCGACTACGAACTATAATTCTGAGTTTACAAAGAACTTGTGATCTATATCTTCCGTGACTAAATCACATAAATCACATACTATGCATCTCAAGGACTATATGATAATGTTCAAATATTCATGTTACCATTATTTTAGATAATAATAAAACAACTTTATTAATCATAACATTAAGTCATACATAATGTCATACATAGTATCATACAATAGGATTTAAGGGCACATATCCTAACACTTTTTGCCAGCTCTCCAACCTGCTAAGTGTTTCATCGTTCTTCATTTTTGTTATGAATTTTTTTAAATACCTTTTGTTTAGGAACCCATGGTAGAAGGACATTCTGTGATCCTTACTATTTTTGACAACCCTTTTGTGTTCCTTAGATGGTAACTTTACTTTGATTCAATGAAATTTACTTTTGTTCTCCTTTAAGCTACAGCTAAATTAAATATTACATAACTCAAATATGGGCAGATTTAGGGGGGGGGGGGGAAGGGTACCTGGGCCAATGCAAGAAAAAAAAAAAACCTTGGCATATGACCCAGGACTCACACCACAATTAGTTTAAAGTACATGACTTGGGACCATGGGCAGAAGCAAGTGCCCGGGACACCTAGCCCAGTACTTGACAAAAAGGATCTGCCAAGTTCATGACCTGGGACTTGGAAAAAAAAAAAAAAGAGAAAGAAAGCATTTGATGTACCCAGTTCAGTACTTGCGCAGCAAAACAACCACCAGGGTACTTGATTTAGGACCTACAACAAAACTTGTAGGGACCATGGCCCAGGACTTAGTACAAAAAAAAAAAAAAAAAAAAGAAGAAGAAGAGAAAAGCAGCAAACAAGAAAAAAGAAGAACAAGTCCACATGCTACTGAAAATCAAAAGTAGTCTTAAAAAAAAAAAAAAAAACAGATCCATGCAGTAGAAAATGGGGAGAGAAAGTCAGAAATAGTGTTCAACAGGGAGAAATAGAACTTATACAACCCAAATTGTTTGAAATATATATATATATATATATATATATATACACATCTGAACTAGCTAAAAAGAAAAAGCTAAGGAATAAGGCCGGCTAGCAAAGAGCTGTCTGGGGAAATAGCAGGAACAGTTGGGGAAGAGAGAACCCGCTGCCTTTTAACCTTCAAGTCCTGCAAAACTTTATGAGCACGAGCTAAAGCCTCCTCAGCAGCAACAATTTCAGTATCTAGACTCCTGGAAGCCTACCTCTAGAATAGCATACGGGCCAGTGAACGCAAATGCTCTAGCAAGAAGGATAGATTGAATTTTGCTTCTATGAGATCCTGCAACACTCCCTTCGATAACACATCACCGTGTTATCTTGGGTTTGCTATTATTTTACCCACTGCCCTTTCTATTTTAGCATTGCACTTATTTGTTCATCCATGCAATTGTTGAGTGTTTCGATTAATTAATATGCTAATCACGTATATTCTACATAAAGTGTGTTTAGATTAAAATTAATCAAGCCGTAATTAAGAATTGGGGGTCCAAACAAGCTATAGTCTTTTAACACTATATTTGAGAGCTTTCAACCATAAACATGTACTTAAATGTAGACTTTATTTTGTGAGTTTCAGTTAACTCAACTGATAAAGTCTCTGATGGTTGAATAAGAGATCTGGGGTTCAATTCCCGTTTACATCAAAAATTGATTGGTGTCTTGGTTTGATAATAAAGAGCTACTATTAGAAGTATGGTTGGCCAAAGACCTAAGGCCCCACACACACACACACACACACACACACACACACACACACACACACACACAAAAAACTACTTAGGGAAAAAGGCCTCATTTCCAATGGTTAAAGGCCCAAATTTTTATTATATATATTTAAAGCTTTTGCATTTTTTTTATTAATGATGTTAATGATACTACAAATTTTACTATTGGCTTATAAATTGACATGTTATTAATCACAAAAAAAGTGATTTGAACATGCATTAGTTAGATTGATGAATTTCATCAATAACAGTCAATGTCACATCATATTGTGAACATTTTATAGTACTTTAAGTGCATTTTTCCTTTTCATTTCTATTAAGACTTTCAATGTATGAGACCAATAAAACCGTAACTCAATTGAAACTCTAAAATGTTTCAAAAAAAAAAAAAAATGTTGCAAGTGTATTAAATCATCAATTATAAATTAATCTCCCCTAATACTTTGAGACTTTAATTTTTGTAAACTGATATCCTACAAAGCCACACACCAAGTAATATCTATCTCCCTCCCTTAAAAACAAGATACAAAATTAAAAATTAGATTTTAACTTTACTTAACTATGTCTCGTTGTATATCCAAAATAAAGTATTTTTTTAATCAAAATATTTTTTTATTTCTTTTTATTAATATTTATGGTTTAACTATGATATTCAATTTTCTATATGAAATTAACATTTGTTTAGTTGGTATTATTCATCAAATTATGTATTTAATATATCAAATTAACTTTGATTTGATTAGTATTAAATAATTTTGTTTAATTAATATTTACAAATTTAAAAGCCCCGTATAAATTTTTTGCCTCAGGACCCAAATATTGTTAGGCCGCCCTTGATTAGAAGTAGACGCTATAATTTGAAACTGTCTAAAAAAATATATAGACTTTATTTTATACATATAAAAGAAATTAATAGTTTTGTGGTTAATATGGATGTGCACTTTTTTTACTATGCTTCTTTTTTGCTATTTTGTACGACATAAATGTATAAGAAAAGTTACCTTTTCAAACATAGCTTCCTTAATAGAATATTCTTTATTTGGAAAAAGTATTACACAAATTTAGTTTGCTTTTTATTTTTTTAGTTTTCTTTACCATGGTTAATACTATCTTACTAATAATATATTTAATTTTTTTTTTTAATTTTAGGGTATCCGACAAGCTTTCTAATCACTATACAAAGCATAAAAACCAGTAACATTGTTGTTCTTTCTACCAAATTTATGGATGCCATTCCGTTCCAGCCGGAATGGCCGAAAAATCTCGTGCTGGCAAGCAAAATGAAACGGCAAGCCCCTTAATTCCACCTTGGATGAGATTTCGGCCTAATCCAGTGACTTTCGGGAGATCCGGGTTGTTTCGGTTGTATTCAGTTGAAATACAAGATTCGGCCGGTATGGGTGTATTGCAGATAAAGTTGAACTTGGATCTTGTGAAGAATCTGAACAGACCAAAATCAATCCACCATTCCTTTTCTCAAAAACACTGTAGTCTTTTACTTCATATGATGAGTTGTAGTAGAATAGTAGTACCTTAACTAGAGGAATATTATGGCTCATGCATTCAAGCTTAACAATTTTGGATTTCCAGGTGTAATCAGTTCGGTTTCATTCGGTGTTCTTGTGTTTGGCCAACCGAAACAGAATATTTCGATTTGTGAAATTTTCAACTGAAACCAACCGAAATAATTGAGAATCAATTGGTTTCGGTATATTTCGATTGTGGTCATTTTGGGTCGGTTTTCGGTTGAGAGAAAGACTACTGGAAACGAAGCAAGAACAAAGTTGATACTTGATATATATCAAAATCAGAGACAGAGAAAGAAAAGAGAGAAAAATAAAAGAAAAGAATCATACCGTGAGAAATGAAGAGGTTAGTGTGTGGATTGTGGAGTAGCCGTGGAGGCCGGTGGCAAATGTGGACTGATGGAGGCCGGTGTGTGTGAGAGGGATTGATGGAGGCTATGTGTGAGAGGGAGTGATGGAGGCTTGTGAGTTTGAGAGACAATGAGAGGGACTTAAGGCTAATGGTGAGGTAGGTAGAGTTATTTATTTTTCAATTAGTTTTATGTTTAACGTAATTAGTTTAAGTTTTAGTTTAATGTTAGTTAATCTAATGGGTTAATGGGTTTTAAATAGCCTAAGGCCCAATGTTTATGAAAATAAAAAGGCCCAATGTTAGCATTGCAAGGCCCAATACGCCTTTTATATTATATATATAATATAAAATATATTATATGGCTTCAAAACTGCCACCGAAAACCGAACCAAATATTTTCGGTTTTTAAAATTTAAAACTGAACCCGAACCAAACTGAAACTAAATTGAAAATTTGGAATTCGATCAGTTTCGGCCGATTTTTTTGGTTCGTTGGTTTTTTGCACACCCCTAATTTTCATCATCAGAGAGAGAGAGAGAGAGAGAGAGAGAGAGAGAGAGGGGGGGGGGGGGGAATAGAGAAGGAAGAATGAGAGAGTTAAAGCTTATTAAGAGGTAACCAGACAAGTTGCGTGTGTGAGTAAATAAAAAATAAAAAGAAAGATAGAAAGCTATGATTATGAGTCAGTTAGTGTAGATAAAGATGAAAAGTGATGTGATGAAGGGTGGAAATTAAGGAATTATAGACAGATATGAAGATGTGTGGGGATAGAAAAAAAAATATGGCTTGTGAGGGAAAAAAAAAAAAAGAACTAAAAAAAAATGTTGGACCTGTGGGTTGGTTTCGCTTGGGCACTGTGCCTAGCCGGACTGCCCAGCCTTATTTTAATTTTGTTGCCACTTTGTTGCATTAAAAGAAATAATTAGTATTTTAATTAAGATAATAGTAGCTTAACTGTTAAAGTGAATTAATTAGACTAATTTTAAAATAACAAGTTTTATAAATGTATGAAAATATAACTTTTATTTTTTTTTTAAAATTAATATATATATTATTTTTAAGAAATCCCGAAACACCCAAAAACGGTACGTCGAAATTGACCGGTACTCAAATATATCGTTCCTTTGGACAAACTGAGTATCAATCTTTTGGCTTCTTTTTGAGCTTTGTTTTGTGTGCAGTCTCCCGGGAAAAAAATTAGTGGGTTGAAGAGGGCTTGCTTTTGATTTTGATTTCTCGATGATTCAAACCAACTAGGTAGTTCCTTAGCTTTAACTATTAGTTGGGTAGAAGAGAGAGATGAATTGGAGAGAAAGAGAAGAGAAACTCATTGTTGTCGTCGTCGCCGTCGCCGTCGCCGTCTTGGACTCGATTTGGAGCCGTCACTAATAGGGCTTAAGGGTGGGTTTGTGGCTTAGCAAGTTTGGTTTAGGGATTTTGGGAATGTGAAACAATGTGCTGAAATGGGTTGTAACTCATAAGAGTAATGGTTTTGTGTTTTCAGTTTGGGCGAAACAGTGCTGTCTCAATTTGCCAGTGATTTTGCTTTCTTTGAAACGGTGTTGTAGAGCTAATTTGACAAAAAAAAAAACAAAAACAAAAACAAAATTACACATCAACATGTCAACTTGTCACTTAGCAACTACATATGCAAGTCACTAACAGAGGGTTGAGTTTTGCTAACGGAAAGAAATTTTAAGGTGTAAAATCCAACTTCTAAAATTTTAGAGTGTAAAATCTAAGTAACCTTAAACTTTGGGAGTGTACTTTGCAAATTACCTTTTTTAAAAATAGTAAATTACTCTTTAAACATGTTTGTGTTTTCAAATTTAAATTATTTAATTAAAGGATAGGGGTATGTTAGAGAATTTAAGAATTTGTGTAAGGATATTTTAGTACACAAAATAATGAAACCCGAACAGAAAATCCTATTATTAATAGTATAGATAAGATTTGAATATGAGTTTAGTTCACTAGAATAAACGGGTTCTGCAACAAAGAACAAAGCTTTTACTAACTTTCTTTATGAATTATGATACCTAATGTTTGTGGTTCAAACACCAACAACCCTCCACTATATATATATATATATATATATATATATATATATATATATTAGTGTTGGCTGCACGTGCAAGGCACGTGCTGCCCCAGTAGTGAGAAAATTAATATAGATTTTGTGTGTGAAATCGTGAATTTTGGCTCATTCAATTTGACTATATTAAAAAAAAAAAGTTTAAGAATACAATAAAATATCACAATATTTTCACAATATCTTCATTTTTAGGATCAGAATAGATATTTTTTTATTTTATTTGAGAGAAATGCTACATTCATAACATTTTTAGAACAAATTCTAAATGACAAGTTATTATTGGTTTTAAACTGATAACGTTGTTATTGTTATTTTCAAAACATTTCTTTTTAGTTGTAATTGGTCACAGTCTTATATTTTATTATTTTATTTCGACTTGTAAGAAATTGATATTTCAATTTTTGTAAAAATATTGTGAAATTTGTTGTGTCGGTATAACAATATATATGTCAGCTCACATAAATATTTGGAAGAAAAAAAAAACATAAACCAATTATTGAGAAAAAAAAAACTTTAGGCACGGTAGAAATTAATGTTAAAATGTTGTGGACTTAGTATTTTTTTTTTATTTGATCTATAAGAAGCTAAGATCTTAGCAATTGTGAAAATATTGTGATAATAATAAGTGTTGTAACATTTTCTCAAAACATTTATTTTCAGTTGTGGTTACTCACAGTCTCATATTTTATTATTTTATTTCAACTTGTAAGAAATTGACACGTCAATAATTGTGAAAATATTATGAAATTTGTTGTGTCAGCATAACAATATATATGCTAGTTTACATAAATATTTCAAAGAAAGAAAAAAACACAAACCGATTGCTGGAAAGAAAAAAAAAAAAAAAAAAAAACTTTAGGCACTGTAGCTACAGTGCTAGCTGAATAAACCAAAAGCACTGTAGCACAAGTACTATCCATCAATAATAGCTTAACTATGATTTGTTGTAAAATTAATGTTAAAATGTTGTGGATTTAACATTTTTTTTATTTGATATATAAGAAACTGAAATCTCAACAATTGTGAAAATATTGTGATAACAATAAGTGTTGTAACATTTTCTTAAAATATTTATTTTCAATTGTGGTTGGTTACAGTTTCATATTTTATTTTTTTATTTCGATTTGTAAGAAATTAATACCTCAATAAGTGTGAAAATATTGTGAAATTTGTTGTGTCAGTATAACAATATATATGCCAGTTTATATGAATATTTAAAAGAAAAAAAAAAACACAAACCAATTACTGGGAAAAAAAAAAACTTTAGGCACTGTAGAAATTAATGTTAAAATGTCATGGACTTAGCATTTTTTTTTATTTGATCTATAAGAAACTGAGATTTCAACAATTGTGAAAATATTGTGATAATAATAAGTGTTGTAACATTTTTTTAAAACATTTATTTTTAGTTGTGGTTGGCTACAGTCTTATATTTTATTATTTTATTTCGACTAGTAAGAAATTGACACGCCAATAATTGTGAAAATATTGTGAAATTTATTGTGTCAGTATAACAATATAAATTTTAGCTTACTTCAATATTTAAAAGAAAAAAAAAAAACACAAACCGATTACTGAAAAAAAAAAATCCAATCTCATATTTTATTTTATTATTTTATTTCGACTTGTGAGAAATTGTCACATCAATAATTATGAAAATATTGTGAAATTTGTTGTGTCAGTATAACAATATAAATGTCAACTTAGATCAACATCTAAAAGAAAAAAAAACATAAACCGATTATTGAAAAAAAAAAAAAAAAACTTTAAACACTGTAGCTACAGTGCCAGTTGAACAAACAAAAGGGTTGGGGGAAAAAAAAAAAGCCTCACGAAACCAAAGCATTGTTGCTGCTACAGTGCTACACAGTAAAAACACACTGGGTGCACAATGTCGAAGCACTGTAGCAGCATAGCCGCTTTTTATATATTAAGAATAAGAGAAATGTTGTGGACTTAACATTTTTTTTATTTGATCTATAAGAAACTGAGATCTCAAAAATTATGAAAATATTGTGATAACAGTAAGTGTTGTAACATTTTTTTAAAACATTTATTTTCAGTTATGGTTGGCTACAGTCTCATATTTTATTATTTTATTTCGACTTGTTAGAAATTGACACATTAATAATTGTGAAAATATTATAAAATTTGTTGTGTCAGTATAACAATATAAATGTTAGCATACATTAACATTTAAAAGAAAAAAAAATTAGGCATTGTACAAACAAAAGGGTTGAATAAAAAAAAAAAAAAAAAAAAAGCCTCACGAAATGAAAATACTGTTTCTGCTATAGTGCTGTACAGTGAAAACACACTGGGTATACAGTGCCGAAGTACTGTAGCGGCATAGGCACTTTCTATAAATTAAGAAAAATATTTATCTTCAGTTGTGGTTGGTCACAGATTCATATTTTATTATTTTATTTTGACTTATAAAAAATTGACACTTCAAAAATTGTGAAAATATTGTGAAATTTGTTGTATCAATATAACAATATATATATATATATATATATAGATATATATAAGAAAAAACAAAGTACAAACGGAAGACTGAGGAAAAAAAAAAAAACCTGAAGCTACTGTAGCTACAGTGTCACGTGTTAGTGTAGTTATTGTTTAAATCTATAAAAAAAAAAAAAAAAAAAAGGACAAAACGGCTCACGAAACCAAGGCCCTGTAGCTACAGTGATTTTGCGCATTCGCGTATCAATATAATAATATATATATATATATATATATATATAATCAGAATGGCAATTTACTTTTGTAAAACCCCAGTCAGTCTTACAATTGTAATCAGATGGCCTCAGTCGGCCTTCAGTTTGTAATAGAAATCAGATAGCCCTAGTCGGCATCTGACAGTTTCCGCTAGCCTTGTAACTTACCCGCCTTTTGGTATCAGAGCCAAGTTGGCAGATTTGTTTGTAAGTTACATTTGTTTTAAGATAATCAAAGTTTGGCCGGTTATACCGCCTCAGTTTTATCAAAGTTATTTTCAATATTTGCATACATAGTTTTCATGGCATTATTTTCTCACTATATTCCTATTGTTTATTTCTGTCTTGTGATCTTCTTCTACTCACTTACCTGTTGATTCAGTTATTTCTTCAGTTTATTCTTTCATTCTGTGTTATCTGTTCAGGCTAACCCAGTTATTTCCCAGTTATCTGCTTTTCCTTATCCCTGTGTTTAGCCCAAAAATTTGTTACAGGTGACTGTTTGAGATGTGTAAGACCTACCAGTGTTGTCCTATAGTCTAGTTGGTCCTCGGAATCCTTGGTTCGCCGTTTAGCCGTTTAGCCGGAGTAAGGCGTTAGGCGTTTTCAGGCGTTTAGGAGAAAGAGGCAGTTAGAGGCTATACTGTGCATTGTGAAGGCACCTTGTCTCAGTGTGAATACCCTGTTGTCAGATCTAAGGTTAGATCTAGTTGTTTGGAAATAAAGATAATTAGGTTTTAATTGTGTTTCCCTACCAGATAGCCAAAATGATGAGTAAATTGTTTAGAAGTAACTCAACCTCTAGTTTAGCCAGTAGATCCACATCACTTCCAGAAATTCCACAAGAGTCAGGAATTATTCATAGTGAAGAATATGAAGTGTCAGATCTAGACCTTAAGTTAGGAGATTGGAACCTCCGTAAGGTACCCACCAAAGAGTTTTATAAATCTTCTTGGGGATTAAACACCTTCAAGATAGATTTCCACATTAGAACCATAGAGCAAGTTTATGGAATTAATAAGGAGTACGAGACGTGTTACTTATTTAGTCCAACCCAGATAAAAGCTCACATAAAGAAAGGACACCATTTCATGCATATAGATTTAGTCCAGATTGGAATCAAACCTCTCATTAGGTCAGGATTAAACAATTTAGTTTTGTTATCTCTTAGAGATACCCGTTATATAAGGTTTAATGACAGTCTCTTAGGAACCATAGAAGCTAGTTTAAGTAACGGACCAGTCCATTTCGACTGTTTCCCATACTTTACAGTCCACCTTCATGACAAGAACATCATGAAAGCTTTAACCTTGAACATCAAGACTCATGGAACCCTTATGACATAGGGAACCAGCCAGATTGCACTTATATACAGGGTGTATTATAAGTGTATCAAGACAAACATGAATGTTGATGCTTTGGACAGAAAGAAAGTGGGAGAAACACTTCTTATTCAGACCAACGTCCAAGCAAAAATCCAAATCCCTAGAACCCTTAGATGGGATAAGATTTCCTTTCCAGAAGATTGGAAACTTCACAATGAGAATTTCCCTCTCCAGATCCAAAACCCAGATCAAGATTCAGAGTTAGATTTTGTCCAGCAACTAGCAGATGGTTTTGTTAGACTTAGTTTCGACAAATCTAAGTTTAGATCACCTCTAGATGACTATAGGCCTAGATCCCCAATAGATCTTAGCCGATTCCCTAGCAAGCAACCACCCATTCTCCTTCGAGATAGACCTGTCTCCCAAGCCAGCTCCTCTAGACCTCTAGCACCATCTCCTAGATCTAGAAGAGACTTAGGACTAGAGTTTCAAGGAGTTTAAGACCAGATCTCAGGTTAGTACACCTTGTTATACAACCAAACAAGATTCAGTTGTTGATCAAGATGACAACAACAACCAAAAGGTAGGATCACCCTCAGGAACTGATATGGAGGACCCATATCGAGATAACATTGAGGATTATGATCTTAAAGTTTTGAAAAAGGATTTCAACCCAGATATGGTTTACCTAGGCAAAGAATTTGACTTAGAAAAGAACCGAGTCAAGAGAGAAGCCTATAGAGCCAACCATACCAAAGAACAAAAGAAAGAAGTTTATGATGCATGGCAAGCATTCATGAAAGAGGTATTAGAAAATATCCCTTTCTTTATTTACTTTGAAAAATATTTTAAGTGGCAAAAGGAGCCTAGCAAGGAGATCACCCAACCTAATCCAAGAGAAACCTCTTCCCAGGTCAAGGTTCTTAGTAAACAAGAAGAACTACTCCTAGATCTCATAGAACAGATTGAAGACCCAATAGTCAAAGCCCAAAGACTTAGTTCCTTCCATGCAACCTTAGTAAAAGAGCCCATTAAGCCAGAACTAAAGATTCATGAATCAAAAGTGGATTTAGAAAAAATCTATGACAGGTTCTCCAGAGCTAAGAAAGAAATTACGGTCAATGACCTTCAAAAAGAGATCAAGAATACCAAATCTAAGGTTAGAACCCTCAAACAAGAAATAACCATCCTTAAGGTCGACAATAGTCTCCTTGATAAGAGAGTCAAAACCCTAGAAGAACATTCTCATCAAGAAAATGAGATAAATTCACCTTCCCAGAACCCTTCTGATGAAGAAGACGAAACAATCAACCCAACAACAGATATGGTTCAAGATGAACAACCCAGTGAAGAAAAGTTTCTAGAAACCATGAATAGGATTGATTTCCAAAAATGGCATTCCATAGTCAGGATCATAATTAAAGGATATGAATTTGAAGCAGTAGCCTTAATAGATTCAGGTGTTGATCTCAATTGTATCCAAGAAGGAATCGTCCCTTCTCGATACTTCAAGAAAACCAGAGAAAGACTGACATCTGCAAGTGGAGGACAAATGCAGATTAAGTTTAAAATCCCAAAGGCATATGTTTGCCAAGATGGCACATGTTTCAAAACCACATTTGTTTTAGTCAAGAACATGAAGGATAAGGTCATCTTAGGAAATCCGTTCATGTGTCTTTTGTACCCCTTTGTAACGGATAGTGAAGGAATCACTACCCACCCTTTTGGCCACCCAGTCAAGTTTAGGTTTCTTAGGAGCCCAGAACCAAGAGATATTAGTATTCTCCAAGATGTTTCTGTCTCCAAAACCCTTAATCTTATCAATGCCAAAAGACAACAAATCAAGTATTTAGAAGATGATCTGAGATACAAGAAAGTCGAAGAAAGACTAACTTGTAAAACCATCCAAAAAGAAATCATTGAGTTTGAAGAAAAACTCAAGAAGGAAGTTTGTTCAGATTTACCCACAGCTTTTTGGTATAGGAAGAGACACGAGGTAGCTCTCCCCTATATTAAAAATTTTAATGAAAAAGATATCCAAACCAAAGCCAGACCCATCCAAATGAACCAAGAACTTATGGATGTTTACAAAGCCGAAATTAATGATCTCCTTAGAAAAGGAATCATCAGGAACTCTAAGCCACCATGGTCTTGTCCAGGCTTTTATGTCCAGAAAAATGCTGAGATTGAGAGAGGTGTACCCAGATTAGTCATCAATTACAAGCCCCTTAACAAAGTCTTAGAATGGGTACGGTACCCAATCCCCAACAAGAAGGACTTAGTTAATAGGCTCAGTAAAGCAGTGATTTTTAGCAAGTTTGATATGAAGAGTGGTTTTTGGCAGATACAAATCAGAGAGTCTGATAGGTACAAAACAGCCTTCACCACACCCTTTGGACATTATGAATAGAATGTAATGCCCTTTGGTCTCAAAAATGCACCCTCAGAATTCCAGAATATCATGAATGAGATTTTTAATCCATTCTCCAGCCACACTATTGTTTATATTGATGATGTTCTAGTTTTCTCAGATTCCATTGACCATCACAAGAAACATCTAAGGACGTTTCTTTAAACAATCAAGTTCAATGGTCTTGTTGTTTCAGCCCCCAAAATTAAGCTTTTCCAAACTAGTGTGCGATTTTTAGGTTTTGATATAAGACATGGTGTCATCAAACCCATCAGTCGTGCTATCCAGTTTGCAAACAAATTTCCAGATCAAATCCTAGATAAAACCCAGCTTCAGAGATTTTTAGGATCTCTCAATTACATCTCAGATTTCTATCAAAATCTCAGGCAACAATGCAAACCCCTTTTTGATAGGCTTCAAACCAGTCCTCCTCCCTGGACACAGGTTCATACCTCTGTTGTCCAAGAAATCAAGAAATATGTTAAGACATTCCCTTGTTTAGGAATTCCCTCAGTCAATTACTTCAAGATTGTCCAGACTGATGCCTCTAACATAGGTTATGGTGGCATTCTCCTCCAGAAAGTCAGTCCAAATTCTCTGGAATAGATAGTCTATTTCCATTCAGGAATCTGGAACTCTACTCAGCTGAATTATAGTACTATTAAAAAAGAAATTTTATCTATAGTACTTTGTATTTCAAAATTTCAGAGTGATATTTTGAATCAAAAGTTTTTAATAAGAATTGATTGTAAATCAGCAAAACATGTTTTGGAAAAAGATGTTCAAAACATTGCATTAAAACAGATTTTTGCCCGGTGGCAAGCTATTCTTTTAGTTTTTGACTTTGACATTGAATTCATAAAAGGAACTCAAAATAGCATCCCTGATTTCCTTACCTGTGAATTTTTGCAGAGTCCAAATCAAGATGTCGGGAAAGAAACTCGTCCCCCCAAAGTTGCCTAATCAGCAAACCCTAGGAAGTACTAGTCAGGTAAAGAACCCTGGCCAATTAGTACCAGCATCACCAGTATCAGTTGCCAATCGTTATGTTTTGTCTACCATCCCCAGACCTAACTACGAAAGGCCAGTCCAACCTAGCTACAACTCAGCCATGGAAGTTTTCCCAGAAGGATGGCATTTTCTCCCAAGACATCCGGAGAAAAACATCAAATATTACAGAAAAATCCTCATGGAGGAAGAGTTTGCCAGAGTTGAGAATATCATGAACAAAGCGGACCCCTCAGTAGTCCTCTACCACAAGTTCATAATCACAGGTTTTATCAGCAGCAAAGATTAGGGACAACATCCCTCTTTGCTAAAAACCCTCAAGGGACTCAAGTCCATCACAGGTTCAAATCTCCATTATAGTTATCACGACTACATGAATGCATTTGAAAAGGTTCTCATCTACCAGAATAAGAACTTTGACCACTCTTGGTTCTTAATGTTTGACAAGAAGTTCTCCAGCTCAATACTAATATGGTTCCTTAAGTGGTGGGAGATGTTTGGATCAGTTCCCCAAATTTTCCCAGATTGCCTCCAGGACATCCTAAGGTATTTCAACTCAAGGTATAAGCTCACCCCTCATAGTTCGCAGTTTCCAGCCATTTTGCACATGACAGTTAAGTACAGGATTCACTGGATTAGTATGTGGAACTATGACATTAATAAAAATCTGTTAAATAGAGAATTCTCAGTTAAATGGTGGGACTCTCTTAAGATTGATTCGGTCATCAGTCAAGTTTACAAGGATTTCCCCCTTCTAGTTCAAAGGAATATAGTCACAAGATCTCAGTCTAGTCTAGACTCCTCTCAGTTCGCAGGAAAATCTAGCAAAGAGTCAAAAGATCTTGCCCAGCAGTTACTTCTCCAGTCAGAAGAACTACAGTCTCAAGAGCAAGAGAAAGGCTCTCCCGCCTCTTCTGAAGCCTCAGCAAACTTTGATCCAAATAATCATCTGTTTCAGGATTCCCAGGATCCAAATGATGCTTACAGGTTAGAAGATGATTAAAGAAAGTTCTGGATAGCACCAGTCACTATTCAGAAACAGCATTTTCAGACAAGCTACTATTCATCCACAGCACCAGTCACTGTTGATGAACAGGAACCAGCACCTAGCCGACACTAAAGACAAGGGACAGAACACTATTTATGAACTGTAAAAGTCACTATTCATGAACAGTACCCGACACAATCAATCCAGAATTACTGTTGCTTTCGATGGAAAAGAACTTCACCCCAATTAAAGCAATTCACCCTTCGGAATTTCAGCAATCTTTGGCAGAATCCGAGGCTTTCCTCTAGCCTATATAAGGAAGCACAAGGATTAGTTGAAGGCAGGTCCAAAAATACCTCCACCTCTAGGTCAAAATTCCTCCAGGTCCAATTTTAGGAAGAACCCCTCCCTTCTCTTACAACCCAATACTTGTAATCAGAATGGCAATTTACTTTTTTAAAACCCTAGTCAGTCTTACAATTGTAATTAGATGGCCTCAGTCGGCCTTCAGTTTGTAATAGAAATCAGATAGCCCCAGTTGGCATCTGACAGTTTCCGCTAGCCTTGTAACTTACCCCCGTTTTCGTATATATATCTATATATAAGAAAAAACAAAGAACAAACAGAAGATTGAGGGGAAAAAAAACTTGAAGCTACTGTAGCTACAGTGTCACGTGTTAGTGTAGTTATTGTTTAAATCTAAAAAAGAATAAAAGAAAAAAAGAAGGACAAAACGGCTCATGAAACCAAGGCCCTGTAGCTAAAGTGATTTTGTGCATTCGCGCTTTTATATATATAGATAGATATAGATATCAGAAAGAAAAAGAGTCAGTCACTCTACATAGAGCACGATAATCTAATGGGAACTTATGTGATAACACCATGTTACTCTCTGGAGATCACTATCAAGTGAAAAATGAGGAAGATAAGAGGAAAGTACATAAAAAATAGTTTTATATTTTGGAGCACATTAAAGCCCTCACTTTTAAACAAGATATTTTAAACCCCACACTTTCATAAATAGAACACTTTAAACCCCAAATTTGGATTTTTTTTTTTTTTTTGATAAACTACATAGTAAGTTTTTATCATCTATACCATATTTCAATTTAGTTCATAACTTTTCAATTATGCTAATTTGGTCCCTAACCTTTCAATACTGTGTCAATTTAATTCCTACTATTATCTATTAGATGAAAATTACTGACGTGGCTAACAACCAAAATAAAAATTAGTTTTTGTCGATGTGGCAATAAACTAATTTTTTATTTTGGCCGTTTGTCAAGTCAACAATTTTCATTCAAGAGATAATGACAATGACTAAATTGACACGACACAGAAATGTTAGAAACTGAATTAACACAATTGAAAGATTAGAGATCAAATTGAAATATGGTGTAAAAAATAGAGATCAAATATATAGTTTGCCATTTTTTTAGGTATATTTATGAAAGCATGAGATTTAAAGTGACATATTTAAAACTCTAGGTTTAATGTGTCTCAAGTCTAAAACTATAGAGTTTTTTTTTTGTGTGTACTTTCTCTAAATAATAATAATTGAAAGCGTGAGATAGAACAGCCTAGGCTGGAGTCATTTCTACATGACATATTAGGTAATAAAGTTGTGCACGTAAATCTGTTATAATTTTTAATTTTTATTTTTTTCATAGTAGAAAATCTGTTATAATTTTTTATTCAGTTGTGTCAGATGCATAGTAAACACTTCAAAGTACCTTTGTCACGTGGAAAAAAGAAAAATGTTACTTTAAGGAAATAAATCAATTAAAATAATTTTTTTATGTATGATTATTTTCATAAATTATCTTTTATTTTATACAATATTATTACAAAGAAAATAAAATTTTCAAAGTTTGTAGTTAGTGAAAATATGTTATATGGGTTGGCATGTTTGACCTGTTGCTCGGCATAGGATTACACATAGACAAAATAATGTTATTGGCTTTATTGGCTTGCATGTGAGACCTATGGGTAATAGAACTTCTTGATAAAGTGTGATATATTTGAAGATGTGTAAAATTAGGGATAATTTGTGCGGTATATTAGGTTTTCTAGTGTGTATATATATATATATATATATATATATATATATATATATATTAAAAACCAAAACCTCTGAAACTCCCACAATTTTCCACATCATCATTTTAATTTATAATTTTTTTAATTTTTAAAATTAAATAGTAAGAGAGTCTTAATAGGAGTCTCTCTCCCTCTTTTTTTCTCATCATTTTAATTTATAAAAAATTTTAATTTGTTAAACTAAATAGTGAGAGAGTTCTAATAGGAATATCTCTCTTTTTTCCTTAATCCTAATAGGAGTCTTTTTTTTTTTTTTTTTTTTTCACGTGAGTCTTTTTTTTTTTAAAACCTAAAGTGAGCCCTTAAAAAAAAAAATAATGTGAGGTCTAATTTAAAAAAAATTATTTTTTTTAATCCTAATTCTAACGTAAGTCTTTCAAAAAGTTAAAATTTTCAGTTTTATATTATATATAGATATTATTATATATATATATATATATATATATATATATATAACCGAAACCTCTGAAACTCCCACAATTTTTAACATCATCATTTTAATTTATAATTTTTTTAAATTTTTAAAACTAAATAGTGAGAGGGTCCTAACAGGAGTCTCTCTCCCTCTTTTTTCCTCATCATTTTAATTTATAAAAAATTTTAATTCGTTAAACTAAATAGTGAAAGAAACCTAATAGGAGTCTCTCTCTTTTTTCCTTAATCCTAATAGGAGTTTTTTTTTTTTTTTTTCACGTGAGTCTTTTTTTTTTAACCTAAAGTGAGCCTTTAAAAAAAAAAAAAAAACTAACGTGAGGTCTAATTTAAAAAAAATTATTTTTTATTCCTAATTCTTATGTAAGTCTTTCAAAAAGTTAAAATTTTCAGTTTTATATTATATATAGATAATAACAATAATGTGGCAAGCTCTAAGAACACAAGAATGCAATTTGTAGATCTACTATCAAGATAACATAGATTAGATTGGTAGTGGATAGTAGATATAATTGCAATTGAATATTATGTAAAGTTATCACCATAGAATAGCCAACGTCGAAATGTGTTATATGAAACCAATGATATAAAAGAAAATTTTTTTTTCTAAATCATTATATTGAAGAAATTAGTTATTTTTATTTATTTTCAAATTATACATTTTTAAAATTTAAGTCATATACCTTTAAATAAAATAAGTACTTTTAATTTTTATTTAACTATCCCGTGCATCGTACGGGTGAGCGACTAGTTAAATTTAAACATGTGCTATATTAAAATTAATTATCTTTAATAAAGAAAACACTATTTATACGTCATTGACCAAATGCAATCATATATTTTAATTTAATTAGAAACCCAATATATTGGACTTAACGAACTATACAAAAAGACTATATTGACAATGTTTCAAATATCAAATTAATAATTTGATAGAATAGTATATTTGAATGTCACTCACCTATATAAAAGTGGATTTCAAAAAACAATTCTTTCGACTCAACAAAATATGAATTACACGAGATTGATAGTTTGTAAAAGCAAGGCCAGTTCATAAGAATGACTATTAGAAATTAGTATAGCTGGTTTTTTTTTTTTTTTTTTTTTTTTTTTTTTTTTTTTTTTTTTTTTTCAAAATGGTTTTTGACAAAACTGTACCACTTTAAAAGACTACTTTGAAAATGCAAACTTTGGTACGTGTGTTTAAATAGTTTTCAAGTTTAAAAGGTTTTTTTGAAAATATGTGTGAGTGAAAAAATGTATAAAAATATGTGTAATGTTATTTAAAAACTGAAAATTGTTGTTTGAAAACATGTACCAAACACGTATTGCTTGGTTTATACAGAACTATTTCCCATTAAAATGGAAAACTCATCTAGAGGATTGGATTTGGTTGTATGAGTCTAGAAGGCTGATACATGTAATTGACTTGGAAGAGGAGAGAAGATAAGAATGAAATAGTATTAAAATCATGAAGCATGCGTTGGGCTTGTAGAGCCTAGTTATGTTTGATCCGGTTGATGACCCAACCCGAATAATGATGTGTGGATTTTAATGGAAGATTTTCTGAAGCTTAGTCCATGGAGCAAAGGCTTAGGCTGACAGGATGTATAAAAACAGTTTTTTTGGTGATTAGGGTTTTGTCTTGTTGTTGTTTTTGAGAGTGTGAAAATATTGTAGCTGCATTTTGTATTTTTTCCTGATAATAGTGAAATCCCTGCAACTCCATAGATGTAGGCAACTTGCTGAACCACATAAATATTGTCTTGTGCGTATGATTGTTTTTTTTTTGCGTGTGTTTTCTCTATTTTTTTTTGTTTCTCACAGGTTGGAAATTTTGGGTTAATTTCCTACGGCATGGAGGGTCCAGCCATTGATTCTTTCATCAAAGATTTGATCTTCCTTTAACTCAGTAATGTTCATTACATGGATTGCTACCTGAATTTTCCTCTTCCATCAATATGGCAGAGTTTATAGAATGAAAGGTTCAATGAAAGCACCTAGAAAGTGAAGAAAATTCATATCTAAACGACTAAACCATAACCACACGAGTGCTTCATATTTGGCTTTGTCATATTGTATTTGTGGCTTAACAGTATATTACAACGGTTTAAAGAAAAACAAAAATATCCAAATGCCACAGGCCCACAATACTAGTGATCTTCCTTGAAGATGCTTAGAACTTGGTAGCTGCATTTCTCAAAGGAGTTTCCCGCGTTGCTTAGCTTTTTTATTTCTTTCCAATATTTGCAGAATCTAACCAGCTGAAAATGCAAAAGCAGCTATCATTTGTAAAAACAGTGCCAACAAAATTTTCCATCTGACTATCTTGCTCTTTGTAGAGTAACTCTTGGTAGTTTTTAAGTAAATGGATCCAAGCCTTTTTGAGGCAATTGCTAAAAATGAAAGACGCACTTTCATGAATTTAGTTCGCGAGAATGGAGAAATTCTCCAACAAAGAACAGCTAAAACATTACACACGCCACTGCACCTGGCCTCAAGATTTGATAATATCGACTTGGTCACAGAAATTATCAAGTTGTGCCCTGACATGGTTGCAGCTGAGAATAGCAAGCTGGAGACTCCATTGCATGAAGCTTGTCGTCAAGGGAGTGTCAAGGTCTTACTGCTGCTATTGGATGCCAGTCCTTGGGCAGCTTGTAAGCTTAATTCTGACAACCAGAGCGCATTTTACATGGCTTGTAGTCATGGGCATCTCAATGTGGTCAAGCTCCTTTTGAGTAAGCTTTGGGTGCAGGGGTTGCAAGAAGATAGTTTTGTTCAAAATAGCCTTCATGTTGCTGTTTCAAGAGGATACACAGGTAGGTAGTAAAGTTCTATTTACTAACTATTCACTGCTGAGCATATTGCCAATATATTAGGCATGAGAATTTCTCTCTTTATCCATTCCTAAGTCCAGCTGCTAATAATTTCTGACTGAATCAAATATTCAGATGATTTGCAATGTAAATTTCAGTTGCTCAGCTAAATTCTGCCTATGTATTGATAAATTAGAGTTGCTGATGCAGGTATTGTTAGGAAGATTTTAGAGGTGTGGCCAGACTTTCCTCAAAAGATTGACAAGAATGGTTATTCACCATTGCACTGCTCTTGTCATAGAGGGCACGTGGAGATAACGAGAATGCTGCTAAAAGCTGGTGCGGAACTTGCTCTGGAATTCAATAATGATGGTTACACACCTTTGCACTTGGCCGCGATGACTGGCAACACTGCAATTCTAAAAGAATTCATGTCTATGGCTCCGACATCTTTTCAGTGTCACACAAAGAATGGAGAGACCGTTTTTCATCTAATTGTGAGATACAACCACTATGATGCTTTCAAATACTTGGTGCATGTTTTCAATGATACCAATATCTTCCACTGCCCAGATCAATATGGTAACACCATCTTCCATATTGCAGTCTCTGGAGATCACCATCAGGTGAGAAATGAAAATGAAACCTGTTATAATTGATAGCTGTGATATTAGACCAGCCTGTGGTGAAGTCATGTGTACATGACATATCTAAGTACTAAAATTTTGCAGAAGAATCTACTATAATTTTTTACTAGTTGTGTCAGATGCATAGTAAATATTTCCAAGTACCTTTTTCATGTCTATGGTTTGTGTGTGTGTGTTTATGCATGTGTGGTGTGCAGAAGTTATTATCCTACTTTATCATACCAAAGTTCTGCTGTGCCCCATGACTAAATCCCCAAGGACAGATCATGACAATAGTAATATTTCTTTCACGACATTTTTTTGTTGTTGTTCGTAATGAAGGTTTAACTTGATTGTTGATGTTGATGATGATGATGTTGGTTGCATATGTGTGTTTCCTAATTAGACTGACGAATTTCAATTTTGTTACAGATTGTGGAGTACTTAATCAACAAAACAACAGTGGATTTCAGTTACCAGAACCATAAGGGACTCACAGCACTAGACTTCTTTGACCAGGCCAGTGGAAATGTGCATATAAAACTGATCCAGCAGCAAGTAGAAAAAATTTGTGAAATTCAGGATAATAACACGTCTGAACCAGAGTGCTCATCCAAGCAGACTAATAATTCCCTGACTAGTACCCTGACCAGTTTGGGGCAACAGAAGCGTCTCAGTGAAAGACGACAGGGAGAACTAGCAGAACTTTATAGAAGTCGTCAGAGTAAGCAAGATGAGATATATAGTGAGGAAGTTCAGAATGCCAGGAACACAATTACACTAGTGGCTATTTTGATTGCCACAGTTACATTTGCAGCAGGTATAAGCCCTCCTGGTGGCATTTATCAGGATGGACCACTCAAAGGAAAGTCTATGTTGTGCAAAACAAAAGCTTTCAAGGT
Source organism: Lithocarpus polystachyus (assembly GCA_033629205.1). Taxonomy (NCBI): domain Eukaryota; kingdom Viridiplantae; phylum Streptophyta; class Magnoliopsida; order Fagales; family Fagaceae; genus Lithocarpus; species Lithocarpus polystachyus. The sequence goes on along the minus strand of CM066166.1, from coordinate 22,991,692 downwards.
ATTTACATTAAGCAACAATATCGCGTTGTTCACATCTCTGTGTATTGTTGTTGTTCTAGTCAGCGTCATTCCTTTCCAAAGGAAACCTCAGATGATGATACTGAAGGTTGCTCACAAGGTCATGTGGGTAGCGGTGTCATTCATGGCAACAGCTTATGTTGCAGCAACATGGGTAATCATTCCCCATGATAAGGGAACAGAGTGGATGTTTGTAGTTTTACTGTCATTTGGTGGAGGGACTATAGGCACATGTTTTCTTGGGTTAACTGTTATGATAATAGAACATTGGCTTCGAAAGCAGAAATGGAGAAAAGAGAGAAAGAAAAGCGGTGACAGAGTTGCAAGCATCAGGATGCAAACCTTACATTCTTTCAATTCAGATGTTGAGAGTTCCAGCCATCAAGGATATCACTCATACTAAAAATTCACACCACTCCCCCCCTTGTTACTTTAATTACAGATAGGTAGCATTGTCTTTCTTAATGCATTTAAGAATCTTACTTATATTTGTAGCCATGAATATCAATTGAACGCAAAGTCAGTATTTCATGTCTACTCATCCACCACAATGCATACATCCAATTACATAAACATTCAAATAATAATTCTCCAGTCCATTTGGATGCTAAAACCAAACTATTTGGAAAAAAATTGAATGCTTTTTTTTTGGGGGGGGGGGGGGGGGGGAGGGGGGGGGGGGTTTGTTGGTGTGGCGAAAGGTCCATAGGAAGACTCCAGGGTTGAGAATCAGCTTAAGGAAAAGTCTTCATTGCTTGTTTTAGGAAGGTCACCAGTGCATATCAATACTTTTCCAGGAAACTTTCAGTATATTTTGGATTTTTTGTTTTTTTATTTTTTAGATGGGTAGTAGATAGTGGGGGAGGTAGGATGATGGGATTCAAACCTCAGACTTGGGACACCACAAAGAATGTCATTACAGCTGGGCTATCATTTGAACCTAGGCTAATTAAGCAAGTGAAAACTGTAAAACATGCTCAAAATAAAAGCTAGCAATTTATTTGAGATCCTGACTGAATTGCAATGTTCAAAGTATTAAAACATGATTTTCAACTCCCAACATAATGAAATAAACAGTGTTTAATAAATGATAAATAAGTCATATTAATGGGCAGACACAATAGGTCTCAACAGCCGGAATATAGGAGATTTAGTCTGTGTGGCAGGAGACTTTTCTTATAACTATTTTTGCTTATTTGCTCACACTTTTTTCTAGGTACAGATATAACCAATTTTTAGCAAGTAGGCCAATAATCTTTTAGCAAAAAGCTCTAAACGCAGTAAAGGAAACTTTTTTATGACTGATTACCAACCCAAATACACAATATGTGAGTTACATATGGTTGCTTAAACAAAATGTTCTTGTCAAATTGTGCTAAGGAGTGCAACTTCTATATTTCTTTCAAAAGCACATAAGATCACCAAGCTGCAACCAAAATAATTCAACCTTAAGAAATCCTCAACATAGTTTTTTTCCCCCCTAAAACCAAGCTGTTGGATTCAAATTATCTAAAACGATTTGCATAAACCAAAACATAGAAGAATTCCCTTTATACTATCTGATTTCAAAGTAAAAGGACAACAAAGAATTTCACTTTCAAGCATGGATATATAATCATTAAAACCCAACTGCCCTGTTTCTTGCTTAACCTCAAAAACCAGGAAAGAAAAATTGCACAGAATAACCATGATTTTCTACACAATTTTCTCAACCAAACCACATAATAAATCAGTCAGAATGTAATTTTTTATTTTATTTTTCAAAAGACTAGCTAGTACTAAAAATATTGTAACAAACTCACAGAGAGAATCTCCAATGTGAAATCTGTTCCTTGAAGCCCACTGGTTATAGGTTGCAGAGTTGTTAGCATTTGCATCAGGTAGTACCCAACCCAAATCACCACCCACTTTGAATTCCTTCACAGCATCAGGTTATAATTCTTCCAGTGGTTCTTTCATCTGGTTTAAGCTTGCTATGAAATTTGCTTGTGTTAAAGATTTTGGATTTCTCACCGAAATGCACCACTATAAAACGATGTTTTATATAGCATTTCGAATTTTCGATAGGCACCAATCCATGTTGTTTCCACAGAGCTTTGACTGTGCTGACTTTCTGAACAGTTGATGGTTGTCTTGTTAGATAGATAGACTGTAGACTAAACTGGGATACTTGATTGCATTGTAATTTGTTTAGTCAGTACGGGAACGGGTATAGCCGATTTGGATTTAATGGTCATTAGAATATATATATATATATATATATATATATATATATATATATATATATATTCCAAAGGTTTCCCCTTCTTGGAATATTCCAAAGGTTTCCACTAAGTCCATCTATAAGCTTAGTTGGGCTGAAAATACTGCTTTTTCTGAATATAAAGTTAGAACTGTTGAACAGACATTTTCTATCTCTAGAACACATGAAAAATGTTGCTTGTTTTCCAGAAAAAATGTTAATGAATTTCTTGCTAAAAAACTCAGTTATTTGCATATTGGTCTTGTTCAAGTTGCTGTTAAACCACTCACAAGAAAAGGTATTAATGCTTCTATTCTAATGTGCTTAAGAGATGCTAGATTTAAAAGATTTAATGATAGCATTCTTGGTATGATCACTGCTTCTCTGTATGATGGTCCTGTTTATTTTGACTGTTATCCTGATATCACTCTTGCTTTGGATGATGTTAATATTGTTAAAGCTTTGACATTAAATGTTTTGACATCTGGTTATGACATGGAAGAAGGTAGCAAGCCTTTTGCTCTTATTTACCGCATTTATTACAGACTTTTAGGTTCTCAATTGAATCCTCGTTCTGTTCATATAAGAGATCCTGCTGGTAAAACCATGTTAATTCAATGTTCAACTTCTGATGCTAAGATTCAAATCCCAAAAATGATTCAATGGGTAGATATCAATCTTCCCAAAGAATGGTTGTTGGAACGTGAATCTCCTCCTGCTAAACCTGTTTTTGATGAATTAAATCTTGCTAATATTCAACAATACCTTGATGGAACTGTTAAAATAAGTTTCCATGATGACAGACCTTTGAGGATCAACGAAGGAAGGCATTCCTTTGCTGGATCTGATAGTGTTTCAAGAAATGCTTCAAGAAGAGATCTTGATCTCAATGAATATTTGAAAAAGAATTTTGAAAAACCTGATTTGAAGTTAAAAGGAGTTTCAAGTGATAACTCCCAAGTTAGCACTGTTTTTTATTCTACCAAACCAGAAGCTTCCTCTCCATATAGCAGAACTGCTAATGAAGAAGAAGAAGAAGACACCAGATCTGTGTCTCCATCTGGTTCTGATTTTCAAACTGTTGATAACCCTGTTTTCCAAAATCAATTAAGAGTTTTGAAAGCTTTGAACGAAAGCTTTGAAATTGATATGGTTTCCTTGTTTAATGAATTTATTTCTGCTAAAAACAGAGATAAGAGAAAATATTACCAAAGTACTTTTGTTCAGTCTGAAAAGGATCGTGTCAAAAGAAAATGGAAAGAAAAAATGAACCAGTTGAAAAAACATATTTTGTTCTTTGATTTCCTTGAAAATTATTATGTTTCAAAAGATGAAGTTTCCCAAAAACATTTGAATGTGATAAAGAAATCAAGTTTTGTTAAGGAAGATAAAACTGTTGTTAGGTCTAGCCATCCGCCTCTTGAGACAGTTCTCGTAAACTGTAAAGGGACTGATGTGAGGGCCTCTCCATTCAAAATTGCTGATGCTAATACTCCTGTTTCTAGTATTATTGAACAAAACAATTTCACTAATGAATCTTTGCATGTTATTGGTCAACAGCTTGACCGCATTGAAGAGAAAGTTGCTGAAAAACCTGTTCTTCCAAAACCGGAAGTTGTTGAAAAATCTGTTGTTTCAAAACCTGAGAAACCTTTGATTGATTTGCCCAGTCAAAGAGAATTGAATTTCAAAAATTCTCAGGCAAAAACTCTTGAAATTATTGACAAAATGCTGTCTGATTTAAAGGTGAAAACTGAAGGTACTTCCACAAGTGCTGCTCGAACTATTTCAAGAAATGAAAAGGAAAATGTTTTTGAAGAAAACACAGATTCTGATTCATTGTCTTCTGTTTCAGCTAATAAGATTTTTGATGATGGTTTACCAGAAATTAAAAGATTTGTTGGAAAGCCCATTCCTGTGTCTTTTACAAAAAACTGGTATTCAAAACCTACTCCTCCTGATATGCAATTTGAAGAAAGATCTTTTCAAACTCAGTTTTCTGTTTCTGCTGATAAACTTTATGAATGGAATATTGATGGCTTGTCTGGACAAGAAATAATTAATAAAATGGCTCACATGTCTATGGTTGGAACTGCTTACTTGAATAATCATAATTATAGTCACTCTGAAATTATTGAACTGCTTGTTACTGGTTTTTCTGGTGCTCTTCGTGGATGGTGGGATTCATATCTCACAGAAGAATCCAGAGATTCTATTAAATCTGCTGTTAAAAAGAATGATGAAGGTTTCCCTATTTTTGATGAAAATCAAAATCGTGGTATTCCTGATGGTGTTAATACTCTGATCTATACTATTCTCAAACATTTTGTTGGTACTCCATCCAATGTTTCATCTCGTATTTCTGATTATCTAAACAATTTGAGATGTCCTACTATGTCTGATTACAGATGGTATGAAGGTGTTTTCCTTTCTAGAGTCATGCTCCGGAAAGATTGTTACAAGCCTTATTGGAAAGAAAAGTTTATTGACGGTCTGCCTCCTATCTTTGCTCATAAGGTAAAACAAGACTTAATTGGTAAAAATGATTCCATTGATTATGATAGTTTAACTTATGGTGATATTTTAAGCACTATTAAAAGACTTGGTATTAACATGTGTAATGATGAAAAATTGTTAAAACACCAGTTAAAGAATAAAAGAAAAGCTAAATATGAAATGGGTAATTTCTGTGAACAATATGGTTTGCCCCCTATTGCTCCTTCCAGGCAAAAAGGGAAAAAACATGATAAAAGTCACAAAAATTATAACCATAAAAAATATAAAAGATACAGAACAAACTTTGTTAAACCTAATGATTTTTATGCTAAAAAGAAAAATGTTTCTAAAAAATTTGACAAACAGAAATCTGGTAAAGGTAAATGTTTCAACTGTGGAAAACCTGGTCATTTCAGTAAAGACTGTAAGCAAAAACCTGGTAAACTGAAAAATAAGTTTAACATGTTAAACATTAATGATAATGATCAAGGAGAACTATTCCGAATCCTTGAATCAAACGTCTCGTCTGATTCTTTGGAAGACGATTTTTCTTCTTCGTCTGATTCTTGTTACCAATCTGATGATGGTTCCTCTGGTTCACCTACTGTTAAACTTGGTTGTAGAGATTCATGTTGCAATGTTATTAAAACTGTTAATGTTCTCACCAAAAGTGAAGAAAATGAAAGCTTGTTAATCCAATTGATAAGTCAGATTCAAAATCCTGAATTGCAAAAAGAATATCTTGATAAGTTTAAGAAAAATTTGTCAAGAAATGAAAATGATAAAAAATTGAAACCAACAATAAGCTTTGAAGAAACCTTGGAAAGATTCAACAAAGCAAAATCAAAAGTGATAACTGTTAATGAACTCCAACGTGAGATCAACATTGTTAAACAAGAAATAATTGAATTAAAAAATGAATTTAAAAACATTAAAAGTGATAACAATGATCTTAAACAAGAATTGCTTCTGTTAAGAATTGATAAAAATCTGGATAAGCATCAATCTGATAATGAACAAGATGAGCTCAAAGATGGAGATGAATCCAGTCAACAGGCTCTTCTTTCTGGTAAGGGTATTGCTGATGTTCTTACTGATTCCCAGCTTAATCTTGTTAATAAATTGCTCCCTCCAAAATGGTTTACAAAAGTTAAAATTGTTGTTTCTCATGATTATCATTTCAATGTTATTGCTATGATTGATTCTGGTGCGGATATGAACTGTATCCAAGAAGGATTAATTCCTTCAAAATATTTTGAAAAGTCAACTGAAAGATTGGTTTCTGCTAATGGTTCTCAAATGAAGATCAAATATGAATTGAATAATGCTCATGTTTGCCATGATAATGTTTGTTTCAAGATTCCTTCTGTTCTCGTTAAAAACATGACTGATAAAGTGATACTTGGTCTCCCTTTTATTAATGCTTTGTATCCCTTTCTTGTTGAGCATGATGGAATTACTACTGATCCTTTTGGACAGAAAGTAAAATTCAAATTTGCTTCGAAAGTTGAAATTGATACTGATAATGCTTTGACTTTGCTTCATGCTAAAACTAATCATCTCAATTTTCTCAAGCAAGAAGTTAGGTTCAAGAAAATTGCTGAACGACTTTCTGATAAATTGTTACAATCAAAAATTAATAATTTTCAGAAAATGTTGATTGATGATGTTTGCTCTGATATTCCCAATGCATTTTGGCATAGGAAGAAACACATTGTTAACTTGCCATATATTAAGGATTTTAATGAGAAAAATATTCCTACTAAAGCTCGTCCTATCCAGATGAATGCTGAAATGGTTGAGTTTTGCAAAAAAGAAATCCAAGATTTGCTTGATAAAAAACTGATTAGGAACAGCAAGTCCCCTTGGTCTTGTGCTGCTTTCTATGTGCAAAAAAATGCTGAAATTGAGAGAGGAACTCCTCGTCTGGTGATCAATTACAAACCTTTGAACAAAGTCTTAGAATGGATTAGGTACCCTATTCCAAACAAGAATGACTTAGTTCATAGATTGAGTGATGCTGTAGTGTTTTCTAAGTTTGACATGAAATCTGGATTTTGGCAAGTCCAGATTAGTGAGAGTGATAGGTATAAAACTGCTTTTACCACTCCATTTGGTCACTACGAGTGGAATGTTATGCCTTTTGGTCTTAAGAACGCTCCTAGTGAATTCCAAAACATTATGAATGATATTTTCAACCCCTTTAGCGATTTCACCATTGTTTACATTGATGATGTTCTTGTTTATTCCAACTCTATTGAAGAGCATTGGAAACATCTGTATTCATTCCAGGAAACTATTAAAAGAAATGGTCTTGTTGTCTCTGCTAAGAAAATCAAACTGTTTCAGACAAAAATTAGATTCCTTGGCTATGACATCTCTGAAGGGCAAATTCGCCCTATTGATAGAGCCATTCAGTTTGCTGATAAATTCCCTGATGTTATCACTGATAAAACCCAACTCCAAAGGTTTCTTGGCTCTTTGAATTATGTTGCTGATTTCTACAAGAATATGAGGAAACAATGTAAACCCCTTTTTGATCGGTTACAGAATAATCCTCCACCTTGGTCTGATGTTCATACTTCCCTTGTTAAACAAATCAAGTCTCATGTTAAGGCATTGCCTTGTCTTGGTATTTCCACTCCTAATGCTTTCAAAATTGTTGAAACTGATGCTTCTGACATTGGCTACGGAGGCATTCTGAAACAGAAATTTTCCCCAGACTCATCTGAACAAATTGTTCGTTTCTATTCTGGAGTCTGGAATGCTGCACAGCTAAATTATAGTACTATTAAAAAGGAAATTTTATCTATAGTACTATGTATTTCAAAGTTTCAAAGTGATTTGTTAAACCAAAAGTTTTTGTTACGAATTGATTGCAAAAGTGCTAAGTATGTTATTGAAAAAGATGTTGAAAATATTGCTTCAAAACATATTTTTGCCCGATGGCAAGCTATTTTAAGTGTTTTTGATTTTGATATTGAATATATAAAAGGTTCTCAAAATTCAATCCCTGATTTCCTTACCCGTGAATTTCTGCAGTATCACAATGGCAAGTAGGCGGTCGAAAGACAAGAGCCCTGCCACTGATAACACAATTGTTAAAAAGGAACCTGTTTCCCCATTAGAGATTGTTAACCGTTTCACCCCCTTAGGTACAATTCCTAAGCCTAATTACTCTTCTGTTTTGGCCTCATCATATGATCCTTATGCTTTGACCACTGTTGACCAACCTGTTAAAACTATTTTTCCCAGATTTTCCTATACTTCTCAGTATGTTAAAAAACCACATGTTCAAAACCTGTTTTACATTGAGTCAAATAGGGCCTCTATTACTGACCCCTTTAGACTGGCTACCAGCTATTTTCCCCCAATGTTCCACTGGATTCCAGAACATAGTGAGAAAAATGTTAATTACTATGCTGATATATTGACCCATGAGAATTCAATAGCTATTAAAGGCATCAAGGATAAGATGACTGGTAAGGTTATTTATCACAGTGCTTTCATAAAGAATTTTATTTCTGAAGAAATGTGGGGTCCCAACCTTGCCTCCACAAGGATGTTACCAAAAAGCAATCTTCCATACTGCTATCATGATTATATCACTGCCTGGTTCAGATTCATGCTTCACCAGAATGAAATCATGTCTCATTCATGGTTTGTTAATTTTGATAAGGATTTCAGTTCACCTTTGCCTCTTTGGTTCGGCCGATGGTGGACCCAGTTTGGTTCTATTCCTGATATATTTCCAGAACCACTAATGAATTGTTTTGATCATTTCTCAAAGACATTCAAGGTTAATTCTTATGGTGCCAAATTCTCTCCTTCACTTCATTTCATTAAAAGATATAAAGTTCCTTGGATCCTCAAGTGGCAATATGAGAAGGAAGGAGATGTTCTCACACGGCGATGTTTTGTCAAATGGTGGGATAAGTTTCCACACACACAGTCTGTTATCAACAATGTTAACAGGGATTTGCCATCCCCAAATGCTTTACCTGGTGTCAAGATTAATTCCCCCGTGCAGAAAGCTGAACTAGCTAATGCACATGCTTCTACATCTGTTTCAACTGTTAAATCTTCTGTTAAGGCTAAAAAGAAAGGTTCCCCTTTAGATGATATTCGCAAGGACCCTGATGCTCTATATGCTCTCCTCAAGATGATTTCGAAGGATAAGGTAGGTGATGATGGTTCAGATGATGAACGGTCCTCTGAAGCATCTGTTTCAAAAAACCCTGTTTCAAAAGACCCATATTACTGTTACAGTCAGGAATTGTTTGGTCATGATGAAGATGAAGAATGAATTTGATTCTCTTGTTTGTCTGGCCTGCACAACGGCCAAAATGTTAAAGCTGATTTGATTCTCTTGTTTGTCTGGCCCGCACAACGGCCAAAAAATGCTACCTGTTCCCCACGCTTGATGTTACTTTCTGCAAAGTTGAAGATTCCTCATGATTTCTCTGCAAAGTTGAGATTCCTTATGATTTTGTCCACACAAACTAATAAAACTGGTCATCTCATGCTCCTACAGATGCGGCTGCAACAAATGAGAAAAATGTGAAAATTACTGTTCACGTACTGTTCACTGTTACTGTTCACTATTCACTGTTCACTGTTACTGTTCACTGTTCACTGTTCACTATTCATGGTTACTGTTCATTCCGAGAATTTTTGCCTATTTAAGGGGGGCTGTCCCTTATGTTGAAGATAGAACCTTTTAGAGTGAGCTTCAGAGAGAATTCCTCACCTTAGGACTTCCTTCTCCTCTTTAAGATTCCTATTTCCCTACTGTTACCCTGTTTACAAAGCTTGTAACTAGAACTAGTCTCCAAGCCTTGTATTGTTAAACTGTTGTTGTAAACCAGTGACTACTACTGCTGTAAGTGTTGTAATATTTTCAGTAATAACTACTTTCAGCTTGTGTTTATTACATTTCAACTGTTTATTACTTTGATTGGCTGGTTCTACCGCCTCATAATTATTTTGCTATATTTGATATACTACTTGGCTGGTTCTACCGCCTTATTATTACTCTCAATTATCTTGTTTATCTTAACTGCTACCGCCATCTTGGACGGTTCTACTTTGCTTTCATATATTGCTATATTTTGCTGACATTTAGCTTCCATTATATTATTACTGTGCTTCCACTCTGTGCTTCCCCTTCTTGTCTCTTCAGCAGCTGTGCTCCCCCCTCCCTTATATATATATATATATATATATATATATATATAAAAGTTAAAGACATAGATTTTAATGTTAGTGTACTCTAATTGAACCACATCATCAATTAGGTAATACTTTTTTTTTAATTTTCTTTATAATTTTTCTATATTACTTTATAGAAAATAATTATATAGTTATTAGACAAACCTGTTAATTCATCCCATTTATTCGATTTAACATGTTGCTATTTATTTATTTTAAATGCAAATATTTGACTATTTAACTACTTAAACTGATTTTAACTTTTCATTTTTTTTTCTTTCTAATTTCAAGTAATTGTTAAAATTGAATAATTTATTATCATTTAGTGGATATATGCACATGTTTACTATTCATTACAAACGTTACTATTCATTAGATGCAAATATTTGAGTATATTCAGCTATTTAAATTGATTTCAACTTTTTGTTTTCTTCTTTCTAATTTCAAGTAATTGTTAAAATTAAATATTTAAAATTTTCATCTTCCTATTCTAAAAAAAAAAAAAAAAAAAAACTCTTCTTCTCTTCCTCCAACCTTTCCCCTTCCTCTTTGTCTTTTTATCTCCCTACTACTCTTTACTTTACCGTTAAACTTCCTTCATAATTTCCTCTTTCTTACATTTTAACTCTTTTTCTCTCTATTTTATTTTGTATAAATTTGATATCATTTATTCAATTCAATCCTTTTTTTTTTCTACACATAAAAACTGTGAGTACTCTCTCTCTCTCTCTCTCTCTCTCTCTCTCTCTCTCTCTCTCTTGATTTTTGTTATTTCTTATAACTCTACTTTAGATTGATGGTTTTTTTATTTAATTTTTTTGTATTATATTTTTTAAATTTCCCATCACAAATCACTCTTATAGCTTTGGTTGAATTTTAGTTTGAGTTAATATATAGTTTTTTTTTTTTAAATAGAAATTTGGGTTTATATCAAAACAAAATATACATGGCTACGAATTCGAATGTGCCTACAATGGACTTCCATTGAACAGAGATGTATTCACAATGTTTTTAGCTTTATATACTTCTCTGGTGATGTGAATTTGAGACAAAGAAAATGGTAGGGTAAGGATGTATAGTCTTTCATAGGCTCCTATGTCTTGAAGAAAGTGGAGGGGCTATTAGTCTTCCTTCAACTGGAATTTTATATAGAAAGCATTTTACTATGAATTCCTTGACTTTTTGTTATTTTGTAATCGTTCTATAATCTATACAGTGACATAAAGTGAATAAAGTTTTTTTATTTTTAGAGTATCAAAAAAGTAATATATATATATATATATATATATATCTAGGATGGTAATTTTGTATTGTTGCATGTCATGTGTTTGGTAAAAAAAAAAATTTAGAAATCTTATGTGTTTTTCTCAAATCTATTTGTTATTTTTATTTTGGTCATTTTATTACAAATAATTTGCATCTTCACCATCAAATTTTTAGTTAATCTGAACTATCTTGGTAGGCTTTTACTTTACTTAGTTGATCATCTTTACTGAAAATGCCAAAAAGAGAATAAGATAAAATATGATTTACTTTATAGCATCATTATGCTATTAATGTTTTTATGTATAGATACTTAAGGAAATTTTTATTTTTGCATTTTATTTTATTTTATATTTCCGCTTTAGAATATATGATTTATTGAAAATGATCTATTGCATAGTTATCTTTATTTACTTTTTCACTTAGTTTCAATTGTGAGGAAGAAAGAGACGTGGATCTATGTTTTGGAGAAAAATATATCTATAAAAGTTAAATCGCATACATTTGTTTAGTAATAAACAAAGTATACATAGTTACAACTTGGTCTAATAGTTCTCACACTATCATTTTTTTTTTAAATACAATTATTACATTGTGTTTTCATACATATTTCACTATATATAATACCTGACTACAAAATATATATTGTTACACTACAAAAAATCCTAATCTATATATATAATAATAGGTAAAGCAGAGAGAAAATCCAATTAAATTTCAAATTAAAATTCAATTAGTGTCTAATTTTATGCCACGTGTCTCATCTAATCTAAATTTTAGAATTTTGTGCCAAGTAAATTAATTTAGGTAAAAATTGAATTTCAATTAGAGTTTAATTTTGTGCCATGTGTTTCATTTAATATAAATTTTTAAATTTTTGTGACAAATTAGTTAATTTAATGTAAAAAACGAGGAGTCCAATATAATAAATCATAAAAAACATAACCATATAACTAAAAAAATTCAAATTTGTAAGTCATATATATATACACACATATATATATGTATATATAGCTAAAGCAGAGGAAAAATTTAATTAATTCTAAATTGGAGTCTAATTTTGTGTCACGTGTTATTTAATTTTTAAATTTTTATGTCAAATGAATTATTAGGTGCAAAAATCAAAATGTCTAAATTTAATTAGATTTTAGATTGAATTTTAATTGGGGTTTAATTTTGCGTCACGCGTCCCATCTAATTTGTTAATTTTTGTGGCAAGTGAATTATTGGGGGCAAAAACTGAAGAGTCTAAATCCAATTAAATTTCTAATTTTATATATATATATATATATATTATATGTAATTATGATTGTTTTAAATATACACGTGCATATGCACGAGGTTACATACTAGTTTAAAACATAATTTCAAATAACACATTGAAATTTTAATAATATACAATCTAATATATTAATTCAATAATTATCCAAGCTACCATGGGTTCTTTGTTCTTCTTCGATAAACACCGAAGACACCCAACCTATTTTTTTTTTCTTATATAAAACCAATATTCCTCCAAGTTGGACAACAACATCTGGAAGTTGATTAATATATATATATATATATATATATATATATGAGTTATGTTCAAATTATAACTAGTGTAACTCTAAGAAATGTTACACTATCTAATAACTTATTAATGAAATATTTTGAAAATTCTATCGTTGAATTACATGTTCTATAAGTTTAAAACATGTATGCCAATTTTCATACCGATCGTATATTATTTACTATTTGATCCATAAACTCATCTTTTATGCATTATTTTAAATTACAAAAACTTGAATTTTTATAATTGATAGATGACATGACTATTGATTTTTGATCACCTTGAAAGTTTTCAAGCCTGAAAAATATACAAAGATAATGTAATCCAACAGCCGATTTGTTAAAATTCACATCTAATTAAAAAATATTGATTAGGTGTAATTTGAACCCAATTATATATATATATATATATATATATAGCAAATCACTTATCCTTCCCAAGTATAAACTATATCCCTAATTTTTTTGCTGTGTTGATTCCATTAAGAGGAGGAATGTGTTTCACTACACAAATAGTTTCCAAAAACTCAATCATTTGGGGAAAAGAGCTGCCTCCATGGATCTTGAGAAAAGGATTTGCTTTTGAAGGCATTTCCTTTTGGGTGCTCTGGATTGAAACACAAAGTCAGCTCAGCTCAATGTATTTGGTGGCCTAAGTCGACAACTTTAATAAGACCTTTTTTATATTTAAATATTAATTAAATCATATTATTTAACTTTTGTTATCAATTTTTTATTCACTTAAAATTTATCTTTCTTGCATTTTGAGATGCAAAATAATTAATTAATTTTTTGTATTCAAATTCTGCTAAATAACACGACTAATCTACCCATGTTTTTTTACTTTTTTTTTTTCTCACTTTTTCAAAGTACAAGTATACTTTAGCAATTTTTCAGTAAAAAAAACAAAAAAACAAAAAAACAAACTAAATAAGCTGATGTCAAACGCACACCATATTAAGTGTATTAAGTTAAATTACAAAAATAAAAATAAAAAAAGTAAAGTAAAAAACTAAATGTCATGTGGGGGCTATGCTAATATGATGTGAATAGTTGATGTGATAAGTGATAACTCAAACAAACCAAAAAAGAGGAAAAAGTACTCCAGGGAAAAAAGAGAAAAAAAAAAAAAAGGTAAAAAAATATTCTATTCGCTTTATTTGTTTTGGGAGACATGGTTTTAATTTTGTCTTTCTCCTACTGATTTTAATATACAATGCAATTTTTTGGTCAATAGAAAAGCTTAAATTTTTTTTTTTCTAAGTGAGAATTTTCATTAAAATGTGCATTATGTAAAACAGATAAATATAATATATTTTATTTATGAAAAGGGGGTCTTTTTTTTTTTTTTTTTGGTGGCCTTAAGCAGTTGCCTTGGTTGCATATGGTGTTAAGCCAGCATTGCATAAAGTCACTCAAGTATTTAATGGAAGTAAGGCAAACAAAGGCCTTCGTAATGGTGGGTTCAGCGGCAGATAATGACAGTGACTCAAGCGGCCTATTTGCTTCGCCGTCTCCGGCAGATTTTTCATCTTGTTTCAGTCGAAGCACACGATGGCTTTGCTGGCTTCTCTTTTCTAGCATAAACAATTTTTGTTTTTAATATTCCGAGTATGTATTATGTAACGTGAGTGTGATGTAGTATTTTAGACTCTATTATTGCCTTCAGATTAAGTTGATGTCGTAGCATATTATTGGACGGTAAACATATAGAATTTTACACCACATCTTTATTGAATTTAATATTTTTAAATATAATATTTGTTCATGTGTTCATTGTGATCATCTATTTTTCATATGAGATGGGTTCAAGTTACACCTTTTTTAAACCATTGGATTTAAGTAATCCAACGGTAAAAAAAAAGACTCTCATTAATGCTAATATTCTAATTAGGATCTCATTAATGCTTTTAGAAAAGTATTTTTAATCTCATATCATAATTGGGAATTCACAAGGTCAAGAGAGAAATAAGCACCAAATACACATCAATGATTACAATGATTAGCAAGCCAAAGATTAGATTATGCAACTTCATTATTAGAAGAATAAAGATAGTATTCAAATCCATCCGATACAGTAAGCAATTTTTCAGAATTTTCAAAGTATAAAAGTAAAAAGTAGGGAGTCAATTCAAGTTAATCTCTATATTGTTCCTCAAAAAAGTTAATCTCTATATTGCCAGACTAGTAAAAAAATTAAATGTCTCATGTACTCTGACTGCTATCTCTTTTGAACAAGTAATTAAATGTCTCGTTATTTTTTTATTAAACACGGTAACAATTACGCAGTTATTTTTTTATTAAACACAGAAACTAAAACCAGCTCCAACATTATGGCCAAAAGAGCATATATCATTCTCTCTCATATTGTTGTTTCAACTTGGTTAGTGTTTTTTTTTTTTTTTTTTTTTTTTTGCTAGCAACCTGTAGAGGTGGAACAATGGTGGAGGAGCAATGGTGAAGGAGACAAAGAGAGAGAGAGAAATGTAGAGGGAGAGAGGGTCAGACGTTTTTGGGTTTAGAGATATGTTTAGAATGTAATAAATGAGAGTAATTAATGAGACCCTAATAATAATATTTGTAATAATGAAGGTCTTTTCTTAACCGTTGGATCTACTTAAATCCAATGGTTTAAAAAAGGTATAACTCTAAAAGAGTTACACCAGGTGTAACTTGAACCCATCTCTTTTCATATTTATTCTTTTTAATAGAGCATTAGCTCAATGATGATTACTTTCTATCATAAGAAAATATACTGATTGGGCTTTAGTGTAAGTGGGGGTTCTAAACCCAAATCTCTTTGATGACAACAAAATATATTACAAGAGACTTTACAAGTAATGTTGACTGGAACCACAATGTTTTTTTTATGTTTAAAGGGTATACTTTTTAGGATTGATTCAATTATGGTATTTGGTAATAACTGGCTCATAATTTTGTTAGTTTATTTATTTATATTTTAAGTTTCCATTTAAAGCTCACTAACTATTTAAAGCTATTTAATTATTTTTCCTTTAAATAACCTACATCATATTAGGAAATGTTTTATCTTTTAATTAATTTCATTTAAAGCTCCTTAATTATTTGAAGTTATGTAATTATAGTGCTTTTAAATAATCTGCATCATATTAGGAAATTTTTCACTTTTTTTTTTTTTTATACAAGATAGAATTCTATTCTAATCTAATCTAAGTGTATATGTGTGTGAAGCTCTCTCTTGGAGACTTGAACCCCGGCCCACCTCTTACACTCCACAAATATTTATACTCGTGGAGTGACCATTATTAATAATGTTTTTAATATTCAAGTAAAAAACATGCGTGTGGCATAATTGATGCACATGACAAAGATTTAGAAATTTCAAATGGCACTTACTTAAGTCAAACATGACATGTCAACTAATAATTAGACATCTCAAATGGTAGAAGTTTTGCAATGTCTCTACTTTTCTTAGATATATTAGATATTGGATTGAATTAGATTAGGTTTCAATAAAGGAGAGACATGTACAAAATATTTTACTGCGTGTCGAGGTAGAAGTCCCAAATATGCATGCATGGCACTTAGCAGAACTTCACCTATATATAATAGTATTAGATTAGATTTCAAAGAAGGAAGAAAGTTTAGAGTTATACAAGAGGAAAACATGAGGAGAATTGTGGACATGATGGTGATGCTATTTATGCTTGCGCTTGTTGTAGCACCATATCCTTCCCTTTCGCGGATGGCGACACCCCAAGATTGCGTTGTGGAGTGTGATGCATATTGTCAGGAACGTTGGAAGGGTGATACTCGTAATTTGAGTCTTTGTTATGTTAATTGTAAAAAGTTATGCGGAGCCTCCGTCACAGATGTCATCTATGGTTGTATTCTTGATTGTGCAGAGTCCATGTCAACCAGTTTTGTTTCAGGTACTAAATAAAACCATTCAGTTCATATTTCATTCCTTTGGATATAATTATACGTAACTGTTTTCTTTATAATTCATCCTTAGGAGATAATATATATATATATATATATATATATAAATTGTTTTTTTAATTCTAATGGATGTTATTAACTTGCAGGCGTGAATGAAGCAAAAGACCATATCGATACCTGCTACGGCTTTTGCAAGAAGAATTATTAGCATGTACTAGACTTGAAATGAAATGAAAGAAAAAAAGTAATATTGAAAAGCATGCTTCTAAAGTGTTTACTTATTGCATTCAGCTATAAAGTTGTCAGAAAAATTGTTATCCTCTGGTGCAACCTTCATCAAGTAAACAAATTTGATATACTACTGGTCCAGTTAAGAAAACTAAAAGGCTTGATGTTGAAGGAATGATGTAACAAAACTAAAACCCATATTTTTTTTTTTTCCTTTTCAAACGGTAATGACAAAACTAAAACTTGATATATAACAAAGGAATTAAAGAGCGTAAAAATTACAAGGTACGTTTTAGGAGTTAGCACCTAGGATTGCTTACCTAGAGTTAACACCCAGTGAAATAGAGAATCTTGGAGTCAATACCAAATCGTTAGAAAAATGATCCCATCTTATTTAAATTCTCGAATTTTCTTCAAATTTCTGACAGTTTGGTAAATGGACAGGAACAAGGTTTGATGCTTATGCATTGCTAACATACTTGGACACGAAATTTGAAATAGAGAATAGGCTTGCCATTGAATAAAGGAAGTCGATCGTGTGTATGAGAGGTTACAAGCACTTGAGGTGAGTTTCTAAAGCATTAATTGCATCAGATCCTTGAGGTTTAGATCTTCTTCCAGAGATTTGACATCTTCCTGATCTTGGGAGTGTTGAAGTTCATGTCGGAAAATGGGGATGGTTGCTATATATTCACTCTTGAGAAAGTATATACGCATAACTTTTGTGTCACAATTATTTTTACTATTCAAACATGTACAGTTGTGATTTTTAGAGGAAAAAAAAAAATAATGGACTAATGTGAAATGATGGTTCATCGATCACAATAGTACATATGATCAAGTTTTATAATAGATAAAGAGATTATTTTAATTTAAGGAATAGCTATTCTTCAAGAATAATTACTTTTTGTAATGAAGAAGCAACTGAATAACTAAATACCTATTTCACATGAATAACTTTTCTATTATAGGATCTACTATAGCATACCAAACATGCCTTTAAATTAAATATCATATTTTTTTTTTTTTGAGAGAGAAATATCATAATATAATAAATGATGCATAAACTGTACGTTTTTAAACTCCTTAACACAAGTTGATTAACCTAGTTATTTAGCCAAGTGATTCCTTAGATAAATTATTCAATTTTAGGTTAATATAATAAAATCATATCATGTAAACAATGTCAAATTATAAAGAACACAACACTATGTTAACCTAAGAAAACCTTACTGGTAAAAAACCTAAGGAGGATTTAACCTAGCTATTTTCAAGGTAAAACAGATCCACTGTGAAAGAATTGAAGTTTTTACAACAGAACTTAGACCACTGACATCCTATTGCTATCTCGAGTAGAAAACTTACTACCACGACTACGTGACAATTTCAAGTCCATGGACTACTTCTTTCTTTGATCCACTGCAACCACAAGTTCTTCTACTTGTTACTTTGAGACTCCACTCAAAGGTCTTAGACCTTCTTTAAAGTTCTTTATGCAGCAACTGAAGAGATCATCAAGTTCTTGACACGAATCTTGATCTTGACAACTCTATGTGTGTGTATGAAGGTAAACACATTTAGATCTCACAGAAGATTCAATACAACACTCAAAATGACTTATAAAACGTAGTTAGAGTTTTTACTTTTATACTTAGAGTGAAACACAAAACCCTACACGTCAAACGGACTTGGGCTAAATTGGAATTTTTGCAGAAAAATAAATCTGCACGTGGTTTGATCGATTGAGTCTAATTTTCGATCGATCGAGCCTTGCAGATTTTGTCCATTAATTTCTGCAATCACTCGATTCTAATTTTACAATTAAACACGCTTTGAGAAAGCTTAAACCTAGACTATATGTTTTGATCATGGTTTGCCGACATATTACAAATTGAAGTTCTAATACATTAGTTTCTACAATCTTAGAACCTAACAAACTCCCCCTTTGGCAATCCGTGACAAAACTCATTACAAAAATTAAATGCTCGAAGTAAAAACAGCCCATTCAATTTTAAAAAGCCCTAGTTATAATTCAACCTAAACCACTATCTATCAGTTGCTAAAGTAAACAACATCCACGCCTGAATTAACCTGTAAATTCCTAAAACACTCCACAAACACTTAAATGCATGTGTGGAAAATACAAGTAAACGAAACCTAAACTTCTTGATTTCACATAATATAAAATAAAATAAATATATCATGAATAACCTCATAAATATAAATCAATAATCAAATGTACTATACGTGAAACAAGAAACAATAAAAGAAAACAAAAGACAAAGCATAATGTCTCCCCTTAACGTATACAACCTATAAAAAAGAAATACATCAAAGCCAAAAAAAAAAAAAAAAAAAAAAACATCATGAAGCTCCTAAAAACAATCTATAATATCCAAACTCCCCCCCATCTCCATGTATATGTACTCTCCCTTTTTGTGATGAATTGCCAAAGGGCAATAAAGAATCATCATCAAAAGGTGGAGCCTGTGGAGTAGAACCTCTAGCACCTGCCAAATCTGCTCATAAAGCCTGAAGCTCAGTAAGCACATCCAACAGAAGCTGTCCATGCGCCATTTAAATGGTTATAACAGTATCTAGCATGGCATGCAAGGAAGAGTCACCTGATGTAGATGGTGGAGGATCCACAGCAGCAGTGGGGTCTACATATGTCTCAGCAGAAGGGTCACCAAATGGAAGAGGCCTAAATGCATGACTTGTAGAAGACTCGACTCTAGGGTGCTTAGAGCTAGCTTTCAACTGAGTTGTTATTTGCCTAAGAAAGGTGGCACCTATAGGAGTTATGATATGTACGGGCTTGTATGAGAGAAAATCCTCTAAACCTAAGTCCAAAAGAATCTTATGGATAAAGACCGAAAAGAATATACCATGAGATTTTGCACTACTCTTATGAACCTCAACAACTGAGCGAATGGAAAGAGTGGAAAAACTCATAGTAGCATTAGTGACGAAAGCATACAAAAGCGCATATCTCTCAATGGGAATAGTATGAAGATGAGAGATAGGCCATATACAATGACAAGAAATCTTGAAAAATAGATAATTGAGCTTGGTTAGCTCACGAGAAATGACACGAGGATCAGTACCCCAACTAAGGGAAGTACCGGCAATGAGAGACATGATGTCATCAAGGGGAGGGGTTTCATTGTAAGGGTACACGGGCTACCGTACCAAAGGTACACCAAGAGTAGAGATCACTACAGCAGGAGTAATGACATACTCTTTACCCTTTATCCAACTCTTCACAAACTGAATGTTGGAATCATCAGAGTGAATAGGGAGTTTTGAATAGAACTCTTTTATCAAAGCAGTCAGAGGGGGATGCTCGACCTCTAAAAGTGGTAACCAACCCCTCCGCTTAAAATTCCTAATTATCTCTAGACCAAGCTCATCTAAAATGACCTTATGCCCAAACAGACCTAAAGATATTTAGCTTCTCATAAGTTTCTTGGTTTTTCAATGTCCTAAACCTATCACTATGGAACTCAGAAGTAGAAGGGGTGATGGTTTTCTTGGCTCTAGTCTTTCTAACCATGATGCTAAGGGTTTGAAAGGAAAGGAAAAACATAAACAAAGAAAATATCAAGGGTAGACTACATTAGAAAGGGTTAGAGCACAAAAATATCAATAAATAACAATCTGTATGATGCACATAATGAATGCACATATAATGCATGCTTTAATGCATTGAAATTTGTTCAATTATACTATATAAACCATCAATTTATTTGAACATAGTGTTTTAGTCCAAAAACTCCAAATTCGAAAAAAACCATTTTCAAAAAGTTAACCAAGTTGATCAATTAACCATTATACTCTTTAAGGAACATCATATAATGACTTAATTTATCAACAACATAAGTCAATTTCATCAAATTAAGCTTAATTGAACAAAATTCCCAATTTCCCAAAGTTCCAAGCCCTAGAATTTCCAATTCTCCTCAAATCACAAAATTAATCAAATTAATGCATAAGGATCACATGTATATGAATGAAGAACAAAAACCCATTGATTTAAAATGATTAAAAACAATTGAAAAAAAAAAAACCTAAAATCCTTTGTTCAAAATTTTCAATGAAATGCATGAAAATGATGAAACATGTGATTTTATTGAAAAATGAAGGGTATAAAAGACTTACCAATGCTCGAGGACAAAATCCTTGGAGAAAATTGTGGAAAAAAACGACAAAAAATCCTTAGAATGGATCGGTCAAAGAAAGAAAGTGAGAAAAGTTTTTGAAAAGGTTTGAAAAAGTGAAGAACACATGAGAAAGACCTTTTTAAACACTTAGCTTTCGAATTTCGATCATTCGAAATTAAGCTTCAATTGATGAAAAAATAGATTCAATCGATCGAGCATCAATTAAGCACCTATCGAGTCAAGAAAATTCAAACCAAAATTTTAATCGTAATTTCGATCGGTTAAGCAATAGCTTCGATCAATTGAAAATCTAGAATTTTGAAAATTTTGAAAAACAGAGCAAATTTTATGCAAAAACCACTCAAACCAACATATTTCATAAATGAAATGCATGAGTATAAGTTTAAAAGTTTTTCTAAAACACATGAATTCAACCCAGATCTTCCAAAAACAAGATTTTCACACTTTTCCCAAAACTCAAACCAAATATATATATATATATATACATATATATATTGTATCAAAATCAAGAAACATATAATCTTGGATGGCCAAAACAAATTCACATACAATAACATGTACTAGGTTTAGCAAAGAATAACTTGTATAGTGTGTGCAACTAGTAATGACATGAGATACATGTGAGGTGATATGTAGATAGTAATCAATCACAATTTCTATATTATTCATCACATAATTTTGAAAGAGACTATCACCTAAAGAGTTACATCATATAACTCTCACATTTCCTAGAAAACAAGCTTGCAATCATGTAAATTTTTTTTTTATTTTGCCTCATAATGTATACACCATTTTTATTTCATTGTGAAATTGTTATATTAGCTAGATAATGTACACACCAGTTTTATTTCTTTGTGTCATCTTAATTATAGCCCAATAATGTACACACTAATTTTATTATTAATCTGAGGCTACACCTTATGAACTTTTTGTGTATGCGCTACACTTTCTCGAGCACAAAATCTAATGATATGCATTAAGGTGTTCATGATTGGCTAGTAAACAGTGGTGAGATGGTTATTTATGCCTTTCTCATTAAGTTCAATTCCTAACAATCAAAAGCATGTGATTTCAAAATCAAGATCATGTGATCAAAAACTATAAATAACTCCCACACAACATACACTACATAGATAATATTAGCAAAGTGCAGAGGAAATAAGCTCATCCAAGCTAAACAAGGTACACAAGCATGTTATGTAAAAATAATAGACCAACCTTGATTACAAATCCAAGATATATAGTACAAAACACATCCCTCTTTCCTTTTTTTTTTTTTTTAACTTAACATAAAATGCCTGAATGTAATGCAATGAAAGTCCTAAAAGCAAAAAGAAAACAAAATAATAAAAGAAGAATGGTCACAAAGAGTATTAAGATGAAGCACAAGGACCATGTCAGAAAGACTCAGTTAGATTGAGCCTTTTGCATCCAAAACTTTTTAGATACAACTCTGGCATTGGAGTTATTATTCAAATGAAAATGATGTATAACTCCAGAATTGATATAAAGGTTTAAAACCTTTATCAGTTCACCAATAAGTACCATAGGATCTTGTACTTGAGGCACAAGTATTTTTGGCTTATTTGCTCATTTTGCAGCTTGCAATTTGAATCATTTTGGGCAAGTATGCCCAGCCTTTTCACAAAAATAACAAACTCACAGAGATCTATCATGCTTCTCATCCTTAGGGAGGTTAGGATTCTTAGGTTTAGACTCTTTAAGATCAATCCAAATCTTCCTAGGAGGTTGTGTAACGTCTACTGGTTTAACAATGTCACTCTTGGGGGGCATAGAAGAAGAAACAAAGTTTGTAGAATGAGTTTTAGGCACTGAGATGCTCTCTACAAAACCTAGGCCAATTTTGTCTAAGGGAGACTTCTGAACACTCAACATGTGATCAAGTTTAGAACTAGCAGACCTATTTGTTTGTTCTTTAACAACAGATAATTCTAGTTCTTAGTTCTTAATCTTATCAAGCAACATCATATTTTTAGTCTTCACCTTATTAATCAATTCATTAGCATCAAGCAATTTCAGCAATAATTTTTCTTATCAAGTTCAAGGGAGGCAATCTTTATTAAACGTAAGTCAATACTCATTGCATCCTTTGCAACAACCTTGCATAGCTTATTAAAAGCTTCTTGCAAATCAGCACACTCGGAGAGTTTCCCATCAAAAGGGTTCTCTTCAACCACGATATTTTCATCAACTATAGCAGTAGCTATGAAAGCGATGAAGTTTCCATCCTCATTTCTACCAGACTCATGATCAGGAACTTCATCATCACTAAGGATTACAAGCATAGCTTTACCCTTAGACCTCAAGTATGTAGAATATTCAGATTTCACATGACCATAACCTTAACAACCAAAACATTGTTGACCCAGAGAATTATTAGAGGTTTGACCGGCTTTCTCTTTAGATTTATTAGTATTGTTCACTTTAGTTGGTTCATTCCTCTTAAAATTCCTAGGTTCAGCATTGTTTTACTTATTGCCTTTCTGTTGTTGTTCCTAAGAAAGTTTCTAAAGTTTTTGGCAAGATATGCAATCTCTGTAAAAGAGAGTTCATATCAAATCCATTCCCATCAACATCATCAACTGACTTAAGAGCTATTGATTTGGATTTGTTTGTCTTAGGTAGGTCTAGCTCATAGTACTAGAGAGATCCTACAAGCTCATTAATAGGAATGAAGTCCACATCCTTGCTTTCAGTAATGACAGTCACTTTGGGTTTAAAATCCTCAGTCAAGGATCTAAGTATCTTCCTAACAATCTTAGGTTGATCATAAATTTCACCCAAATTATAAGCAGAATTAACAATATCATTAAGTTTAGCATAGAATTCATCAAAACACCTCACCATCAGACATTCTAATGCTTTCAAATCTAGTAATTAACTACTGCAATTTATTAATCTTAACTACCTTTGTGCTTTCATACACAATTTGAAGATTATTCCATGCAGTATGAGCAACCTCAACATTTAAGATTCTATTGAATTCTTCCATAGAAACAGCATTAAAAATAGCATTCATGACTTGCTATTAAAAGAAGTTGCCTCTTTTTGAGAAGTTGACCACTTGCCTACAGGAGTAGTCAATTTCTTCCATCCGTATTCAACGGAATTCCAAACTTTTTTTTTTTTTTATATAGATTTTAGGAA
Organism: Lithocarpus polystachyus; assembly: GCA_033629205.1. Lineage (NCBI taxonomy): Eukaryota > Viridiplantae > Streptophyta > Magnoliopsida > Fagales > Fagaceae > Lithocarpus > Lithocarpus polystachyus. The sequence continues at coordinate 22,967,410 of CM066166.1, read as the reverse complement.
TGCTTTCATCCTTACTTTCCAATAGGCATAGTTGTTCCCATCAAAGTGAGGTGGGATCACAAGAGAGTGACCATATTCTATGACAACAGGAGTTAAGGATCAACTCTTAGATCAAAAGATTGAAAACACACGAGCTAACCCGCTCTGATACCACTTTTACGTTTTTAGACCCCTTTACACGAGTTGATTAACCTAGTTATTTAGCTAAGTAATTAATTAGATAAGTTATTTAGTTTTAGGTTAACACAATAAAATTATATCATGTAAATAATGAGGAAATATAAAGAAAACAATGATATGATAACTCAGGAAACCCTAATAGGTAAAAAACCTGGGGATGATTTAACCTAGCTATTATCATCAAGGTAAAACAGATCCACTATGAAAGAATTGAAGTTCTTACAGTAGAACTTAGACCACTAACATCATATTGCTACCTCGAGTAGAAAACTTACTACCACGACCACGTAACAGCTCTGAGTCCACGGACTACTTTTTACTTTGATCCACTGCAACCACAAGTTCTCCTACTTGTGACTTTGATACTCCACTCAAAGGTTTCAGATTTTCTTTAAAATTCTTTATGTAGCAACTGAAAAGATCATCAAGTTTTTGACGCAAATCTTGATCTTGATAACTCTATATGTGTCTATGAAGGTAAATGCCTTTAGATCTCACTGAAGATTCAACACAACACTTAAAAGGACTTCTAAAATGTAGCTGGGGTTTTTCCTTTTATACTTAGAGTGAAACACAAAACCCTACACGTCAAACAGCCTTAGGCTGAATTGGAATTTCTGCAGAAAATTAAATCTGCACGTGGTTCGATCAATCGAGTCTAATTTTTGATCGATCAAGCCTTGCAGATTTTATCCATTAATTTTTGCAATCACTCGATTCCAATTTTACAATTAAACACAGTTTGAGTAAGCCTAAACCTAGACTATATGTTTTGATCATAGTTTGCCAACATATTACAAATTGAAGTTCTAATACATTAGTTCCTAAAGTCTTAGAACCTAACATAAACAATATGTACTAATTATGTATTAAAATACAAAATTTTAATAAATGATTAAAATATAGAAATTTAGAACTTAATTTTATAATATCATATATGATATGATAGATTAGATTAGACATTCAGGTTTAAACCATAGACACAGGCACCACAAAATATTTCATTATCACTGAACTATCACTTGAACCCCAAAAATATAGACATATTCACATTTAAATGCATTGCATATATATTGTTTTTGATAGACACAATAAAATTTCAAACCTATATATGGCGTCATTTCTATAATGATTGTTTTCACACGATAAGTGAAAGTTCCAAAATTTAAGTCCAAATTGCTCTCTATGGTGATACAAAGGTTCGAAAAGTGTTTTGGATGATTGAAAAACGATGGAGTCTTGGCCAGAGAGACTTTTAGTATTTTCTCTCTCTAGAAACGTTAAATGTTAGTAATTAACTGGTTTTGTTATTTTTAAAAACTATTATTTTAATGAGTTTGTTAGTGGAACATTGACTTGACATAATTTGGACCCTTAAATTAAAAAATGAAGGTTGGAATTTAAAGAACTCTATGTGATAGAATACCCTAAGAACTCTAAAGGATCTTGAACCCATTATTTTTAGGAGTGATTGTCCCATAATTGTTTTGGGATTTTTTATTATTAATCAGTCATTTAAAGCTCTTTAATTATTTGAAGCTTTCTAATTATTGCGCTTTTAATATTATGCACTTTTAATTAATTAGTCTTTTAAGTTTCTATAATTATTGTACCTTTAAAGTACATGCATGTGGCAAAGTTTTAAGTTTTGTTTTAATAGTCTGCATGTACAAATTATTTTATAACATTTTTATAAACTATTGATGTGTTTAATTCTTACTTGTTTTCATTTTATCCAATCATTAATGTTACTTTTTTTTACTTACTAATAATCACTTGTTATATCTGTTGTTTGTAAAAAAATGTTATAAAATAATTTGTAACTCTAACATTGTACTTATTAATAATATCTCTAATATTCAAGTAAACCCCCCACAAAAAAAAAAAAAAAAGAAAAGAAAAAAAGAAAAGAAAAGCATTTGGCATAATTTGCCCCGTCCACATGTCAAAGATTTAGAAATGCCAAAAAGCAAATAACTTAAGTCAAATATGCATGACATGAAGCAAAACTTCACTTTTATATATATATATATATATATATACTAAAATTATGATTTTAGTTATTGTTCAAGTTCAAAATTAAGGTGTGTGTAAAATTATGTATAATAAACACAACACTATATGTAATACTAGAATAGATTTTGAATAAAGGAAAAAAGTTTAGAGTTATATACAAAAGGATAAAATGACGAGAACTGTGGAAATGATGATAATGCTATTTATGCTTGTGCTTATTGTAGCACCATATCCTTCCCTTTCGAGTGAGACGACACACCATGATTGCTTTGTAGCATGTTGTCCAACTTGTCAGCAGCATTGGAGGGATATGACTCCACCACTTACTCTAATCTTGGGAATGTGATGTCTAGCAATTAGAACATCTGCAAATGTAACTATTTCTATGTTTATTTTTTATAAATCTAATAAGAATTCTTGGAATATGAGATGTCTATATTTGGTTTATTTCTAAGAATCTTGTAAGAGTAATTTTTTTTTCCAAGATATTTTTTGATTTGTAAGCAAAAAATATATAAGCATTTTCCAACTGACATGTATAATTAATACAAAAACAATTATCTAAAATTTTCATTTTTTAAATTTTATTTCTATTAATTAAAGGGTAGGAAGAAATGGGTAAAATTGACTATTTATATATATATAAAAAATGAAACTTTTTGTAAGCATGAGAATGTGAATACCCACCTTTTTGTAATGGAATCTACGTTCCTACAAAAGGGGGACTGAGTGGAAATTTAGATACCTTAGACTCTCTTGTGTGATTCACATCCAAATGTGAGAATGTTAAATGTCACGTCCCAAAACCGATACCTGAATTTGTGACCATGATTGGCATGTTAATATCAAGCTGAAACCTGATATTAACAAGAACCAACTAAACTTATAAACAAAAATCTTTCCTCCTTTTTAAAAAATTCTTGTTTCTTTATATTCTTGATATAACTTTTCACTTGATATTCAGAGCATCTACATTATACTTCAACGGATAACATAATCTACCAGTCATTTAAATTCCATTCTTTCACATAATAAATCTCTAATTACACTAAAATATACAACTCCAATAAGAAGATCCTAAAACACACAATACTACAGAGCTAAACATTAAATTGCAAAATTAGGATCTATACTTTTAAAACTAAAACCAGTTCCTCCCAAAACTTGACTAAGGCTCTCTCTGCTTCAAAATAAAACTTGTTGACTAAATGAGTGGAAGGGGTGAGCTACACAACTCAATAAGGATAACATACACGAGAATTTAATAAGAATGTATGTAAATTAAATCATTTCATTTTATGATTATTCAGAGGAGAACTCTTTTCATGTGTAGTATTCTATACTCTTTATAATTATAATTTTTACACTTTTTATAGAAAAATAATTGTTCTCTTTTTTCTTATCAGAATAATATTACAAAACCTTTTTAGACTAAATTTCTTTCATTTCTTACAAAGTCACCAAATATAATATTGATCGTTTAAAATCATCATAAGAATATTTATATATATATATATATATATATATAAAGAATCTTTTAACATTCCCAAGAATCCTAAAACATTACCCTTTACCAAACGGCTCCCCCTCCAGCTTTAACTATTGGATCATCCAAAAAAAAAAAAAAAAAAAGCTCAAATCACAGACATGAGGTGCCAGAAAAGATTTAATTACTGCAAAACTATCATTTAAATCCAAAAAATATCCCATAAAAAAATAAAACAAAAAAATAGCAATATTCAATTTTAAATTCTTTGCTTATTTAAAGGGTATTTTTTTAAGAAGTGATTTTTTTTTTTTTTTTTGGTACAAGATAAAAATTCTATTCTAACCTAATTTAATGTGGCATTTTATACGGGAGGTAATGTTTTAAGATTCTCAGGAATGTTTAAAAATTCTCATGTTTTAGTTGCAAATCACACTAGAGAATCAGATGCCAGGGGAATCTGAATTCCCCTTTTAAACTCCTATCAGTAGGAATGTGGATTCCCTTTAAAACATATGGGTATCCAGATTCTCAAGCTTAAAATAAATTATATTTTTTTTATAAATTGACAATTTTAACCATTTTTCCTTATCATTTAAACAATTAAGATAAAATATAAAATAAATCATCAATATCTTTCCCTTATCTTTATCTTTTCCCCTTTCTCAAAAAAAAAAAATCTTTATCTTTTCCTGCTAAAATGATATAAACAGGATAGATAACTTTGTTGATATATTCTTAAACAATGTTCTATTTAGGTTTCACGTGTGGGAAAAAAAAAATAGTTTGAAGGGGACCCTCCATTATTGTCAAGTATTCACTTTTGATGTGTGTGTATTGCTCAACAAATTACTCATAGTCTATATTTTGTTTTTCATTATTTATTTAGATGAAGATTTTTTTTTTTAAGGACTTGGTAGATCACATTCAAATCTAAGGATAGAATGGAAAAAAATAATTAATTCATTTAAGATTCCTGGAAACAAACCAAACATTATCATCTCACATTCCTAAGAATCTTACAAGATTCCCAATGAAATCAAACATAGGAATAGCTACATTTTTAGGCATCCAAATTGCAAGGAATCACATTCCTAAGAATCTGAATGTCGAGAGTAATGTGGATTCTCTCGTACTAAACGCCATATAAGTGTATATACTTGAATCTCGACTCTTGCCCCTCACACCCCACAAACACTTATGCTTGTGGAGTGACCATCATACTAAGAGTGACGATGGTATGAAGTGATTTAATAGTGGTATTAGGTGAGGGATTAATAATTATATAGGAGTATATTTTCTTTAAATTAGTCATTAAAAGCTATCTAATTACTGTACCTTATCATATTAGTAGTTTTTCCTCCTTTAATTAGTCATTTAAGATTGAAAAATTACCCTGCTTTTAAATTAAATGTATGTAGCAAAAGTGTAATTTCATTCTGTCTTCCAATGAATATACCTGGCAATCCATTAATATCACATTTTCATTTATTAAAAATTTCTCTCACCACATCAGCAATTTGTAAAAACTTTTATAAAATAATATGTATTTATAGTATTATTCTATATATATGTGTGCTGTGAGCGCGCACGCGTTCCATAATTGGTCCACATGTCAAAAATTTAAAAATGCCAGATAGCATGACCTGCATCATTCCTTCAACATCAAAAGACTTTCTTTTTCTTAATACGTGTCAGCTAATTAAACATGTCAATAAATGGAAGAATTGTAGCATTATCTTCTACTTTCTACTTTTTTTTTTCTTCCCAAACATGACATGGAAGACTAGAAGAGATTAAGAAAAAGCTTCTGTTTTACTTCTATATATTATGCTAGATTAGATTTCAATAGAGGAAGAAAGTTTAGAGTTAAAAAAGAAAAAAGAAAAAAAGAAGATGGTTTCGAAAACTATGGTGACACTATTTATGGTTGTGCTTCTTGTAGCACCAGCTAGTAATCCTTCCCTCTCGGTGGAGGCAAAGCCAGATCTTGATTGCATTTTAAAATGTTTTCAAGATTGTGCGAATCTGCAGGATAATCCTTTTAAATTGAAGCTTTGTCGTGATGTTTGTGTCCATTTTTGCTCACACTCTCTCACAGATGTAATCTATAGTCGTATTCTTGATTGTGCAGAGTCCATGCCAACCAGTTTTGGTTCAGGTACTAAAACCATTGAGATCATATTTCATTCCTTTAGATATAATAATATATAATTTGTTTTTGTTTATTCAATTCTAATGGATGTTATTAATGTGACAGACGTGAATAAAGCAGAAGACTATATGGATACCTGCTACAACTCTGGCAAGAAGAAGAATTAACAAGCAATGAAAGAAAGAGATAATAAAAAGCAGGCTTCCAATGTAAAAGTTATGAACTGTATTTGTTTATTGAATTCAGCTTTATAGTTGTCAGAAAAATTGTTATTTCCTGGTGAAAGTGTGCAACCATCATCAAATAAGAATGAAATTTGAGGGGAAAAAAAAAGGCTTGGCGTTGAAGGAATGATGTACTAAATTTTTTTTTTTTTTTTTTTGATGTCAAACAGTAGTAACAAAACTAAAACTTGTTACCGTAAAAAAATTGAATAACGCAAAAATTACATGGTATAATCTAGGAGTCGGGACCTAAGATTGCTTAGAGTTAATACCAAATTATTGGAGAAATTCCTAGGGAAATTTTATTGGGAAATGATTTCCTCCTATTTAAATCCTCTAATTTCATTATAGCATGGGTTTCATATCTTGCTGAAAATTGGAGGGCGTTGGTTAATTTAAATAGGAGATGATTTTATCCTAATTTTATTAAGAAATCAAATTAAAAAAGAGATTTACCAAATTTTTTTTTTTTTTGGTGTAGATTGGTTTCAAATCACATATCTTTTATTTGAGAATAAGAGACTTAATTACCCATTATTGATTCTAAAATTATTAATTAAAAGATAAATTAAAAAAGTGAACTTCTTTTTTTCTTAGAGAAAAACAAAGTTAACTAGCATATTATGGTTCATGTTCGAATTTGAAACTACCAAAACTAGAGTAACCGGAGGAGGTAGAATTTTTAAGGAAGTCAGCCCCGAATTAAGTATGAAGGGTCAGCGGTTAGTAAGGATTTTTCTTGTTCAAATATCTACGAATGAATGATAGGTATGCAAGTTGAAAAATATACAATAACAAGAACTTCAATTTTGTTATATTATATGTTTCGTAAAATTTTGTGGGGAGTTGCCAAAGTAGAAAAATAAAAAATGTGAGTGAATGTTATGCACCTCGGGTCAGCAGGTAATGTGAAAGTGTTACATTACAGAATAAAAAGAAAAATCCTATTGTAGGCCTTATTGCCAAAAAATAGCTGAAGCCATATAAACCAGTTGAACAAAACAGGATGAATTTCATTCAAGATTTTACTGAACCCTGAAAGAATAATTCCTGATTACCTTGAACATACCATATATCAGAAGTGATGGTTCTCTTAAACTAGTAATAATAGACAATGACAATTATTGAACTATTAGTCTATTACTACATCACCAAATAATTCCCAGTGCAAAACAGCAAAAATATCAGTTTTGCTATGGGATTACTGTGAACCTAGCTTGTGCTAGAAATTTCAACATTTTCAATAGTTCTTTTCCTCCTATTTTTTCTTTTTAATAGCTTTTCCAAAATAGAGAAGGATATAAAATCAAAGCATCAGCAAATAATCCACGGTAGTAATATCTACTACATCAAGCCAGCTCTTATCTGTCTGAGTTTCAGCATCGTCCTCAGTCTTCCATAGGCAAAGCTCGGCCAAAAGCAATTATGTGGAAACCTCCAGCTTGTGCTGACATCAAAACCGACTATGATGGGGCTACTTTGGATGATACAGGTGAAGCAGGGATTGTAGTGGTGGTAAGGCTTGATAGCGGTGAAGTTTTTGTGGCTCTGTCAGAGAAAATCCCTCTTCCGTCTTCGCTAGAGGTGTTGGAGGCGTTAGCAGCTCGTCCGGCAACTCAATTTGTTGTGGAACTTGGCTTACAGCATTCGGTTCTTGAAGGGGATTCAGAGCTTGTCTGTAAGGCTCTCACAACTGACTCATCTCCTTGCTCAAGTATTGGGCATATTATCAAAGACATATTGTCAATTGCAAGTTTTCTTAGAATTCATTCCTTCTCTCATACTTGAAGGCTAGGCAATTTGGTTGCTTATGCCTTAACTAGGAGAGCTAGGTTGTCTTTTCCTTTGTTAGTATCGATGAAGGATGTTCCACAAGACATTTTTTGTTTTGTTACTGTTGATTTTCTTTAGTTGTTTTCAATAAAAGATCGATCTTGTTCCTCAAAAAAAAAAAAAAAAACTACATCAACTTAAATACATTACCATATGAATAACCATTTCATTATAGGATTTATTATAACATACCAAACAAGCCCTAGCTAAATTGACTATCATAATACATATATACATTAGGTCATTTGAAGCAAAGACAATATGATTTGTGTATTAAAGTACAAAATTATGATAAATGATTAAAAGGAGTGAAATCAAGGACTCAATTTATATATATTATATATTATATGGTAAGATACTAAATTAGATTAGACATTCAGGTTTAAATCACAGACGTGAATTCTAGTTAATTTAACTAATAAAATCTTTTAATTATCACTTAAACCCTAAACATACGAACATATTTGCGTTTAAATGCTTTGCATTTATATATATATATATATATATATATATTATAAGATAGAAATTCTACTCTAACTTAATCTAAGTATAAATGTGCATAAAATTTTTTCCTAGAGACTTGAACCTAGGCTTTTATACTCCTTCACACCCAACAAGTACTTATATTTGTAGATTAACTATTGCTTTAAGGGTGTGCGATGGTTTTGATTTTTTAAATGCATGTTTTTTAGGAGTGATTCAATTATTGTATTAGGTAACTGGCCCATAATTTTAGGTGTATATTTTTTTTATTTTAATCGTTTAAAGCAATTTAATTATTGTTCTTTTAAATAACCTTCTTCGTATTAGGAATTTTTTTCCCTTTTTAATTATTAGTCATTTGAGGTTCTACAATTTTAGTGCCTTTAAATAACATGCATGTGGCAAAAGATTTTAATTTCATGGTGTATTCCAACCAGTACACCTGCTAATCCATGCAATTGAGATATATTTTGGCATGACGCAAGTTCTTACAAATGTATGTATACTTTTTTTTTATTTTTTATTTTTTGAGGAAATATGTATACATGCATGCATGTGGTATAGCATGCATGTTCGGCATGTGACAGAATTTTTGGAATAATTGGTCCACATGTCATGTATGGCATGTGGTAGAATTCAAATAAAATAAATAAATAAAATAGTATGCATGTGGTATAATTGGTCCACATGTCAAAGATTAAGAAATGCCAAATAGCACTAACTTAAGTGAAATATGACGTGTAAACTAATTAGACATAACAAATTGCAGAATTTTTGCCTGGTCTTCTACTTTCTTTCTATATTTTAGATCTTGTTAGAAATAAAGGAGAGATAATACCTGATTTTTTCTTAGAAATTACACAATTTGATTTTACCAAAAAATGTGGCAGAGATGAGGCGTGGACCAAGTCACTGTCTTGAGACAAATCATGCCATGTACGGTATATTTGATGTAGTTAGACAAAATATTTCTACACGTTGTCCCCAGGATACAACAGCCCAGCCACCTTTGCTGATTCTCCTTGCGAGCTTTCACTGCTCGTAGGATATAAGTTCTCTACAGTACTTTCTTTTCTTAGAAAATTTAGTTAAAGATAATATATTTTTGTAAATAGTAAGAAGCAATAGATGGTAATTGTTTAAAACAATAATAAAAATTGTTTTTGAAAGCTTGTAGCTTTTGTAGCTCTATAGTAAGAAGCAATAGATGGTAAGCGTTTAGAAAGAGGAATTTAGTTAAAGATAATATATTTTTGTGAATAGTAAGAAGCAATAGATGGTAAGTGTTTAAATCACTTGTACGTTTTTAGATACTTGTAAAATAGATTTTTTTAACCTAATTAATTAATTAAGTGAATACTTAGATTTATCATTCAGATCTAGGTTAAAACAAAACAATCATATCATACAAAGCAGTGGAAAAAATAAAGAACCCAATGATATGCTGATCCAAGAAAACCAAACCGATAAAAAAAACCTGGAGAGGATTTAATCTAGCTATCCTCAAGGTAAAAAGCAAACCCACTATGAAAGAATTGAAGTTTGTACAATAGAATTTAGACCACTAACATCCTACTGCTACCTCGAGTAGAAAACTTACTACCATGATCTCATGATAGCTCTGAGTCCATGGATTACTTCTTTCCTTGACCTTTGCAACATAAGCACCCACACTTGTGATAAAAAAACACAAACTCTCCTGTTTGTGACTCCAATACCACCCTTGAAGGTTTAAATCATCAGCACCTTTGATGACTAGAGAATGCAGCAACTTCTACAACACCGGATCTTGAGATTCTTCAAGGAATAACACCGGTAGAAGACATGAGAGACTTTTGGTACAAAACCCTAGATACAAAAGAAGCACACTCTTCTCTCTTTGAAAAGCCCCATAAAAACGTATTTAGAGTTTCTTTTATATACTAGGAGAAGTAGATTTGAAACCCTAATCCTTAATGGCCTTGAACTGCTATTTGGGCTGATTTAAAATTCTGTAGATACGTGTTTCGATCGGTCAAGCTTGTTTCTCGATCGATCGAACCAGGTATATTTCAAATTCCTCTTTTTGCAGCTTGTATGTTCTTGACTCTTGACATGAATCATCTTGAGCATTATCTAATAATACCTATAAACTCTAGGATCTATATCCAGACAAGTTTGTATTCACGATTTGCCAATTGCTCTAACTTTTAGAACCTAACACATATGACTAACTTAACCATAATTCTTGTAGATGGGATTGTAAAGAGCTAATTAATATAAATGTAACTAGATATCCTCATGAGTATTGATTAACTAATTTGGGTAACTTTTTTCTTTTGTGCATACTCATGTTTTTGTGTCTTAATTTGTAAAAAGAAAATATCTTTCAATGATTTTGAAGAAATTAGGAAAGCCATTGCCCTCTATCCTTAAGGTTGTAAATGAACTAAGTTGTTCATAAACAACATTGACTTGGCTCAATAAAAAGCTAGCTTATTTGTTTGTTTTTGGAAGAGAAAAGCTTGTTTATATTTATTTGTTTATAAACAAGCCAAGGTTGAACCTTAGGCTTTTTTTATTAAACTAGCCAAGTCCAAGCCAAACAAAAAAAATCGTTCTTGAACAATAGGGCTCAATAAAAAAACAAGCCGAGTTTAGGCTTGTTTACGAGCTCAGTAATAAGCTTGATATAGGCTTAAAAACAAACTCATATAGTACTAGGATATATTAAATTATTAACTACTGCCTTATTGTTTTTGTGATCTAAATTACCTCGTTTCAAAGAGATACACATAAAGAGACACCAACTCACTGTATCAATCTTCTCTATCTACTACAAGTTCTCTCAAGCTCTCAACAATGTCTTATCAAACTCTTGACTCTCATCTAACAAGGGAGCAAACACTTCCATTTTCAATGGCCTACCAATCCCTCATTCCTTCTTAGTCTTTTTCTTTTTTTTCACTTTCAAAAATCACACCAAACCCCCCAAAACTCTCATCCTCCCCCCCCCCCCCCCCCCCTCACAACTACACTTGCATTTCCTCCAAACTAAGGGTGGCAAAGTAAGGCCAAACCCATTTGTCCACCTAAACCCACCCATTCTAATTGAACCCAAATCCACACAATTATTAGTTGGATTAAATGGGCATCAACCCAATTAGACCCAATAATTATTGGGCTTTAACTAAAAACCCATTGAGACCCATTTAACACAAAAATAATATACCCAAATTCAACTCAGCCTTTCCCATTAAAAAAAAAAAAAAAAAAGCCCTCAGATGTTTCAGTGTTTCAGGGTTTTCATTTTCTTTCATTTTCTCGGCCTCCAAACACTTCTCTCTCTCTCTCTCTCTCTCTCTCTCTCTCTCTCTCTCTCTCTCTCTCTCTCTCTCTCTCTCTCTCTCTCTCTCTCTCTCTCTCTCTCTCAACAAATAAGAAAATAGAACCAAACAATTGAAAATTTCATATAAACTAATACCGATTTCTTGCGCTAAATTTAACACATGAAAATGAGGTTAACCAAAAATAAATATATTGGAGATCGAACATGGTCGGATTAGCTATTATTATGAGATTCTTACTTTCGAAGCGGAATTGCGAGTAGCGGAGGTCGAACATGGCTAGATCGGTGGTCGGCAAGATTGGCCGGCGACACTCTTTTGCATAGATCTTCACTGCGGCGACGACGAGATCTCCAACCGTTGATTTCGGCGACATGACAACCTGTACTGGTCCGAGACTCCCTTAGATAGTCACGTTCAGCAAAAACTTCGTCAGCCTCGCTACCGGAGGCCATCCCTCCATCAGCGTCGATCCAACTACAATCTAGTATGATAGCAGTTTCAGCATCATATTCGGCCGGCAAAGCTCCACTGCCATAGTAAGTGGACTTTGTCTGTGAAATGATGATGCTCTATGCGCTAGTTTTATGTCGTGGTGATCGAGGATCTTTTCAACGATCTTGTCCATCAACGACTCCGGCTGGTGTGCATGGTCCGCCATGGATCTCTGCCACACCAGAGAGATAGCTCTCTCTCTCTCTCACGCGCGCGCGGTTGCTCTTCTCCCTTTTCATTTTCCTTCATTGTCCTTGAAGAATTTCTATTTGTTTCAAGGACAGTTGCTTTCGAAATTCTAGGAAAGTTTTGAGCTTGAAATGACATTTCTTTGTATTTGTTGCACTGTTTGATTGCCAAGAAAGTGAGAGAAAATAGAAAAGAAAAGAAAAGAAAATATTTTTTTATTTGGATTTTTAATATAATTGCTGATGTGGATGTGCTTATGTGGAATTTTTTAATCCCAAGAATAGAGACTAGAGAGAGTGGAAAAGGGAATCCAAGAAAGTGTTGAGGTTTTCACTTTAATGGCATTTTGGTAATTTTGATAATTGGGTAATTGGGTGAGTTGGAGTTTACCCATAATAATTGGGTTGAGTTGGATTTGGGTTAGAAGCAATTAGTTAAATGGGTTTTATGTCCACCCCAAAGCCACCCATTTGACACCCCTGCTCCAAACCTTAAACCTCACCCCTGGACGATGGTGATAATTACAACAAAACCAGCCACCAAAAGCTCAATTTCCTTAACCTCTCATAATTTTGGGGGTATATTTATTTTTTAATTAGTCATTAAAAGTCTCTGTAATTATTTAAAGCTATCTAATTATCGTGACTTTAAATAACCTACATCATATTAGGAAATTATTTCCCTTCTAATTAGTCATTAAGGTTGCACAATTATTTTTGTTAGGTTTTGAGACTTTAGGAACTAATATATTAAAACTTCAATGTGTATTGTGTTGGCAAACCATGATCAAAACATAGAGTCTAGGTTTAGGCTTGCTCAATGTGTGATTTAATGTAAAATTGGAATCAAGTGATTGCAGGATTTATTGGACAAAATTTGCAAGGCTTGATCAATCGAAAATTAAACTCGATCGATCAAAACTCGTCCAAATTTAATTTTTCGTAGAAATTTCAATTCAGCCCAAGCCTATATGACATGTAGGGTTTTGTATTTTACTCCAAGTATAAAGGAAAAACCCTAGCTACGTTTTAGAGGTCATTGGAGAGTTATGTGTTGAATCTTCTATAAGATCTAGAGGTGTTTACCTTCATACACACACATAAATTTTTCAAGATCAAGATTTGCATCAAGAACTTGATGATCATTTTAGTTACTGCATAAAGAACTTTAAAGAAGATCAGAACCTTTGAGTGGAGTCTCAAAGTCATAAGTAGGAAACTTGTGGTTGCTGCAAATCTAAGAAAGAAGTAGTCCGTGGACTCAGAGTTGTCATATGATTTTGGTAGTAAGTTTTCTACTCAAGGTGGCAATAGAATGTTAGTAGTCTAAGTTCTATTATAAAAACTTCCATTTTTTTATAGTGGATCTGTTTTTTTCCTTTGAGGATAGCTATGTTAAATCCTTCACAGATTTTTTACTGGTTAGGTTTTCCTGAGTTATCATATCGTGGTGTACTTTATATTTCCGCATTATTTGCATAATATGATATTATTGTGTTAACTTAGAACTAAATAATTTATCTAAGTAATCACTTGGCTAAATAACTAGGCTAAATAGCTAAGTTAAACAACTTGTGTTAAGGAGTCTAAAAATGTAAATTTTTTTTTTTTTTTTTGAATGGAAGATTATAGTTTATTTATTTATTTTCTTTAAGAAGAATGATAAAACCTATAAACTATAGCAATTACAATATGTGACGGATTACAGATGTGGTCTCCCCTCTCCATTTCCTCTCTAAGTCGTTACAACATGCCAATTTTGCTAACATCTTGGTAACTGAAATATTAGTGCTTGTAAGTGTGATCCAATAAATACTTCTAAGTGATCCACACGCACTTTAAATAACATGTATGTCGCAAAGGTTTTTAAATGACAATGGCGATATGCTGGCAAGAGCCAAGTTTTTACAAATGTATGTGTACTTTATTTTATATTAAGCTAAAATTTGTGTAGCTATTATTGACACAGCCTCTTGGTGATTTTTATAAAAACATCTAGAGTTTAAATCCTTCCAACTCCAAACTATCGATGTATTAAAAAAATTTATATCAATAATTTTTTTAACATATTTAAGAAAAAAAAAAAAAAAAAAACATGAATGTGGCATAATTGGTTCACATTTTGTCAAAGATGATGTGTTCTCATCAAAAAAAAAAAAAAAAAAACCAAAGAGTCATACATGACGTGTGAACCAATTGACCTATAAATTAGATATTTTATTAGATTAGATTAGATTTCAATAAAGCTAACACATGTCCAAAATATTTTATCACACATGTATTAAGAGATAAAGTCCCAAACATGACACTTAGTAGAACTTCAGTTATATATACATATATATATATATATATATATATATATAGACACACACACACACACACACACATATATATATATATATATAATATTATATACTACTATATATTAGATATCAATAAAGGAAGAAAGTTTAGAGTTATACAAGAAGATAACATGAAGAGAATTGTGGAAACAATGGCAGTACTATTTATGCTTGTGCTTGTTGTAGCAGAAGCTAATAATCCTTCCCTTTCGGCGGAGGCGTCAACCCATGATTGCTTTTTAGATTGTTATCAACGTTGTAAGAAGCGTTGGCCTGATAATCCTTTTAAATCAAGTATTTGTGAGAGTACTTGTGACCTGTTTTGCCAAGACTCCCTTACAGATGTCATCTATAGTTGTATTCTTGATTGTGCAGAGTCCATGTCAACCAGTTCTGGTTCAGGTACTGAAACCATTGGGTTCATATTTCATTCCTTTGGATATAATATATAACTGTTTTGTTTATTCAATTCTGACGGATGTTATTAACTCTTGTACATGTATATGGAGCAGAAGACTATATGGATACCTGCTACAACTCTTGCAAGAAGAAGAAGAATTAGCATGCCCTAGACTTGCAATAAAAGAAAGAAAAAAAAAAATTCAGAAGCATGCCTTTTATTTTATATAGAAGTTGTGAACTGTATTAGCTTCTTGCATTAAGCTATGTAGTTGTCAGAAAAATTGTTATCCCCTGGTGCAGCCATCATCAAATAAACAAATTTGATATACAAATATTGGTAAAATTAAAGAAAAAAAAAAGAAAAGAAAAAAAGAAGCTTGGTGAAGGAATGAATGATGTACCAAAATATGAAGCCGGACAAATAATTTTTAAAAAAAATTTTAAAAATTTATTTTTTTGAGCTCAAACGATAGTAATAAAACAAAAACTTGATACTAACAAATTGAAGAACACAAAAATGAAATAGTATATGATTTAGGAGTTGGCACCTAGGATTGAAGAACACAAAAAACTTAGGAGTCAACACCAAAGCATTAGAGAAATTCCTAAAGAAATTTTATTGAGAAATGGCCCCTTAGAGTTTTTTTTTTTTTTTTTTTTAATAGAAATAATTACAAAATACTACTAAACTTTCAGCTCAAACCCTTTCTCTCCAAGACCTACAAACACTTTGTGCATGGAGAGTTCTTAATATAAAAACTTTAGTAGTTACAACATGTCACAAATTATAGATGGGGTCTCTCCTCTCCATGTCTTCTCTAAATTGTTATAACATGCCAATTTTGCCAACATCTTAGTAACTAAAATATTAGTGCTTGTAGTTGTGACCCAGTAAATACTTTGAAAAACCTAGTGATCTACACGCATTTTAAAATAACATGCTTAAGTGATCTACACACTTTAAAATAACATGCTTACGTGCATGTGGCAAACGTTTATAAACCTGGCACAATATTGCTAAAATGTAAGTTTATATTGGTTTTATGTGCACTGTACACAATTTTTTAGCTAAATAAGGAGAGATGCAAAATTCGGCCCACTTGGTGCCGAATTGCTCAGAAAAAAAGGCTTCGGCACCCTTGGTGTCAATTTTGCAAGAGAGGAGAGAGAAACCAAAAGTGGCACTCATGGTGGCATTTTCGGTGCCCAAATTTGTGCCCTACCCATATGTTTGCCCATACTCGAAAATGGAAAGAGAAAAATCATACACGCTTAATATTAACTATAATGTAATTTGTTTTTTGATAGGAACTATGATGTAATTGAAGATGCATATATATTCACATTACTTTTAATATATATAAAATCCAACATAAACAATTTACAATATATTAGTATATATTTTTTACAAAGCACATATACAATAAATTATTTTCCAATTAATATACAAAAACATAATAAAAATTAGTGAGTCAAGAATCTTACTACAATTGTGACAAATGAAGATTGTTAGAACTAGAGAGTGATACTTGCAAAAAATAAATAAAATAAATAAACACAATCAGATAAAAATAGAGTAATTGCTACAATTTCACTTAATATCTTTTTATTTGATGTGAATTTTGACAAATCTATTTATTAGTTTTCAGAAGATTAAAGATTAATAATTATGTCATCAATCAAATATTTAAATTTCAAATTTTTGAAATATAAAATTATATATAAAAAATAAGTTTATGGATTGAATAGTAAATAACATCTGATTGATGTTAAAAATATAAAGAATATACAGTCTCATGATTATATTTTCAAATTATATATTCATGTTAATTTTTTTTGTGGGAGTTGTCTTCATTAGCTACAAACTTTGTCCATCAAGTAATCAAAAAAAAAAAAGAACAACAATACAAAATAATGAAATTCATATATATAACTACAAGAATTTTGGAATTTTGGTCTTTTGTGACCAATGTTTTAGCGACGACCAAAAAGTCATCACTATCAGACATACATTAGTGACAAAAATATATGGTCATTGCTAATAAGTGTATTGTAGCGACGATGCTAAGGTAATCGCTAATATGTCGTCGCTAACACCATGGAGGGAATTTTATTTACTTTTAGAAAATGGAGGGAAACTTTTATCAACGACAATAAATTTTGTTGTGACGACATATACATCGCTAAAATAAGGTTTACTTTAATGACTACATCTATCATCGCTAATAATCATCTTTAGTGATGACCTTATGTTTCATCACAGATATGTGGCCAAAAATATATAGTAAATATATTATATATATATATATATATGATTTATTTATCAGTGATGACATATTGGTGGTAGCTATTAGAAGGCTATTAGCAATGACACAACATGTCGTCGTAAATATATTTACCTAAATATAATGGAGGGTAAAATTTTCACTCTCAAAAAGTGGTGGGAATTATTGGAGGGAAGTGGATTTTATATTAGCAACGAATTAGGTTGTCGCTATAAGGGATTTTTAATGAAGACAAAGATTGTTGTCACTAATATGTGGCCAAAACAATTTTGGTATAATATGATTTTTTTTTTTATCAAACCCTCCAAATGCCTCTTAAAATATTTAAAATGACATAAATTCCTTTAAAATGTTTGAAATGATTAAAATACCATTAACCTCATCAAAATGACCAAAATACCCCTAAACTTATATAATGACCAAAATAAACTTGAAGCCTCCAAAGTTATTTAAAACTTTCAAATCCGTTAAAAAAAAGAAAAAATGAGACAACGGAGGGCTTGTTGCTTCAAATTACTCTCAAATCATAATGCTACCCATTTGAAACTTGAAATCAATAAAATAATAAAAATTGAGAAAGTTCTGATTCCACTCAAAATAGTGACTAATTCTCATAGTTATCAAAATATGAATCGTATCATGAATCAATTTTTTATTTTTCTGTATCATGTATCATAAGAAATGTATTAGTCAATATTTACCAAAGTAATAAATTAATTATAAATATATGAAAGGTATATTCATTATAAATTCATAATATATTCAACTAATAACCAATTCAATCATCAATTATGTAATGATATTTACCAAAAGTAAGCAAATAAATCAAATTAAAATAATTTATAACATACATATTCAAATTAATTAAAATCAGAAGTGATAATACATGATATATGAACCAAAATAATAAATTTTTTCATCATTTTGCCTAATCAATTTTATCTAAGTCAATGTTAACAAGATGTTCATCATCTTTCAAAATTATTTATTTATTAACATTTTCTAACAACTACGCCAATACCCAATAATCCACTGAAAACCTTCCCACTAAACCTAATTTCACAAAGTCTAATGGTCTAGAGATTATCTATTTAGTTTGATCGAGTTTGACCAACTATAACTAAACTTTAACTGTGCTTTTCTCTAAATCTAACAGTTTAATTGTGACCATTATTTACTAGAATTAACCTTTCATTACACTTTTCAAGTCCAACGATTAGATTTCAAATCTAAGTATGGCGTGAGATGGATATGTGTTATGTATTTGTATGACTATGTTCTCTCAATCGGACCATTCAATTGGTCTCAAATTTCACCAATACTAATATGTCACCATACTCTTCAATCCTAATGATCAAGATTTAAATATAAATTTCACTAAGTCCAGTGGTCACAAGACTATCTATTAAGTTTAATCGGGTTTGACCAACTTTGACTAAACTTTGATCGTCTATTTCTCTAAATCCAGCTGTTTGATTGTGATTATAATTTACTAGAATTGACCTTTTATTACACTCTTCGAATCCAACGGTTAGACTTCAAATCTAAGGATGGCGCGTGATGGACATATGTTGTGTACCTGTATGGCTATGTTCTCTCAATCTGACCAATCAACTGTTCTCAAATTTCATCAACACCAATATGTAACCATACTCTTCAATCCTAATGATCAAGATTCGAATATGAATTTCACCAAGTCCAGTGGTCTCGAGACCATCTATTAAGTTTGACTGGGTTTGACTAACTTTAACTAAACTTTGACTGCGCCTTTCTCTAAATCCAATCGTTTGATTGTGAGTATAATTTACTAGAATTAACCTTTCATTACACTCTTCGAATCCAACGGTTAGATTTCAAATCTAAGGATGGCACGTGATGGACATGTGTTGTGTACCTATATGGCTATGTTCTCTCAATCTAACCATCTAATTGTTCTCAAATTTCACCAACACCAATATGTCACCATACTTTTCAATCCTAATGATCAAGATTTGAATATAAATTTCACTAAGTCCAGTGATCACAAGACCGTCTATTAAGTTTAACCGGGTTTGACCAACTTTAACTAAATTTTGACCGTCTATTTTTTTAAATCCAGCCATTTGATTGTGATTATAAGTTACTAGAATTAACCTTTCATTACACTCTTCGAATCCAACGGTTAGATTTCAAATTTAAGGATGGTGCATGATAAACACATGTTATGTACCTGTATGGCTATGTTCTCTCAATTTGACCAATCAACTGTTCTCAAATTTTATCAACACCAATATGTCACCATACTCTTCAATCCTAATGATCAAGATTCGAATATGAATTTCACCAAGTCTAGTTGTTTCGAGACCATCTATTAAGTTTGACCGAGTTTGACTAACTTTAACTAAACTTTGACCGCGCCTTTCTCTAAATCCAATCATTTGATTGTGACTATAATTTACTAGAATTGACCTTTTATTACACTCTTCGAATCCAACGGTTAGATTTCGAATCTAACGGTTAGATTTCAAATCTAAGGATGGCGCGTGATGGACATGCGTTGTGTACCTGTATGGCTATGTTCTCTCAATCTGGCCATTTAATTGTTCTCAAATTTCACCAACACCAATATGTCATCATACTCTTCAGTCCCAATGATCAAGATTTGAATATGAATTTCACCAAGTCCAGTGGTATCGGGACCATTTATTAAGTTTGATTGGATTTGATTAACTTTAAATAAACTTTAACCGCACCTTAATTTTTTTAAATCCAACCGTTTGATATTGGCCATAATTTACTAGAATTAACCTTTCATTACACTCTTCGAATCCAACAGTTAGATTTCAAATCTAAGGATGGCACGTGATGAACATGTGTTGTGTACCTGTATGGCTATGTTCTCTCAATCTGATCATTCAATTATTCTCAAATTTCACCAACACCAATATGTCACCATACTCTTTAATCCCAATGATCAAGATTCGAATATGAATTTCACCAAGTTCAGTGGTCTTAGGACCATTTATTAAGTTTGACCATACTCTTTAATCCCAATGATCAAGTTTTGAATATGAATTTCACCAAGTCTAGTGGTCTTAGGGCCATTTATTAGGTTTGACCGAGTTTGACCAACTTTAACTAAATTTTGACCGCACATTTCTCTAAATCCAACCGTTTGATTGTGACCATAATTTACTAGAATTAACCTTTCATTGCACTCTTCAAATCTAATGGTTAGATTTTAAATCTAAGGATAGCGCGTGATGGACATATGTTGTGTACCTATATGGCTCTGTTCTCTCAATTTGACCATCCAATTGTTCTCAAATTTCACTAACACCAATATGTCACCATACTCTTCAATCCCAATTATCAAGATTCGAATATGAATTTCACCAAATTCAATGGTCTCGGGACCATCTATTAAGTTTGACCAGGTTTGACCAACTGTAACTAAACTTTGACCGCGCCTTTCTCTAAATCTAACCGTTTGATTGTAACCATAATTTACTAGAATTAACCTTTCATTACACTCTTCAAATCCAATAATTAGATTTCAAATCAAAGGATGGCGCATGATGGACATGTGTTGTGTACTTGTATGGCTATATTCTCTCAATCTGACCATTTAATTGTTCTCAAATTTCACCAACACCAATATGTGACCACACTCTTTAATCCCAATGGTCAAGATTTGAATATGAATTTTACCAAGTCCATTGGTCTCGGGACCATCTATTAAGTTTGACCAGGTTTGACCAACTTTAACTAAACTTTGACCGCGCATTTCTCTAAATCCAACCGTTTGATTGTGAGGATAATTTATTAGAATTAACCGTTTGATTGTGAGGATAATTTATTAGAATTAACCTTTCATTACACTATTTGAATTCAATGGTTAGATTTTAAATCTAAGGATGGCACGTGATAGACATGTTGTGTACCTATATGGCTATGTTCTCTCAACCTGACCATCTAATTGTTCTCAAATTTCACCAACACCATCAATATGTCATCATATTCTTCAATCCCAATGATCAAGATTCGAATATGAATTTCACCAAGTCCAGTGGTCTCTGGACCATCTATTAAGTTTGATCGGGTTTGAGCAACTTTAACTAATTTTTGACTGCGCCTTTCTCTAAATGCAACCGTTTGATTGTGACCATAATTTTCTAGAATTAACCTTTCATTACATTCTTCGAATCCAACGATTAGATTTCAAATCTAAAAATGGCGCGTGATAGACATGTGTTGTGTACCTGTATGACAATGTTCTCTCAATTTGATCATCTAATTGTTGTCAAATTTCACTAATATCAATATGTCACTATACTCTTCAATCCCAATAATCAAGATTCGAATATAAATTTCACCAAGTTCAGCGGTCTCGGGACCATCTATTATGTTTAACTGGGTTTGACTAACTTTAACTAAATTTTGATCATGCTTTTCTCTAAAGCCAACCGTTTGATTGTGACCATAATATACTAAAATTAACCTTTCATTACACTATTCGAAACAACGGTTATATTTCAAATCGAAGGATGACGTGTGATGGACATGCGTTGTGTATAGGGGTGGCAATTCGTGTTCGCGTGTCGGGTTCGTGTCGTGTCAACTCATACGTATCCGACTATATGAGTCAACACTAACCCGACCTGTTTATTAAACGGGTCAAGATTCCTCAACCCTAACACGACCCATTTATTAAACGGGTCAGTCGTGTCGACCTGTTTATCTAATTTTATCAAAATAAAGAAAAACATTTATGAAAAAACAAACAAATAAATATTTTAAATATAAAATTCAAAATTAATGAGTAACTGCATCACAAATAATCATTCAAAATTAAAGCATATCTCAATATCATAAATAATCAATCACAATATGTCAAAGAAAATAAACTACAACAACTAATAAGTTTATATACCTAGGGTTTGAATGGTATATTGGTAAAATTTTATTTAATTAAACGGGTCAGACGAGTTAAACGGGTTCCATTGGTTGAACCCTAACCCAACCCGTTTATCAAATGGGTCCGTCGTGTCAACCCGAATATGACACGAACCCATTAAGCCTCAACCCATAACCTGCTAATTTCGTGTCGTGTCGTGTCGGGTTCGCGGGTCGTGTCCAATTTTGCCACCCCTAGTTGTGTACTTGTATGGCTATGGTCTCTCCAATGTTATGAATACTATTTCGAATCTCGTTTCGGTTTGTCTAATGGAATTAAATATTTCAATACTGGCCAAATTCGATGTACCATTTCTAGACGTTTCGGATTTCAAAATATATAAAACTATTTACTTTTAGAAACATATTCCTTTTATATATATATATTCTTCTTAACCTATTACTTTTAAGAGAAATGCTAATGAATGCCCTTAGGATATTGGTTAATAATTTATTTAAAGAAAAGAGTTATATTTATAAAAATTTATATTTTAAAATTAATCTAATGAAATCAATTAAACTACTATTATTTTAATTAAAATACTAACTAATTCTTGTAATGTAGCAAACTGGCAAACAAAGTCTAGGCAAACTGCACAAAATCAAACCATCTATGTTTCCAACCTTTTATTATATTTTACTTCCTTATCATTTCTTTATCTCTTGTTTTTTCTCAGCCCACACATCTTCATTTTTGTCTGACACCTTTATTTTTGTCCTTCATCACATCTTTTCATCTTTATCTACACATTAACTCAGACGCGCAACTTAGATTTTTCATCATACCTTCCAAGATTTTATTAAAAGTTTTTCTACAGCACAACTTCGTAGTGGTTAGTATTAATATTATGAATACTGTTTAATTTATTTCTATTTGTCTATTAAAATAAAATATTTTGGTATGGTCTATTGCGATATATCATTGCATACCATTTTCAAGTTTTAGAGCATCCGCAGTAGACCTAATGTGCCAAATGCCAAATATTTGGCACATTTGGCACACCAAACACAAAAATAGAACTTTATCAGATTTTGCAAATGCCAAAAATTATGCCACATGCTATAGTACCATCACATATTTGGGACGGTACGGAGCAAAATGACATAATTTTTTTATCACTTTTTTATTCTCTTTTCTCTCTCCTCTCTCTTCACTTTTTCTTTTCTCTTCTCTCTCACCGGTTCTCTTCTCTCTCACCTCTGTTCCTCTCCCCCATTTCTTCCATACCTATTCCCTCCCCATTTGAAGCCACCGCCGCCGTCACTATCGCGCAGCCACGGCTGATCTCGCCCAGCTGATCTCACTGATCTCACCCCGTCCAGTCATGGCCAATCTCAGCCCAAGGCCGCCGTTGATCTCACCCTCTTCCTTCTCCTCTCTATCTGCCTTTCACTCTGCCTCTCTCTGGTTATGGGTTTTTTTTTTTTTTTTTTTTTTGCTGCAATTTGGGTTGATTTGATATTGGTGTGGGTTGTGGGCTATAGGCAGTGACAATGACAGTGGTGGTGGTAGGCTGTGTGGGTGGTTGTTGCTGTTGTTGATATAAATAGGGGGAGATAATATATTATTTTAGTGTGTAGTAAATATTATTTTAATGTATAAAATTGAATGATAAAACATCTGATAAATGAAATGTTGTAAAATGATGTGGTAAAATAATAAAGTAGACTTTTGGTATGGCAATATGTCATTTTTTTGCAACATCTACTACGGATGCTCTTACTATTTTATAAATTTATATATATACATTTTGGTAAAAGTCAAAGGCCACCCAATTTATTAAAATTTTTTATAAATTTAAAATATCTTTAATATTTTTGATTCTTAAGTTTTAATTAAAATGTTATTTTTTTAAATTCATTATACATTTATATTAAAAATACAAACCTTTTTTAGTAGATTTTATTTATTATTATTATTAAAATTATAAATCTATTTAGACATTTGATATTATTTTGATGTACAGTATTTAAAGCATTAAAATCTAACTTTTCAGTAAAAAAAAAAGTAATAAAAATAGAAAAGATGTCAGACACAAGCAAAATATAAAATTATTTTATTCAAAATAAATTAATAAAGAGGTTTCATGAGTTACATTGGGTCAAGCACATAAAAAAAGGACAAAACTAATGTTAGAGCATTTGCAGCAGTGGAGCTAAATAGCTATACTGCTATTTTAGCTCCACCAATATACCAAAAGATGCATGTAGCAGTGGAGGCATTTCTAAATTTTTTAGCTAAAGTGCTACAGTGTGTGCACTGTTGCTAACATCTAAAAAAAAATATTTATACATTACTCTTCTCTCATTAAACAAATTTCTTATTCTCTCTCTCTCTCTCCGGCTTCTCTTCTTTCTTCCTTCTTCCTCAATTTTTTTTCTCTCTAGCTCACTGCCAGCTCCCTCGTCTCCCTCATCCCTCAGCTAGCTGGCCAGCTCCATCATCGCTGATCTGTTCTGCCGACCCACCCCAAGCCCCATTGCCGATCTCCCCAAACCCCACACCTTCGCCGGCCTCAATGTCACCGACCCAAGCCGACCCAAGCCCCAAGCCGCCGATTCACATCTCCGTCCCACGCCTCCGCCGGCCTCAACGTCACCGGCCCAAGCCAACCCAAGCCCCAAGCCGCCGATCCACGTCGCCGATCTGTTCTCTCTCTCTCTTTTTTTTTTTCCTGCTATGGACCACTGGTGGTGGTGGTTGTGGGCGTGGTTGTGGCTGATGGTAGAGGTGGTGCCCCAAGCCGCCGATCTGTTCTTTTTTTTTTTTCCTGTTATAGTCTGCCTGTGGTGGTGGTGGTGGTGGTTGTGGGCGTGGTTGTGGTTGTGGCTATGGCTGTGGCTGTGGCTGATGATAGAGGTGGTGCCCCAAGCCACCGATCTGTTTTTTTTTTTTTTTCCTGTTATGGACTGCCAGTGGTGGTGGTGGTGGTTGTGGGCGTGGTTGTGGCTGTGGCTGTGGCTGATGGTAGAGGTGGTTGTGGTTGGTGTATATTTTTTGGGTAGTGGGATATATTATTTTACTGTAGGGGATTTATTATTTTATTGTGATGTTTATATTATTTTATTGTGTTGAAAGCTAAAATAGATCCACTGTTACAGCACGTGTGTAGGTAAAATAGATAAAGTAATTTTTTTATGGAGCTAAATTGCTAAATATTTAGCTCCACTGCTGTGGATGCTCTTAGGGTGGATAAGAAAGCGTACAAGTGAGCAGCTAGCTATTCAGCCAAAAAAAAAAATTCAGCAAAAAAGTGAGCAAGTAACTTGAGCTTCCACAAAATAAGTCCCTTTGGTCACTGCATTCAATGGAGGCAGTGTCTTTGAAACGTCACATCATCATCTCAATTCCCAAGTTGTGACTTTTCGTGTTAAAGAAAAAAATAGTTGCTATATAATTCTTAAGTTCGGACTTTTATGTAAAAGAAAAAAATAGTAACTATATAGGCTAGTAATAGTAGCTATAGGTTAGTAATACAGTTAGGAAGCATTATAGTATATATTCTCAAGGAAATGTTTGAGTTCACACGTCTCATCTTTGCTCCTCATGTCTGTAAATTTCAAGATTCAAGCATTATAGTTTATGTTCATTCTCTACCTATCTTCTTCTTCATTTTGCTGCCCAAGTTTGTGAAGCTCATCTCTTTTTATGTTCTTTTTATTTTTACCACTTAGAGCCATACAAACAGCAAGGGCAAAAGGCGGATTTGCGCATAATCTCTTCTCATCTTCCTCCTCAATGCATCCCAGATGGCTTATGTCTTTTTTATTTTTATTTATTTATTTTTTTCCTTTGATTGCAGTTTAGAAATATTTGACAGAAAGGATTGTTTGTATTTGGAGGGAAAATGGGTTAGGGATAGACCAAAAATTATATTTGGAGGGAAAATGGGTATCAAAATTTTTTTTTTTTTTTTGGTATTTCAGAAAATGGGTATTAAAATCTTTTTTTTTTTTTTTGTATGTGCTTCTGTCTTTTTTCTTTTTATATATATATATATATATTTTTTTTTTTTTTTTGTGTTTTGTTTTGTTTGTTTGTTTTTTTTTTTTTTTTTTTTTTTTTTTTTTTTTTTTTTTTTTTTTTTTTTGCTTTCGTCTACAGTTTAGAGATGTTTGAGAGAAATGATTGTTTGTATTTGGAGGGAAAATGGGTCAGGATTGTGTGTATTTGGAGGGAAAATGGGAATAAAAAAAACACCTAACATAACGGATTTTGAAGTCCCATGATGAGCATGATCCCTATGTCTTTCTCAGTCATTACCGCCGATTATATATCACTCATCATCTCTCTCATTTTTTCTCACATACCCGCTAAACTTGTAGATCCACTGCCGCTGTTCAGGTATTTTATTTCTTCTTTACTTCTGGTTTTGTTCTTAGCGTTTGTCATTAAATTAATAAATATGTCTTTAATAAATAATTTATTAATTAAGACCCAAACTTTTCTTATTAAAGAATGAAAAAAAAATTGTTGGATGTACTTAATAGTTTGTTTTTGAAATGGTAGTGTATCCCTCATCCCATTTGTCAACTGTTTGATTGGCATACAATATACTATGTTCCTAGATTTGGATGCTTGTCAATCATGTAGCTAAAAGCAGTTCTAAACTTGTTTTGAAATTTCAAGATTTAGGGCTAAAGTGTTTTAGTGTATTGTTTCAAACTTTCATAGAAATAATGAATTGATTAGAATGTCTCTGGGGGTTTTTTTTTTTAATTAATTAACAATTTGTTTGTGTATCCATTTAAATTTTTTTGCTTAAATTCACTATGAATGATTTTTTTTTTAGATAAGTGATATTTCGTTTTTGTTAATGGTTTTTCAATTGCTTTAAATTCTTTTACTTTACTTTCTTTACAATGATTATTTTTCCCCGTCAATTTTTTGATTTGTTGTCTTCCTCTCTCTCTCTTTGTGTCAATATATATTAGTTTTTGGCCCCTCCCCCCCTAAGAAGAATGTGTCCTCCACCTGATGGGCCACCACATGAGATGGTTGACTCAACTCCCATTTCAAGTGAGCAAGGAGCCCTTACTGCATCTGGTGAGTGAAAGTTTAATCTTTCATGTAGTTATCTTTGTTATTGTATAGACTTTGACTAAGTTACTTTGCCAAAATGTTACTGACTATGCTATCTTATTTTTCCTAACAGCTACTATGGCCAACAAACAGAAAAGAGGTAGAAATCTATGCACCAAGTTTTAAAAACTGAGGGAAAATGAACTCATTTTGATAACCATCCATCCAAGGGCCAAAGGACCTATGGGCGAAAATGCTAGTGTGTTTACAAGAAGGGTGGGATTTGTCGTTCGTGAACATGCGAACCTTAGTTATGAATCTTGGTCTAAGGCACCAAAAGAACATCGACAAATGTTGAAGAATCGTTTGGTGGTAATTTGTTACTACAGAGGCTATGTTCTAGGCTGATTTCACGTTGGAGACAAATCGCATTGAAAATAAGATGTGTATGGAGATTTCATTGTCACGTACCTATAATAATTGTCGTAGTAACTATTACAAGGAGTACTTGAAATTTAGTAAGGAGGAAGTGAGGGCCAATGTTCCACTAGATTTGACACAGGACAATTGGGATGCTTTATGTGATTAAATGAAACAGACAAATGGAAGGTAAATCTTGTTAATACTAAAATGTTAATAAATTTCAACACAAGTATATTTTGATATATTGTTTGTTATGATTGTTAATTCTCTTCATTTTAATTGTTATCTTTTTTGTTTTTTTATCTAATACTTGTTAGGGTAAGTCAAAATGGAATAAGGAGAACAGAGGAAAGAACAAAACTGGTCACACTTGTGGATCCAAATCATTTATTGCTTATTATGAAGAGGTTGCAACAATTTAATTCTTTATTATTTTATAATATTGCCAGTGTATACATGTTAATTTTATCTTTATTATGTGCAGAAAAAACAAAGTGGTAAAGAGATTGGAAAAGTGGATTTTTATAAGATGACCCGCACAAAGAAAGATGGTTCTTTTGTGACTACTTTCAATGAAGAAAAATACGTAATTAATATTCCAGTTTGATTTGATTTATATTCCAGTTTGATTTCATATAGATAATTTAAAGGGTAAATCTTGACTTAATTGCATAAATTATTTAGTATTGCATACTTTTGGTCAATGTTACATTTCAATTACCTGATTCCTGCCCCACCCTTTAATTCTACATCGATGCTGCTATGCTTGGATCTTTTTGTACTAGATTTGCAGTTGCATATCATATCCATACAACATGCAGACATTTTTTAAAGTAGGTTATATACATGCGAGCATGGATGCATAAGTGCATGCATTAATATGCACACATTTATGCGTGCTATGATATGTCCTTAATGACTTGTTCTGATCATTACTTAAAAAAAAAGAAAAGAAAAAAAGATAAAATAACTTGTATCCTACTTAAGTGGAATTTGGGGTGTGTATTAAATTATTAATGGAACTTCTCAGCATTTTATGGGTATTGCAATTTTTAGTGTGTTTTGAAAAATTAACTCCACTATATTGTTTGCAGCTTAAAAAAATGTCTTTTTGAAATGAAGGAAAGTGGTGTTTTAGGGTATTTTCCTTGTAAAATGAGCCACTTAAACAAAAAGCATCAGTCTTAAAATGAAAGAAAATTCTATAAATTTTAATGACTAAACTCTTACAAAAATTCTTAATTTGGTAACTTTCTTTTATGAACATTTTTTACTTATAAAGAAAGACTATTGTTGAAAATAGTCTATTATGATTGTTGTTGTTTCAATAACAAGCAATTTTGTCTATATTTTTTAATTGGTTTTATTTCTCAGAAAATTGGGTTATACTTGGTAAGTAATTCACTTCATCTCAAGTAACAATGTGTTTGTTGAAATTATGATAAGGATATCAAGATGGATAAAAGTTGGATGCATGAAACTAATAAAATTAGTAAATGATATACTGAAGGTGTTAAGCAGTTCATTAACATGGCACGTGGTCATGCGGATTGAGTTGATAGGATTAAGTGTCCATGTTGTAAATGCAGAAATCGGTTTTATCACCATATAAACGCAGTGGAGACTCATTTGATTTTGAATAGATTCAATATGGATTACTTTGAATGGATATTTCATGGGGAAGAAGATTGTTTTTTAAACATGTGCAAGCTAAGCATAATGATGATAATTCACAAGCAGAGGACATTGATGAGGTTGGGGAAATGTTAGATGACATTTATAAGGGGACATTTCCAGATGCAAATATAGGTGAATCCTCCACTTCTCTAGGTCCATCAAACAATGATCACAAAGCAAGACCCTTTGATCAGTTGTGGGAAGATGCCCAACGTGAGCTTTATCCGGGTTGCAAGAAGTTTTCTAAACTCTCTTTTTCTATGATGTTGCTTCATATAAAGACACTTTGCAATTGAAGTGAAAAGTCGTTTGATTTGGTGATTGACTTGATAAAGCAAGCGCTCCCAAATGGGGAGTTATTGCCAAAATCGTATTATGAAGCAAAGCAGTTTAGGCGAGACTTGGGTTTTAGTTATGAGTTAATACATGTATGCAAAAAAGTTTGTACACTTTTCTAGAAGGAACATGCTGATAAAGAAGAATGCCTAAAATGTCATACTTCAAGATGGAAAGAGGACAACGGTAAAGGTAAAAAAATTCCTTGGAAGGTCTTAAGGTATTTCCCAATTAAACCAAGATTGCAGCGATTGTTTATGTCGAAAGATGTAGCTAAAGACATGAGGTGGCACAAAGATGAGCGACTTGAAGATGGATATTACCTTAGACATCCTGCGGATTCAATAGTGTGGAAAGAGTTTGATAAAAAAACATGCTTGGTTTGCTGTAAATTCTCTTAATGTGTGACTTGGTTTAGCAAGCGATGGCTTCAATCCATATGGTAACATGAGTACATCATATAGCATGTGGCCAGTAGTACTTATGCCGTATAATTTACCTCCATGGAGGTGTATGAAGGATCCGTATATGATTTTGTCCTTACTTATTCCTGGACATAAGGCACTTGGAAACAAAATTGATGTGTACTTGCGGCTGTTGGTGGATGATTTAAAAGAATTATGGAATGAAGGCATCAAGACGTATGATACGTCAATGCAACATTCATTTAAGTTGCATGCAACATTATTATGGACTATAAATGATTTTCTTGCATATGCGAACTTATTTGGATGGTCTACCAAGGGAAAGTTAGCATGTCCTGTATGTAAAGAGAATACAGAGTCGAGTTATTTGAAGTCTAGCCACAAATTGTGTTACATGGGTCATCGTCGATTCTTACCTCAAGAGCATAACTGGTGCCAAAAAAAAAAAAGAATTTTTTGATTGAACTGAAGAGCATAGGATAGCCCCTATTGAATTATCAGGAGATCAACTGTTACAACAACTAATGAATGTTCCAAAAGTGCAATTTGGAAATGATTAAGCTACAAGAAAAAGAAAGTGCACGAAGATCGAGTTGAATTGGACAAAAAAAAAAGTATTTTTTTTTTTAGTTACCTTGTTGGTCAACATTGAAACTAAGACATAACTTAGATGTCATGCATATTGAGAAGAACATATGTGACAGTGTCTTAGGTACACTGATGTATGATAGTGGAAAAGGAAAAACTAAAGACACTTCCAATGTACGAAAGGACTTAGAAGATATGGGGCATACGTAAAGATTTTTACTTACAGAAAATTGGTACATCTATAAAAATGCCACAAGCAAAGTATACATTGACAAAAGCTGAGAATACAAGTTTTTGTGATTGGTTGAAAAATGTGAAGTTTCCTGATGGGTATGCATCTAACATTAGTAGATGTGTGAACACCAATGAGGGTAAGATTTCAGGAATGAAAAGCCATGATTTTCATGTATTCTTACAACGCTTACTTCCTGTTGCAATTCGTGGATATTTCAATGATAATATCTGTACAACATTGATTGAATTGTGTTTATTTTTTAAGCACTTGTGTTCATGATCATTGAAGTTAGATGTCTTAAATCAAATGAAGGAAGACATTATTGTGATTTTATGCAAAATGGAAATGATATTTCAACCTGCTTTTTTTGATATAATGATGACTTGTCTAATGAGGAATGGGATACAGACTCCAACCATGAAGAAGAAACATATAGTGATGATGATGTTTCAAGCTCAGATCAGGAAAAAGATTTATCTAGCAATGATAAATCTATTAGAGATCTTGGGGATGAAGATTAAGTTGAGTTTTGATGCAAGTTAAGGTTTGTTAAATACATAAAGCTTTCATATCTTCTTAGCTATGGTATTTTTGAAAAATAAAAATGTTAAAGTTTTACTTGGATGTTAAAACTTTTTTGTACACATTTTTGTCATCTACTTTAGTTGACCTTTACATTGGTTTATTCTTTTTATTTCAGGTTAAAATGTCGCATGCCTTTGGCTACTGATGATGTTGAGGAGAGATACTTTTCATTGCAAACTTGGTTGTATATCTTCTTGAAAAATTTGTCATTATTTTATTATTATTTGAGAGAGTAGATTTGAATTTAAATTATTTATATGATATAGAACTTGGGTATTGTTTTTCCTTATTAGTATTCATCTGCAAAATATACTACACAGTTGTCTGGTATTAAAGCACATTGTTTATGTGTCATTCTACATTTTGACAAGTTCCTGCACTTTTGTAATTCATGTTGTGTTTGTTTGTTTGGATAGGAGATTGAGAATGAGAAACTTAAGTTGGAACATGTTTAGCTTTCAGGGGAGAATAGTGGGTTACGTGTGTAGAATCAAAAATTGGCTAAAGAGGCTTCTTAAGCAAAAAAAAAAAAAAACTGGCTTTTGCTGCTGCTGTGGAGCTGAAGAATTTGGCTGGTGAAGTGACAAAGCCCTCCAACTTTTCGGTTTCGGGTCTCTTAGTCTTCAAAGGCTGTGAGTAGTCTTCCTTTCTTTTCCCTCCTTTTGTGTTTACTTCTATAATTCAATGTTATTGTAAATTATTCCATATAAATCTAAAATTTGAGAGAAAGAGATGGTGGTTGAGGCATTTAAAATATTGACTTCTGGCGAGAAGGTGAAAAGCAATTTTAGTGAACATTTTTGAAAGAATAATGAAATGTGATATGATAGCAAGTGGAATTGTCAATGCTGTAAAACAGGTTAGTTTGTGTTCGATTATCTTAGGTTCATTCTCAACGATTTCTACTTTCTTGGACATGGTTAATCTTCTCATTAGTACTATGTCCTCTAGGCCATAAAACTGTTGCATTTTGTGTTTTTAACGCTTACATTTTCTTCCTCTTATATTTGGATGATATATCATGATTTTTTGATTGGTAAGAATAATTTATTGAAAAAAAAAAAAAACTATTTCATGCAAAAAAGGCATGAATTAGTCAAAAGAATAACAAAATGACTAGAAATTATGTACAAGACAAAAGAGTCTAGGAACATTGGAATTGAATGACTAGATGTGAATCACCAAGCTCAAGACCAATCAAACAAAGTGAGTACAAAAGAGGCTAGAAAATTAATTCTAAATAAATTTTGTAAAACATTTACGAAAATTATTTCATGGAAATTAATTTCAGAGAGATGAATGTTTTTGACATCTTTTAATGAAAAATTAAATGGAAAAAGGAATGATGGAAAAGACTCTTTGTGATAATTGAACTATCATAACATTTTAAATTGTTACTTTTCTTTCACCTTCAGTTTAATTTAATGACTTTATTGCCTCCAAGCCATTTGCTGAAGAGTTAACTTTTGTTGGGTCTAGTTTTGAAGGTTATGCTAAAAGTACCAATGGTAGTTCGTCTTGAAGGCACAAACGTGATCAGAAAAGAGCACGATCTCACTCTTTTGTTCAACTTGTAAGTCCAAGGCATTTACCACACACTATGTGAAAGAAACAAAATTTTTATTTTTATATTTTATAGAAGAAGAAACTAAACTCAAAGTCTGACACTTCAGCTTTGAGGAGTGTCAAAGTTCACATCTTTTCTGGTTGTGTTAAATTGAGGTACTTTTGAGGATATCTCTTCATTTTAGGTTCTGGGTATTCCTTAATTTTGGCAAACAAGTTGTGGGTATCTTTGAAAATCAACAACTGTTTCATGGTTCAGATGTGGGTCTCTATGTCTTAGAGTTTCATGGGTTTTGAATGATTTTTGGAGTGTTTGTGTGTTTTGGGTGTAATTGACTGGTGAATTATAAAAAGGGTCTTAATTTAATTTGAGTTATGAAGTACTTTTTCAAAGGAGACTAGTTTGGAAATACTAAGAAAATTGGATATGGAATTTTAGCTGTTGCTTTTCTTTTTATTTTTCTTCTTTGTCTTGTTCCTTGTTGGCTCTTGTATTGTATATTTCCTGTGTGCTATGATTACACCCACCTTTTTTTGCTTTACTGAATGAATTTTGTTTACTTATCAATTATGAATGAGATTATAATTGTGTTTTCTATTGGTTTTGTTTTAAAGAATCTTCCTGAAACATGTCTAATTCTTGTGCTAGGCTCACTTATGAGTGTTAACTAATTATAATATTTATATAGTTTACTTATAAAGAAGAAAGATTTAGTACTTATAAGGTTCTTTTCTTAGCTCTAGGATTTATAAGATTTAGGATTTACGCTGAAAGTTGCAGCCTAAATGGCTTTTAGGAAATTATCAGTAGTGGATTTGTAATGGCCTGGTGATGATTTTACATTCTCATATCTGTTTCAGTTGCAAAGCCATTAATTGCTGATGGAAGTGCAAAGCTACATGAATTATCACTCGCATTTTGATCAAAACTCGTATCAAAAACTTGAACCTCCACTTGTTCTTCAGAAGTTTGTTAACCATGGTATGCAATTGTAAGACATGTCTTATTACCTTCACAGTTGCCACAAAAATGTTGTGATTTAAAAATTGTCACTCCTGTCATGAGTGTAGGAGGTGTTCTCTTTAAGGTATATATTGTTTGTGATACTATAAAGGTGGTCAGACATTTTTCCTTACTTGATGATGTCTGCAAAAGGGAGCTCTCCAAAAATGCAGGTGTGTATCATGTTCCAGGAGTTTCTTATGCTGCAGCTTCACCAGATGATGCAAATCTGGACCTTCATGTTGTTGTGAGCTACCTTGTCTAAGAAAACCTTTCTTGAATTGTTCCTAATTTTCTTATTTGTTTTTCAAGAATCATGCATTTCATCATGAGTTTGGTTTGCACTATTCCAATGGATTTTAAACTTACGGAAAAAGATGTTTCTTGTTAAGGGTTGGTGGGGATGATTGGATTGGTTAAGCCTTGAAGCCACTTCATATTAGGTTTTTTTTTAGTGCAATCTTGGTGATGTAAAAGCCTAAAAGGGGTTGTGCTCAAGGTGTCAACAGTGACATTGAATTGTGTTCAGGTCATGAAATTTTAATTTTAGGCTATGGGTCACAAAACCTTTCTAAAATTTTTGACCATTGTTTCCCCTGCAGCGCTTCCTCAACAACCTTTGCTGGAGAAACTTGCATAGGAACTTCGCCTTCGACTGGTTTTTTTCATCATTTTCTCTATGATTCATGGAAGCGCACATGTCATTGCATTAATGAGATGATGAAGAGGGGAGATATATTTCGTTGGAACAAGTTTCAGTTTGATTGCATATCTTTATTAAGAATTCGTTATTATTTGATTAGTATTTGAGTGAATAGATTGGAACTTTTATTATGTATATGATATTGAACTTGGGTATTATTTTTCCTTATTAGTAGTTATTGATTGAGCAGTTATGCTTATATGAGTATTTGTGATTGAAAATTATTGTTGTGCATAGGATTGTGGTTTGTTATTTCCCAATAGGTATCCATGTAAAATTCAGAATGTAAATTTTAAAGAAAAATCCAAAAAAAAAAAAATATATGTGTCCAGACTTTCCACAAAAGTGACAAACCCATGCAGGCTTATCATGCAACTTGCCCTTAGTAGAAGTAGAAGCTCTAGAATGAGAAGCTTGAAGATCAACCCTAATTTTTCTAGGTGGAGTAACATCTATAGGTTTGACAAGTTCACTCACCAAGGGTTTGACAATCTCACTCTTAGGAGGTTCAGAAGAGGGAACAAATTTAATGGAAGAAGGTTCAAGCACAGAAATACTTTCCTCAAAACCTAAACCAGTTTTGTCAGAAGGAGACTTTTGAATACTCAGCATGTGATCAAGTTTGGAGCTTGCAGACCTATTAGTTTGTTCTCTAGCAACAGATAAATCAAGTTCCAAACATTTAACTTTATCAAGTAAAAGTATGTTCTCAGTTTTCACATTATTCAAAAGCTTATTTGCATAAAACAATTTCACAAGTAAATTTTTCTTTTCAAGTTCAAGAGATGCAATTTTCTTTAAGCCTAAATCAACATTCATGGCATCCTTTGCAGCAACTTTGCAAAGTTTATTATAGGCTTCTTGTAAATCTGCATCTTCAGAGAGTTCCCCATCAGAAGGGTTTTCTTCAACAGATATGCTTTCATTAACTACAGTAGTAGCAGTGAAAGCAATGAAGTTTCCATCCTCATCACTGGCAGATTCATTGTCAGAAACTTCATCATCACTAAGGGTTACAGCCATAGCCTTACCCTTAGACCTCAAGTATGTAGGACATTCAGATTTCAAATGACCATACCCTTGACAACCATAACATTGTTGTCCCAAAGAACTATTAGAAGACTGACCTACTTTCTCCTTAGGTTTTTCAGTGTTATTAACCTTAGTGGAATCATTCCTCCTAAAATTTCTAGGTTTAACAGTGTTCTTGCTTCTTGCCCTTCTGTTATTGTTCCTAAGAAAGTTTCTAAAGTTCTTGGCAAGATAGGCAATCTCTGTAGCAGAGAGTTCATCATCAAATCCACAATCCTCAACATCATCAACAGACTTAAGAGCTATTGATTTGGATTTGTTTGTCTTGGGAAGGTCCAACTCATAGGACTGAAGGGATCCTACAAGTTCATCAACAGGGATGGAGTCCACATCCTTGCTCTCAGTGATGGCAGTCACTTTGAGTCTAAAATCCTCAGTTAAAGATCTAAGTATCTTCCTAACAATTTTAGGTTGATCATAAATTTCACCCAAATTATAAGCAGAATTAACAATATCATTTAATTTAGCATAG
Source organism: Lithocarpus polystachyus (assembly GCA_033629205.1). NCBI lineage: Eukaryota > Viridiplantae > Streptophyta > Magnoliopsida > Fagales > Fagaceae > Lithocarpus > Lithocarpus polystachyus. Next base: position 22,930,932 of record CM066166.1, on the reverse strand, counting down.
AATTCATCAAAAGATTCATCATCATTCATTCTAATGCTTTCAAATCTAGAAGTTAATTGCTGCAATTTATTTATTTTAACTGCCTTTGTGCCTTCATGCACAGTCTGGAGGATATTCCAAGCAGTATGAGCAACCTCAACATTAGAGATTCTCTTAAATTCCTCCATGGAAACAGCATTGAAAATAGCATTCATAACTTTGCTATTAAAAGCGGCTGCCTCCTTTTGAGAAGTTTGCCACTCACTCACAGGAGTAGTGGGCTTCTCCCATCCGTACTCAACGGAGTTCCAGACTCTCTCATCAATGGATTTCATGAATGCTTTCATCCTTACTTTCCAATAAGCATAATTGTTTCCATCAAAGTGAGGTGGAACAACAAGAGAGTGTCCGTGTTCCATGACAGCAGGGGTCAAGGATCAGCTAAAAGATCAAAAACCAAAAGCTACCCGCTCTGATACCACTTGTAAGTTCGTTTAGACCCCTTAAACCTAACAGATTAACCTAGAGAATTAACCAAGTGATTTACTTAGGTAATTTAAACAAATCTAGGTTAACACAAAATAAACAAAAACAATAATGCAGTGGAAATTAAAGAACACAAAGATCTGATGACCCAGGAAAACCAAACCGGTAAAAAACCTGGGGAGGATTTAACCTAGCTATCCTCAAGGTAAACTGAATTCACTATGAAAGAATTGAAGTTTACACAATAAGACTTAGACCACTAACATCCTATTGCTACCCAAGTGTAAGAAACTTACTACCACGACCCCATGATAGCTCCGAGATCCACGGACTCCTTCTTTCTTGAATTCTTCAGCAATTCACAACCGCACCTGCTTGTATTTCTTGAAGATCTTTGATTCTGCAACTGTTTGATTTACCAAGCTCTTGACATAAATCTAGAGTTTGGAAACCCTAAGTGTATGTGAAGGCAAACACCTCTAGATCTCACAATGAGATTCACAAACACAGCAAAACAGAACTCTAAAAACATGGCTAGGGTTTTCCCTTATATACTTAGGGCAAAACATAAAACCCTATACATTAAGTGGACTAGGGCTGAGTTGGAAAATTCTGCAGAAAAATAATCTGCACGATTTTCGATCGATCGAGTCTAATTTTCGATCGATCGAGCCAGGCAGAAAGTGCACAGTGAATTCTGCATAAAACTCGATTCCAACTTTACATGAAGAGCCATACTTTGAGCAAGTCTAACACAAGACTAAACATTGTTTTGATCAGGGTTTGCCAACATTACAAATTGAAGTTCTAGTACATTAGTTCCTAATTCTTAGAACCTAACAATGCTAATTTCAAGCATTGTCCATCAAGGGATGAATTGAATAGAGTTGAAAAGATAATTTGATTTTTGAAACCTTTCAATGACATTACAACTATATTTTCTAGAACTGATTATCCTACAGCAAATCTATATTTTCATGGAGTGTCTCAAATTGAATTGCTCTTAGTTGAAGAAATGGGGAGCGAAGATTCATTTATCAGTAATATTTCAAAATAGATGAAAGGAAAATTTGACAAATATTGGGATTGTTATAGTGTGGTGCTAGCATGTGTCATTGTTCTTGATCCAAGGTATAAGTTGGATTATGTGGACTTTACTTTCAAGAAAATAGAGCCAATTAAGCACATTGCTGAAATGAAGGTGGAGAGCGTTTAGACTACATTGTATAAGCTTTCAGAATATGAATGTCCCAAGCCTATGGCCACTACAAATGTTTCATCTTGTGTTGGGAGTTCTAGTCATACTAGTGGTGCTGTGGGTGATCTTGATGATGATGAAGATAAGGAAGATGATGTAAGTGAATTGCATTTTGTTTGGTATATGTTGTGCTATGTTTTTTAAAAAATAAAGATTGTAATGTTGTGTGGTATTATTTTTCATTGCAATTTTTTTTAATGACGAGGAATTTCAACATTATGAAAGTGGTCGTGATGCCAAAACAAAAAAATCTCAGTTGGACTTGTATTTAGAAAATCCTAGACTTAACAAAAAGAAAAATTCAAAGTTAGAAGTTCTCTCTTGGTGGAAAGAGAATTAAAATCGATTTCCAAAGCTCTCTTTAATGGCACGGGATCTCATGAGCATTCTGATAACCACTATTGCTTCTGAATAAAGTTTTAGCACTAGGAAAAAAATTCTTACTCTGTATCAATCACGTCTTTTACCTAAGAATGTGGAAGCTACATTGTATACTAAAAGTTGGCTCTATGGATTTTAAGGTAATTTAATTTATTTATAGTCATAAGTATACATTTTTAATTCTTTATTGATTTGCTTTCATGGTACCTTAAGTTATATTAAAATAGTGTATTACAGATGAAGATGCTGACGAAATTGGCCAACTTGAGCTACAATTTGCAAGTATGAATATTTGCAGTGCTGAATTTGCTACCAACGTTCAGTAAATTGGGATTGAGGTGTAATTCTTTTAAAATATTTACTTATTTTTCTTTACTTAATATGTTATGTTTATTTTTAAATCTTTTTTTTTTAGTTTATCTTACTAAGTAATCTAACTTTACTATTATTTTAAATGCAATAGGAACATGTGCACTTAAGAAGACCGATAACTTGATAAAAGTTTATATGGTTCATGACATGTAGTTTTTTTTTTTTTTTCTTTTGTGGGAATGATATTATTAGTGATGTAAACTTAAAATATATTTTTTGCAACTGTACAAGTTTGCTATCATGTGTGTGAATTAGTTACCTTTCTACAAAAAAAAAACATTTATTTTAAATATCTTTATTTTTCATGCTAATTATGTATATGAATTTTTGCAGAGCAAGAATCCAAACTTTTTGTACTGGTGCTAGACTTATTGATAAGGATAGGTCATGATTCATATATAATGGTTACATATGTTTATTTCTTTCTTGATTCATGGGCACTCTCTCTAGTGGCACTACTATGTATAGAAGTATTGTCCTCATGTGAAGTGGTGTCTTGTGACCTAAGTATGCAAATACTCCTCTAATAAAGGAGTTTGAATGTAGAAGCAAACTCTAGCTTACTAGCAGGATTCCCCTTCTAATACCTATTCCGTTTTAGTGGTCTTTAAAGCTGATTAAGCTGGTCTTGCTAGCTACTTCTAGGCTTTTCTATATACTTGTGTAGGATAATGAATTGTATTGCCGATATTAAGATTAGCTGGCTTTATTGACTTTTGCATCATTAGTAAAGCTGATTAAGATGGTTTGCTACTTTGCTGACTTATTTGTTTTGTTTGTTTTAAGATCTATCTCTTTTTGAAATTGTAAACTTGTAATTATATGCATTTTGACAGTGAATTATTAACATAGAAGATTTTTTCCATTATGAATTTATGACTATAAATAATTTTTGTCATGCTCAAGATTGTCAGAATTGGAAGGATATTAAAAAGTGGCATTAAGTGTAATTCATTTCCTTAATTGATTTTATTCATTATCTCTAAATAGGTTGTCATTGATTTGTTTTTGTAATTGGAAAAAAAAAAAAAAAAAAGCTTGTTTGAAAAATACGAATCCACTCGACCCACCCCGCCCGTTTTGCCACGTCTAAGCCTATTTGCTAAAACCTCTGAGGCAACCTTGGAGACCACATTACTAGACATGGCAAAACAGGTCGAAATTTGCAGACCTGACCCAACTCGACCCGAACTCAAATTTTTTTTGACCCAAAACAAAAACAAGTTGACCCAACCCGATTTTTTGTGGGTCAAACCGACCCGACCAAGATAACTTGTGATCTGACCCGCTAAAAAAAATTTCTCTAAAAAATTATTTAGACTACATCCTAATGCTAGGTGCATAAAGCATAAAGCATCGAAGCCAATAGATTATAGATAGATGTTCACACTTCACAGACATGAGACAAGACAACCCATTTATTAAATAAAAAAATTCTCATTCAATTTGATACGACACTTCACAACTTTGAGCTCACACATTAGACTCACTAGTAGTCTAGTACACTAAGTCACTACTTATTATTTACTAACACTGTAAATGGCTAGACTTAAGAGCTTGTAGTGGCTGTAGTCCTCAAAGGCACAAAACACTAAGAGCTTTCACAATTTTAGTCTTTCAGAAAAGTGTTTCAGACTTTCAGTTTCACTCTTGCATGGCCTCTACTCTTTTCTCCACCTCTACTCTTTTCGCTCTGTGCCTTTACTCTTTTCTCTGCCTCTACTATTTTTTCTTATATTTTTCTTTTTATCTTCTCTTCTTTCAGTCCTTAAATCTTTAGACCAAGCTTCCTCTTTCTTGCCATATATGCTCCATACTCCACACTCCACACTTCACTTCTCTTCTTTCTCACTTCTCTGTCTCTCGCCACCCACAAGCCACAGCCTCAATCTCGCCACCTGTTGACCCATTTAAGAGGAGCACAACCACAGATCATCAGCTATGGTGAAGGTAAGTTAAATCCTTTTCATCATTCTCTTAAAGCCCTAAATGTTTTTAGTTTTTGGATTGATTTTTTAATGTTATGATTTAGCAATAGTATACTACTTTGCTAGCATTATATTTAATTGTTTGCGTGTTTGATAGTTGAAAAAATTGAAAATGTCATTGACTCATTGACATTTGGATGAATGTCTAGTAATATTTTGTTATGTTCACAGTTTCATTAGATGTTTTAAATATGCTAGAATTTTAATTTTAATTATATATTTTTCTTTGATAATTAGAGTATAGTTGCTTCTCTGGCTGTAAATTTGGAAAGTGAAGATGATGTTGTTATTATGGATACTTTTACTAAACATTCACCATCTTTAAGAGTTAATTCAAATTCAAAGTTTAAGAAACCAAAAAGAGTTCCAAGGGGAAAAAAAAAAAAAAAAAAGGAAAAACAACACACTTCTTCAGTTCGGACTAAATTTGTGAAATTGTCTATTGATGAAGAAGGGTTAAGTAAGGCTATTTGTCAATGGTGTGGAAAATTTTTTTTGGTGAATAGTCATAACAGAACAACAAACTTGCATCGCCATCTTCTCAAATGCTTAAAATGAAATGAAGTAAAACAAGATGGTGAAAAACAGGGTAGGGTGTTACAAAACAAGATAACTCAAGAAGAGTTTCATGAGATGTTAGCAAAGGCTATTATTAAACATAATTTACCATTTAGCTTTGTTAAGTATGAGGGCATTAGAAAAGTTTTCAGCTATCTAAATTCAGATGTTAAACATATTTCTAGGAATACTTCAAAAGATGATGTTCTATAACTTTACAAGAAAGAGAAAGATGATGTTAAAAATAAGTTGAAATCAATTCCTGGTAGAATATGTTTGACTTCAAATTTATGGACCTCTGTTACAAGTGAGAGATATATTTTTCTTATGGCACATTATTTAGATGAGAATTGGGAATTAAAAAACATCATCTTGAATTTTTGTCATATGGCACCTCCACACACAGGAACTCTTTTATCAGAGAAAATTTTAAGTTTCTTGGAAGAATGGGGTATTGAGAAGAAAATTTTTTCCATTACTTTAGATAATGCATCTAATAATGATAATTGCCAAGATTTCATTAAAAAAAAAAAAAAAAAGCTTAATGAGGGGGGTTTATTTGTTAGGATATGTGCCTTTAAATCCTATTGTATGATGCTATGTATGACATTATGTATGACTTAATGTAATGATTAATAAAGTTGTTTTATTATTATCTAAAATAATGGCAACATGAATATTTGGACATTATCATATAGTCCATAAGATGCATAGTATGTGATTTATGTAATTTAATCACAAAAGATATATATCACAAGTTCTTTGTAAACTCAGAATTATAGTTTGTAGTCGGTGATGAAATTGGGCATTTTATCTGCGAAAACTATAACGTATCAACTAAAATGATTTGTCTTGATTATGAAAGTGAAGACTTCTAGTTGATATGTTGATATGTTTTAAGAGTTAAAACATATTGAACTAGACCGCTATGAGATTTATTATTCTCCTAATGACTGTCAAATGAATAATAAATCTCACGACTTCTATTTGCATGAACTTTTAATCCTGAGAGAATAATGGACCTGATCATGAGATGTAAGTTGTTTTGATATATCAGGAGTGAGATCTAAAGTCACGATCAAAATCTCAGTATGTTGGGCAGCCATATTTAGTGTTGATGGAACATATATTCTCAAGATGGAATTCATAATCTCTTAACGGAGATATAAAATATTCCCTTGAGATAAGTTTAATGGGTTTGGTTATTCAGAATGTTAGGCCTAACTACTTTAGTAAGGAGTTACTAAAGTATATATTTATGAAATTGGATTTCATAAATATATGATGAATAACTTAAAGGATTAAATCAGGTACTTAAGGATTAAGATGTATTAATTTTCAAAGTGGCAGTCTATATTTATGACTTTGTATTACTACCAATATTTTATGAAGGGGTTGCATGTATAATAAAGTCTTGGGATATAATTTATTAATAACGCATAGAGTGCAATTATATTTTTATAGTGGTATTAAATATAATTAATGGGAACTTTGGGCTTGTCAAGAGTTGACAAAAAAGCCAAGGCCCATTGGAGCTAGTGTCTTATTAGTCCCTTTTGGTCCCACTCCAAGCCACATATTAAAGTCCAATTGGAAAGACCCAACAGGCCAACTCAATTAAATAATTAGTTAGTTATAAAGGGAGAAACATACAAAATTTTTTATATAAGAAAAGAGACATCATTGTGAAATGGTGTAAATATGTGAGTGAAGCCACTCAATTATTCTCTCTTAGAAACTAATTGAGAAACCACACTTCTTGGGCATAAAGTGGAATTGGAGTGAAGATTAAAAGTGTTCCCAAGTACTTCTAATATTTTGTTTTGAATTTCACCGTACCAAGGTACACTATCTTGTTCTTAAATTCTGAAATTTACATAATGCATGTTGTCAATCATGAATAAAATAGATCCATGTTTGTTGCTTCTGCTGTGTATTTTGTATGAGATACAAAACCAGATTTTCCAACATTATTATTATGTGACGATATCTTTTTTCATGTGCGTTGTGGTGCTCATATATTGAATCTTCTTGTTCAACAAGGATTGAAAGTAATAGATGACTCGGTGATTAAGATTCGAGAAACTATGAAACATCTTAAAGGATCAGAGAGTAGAATGTGCAGATTTGATAAATGTGCCAAGATAGTTGGTATGAAAAGAGAAAAAGGTTTACGTTTAGATGTGTGTATAAGATGGAATGTAACGTACGAAATGATTGACAGTGCTACGAGATATCATTCTGTGTTGAACCATTTAGCAGAGGAATATGCTAATTTCAAGCATTGTCCATCAAGGGATGAATGGAATAGAGTTGAAAGGATAACTCGGTTTTTGAAACCTTTCAATGACATTACAACTCTATTTTCTGGAATTGATTACCCTACAACAAATTTATATTTTCAAGGAGTGTCTCAAATTGAATTGCTCTTACTTGAAGAAATGGATAGCCAAGATTCATTTATCAGTAATGTGGCAGAACAGATGAAAAATTAAATTTGACAAATATTGGGATTGTTATAATGTTGTGCTAGCTTGTGCCATTGTTCTTGATCCAAGGTATAAGTTGGATTATGTGGACTTTACTTTCAAGAAAATAGAGCCAATTGAACACATTGCTGAATGCCCCAAGCCTATGGCCACTACAAATGTTTCATCTTGTGTTGGGAGTTCTAGTCATACTAGCGATTCTGTGGATGATCCTGATGATGATGAAGATGAAGATAAGGAAGATGATGTAAGTAAATTGCATTTTGTTTGGTATATGTTGTGCTATGTTTTTTTAATAATAAAGATTGTAATGTTGTGTGGTATTATTTTTCATTGCATTTTTTTTTAATGATTAGGAATTTAAGCATTATGAAAGTGGTCGTGGTGCCAAAACAAAAAAAAAAAAAAAAAATTTCAATTGGACTTGTATTTAGAAGAGCCTAGACTTGGCAAAAAGAAAAATTCTTGGAAGTTTTCTCTTGGTGGAAAGAGAATTACAATCGTTTTCCAGAGCTATTTTTAATGGCACCGGATCTCATGAGCATTCCTGTAACCACTATTACTTCTGAATCAAGTTTTAGCACCGGGAAAAAAAATTCTTACTCCGTATTGATCACGTCTTTTACTTGAGAATGTGTAAGCTACGTTGTGTACTAAAAGTTGGCTATGTAGATTTAAAGGTAATTTAATTTATTTATAGTCATAATTTTATAATTATAATTCTTTATTGATTTGCTTTTATGGTACCTCAAGACATATTAAAATATTGGATTGTAGATGAAGATGTCGATGAAATTGGCCAACTTGAGCTACAATTTGCAAGTATGTATATTTACAGTGTTGAATCTACTATCAACGTTGAGTAAATTGAGATTGAGGTGTAATTCTTATAAAATATTTACTTATTCTTCTTTACTTAATATGTTATGTTTATTTTTAAAACTTTTTTTTTTGTTTAGTTTATTTTTCTAAATGATCTAACTTTACTGTTATTTTAAATGCAATAGGAACATGTGCACTTAAAGAGGTTGATAACTTGATATGGTCCTTATCATGTAGTTTTTTTTTTTTTTTTTTTTTTTTTTGTAGGAATGATATTATTAGTAATGTAAACTTAAAATATATACTTTTTAGTACTCCTTAAGATTTATCTCTTTTTGAAGTTGTAAACTTGTAATTACATGCATTTTGATAATGAGTTATTAATATTGAAGACTTTTTCCATCATGAATTTATGACTATAAAGAATTTTCATTATGCTTTAAACTGTCAGAATTTTTTTTTTGATTTTTTTAATTGATTTTATTCATTCTCTCTAAACAAGTTGTCATTGATTTGTTTTTTTAATTGGAAAAAAAAAAAACTTGTTTGAAAAATACGAGTCAACTTGACCCGACCCGCAACTTGATTGACCCGACCCAACTGTTTTGCCACATCTACACATTACTAAGGCTAATGGGTCTAAAATGGGTAATCTTGGTTGGGTTCTTTAATTTGGGGATGAAAACAATATGAGTTTCTTTGAATTTAAGAGGCATAATACCATGATTAAGAGCACTCATAGCAATGAAGCTAAATAGCTATTTTAGCTTCACCAAAATACAAAAATGGCTCTACAGCAGTGAAGGTATAGCTAAAAATTTTAGCTTCAGAGCTAAAGTACGCGGCTATTTTTGGCTATGGACTGTAGCAAGAAGCTAATATATATATATATATATATATATATATTAAACATTTCTCTCTTCTCCCATTAAAATAATATTTTCTCTTTTTCTTTTTTTCTCTCTCCCTAGCATCCCTCATCTCCTCTTTGCTTCGCTGGCCAACTCGTAGGCGGTTGTGCTCATAAAATCCATATAAAACCCACCGAATCAGATACCCAGCCACTAGAAAAACATCGAATCGGACCACTGCCACCAAAGCAAAGTCGATCCACCAAACCCACACCACAAAACACAAAACACAAACCCACAAAGATAGAGTAGAGAGAAACATCGAAACAACGCCAATCCAAAGATCGAAGCAATGCCGGTCTAAACCCATGGCACAACCTATAAACCCGCGTAGGTGAGGAAGGCGAGAACCTCTAGTGGTTTGTTGATCGAGTTGTGGTGGTGGGTTGCTGATTGGTTGACGTATTGATGCTGTGCCTAATGAACTCGTACCTGGAGCTAGAGCTCCAAAGGCACTACAATGTCCTCAAGCTCTGGATGGCCCCAGAGAAGTCACAGTTCATCAAGGACCACTTTGCCACCATCCAAGCCATCGTCGAAAACGGAAGCAACGACGCCGACGCCTTTGGTGGTTTGTTGATCAAGTTGTGGTGGTGGGTTGCTGATTGGTTTGCAATTTTGGGTTGTTGGGTTTTTTCTTGATGGGTTTGGTAATAGTGGTGGGGGTTTGGGTTGTGATCACTTTGTTGGCATCTTGGTTCAGAGTAAGAGAAAGAGACAGAGAGGAAGAGAGACTAAAAAATAATAAAGAAAAAAAATAAAGAAGGGAGATTTAATTGAAGTGTTAAATTTTCTCAAAAAAAAAAAAAAAATTGAAGTGGAAAAAAAATATCATTGTAATGGTAGGGGTGGCGGTGGTGGTGGTGATAGTGGCAACAATAGAGGTTGATGTGGTTGTGATTGTTGTTTATTATAGTAAATATATTATTTTATTGTGACATTTATATTATATTATTGTGTTGAAAGCTAAAATAGATCCATTGCTGCAGGATGTTTTGTAAAATGAATAGGTAAAATAGATAAAGTAACTTTCTGTGGTGTCAAATAACTAAATTTTTAGCTCCATTGCTATGGATGCTCTTCTTTGAATTTAGGAGGTATAATACCACGATTAAGAAAATCAAGAACAACACGCGTAACACAATTACCCACTAATGACCAATAATGTTGATATAAAAGAAGAGACATACACCATGTGCTTTCTTTGGGTGCATTTGCTTCATCATGATGCAAGCTATGCTTTTTTTCTTTTTCTTTTTTTGTACCGTGTTCAGAAAGTTTTCATCTCCTTTCTGTTGGATTAAAAAAATGAATAAAAACTTAATATCGGGAAGCATATAAACGACCGGCCGTTAACTTCTAATGTTGAAACAAAAACGACGCATGGGACTACATGAGATATGGTCGTATAGTAGAATCTATATTATTAAATAATTAACGGTCGCCTGTCCGTTTTCGTGAACAAAACGACCTCGTTTCAAAAGAGATACACCCAGAAACTATACTCTCACTCGTCTATCTACAAGCTCTCTCTCCACTCTCAAGCCTCAACAATGTCTCATCAAACAAACATGTAGCAAACGCTTCCATTTTCAAATGGCTTTCCTTCAATCTCATTTCTCTTCTTCTTTATTCGCACTATCAAAAACTCGCATCAAACCCCCAAAACTCTCGTCTTCCCACAAATGCCCTCGCATTTCCTCCAACCTCCAAACCTCACCCCCAGACGACGACGATAATTACAACAAAACCAAGCTCAATTTTCTCAAGCTCTCCATAACTCTCACTGTAATCTCCGCCTCTCTCGCCCACTCTCAACCCTCTCTCGCCGCCGCAGCAGTCAAAAAGCGCTCCTCCAAGAAAACGACGTCGTCGAAGAAACCCGAAGCTTTGTCTCCTCAAGAGCTCAAATCCTGGTCCCATGGCCTCCCAACCGTGTTGAATCGAATTCCCTACACCGAGCTCTTGGAATTGAGCAAGCAAGGGAAGCTCAAGCATGTGATTAAGCCGAGTAATAGTAGTCTAAAGAACCGGGCCGAACCGGTTCTTGTGGTTTTGGATGATTCTAGGGTTTTCAGGACGGTTTTGCCGAGTTTGGATGGCGATAGATCGTTTTGGAAATGTTGGGAGGAGTCGAAGTTGGATTCACTTTGCGTGAATGCGTACACGCCGCCGGTGAAGAATCCGGAGGTTCCGGAGCCGTATTTGGGGTTTTTGGCGCGCGCGCCGGTGCTTTTGTGGAAGGTTTTGAGTCCGGCGACGAAGCCGAAGAAGGAGTCGAAGAGAGCGGCGGAGTTGAGGCAGATGAGGGAGGAGATGAAGAGGCAGAATAAGGAGGAAATGGAGGAGATGAGGAAGGAGAGGGAGATGATGGAGAAGGCCATTCGAGTGCGGAAGAAAGAGGAGGCGAGGAAGAGGAAGATGGAGGAGTGGAAGAGGAGACACGTCGCGTCGTTGCAAGAGGCGAGGAGGAATTACGAGGACATGGCGGATATGTGGGCGAGGTTGGCTCAGGATTCGAATGTGGCGACAGCTTTAGGACTCGTTTTCTTCGTGATATTTTACCAGACGGTGGTGCTTAATTATAGGAAGCAGAAGAAGGATTATGAGGATAGGTTGAAGATTGAAAAGGCCGAGGCGGAGGAGAGGAAGAAAATGAGGGAATTGGAGAGGGAAATGGAGGGGATTGAGGGCGAAGACGAGGAGGATGAGGAGAGTGGGCAAGGGAGAGGTGAGCAGAATCCGTATTTGAAAATGGCAATGCAGTTTATGAAGTCGGGGGCTCGTGTTAGGCGAGCGCATAATAAGAGGCTGCCGCAGTATTTGGAGAGAGGTGTGGATGTGAAGTTCACAGATGTTGCGGGGCTTGGGAAGATACGGCTCGAGCTTGAGGAGATTGTGAAGTTTTTCACTCACGGGGAAATGTATAGGAGAAGAGGAGTGAAGATACCAGGTTTGGTTTTGCATGAACTCTACTAAGCTAATTTGATATTGCTAGTTGGAAGTATCTCTACTTGTTTACCATTTGTTCAATATTTTGTGTAAATGCTTGAATGGGAGAGCTTTATAGGATGTTACACACTATGTTTGGCATGCATAGCAGATGAATCACTGTTCTTTTATCTCTTAGTGGTGAGGTTATCTATACAGATTAATTTCTTCTTAGAATACTGAGATTGGAAGCATAGATACTTTATAAATTCAATTTGAAAACCTTTAATTTTCACAAGAAAATTGCTTCGATGATTCCTAAAGGGTCATCTTGACAGTGGGCTACTGTAAAGCAAAACTTAATATTTACTGGCTGGTGAGTGGAAGGGAGAAATCTGGCCGTAGAATAAAGATTATATTATTTCAGCCTATCATGCCTACTGGAAAATCTCCAATGTTTTACCTTGAGAATGCTTGTTTAATACCCCAATTACGGCTTATTATCAATTTTTAAACAAATTAACAATTAAAGCCCAATATGTGCATGGAAATAAACTAAAACAGAAAGCAACCCAACAATCTCACCATTGACAAACGATGTGATGACGGAGAGAAAACCCCAACCAGGTAAAAACTTTCCGGGTCTAGCCAGCAATGAATTCACCAGTGAAAATGGTTGTAGTACATATTACGTGGGATTTTAAACATTTTAAATGGAGGTAGAGTGGAGATAGGGATTGAACTTAAGACCTCTTGCTTTGAAACCATGTTAAATTACTAATTTTCCCAAAAGCTTAAGTTATTAGGAGATGGTGGATTCAATTATTTAACCACATAATTCTAACACATATCAACTCACAAAACTAGCAAGCGACTTCATAGAGTCCTTTTTTCTCACTAGTTCACTGGATTCTGCAAGTTGAGCCAACAATTGCAAGCCACCAGGTCTTCTTGGATTTGTGGGATTGCTCTGTGATTTCCATCACCAATACTCAACCAAAGATGACTCAAAGGTAATATAGAGCGTTTATATAATCTCCACTCAAAGTTATGTGAATTTGGAGAGAGTGAAAAATAGAGGCTACAAGGATTTTCTTTCTAAGGGAGTGGGTAGCTCTCTTCTTCATCTTAGAAATAGCGTGTGAAAAGTGAAAATGTAGGTTTTTTTTTTAAATTATTTTTTATACAAGATAAAAATTCTACTCTAGCCTAATCTAAGTGTATATGTGTGTGAAACTCTTTTTTAGAAACTTGAATCTCGGCTCTTGCTCCCCACACTCCACAACTACTTATACTTGTGGAGTGACTATTGCATCAAGGGTGTGTAGTGGTAAAAACATAGGTTTTATAATAGTACAAAAAGGGATAAATGGGTAATTGTATAGGAACAACGGAGAAATAAAACCAACTGATTTCTCTATAATGGAAAACTGTCTAAATATTTTCCACTTCAATTGTAATCTGCCTGACACTATAACTTCGCATGAGCGAAATTCCAGAACATGTAGACCAGCTCTTGAACTTCTTGTCTCCAGTGCAAATACAACTCAAAATGGATGTAATACATGGCAGTGTGCGAATACAATTAAAATCATCTGGCGGAATTTTTCCAATACAAAATGTCCTAACATAACTATATCCTTGCCTTGTGCTGAATTTGGTCTAAATATCAACAAATAGTATTAATGTGATTTTAAATTTCATTTGCTGTTTGTGACAAATACTTTTGCCACCGAGCTTCAAATCAGACCAATTTATTAGTCAATTATGCTCTCTTATTTTCACATCCCCAACCTTTTCCTTTTCTCCTTCCCATCACCCTTGCAACTTCTCCAACTTGAGATTAGTTACTTATTTAATTCCTGCCAGTGCAGAAATTTTTATTGTTTGTATATGACCAGAATATCTTGTAGGGCTTCTTCTCGTTTTTTGTCACAGAAATTTTTGCTTATACCTTCTTGGTAATTTGGGTGAACATTCAACTACTCATTCATCTATGCATTCTTATATGCCTGTTTTAGCCATCAACTCACCATTGAGTTCCATCTTCCCAGTGCTCCTAATTCTAGCGAAGAGACATCTCATCCATCTTCCCTGTCAGATTATATATTAAGTACTGTATATGCATGCACCTATAATAAATAATCAAAATCTAGTGCAGGCTTTTTTGTTCCTTGTATACACACCCTATAAGCTGACAGGAGTCTTTTTGGAGGCCTAGTTTGGCTGATAGTTTGTTGGGGTTTTACTGAAGACCTGATTCTAGTTTTTGAAGGGATTGAGTGGCCATTGCTCAAATGAAGTTCACTTTCTCATTAGCGTTTATACCTCCATTTTCTCTTCATTTAGTGTTTTTTTTTTTAACCCCTTCTATGCCAATGTTACTTCTTGCTAGCTTTTAGGGTTCATGTCTTTGTATATGTCTGATGTACATGGATGGCGCCCTGTAGATTTTTATATATATATATATATATATATATATTTAAATGCATAAAAAGAAAGATTAGTTTTTTCCTAGGTTTGGCAAATTCTTTACCTGCTTCTCTGTCTTATAGAACCTCAAATTTTTCTTTAACAAAAATTTTTCCTTTATTTTTTCTTCCTTTTCGAAAGGACCTTGGTGATTTAAGCCTCTACACAATTTCTAGAGATATCAAATCATGTTTTTTTTTCCTTACTGTTTGGTCTGGCCATTCCCTGCCTTTAAAGATCTTTTAATTCTCTAGTAATATGTTAATAAAATTTTTTGTTACCTATCAAAAAAAAAAAAACTCTAGTAGTATGTCTTTGATGTAAAGGATTTACCCTGGAGCATTTTGTTCATGGCTTATTTTATGTTGAATTGGTTTCTTAATCAGGTGGGATACTTCTTTGTGGGCCACCTGGTGTGGGGAAGACTTTACTGGCAAAAGCTGTGGCTGGTGAGGCAGGTGTCAACTTCTTCTCAATTTCAGCCTCTCAGTTTGTGGAAATATATGTTGGTGTTGGTGCATCTCGTGTCCGAGCACTATACCAAGAAGCAAGAGAAAATGTAGGTGTTCTCTTTAGCTATTCTGTTGAATCTTTTATTTATCTTGTGATTTTTTTCTTTTCTTTTTTGATCGGTTAGTTACACACGCACCCAATATGTCTTGAAACCATGACCTCACCCTCCACCTAGCACTTATAAGGGGAGGAGGTGCTAGTTGAGCTAGAGCTCATTGGCTTTTCTTTTGAATTGCCTTCTTTATAACTGGTTTGTCATTGGCACTAGTTTCCAGTAATATTCTTGGTATCAAGTGCTGACATATTGCTTAAATCTTCTTTTTCCTTTGCTATTTTCAAAAAGATAGCTGTTATATTAATAAAATACCACTTCTTTCTCAATAATTATTTTTTTCTTAATTATGTTTGCATTTCTCATGACACTTGTCTGTTTTCTCGGTGCTCAATTTTCTTATCAGGGATGCATAAAGTATTACACATGGTTACCTTTGTTTTGTTTTGCATAGGCTCCATCTGTTGTCTTCATTGTATGCCACTTCTTTCTCAATAGTTATTTTTTTTCTCAATTATGTTTTCCTTTCTCATGACACTTGTCTGTTTTCTCAGTGCTCAATGTTCTTATCAGATATGCATAATTTATAATACATGGTTATCTTTGTTTTGTTTTGCATAGGCTCCATCTGTTGTCTTCATTGATGAGCTGGATGCTGTTGGAAGGGAGCGTGGTTTGATTAAGGGTTCTGGTGGACAAGAACGCGATGCTACCCTTAATCAGGTTGGTCAAGGCGTATTTCATTTCAGAACTTATGTACTGTTTTTTTGTGTGTGATTCTCAGTGCTGTGTATGCTCCAGCTCCTTGTCTGCTTGGATGGATTTGAAGGAAGAGGAGAAGTGATCACCATTGCTTCAACGAATAGACCAGATATTCTAGATCCAGCCCTTGTCAGACCTGGACGGTTTGATCGAAAGATATATATCCCTAAGCCTGGTCTTATAGGTCGCATAGAAATTTTGAAGGTAGTACTTCCTAATATTCATTTTTATATATATTAAATCCTGCATTTATGGAATTGTAAGACTTCCATTTTGAAATTTCCTTTCAATATTCTTAGACTCATAATTACCGATTTTATATTTCTTTAGTTTGTTACCATTTCCTAATTATAGGTTCATGCTCGTAAAAAATCTATGGCTGAAGATGTGGACTATATGGCTGTTGCTAGTATGACCGATGGCATGGTTGGTGCAGAGCTAGCCAACATAGTTGAGGTTGCTGCTATAAATATGATGCGTGATGGACGAACCGAGGTAGTACCGCTTTTTCTAAACATTGAAGTTTATTTGTTTCAATAATAATTTTTATTTGGCATAGAATGCACTTGCACTAAAATGAATGTGAATTTATGGATGTAATCTTAAACTGTCCTAACTCCTAACTAGGTAAGAATTTGATAGCAATGCATGTAGAAAAGACACTCCTTCAGTAAATAGTGCCATAGTAACCTGTATTAGAAAAATCAGCTGGATACTCTTTTAGAGAAATATCTTGCATTCAAATTTCTTATTCCTTTTAATTCAAAATTTCCATACTATTTATGAGTTCACAACATTTCTTATAGCTATCATGATTCATGTGAATGATTTATATATTTATTTTTCTGAATAAAAAAAAAGGTGTGGGGTGGGGGGGGGGGGGGACCAATTGTGACCATAGTAACCCCTACCTACTGAGGAACCAATAGAAAGAGAGACCTAGACAAACTCATGAGCTGGAAAGCATGGGTGCGCCGATTGGGTTGGCGCAGCCTTGTCCACGGTCCGTGCATGCCGTGCGGCTGTGGACACTGCTGCATGCGCGTCCGTGACGATTTTTTTTTCTTTGTTTTCCGATTTGGGCCAATACGGTCCAAAACGGGCCGAAGCGGGCCTCGAATTGGTCTAATATGGGCCAAAATAAGTGTTTAAAAAAAATAATTAAAAAATTTTGTCAAAACACACCATTTTGACATCCTAGTTTAAAGAAAAAACCCTAAACTCATCTCAAATTGGTATATGTTTACCATTGTATGAAAAAATATTATATGTTTACCATTATCTACTATTGCTCTTAAATTGGTATATGTTTTACTATTATGTGAAAAAAATATGCTTAGCAATATATAGAAAATATAAATAAAAATATATTTAATAATTTATTAATAAATTTATCCCGCTGCACTTGCATTCTACTTTTTCAAAAATTGCCAAGTTGCCACACCGCACCCGAACCCAAACCCGAACCCGAACCTGAACCTGAATTCACACCCGTGCTTCCTAGCTCATGAGTGGGGATTCGCAGGCTCTACCTGAAACATGTTCAATCATTACCTGCTCTTAGCCCACCAAGGTCTTCGTAGCATTAGGCAGTGGGCATCCTTGCGTGAACCAAACATTGCATCCTCAAGGGTTTAAACTCAAGACGTTGACTCCAACCAAACCACATAAGAGTTACTCTTTGCTACTCAACAACTCACCCCTGGTGGAATGTGGACAAAGTTATTGTAAAGGGCAAACCTTTAAAATTTGAATGTGTTTCTTAAGAATTTTTTTAATACTTCTGACTTTCTTCTCATCCTTGTTTTTCTCTTTTAGAATTGGTTCATCATTGTATTTTGATAGCTGTTTGTAATTCTCCCTGAGTACACCCCTGGTGTACTTAGTTTTTTTTATTTATTATTATTATTAATAAATATTTTCGTTACTTATCAAAAAAAAAAAAAAAAAAACTAAAGTGCTTATTGCATTTGTGCAGATTACCACTGATGACTTGTTGCAAGCTGCACAAATGGAAGAAAGAGGAATGCTAGATAGAAAGGAGAGAAGCCCTGAGACATGGAAGCAAGTAGCCATAAATGAAGCAGCCATGGCTGTTGTAGCTGTGAACTTTCCTGATCTTAAGAATATTGAGTTTGTATGGTTCTTAATCCCAAGCTTGTTCACTATTTTCTGGTGTATAATGTGTAGCAGCATTTATTTACATCTTTTTTGTTCATGTGGTCAGATGTGGGACTAGTTTAACTCATTTATTACCACTTATTATTGGTCATGACAGTTTTAGATTTTTACAAATACTTTTGTATCAGTTAGTGTAAATTAGGTCATTATAGTGTGGTGACAAATTGACAATAATTTTAGTGCATATGAAAATCTTAACGAGTTGCCCTACACCATGTTTCTTGTCTTGAAATTAACAGCCACTGGAAAAGCAGTTGTGTATATATTACACGCATCGACACACATATATGTATATGCATAGACATATTGTGGTTTCAGTCACTAATCTAGTGTCTTGTTGGATGATTTTGGTTGCAACACAAGCCTAATATCCTAACTCTGCTCTCTATCATCTTCTTCTTTGTGTTTTTTCCCCCTAACATATTTTATAATATAAACCAAAGTAGAGTGAGTTTGAAGCCAAAAAAAAACCAAAAAAATAAAAACAAGAAGAGATTGACAGTAGAGAATTCATTTTTAAGCTTATATATAGCTGGGGAAGAAGAATCTTAATAATTAATAGAAAACTGATGTTGAAAGGATTGGGGCCGAGGTAGCAAGGAAAGCAGCATTGATTTGATTCAGATTATCATCATGGATGGAGCAGTGGCAAAGTTGTCTTACACAGCCAAACCTAAGACTTTAGTAATAGGGTTTCATAGGTGAGTTGATGGTTGTGTTTGAGATAATTGTCTCTGTGAAGTAGTTCCAAAAAATGATTTATTATCTGTGGGAGTTAGCGTCATATTTTGTATCTCAGTGGAAATCTCAATTGTCATTGGATTGATCAACTTAAAATTTTAAACCCGTCTACATCTTTGCCCTTGTTTCTGCAAATTTATTATCCATTATGTGGTTCTTGCTCTTCCATATGAAAGTTCCTGTTACTTGTGTAGCAATGACTGCAAGTTTATTGACAGTTTCTTGTGCTGGTGCAGGTCACAATTGCTCCTAGAGCTGGTAGGGAATTGGGCTATGTTCGAATGAAAATGGATCCTATAAAATTTAATGAAGGAATGCTTACGTATGTATTCCTCTATATCCCATAGTTTTTCTATTTTCCATCCTTTTGAAATTGTGTTGATGGAGTATCAAATATTTCAAAGCATTCATCGATAATATATTTCTGGGATCAGTCCAATATTGTACTGTACTCAATGAGTTTGTTGCCTAGTTTATTTATTTATTTTTTCACAGCCTTAGTTGCTTGTCGAAATTAGATTAGGAACCATGTTTTTCTCTTTTCATTATATTTGACTCTTATTTCCAACTGCATGCAGTAGACAATCCCTCCTGGACCACATCACTGTTCAACTAGCTCCACGTGCAGCCGATGAGATTTGGTATGGGGAAGGTCAGGTAAGAAAACCTTTAATTGTTTCTGACTTGCTCTAAAGTCGTTTTTTTTGAAGCGTGATATTTAGTTGTAAGTGTTTATCTTGCTTTTCCTTTCTGATTGTGATGGCTGTGGAATCAAGAAAGTAATGGACTCGGCGTGAAAACTATGGTAATCAGCATAACTAAAAAATAATTAATTTCTCAAGTTATATGGCTTCTGTCAGAATCAGAAAATACATCAATTGTAGGATGGGGTCATTTCATAGATTTTTATCTTTATTTGATTTATTATGCAAATATTCTGGTTGATCCCCATTGCATTGTTGATATTCTCGTGCATTCTAAAATTACAACTTGCTTCCTGCAATGTATTGTGCAAAGAAAGGTTCACTCTTTGGCTTGTTGTGGGGCTTCATGTATTGCTTAAAGAGTTCTAGATGTTTGCAGAAACATTTTCATTTTCATATTCTGGATTCTATGGTCCATGTTGATCTAGTCAATAACACTTCTAATTTCTCCAGTTGAGTACGATATGGGCAGAAACGGCAGACAATGCTAGGTCAGCAGCACGGACCTTTGTTCTTGGTGGTCTCTCTGAGAAAAATCATGGATTATCTGAATTCTGGGTGGCAGATCGGATCAACGTAATAGATTCTTTCTTTATTTTTCCAATTTCTACTTGTGGTTCTTAATTTTAGTTTGGCATCAATTATGGTTTCTCTGTGAATTCGAAATTCTTTTGGAGTTGATGAGCCTTCTATTTTCTTTGTGAACTTCACTTTATATTTGTAAATATTCCTGTAGCTAACAAATCAAAGTGCAAGAAGAGAAAAGTGGAGAATTATTGCCCTTCAAAAACTTATTTATTTAATGTGAGGGGTTCTTTTTTTGGAGATAGAAAAGCCACATAGTTAAGATTAAAACCAATTAAATAAAAATTGTAAGACAATCTTAAGTATCTAATACCTTTATTCAGGTAATGGAAAATGTGTTTTACCTTATAGCAATAATGTGGTTATGACTGAATTCCTAATGCATTCTAATGCTCATTTTAAATTCAGGAAATTGATGTTGAGGCATTGCGGATTGTCAACGTGTGTTATGAACGTGCAAAAGAGGTATAAAGTGCTTATTACCTAACACCTTTTTTTTGGGTATCCTTATGTGAACAAAGTTATGATCCATTGTTTTCCATTCAGATTCTGAAGCAGAACCAAAAGCTTATGGATGCTGTGGTCGATGAACTTGTTCAAAAGAAAAGTTTAACAAAACAAGAATTCTCACACCTGGTTGAGTTGCACGGTTCCCTCAAGCCGATGCCACCAAGTATACTTGACATTCGGACTGCGAGACGAATGCAGTTTCAGGAGATGATGATGAAACAAAATGAAGTAATTGAAGACAGCAAAGTATGAGCATCCCTGTTAGGTCTCTGATCTCGGAGCAACATGCGAGTCAGATAGGTAGCTGTTGGATTGAAGAACAGTCATTAAAGCACTATCTGTCTGTTGGTTGTCTTTTGCCTCCATTGATCATAAACAAAGCACTTAGGCATGCAGGAATTAAATCTGAGAGAATTTTGATACCAAATTACCACACTAACCCCATAATCTTTTTTCTTTTCCAACCATTTGCATGTACATCGTCTTCCCAGTTCTATATTTGAATGTTGTCCATCTGAATCTGTAGAACAGAAAGTTTACGCAATCATTTTGTAATTTTATATATTTTTCTCTTATCAGGAATTTCTTGTAATTGATTGATGTTGAGGAGAAGCATTTACAACTATTATATACTAGACGCTAATCAGTGCGATGCACGAGATACTTAAATTTAAAATCACATAATAATAATAATAATAATAATAATCTATATATATAATAATAGGTAAAACATAGAGAAAATCTAATTAGATTTCAAATTAGAATTAAATTAAATTCTAATTTTACGCCATGTGTCCTATCTAATTTAAGTTTTTAAATTTTTATACCAAGTGAGTTAATTCAATGTAAAAATTAGATTTCAATTAGAGTTTAATTTTGTGCCATGTGTCTCATCTAATCTAAGTTTTTTAATCTTTGTGTCAAATAAGTTAATTTAGTGTAAAAAATAAGGAGTCTAATATAAGTAAACTATAAAAAATATAATTTTTGAATGATTTTATATTTATGAGCCTTTTTTTGTATAACTAAAAACAATTCAAGTTTATAAGTCATATATATATATATATATATATATATATATATAGCCAAAGTTAAGAGAAATTGTAATTAAATTTTAAATTGGAGTCTAATTTTTATATTTCATCTAATTTTTAAATTTGTATGTCAAGTGAATTATTAGATGCAAAAATTAAAGAATTTAAATTCAATTAGATTCTAATTTAAATTTTAATTGAAGTTTAATTTTGCGCATTTGTTCCATCAATTTTTTTAATTTTTGTGGCAAGTAAATTATTGAATGCAAAAACAAAAGAGTTTAGATCTAATTAGATTCTAAATTATATATATGTAATTGTAATTATTTTTAAATGTATCCGTGCATATGCACGAGATTACACACTAATAATAATAATAGATGAAACTGAAAGAAACTCAAATTAAAATTTCAAATTAGAGTTCTAATTTTGTGCCATCTATCTTTCTTAGGATCAAGCATGCAATCTACTATAGTCAAACCCAAATTATGCCATCATAAAAAATAATGGATTTTCAAATTTTAACATAAATATCATTCTAGAATCCCATATATTCTTTTTATTCTTTTTAAACATGCAATTCTAAATTCTAATTAACATGGAATATGAGTTTAAAGGAAATCAAATATCAATAAAAGCCTTTTTAGCCTAACAAAAATAAACTAAAAGAAAAAAGAGAATACAGTATAAAAATAAAGACGGTAATTTTTTAAAAAAAAATTCAAGGCAATTAGAGAATTTTATGCAAAATCTACATTCACTTTTGCACCAACAAATCTATTCAACTTCATATTACATATAAATCAACATAATTTTTTATTATAAATTATTACATATAAATAAACCTCATTGCATATATATATTCTACACTTATATGATTTTGGAGATCATTCACCTAATAATCTTCACCCAAGCATCCTCCTTCTAGAGTCCCATCTATTTTCTTTAAACCTGCATATGAACAATTTTAAGTGAAAAAGTTTTAACCAATGATTTCAAGTAAATAAGAGTCACATTTGGCCAAAATCTAAGCGCCCTTTTTTTTTTCCTTTTTGGAGAAGAAAAATCTATGCAACCTAACTACCATACACTGTAGTCCTTTTGGAGTGTGGGTGGGTTTTGCCTTTTGTAGTTGCATGCTCTTACTAAGCAAAACCAAAAACAAAAGATCCTAGAGTTTCTTATGTTTCCAACCAACCAAACTTGAATTAAAAACTTAGCACACAACCAAACAGAATAAAACTTTTTATAAAAATTGAAGGAAAAATCTTTAATTTTAAATATTGTTCTAAGAGTTTTTGATGAAGCTAATGAAGTAAATGATCAAAATAAGTTAGCTAATGGATTCATTATCGGTGTCTACTATTTCCAATTTTCACTTTTCACTAATGGATCATTTTTGCGCATTATAACAACAGAAACATTACCAGAAATTTGAACAATCCCCATACTAATAGCTTCATTCCAACAGCAAAAAATAACTACTATGGATTATCTAGAATTGATACACAAAAGTAGCAATGTTTGCAAACTTTGGAGGTCATACACAATCAGTTTAAAAGTACCATTTAAATGTAGAGAAGAAACATTTGAGGATTTCTAAATAAATTTGTGAGCTAAAGCTGAAAGTTCAGACCAACACATAGAGGAGAGTCTTAGTCGTTATTGATTCAGAATATGAAGGAAACAATGTCAAAGAAATTCAAATTAAAATCTTCAAAAGTAGTATTGAAATTTTCTCACAATATATACATTCAGCATGTTCTATGTATTCACTGAGATATTTGAACAAACACAAAGATAACAATATCAATGAACCAAGACAAGACCTTCAAACCCACATTGCTCCTTTTAAAGAATTTAACATACAAAAAAGGGAGGATTCTTGTTATTGATAAGTGTCTTAATACAATGGTTGGTGGCTGTGAAAATATATCTTTTAAAAAAAAAAAAGCTGTTAGGAAAAAAAAAATTTCCCAAAGCCAAAGCCTATTAGTAAAATCACTTACCAACCACGGCTTCCAGTACTCATGGCTATTTAGTAGTGTTTGGCTATGTTTAGTATTGAATCTATTAAAAACTTCAACACAAACACCTTTTTTCTTCAGCATTTGTCAGTATTGAATCCATTGATTTATATGACATTGTAATGTTCTTTAGCTTTTGTCGGTATTGAACCAAAAGACACAGCTCCAATTAAAGACCCCAGGAATCAAAACAATCACCCACATCACAGTACAAAAGAGGCAGTAACAAAATATACAGCTTCTGTCAATATTGAACCAAAAGTTAGAGCTCCAATTAAAAGCCCCAGCAATCAAAATTTCAGCATAACAATCATCCACACCACAACACGAAAGAGGCCGTAACAAAATGTAAAAAGGGAAACAAAAAACATCAAGCAAAAGAATAGAGAACAAAAAGAACTGGGATTTAGAGATACCTCAATTGAATTAGCCAGGTTCTTTCAGTCTTTATATATTGTGAGGAAAGGAAGACCGAAAGGAAGGAAGTCAAATAGGCGGCTGTTACAGTGAAACCGTGAAGCAGGAAGGTGGGGAGATTTTCACGGTTTCGAATGGTATCAGATTCCTTCCCTTCATGGTTTCAGACTCTCTGGCTTTCCTTAGGTTGAGATAATATGAAACCGTAGAGTAGAAGTTCAAACCATATGTTTTTCCTTGAAACGATGCAAAACTGTAGAACAGAAAGGTGGGAGAAATTCAAACTCTGTTTTGAATTGCCTGTTCCCGTTCCCGTTCCCCATGCTATACTTCTCACGTAAAACCCTTCAGGGTTCCACGGTTTCAAATTTCTTGTTTATCCTTTAAGTTGAAAAGGCCTTGGATTGGGCTTTATGGTGGAAGTAAATAGATAAGAAGTGGGTTGGGATTTATCATATAGATTCATTATAGGGTTGGGATTTATTAAGTAGATTTATTATTATTCTGAAATTTGTAAAAATTATTTTAAAATTGTAGGACAAAAAAAAAATGATTGGAATGACATGGTCGCTGATATGGCGCAATGTGAGCGCAGAAACATTAAACGCTACGCTTCATCTTTTAATAATATATAGATTCTTATAATACTAGCCCTAAGGATGATGGAAAAACATGTTTGTATCGCATACAAAACATACGCAACAGAAAATTAACGGATCTATTTCATTCGCAATCGATAACATGCACTATGTAAGTTTCAGAATATAGAATCAAGAGAGTATACCTTGGTGCAGTGAATTTCAAAACCGAAGATAATAAGTACTCAGGAACACTTTTAATCTTCACTCCAATTCCACTTGTGCCAAAGATGTACGGTCTCTTAATCAATTATATGTGTTTGTTCTAGAGAGAATGAAAGAGTGTCTAACACTTGCATATATACCATTTCATATCCTTGATAGTTGTTGCAAAATTTTGTATGTTTCTTTCCTTATAACTGATTATCTAATTGGGTTAGCCTTTTGGTTTTTTCCAATTGAGCTCTAGTATATGTGACTTGAAATGGGACCAAAAGGGAACAAATAAAACACTAGCTCCAATAGGCCTTGGGCTTTTCTGTTAACTTTTGACAAGTCCAAAGTTACCGTTAATTATATTTAATACCACTATATAAATATAATTGCATTCTAGGCCTTAATAATAAATTATATCCCAAAACTTTATTGTATATGCAGCACCTTCATTAAAATATTAGTAGTAATACAAAGTTGTGAATATAGACTGTCACTTTGTGAATTACCACGTCTTAATCCTTGAGTATCCGGTTTAATCCTTTTATGTTATTCATCATATATTTATGAAATCCAATTCCATAAATATATACTTTAGTAAGTCTTTACTAAAGTAGTTAGGCCTAACTCTTTGATTAACCAAACCCATTAAACTTATCTCAAGAGAATATTTTATATCTCCGTTAAGAGATTATGAATTCCATCTTGAGAATATATGTTCCATTAACACTAAATGTAGCTGCCTAACATACTGAGGTTTTGATCGATACTTTAGATCTCACTTCTTAGATATCAAAGCAACCTACATTTCATGATCAGGTCCATTATTCTCTCAGGATTAAAAGGTCATGCAAATAAAAGTCGTGAGATTTATTATTCAATTGACAGTCGTTAGGAGAATAATAAATTTCACAGCGGTCCAGTTTAATATGTCTTAACTCTTAAGGCATATCAACATATCAACTAGAAATCTCCACTTCCATGATCAAGACAAATCATCTTAGTTGATATGTTACAGTCTTCGCAGATGAAATGCCCAATTTCATCACCGACTACGAACTAAAATTCTGAGTTTACAAAGAACTTGTGATTTATATCTTTTGTGACTTTTTTACATAAATTACATACTATGCATCCATGGACTATATGATAATGTCCAAATATTCATGTTACCATTATTTTAAATAATAATAAAACAATTTTATTAATTACAATATTAAGTCATACATAATGTCATACATAATATCATACATAGCATCATACAATAGTGAAGTCCTAAGGCAACTTCTAAGGCAATTTGCTTACCTTCTTGCTTAGTGAAGACTTTCTTCTTCTTCTTTTTCTTCTTCTTCTTACCCTTACCTTTCGACTTAGGTTGAGAAGTAGAAACTTCACCCACATTGGCTTCAAGACTAACATTAGAAGTACCAAGGATGCCTTCCGCTTCTACCAACTCATTCATTAATTCAAACAATGAATAAATCTTTTTGTTCATATTATAATTGAGTCTGAATTCTTTGAATGTTTCCAATAGTAACTGGAGTATTATATCTACTTGAGATTCTTTATCAATAATAGCATCATACAATAGTGAAGTCCTAAGGCAACTTCTAAGGCAATTTGCTTACCTTCTTGCTTAGTGAAGTCTTTCTTCTTCTTCTTTTTCTTATTCTTCTTACCCTTGCCTTTCGACTTAGATTGAGAAGTAAAAACTTCACCCACATTGGCTTCAAGACTAACATTAGAAGTACCAAGGATGCTTTCCGCTTCTACCAACTCATTCATTAATTCAAACAATGAATAAATCTTTTTGTTCATATTATAATTGAGTCTGAATTCTTTGAATGATTCCAATAGTAACTGGAGTATTATATCTACTTGAGATTCTTTATCAATATCGGCACCTAAAATTTCCAATGTATTCAGATTAGAAATCATTGCAAGACAATGTTCCCTCCCTGAGCTACCTTCAGCCATTTTGATATTATAAATTTGTTTCATGGTTTCTTGCCTTGTAGAACGGCCTTACTCACCAAACATTTGAGATAGATGCTAGGATGTAGCACTTGGCCATCTCATTAGATTTCTGTCAACGATCATAACGTTGTTTTTTCTTAGGAGGAGCATCTAATGAAGGAAAACTACGACATGGTTGAGTAAGCACATACTTGTGCTCTTCTGCTGTAAGAACTATATCCAAATTTCTTTTCTAGTCAATATAGTTGGATCCAGTCAGTTTGTTTTGATTAAGAATAGTAACAAGTGGGTTAAATGATGCCATATTCAAATCTGAAAATAATAAACATGAATATTATAAGTAAATTGGACGTTATCAATTTAGCATATAAATAGATAGCATGAAACCTTAATAAAACCATAATATAATATATGCAACGACAACCCAATCCCGCAATTAATATTTCTCAGTATAAAGTGAATATAAAATACTATGATTGATTGAGAACTATTCTCATTATTAAGAATAGTAACAAGTGGGCTAAATGATGCCATATTCAAATCTGAAAATAATAAACATGAATATTATAAGTAAATTGGACGTTATCAATTTAACATATAAATAGATAGTATGAAACCTTAATAAAACCATAATATAATATATGCAACGACAACCCAATCCCGCAATTAATATTTCTCAGTATAGAGTGAATATAAAATACTATGATTGATTGAGAACAATTCTCATTATTAGTGCTATCATGTTAACTCTTATCAAACACCAATAATATGCCGTTATACATTTGGTCTCTAAATAATTATAGTAAGAACTCAGCATAGAGGATACTATAATATTTAGTCTAGTGTATACCATTGTCTAGAATCGTGTGTAGCCACATTTCATCCCCTTAATAGGCTTATTTTGTAGTACCATGATACAAAACACCTTCCGCATGGAATGCAAAGCTCGAGGCTAAGACAAGGTGTTTGATCAAACCACAATAAACCAGGAAATTCAATCTTGTAGAACCATGAAATAAATACTCTCAGCATGGAATGCAAAGCTCGAGACTAAGACAAAGTATATATTTCACACTATTATGAACCAACAATGGAAGCCGTGAGATCCAACCCTTGTATCTCTCTCTCACTAAATGTTTTAAATTAAAGGTTTTTAATTTGTAAACATGCATAAACTAATTAGACATAGCCTTACAATTTATACATGTGAAAAACACTTAGAAAATTCTGAATTCCGATTCTCGATCGATCGAGCCTCTGAAATTCCAGTCTCGATCGATCAAACATATATCTCGATCGATCGAGAAAAGTTGTGGATGCTCGATCGATGCTTGATTACTTCTCGATCAATCGAGCTTCGTGAATTTTGAATTTCCAGAATTTTTCTAAGGCAGTTTTTAACGACTTTTCATAAACTAACAACCATCATATGAACATGATAGACAGAAATTGATATCAAAACTAAATTTCATTGATGCTATAGCCTTAAAGTTAAATTTAACATACTTAAATTCAAATTTAAACAACATCATAACATCAATATCAATTTTTATCAAATCATAGTTTCAACAACTATGTAGAAAATTAAATGCAAATATAATCTTCTAACATTATGAAACTATTATCTCTAATTCTAAAACTCACAAAACATATTATACAGATTCGAAATTGAAAACCTGGCTCTGATACCATTTGATGAAAAAACATGCTTGTATCACATACAAAACATACGCAGTAAAAAATTAATAGATCTACTTCATTCGCAATTGATAATATGCACTATGTAAGTTTCAGAATATATAATCAAAAGAGTGTACCTTGGTGCAGTGAATTTCAAAACCGAAGATAATAAGTACTCAGGAACACTTTTAATCTTCACTCCAATTTCACTTGTGCCTAAGATGTGTGGTCTTTCAATCAGTTATATGTGTTTGTTTTAGAGAGAATGAAAGAGTTTCTAACACTCACATACACCATTTCATATCCTTGTTAGTTGTTGCAAAATTATATATGTTTTTCTCCTTATAACTGATTATTTAATTGTGCTAGCCTTTTGGGCATTTCCAATTGGGCTCTAGTATATGTGGCTTGGAATGGGACTAAAAGGGAACAAATAAGACACTAGCTCCAATGGGCCTTGAGCTTTTCTGTCAACTCTTGACAAGTCCAAAGTTACCATTAATTATATTTAATATCACTATATAAATATAATTGTACTCTATGTCTTATTAATAAATTATATCTCAAGACTTTATTGTACATACAACTCCTTCATTAAAATATTCGTAGTAATACAAAGTTATGAATGTAGACTGCCACTTTGTGAATTACTACATCTTAATCCTTAAGTACCCGGTTTAATCCTTTTATGTTATTCATCATATATTTATGAAATCCAATTCCATAAATATATCCTTTAGTAAGTCCTTACTAAAGTAGTTAGGTCTAACTCTTTGAATAACCAAACCCATTAAACTTATCTCAAGGGAATATTTTATATCTCCGTTAAGAGATTATGAATTCCATCTTGAAAATATATGTTCCATCAATACTAAATGTGGCTGCTCAACATACTGAGGTTTTGATCGATACTTTAGATCTCACTCCTGATATATCAAAGCAACCTACATTTCATGATCAGGTCCATTATTCTCTCAAGATTAAGAGTTTATGCAAATAGAAGTTGTGAGATTTATTATTCAATTGACAGTCGTTAGGAGAATAATAAATCTCACAGTGATCCAGTTCAATATGTCTTAACTCTTAAGACATATCAACCGATCAACTAGAAGTCTCCACTTCCATGATCAAGAAAAATCATCTTAGTTGATATGTTATAGTTTTCGCAGATGAAATGCTCAATTTCATCACCAACTACGAATTAAAATTCTGAGTTTACAAAGAACTTGTGATTTATATCTTCTGTGACTTTACACATAAATCACATACTATGCATCTCATGGACTATATGATAATGTTCGAATATTCATGTTATCATTATTTTAGATAATAATAAAACAAATTTATTAATTACAATATTAAGTCATACATAATGTCATACGTAATGTCATACAATAGTATTTAAGAGCATTAATCCCAACAAAGGACACTTCACTAATAGGATATTCTGGAAGAGTCTAGAATAGTGAAAATTATCCGTATCTTAACTCTTAAGAGACTATGACATTAGAATTTTTCCTAAGAGCACCCGTAGCAGCTGTGCCAAATGCCAAATATTTGGCACATTTGGCACACCAAACACAAAAATAGTGATTTATCAGATGTTGCAAATACTAAAAATTATGCAACATGCTACAGTACCGTCACAAATATGTGACGGTACTGTAGCATGTGGCATAATTTTTTTATCACTATTTTATTCTCTTTTCTCTCTCCTCTGTCTTCACTTTTTTTCTTTTCTCTTCTCTCTCACCGATTCTCTTCTCTCTCACCTCTGTTCCTCTCCCCCATTTCTTCCATACCCGTTCCCTGAAGCCGTCGCCGCCCAGCCGATCTCCAAGGCAAGGTGACCGGAGTATCACTAGACCACCGATCCACGCCACCGGCCATCTATCTTCTCTATTTCGCTTCGAGGTTTTTTTTTTTTTTTTTTTTCCGTTCACATTTTTTGGCTGTGGTTTGATGGGTGGGTTGGGCAATGGGTGGGTTCGAATGGGCAAATCGGTGGTGGGTGGGTTCGGGTTGTGGGTTGTGGCGGTGGGTGGGTCGAGTTTCATGGGTTGTGGGTTATGGCGGTGGGTGGGTTGAGATGGTGATGGGCGCATCAGTGGTGGTGGGTGGGTCGGCTGGTGGTGGGCGAATCGATGATGGCAAATCGGTGGTGGTGTCGAATCGGTGGTGGTGGCTGGGTTGAGTTTCACGTTTTTTCCGTTCACGTTTTTTTTTTTTTTTTTTTTCTGGTGTTTTTGGCCGCAACCATTTTTCTGGTTGTTGTTGTAGTTGTCGTTGGTGGTGCCGAATCGGTGGTGGTGGCTGGGTTGAGTTTCACATTTTTTCCATTCACCTCTTTTTTTTTTTTTTTTTTTTTTTTTTTTTTTTCTTTCTGGTGATTGTGGCCGCAACCATTTTTCTGGATGTTGTTGTAGTTGTCGTTATAGGTGTTGATGATGATGATGATGATTATGGTGGTAGAGGAATTTAATATATTATTTTAATGTGTAGTAAATATTATTTTAATGTATAGAATCGAATAATAGAACATCTGATAAATGAGACATTGTAAAATGATGTGGTAAAATAATAAAGTAGAGTTTTGGTATGGCAAAATGGCATTTTTTTTGCAACAGCTACTACGGATGCTCTAAGGATGAAATTAACATTTCCATAGTAGATTTCGATTTGAAATTCAACTTAAATTATGACCTGCTCTATCTGAATAAGAACTAAGTGACAAAAATATTTATTTGGTCTTGAATTTGATTTATCCAATAAGCATGGCTGTGTACCGGTCCGCATTACAATAGTGTCTACCTCTATTTTTTTTTTTTTTTTTTTAAAGTCTATAGTTCCTGCCTAATGATCAAGAAGTACAATTCATCTTCCACGTCTTCGCTGAGTCAAGTGATGAAGTAACTTTTTTCACGTGTAATATCATTTTTTCCCCCCTGTAATGCTAAAGAAACAATTTTTTTCTTATCTTGAGTTATGGAACTGATAAATTATTATAATTATTGCAATATTTTTTAACTTGACCACCACAAATATCATTCGTATTTTGCATCAATTATTATATAACATCTCAAAAAATCATATATGTATACTACATATAATAAAAGTTGGGTTCTAGAAGCCATTATTGCAACAAATTTCTATTTTCTATTTGTGAGTTGTGACAAGTGATTAAACTCTCATTAATTATTAAATTGATTATAATATTTTAATTTAGCTAGAACTCTATTACTTAAGCTTTAAAATTAAAATTAAAAATTCTATTCTAACTAAAATTCTAATTCTAATACCAAAAATTTCAAGAAATTTAAAATAAAATTTTATATTTTATATATTTTTTCAGATAACCAATTTTTGTTGAAATTTGAAAAAGAAACTACCTCTAGATTTTCTAATATTAAATTTTTTGCATTTTCTTAAAAAAAAATTGGATAAGATTTGATTTGATTCTCCATTTTCACTCACGGAAGTGAAACTAGAATTCCGCCGCAGTTTTTTGAATCCAACGGTAAATACATCCCCGCACGTTTCTCATTCCTAGAATCATATAACATTAACTGTCTCCAAAATCAAATAACCGCCACGTCCCACCACGTTTCTACTAAGCCCACGTATTTCTACGCCACTCACGTTACAGTCTTTCACTCTACTACCACCACTACTAGTTCTACATCACATGATATATAAATTACTCCTTGAAACTGATCCATAAACTCTCTCGCTACTACCATTGTTTAAAGTTCTATACCTTTTCTAATAGTCTGTCTAAGAAAAACACAAACCAAGAAGAACACACAAACACCATGGCATCAATCTCTGCTCTCTTCTGCACTTGCATGATGATGATGATGGTCATGTTTGTCACTACCAATGTGCCAGTTGAAGCTGTGAAGGAATTCAAAGTTGGTGGTGATATGGGTTGGGTACTACCTGATGCTAACAACTCTGCAACCTATAACCAGTGGGCTTCAAGGAACAGATTTCACATTGGAGATTCTCTCTGTGAGTTTCTTACTATATTTTTAGCACTAACTAGTCTTTTGAAAAAAAAAAAAAGTTACATGCTGAAACTGAATGATTTACGTGGTTTGGTTGAGAAATTGTGTACAAAATTATGGTTAGTCTATGTAGTTTTTCTTTCCTGGTTTTTGAGGTTAAGCAAGAAACAAGGAAGTTGGGTTTGAATGATTATATGCATGCTTGAAAGTGAAATTCTTTGTTGTCCTTTTACTTCGAAAACAGATAGTATAGAGTGGAATTATTCTTTGTTTTGGTTTATGAATATCTTTTTAGATAATTTGAACCCAACAGCTTGGTTTTAGGGGGAAAAAAACTATGTTGAGAATATGAGATTTCTCAAGGTTGAGTTATTTTGGTTACAGCTGGTGATCTTATGTGCTTTTGAAAGAAATATAGAAGTTGTACTTCTTAACACAATTGGACAAGAACATTTTGCACAAGCAACCATATATATGTAGCTCACAATATTGTGTATTTGGGTTGGTTATTAGTCACAAAAAAGTGTACTTTACTCCGTTTAGAGCTTTTAGCTGAAAGATTATTGGCTTACTTGCTGAAAATTGGTTATATTTGTAGCTAGGAAAAGTGTGAGAAAAAAAAAATTATAAGAAAAGTCTCTTGCCGAACAGACCAAATCTCCTATATTTGGTGTTTTTTGTGTTACTGTTTTTTGTTCCTCATTCGGTGTTTTCATCCCCACTATTACCACTTTTATTTGTACAGCTTTTGAGTACCAGAATGATTCAGTTCTTGTGGTGGACAAATGGGACTACTACCATTGCAACACAACAGAGCCTATCACTTCCTTCAGCAATGGAAAGAGTGTCATCCAGCTTGATAGGTCTGGGCCTTTCTACTTCATTAGTGGGGACACTGATCACTGCAAGCATGGCCAGCGGTTACTTGTTGAAGTGATGTCTATGCACATGCACCATATCCCTTCATCTCCTCCATCAATTGCCTTTCCCCCTGGTTCAGACATCGGGACTGCCCCTGCGTCTTCAGCAATCAGCACCGCTCCTGCTCCATCACCAAGTTCAGGAATTCAAGTTTCAGCCACACTTGGTTCAGTCTTTATGGCTCTCATTGCCATTTCTGTTATTTTTCTATGGTTTGAACCATAGACTATTTTTATGTTATCATTTGTGCTGGTTTTCTTTTTGAGTCAGATTCCGGCTGTTGGGATCTATTGTGTCTGCCCATTGATATGACTTATTTATCATTTATTAAACATTTTTTGTCTCATTATGTTGGGAGTTGAAAATCATGTTTTAATACTTCAAACATTGCAATTCAGTTAGCACTTCAGTTAAATTGGTAGTTTTATTTTATGAGCATGTTTTACAGTTTTCACTTGCTTAATTAGCCCAGGTTCAAGTGATAGGCTAGTGGTAATAGTATTCTCTTTGTGGTGTCCCAAGTTTATGGTTTGAATCCCACCATCCCACCTCCCCACTACCCTTTTCAAAAAAAGAAAAAAAGAAAAAGAAAATTAAAAAAAAAAAAAGTGGAAGTTTCCTGGAAAAGTATTGATATGCACTGGTGACCTTCCTAGAACAAGCAATGAAGACTTTTCCTTAAGCTGACTCTCAACCCTAGAGTCTTCCTATGGACTTTTCCAACAACAACCCCCCTTCACGTAGTCGGTGTTATCTCTTGTGCGAACCTTCTTCAATTGCTACTTGTGCGAACCTTCTTCAAGTTGTCGGTGTTATCTTTCATGCCTCTCTACCGACAAGATATAAATGTCTCATGCAATGCAACACCTTCATCATGTCCATTGTTGTGGAAAAATTCCAACCATTCCAAATTAATATACAATTGTTGACCATAGAATTAGTTTACAATGAAATGTAGGAAATTCAAGTAGAAAAGGACACCGGAGTAGAAAATTAATGAGTGCTGTGCCTGTGCCCTTGTGCGTCATGTTGCATATATTGAAAAATAAAAATATCCTCACCCTTCTGATTATGATCAGTGATGAATCATTTGATGAGATTGACAACAAGAAACCATCTTCAATCATTGTTAAGAATCAGCATTTGGTTCACTAATTCATTAAAATATAGCAAAACATTGGATAACAAGTTAAAATATGCAGCCTAAAGTTCTTTGACAGATCATATTCCTATATAATAATTGGCAGGATTACAACTGAGTATTGATCCCCTGGATCATCTAATAGAGTAATCAAAAAAAAAAAAAAAAAATTCTCTCTGAATATGTCAACCCGGTTTAGCATTTGTTTCTGAAGAAAATAAGGCTCTTCTTCTTCGCTAACTAATCTATATAGATGTATTGCAGTTTTAAATGGTAAATTATATTCTTCTTTTTTTAAAAGTAAATGTGTCTCAATCTCAAACCTTTTTATTGTGGGGTGCATGAGTCAAGGGTGCGATATCTAGAGTATTGCACCTGGTGCAATTATAATTAATGGCTAAAATTGAAAGTTGAAAAAACAACTTTTAATCTTAACCATTAAATAAAATATATTAAAAGAGAGTTAAAAAATTAAAGTTAAAAAGTAAAAAATGTAAAAAAAATTGTGAGAGGAAGTGGGTGAATTGCACCTGATCCAAATCCTGAGTTAACAATGTGTATGATGCTATGCTTGTCTATTATGAAAATGTCTACAGGCTCTACAACGGAGCAACATATGCGAACCTTCTTCAATTGCTACTTGTGTACCATTGGGGCCTGCCAAGGAGAGTTTTCTAGGTATTGCTTGCTTAGAAAATAAGCTTTCCCTGAAGTTGCTGAGAATTTAGTAGATGCGTTCCAAAGAGAAGGTAGAAAGATAGTCCTCGAAAATTTCTGATGATTTTTCATACTGCAAAGATTAGTTATTTGCTACAACTATAACCAAAAAGAAAAAATAAATATGAAGAGTTTTAACTATCTCAATAGTACCTCATCTTTATCCCATCTTACAAAGTTCCAGTTTCTCTTCCCAGCTTTTTGAACAATCAGAAAGTGGAAAAGTTATTTCATCCACTAGATTTCTTGTAATTAAACACTGGTTGTGGAACATAATTTCTCCACTGATTATTTCCCACTTGGTGGAGTCATTTAATTTATAGGAATGGATCCAAGGCTTTTTGAGGCAATTGCAAAAAATGACCAAAAGTCCTTCATCGATTTAGTTCAAGAGAACGAAAACTTTCTGGGACAAAGAACAGATGGTTCCAAGGGAACGGTGTTACACTTGGCATCAAGATTTGGACACATTGAATTGGTGATGGAAATTTTGAAGCTGCGCCCCATGGTTTCTGCAGAGAATTATAAGTTGGAGACTCCATTGCATGAAGCCTGTAGACGAGGGCATACTGAGGTCCTCAAGCTGCTATTAGAGAACAATCCCTGGGCTGCTTGTAAGCTTAATGCTGATAACCAGAGTGCATTTTTTATAGCTTGCAGTCGTGGGCATGTTGACATGGTGAGGCTCCTTTTAAATCAGTCCTGGTTGACAGGGCTTGAAGATGAAAGATTTGATCAAACTTGTCTTCATGTGGCTGCATCCAGAGGGCACACAGGTCGGTAGATCTTGGCTAATCTTTACGAATCCACTTCCTTAATGCAGGGCCGACCCTAGACATCTAGGGCTTAAGGCAACAACTAAAATCAGGCATTTTTTATATTTATGTATTAATTAAATTAATATTTATATAATATTTTTATATTATAATATATTTTATTTAAAATCTATTTTTTTTTGCCTTTGAGATATAAATTGATTAATTAAATTTTTATATTCAAAGTCTTCTAACATCTTTTTTCAATTGATAGTATAGTTAATCTACTTAATCTTTTTGGGGACATTGTCGATCTTAGATATGATTTTATTAATTTTAATGTTGAAAAATTTCTTTCTGCAGAAGCAATTGTAACTGTTAATGTGTCAATATTTTTCCATTACCTAGATTGTAAATATTTATAGGAATATAATTCAACATGTCATTATTATTTTCATTTTTTTCTAGTTGAACATCATTATGGTGAATTTGTTCATTTATGACATTTTCATTTTCTTCTAAAATTTTTTGAAGTTCATTATCAAGATTTGTTGTATTGTAAAATTGAACGTCATTGTTATCTTGCAATTATATCGTTTCATTTTCTTCTAACTCTTTTAGGTGAATTTCTTGCTTATTTATGATATTTTCATCTAAATTTTGTGTTGTATTTTTGTTTATTACTAATGACAATATTTATTGATCGTTTTTGAGATTCAATTAATTTTTCTTATTTTCTTCTTTTTTTTTAAGTTTTTTTTTTTAATATCCAGATGCATATTTTCTGGTAGACATTTCTAATAAAACAATATTTAAAATAAAATAAACACTATCTATAATATATATTTATAATTACTGAAATAAAAAATAACTTTAAAGTGCAAAGCATTAAAACCTAATATATATATATATATATATATATATATATATATATAAAAGAAGTACTATTGTAGCTCTGTCTATGAAGCATGGGTGCGTTTTGGGACTCGGGTGCTGATGCAGGACTCGGCAGTTTTTAAAAAAGGTGGGTGTGGGTGCGGCGGGACTCGGCAATTAAAAAATTATTAAAAATATTTTTATTTATATTTTTTATATATTTTTACTACTAAAATATTCTTAAAAAATTGAGGAAGGAGAGATTTATGATGTTTGGGCCTTATTAAAAGTAGATTTCGGCTGTTCCGACGAGATTAAGTGAAAATTTCAGCCTGTTTTGGTCGTTTCGTTCGCCAGCCGATACGGACCGATATGGCCGATACAACCCTTTTTTAGGCCGAAATTGACCCGGTTCGGCGCGAATCGGCGCAAATCTATGCCGATTCGGCGCGAAACGAGCCAAGTCGGCGCGAGTCCATGAGGAAAAAAAAAAAAAAACTCAAACGCGGCACCGACGCGCAGGCAGCCGCGTCGGACTCCGGTGCGGCACCCTCCCAGCCGCGTGTGTGCTTTCTAGAACTTGACCGAACAATTATGGAGGTGTTTGGTGAAGTAGTTTGAAAATTGTTGTTTATTGTTTTTTGAAATACGTGTGGGTGAAAAAGTGTTTTGGAATACGTAAAATGCTGTTTAAAAACTGAAAATTGTTGTTTAAAAACATAAACCAAACACCCCCTATATATCTAACAATCTCAAGTTTTCAACCTACATCCTATTACCTCAAAAAAAAAAAAAAAAAAAAAAAAAAAAAAAAAAAAAAAAAAAAAAAAAAAAAAAAAGGATGTAAAAGACAACTCTAAGGCCCACGGCCCCAGCCGAAGATAAGACACAAAGAAACAAAAGGCTCAATCCACCCACAGCCACAACAGTCTTATTAGATAAGACTATAAGCCTCCACCCAGCACCCACAAAACCTTAGACCAGTAAACCATGGCAGTGACGGCACCATTTGGATTTTGGATCTGCAGAGTGCAGAGCTGAGGAAAAGTCATATAGTCTACACCTAGAGTCTGGAGAGCACAAAGTTCAGACGGATCACTAATCAGATCGGAGGAAGCATGGGCCAGCAACAAAAAGATTTAAGTGTAGAACCAGTGGAGAGAGAGAGAGAGAGAGAGGGGAGAGCAAGAGTGAGAGAGAGAGAGAGAGAAATGATGATATTTTTGGAATAATTAATTTTTTTCCTCTTTGGTCACAAGCATGTATCACATTACTTGTGGTGTAGCGTAGTTATGCTATTTTGTAGGCAATTTTAGTATGATTTTTGCGGTGGTGAACAATCCTAGACACGAGCAATTCTCAACTCTTTTTAGTTTTTACATCATACATAAATAGATAATATAGATGAGTATTTACAGTTCCTTTCTTCTAAGTGAAAGGAACTGGTCCTAAATCTTTGGAGCTCGTATTATCACTTGCTTCCATCTAGGGTAAAAACTCTCATGTAATGTGTAACACACACCTGGAAAGATGATTTAACATCACGTTTCAGTTTATAAAAACACAGTATGTGAAATCCTGCCATTTATACTAGAAATCTGTACTTGGTTGCGCAGATGTTGTTAGAGAGTTATTAAATGTGTTCCCAGACCTTGCTTGGAAGTTTGACAAGAATGGATATTCTCCATTACACCATGCTTGTAAAAGAGGGCATCTGGAAATAACAAGAATGCTCCTAACGCTTAGCACAGACCTCGCTCTGCAGTTCAGTAGCACAGGTTACATGCCACTACACTTGGCAGCTATGAATGCAAAAACTCCACTTTTTGAAGAATTTGAGCAGATGGCTCCTATATCCTTTCATCATCTCACAAGGGAGGGAGAGACAGTATTTCATTTAACTGTGAAATATAAGCACTACGAGTCTTTCATGTGGTTGGTGGGTGCCTTCCACAACACTGATCTCTTCCACCGTCCAGATCAATGTGGTAACACTCTCTTGCATCTTGCCGTCTCTAGAGGATGCGGTCAGGTAATGAATAGTCATATATACTCATATTTGATTTGGTTATGGTTACCATATTTATTTATTTATTTTTGAGAATCAATGGTTACAAAATTTAAATGAACATGCAACATTCCAATATGGATGGTCCAAGGCACACCCAGGTTCTGGCATTTATTAACCTGATTCAATAGGAAAAAAACATTGCCCCCAGGAAATAACCCCATGTGATCCGCCACCAATACTAGAAGTTAGCTTACTGTTGTCCATAGCTTATGGTATCCAAATATGATCACATTAATTGTTGAAAATCAAGGAAAAAACAAGAAGCAATTCCAATGGCCAAACACACACACACATATATAACAAGATCGAACTAATATCATTGTGTCTGTAGTTTGTGTTGTTCTAATTGGACTTTTTTTTTCTTTCGTGTTTGTTCCAGATTGTGGAGTTTTTGATCAATAAAACAACAGTGGATATCAACTCTCAGAATCGTGAGGGACTCACGGCTCTTGGCATCCTAGACCAGGCCGGTAGTACTGATAAATTTCCTCATGTTAAAGCAATGCTGGAGAGTGCGGGTGGTATAGACATGAGAATTTTACGTTCAAAAGAAGTTGAAGGAACTAATCCGGGCATAGTTGGCTTAGATAATGTGTCCAGGTTGCCCATCACAAAGGACTTTGGTGATCCACCCAACCAAGGAAATTCTGAAGTAAATGCACCCCATCATCAAGTTGAGGAGAAAGAAAAAATTCAGTATGACAACCCAGAATTAACTAAACCAGATCCTTCACAAAACAAGACAAATAGCTATTTGATCAATGTGCAGCGACGTAAGGTCCTCAGCAGAAGACGAAGGCTGACTGACCATCAAAGTAGGCAACATGAGCTATACAGGGAGGCCCAACAAAATGCCAGGAACACAATTACACTAGTAGCAATTCTGATTGCCACGGTTACTTTTGCTGCTGGCTTAAACCCTCCTGGTAGTGGTGTTTTCCAGCAAGAGTCGATTGGAAATTCTCCTGGTACTGGTGGTGTTTCCCAGCAAGGATCGATTGGAAATTCAACAGTGGCTAGAACTGGAAGAACAACAGCTTTCATGGTGTTTACAATAAGCAACAACTTGGCATTGTTCACATCTTTATGCATTGTTATAATTGCAGTCAGTATCATTCCGTTTCAAAGTAAACTACTAATGAGGCTACTGGTTGTTACTCACAAAGTCATGTGGTTGGCTGTCTCATTCATGGCTACATCTTATGTTGCAGCCATGTGGATAATTTTACCCCATGGTCATGGGAAAGAATGGATAGTTGCTATCTGTGCTGGGTCCATGGGAACTCTATTCTTCTATCAAGGATTTATGTTGGCTACACACTGGTCTAGGAAGTTGAAGTGGAGGAAAGACAATGGTAAAAGGCGAGGGAGTACTGTTGCGCCCATTGAAGTCAAAACCCAGTCACAATCCGCTAAGCCTGAGTTCAAAATCAACATCCGTTCTCCCTCCATAAACTCTAACGCTAGAGAAGAAACCCAATCAGAAATTGAATCTATTTCCACCAACTCTGACTTTCATAGTTCTAGAGGCGTAGGATATCATCCATACTGAAATGAAATGTCAAATTGAAGAAATGGCAACATATTAATTTGTTGAAGATGAGTTAAACGACAGCAGCAACAGAGATAAGCAAAACGACAATGGGAACAGAGGTTGCAAGTATAAAATGGCAAGAAAGAAAGTAAAGGAAAAATGCACCGTTTCATTTAAGCAATTGTTGTAGCAGTTAGTTATATTTTTGTGCCAGTTGTCATTAGTTCATTGGTTGTTGTTTTGAGTAGTTAGTTAATCCTTTTGGGCACCAAGATTAGCCCCTGTTTACCTTGTAGCTAATTATTCAATATCTGCTTATAACAATTTGATAAGCAAATACAAAGTTTCCTCTCTTCTCTCAAAGCAAGTTCTTTGCACTTCTCTTTTGCATTTTCTGATTTTACATGGTATTAGAGTGATTTTCTTTTATTTTCCCACCAACCAAACAAAGTTTTTCTTTTTGAATTAGATCTCTTAGTCTCTCGTGGCTTCAGATTCGTCAAGTGCACCTTCTTCTTCATCTACACCAATTGCCAGTGCTACTATAGCAGATGAATCTGCTAACAATCCGTATTTCTTACAAGCAAATGAGA
Source organism: Lithocarpus polystachyus (assembly GCA_033629205.1). Lineage (NCBI taxonomy): Eukaryota > Viridiplantae > Streptophyta > Magnoliopsida > Fagales > Fagaceae > Lithocarpus > Lithocarpus polystachyus. The sequence continues at coordinate 22,889,696 of CM066166.1, read as the reverse complement.
ATCCTGGTTTGATTCTCACATCTCAACCTCCTACTGGTCCTGAGAATTACATAACTTGGGCGAAATCTGTGTTTCTGGCTTTAAGTTCCAGAAACAAGTTTGGATTTGTTAATAGTTCAATTTCAAAACCAAATCCAACTTCACCTTTGTACAATTCTTGGAATAGGTACAACACTACGATCCTTTCATGGCTTACCAATTCACAAAGTCTTGATCTTAAGGCTAGTGTTATGTACATCAAATCTACAAAAGACTTGTGGATTGATCTCAAGAACGGGCTTTATCAAGATAACACACCAAGATTGTTTGAGTTGCAAATAGAGATTTCACATTTGGTTCAAGGATCACTCTCGGTGAGTTCCTATTTTACCAAATTCAAGACTTTATGGGATGAGTTTGTGAATAATCAACCTTTCACTATTTGCACTTGTGCTTGTGTTTGTGGTTCTAAGTCATCTCAGTTAGAAGCACAATAGAAAGAACATGTTTTTCGTTTTTTGATGGGGTTGAATGATAGCTATGGGAATCTAATTTGGCAAATCTTGCTTATTGAACTTTTTTCTTCTCTTAGCAAAGTGTGTTCTTTCGTTTTGCAAGAAGAGAAAAGGAGGAATATAGGAAATAATGTCAATGCAGTTCAGCAATTGGATGCTGTGGCAATGTATGTGAATAACAATAGACCATTTCAAGATGCTCAAGGTCAGAATAAAGGTGGTGGGAAAGGAAAGAAAGATAGACCTATTTGTACCTATTGTGGTTTCACTGGACATATAGCAGATAAGTGCTATAAGCTCCATGGATATCCTCCTGGTTATAAGCCTAAAGGAGGTAATAGGTCAATGGTTAATCAAGTTTTAGGTCCCTTTGGGTTTGATGCCAATAACATTGGTTTTCCTAATGTTCAATCCAATGTTTTGCCCACTCAAGGAGTCCAATCTGATGGTATGATTCAAAATTTGGTTAATGCTCCTCTTGGTGCTTCGACTGGTTTTCAGAATGGTGTTGGAAACACACCCTTTGGCAGTTCTATTGGTGGCTCTTTTCTGCAGCAGAATCCTTCCTCCTATTAGCCTCAATGTCCTATTTCTCCAGCTCAATGTGAGCAATTACTCTCTTTTCTCAAAGGGTATGCAGGTTCAGGTTCAGGTTCAGGTTTTGGCACTCAAACCAGTCATGTTGCTTCTGTCATGACACCCAATGCCATTTCAGCTTTACCACAAACACCATCATCTTTACCGTCTCCTTCCAATTCAACTTCTAGTTCTTCTAATTTCTCAGGTAATCCCTTTTGGATCCCTCCAAATTTTTCTCATTCTGTGTTTTATGCTCAAGCAAGGTTTTCAAACCCGGACTGTTCATTGAACCGTAAAAGGGAGAGGTTCAAGGTTTTTGAGGTCCGACCGAGGTCGAACCGGGGTTGAACCGTGATGACGTCATAATTAATTTAATAATTATTTAAATATAAATAAATATATTAAATTTGTAAATATAAGCAAAATTTACTAAAAATATCTTTAAAATTGAAACAAAATACATAAAATAGTGCATTATAACGTTAATAAAAAATAGTACAACATAAATAAGTATAAAAAGAAATTTTTATAATAATCCTTTAAGAGAAATCATTTCAATTAACTAAAAAATGACTTTTAAAATAAATTCATAAATTGCATAAGTATTATCCTTAAATAAAAAGTTAATTTAGTAATATTTAATATGTTGAGAAAGATAACATTGAAGTTTAGAAACTATAAATTATGTAAATTTAATATAAATTTAATAATATTGCATATTAGTTCCCAAGAAGGGCAGTTGGTCTGTTGGTCAAAGCTTCAGTCTTGCTTTTAATGTGTGAGAAGTCAAGTTCTAATCCTGGCAGCCGCATTTTCCTCAATTTTTCTGTATTTCATGACCGGTTGAACCGGCCTCCGGTTTTTCCGGTTGAACCCCGGTTCTTCTGGTTCACTGAAAACCTGCCAATGCCCAGTTTTCAACCTTAAAAAACTGGAATTCTGTCCGGTTCCCGGTTCTCCCGGTCAGACCGCACGGTCCGGTCCGGGTTTAAGAACTATGTGCTCAAGTAGTTGATAGGATTGCTTTTAAATCTGATTCTTGGATTATAGACACTGGTGCAACTAATCACATGGTCCATTCAGTGTCTCAATTCACTTCTATTACTTCCATTGTTAATACTTATGTCTATTTGCCAAATGGGGATCAAGCTTTAGTCACACATGTGGGCACTGTGCATATTTCCTCTACTCTTGTTTTAAAAGATGTGTTGTGTGTTCCATCCTTTGGTTTTAATTTGATTTCAGTTAGCAAACTTACCAAAACCTTGTTTTGTTGTCTCATTTTCCTTGGTAATTGTTGCTTCATTTAGGACCTTGATCAATGGAGCACAATTGGTCAGGGTAAAGAGAGCAATGTCTTGTATCTATTGGATTCCTCATATCAGCAAAGGTCTTTCGCTCTCACTACTGCTACCAGTCCTATTTCAAGCACAGAATTGTGGCACACTAGACTAGGACATCCTTCATTTTCTAAACTTTGATTGTAAAAAGGTGTTGTAAACATTGATGCTTTTAATAAAACTACATGTTGTGATGTTTGTCATTTTTCAAAACTAAAGAGGCTTCCTTTTCCTATAAGTACTCATGTTTCTTCTGCTCCTTTTGACTTAATTCATTGCGATCTTTGGGGTCCTTTTGCCACTTGTACTGTTGAAGGTTATAAGTATTTTTTAACAATTGCGGATGACCTTTCTAGGTGTACTTGGGTATATTTGCGCAAGCTTAAGTCAGACACTCAGTTTTTAATCCCAAATTTGGCTAATATGGTCAAAACTCAATTCAACAGATCCATTAAGACCATTAGAAGTGATAATGGGACTTGATTTTTTCTTAAAGATTTTTTTCACACTAATGGCATTTTGCACCTACTGTCTTGTGTTGATACTCCTCAACAAAATGCCATTGTTGAGAGAAAGCATCAACATATCCTTAATGTTGCTAAAGCATTAAAGTTTCAATCTCAAGTACCCTTGTGTTTTTGGGCTGATTGCATTCTCACTGCTGTTCACTTGATTAATAGGGTTCCTTCTAAGTCTTTGGGTAATAAAACACCTTATGAAATGCTTTTTCATTCTCCACATTCTTATACTTATCTTAGGTGTTTTGGTTGTTTGTGTTTTATCTCTACCTCACCTTCTCACAGACACAAATTTGCACCTAGGTCCAGAAAGTGTGTTTTTGGGCTATCCTAATGGCATAAAAGGCTACAAAGTAATGGATCTTGCTACAAATTCTGTATACATTTCTCAAGACATTGTGTTCTATGAGTCTATTTTTCCTTATGCTTCTACTTCTTCTCCTTCCACTTCTCATTTAACTGATTTTGTCTTTCCTCATGTCACTTCTAATTCTTCTTGTCCTTTTGATTGTTTCTCCTCCACTACTCTAGCCCAATCTATTCCAAATTCTACTCCCACTCCAGCTTCTTAAGCTTCCCCTGATTTAGTTGTTTCACAATATGATCTTGTTACATTAGAACCTACCGCCCATGCTTCCATTCCTGATCCTATCCTTGCTCCTAATCCTGATTTAGCTATCACACCTATTGCTCAGCTTGTCCAACCTCCTTTAAGAAGGTCTACTAGACCTCATATGCCTCCTTCTTACCTATCAAATTATTCTTGTAAGACTGTTGTTAGTGCCAAACCTTAATCTGGTCTTGTCATGCCCCAAACCCCAAAGGGTCCAAGGTATGAAAAAGACGTCTCAAGTAACTGTAAATTTTTCTTTTTTAACAATCCAATCCAATCTACATAAATCATATCAATTACCAATATCAAGAATTACCACAATAATTCTATTGGATATGATTCCAAAGTAAGTCAGAGCTTTAAGCAATAATTACAAGGGCTATTGGCCACAAAAGAATAGAGGTCTGAATATATAGTTACATATCATCAGCTTGTCCCATCAGTGCGAATAACATCACAACCACTAATATACAAAAGAATGAGTCAAGCATATTCTAAGATGTACAACATCTAATATCTCCATTACAAAAGTTCAGCCTCCATCAGTAGTCAGTCTAACTACTATTAGTCACCAAAAAGTTGTCTCAAAAGACTGTTGTCTACTCTGAAAAGTTTATAAAAATAATGAGATGAGACAGAGCCCAGTAAGTAGCATAATTAATGGAGGTGAGAGAAATACAAGTTTCATTTTCAATACTAATAATATGATAAGAAAAGAATGATTTAGTAATGAAACACAAAGTTTCTGAAAATAAATACCATGAAACTATATACCATAATCTGTGAGTACTAACAATATAGTTTCCAAAGCCATAAAATTTAATAAACGGTAATTTATCACAAATATACCACACTACCACATAGACTAGTCAGGGAATCCATCCATTCACAACTGGCATGATATTGTTCTCTCTGGTATGTAGACTCTTGGCCCCATAGACAGCAGCCTCACCCATACCCTCAAGGTTTTTCTCTCCCCCCATAGACAGCAGAGAGAGCGTGTAAAATAGGACCTCTCTTGCATGTGGTCTCTTGGCCCCATGGACAGCAACCTCACCCATACATAATCAAAGAACCTCTTCCTCCTATGGGCAGCAGGGAAGAATGCATCATCCAAAGTAAAAGAGCACTGACCTAGATTTGATTCTGTTATCACAAAGACTACGGCAACCAAATCGGGTGATCACCGAAAAATCACACATGGTATGTTATTAAAACCATATAAAGCTCACAGGTATACATTTCCTTGAAACATATAGTTCAAATCCAAGTAGTTTCAAAAAAATCTTAAATAATCTAACTTCTATAAAGTTTGTAAGGTTTTCTACTTCATTCTTGTCAAGAGATTTTCTATCGATTTCTCAAATAATACATGACAAAATAAGCATCTTTAAGTATTTCAATATACCATAAAATCAATGACTTTCTTATCAAAGATTAAATAAAAGATGCTCATTTTTTCATATTAACAATTTATACATTTCCCCAAATGCAATACCAAATATGATGCTTTTTCATATATAATAATATATAATAGGGTCACCACACAATACTTTTAAGAAAACATATATTCATCTATAATTTTTCAAAATGTGTTTGACCCAAAAATAACATTTATAATACATGGTTATTTTCTAAAAATCCCATTAAGAAGCTACTTCTCTCGCAACTGCAAAATCCTAATTCTCCAAGCTCCAAGGAGATTAGTTAGAACCTAAATAATATCAAGTAAACCTATCACAATAAGCATTGAGCTTGAAATTGCATCTAATTACAATTTAGGAATTACCAAAAGAGCAATTAAGTAAGCAAGCCTATTATTTAACCTCATTAATAAAAATATATCCCACTTCCAAAGTTTCTCAACAAATTGATTCACAAGGCATAATCTCCAATTTATAAAGTTAACCAATTTAATATCATCTTTAACATCATGACTAGCTTTCATAAAATTTACACTACATTATTAAGAAACCCATGAAAGCAAAATCAAAATATCCTCCAAGACAAGATATTTAAAACGTCAACTAACTTCAAATAAACCCAATGGCAATGAAAAAATTTAATTTACCAACCATCACATGATATAACTCAAAACCCCTAAATTTTCCACCATACATAAACTTTATATAGTCATCATTAGCACAAATTATATACTCACTCACCTAATAATTCCACTAATACAAAACCCCTACATACAAACACATAAATATTACTTCTAATACTCATAAATCACATGAGTATCATTATTAAAGCTTAGATAACAATAACCTCAAGAAAAAGTGTAAAACCTACTAAAAAGATTAGAAATTTTTACCTCCAATAAAGGAGATGGAGTTTATGAGTTCACAAAAATTTTCCGGTGATCTTGCCAGAAAAATAATGGTGAAATGGTGTGATTTGGAGTGGAGTCCAGCGGTTAGTGTGTGTATGTGCATGTGTTTCAGTAAAAAGAAAAGAAAGAAAATGAAAGGGAGAGAAGAGATGGCTGGCCAAAAGAGAGAAAAAAGATAAGGGAAAAGGAATGGTGGGGAATGGGTGGGGTAGGTGGGATAGTTGGGAGGCACGTGGGAACACCCACAAAGTCTGACTTTCCCTTTTTTTTTCTTTTTCTTTTTTAAACTGATGGGACGTTACAGGTCTGCCTTATGCTCTTTCTGATTTCTTGAGTTATTCTTACTTGGGTTCAAGATTTAAATCCTTTTTCCTAGCAGTCAGTGTTGCTCCCTCAGAGCCTGTTTCCTTTCATTAGACTGTTCAATTTCCTAAGTGGAGGGCTGCTATGGACAAAGAGATTGAGGCTTTAGAAGTGAACAATACCTGGACTTTAGCTCCTTTACCTCCTGGTAAGACTGCCATAGGCTGCAAGTGGGTTTATAGGATCAATTATTTACCTGATGGCTCTATTGAAAGGTATAAAGCTCATTTGGTTGCTAAGAGCTTCAATTAGAAACTTGGTCTTGACTATTCTGAAACCTTTTCCCCTGTTGCTAAGTTTGTTTCTGTTCAGATTGTGCTTTCCTTGGCTGATGTGAAAGGGTGGTTTTTCACCAAATAAATGTTAATAATGCATTCTTGCATGGTGATTTAGTAGAGGATGTTTACATGTCTCTCCCACCTGGTTTTCATAGCAAGGGGGAGGGTTTAGTTTGCAAGTTGAACAAAAGTCTCTATAGTCTTAAACAAGCTTCAAGACAGTGGTTTGAAAAGTTTTCAACTACCATATTGCAGATGGGGTTTATGCAGTCAAAATCAGATTACTCTATGTTCACATATTCACAAGGAGCTTCTTTTAATGTTCTTTTGGTTTATGTTGATGATATTTTGCTGATAGGGAATAATCCTACTTGTGTTACTGCCTGGAATGCACGGACGCGGCGCGACGCGGCGACGCGCACCGGACGCCACTGCCCGCGAGTCGGGCCGCGTCCGCCACGTGTTTTTTTTTTTTTCGCGCCGACTCGGGCCGACTCGCCCCGACGCGGCTGAGACGCGGGCCGATTCGCCCGGAACCAGGCTGAATCGCCCCGAATCGGGCCGTTTCGGCCCGTTTCGGTCGATATCGGCGGTACCGGCGAACCGGCCGATTCCGGCCGAAACGGTATATTTCGGCCGAAACGGCTGATTTCGGCCGAAATTCCGGCCGATTCAGGCCGAAATTCAGCCCCTCACTCAAGCATCCTCTCTCATACCCTACACTCCCCTCTCAATTCATACATTTATTTATATTTTTAATATATCATCTAGTATTGCTCTTAAATTTGGTGTATGTTTATATAATGTGAAAAAATATGCTTAGTAATATATTAAAAATATAAATAAAAATATTTTTAATAATTTTTTAATCGCCGAGTCCCGCCGCACCCGCACCCACCTTTTTCAAAAATTGCCGAGTCCCGCACCCGCACCCGCACCCGAGTCCCGAAACGCACCCATGCTTCATAGGTTACTGCCTTAAAGAAGTTTCTTGATGATCAATTTGGTTTAAATGACCTTGGTTCATTAAAGTATTTCTTGGGTTTAGAAGTGGCAAGAACTGATGCAGGCATTAGTTTGACACACAGAAAATATGCCTTAGAAATATTGAAAGTCACAAATTTTATAGGGTGCAAGCTAGTCAAGTTTCCTATGGAACAAAACCTAAAATTGTCTAAGTATGAGGGAGCATTACTTGCTGAACCAGGGGTGTACAGAAGGCTTATAGGAAGATTATTGTACTTAACTTTGACAAGGCCTGACATAACATATGCGGTACACAAATTGAGTTAATTCGTGTCACAGCCTAGAGAGCCCCATCTGTTGGCAGCACATAAAGTACTTTAGTTCATCAAGGCTTCACTAGGAAAAGGGATTTTCTTCCCTAGCAACACAAAGTTGCATATTAAATCCTTTTATGATGCTGATTGGGCTGGATGCCCTAATACTTGTAGGTTTCTCATAGGATATGCAGTGTATTTCGGGGATTCTTTAATATCCTGGAGGTCTAAGAAGCAAGGAGTGGTGTCTAAATCCTCTGCAGAAGCTGAGTACAGGGCAATGGCTAGTGTGGCCTGTGAGATTACTTGGGTAATGCAGCTACTTAAGGACTTAAAAATTGATCATCACAGGCCTGCTATGTTATTTTGTGATAACCAGGCAGCCTTGTACATAGCTGCTAACCCATTTTTCCATGAACGAACCAAACATATAGAAGTTGATTGTCATCTGGTTAGGGACAAGATCTTGGAAGGTAAAATCAAGACATTTCATGTAGCAACTAATTCCCAAGTTGCTGACATATTTACTATGGCTCTGGGCATGGAAGCATTTACAAGAATCTCAAGTAAATTGGGTTTAAAGGATATATTCGAGCCAAAATCTCTAAAGGAAGATAGCTCAATTCAAGTCACAGAGTTTGAGACACTGGACTTGAGGGGGAGTGTTGAAGATGAGCTAAACAATAGCAGCAACAGAGATAAGCAAAATGACAATGGGAACAGAGGTTGCAAGTATAAAACAGCAAGAAAGAAAGTAAAGGAGAAACACATCGTTTCATTTAAGCATTAGTTGTAGCAGTTAGTTATATTTTGTGCCAATTGTCATTGATTATTGGTTGTTGTTTTGAGTAGTTAGTTAATCCTTTTGGGCACCAAGATTAGCCACTAATAGTTAATCAGAGAGCCTCAAGTGTCATCATGCTACATGCACATGATGATAAGAAAATTATAACAATGAACTTACTCACTAATGGCAACACAAAAGATAACAGCTGTGACACCTTCAAAGAGATGGATCCATTTCCTCCTTTCATTTCTCTGTCCTCCAACATCGAAGAGTCTATATACTTCTCCACTTTTCTTATTTTCCCCAACAGGCTGCCCAAATCATTGCCAACATTTAGTCATTTTTGTATTGTTTAACAAAGTAATTGAGTAAACATGAATTCTGGACATTCATGCTTTTAAAACACATATAAGTAGCATTTTTTTTCCTAGGGAAAGTCAAGCTGCCATTGGGTCGAACCTAAGCTCACCCCTTTAAGGGGAGGGAGGCGGGAGCAGGAGTCACCACTAGGCCAAGAAGCCTTTGGCTATAGATATAAGTTGCTTTACAAACATAACATGAACTACGATTGTTGTTTGGATGGCTGTGGCAAGACAAGGAAGATTAAGATAAGTAGAAATAATAAAGTTATATGCAATAGAAAACAGATGAGAGTCAAATAAAATGACTGATCATCCACAGCATGAAATTAGAAAGCAGTAAAAGGAAAAGAGCTAATAAATCAATTTGATAAGGAATGAAACGTAGAAGGTGTGCTAACACTAATCTGTGGATAGAGTTCTATGCCAAGAATGGATTATATGCAATCAGTCTCCCAGGTAGTAGAATCAGGCCAAAAAGGCTTTGTTGAGATGAGTTGTTTCTTATTGAGGATTGGAGTTGAGTATATGTTGTAATCTGGCCAGAAATAATCATCTCTCCATATTGTAATTGGAAGTTTTGAATGGAGAAGTTACATATAGATATAACGTTAGATTTTAATGTAGCGCATACTCAAATACAAGTTAATAAGCTTCTCCACTGTTGCAAGTCTCCTAGTTAACCAATTACACAAGGAATCCTCTCAAGTTATTACTAATAGCAGCATCAGCCGAGCATGAGCAGAAGAAGACATGAGTTAGCAGCACTTGCAGCATGACTGCATTTAGGGAAGTAACATAGAGTATGACTTCAAAAAGAATAGAATGGAGGAAAAAACATGTGTCCAAACCTAACTAATTTGTTGAGGATAGATAGCCAAACCCAAAATTTTGGGACTAAGGCTTTGTTTTTATTGTTTGTATTTGAAGCATGACTGCATTTTAAAAAAAAAATCAAATTAACAAAAAAATATTAAATTTGCAGTTGCCGACTTTGGGAAGAGAAGGACAAAGCAGTGTGGCAGTTTTTTTTTTTTTTTTTGGGGGGGGGGGGGGGGGGGGGGGAGGGGAGATGAGAAATACCACATTACTAATAACAGAAGGTCATCTTACACTTAACCAGATATTCACCTGAACTGGATCTCTACAACTCCGGTTGTACGAACTCTTGCATAGAGAACATCTTCCTGCAATACCAAAATACACTATGAAACTTGTTCAACATAGACTCTCCACTACAACCTATAGTTACGTAGAGAAGCTAATATGCAACATACATGAGATCTGCGTCCAAGTATGTGGGAACAGGTTATGGTAGAAGATAAATACGCACTCACTATGTTGGAATATGAATATCCCAATGATAGAAGCTAAAGTAGTTTTTCCATGTGAACATAAAGACGAACAGAACAAAAGCATGAATGCCAAAAACGGCCCATTGAAGCTTTCTTTTTTTCCTTTTTCTTTTTTGGGGGGATAGGGGGGTTAATACTTAATAACAGTAGATGAATTAATAAGCAACCCATATTAAGAATATGACGACCACCTGACCATTCGGTCACTGATCTGTAGAACTTACATAATTAATCTTTAATATTAAAATGTAAGCAGTGTAGAATATACAAATTTGAAGTGGCAACAACATATAATATCTATAGATCATGAAACTGCAGAAGGCTAAGCAGTATTTTTTTAGGATAGGTTTGGGGAAAAAGACACATACAAGTACTCACAATACTCTAAAACGCCCCTTTAACAAAGCTCAGCAGCAATTCTCCACAACAGCATGTGCAGATAAATTTTGGTAAAAGCTTTTTCAATAACATTTAAGACTAGCAACTGACTTAGAACAACTAGTAGAATTAAATCCAGAAACTTTCTTCCATAATGGTATAAGTACACTAAAAAAATACCCTTGAGGTCACGTGACTCATTAAAATAGTTTTGTGACTAAAACTACAATGGATGGTCTCTTTAGTTGCCACATAATAGGTTGGAGCAAGATAGCTCCAAACCTGTTTGGAGCGAAACTTTTTTAATAAAGAAATATTCCCTCCATTCCATTTCTCTAGTCCACTTCCCATTTTGGGATGTCCCAAATCATTATCCACTTTGAAGAGTCATGGAGCACAATTTTATTAACTTTCTTGATATTCATTTTATTTTGTCAAAAAAGTTGAAACCTTTTGTCCTTTTGCCATTGTATGAGTTTAAATCAAAGAGGGTAATGTTGGAACTCATATCTTCTTATTATGAGCCCAAACAATGAATTCAATAAGTTATATAAACAAAATAGGACGGAGGGAGTATTATGGATATTAGATACCTTTGTTGGAACATAATTCGGATCAGCCAATCTTTGTAAATTTTCCATAAAATAATTAGCACAATCTGGAACTTGGAGTTCATTACCACAAGTATATGTTTCCTACATTTATAGAGAAAAATAAATATTTAGCATGCTTCATGTACAATTGGAAAGCGAAATGCCAAGAGTTTTGTAGCTCAACTAACACCTCCTGACGTTTCCCATGGAGACATCCAAGGTTGAAATTCCCCTATCCCCAACTATTGATGTATCAAAAAGAAGAAGTAAACAATAATGAAAAATGGCTGAAAACTTAAGGAATATGAGACAAAAGATGAGTGCTGAAGAACTAAATATTGTAGAGCAATCAACATATGTCCTTTATGAGAAGTAACAGCTACCTGAATTGCAGCATCTTTCCATAGAGTCTCAATGTCCTGTGCAAGCTCTTTATTGAGACATGGATAATCCAATCTACCACCGATTTCTGATAGTTTCTCTCCAATATCCTGACACAAAGTAAGTTCTACTGAATTGAAAAGGAGCCCAATATTTTAAACACAAGATTGAGCATGAAAGAGGTTGTCACTAGAAAAGCAATTTAGGTACCATAATGTTTGCCTCATAGAAATAATCATGTCTTATAAGACTTTCTAACCAGATTTTTTAATTAAGCTTTTGTCACTAAACCAAAAGAGCAAATGACACAATGACAATGTAATAGAAAGTCAAACTATGAATTCAAACCTTATTTTCACTTGATAAAACATAGTTCGATGAATCTGCGTCACTCTGAGCCAACTCCTTTGATCCATCATGCAATATCTGTTCAATGACATTCAGCATACAATGCATATAAGGATTAGAATATTTTCCCATTTGTATAACAGTTAAGACTCATCTCAGCACAAGAAAATTGTAGTTTTTACTATAAACAGCTGGCACTAGATGCTCTTGTAACATGCAGAAAGGGAAATAACCAACACACCCTTTCAATTATTGCGTACTTTTATAGTCTGATACACATTGGCATGGATGACTGAAATGTAGCTCCTTAGCTCTGCCTCATCAAAGCCAGTTTGAAATAAAAGCTTTATCTGCAAACAGATCATGCAGTCTAATATAAATATTAGCATCTCCAGTAAACGTTAAGATACACTTTGAAAGAGAAACTTGTACAATATCTTGCCTGCTTAAAAATTGTGGACTTCCCAGACTCTCCAGCACCTTAAAAAGATTGATCACATTGTAAATATCAACCAAGAAGTAAAACAATTAAAAAAAAAATGCTTGTTAATGCTTAAGCCCCTAATTAAGGAAATAAAACTAGAGGTTAAGTTTTTAAGCATATAAAGCAATAAGCTTATATATTTATTTCACAGCTAGTCCCAAGCCGGGGGAACAAAAAAAAAGAGGGTTGCAGTAGGTTGATGGCTAGCATAAAATCTAGTCACTCTATTATAATAAGCAATAAGCTTAAACTCTAGGCATTTTAGTGTAGGGGGAAAAAAAAAAGAGAGAGAGAGAGAGTAAGAAAGGTGGGCCCTAGAAATCAATAGAGGTAAATAATAAACCAATAAATATCCTCTATCAACTTATCAAAAAAATAAATATCTTTGATCAACAAATTGATGAAGAGATTAGCTCCTACATGCAGTCATGCACAAAGAAAGCTGAAGGAAATAACCAATAAGTAACAAAAACCAGAAACTAGCCATGCAATAGGAATATCGTATACATTATCTCATTTGTATTTTCCCTCTTCCTGTAAGCCAAAGTATAGTAATTACTGAACAATGTAATGAGCCATCTAGTCACAACAGCACTTCTATGAACTCTATTTGTGTCAAAGAACCCCAGTCAAATAGCAATCATCAAATAATGCCCCCAGTAACAGAAAGAAACTTTATTGAGACAGTCATTGAATTGAATTATGCATGGAATAAAAATGAATGGAAAAAGACATTACACGTTAAGGTCCTAATACCTTGTAATCACAGAATGTAAGATTCTCCTTTGAAATAGTCAAGCAATTTATTGCAAGAGGATGGCATCAGCAAGGTATTTACTTCCCCCAGTTTCACAATGAAGAAATTTTTTTAAATGGCATGACTATTAATGAAAAGGTAAAATATAGTGATCGCCTAGAGACTTGTGGCTTAGTAGCACCTTCCCAGCTCTTCCCATGAGGAGAACCTAGGTTCAAATCTCCTCACCGCACTTGTTGTAAGCAAAAAGAAAGGGTAAAATGTAGTGATTTTCCTGAAATGACCTTTACCTTATATTTGAGGTGGCACAACTTCTGATAAGAATCTTTTTTTCAGGTGAGGGTAATATAGGAAATTCAAGAAGAATGAACTTTCCAGTTTTTTGAAAGGTTTCATATATTTTGTGATAACCCAAAAAGGAAAAGCTATCATCAATTTTGAAACAGAGACAGTACTTCTTACACATAAAACTTCAAATAGTATCTGCAGGTTATACATTTTCATAGAAGGCATGTGATACTCGACAAAATCATTTTTGTTTCTTTCTCTATCTAATTTTTGTAAAGCACCATCAAAGACACCATGCATGATGCCCCTGTGCAGTCATCAATCATTAAAATTCAAGTTTTCAATCCCAAAAAGCTTCAACTAGCAAGCTTATGATTTTAGCAGATGCAAAATAATTGAGGTAATGAGAAATACTTTTTTCATGTGTACCAAGTAATAGAAGTTTCTGGATATGCTTTTCAGCTTTTGCTTCTTGCTCAATTCTCCTTCCGATTTCTGCATCCTGAAAATCATGCTATCAATCAAAATGAATCAAATAGACCACATAAAGTTGATCTACCAACAATTTATACAAGTGCATAACATAGAATGTATTTTAACTCACATGTGCATTCTCTTCAGTATCTGCTCCATTGTAATGACGGTTTCTGCTGCAGAGTAAGCCCATAGTTTCAACTACAATAGACAGCATAGAAGATGCACCAGTCAAGCTTGGTCAGAAGTCAAATGAGTCTTCTAGTCTTCTTCAATTCCCTAATGATATGCATTCACTCATTATCTGTCCAAGTTGAGCCAATCAAAAAACTAGATTCATCAGGGACAAATAAAGATGAGCTACATCTCCCAACTCCCCCCCCCCCCCCCCCACCCCAAAAGAAACCCAAAAATAAAATAAAAAAAGATCTTTAAACATCAGTACTACTTGAGGAAATAGTTAAATCAAACAACTTGCATATATTTTTATCCAACTTGTTAGATATTCACTCAAGTGAGATCACAAGTCACGATACAATCAGCCAGTTATATAGTGTGATATTTTTATCCAACTTGTGACAAGATTGCAAAAGTGAGATTACAGAACATGGGATGAATCACCAAACACATAGTCAAGCTTCATAACATGGATTGAACAATCCAAAAAAAGAAAAACAATTTAGATGCAGAACTTAGTTCCAACCAAAAACGGCGCATGAAAGTGATACACTTGATTTATTGCAGTTAATTGATAATTTCAGCAGTGTCTTAGCCAAATAACACAATCCCTTGGTCAAGCATTCGTAGATTTTACATACAGAGAACTTCAAACCAGTGTGACCATACATAGTCATATGACATAACCAAGGGCCCCAAATAATATCCAATATGTTGTTAATCCAATTTAAGCCCTCCACATAATTATTGTAAGCCAAACCACAACGTTGAGGAACACTTACACTAGTATTTGTAAGACTTTCCATGCTTTCCAAACGACCAACCAAAATTTTCAATGCATCAAACTCCCGAATCCAAAGAACAATAATAAATTACCATGAAACACTACCAATTAAGACAACATAGATAGGCACCACTACAACCAAAAGATTATAAATTTAAAACAAATTGGTTCACTTAGCATAAGAAAATGAACTTTCTTCTAGTCCACATGGTCAAAATCAAATTCACAAGAAACACAATCCCAAATGCTATAACCCCATATACAATCAAACCCAGAAATCTTTTTTCATTTGCTCAAAAAAAAAAAAAAAGCACGTACAACCTCTTGATCTACTATATTTTAGCATCGATTTAGTGAGCAAAATAAGAAGCAAAGAAAGATCTAAAATTGGGTAAATGGGTAAATGCAAAACAAAACAAGAGGCTCATATTACCTGAGCTGTGGAGAAATGGCGCTAGATTTGGTGGATTCAGTGAGAGTGGAGAAACTAAAAGGAAGGCAATTTCCTTTTGTTATTTCTTTCTTTAACAAGTAAGTATTTTAATACAAATATAAATATAAATATGTATGTGTAAACAAAATGGATATAATATTTAGTTGAGTATTCTACTCGTAATAATAATATTGTTATGTATTGTTAAGAATAAGGGGGGGCAGCTAAAATTTGGAAGGACGGAAAGGGAAGAAGGGAAGAGAGAGTACGAAACAGCGCCGAAAGCTGCAAAATGCCTTCTTTTCTCTTCTCTTCTTTTGTCTTCTCCTTCTCTCTCTCTCTATTTTATTTAGTATTCGGTCAAAGTTTCAAAAGACAGACCCTCAGATCAAAAAAGAAACTATATTTAATTTAACTACGAAAAGGTTAATTAATTATTACATTTTTTTTAGCAGATAAAGGTTCATTAATTAATAAAAAGGTTCTGTTAAGAGTGTTTTTTTTTTTTAAGTTATTACTAGTTTCAATTTAAAATTACCTAAATTTGTTATGTAAATATTCTAGATATAACATTTTTTTCATTAAGATATTTATTAATAAATTATTTTTAAAAAGTTTTTTTATCTCTTTTTTATAGGAAATATAAAAAACTGTAAAAAAAACCATTACTTTTTTTTTATAAAAAGTTTCTATAAATATTTCATAAACTAATATTTTTAGAACATCTATTGACTTTTGAAAAATGTTATATTTACAATATTTTTACCATAAATTAAATCCTAAATGACAAGTTGTTACGGTTTGTTATTGATAGAACAAAAAGTAATTTATATATCTATATATATAATAATAGATAAAGCAGAGAGAAAATCTAATTAAATTTTCAATTGGAATTCAATTAGTATCTAATTTTACGCCACGTGTTTCATCTAATCTAAATTTTAGAATTTTGTGCCAAGTGAGTTAATTTAGGTAAAAATTAAATTTTAATTAAATTTTTGTGTCAAATTAATTAATTTAATATAGAAAACGATGAGTCCAATATAATAAACCATAAAAAACATAATCATATATATAATATGTAATTGTGATTGTTTTTAAATGTACCGTGCATATGCACGAAGTTACACATTAATTTTAGTAATAATTTTAAATTAAAACTAATAACAACTAATCACTTATAATTTATTTTGAAAATATTGTTAATATAACACTTCATTTTCTCAAGTAAACTGTTTTAAAAAAAAATTAAATATCTCACCATGCATGCCCCTTAAGGGAAGGTAGCTCCTAAGAGTATGAGACTCACGTGTTAGTGAGAGAGAGGGTGCATAGGGCTAACATATGAAAAGTTTTCTAGGACTTCAGAGATGGACTAGTTGTCTAGAGGAGATTGGTTAATTAGAAAATCTATGACACAATTTCAACGCAATTCTTATGTGATTGACCGTGAATAGTGGAGAAAATTGAGGGTGCATCAAATCGGCCGCTTTAATTAATTGTAGTAAAAATTCAGTGAAGAATGTGGTTAGAACAATGGGTGGTTAGTGGCTGTGGTAATAAAATAATATAATCTAAGTATGCGTTGGCCCAAATGGAAAATTTCAGTGCTGAGGCTTGCCATCTATGAATAGGCTGTCCTACTTTGTTTTTACTTTAAAGTTTAAAGCTTAATCCGTTGTATTAGACTAATGGTGTTGTTCTGTTTAAAATTTCATGTTCAAAGCTATTAGTTGTGCAAGAATTGGGACATGGGGGGTCGGCTATTAAGTATGAACACAATAATCATATATATGCATGTGTGTCATGAGTGACAATTTTGGATATGAATGAGAAACTAGTCAACGCTTAGTGTGGGATTTTGACCATTAATAGTCCTAGACGGTCCGGCAATTCTAATTTATTATATGTTGGTTAATGGGTATGTATTAAGTGCCTCCTCTTTTTTGGTTCTTTTCTTGGTTACGTATTATAGCCACCAAAAATATTCTCACATCTATGTGGCTTTATTTTTTGCCATTTCTTTTATTTTTTATGATTTTTTTTTTTTTTTTTGGCCATTTCCAAGTAAAACAGGAGAAAATGGTGGATGATAGGTATTAGTGTGAGTCCAAAATCCACTCAAAAATAAGATATGTTTTACATTGATTAATTAAAAATCTTGTTATATGGTGAGTTCCAGCTAATAAAGTCTCGTATGGTTGAATAAGAGACCTGGAGTTCAATTCTTGCGTACACCAAAAATCGATTGATGTCTTAGTCTGATGATATTGCGTACACCAAAAATCGATTGATGTCTTAGTCTGATGATAAAGAGAACAACCATTATAAACGGACGCCATAATTTGAAACTCTATTAAAAAAAAAATCTTGATAAATGAGTTTATGTGTTAGTTGTAATTCTTTGTTCTTTACTTATAAATAGATTAAATCTTTTTTTTATTTTTTAGAAACTAGATTTATTTTAGTTTATTTATTTGTAGCAATAATCTATCAACTAAAATTATATTGTTCTCATAATATTATTTCCACAATTTTTTTTATGAGTCAAAATCAAGGTTTTAAGTTTAACCAAGGTAATGCAAAAAACACAATTTGGTCAAAAAGTGGCCTCACAATAGACATGCATAAATTTGATAGATTTAGTTAATTTGATTTATTTTGAAAATATTAATTGAAATTAAACTAAATGCTTAATTCTCATTGGTTCAAATGGCAAATAACAATAGATATGCAAACAAAGGATAACCCCTATATGTTCAGGATCAGGGTTAAGCCCAACAACTCATTCCTTAATAGTCAATACCCATTTCAAGCCCTTCTAGTGATTCACTAATGAAAGTAGAGTACAACGCTTTTGTGCAAATGCCACGGAGTGGGGTAGAAACCCCTAAATAAAATAACAAAACTTAGGTATAGTACCTTAGGTGTTGTTCCTTAGATTCTCCTCTTAAGATTCAGCTATGTGACTACTTAACTTAAAAATACACTTCTATCCCATGAGAAAAAATCCATATGGCAGAATCTTAAAAGGTGAACCTAAGGAATAGCACCTAAGTACCATACCTAAGTTTTGTTCTAAATAAAATTACTCAATTTCCTTATAGTATTAGTGGATGACCATTTTCCACTATAAAACAAGTTCTCCACACCATCTAAACATTTTTTGAACATCTAGATATTCCATCTATTCACACACAAATATAAAACACAACTATGAATTTTGTTTAGTAAGATAGTGTAAGATTTTGTTTATTTTATTTATGGGTAGAAGACTTGGTTTAACATTTCAATAAAAGAAATAATAAATAAAATCTTAGAAAATTCGAAATTACTTAAAAGATAGAATCAAGTTTATAATGGCTTAATAAATGATTTGTGACTCCCAAAGAATTGGAGTATAATTTTGAAAGGAAAATGCTAGAGATACAAACTTTTTTTTATAAATTGTTGATATGGTGAGTGATTATTGATAAATAAAAAATTGATGTTCTTAGTAGGGGTGTCCAACAGAAACCGAGACTCTACCCACCCATCCAACTTGTCCAATCCAACTCGAGAATCGGCAAATCCGACGCCGAAGACAGTCGGCAGTGGGTCTCCGTCTCCAGAACCCAAAAACAGCGTGTCAGTTGGCGGGTTTTCTCCCCAAAACCCGAAGAAACCCGACTGAACCGAGATATAGAGCATTTTTTGGTGAAGTTTTTTAGATCCAGCAAAATCCCAGCCATTTCCGATGAGATCTCAGCTAGATCAATGGAATCTTCACGGGATTTGGCGAGATCTCACTAGATTTGGTGAGATCTTGCCGAATCTGGTGAGATTTCGCCAAATTTGGCGAAAATTCGGCGAAAATATCACCGAAATTTTGCCGATTTCACCGTTAACTCGCTGGATTTTTGCCCATTTTGAGATCTTCAACTCCGACCAAACCAACTGCCAACCGTTGAAGGTCGGATCCATCTGATTCGATCAACCACTTCGGTTGATGGCGAGTTGAAATTCTAACCATTCGATCTAGTCGGGTTAGTACCGAGTTGGGCACAAACCCGACCCAGATTGACCCGTAGACAGGCCTAGTTATTAGTAGGCCTAGATGAGAATTAATAAGAAATTAGCTACAATAACAGTTTGTAAAAATATTATAAAATAGTTTATGACTGTACTATTACTCATTTTGAAATTCAAATTATGAAAATTCATTGAAAAAGACAAGGTATTAATGGGCTGATTAGTGAGAACAATTTTCCTAAAGCACAAGATTCCTATATTTAAATTTGACTTGAAATTTCTTGAGAAAATTATTAAACGAGTCATTAATTTGTGAATCAATAATTTCCAAAATATAGAGTCAAAGACTCAAAATATCCCTACAAACTTTAGACTTGAATTTGAATTGTTAATTTAGAAAGATTGAAAGTTAATGGGGACAATCAATCATAATTGGCTAAATCTTCCATTTAAGTCAAAATTTAAATTAAAAAAAAAGGGGAGAGACAATTAGAACATGGTTTGACTTTTATTATGTGCTTGAATGTCTACTTGATCTGCTCTCCGTACCCACATGTTGGAGAAATTATACAGTCCTCTGATGGACCATGTCATCTGTCCACCATTCCACTAAAAAACTCCCACTTGTTTAAAATTGCTGAGTTAGTGTTTTAAAAAAATTTCCAACTCAGCAATTTTAAACAGATGTGAGTCTTTCAATGAAATTGTGGACCATGTCATTTGTCCACTACGTGGACCTTATAATTTCTCCACATGTTGGATGGCTCACAATAACCTCACATGATCTTTGTTTCCTTATTTTGCTTTCTTTTAAATTATTGTGAATTGTTGCCTTGTTTGATTTACTTTATTTATGTTTTTTTTTTCTCTCTCTTTTGGTACTAGATAGGGTAGTGGGGTTGGTAGTTGTGTTTTAGTTATGCTAAGTAAAACTCATTTAAACATAGTCTAATAATACAACTATACAAGTTCATTCTTAAAAAACACCTATACAAGTGAGGGCCAACCGTAAGGCCTGTTATTTGAACCTGATGATGCTAAGAATCAACTCAGTAAGCTGCATGGTCTTCGCGCGTTCCGAGTAAACCTGCACAAGTGGAAAGAACCTCAAAGGGGTAGTACCGGCGTGGTACCGGCCAATGACCCTCCGATGGTTAAGTTAGTATTTCTCGCAACTCTAGAGTGTCAGAGTCGGATAGAATTATGCGTACCTCAATTTTGGAGGACTCGGAGGTATTTATAGCCGCAGAGGACCTTGGCTAAGGCGTGTCGGGGAAGATATCACCTTACCGGAATTGCTCCTGAGTAGTGTGGAGCACAAGATACTTTATGGGCAATTAAGCGTGTTGTGCAAGATATCCCTTTGGGAGCAATCGTACTGCGCAAGACATCTATCCAAGTAGTAGCGTACGCGACAAGATTCTTTTTCTCGTGAAAGCGTACATCACAAGACATGTATTGTTCCCTTCAGCCTTGCCCCGTCACCCATTCATTTCGTCGATACGTGTAGATTACACCGTCGGGAGGTGCTGGGGAGTTGATCTGGGATGATGGAGGAGAAGGGCCGTCGCCCTCTACCATGCCGTCGTCTAGGTAGAGGGCGACGGCACCTTCCAGATGGCACCTTCCCCATCAGTTGCCCCCTACTCCTTAATCCCGCTAGTCTTAGTTGACGGATTGGGGAGTACATCGTGTGGCAGCTAAGGCATTAATGGCTAGTCTCCTCGAGCAGCCCTACTGTCGGAACACGTGTCCTAGGCCGACTGGCCTGTAGCTGGACGGGAAGGTCGCTTCGTCTTCCGCGCCTAAACCACCTATATATATATATGCTCCGCTTTCCCTCATTTTTCTCTTTTATTCCATTCTTGCTGATCAGAGCGAAACCGTCAGTTCAAAGAACCAAGACCGTCGAGTGCGATCTTGTCACCGTCTGCTCAGTGAGACCGTCGATTTCCTTGGAGCCATTCCCTTAACTTGGTGAGTTATCCTTGCTTTTATTGTTTTTTGCTTACTTATGTACTGAACTTGGGAGGTTCTATTGGAAAGGCCGTCACTTGGGTTCTCAGACTGCCCCCGTCGCTTGTAGGTAGTCAGATTTCTGGGGAGACGTCGAGTGGGCAGTCGTCAGTCCGCGATGGAGCGGGCTACGACGAGGTCTTCCAATCAGGCTAAGAACCCGGGGAGGGCTCTTCCTGGTCGTCGGGGGATGGATCGTTAGTCCAGTCTTCTAACGGGAAGGTGGAGACTTATGGTGGAGATAGAGTAGCGAATAAGGATGAAGTTGATGATGACCGAGCGGGTGGGAGTGGGAGCGACGGCAGCTCGGCAGATGATACTTCAGAGAGTACGTTCGGGGGGTCCGGAGACGACCGTCCCTTCATTCTTCCCAAAGAGTGGACGGTCAACTATTTTATGTTGACGATGACGGAGAAAATATTTAACTCCCTGCGCGCGCGCTACCAGATTCCTGACGATATCCCGATCCGTCTTCCCTTGGAGAAGGAGAAGTGTTACTCGGGAAGGACCGCGGACGTCGGCATGTATGATGCCATGTTCACGGTAGGCTTGAGGCTGCCCCTAACAGCGCTCCATCGTCAGCTGGCTAACTACCTCGGCTTGTTCGTCAGCCAGATCGCCCCCAACGCCTAGAGGGTGTTTATAGGGTCTGAAATCTTGTGGGGTAGTTTAAGCGGAGGGAACCGTCAATTGACCCTCGAGGAGTTTTTCTGGGTCTACCGTTCCCACCATATCGCCTCGTCTCAAGGGATCTACCACTTCTCCGCAAGGAAGAAGGAGTTGAGGCTAGTATTCGACATGCCCGACTCCAACAGGAACTGGAAAGGCCGGTACTTCTTTGTGGAGGGGACAAACTGGGTGTGTCGTCAGGAGGAATGGAGGACGATACCCCAGGGTTTTGACAATACTTGGGCGTTCGTCAGGGAGTCAGGTCGTCGCCGTCAGCCTCTTTTTGTGGTTGTTTTATCTCAAAGTTCTAACCCGTCTCCCTTTCTTCTTTTTCAGCCAGCATTTGCCCGGAGGTTACAGAGGAACAAGAAGCTTTCATTCTAAAGGTGACGGATATTCCTTTGGAGGAGCGGAAGTGCCGTGACCTTATCACGCCCGACGCCCTTCACGCATACTGTGGAGGACCCGTGCCTTCAGAAGAAGCTCATCGTTTACACAACCTCTCCCGTTAGCGTAAGCTTCGTCGGCACCCCCACCCTCATTCCGTCACCTTTTACTTGTGATTTAGCTGACACATTTTTTTTGCAGAAATGGAGGCAGGCAAGCTGAAGGCGCAGATCAGGGCTGCTGCTGCGCGGAAGAAGGAAGAGGAAAAGGGAAAGGAGGGGGTGTCCACGTCCCTCCCAAAGGCCGCCAATAAGGGTGTGCCTAAAAGGAAGGGTGACGGTGCTGAAGACCGTCCGGCTAAGAAACAGACCATCACCTTCGGGGACGCCTCCATAAAGCCCCCATCTCCTAAGCACGGGGCCGGGAAAGGGCTGATGACGGCCCAAGGTCCCGTCACCCAAGGGGACGGGCGCTGCCTCCTCACCCACAAGGGGTATGCCCTCGAGCGGTTGGACTCTATCCTTGGGAAGAAGGACGCCGATATCTGCGCTGGCCAGTCTGTCCAGGAGCTGGGGGATTCCGGCCTCTTTGATCTTGCCCGAGTAAGTATGCGTTTGTTTCTAGTACTTCTAATTTGTCCCGTCTGTTTCTGTGCTAATGGGCTGACGGGAGTTTGACTTCGTAGGCTATGGTTCGCATGAGGGCCATGTAAGTCAAAGTGGCGAAGAGTGAGGAGCTGCTAGCCCGTCAGAAGAAGCGCATCACAAATCTGTCTGACGGATTGGACTAGTACAAGGACGTCTGCCGTACCTTGAACGGGGAAGTAAAGGTGCTGAAGGAAAAACTCGAGGACGGGGCCCATCAATTGAAACAGGAGAGGGAGGCAAAGACGACGGCAGAGAAAGAGCTGACGTCTCTGTTGGGCCAGGTGGAGACGGCAAAGGCAGACGCTGTGGCCAAGTTTAAGACGTCCTAGACATTCGTTGACGCCTGCGCCGAGTACTATGGTGAAGGGTTTAAGGACTGTCTCAAACAGATAAAGTCTCTCTACCCTCACTTGGACCTGTCGAAGGTGTCAATGGACGATCCTGTGCTGTCAATACCTGTGGGCAACACCGTCATGATGGACGATGACAGTCTCAGCGAGCCTGGGACGCATCCAAAGGATGACGGTGTTGTCCTTGCCCAGCCTGCTCTCGATCCGCCCGGCGCTCAAAAGGTCCCGTCAACTGACCACCCTGGCTTCGAAGGCTTCCCCGTTGCTCAAGACCCCTCCAAAGGCAACGAGGTCGTGCCGGACACCCCAGCCGTTTGATTTTTGTAACATTTTCCTTCTTTTTTTTTTTTTTTGGTGCCCCGTCATTTTGGGGGCTTTTTGTAAGAACAAGATTTTTGTGATATGATAATTTATCTTTTCCATTTGTAATGTGTTATTTTTATTTAAAGCCTTGTGTATGGTTTTTTTTTACTGCTTCACGATAGTCCACTTTTGGACCTTTGATGCTTTTTGTGCGAAATCATGACCTTCCAATGGGGTCGTCAGCCTTCACGTTTAACGGGCTTTAACACCCTTTTACATGATAGCATAGGGCCGTCAATGTGCAGGCCGTCATCTTCTAGGGCCGTTGATTTTGTACTTAGGCATTTTTCTTTTTGCCTTGCGTACCCACTTAGGATAACATCGTTACATATCGTTGGTTTTGATTCTTAGACTTTTACGCCTTACCCTCTTGGGCCGTCGTCTTTTTATACCGTCAGCTTTTAGGCCATTGGCTTTTATGCTTGCCCAGTTTTTAGGATGGGGCCGTCAGCTTCTGAGCCTTTGGCTTTTATGCCTGATCGGCCTTTATGCTATCTGTTTAGGATGGGACCGTCAGCTTCTAAGCCTTTGGCTTTCATGCTTGCCTGGCCTTCACGCTTATCCTTGTAGGATTATTGGCTTTTTAACGTTTAGGGTAGTGCCGTCGCTTTAAGGCCGTCGGGTTTTTACGCGATCCCTTTAGGGCGCATCCATCGGCTTTTGAGCCATTGGCTTTTAACTTGACCGGTTCTTACGTGATCTTTTTAGGATAGAGCCGTCAGCCTCCATGCCGTTGGCTTCTAAGCTTGACGGGCTTTTGTGCCTTGATTTTAGGATGTTGGCTTCTAAGCCATCAACTTTCATGCTTGATGCTTTTATGCCTTGTAGATTTTTAGGGTTTTGGCTTCTAAGCCGTCAGCTTTCATGCTTGACACTTTTATGCCTTGTAGATTTTTAGGGTTTTGGCTTCTAAGCCGTCAGCTTTCATGCTTGACGCTTTTATGCCTTGTAGATTTTTAGGGTTTTGGCTTCTAAGCCGTCAACTTTCATGCTTGACGCTTTTATGCCTTGTAGATTTTTAGGTCATCGTCGCTTTGGGGTGTCGATTCTTATACCGTCGACTCTAGTACCTCACAAAGTATAGAAGAGACAGCAAACTTCTGAATTTTGCATGAATTTTAAAAAGGGGAAAACATATCCCTCGAGTTCCCAAAATACATTAAAGCAAACTACAAGTAAGGGCTGCCATTCTTTTCTTATTGGTAGTACTTCCATAGGTGCTCGGCATTCCATGGATGGGGTAGTGCCTATCCTTCCAGCGTTTCCAAGTAGTAGGTGCCTCTTCGACGCCATGACGTGACTCGGTAGAGTCCTTCCTAGTTGGGGCCGAGCTTTCCTTGGGTAGGGTCTCTGGTGGCACCCATGACTCTTCTTAGAACAAGGTCTCCGACCCGGAAGTCCCTATGCTTGACTTGGGAGTTGTAGTGCTTGGCCATGCGATCTTGGTACCGCGCGAGCCTTTGTTCAGCTACTGCTCTGTCTTCGTCAATTAGGTCCAGTCGTAGGCGCAATGCCTCATCATTCCTGCCTTCATCGTGGGCGTTCACCCTGTAGGTTGTGAGTCCTATTTTGGCCAGGATGACTGCTTCGCTTCCGTAGGTTAGCCGGAATGGAGTTTCTCCTGTTGGGGTCCTTGCCGTCGTTCTATATGTCCAAAGTACGCTGGGTAGTTCCTCGGGCCATATCCCCTTTGCCCCCTCGAGTCGAGTCTTGATAATCTTAAGCAAGGATCAGTTCGTTACTTCTACCTGGTCGTTGGCTTGGGGGTGGGCGGGGGAGGAGTAGTGATTTTTTATCCCCAGCTGTGAGCAGAACTCTCGGAAGGGGCCATTGTCGAATTGTTTGCCATTGTCTAAGACTAGGACCCTGGGGATCTCGAACTTGCATATGATGGATTTCCAGATAAAGCTCCGCACATTCTTTTCCGTAATGGTGGCCAGAGCTTCAGCTTCTACCCACTTTGTGAAGTAGTCTATGCCTACTATCAGGAACTTCGGCTGCCGCATAGCCGTTGGGAATGGTCCCATAATGTCTAGTCCCCATTGAGCAAACGGCCATGGGGCTGTCATGGGTGTCAGCTCTTCGGGCGGCTGTCTGACGATGTTGCTGAACCTTTGGTATTTGTCGCAAGCTTTGACGTAGGCTTGGGCGTCTTTTTACATAGTGGGCTAGTAATACCCTGCCTGAATCAGCTTGTGCGCCAGTGACCGTGATCTTGAGTGGTTTCCGCAGACTCCCTCGTGGACTTCCCTCATGACATAGTCTGCTTCCTCGAGGCCTAAACAACTCAGGTATGGGCGAGAGAAACTCCTTTTGTATAGGACGTCCTTCATTAATACGAACCTTGCGGCTCGAACCTTCAGCCTTCTGGCTGCTTCTTTTTCGTCTGGCAAGGCACCATCCTTTAGGTAGGAGACTAGTGGCGTGGTCCAATTACCCTCGGAGCCTATTTCCTGCACACTGACAAGGTCTATTAGTGGCGACAATTGCACAAAAGAAAGTACATTGTCGGGGGTGGTCATGTGTTCTGAAGAGGCGGCTTTGGCAAGGCGGTCGGCTTGCTCATTTTCTTCTCTAGGTATTTGGACCACTTCTGCCCTTAGCTCCTCCACTCTTTTCTTCACTTGATCGAGATACCTCCTTATTCTGTCGCCTCTGCACTCGTAGTCTCCGCTTACTTGGTTGACGACGACCTGGGAGTCCCAGTAGACTACTACTTTTGTGGCCCCTGCCCTTTTGGCGAGGTCGATCCCAGCTATCAACGCTTCGTATTCCGCCTCATTATTGGTGGTGGGGAAATCTAGGCGAATCATGCATTCGATCTGATCTCCCTTAGGGGAGCGAAGTACGACTCCTACCCCCCCGGCCCGCCTGGTTGACGATCTATCCGAATGTAAGGCCCATGAAGGGTGCTTGTCTGCCCCCTGGTCTTCTCCGCTGGTGAATTCGACAATAAAATCAGCGACAGCCTGCCCCTTGATGGCGGTGCGCGGGCTGTACTTGATGTCGAACTCAGTTAATTCGATCGCCCATAAGGCCATGCGTCCAGCCGCTTTGGGGTTGTGCATTGCCCGTCGCAAGGGTTTGTTGGTTAAGAAAACTATCGTATGAGCTTGGAAGTACGGCTTAAGCTTGCGGGCCGCAGTGATCAGGGCAAAGGCGAGTTTCTCCATAGGCGGGTATCTTCCTTCTGCTCCGCAGAACGCCCGGCTGGCATAATACACAGGCTTCTGGACTTTGTCTTCCTCTCTGGTCAAGGCCGCGCTGACTGCTACCGAGGAGACGACCAGGTACAAGAAAAGCGCCTCCCCCGGTTGCGCGGGACTGAGCAACGGAGGAGAAGAGAGATACGCCTTCAGTTCTTCAAATGCTTTTTGGCATTCGTCCGTCCACTCGAAGGCTTTCTTCAGCGTACGAAAGAAGGGAAGGCACTTGTCCGTCGCCCTCGACATGAACCGGTTCAGGGCGGCCACTTTTCCATTCAAGCTTTGTACCTCCTTCGTGTTTTTCGGGGGGGGGCCATCTCCATTATGGTTCGGATCTTGTCTGGGTTGGCCTCGATGCCCCTTTAAGACACCATAAAGCCTAGAAATTTTCCCGCCGCTACTCCAAACACGCACTTTGCCAGGTTGAGCTTTATGTTGTAGGAACGAAGGGTGTCGAATGTTTCTTCGAGGTCCTTTAGGTGGTCTTCCTTCCTTCTACTTTTTACTAACATGTCATCGACATATACCTGAACATTCCTCCCTATCTGGTAGGCGAACATCTTGTTCATGAGCCTCTGATACGTGGCACCCGCATTCTTCAGTCTAAACGGCATCACCTTGTAACAGAAAAGGCCCTGGCTGGTAACAAATGAGGCCTTCTCCTGATCTGCCACATCCATCCGGATCTGATTATACCCTGAGAAGGCGTCTATGAAGCTTAGCAGCTGGTGCCGGGCCGTAGAGTCTACCAGTGTGTCGATTCGAGGGAGGGGGTAGCTGTCTTTGGGGCACGCCTTGTTCAGGTCCGTGAAGTCTACACACATCTGCCACTTCCCGCTAGCTTTCTTGACCATCACCACATTGGCCAGCCAGTCGGGGTAGTATACTTCTCAGATGAATCCTGCTTCTCGCAACTTGCTAACTTCCTC
Source organism: Lithocarpus polystachyus (assembly GCA_033629205.1). Taxonomy (NCBI): domain Eukaryota; kingdom Viridiplantae; phylum Streptophyta; class Magnoliopsida; order Fagales; family Fagaceae; genus Lithocarpus; species Lithocarpus polystachyus. The sequence goes on along the minus strand of CM066166.1, from coordinate 22,861,720 downwards.
TGCCACCGCTCAGTCTCGCTCTGGGGCGAACACCCTCTTCTTCTGTCGTACCGGCCTGTAGATGGGCGACATGTTCAGCCTATGCACCATGACGAACGGGTCGATACCCGGCATGTCCTCATGACTCCAGGCAAATACATCTTGGTTTTTCTTGAGGAAGGCCACGAGTGCCTAGCGAGCCGCGGGGCTGCTGAGGGCGCCTATCCTGGTGGTTCTATCAGGCCTGGACTCGTCAAGTATTATTTCTTCGAGCTCCTCCACGAGTTCTGCTCCCGCTCTCTACTCTATGTTCATTGTTTGTAGTTGGCTGTTCATTTTTACCATCGCGACGTAGCATTCTCGCGTGGCCAACTGGTCTCCCTACAGCTCCCCTACCCCGTGCTCGGTAGGGAACTTGATCTTTAAGGCATAGGTCGAGGTTGCAGCCTTCCAGGCATTGAGGGTGGGTCGTCCTATGATTGCGTTGTAGGCGGAGGAGCAATTGACGACGAGGAAGGTAACGTCCCTAGTGACCTGCCGAGGGTATTCCCAGACAGTGACAGGCAATGTGATCGAGCCGAGGGGGTATACTCTCGTCCCTCCGAACCCGGTGAGCGGGGCCTTGGCAGGAACCAAGCATTCTTTGTCGATCCGCATCTGTTGGAACGCCAGATAGTAAAGGATATCCGCGGAGCTTCCGTTGTCGATTAAGACCCGGTACGTGTTATAGTCTCCTATTCGGATGTTGACGACAAGGGCGTCGTCATGCGGATGATGGAGTCGTTGGGCGTCTTCTTCTGTGAAGTCCATAGTGGGGCCGTCGATTCGTGGCTTCTTCTGGACAAGGCTCGTAGCCTAAACATTCTGAACTGCTCTGAGGTAGGATTTCAGAGCCTTCTTTGTTGAACCGATGGCTGGTGCGCTCCCAACGATCATCCTTATGTCCCCTATGGGTGGTTTGGGACGCTCATTGTCCTAGCGGGGAACTTGTTCCTGTCGAGGTGCCTCTGTCCTTTCTCAACTGACGAACCTCTGCAACTTCCCTTACCTAATCAGGGTTTCAATCTGCTGCTTCAAATCGTAACAGTCGGCAGTGTCGTGGCCGTGGTCTCGATGAAAGCGGCAATATTTGTCTTTGGGACGTCTGTCTGGGTTCCCCTTCAGCTTTCCCGGAAACGTCAAGGACCCGTCGTCCTTGATCTACATCAGGACTTGATCGATTGAAGCCATCAAAGGGGTGAAGCTGGTGAACTTCCCGGTAGGGGGTTTCGGGCGCCTATTGTCTCGGCCTTCTCCTACTCGAGGCACCTTTCGTCCCTTGTCTTGTCATGCGTCCTCTTGTCTCTCCCTTTTCTTGGGAGGCTTCTCTTCCCGGGCCAGTAATGCATCTTCCGCATTCATGTACTTTGTTGCCCTGTAAAATACATCCGACATAGTCTTCGGGTCATTTTTGTACAGAGAGAACAAGAATTTACCCTTTCTTAGCCCGTTGGTGAATGTGGCGACCTGTATCTTATCGTCCGCTTCATCGATCGAAAGCACCTCTTTGTTGAAGCAGGCTATGTAGGACCTGAGCGTTTCATCTTCCCGCTGCCTAATATTCATCAAGCACGGAGTGGATTTTTTGTACCGGTGTCCCCTGATGAAATGCATAGTAAACTGAGCACTCAGCTCTCTGAAGGTACCGATAGAGCCGGGTGTCAGCCTGCCGAACCAGGTCCTTGCGGAGCCTTTTAGCGTCGCCGGGAAGGCCCGGCACATAATTTCGTCTGGTACGCCGTGCAAGTGCATCAATGTCTTGAAGGACTCCAAGTGGTCTAGTGGATCCTTAGACCCATCATAGTTTTCTATCTGGGGTATGCGGAACTTTGGCGGTGTAGGGAACAGGATGACACGTGTGGTGAAGGGGAAATCCGTGCTGTGGACGAGGTCGTCGAGGTCGCTGGACACTCGTCCCTTAAGGGCGTTCATCATAAAGTCCATACGTTCCCTCATCAACCGCATCTCCTCGGCAACGCTGGGCGGAACGTTGTCAGCGGCCGACGGACGGCTCGTCTCCTGTCCTTCGGGTCGGCTCAAGGCATTTCTTCCCTCAGGGCCACCACGGTTCCTCTCCTCAGCACTGTTTTCCTCCTAGTTCTCTCCTTGGTTGTCAAGCGTCGCGTTCCTCTGTTGTAGCTGTTCTTCCAGATCGTTGTTACGTTTGTGAGGCGTTCCACCGCGGCCGCCAGAGTCTGGACCTGTCTCTCGAGGGCCGTGGTGCGTTGTTCGTTGCCTTGATCGTTCATGGTGGTTGCCCTTGAACGCGTGAGTACCATGCAACTCTTTATCCGAAAAGCACGGAGCACAGTCTACGTACGATCCCCACAAACGGCGCCAACTGATGATGCTAAGAATCAACTCAGTAAGCTGCAGGGTCTTCGCGCGTTCCGAGTAAACCTGCACATGTGGAAAGAACCTCAAAGGGGTAGTACCGGCGTGGTACTGGCCAACGATCCTCCGATGGTTAAGTTAGTATTGCTCGCAACTCTAGAGTGCCAAAGTCGAGTAGAATTACGCGTACCTCAATTTTAGAGGACTCAGAGGTATTTATAGCCGCAGGGGACCTTGGCTAAGACGTGTCGGGGAAGATATTACCTTACTGGAATTGCCCCTGAGTAGTGTGGAGCACAAGATACTTTATGGGCGATCAAGCGTGTTATGCAAGATATCCCTTTGGGAGCAATCGTACTGCGCAAGACATCTATCCAAGTAGTAGTGTACGCGACAAGATTCTTTTTCTCGTGGAAGCGTACATCACAAGACATGTATTGTTCCCTTCAGCCTTGCCCCGTCACCCATTCATTTCGTCGATACGTGTAGATTACACCGTCGGGAGGTGTTGGGGAGTTGATCTGGGATGACGGAGGAAAAGGGCCGTCGCCCTCTACCATGCCGTCGTCCAGGTAGAGGGCGACGACACCTTCCAGACGGCACCTTCCCCATCAGAACCAATGCTTTCAATTTTCAAAACCTTCTTATGACTCGATCTTATAAAAGCTACCAAACAAACCTTTCACAAGACTTAAGCCACATCAACATTATTCTTGATCCATCCCATAAGAGGAGGCTTCTAGAGTCTAGACGAAATCACATTTGAAAATCATGTGAAACCTTCCTGAGATTTGGAAAAAATTAGTGATAAATACCTTAATTTTCCTATGGAGAGCAATTGGGTCGACCTCCTCACCTTTAGCTAGCATCTTATTTCTCACGTTTAAATCTTTATAATACCCAACTTTTACTTTTAAGGTGGTAACCCAAGAAAGAGACATAGGTTTATTCTCATGGGGTTTTGTTAACTAATACTTTTAGGGTATTTGTTAATAGACAATTTAAAAAAAAATTTAATACTATTTTAATGGAAAATATAAGTATTTGTCAAAAAAATTAATTACTTTTTTTTCTTTTCCTATAAGAAGTTTATAAAAACTTTTTAAACTAATACCCTTAAAGCATCGGTTAACTTTTTCCTAGAACATGTTATAATGGTGAAGAGGCTTGAAAATCTTCCTAGTTCCCATTCAAACCCCATGAGGGAGCATTTTATGCCATTTAATTAATGGAGAATCTTTGGAAATCATGAACTTTTGTTGCCTCCTCTAATCCATATAACATCCAACATTGATCCCCACACTCAAACTTATGGTTGTCAAAATCACGATATGGATCGTAGGATTGCACGATTTTACAACCCTACCTCACCAAAATGTTTAGAATTGCACAAGGATCATAAAAATTGTACGATCACATGTAGAATTGTGTAAGATCGTATGGGATCCTACCGATCTTACCAAAACGTAAAAAGTAGTTTTTTTTTTTTTTTTTAAGTTCATCTTTATAAGTTGTAATTTGTGATTTCAAGACTAAGACATTGTACTTCATAAATGTATCAACTAAGTGGTTGGACTCATATGGAGATGACTTTCTTGAATTGAAAATTTTTGCTATAAGAATATTGAGCTTAATATATAGCTCTTCAGGTTGTGAAAGTAATTAGAGTACGTTTGGAATAGTAAGACCAAATGACTTTGGTATATTATCCCCCATTTGAGAATTTTCTATTAAAATTGGTACAACTTTACGTACACTAAAAAGGGAGAAAATTGTTTAAACCAGAAAAATAAAAATAAAAATGAATGAGTTGGTATTTGTTATGTAAAACTTGAAGATAAAAGAGAAAATACCTAAACCATCAAGTGCAAGAGAAGAAACTGGTTTGAAGAACTTGTCTTTGGATAATGAGTAGTTAGCAAAGGGTATCGACCAGAAGATGATGGTACAGATTTTGATGAAGATAATGAAGTAACAATTCTAATGCCTTCCTTTATAGATTTAAAAAAATAAAAAATAAAAGTTACATGTGTATAGTGTGAATATGTAATCACTATTGTATCATTTGGTTATTAATGTTAGGTGATGATGAGAGTTCAAGAGCTGCTGCTAAAGGAAAAAGTGTGCTAGTATTTTGGTACTTGGTTGGTTTCTAATTAAATATTCACTGAACTTTTTAAATACATTGCTTTAAAACTTAAATATATTTGTTTCATTAGTATAGATGTAGTGATGTAGGACATGCAAATTACATCATATGATCAAAATCTTTTTTTTTATGGAAGATTCATAATTTACGTGATTATTCTATATATAAAGTCACTGTCAATGTGTTTTTTACTTCAAATATGAAAATAGGTAGGATCTTATGATTTACGATCCGATCCTACGATCTACGATCTTACCTATCTACGATCCATGATTCTATATACTTACCTCATACGATTCTACGTAAGATCTCGATTTTTATAACCTTACTCAAACTACTTGGCTACTAACATCCTCACGTGGGTTAGAACTCCCATTACAATTCTCCATAGAAATTTTTTTAAATCTCTCATGAATTTCAACGCTCCAAAACCTCTTCCAAACTATTTAATTCTTTTGATTAAATTTGTGTTCATAGGATTTTTTTTTTCTTCTTCTTTTTTTTTTTTTTTTTGTGTGAAATTGTTAGAAATACTTATATAATATACATGTTACAACCCACCAGCTCGGACCACTCTCCCTTTTTCTCAAGTTCTTTAATATATTATATATAAGCTACATTTGTTAAAAGAACACCAAAATTTTCACTCAGCCAAATTGGCTTGTTTAGTATTGGATGTCTCGGAATGGGGATTTGATTGACAGCTCTCGTAGATTTCTTTGCCAAAAGTTGTTGCAGCATGGACATTAATTTAACTCTAGGACACTTCGTCCAATTAGTGCGCCTACTTTAGTTGAGAGGATTTATATTCAAAGCTTTTTAAGTTTTGTGATCACCGTCCACCCCATTTTAGCCAGTAGTGTCTCACTCATTTCCTTAAGCTTTTTTAAAAATTTCCTTAAACCTTTTAAACCAAGGCTCCCATAAATCTTTTTATCGAGGCAAATCCTAGCTTTTCAGAGCTAGATACCCTTTTCTTTTTTCAATGCTTGTCATTCGTCCAACATGTTACGAATTTTGTTAGTAACATTAAGGGCTTTTATTCCCTCACATCACTTTTTTCACTTTGATTATTTTATACCCACTTTCATGTCTTAAAATGTGCACATTACTACATCAATTATGGATATATACTTGAAATAGTGGTTGCAAACTAATGTGAAATGATATTTTCTCTCATTTTTAAAAAAAGACATATATATGAGGGATGGCTTGTACCATGGACCTCACCAAAGTGCCCCTACCAATCCAAGAAAGGCATCTACACTTCCAAGTCTCCAGAGCTTGGCCTTGAGCACAACTTGTTCAAGTTAGCCCAAAACACATTTTTTGAACCAAATAAGATTTAAGCCTTTTTTTTTAATAATTCAATAAATGGGGATGAAAAGATTTGAACCCTAAGGGTCCGTTCGGTTGGAAGAGTGGAAAAGTGAGAGGATGGAAAATTGTGGAAGGATGGAAAAGTGGGAGGATGGAAAATATTTAGTTTTCCCTCTTGTGTGTTCGGTTGGAAGAGTGGAAAAGTGGGAGGATAGAAAACTTTTGTGTTCGGTTGGAGAGAAAAATGAAAGGATGGAAAATGTAATTTATATAAATTGACTATTATACCCTTGTTACATAATATGTAAGAAATAGATTTATTTTTAATCATTAAATAATATAAAATTGATCACATCATAAATATATATTTATATTATTATAATGTAAAAATTAGATCAAGTCACATTGAAAAAAAAAAAAACAACGTTGAAGAAAAAAAAAAAAAAAAGAGAAGACCAACGTTGTTCAGTGAACAACGTTGTTCAAAAAAAAAACTTTAAAAGAAAAAATGTTGTCACAATGTTAACAACGTTAACGTTGTTCAGTGAACAACGTTAACGATGTTGTTGTTAACGTCTAAAAAAAAAAAAAAAAAACTTTCAGGTGGACACTGAAAGAAAAAGAAAAAAAAAAGAAAAAAAAGTTGAAAAAAATAGGTGAAAAGAGGGTATTTTTGTAAAAGTGCTACAATAGAACTTTTCTCTCCATATTTTCCTTCCGATTTGGAAGGAAAAAAAAAGTGGGACCGGAGAGAAAACTTTCTCTCGAGTTTTTCATCCTCCCTATTTTCCTTCCCCAAACAAACAGTGAAAAACAACATTTTCCACCATATTTTCCATCCTCTATTTTCCATCCTCCCTGTTTTCCTTCCAAACGAACGCACCCTAAATGTTTTCATTGGAATCACTAAAATATGTCAATTAAATTACAAAACTCTTGACAAGATTAAACCATAACTGTCATTGCATTTTGGCGAAAATAAAAAATGCAAAAAGTATGTTCTTATTCATGTTCACGTGGATGACTTGTCAGCCACCCTCCCTACTATATTTAGGGAGGCAATTCAATAAGGGATCATTTGCAACGTAAGGGATTTTGTCTTACAAGTTATAAACTTTCAGTCTTTCTTTTCTTTCTATATATATGTGAATTTTTTTTTACAAATGACATACAAAGAGATAGAGAGAAAATAGATATAATTTAATATTAACGATAATATGATGCGGTGAATGAGCACTAGAAAGATATAATGCAATATCATTCTGATACTTCTTTATATTATCTTTATATTTCTTTTATTCCACAATAGTAGATGAAATTTTATTGTTTGTCACTTTGTCTTGATTTTAAATCTGAAGGAGCTTTTGGGCCCTAAAACAAGCCTGCAAATCGATTGGGCTATGGAGACAACGCGAGCACACCCACGAGCCCAGAGAATACAAGCCAGCCTAACTAGCCTGCTGATCATTGCTTCTGGGGGTGAATGCAAATCACAATTTGCCAACAAAATGTGTCTTGATTAGACTTGTCAATTTTTTTGGTAAAGTTTTAGAAAAACATATACGAAACCATTTAGAATTGTAATTAAAATAAGAGTTAAAGATCACACCTAAGGCTTAAAGTCATTGAAATAAGTCAAATTTTGTAAATTTTTAACATATTTGATGAGACTTATATTGATGGGTTTTAATATTCTATCTTGATGTTAATCTGATAATCCTTTTAAATAATACACTTATTGAAAATTACTAATTGGCACCACAGAAGAGACGACAGAGATCTAATGCAGATCACGCTTAGTATTTGTTGCTTCATATAATCTAATCAAAAGTAGGAAAATGTAGTGCCCACTCAAATCCAACCCAACATTTTTTAAATGGACAATTAGATCATCATGAGGATCCACTTAAGAACTTTTTGACAATGTTGTTGAACTGTCCTGAGCTATGTTGTGTTATTATATACAGGTGAATACATCATTTTCGTCTCTATATTTTGGGATCATAGTCAATTTAGTCCCTACATTTTAGAATCACAGTTAATTTAGTTCCTACATTTTAATAGCAGTTAATTTGGTCCATATTATTTTCAACTTGTAATCAATTTGATCTCTACCATTAACTTACAAACAAAAACTGCCTACATGGCAAACAGTGTGCTTAGTTGGCATACTTGAAGATGACATGACTATTAAAATAATAATAATAAATGTCATGTTAGTATCTAAATAAAAAAAAAAAAATTTACCAATTTTAATAAATAAATAAAAAAAACCAAATGATATTAAACACGAACCCAAATCTGGGAACCCACATCTCCATAAATCAAAATCAAAATTCAGCAAACTCAAATCCAATTCTAATCAATCTTAACAAATTCAAATCAACGTTAATCAAACCCAAATCAACCTCCACAATTCTCAATTCTTCAGTCCCTCGCTTATATCAACAAAACCCATTAACAATAAACTCATCAAACCAGCGACCCGTGTCCCATTCTTCAAACCTAGTGATGTCAGATTTAGCATCATGTTCAAGATCAGATGGGTTCATGATAGAACCACCCCTTTGTTGTGTGTGTGTGTGTGTGTGTGTGTGAGAGAGAGAGAGAGAGAGAGAGAGAGAGAGCTTTTTTACTCTGCTTCATCATTGTTCATTAATATCTTGCGTACAATCTTCACGCACATATCAAACTCACTTTATATTTTTATATTATTTTTTTGTTTTATATTTTCGGGCAAATTACAACTTACTTAGATGTGGTTTGACCAAAATTTAAGTTGTCTACTTGTGATTTGAAATTTGACACTTTACCCACCTGAGATTAGCTTAGTTAGAGTGCCGTTATCTATTTTTGTTAAAAATAGCGCTAAATATGTAATTTTACTCCAATTTTACATCTCTCTCTTCTTAAAACACAAAAAAAAATATAAAAATACAAAAGAACATCAAATCAAAAGCTAGTTAGTAAAAATAATTTTTTTATTCATCTTAGCATTTCAAACTTGCTTTTATATTCATTGCTTCAAATGTACATTTTTTTTTTCTGCTGGGTAAATGCGGGGGATCGAACCCTTAGCTCAAGATATACAATGACACCGGGTGCCACTAAGCTACAAGGCCCAGTGGCTTCAAATGTACATATTCAAACAAATACCATAAAAGAAACAAATTGCTTCATCAATTTCTAAGCAACCAATGAAGCCATAGCATCTAATCCACAAAAATCCTAAAAATGACAAGACAAGGTCAAGCTAAAGAAACGAAAATGCCAGACCTGAGTACAAGAGGAATATACATTATACAGAGGGCAGTAGTGTACAGTTACATGGGTTAAAGGGTGTCAACCAAGGCTGTTGACATCCAACCTAACGAGGCTCCTCTTTTTTAGCAAATTTGCATCTGATGAGCTTCCTCCAAATTCAAGGTCATGAAAGAAAGTTAAAAGCAGAACTTGCTTTCTGGTGTTCTTCCTTGACCATCTCGAATGTAACAACTTTCAAGTCCTGAAGGAAGAGGCTCAACCTTAGACCCAAGCACCACAAACAATGGCAGCTCTAAAATTATTTTCTAGGGGGTTCAATAAGAAATCGAGTCTCCAAGACTCGAGTTCCGTGGAACTCGACTCTATCATCCTCGATTTGCTTCAGTGAACTCAAGTATTTAGGACTCAAGATGTTAGTTTCCTAAATAATTTGAAAATGTTTCTAACTAACAAAATAGTTTGAAAATAAGTGGTATTTTGAAAAAAAGTCCTTGTAATTTGCCCTATATTTTCTTACTATTCCCCAACCAAAACAGGGATATATTAGTAACTTTCTATTGTTTATGATCTTATCTTCCTCGTGCTCTCTGTCCAAGTTTCAATTTGGACTTTACTTTCTCAAGAATGTTATTTTTAAGTGCTGGGTAATCGATCTGGGTCTCAAGCACAGCTTTTGGGATTTGGGAATTATGAGATTTTGTGTTTTGCTCTTGCTTTGGAATTTCAGTCTAAGTCACTGGGTTTTTCGCTGTGAACTGTTTCAAGTTTTCCATTTTTAGTTTCTAGTCTTAATGTTGAATGATTATTTCTGTAATGGTATTTTAATTTGTGCAATGCTATTGTGTATTTTGAATTTAAGCCTTCTCTTTTTGAGATTTTGGCTCATCTAAATTATAGTTTTGCTTCAACCCCTTTGAGTTTGCTGAATTTTGATTTGAATTTATGGAGACGTGTGTTCCCAGATTTGTTAATGTTCAAGATCATCTAGGTTTTATTTTTTGGTTTTTAATTCTCCTTTATTTTTTTTCATTAAAATTGATAAAAAAAAATTATTCAGATACTGACATTTTCCGTGTATATATAAACACCTTGTAGCTAATTATTCAGTAACTGCTTATAACAATTTATAAGCAAATACAAAGTTTCCTTTTCTCTCAAAGCAAGTCCTTTGCACTTCTCTTTTGCATTTTCTGATTTTACATAATTTGATCTTAAAGCAACAATAATATTCTAGTTAGAGTGAAATCTATTCTTCTATCTTGTTTTGCAAAAATAGTAGGGAAGTTTTAAGGGTTTGCTTTGAAAATAATTTTCTTGTTTGTTCGTTTTGTAGACCCATGTACTTGTAGAGCAAACATATTAACCTTAAATTAGTATATAGTTAGCATAGGGTTAGTCAAATAATCTCTAGTATATAAATTGAGTTCATTACAATACAAGTGTTTAATATACCGTTAACATGTAACACAAGTACTTAATATAACACAACAACTTTCACGGTTCTGATTCCATGAAAATAGCATACTATTGTTTTCCAAGGAATTCATTCGGTTTACCAAAGAATGAATTTTATTGCACATAAATAGAAAAAGTGATAAGGCATATGGTGATTGTAACACAAGTGTTTAATATGACGCTAACATGCAACACAAGTACTTAATATAACACAACAGCTTTCATGGTTCTGATTCCATGAAAATAGTATACTTCTTGTTTTCCAAGGAATTCATTTGGTTTACCAAAGAATGAAAATTATTGCACATAAATAGAAAAAGTGATAAGGCATATGGTGATTGTTCTTTTATAATGATAGACAATTGAAAGTGTGAAACTCTGTTTCCTAAGTACATTGATAAACACAAGTATGGCTACGACACAACAACACGCTATTTTTTTAAAAAATTGGACATAGGTATGGTGGGACACATCTATTAGATATATTTTCCTCTATATTTTCTATATATTATTAAACACTTATTTTTTACGCAATGTTAAATGTATATCAAATTAAAAGCAATAATGAATATTAAAGCAAATTCATGACTATTAAAGAATGTTTAGAAATTAGAATACAAAAAAAAAATAATAATAAGGATATTTATTAATTTTAAAGTACATTGTTACTATTTAGAGAATGAATGCTCTCTTTGTTTTATGAAATGACATTTAATTTTTTTTTTTCTAGTGTCTTGATTGTGTCCTACATTTTTTTTTTAACAGGCACTACTAGGACATGCATGCCAAAGTGTTCCATGAATATTAAGTGTTTGACACGAGTATGACACCAGAAATAAAGTGTACGTGCTTTCCACATATATAAGTTGTTTTCTTTCAGTTCAATTATAACATTAGTCGCAGACTCACATGATGCGCGGGAAAATATGATATGATTATTTTTTATAACATGACTCAATTGTTCAAACACAGCTAAACATAAAAAGTTGTTTAAGCATAACTAACATCGTCATTTAAACATGGCTCAATAAAAAAGCTGATCAAATACAGCTAATCATAAAAAGTTGTTTAAATACAACTAATATCGTCATTTAAACATGACTAAATAAAAAAGCTGTTCAAACACAGCTAAACATAAAAAGTTGTTTGAACACAACTAATATCGTCATTTAAAAAGATTGCACAAGAACAACCAAAAGAGAGTTGTTCAAACACGACTAATATCATCATAACTCAGCTGTTCAAACAAGTCATTACCATCGTTAGTCAAACATGAAAGGTTGTTCAAACACAACCAAGCATGAAAAAGTTGTTATCACAACTAAAGCATGAAGGAATCCATAAAACCATCGTCATTTGAACGCATCAAAGGCTTGCTTAAAAAAAAAAAAAAAACTACGTGTCAGCAATTCATAAGAGAAGTTGTCATTGTCAGCAAGGAAATGCATGCCCAAAACACATGGGCCCAAAGAAATTGTTCAATTGCTTAAAACATCGAGCCCATAAAAGACATTTTTTTTTTATCTTACCAAAAAAAAAAAAAAAAAAAAAGAAGAAGAGAAAAGAACTGGAAAGAAAAAAAATATATAAGTTACTGTTCGTTAGGAACTGGATCTACAGGAGTTGTGGTCGTAGCCTCTCCTGTCACCTCGGCTGTGGTCGTAGCTTCTTTCATCACATTCTCGGCTGTGACCTCGGAGGGAGGATTAGCTAGTAGCTCCTTCTCAACCTCACCCATGATGAGGCTGAAGAGGTCGAAATCCGAGTGATGCTTTGCCATCCATTTTCTAAAGAGCTCAAAGCCCTCCACGTAATACTCACACAGCTCATATGAGTAAGAGTTAGAGTCCTTGAACTCTTGCACCACTGTAGCCCTAGCTTTCTGCAACTTCAACTACAGATCACCAATTTGTTTGTCTTTTAGCATGCAAAAGTACTTCTCCACTTGAAGACTCTTCTCCAAAGCTGCACGCTCTTTGTCATTCTCAGCTTCAACGGTAAGGATGGCAACCTTGTTCTTGAACGTCTCATTCTCAAAAGAAAGGGATTTGATCACAGGCTCAGACGTGGCCACCCTCTTCTCCAAACCTAGCAGCTTCCCAGAGACGAACATGGACTCCTCTAAAGCCTACAAAAAAATTTCTCTTAGCAAAAGCAAAGTAAAAAAGAAGAAGAAAAAGCAACCTACATTATCAAAATATACCTGCATGAGCTTCTGAACATGAGACATCACTTCACTGGACGACTTCGCCATTAAAGGACTTAGGTCGTCCACAGAGAGCACCTTATGAGCCTTCAGGGTAGCAGCTTCAGCATCATCCCAAAAAGTTTGGAGAAAAGATTTGCCAGCAATCTTCTTCTTATTCTTGGTCTCCTCCCCTGAAGCAATCACCTCCAAAGAAGAGGTAGGGGAGGTAGGATGCTTAATAGGTGAATGAGTAGAAGGAGGAGTCACAACAGGATCGTCTTTTGAGAAGTTTCCTATCTTCTAACGTTTCCTCAACAGGATGCCACTGACGAGGCCACCTTTGGCTTTCTTCTCGTAAGCTAAGAATATAACATATCATCGTCACTCACAAATAGCAAAAAAATAATAGAAAGAATGGACGAGAATGACGTACCAGACACAGGGGTTCCCTAACTGCGAAAAAACTTGAGGGCTTCGTCCAGGTCCTCCCCATGGACGAACTCCCAACCATTTCTAGAGACAAAGAAGAAATTTGGTTTCCAATTTCAGAGGGAAGAACGATAGTCAAGTGTTAACCTAGAGGCCCTATCCCATGGCTTAAATTCATAGTAGCCAGGGTCTTTGGACTTTCTCAGACAGTAAAAATGGAGAAATTCGTCTTTCTTGATGACATCCCCGTCATTGGCAGACATTCACACCACCATACAAGAAATGACGATCCGCCAAGAATTAGGCACTAACTGTGCTGGAACAAGGTGCAAATATGCAAAAAGTTCCCTAATAAAAGGGTGAACGGGAAGACGAAGACTACTAGTGAAATCTGCCTTGTAGAAATAGACTTCATTAGCGTAAGAGTGACAAGCCCTGTCCTCGTCACTCGAAATCCTAATCTTAACTGAATCAGGAAATTGAAACTTGTCGCTGATTCATTTATCATCTTTTCCTACGAGGGCACAAGGGATGTTCCAAGCTTTATAAGGAGTAGAAGGGGAAGTAACCTCGGGGACCTTGCGATTATTAGACGAGGATAAACTTGTTTCCAACTCACTAGACCTAACCTCCCTAAACATCTTTAGAAACCTAGCTATTTTAGCAAAACAAAAAAACTAGAGGAAATAAGGAGGAAAGGAAAAACCTATATGGACAGTCCTCCCCCACGAATAAACTAACCCACTCGAGGTACTTTCATTCCATAACCTCAAGCAGACAACCTAAGCGAGCAAAAAGAAAGGCTACTGAGGGACAATCAACCCTAACAGAAGAATAATCTACCATGGAAGAATAGAAAAAGAGATAGGAGCATGAAACTTACCAGGATACACAGGACAGAAAAGGAAGCTTGAAGAAGAGACAAACCCTAAAATGAAAACTGAACAAGGAAAGATTACCAAGGAAAGGAAATAAGAGGGAAAATGCAAAATAAATGGCCAAGACACACTCGGGAAAACCGAGAAACATCTGCATGTCAGACACATCCTGACCGTACACATGGCCATCAACAAATCAAACTTCAACTCGTCATAAATGCATCTTACACGGAATACGAAGCGTCAAACGGCAGCTAATGAGCCAGAAATTTATGACCATTATTTAGTTAAGATCGTCATTAACCAAGTGAAGATGGTATGCATTTATTACGCCCATTAATGACAAAGTGTAACAAACAGAGCAACGGTCACAGAGTGAGCTGTGAACTTTAGACAGAGATTTTGTAATGCACTAGCTGTTGAGCATAAATACAACTATTCATTATCCATTAATGGGGCACACAACTATAAAAGAGAAGGCAATAGAAGTTAAAGGTACACACAAAATACTCTATGCAAATCACTCCCTAGTCAATTCTCTCTAAAATCCTTCTCCCTTACTGACCTAAGCATCAGAGGCGGTTTGGTTGACGCTATACCGGCATGTTACTCTTCCACCCAGTTCATTTTGTAGGTTTTTTTCCAACAAAGATGACCCCCATCACAGCTTCGTCCCTCCACTATGACGAGGAGCTCAACTGTTGATTTTTTGCATCGTCAAGGATCATGTTTAATAGGATCCAAAAAATGCCCCAAATAAATGCTATTGAGTTATATGTAAGTTCAGAGTCACTTGCAAAAGTTGATGCTAAGGAGATGCAATAAATAACTATATCTTTACAATTTGTACCCTAGATGATGGATGCACTACAATGGGAGGTTATACACTCTCATCTCAAGAGACACATTTAGGGGAGGAAGAAGAAGGATGAAGATCATGCTGCCAATAATGGTGAAACACTCCAACCTCAAGAGTTTCGTCTAGGGGATGAAGACGAAGACGAAGACAAAGACGAAGATCATGTAGCCAATAATGGTGAAAATCTTGATGATATAGATAAGTACAAAGAGAGGATTGAGCCAGACAAATTTGACGGGGATGATAATGACCATGAAGTTGCTCCCAATTTTGAAGAGGAAAATATGGTTGATTGTGATGAAGGTGATACAGACGATGATACTGGTGTCCAGCTTACAAATACGACCACTGCCTACACACCTCCTACATCGTCATTCTATCCAAATACTTGGAAAAATATGATTGATCCTTTGTGTCTTCAGATACCATTTGTTTGTACTTAGGAAGATAGGATGAATTTTAGTAAGGGGTTGACTTTTGCAAATAAAGAGGCGGTGAAACGTGCATTGATAATATACGCAGCAAAGGATAATAGAAATTTTACAATCAGGAGGTCGACCAAAACTAAATTGTGCGCGGCATGCATTGATGAATCATGCAAGTGGTACGTTGGGGCATTCATGAAGCCTAAACTTAATGGTCTATGGGTGGTCACGTCTTATGCGGGTCTACATAATTGTTTACCCTTTGGCCTGCGAAGAGACGGTAGAATGATGGATTTTAATTTTGTTGCATCAAAAATTGCAATAGGATCACAATGCTCATGTTGTCCAGCTCTAGGACATCATTAAAACAAATTATGATCATGAGCTTTCTTACTATAAGGTATGGGATGCGAAACAAAAGGTAATTGCAAAGATATTCGAGGATTGGGAACAGTCTTACCAAAGGCTGCGAAAGTTGTTGTTGGCATACTTGGATTAGGGTCCTAGTACCCAGTACTGGCGTCACACATACCCAGGAGCATACTTTGTACTACGTTACTACGCTTTGTATTTTGGGCATTCGCTCTATGCATTACTGTATCCAGATATTGCAAGCCAGTAATCAGTATTGATGGGACTCATTTGTATGGTAAATATCAAGGGGTGTTGTTGATTGTAATGGCAACCAATGCTAACAACAAGGTTTTGCCTCTCGCCTTTGCTTTTGTGAACAAGGAGTTAGGGCCTAGTTAGGGGTAGTTTTTAGAGTGCCTCAGGGTTTCAATAGGGTATGTGATACCTGATGAGGGCATTTCATTATTTCTGACCGGCATGCCAGTATCAAAAGTGCCATTGCAATGTGGCCTAGAGGTGATGCCGAAAGATTACGGGTATTTCACCAATATTGCCTTCGACATGTTAATAGCAACTTCAACACATACTTTGACGACCCGATTCTAAAGGCAATGGCCTTAAATGCTGGATATGCTACTCAAGAAGCTAAATTTATGTTTATAATGCAAACTGTTAAGGATGTTGAGATTAATGCCCTTAGGAGGAATCAAATGATACGAAGAAAGAATGGCGAACTTGTACACTATAAGCCATACACATATCTAATGAGTGAGAATCTGGACAAATGGACCTAGTCACATGATGGTGGAAGACGTTATGGGCCAATGACAACCAATATCTTTGAGTGCTTTAATAGGGTACTTAAAGGTGCCCGTGGCTTGCCCATTGCTGCCATGGTTGAGTTCACTTGGTGCAAATTTGTTGCATATTTCCATGATCGACATAAGGAGATTACTTCTAATCTCTCTCTCAAGGTAAGGTGTGGAGTGATTATGCCTTGGAAATCTATGGCTCAAATGTGTACAAAGCTTCAAGACACTCTATGTGGGCATTTAATCATGAAGCTGATATATATTAAGTAGTTACCCCATACAACGACTATAGCGGTGGAGAGGGAAACCACAGTCATGAAACAAACATTGTGGCTAGAACATGTGGTCGTGGAAAGTGGCAAAACATTAAGATCCCTTGTTCACATGCAATTAAAGTTTTTCAGAGTCTGCGAGTTGATCCTATCAGCTATATTGACCCATGTTACAGTTTGGACAACATCATTCACATATTCACATCACATTGTGGTGCCAAAGTCAGAGTCGTTGTGGAGGGAAGTTAGTGGGCCAAGGTCGGTGCTTGACCCAAATTTGTTGTGGACCAAAGGTCATCCTATGAAGTCAAGAATAAGGAATGAAATGGATGGGGTATGGTGAGAATCAGGAAGCCAGAGGGAAGAGTCGGACTTAAGGGAAATTCAACTGAGACAGCGATGTGGAGTGTGTCATAAAGAAGGGTTTAATCATAGAAGATTTCCCAACTCCTGTGGGGCTTCAACAAGCGGGTATGTTACAAACTAGATAAGTGTTTTTTTTTATATAATATGCTTAGATTGTACAAAGTAGCTGAGATGTAATGGTCAGATTGTATAAAGTATCTAACTTGCATAGAATTTCATTTGATTTTTGTTCTTCACATTTGGGAACTAACGACCATATTTAAATGTTTGTCAAGTGACCGGAGACTTGATTTTGGAATGGCATTGGAAGTTGTGGTTATCTTTAGTATGGACAAGTTGTTATTTTGTTTATTGCCGAATGTTCTTGTACTTGAACTATTCTCTACCCATTGAACTTGTTAGATTAGTTGTGTTGTGCATCTCTTTATTGCTACTGACTTCAAAATATGTGTTGATTTCATCTGCATCGTCTTGGGAAGTTTCTCTCAGAAGACATATATATATATATATATATATATATGGTGGTTGTATCTGGTATTGCATCTGAATCTGGTACTGTTGCATGTGGGGGAAAAAAATTCCCAAAGTAAATCAAGTCTTTAAAACTCAATTTACAGAACTCAAGTTTCAAAGACTCGAGTTCTATTAGTAAAAATCAAGTCTTTAAAACTTGGTTTATGGAACTCGAGTCTCAAAGACTCGATTCCATTGGAATGACATAACTCGTAAATATTTTTGAACTCTCTGCCTACGCACTCGCTTTTAGAGAACTCAAGTACTAAATGGAAATCAAGTTTCATATACTCGATTTTCACTAACCTTTTTTTCCCCTAGAAGGCAAGGCTAGCTCCCTTATATTCACAGTCAAAATGGAACTCAAGTTCCATTGGATTTTTTTTTTCTCCTACAAGACAAGGCATAGCTCCCTAATATTCACAATCAAACATTATCAAATTTCCAAAAAAGTCATTTCCCTATATATTCATAATCAAACTGTACATAATCAAATGTATATTCATTTCCAAAAAGGCATTTTCTATATCACCACAGCTTGTTCACATAATGGAGAATACATCAAAATATACATGCCTAACTTTGTACACTTGTTCACATCAAAATACTAGACTAATGCCTATCTTGCTTCACATAAAAATGCTTGTTCACATAATTTCTTTGTCAACTACCTTTTTTGAACCTTATGTTGTCTCGTATAATGTTTATTGTGCAGAGGAGGAGGTCTTGCATGTCCTTGGTCGGATGCCTCGTGCCCAGCTTTGTGTCCATGTTTATGACCACCTATCCTACAAGGAGGTGCCTTTGAAATGCGTTTTGGCCGACCTTCTGGCTCTGCAGGTAACCCAACAGCCTGCTCAACCTACATAACTAGTTGCTGAGCTTCACTCTGAACATGGTTAACATAGGGTGGGTCAATGCCCGAAGAAGGGCCAGTAGAGGTACTGTGGGAGGGTGGTTCTGTGTGCATGTCAGGAGGGGTTGGATCACTACCCAGGTCAAACGATGGAATGGGTGAAAGCTCAGGAAATGACCGTGCGGTGGGTGGAGGGATGTCAGACCCAGGACATGGATGTGGGGTGGGTGGAGTGATGTTGGGGGTAGAAGATGGATGTGGGGTGGGCGAAGGGATGGTGGGGCTAGGAGATGGATGTGGGGTGGATGGAGAGGGATCAGGGGTAGGGACAACCTGAGGGGTTGCAACAGGTGGACGAGAGCCATGTTCGGCAAGAGTTGTGCTTGTGCTTAGCCTCTCAGTAGTCGTTGCCTCAAGAGTAGTTGCCTCCTCATTTGGTGCCTCAGGAGTAGTTGCCTCCTCATTTGGGGCCTCAGGGATATGACCACGTACATGGTTAATCTCATTCACTGCCCTCAGCACATCAGTAATTTTCTTGTAGTCTAAAGTGCCCACTTTGTAACGCCTCAACAAACGGAGGTATCCTTCAATCTACAAGGATATTACAACTATGAGTAATGCAATATCGAATCAAAATGGAGAACTTTAAGCACAAGAATTGAAATCATAGAAATTACACTTTAATAAATGGTGACAAGTAAATGAAATTTATAAAAAGTATTTATTGAAATGTACAATCTTCCAAAAACTAGTTAGACCGAACATGAATTGCTGGATGAAGATATCTCAAATAAAACTTGTATCTTTTCAAGTGTTTAAAGCTTGTTTTCTAAGGTGACATCATGAGATTCAAGCTTGTGTTTTAGTGCAGTTAAAGAATAAGTTGTTGCCAAGTATTCAAGATCAAATTGGTCACCCATTTGAAGCCATTCATCAATCAAATGGCGTAGCGTGTGATTAGGAACCGTGGATGGATCATGGAGCTTCTGCATTGTGATAGGACATGTGAGATTACCTGCAGCCAGCCATTTTTCTATGCTTGATCTGTCATAGGTTTGGCCTGTACATAAAGTGACTGGATCTTTGAACAAGTCTAGACTAATTGGTCATGTAAACAAGTGGGGACTGGACATGTGAGATTCTCTTATGGAAGAACCAACACTATAGATTCAAGAACAAAAAGAATTTGAATACCTTTTTTTATGAATACAAGGAATTGATTAAATTGTGATTCTCATAAGAAGTAAGAAGTGAGTGCTTAAACATACCACCACAAGATGTTTTTTAGGAATTGAAAAGACTGATGTACTTAAAATGCAAAATGTGGAGTTTTATGACAGTTATGGTGGAGGTTGGCTCTTTCATATCAGGTACTAGTGCTAGGAGAGCAACCATGGCATATAAGATTGATAAATGGAACTGAGTTATCAAAGCTCTGAGAGGATACAAGAAAAAGAGTGTGAAGATAAAAGGAAGTGAAGGAATGGAAGCAGAGAAAAGTAAGGATAAGTAGAAAGCTTAGGACTTACACAGTCCACACTTGCAGGATGGGAGAGGGTGTTGAGTTTTTTGCAGTCCACACTGACAGACAGCACGTGAGCAAAAGTGTATAATCTTAGTTGGAGGAATCAGATAAGAACACCAACATACAAACGGCAGAACCAAAAATAGGCCTTATCCTAGTGAAAGAGTGGAAGTAATATGATATAGGACTTTGATTGTGGAATTGGTCCCCCCACCTTTCTCAATATAATATCAATTCAGTCAAACTGACCCACCTTAAGAAAAAATAATAATAATAATAATTGCAATTGTCTTTGAAGTTTGAAGTTTGAAGTTTGAATCCACCACATAAGTTTGAAAAGAAAAATAAAAAGAATGAAAATTGTGTCCCAGTGAGAGAGAGAGAGAGAGATATGTGGGGGGTAATGGAATGGTAGTCACAATGTTCATGAGACTAGCAATTACAGGAGAACCACCCAATGGAATCAGAATCAACACATCTCCTTGTGCATGAACAGAACAAGCTGCCTTAATCACTATATACACTTTTCTTTTCCCCTTACCTTAAGTTATTTCACCATGGTTAAATTGCATCATTCTTCAGTGGCTCTAAATTTTTACAAGTTAAAAATTTTCCTCAAGTTGGGTTAAACAAATTCTCTTTCTAGTTCCTTTTTCCTGGTCCTAGTAAAAGCCACAAGTATATTATAATTTATAAGTATTTGTGACATCACACTAAACTGCCTTGGACATAGAATAGCAAAAAATATTGTTTAGATGAAGTATTGAAAAGTCAGTCAATCCACACAAGATTGTACATTTTAGGGTTTGACAAATGAAATTTTTCTTCACACACAAGAAATAAGTCTGTCATTTTCCAGTGCTTTACTTTTATTTTCACTAGTCGCATACTCACGCGCTGTGCGTGATAATTTTTTTAAGATGATCTCATTAAATATTTTATTAATATTATAATTTTAGTTATTAACTATTAGTTTTTCATTAGTTTTTAAGTAAATAAAATCCTTAAATATACCTTTTTTTTACCTTTATACACACACAGATATATATATATATATATATAGTGAATCTTTACACATACCTTTAAAAAAACTCTATATATTCCACTTTTTTCGATACATAAAATTATAGACTATGACTCCATAATGATTGTGGCTAATTAATTTTATATATTGTTTTTAG
Source organism: Lithocarpus polystachyus (assembly GCA_033629205.1). Taxonomy (NCBI): domain Eukaryota; kingdom Viridiplantae; phylum Streptophyta; class Magnoliopsida; order Fagales; family Fagaceae; genus Lithocarpus; species Lithocarpus polystachyus. The sequence continues at coordinate 22,840,522 of CM066166.1, read as the reverse complement.
TGATCTCATTTGTAACGCTTATTACTATTATCATATATTTACTAAATGATAATTTGCATAACAAAGACGATAAATGAGAGGTAGCATTGTTTATTAGATTTTTAAAAGTAATAGTGTATGAAAATTATATATATATATATATATATATATTATAAATAAGGTTAAATGAAATGTTAAAAAATGGATTTTTAAAATTTCTAACTTTATTTCTTATGTAATTTCTACTACTATCAGAGAACATCTCTTTTTTAGTTATGATTAATATGGTTTTCATATAGTTAGAATTTGATTAATTTTAAATTTAAATTTAGTACTATAATTGTATTTAATTGTTGATTTTTTATTTAATTTTTTAAGTGAATTTAACGGTTTATGTTACTACACTGTAAAGTTTTTAATGTTCTCCATACAATAATCTCTATTTTATTTTTTTACTTCTCCTTACAACCTCTTTGTTTTCCAATCAACGATTACTAATTGATGTTTGGTTTTTTTCTTTTCTTTATCTACTCTTTATTACTTTGTATTGGTTTTTTTTCTATATCTTCTCTCTCTCTCTCTCTCTCTCTCTCTCTCTCTCTCCTTTGGCAACTTATTGTTTTCCAAAATTTGATGATGATTCTATGACATTAAATATGTATTATTAGGTTTTTTTTTTTTTTTTAATTTAGTGTTTCTCTCTCTCTCTCCTTTGGCAACTTATTGTTTTCCAAAATTTGATGATGATTCTATGACATTAAATATGTATTATTAGGTTTTTTTTTTTAATTTAGTGTTTCTAACTTGATTTGTTTTGTATTTCATTCTTCCTTTGATGCATTAACTGCGAGAATGAGTGTTTCCCTAGCATTATTATACTTAATGTGGACAATTTTATTTATTTAATTCTGGAAAAATATTATATTTTAAATTTTTTTTAAATAAAAAAGAAGTGGAAATATAAATAATTTAATAATATATAGGGATATGACTGAATTTAAATGTTAAATAAAATGATATGAGAAAAAAAATAAAAATAAAATACATAACAATAAACACTAACTTATCCAAATAATTCTATGTAATATAATAATAGTACATTCTTCTATACTATTTTTAATTATTTATAATGCAATATGATAATATTTAACAATTAAAGTCATAAAAAAACAAACAAAAAAAAAAAAAACTTAAAACACAAAATTAAATCCCATCAACCAAAATGAAGTTCTAAAGAATACAAAACTTTATCAAGCAAAAATAGAGATGCAAGAAAAATAAAAATAAAAATCCACCAAAAAATTTAGGAAGAAAGAGTGGGAAATAACCACTTTTTTGTGAGAGAAATTTATGTAAAGAATGGAAAAGTGAATGACAAATTTATACTAAGAGAATGATAATAAAAAGAAAGAAAATAAAGAAAGATAAAAGGAAAGAGGATGAGTGATATCAAGGTAGAATGTTTAGGGAGATGAAAAGGTAAAGAGAATGAGAAAGGTTGGAGAAAGTGTAAATGTTAAAAAAAGAAAGTACACTTTGATAAGCACAATTTTCTTTTATTTGAATTTAAGTAAAATATTACATTTTTTATTATTTTTTTTAAAAAGAGAGAGAAAATATAAATAATTTAATGATAAGAAGGATGTGGTTGAATTTCAGTATTTAGTAAAATAGAAGAGAATAAAAAAATAAGAAAAATTAAAAGATATAACAATGAACACTAAATTATCCAAATTATACTATGTAATGGAATACTATTTTATAATGTAATTAGATAAAATTTAACAATCAAAGAGCAAAATAATAATAATAATAATAATAATAATAATAATAATAATAATAATAATTTAAAACATAAAACGAAGTCGTATCGACCTAAATTAGAATTCTTAAAAACACAAAAATTTATCAATCTAAAGCGGAGATGCAATAAAAATAAAAATCCACCAAAACATTGAAAGAGAGAGCCTTTTTGTGAGAGAAAATTATGCAAAGAATGGAAAAGAGTGACAAATTTATAGGAAGAGAGAAGAGATAAGAAGAAACAAATAAATGAAGATGAAGATGAAGATGAAAAGGTTGAAGAAAGGTTGAAGAAAGTGTAAATACTTAAAAAATAAGTGAATGTAAAAAAAATTATAGGAAAATTGGAAATAAAAAAGAAATATATATATAGATGATAAAACCGACAAAGATGAATATATAAAGTCAATAATCTATTTATATATATATATATATATATTTGTAAAAAAATAGGAATAAATAATAAATAAGAATTATGTGGTGAATGATATGGTGATGAGATGGCGCAACAAAAGTTTAACAATAATAAATGCCACGCTTCAACTTTTAATAATACGAGTTGCGGACTCGCACGTTACGTGTGATTATATTTTTAAGATGATCTCATTAAATTTATTTTTTGTAGTTTCGACTAATTTAATAAATAGTAATGTATTTCATAATCATATTTTTATTTATTATAGGAACAATCATAAATATAATATATATAATTTTTTTTTATCAAAATGAAAACAATAAAATTTTTCTCAAGAATTTAAAAGGTAGCAAAAACATTATTTTTAAATAAAAATTATTTATAGCATTTTGTGCATCATTGAAAAGTATATAAAATTTGAAAATTATTTTTTTTAGTTTTACAAAAACTTTTTCAATTCCAATTGTATCTATGGTACAATCAAAAACACCAAAAAACTTATATAAAAAAAATCAACAAAAATTACAATTCAAAAAAAGAAAGGGAAAAATAAAAATCACATCAAAGTCAAACTTCTTCTTCCGAATACGCAAAAAATTTCAAACGTGATGTGATCAAGCCAAATATCCAATGCATAATCAAATTCAAAAATTTTTATATGATTTTGAGGTGACGCAATAGAAATATGTCATTATTCCCAAGAAAAAAAGTGTTGGTTATAACTTTATATATAATGATTGTAACCAATAGTACAAAGGGGAAATTTTGAGAAATTTTTTTGTAAAAATAAGAAGTATTGTGTTAATACTATCATAATCTAATCTAACACCTAATCCAACATATGAAAAATGAGTAGATAAATAAATAATTTTAAACACAAAATTGAATTTTTTTTCTTAAAAATCTCAAAGAATACACAAATGAGATAAAGAATATGAGTAATAAGAAATATTCGTAAATACTTAAAACAATTACTCAAGCATCTAAAAATATCATATAATAAGGACATAACAATTTGCAGCTAATTTGTTAAACAAAATACCTACAAATAATGAAAGGAAACTACACAAATACCATCTTCTTCAACTGCATTAATTGTTCTTCATCGTATTTTCCAAACTATCCTGCTATTTTCCAAATAAACTAAAACCTGATAACAACACAAAATATGGACGTATTATAATATGATTTTTCCCTAAATTTGGTCAACAACATTAAAACTATTTTGTGTTGTAAATAAAATGATAAAAAAATAATACCTGCACCAAGTAACACATATAAATTAGTCAATAATAAGACAATGGGAGTACAAACCTCATAAAACATCCAACAAAAAATGAAGAGAGAGAGAGAGAGAGAGAGAGAGAGAGAGAGAGAGAGAGAGAGAGAGAGAGGGGGGGGGGGGCGAGAAATAACCTTTTTGCATATGTGGGAAAGTATGCATAAAATAGGAGAGAGTGACAAATTTATAATAAGAAGATGAGAATAAGAAAAGTCAAAATAAAAGAAGATAAATGGAAAAAATTATATGTAAAGTTAAAACCATCTAAGAGGAATATGTATAGACAATACTTAGTTATAACATCAAAATTAAAGTAGGTGAATATGTAAAGTTAAAACTGCCTAAGATGAATTTGTAAAGCCAATATATTTATATATTTAATATTGTCAAAAAAAATTAAAGGTAAAAAAAAATATGAAAAACAATAACGATGTAACAATGACGTGGAGGGTGAAGTGGCTTAACAGGAGCGTAGCAACAATAAATGCTACACTTCAGCTTTTAGATATATATAAATATAGATTAGTTGAACTCTTTTATAAGCTTAAGTTTTCCAAGATTTTGTATTGGTGACCTCTTTTTTTAGTTGAAATATGAGCAATTGTTTTTTTTTTTTTAATTAATAATGATCGATTAATCTTTCATCATAGCTGTCCTTTTTAAATTACCTTCAATATCTTATATTTTATGCCCTTCAAACATGCTACAGCAGGTTTTGAAATGGATAGTTCCTTTGGCATTTTACTTTGAACATTCAGAGATAGAATCTTTAAGTTACTCATATATTCATTCTTGTAACATTGGGATCTGATATAATTCTACATTCTCAACTGCAGTTTGTTGTTGGGTTGGGTGACAAAATTTCCCCAACTGAGATAGAAGAAGGCATGCGTGTGGGGTAGGTTTCTCATTTTTACCTTCTCAGATTTTGCTAAAACATATTTGTATTGTGCAAGAATTAAAGGCCTAGACTTAAAATTTCATCACCAGCATTTAAATTTCTTTATTGAATTCTCTACCACTCTTCTAGTTCTAAGTGTACCAATAACTTGGCTTCTAACAATTAATAATGAAAAGCTGAAGACAGAGACTAAAGCAAGAATGTCTAAACTTAACAGGAACATGAAACTAAAAGGTTTCGACACTTCAGATTGGCTCTCAAATTCAAACATTATACGAGGAAAGGAGGGAGAAAGATTGAAACTTTAAACCAAGAGCCAATAAGACATGGAGAAATGAAAGAACTTACCATTATAATCAATTTAGTGCCCCCGCAATCGATGAACCTCCAAGATACCCTACGGAACCAATCAAAGTACTCATGGTGAAGAGACATATCACCAAGCATTGCTTGACACCGCCATTCAAATCGATTACCCCAATCGATGATATGCTTGGCATGTTTCCACATCCAATCGACACTGACCTTCCCCTTCAAATCAATCCCATGGAGCACTACATCAGTATTAACAGGTTGGGGGATTTCTTGGATCGTCTCAAACTGACGAACGACACGTTCTAGTGTATGTTTCTCTATTAGCTGGAAACATACAAGTGGTACCATTGCCGTCCACACTGTCTTCCCTACAACGCAATACATTGGAAGGTCGCATAATTTAGATTCATACGGTTGCCACACCACTTACAGCAGCCAAAAAACAAGTAGGCAGCAATGTGTATATTTCAAAGTTCACCAAAGCTATATCCTATTCAAAAACATGTCAAAAAACACATGTTCGTACCTGGTCCAGCAACATTGAAGCTATTTGCTCGCGATACCGATGCAAAAAGATGTTGGAGGGCCTGTTTTTCTTGTTTGGGACCCACAGCCACCTACAATCAAGAACGAAGGGATTAATATCTACAACTTTCCTACAAACATACTCTTATGATTAAAACGATAATGCAATCAAGTTACATGGTTAGGTAATGATCACAAAATGTATATGAGGTGTCTGAGGTAGACACTTACTTCAAGGACAATGGACCACGCACTAGAAGACCATAAACACCTACTAGCAGGTCACGCTCAACACTCAAGCACAAAAGTGGGAACTTGGCCCATGCCCAATACTGGCCCAACAACAAGGACCTACCAATCTGACTGGTTGTTTTATCGTTTGCCTTGCATAACTCTCTGTTCAACCATGCAATATGATAAGCCAAGAATGTATTGACTCCTTATGATGAATTAATCAATTAATTAGCCAAGTTAATTAATTAATCCAATTAACATGCAAATCGCATGGTAGCACAAACAAATTACCAACTAAGTTAATATGTAGTGGAAAATAAAGTTGACACGGTGATTTGTTTACGAATAGGGAAAACCTCCAAGGCAAAAACTCCACCGGGTGATTTTAAGGTCACCACTCCCAAGAATTCACTATTATCACCACAAGCGGTTACAAGTAAAGGAATTCAATACCTTATACCAACCTACAGTGGAACCCTTACCCCAATACCCAATTGGACTTGTTCTGGAGTGACAATCTCTCATTTTCAATGCACGACTCCTAGTACGTGACTGACCAATTGATGTGCGGATCTCAGTACGCGGCTTACTCACCAACTTGAGAAAGATGTTGGCTACAAAGTTCATTAGTTTATCAACATGATGAAGATCACGAAACTCATTAGTTATAAAACCCAACGGCGTACAAACGCAGCAGTTTCTTCAAGAGAAAAATGAACTACGAACTAAAATTCTGAGTTTACAAAGAACTTGTGATTTATATCTTCTGTGACTAAATCACATAAATCACATACGATGCATCTCATGGACTAAGATAATATCCCATTAGTTCATTTATAGATAGTCTCATATAATTAAACAATTTAATAATTTATGGCATGCCAATAAATTAGATTTTAGGGCATAAATCCCAACAGTAGTAAGTTTTATACTCAAGGTAGCAATAGGATGTTAGTGATCTAAGTTCTATTGTAAAAACTTCAATTCTTTCATAGTGGATCTGTTTTACCTTAAGGATAGCTAGGTTAAATCCTCCCCAGATTTTTTACCGGTAAGTTTTCCTGGGTTATCATATCGTTATGTTTATATTTCTGCATTATTTACATGATATGATTTTATTATGTTAACCTAGAACTGAATAATTTATCTAAGTAATCACTTGGCTAAATAACTAGGTTAATCAACTTGTGTTAAGGGGTCTAAAAACGTGCAGTTTATGCATCATTTATTATATTACAATATTTCTCTCTCTCAAAAAAAAAATGATATTTAATTTAGGGCATGTTTGGTATGCTATAGTAGATCCTATAATGGAAAAGTTATTCATGTGAAATAGGTATTCGATTATTCAGTTGCATCTTCATTACAAAAAGTAATTATTCTTGAAGAATAGGTATTCCTTAAATTAAAATAATCTCTTTCTCTATTATAAAACTTAATCATATGTACAATTGTGATCGATGAACCATCATTTCACATTAGTCCATTTTTTTTTCTCTAAAAATCACAACTGTACATGTTTGAATAGTAAAAATAATTGTGACACAAAAGTTATGCCTATATACTTTCTCAAGAGTGAATATATAGCAACCATCCCCATTTTCCAACATGAACTTAACACTCCCAAGATGAGGAAGATGTCAAATCGCTGGACGAAGATCTAAACCTCAAGAATCTGATGCAATTAATGCTTTAGAAACTCACCTCAAGCCTCTTCTCCATTTCAAATTTCGTGTCCAAGTATGTTAGCAATGCATAAGCATCAAACCTTGTTCCTGTCCATTCACCAAACTATCAGAAAATTGAAGAAAATTCGAGAATTTAAATAAGATGGGATCATTTTTCTAACGATTTGGTGTTGACTCCAAGATTCTCTATTTCACTGGGTGTTAACTCTAGCTAAGCAATCCTAGGTGCTAACTCCTAGAATGTACCTTGTAATTTTTATGCTCTTTAATTCCTTTGTTATATATCAAGTTTTAGCTTTGTCATTACCGTTTGAAAAGGAAAAAAAATAAGGGTTTTAGTTTTGTTACATCATTCCTTCAACATCAAGCCTTTTATTTTTCTTAACTGTACCAACAGTATATCAAATTTGTTTACTTGATGAAGGTTGCACCAGAGGATAACGATTTTTCTGACAACTTTATAGCTGAATGCAATAAGTAAACACTTTAGAAGTATGCTTTTTGATAGGGATAAATTGTCTAAAGGATGCTGACGGTCCACACAAGCTGCGAGGACAACGTAAGCCGACGGCCCTCCACGCTGGTAAGACGAGACGGACGCCCTTTGTACAAGTAGATGGGTACGCCGCGCTGATGGGCCAAAATTAAACCAAAGAGAGCCGACGGGATGAGTAAGCGACAGGGCGGAGCCGAAGACACCAAAATATATCTTACCATACACGCTTCCACAAGAGGAGGTGTCTTGTCGCATACGCTTATACCTGAAGAGATGTCTTGCCCAGCACGCTTGTTTGCCAAGAGATATCTTGCACTCCACGCCAATCGAGAGTAATTCCGGTAAGGAAGTTCTTTCCTAAACACGCCATGATTAAGATTCCATACTACTATAAATACCCCCAAGCCATCACAAACGAGGTATCCATAACTCTCCCCGACTCCAGCACTCTAGAGTTGTGAACATTACTAACTTAACTATTGGAGGGTCGTTGGTCGGTACCACGCCAGTACCCCCTTTCTTGAGGTTCTTTTGCCTTGTGCAGGTTCATTCGAGCATGTGAATACCCTGTAACTTACTGAGAAGATCTTGACATCATCACTTTTCAATATTACTTTTTTTCTTTCATTTCATTTCAAGTCTAGTACATGCTAATAATTCTTCTCTTGCAAAAGCTGTAGCAGGTATCGATATGGTCTTTTGCTTCATTCACACCTGCAAGTTAATAACATCCATTAGAATTAAAAAAACAATATATATGTATATATATGTTTTATCCTAAGGTTGAATTAAAAAGAAAACAATTATGTATAATTATATCCAAAGGAATGAAATATGAACTGAATGGTTTTAATTAGTATCTGAAACAAAACTGGTTGACATGGACTCTGCACAATCAAAAATACAACCATAGATGACATCTGAGACTAAGGCTCCGCATAATTAACTTTTTACAATTAACATTACAAAGACTCAAATTACGAGTATCACCCTTCCAGCGTTCCTGACAATATGAATCACACTCCACAACGCAATCTTGGGGTGTCGCCATCCGCGAAAGGGAAGGATATGGTGCTACAACAAGCGCAAGCATAAATAGCATCACCATCATATTCACAATTCTCCTCACTAAACTTTCTTCCTTCTTTGAAATCTAATCTAATACTATTATATATAGGTGAAGTTCTGCTAGGTGCCATGCATGCATGTTTGGGACTTCTACCTCGACACGCAGTAAAATATTTTGTATATGTCTCACCTTTATTGAAACCTAATATAATTTAATCCAATATCTAATATATCTAAGAAAAGTAGAGACATTGCAAAACTTCTACCATTTGAGATGTCTAATTATTAGTTGACATGTCATGTTTGACTTAAGTAAGTGCTATTTGAAATTTCTAAATCTTTGTCATGTGCACCAATTATGCCACATGCATGTTTTTTACTTGAATATTAAAAAAATTATTAATAATGGTAGAACTTTAAAACGAAATTTAAAACTTTTAATTTGTCACATCCATGTTATTTAAAGCTACTATAATTGTAGAGCCTTAAATGACTAATTAAAAGTGAAAAATTTCCTAATATGATGCAGATTATTTAAAAGCACAATAATTACATAACTTCAAATAATTAAGGAGCTTTAAATGAAATTAATTAAAAGGGAAAAACATTTCCTAATATGATATAGGTTATTTAAAGGCAAAATAATTAAATAGCTTTAAATAAATAGAGAGCTTTAAATGGAAACTTAAAATATAAATAAATAAACTAACAAAATTATGAGCCAGTTATTACCAAATACCATAATTGAATCAATCCTAAAAAGTATACCCTTTAAACATTAAAAAAAAAACATTGTAGTTCCAGTCAGCATTACTTGTAAAGTCTCTTGTAATGTATTTTGTTGTCATCAAAGAGATTTGGGTTTAGAACCCTCACTTACACTAAAACCAATCAGTATCTTTTCTTATGATAGAAAGTAATCATCATTGAGCTAAAGCTCTATTAAAAAGAATAAATATGAAAAATAGATGACCACAATGAACACATGAACAAATATTATATTTAAATATTAAATTCAATAAAGATGTGGTGTAAAATCTTATATGTATACCGTCCAATAATATACTACGACATCAACTTAGTCTGAAGGCAATAATAGAGTCTGAAATACTACTTCACACTCTCAGTACATAATATATACTCGGAATATTAAAAACAAAAATTGTTTATGCTAGAAAAGAGAAGCCAGCAAAGCCATCGTGTGCTTCGACTGAAACAAGATGAAAAATCTGCCGGAGATGGCGAAGCAAATAGGCCGCTTGAGTCACTGTCATTATCTGTCGCTGAACCCGCCATTATGGCCAAAATTGGAAATTAACCTCATTTTTCAAACAATATAATTAATAGGCATAATTTTAAAACTATATTTTTTACTAGCATCTCGAATCTCTAAGACTCGATTTTCAGCTTATAAATTGAGTCTTTGAAACTCAATTTCAGTGTTCTGATTTGTCTAATGTGGCATAGCTTCCACGTGGCCTGAAAATCGAGTCTCTAAGACTCAATTTATAAGCCAAAAAAACCAAAAAAAAATTTTAGTCTAAGTCTCTGTCTACATGCAGTCCCAAAAATACCAAAAAAAAAAAAAAATTTTGTAAGAAATCAATGCAAAAATCCCAGCACAATGAAACCTCCTTCACACATGTTTAGCTCTCTCACCATCACCATTCACCACAAACATCAACAACCACCAAAACCCTCCACAAAAAAAAAAAAAAAACCAAGCTGAGCAAGCCCAGATCGGAAGAAGAAGAAGAACCCAAAATATGAAGAAGAAGAAGACAAACCCATACCCAGCATACAAAAACCGAGAAAAAGAAGATCGGAAGAAAACTGAGATGGTTCTGATCGCCGGTCGATGGTCGTGGCTAGCTGTGGGTCGGGTTCTGATCGCCGTGGGTCGTTGTGGGTCGTCGTGGGTCTGCGTCGCCGTGGGTCTGCGTCGCCGTGGGTCTAGGTAGCCGTGGGTCGCCATGGAAAGGTGGTCTTGATCAATTTTTCTTCTTTGTCTTCCTCTTCTACTTCGTCTTCCGCTTCGCTTCATCTTCCTCTTCTGCTCTGTTTTTTGTGTCTTATTTTTTGTGTCTTTGTTTCTTGTGGGTTAAATTTTTTTTGTTTCTTTTTTGTTTTGAGTATTCTGGAAATCGAGTTTCTAAAACTCGATTTCCAAGTGTTCACTACCTGGAAAAAAAATGCCACATCAGACTCACTGGACCATAAAAATCGAGTATCAAAGACTCAATTTATAGGCCCTAAATCGAGTCTTTTAGACTCGAGATGCTAGTAAAAAATATAGTTTGAAAATGTTGTCTACTAATTATATTGTTTGAAAATTAGTGTTAATTTCCAATTTTGGCCCACCATTACCAAGGCCTCTGTTTGCCTTACTTCCATTAAATACTTGAGCGACTTTATACAATGCTGGCTTAACACCATATGCAACCAAGGCAACCGCTTAAGGCCACCAAATAAAAAAAAAAGGCCCCCTTTTCATAAATAAAATATATTATATTTATCTGTTTTACATAATGCACATTTTAATGAAAATTCGCACTGAGAAAAAAAATTTAAGCTTTTCTATTGACCAAAAAATTGCATTGTCTATTAAAATCAATAGGTGAAAGACAAAATTAAAACCATGTCTCCCAAAACAAATAAAGCGAATAGAATTTCTTTTTACTTTTTTTTTTTCTCTTTTTTCCCCAGAGTACTTTTTCCTCTTTTTTCAGTTTGTATGAGTTATCACTTATCACATCAACTATTCACATCATATTAGCATAGCCCCCACATGACATTTAGTTTTTTACTTTACTTTTTTATTTTTTTATTTTTGTAATTTAACTTAATACACTTAATAGGGTGTGTGTTTGACATCAGCTTATTTAGTTTGTTTTTTTGTTTTTTTACTGAAAAATTGCTAAAGTATACTTGTACTTTGAAAAAGTGAGAAAAAAAAAGTAAAAAAATATGAGTAGATTAGTCGTGTTATTTAGCAGAATTTGAATACAAAAACTTAATTAATTATTTTGCATCTCAAAATGCAAGAAAGATAAATTTTAAGTGAATAAAAAATTGATAACAAAAGTTAAATAATATGATTTAATTAATATTTAAATATAAAAAGGTCTTATTAAAGTTGTCGATTTAGGCCACCAAATACATTGAGTTGAGCTGACTTTGTGTTTCAATCCAGAGCACCCAAATGGAAATGCCTTCAAAAGCAAATCTTTTTCGCAAGATCCATGGAGGCAGCTCTTTTCCCCAAATGATTGAGTTTTTGGAAACTATTAGTGTAGTGAAACACATTCCTCCTCTTAATGGAATCAACACAGCAAAAAAATTAGGGATATAGTTTATATTTGGGAAGGATAAGTGATTTGCTATATATATATATGTATATATATATATATATATATATATAATTGGGTTCAAGTTACACCTGATGTAACTCTAAGTAATGTTACACCATGCCAATCAATATTTTTTAATTGGATGTGAATTTTAACAAATCGGCTATTGGATTACATTATCTTTGTATATTTTTCATGCTTGCAAACTTTCAAGGTGATCAAAAATCAATAGTCATGTCATCTATCAATTGTAAAAATTCAAGTTTTTGTAGTTTAAAATAATGCATAAAAAATAAGTTTATGGATCGAATAGTAAATAATATACGATCGGTATGAAAATTAGCATGCATGTTTTAAACTTATAGAACATGTAATTCAACGATAAAATTTTCAAAATATTTCATTAACAAGTTATTAGATAGTGTAACATTTCTTAAAGTTACACGAGGTATAATTTGAACCTAACTCATATATATATATATATATATATATATTAATCAACTTCCAGATGTTGTTGTTCAATTTGGAGGAATATTGGTTTTATATAAGGAAAAAAAAAAAAAAAACAATTACAACAACCAAAACACTAAAACAGAAAACATCATAGCACGGGAGGAACCAAAAGAGGAGAAACCCCAAACTCCATGGATGACTTTTTCTCTCTTTTGTAGCAAATCTCTTTTTCTCCAGTTATACTCAAGCCTTTTCTCTCCCAAAGCGGCAATCATGGGGGGTTTTGAAGTTTGAAAGTCATTCAACCACCATGCAAAATGGTTGCAATTAGTGGGTTTGTTTCAAGGTACGAATCTAGTAGAGGGTCCTGGTGTGGTGTGGAGTGGTGGTCAGTGATGGCTGAGTATGGAGGTGGGGCAACACACACAATGGCTAATGTTGTTTTACTTGGAACCAATTGAGACATTTTTGAGGCAGATGACAGCCTTGTGGATATTGATGTATGAATCATATTCCAACTTGTTAAATATTAGCTATGACATATATATTTCATGTTGAATATGCTTGAATAGATGTGGAAGAGGAAAGCATAAAATGAGAACACAAAAACATGAGGGTTACACGGTTCAGCTTTATGGCCTACGTCCACAGAGGAACCCCTTAAAGGCTAAATCTTTATTATATAATAGTGTAATACAAAACATGTATTACAATGAACCATAATGTTGGTATATATGGTAGACTAAACCTTAAACTAATAGACTTCTAGTACAAGTAAGAGACTTGACTTGCACACAAAGTAGTATTAGGCTTGGGCCTATGCTAATAGACTAATAACACCCCCCTCAAATTCAAGATGGAAGTTCGATGAAACATTGAGATTTGATAAGGTTTAAAAGATCGCTTTAATGAAGTTTGGCTTTGTGATGGTGGTTTGAGGAAGACAATGGTCTTATAGTGTTGATGCAACTTCTGACAGTAGCATGACTATACCAAAGAGTTTTGACGGCAACAGTGGGAAGCCAAAGAAGATGAACGTAGCGTAGAAACACCGAGGAAGATAAAGATGCTTTTAAACACATCGTAAGGATAGAAAACCATGGCCACAGGAATGTGGTTATAATATCATGTTAAATATTAGTTATGATATATATTCCATATTGAATATGCTTGAATAGATACGGAAGAAGGAAGCATAAAATAAGAACATAAGAACACGAGAGTTACGTGGTTCATCTTTAATTATGGCCTACGTTAACGGAGAAAATCCTTAAGGGCTATATCTTTATAATATAAGAGTGTAGTACAAAATCTGTGTTACAATGAACCATAGCATGAATATATATAGTAAACTAAATCCTAAATTAATAGACTTTTAGTACAAGAAACTTGGCTTGCACATAAAGTAGTATTAGGGTTGGGCCTATGCTTATAGGTTAATATATCTCTAACGGAAACTCAAATCCTAAATTAAACTTCTTCTTCCTATAAAAACCATCGAATACGGAACGTTGCCGAAGTCTGGAAAAGTCATCGAATACAGAACCCTTTCCTACATTTGTTCACCAATGCCATAAGATTCCTTTAGGGATAATATTTCTTTTATCTCTTCCCTTTCCTTTCATCTCTCCCTCCCTCTGAAGCACGTGTATTTGTTTTTGAAGATAGCATTTTTTTTTCCTTTGGTTCAACTCCTTTTGAGTTCTCAGCCTTTTTTGTCTTAAAAAGCATAACAAGCTACAGTATTTCTAGTTCCACCATAACTTACCACAAGTTCTCGGGGAAAACAATTTTAATTTATTTCAAGGAGAGCAAAAAAGATAAAAGACCCATTTGTGAATAGTTTCAATTTCTTTAGTTTCTTTAGTATCAAGTTGAGTTATGCAAAGGAAACTACTATTCCCATTCCATTTGGTAAAGGAGTCTAATGAAAATGCCAATGGGATTTTCATTGAACCATCTTTAACCCCACTTCTCAATCTTTCTATGCACCTCAATCCTTCCAAGTTCTAACACTACATCTTCATCTCTTTTCACTTCATTTTTGCTTCTCTAATAGTCTAAAGTAGGGCTGTCTAGACCCAACTAGAGCCTGACAACCCGGCCAAACCGCCTGATGCCGACCCGATTTTGGCCCGAACCGATGATCCAGTCCGTCGATGGTGGGTTTCCATTCTCAAAAACTGACACCAGCGGGTCAAGTGGCGGGTTTGCATCTCCAAAACCTGAGCAACTTGAACGAGACCGAAGCTATTAAAAAAATCCCGCCAAATCTTGCAAAAATAAGCCAGATCCGATGAGATCTCGATTAGATCTGACTAGAGTTGGTGGGATTTAGCCAGATCTGGCCAAATCCAAGAAATTTTTAGCTAAAAAAAATGCAAATTCTGGCGAAAAATGCAGATTCTGGAGAAGTTTTTCAAATTGCGGCTAAGTTTTCCAGATTCCGGCGAAGTTTCCAGATTCTGGCCACCCTTTTTTTTTTTTTTGATGCCTTTTATATATTCCGATGACCAACCCGGCCCAACCGACGCTCACCCTCACCCGGAATTGACTCGACCAATTTTTTCGGCAGTCGGTTTCAGGTTCCTTCGCCTTCCACCCGACACCGGTGGGTTGAGTCTAGGTTGGGTCCAAAACCAACCTGGCCCGACCCATGGATAGCCCTACGACCCTAATTTGATCTCTAAAATCAAAGCCTAGACCTAGCAAATTATCCATTCTATAGGCCCATGTTTTACCTCGTCTAAGGCTATGGCGGATACATCACCTTTTCAAGGCTCCCACAGTGACTTCGGCAGGATGCATGGTGATATGAGTGGCAGGAGGTATGACGGGTTGGAGGTTAAGTGCTCCCTATTCTATTCTAAGAGGAGCTGAGATTTTGGGGATTTTAAATTTTACGTGATATTAAACCTTGTAGAAAATAAGGAGTTTCTTAAGATGTTATTGTGTGTGAGTAAATGAGTTCCAACTACAAGAATACACACTTAACATTAATTTCCTTTCCTTTTCAAACCATACATTCTGAATATTAAAAAAACATAAAAACAAAACAAAACCTTGCAATTTGATGAATCAACAAGTCTAAGTCTCCCAGACTACCATAGTATAGGTCAAGTAGTGATAGAGATGTAGAGATTATCATTGTTTGTAGTACCATAATCAAGACAAATATTAAAAAGTAGAAAATGAAAATGAGGGTACATGGAGCTCTTCTCTTGCAAGCCAATTTCCAAATTATAGCCAACGGTGATGACCTCCACCACGAAGTAGTGAGTGTGTGGGACTGGAATGGCCTCTCTTTCGGAGCGACAGCGAAGATTTCGTTGGCTCCAACCAAGGAAAAAGCAACAAACGCGGCGGCGGGTTTCACTTTCACAGAGAGAGGTCCTGTGGTGGCGAGTGTTCGCAGTTAAGATACAAAGTTTGGGTTTTGATTCGCAGGTGCTGTTTCCTGGTTTGCAGGTCTTGTGGCGGCCGAAGTTCTCTGGTTTTGTTTTTATTCGGAGACGTCTTTTTTCTTTTTTCTTTTTTTGTAATATTCACAGAACATATTGCTTCAAAAGGGATTTGATAACTTGTATTAGGTCTTTTCTTGTATTTAAAAATTTTCTAAGGTAGCATCATTTGATTGGTGGGTGTAAACCGTAAACACATACTTTTACACTCAATATTCTTTATAGAATTTATTATCTTTAGTAAAATAGAACAGTGATGTTACAAGTTCTGATTAAATGGTGTAAGAAAAAGACACCAATTTCTTATAGAATTTAGACCAAAAAAGTTTTCTATAGGGGTCAATAAAAATATGTATTTTGGGTAAGAAATAAATTTTACAGTCTGCCTGGTTTCCTTATTCAATTTTGTACATAGTACTGGTAAGAAAATAAAAGATGAACTGTAAGTTTTTTAGGCATATTGTTTCTTAATACAATAAACATACTAATTATAACTTTTAAAATTAAATATTAGAAATCATCTATTGTTTCTAAATACAGTAAACATGTTAAGTATTGTTGTTAAGTGAATTTTAATTATTAAAGATTAGAATGTTTTTATTTATTAGTTTATATCTATACTCTTACAATTATTTTATTTAACAATTGAATTTCACTTTGATAACAATTGGTCTTTGTAATTGTATTAAGAAAAATTTTGTTGCGTTAACATTTGCTTAGAATTTATGATCTTTAGTAAAATGATGATATGACAAGTCCTTATTAAATAATGTAAACCAAAGATTTTACACCAAGTTCTTATAGAATTTAAACTCTATATTTATAAAGATTATAGATGGGAAAAATCAATGTAAAAATTAATTATATATATATATATATATTTTTTATGAAAATAAAAAATTACTATATAAACTTAAACTTGTAAGAAGTACAAATATTGTTAGGTTTTTTTTTTTTTTTTTTTTTTTTTTTTTTTTTTTTAACTTTTGAACCTTGAAAAACATTTATATAAGTTTTGATGGGGCTAGTGGGGAGCAATTGCCCTCACTCGACCCTTGGCTTCGCCTTTGTGTAAGAAAGATTTTTCATAAGCGAATATTACTAAATCAATCTTGGAAATTTAGTTGTGTTTCATGCGGGACATTAGTTAGTAATAGATAATTGCTTTTTTTTTAATAATTAAAATTAACGCTTTTTATTTCGATGGAAAGTCTTGTATAGAGATAGTTTTCCAGTGTTTGGTAGCACTAGAAAAAATGAGTCAAATGAAAATTATCTTAGGTCAACAAAAAAAAAAATGACTTATTTCTAGAAATTTTTTTTCACTAATTTTTTTTTTTGAAAAATAAATCCATCTCACAGCAAGCTAAATAAGAGAAGCTATACAAAATACTTTTTTGAAAATGACTAATTTTCTAGAAAATATTATAGTTGAATCAAACAGAAAGTAAATTAAAGTTGGAAAGATGTTTTCCCTAAAAATTCTATACATATATATTGTCAATAGCTAAAATTGAAAAGTTGTTTTTCCTAAAAATTCTCCACATCTCTTATTAACAACTAAATAAAAACTAATTAAAATTGAAAAGGTCTCCTTCCTAAAAATTATCATTTTCTTTGGCAACCTCCTATTTGTTGAAATTATGAGTTGGATTTTGTTCATTAAAGTATAAAAGGCAAGCTAATTACACTCACAAAGATATATGTAACTCTTTCAATCTCTAACTTCCATAACTTTTGAATCTTATTGTCTATGACTCTATAGAGAGGAGGAAATTCTATCAAGAAGAGTTATTCAACGATAGAGAATTTTTCAACCTTCTCAATGGCTAACATTATTAACAGTAAACTAGAATGTTTTATGCTTTACTTGCTAACTTTGTCTTACATGTTAAGTGATAGATTTGTTGATGGAAGAAGTATTGGAGCTACGAAATTGGTTAAGCACAAAGGAACAATAAAAACCATTGAGGTTATACTTCTTGCTTCCTTAATTTTTATCTTGATTTAAAATGTTTTTTCATATTTATATATGTATTTTTTGATTCCCAACTATTCTAAGATCAAGTGAAATCTTTTCAGACTGAGGATGGTGACATAATTGATTGTGTCGATTTTTATCAACAACCTGCTTTTGATCATCCACTTCTAAAAAATCACATCATACAGGTAGTTTATTTAGTTATATTGCTAACTGTATATACAGGTTTCTGGAATTGAATTTTCTATTTCATTTATTTTGTTTCATATACCTCATAACTTTATAATTTTTCTTCTTCTTTCATAAGCCATTTCAAGGGGTGGCCAAATGTGTAACAAGTAACATTTTAACCCTTCCATTTTAAAAAATAAAAACAATAACAATAACTTTTAAAATCATAAGCCCTTTATTATTGTCAGGACCTATCACTATACCAAACCTCATTGAGTTTTTGGGAAAGTTGAGTCCAAAACTAATTTTCTCAACTAATCTAGTGAATTCACCCTTCCTTTAAATAAAAATAAATAAAAATCTTTAGCTTTGTTAAAACTAAAGAAGGAATATGAAATATTGCAAATAAATTGTAGTGAAAGTGAAAGCATATGAAAGAGAGAGAACACAAAAAGTTATGTGGTTTGGCCTTATAGCCCACGTCGACGGGACAAAGACATTGTTAATTATATCTTTGTTATTAATATTGTATGTGTTGTGACTCGATAAAAGGGTTTATATAGGAGGGTAATGTTTAGGATTCAATCTACATAGGTTGAGAAATACAATCGGGCCTCTTGAGCCAATACATAAAGTAATATTAAACCAATAAATATCTTTAACAAGCTTAAATATTTGTTTTAGAATACTTTTAGAATGAATTGTAAAGTACATGCATTTGTACAATAAGCCAGTCTATATATATTTACGGTTAAAAAAAAGGATTAGTATTCCTTTTTTTTTTTTTTTTTATAAAGTTTATATAAGCTTTGAGAGGGAAATTGTAAAAATAAATAAATGAATAAAAAAACTATTAAGTTTATTCTTTTTATTCCTTTTTGTTCCATTTATTTCCCTCATCTCAACAAGGGCTAAGGAGTACCAAACTCAACAATTCAATGCTCTAGGACTTGATTATTGCTTTCTCTTTTCAATGCCACAACTGGGGATTCAAACTAATAGTAATTGATTTATTTTTGGCTAAACAGATGAAACCTAGTTCAATTCCAAGTGATCTAAAAGCGAATCCCTCAGAACCTGATCAGCTGTTTCAAAATTGGCATAAAAGTGGACAATGCCCTGAGGCAACAATCCCCATTAGACGAACACAAGGAAATCAACGCCCTCGTGATCTTTATCATTTCAAACAACGTCGAGCACGGCTTAATCATAGCTTGGATAGCGCTTCTGATGGTGATGACCTAAGTTCTCATGAGGTATCGTTTTTATAAATAAAAGACTGGCATTTTTACATATATGATCATGTCGCATTGAAATGCAAAATTCTTTTTAGTCTTGAATAAATTTATTTCTTTTTTGTAAATTAATTATTCTTACTGACATATATATATATATATATATATATATATATTGATATGAATGATAATTGGAATAATTAGTATGCCACAGCTTATCTTGGTGGCAACTTTCATGGAGCACATGCAACAATTAACGTATGGCAACCTACTGTATCTAATGATGGAGAAATGAGTATTGGTCAAATATGGGTTGTAGCTGGTCCAGACGAAAAAATAAACACTATGGAAGCTGGATGGAGAGTAAGTTTCTTCACTGAATTATAATGTCATCTTCACAAAAATTAAACATTAGCATATATTTAGATTTTTTTTTTTTTTTGAGTGTTATAAGTTTAAGCTTTGAGATGATTAGACTCTATATATTGGCATTCAAATATACATAAGAAAAACATAGAAAGTTTGATTTGAGATATATATAACATTGATAATGAATTGATGAACATTTCATGATATTCCAGGTTGATTATGACCAAAAATCAAAGCTCTTCGTATATTGGACTGTAAGTTTGCCTATTTCCTTTTGGGATGAAATTTAAATTTACACTAGGAATTTCGTCAACCTACTCTCATCAATTGCATGCTTTCCAAATCAAGATATATAGTTACCCCTACCATGTATAATTGCTAGTAAAAATTCCATGTAAGTTTCTCTTGAAAACTAACTCATATTATCCTTATTAAGAGTGATGGCTACCAAAACACGGGTTGCCACAATCTTGAATGTCCTGGTTTTGTTCAAACAAACAAGAAAGTTGCCCTTGGATCTCCTATAGGAGATGTTTCCAGCTACAACTCGAAGCAAACCAACATAGGGATAACCATATACAAGGTACGTAGTGTACAAAAAATTCTTTTTTTCAATAAATCATGCTTGCTATACACATGCCGTTCTTACATAATGCTCATGAAATTCTTCATCTTAAATGCTTTAGAACAATGGAAATTGGTGGCTCAAAGTGAATGATCAGCCGGTAGGATACTGGCCTTCATCCCTCTTCACATATTTGAAGAATAGTGCAACTGAACTTACTTGGGGTGGAGAGATTTACAATTCAAAAATAGGGGGTGTTCACACAAAAACTCAAATGGGAAGTGGCCATTTTCCAAGTGAAGGCTATGGAAAAGCAAGCTATTTTCGAAATATTCAATACGTGGATTCAAACGGCATTTTTAAAGATGTTGAGGCTGGGAAGCTGACTCCAGATGCAACGAAACCTTCCTGCTATAATATAAATTTACAAAGTGATACGAGTGGAGGCAGTGGAACCAATTTTTATTTCGGGGGTCCTGGCTATTCAGATAAATGTCCAAAGTAGCAAGTGGACAAAAAAATAATCATATTACTATCAAAAAATAAATAAATCTCATATTTGAGAAATCAAAATGTCAATTTTTTTTACTGGTAATTTTTTTTTTACTATTTTCATAGTATCACCAAGAGTTGTAGTCCAATTATATTTTCCATAATATCCCTCATAAATTTTTTTTTTTTTTGAGAAATATCCCTTGTAAGTTTGATTTCGAAAAATGCATTAGGTTTTGTGGTTACTGAATAAGTAGTAAAAGACTTTTCTCACGATTGGAGGATAAAGTATTAATCATATGTATAATTTACATAGCTATACCCTAAAAGGATTACTTAGAATGGGGTGTTATTTATAATGGAAAACAATACAATATAACTCTAGCTAGCCATATGCAAGGTTACTCTTTAAATTCTTATATGTAATGTGTACACTATACTAAAAATGATAATAAAATTTTGGTTTTTGAATTTTAGGTTCATCATCAACTATTTATAAAAATGATAATAAATTTAAATAGAATCTTCTGTTTTTTTTTTTAATTAAAAACAATTATCATCATTTCTATAAAATATTGATGATGAACATAAAACTCAAATAACAAAAGCGGCTTATTTCGGGTAAGGTTGACAAGTCCAGTTGTCCATAGGCAGAAATCAGCATGATAATTTACCAAGTGTTTAATCGTCATGTTTCAAAGCTTTTTTTTTTTTTTTTTTTTTAAGTAAATTAAGCTGATTTACATGCCACTTTTAATTTTTTGCATAAATACTTGAATTTATATTATTAGAACACCGAATATGGTCATTGACAGTTCCAACTCCACAATTGGGGATGAGAGATTTTAATTTAATTTAGAACGAGGGAGTCATCACACACCAACTAAGATGAGGAGTGACCATTTTGTACATGTCTCAGCTCCATTTGACATGTCTAATTATTAGTTGACATGTCATGTTTGACTTAAGTGCTATTTAGCATTTCTAAATCTGACATGTGGAACAATTATGCTACATGCATGTTTTGTTATTTGTTTTTTAATTTTTTTCTTGAGAAAAAAGTCATCCATAATATTATTTTTGTGCTGAGAAATCAGTAGAAAAACTACATAATCCAAATATGGTAGAACGGACTCCATCTAGACAAACAAAGGAAAAGAAATTCTTACTCTCTAGGCTAAGGCATATGCAGCCATATTTCCTTACCTCAAAGTATGAGAGAAAGAAAAACTCCTAAAGGAGCTAACAGTAGATAAAATATCATAATTAAGTGACCAAAAGAGGATTATAGCATATTTCCTCTTTGCAAGGCTTCGATACCAACAAGTGAGTCGCCTTCCAAGTGAGAGTCATGCAAGCCTAGTTCCTGCACAAATTTGACAGCTCGCCTTGTAGCTAACATCTCCAAGATTTCCTCCGATGGAGGTTTAGGGATTTTTTCAGAAAGAGCCGCCATCACCTCACAACAAGAGTTCCGAATAATAATCCCTATTCCTATCCATCTCTTTTTTTCTACTTTGAGCTTTCTCCTGTGGCTAGTCCTTATCTATCTATATATTACTAAAAGCTAAAGCGTAGCGTTTAATGCTGTTGCTCTCACGTTGTGCCACATTAACTGTCACGTCATTTAAAAAAAAAAAATTTGTTCTACAATTTTAAAATGGTTTTTACAATTTTTAGCCCTATAAATCCAGCTCACTACTTATTTATTTACTTCCACTATCACCCTATAATAAATCTAGCCCATTACTTATTTATTTACTTCCAGCCCATTACTTATTTATTTACTTCCGCTATCACTCTATAATAAATCTGTATAATTAATTCAGCTCACCTCTTATTTATTTAGTTCCACTATCAAGCCCAACCCAAAGCCTTTTCAGTTCAGCTATAGGGTTTTGTGTGAGCCTTTTCAGCTTAAAGGGGAAAAAAAAAAAAAAGTTAAAGCCTTTCAAGCTTTAGGTTTTTTTTTTTTTTCCCAATTTTCCTATAATTGTTTTTAACATTTATTTATTTTTAATATTTACACTTCTCTAACCTTTCTCTCTCCCTTACCATTTTATCTCCCCATTACTTTTTCAATCTTTCATCCTCCATTACCTTTTCTTGTCCCCACTATCCTTTACATTAATATCATTCTTCCTCTTCCTCTTCCCCTTCATCTTCCTTTATTTTTGTCTCTTCTTATTCACACCCTCTTACTATAAAATTGTCACTATCTCCTCTATTCTATGCGTAGTTTTCCCTCACAAAAAAGGGTTTTCTCTCTTTCTCCCTATCTTTCTCTCTAAATTTTTTGGTGGATTTTTTATTTTATTTTTCTTGCATCTTTACTTTAAGTTGATAATTTTTTATATTTTTTATAACTCTATTTTGGGTTAATGCGATTTAGTTTTGCTTTTCAAATTGCTATTGTTGTTGTTGTTTTTTTTTTTTTTTTAATTGTTAAATGTTATTCTATTGCATTCTAAAGAATTAAATATTGCATATAAAAATATAATATTATTCTATTACATAGAATGATTTCGATAATTTGATATTTATTCTGTTATATAGCATAATTTTTTATAGTGCTCAATTTAGATGTTAAACTATGAAACTTTACTAATTTTTGTTTATTTTCTAATCCTTTGTGGTGGACAAAGTACTCTTAATAGTTGTATTAGAAGTACTCTAAAATGCCATTCATTTAAAAAAAAAAGTAAAAGTTAGCCAAACAAAAATAATCGGATAGGTGACAAATTTTAATTTTTGCAATTTTATTTTAATTATTATTATTTTATAACAATGCATGTATAGAAATTTAATTCTTAGATTTTGCTAATAATTGTTTATTTGATAATATGTTTTGGGTGGCCGAAATTATAATTTCTACAAAGAAAATAACCTTAATAGATTATTAAAAACAAAATTTTATCCTAATATTGGTTCAATTAATCCATGTTAAGTTTTATTAATTTTTTTTAGTTTACGTTTTTTTGGTATTTTGGATTGTTTCTGTGGGGGCAAAAGGCCCAACATCAGATCCTGGGCCGTGGGTCCGTCCGAGGAGACCTATACATCCGAAGACTACACCTCATGAAGCATCTGCCCGGCCTGATCCAATGCCGAAGTGCGAATCTCGTGAGAGAAAGCCTTGTCCGAGGAGACCTTATGCTCGGACTATTAAAAAGGTGTCCCAGATCAGTGCACCAGCCTCAATCTTATCTCTCCCAGAGAATCCCCCGATTTGTGTTGACCGTAAGGACAGATGGCGAAAATCAGATATTAAGCAAAAAGGCTGCTGCCACCGCATTTATGACCCTGCAACTAACATCATGGCCGCATTAATGAGAAAAGACTCCTGAATAGTGACCCCCTCCTTTACAGCTGCCCCCGGAAGGGATAAGGATGAAGAAAAGCCCATGCGATGGGGGAGGGCATATAAAGAGAAGGAAAGAGAACAAAGTAAAAGGGAAAGAAAAAAAGAAAGAGGAAGGCAACAGAGAGAAAGAGAAAAAGAAAGAAAAGAGAAAAGCCCAAATAGTATTTGTATGAACACACTCCTCGGACAGTGCCGAAAAGAATATTGTAACCCTTGATCATATCATCAATATACATCTGGTCATTACCATACTCAGGCCTTCAGCCCATACGAGTCTAATCCAGTGATCTTTAATCCACTCTCTTTACAAATTCATTGTTAGGATATTAAATACAGTCTGGGCCTCCAGCTATCTTGTTAACAAGCCCAATCGCGCAATTTGTGTCCTTACAATCGGCGCCGTCTGTGGGAAGATTACGAGTGTACCTGTGTGTTATAGCTTGAGCCATGGTTCGATCAGACAAGGCGGAGTCAGCTGATTCTCAGCATATTGACCACTTTTTGCATCTTGAGTGCCAAAGGGACCGTGAAGGGAGTATGCACACCAACCGTACTGCAGGGAGTCAACGCCGGAATGACGGTGATGAGACTCATAAGACCATGCAACGCAAAATTGATCACCTCGAGAGGAAGTTGCGTCGTGCGCAGAGGAGACGCAGTCCGTCTAGCAGTCCATCCGTCACGGATGATTCTTACGTTGATGATGAGGATGCTAGTTACAGACCCCGCTCCAGGACACCACCAAGCGAATCTTTTTCCTACGAAGAAGAGCCTCACCGTGACCGCAGGAGCCGAAACACGTACTCGAGGGGTACTGGACATGATGCCATGACAAAGGCACTCAACCAAATTTCCAGGTCGCCCTTTACACGCGGCATCGAGGGAGGGAGCCTACCTCGGCGTTTTACTCAACCTACCTTTACCGCATACAACGGACGGACTGACCCCGTGGAGCATGTGAGCCATTTCAATCAGAAAATGGCTGTCCATGCTTGGAACGAGACCCTCATGTGCAAAGTGTTCCCTTCCAGTCTAGGGCCTGCGGCCATGAGGTGGTTTGATGGTCTCGCAGCAAATTCCATCGGATCCTTTCGGGCACTCACAAGGGCTTTCTGCTCTCGGTTTGTAACGAAGACCAGGGTCCCCCGGCCATTAGATTCCTTGCTATCCATGTCCATGCAGGAAGGAGAGACGCTATCCATGTCTTAAGAACACATGTTTGGACTCAATTCTCAGTTACCTATCTTTACACCTTTTTCCCAAAACTATGGACCCCACCATTGACACTACGCATTATTGTTTCTGTTGCTACTCGCGTCTCACTAACAAAGGACCTTAAACTGAGCTTTACTTCTCCCACTGAGAGTCACCGTGGAAGCCATCTTCTTCTTCTACTTCTCCCACTGAAAGAGCCACCGTGTTCTGCCTCTCGCCTCTCACCTCCCACATTGACGCAGCCCACATCGATGCTCGCCCATAACAAAGTAGGTATTTTTCTCTAACACTCTTTGCTCGTCTCTCTATCTCCCTTGCTCTGTTTCGATCTTTTTTCTCTTGGTTTTGTCAATTTTTGAGAGATTGTTTTTGGTTTTTTTTCACTTGGTGAACTTGTAATCTAAAGGATCTCAGTTTAATCTTCAGCTTTCTCGACCCTCTCTTCTCTGTTCCAAGCATTCACAGAGTCACAGGTCAGTATTTTACTTTACTTAAATTTTGTCACTATCTCTCACTTATCACTATTGCTTTGTAAAATTTTGAACATTATCTGAATTCTTACCAACTTTTCTCAACTGGGTATTTGTAGTGTGGCCGGTAATTAAGTGTTGCACTTGCTTTTGAGCTATGCAAAATCCCAATTGTACGCTGTTGTGGATTTTTGTTATTGCCTACAATGTGTTCGTTGAAATGCTTTCTTGGGTCTTGAATACGTTCTTGTCAATAAATATACAAAAAATTTCTCTCTTGGGATTTAAAGTTGTTGAATGGAATTTATCTGTGGAACTATAACAACACACTATCTTTTCTCATCTTTTTGCTATCTAGAATGATCATGTTTTAACTTCCATAGCATTTTACTGGAGCTAACACTGTTGTGAAGGAGGATGACTAACTTCTAAGTGGTAATTACTAGATTTAGTGGATTGGAATAATAAATATATAGAATTTTTACCATTGGGATAAGTAAATACAATTTAAATTTGAAGTACAAACATGGAAGGAATTTGAATCTTGCAATTTGAAAGTGGAGGAAATTTGCACTTGTTTGGTTACTTTAATAGATGTTGAGTCCTTCATAAACAGTGCATTGACCAATAAAAAGCACCTTTTAAATTCCTATGGTTGTTGCATTGATTAGTTCTAGCTGGAAGTATCTTAAATCCCCAATTTTTTTTTCTCACTGCTCACCTTACTGTTCTTTATCTTGATCCTTTTTTTAAGCTATCTTTGTAGTAGCTGCTCATCAATGGATGATTCAGTGTAGGTGGATCGTGTATGAACTAGCTAGCCTTGCCATTTTTGTTACAATTTTTAGATAATTTATTAAATTACTTTTGACTTTTCCCATTTGTACTGGTCCTTTTTTTCAATAATAAGATAGAATTGGTCCTTTTTATTCTAAGTAAGCTATTATATTTTGGTAACCATGTTAATACTGTTGATTCTTCAATATCTATTATTTACTCACTAGCATGCAACTCCATCTTCTGCAGGTCCTCTAATTTGGTGAGTCTTGACTATCAATCATTTGCAATGCTTGCAGAAAACTTTCTAAATTCTTCTCCCCTTTTGTGACAGAATAAGGAGTAAATGAAAATTAGGGAAATTGAGAATAAGAATTAGAAATTTGATAAAAGAAAAGGAGGAGATCAGATTTGGATGAACTTACCACATTATTTAAATACTTGAACTTGTTTGCAGGTAAATTTAAATTGCATAAAAGCCGTTAATTATGTCATGTGGTTGGGAGCAGGCAGTAAATTTTCAAAAAATGTGACCTTAGTTGCTGTGGGAAGTTCTCTCATCAATGTTTTTGCATAAATTGCCTCTCTAAATGATTGATTTTTGTATTCTTTTTGTAAAAGTTTTTGAATTGATTGTGTACTTGGTCTATGGTATGAAATGACAGTTTTGGTTCATAAACCTACTGGGAATTAGAGTTTGTAGCTTAAAATAGAAAGAGCCAAGTTTGTAGTTTTGGTTCATATAAATCTGTATAGATTGTAATGGTCATTGATTTTATAGACTGTTTGTATAGAATGTTTCAAGTATTCTTGTATTGGTGATTGATATAGAGGCAGGTTCATACTAATGTCGGAAACAAGTAATTATTACTCTAGTACCAGTGGGCATCTGTGTGACCTAGACCATTGCACCCTTAGGACGTTCCTGAAACTTCATACTTTTGGTAAGAGGTTTTATGGTTGTCGCTATTAGTCACCAATAAGTACCACATTCAGAATTAGTAAAATATTGATTATGTGCATTAAGTCGCCCATTTGTTGAAACGCTATTTAAGTGCTTTATTTGATTGTACAAGGTGATGACCGTGCATGTAAGTTCTTCAAATGGTTGGACACCAACACTTGCACGCGTGGCGCAGCAACAACCCCTATTGTATTAGCAAAATTCAGACAATTGGAGCACGAGGTGGAACTTGCTAATGAAGAGTTGAAGCAAGCACGTGCAATGAGAGAAGCTGCAAAACGAAAGGCTGAAAGAGCCAAGGTTGCGTGCAGGATTTCCGAAGAGAAAGCGGAGAAGTTCAAGATAACTCTAGTAATATCATGGGTGATGTTTGAAGTACTGCTTATTTTGTCTATTAGGTTTGGGGATGTTAGAAGCAGACAATTGTGTTTGCCTGGATGAGTTGGATATGTGCATAATAATATCCAAAATTGTGTTTTGAAAAGTGGAGATCATTTGTATTATAAAGGTACAACTTCATGTACCAAATTTTGTATTGTAAGTATAAAAATTTCTGGTATGTATGACATTGTATTTTGCAATTATTTCAGTTCAGGCAAGATTGATTTTGTATGTGTTGTAATTTCTCTCCTTAAATATAAATAAATTTTTTATAAAAAAAAATTAACATATTGCGAAAAGGAAGTACATACAATTACATATAAGCATGTCCACTTGTACTTACATTACCAATAGGTATTAGATACACCTATTTTTACATTGCCAAAAGGAATTACATCAGAATTGTCAATGGGTTATTGACATTAAGCCATAACATGTAATCATTGTTCACAGTTAATGTAAATTTACAAAAAGATGCATCATAATATCCAAAAGAATGCATCATGTATCTAAGGGACTTCTAGTCACAGTACCTAACTTTATACAACTTTATACAAAAGTCGCCACAAAAAAGTCATAGGTAGAGGTAATAACTCTATACAACAAGTCCCAACAAAAAGCGGTGAATCCGTATACGTGCCCACCATCAACCTCGTTGTCGCGTGTACTCCTCCCACATGCGAGCAGCCACTTCATCCCTAAACTCGCCCATTGCCCTCTTCGCCGCATCAGACATCTCCCTCACATGCCTCCTTTTAGCACTTGTACTCGACTCAGGAGAATTCCCATTGTTCCTAGCTTGTATATCATCTCTATTAACATCAAGGTTCTCCCATGAGTTAAACATTTTATCTCTAAGATTATTGATGCATATAAAATTGTGTAATGCACAACACGCAAAAACAACCAAACGTTGCCGAGATTCCTTATAGTTCGCCATGCAACTCAATATGGGAAAGCGAGCCTTAAGGACTCCAAAGGACCTCTCAATTACCATGTGCAATGAAGAGTGTCTATAGTTAAACAACTCTTTTCCCGATGCCGGTTGCCTACTGCTCCTCCTGAATTCCTGAGCATGATATCGGGTGGCCTTGTGTGGTGGAAGAAACGATGCACCAATGGGGTACCCTGAATCAACCAAGTAATAGGACCCTACAAGAATAGCATATCTCAATTAGTAATAGGAACCTACATAAAGGTAAAGAAGACAAAATTATGCAGCAAAATGCAGAATTATTATGCAGAATGCACAAAGTATTATGCAGAATGCAGAATTATGCAGCAGAATGCAGAAAGTATTATGCAGAATGCAGAAAGTATTATGTAGAATGCAGAATTATGCAGCAAGTACTATGCAGAATGCAGAATTATGCAGAAAAATGAAGAATTATGCAGCAGAATGCAGCATTATGCAGCACAGAACAGAACAGAACACAGAATGAACAAACAGCAAATAGCAAACAGACCTAGAACAGAACAGAATTCAGCGCAGAAAAAAATTAGGACAGAACAGAAATATGAGCAGATGGCTGTATTAGATCAGAACAGAATAGAAAACATAACAGAATTCAGAATTACAACAGAACAGAATGAAAAAACAGCAATCAGACCAGAACAGAACGGAGTTAGAGCAGAATTCAGCGCAGCCGGATAAACAGAAGCATATGATTGAAAACGGACTAAAAACTGCAAGATGCATACCTTTTGGTGGCCATGGGAATCCATGCTTTGGGTCTTTAATAGCTTCTTCAAACAGCTTTAAGTCGTGGGCACTTCCCTCCCAACCGGAGTGGACATATGTAAACTTCATGTCATGGTCGCATGTGCACATAACGTTGGTTGTAATAGTGCTCTTGCGACTCCTGTGAGGCTGGGTTCTCTCAGTTGGAGGCCGAGCACTAATATGCGTTCCATCAATAGCTCCTATGCTTCTCTACATTGAAGAGAGCCAATTATTTGTAAACAACATCTCTACATGTGAATGAAGGAATACAAAATAGTAATATGTAAGAACATACTCATTGAAAGAACTTGTATTACGAAATGAGTTACCTCAAACCAAGGGTAGTATTTGCTGTTCAACTGCATATGCTCTGGAAGGCCTACCACATTCGGATCGAGCTTGATTAAATGTTGGCCATAGGTGTGGATAGCCCGCAACACCCTATGGAACTTGCGCATGACAGTTTCAGTGGAATGTTGGAATCTATCACCCACAGGTCGCATCCGCGTATTATGGCCGACCATGTACAAGAATATGGCAACGGCCTCCTGCACATCCACACGCCCCTTCCCTTTTTTCAAGTACCCATGCTGTTTCAGCTCATCCACCAAATGATAGAACAAGTCCAATGTCATGCGGAACATGTCATGACAATTGGTAGGATTACCATCCCTCACTTCAGCCATGTAATCTTTCCCACTCAAAATGCTAATATGCATTGGGCGATTGTCGTAATGCCGCTGGAAATAAGCCACCATCTCACTAACAAGTGGAAATACAATCCAGAGTTCATCCTCCTCGCTGTCATAGTTTGAATCTATGTCTGCACCAATGTCCATGTCATAATCACAATCACTAACATCCATGTCATGATCACAGTCACTGACATCTATATCATCACCGCATCCAGAACTCTCCATGTCATCATCGTTAGAGTCAAAGTAAGCATCGTCAAAGTCGAAGGTCCAGAAAGGATCATTAGGAGAGACCATTCTACCTTATACCGTACAAAAACCAAAGCATCAGTACCAATTCATTGCAATATGTAAACTGACAAAAGGAATAATAAGTGGTACTAAAGATGTAGCAATTATGTGAGCACAACTCTCCTTGTAATGTAAGTACTAAAAAACAATTACCATAAAAATGATACAATGCTAAAAAAAACATCAAGTACATAACAGCAATTGTTAAATCCATATGCATAGTTCACAACAATTACCATTACAAGAAAAATAGCTTTAAGTAAAAGTTTTCAGCTAAACAAGACAAATACAACCAAAAGTCCAAGATTGTCTACGCACACACATAAAGTCCATAAAAGCTACAACTACGTGATTCACATCCAAATCACAATATTCAACATAAACTAAAATAAGAAGTCTCCATTAATTTTCTGGGCCGTGAGCATAGCACTCCATCCACCTCCTCCTCCTATGTTCTGGCATGCCCATGAACACCACCCGTCTCTCTTTTTTCTAGAGAACCTCGGAGATGTTAATATAGGTGTCATCATCAAGATCATTGTACTGGTTCAGCACATCTAAAGCCCTCCCAAGGGAGCAAGGATCACCACCACTAGCAAATTGTGCAACATGGTTGGGGCTACCCATAGACTTGCCCTTTTTCTTGTTAAATCGTTCCCTTGCCAACGCAGTGTATTCTTGAAGAGCAATGGTCATGTCACTAGCCCTATCTGCTTTCTTGGCAACCTTCTTCCCCTTGCCAGTAGGCTCTTCAATGGGACGTTTGTCTGCACGTTGGGTTTACTCCGTAGCAAGGGGGTCATCTTGTGTTATGCCCTCCATGTCAAGATTGTAGCAATCATTAGCACCCAATTGGGTACGACGAGCCTCATTGGCAATTTCCTCCTCTAGGGCACGCTCTTCATCACTATCTGGGGGCTAGTGTGTTTGATGAAATTTGAAAGGCACCAATTGCAGCATTAGCAGCAAATAGCTGCCGTAGTTTGTCATAGCTAGGACATCCACTCTTCCGCAATGCATTTGCTTTAGGATCAGCCTGAAATGAGAAGATGTACATCAAACTCAGACTAATACAAAATAGAAAATTACAAACATTTTACCAAGGAATTAGAGTAGTAAATCTAACATACCGCAGTCACATTCGCCCACACCTCCTCAGAAGCAGTAACTGTTTGGGTTGTCTCATCCCACCCCAACCCAGTATGGCTTAAAAGCTAGCTCCACTTTTTCTGCTTACTTCTAAGCCTATTATGCTTCTGTTGCAGTTACTTAGGGCGAAAACTCTTCCCCGTTTGCTCATTTAGGGCATTCATCATTGATAGCCAAACTGGACCCTTAAAAATACCATGTTCCATATTTCCCTTTTGTTGTTCATCCACCATATGATCAATGAACATTTTTTCAATGTAGGGAGGCCACAATTTGTCCTCAGCATTTTGAGATTCTTGTGCCAGCTAATACAAGTATCCCAACACAATTGTAGAGATGTTAATATATATAACTATATATATATTTATAGTGCTATGAATTGGCCACTTCATTTCTATTGGAAGAGGAATCCATTGCTGCTGCAATAAGTTTTGGCAAAAATAGCATTTCTATTGAATTCCATTTGAACTAGCAAAAATAGCAAAAATAACATTCCATTATTATGAAATGTCAAAAGTTTTAAACAGTACTTATCCCAAAAAAAGAAAAAGAACCAGAAGTTAGTGGAGATGCTAAAAAAGTTTGAACTTCAGGAGAAATCCAATGTCATATTCATCCTATAATATTGTATCAAACTTACTCTAAAGGTGCATACTCTTTTTTCTGAGTATGCACTTTTAGATTAAGTTTAATGAAATCTTCAAATAATTGAAAATTTTGTTCACGTGATTCAGCCCTGAAATCTTCAAATAATTGAAAATTTTGTTCACGTGATTCAGCCCCCCCCCCCCCCCCCCCCAAAAAAGTTGGAAAGGTTTGTTTCAAAGACATAGAAACAAGATTGTTTTGGAATGCTTCCTTAGGTATCATGAGAACTATATGGAGGGAGAGAATCAGAAGGATATTCAATGGTGTGAGCTTCCTATGATGTAGCTTAAGTCTATATTTTTGAGATCATTGTATGAATGGAGGCTTTCTTTTAGCTACATCTTGGGTTCATCTCTTTTAGATTTCATAGATTGGTTGAAATCTGCTTTTTATTCTTTAGGTGAACCTTTTGCATACATTTCAGATACTTAAGGTTTTTCTTCGGTTTGATAAAATCTGTTTATTACTCATCAAAAAAGAGTTAACTAAACCTCTGATCCATCCTGCTTCACAAATTTTTTTTTTCTAAAACATCCTTAGATTGTTAGATTGTGTTCAGTTTTGCCTAAATTTAATTTACTACCAATTTCTTATAGTTCATGCTATGGTATTTTCTGTTTCTGAATGAAAGGGTGATGGAGTGGAGGATTTGGGTATGGATTGTGGATTGGGGTTTTAGTTGCCTTAGGATTTTCTGTTGTTCCGATTCCATCTATATCATGGAAAAAAGAATTTGAACTCACTGGAAAGAGCTCTACTAAGGTTGGTTTGATCTTAAGTTTGCACACTAGCAGGGCCTTTTCTCATTCATATCTAATGCAGTCCTCTTACTTTGATTTGTTATACTTTCAAATTTCCCAGTAATTGAGATGAAAGCAAATAGAATTCTGTGAACATTATTTCCCAATAATTAATGAATTCCATTTCTTATTGCAATATTTATATGGTTAGTAAAGAAACAAGTTAACATTACAAATCATAGTTTCTCAAAGTAGGTAATAGAACTCAGGTAGTGAACATTTTTTCTCAAAGTATGTGAACATATTAAACATTTTTTTAAGTATTCCCTATTAGACCCGTTCCCATGTTCAAGTAGTGAACTCTTTTGACTTGTAGATTGGGGTACTTGTTACTGGTGTGTTCAAGGTTTGATATCTTATTTGTTGTTGATGATGAAAGAATCTCTAAAGGCAGGAAAATAAATTAAACAAATGGCAATTTCAGTTCATCAATTAAACAAATGGGTCACATAAATTTCATACCACAAGAAAGAAAGAAAGAAAGACCCACTTCAATAAAACATAGATAATGAAAAGAAAGACCCAGGTGCAGATCAGTAAAACAGAAATTATAAAAAGAAAGAAAGATCGAAGATGAGTCCATGGAGAAAAACCCACTTCAACACATTCACCAATACCCGTGGAAAAAAATCAATACAACAGAAATTATACCACAATACCCAAATCATATAATAGTCATTGACAATGGAGAGGGAGATAGAGACATATGCACCTGGGAGAAGATCATAGAGTTGCGTTCAAATGGTCTTTGCAACGGACAGAGAGATGATTTCAAACCCACTTCAGTTCAGACCTAGGTGCAGAGAAATGACTTCAAACCCACTTCGTGCTTCGATTTGATGGAGTAATGAAATGTGAGAGGGAAGTGAGAAAGGGGGGAAAATTTTGGCTGAAATATTTTGAGGGAACTGAGAAAGAGAAATGGTCTTCGCCCTTCAATTTGCAA
This sequence comes from Lithocarpus polystachyus, assembly GCA_033629205.1. Lineage (NCBI taxonomy): Eukaryota > Viridiplantae > Streptophyta > Magnoliopsida > Fagales > Fagaceae > Lithocarpus > Lithocarpus polystachyus. The sequence goes on along the minus strand of CM066166.1, from coordinate 22,806,316 downwards.
CAGTAATATCAAATTGGTCTAAGCTGACATGACAATACAGAAGCTGTGGGCTCCATGAGGACAAAAGTTTTACAAGCTTGCCACTGAGTGATGTAACTCAGAAACTGAAAACGCCAATTTGGTGTTTCTGGTTTTCATCACTCTCACTCAACCCAAACTGAGTTTGAGTGATGAAACAGGATTAGGAAATCAAGCCAAACACTCAAAATTATGTGGGTCCCACATAATTCTCAAACTCAGTTATGAGTTTTCAGTCATATGACTCAAAGCACCCCTAATCCAAACAGGGCCTTAATTTCCACAACCCAGACCAGAAAGTTTTTATGTTCTTAGAGTTTGACACAGAGGCAGCTTCCTCTCTTGCCACACCACATAATAGCTTATAACCTGTCTTCACCGTGTATATGTCATCACCTGCTAATGGCCAGAAAAAATAATCAGATTGTGGGTTAGAACAGAGGCGTATTGATTTAATGCTTTGAGCTTCAAAAGGCAAAAAACATTTATCAATTTTTCTTATGTCCCACCAACCTGTGTCATTGTTTACAAGGTCAGCCACACAAGAATCACCACTCAACTCCAAGGGAAGCGATAGCACTCTGCTACCACCAGAGTTTCCCAACATCCAACTTTCGTTGTACACTCGGATAGATTTTCCAGCACCCCCGCCTTCCACCTTGCACCCAAAGAAATAACCCTCCTCGCCTTCAAAATACTTTTCCATGCATAGGACCCCAAAGATTTTTTTTTGCATAAAAAATGCTCCCATTTGGGAAATACTTTGCCTTGAAAACACGATAAAAAAAGAGAATTTGTATCATGCACAAGACGCCAAACCTATTTTGCCAACATATCATCATTGAATTTTCCCAACTCCTTGAAACCCATTCCACCTTTTGTTTTGGCCCGACACAACCTCCCAATCTTTCTAGTGGATTTTCCTCCACTAGTTCACCACGTTGTCCCCACCAAAATTTTCAAATCAACATCTCAATATCTCTACAAAGCCCAAGGGAAGTTTAAAACATCTCATAGCAAAAGTGGCAATTGCTTGAACCACCGCCTTTAAGAGAACCTCCTTCCCTACTTGTGCCAAGAGTTTTTCCTTCCATCCTTGGAGCTTTCCCCAAATCCTATCTTTAATGTAATTCAAGCTAGCACATCTATTTTTTCCAACCATAGCAGGTAGCCCCAAATACATCTCATATTGCTTTATCTCTGGCACCTTGAGTTTTGCTTTGATTGAATTTTTAACCTCTTTAGTCACTGATTTACTAAGGAATAATGTTGTCTTCTTTGTATTTATCATTTGACCTAAGGTTTTTTCATAGACTTGAAGAATATTCTGAATTGTCTGAATGTCCCCCATTTTTGCACGACAAAAAAGCAAGCTATCATTTGCAAAAAAATAGGTAAGAAATTTTTGGTCCACTTCTTCAAAGTAAGAAACTTTGAGTACTCCCCTCAGCCACTACATGTTGGATTAGACTATTCAAACCTTCTGAGCATAGGAGAAAGAGGTAAGGAGATAAAGGGTCCCCTATGCCCTCTCAGTTCACCATTCACCATAATAGAAAATGAAACCGAGCTAATACACTCCAAAATAAACCCAATCCATTTAAAATGAAATCCCATTCAGTCCATAATTTCTAGCAAAAACTTCCACTTCACCCTATCATATACTTTACTCATGTTTAATTTCATAGTCATAAAACCTATTTTCCCAAACCTATTTGTTTTCATATGATGTAATGTCTCAAAAGAGACTAAAATATTGTCAGAGATGGCTTTATCATATTGAAAAGCACTTTAGGACTCTAAAATAATCTGAGGCAAAATTATTTTTAATCTACTTGCCAGCACTTTTCAGATGAGTTTATACAAAATATTACACAATGCTATAGGATGAAATTCATAAATAGATTCAGGGCATTTTAATTTGGGAATAAGTGTATGAAAAGTATGATTCAAACCTGTCAAGGTCTTGCCCGAATTCAAGCAGGAGATAATTGCCTCTGTTACTTCATCCCCAATATTCTGCCAGTAGTGTTGATAGAAAATTGGGGGCATTCCATCCGGGCTTGGTTCTTTCAAGGGAGCCATTTGCTTAAGGGCAACCTCCATCTCAATTCTTGTAAAATCTGCTACCAGCATTTGATTCATCTCATCATCAACCACACGAGCTGTATACTGCACTACCTCTTCTATTTCTGCTGGGGCAGCGAATGTAAATAAATTTCTGTAATAGTTTTCCAGTCAATCAGCAACCTTATTATCTCCAAAAAACATCTCCCCACTAGAATTTTTTAATCTCAGAATCCTATTTCTTTGAAATCTGTGTGATGCTTTATTATGGAAATAACTAGTATTCATGTCTCTAGATTATATCCACAAAGTCCTTGCTCTCTGATGCCACATTTTTTCCTCTAGAGTAAGTAAACCCGAAATCTCCACCTTTAGCCCAATCATGCCAAACGTGTCACCACCCCTCAATGCCACCTCCTCTGCCTTTTTCAAGAATTTTTTCTTCTCTACTAGTTGCCGAGTGATATTGCCGAAACAATTTTTACTCCACCTTTGCAATTTATTTTGACAAGAACCAATTTTTTGCACCACCTCTATTTGCCCTCCATGTCGCATTCACTGTGTCATTGCACCCCTCATCATCCAACCATACTTGCTCAAACCTCCATGGCCTCTTCGGCTTTACCACCACCCCACTAGGATGAATCATTATAGGCTTGTGATCCGAAGACCTACACTCCAACGGAACTGAAAGCTTAAATAGTGTAAAACACTAATGCTTGTTTAGACCCCCAATTTTAAACTTACGGCTAGATTGCTTTTATACTACTTAACTCGATACGAAATAAGAGTAAGAGTAACATAATCAGGCCGAAACTACTCTAAAGCACATGCATATAAAATAGACAATAAGTATAAAAATTAAAGAGTAAAGGAAGAGAGATGAAAACAACGAGATAATACAGAGACGTGTTATCGAAGAGAAAACCGAAGCACTGGGGAAAAAAACCTCTCACAGCCCTCCAAGCTAAAATGATCCACTAGTGAATAAAGTTGAAATACAAAGATATTAAAAAAATCCTCCAGGCCTTTTCCAATGCTTCCCACACGCACCAAAACTTCTCTCAACACTCGGATTGGGAGAAGTAAATGTTTGGACTAAGAACCTCTTAAGGATTTGTAATTGGGGAGGTAGGAGTAGATCATTGTGGGTTTACAATCTCTGACTTTCAAGTGTATTGCTAGGGTTTTCTCTCTGGAAGTCTCCTTACAATTTCATAGGTAATGTGGGCTTATATAGTGTGTGTAAAGAAATGAGAAAAGCACTAAGTCTTTTCTTCACTAGTTATCTGAATCCCACAATTAGCTCCAAATTGCATCCGTCAATTAATGGCTTCTTCCAATGCTTCCCACACGCACCAAAACTTCTCTCAACACTCAGATTGGGAGAAGAAAGTGTTTGAGCTAAAAACCTTTTAAGGATTTGTAATTGGAGAGGTAGGGGTAGATGATTGTGGGTTTACAATCTCTAACTTTCAAGTGTATTGTTAGGGTTTTCTCTCTGAAAGTCTCTTTACAATTTTGTAGGTAATGTGGACTTATATAGTGTGTGTAATGAAATAAGAAAAGCCCTCTTTAGAAACAACCAAACAGAGAGTTTCACGAGTCACTCGTGAGTTGGCCAAGTTAAGAAGTGACTCGCAAAAACCAGCCTAGCATAAGTCTATTCAGCTTCCATGCATGTACTTCTCATGTGGCCTTTCACAGGTTGTCCACTCACGAGCCAACCTCGAGCAAGTCGTGAACTTCATTGTCTTCACAATTCTTCACAAAATTCTCACACTCAACCCTCGTATCAAATCCCACAAATATACAAGGAAATGATTGAACAAAATGCAACCAAATTTGACATGGGATTAGAGCCAACAAAAATATAGTTGTAAATCACAACTTTACAGGAACAATTTATTTTGCTGGAAAATGAGCACACTAATCAATCGACCCTCTACTCTATCTAATCTTTCCCATATCCAAATCCCATTTGCAATATTTTTTAACCATGTAAATTTACTGCCAACGAAACCTAAGTCCAACAAGCCACATTCACCAAAGCAAGATTTTCATCTGACCATAAGGTCGTACCCTCCCCCCTTGTTTCTCATGAATTTTTTCTATCTCATGAAAATCCCTTGCACACAACCAAGGAACTGAGAACTGCTAATGTAGGTCCCCTAGAAGATTCCACGGCTCCATTCTAAGATGAGATTCCGGAGCTCCATAAAACCCTGTAAATCTCCACACATCCTATTGCATCAATATGATTTGGAGAAGAGGATTCAACATGAAGTTCCATATCATTTTTCCGAAAAAGGGCTAGATCACCCCCTCTAGAAATTTTTAAAACACCATAACCACCAAACTGTAAACCATCACAAATCACCACTAGCCTTGCTTTATCCAACCATGTTTCGGCTAAAAACATCACAGCAGGATCTTGTGTCCAAACGATATTTTCAAGCTCTTGAGCTATCTACTGGTTCACAAGCCTCCAACAGTTCCAACGGAGAAGACTCATTGGGATTAGCGGGGCTGGGAACCAGTCTCCACCAAAACCATATTGTTACTTTCATCACCCTTTGAGACCTTGGATTTTATATTTATCGACTCAAGTTTATTTGCCACAGGTGTAGAGTTTCTTTTCTTTTTTTTTACTAGAGACGTTTGTGCTAGAATTTGGCTTTGCTAGAGGCCGAGTAACTCTGTTCCACTTGGAAGTATCAATTGCCCAAAACTAGGAGAACTAGGGGAACTTTATTAGTGACATCTGGCAGAGGATCATACTTGCATAAATCTATCAATTTCATCAATACGGCGCCAAAATTAAACATTGGGGCATATACGACCATCATCCACATTTAACACCATAGGCAACAATAACTCTGCCTTTGGTGTCCCATTTTTTTTGGCTGCACAATCTCCCCCTACCTCAATCACACTATTTGCTTTTTCAACTCCAAATATATCGCATAAAGGATCAGCAAATATTGAGGGAAATAACTCACATTGATTATTTTGGTCTGGTACAATCGAAGGAGGAGAAAAATCTGGAGTAGTCTTTTGAATTCAAATCTTGCCTACCATTAATCTCAACATTAAACTCCCCCACAAATTCATCAGTATACAAGTTCGCCTCTGCCGGAGGCACTTTCTCATGATTTCCGGCCGCCGTGGTGGGGATAGAACCTTTCGCCTTCTTTGCTTCCTTCCCATCCAAACTCGACCGTCATAGTATCCCGGGACAAAAATCACTTTCTTTTTTTTTTTTGGGAGGGTTGATAGGGAGGGGCTCTAAAGCTCAAATTGAATTGCTTTTTGTCTTCAGTGAGAGTATCACTGCTTTGAATTTACAATGGGCAGTCCTTATCCCTATGATTCAAGCGGCCATACCAATAACAAAGGTTTGGCAAGCGTTCGTACTTAAAGGATACCCAAGATTTCTCCCCGCTTTCTAAAGTGATAACTTTCCCTCTGCACAAAGGCAGCAAGATATCTATCTTCACTCTCACCCTAATACAACTTCCCCCCTTTTCATTTTCTACTCCGATTGCACGAATAACCTCGCCTATCGTATTGCATATATTTTCAACCACCGTGGTTGTCATGAACCAATACGAGATATCATGGACTTGTACACAAATCATCACTTTTTCAAACTTCAAATCGCCCACTGGACCATCTTGCTCATATCTTTGTAGCAACACCAAGTGCTTTATCGAAGCTCCATGGCTTTGCTAAGTAAAAAATTTTTTACATCACGCTCGTCCTCAAAAACGAAGAGTGCTTTATGATCCCTCAAGTTTCGAATCTTAAAACCATCACTGCATCTCCATACCTGTTTAAATGGTCTTGCCACTGCATCCATATTTAGAGCCCGAGTGGTAAGGAATTTTGCCGCTATGATAAACTCATTTGTTCTTTGTGCCTTGGGGAGAATAAAACCGGAATCTTCCATTTCACAAAGTGACATATTACTCCAGGATTCAGCAAGGTCTTCCATAGCAATATGCTGCTACGAACAAAGCACGAAGACTAACGTAGATTGTTTCCGAGTAACCCCAGAAGAAAAAATCCACTAGCTCTATAGGCACACTTGGTACCTAAAAGGACAAAACCGCCTACAAGAGGGACGGCAGTTCTACAGCCTACGAGGAGTAACCTGACTTTCTTAGCCACAGAAAAAAACCAAAAGAAGCTAACCAAAAAAACCCGACTTGAATATTAAAAACATCATAATAATGGTAGAACCATAAAACAAAATTTAAAAATTTTTGCCACATCCATGTAATTTAATTTAAAGGTACCATAATTGTAGAAACTAATTAAAAGTGAAGAACTTTCCTAATATGGTGCAGATTATTTGAAAGCACGATAATTAGGGAGAAAATGGGTTTTTTCTCTTATTTTTTTAAAAAAATCTAGCAATATATCCCTGTTTTGAAATTATTTAAGTTTGTGTCCCTGTTTTGAAACTTGATTTTCTCAAAATCGAGTTTCAATGTAAAACTTGATTTGTAGAAAATTGAGTATAGGCGATCAAACATAATATATATATATATATATATATATATATATATATATGGAACTTGAGTTCCACAAATTTTTTTTTTTTTTTTTTTTTTTTGTTTCATTTGGCATAACTCGAATTTAAACAAATCAAGTTTTACATTGAAACTCGATTTTAAGAAATTCAAGTTTCAAAACAGGAACACGGACTTAAATAGTTTCAAAACATGGACATATTGCTAAATTTTTTTAAAAATAAGGTCAAAAGCCTAGAATTCCCCAATAATTAGATAGCTTCAAATAATTAAAGAGCTTTAAATGGGAAAAAAAAACCCAAAAAAATTACGGGACAATCACTCCTAAGAAAACACTTCATTTCAATATATAAAGTCTGTATTTTTGAGACTCAAGTGATGGTTCAATCTAATGGCATACTTTGTAGATTGTAGTTCCTCGTCATGTTTGTGATTTAAAAACTTTTGTCACGTGCATGTTATATAAAGTACATGTAGACCCTCCTCTTTTCGCAATATTTATTAGGTCACTCTTATGAGCACTAAAATATCAACTACAAGATTTCTCCACCAAAAAAAAAAAATATCAAACTACAAAGATATTTGCAAATATGACATGTTGCAACGATATATTGAGAACAATGAAAGAGGGACTCGTCTATGATCTATGACATGTTGTAACCGTCATAGTTTTTATGTTAATAATAAGTTCAACATTGCCTTAAAAAAAGGCACTATAATAATAGAATCTTAAATGACTAATTAAAATGAAAAATTTTCATAATATAATGCAAGTTATTAAAAGGTATAATAATCACCCTGGGTGTAGTGGTCATTTCATAAGTATAAATGCTTGTGGGGTGTGGGGGGCAAGAGCCGGGGTTTAAGTCTCCAGGAGGGAGTTTCACATACATATACAGTTAGATTAGGCTAAAATAGAAATTCTATCTTATATTAAAAAAAATTAAAAGGCATAATAGCCAGATACTATAATTAAATCAATCCTAAAAAGTATGCCCTCTCAATATGCAAAACAATGAGAGATCTAACTAGCTCAACTTGTAAAGTTTCTTGTCCGTCAAAGATGTCACGCCCAAAACCCGAAAGGGTCCAAAGCATAAGGAAAACATCTCAAAGTACCTGTAGATTTTTCCTTTTTGACAAATCAATCCACATAAATCATAACAAGTACCAATATCAAGAATTATCATAATAATTTCATTGAATATACTATCTAAGTAAGTCAGAGCTCTAAGCATTAATTACAAGAACCATTGGCCACAAAAGAATAGAGGTCTGAATAAATAATTACATATCATCAGCTTATCCCATCAGTGGGAATAAAGTCACAACCACTATAATATACAAAAGAATGAGTCAAGCCTATTCTAAGATGTACATCATCTAATATCTCCATTACAAAAGTTCAGCCTCCATCAGTAGTTAGTCTAACTACTGTTAGCTACTAAAAAGCTGTCTCAAAAGAATGTTGCCTACTCTGAAAAGTTTATAAAATAATGGGATGAGATAGAGCCCAGTAAGTAGCGTAATTAATGGGGGTGGGGGAAATGTAAGTTTCATGATAATGAACATTTTACAAACATGATAAAATTTGGGAATTTCCATTTGAATTTTGCAAAATAAATTTCTTTGACGTCATGACAAGAATGACAGACATATTGTAGCACCAAGCTTCTCAAAGTAACTATGAAACTATATATTATTCATTGTGAGCCATAAAATATCCAATACCATTTCAAATCCAGAAACCTCACCCAAGGCCACATGATAAGGTCGTCACACAGACGGGTCGTCACAAAGACGGAGTCGTCGCACAGACGGGGTCGTCACACAGACGGGGTAATCACCAATATCATGACACAATGACAAAACCATGTCAAAAGCTCACAAGTCAATTTATTTGAAATACACAGTTCATTTCCAAGTAGTTTCATAAAATATTTCAATAACCAAATAGCCACAATATTCTCAAAGTCCTCTAAGCTATTTCTTGTCATAAATATTTTGCGTAAATTTTCCAAATTATACAAGCTAAGATAAAACATCTTTAGAATTTGCAAGTAATGCAAATAAATTCATAAAATCCATTCCCAAGAATTTTATAAAAGAAGTGTATCTTTTCCAAGCTAACAAATAATGCATTTCCCCATTTGCATTACCAAATATGATGCACTTTTCACAAATAATCACATACATTAAAGTTACAACATAAAGCTTTCTAGGAAACATGGTTTCCATAAACAATTTTCCAAAATGTGTTTAACCCAAAAACAACGCTTTATGCAACATGGTTATTTTCCAAAAATCCCATTAAATGCTACTTACCTTGCAACCCTCAAAAAGCTTAACTCTCCAAACTCCAAAAGAGATTAGCAAGAACCTAAACAATATCAGGCAAACCTATCACAATAAGCACAAAGTTTGAAATTGTATCTAGCTACAAATTAAAAACTGTCAAATAAGCATTTTGATTAGGCAAGCCTAGTATTTAGCCTCACAAAAATATTTTCCACTTCCAAAGTTTTTCAACCAATTTATTCACAAGGCATAGACTCCAATTTATAAAATTAACCCATTCAAGGTATTATCTCTAACATCAAAACCTCAACACCTTCTAAGTACTTCCCACAAGGTTTACACCACATCAACAAGAGACTTATGATGCCAAATATCATAATATCCTCCAAGACAAATGATTTGAATAGTTAACTAGCTCCAAATAATCAATACAAATTATATTCACCATTGTAAAAATCATAAGCCCACTCATCAAATACATCCACCAAGACCAAAACGAATACATAAAAACACATAAATATCACTTCTAATGCTCATAAATCACATGGGTATTATTATTAAAGTTTAGATATAAAAAAAAACCTCTAGCAAACCCACAAAAAGATTAGAAATTTTTACTTCGAATAGTAGAGGTGAGTGAGCCTTACCTTTTCCTATAAAGTTTTCCAATGATCCTTGCCGGAAAAATGATGGTGAATGTGGTGGTGTGGAGCGGGTACCGTGGGAGTGTGAGGGAGTGAAAAGAGGAGTGTGTGTTTGTGAGAAAAAGAAACAAAACAAATGAGAAAGGTAGGTTGTAACGGCCCAAACTTCATAAATAATAAATGTCTATTTAATCTAAATAATCCATTAAAATATTAAATAAATGTATCCAAAAACCTAAAGTTTCATCATCATTGTCAGAGCTCTAATTCCACCAAAGATAGAAATTCTCAAAATAATTCTCCAGTACAATATTTAATACCATAAAAATAATAATGAAATCCTCAGTTTCACAATATAATTTGTAACTGTTGTCTTCCAAGAATCTCTACTCCAATAATCTCTCTAAGGGGAAATAAAGTGGAGTGAGATAACTCAATAAGTGGAATTCACTAACATTGGGGTGTGAGAACAAACCTTTCAAATAAATAATTCTTACAACAAATTCATAACTTATAACTCATCAATATTTTATCATCAAATATTTCATATAAAATAAAATATCTTTATATTGTGAGCCATCATAATATATATATATATATATATATATCAATACCATCATTTACACAATTTCCTAGGCTTTTCTCGTGGTCAACGTTTACGCCCCATTGACAGGGTTGTGTTGTTCCCTTTTTGGGATTAGAGCCTCCTTTTCATCTCCTTTCTTAAGGATGGCTCCTTTGGAACCTAAAGGTGCACTCCCTTGCTAAGGAGCTTCTTTTTTGGATCTTCAATAGTATAATGCCTTGCTAAGGAGCTATCAAATGTGCAATGTCCCCTTTTCTAAGATTGTCCCTTGTTAAGGACTAGCTGTAGTATGATTGTCCCTTACTAAGGACTAAGTACCATACTACGCTTCTACTCACGACTTGCCATAAGTTTTCAAAATATATTCAATATGCTCACAAAAATAGTTCATTCATAATTCTCAAAATATAAGAGTATATTCACACATACAAGTTTAAATAAATTTAGGTTGTCCCACAAGATTTTCATAAAACGAATAGTCAATATGCACATCAAACATTTATAAAATAGAAATTTATATATAGAATATCACATATTTCTATGATATTAAATTGTTTGATAATCAACACTGTTTTGGGAAAACCCCCAAAATTAGTAGATACCACTTACCTCTTAGTTGCAAAAATAAAGGAAATCAACCAATCTTGTCACTAGGTCCATCGCCAGGAATCTCAAAACCTAGAAACATAAGAAACAAGCCTATTAATAACAAGACCTATCGCCAAGCTTATCATCACATTTGTCTCCAAAATCGAATAGGATCCCCTAAAACAGAACAAATACACTAAAGCCTAACTTGCCCAACCTAAGACAAGTACCCATTCCCAACGGGAACCAAATAAGCATATAAACTCAAAGTGTCATAGTACAAAACCAAAGCATTTTAATTCTCCACTGCAAGCAATGTGCACATATAAACATAACATAAAAGACATCAACTCATAATAGGGGTAGCATATCTTATGAGTTTCCCTTTAGAGCACTAAATGATTAAACCAAACCATTATTAGACTTAACTAAGTAAAAAACATGTCGAAGAAAGCACATGAATTTACAAACCAATCCATCCAACAAAGATTTGAAGTATATTCCACAAAATCCCAGTATTTTCATCGCACTTTCAGATTCAATACACAGCAGGTCAGCCATTTTGTAAAAATTGTTTGGTCCACGAAACGTTATCTGATTAACTTGAAATTAAATAGGGATAAGCTCTTATATGTGTAGTATGTACCGTCAAAAATTCAGCCCAAAACGATGTTTTTGTAATTTATTAAAAATCATGTATTGCAGCTGACTCAAATCTGTCCCTGACAGCTTTAGAAAATTGTTATAGTTTTAAGACTAGCCCAAATTATTTGAGAATCACTCCTATTAAAACCACAAGATTTAAAGCATATTAAAAGTAAGGAATCAAACCCAATATCTCATATAAAAAACTTATCAAACACTTGGAATGCAAATAGCACATGCTCACACTTCACTTGCATAAATATGTAGTCATTACTTCACTCACACCCACATTTGCCAAAGTCATTTAAAATGAAAAGAACACATTTACAAAAATCAACTCACATCAACAAATGCAACAACAAGACCCATAGTTGATCTAGCAAACCAATCCTCAAATACCCATTAGTAAAATAGACAACCAAAACACCCTATCAAGGCAAACACCCTCAACTAGTTTGAAATTTTCAGATTTAATAAAAAACTCTTACTGCCCAAATCCTCATAGCCCTCCAATCTTCCAACACTCACCAAACCCATTAAATATATACCATAAACATCATAAAATAACAAAACCCAAAGGATTTCATAGAAGAAAATGATAGAGTATTTAGATTTTTTACCTCATCTATTGAATTAACCAAACTTAGAGGTCTTTCAAATGGGTCTGCCAAAATAGCCACTAGAACTCTTGGTGGTGGATTTTGATTGAAAAAGAACCTTCCATGAGTCGACTAAGATAAAAATCTAAGAGGCAAAAGTGAATAAACTTCACATGAATATGAGAGTGAGGATTTTCAGCTATAGGGAATGGGAACACCAGAGGAAAGAGGGAAGAGTAATAGGAGGCGGCACTTTAGAAAAATAGATGAGGAAGCCAATGTAGGTTATACATAAGGCTAGGGTTAGGCTTGGGTCTTATCACAAAAATGCCCCCACTTAAATAATTTCCAAAACAACCCTTTTATTTGTTTATTTATTTTGTAAAGGCTGGAGTGTTACATAGGTGGCCGGCTGATGAGAGAAGAGATATTTGTGGGTGTGTGGTGTTTGGTGGGGAACAAATGGGTAGGTGGGGCACGTGTGCCCATTAAGTCTGATCCCTCCCTTTTTTTTTTTTTTTTTTTTATAATATTGGGCTGGACTAGGCTTTTACAAAAGAGATTTAGGATACAAGTTTTTTGTTGCCATCAAAGAGATTTGGGGTTAGAAGTATAACTCTGCCAACACCAAAAATCAATTGGTATTTTTCCTTATAATAGAAAGTAATCATCATTGAGCCAACGCCATAAGTTTGAAATTTTATGGAGTTCAAGTAATAGTTCAGTAATAATGGCATCTTCTGTGGTGCCTTGTGTCTATGGTTTAAACTTAATGTCTACTCTAATCTAATATCATATCATATAAGATGTAATAAAAGTTAAATCTTAGATTTCATTTTTTTTTTTTTTGCAAAATTATTTATTTAATACACTATACATAGTGTATGGGCTCTCTCTCTCTCTCTCTCTCTCTCTCTCTCTCTCTCTCTCTCTCTCTCTCTCTCTCTCTCTCTCTCTCTGTTAGGTATATACATTTAAACATGGAAAAATAGGTAAAAATTTCTTAACCCAACCCGAAAAATACCTAACCCGAACTTGAATTTTTTTACCCAAAGCAAAAACGGGTTTACCCATGACCTAACCCGATTTTTTTGCGAGTCAACCCAACCTAACCCACAACCCGACCTGTGACCTGAAACATTTTTTAAAACTTTTTTTTGGGGAAAAAATAATAAAATAAAAAAAATATTGGTTTAATTATTTTTTATGAGTTTTAAGGAAATAATTGAAACCTTGACATAACTGCATGCAAATGAACTGAAAGATGAATGGTTGAGACATTCTGTAGTGAAAAAAGATTTCTAGATATCAAATAAAAAAGTATATGCAACGACAATCTAGTTACAGCAGAGTTAAAAACATATATTTAAAATTATAGACATGTATAAGAAACATTCATAAGTGTGAAAATAGTGAAGCTAAAGTATCAATGAAATTAGGATAAATTATGAATGCTCAGACTTATTTTTTAACAATTCATGTCCAAAATAAATGGATTTTCAAAATAAATTATGATATTTTCTAGAGTATGCATTGCTTAACAATGACATAATATTTATAAAAGAGACCATGTATAATAAGTAAACAATCAAACTTTAATATATATTCTCCAAATTGAAAGAGAGTGTCAACCACAATTGATAATAGATTATAAAATTAGTTTTCAATAATATAAATTTCTTATAAATTTTTATTCTTTGTCAAATTAGCTATCCAATAAGCCATTTATAATTTTGTTTTATGTTTTGGGATGTTGATATTGTGCAGAAATAAAACTTAGTGTATCTGTTTTACTTATCCTTTGTGCTATTTTGTTTTTGTTAGTAATGTTGAGATTTGTATAATTTTAAAATTATTGAACAAATATTGATTTGTTTAGCTGAGCTCATTTTTTATATGAGTGAGGAATTCAAAGTAATGCATTTCACATTAAGTAATTTGTTGTGTGACTTTTCAAATGACAAATACATGTTGTTTTCGTTATTAAAAAGAAAATTTTATGTGAAAAATACGGGTCAACCAGACACAACTTGACCCGACCCAAACCTGAACCCGACCTACCCGTCTGCCACGTCTATATAAATTTAAGCTTAAAATGAATACAATTATTCTGTGACCACACAATTTGTTACAATTTTTACTATAACTTGATGAAATGTGCAATTGTAATCAATGATCCATCACTTTAATTCACAAAAACTCGTAACTTTTCCTCCATGACTCACAATCGTACATGTTAGAATAGTAACAAATTTTGTGATACAAAACTTGTGCCCACACACTTTCGGCATGAACTTCAACACTCCTGATCGAGAAAATGTCAAATCTCTAGGAGAATATCTAACCCTTAAGGAGCTGAATGCTTTAGGAACGCTCCTCAAGTGGTTGTAATCTTTCAGACACATTATCAACCCCCTTTTCGATGGAAAGCTTCTTCTATATTCTAGGATGTTAGCAATGCATAAGCATCGTACCTTGTTCATGTCCATTCACCAAACTATCTGAAAGAAAATTATAGGATTTAAATAGGATGGGATCATTTTCCTCTAGGATTTCTCCAAAGATTTGGTATTGACTCCACGATTTTCTATTTCTCTTGGTGATAACTCTAAGCAATCCTAAGTGCTAACTCTTAATTAGAATATACTATGTAATTTTTGTGCTTGTCAATTTCTTGTTGTATGAAGTTTTAGTTTTGTCACTAACGTTTGAACATAATAGAGGGGAAAACAAAAAGCTTTAGTTTCGTTACATCATTCCTTCAACAACAAGTCTTTTTTATTTTTTAATTGTACTACTATTTTTATATCAAATTTTTTTTATTTGATGAGGGTAGCCCAAGGGGATAACATTCTTTTCTGGCAACTATATAGCTGAATGCAATAAGCAAATACAGTTCATAACATTTTTTTTCTTGCTTATTGCAAGTGTAGCGCGTGCTAATAATTCTTCTTCTTCTTGCCAGAGTTGAAGGTATGCATATAGTCTTCTGTTTTATTCAGATCTGTCACAATAATAACGTCCATTAGAATTGAATAAACAAAACAATTATATATTACTGTATATATATCCTAAGGAATGAATTATGAACTCAAATGTTTTACATTTAGTACCTGAATAATAAGTGGGTGGCGGCACTGTACAATCAACATCAAGAATATGACCATATTTCACATCTGCGAGAGAGCTTGGGCACAACAAGTAACAAGTACCACAGCAAACACTCAATTTCAAAGGATCTTTATACCGACGATGACAATCTGCAAAACACTTATATCTGCATGCAAGAGTTGGCGTTATTATCCTCGAGAGGGAAGGATTACTAGCAAGCAGAAGCAAAAATAGCACCACCATCATTTCCACCATTCTCTTCATCTTATCTTCTTCTATAACTCTGAACTTTCTTCCTCTATTGAAATAATATATATAGGTAAAGCTGAAGCTTTTCCGGAAATTCTGCTATGTATCATGTTCGAAATGTCCACCTTTAATAAATAAATGTTATGTCTACAACACTTTTACAATAAATCCTAGGCAGCAAGTTGTTATAGGCTTTTTCACCTTTAAGATAAAAATGTTATGTCCATAACACTTTTACAATAAATCTTAGGTGGTAAGTTGTTATAGGCTTTTGCAAATGGAGAAGAAAGTAATTTCAGTGGTGGATTCAAATTCAAAACCCATAACAATTTGACACTTAAGATTTATTATGAAAATGTTGTAGACGTAATACTTCTCCTTAAAAAATGGTAAAATATTTTGTACATGTTCTATATTTTATTGAAATCTAATCTATATGTAGAAAATAATGTTAAATTTCTTCCATTTGCAATGTCTAATTAGTTTACAAGTCATATTTGACTTACATTAGTGCTCGTTGGCATTTTTTTTTATACAAGATAGAAATTATACTCTAACCTAATCTAAGTATATATGTGTGTAGAGCTCCTTCCTGGAGACTTGAATTCCGGCCCTTGCCCCACACAGCTCACAAGTATTTATACTTGTAAAGTGACTATCGCACTAAGGGAGTGCGGTGGTGCTATTTGGCATTTCTAAATCTTCAACATGTGGACCAATCATGCCATATGCATGTTCTTTTTACTTGAAACATAAAAAATTTATTACTATAAAAGAAAGTATACATTTGTCAAAACTTGGCTCATGCCAACACACCACAATTTGCATGAATTGCCAAGTGTACTCATTGGAAGACATAAAATGAAATTAGACACTTGTGCAACATGCATGCATGCTATTTAATGTTATTTAAAGGCACTATAATTGTACAACCATAAATGAATAATTAAAAGTACTAATTAAAAGGAAGGAAAACTCCTAATTAATAGAGAAGTGCATAATTCACAACATTTTCACAATTTGCATGAATTGCCAAGTGTACTCATTGGAAGCTACAAAATGAAATTAGACACTTTTGCAACATGCATGCATGTTATTTAATGTTATTTAAAGGCACTATAATTGTACAACCATAAATGAATAATTAAAAGCACTAATTAAAAGGAGGGAAAACTCCTAATTAATAAAAAGTGCAAAATCCACAATATTTTCACAACAAATCTTAAATGGTATGTTGTTACATGTTTTTAATTTGAATCATATCTACCACTTAAATTATTTTTTTACCTACTAGTAACAGCCTCTCATTTAAAATTTGTTATAAAAATGTTGTAGGTATAGCATTTCTCTAATTAATATGATGCATGTTATTTAAAGGTACAATAATTGATAGCTTTAAATAATTAGAGAGATTTAAATGATGAATTAAAGGAGGAAAACTAATGAAAGATACAATAATTACAGAGCTTTAAATGACTTATTCAAAGAAAATAAACTCCAATACTATGGATCTATCACCTATTTCCATTATTAAATCACTCCAAAAACAACATGCACTTTAAATATGCATAACATTATTTTTTTATATAGAAGGAAATGTGCATAACATTTAAATGTCAATGTTTATGTATTTTTGGGGTTTAACTGTTTAAGTGATAGTCGTGTGGTAATTCCATCTTTTGTACCTTTTGTTTGTGGTTTGAACATCACCTAAAGATGGCAAAATTTGACACAACTCGCAAACACAACACAAAACTAACAAGTTATGGGTTGAGATTAACGGATTCATATTATATTTTGGTTGACACAACTAACCTATTTAATAAACATGTCATGTTTGTGTCCAACTCACGGAACCAGTCAAACTCATTTAAATAAATGTCATTTTACCAATATACCATTCAAAACCCTAGATATATAAACCTATTTTCTTTCCTATTTGATTCTCTTAAGTCTCATGGCTGCCTCTTCCTCTTAGACCTCAATCTCACCTCACCTCAACCTACTTGTTTGGCTTTTCTTAGTCTAGATCAATTGGGCAAATATTGTTTTTCTTTGATAAAATATAATAAACGGTCCTCAAAAGTGCTTGTAATCTCTCAAACACATAATCCACCTCCTTTTCAATGGAATGCTTCTTCTATATTCTAGGATGTTTGCAATGCATAAGCATCGTACCTTGTTCATGTCCATTCACCAAACTATCTGAACTAAAATTAAAGAAAATTATAGGATTTAAATAGGATGGGATCATTTTTCTCTATGAATTTCTCCAATGATTTGGTGTTGACTCCATCACTTTCTATTACTCTTGGTGTTAACTCTAAGCAATCCTAGGAATATACTATGTAATTTTTGCGCTCTTCAATTTCTTTGTCGTTTGAACTTTTAGTTTTTTCATTAATGTTTGAACATAATAGAGGAAAAACAAAGGCATTAGTTTTGTTACATCATTCCTTCAACGTCAATGCCATATTTTTTCTGGCCTCGATTCATGCATAAAAAAAAACAACAAAATAAAAAAAATAAAAAAGGTACAAAATCATGAATTTCAAGTCCAAAAGGGTAAAAATAGATACAACATGGTTGGGCAGTGGATCAAAAAGTCACAACATTTGAAAAATTCATTTTACAGCGATTAAAGCCAAAATCCTAATCGGGTATGGTCAAAAAGTTGACTTTTTGATCTGACCTTTGAATCATGTTGAATTTTAGACCATCTCATAGGGCATATGTTTCCGTTTAAAATGATAGTTTACAGGATGAAATCGGAGTTAAAACGGATGAGATATCACCAAAATACTAAAAACCCTAATAAAAACCTTCACTTTTTTTTTTTTTTTTTGAAAACCCTAATAAAATCCAGCACTTTTTTTTAGGAAAAACTAGCAATTTTTTACCCGAGTTCATGGAATAAACTGTACTGATTGGGTAAGAACTAGAATGAGCAAGCTAGACTATCTTGAAGAATAAGTTCTTAGCTAATTTTCATCAAAAGGGCTTGAATCTGGTTCGGATTGGAAGATATGAATTTTTCAGGAAAAAACATCACAGAATTTTTCAGCACTATATCGCCTTCCTTCCGAACGCGATATCTTAACAATCGTAGCTCCAAATCAAACTAGGCCAAGACCGTTGGAAACTATACATCTAGAGCTTTCCATGCATATTAAATACGAAGAAAACAGAGCTCAGAAAAGCCTCCAAACAACAGCGCAAAAATCGGGCCAGAAATCAAAAAAGGACAAAGAAGAGCTAATGAGGTGGCAAAATGGGAGGTTAGCATTAGTGTATTATGATACACTAATGCTAGCCGCCCCTTGACAACCTTTTTAAAAAAAATGTTATATCCATAACACTTTCACAAAAAATCCTAGATGACAAGTTATTATGGGCTATTGCTGGTGGGCAAGAAAGTAAATTCAGTAGTAGATTCAGATTAAAAACCCATAACAACCTACCACCTATGATTTGTTATGAAAGTATTGTAAAGTATTATAAACGTAGCACTTCTCCTAGGTGACAACTGACAAGTTGTTATGGGCTATTGCTAGTGGGAAAGAAAGCAATTTCAATGATGGATTCAAATTAAAAACCTATAACAATCTGCCATTTAGAACTTGTTTTAAAAGTGTTGTGAAAATGTTGTAGACATAGCACCTCCCCTTAAAAAGTGATAAAATATTTTTTACATGTTTTATATTTTATTGAAATCTAATCTATATGTAGAAGATAATGTTAAAATTTTGCCAAGCATGCCATATATGCAAGAAAAATTATTCGTATGAAAGAAAGAAAGTATACATTTGCAAAAACTTGGCTCGTGCCAACATATCACAATTTGCATGAATTGCCAGAGTATACACTGTTGCAACAAGAATGCATGTTATTTTAAGGCACTATAATTGTACAACCATAAATGACTAATTAAAAAGACTGATTAAAAGGAGGGAAAACTCCTAATTATCATCTTACAAGGTAGTAAGCTTTGACCAATTCCCTATGAAGTCAGGTATCCTACTCGTGAGTTCAGTGTCTAATGCCCACCTACGACCACAAGAAGTATTTCCGCACAAAATCTAATCACAACTTTTTGTTTGTATATTCATCATTATGTAAATTTAGAAAGTTTGCAGTTCAGAAAAGAAGTAGCAAGGTAGTTCTTACACTTTTTGGAGCTTTTTAAATTAGCAAATGTCAAAGGAATGTCACCACTAACTCGAGAACTATCAGTGAAGCTGTCAAGGTAATGAATTTACATGATCAACTGATATTTGATATCCTCTCCTCAGCACAAATAAAATTTAGTAGTAACAGTTAACGAATAAAGACCAAAGGACAAGTCTCAAGCCATCATTAGATTATCGTTCACATTGCTAACTTGTCATGAGAACAATTTTCAAAATTTCTCACAGTAAGTATCTACAAATTAAATATCAAATTTAACATGATTGCTTGCACCAAATCTCTGATAATAGCTATATCATTTCCACCAAATCATTTCTATTAATAGTGACTGATTCTATCATGTAAAATACATTTTAAAAAATTGTGATTACATTTTTTCTGTCCTGGAATAAGATATATAGTCCTGCATATGCACCCAAAAAAAAAATTTGTTATATAGCATATAAGATTGAGAAATGAAAATCAAGATTGCATTATGCTGATATGGCCATGGAATGAGAATGAAAGGTTACAACAGTATGATAAAGTATTGGACTACATTGATATGGGCTTTCAACCAATGACTACAGTAAAAGCATAACATGAGAACACAAGAGATATTGGACTAAGATGAATTTCAATCAGTAACATGAGAATGCAAGAGATATTGGACTAAGATGAGTTTCAAAGAGAATGAAAGCTTACAACAAGGCAACAAAGCAAGAAACAACAAAATTACAATCACAACTCAATAATTCCAATATGAAACAAAATCTAAGAAAGGTAGAAAGATATGGGTCTTACCGTTTTGAATAAGATAGAGAAGCAACAATGGGCAACGGCAGGGAGAAGAAGTCGAGTGTTAGTGGCTACGGGTACAGGTGTGGATCTCGCTGCTGACTACAGAGAGACAATGTCACCTCTGCCTCTGCCCTCTACCTCCACCTCCAATGTGTGAGAGCTCTTTCTTCTCCAAAACCCCTTCATTTCCCTCTTCACCAAACTATGCTAATGTTTTGAATTTCATTTGATTTTATGTCTTGCTTTCTTAATCTTTTTATTTTGTTTTCAATTTTATTTGATTTTATTGTTTTCTTTTTCTAGTCAGATTGTTTTAAGTTGTGTTTTGTGACGTGGCAGTGACAGGTAGGAAATGTTGTGAAAATATTCTGAAATTGTTGTGGATGTGGCATTTCTCAATTAATAAATGACTAATTAAAAGGAGTGAAAACTCCTAATTAATAGAGAAATGTTACATCAACAATATTTTTATAACACATTTAATAAAAATCTTATATTGCATGTTGTTACATGTTTTTAATTTGAATTTACCATTAAAATTATTTTTCTTTTCTCATCAATAACAAGTAACAATCTATCTCCTAGGATTTGTTATGAAAATATTGTGGATATAGCATTTCTTTAATTAATATGATGTATGTTATTTAAATGTACAATAATTGATAGCTTTAAATAAATAGAGAGGATTAAATGGTGAATTTAAAGGAGGAAAACTAATGAAAGACACAATATTTATAGAGCTTTAAATGACTAATTAAAAGAAAATAAAGTCCTATACTTTGAATCCATCACCTATTTCCATTATTAAACCACTCCAGAAAAAACATGCACTTTAAATATGATAGCATTTGTTGAGGACAAATTTTTCATGCCACATGACTTTATTTCATTGGCAACCCACACCACATCAATATTATTGTGGATTTTGGGAAAATCTACTTTAAAGCCCAAAAGAGCTCATATTTATACAAAATGATGCCAAAGACCACGATCCAAAACTCACGGCAATATTATCTCATCAAAGCCCATAGTTCAAGCTCATGGCACAACATCTCATTTTCGGCTCATGATCCAAGCTCATGAGTTTCATCGAGGGAATTTTGGGAGTCGTGGTTTGGAGGGCCAAGAAGTATGTTCAGTAAAGCTCCAGTAGTTCAAAGTTGATAAAGAAAAGCATGTTGCTTGGTGTGTCTTCTCCAATTCCCTGAACTCTGATGGGTCAGTGTACAATAGGTAACATTTGGTAAGCCTCTCATATCACATAACACTTAAAATGATAAAACTCCCCATGCTTTTTACATAAAAATTATATTATTTCATATAAATTATATTATTATTTTCATTTAAATCAATTTCAAGCACATGGCTAAATATATATTAATATCTCATATATAGCATTAAATGCTCTCCTTACTCTCTAAGATTTGGTTAAAATACAAAAATACTATAATTACATTCCTAAAACTTCATCAAATATCAACCAACTAGTCTATTACTTACCAAAATTATATATAGACTAAACATATAATTTTCCAAAAGAGGGAATTTAGCCAAAATACCAATAATAGTTCTAGCAGAAGCTATAACAGCTCCAGCAGAAGCTGCAATACCTCCAGCAACAACTGCAATAGCTCCAGCAGCAACTTAGGTTAGTTGACTTATGTCCTAAAATGACATCACTTGCCCATTAATAGTCAATCCCAGCAACTACATGCTATACCAAAAGAAGTAAGAACCCCATAAAAGAAATCCTACCATTTTAAGCTAAGATCCTTAGCCTCTAGCTGCAGTACTAGAAATAGGAAGGTCCTATAAAGGTTATCTTACCATTTTCAGCCATACTATGAATTTAATGCAAAATATTTTCCTCCAGTAGAAGATGTCATTCAGATGACATCATCCAGCAGCTACTGCTATAGAGCTGACAGCTGTGACAGCAGCTCCAGCAACATTAAAGTCTCAGAATTTCTTCTTTTAGCTAAAACTAAAAACCAACTAATGAAATCACTTACTTTGTTAAAGACTTTTCCTTATTTGCTAAATTTCTCTTTAACTAATTCTAATCTAGTTACATGCTTGGCTCTATATAAAAAGGACCAAGCCACACACCATTACACACTATCCATCTCTCTCTCACTTTCTTGTTTCTAAAACTCCATTCACATTTCTGCTTATATCTCTAAACATTTTCATACTTCTCCATCTCTCTTACAAAACCTCTTCTTAGATAACAACACAACACAACACACCTATTTCAACACTACTACCCATCTTTCCCACACTCTATTATTCTGAAATATCATCATTTTGCTGCCTATAAACACATCTCCATCTCTTTCTCTATTTCTCTTACAAAATCTTTCTTCCTAGAAAATGACATAACCCATGACATAACACAAAAAACCACTCCAGTAGCAACTACAAGATTATGTATTTACTATATTTAACCTTCATATTATCTATCTCACACTTCCATATATTTTACAAACACATTCCTCATAAAATATCCATACATACTTCTCATATATCTTTAAACTCCATGTCTCCCAAAGTATATATATACAAGATCCATATTCAACAAAGTATCTACATATAATTCCTATACATATTACAAACACCATATCTCACAAAACATATATATTTCTAAACATCTCCATACATCTAAAAACATATCAAATACTCTTTTAAGACCATTTTATCAAAAGCCCTTCTCATGGAAGGCATATATTTATAACACTAAAAGCTCTTCTTATAAAAGGCAAAAACTTATAATACTAAAAGTTATTCTCATGGAAGGCAACATCACTCATATTTGACTAAAAACTAAAAGAGCATTACATGGGGAAAATCATTTAAAAGTGATAAACTTAATCGACTTATGCACACAACTGGACATATTCTCCCTCCCTCCAGTTGCACCCATTTTTCCCCTTCAATCATGAAGTCACCATGAAATGACTCATAATATCATATTGTACCGCTTGACTCATTTTATCAAGCTGCTGAAATATTATGTCCACTGATGTTATACAGCTGGAGCCACAAACTATGAAAATCAGTCATTATATCTTTATTTCTATATTTACATTATTGAATATATTTTATTTTATTATCATTGTACTGCTGTACTCATATTATTATGCTGCTGGAATGTTATCAGCGCTGGAGCCACAAATCATATAAGGAATAAAGTGATGACATACCGCTGGAGACAGAAACATAAGAAATAAGTCAATGTTTTCTCCATCTTTGAAATTACATTATTAAGTATATGTTATACGGCTAGAGCCACAAACTATGAAGATAAGTTATTATATCTTTATTTTTATATTTACATTATTAAATATATTTTATTTTATTATCATTGTACAGCTGTACTCATATTATTATGCTGCTGGAATGTTATCAGCACTAGAGCCACAAATCATATAAGGAATAAATTGATGACATACCACTAGAGACAGAAACATAAGAGATAAGTCAATGTTTTCTCCATCTTTGAAATTACATTATTAAGTATATGTTAACCCATTATTATTGTACCGCTGGATACAACTTACTTTACTATCATCTCACTTTCTAATAAAACGTGGTCTCACTAATACTTCATTAATGAACATACAGATTAATAAATTGATCTACCACCATTGGACAAATATTATTTGGACATGAACCACCGCTAGACATATATTATTTGGACATATACCACCGATTGACATATATGATTTGGATATAAAACGTTGCTGGACATACCATATTTAGACGACATACCTTATTATATGGGACATGAACTATACCACAGCTGAATATGGACTATTGGACTCATCCCATTATTGGACTTATGATACTTAATTAATTACTTTCTAATATTGGATATCACTTAATAAACATAACAATGATGTTCAACTAATCATTTAATCAAAGCTATTATGCTAAACATATTATACTTCAACCATTATCATGATTCTAAGACTTTGGGTTTTATTTATTTCGTAGGCTTGAAATGTACCGGAAGCATTGGTCTATGCGGCCCAATGTCAAGTTTTGGATGGAACTTCCCAAAACAAATCCGAGCCTAGCAAAATCACACCTCCAGCAGAAGACACGTGGCTACACGCAAAAACCGTCCCTAACAGCATTTAAGTGTGAATGTATATATATTTTGGGGTTTAACTATTTAAGTGATAGTCATGTAGTAATGGCATCTTTTGTAACTTTTGTTGTGGTTTAAACTTCACCTAAAAATGACAAAATCTGACACAACCTGCAAACACGACATGAAACTAGCAGATTATGGGCTTCATGAATTCATATCATATTTTGGTTAACACAACTGACCTATTTAATAAATATGTTGTGTTTGTGTCCAACCCATAGAACCCGTGAAACTTATTTAACTAAACATCATTTTACCAATATGCCCTTCAAAACCCTAGGTATATAAACCTATGTTCTTCCTAATTGCATTCTCCCAAGTCTCATGCTTGCCTCTCACTCTTAGACCTCAATCTCAAAATAATAATAATAATAATAATAATAATAATAATAATAATAATTGTAGGGATAAAAGGCCTAAGAATAGATGTTGGGCCTTGGGCCTTGTCTGAGGACGCTTACTGGTCCGAGGATAGATAAACAATAATAAAGACGCAAAACTCAGAACTCCACAAGCAAGCTATGACTTCAAAGGCTGGGGAAGGCAGGCTAAGGAGGAGTGTCTCCTCGGCTAAGCGAAGCAAGGGACAGAAGGTGTGTTCTGTCATCCAGAGCAACATTCTAGAAAATTCTATTGATAAGGATATGCATCATGAACGTACATGACAAATAGGAGTAGTAAAATATCTTAGAGAAAGCTGCTACCACCGCATCAAATGCTCTATAGCTAACTCTCTGGCCGCATTAATGAGAAAGTGATACTTGAACAGTAATTTTCAGCTTTACAGCTACTCCCAAAGACTTCAGGAAGGTGTTGATGGGAAAAGGGTCAAGACGATCAATTTAATATACACGTGGAGGGTGAAGATGAAAGAAAGAAAGAAGGTAGTATAAAATAGGAAGAAGACCCTGAGGGATGGGGGATCAAAAAATTTGAGAGAAAGAAGACTGTAACAACACGAATTGAACTTGTAATCAAATTCAAAGAAAGATATATTAGAACTAATCTCCTCGGATTATGCCGATGATGATTTCCTTTAGGTAGAACCATTTATTTTTGTCTCCTTGTCATCTGGATCCATTTTAATTGTTGTTTTCAATTCATTAAGGCCTAGTTTTCTAACCCACTCTCTAGAAATTCATTGTATAGGGCTTTTTGGGCCTAAACTAATCCATCTCTTGGGCTTGGGATCCAAATAGGGTCCTTACAATTGGCACCATTTGTGGGAATTACTTGTGCATTAATGTGATAAACGTTAAGTGATGGTAGGCTCAGGGCCAAACCAGGCGGTCTATGGGGTCCCAACGTCAAGATCATTTCCTTCATCTTGAATGAAGAAGGGACCGCGAGGGAAGTGTGCATACCACCCATACTAGTAAGAGTCAATCTCGAGGTGGGAGCCACGTCTCTTATGAGGAAAACACTAGAAACATGCAGCTGGAGATTGATCATTTGCGAAGGAAGCTACACCGCGAACGGCGAGGGAGGACTCCCTTAGGTTTTGCTTCTTCTTCAGGTGGGGAAGAAGATGGCAGCTACAGGCCTAGATCAAGGACTCCCCCTAGTGAGTCTTTCTCGTATAACGATGATTACCGCCGTAGGCGTAGGGGTAGAAATCCATCCTGCAAAGGCTTGGGAAATGACGCCATGAGTAGGGCGTTGAACCAAATTTCCATATCACCTTTCGCGCGTAGGATTGAATAAGGAAGACTTCCTCAGTACTTCACTCAGCAAACGTTTACCATGTACAATGGTCGTACAGACCCTGTGGAACATGTAAGCCACTTCCACTAGGGAATGGTCGTGCACTCCAAGAATGAGGCCCCGATGTGCAAGGTATTCCCATCCAATTTGGGGCCTTTGGCAATGAGGTGGTTCGATAGCCTGGGAACAGGTTATATTGATTCCTTTAAGGAACTTATTCGGGCATTTGGGTTTCGCTTTATTACATGCAGTAGGATTCCTCGACCCTTGAATTCTCTGTTATCTATGACCATGCGAGAAAGGAAGACCCTAAAAACGTACTCAGACAAATACTGGGAGATGTTCAATGAGATCGATGGGGACTTTGATGACATGGCCATAAGGACTTTCAAGGTCGCCCTACCTGCCGAGCATAATTTGAGAAAATCCTTGACCAAGAATCCTATAAAGAGCGTGCGTCGGCTCATGGACCATATTGACGAATATAAACGAGTTAAGGAAGACTAACAGCAAGGGAAAGGGAAGGCTAAGGTTATCCCTTAGGATAGAAGGGATTTCAAGTCGAACAGATATAATAATAACCAGCCCTGAAGAGATTTTTTTAGGCCATCGGGGCCTACTACTACGCAGGTGGTTAGCACAGTGTTCTGAGAGCCTGTGCATCAAGTTTTAGAAAAGATTAAGAAAGAGCCATACTTCAAATAGCTAAATAATATGGACATACAATCAAGGCGTAACCAAAGTCTCCATTGCCAATATCACCAAGAGCGAGGACATTCAACCGAGGATTGTAAAACTTTGTGGAATCATCTGGAATAACTGTTTAGGGATGGAAGGTTAAAACAGTTTTTGTATCGACCCAATGGGCAAGGGGACCAAGCAAGGTTAGCGGCTCAAAGAGATGCTTCTTCAAGGCCACCTTTGGGCACAAATAATATCATCTTCACTGCTCTAGGGAGAACTGGTTCTCACCCCTCCAAGGTGATGTCTATAGCTCAGCCACTTGCCAAGGACTCTAACCCTGAGCTAGAGAAGGCAAAAGTAGAGATCCGACAGGCATTGAGTTTTTCAGATGAGGACAAAGTTGGAACCATACAGCCACACGATGATACTTTAGTGGTCACCCTCAGGATAAGAGGGTATGATGTGAAAAGGGTGATGGTAGACCAAAGCAACGGTGCAGAGATCATGTACCCTGATTTATACGAGGGGTTAAGGTTAAGACCTGAAGATTTAGTGCATTATGACTCACCTTTGGTAGGCTTTGATGGGAAATTTTTCATTCCAGTGGGTCAGATTAGATTACCAGTACAGGCGGAGTCCAAAGTGGTCGTGGTGGATGCTTACTCCCTCTACACTGCCATTATGGCAAGGCCCTGGCTCCATGTCTTGAAAGTCATTTCTTCCACCTTACATTTGAAGGTGAAATATCTGTCTAGGGACTAGATTGAGGAGCTATTTTGGAGCTAGTCTGTGGCTTGGCAGTGCTTGGTAGCTGTAATTATGCATCAGCCGGTAGTTGAATCCTCGGCCTTTGTTGAGGGGGGCTCATAGCAATCAAGGATTCTGGTCCTGTCTATGGATGCGGTTTTGGAAGGGGAAAAGTGTGAGAAGCTGGAGGAAATTGTTATAGATGGTGATCTAGAAAAGTTCTTTTAGGTTAGAACTCAGCTACCTCTTCGAGAGAAGGAAGAGCTGATAATGTTTCTAAGGAGGAATATTGATGTGTTCGCATGGAATGCTTATAAAACTCCTCGGGTGGATCCAGACTTCATTTGTCATCATCTAAATGTCAACCCGGCTATCCTCCCTAGATAACGACCATCTCGGTGCTCATCTAAAGAGCATTCTAATACCGTCAAGGAAAAAGTGAACAAGCTTAAGCAGGCTGGGACTATTAAGGAAGTGTTCTATCCTAAGTGGTTGGCCAATACGATGGTGGTGAAGAAGACGAATGGGAAGTGGCGAGTATGTGTTGACATCACAGATCTGAATAAAGCTTGCCCCAAGGATCCTTTTCTTATGCCTCGAATAGATCAATTGGTAGATGCCACTATAGGCCATCCTCGGATGAGCTTTCTGCATACCTTTCAAGGTACCACCAGATACCTTTAGCTCTGGATGATCAAGAGAAAATAGTTTTTGTTACTCTTACTGGGAATTACCACTACAAGGTGATGCCCTTTGGTTTAAAGAATGCTAGATCTACCTATCAGAGGATGATGACTAGGATGTTTGAGTCACAGCTAGGAAAAAACATCGAGATTTATATAGATGATATGGTGGTTAAGAGTAAGTTAGAGTCTGAGCATATTAACGACCTTGGGAATATCTTTAAGATATTGAGGAAACACAATCTAAGCCTTAATGCTTCTAAGTGCTCTTTTGGTGTTAGTTCAAGAAAATTCTCGAGATACATGGTCATTCACCACGGAATTAAGGTCAATCCTGACCAGATTAAGGCAATTAACAATTTGCAGCTACCTCGAAATCCGAAAGAGGTCCAAAAGTTGACGAGGATGACTGCTGCCCTAAACCAATTCATTTCTCGATCGGCAGATAGATGCAAGCCTTTCTTCCAGTTGTTCAACAAGTGGAAGGGATTCGAGTGAATAGAGGAGTGTGTCTTGGCCTTCCAACAGTTGAAGGAATACCTTTCTTGGCCACCCATTATGTCTAGACCCGAGGTGGATGAGGTTTTGTTTGCTTAAATCACTGTGGCTTCCCATGCGGTGAGCCTGGTGCTGGTACGGGTTGATAGTGATATGCAGAGGCCAGTTTATTATGTAAGAAAATCATTATATGATGCTGAGGTTCGCTACTTACCATTGGAAAGGGTCATTTTGGCAGTAGTGCATGCATAAGCTTCCCCACTACTTCCAATCCCACACAGTTGTCGTCTTAACCCAACTTCCACTTAGATCCCTACTTCAGAGTGCTAATTACACAGGAAGGATTGCCAAGTGAGGTACGATCCTAGGAGCTTTCGATATCAAGTACATGCCTCGCACCTTTGTCAAGGGTCAAGTTCTTGCAGATCTGGTGGCCGAGTTTGCTGAATCCCCATTGGAAGAGAAAGTTGAAAAGCAGAACATGGATGAAAAATGAGTAGGCATGGTCTCCTTGCAAGAGCCTTTACCCTGGAGGGTATACGTTGATGGTGCAGCAAATTAAAGAGGATCTGGAATGGGACTAGTTATAATTTCTCCTAAGAAGATCATTCTTGAAAAATCCTTAAGGTTAGGTTTCTTGGACACAAATAATGAAGCTAAGTATGAGGCTCTATTGGTAGGGATGACTATGATTCTAAAAATGGGAGGAAAAATATTGGAGATGTTTTCAGATTCGAGATTGGTCGTAGGCTAGGTAAAGGGAGAGTTGGAAGCCAGAGATTCAAGAATGCAAGAGTATTTGAATTAGGTTAGGCATTTGCAGTTATGGTTTGAGTCTTTCACCCTATTGCAAATCCCTAGAAGCAGAAATACACATGCTAATTCTCTTGCCATGCTCACAACCTCCTTAGCACAAGATTTACCTCGGGTTATCCTTATGGAAAACTTGGGAAAACCTAATGAAATGAGAACGGTGATGGTCCATATTCATCAGGTCAAAGTAAGACCTAGTTGGATGGATTCTATTGTACTATTCCTTAAAGAGGATATCTTGTCTAGGGGAAGTTCGAGGCTGACAAAGTACGGAGGAAGTCTCCTCGGTTTTGGCTGTCTGAGGACCAAAAGTTGTACAAACGCTCCTTTTCTAGACCATATTTGTTATGCATACACCATGAGGTAGTAGAGCTACTCCTAGAAGAGTTGCATAGATAGATTTGTGGAAGCCACACAGGAGACAAATCCTTATCTTACAGAGCCCTCACTCAAGGATATTGGTGGCCGAAAATATAGAAGGAAGTGCAAGAATACATGAAGAAGTGCGACCAATGCCAGAGATATGCCCTAAACATTCATCAACCAGAGGGAGTCTTTAATCCTCTGTCCAGCCCTTAGCCGTTCGCTCAATGAGGCTTAGATATTGTAGGGCATTTCCCTAAGGCAGTAGGAAACAAGAGATAGCTACTGGTCAGCACGTATTACTTCACCAAATGGGTTGAAGCTGAACCATTGGCAAATATCAGAGACGTGGACGCCAAGAGATTTTTTTGGAAAAATATCGTCACTCGGTTTGGGATCCCTTGAACACTCATCTCGGACAATGGTCTTCAATTTGATAGCAAAGCCTTCAGGAGGTATTGTTGTGATCTAGGTGTTACAAATAGGTACTCCACCCCGACTTATCCATAGGGGAATGGACAGGCCAAGGCTTTCAATAAGGTCATAGTGAATGGACTCAAGAAAAGGTTGGATGATGCAATGGAAAAATGGGCGGAGCAATGGAAAAATGGGCGGAAGAGTTGCCACACGTTCTTTGGACATATCGGACTACACCTCGAAGGTCCACTGGGGAAACCCCCTTTTCAATGACCTATGGGGCTAAGACTATAATTAATCTCGAAACTAGATTCCCAACACTGAGGATGAGCTCTTTCACTCTGAGCAACAATGATGAGTTGTTAAAGAAGATCTTAGATTTAATTGAAGAACGAAGAGAAAATGCTATGGTTCAATTAGCGTACTATCAACACAAACTCAAGCAGGTATATAACTCAAATGTGAGGTTAAGGCCATTAGCACCTAGAGACTTGGTATTGAGAAAGGTTTTTGGTACTGCAAAGAACCCTGCATGGGAAAGTTAGGGCCCAACTGGGAAGGGCCATATCGTATCACCTCAGTGGCGGGAATAGGTGAATATTATCTTGAAGATTTAGATGAAAAGGTTGTTCCACGCCCTTAGAATGTATATAACCTGCAGAGGAATTATTATTAATGAAAGTCTTTTCTGCTATATTTTTGTCAACGATATTATGCATTTTATGTCATTTCACTAAGTATTAAACAGAACCTTAGTTATGCTTGGTCCCACAGACCATATGCTTTGGATAAATTAATACTTCAAGTCATTTCACTAAGTGTTAAACAGAACCTTAGTTATGCCTAGTCCCTTGGACCACATACTTTGGGTAAATTAATACTTAACATCATTTCACTAAGTGTTAAACAAAATCTTAGTTATGTCTAGTCCCTCGAACCACATACTTTGGGTAAATTAATACTTAAAGCCACTTCACTAAGTGTTAAACAGAACCTTAGTTATGCCTGGTCTCTCGAACCACATACTTTGGGTAAATTAATACTTAAAGCCACCTCACTAAGTGTTAAACAGGACCTCTGTTATGCCTGATCCATCGGACCACATACTTTAGGTAAATTAATACTTCAAGTCATTTCACTAAGTGTTAAACAGAACCTTGGTTATGTCTAGTCCTTCGGACCACATACTTTAGGTAAATTAATACTTAAAGTGATTTCACTAAGTGTTAAACGGAACCTTAAAGTCATTTCACTAAGTGTTAAACAGAACCTTAGTTATGACTGGTCCCTCGGGCCACATACTTTGGGTAAATTAATATTTAAAGTCATTTTACTAAGTATTAAACAGAACCTTAGTTATGCCTGGTCCTTTGGACCACATATTTTAGGTAAATTAATACTTCAAGTCATTTCACTAAGTATTAAACAGAACCTTAGTTATGCCTGGTCCCTCGAACCACATACTTTGAGTAAATTAATACTTAAAGCCATTTCACTAAGTGTTAAACAGAACCTTAGTTATGTTTGATCCCTTGGACCACATACTTTGGTTAAATTAATATTTAAAACCATTTTACTAAGTATTAAACAAAACCTTAGTTATGTCTGGTCTCTCGGACCACATACTTTAGGTAAATTAATACTTCAAGTCATTTCTCTAAGTATTAAACTGAACTTTTCTTATGTCTGGCCCCTCAAACCACATGTTTTGTGTAAATTAATACTTCACATTATTTCTAAGGGTTATGTTTCTCTTTAAAAATTCATACTTCACATTATATGTGTTTAAATCATGTGAATTAACAATCATTATTGTTAGCTTTTGTTAAAATCTGGGGTATTCACCCTTAAAGACATCATCAATCTCAACTCTCATCAAAAGGCGAAATGATAACCACACCAACCATAGGTATATATTGCAAAGAAAATAAAGATTCATGAAGCAAAAAATTGATATCTTTTCATTAAACAAAAGGAAAGGGGTACATTATAAACAGTGGCAAAACTGCCATAATCAAGAAAATTTACATGTTAAAAATAAATAAATAAATAAATAAAGCAAAAGAGTAGGATTCTAAGCTAAGCCTTGGACTTCGGAGCAGGGTCTTCTTTCTTGCACGGCTGAGAGGAAGGAACGTCTTTGGCCTTGGAATCAGCCTCCTTGGATTTGGCCTCAGCTCCTCTGCCTTGTTAGTAGCGTCCTTGGCATTGAAAGAGGCATCCTTGAGCTTAAGGGGGGCCTCAGGATCCTTGGCCTCTGGCAGAGACTTGACCTCCTTACTCTTGCCCTTATCCTCAGCCACCTCAACCCCCTGGCCTTGGTCACCAGCTTGGCCAGGCCCTTTGGAGACCTCAGCAGGAGGAAGAGATGACTGGATGATAAGGGGCTGCTCAGAGGCAACTGATGCAAGGGCAGCGAAAGGTGGGAGTGCAACTGGGACTTTACGAATGTTTGGAGGGTAGTAGACATTCCTAACCTGCCTCCACTCTGAGATAGCAGAGACCCCTACAAGGTTAAGGGCCTCCATCCACACCTTCTTGTAGCAGTCCCTGCAGACCTTGGCCAGCTCGTTTGCCAGACGAACCTCGGTCTCCTGTACCCCGAGCTCGTAAGACTCCTACTTCAAAGCCTCTGCAGCTTCCTAGGCTATTCGCGCAGTCTCCTTCACTCTCCCCAGCTCGGCCTTCAACTCCAGGACCTGCTATTTTACTGTGGTCAACTCTAGTTCAGTGTGGTAGAGCCTTTTCTGTTGGTCCTCAGCCTGGTCCTGGGTGCTTTGAAGACCGGCCTCAACGCTTTTTCGCGCCCTCTCCTCGACCATCAGCTTCACAACGAGCTCCTTATTCTTTTGTTCGATGTGCCCAAGGCCTTATTACCCTTGGCGCGAAGGTTGGCCTCAACTTGAGCCTCATTCCGGGCATCCTTGACCCACTCCTCAGCTACAAAAACCTCCTAGATAGCCTACAAATAAACAACAGAGGAGTACATTAAAAAAAAAAAAGGGAGAACAAAGGAAACTACTCTTGAAAGTGCTTGCCATGGAGCTTACTAGGGCTAAGTCCCTCTTTAGAGACAAGAAAAGATCTGGCTGCCTCATGGTCTAAAGGACAGCCATGTCTTTAGATAGCAACAGGGGCTTCTCCAGGGCCTCGGCCAAGTGATGGGTGTGCCCTTTCTAGAATTCTCGGATGGAGGAATTTTCTGGTATGGCTATGCCTTCCATCTCTAGCTGGGGGGCCCATATTGGGAATAAGGGTCACACCTCTGCCACATTGAGGTCCTCTATGCTTTCAACTGAGGAGGCCCTCACTTGGCCCTTGCCCATTTTTTGCTGCTTAGCCTCCTTCCGGCGGACTATCTTACCCTCCTCTACGTCTTGCTTCTTTCTTTTCTTCTTCAAGTTGGGGATGGGGAACAGGCCGACTGTAAAAGGAGGAGGAGGGGAAAGAGTAGGAGCGGGCTGAGACTTTGGGGCCTCCTTAGATGACGACCCCTTATTCCTCCCCACGAGGAGATCTGTCAGGCCTTTTCTCTGGTTCAGGGCCATCTCCCCTTCCTCCTTGAAGCTGTCGTCTACTAGGGCAATTATAAGTTTAGGGGAATGAGCGACAGAGGACCTGTCAAGCTCACCCTCCGAGTCTAATATCTGAACCACAAGCTCAACTTGCTCCTCTCCCTCTTCTTTAAGGCGGACTTGGTCTATCTCGGCCTCAAGTGACAAGCACGAGGAGGCTGTTTCTTCCCTTAGAACCGCTACCTCACGAGGGGAACGATGGAAAGGCAACTCAATTGGCGAGAGATCTTCTCGAGACAAGAAACCGGATATCAAGACGTTAGTCCGGGCTAACCAAGGATTACTTGCTCTTATGGCATGACACGTCCTAGAACTGAGACGATAAGGGCACGAAATCGAGGATAAGGTGGACAGCTCTCAGTTGCCTATCTTCACTCACGAACACCTCAGACCTCAGTACCTTGTTTAGGCCCGCAAAGTTAATGAGGTTATGGCTGGGAGCTACATATCTTTTATCTACAAAAACATCCAAGAAGCAAAAACACAATTAGTATAACAAAGCCATCCATCAAAAGTGAACAGAACGCCAAAAGAAAGAAGATAGCAGCGAAATCGCGAAACTAATGCCCATGTAAAAAAAGGGGGACCGGGAGGGGGGGGGGAGGGGAGGAAACCTAAGCCTAAGGCACCCTACCTGGCTCTCCCTCTCGGACCAAGCAGTAAAGACCGTCGTGCCATGCCCCCGAGGCTATCAAGAACTCATCCTTCATACCTTTATTGGATTTAGGGAGGCACGAGACGAGCCTAACCACCAAGGATCTAGACTTAAGATAATACTCTGCGTCTCCAAGCAGGTGACACTCGTACATCCAGACAACGTCGTGCCAGGTGATATTTAGCCCCATTTGCTCATTGAGAGCATCTATGCTACCTAGAATCCTAAAGAGGTTAGACGCACACTGGTGGGGGTACAGCCTATGGGCTATTAGATAATCTCGAGTTACCCTACCCATGGAAAGTGTCATACCCCCTTCTATGAAGGCGATCCTGGGAATGACCACTTCCCCCTCATTCCTATGAGTAAGCACTTGATCCGTGGAACAGTGCCGCAGGGATATTCTCTGAGGAATGTGGTACTTAGTCCTAAAGCCCTCCATACCGGTGGGAAAGTCTACAAGGTGCTTAAATCTACCTATCTAAGCAAGCCAAAGGGAAGTGAAAGAAGTTTTTAAGGAAAGGAAATAAAGAACAGAAGGCCGAGGAGAAAAGAACCTAAAAAAAAAGGAACTTACAAGAATAAGCACATGTGTTGTTTCCTGAACTTCTTAAAGGTTTGAAATTTTTTTTTAAAAAGAAAGACTTGAAAGATTTAGAAACTTGGGAAGCCTTGAAGGTTTGAGAGTTTGGGACTTCTAGAGAGCTCAAAGATTTGTAAAGTGGGAAAAATGACTCCCCCCAGGCGCCTTATATAGAAGGTAGAATTGGGTGGAAGTTATCCTGCTCAAATTTTGAGGAGAAATGCCAACCGTAGGATCTGTGTCTCACCGTAAGATGCGGGGAACAAAGTGCTGCCTAGAGCATTTAATGATACATTGCAAACTTCAAAGCATCTAGAACAGTTACGGAACACGTGAAGCGACCTTCTCACGTGTGGAAATTGAGGAAACGTATGGAATTAATTATCCAAAGTCAAAACCGAATTTTTCTCCTCGGAAAGAAGGGAAAACCGAGGTTTTAAGTGGCTATTGTAGGGATAAAAGGCCCAAGAATAGATCTTGGGCCTTGGGCCTTGTCTGAGGACGCTTAGTAGTCCGAGAACAAATAAACAATAATAAAGACGCAAAACTCAAAACTCCATAAGCAAGCTACGACTTAGAAGGCTGGAGAAGGCAAGCTAAGGAGAAGGGTCTCAATGCTAAGTGAAGCAGGGGACAGAAGTTGTGTTCTGTCATCCAGAGCAACATTCCAAGAAATTCTATTGATAAGAATATACATCATGAATGTACATGACAAATGGGAGCAGTGAAATATCTTAGAGAAAGCTACTATCACTGCATTAAATACTCTGTAGCTAACTCTCTGGCCGCATAAATGAGGAAGTGATACCCGAATAGTATTTTTCAGTTTTACAGCTACTCCCAAAGACTTTGGAAAGGTGCTGATGGGAAAAGGGTCTGTAAGTTCGTTTAGACCCCTATAAACTAGATTGTTTAACCTAATTAATTAACTAAGTGAATACTTAGGCTTATTATTCAGATCTAGGTTAAAATAATAACAATCAAATCAAGTAAAGCAGCGGAAAAATAAAGAACACAAAGATATGATAACCCAGGAAAACCAAACCGGTAAAAAACCTGGGGAGGATTTAACCTAGCTATCCTCAAGGTAAAATAGCAAATCCACTAGAAAGAATCGAAGTTTACACAATAGCGACTTAGACCACTAACATCCTATTGCTACCCAATGTAGGAAACTTACTACCACGACCCCATGATAGCTCCGAGATCCACGGACTCCTTCTTTCTTTATCCTTTGCAAAACACAAACACCCACGCTTGTGACTTTAAGATCCCACTCAAAGGTTTTAGCAACACAAACTCTCCTGTTTGTGACTCCAAGACCACACTTAAAGGTTTAGATCATCAGCACCTTTGATGACTAGAGAAGGCAGCAACTTCAGCAATACCGAATCTTGAGATTCTTCAAGGAACAACACCGGTAGAAGTAATATGAGAGGTTTTAGGAGCAAAACCCTAAATACAAAAGAGGCACAATCTTTTCTCTCTAAAAAACGTTAAAAAAAACATGCTTAGGGTTTCCTTTATATAGTGGGAGAAGTAGATCTGAAACCCTAATCCTTAATGGGCTAGAACTGCTGTTTGGGCCAACTTAAAATTCTGCAGATACGATTCTCGATCGGTCGAGCCTGTTTTTCGATCGATCGAACCAGGCAGATTCTGAAATCTTCTTTCTGCAGCTTACATGTTCTTGTGTGCTCACGATTTGCCGATTGTTCTAAACTCTTAGAACCTAACAGGGTCAAGACTATCAATTTAATATACATGTGAAGGGTAAAGATGAAAGAAAGAAGGTAGTATAAAATAGGAAGAAGACCCTGAGGGATGAGGGATCAAAAAATTTGAGAGAAAGAAGACTGTAACAACACGAATTGAACTTGTAATCAAATTCAAAGAAAGATATACTAGAACTGATCTCCTCGGATTGTGTCGAGAACAATTTCCTTTGAGTAGAACCATTTTATCTTTGTCCTCTTGTCATCTGAATCCATTTTAATTGTTTTTTCAATTCATTAAGGCCTAGTTTTCTAAACTCACTCTCTATAAATTCATTGTATAGGGCTTTTTGGGCCTAAAGCAATCCATCTCTTGGGCTTGGGATCCAAATCGGGTCCTTACAATAATAATAATAATAATAATAATAATAATAATAATAATAGGAGTTTTTGTTGCATTAAGTATGAATTCAGTCACTACCTTTCACATCTTTTTTTTAAAATAATTTTAGTATGTCAAATTTCGGTACTTTGTTCCTTCAACATCAAGCATTGTTTATTCTTAATTGTACCAATATTTGGATATCAAATTTGTTTATTTGATAATAGTTGCCCCAAAGGATAACAATATTCCGAAAACTATAAAGTTGAATTTAGAGCATCTATAGCAGATGTGCCAAATGTGCCAAATGCCAAATATTTGGCACATTTGACACACCAAACACAAAAAACACCCCCACAGCAGATGTTCTAAATATTGCAAATATTTGGCATTTGTGTCCGTACCGTTGCAAATTTGCAATGGTACGGACACAAATGCTAAACTAAAATATTGTATTTTATTCAGCTTTCTCTCTCCTCACGCTTCTTTAATTAATTTTTTCTCTCCCTTCTCACATCTGTTTCCCAGCTCCTCCTTCAACAGAGAAAGATCACAAATGAAGGGAAATAATTCTACTATCGTTAATAACTAATTGATGCAAAATGGCCATTACCACCAGAGGCGCAAGCGGCAAGGCGAGGCCACTCACGGCACACAAGCAAGGGCGTGGCCACTCACGGCCACTCGCGAGTTCGTCGCTCACAGCGCACGAACCATCGGCATTCAGATCTTCATCCACTCACGGCCACTCATGCCGCTCAGATCTTCATCCTGTCAGGTCTCGTCTCGCCTCGATGGCCGGCCGCGGCGGCGTAACCAAACACCACATCAATCTCACCTGCCGCTGTCTCGCCGTCTAGATCGAGGCGAGATCGAGGCCGCCGTCGATCTCACCTCTTCCCTCTCCTCTTCGGTTGTGGGTTTTTTTTTTTTTTTTTTTTGCTGCTGCAATTTGGGTTGATCTGATATTGGTGAGTAATTGTGGTGGTTGTGGGTTGATTGTGGTGGTTGGTGGGTTCAGTTGATCTGGGTGGTGGCGGGCTGTGGGCTATGGGTGGTGGCAGTGGTGGTGATGGGCTGTGGTGGTGATTTTCGATTCAGTTGATCTGGTTGTGGCTGTTGTTCTGGTCGTGGCTGATGTTGATAAAATGAGTAGTAGATAATATATTATTTTAATGTGTAAAAAATATTATTTTAATGTGTAGTAAATATTATTTTAATGTATAGAATTGAATGATAAAATATCTGATAAATGAGATGTTGTAAAATGATGTAGTAAAATAATAAAGTAGGGTTTTGGTGTGGCAAAATGGCATTTTTTTTGCAACATCTGCTACGGATGCTCTAATAAGCAATATTTTCTTTCTTTCTTTTATTGCTTGCTAATAATTCTTCTTCTCGCAGGAGCTTTAGCAGGTATCCATATAGTCTTCTACTTTATTCACATCTGTCACATTAATACCATTCCTTAGAATTGAATAAACAAAACAACTATATGTAAAGCAAGCTTCTGAATTTTATTTTTTCTTTTTTTTTACAAGTCTAAAGCAAGCTAATAAGTCTTCTTCTTCTTCTTGCAAGAGCTGTAGCAGGTATCCATATAGTCTTCTTCTTTATTCACATCTGTCACATTAATAGCCTCCATTAGAATTGAATAAAGAAAACAATTATGTATTATTATATCCAAATGAATAAAATATGAACTCAATGGTTTTAGTACCTGAACCAAAACTGGTTGACATGGACTCTGCACAATCAAAAAATACAACTATAGATAACATCTGTAAGAGAGGCTTGGCATATCGTGTAACAAGAATCACGACAAAGCCTCAATTTAAAAGGATTACCCTCCCAACGCGCACAGCCTACATAACAATTCATAATGCATCGAATGTCTGGCGTTGCTTCCACCAAGAGGGAAGGATTACTAGCTGTTGCTACAACAACAAGCACAAGCACAAAGAGCGTCACCATAGTTTTGACAATTCTCCTCATGCTATCTCTTCTTCTTCTTCTATTACTCCAAACTTTCTGCCTATATTGGAATATTTTAATTTTATGACCATGATTTATATATATTATCTAAAATACTTTGTCATTAATGAAGCCTTTAATGAAATTTTTTTTTTTTTTTTTTGGTTTATAGATTTTTTCTTTTTTCAAAAATTCAGGCTATTAATGAGTTTCCATCTAAGACGTTACGAATTTTATGAAAGAGAACTGCTACATCCACAACATTTTTTACAATATTTTCACAACAAATCCTAGTTGACAGGTTGCTACAGGTTTTAAATTTAAATCCAACACTGAAATTACTTTCTTACCCACTAGTAACAGCAAATAACAACCTGCAAACTAGGATTTGTTGTGAAAATGTTGTGAAAAATGTTGTGGACATAGTATTTCTCTTTATGAAATTGTGAATATATATAACAGTCATGTGACACATTCCTTGAGACTTTTTTTGTCAAAGTTTGCATTTATGTTTTACTCAAAAAAAAAAGTTTGCATTTATGTTAATTTATTAATTGAATATGTCAATAAATAAATGCATAAATTAATTATCAAGTAGTCGCTAACCCGTGCAATGCACGGAATAGTTAAATAAAAATTAAAAGTACTTATTTTACTTAAAGGTATATAACTTAAATTTTAAAAATGTATAATTTGAAAATGAATGAAAATAACTAATTAGTTCGATATAATGATTTTAAAAAAATTCTTTTTCTTTCATATCTTTGGTTTCACATAACACATTTCAACGTGGGCTATTCTATGGTAATAACTTCATATAATACTCAACTACAATTAAATCTACTACCAATCTAATCTATATTATCTTGATAGTAAATCTACAGATTGCATTCTCATATTCTTAGAGCTTGCTACATCATTGTAATTATCTATATATAATGTAAAACCGAAAATTTTAACTTTTTGAAAGGCTTACGGTAGAATTAGGATTAAAAAAATAGTTTTTTTTTATTAGACCTTAAGTTAGATTTTTTTTTTTTTTTTAAAGGACTCACTTTATGTTAAAAAAAAAGACTC
Source organism: Lithocarpus polystachyus (assembly GCA_033629205.1). NCBI lineage: Eukaryota > Viridiplantae > Streptophyta > Magnoliopsida > Fagales > Fagaceae > Lithocarpus > Lithocarpus polystachyus. The sequence continues at coordinate 22,765,979 of CM066166.1, read as the reverse complement.
GCATAAAAAAAAAAAAAAAAAAAAAAACACTTTAGGATTAAGAAAAAGAGAGAGAGAGACTCCTATTAGGACTCTCTCACTATTTAGTTTAAAAAATTAAAATTTTTTATAAATTAATAGGATGAGGAAAAGAGAGAGAGAGAGACTCTTGTTAGAACTCTTTCACTATTTAGTTTTAAAAATTAAAAAAAATTATAAATTAAAATGATAATGTGAAAAATCGTGAGAGTTTCAGAGGTTTCGGTTATATATATATATATATATATATGTGTGTGTGTGTGTGTGTGTGTGTGTGTGTGTACACTAATTATTTATAGGTTAAAGTACAAAACATACCCTAAAGTTTGAAAAATCTTTGAATTTTTCTCCCTCACATTTCAAGTTTTGGATCCGCCTCTTTAAAGTTATATACTATTTTGATTGGCAGTCCCTCCTTTTTGAAACATTAGAGGGGACAAAATTCAAAAACACCCAAACTTCAAATGTGTGTTTTGCCAAGAGGTATATATACATTCACTCAAAGCAAATCCAACTACGAATCCTCCTAACATTTACAAAACACTTTATTACTATCCAAAGTCCGTAAAACCGTCCTCAAAATCCTAGAATAGTCTAGATTCAAGAACCATAAGGACCAGTTCAGACCAATGCTTAGTAGTATTAATACTCGACTTAATCACATGCTTGAGCTTACCTTGTTTGCTCAATTCTAAGAGTTTCATGTAGGTAATGCGATTCCATATGGTTTGGAGTTCCTGAGCCCAGGATTTGAAAATGGAAGCGTTTGCTATACATTGTTAGATGAGAGAATTGAGAGTTAATTTGATGAGACATTGTTTAGAGCTCGAGAGAGCTTGTAGATAGAGAAGAGTGAGACTGTCAGTCTCTCGGTGTATCTCTTTAAAACGATGTCGTTTTGATAACGGAAGTACTGTACATTCTACTATACAACCATATCTCATAGTGTCGTTGTTGTGTTCAAGATTAAACGTTAACGGCAGGTAGTTTATATACTTCACGATATTAGTTTTTTTTTTTTTTTGGGTTTCCTTTTTGCTAAATAATGAGAAATTTTATTGACACAAACAGGAGGAGTTGGAGACATCACCATGTAATATATACGTTGGAGATGAAAATCTTTCCCAACATGTTACAAAAATAAGAATGAAATTTGCAGTATTCATTATCTTTGTCGAGTATTGGATGTTCGAGCTTAGCTTGACAATAAGGTAAAATGTTCAAGCTCATTAGTTGAAACTCAAACCAAGCCTACAAACAATGTGCAAACTCTTTTTGTATCAAAAAGTATAAAAGTTTAAGGTCAGCTTGGTTCAACTAGATTCATTAGTCAAGCCAATACCGACTACAATTAATATAAATTTTATAACATTTTCTGATACACACACACACACACACACACACACACACATATATATATATTAACAGTTGTCAAGCCCATAAACAAGCTTAACTCGGTTTTTATTTATTTAGTTGGCTCTACTATTCACAAGTATGTTCACGAACAAAATTTTATTTTATTTTATTTTTGGCTTGTGTTCAGCTCTTATTAAATAAGCCTAAATCTAATATTCAAGCTTAGCTTGTTTATAAACAAAAAAACATCAACAAGTTTTTTATTGAACCATATTCGAGCTATTTATGAATGACTTGGTTCATTTACAACCTAGGACCGAGAGGCCATGGCTTCCCTACTTTCTTCAAATTATCAAAAGTTATTTTCTTTTTACAAATTAAGACACAAAAACATATGTGTGCACTGAAGAAAAAAGTTAGCCAAATTTGTTAATCAATACTCAAGAGGATATCTAGTTACATTCATATCAGCTTTTTACAATCCCATCAACAAGAATTATGGTTCAGTTATAAAGCATATAAACATAATATTATACTTTAAAGGAGAAGTTATAATGTGATTGATTAAGAAAATTTGGATAAGATCTCTCTCCTATTTAAATTCTTCAATTCCTTCAATCTTTTTAAGAGATGTAAGACACAAGGCATTTATTTAATTTGGTGTGGTTTATATAGTTTTTTAATAAGAATTTTAAATTTGTTAAATGTCACATGTCTTACACTTGAATTTAAATTAAAGGAAATCAAAGAATTTAAATGGAAAAGATCATGTTATGAAAATATATATATATATATATATAATATTATTTTCCAATAAAATTTCTTTAGGAATTTCCTCAATGATTAATTGTTGCATCAAGTTTTGGGTTTTTTTTTATCAAAAAAAAAAGTTTTGGTTTTTTTCTACATCAAATTTGGTACTTCCACTACAAAAAAGCTCGTCCTTATAACATTAAGCCCCTTTTTTTCCTTCTTAATTGTACCAATATTTGTTTATCAAATTTGTTTATTATAATGATTGCACCAGGGGATAACATTTTTTTTTTCTAACAACTATATAGGTGAATGCAGTAAGCAAATGCAGTTCACAACTTTTGTTTTAGAAAAAGCATGCTTATTCTTAATATTACTTTTCTTTCTTCTGTTGCAAGTGTAGTGCATGCTAATTATTCTTCTCCTTCTTGCCAGAGTTGTAGGTATGCATGTAGTCTTCTGCTTTATTCAGATCTGTCACATTAATAACATCCATTAGAATTGAATAAACAAAACAATTATATATTACTGTGTGTGTCTATATATATATATATATATATATATATATATGTACCCTAAGGAGTGAATTATGAACTCAATGGTTTTACTTTTAGTACATGAATCAAAACTGGGTGGCGGCACTGTACAGTCAACATCAAGAATATGACCATATTTCACATCTGCGAGAGAGCTTGTGAACAACACGTAACAAGTACCACAGCAAATACTCAATTTCAAAGGATCTTTTTCCCGACTATGACAATCTGCAAAACACTTATATCTGCATTCAAGAGTTGGCGTTATTATCTTCAAGAGGGAAGGATTACTAGCAAGCACAAGCATAAATAGCACCACCATCATTTCCACTATTCTCTTCATCTTATCTTTTTCTATAACTCAAAATTTTCTTCCTCTATTGAAATCTAATGTAATACTATATATACAATTTTGGAATCCTCCATTATTCGTGTAATTTTGGTAATATATATATATATATATATATAATTTTGGAGATAAATTTAAATAATATACCACCTAGATTTGTTACTGATTATAATTTGAATCTATCACTGACATTATTTTTTTATTCATTAATAATAAACTGTTACTTAAAATTTATTATGAAAATGTTATAAATTTGACCTTGGTTGTATTTCAAGAATGTTTAATTATAGTGCCTTTAAACCACATGCATGCATGTGGCAAAAGTGTCTAATTTAATTTTGTGTCTTCGAACGAGTACACCTGGCAATCCTTGCAAATTGTGATGTGTAGGCATGAGCCAAGTTTTGACTTGATTGGTCCACGGGTCAAAGATTTAGTAATACCAAATAGCACTAACGTAAGTCGCCTAGCTAATAAGACATATGTCAACTAATTAGACATGTCAAATGGCAGAATTTTAATTAAGAAATTTTTTTTTTTTAAAGAAGAGAGAGAAAGTTTGAATAATTAAAAAAAAAACAAAACAAAACAAAACAAAACAAATAGCACATCTGCTGGTACAGTACTATTATTAGAACATCACGGTAGCAAATGCCAAATCACACATTTTATGAAGGTGATTTTTCGTGTTTGATGCGTAAAATGCTAAAAATATTATCATTATTTCTTTCTTCTATTGCTTGCTAACAATTCTTCTACTTGCAAGATCTGTAGTAGGTTTCCATATTATCTTCTACTTTATTCACATCTTATCTTTTATATATATATATATATATATATATATATATATATATATATCTCCTAATAATGAATGAAATATGAACTTAATGGTCTTTTTTTTTTTTTTTTTGATAAACTTAATGGTCTTAGTAACTGAACTAAAACTGGTTGACATGGACTCTGCACAATCAAAAATACAACTATAGATGACATCTGCGAGAGAGTTTTTGCAAAAAAGTTCACAGAAAGTACCAACTGTAGAAGTAGAAATTTTGCAACCAATCACAAAGTGCCACATGCTATTTAGTGGGTCCCATTGACATTATTTAGAGACCAACAGAAACATTCCAAGTATTTCTAAATAAAAATTGCAAAGAATACTTAGTGTGCATTTGGGTTAGGATGAAAAATGATAATTATTTCACTATTCAGCTTATTTTTGCTACTATTCATAAGCCCCACTGCACTTTTTGGTACTATTCATGGACCATATTGTACTATTTCAACTAACTTTTACCTTTATCTATAGTACTTTCAACAATAATTTTTCAGTTTCAACAAAATAAGAGTTATTCAAACACACCATTAAGGGTCAACTACACGTCGACACGTGTTGATATTTTAATTTTAAAAGACATAAGCAGTCAAATTAAATACTACCATGTGTTATTTTAAATTAGAACATTTTGGCTTATCAAATAATGTCATGTGTCTTTCCCTCTCCCCCCTGTGTGTGTGTGTGTGTGTGTATGTGTGTGTGTGTGTGTGTGTGTGTGTGTTTCTCAAAACAAAAAAAAAATTGATAATGTCATGTGTTCCTTGGAGAACAAGACATAAAGTTCTTCTATTTAAATTATTACATGTGTCACTGCTCATAACCAATCATGTGTGATAACATCTCCCCAAGACTCCTATAAATAAAAACTCTTCTCAGTCTTATAGGGGGGATTCAGAAATATTCAGAATTCTAGAAACTCTATTGGAATCAAGCTCCAAAACCTCCAAGAAGATCAAGAACTTCAACCTTCGAATATGAAAAAAAAAAATCGAAGTAAAAGCATTCAAGTCATCCGTCTAGATCTCGAAGCTCATTGGAATCAAGCTCAAAAGCCTCCATAAACACTAAGATACTACGAATTAGTAAAGCTCTACGGATCCAAGCCTCCAAAGCCTTAAAGAACTTTCATTACAAATCTTCGAAGATGAAGAACATTCATCCAAATCATTCTTCCAAGCCTCAAAGTTCTACTAGAATCAACCTTTAAAACCTCCAGAAACTTCAAAGACTTTGATCCCTCGAAGTTTCATCAGATTCAAGTTCTAAAGCCTCGAAAAACTTCCACTACAAATCTTCAAAGATCAATCAAATTCAAAGAACCCACGAAGAACGTGAAGAACAAGAAATCCTTAACAAGCGCACAGCTAGAGATTCATCGCAATTTCATTCCAAAGATCTTTCAATCCACTTTCCAATCCAAGTGGAGGACATCTTGTGTTCGAGTCAAGACTACATCGATGCAATACTTGAATTGAAGACTTTTCTAAGGAGACCGAATCAAGGGATTATTCTATTGTATTAGAATCTGAACATAGAGAATTGTACCTATAAATTCATCAATACAAATTTACACTTGAGAAACATTGTCAATTGTTTGATTTTCAAAATTGAGATTTTGTGTTTACACCAACACAAATACTCAATTTAAAATGATTATCCCACAACGTTGATAACAATCTAAAACGCAATCAAGGCTTGATGCCTCCACCAAAAAGGAAGGATTACTAGCACAACCATAATTGGAACCGCCATTGTTTGCATGATGATCTTCTCATGTTATCTTCTTCTATAGCTCTGAACTTTCTCCCTTGAAATGTTTTCTTAAAATAGTTCATTAACAAATACCCTTATAGCATTTTTTAACAAAATACTATATATAAAAAATAAAGCTTATGCCCAGTGCACTAATACAGTGGACACAATCTCTACCCATATATAAAAAGGTATAACAGTTGCTCTTAGGACCATTGTTAATGGATTATTATTGAAAAAAAAAAATTTTGATACCAGTTTTATGGAAAATGTAAGAACCTTTTAAAAAAATAATTACTTGTTTCTTTTCCCATAAAAATAACTAAAAATATTTCTTAAGTCAATATATTTTTATAGATTTAATTTATATAAGAAACCAATTTTAATTGGTATACTTATTGTCCTAATAATAATAATAATAATAATAATAATAATAATAGTTTACAATTAGGGATGGAGCCAAAACTTTGAGTTAAGGGGGGTGACTCTGACCTTTAACTCGGCGGCTTCTTAGGCACTGAGGTTTTTTTTTTTTTTTTTTTGAGTTTTTTATGTGTGCATCTCCTAGGAAAAGACAAAATTATTCCGTTTAAAACTTTTTAAAGGATCAGTTGTTTGTTTGAGTAAAATTGGTTAGTTGGACTTAATTTTTTTAGCTTTACTATTGGTGATTTTTGTTGTTGCACAAATGTTTTTAGCCTAGTATATGTTGTTTTAGATTTTAGATCTATAAATTTTTTAATGATCTTTAAAATGAGGAAAATGCTAGAGGTATATTGCTGATATAGTGAGTGATTATTGATAAGTAAAAAAGTGATGTAAGTCATAGGCCCAAATGCGAACCAATAAAAATATGTACCTCAACAGTTTGTAAAAATGTTGTAGATAAGTTTATAACTGTAACGTTATCCTAAAAAGAAATGATCAATGTATGCCTCCGTCTCTGTTTACAATATAAAATTCTTCTTAATATTTAGTTGATTTGGGCAAAAATTAAAGCAAAAAGCATCAATTAAAAGGAAAGAGAAAATTTAACAAACACATGGAATCAAGAATATAAAAATAATTATAGGTTTAAATTAGTCAAAATGATTAAATTTTTATGAATTTATTAAAATAATATGTTCATATTATATACTATATTATACAAGTTGGATCCTAAAAGTTATTGTTGAGTAAAGTGACTTTCTTCGCTGTGTACAAGTGGCTAAACTCTCATTAATTACTAAATTAGTCTATCTTATTAGGGTTTAGCTTACCTCTAATACTTTTTTTAAAAGAAATCTCATTTTGTTTTAATGAAAGACTATCACATCACCCTGTAGACACCGCATTTTGTACCTCTTATAACTCGGGCACCCGTTCCCCAATAATGCTCAAGCTCTAAGGCCCAAGGCCAGTTTAGAGCCCAATCAGATATCTAATTGACTTGAGGAGTGTTAAAACGGAAAATATAACCTTTTAAATGAGCAAAAATCTATTTTTGGAAATAAAATGGCCAAAGTGGCCCTTGACGCACATACATGGGCAGCGGCTTGCATACATAGGCCAACGCATGTGTATGCAGGCACGTTCCTTCGTACACAACTAAGGTTTCAGAAGCATGAAAAAGAAAGACAAGTTTTCTACAATAATGGCTAAGGTTTAGAATGAATCTCAAATCGTTTAGGAGCCATTCCAAACCTCGTTTTTTCCACTATAAAAAGTCTTACATAGTACATTTTCAAACACAAAAATCCCACGGAAAAAACCTAAGATTTACTAGAAAATAGGGAATCAAAATGGAGTTTTTCACAAAACACCCTCAAGTCAATTTTATTTGATTAGGACCTTTTCTGGCCCCAATCCTTTTAGTTTAACATTGCTAATCGCTTGCTTAATAACTTGTGATAGATTTGACTGAAGGGAATGGTCAAAATAAAAGCTTGGGAACTCCTTTTTAAGGGATCAAGTTTCAACTTTTCTTTTCTCTTTTTTAGTCTTTCTTTTGCTATTCTATCTGTTTCTTTCTTGCTTTGTTTGTATTATAACTTGTTTGTTTTGAGTAGGTTTATGTTTTTCTTGTATGTTCTGAGCATGTTAGATTGTTAGAATTAGGGTTTTCTTTTATACTCTGTTTTTCTGTTACATTTTTTTGGGTTAGGATTTTGAACAAGTCCCACGCACGCATGCCATAAGCATGCATACGCAAGTTAAACCCTGCGTACGCAAGTCTCTGGCTGTGCATGCAAACACTTGCCCAGAAACCCTAATCCAAATTTCTTATGTTGTTTGGATTGCTTATTTCACATGTTTTGCCCCTATTTAAACTCTTTTTCATATGTTTATGCGTATCGGAGTCCCTAACATTATATGCTTGTTTAGATTAAGGTTTTATGTTTGTTTCTTACTTCAATGTCATTCACATGCATTCACATGCCCATTCATGATGCCATAGATGCTAAGGTGCTACAAGGTAAGTAAGATAAGTCATGCATTCACATGAATATGAATGTTGATTGTTTAATCCTCACTTGATATATGTGTATGAAGTTAAGGCCTTGTTTTGATTTATGATATGATTTTCTTTGCTGCCATGTTTGGGTTGCTGCCTTGCCTTGAGATGTATGATGGGGTTTTACATACTAGGGTTTCTCATATGTGTTTGGCTCTTTATTGCTTTATGTTAGATATGTGTTTTGGGAAGAATGATGCCATATTGTATGTTAGGATACAAAGTGTTGAACATGTTTTCTAACAAGGTTAAGACATAAGAAACAACGATGGGAGGCCAACCTTAAGGTTGGGCGATCTTGATCGCCTAAAATCTTCCCAAAAACATACCTAAACTCTGAACTCATACTCTGGTAGTAAGATCAAAGGTCCTTTCTTGAAAGGAAGCTTTATATATGGTTCCTAGACTATTACAAAAACTAGGTGGCAACTCTCCCCCTCATGTCCACACACCCACTAACTAAATAAAAATTTGAGATTAAAATTCACTACCACTTGTCATTGTATGTTTAAAGCAAAAGAACATGTCCAGTTAAAAAAGTATCGAAGGTAAGTCAAACCCATCTTATTACTTGTTAGGACAATTTAATTTAGCTGAAACTCAATTACCAAAGTTTCAAGAAATTAAAAATTCTTTTTTCAATTAAGATTTTATTTATCTTATTAATTGTTAGGATAGTTTAATTGAGGGATTAACAAGAAAAAAAAAAGGATAGTTTAGTCGAGGTAGAACTCTATTGTCTAAGTTTCAAGAAATTTAAAATTATACTCCAAATCTTCAACTAAATTTCTATTTCAAGAAATTTAATATATTATTTATTATAATTATCTTAATTGTCTATTGTAATTTTTTATTTTAATATAAAATAACTCGCTCACTACATACTATCTTTGAGCCAAGTGTCTAAAGATATGTATGTATTATATACATGGTTGCAAAAATTCCGATCTAGATCCTATGATCTTACGATTTTAAGATCCCACTTGCTTAAAACGATCCAGATTTTTCAAGGATCTTTGCTATCATTCAATCAATAGGATCATACGATTGACGATCCCAAACGATCTTGGTTTCTTGTAATCTTCTTTCTCAGTTGAACCTAAATGAAAAATAACATCCCAATAGACTAAGTTTTGCTATTCTAACGTAGAGAGATAGAATGTCAGTTGGACTCAAATGAAAAAATAATATCCCAATAAAATGTCACATTTTGAGGTTTTTGACCTTTTTAACTGATGCTTACAAATGGACGTAGTGATGTATAGTAATTACATCAAATGGATGCAAATTTATGGATGAATGTTAATTTATGTGATTATTTAACATACCAATGTATTTTTTTTTTTTTTCTCAAATAATGTAAGGTCTTACGATCTACAATCCGATCTTATTATCCACAATCCCACCTACCTTCCACAATCCTACGTAAGATCCCGATTTTGACAACCTTGATTATATAATTATTTATAAATAATTAAGTAGTATTGTGTGCTTGCATTGAATGGTATAATTAAAAATTTATATGTAAATAATTCAAAACTATATTAATAAAATTGGTCACCGCGGTGTGAAATTTTATTAATTAAACATGTATTATATATTTAAATAAATTTGGTTGAATTTTTTCCATGTAACACTGGAGTGAGGGAGTAGTATTTATGAAATTTCGAACACTCAAAAACTCATGTCATGCATGGCTAAACATTATTTGATTCTTTTTTTTTTTTTTGGTAAAAAACATTATTTAATTCGATTGCACTTAATTAATTGTTTGCCATAAAATATATTTGATACCCTCGTGAGACACCCGGGTGGTGGATTCCACTGCGTACATTCAATGGTGAGCTAGACGCCACAACATTTTCAAAAGAACCACTTTCAAATTAGTATACCAAACTTTAACTACCCTGAACCCTTTATCTTTGTTAGAGATATAGTAGCCCAATAGCATAGATCTAAACCTAATTTTACTTTGTGTGCTGTTAGGTTCTAAAGATTAGGAACTAATGTATTTAGAACTTCAATTTGTATGTTGGCAAACCATGATCAAAACAATGTTTAGTCGTGTGTTAAACTTGCTCAAAGTATGGGTCTTAATGTAAAGTTGGAATCGAGTTTTTATGCAGAATTACCTTTAACATTCTGTATGACTCGATCGATCGAAAATTAGACTCGATCGATCGAAAATCGTGCAGAATGTTTTTCTGCAGAAAATTCCAACTCAGCCCAAGCCCGTTTTAATGTATAGAGTTTTATGTTTTGCCCTAAGTATAAAAGGAAAAACCCTAACCACGTTTTTTGAGTTCTGTTTTGCTGTGTTTGTGAATCTCTCTGTGAGATCTAGAGGTGTTTACCTTCACATACACTTAGGGTTTACAAACTTGAGATTTATGTCAAGATTTGTGTAGATCATTACAGTTGCAGAATCAATAGAGCACAAAGATATACAAGCAGGTGCGCTTGTGGATTTGCTGAAGAATTCCGGAAAGAAGGAGTCTGTGGATCTCGGAGCTATCATGGGGTCATGGTAGTAAGTTTCCTACACTCGGGTAGCAATAAGATGTTAGTGGTCTAAGTCTATTGTGTAAACTTCGATTCTTTCATAGTGGATTCAGTTTACTTTGAGGATAGCTAGGTTAAATCCTCCCCAGGTTTTTACCGGTGTGATTTCCTGGGTCATCAGATCTTTGTGTTGTTTATTTTCCGCTGCTTTGTTATTTTTGCTTATTTGTGTTAACCTAGTTTTAATTAAATTACCTAAGTTAATCACTTGGCTAATTCTCTAGGTTAATCTGTTGGGTTTAAGGGGTCTAAACGAACTGACATGTGCAAATCAAGTCTCCTACTTGTACTAGAAGTCTATTAGTCTAGGGTTTAGTCTACTATATATACACATGTAATTATTCATTGTAACACAGAATTTGTACTACACTCTAATATATTATTGATGTAACCCTTTAGGATTTCCTCCGTGGATGTAGGCCGTTAGGTTGTGTTAGAGATATATTAGCCCATTAGCATAGGCCCAAGTCTAATTCTACTTTGTGTGCAAGCCAAGTCATTTACTTGTACTAGAAGTCTATTAGTCTAGGGTTTAGTCTCTATATGTGCACATGTTATGATTCATTGTAACACAGGATTTGTACTACACTTTAATATATTATTGATGTAGCCCTTTAAGGTTTTCTCCGTGGATGTAGGCCGTTAGGCTAAACCACGTAACTCTCGTGTGTTATTATGTTCTATATTTTATGTTTTCGCTTCCATGTCTATACTAGCATATTCAACATGGTATATCAATGCTAATATTTAACATGGTATTAGAGCCACCTTCCTATGGCCTTGGTTTTCTGTCCTTACGGTGTATTTAAGAGCAATCTCTGTCTTCCTCGGTGTTTATTCGCTGCGTTCATCTTCTTTGGCTTCCTATTGTTGCCGTCAAAACTCTCCGGTACAGTCATGCCACCGTTAGAAGTCGCATCAACACTGCAAGACCATTGCCTTCCTCAAACTACCGTCACAGAGCCAAAATTCATTCCAGGGATCTTCTCAACCTTATCAAATCTCAAGATTTCATCAAATTTCCATCTTGAGTTTGAGAGGAGGTGTTAGAGATATATTAGCCCATTAGCATAGGCCCAAGCCTAATTCTACTTTGTGTGCAAGCCAAGTCATTTACTTGTACTAGAAGTCTATTAGTCTAGGGTTTAGTCTCTATATATACACATGTTATGATTCATTGTAACACAAGATTTGTATTACACTTTAATATATTATTGATGTAGCCCTTTAGGGTTTCCTCTGTGAATGTAGGCCGTTAGGCTGAACCACGTAACCCTCGTATATTATTATGTTCTATATTTTATGCTTTCGTTTCCGTGTCTATACTAGCTGTTAGGTTCTAAGAATTAGGAACTAATGTATTAGAACTTCAATTTGTAATGTTGGCAAACCATGATCAAAACATTCTTTAAGTCTTATGTTAGACTTGCTCAAAGTATGGCTTTTTATGTAAAGTTGGAATCGAGTTGAATGCAGAATTACTGTGCACTTTCTGCCTGACTCGATCGATCGAGAATTAGACTCGACCGATCGAAAATCGTGCAGAACATTTTTCTGCAGAAAATTCCCAACTCAGCCCTAGCCCATTTAATGTATAGGGTTTTATGTTTTACCCTAAGTATATAAGGGAAAACCCTAGCCACGTTTTTAGAGTTCTGAATGCTATGTTTGTGAATCTAATTGTTAGATCTAGAGGTGTTTACCTTCACATACACTTAGGGTTTCTAAACTCAAGATTCATGTCAAGAGATTGGTAAATCATACAGTTGCAGAATCAAAAGAGCTTCAAGATATACAAGCAGGTATGCTTGTGAATTGCTGAAGAATTCAAGGAAAGAAGGAGTCCGTGGATCTCGGAGCTGTCACGTGGTCGTGGTAGTAAGTTTCCTACAGGCAAGTAGCAATAGGATGTTAGTGGTCTAAGTCTTATTGTGTAAACTTCGATTCTTTCATAGTGAATTCGTTTTACCTTGAGGATAGCTAGGTTAAATCCTCCCCAAGTTTTTTACCGGTTTGGTTTTCCTGGGTCATCAAATCTTTGTGTTCTTTATTTTCCGCTGCTTTATTGTTTTTGATATATTTGTGTTAACCTAGATTTGTTTAAATTACCTAAGTTAATCACTTGGCTAATTCTCTAGGTTAATCTGTTGGGTTTAAGGGGTCTAAACGAACTCACACTAGCATATTCAACATGGTGTATCAATGCTAATATTTAACAGGCTGAACCACGTAACCCTCGTATGTTATTGTGTTCTATACTTTATGCTTTCGCTTCTGCATCCATACTAGCATATTCAACATGGTGTATCAATGCTAATATTTAACATGGTATCAGAGCCACCTTCCTGTGGTCATGGTTTTCTGTCCTTGCGGTAGATTTAAGAGCAATCTTTGTCTTCCTCGGTGTTTTTTTTGCTGCGATCATCTTCTTTGGCTTCCTACTACTGCCGTCAAAACTCTCCAGTATAGTTATGCCACCGTTAGAAGTCGCATCAACACTGCAAGACTATTACCTTCTTCAAACTACCATCACAGAGCCAACTTCATTCAAGGGATCTTTTCAATCTTATCAAATCTCAAGATTTCATCAAGCTTCCATCTTGAGTTTGAGAGGGGGTGTTAGAGATATATTAGCCTAATAGCATAGACCCAAGCCTAATTCTACTTTGTGTGCAAGCTAAGTCTCCTACTTGTACTAGAAGTCTATTAGTCAAGGGTTTAGTCTACTATATATACATATGTTATTATTCATTATAATACAGAATTTGTACTATACTCTAATATATTATTGATGTAGCCCTTTAGGGTTTCCTCCGTTGATATAAGCCGTTAGGCTGAACCACGTAACCCTTGTGTGTTATTGTATTCTATACTTTATGCTTTCACTTCCGCATCCATACTAGCATATTCAACATGGTGTATCAATGCTAATATTTAACAATCTTTTTTAATAATATTAAACCCCTTATTTATAAAAGCTTAAATGCCTCAGATATTAACAAACAACTAAGAATTCTATTGCAGGACATGTCCTAGAATTTCATAATGCATAGCAATCAGTGAAAATTTTATGTGACGTAGAATGATTGTTACTATGTGCTCAAATGCTAATTCGGTTAACTTGTTTTTCTTTTTCACATTTTTTTCGGCCAGAAGAAATTAAAGGACAGTACAAGATAATTTGTTTAAGAATATTCAAAACTCAAAACTTAAGTGGCTTAGTATGATGTTTGATTATCTCACATTGCACACCTAAACATTGACATATTAGAGCTTCTACAAACACGAGTCATCCCAAGCTGGCGCTATAAAATAATCAACAGTAGCATATTCCCATTACAATTGACAAAAACCATCACGTTTCTTACAAAAGAGCAATAAGTGCCCTGAATTACAAAGAGAGAACACCAACTATTGATCATTTGTAATGAAAGGACGATGCAGATAATGTCCTGTAAGTCACTTTTATAGAGGATGGCATAACTAGTTTGTGGGAAAGCAAGGTGATTCAGTTCTTGGAAAGCCATATTACATCCTGGACGGCAGACGTGGCAAGCAAGATGCAGCTGAAAAAAGTGAAGGCTATTGAGATGGCAACATGATCACAGAAGCTATGTAAATACTTGCAAAAATTGGGTAGAGCTGTATGTCGAATCCCTGTGCGATTCAAGTTAGTGACCCCAGACGCAGCGGACCCTGCACTAATCATGGCGTAGGCAAAGACCTGCAAATTAAAACAATCAGGCCCTTAAGCAGTAGTAAACATGAAATGAGATGCATTTTGATACTGTTAGAATACAAAAAAAACCATGAATAAAATTAATAAAAGTATGCTTGTCACTAAACAAGCTCAAGAATTTACCTGTGACAGTTTTCTGCAGCTATATGAAGTGGGATAACTAGTATACCATTATTTAATTTCCACTAGCGAGGTAAAAAGTCCAACAAGTTTAATAATAACAGCTAGAAAATAGATAGCATTATAAATGTTTACATGTATGATGTATTTAATCATATGCTCTGAACTTTTGTCTAAGTACTGTATTTTGACAGAATATGTTCTATGTTACACTTATTTCAAGTATGTCTATCTTGTACATGGGTAAATACACACACATTGAACCAATCAAATTTTGGTATTTAACTCCTCTCCGATCCTCTCTCCCCCATCTCCTTCCATTCCAAATAAAGCCTAACTATCTAATGTTTCATGTTCTTTAATAGGAAATTATGACATTAAATAACAATGGTGCTGTTTTAGCTACCAGGTAACAATCACATTTTGGTATTTCAGTAAAAAATTTAAGAATCTGTATATCAAAATTAATGATTTAATGTTACTTTTCAGCCATGCTGCTCTGTCAGAAATAGGCTTGTAAATTTTCTAGATATCATAATGCATACCAATTCACCAGCCTGGCAACAAAAAAAAATTCATGATCCTGCCTATTACAATAACATAGGTCAAGTCCTGTGCATGATTCATACGTCTTGGAAGTTGGAACAAGCAGACTCTTATTTTAAGGTCATTTACCAAAAGCAGTTAATATGCAGCTGAAAGTTCAGAGAACCAATAAAACAATCAATAAATCAAAGTATTTAATCACTGCTATAACATAAAGAAAGATGATGATGGCTCTTCGTTTGAGCTTTTCTGGACCTCTTCAACCCATTTTTCTAGAATCCATGGGATATAACTATCTTTCATAAATATAACTCTAATCCACAGGTGTTTAAACAATATATATAACAGAAAAGAGTGCATGTCTATTATATTAGTTTTTCTACAATATTAAACATGTACAACTATAGTAAGAAGGATAAATAAATGGTGTATTACCAAGAATAATTGATGAAATAGCTAATTATGCTCGTTATAGTAATGTGTCATTTTCTACACCAGGGAAAAAAAGTGCATTTTGCTCTTATTTTAACTGCTAGTTCATGAGAGACTGCTATAAAGATAATAATTTTACCTGATCCCCTGCAAAAATAAGCCATGCATGATTTCTTGAGGGAATAACTGGAGAATTCCTCAGCAGCCGAGATGCGTTAATGAGTAGTTGTAGCAAGGAGTGAGCAGCTACTGCAGCTGAAATCCCAACTAGAAACCTGCCCAGCACAGAGCCATAGAGTTTATCAACTTTTGAGCATACAAATTACACTTCTAAACTCATTATGCCATCAAACCAATATCAATTTAAAACTGCACAGCTATAATTGAGACATAATTATTAGTTGAACTGTACCTAACTCAATACCTAGAGGAGAACAAGATTCAAATTATAGTTTTATACATGCCAGCCTCAAATAGTACCATTTAAAGGCTATTCATTTTAAAACCCAGCTATATAGTAAATTCCAGTACAAAATTCATTGGTTCATCTACTGTATCTACCATACATCAGGACCACATAAAGATAAACCATAGATACACTGCACTAGGAATACAAATATCTTTTGTACCACTTTTTTTGTTCCACTGATCACAACTTATCATATATTTATTTAACTTTCCTTATAAAATAGTCAAAGTTTAAAATGGAAAAAAATAAACACATAACAAATTGTAATTGGTGGAACATAAAAAGTGGTAGAGAAGATTTGTATTCTTAAACTACTAAATGATGAGAACCAATACTTCCACTTGATTAGGCACCGAAAAGGATCTAAAATCTAAAGCAACAGTAATTATCTCATGCATATGCCATATACATTCACGAATATGTAGACCCCACACTTTGTGAGACCAACATGTTATGAGAGAGACAATATTCACGCCAGTGCACAGATTACCTTCTTCTACAACAGAGGACAAAATTTTACTTCAAACTACGTTCCTAAAGTGTTATCATTTTGTTTAAAGGTCTACAAGAGACAAAAAGAAAAAGAAAAAAAAATGATTCACGGGTATGATTCTATTCAGTCAGATGCAATGAAGCTGAAAAGAGGGAATTCCCAAAATTTGCTGTTACATATGTAGCGCCAAACCCAAGGGCAATTACGTCAACATGGTTTTCAACCGAATTCTTACAACCCGACAAACCAACCAAGACAATGACCGCTTTCTCCGGTCAAGTTTTTGGTAAAAAAATAAAATAATAAAATAAAAATAAAAAAAACACTAGTGAACTAGTAATTAAGATGAACCTTGCTATGCTCCGTTTGGCTGGTAAGAAAAATGAAGGAAAAGAAAATGAATTCAAAATTTTCGAGAATAGATTCTCATCATTTTGGATCCAATAAAAGAAAACATAACAAACCCACCACCGATCCAATCACTCTGTGCATTATTCTGAAATCTGAAACAGCCCAAAAATGAAATGTTGCTTTTGCATCAAATTCAAAAACCAACCTAAAACTTTCCTTTCTTTTCTTAACTTTTGAAAAAGATGAAAAGAAAATATAGCAAAATTCAAAATAAATGCATACTTGGGACCCCCCAAAAAAAAATACTAAAAAGAAAAAGCTCAAGCAGTCCACCAAGAATCCATTGTTCCCTCATTTTCCTCACGTTTCTCGGCTACCAAACAATAACAAAGAGACCAGAACAGAAGGGCATATGGGTAAAGTAAGAGTTGAGGAATGGAGAGAGAGGCTTACTCGAAGGAGTGAGAGAAAGACCACTTGGAGTAAATAGGAAACTGGTAGCCATAGATGGAGACAGAGTTAGACTGACTAGCTGTGACCATGAAGGAGAGAGCTGCGAGAGAGGTGAACATGCACAGCAGCCTCAACACCACGTGACCCACGTCCGAGCCACACTTTCTCTTACTGTTATTATTATTAGTTTGATTTTGATAAAGATCATGATGATCAAGTGGCCTCGAGCTCGTGATCATCATCCCCACCAGAGGACCACTCATTGTGCCACCACTCTCCATCTCCGCCGCTCCAACCTTTGCCTCCGCCCTCTCCGCCTCCCCTGTCCTCCGCTCACTCACCATTTTCTTTACTTAACTTAACACTCTCTCTTACTCGGAGTAAAAAGTAAAAACTAAAAATGTTTTGTTAGAGGTCAAGCAGTGTGCATGTGAGGGTTTTTACTGGTTTTAAAGAGCTGTGTGTGTCCCATCAAAAAAAAAAAAAAAAAAAAGAGCCGTGTGTGAAAGTTCGGCCCCATCAAGTCACTTTTGACTTTTTCAGTTTTATACGGCTTGTATTAATTTCTAACCCAATGATAATAGATAATATAAATTTTAATACATAAATTTTCTAAGTAAAAAATTATACTATAATTTAAATACTCATTTATTATTTTATTAAAATGACATTATTGTATTTATTATCATATTAAATCCATCAATTAAATTTTAATATTTTTTTTTTTATTTCAAACATAGTGTTGCAGCTACAATTCTACAACAAATTTGAGTAAATAGAGGCCTTACAGCCCAAAGACTTATGAAATTTATTTTTATGTTATTGTGATATTAATCATATTTAATTTCACGTTAATTTATATATATATATATGATGAATCTAAATTTTCTGTCCCATTTTTCCTGCTCCACTCTATATTTCACCAATAAATATTTGCCACGTGTTAACTTCATTAATAAAATACTATTATTATTGATTTATTAATATTACCATTATTAATTAATGGTAGTATTTAATTAATTAAGTTAACACATGGCAAACATTTATTGGTGGAGTATAAAGTGGAGCAAGAAAAATGGGACAGAAGATTTGGACTCATATATGATATACTTGATTATATCTGTCAGGTTTTTTGTTAAGTTGTATTTTGTGTTAATTTTATTGTGTTAATTTGACTGTAATTCAAGCTTAACCACTTTGTATTTGTGGGTACTTTTGTATTTGTGTTGGTATGTGAGTCTAAGTTAGTGGTGCTGAAGACACAATTTACACCCGTGAAACATTCAAAAATCAATTGAGGATCAAATTTGAGAAACTTTCACACCTCGGAATTAGCCAGAACTGGAGAAATTATGTTATTCAGATTACATGTTATACCAACCCTTTCCCACTATAAATACTCAATATATATTTCCCACAAATTCAACCCTAAGAACCCACCTAAGAGTTGAGATAACTGTACCCATTATTGTGAGAGCCAAACACCATCAATTCTCTCAGATCTCTCTCTCACCATAGTCATATCTTTAAGAGATGATTATCCCAATCACAATCATCACTAACTTGAGTGTTGTGAGTGAATTGGTGTTTTGGGAACCATTAGAGCTTGCCAATTTAAACCATGGTGGCTTGAAGATGTAACCAATGCTTAGTTGCAAGGTTTTCAGACCCGAACCATTCATTGAACCGTAAAAGAGAGAGGTTCAAGATTTTTGAGGTCGAACCGGGGTTGAACCGTGATGATGTCATAATTAATTTAATAATTATTTAAATATAAATAAATATATTAAATTTGTAAATATTAGCAAAATTTACTAAAAATATCTTAAAAATTGAAACAAAATACATAAAATAGTACATTATAAGATTAATAAAAAATAGTACAACATAAATAAGCATAAAAAGAAATTTTTATAATAATCCTTTAAGAGAAATCATTTCAATTAATTAAAATGACTTTTAAAATAAATTCATTAATTGCATAGGTATTATACTTAAATAAAAAGTTAATTTAGTAATATTTAATATGTTGAGATAGATGACATAGAAGTTTATAAACTATAACTCATGTAAATTTAATATAAATTTAATAATATTGCATATTAGCTCTCAAGAGAAGCACTTGGTCTGTTGGTCAAGGCTTCAGTCTTACTTTCAAGGTATGAGAGCTCAAGTTCAACTCCTGGCAGCAATGTTTTTCTGAGTTTTTCTCAATTTCATGACTGGTTGAACCGGCCCACGGTTTGTCCGGTTTTTCCGGTTCAACCCCAGTTTTTCCGGTTCACTGAAAACTCAAAAATGCCCGGTTCTCTAGCTTAAAAAACCGGATTTAAAGCTCAAGTACAAGATTACAACACCACTTGAGGATTGTGTGGGTCAATTTGCACTGCAACTATCTGTTTTTAGTGGATTGTTTCGATGGCTAGTTGTGGAGAGATTTTCAGCTCAATTCACAAGCTTTTCTCTTCGATAACACATTTGGTGTTATCTTAGGATTGCTTCTATTTATTATTCATTTAATTTCCTTATTATGCTTATCCATGCAATGCTTATCATCCATGTATAATTTAATTGGCTAATTACTTACACTTGAGTCTAATTGTTAGGGTGACATTAATTTAACTTAACCATAAAATTAGTATTTGGGGTCGAAACAATTTTCTATTTTAATTAGGCAATTTCTTGATTTCTATTTTGATATTTACCCATGAATTCCTAATGAAATTCCACTTTTATTCTATTTTACATCTATTAGACTACTACTACTACGATTAATTAATGTTTTTTTTTCTAATAAATGTAATAACATGTTCTTTTTACAATTATTAAAATGATTTATTATAATTGATACATAAAAAATAGTGTTAGTAATAAACCCAAATGAAAGCAATATTATTGTAACTAAAAGTTTTCACCTCAACAAGTTGTAAATTATTTTGTGTCCTTAACTTTGCTTCTTTCTTCTTTTCTTTTTTTTCAAATTATTAAAGAGTGAGTAATTAAGGACATGAGCTTATTAGTAAATAAATTATTTTTTACTAAAATATTCATTTATTTTGAGGTGGATTTTTTATAAACATCTATAAATATATGCCCTCTAATTTAAAAAAGAATAGATGGTGGATGAGTTCCATAAACTTCCACCCATCTAATCAACGTGTGTGTAACTTATTAATATTATATAAAAAAAATCGATTTCAAATATATATAATTTCTATATTTATATATTGTCTTGAAATGAAAAAGAAATTTTGTAACCCTCATTTAAGGGTTTGGCTCTGGCCTCCCGTCCAATTCTTTTATAATCCGGACATGTGATAAGATAACATGCCCCTAAAATTTGGGGGTGATTGGATTTTACACCCTAAAGTTTTAAATTTTAGATTTTACCCCATAAAGTTTGGTAATGTTTGGATTTTACACCCTGACAATTCAGAATTTGAATTTTACTCCCTAAAGTTTTGGGGTGTTTGGATTTTACACTCTAAAGTTTCTCAATTTAGGGGTGTAAAATCTAAACAACCCTAAACTTTAGGAGGTAAAATCCAAATTCTGAAACGTCAGAGTGTAAAATCTAAATATCTCAAACTTCAGGGGGTAAAACCCAAATTCTGCAACCTTAGGATGTAAAATCCAATTACCCCCAAACTTTAAGGGTATAATTTACAATTTACCCTATATAAATATAATATAATTTTAATACACGTGATGTGTTCAGTTCAAGTCCCATGCACAAATTTACTATTGTCGGGACTCGGATCCATATATTTAGGTTGCGTTTGTTTCGCCTGAAAACACTCTCCGGAAAACATTTTACGCCATTGTTTGTGTTTGGAAGTTACGGAAAATACGGTCAACGGAAAATGATTTTCGCTTTGACCGGAAAATAAGCCCAACTGAGCGTAAAATCATTTACGCTTTGATTTTACCTTCAATGCATTTCCGGAAAAGTGAAGCGAGACAACCTGCTCAAGCACACACCCGAAGACAGAGAGAGAGCTAGAAGGGAAAGTGAAGAAGACAACCCGAAGACCCACCCACCGATCTCGTCGCCGTCACCGGTATCAGACCCACCCACCAATCTTGTCGCCGTCGCCTCCTTCAGACCCATCCACCAATCTCACCGCCATCAGACCCATGTCACCGATCTTGCCTCCACCGCCTCTAGATCAAACCAACCGTGACCCTCGTCAACAAGTGACCCATCGTGACCCAGTCGCCTTCGCCCCCGTCCGCGCGATCTTGCCTTCGAACCCAGTCGCATCTCCCTTTTCCTTCTGCATTTGACCGGATTTGATAAATTTTTTTTTTTGGGTTTTAATTCTTTTGTGTTTCTGTGCTGATAAATGATATTATATAATTGTTTGGAAGCTGAGAAAATGTGAGCAACAAGTAGAAAATGTGTTTTCTATGGCATTTTCAAGAGCACAACCAAACACTAAAAAATATTTTTTAAAATATTTTTTAAAATGCCACTAAACACCTAAAAATATTTTCTTTTCCGAAAAATATTTTCCCCTGCAAATATTTTACACTTGGAAAACATTTTACATTGAACCAAACGCACAACTTACATGAACTTCTAACAAATAAAAAATAAAACTTACATGGACTTACTACAATACTATCTGTTTTGTTTTGTTTTTTTTTTTTTTTTTATGAATCAGCTATATTATAACTGTTTATACTTAAAAAAAATGTTATTTTATAAAAGAGGAGCAAAGAATTAGTGTCCTAAATAACATAGAATATTCAACAATTAAATAATAATTAATAATCCAATTCATGTTGTTTCTCCCACAAATAAAATAACAATGGACATATTGAAATATTCTTTTTTTTTTTTGACAAAATATTGAAATATTCTAAAATCACACAAAATGGCACGATTTGTGCCACAATTGCCTACGTGGTAAGATATAAATGGTGAGTCAATGTAAGTGTGAAAAAATGTCCATCACAATCTTACACAGTTACACGTATAAGTAATTGTGGTAATTTATACGGTACTTCTATCAATTCAGTCCAAAAAAATAAAATAAAAACTACTCGTGGGACAGAGCCCGTGAGTTGACTACCCAAACGAGAGGAGATACGTGGAGAGAACTGGGACAGAGCCCGTGAGTTAACAGTGCAAAGAAAATATAATTGTTTTTTTTTTTTTTTTTTTTATAGGAAGAAAATATAATTGCTTTGTTTCGTTTAGTTCAGTTCCGGTACATTTATCCAGGACATTACTTGCTCAGCAATAGTGATACCTCAACTGCCCAAATGACTTAACATGTTTGGATGGAGTTACCCTCTCCTCTTCCTCCATGTCAAACACAGAACTCCCTTGTGATATTGATTTATATGGTACATGCAATCACATTATCAACATTTTTTTTTTTTTGATAAACAATCACATTAGCAACTTCTTGTTTATTTTTAAAGGACGTTTAATTTAGTACTTAAAATAGAGGTTAAGTCTTACATTCAAATTTTCAAAATTAAGTTCCATATTTTAAAGGTAAACCAAAGGTCTTATGTACTTTTTCTAGAAGAGAAACACTAATATTGTCAACACTGCCATTGTGTAACAACCAAACAAGCAAACAAAAAATATGTTTAATTAACTTTTGCATAAAAAAAAAATCATATATGTTGTATAATTTACATTTTATAAATTGTTAGGTTCGATTTCATGTCAGCACCAAAATTTACAGCAAACAAAAGATGTGTTTATCCTTGTTGTTTATGTATCCGTTTCCCTTTTAATTAACTTTAAGAGCTATTGAGGGTAGAGGCTAGTCAAGGTGAAGTTTAGTGTGAAATGTCCAATTTAATCAAGGAAAATATAAGGCTTGTCTTCAATCTTTAGTGAGAATTTTATTGCCCCCACAACCTGACTGCATGGCTAATTTCTTGCGGTTCCCCGTGATTGTTTGTTGTATTTGGTGTCCTTTTCTCCTTTGTTCTTTCAATAAAATCTTCTTATTCAAGAAAAAATAAATAAATATTTAAATTATGTTTTAGTTATTAGTGACATATCTACTCATAAACTCTTAATATTGTAAAATTTATGTTTTCCCTATCATTATATCACACGTTTTACTATACTCAACCCGAAATCCATTTAGTGAAACCGGTTCCCTCTTCTAATATAATTAGTGATAAGTCCTATCTAAACTATTGTTAAATTACGGCTTAGTTGCGTTTACACTAACTTAACTAAGTGTGGAACATGAGTAAAAAATGCGCACTAAACTGGAACACTACTCTAAAGCATAAGCAAGTACAATAAGCAATAAATGTAAAGCTTAAAGAGTCAGGAAGAGAGATACAAACACAAAATAACACCGAGACGTGTTATCGAAGAGGAAACTAAAGTACTCGGCGAAAAACCTCTCTGCGGCTCTCCAAGCCGAAATCGATCCACTAGTGAATAAGTTAGAGTACACGAATATCAAAAAAACCATCCAAGCCTAATCTACCCAATGTACTTGAGCCTTCCAAGCTCCTACTACCAACGGACTTCTCGGAGTCTTGTCTTCACTAGTTATCCGGATTCCGCAATTCCGCCCGATTGCATCCATCACTCAATAACTTCTTCCAATGCTTCCCAAAAGCACCAAAACTTCTCTCAACACTCAGAATGGGTGAGGTAAATGTTTGGGCTAAGAACCTCTCAAAGATATGTAGAAGGAGAGGTAGGAGTAATGGAAACTTTAGAGAAATGATGTAGAGGATTGTAAGTAAACAATCTCTAACTCTCAAGTGTCTGGCTAGGGTTTTCTCTCTCAAATTTTTTTTGAAAAAACTCCTTATTCTTCTTACATTTTATGGGTAATGAGGGTTTATATAGTGTTAGAAAAGGAATGTGAAAAGACACAATCAAAATAATCAAGCAGAGAGTTTCGCTGGTTACTCATGAATTGGCCTGAGTCGTGAATGACTCACGAAATCCAGTCTGCCAAAAATTCTTCAAATTCCAGCATGTACTTCTCACATGGCTAGTTTCACGGGTTGGCACTCGCGAGCTAGTCGCAAGCTAGTCACGATATACTCATCTTCATAGAATCTTCACCAAACTCTCACACATAGCCCTTATATTAATCCCACAAAAATATAGGGAAATGATTCAAGAGAATTACAATCAAATTTGACACGGAATTAAAGCCAACATAAAACATAGTTGTAAATCACAACTTTACAATCTCCCTCTTGAGCTATTCCATGACAAAACCCCTAAACAGACTCTAGACTTAAAACGTGAGTATGGGAACAGAGGCAAAACTCACTCACACCTAAATCTAAAACCTATGAAGCACTTGAACTATATACACTTGTATCCCGAAACACTTGCACATAACAAATAGATTCATTAAATATGAGACAAGCAGAATACATGGCATGTATAAAGAGCAAGTAAAATGCGATCAAGTAAAAACAAAAGAGATATGAATCTATATCATAACTTGATCAAACATGAATAGTCATTAAGAAATTATCACAATGAACATTTAACGAGTGAATGATCATTTGAACACGTAACCAATTAAAAGCAGTGCAAAAATTAATTGCTTGTCCAACAAGCACATGTGCATTAAAGAAACTAAAGTAAGAGGCAATAGATAACTAAAAGCATCAAGAAATGGCTATAAAAACCAAGATATGCATGTACTAAAGAAAAACTGAGTTTTAAACTAAAGTACTGAAAGCTTTAAATAAAGCAATGTAAATAAACTATAAAAGCAGTAAAAAGTCTCAAAATTTTGTTCCCCCTCAAAATATACTTCCCCTCAAGCTAATACTACTCCCCCTTTTTTATCGGAATGACTAAAGGCGCTAGTCCATGCTCACCAAATCTTGAATTTGTGTAGAGAGAGCAGTGATTTGCTCTTAAAGATAAGTGAACTACAGTGTGGAGTAGATCAAATGCTCCTTAAAAGATCGTTGTAGGTGATCTAGACGATTAAGAATGAGATCAAGGCGATCGGGAGCATGAGGTGGTGCCTGTGGCTGACCTTGAGGCTGAGCTTGTGGCTACTCCTAATAAGGCTGAGCCTGAGTGGGTGAGGCATCCATATCATCTTGTCCAAGGGTGAAGTTGTCAATCTCACCATTAGTGCTGCCATCCCCATGAGCAGTTTCCGCATTTGGTGTTCCTTCTTCCTCTTAAAGACCATGAAGATGAGCTTTGCTCCTAGTCATTGTTTGGGCAGAAATCGAATCTTCCCTCTTCATGACTAACAAACCGAAGGGAATCTTGACCCTCTCTTGATGCATGATAGACATGATCAATCCCGAGAATGGCAGAGTCATCCGAGTCTTCTTCTTGCTGACATACTTTGCAAGGAGATGATAGATGTGAGCACATATGTCTATGTCCTTCTTCTTGTACAAGTCATGAAGGAACAATGCTCGTGGTTGAGAGAATGTTGTCAAATTCCGCACTGGATAGAGATTGAAGAGTGATATGCATTGATAATAGCTTAATTTTGCATATGTATATCACTGTCAGAAAGCATTATCATACTTATTTTGAGGTAATTCATGCATTTTATATTTGGTTTTGGAATAACGTTGAATAATCAATTTTGTACTTAATTGAATCTTATTGCGTGAAATTTGTCTTTTGTAGAAGAATGGATTTAAATAAGTGGATTTGCGCAAAGAAAAAAGCTAATGAACTTTACTTTTACAAGAGCCACGATGAAGTTAAAAAAGGCCAACCCAATTAAATTTAAGTCCAATTGGAGTAAGGAATCAAACGAAATTTGTACCAAATCCAAGTCCAATTCGGATTAGGATTCCACCCTGCACATCAGTTAGTATTTTTGGCATAACTTTTGGCTCAGATGTCCAATCGAGATGATTCAAGTTGGGATGAAAAGTTAACTTAAAGGGCTACAACGTTTTAGTTTACCAAAAGTCCGAATTCTGACGTTAAATGGGCCAAAATCGTCGGTTAAGTGAAGCCTAAAAATCTGGAATTTTCTCCAAACGAGAATTCAATTTGTAATAGGATTCCTTAACCTATTTAAAGGCTTTTTAGGGAAAAATTCAAGGAGGCTAGTGCTAGGGCTGAGATGCAAAACAGAAAATTGGAACAAGAGGCAGTGCCGCATGTGGCTTCTCTGTAGCTTTTCTCCATGTTAGCATTGTGACTATTTCTTTCTCTATTTTATTTGTCTAGTTAAATGTTTAGTATTTTATTTTTGTGTTTTCTTTCTATTATCATGAGTAGCTAAATTTATAATTAGGGTTGAGGATGAAACCTTGTTAAGGATTATCAGTAATATTTATGTGATTTGATTTTTCCTACAATAATTGTTCTTTAATGATTTAAATTGTTCTTGCTTCATATCAATTGACTAAGATGGGATTCTAGATATGAGTTCAATCATGTTTTTCTCATGATTTAGGATTTGTCTTAATTAATTGAATGCTTGGTTTATTAATTCTTGATTATAAAATTGGATATCGCTTGTGATTTGTCTATCAATGGATACAATTTATGATTTAATTTTTAGAATTGGATATATCTTGTGATTTGTTTAGCTACAGATGCAATTGATGATTTGATTTTATACTTAAGAAGTGAAGAAGAACAAGCTTTAGATTTTTAAACATAAGTTTTAATGATGATATTTTCTATGATAGCAAGATTGATTTCTAGATTATCATGCCGTGGTTGGGAAAAATTAATGATCATAAATATATGCTGATATGACTTACAAGGCGGATTCCAAAACCTTAATTCCTTTCTCTTGATTGTTTACATCTTTTTATTGCTTTATATCTTTTGCTTAGTTGAACTATTTGCTTAATTTTATTATTTGTTTAGTTTATTTAATCTCAGAAAAACCAATTTTTATTAAATTAGATTAGGATTAATTTGGTTAAGGTTTAATTAATTTTCATACGATCATCCAAGTCCCTGTGGGTTCGACCTCGTTCTTGTCAAACTATATTACGGTTCGATTCGTACACTTGCGAGTACTTTAAAATTTCACAACAAAGAGCATGATATAGGCCAATGTCCTCATATATGGAGAGAAGCTCGTAGTGTGTAGAGATTGCTTCTTCCGTTCTCCCCCAAGATCCAGAACTACTACCGAAACTGATGTTGTCCTCTTGTCATACGGAAGAGAAGACTCCATTATCACTAGTCAAATCAGCAAGAAGTTTTGGATAGACATAGCTAAGATAGTGAACTCATTTTCTCTCACCCAATAGTTGAGGTGATCTCCATCCACAATGGCATTCAAGAAGAACTCCCAAATCAAGATATCGTGGACCTTTACTGAGCTTATGAGAAGAGGAGCCCAAGTACGGTCTCAGAACACATCAGGAATGAAGGTGCTCTCAAGAGACTCAACGTCTACCTCTCTTTCCACAATGATAACTGCATCCTTATAGAACTCTAAGAATGCCTCAAATGCATCTCTATTTCAGAAGTGATGCTCTTCATATCGTTGACGCTTAAGAGGTTTTTTGGCAATGGCTTTCTTTCTTGGAGACATCTACAAAAAGAAACAAACACAAACCATACACAAAAATGGCAATAAACTTGATTAAATACAAGTTAGTTCAAAAACAAGTAAGCAACTCTTAAAAACTAAATAAAAGAGCATACATTGGAACACAAAGACATGAAAACAATGCTAAAAGTCTAATTAGACAAAGAGCATGACAATATGTATGACATGTCAATCGTGATAGGGTGTGTGCATCAAGCATGCATGTGCAATGCATGACCAAATCATGAACAAACACTCACAAGGAAAAGTGTATAAAATACAAGCAATTATAGAAACATGTTACAATTAAGTAAACATGGCAATGCGCAAAATTTGGTACTCATCGGAGTCTAAATGAGTGCAAAAATGCCTAAGAAGCATTTTATCAAACACTTAGCATGCATGAACTGACCCTATATGATGAAAAATGCATGAACATGATGAAATATGCCTTAAATACATGTTCAAAATGCCACATGGGGCCAACACAAATATCAACAAACAAAATGGAACTAAGCCCAATCAACAAAATCGGAAAAAAAAAATTGCAAGAAAATAAGTTTTCCCAACATAACACAAAAATAAACCCCAACCATAGGTTTTAAGTAATCTAAGACAAAATCAGGGAATTGAAAGAAGAAAAAGGTTAGAAATTACCTTAGAGAAGTCTTAGAGAATAAATCCAAGAAAGAGAGGTTAAGTTTTGAAGGGTGGGAGTCGCGTAGTGCAAAAAGACAAGTATTTTGAAAACTGAATTTTCGAGCCCTTTAAAACTGTCTTTTTCTGCATTTCGCGAGTCAATGACTTGCGAACCAGTCGCGAGCCTACTCGCGAAATGTGCAGATGCACAGGGCAAAATTTTGCGAGTCAAGTCTGAGTCGCTAACCACTTGCGAGAGCATACCACTTGCGAGAGCATTTTGAGAAAAACTTTCAACATCAAAGTGACAAAAATCACTTCCAGAAACAAATAAAATACTCAAAAATCTTTTTGGGTTTGATCATCAAGCAATTAAGCATACACACAACACATTTGTACAGGTACAATCACATAAATGAAATAGGTATTCATTGAACATTAGACTTGTGTGTTGTGTGTGAGTATCAAGTATGAATTAGTCCATAGTTTGGTATGAAGCTTCAATGATTAATACAATCAAGTCATACAAAAATAGTACGAAGTCAAGTGACGTATCTCACTAATAGAAATGAACATATATGACTCCCCACCAAAGTGTTTACAAAGATTGAAAGCTTTTCATTTAGCTTCCATTTTTCATACTTTTTGATCAATACAACTCAATTTTTGAGCAACGATGCCATGAAATTTTTTATATTTCTTTGAAGAATAAGTTTTTGGCTTTGGCATCATACATTTTTGCTCCACCTTTTCCTAGTCTAACTAGTTTTCAAAGCAAGACATTTTCTGCTCTTTCTCCTTTAAGAGATTAACATTTGAAGAGCTTTTTGACATAAAAATAAATGTGAGGAGATATATAGGATCAAGTTTAAGCATGTATCAAGATCAATCAAGACTATTGGCTAGACACTCATGACAAGTTTAAAGATCTATTTACAACAATCACACATAGATTTCTAGATTTCACTCACACTTAATATGTGCATACATAACAAGCTACTCTCGTAAATACACTACATCATTAGTACGAAGGTAATAGGCCAAACTCACATGTGATATGACACAACAAAAGTGATCAAACTTTTTGGGATTTTTTTACTTTTTATAAGTTTTTGGATTTTTACTCTCTCAAAACAAAAGCAATAAAGTAAGATCAACAAACAAAACAACCTATTAAACAAAAATCATTAAAAGAAACATGCTAGAGAAGAAGCATTGAAGTAAGAAGAGTGCACATGGCATTATGCATGATACTATGACCCTAAGACATTGGAAGTATTAATGCATGGACATAGTGGATGAATCATACATGAGTACCCTTCTTCACCACACCACATGGGTGCTTTGAGTGAAATCCTTAGACGGAGGGGTACAACCAATAGAACTCTCAAACCTTGGGGTGAAGCTAGCTAAGCATGATGAGATGTTCTTAAGCATTTCCATGACATCTCCAATGAGTTGACCATCATTTTCTCCCTTAGCTTGCTTTCCTCTTGACTTTTTTCTTTCATTTCCTTGAGCATGCAGAGAATCATCCCTTTTGAGAGCATGAAGCTTGAAGCAATTTGGTCTTGTGTGCCTTCAAGTGCCACAATGGTGACAAAAATGCTTCACACTCTTAGGCAATTACTTTCCTTTTGCCTTTAATTTTGGCTCAATGTCCTTCTTCTCAACGGTAAGGATCTTAATCTTGGGCTTTTCTACAACCTTTGCCAATACAAACTTCATCTCCCTTCTTGGTTCTACACTTGAACTTCCTTCACTAGTGTAGCCTAGTCCAGTTTTGTTTGAGAAAGGCTTTTGAGACGAAAGAACATTATCAAGTTTCTTAGTTGTGATGCATTCCACTTTAACATTAGCTTGAATCACTTCAAGTTCGAGAAACTTGATCTTTGAGTAAGCATTCAACAGCTCCTCTTTCAAGTCTTTAACTTCACATTTGGCATCCTTTAGTTGTGCAAGAGTGGATTTATACTCTTCTTCAATTCTCTTACTGACCGCACTCTTCATAGCTTTAGCATACTTGCCACAATCCTCAAGCAATGCTTCATAAACATCTTGTAGTTTCTTATCACCTTCATTAAGGTACACTTCCTCATCATCCGAAACATCATCTTCTTCAACATCGAAGTGTACACAGAGTTCCTCAATCAATTCACTCAATTCGTCTTTAGAATCAACGGAGGTAATTTCCATAAATGCAAAGTAGTTACCATCACCATCACATCCTTCCTCAGAATATGAATTTGAGCTCTCCGAATCACTAAGGGTGGTTGCTAGCACCTTACCTTTTCCTCTCAAATAGTTCGGACACTCCTTCTTCAAATGCCCATGTCTATTGCATTCATAGCAAACAATGCCTTGAGGTGGTGATGACTCTCTTATATCCTTCTTCTTAAAGTCTTTCTTATCATTCTTGAAGGATGAGAATTTTCCTTTGCCAAATGACTTCCCATTGTTCTTCATCTTTAGAAATTTACGGAAGTTCTTTGCAAGATAAGCCACCTCTTTCTCAACATCATCCTTATCTGAGGAATCACTAGTTCTCTCATTTATAATTTTGAGAGCAAGTGATTTGCCAGACTTGTGAGAGTGCAAGCCAAGCTCATAAGTTTGAAGAGAACTGACAAGCTCTTGGATCTTGATCTCATCCTAGTCTTTACTCTCCTCAATGGCGGTGACTTTGGCCCGGAAGCTTCCGGGTAAGGATCTTAAGACTTTCCTTACAACTTTGGCATCCTCAATCTTTTCTTCAAGATTGAGCTTGGCAATGACAATCTCATTAAGTATATTATAGAATAAGTCAAACGACTTATCTTCACTTTCTCAAAATGGGTAGTGAGTATTTGCAATTTGGTGTCCTTAACCTTCTTCGTTCCCTTATAAGTGGTCTCGAGAATTACCCACGCCTCTTTAGTGGTCTTCACATGAGAGATCCTATGAAATTCATCAATTGAAACACCACAAAAAATTGCATCAATAACTTTGCTATTGACATTTGCCAAAGCAAGGGCAGCCTTGTCCCACTTGGCCTTAGGTGTTGTTGATCGCACCCAACCATTCTCAACGGAATCCTAAACGGTCTCATCAATAGCACATAGAAAAGCATGCATATGTACCTTCCAAAATGCATAGTTACTCCCATCAAAGAAAGGAGGCGCGTTAAGGGATTGAGATCTATCCATCCCAAATGAGGTCTAGGATCACACAAGGATAACAAAATCCAAAAAGTGTACCTGCTTTGATACCAATTGAAAGCTCAATTAGTGTAAAAACACTAATACTTGTTTAGATCCCCAATTTTAAATTACGATTTAGTTGCTTTTACTCTAACTTAACTAAGTGTGGAATAAGAGTAAAAGATGCACAATAAACCGAAAGTAGGAAAGAGAGATGCAAATACAAGATAACATTGAGACGTGTTATCAAAGAAGAAACCAAAATACTTGGCCCTCCAAGTCGAATTCGATCCGTTAATGAATAAGTTGGAGTAAACGAATATCAAAAAGACCCTCCAAGCCTAATCTATCAAATGTACTTGAGCCCTCCAAGCTCCAGCTACCAACGGACTTCTCTAAGTCTTGTCTTCACTAGTTATCCGGATCCTGCAATTCTGCCCAATCTACTCAATGGCTAACTTCCAATGCTTCCCAAAAGCACCAAAACCTCTCTCAACACTCAAAATGGGTGAGGTAAGTGTTTAGGCTAAGAATCTCTCAAGGATATGTAGATGGAGAGGTAGGAGTAATGCAAACTTTAGAAAAATGATGTAGAGGATTGTGAACAAACAATCTCTAACTCTCAAGTGTTTGGCTAGGGTTTTCTCTCTCAAAAGTTTCTTAGAAAAACTCCTTATTCTTCTTACATTTCATAGGTAATGAGGTTTTATATAGTGTTGGAAAAGGAATGTGAAAAGACACGATCAAAATAATCACGTAGAGAGTTTCGCAAGTCACTCGCAACTTAGCCTGAGTCGCGAATGACTAGCGAAATCTAGCCTATCAAAAACTCTTCAAATTCCAACATGTACTTCTCACGTGACCTGTTTCATGGGTTGGAACTCGCGAGCCAATCACGAGCTAGTGACGAAATCCTCATTTTCACAAAATCTTCACCAAACACTCACACACAGCCCTTACATCAAATCCCACAAAAATAAAGAGAAATGATTGAACAGAATTACAATCAAATTTGACATGGAATTAAAGCCAACATATAAATAAATAAATAAATATATATATATATATATATATATATATATACACACACACCTAATGTTGGGTTTTTGCCTTTTTGGTAAAACATTACACTCTCCTTTGAGATTTTTAAAATACCCAATATACACTATCTTATTTTATAATTAAAATTCATTGTTTTAAATTTTTAATTAAAGTTTATTTTAAAATATTAAGTATGAATTTTGTTACTTCTTTTTTTTCTTTTTTCAACGGGTTATGAAGAAACTTTTCCAAAAGGAATGAACTCGCCCTATATTGGAAGTAGATGTTGAACTTTCATGGCAATTGCCATGATGTCTTACTGCAAAAATATACACTTTGAGCCCAAAAAAAAAAAAAAAAACAAAACAAAACAAAACAAAACAAAACAAAATTCATGATTTACAACTCTTCCAAACTAGAGAGTCTTGAGGTCTTCTAGCATTTAAAGAGTTAAGACTTGAAAACTAAAGCTTAAAAGGGGTAGAAAATAGAATCAATGAGAAATTCTTTCCATCTTGGTAGATTGGAGGTTGAATTAATTAAATCAAATACTGTGGCTTCAACAGGTAGAATTTAGGAAGCATGAACACTTTATTTGAGTTGTCTTACTCGTGTCGCATTAAGTGTCATACCTATCATATCAAGTTGTACTTTTTTGAAAATTGCTTGTGTCGTCGTGTCATTAGGGGTAGAACTACATTAGCACAATGGCCCCCCAAACAAAATTAAAATATTTTTTTTTTATATTTTATATATTAGTTGAGTGTTTTAAAGGATTCATAAAATAATTAGGAATTACCCCCAAAGAATTGACTAGCAGAGTAATAGTCCTAGTAATTATAGAATTAATGTATTTTTTTCTCATTTTCATTTATTTTAATTTTATGGGGTAAAAAGCGAGGTTTGGGCCATTAATCGAAACAACTAATTTGTAAAGATGGGCTTAAAAAGCTAACTTTGAAAAAGTGCAAAGGAACTCAGAATAAAAATACTTAAAGGCTAAGAGGTATGAAAAATGAATAATACTCTTCTTTTATAAACTCTCATCAGTTTGTCTGAGGAAGACTTATACATGAGAGCAATCACAGCAAAGGATGATAATACTTAAGTGTTTACAATAATCTATCTATAGACTTAATCCCTTTTCCATCCCTTCATATAATGTATATCTTCTTATTTAGAGGTCGATTGCAGCCATCTCAACCATCCACTTGTACGGTAGATGGTTCTTCAAATGGGGTACTTGTCCCATCTTCCCCCTCCCCTCCTTTTGAGGCTAAGATGTGAAGGTAATAGGTTTGGGCGCAAGCACCCGTGAACTAATGGTTTCTTTGATGGGAAGTATGCCTTGACCTAGAGTGGACCATGGCAGAGAGTAAAAATGGAGTTGCCGCCTAGATTAGGTCTAGGAACCATATATATAGTGCCTTTATGGAAGGACTGATCTTTACCAGAACACATGTTCGAAGTTTAGATATAGGAAGGGGAAGGTGTTAGGCACCCAATTCCTCCCGACCCGTAGGTTGGCCTCCGTTCATTGTGTTCCAAATCCTAATCTCATAAAAGGGTTTTCTAACATATTATTCTAAACTCACACACACACACACACACTCTAATATACATCTAAAACAAATCAACATGGCATATCATCCCCAAGCCTAGCATTCATCTATCAAGGCACAAGTATATATGACCAAGGGCAGCGAACATCACAAAGGTAATATCAACAAAATAAAGCTAAGCAAAAACATCAATCCAAATTTCATGGCATTCAACCAAGCATATTATCAATATTTAAATAAGTCATTTTCAATCACCCGAATGCATGTTCATACGACTTATGCATGACTTACCTCACTTACCTTTTTGCATCATAACACCTATACATTAATGCATGTTCATATTCATATGCATATTCATGGTATTCAATCAATAAAAATAATAAATAAATAAATAAAACCTATTCAGAAATCTAATGAACAAACAACCTAGGACATGTTAACCTACTAACTTTAAGACTCAAACATGAAGAACAGGCTAAAATATGGAGGAAAATATTGTTATATAGGTCATCAACAATTTTTGGAAGAAGATGTAGCTTTTGTAAATATGGAAAATAAAATTATGGGACTAAGAAAATGGAAAAAGCTTATGTTAAACCATTTGGCATTGACATCATGATGCAAACCAACAACATTAATTGCATTTTTGGGAAGAAAAAGACCAATGTCCAAAGAAAAAAGAGAAGGAGACAGGAAGATGTAGACCAAGAACCAAAAGGATGGAAGAAGAGAACTATAATTTTCGAATTACCTTATTGGTAGAATCACATATTGCAACATAATCTTGATGTGATGCATATAGAAAAAAAATGTTACAGATAATGTACTTGGCACAATGCTAGAATTGCCATGCAAGACTAAGGATAACTTAAAGGCACGTCTCGACCTAAAAGATATGGGTATAAGACATACACTTCACCCAAAAAAAAGTGGAAATGCTAAGACATATATGTCACAATCTTGTTTTACAATGGTTCAAAAAGAAAAGGATAGTTTCATGAGAGTTTTGAAGAAGGTAAGAGTTCCAGATGGCTATGCTTCTAACATTTTACATTGTATCCAACTTAAACAACGTAGAGAGATGAAGCCAAAGCATCTCTCCTAGCTCCATCCAAATTAGAAGAGTGTGGGGCCTTTTTACGACAATTCCCATAAGCCCAAACCCAATATGATAATACTAGTTTGTTTGGAAGGGCCTGGGGTAAGATAAAAGGTTGAATAGGCAAGCTGGGCTCAGTTCACCACATTTTTTTGAATTGTTACGCTAAACCGGTTTGTGCACAAATAAAAAGCTCCATAAAAGCAACGCAAGGCAAACACAACAATAACCACACAATAAACTAATATTTTTCAAGAATTAAAAGTGAGTAATGACATTAGCAAGCATAAAACAATTTAGTGAACTTTATTAAATAGATCAAGTATTCTTTTGAGGGGAAATAGATCAAGTATTCAAATATATAAGATCCTTGGAAAGGGAAACCTACAAAGCCCATAAGCCTCAAATTTCATAGACTTTTAAGTGCCCTTATGGGTCCACAAGACTTGTAAAATTTGAATCCTTGGGTCAACGTGGTCCTTATGCTAAAAAGGATCTTTTTACAATGTTTCTCTTTTCAGTAAGATTGTCCTAAACTCTAAAGCTCTCTTATTTTTTATGATTTTTCACTTATTGAGTGTTTCTTCTCTCTTTCTTGCTACTGGCTTGCTTGCTTGATTTCAT
Source organism: Lithocarpus polystachyus (assembly GCA_033629205.1). NCBI lineage: Eukaryota > Viridiplantae > Streptophyta > Magnoliopsida > Fagales > Fagaceae > Lithocarpus > Lithocarpus polystachyus. The sequence goes on along the minus strand of CM066166.1, from coordinate 22,730,069 downwards.
GGTTTATACTAGTCTTCTTCCCCTTTTATACTAGTCTTGAAGGGTGTAAAACTACGACTTTCTCCTCTATTTTCTTGGTACTAGAGTTATTCTTTTGACCTTAAACTTTTGTGGCTTTCTTTCCTTAAGTCCTTCACATTTCGTTTTCCTAAGAACCCATGTTTGAAAGTATCATGGTTGTTTTTCCCTTCATAGAAAGTGGTCTTTTTGGACAAGTCAGATGCCAATTGAGGTCAACAAGGCAAAACCCATCTTCATGGCTTAAAGAGGGACATTTTGAAGGTTCCTTGGATCTCAATAATTATGTGCCGTTCCGATCGAAACAACCAAAATATTTCGTATCGGTACAAGAATACCTCACAGTCCACCTCGGGTCATATTTTGACCTATTTCAGGTCATTCCAGCCATTCTAGTAAATTTCGGCCGAGATGAGGATTTCGGCCAATACTAGATTTGCCTATTTAAAAAAATAAATAATAAAAAAAAACCCTAAACTACGCCGTTTTGGGCTTCACTGTTTCTTCTTCAATTTCATCCTTGTCTCTTTAAGCCACCATACTTCTCTATTGTTGACATTTCCTTTGCTAAAGAACACTTACCTGTTGGGCGTGTTGGGGTCCAGCCTTGATTGTGTGAGGAAGCATTAAAACCAAAGAAAGCATTCCAAAAAAAAAAAAAAAAAAAAACGCAGAAAAGTTTGTGGAGAAGCAGAATGGAGGAGATCAAATGGAAAGGACATGGTAAATAAAAATGAAAAATACGTTTGGAGTAATGGAAATTGTAAGGAAACTTCTAGGAAATTTCCTAGTTCAAAAACTAATCCTAAATTCTTATTTATTTACAATAATGCCACAAATAAAAAGTTAAAAAATATTCACATAATTTTTTTTATCAACTTTACTTCTTTTGCTTTTAATGTGAAAGAGTATACACTATACATTCATTAATTTGTTTACAATTATTCAAAATGTGAATTTTAAGAGAAAATTAAAAATAAATATTTTTTAATCCCATTTTATTTAAGATTTCTAAAAAATTAAATTCATTATTTTATATAATAATATATATATATATATATATATTAGGGAACCTAAAATGCCTTAAAATGGTATGCCGAAATTGGACAGTACTAAAATATTCCGTTCCACTGGATAAAACGAAATGGGTTCCAAAACAGAATTAATAACATTGCTTAAACCTTTTCTCTAAAGTAGTATAGATACCTCTTTGAGATTGGTAAACTCTAAAAGCCCCGAAGCATCTTTCCTCTTTTCCATGCTTCTCTGGCCGAGGTTCCTCAAACCCTTCCCTACTCATATGTTAGCTTTCAATTCTCAAATTTCAAAACTTGTTGAGGCATCATGCATCGTTTTCATTTTTCTTCTACAAAAGGAACTCGACCCTGATGGTCAGTTCCTTGGTGGGCTCCTTTGGGTTCACCCTCTTTCTTGTTGGGCTTTTTGGGGATCCTTTTAAATGATCATGTTACTAGTTCATTTGCTCCTTGTGCAAGGCTTTTTCCTCGTTATTTTCTTAGATGTAGTTTTGATCCTTACATTTTTTAAGTCATTTCTATTTTGATCCTTACATTTCTATTTAATCACTTTTAGTCCCCTAAAATAAAAAACGTGTTCCATTTTGGTTCTTACCGTTAGCTCACTAATAGAAAATGCTTATATGGCAAACTAAGTGCACTGCTGGCACGGTAAATACTAACATGGCTAATTAAAAAAATTTTAAAAAAAAATTAATTGACATTTTAAAAAATGCCATGTCAGCTTCTAAATATTAAAATAAAATTATTAATCAATTTTAACAAAAGAAAAAAAGAGAATTAAAAATAATAAAATATATAAATTCAGACCTAATTCATTCATTTTGAGCAAGATCACACATGAACACCATCATAGATTTAAACATCAACACAAGAATCAACACAAAAACATAAAGCACAAACCTAGAACCAAACACAAAAAACACAAACTCAGATTTAAACATTAACGCAAAGAACACAATAACAAACATAAACTATTTACTCTCAAAATAAAGGCCACGTCAGATCTGGAAAATCAAACAAACCCAAAAAATCATACAAACCCAAAAATCAAACACAGAAAAGTCATAAAAGAATATTGTACAAAACAAATTCAATCCATATATATACACAAACCAAATTATCCAAAAGAAAAATAGATTTAAATCCAAAAATTAAATCAATACAATCATTAACAAAATACCCACAAAATTGAACAAACCCAGCTTAATCCCTCAACCATACCAACACAAACCCAGATCAACCATACCAACACGCAAAACATCTTAGCCTCTCTCTAAACCCAGCAATCAACAATCAACAAACCCACAACCGAACAAGAACAACAGGAACACCGCTTCTACCATACTAACAAGAACACCAAAACAAACCTACTCCAACAACAAACCCACCCTTCAACCCACCTTTCAACCCACCATCGGACCCAACAGATCGCTGGTTCACAACCACCGATTGGACCCAACAAACCAAGGCAGAAAGGGGAATTGAAGAGGAAGAGAGAGTCACCAATAGCTAGCTACAAACCCACCAATCTAAGAGAGAGACCCACCGAGGGAGCGTCAATTTGAGCTAGAGAGAGAGAGAAGCATCGTATTGAGCCAAAGAGAGAGACCCGTTGATTTGAGAGAGAGGCTTGAGGCATTTGGGTTTGGGTTTGGGTTTGAGCAAAATCAAGAAATAAAGAGAGTTCAAGAAGGGCTAGGCACCAAGATAGAGGAGAAAAAGAAGAAAAAGAATAAGAATGAAAAAAAAAAAAAAAAAAAAAAAAAAAAAAAAAGGAAAAAATGGAGGTAGAGAAACTGAGAGAGATCTGGGGAAGAAAAAGAAAGAAGAAAGAAGGAAATAAAGAAGGAAAAGAAATAAGTACAAACAAAAACGCACACAAATCTAAATTCCACTATTTTTTTGTTTTCAATTATTTTTTTTGTTTTTTATAATTTTTATAATTTTTAAAATTGATAAATTTATTTTTGTAAGTTAGAGGTTGACGGACGTGGACGCTGATATGAAATTTTTTAATATTATTTGAATAGACATGTTAGTATTTATTGTGCTAACAATGCATTCCGTTTGTTATATATGATATTTCTGTTAAGTGAGTAATGGAAAGAACCAAAATAGAATGCATTTTTCATTTTAAAGATTGGAAGTGATAAAATAGAAATGTAAAGACAAAAATAAAAATGACTCCAAAATGTAGAAACTAAAAATACATTTTCCCCTATTTTCTTTGCTCTCTTTCGCTATGGGGCCCTTTTACACCACCCTTTATAAATTTTCAGACTCTTCACAAGAGTACTTGGTAGGGCCGTGGATCCTTTGGTTCCCACAAGGCCCATAATCTAGTTCCTCAAATTGGGCTCTCTTATTGTAATTTTTTGGGTCTCAACGAAGAGTAAGGTTTCAATTTTGTGATATGTGAAGGAAGCACATTAAATATCATTCCACCACTACAAAACCCTTTAGTCTCCTCCTCATTGGGTGATAGAAAATACTACTTTTTTTCATAGAGGTTCAACCTACAGTGTAAACTAGAAAATGCTACTTTTGATAACAGACTAATTCTAATTTTGTGGCCAAACAATATTGCTAAATGGGCATTTTTGAACAATTGTAACGGAAAATCCCATCTCCTCCATCCCATATTTTTTTCTTAGGGTCCCAAGAGATTGACGGGGGTTTGCTCCCGCCATGCCTCTGTAACTTGTTTTGTTGATTTTCTTTAAAGATAAGTATTACTCAACCAAAAAAAAAAGGATTACGTAGGTACCTTCTATTTTCATGTATGGCTGAAGTTTTTCTACATAAATCATCTCTGAATTGCATAGCCTCCATCTAAGTTCTAAAAATATCGCTTAAATTTTTTTGAGTGAGGAAGTTTTTAGTAGTTTTTATTGAGTTGATTTCCTATATTCTATCGTGAACTTCCAAATTTGTATACTGAATTGATTGCCAAATTACAATCTTTTATAACAAAAATAATACATTAGTAATATATTCAATTCATAATTGATTAACTTGAAAATTCCCACTTATCTAGAACATCAGAAATCAATCTGATTATTGTCCAGATGGGAAGGTTAAGAAAGAACTCATAGAGCATCCATATCAGTGGATACAAATTTATCATCTATTTTGCACAAAAAAGACCACTTTTTCTATTTTACACATCTAATTTTACAAAACATTCACATCAGTCCATCTATTATACACTATATTTTATATAAATAATATTTTTATATTCTTTTTTTAATATTATTTTATATACCCGTTTCTTTTTCCAATACTTCATCTTCGTTCTTCTTCTTTCTTTTTCCTTATCTCAGCCGTTTCCTCTTTCTTTTCTTCCTCTTCTTTCTTCTTCTTTCTCTAACGGTCAAAACCCAGAAGCACCAAAGCAAGAACTCCATCAACACCACAACCATCACAAGCACCACAACGCCTCTCCAATCCACTGATCTCCATCAAAACCGATCCACATTAACCCATCACCGATCTCCATCAACACCGATCCACTCACCAATCCAAATCGCCTCTCCAATCCACAATCCACGATCACCGATCACCAATCCAACAATTTTGTTCCAGTGGTTGATTTTGTTGTTGATTTTGCGATTGATTTTTTATGTTTGTAGTTGATTTTTGATTTTATGTGCTGTAGGAGTGTGTGTATCAGAGGAAAAAAGAACATGATAATGGACGGTTAGTTTTGCAGATGGAGAAGAAAGAAAAAAAAAAGAGCGAATCAAAAATCATTAAAATATTAAATGCACATGCTACAGTAACCGTGCATATATGCACGGTTACTGTAACAATTGTACATTTATGCACAATTTTACACCCACTGATGTGGATGTTTTTTTGCTCAAAATGTGTAAAATCAATTACTTTTTGCATTTTGCACATACTGATGAAGATGCTCTTAAGAACTTAAAAGCCACTCTTCCAACAAGTGGTTTCCGTGTAAAGGAAACTTTCAAAATGCAACCTAAACTCGATGATTTCATTATCTTCTTCGTATGGCTGTCATTGTGTTGTGCCAATCTAACGTAGCATACCAGGTCAGCAGGTCTTGTGGATAGTTAGAATTCAAGCACATACACCTTCAACAATGGTGGGACTCAAGGAAATCAGAGGAAGAGAGAATTGTATATGAATGATTCTGTGTATTGAATAATTATGCAAGCTCTATTACTTATATACAATAAGAATAGGTGGGAAAATCTAACAAACTAACTAATCAATCTACCAATATAGAGCTAACACATGTCTACTATAAGCTAACTAATTACATCAGTATTACATTAAACGACTTGTAGCTTTAGAACTACTTATACAATTCGACTTGTAGCATCTCTGTTTCTTGCTTTCTATCTGCTGCAACTACAAGCTGCTCTGTAACCTTGAGCTTCATCCTTTAACAATCTTCCTCAAGATGAACGGTATATATTAATTAAGTTCGTCTTGGATAAGAGATACAAGAACTGTCTTTGAGCTAGAGACTTTGTGAATAAGTCTGCCAACTGATGCCATGTAGGAACACGAAAAGTCTTAATCACTCCATCGTGGAATTTCTCCCTAATGAAGTGACAATCAACCTCAATGTGTTTGGTCCTCTCATGGTACACTAGATTGGCAACAATATAGAGAGTTGCTTTGCTATGACAGTAAAGTGCAGCTAGTTGCTTGTGTTGAACACCAAAGGTATCAAGCAATGCAATTAACCATACAATCCCACTAATGACAATAGCCATAGCTCTATACTCAGACTCAGCAAAAGACCTGGAAACCACTTGCTGCTTCTTGCACTTCTAGGATATCAAGGACTCACCTAAAAAGATACAAAAACCAGAAGTAGACCCTCTAATATCCACACACGCTGCCCAATCAGCATCAAAATAACACTTCAATTGCAATTTTGAATCTGCAGATAGAAAGAAACCTTGTCCTGGTGTCTTCTTCAAGTATTTAAGAATCTAGTAAGCAGCTTGTAGATGTGGCAACTTGGGAGCACTCATGAATGGACTCAACTTGTGAACTTAATAATTGATGTTTGGTCTTGTCAAAATTAGATATAACAATTTCCCAATTAATCTTCTATACAATGAAGGATCATGAACATCATCTCTAACACCACAACTCAGTTTGACAGATTGATCCATAGGAACATTTGAAGGCTTACAAGCTAATAAACCTGTATTTGACAACAGCTCGAGAGTAAATTTTCTTTGACAAAAGGACAGACCCTTAGTTGTTCTGGTAACTTCAAGATCTAAGAAGTACTTAAAAAGAGTACCTAAGTCTTTAAGTTTAAACTTGTTATCCAGAAACTGCTTAAAGACATTGACAGCATCCACATCATTACTAGCTATCAAAATATCATCAACATAAACCAAAAGGATGATGATAGAACCTCTTTGAATTCTAGGTACACTGAATAGTCAGATTTGGACTGAACAAAACCATGGTTGATGATGGTGGAAAAAAGCTTAGCAAACCACTGTCTGCTAGATTGTTTAAGACCATACAGAGATTTTGCGAGCTTGTATACCTCCCCCTTGCTGCCAAAACCAGGAGGTGAAACCATGTAGACCTTCTCAAGTAAATCACCATGCAAAAAGGCATTGTTGACATCTAATTGAGATAGATGCCAACCCTGAACGGTAGCCAAAGCAAGCAAAGTTCTAACAGTAACAAATTTCACAGTAGGGGAGAATGTTTCATTAAAATCAATTCCTTCAGTCTATGTGTACCCTTTAGCCACTAACCTGGCCATTTACCTCTCAACAGACCCATCTGCCTTTAGCTTAATTTTATAGACCCATTTACAACCAATTGGAACCTTACCAGGAGGCAAAGAAGTCATCACCCTAGTATTATTGGCTTGCAAAGCTTCTATCTCAACCTGCATAGCAGCTTGCCATCTTGGATCCAAAAGGACTTGAGCATAGGACTCAGGTTCTTTATTAATGGTTAAAGCAATAGAAAAAGCTTTATGTGGTGTGGACAGTTTGTCATAAGAGGGAGTAGAGGATAAAGGATACAAGATACCTGAACTTGAAGCATTGGAGTCAGATGAGGAGAGAAGTGATTCTGAGGCCAAAACTGAATTAGAGACAAGATTACAGTGGTAATCCCTAAGGTTAAGAGGTTTTTGCACCCTAAAGGAATGTCTTATAGGAATAGTATTCTCAACAATAGGAGGTTCACATGGAGAAACAGATGGGAGTGAAGTATCAAGAAGTGAAGTATCAGAATGAACAAGATCAGGAAATTGATCAAGTGGTACAGTAGTATCACATATGTTAAAAGTTGGGGAAACCTTAGCAAAAAAAAAAAAAAAATAGGTAAAGGGGCAGTAACAGAAGTAATATGAGAAGACTGATCAAAAGCACAAGGATGAGAAGGAAACTTGGAACCATGAACTAGTGAAGGAGGTGGAATAGTGTTTGAAAACCAAGATTTGAAAGGAAAAACAATTTCTTTGAAAATGACATCTGTAGAAAAGAAACATGTTTTGTTGGCCAAATCATACAACTTGTAACTTTTAATACCATGTGGGTAACCAAGAAAGATGCAAACTCCTGCTTCTAGGATCAAATTTAGATCTGTTGCTCAATGTGGAAGCATAACAAAAGCAATTAAACACCTTAAGGTGAGTATGAGTAGGTGGATGGCCTAACAACTTCTCATAAGGCGTGACATTGTCTAATAAGGGACTAGGAATTCTATTAATGAGATAAGTGGCTGTAAGAACATAGTCACCCCAAAATTTTAAAGGCAAATTATCTTGAAATCTTAAGGCCCTAACCATATTAAGAAGGTGTTAGTGTTTCCTTTCAACAGTGGAGTTTTGTTGAGGGGTTTCTACACAAGACAATTGGTGAATGATCCTCTTAGAACTATAAAAGGACTGTAAAGCAAATTCAGGACCATTATCAGATGTAATTACTTAAATGGTAGAATGAAACTAAGTAAACACCATATTGTAAAAGGATTGAATTAAAGAAGATGCATCAGACTTTTATGATAACAAGAAAACCCACGTGCACCTACTATAGTCATCCATAATGGTAAGAAAGTACCTTGAGCCATTTAAAGAAGTAGAGTAAGGACCCCTACTAAATCAAAACAAGAAGAAGAGGTGTGTGTGGAAGTGGGAAAAGGTAATCTCTTCTACTTGGCAAGAGGGCATATAGTACAATCATAAGTATTATTATTGCTGCAAGAAACAACATCAGGTACAATAGAATGCAACAAAGCTAGTCTTTGTGCAGAAAGATGTCCTAACCTACGATGCCAAAGGCTTGAATCATTTGTGACAGATGCAGCAATACAAGAATTTACAAAACCACATGAACTAAGAGAAGATAAGCTGGAAATGATGTTTATCACAGAGTTTGGAAGAATGGCAGAAGATGTAGGCTGTAAAGTGTACAGGCCTCCTTGCTTTTTACCCAGCCCAATCATCTTCCAAGGCTGCAAGTCCTAAATAAAGCAATAATGTGAAAGAAAAATGCAACAAGAAGAAGGAAATTGGGTTAGTTTACTAATGGAGACAAGATTAAAGAAAAATGTGGGAATACGAAGCACATTCTCTAAGATTAGAGTAGAAGACAATTGAATAGTTTCAATGTGAGTAACTTTGGCAACATCTTCATTAGGTAATCTAACAGAGATCTGAACAATAGATGTGAAAAAAAGTGAGTGAACCATATGATCAGTGGCTCCACTATCTAAAATCCAGTCATTGGATGTGATATGTGAAGTATTAACGTAAGAAGAAAACACAAAAAAATCTAAGGAATAAACAGGTAATTTTGGAAATTGGGGGGAAGACCATGTACCTGACATCTCATGCCCTTGAAGACCTAGTGATGGCTGAGTAATGATGGGAGCAGCCTAATGGGGATTAAAAGTGGACTCCTATGGTGTTTGTGTACAAAATGAGCTTGAGAATTCAACAAACTAAGGAGTTGTTGATATTCTGCTTGAGTAAGGTTCACATTCTCCTCAGAATTATCAGTAACAACAACAGTGTTGGCTAAAGAACTTCCATCTTGTTGACCCTTGTTCTTAAACTTATAGCCAAGTGGGTAACCATGCAATTTATAACATTTGTCAACCACATGACCTAAAATCCCACAATGAGTATACTGGGGTCTGCCTGACTTACTCTTATTGAATCCTTTAGTGGAAGAAGCATTGTTTTTTACTACCAAAGTTGAGGATTCAATGTTTAGTCTTTTTCCCAATTTCCTTTGTTTTTCATCTTGGAGCAAATGAAAGAAGACTTTGCTCAAAGAGGGAATGGGATCCATTAGCAGAATTTGTCCTCTCACTGATGCATAAGTATCGTTGAGACCCATTAGAAAAGACATGACACATTCTTCTGCTTGATGACCACAGGAACAGGTCCTATATTCTGAGAGTTCTTACCACAATCCCTTAAACTTGGTATAGTAACCATTGTGAAAACCTATGTTGCAAATCAAGCCAAACCTCCCTTGCTGTCTTGAAATAAACCACACTAGATTGCAAATCCCTTGAAATGGAACTAAACAACCAAGCAAGAACAGTGCTATTGCACTTACACCAAGCAACATAACAAGGGTGATTAATGGACTGAGGCTTTGGTATAGAACCATCAATGAAGCCTAGTTTTGTTTTAACATTCAAAGCAATGAGAACAACTCTACTCCAGGCGCTGCAATTCTCTTCAGTGAGGTGTTGTACAACAAGGGAAACAACTGGATTGTCACTATTAGACAAGAAATAAGGACTGGAAGAATTTTCCCCTGGTTGAATAGTTGGAGCAGTTGGAACAAAGGTGCTTGATGTACTATCACCCATATCTACAATTCAGATTCTGGCTAACCAACCAAGATTGATTTATTACAATCAAGATTCACAAACATTGCACCAGATCAACAAAGGAACAAGCAATTGCAATAATCCCAAGGCTTTTACTAGAAGAATCAACAATGAATTTCACTAATCAAATCAAGATCCAAACGGAAATTCAATTGCAAAACCCTAAGATTTCACCACAAGACAAGCTCTAAAAGAGGAATTCAATTTCACAAACCCTAAGTTTTGAATTCAATTGCCAAAAATTGCAAAAGAAATTCAAGATCTAAGGGAAAAGGAAAACAATGCAAGAATCAAGAGAAAACCAGAGAAGAAATTTTCTACTTGATCTGAAAACTAAAGCACTGAAAGTAAAATCACAAGTAAGAGATCGAACTAGTGAATTCAAAGAGTACCAAATTGAAGCTCTCAACTAGTTCAGCTCTGATACCATGTTAGAATTCAAGCACATACACCTTCAACAATGGTGGAACTCAAGGAAATCATAGGAAGAGAGAATTGTATGTTAATGATTCTATTTATTGAATAATTATGCAAGCTCTATTACTTATATACAGTAAGAATAGGCGGGAAAATCTAACAAACTACTAACAAACTAACTAACTAATCAATCTGCCAATATAGAACTAACACATGTCTAATATAAGCTAACTAATTACATCAGTATTAAATTAAACGACTTGTAGCTTTAGAACTACTAATACAATACGACTTGTAGCATCCCTGTATTCTTGCTTTCTATTTGCTGCAACTACAAGCTGCTCTATAACCTTAAGCTTCATTCTTTAACATGGACAACGTACAGCATAAACCTCATGAAGCAGAACTGCCGCTGGATGGATTTTCGACATAGGGCTATATGAAATTGAACATGCTATTCTTAAATTGGTTATTCAAAAATACAATGTCATCACTCATCAGCACCATTGACATTACGGTGCTTTTCTTCGAGAAACTACAACATTTAAATTTACACTTGTACCAAAATCCTATCACTGTATACACCATAGACAAGGATGGACCTAGGATTCGAATCGAGGGGGGTAAATATAATTTTTCTTGAGCTTATTTTCTAAAATCTTAAATATATAGCTACTATTTAATATTTAAAAAAAATTGGGGAGGGGGGGGGGGGCACCATAGCCCCCCTCAGCTTGTACATGGTTCTGTCCCTGACCATAGACCATACATTTCCAGGTGGGGATACGTAAATTAAAAAGCTCCCAGAACACATTTATCACCAGAAATTAATTAAGAAATCCCCTACAGCCATGCCGGTCTATGAAATTAATAGGAAAAAGTTCAGCTCGCAAAATCAATGGTATAATGGAGAATACGAAGATCATGTATATGAATTCATAATATCTCAGCCAAAGACATCTAAGCTGGATATGACCTGTGAATTATATTTTTCATTTTCAGAACTTTTTCACCAGGGAAGTTTGTCGAGATCATTTTTCCATGGGTTATCACTGATTTACCATTCACATTTGAGTCTTTTGTTTCAGCAATGACTTGCAGTCCCTGAAATAAATATTGTTACACCATGTCATTGGTGAATGAAAAAAGAATTACAGCGAAGAATGTGGCTCAGGAGTCGGGATACCTTGAGCTCAGTATCCCAACATGTGATTGCTGAATGATTTTCAATGTCACTGGCATCCTGTCAAAGTACAAGGAAGCAGAAATTAGAAACATTTAAGTACTAGAGAAAATGAGTCCATATAACAATATAGTTACCCATCCCTCGGCAATTGTGAAAAAGGATTACTGTTACTGTGTTACAAGTATAGGCCACAGAATTGTCTGTCACCTAAATCAGCAGATACTGCTGATTTTTGGCATGAAGTATAATCTAAATCCCAGTTATTAGCCACAGCTATCCTTTCCATAAGAACACATAGATAGATCTAAGTTCTGACCAGAAAACGTCTAGCATTATGTCCATATTTGAAGCCTCCAGCCTCTAGGCATAGATACTCTAGACCCCTGTTAGTCATATCCTGTATGACGTTGGGAACAAGATAAAGGAAGACATCAACTACCATCGAAACATTAAGTGAATAAATCTTGCAGTAGGCATTCGATTTGATTTACATTAGCGGAAATATACCTGTTTCCAATGAAGGTGGTCAAGCTTTCCTGCCTGAATACAACATCAGTAGCCCCAAAAGCTAGTTGAAATTAGCATGCCACAGAGAGAGAATAAATTTACACTAATCGGTAAAAGGAAAATAACAACTCACCAACCCAGATAGCTTTTGATTAATTGATTGAACATCGATCCTAATTTGAGAAAGGATTGAGTTCACCTTATCAATCTGCAAGCATAAAAGATTGCAAATTAATATAAGCATAGTTCAATTTGTGAAACCAAATCCAGATGGCACAAGAGATGCGGATATCAAAAGTTAAAAGTGTGTATGGAGAGAGAAAGGAATAGTTCTGTACATCATTTGCTATAAGTGTGCTTGTTTCCTTCTGCTGCTCCACCTTTCGGTTCAAGTTTTCTAGCTTTTGGGTTAGCTCCCTCTTTGTCGCCTGCACGAATTGATATTTTAAAACAGAGGTAAACCCTGAACACGGAAAAGGAAAGAATTACTATTTTAACTGACGTGGACAATGAGAAGCCAAATTCATTTTGGATTTAAGGGCAATTCCATAGCATTTTAGTTTCTGTACAAATCCTTTATTAATAATTTAGGGCCCAATTAACCAAGCCTGTTATGATTCAGACAACAACAGTAGACTAGAATGTGTGTGTAACTGGACTTGGGCTCTCCGCTTGCTCAATACTTGCTACATCAGAGACTTTGGATAAGGTTGAAAAAATAAAATAAAAAAATTAGTTTGGCTTACCTAAGTACTTTTTTAATTGAAACTAAATAAAATGTGAAAATTAAAATCTACTACCACTTGTCATTGTGTATTTAAAATAAAAAGAGACCTCCAGTTAAAAAAGTCTTTGAGGTAAGTCAAACAAAAAAAAAAATGTTGAAAGTTTGAATTAAATATTAGGAATGATAAGGAGTAGTTTAGGAGTTTAAATAAATTAGGAGTTATATTTGATGAAGTGCAACAAAATCAGTAGGCTGGATACTCCGAATTTCAATGGCGACAATGGTAATCTTGATTAAAAACCTGAAGAGATGAACAAACTATCAAAGGTGACCGGGGTGAACCGGCCAGAAACCCTCCGATGATAAAGTCAGTATCTTCCCTATCTTCTGGAATTCTCAAGTACTTAAAAAAAATCTCTTACCCTTTGGTTTGGAGATCACCGTTCTTATATAATGCATGCCAGGAGCGGTTATGTTTGGTAACTTCTCCAAAATTGGAAGATATCGGAAGGTTAGGAAAAATAACCTCTATAACTGCTGCGGAGGTTATTTCATCATGTCGCGTGCTCTGCAATGGTTGTTAGAGGTGGTTACTTAGTTCCGCACACACTGAGACAAGTATGCAACCTCGTCCAGGGACTGTACACAGTGACCATGCCTGGAGTCATTGCATTCCGTCCATGGGTATCCTAGGACGGACGACGTAGACATGGACGAGCTTTCTGGCCTAAAACATCTCTCCTCCTCTTTGGACGATCCCTACGGACGAGCTTAGAGTTGGATAATTTTCAGGACACTATCAATATTTATTAAGCCATCCCTAATCTAGGGGTGCCAATTCGGGTTATCGTGTCGAGTTTGTGTCGTGTTGAGGCAGGGATATTAGGCTAAATGGCTCAATCCTAACCCAACCCATTTAATAATCGTGTCATGATCCTTCAACTCTAACCCGACCTGTTAATAAGGCGAGTTGACCTGACCAAACCCATTTGACATGCTTAATAAACAAGTCATGTTGGGTTGACACGAATGTAAAACAACCCCTTTCAACCTACATAATATTAAATATAACATCCATTTAGAAATATTTTTTTTTTACATCCCAAAAACAGTGCATACACTTCAAGTCTTCAACCCACATTCAAAATAATATAGTTCAATAAAAATATAACATTCATCTAGAAATAAGTTCTTTACACTCTAAAAGAAGTGCATACACTTCAACCCAAATTCAAAATAACATAGTTTAACAAAAATAAAATAACATAGTTCAACAAAAATATAATATCCTTGGAACTCGACAAATGCTAAATATCACTATTGAAAGAATTGGAGCAAACAGTAGACTAACCCTGATTATGACTACGATTATCATTATTGATTCTTTGTTGATGTCCAAATTCATAAAATCTTCCACAAGCTCATCCAATTTCATTTGTGCAAGTTCTATGCCAAAATATACATATATATATATATATATATAAGTATTAGTAGTTACAAAATATGATAATGCCTCAACAATTTTAAAACCAATACCCACCAGATCTAGTTTATAAACTATCTCATAAACCCACTTGCAAGATATGCAAACGGTGTCCAACACTAACACAAACACACAAAAAAACACACGACACAAGACAAAAGCTACAACCGTGGCCTTAATCAATAATTAATATATCTCATATTTTAATAACAGCACATAGGTTCGAAGTTTATAGGACAAAAACATTATGCAGAAAAAATTACTACAGATTTTTGAAACACCAAGAAAACGGTTTTCTTTAATTCTAAAACTCACTAAACGCATTAAAGAGAGACAGAACAATAACCGGTTTGAAACTTTGAGTTTGAGAATTCGACGTGAGTAGTATAACTGAAATAAAAATTAATAAATAAAATTAGATATTTATAAGAAGGTTTAGAGATTTAGGGTTTGTAGGGTTTAGAGATATAGGATTTGTAAAGTTTCAATTTTCAATTATATCCCTTATAAGTTTTTGTAATTACTCACTTTTCTTTTTAAATTTAAAATATATGTTAGATATAAAAAGTATTTGACAAATCTAAAATAAAATAAATAATTATTTGTTATACGAGTTAAACGAGTTATGTTAAGTAGGTCATTTTGGGTTGACACAAATAAATTGGCGTGTCAAATGTGTCTATTGTGGATTATGCAGGTTGACTAGCTTATGACATGTTTCTTATCGTGTCACTTTCGAGTTAACCCGTTTATGACCTAAACCTAT
The DNA here is from genome assembly GCA_033629205.1 of Lithocarpus polystachyus. Lineage (NCBI taxonomy): Eukaryota > Viridiplantae > Streptophyta > Magnoliopsida > Fagales > Fagaceae > Lithocarpus > Lithocarpus polystachyus. Next base: position 22,715,054 of record CM066166.1, on the reverse strand, counting down.
TAAGGACCAACCCTAACCAGTAAAAACCCGTGTCGGATTCGTGTCGTGTTCGAGGGTTGGGTCGAACATTGACACCCCTAATCCCTATTATGTAGGAGGTGATAAGTGTGGATTGCTTGTTTTCAGCCGTTGTTCTGTATTTGCAATTTGAATTTATGATGTAAATGTTGTATCATGTTTTATTTTAAAGAGAAATGCTATGTATATAATATTTTTACAAAACTTTCACAACATATTTTAAGTGCTATATTGTTATTGACTATAATGGGTAGGCAAAAAAGTAATTTAAGTAGTAAATTCAAATTAGAACTAATAACAATTTACCACCTATGATTTGTTGTGAAAATGTTATAGACGTAGCACTTTTCTATTTTAAAAGGCAGAAAATATAGCACTTATGATTTAAATGTTGTATCATGTCTTACTTTAAAGAGAAATGCTATGTATATAATATTTTTACAAAACTTTCACAACAAATTTTAAGTGCTATATTGCTATTGGCTGTAATGGGTAGGCAAAAAAGTAATTTAAGTAGTAAATTCAAATTAGAACTAATAACAATTTACCACCTATGATTTGTTGTGAAAATGTTATAGACGTAGCACTTTTCTATTTTAAAAGGCAGAAAATATTAATGAAGTTTTATGCAAAAATTTATCCTATATTCTCTCTCTTTCCTCATTAGAAGAGTGGTCATCACGTATACAACCCTTCATTTAATTCTATAAACATTAGGTTCTATCATTCGATATCGGAGCCAGCCACCATTTCAAGTAATTGGACATAGCTCATTGAGTATGAAATTAAATGAGTTGTGGCTTTGTGATCAAATGGTTTAGCAATTAAGACTAGATATATAATTTTTTAAAAATCATTAAGTATGGGATCAAATGGCTGAGCAATTATTTTTAGAAACTTAAAAAAAAAAAAAAAAAAAACCAATTGTTTTTTACAACTTTTTATATTTTTCATGAAAGTGATATTAAAACATTCTTAAAATGATCTATTAACAACTATCCTAAGAGCATTGATAGAATCTGTCGCTAATAGAATTAAATGAAGGGTTGTTAGTTATATTCGAGATAACCACTCACCTGAATGAGAAATGAGGAATGAGAAAGAGAATTGCAAATACAGAACAATAGCTGAAAACAAGCAATCCACACATATCTTATCCAAAGTCTCTGTTGTAAAAACGATTGTGCAAGCCTGATACCAAATGATAGAAACCAAAAGTAGAAGTCATCCTTAAAAACCGACTATCAACTTGCAAGGAGAGGGTGACCAAGACCTTATATACACATGGTTAAATTTATACTTAATCCATGTGAAACACTAGGATCATAGCATACTATCATGCTCCACAGCTAACGTCTACGACAACTCGCTTTATTGACACTAACCAGATGATAGCCTTTTCTCTTTTTTGGTGGCTCCACTCACGTGATGATATTATTAGAAATTATTTATTTATAATATCAACATAGTTCTACCTCGGTTGAACCCTGGCCCAATCTTAAAAAACCTTGAACCTCTTTCTTTTCTAATTCTTTGAATGGTCCAAGTTTTAAAACCATGCTTTGAAACCTACTAAGAGACTAAGAGTTTGTTTGATTTGTGAGTTCAAACCACAATTTTCAGTGTTTAGGTGCTGAAAATTATAGGCCCAAAATAAAAAATTGTGTTTGGTAAGATTTTTTAATAAAGAATGTTTAAATCACAGTTTTCAATAATTTAGGATGTTTAAACACAATATTTTGAGAACATATCGGGGGTTGTTTTTACTTTTTTTGGTAACATTGCTAAATGGTATTATTGTAAATATATTGAAAAGTGTAGGACCCACTAATGTGGACAACACACGAACAACTTTTCTTTTCTCTCTTGCATGGCTCTATTTCTTTTTTTTTTCTCTCACACGAACCCACATTGGTGTTAGATAATGTATTGTACTGTGCATGTCAAATAAATACCCACTTTAAAAATATAAAATACACTCAAATCAAACACAAAACTGTGTTTTTTTTTTTAAATATATTATTAAAAATATGGTACCAAACACTTTTTTTTGTATTATGAATATTTTAAACACGTGTTTTCATAATACTTTTTAAACTACAATTTTCACATCATTGTGAAATTTGTTGTTTGAACTCACATACCAAACGGGCTCTAAGGCTTTTGTTACTAAATGTCCTAAAGGCACATGTTAAAGTGCAATTAATGCTCTATTAAATAATATTTTCATACTTTTTTAAGAAATTAAAGTCAAGCTATGCACAAATATTCACAAAAAATACAGCTATAATAAAGTTATGCCTACAAACTAATGAATTGTTGACTTGTGTATTTCTTTTTTTGAAAAATGTGTATTGCAACTCATAATTAAGCATTTATTATTCTTTAACTTATGCCTAAGACTATCCACCAGACCCGGCCACCCACCCCAACCAATGCCGACCACCCCCCAAACCGATGCATGCAGCAGTCCTCCACCCAAATATCTCATAAATCTTGTCAAAATCCTTCATGTCTACCAAGAATTCAACCAAAAATCACATCTCCATCCAAGATTCAGCTTAAATTTGGCCAAAATATTGCAATCTCCAGCAAAATCATGATCTACGCCCAAATTTGGCCAAGATCTCATGATCTCCAATGAGATCGGGAGGAAATGTAAAAGCTCGGATGAGGCTAATCACTACCCCCAACTCAGTTCAATGAAATCTAGCCTAATCACCATATCGGTCAACTATGGGTCTTTCGGGTACAAACTTAACCCGAACCGACCCATGGACAAACCCTACCTATGCCCTTAGAGCACCCATTAACAAGACCCATATTTTAATTATCCATCCTTGACCAATAAAATTGTGTAGCTAGTAGGTATAAACCAGGACATGTTATGGAACCTTAGAATTGAGGTTCAAGGCTTGCAAATAGCAAAATTTTAACTTTTTTTTTTTTTATCCAAACAAAGAGGAGACTAAAAACTGAACTAGAAAACCCGTTGTTGGGCTAGTTTCCGGTCAAACTGCCTAGTCCGGTCTAGATGTATTAATTTCTATTAAAGAGTTTCAAAAGCTATTAAGCTTTGTTTAAGGTTTTTGTGATACAACCTATTCCAAAGTGTAATGCCAAAGTAAATACTAGATTTGATGTCTAGAAATTTATTCTTTTTCATTTCATTTGGGCTTTTAACCAAATTGATTTGTCATCTTAACCACCCGCCCATCAAATAGGCCCCAATAATCTACAAGCGACCCAATTGTTCACGGCCCTGGAATAGTAATCCACAATCCTACCATTCCTTTTTACCATATATTAGGAACCCCGTATTCCTTCATATATTCTAGCCTTCTTCCACCAAACCCTAACCCTAATTCCACAAAATCAAAGCTGTCCAGGATCTGCCAAACTTGATTTGTTTTGCTCAGGTTTTTCCTATGTCAAGAACTTACTATGCAATGGCCAAGCAATGCTACTTACAGATATTGATTCACGGACTCGCTCTAATTGATTGGACACAGTTGCAACAGCTTTTTCCATATCGAGCTTTGTAACGAACATCACACTAGAAGCCGGCAATCTCTGCACAATAAAAGAACGAAATATTACAAATTCACCCATAAATCAGCAAGCGTAGCTGCTCTTACAAGTGCAGAACCAAATACAACACGTTTGTGACAACAAATTTGTGGTTTGGGTTGCAAAATCTTACCTTCCAACACATGTAACAATATCCCATTGTTCCAATTGCAGCAGTAGGCACTAGGTAAAAAGCATAACTGCCTGTGTGCACATAAAACATGTATGAATCTCTATATAATTAACCCATTCTAATAAAAACTATACATATTTTACTTATTAAAAAAAATCACACATTTTATAACACCACATAATATCCTTCAAAAGTTACGAAAAATGTTGAACAAGAATAAAAATGCATAAGATAGTAAAGAATTACTGACTAAGGACTTCCTTCTGCTAAACAACTAAGAAGCAACGATGGTGACGATTGAAATGAAAAGTGAAAAACTATAATTTGGTGAGTTTGAAAATGTTTTTATCTGCGCACACAAATAAAAATATTTTGGTCTTTTTTCCCTTTGGTCTTGAGTAAGTGTTATGATCCTAGAGTCTTATATAGAAGTGTAAACTTAACCATGTGTTTATAAACTCTTGGGAACTCTCCTTGCAAGCCGGTTTTTAAGGGTAAGTTCTACCCATAGGTTTGTAACATTTGGTATTAATCGGGTGTAGCTCATTAAGTATGGGATCAAATGAGTTGCAGCTTTGTGGTCAGATCCTGAATGAGGCAACCTAGAGGCTAAATTAAAATAATTGATAGATGAGTAAGGTGCGGTGCGGTCTAAGCAGTTTTTATTTATTTTGAACTAGTTTTCCTTATTTACACTTGCTAAGTTGGATTGGGCCAACCCAAAGTTTTGTTTTCAAGAATCGTAATACACATGGTATATAACAAAAAATGAACATATATCACTATCTCAACCCACAATACACCTACTATATAAAAATTCAACATAAATCACCATGCAATTCAACATATATTAGTATTATCACTATCTCAAATTCTCAAGTATACATCAAACATTTAAACGAAGTCAAGTAATTTGAACAAGGTCCAGTGGAAAGCAACTTGAGATTGAGAGTTTATGTGAAACACCAGGTACAAAGCAAAAAAGAATTACTTGAGATTGAGAGATTGGAGACCCAAAGAGAGAGAAAATGACTTAGTGAGACGGTGAGTTTGGTTCGATGCTCAACGATGGGAGATTGGAGATAACTGCAGTGGGAGATTAGAGATATAGGTGTTAGGTGAATGGAGAAAGAGGCAATGGGAGATTGGAGAGAAAGGCGGTGGTAGTGTGGTGGCTAGGGTCTAAACACCCTAAGACCTTGAGATTGAGAATGAGAGTGAGAGTGATCTAAGACAAAGAGAAATACTAGAGAGTTGAGAGGTGGCTAAGCTGCTAGGGTACTGTTTGATATTATAAATTTATAACATATATTTAATATAAAATAAATACAAATATTAATAGGATAAATTACATATTTGATCTCTATTTTTTACATCATATTTCAATTTAATCCATAACCTTTTAATTTTGTCCTAACCTTTAAGTGTTATGTCAATTTAGTTCCTACCATTATATCTTGGATAAAAATTACAGACATGGCAAACAGCCAAAATAAAATTTTAGTTTATTATCACATCTACGGAAACTAATTTTTTATTTTTGTCATTAGACAAGTCATTAGTTTTCATTCAAAAGCTAATGGCAGGAACTAAATTGACAAGGTACTGGAAGATTAAGGGCCAAATTGACACAATTGAAAAGTTAGGGATCAAATTGAAATATAATGTATAGGATAGGGGCCAAATACGTAGTTTACTCATATATATATATATATATATATATTATATAGGGTGCAGTGCGATTTTCTAATTATAAAACTGCACACAACATTGCACCATACAGTGCGATTCATTACTACTTGCGGTACGATTACACTATTTTGCGAGCTGTTTTGATACGGTATGAGCGGTTTGGTGAACACCCCTAGTCTTTAGAGATGTTCAGAGACATATGTAGAAAATTTATCAATTGATGTAATCTGTAAAGAAACACAGAACAAAAGTCGATTCTTAATTACTCAAATCAATCATCTGATTCAGCAAATTTCAATGCTTAGATGAGTGAATCAATTCACCATCACCCATAACCAAATGCAATCCATTTATTCAAACTCCATAAATCTCACCTAAAAGTTCCACAAGGTGAGAAGAACTAGACAAAGATATTGATAAACTCGTTGACACTATTAACAATGTTTGCCAACCTAACCTCCTTAGTAGAAACCCTAAGTTTTTTTTTTTTTTTTTTTTTCTTCAGCAAGTATGATTCAACTAAAGGGAGTAAAGTAACAAAATATGCTAAACCAAAAGGTTACCAAAAAAGACGGGATTAATAATAAAAAAAACCATACTAAGTGTGCGTTTGGCAATACTTATTTTTGTCAATTTATTTTATTATTCAGCTTATTTTTGCTACTATTCATGAGTCTCACTGTACTTTTTGATACTATTTATAGGTCCTACTGTACTATTTCAGCTAACTTTTACCTTTATCTACAAAACTTTTAACAAAAAGTTTTCAATTTCAGCAAAGTAAGCGGATCCTAAACAGATCAAAATCCACATTTGTCAAAGAAAAACGATACAATACAATTTATCCAAATACCACTAGAGGTAGAGTTCCCATTGAAAACAGTTACAGGACGGGAAACAGCTAACTCCCTGATCCCTTGAGCCAATTGCCGCATCTGACAATGAGAGCACACAAATGTTAGCATATATATTATAACTAAACACCAATTTTGTGAAGCTAAATATATACGTAGGACAAAGCTTGAGTATACTTTTTTAGATGTTCTACCTAAGGTTCTTCAATTAAGGTTAACCATGTGACTGCATTAACCAATAAGTCAGGTTGAATTTAATTTTTCTTTTAGGGAAGATAAAACTTTTTGTGCAACATTGAATGCAGCCACATGGTTGAATTAAATTGAGAAATATAAGGTACAACAGTACTATTACTAAATTTTGCCCATATACGTATATCAGTTGTACCATTAAAGCATCCCTCATCATCTAGTAGTATGTTAAGGCAATGCAACGACATTCAGGAATTTGAGACTGAGATACCTGAGCTGCAATAGCCGCACTGCCATACTTCTCAGTCTCAGCTTCATTTACACCTCTCAGTACCGCTTGAAGTTGCACAAAGAAATCAGAAAATAGCCCCCATCCCAAACTAACTAAAATGGCAAAACCTAAATCACAAAACACATTAAAAAAAAAACATAAATAAAGCATTTTCAGTTCTGGCAATAATACGAGTAAATTGCAATCGTATTCAGTTCTCTTCAATTTGTTAAGTCTAACCCCATAGGAGATAGACAAATCACATAAAATATTTTATTCTCTTTTGTATAATTTCATATACATTTACATCTGACTCTTTTAGGTAAGGTTGGAAAAGTAGTTATCCTATTGATCATAGTATCAGGATAGCTTAAATCTTCTGTTACCTAGAGATAATGGGTGTAAATTGTCTTCCACAAGGATAAATCCTCACCAAGTAAAAAAAAAAAATTACATTTGACTTCTTTCTCTTTTCCTATTTGTCTCTGCTAATTTTCTCTAATGTCAATGCGATTATCTTCACAAATGCTAATATTGCAACTGCTCCTTATATTTGGCATGATCTATTCCTCTTGATCGCAGACAATATATTTTGAATATATAAGAGCATTTGCATCAAACAATGCAAAATAGAAAAATGGTTCAATTTTACACATTTAAGTCTTAGAATCACCCACATTAGTCAAATTAAAGAGGTGTAAATTTGCAAAGTTGCTATAGTGACTATATAAATTTACATTGTCACCGTTCATTTTGCATTTAATTTTTTATTATTTCGTTACGATTCTCAAGGATGAAGGAGAGAGTGGATGGTGGTTATTATATGTGATGAAAGAGAAACAATTAAAAAAAATTAAGAAAAAAAATGATATTTTAATGAAATGTAATGTAAAATAGATAATCTGATGTACGGTATTTTGAAAAGTAAGTACTTCAAACAGAAAAAGTTGCCCTTTTGTAATGGTACTTTAGGTTAAGTAATTTGTTTGAACTTGGTTAGAGAGTGTAATTAAGTGTGTGTGTGTGTGTGTGTGCGCGCGCGCGCGTGCGTGTGTGTGTGTTTAGCAGTTAGTTTGTTTCTCAAAAAAAAAAAAAAAAAAGACAAAAAGTTAGAATCTTATACAAAAATAGATAGGAATTTTTGCACGAGCTGATAAGAACGCTCTAACAAAACAAAACTAATGTATTATTAATTTATATTGATTTTCTGGATAGACTAGTATATTTTGTACTTCTTGCACTGATGCACCACCAATTATATTTGTGAAGGAAAAATGAGTTCCACTTCCTAGAAAAGTTGACATAGAAATCTTATGTAAGAGTTGACGGTGAAAGTTGCTCACTTAGACTTGATATTTCGCATCCTCATCATTGATACATAACTAATGGAAAGCTTAGAATATCTCCCTTATATCTATCTCTCTTACCCAATTAAAACATATATGAGTTGTTTGCTTTTCCTAAAATACTGTTAGTCATAATAGGATGAAAAATGAAATAGGGTATATTTCTAATCAATTAGCCATAAGAAGTATTTTTTTTATTATTAATTCTTTCAATACCAGTGATTTCATCTTAATCTGTTTTGATTATTTATTTATTTATTTTATAGCTTGTTAAAGATATGATGTTACTGTCTGCTTTTCAATTTCTATTTGAATCTTAAATTATGTTTGGTTTATTGCTTTGACATGAAGCTTTGCAATTCTTTGACATGACTTATGATTTTAGTTCTAATATCTCATGGGTCCAATTAATATGGGCCCTTAGAGCACACATTAATCATCCATTTTGGAAAAAATTTTATGAAAATTTGATAAAGCTATCAAAACAGTGAATTACTTTTTCATTTTTCCATAAAAAATTTCCTAAAATGGTTTACTAATATATGTCCTAAGGCACACGTTAGTAAGTCCCATATCTCATTAGGTACTAAAAGCATGATTTATGTACTAGTAGTATAGTTTGTCACAAAATACAACTCACCTACAGGCAGATAACTTAGCGTTTAGGTTCTTTTTTTGGGATCTGGATCCTCTCCATTCCTCCTTGAAATGGAGAGTGTCCATCTAAGGTTCAATATTCATTTCAAAGAACTTAAAGGCTTGATGCGTGACAACTCATTTAGAACCTATAACTCAACATATAGCAATTTTAACCGTGGTTAAACTAAACTTTTTTTTTTTTTGAAAAAAAAAAAACAATTGAGACCACTGAAAAATGCTAATTGAGATTTGAAAAAATTGATGTTATTGTTGGATATCCACGAATAAGTGAAGTCTCATATTTAATAATGATGATAAGAATAAGTGGTTAATATAACGTAATTGAGCACATACCCATTGGACTTAGGCCTTTTAGTTTAAAGTGTGTCTCTATATGTTATATTAATTATTCATGGAAGCTCCCCAAGGTGTTTATGGTATCAGAGCCCATGGTAATGTAGGTTAAAGATGGCAAGATTATCGAGACTCATTTTGCAGTTGGAGTAGAAACAAGGTGTGTACTTGAAACCCTTGCTCACAAACAATCTTGAAAAAGGCCCAACAAATGATATTTGTCAATGGTGGTGCTAGATAATGATGACGGTGAAGTGCAAGGTTCCACCATGGATTGCAATTGAAGTGGGGACAGTATATTGCACCAAGCAAGCTCATAAAGGCCACATAAACAATCTTGAAAAAGGCCCGACAAAGGATATTTGTCAATGGTGGTGCTAGATAACAATGATGGTGAGGTGCAAGGTTCACATAGAAAAATAGGTTAACAGGTGAAGGCCCATGAATGACACACTAGTGTAGGAAAAAGGCCATATAAATGACACACTAGTGTAGGAAAAAGGCCATTAGACAAAGGAAGGAGATTGTTGGTTATACACATATAAGTGAAGCCTCTTTTTTTTTTTTTTTTTTTTTTATAAGTGAACTCTAGTTAATATAACATAATTGAGTACATTCCTATTGGGCTTAGGCCTTTTAGGTTAAATTATGTTCTCCAATGTGTCTCTATATGTTATATTAATTATTCATAGAAGCTCACAATGTGTTTATTTAAACAGTTAAGGACATTGAAATATGAAATTAAATTTTTGGTATTTGATATGAGAGAGAGAGTAAAAAATAAATAATTATTTATAATTTAAAAAATAAAATAAAAAGAGTACTCATATGCACGTGGAACTTTTTGTATCAAGATAAGATGTTTTCCATTTATGAAAACAAATCCTTAAAGCACAGATGCAAAGAAAGGCAACGGTCACATTTGAATTAGCCACTAAAGTTTTGCTTGTAAAATTATAAATCATAACAGTAACACATGTAGTATTTCTAAATGAGACTCTCTATCTCAAATTACTCCGAGTGCAAATGAAAACCAATCAAGAACGTATAGACCTCATCGCAATATCTTTTTAACAATAAAACCATATATAAAATCACAAAGAAATAGCTATACCTGATAGAAAATTAGTAAAACAGAAAGTCAAAGAAACTCTAATACAGAAAAATGCTACAAGGCTACACCTGATAGAAAGTATGAAGTCTAAAATTTCCAGATCTAAAAATTAGAAAAAAAAAAAAAAAAAAAAAAAAAAAAAAAAAAAAAAAGAAGAAGAAGAAGAGATCTGAGAAATTGAACCTTTGCGAATTAGGTTTTGGAGGATAGAGTAGTTGAGTTGACGGGTGCCGTTGATCCAGGAGAAGTTATAAAGCACCATTTTTGGATCTCTCTATGCGTTGAAGAAGAGAAGAAGAGGAGAAGACTCAAATTATCTACACAGAAAAGAAGAGAAGAGATGAAACGCAATCAGGCAAACATTTTTTTTTACAAACATATCAGAATTTATATTCATCAAACGACATTTTCTGGAATCTGGAATTTAGCGACAAGAGGATAATGTATTAAAAAGCATATTCCCATTTTATCTATAGCCTTTTGAATGCGCAGTTCCACTTTGGTTTGTAGACTTGTTCAAGTGGCACTGTAGCTTTTTTTTTTTTTTTTTTTTTTTTTCAAGTCGTCTGTTTGTTTGTTTTTTTTTTTTTTTTCTTTCCAATATTTATTTGAATTGGCATATATATTGTTACACTGATATAACAAATTTCACAATATTTCACAATTATTAAAGTGGCAATTTTTTATAAGTCGAAATAAAATAATAAAATATGAAACTGTGACCAACCACAATTGAAAATAAATGTTTTGTGAAAATGTTGTGGCACTTGTTAGGTGAATGTGTAAAAATTAATGTTCTTTTTGGTTTGTTTAATATGTATTATACCCAATGTGGTCCAATTTGAATAGAGGTTTAAGATGGCCTCTCATTAATTATCATCTTCTCACAAGGACCCAAGCCTAGCATTGGCTTCGCTCCTTTGAATTTACAACCAAGTATACTACTCATTCTACTTACAACACCAAGGCCAACTTAATATCAAGCATTGTCACACTATGAACTGATTTTTATTGGGTTAAAAAAATTAACCTCGATTAATTAATTCAATTATCCAAGTTAATTAGTTAGGTTAAATTAGATGCAAATCGTGGAGGCACCAACAAATCATCAAATAACTAATATGCAGTGGAAAATAAATAATACAATGATTTATTGACAAATAGGGAAAACCTCTCGCAAGGCAAAAACCTCACTGAGTGAATTTAAAGTCACCACTCCCAAGAATCCACTAATCAATAATCAAGCGGTTACAAGTATAAAGAACCTTACCACTACCCTAGACTATCCAAAATACCAACTTACAGTTGAACTTTTGCAATAATACCCAATTAGAATTGATCTTGTAGTAGACTTCTTTGTTTGCACAAATCTCCAATCTGTGACTAATTACTTTGCACGGATTCTTGTACATGACTAACTCCAGCAACTTGATTGATTGTTGTTGGCTGCAAATTTCTTCACTTCATAAATAATGACGATCAAGAAATACATGGTTACAAAACCCTAAGGCGTACAAATGCAATAGCATCACACAAAGTATATGAGTTCTAAGTTTATGTTTTCTATACTTGATGACTTTCAAAATAAGCCTTATATATGACTAGGGTTATAGAGAGAGAAACCCTAATCATTCAAGTCATCATGGGCCGATATTCATATCTGAGAATTTTGAATTCGTAGTTCTCGATAGATCGAGCTTGTGTTGAACTTTTCCATTAATCCTTAATAGCAGCTAGTGTCGAGCTTTAATGAAATAGCTTTTCTTCACTTATTTCTTGGATCAAACTTTATGACTTTAATGATACCACTTGATATGTTTGAACAACATACTTCTTGATACATTAAACACAACTTAGATCTACCCAATTACAAGTAAAGTACGTTTTGTCAAAGTATTAGCCAATTACGTAGAAAATATGACCCTAACAATTTTTCCCTTTGGCAGTCCATGACAATAACACAAGCAAAATTATGAAAGAAATATTAAACAACAATCTCTGTAACTATTACACAGAAAAAAAAAAAATATATATATATATATAAGTCTAACTAATACTATGAGCTCTTGAAAAACTTTGCAAGAAGAGAGATCACAATATGAAAGACTTGCAACCTGCTTTAGTTGAAACACTAAACAAGATCTATCGAGGCATTGCATGTGAAATATAGACAAGTTATATAAAACAAGAAACATATATATAAAAAAAAAAAAGAAACAACACATGTGAGATAAAGGTGAAAACATACATCATTGTCATATATATCAAAGAAGTGCAATGTATGTAAAAGGTCACAAGACCAAGGTACATGTAATGAGTACTACACAACAAAAACCTCACTACATATCTCAAAAGCACTCTCCCCCTATCACTAGTCTAGCTCTCCCCCTAACAACAAGACTACTCTCACACAAGCAAAACTACTACTCCCTTTTTATCATGAGTGACAAAAGGTGAATCACTAAGAGGGCGTAATCTCAACATCATACTCAAAGCCAGAAGCATCATCATCATCTCCACTAGCCAAAGACTCTACAGAATGATCACTCTTAGGAGAAAGGACAAAACCACCAAGACAAGATTGTCGGCGAGCGATACAACTAATCTTGGTGTTCATCTGACACATCTTATTAGTAAGATGGTCTAGAAGACTATCAAAATTAGCACACATAAGCTGAAGGTGATCCATGATGGCAACGAGAGATGCCTCTACTCTAGAAAAAGAAGGTGAAACAAACAAGAAAGAGGGTTGAGAGGCATAGGCAGCATCCTTAGTAACTTGGAAAGTAGCTTCCTCTTGCTAGGTGGGAGTAGACTCCTAACGAGGCAGCTTGGCAGCCATCAACTGTGCAGCGCTCCTCCGCATAGATTCTTGACAAATAACACCCATGATTAGAAAGAGAAGGACAGAAGGAATGTCCATGTGTGTGAGATGTATATCTATCACGTGTAGCAATGTCTCGATAAATATCTATCATAGATACTAGTGATGCAAAAATTGTCAATTGAACTCCTCGTCAATACAAATGGACGAAGGTATTGGCTTCGTCTAGAGACAAACCTTTTGGTGCTGTTCTACTCTGGCTTTATAGCTTTTGGTGATAAAAATCATCAGTTGAACTTCTTATCAATACAAATGGACGAAGGCATTGGATTTGTCTAAAGATGAACCTGTAATAAAATATGAAATAGAGAAATATGGATACACCGGTGTGGTGTTTGCCAAACACCCTTCGATGATTAAGTTAGAATGGGATTCAACTGTAGTATATTGCAAGAGAATTCAACTTGGGAATATTTTTTGGGATTAGAATTATGTACCTCCTTGCCTTTGGTTTGTGTGGATTTTTATAGCCCTTGTCTTCATTGTCTAAATGAATATCCGCATTCATGAGATATGGAGCTGTTTGTACTAATGGCTGGCTTTTATAGTGTGTCAACGGCTATTCATCCATTGGTACCCATACGTTACTCCTTAGCTATTTTAGGTGTTGAATGTCTTTTATGGCATCATCCGTCATTGATATCCGTACGTTACACCCTGCATCGAATAGTATTTAATTCATCCATCGAGATATTGATGATCTTGATAAATTAACATTCATCAGTAATGACCGCAGAGTCGTTATACACTTCAATGGTCTTTTTGTCGGGATAAGTGCCCTTAAATCCTATTGTATGATATTATGTATGATATTATGTATGACATTATGTGAGAAATGATGTATGACTTAATATTGTGTTTAATAAAATTGCTTTATTCTTATCTAAAATGATGGTAACATGAATATTTGGACATTATCAAATAGTCCATGAGATGCATAGTACGTGATTTATGTGAAAAGTCACAAAAGATATAAATCACAAGTTCTTTGTAAACTCAGAATTATAGTTCATAGTCGGTGATGAAATTGGGCATTTCATTTGTGAAGATTATAACATATTAACTAAGATGATTTGTCTTGATCATGGAAGTGAAGACTTCTAGTTGATATCCTGATATGTTTTAAGAGTTAAAACATATTGAACTGGACCGCTATGAGATTTATTATTTTCCTAACGACTGTCAATTGAATAATAAATCTCACGACTTCTATTCATATGAACTCTTAATCCTGAGAGAATAATAGACATGATCATGAAATGTAGGTTGTTTTGATATATCAAGAGTGAGATCTATAATAACGGTCAAAACCTCAGTATGCTGGGCAGCTACATTTAGTGTTGATGGAACATATATTCTCAAGATGGAATTCATAGTCTCTTAACGGAGATACAAAATATTCCATTGAAATAAGTTTAATGGGTTCAGTTATTCAGAGAGTTAGGCCTGACCACTTTGGTAAAAAATTACTAAAGTATATATTTATGAAATTGGATTTTATAAATATATGATGAATAACTTTAAAAGGATTAAACCGGGTACTCAAAGATTAAGATGTAGTAATTTAAAAAGTGGCAGTCTATATTCATGAATTTGTATTACTACGAATATTTTATGAAGAGGTTGCATGTATAATAAAGTCTTGAAATATAATTTATTAATAAGGCCTAGAGTGCAATTATATTTATATAATGGTATTAAATATAATTAATGGTAACTTTGGACTTGTCAAGAGTTGACAGAAAAGCCCAAGGCCAATTGGAGCTAGTGTCTTATTTGTTCCCTTTTGGTCCCACTCCAAGCCACACACTAAAGCCCAATTGAGAAGGACCAAAAGGCTAGCCCAATTAGATAATCAGTTATAAAGAGAGAAACGTACAGAATTTTATAAAAGAATGAAATGGTTTATATGTTTATGTATGTAAGAGAGAGACTCTTTCATATTCTCTCTAGAATAAACACATAGAACTGATTGAGAGACCACACATCTTGGGCATCAAGTGGAATTGAAGTGAAGATCAAAAGTATTTCCAAGTGCTTTTCTTCATTCGATTTTGAAATTCACCATACCAAGGTACACTCTCTTGTTTATATATTCTGAAATTTACACAGCACATGTTATCAATTGAGAATGAAGTAGATCCGTTAATTTTTCCACTACGTATGTATTGTATGCGATACAAACATGTTATTTTCCTATACTTTTACTCATTAGTCCGTCGGTTACACTTTTCCTCATCTGGTGCGTTAACCATTACTCATGTCATTTATGGAGAACTCCTTTAATGTATGTTGTAGTCATTCATCACATAGACAATGCTGACTTGATGGACGACGCTAATTTGTTCCTCTTTTGCTATATGACGGACGGGGGTGATTTTTCTCCTCTTCAGATACTATCATGTGTGAAGGAAAATCTATAGAGAGACCCTTCAGGATAGAATAAAGAAAACGAGCACGAGGCTCAGTGATGGTGTTATAGTGAGACTATGGAGTGAGTACAAAGGCTATCAACATATTAAGGATCCTTGGATCCTTAGCAAAGTCATGGGTGGTTAAGTTAAGAATATCACCCCATAACATAGATTACTCATAGAAATGTGAGACCAGCTCATCTTGAGAGATAGATGAGCTATCCTAAGGACATGTAGTACATCGGTAATGAGGTCCAGTGTAATTACGACATGTGTTCTTCGAAATACCATAGTAAACTGAGGAATAGAGGTATCAATGGCGTTTATGTTAGAGTAAAACTCCTGTATAAGTACGCGAGAACATCTAAAGGATTTCTCGTAGAGAGATTCCCAACCCCAAGAGCTAAACGCATCGAGTAGAAGAGTTTCTTGAAAGTCGGACAAAACAAAATGGCATTCCGAGTGAATCACCATATTGCAGAAGTTCTCTTCAAAATCCTTTTGGGATTCTAAATCACGGAACCTATCTCTAGAGGGAAAAGGAGGAAGAACCACGACAAGATATCAGGTTCCTCGAAGGAACAGATTTCTTGGGTGCCATAGTAGGAAACTAAGGAAAATAGTAAAAGAAAACACAAGAAGAAGTGATGCTCAGGAAGGAAAGAAAAGAAATGAGCAATGCATGGTAATGCATGAGCATGTTACATGCAAAAAAAAATATCACAATAGGCAAAACCCAATCCAAACTGCAGCATTCACATTTAATAATCAAGCACACAACCTAGAATGCATGAAAACATTGCTATAATGCTAAGGAATGCAATGCATGAGCATGTGATAATATTACTACAAAGTCCAACCCACAAACTTCATAAAAAACACAAAAACCCCAAATTTTCCCAAAAAACTATAAGTGTTGAGCAAAGTGTGCTTGCTCTAATACCACTTTTTGGGTTTAAATAAATTCACCCAAGTTAATTAATTCAATTACCCAAGTTAATTAATTAGGTCAAATTACATGCAAATCATGGAGGCACTAACAAATCACCAAATAACTAATATTCAGCCGAAAATAAATAACACAGCGATTTGTTGACAAATTGAGAAAACCACTTGCAAAGTGATAGGTCGAAAATCTATTAACCCCTTTGGTAAATTAATCAATTAATTATTCAAGTGAATTAGTTAGACTCAATTACATGCAATAAGCGTGATAGCACAAACAAATCATCAACTAAGTTAAATGTAGCGGAAAATAAATTTGATACAGGTAATTTGTTTACAAATGTGGAAAATCACCGAGGCAAAACCTCACCGAGTGAATTTAAGGTCACCACTCCCAAAAATCCATTGTTATCAAAACAAGCAGTTACAAGTAAAAGGAATCCCAATACCTTATACCAACCTACAGTTGAACCCTTACCCCAATACCCAATTGGACTTGTAATGCAACGGCAATCTCCCCATTCAATGCATGGCTCCCAGTACATGACTAACTAATGATGCACGAATCCCAGTACGTGAATAACACACCAACTTGACGAAGATGTTAGCTGTAAAGTTCTTTAGTTCATCCAACAATGAAGATCAAGAAGTTCCTTGATCATAAAACCCTTGGTGCAAAGATGTAGTAACTTCTAAAAGAATATGATGCACTCCGGCAAATTGTCTTCAGTCACGATATACATGTATTATCACTTTGCTTCACGTTGGATCTAATGTGACGGCCCTTAAAATAATCCTTATATATGTCTAGGGTTGTGAGAAAAGAAACCCTACACACATACTCATGGATGTGCGTGAAATTAGATCTGAAAATTCTAATTTTGTAATTCTCGACAGATACAGATTCTGTCGAGCTTCAACATTAAACTTTGATAGAAAGGCTTCTATTGAGACATCTGTCGAAATTTAATGAACAGCACTTCTTCACTTGTTTCTTGGTCAGATTTGCATGGCTTCAATACTAAACTTAAACACTTATTTCTTGAAGTATTAAACCTAACCTAGATTTACCCAATTACAAGTAAAGTGCTTTTTGACAAAGAATTAGTCAATTTACATAACATAAGTCTCTAACAATCTCACATATCTCCTAACAATCTCCCCTTTTGGCAATCTATAACAAAACCACAACAAACAAATGAATCATGATAGAAGTCTTAAATCACTAAATTCATAATATCTTGTTGAAATACAAAACAAATCTAACCCTAATATAAACTCTTAAAAAACTTTGCAAGAAGAGAGTACATGGCATGATAGATTTTCACAACTTGTATTTCTAAAACACTTTAAACAAAACTCATCAAGGCATCTTAGTGTGAAACAAAAATAAAGATTGCATACATAAAAAAAACATGTATATAAAAATATAAAAGAAACAATATATGGAGAGATAGGTGAAGAACAACATACATCATCATATATATATATATATATATATATATCAAAAGATAAGTACATTGTATGTGATAAATGAATGGTCACAAAATCTATGTATAAGAGGATAATGTAACTAAAAAAGAAAGAAAAGAAAAGTACATAAAATCCTCACCACATCCCTCAAGAATATAAACACTCCCCCTAACAAAAATGTCATATACTAACTCTCCCCCTAAATACAAGACTACTCTCATCCCAAAACTACTCCTCCTTTTTGTTACGAATGACAAAGGGTGAGTCACCGAGAGGTCGTCAACTCATCATCACTGGAAGAGCTAGCATCCTCATCCTCATTATCATCACCATCCTCATCTACCAAAGCCTGTAGAGAAGGAGATAGAGAAGCGGCAAAACCACCAAGGTGAGCCTGTCGTCGTGCTATACGACCGACACGGGTGTTCACCTGCCACAACTCATCAGTAAAAGTGTCAAGGCGAGCATCCATTCGCTGAAGCTGCACCAAGATAGCCTCTAAGGTCACATCATTAGTCGAGGAAGAAGGAACAAAGGTGGAAGGAACAGCAGAAGCAGCAGGACCCGTAAACTCCACGCATGGCCGCTTCGGTCGAAGCTGGGCCTTGCTCCGTCGAACAAAACCAACATCGATAGCACCCATGGTGGTATAGTAAGGAGAATCAGGAATAGGGATGGAAACATAGCGAAGGATCCATGTGATAGCCGAAGGAAAGATAAGCTTATCACGGGTCACCGTATCCTGATAGACATCAACGATAGAAGTGATAACAGAAGAAGGAAAGTCTATGGAGAGATCCTCTAAGAAGGACAAAAAGAAAGCTAGCACGAGGCTCGGTGATAGAATTATAGTGAGACAGTGAAGTAAGAACAAAAGTTATCACTATATTAAGGAATCTCAGACTTTTTGCAAAGCCCGAGTATGGGCTGTTTTGCTTCCCACCCCAAGTGGAACGTGTCTCACAAAAATGAGACAGAAGCTCGTCTAAGGACACAATCCAAGCCAGGGTAGTCAAGATGCACTACCCTCGGAACATGTAGTACCTTGGATATAAGATCTAGGGTAACTACGATACGTGTACCTTGAAAAGTCGTGGCAAACTGAGGTACAGAGGAATCGATACCATGTATATTGGAGTAAGACTCCTGTATAACATGATGGGACACCTCAAGGGTCTCTCACAAAGAGATTCCCAATCCCGAGTCCGAATGACCGCAGGGAGAGGATTGTTAGAAAAGTCTAACAAAACAACATGGTGCTCCGGATGAACGCCATCTGAAAGTTCTCAAGGAAGTCCTGTTGGGCCTTCCTATCACGGAACCAAACGTGAAGAGAGGGAACGGGAGGATTAGAAGAAGAAGACCCAGAACCAAGAGGGTTCCGAGCCGGAGTGGATTTGCACTTAGGTGCCATGCGCAGTCTATCCAAGAGAGAGAGAGAGAGGTCACAACCAGAAATAGAGAAATGAAAGGAGACGTATGCATGAACATGTGACGTGCAAAATATAACTTGCATCATGGGTAAACTCAATCCAAACCTACCAGCACATATTCCAATAATCAAGCACACATCTAAATGGATGAAACATTGTTAAAATGCAATGAGAATGCAATGCATGAGCATATAATGACAATTTCACAAAGCCCAACCCAAAAATTTTAGGAAAAACTCAAAACCCCAAAAATTTTGAAAAACCCCAAAACCTAGGTCTAAAATGCATGTATGCATGAAAAGAGGGAAGATTAGAACACTTACCAAGTGTTTTGATCTTGATATAGACCGAAAAGCACAAGGGTAGAAGATTTTGATTGAGAGAAAAGTGTTTGGGGTGAGAAAAAAAGGTTATCTGTCGAGAGAGAGAAGAAGAAAAGAATCTGATTCGCACTCTGACCTTAAATAGAAATCACAACTCGAGGGATCGTGAAATCTGTCGAGATTTTTCGAGCACTAAATCTCGACAGAAATGAATCTGTCAAAGGTAAAAATATCTCAATGGATCGAGAAGTTATTGAGAATCTATCGTCCAAACAGAAAGTTGCTCAATGGATCGAATAAGCTATCAAGCATCTATCAAGAAAAAACCCAAAAACGTTGATAGATCGAGATTGCGATAAGATATGTCGAGAAAAGAAGAAGGGGCTCGATAGAAGAGAATCTATCCAGGATCAAGAAAAAACCCAAAAACGTTGATAGATCGAGATTGCGATAAGATATGTCGAGACAAGAAGAAGGAGGAGCTCGATAGAAGAAAATCTATCAGGGATCTGTTGAGCTTGAAAAAAATGAGTTTTTCAAGGAGGAAAAACACAAAGCGATGAATGCAATAAGCAAGCTACTCAAACATAGATCCAATCAACATATTTAGCTCTCAAAACATCTCTCAACATATATGCAAAGCATTCAAGATCCAAAACACACACACACACACACACACACTAAACAAGTCTAACCAATTTTATATTTCAAAAACAAGTTAAGATAGTTTAGTGAGCATATATTGACACATGATTCCTTGTGATGGCCAAATCACATTGTATGTATCAAAAGTAGTAATGAATTTGTGTGTTGTATGTGAAAACATAGCAAGATTGCATAAGTGTCTCATATTATGACAATTTGAGATATAAGGAAATCAAATACACTCACACACAATCATAACTACTTGATGGGGACTATTACCTTCGAGGAACATCCTATAACTCTCACATCTCATAGAAACACACTTGCAACCATATTTAAAAGCATTTTGATACTTTTTGCTTTTGATTTTCTTTACATATTTTTCTTGTTGAGCATATCATGCATGGACATATAAGAGAGAAAAAATAAATATCCAATTATGTAAGCTTAAGCATTACAATTTAGCTATGCTGAAGCACACAGATGTTATTCAATATTGGCGGGCTTTAGTGATGAGATGGTTATTTATGCTTTTCTCTTAGGATTTTTTAGTCCTTCTCGTCAAAAAGAGTGATATGAGTGTTCAGCATAAAAGATCACTTAATCATACTCATCACAAACACGAATTACAAAGCTCACTTGCTTAGTTGTGCATTGAGATGCTCATCTAAACTACAAGAGATACAAAGTTTAGAAAACTTTGTTTCAATGGCCATCCAAGGTACACAAGTACCAATATACACAAAACACACACTGTTTTTATTTTTTTTTATATTTTTCAATTTTTTTTTATTTTTATGAGAAACAAAATAAAGAAAAATTGAAAACAAAAAAAAAATAATAACATGTTAAACAAAGAAAAGCATAAAACTAGACTAACTTAAAAACAAGAAAGTAAAACAAACAAGTAATGCATAATCATAAGGGGAGAGAGAGAAAAAGTGACTAAATCACTTTGAGCATTTTTCCTTCCACACCTTAGAAGAACCTTTCCTTTGAGCGAACCTTTGACCCGGTGGTGAACGGGAAGAATTGAAATTGTTCAAGTTCGAAAGGAACATGAGGGCATTGAGAAGATCTTTAAGGGGGGCAAAAAAGGATGGAAACTGATTCTGGTTTCCAGATGAGAGCATACTATTGCTTTTTTGAGTGGCTAACCACTTATAACAATTTAGACGAGTATGCCCTGAAACTCCACAGTGATGACAGAAATGCAACTTCTTTGTTAAGATTTTTTGTTATTAACTTTCTTAGTCCTAGGATTTCTAGTCTCTTTCTTTTCAACCTTAAGGGGTGCTCCGAAAATAGATTTTCCTTTATCTAAGTTCTCACTAGCTATTTAAGTTTTAGCTTCATCATTCTTAAAATTATCATTACCAGCGAATGAAACAAACACAGTTGTACTAGATGAGGCAATATTAGAAGAAGAGAAATCATACCCCAAACCGGTTTTATCATAAGCAGCTTTCTGAAAGCTTAGCATCTCATCGAGCTTTGCACTGGAAGTCCTCTCCAATTGAGCTCTGACCTAGAATAGTTCTGCTTCAGGCTTCTTTATCCTTTCAGCAAGGAAGTTGTTTTCAAACCGCAATGCTCCAATGATTTGATTGGCTTCATCAACGTTGGTAGAGAGCTCCTCTCAATCTAGCTCAACATCACTTAGCTTCTTGGTAGCCAGCCTATATAGTTTGTCATGCTTCTCAAAAACCTTTGTTTTCCGAACCTATATTGACATGACAAGCCCTGATAACTCATATTATAATGCTTGGACCATGAAATGAGGTTATAAATGCACCACAATGATAATCTTATTTCTACCCCCATTAACTTCTTAGATTGACTAAGCTATGAGTCGCAACGCCTCAACATCAAATCGTACAGTGTAAAATAAGTTTGGATCTACTTCAACAAATGGATCGTCATAAGTTCCAACAGACCAGCAACTATAGACATACACGTATAAGAGTCTTGGAAACATCGGACACATCATGATTAGCAAACCTACAAAACTAAGTACAGATACCACCGCAATAGAGTTCACCACAACAGAACCACCATAGTCAACACTATACGAGAAGAGTTGTAAGTTTGAGGTGTATTGTCGATGGCACAGGTTACGAGTTCCTAAGGCACGTTCAGCCAAGTTATCTAGAGACAAACATGCCAACATACTTGCTCATCTTGAACAAGAGAATAATCAAATGCAAAGGCAATTAGACCATTTTCATGCAATTCAAAAAACTAGGAAACATCTACAGGGGAAGGTGCAAAAGCTTACTTTGTTAGATTATGAAAGAGTTATTTCAGACTTCTCAAATTCAAGCAATAATAATTTCCAAAAATTTCTACCTACAAAGATTAAACGTTGTTGTTAATGTCTACACGTTGTGTGTAATACAGAATGTTGTTGTTCATGTATGACAAATGATGATTATGTATGTTCAACTTTTGCAAAATAAGAACTTCTGCTTACTACCTACATACACCTTCAGTTGCATAATGCATTAAAATTTATTGTTCATTAATTCTAGCAAATCTAAAGATTTTCATTTTTTGTAATTAAAATTTACACTACCAAAGAACCAATATAACTCAATGTACTCACATAACACTCATCACCCAAATAAGATTTATTATACATTACATCAAACAAATTTAAAGATTGTCACTTTTTGTAATTAAAATTCATAACACCAAACAATTAATAAAACCCCAATGTACTCACATAACACTCATTCAAGAAAATAACAAAGCACAAGTAATACAACCTATCAAATGAAAATTCTTCTCTAACATAAAAATACATTACAGATGATAAACTTTTGCAATATCTAAAACTACTCCTTACCTACACCATAAAATTCTCTATGTACTTCAAATTCTGATATGAGTTTCTTATATGAGATGATAGAGAGATAACATCAGATAGCTGTGGATCTGTGAAGAGAAGCTGTAAAGAAAATGAGGATATTCTATGCATCTGTGAATAGAGGTGTGTATAGCAGCATAACTTGATTATTTTGATGTCAAGTAAGGTTTGCTGTATTTGATAGTTATTTAATTGGGTTACATACACAACAAAAAAAATTCACATGCAAATTGGTGATTTTAATTTCCCTCAGTAACTCGATTTTATTAGGATCAAATTATGGTTTAATTAAAAATATTGCAGAAAAGCCACAGTGGCAATCCAGCGTAAAAAAAAAGTTAAAGAAACTCGACTTTAGTATGGTCGAGTTTCGTATAGAAACCGACTATTGGATTATCGAGTACCAAAACAAGGACATGAGCCTAATTAGTTTGGAAACAAGAACATAGTGCTGTTTTCTTTTGCTAAATATGGGCAAAAGCCCATTTTCTCCCTATTATTGTCGGTCACACTTTCATCTCAAGTTGTCTTTTATGCATTTCCCTCCCAATATACATTATTGGTGCATAAAGTAAACAAATTGATCGTTAAGACAATATTTCTCGCAGCTTCAGGGATGCTTTTTCTTTTTTTCTTTTTTCTTTTTTCTTTTTTCTTCATTGGGAAAGAATTAAAGCAACCAAAATTACATCTATATATGTCATGAAATACCAAGGAAAGCCATCCAAAGGCATCCTTCAAGGCAGCCACACGAGGCAAGACAGAAACAAATAGACCAGGACGTTCAGTGCAAGATCCAGAACACCTATTCGTGTGTGTGTGTGTGTGTGTGTGTGTATAGAGAGAGAGAGAGAGAGAGAGAGAGAGAGAGATGATTCAAAGTGTGAAAATCGCATGCCTGGCTTAGCGAGTGATTGTTCAGAATGATGGATTTGAGTTTTGGGCTGCATTTAGCATTTAAAACCATGATGGATTTGAACTTTCAAACAACTTAATCCAAATGAAATACTTTATAATTTATATCAAACAACATGTTACACTTTGATTATTTCAAATCCACATTAATAGTGTTTTAACTTTTAATCCATCCATGAATTTCATGGTTTGGAAAATTTCTACTTTTATATCCTAGTCAGGCCATTTAAACTAAACATGGAAATTCTTATTTAAACACAACAAAAAACAACTAAACATGGAAATTCAAAGTCTTCTCTTTAAATACTTTCACAAATGAACTATTTAGAGTGAATGGTACTTCCAGTCTCGTACAATGTCAATAAAGAAAAAATCAAGCATTTCCCACCAGGAGAAAAATAGCAAAAGAAAAAACCTGATTCAAGATTACAAGTGCTGAAACTCTCATATGTATAGTAAATTGCCTTGGAAGTAGCATATTGGCTTATAACCTAGATGGCATAAAGCCAGTTGACCAGCCTAAACTCCAAACATCAGATCCATGATTTTGGACACCAACGATTTTGTTGGGGAAGCAATGGCACCTCCTGACTGCCGAGTATTGGTACTGCCATTTTGAAGATAATAGGGGCGAGAGGGTGCTTTCAATGTGTTCAGTTCTGAGGATTTTGTGGACGGTTGAGGAGGTAAAGTCATGAATCCCTGATTGTTGACCCTTTCACTCAAAGCCTGGCGTTGCATTGGATCCAATGGCTTAACACCTACAATTAGTACCCCATTGATTTGCATGCCATTCTTGCTGAGAGCCTTCTGAGCATCAAATCGATTCTACACCAACAAAAAAGCAACCAAATCAGTAACACTTTTTCTAACTCCAAACCTAAGGAGAGGGAGGGGGTCAGGGGAGGCCAGAAACAAGAGTGGATATTATAACCCCTACAGCAGATTAGAAAGCATTACTGAACCACAAGACCAACAAAGGGGCAAGATTATTGTTAGAGATGACATCATATATAAACTTTGCTTGGACTGCTTTTGAAGGCAAATTTTGCTTGTGTTACCAATAGAAGTGCTTTAAAATTCTAATCGAACACTACACAAGGTTGTCCATATCATGTTTCACATATTATAATACCTCAAGTGCAACAGATGTCCTCAAGCCAATATCAGAAGTTAGATATAGATATGTAATTTCATCTTGATAGTGTATGTACACTATAGATGTAATTAAGACTTTTTTATGTAAAAAACATGGACACAGTTTTCCTAATTAACTACATGAAGAAGATTATTGACTTCGTGTATTAATAAGAATTGTTATCATACAGTGACATGACCAGTTAAGAAATAGTTTATATGCAAATCATGAATCCACGAAACCATGTTTTATCATCACATCAACATAACATACATGATCGTGCTTAAGATTGCATGCCATTGAAGTGCTCGATCAGGTCAAGAGTTTCTACTTTCTACCCTAGAGTTAAGAGCATATAAAATGGAAGGATCAATATTATACACTCGTGGCACGTGCATAATCCACTGCAGCATCCAGCCAACAAGAAGCCAGCTTTGAACACAACAAGAATGGATAGCGGTTTTTCCAGATTTAGCAAATCAAAGCAAAGGAAAAGTTTATAATTATTACTACTTATCAAAATTTATTATTATGATTATTTCTATCACCTTCTGAGTTATTTTATTTTCCCATTTGTCATACAATTCTTATTACGAAACTTGAAAAAATGTGCTTTTCACTTGACAAAGTGATAGTAACATCAAAGGCCCAAAGAAAGGCAGAAAGAAGAGATTGTTGATGTCATATGAAAGAAAACCAAATTTATCAAACTTGAAACAACAGTTAAAAAGAACCTGATATAGAATGTGCATCCAGTTAGCTTCTCTTGGACCTGGAACATGTTTCAAAACCACGCCACACTTTTCAAACTCCCTCAAAACTAAATTCGTATCAGATGGGGAAAACCTGGAAATAAAAAAGAACAGTATTATAGGCCCACAATGTAATTAGTGTTTATATAAGACTAATAAATAAATGTTTATATGAGCACATTTTATATAATTAAAGAATTGATAACTAAGGAAATATCATAAACATTGCTTTAAAGGGATTAAGCCTCAAGTAAGACGCTTAGATGCAGACCTAGAAGCTTCAAACAGTAGAACTTCACATTTGAGAGGTAGAAAACACCTTGAGGCATGCTCAACATTAACTCTCTTGTCTATCAAGTAGAAAGAAAGTAGAAGCCTAAAAAATGCTTCAATTCTTCCGTATAACCAGCTATAAATTAATATATAGCAATATTGCCTAGATGACTTATTCATTTTGTTCTTGTCAATTCCTACTGAACCCCTGGTGTCTCCCTCAACATAGTCTACTGTGCCTACTTGCTTTAACTTGAAATCCAGTCTATTTTCAGTACCAGCTTATGTATAACTTCTTAAAGCCTCACTTTTTCTAGGTGCCTTTGGACTTTTATCCAACTTATTTTTTAGTAACATAAGCTAATGCAATGAGCTCATCGAAACACACACTAAAGGGTCAATTCCAATCCAATTTTCATTGATCAACATCCAATTAATAATGTTATATCCATTTTTTGTTCTTTTCTAGCCTCATTTTATTACCGCAACTACTTCTCATTCTCTTCCCTCATTCATTACAGTTTTCTCTTTGGATCTACCTTGATTAAAATTCCAAGAACCCCTATGGCCTATTCCCCTAAGCCACCCTATTCAACTTCAAGCTACATAATAAAAACCCCTCCGTGCTTGATTTTCTTTTACTTCATCCTTAACTTCATAGAGTTTGCATCCTTTATCTCAATTCAATTTTAAATATAATTAACACCATGAATTTAAGATGAGGGCTTTTTACAAAGTCTAAAGCTGGAACCAGGCAACCAGCTCTAAAAACATAAATATAAATTGCATAGCTATTTCATTTAAAAATGCTCTCTACAAATTTCTACAACTTTATAAGCATACCAATAAATAGCTTGTAGGAATTGTGAAAATATTAGAGAATCAGAACAAAATTCAACCAGAGACCAATCAACAACATTTTTAGCATTATAAATCATTGAATCAAATCAAGTGAGCAATTTAGTCTGTTGTATTTGATAAAAAAGTAACTCATGTTCTGTTTTCAACAAATCCACAACAGAAGTGTTCATTTTCCCACTGGACAACCAGTAACATTAAAGTCCTTGTTGTTCTCTTATATTGTTAAACATAAAGGAAGTACAAAGCCAATGTAACAAACATGAATAATATAAGATCACTATATTATCACTTTAATCATTGTACTTATTACTTTAAGGTAAAAATACCATTTTTGTCCTTACATTTTGGGATCACTATCAATTTGGTACCTGTCAATTTAATCCTTGTTATTTTCAACTTGCAGTCAATTTCTGTTAATGAGTTGATGGTAGGGACCAAATTGACTGCAAGATGAAAATAACGGGAACCAAATTGACTGCTACCAAAATATAGAACCAAATTGACAATGATGCCAAAATGGTATTTTCACCTTACTTTAACCATGAGAACGATGTGTTGTAAGACCCAATGATCTAAATATGTGTTTTTAACTCTTGAAGAGATAAATTGTATAGCTAATGAGCTCTAGCTCAGGCAGCACCCTCCTCCTATAATAAAGGGTGAAGTGAAAGCTTGTGGGTTGCATGTGTAAACTTACCAATAAAAGATGAATTATACAAAAGGTTTAGCATACACAAAAAGTGTATAAGGTTTAGCAAAGACTGCCATAAGCAAGTAAAATTCAATTGCTTCAAAGATTAATGGAAATTTCATGTAATGGTGCTCTGATAAAAATGTATATGGACTAGTAACCAATCTGTATAGTTCTTTTTTAAGACAGAAATCTTATGTAACCCACATAACTAAAAAGTGTTTCTAGCATGTCAGACTCAAGTATAAAATTATTTTCAACGCCCCAACTCCATCAACCTTTTAATTATTGAGGCAATCAGCGGAAATTATGTTGTTGGCTACAATGACAATTTGTAGACTATCTTTCTGGAAAGCATCATTTTCTATAGATTTTGCTTGATATGAAATGTTTGCAGAGTTTTGAATAACATAAAAGATGCAAAGAGATTAGAAGTAACAGACAGGTACGAAACAAAAGAAAGGATAAAACAATACCCATAGACAGTAACCCATTCTTCCTCATTGAGGTCACCTGTGGGCAAGCAATTCCTCTGTACCTCCGGTCTTGCAACTTCCCTTGGGGGTGGAAGTGTGATCAAAGCACCAGGCTGAACCACACCCTCAACAGGCGAACTCTTACCTTTATCTTCTTGCTCACTGCCACTCTTTGCAGGTGACCACCAATTCAAACCCGCTGAACCCTGTTGGTTTTGCTGTGCACCCATCAAGGCATAAGAAGTGCTTGCCTCTGATTTGTTTTTCCCTTGAGTCGAGATGTCCCGACCAGAACTCTGGACAGGAGTTCTGGGGTCTGATTTGGCTTCTGGAGATAATGGGTAATCTGGAATCCCAGATTCAGGAGAAAAATCTGACCGGTCTTCCAAGGTGAAAACAGGAGGTGGTGGAAGATCTGACCCCGCAAAATTCTCACGCCACAGAGCAGATACTGCTGCTGCCTGACCTGGACTTGAAAACTTCCCTCTCTGGGCAGAAACAGGAGATGCCAAATCTTGAAAAAACAACGACTGCCTCCCAGATCTGGGAGTTCTCTGTACTGTGGTGCTCATCTTACAGTATTTTTAGAATGAAATGCAGCCTCTGCAAACCAGCACAAAACTAATTACCCCTCCATTTCGTTTCTACGAAAATAACAAGTAGACCAAAATAAAGGTTCTAGTCTCAAGTTAGAGTATGGTCATTCCACAGGGCACAGTACAACCCAAAAAACCAAAACAAAAAATCCATTTATTCCTGAGCTCACAAATGAATACTACTTCATTCAATGATTTAAATTAGCATTCCTTTTCATTTCTTTCTCAGCAACGTACAACAACAACAACAACCAAGCTTGAGTCTCGAAATTTTGGGTCAGCTATGGATCCTCAATAGATTATTTTGGGTCAGCCATTTATATTTCTCAGCAACACATATAAAATCAACTGAACAAGGATTACACGCTTTTTTTTTTTTTTAAAGGTGAAGAAGCAGTAAAGTTAATCCAGCTTAGGAAGCTAAAATTCATTCATTGATATCTACTAGAAATACTAACCACAGTATTCAAATCAACCAAAAACCCTAAGCAGCAATTTACATACAATCTAATCATCCAAATTACAAATAACATATATTTTTCCTAATTCTCTCAGCGACCATAGCAAACAAAATACAAACCAATCACACAAATAAATAAATAAACCTTCAAAGCAATCCCCTCTCGTTTGGTTTGCGAGAAAATGAAGAAGAAAAGCAGGAGAACCATCTAGAACCTACGAACTATTGAGTACCTAAGTTAACACTATCACAGCTTTTTTCTCCTAAACCAATTTCTTCACTAAGCTAAACAGTGGAACTTCAGAAAACTCAAAAATCGTGACCCGACAAAATCAAAAATCAATTTTCTATTCTTTTCCTTCGTTTTTCTCTGCAACCAAACAAAAACTATAGGTAGAGAGAGAGAGAGAGAGAGAGAGAGAGAGAGCGCGCGTACCTGGCGAGAGAGAGATTAGGGTTTTGGAGAAATGGGTTGGTTTGTAATGTTTTAATATTAGTTTTTTTTTTTTTTTTTTTTTTTTGGGCTGAGCTAATTTTCCCTCCCAAGTTATAGCAGAGCTGAGCTCAGAGCTTGTAGTTGTAGTCGTACTCGTTACCAAAATGGAACCAAAATTGAAGATGGTGCGTGTTTTTAAAAATGAAAGAAAGGATCTTTTATTTTGAAACCCTAAAACCTATTTCCAAATTCAAATTCAAATTCGATCTTGGAAAGAGTTTCGGCGGAAATGACCAAAACACCATCTTCCTACTCTGTTTTGGTCAGCTGCTTTGCCGTCAAAATTTTCAAAGCCGGTCTGTTTATTGAACCGTAAAAAGGAGAGGTTCAAGGTTTTTAAGGTCGAACTGAGGTCAAACCATGATTACGTTATAATTAATTTAATAATTAATTAAAGCCAAATATAGATATTAAATTTATAAAACTAACAAAATTGACTAATATATCTATATATGTGAAAGAAATTTAATGATTTTTAAGCATATATTTAAAAAAATTGTGTTAAGTTGTTTTTATAAATAAAAAATGCTAAAGGGTTGGACCACACAGTTCTTGAGACCGGTTCTTGCAGTCCAACCCCGGTTCTAGGGGTTCCCAGAATTAACTAAAAATTCGGTTTTTTAAGCTTAAAAAACCGGTTTTCTAAGCTTAAAAAACCGGTTTTCATCCTAATTCCCGATTTTCACGGTCCGACCTCCCGATCCGGTCCGATTCTGAAAACTATGTTTGCCATCACTCACGCACGCCGCTTTTGCCTTTATAATGATACAATTACAAGGTGTCAAGGTTTCAATAATAAAATTACCAATAAATCCGATCAAAAAAATATACCAATAAACTTACACCTAAAAATCACAAGAGCTTAAGACTAAAGTACCATGAGAGAAAGCAAATTACTATGAGGCGCCTAAACAAAAACTAAAAATTTTGTTTAAAAATTACAAGAGCTTAAAAATTTTGCAACTTATGAATAGTAAGACTGCATATATACAATCTTAGAGCATTCTCATCAGGTGTGTCAAATGCCAAATATTTGGCATTTGGCACACCAAACACCTGAAAATCACTTTCATCAGGTGTTTTAAATGCTAAAATATTTGGCATAGATAAACAGTACTATCTCACATTTGAAAGTGTACTGTTTATGAATTGCAAAA
The DNA here is from genome assembly GCA_033629205.1 of Lithocarpus polystachyus. Taxonomy (NCBI): domain Eukaryota; kingdom Viridiplantae; phylum Streptophyta; class Magnoliopsida; order Fagales; family Fagaceae; genus Lithocarpus; species Lithocarpus polystachyus. The sequence continues at coordinate 22,684,070 of CM066166.1, read as the reverse complement.
CTTTTATTATTTTTTTATTCGTGGTGGGCCCAAACAGATGTGGGAATTTTTGTTTTCCTTTTTTTAATCAATTCTTCCCTCTCACCTCTCACCTCTCTCCTCTCACACCTCTGAAGCTCTCTCTCCTGTCTGCCTTCATCTCTTCCTCTTCACTCTCATTCTCTTCGTCTCTTCCTTCTTCTTCTTCTTCTTTTCACTATTAAACTATAGTGAAATAGCCCTGTTTGGCTAGCTAGTTGCCTTCATTTTCTTTTTCTACATCGAATGTCTTAATAAGATCGAATCCCACACCTTTCTTATTCCAAGGTCCTTTTTTTTTCCCTCAAACCCAAAATCTCACTCTCCATAAATTTCCTCTGAAATTTAAAGGTTTTTCATTTCTTTCCTTCATTCATTCTTTTTTTTTTTTAATTTTTGTTAAATTTCTATTAGCACTGTGATTTGCTAGGATTTGATTTGTGATTTTCGATTTGGTTGATTTTAGAGCAAAATTTAAAGACAAAGTGAAGTGATCCGCAGTGATTAAATGAGTTAGTCGTATTAGAGGCGACTACCCTCCTAGAAATAAAGGGAGAAAAGAATATTTGGGTTAAATTCCTCTTCCCTCATTTTATTCATCCTCATACTTAAATACATTGGACTGGAATTCAAATTAACAAGATAACTCCTACTCTTAACAACTAGAGATCTATCACAAGATAGACTCCATCCTAACAACTAAATTAAATCATCAGTTAAATTCAAATACATACTATCCTACACAACTGAATTAAAGATAACTACTACGTGAGGCAACTCTTAATCCTAATAACTTAGCCACTGTCTGACTCAGCCATTCCTTCCACGTGTCCATGGGTCATAACATTCCCACCCTCTAGAGAACGAATCTTGTCCTCAAGATTCAAGTGGGGAAACGGTTGCTGTAAGTCCGAAAGTGATTCCCACGTGGCATCTTCTCGTGCTGTTCCTGTCCAATGCACGAGTGCTTCCTGAAGGACTTTCTTCCCTGCCTTGCTCCAGCGATAATCCAAAATTGCAGCAGGTTCCAACAGTAGCTTGCCATCGTCTTGCACCTGAGGAAGTTCTTGCGCTGCTTGGTCGACATGTCCCAATTGTTTCTTCAACTGTGAGACGTGGAAGACAGAATGAATCCGGGAATCGGCTGGAAGTGCTAATCAGTAGGCCACCTTTCCTATACGTTCCACCACCTGGTACGGTCCGTAAAAACGTGGGGATAACTTCATGTTTCCTCGGGTCCGCATTGACAATTGCCGAAATGGCTGCAACCGTAGATATACAAAGTCACCAGTAGCAAACTCCAATTCACGGCGGTGGCGATCTGCATTTAGTTTCATCCTGTGTTGGGCTGTAACCAAACTTTCTTTCAATAATCGGAGAATCTCATCTCGGCTACGCAAGGAGTGCTCGACCTGTGCCACCATTGTGTCGCCATGCTCATAAGAATGAATAGTTGCAGAGGGTCGGCCATAAACAACTTCAAAGGGGGTCATGCGAGTAGCAGTATGGTAGCTCGTGTTGTACCAATACTCCGCCCATGGCAGCCACTGGAGCCACTATTTTTGCTTAGAACTTGCAAAACAACGCAAGTAAGTTTCTAAGCAACGATTGAGGATTTCCATCTGACCATCCGTTTGAGGGTGGTAAGCAGAGCTCATACGCAATTCAGAACCTTGTAGACGAAAGAATTCCGACCAAAACCGGCTAGTAAAGACAGGATCCCAATCAGAAACAATGGATAGTGGCATGCCGTGAAGCCACACCACTTTTGTGACAAAAGTCTCAACCACCACCTTTGCTGAATAAGGATGCTTAAGAGCAATAAAAAGGCCATATTTAGATAGTCGATCCACCACTACCAAGATGACAGAGAAGTCATTAGATGTTGGAAGTCCTTCAATGAAATCCATTGACACATCCTCCCAGACCCGGTTTGGGATTGGTAACAGTTGTAATAAACCAGCCGGTGTCATCGTATCATGCTTGTGTCGTTGACAAACGTCACATCATTGAATGTAGTCTTGTACATCATGCTTCATACCCACCCAATGGAAGTTGGCAGCCAATCTTTTTAAGGTTCGGAAAATCCCGGAATGTCACCCAACGGGTGTATCATGAAACTCTCGAATAATGGCTTCCTTGTATAAAGAATTTGGAGATAAGACCATCCTACCTTTGTACCACAACTGCCCACTGCGTACCTCATAGCCACTAGTGCTCTTAATGCCTTTTTGCAAGTAAGCGATCAAGAGCGGATCGTTGTGGGCTTCATGGTGAACCATGGCCAACCAAGTGGGTCGTGGGTATGTTATCGCGGTTAACTCCCCATGTAACCGTGAAAGAGCGTCGGCTACCAGATTCTCACGACCTGGTCTGTACTCGACTTCATAGTCGTACCCCATCAACTTCACGAGCCATTTCTGTTGATCCATGGTCGAGATGCGTTGCTCTAGCAGATACTTCAAGCTTTTATGGTCAGTGCGAATGCGAAACCACCACCCCAACAGATAATTGCGCCATTGGAGTACCGACAAAACGATGGCCATTAACTTTTTCTCATAGGTGGAACGCGCCAAGGCTCGTCCCGAGAGTGCCTTACTGTAGTAGGCGATTGGTCGGCCGTCCTGCATAAGGACTGCACCTAACCCCATACCTAATGCATCCGACTCAACCACGAATTGTTTGGCGAAGTCTGGTAGTGCGAGAACAGGGGCTTGAATCATTGCTTGCTTGAGAGTGTGAAAGGCCTTCTCTGTTGCTTTTGACCAACTGAATCCATCCTTTTTCGATAACTATGTGAGCGGTGCTGCGATGGTGCCATAGTTTTGAATGAATTTCAGGTAGTAACCGGTTAACCCCAAGAAGCCGCGAAGAGCGGTTGTGGTTGTTGGGATTGGCCAATTCTCCATGCTTTGTATCTTCGTCGAATCGGCAGCCACGCCTGTAGCACTAATGACATGGCCCAAATACGCTACTTCTTCCCGAGCAATTAAACACTTAGATTGGTTTACATATAATTGATTGGCCAACAAAGTATGCAACACAGTATCTAAATGAAGTAAATGATCATCCCATGTTTTGCTATAAATCAATATGTCGTCAAAAAATACAAGGACGTACCTTCTCAGTAATGCTCGAAAAATGTCGTTCATTAAGGATTGGAATGTCACTGGGGCATTGGTGAGACCAAACAGCATGACCAAAAATTCGTAATGACCATCATGGGTGCGAAAAGCTGTCTTATGAATGTCGTTGGGCTGCACTCAGATTTGATGATACCCAGATTTAAGATCCAACTTGGTGAAATATGTTGCACCATGAAGTTCATCAAGTAATTCATCTATGGCTGGAATTGGATAGCGATCCTTGACAGTGACGCGATTTAGCGCTTGATAATCCACACAAAATCGCCAGGAGCCATCCTTCTTTTTAACCAGTAGGACCGGTGAAGAAAAAGGGCTGAAGCTTGGTCGTATAATTCCTGTGGCGAGCATCTCCTTGACAGCCCGCTCAATTTCATTTTTTTGGACATGTGGGTACCGGTAAGGGCGAACACTCACAGGCCCACACCCAGGCTCTAAGGGAATTCGATGATCATGGGTGCGAGAGGGTGGCAACGTATTTGGTGTTTGAAACACCTGCTGGTACTTCTTCAACAAAGCTTCTAGTTTATTGCATGGGTCCTGAATAGCCTCTATTTGAAGTTGGCATAACAGAGGAGTGTATGAAGTTGGCATAACACAAAATTTCATACTATCAACTGCAAGCCGTACAATGGAGTGTATGGATTCTTGAAATACCCTTCCAGTATTTTCTCCTTGTATCACAAACTGCTGGCCTTTGACCCGGAATTCCATAGTGAGTTTAAGCCAATCATGTAGCACTCGACCAAGACCTTGTAGCGAGCATCTCCTTGACAGCCCGCTCAATTTCATTTTTTTGGACATGTGGGTACCGGTAAGGGCGAACACTCACAGGCCCACACCCAGGCTCTAAGGGAATTTGATGATCATGGGTGCGAGAAAGTGGCAACGTATTTGGTGTTTGAAACACCTGCTGGTACTTCTTCAATAAAGCTTCTAGTTTATTGCATGGGTCCTGAATAGCCTCTGTTTGAAGTTGGCATAACAGAGGAGTGTATGAAGTTGGCATAACACAAAATTTCATACTATCAACTGCAAGCCGTACAATGGAGTGTATGGATTCTTGAAATACCCTTCCAGTGTTTTCTCCTTGTATCACAAACTGCTGGCCTTTGACCCGGAATTCCATAGTAAGTTTAAGCCAATCATGTAGCACTCGACCAAGACCTTGTAGCGAGCATCTCCTTGACAGCCCGCTCAATTTCATTTTTTGGACATGTGGGTACCGGTAAGGGCGAACACTCACAGGCCCACACCCAGGCTCTAAGGGAATTCGATGATCATGGGTGCGAGAAGGTGGCAACATATTTGGTGTTTGAAACACCTGCTGGTACTTCTTCAACAAAGCTTCTAGTTTATTGCATGGGTCCTAAATAGCCTCTGTTTGAAGTTGGCATAACAGAGGAGTGTATGAAGTTGGCATAACACAAAATTTCATACTATCAGCTGCAAGCCGTACAATGGAGTGTATGGATTCTTGAAATACCCTTCCAGTATTTTCTCCTTGTATCACAAACTGCTGGCCTTTGACCCGGAATTCCATAGTGAGTTTAAGCCAATCATGTAGCACTCGACCAAGACCTTGTAGCCACTGTATGCCCAAAACCACATCTGAGCCTTGTAGATCGAGAGGATACATATTAGTATGGAATTTATAACCTTGTATCTCTATGGGTACTGCCAAATAAATTTCTTCGCACTGTAGTTTCTCGCCGTTGGCTACCATCACTTGAAAGGCCAGTGCCGGAGTTGTAGAACAGCCCATTCGCTTGGCGAACTTCAAACTGACAAAGTTATGTGTGCTGCCGCTGTCAATAAGGATGTGCAACTTTTTTCCACGGATTAAGCCAGTAACTCGCATCGTTCGAGGCGTGGACACACCAGACAATGCATGAAGCGAGATTTCCGGTACTGCTTGTGCTGCTTCGTTTTCCGGCTCAAGCGTGACCACCCCTGGATCCCCTTCTGCCTCATCCAATGTTTCTAAAACGAATATGTGTTGTTTCTTGCATCGGTGCCCTGGTCCGAACCTCTCGTCACAGTTGTAGCATAGGCCTTTTTCTCGTCGAGCTTGCATCTCAACCCAAGACAATTTCTTGAATGTTGGATTGGTGGAATTTCGGTTGCCGGGGTTAAAGGGTAGGGTGGTTTTGATAGGTGTTGGAGCTGGTAGAAGTAACGGTTTGTATGGTGGGGTTTGTGATAGTGAAGGCTTGGGTGGTGTTGCTGAGAATAATGGCCGTCATTGTTTGGAAAGCTTTTCTTCTAGCAACCGAGCCAAACTCGTGGCATGAAGCAGGGTGGTAGGCCGAAAGAGTTTGACTTCTGAGCGTATCTCCTCTTTCAGTCCGGCGACATAGCTGCCAACCAACGCTCGTTGAGGCCATTGACAGACACAAGCAGCTAAACGTTCAAATTGTGTTTGGTATTCTCGTACCGTACCCGTTTGCTACAATTTAGCGAGAGCCTCGTCGAAGTCTTCATAATCTGAAGGACCGAAACGGATACACAAGGCTTGAGTGAACTCCTCCCATTGTACGTTTGGTTGGGATTGTTCATACCATTGATACCACTCCAAGGCGTCATCTTGCAAGTGAAAGGATGCCAATAACACCTTCTCATTGGCCTTGGTTCTCTGGTAATGGAAAAACTGCTCAGCTTTATAGATCCACCCGGTTGGGTTTTCCCCATCGAAACGAGGAAAATCCAATCGAGAAAATCTGGTGTTTAGGCTGCCATGCTGAGTGCCGCGGCTTCCTTCTCCATTCTCACGGTTTCAGTTGATGGATTCATTGTCTCGACTACTGCTGCTATGGTCCTCATCAATCCGAACTCCCTTTTCCTCTATAGCTCTGCTCATTTTGGCCAGGGCATCGGTGAGAGCCTCCAAAGCTCCTTTCATGCCTGCGAAGTCTTCCTTTTGAGAATCGGCCTGCTGTTTGAGGGAATGGGTGCAAACCTCCAAGGCAGCCAAGCGGTCATCATTGGTGGTTGAACTTGTGTTTGGTGGGTTGTTTGTCATTGGCTCTGATACCAATTGAAGTGATCCACAGTGATTAAATGAGTTAGTCGTATTAGAGGCGACTACCCTCCTAGAAATAAAGGGAGAAAAGAATATTTGGGTTAAATTCCTCTTGCCTCATTTTATTCATCCTCATACTTAAATACATTGGACTGGAATTCAAATTAACAAGATAACTCCTACTCTTAACAACTAGAGATTTATCACAAGATAGACTCCATCCTAACAACTAAATTAAATCATCAGTTAAATTCAAATACATACTATCCTACACAACTGAATTAAAGATAACTACTACGTGAGGCAACTCTTAATCCTAATAACTTAGCCACTGTCTGACTCAGTCATTCCTTCCACGTGTCCATGGGTCATAACACAAAGATGTTGGGGATTATAAGGCAAAAAGTCGGTGCCGAAGGTGCTTCTCTTCTGGTACGACCTCGAGCCGCTACCGTGCCAACGATCTCACTTGGAGCTGCCGATCTCACCTAGAGCCGCCGATCTCACCTAGAGCCGCCGACCTCTCCTCTCTCCACCTCGCCGTTCTCTCTTTCTCTTGGTGCTTGTGGCAATGTTTGTTATAGTGGTTGGTTGATTTTGGTTGGTGGTGATGGTTTGTAATAATGGTGGGATTTGGTGGTGGGTTTGTACTAGTGGTTGGTTATGGTGGGGTGGGTTGTGGCAGGGGTGGCAGTGAGCTAGGTGGGAGTGACAGTGATTGTACCGTAAAAATAAAAACTGGATTGTAAGGTGAGTTATAAAATGAATTGGTAAAATAGATAAAGTAGTATTCGAGGATACAAAACAAGTTTTTTTTTTTTTTCTTCATCGGATGCTAGTGCTTAGAACTTAGGAAGGAACATGTAATGGTCTTAGGGGTATTATAGTCATTTGGGTGAGGTCTAAGACAATCTGGTAATTTTTGGAAGAATCAAAGTGTAATTATGTCAAATTGGAGGGGGCTAAGTGCAAGTATGAATCTACAAGAGGCCAAAAGTGTAATTATAAAAATAAAATAAAAAAAAGTGCTGGCAAGACTGTAAATATGTGACGTTAATGAAAATATGCAGGCAAAATTGTAAATATATGAAATCTTAGGGTTTAAAGAGTAATTTCATAAAAATTGTGGTAAAATTGTAAATATGTGAAGTTGTAGGGGCCTAAGGAGTAATTTTGTGAAAGTATGAGGATAAAATTTTGAATATGTGAAAATTGTAGGTCTAAAGTGAAATTTTGTGAAAGCATGAGAGTAAAATTTTTAATATGTAATGTGTAATTTCATGAGAGAATGTGGATAAAGTTTTAATTACATTAAATTATGAGTCTAAATTGTAATTTTGTGATAATATGTGGGCAAGATATTAAATATGTGAAGTTGTGGGCTAAAGTATAATATAGTAAAGTTTCATGACCTCATGGACCTATGGTTTTAAGCCTTGGTTCTTGTAAACATTCGTCTAAGAAATATTTTCAAAAGTTTTTTATAAGAAAATACAAAAACAATCTTCTTTTTTTCAATTTTTTATATTTTTCATAAAAGTGGTATCAAAACTTTCTTAAAATGTCCCATTATTAAATGTCCTAAGGATACCTAATAACTTGACCCTTATAAGTTTATATATTATCTTATTTTGTTTTATGAGGAAGTTAAAAAATCAAAAATAAAGAAGAAGAAGAAGGCAAAGTTAGATTTATTGACATTTGATTTTTTTTTTTCGTTTTTTTTTTTGGTGTATCATTACCGTTGGTGCTGCTTGTTCCTACTTTCGATGTAATTTAACGTTGGATAGCATGCATAAAACAAGCTTGCAATAAAAAGTCATTAAAAAAATTAATTGTTTTTTCTTTTCAAAAGTTTCTAAAAATGTTTTATAAACAAGTTCCTTTGGGCATTCGTTAACTTTTAACTTTTCCCAAGTTTATATACTATAGAGCACTAAATTAACATGAACTAGTCTGCTTGCTATTAACTATTAAGTGATCGTATTTGCTATAATACTAATCCTCTTGAGCCATAATATATTTAACATGTGGTAAGGGATTGTTGTTTTTAGTTGATGTGTGAGTAAGATGTGCTCTTATTGGCCGGTGATGGATTCGAAGGGTCTTGCCTTCACAAAATCCATACATGTTAAGAGTCCATTTGGGAACAGTTTATTTAGCTGAAACTGAAAACTTTTTGCTATTAACTATTAAGTGATCGTATTTGCTATAATACTAACCCTCCTGAGCCATAATATATTTAACATGTGGGAAGGGATTGTTGCTTTTAGTTGATGTATGAGTAAGATGTGCTCTTATTGGACTGTGGTGGATTCGAAGGGTCTTGCCTTCACAAAATTCATGCATGTCACTTAGAGTCCGTTTGAGAACAGTTTATTTAATTAAAACTAAATTTTTTTTGTTAAAGATACTATAGATAAAGCTAAAAGTTAGTTGAAATAGTATAGTAAAACACAAAAATAGCATTAAAAAGTGCAATGCAATCCATGAATAATAGCAAAAATAAACTAAATAATAAAAAATAAAAATAAAAAAACTGTCTTTTTCATCGAAGGTCAAACGCAACCTAAAATAAAAAAAGAAAAAAAGAAAAGAGGATTTGGTTGCAGCACCTTTATATCAGTATTAATTGCCCTGGGGATATCCAAGCTCCCTTAAAGGTCTGGTTTATTCATTGGTAAGGTGCCCAATGTAGATCTCCTAGAAAAATTCTCAAACCCCATAAAGATACAGTTTTATTGCAAATTATAACCACTTTATCTTACAATAATATGATTATAATTTATACATAAGAATTATGACAGCCAGAGACCACATATTACTACAAGACCATCTCATCAATAAGATGGTTTCAAAATGGAGCTGAGAGGGGCTCCTTAAGACTCTTTTGATCTGGGGATTCTATAATGGCAGTAGTGCACAAGCATTGGCAAGGTCTTTCAATAATGTCACCCTTCTCAACAGGCTCGTGAATTTCTTTTTCCTCCTTTTCTCGCTCTTGATCCTTTATTTGAGGGCATAGTATTAATTTCTGCATAGAATTTTTAGAAGCAGCATGTTAGTATGGTCAGAAAATTAAAATTATTATTGTAAAGTAGTTTATTCAAACTTCAGATATGTATGTTATTGAAGCACATACCTCATTGAATACAGTTGACGCTTCATTTGGTTCCATCTTTTGAACAACATCTGCAGCCACTTCCTGCATCAGCAAATGTTAAAGACTTAAAAAAAAGGCTATTGTGAAACCAAGATGATTGTTTGATGAAACAAATAATTTTAAGAATTTTGCCCATCAAAGAAGAAAATCTTCTATAGAGGATTTTCTTGTGTATATTCTCATTTTTCTCACTTGTGCCATTAGGTTTTCCCTTCTTAGCTTATAATTAGGTCGAGGGTTGTAGACTCTGACTAATTATTTTGTAATTCACCCTTACATAGTGGTAAATCTCACTAATTAAATTTAAGGTAAGACTTCCTTCTTATAGACATGAGCCTAGGACAGGACATGAGACTAACACGTGTTCGTTTTAAAACACTCCTCAATATCGTGTCCCTTCCAATGCTCGAAACCACTGGAGAGAAGCTACACGTTTAAATTTATGGTAAGATTCACCATTCATGTAAAATGAGAGAACATTACTCTTGAAATATTGAATAATTTTCATAGACTTCTTCCCACCATTTGATCAATGGTTATCTTTTAGACTAAGGTAATGAAGTCATTAAGCTCAACTTAGAACAAATCATCTTCCTGTAAGTATGAAGTGAATAAAGCAGCATTCCAAATGAGAATTACTCATGCAATCAATTGTTAAGGTAATGCATATAACTACTCTTTCTAAGCATAAAAAGCTAAGATGCAATAAATGGTTCAATAACAAAATGAGAGAAAGTAAGGTAAATTACCCTGGCACGGTTAAGTTGTCCTTGATTCAGGGTCTTAGGCTCTGTTTCAATGGAGCAACAGATGTTAGCCATGTAGAGCATAGAAGTCCAAATCTCTTGAGCACACAAAATAGATAGCAACTGCTGCCCATAACAACCAACAATGGTAATAAGTCACTGCCTTCATTCATAGATGAGTCTTATATATAGCTAAAAAATGTCAATCATACTTTATTAGACTCACGGATTCACTTGATTTTGATTGTAGAAATTTGAGGTTACAGAGCAAAGAAAACTCACCCTCTCATTCACATCCCGTGCCTCTCTCGTGTACAAATTTCATTGTCACTTCTAACTTTAAATTCTTGATGCACATAGACATATCTTCACGGGTCAATTATCATCCCTAGTTTTCAATTGGTTGCTCGATCTTTTTCAAGGTTCAAATTGCATTTATATGATATAATTTGGTCCCGTGCGCAAGATTATTGGTTGAAATTAGCTGTGAATTTATGAAACAACTGTCTTGATGGTTTACAGTCAGTAGTTATAGATTTTTTTTCTGACTGAATCAATATGTATGGTCTTACACAAATACTATTCGAATTTATGTGATTTGACTGGTAAGATTGAGACCAAAAAGGAAAGAGAGCCAAAAAATGAGGACCTTGTGTTGTGCCAATCTCAAGCCGTAACACCATTGGTTGTGGATGTGTTAACTGCTAAGCAAAGGTTGTGGAAATGACTCAAAGTCAATGCCGGCATTTATAGGTCCATAGCCTTGAAAAGACATTAATGGCATAGTATTCATATTGAAAAAAAAAAAATATTTACCCAAAAAAAAAAAGAAAAAAAATGTTGCGGAAATGTATAATGAAACATTTTTTTATCAAAATTCAATAATAATAGCATTCCACAAAATTCAATAATACATAGTCTTCATAGTTCATAGTACTCCTGTGTTTTCTTTTTCATTTTCTGGCTGGATAAAGAAGAAACTTATTACACCAAAAGATTTTAACGGGTCAAGCCCATCTCTCTCCCCACAGCGCACATACCAACACAGAGGACGGGATGGAAGAGATGGGAATTGGCCCAACAGCTTTACAAGAAAGGGCCAGCGGGCAACATTGTGATAGATTCCTTTTAAGGTTTTCTTTTTTTGAAGGAGATTCTTTTTAATGTTTTTAATCTATACTCGATCTTGAACAATGTTATTTGTGGAAGATTTTTTAAAAGTTTCTGCCTTTAAATCTACCCAACCAACCAAAATAAAAATGCACTGAGGATGATTTTCAATTACAGTAAACAAAATGTGACACAATTATCTAGGCCATGGTTTTTTACGTAAAATTACGAGTTTTATACATGTTGGAATGAGATTACACATATGTTGGTTTTGAGCATTGATTGCAAATTATTTAAAATAGAACTTGGATTAGGTCCAGTGCATTGGACCCGGTCAGATGATAATACATGTCTAAAAGTGGACACATATCATCATCTTAACAGGTCCAGTACTACTAGACATTGAACCTATATTTGATTCTTTAAAATATGGTAAAAGGTGAATACAGATAACCAAAACTAATAAACACCCAAAAATTACCCACATCAAAATACCAATTTCTACCGCAAAATGGGGTTTTGCTATAGTTGCTCCCTATCTTTAGGGAGCAGAGTACTACTCATTCTCTAAATATTTGTTTATTGTTTTTGTATCTTAATAATCGAGATAAAGTAAAGTGTTTTTGGAAAATGAAGTGAGAGGAAAAAATAAATGAATAAAGAAATAATATTAAAATGAAATTGGGTTTAGAATAAAGGATTTGATTTTGGGTAAAAAGAAAAAACAGTTGGTTAAACTAGAATTTTTTCTTAAATAAGGTAAAACATTTAAATAAGCTGACACCAATGGTCAGAAATGAAATAAACCTGAACTAAATACTCGGCCCATGGATGAAGAGGTGCCATTTGAATCAAAGTTCATTGGCATGCACATATGGATTCCTATATTTAACTCATTATAATTTTATATATATATATATATAGAGAGAGAGAGATTTTTTTGACATTATAACAACAAAGAGGAGTTTAACATTTTAATTATTTTGCATCTTCAGAAAAAGAGTGAATCATAAAATCTTTTTGTCTAACTTCATTTTTTATTTGTGAGTTTTAGGATCATCTACAATCATTGGTCCAAGATCCTCATATATATATATATATATATATATATATATAAGTTGAAAGATCCTAACGATTTACTCTAAAATTAATTTGTTTGAAAATTAATAAATTTTAATGTTCAATTTTGCAATCATGGACCACAAATCAATAAGGATCTCCCGTGTGTCACCCTTCCAAAGAAGATAGAAAAATGACACATTTTCTATATATATTATATATTTTTTATAGATAAACAAACCAAAATGAAACACCCAACCATTTTACATGTTACCAAGGTCAAAAATACAATAATACATTATTAAAAAATTGAGGTTATAAGAAAAAACTGTACATGATCATATAAGATAAGATAAGTTGGAGGGGAAAATTTTTTATTTAAAACAATATATAGACCTAATTGTAGATATGATATCCAGCCCTTAAATCCAGATACCCGTGAATGGATATAAAAGTGTAGATAATTAAGTTTGATATTCGCTTAATAAATAAAATAAGTCTATCAATATGAATAAGACTAGTGGTTAATGTTTGACCAGGCTGAAACTTTGAAGTGGCACCCTATAAGGCCCAGTCTGGCATATTTTCATAGGCTTAGCTAGAATACTCTCCTTCAGTTCACATGGCAGTGAATCAATTGTCAATTACCATGGATGAACTTGCTTTAAAATATGATTATTTTCTGTGGCATTGAATACTTCTAAATAGATGGCACAAATGAATCCACAGCAACAAAATAAGAATGTTATACAATTTGCAGACTAGTTTGAGTGCAGCACATCATCATTCTTTGTAACTCAAAACAATGCATGTCTCAGATCACTCTCAGCAGCATGTTGGCTTAATGTATTCTTATATGAAACATGTAGTGCTTCTAAGATGAGATAAAAGAATTTTGCTATGCACACTTCTCGATAAGTTAATTAATGTCTTATGTCTGTGTATATTCTAATATTTTCAGAAGGCATTTTGAAGAAAACATGGACTTTCTAAGAGCAATTGCATCAGTTGATGCAAAAAATTTTGCATTTTACACCTCTCAAACCTACTTTTTTTATTTTATACACTTATTTTTACAAAACACCCACATCCGTTTATTTATTCTACACATTTATTTAATAAAATAATCATTCTTTTACAATTTTTTATTATTCTCTCCCTCACAGCTTCTCTCTCACAGACCCAACCAAAACCCATTTCTGGAATGTTCTTTGCCAAGGACTTCAAGGGCAAAAGAGGAAATTTTGACGTGGGAGAAGAGGGGATGGGCGGTGAGAGCCGCGGGGATGAAATCGTGGCCGTCGGATGGGGCGGAGGGAGGAGAGTGAGGAGGGGTAGAATGGGAAATGAGGAAAGAAGAGAGGTCGTGGAGGGAGAGGGAGGTGTAGTTGGAGCCATAGAATGGGTTTGGGTCGAGGTGGAGGACGGTTTTGCTGTTGGCGGAGGCGGCGGCGGTGATCACGGTTTCTGGTGGGCTAGAAAAAAAATTGAAACTTTGAGATTGATTTGAACTTTGAAGTCAATCAGAAGAAACCCAATTGAGAAAATTCTAAAATTCATTAAAAAAAACTGAAAGTTAGAGAATGAACAACAGAGAGAGGCAATGTTATAGAGGAAGTGTTCTTTAACTACAAGATCACAGAGAGAGCGCAAGTGGTAGGTGTGGTAGGTGGACGATTCAAATGTTTCAGAGTTCCGGCAGAGATGAGAAAGGTCTAAGTTGGTCGGCTCGATTGGAGGGTATGATCGCCGAGTGGAGGGTTTGATGATCGGCAGCAGTGGCATGGCTTGACCGGCGGCAGTGGTGAGAGTGAAAGCAAATGAGGAAATGGGGAGGTGAGGTGAGCTGAGGTGAGAGCAAAGACGACAGAGTTAGGTGAGAGTGAGAGTGAGAGCAGAGACAAGAGAGAGAGAAAAAATTAATAAAATACTAAATGTCCATGCTACAGTGACCGTGCATAAAATTAATAAAATACTAAATGCCCATGCTACAGTAATCGTGCATAAAATTAATAAAATACTAAATGCCCATGCTACAGTAACCGTGCATATATGCACGGTTACTGTAGCAATTATGCAAAAATGCACAATTTTGCACCCACTAATGTGGGTGCATTTTTGGGCCAAAACTTGTAAAAACACTACCTTTTTGTATTTTGCACAACTTTTCACTAGCTGATGCAAATGCTCTAAAGAATTTTTTCCCTACTTTTATGTTTATTATGTGGACCATCTAAAATACTTGATGAGAATGAGTAAAAATCAAGAGGTTGGTGTTGTGTACTTGCATAACCAAAACCAATTTTATTAGAACTGATAAAATATTTTGTTATGACCAGAACAGCAAAGCTTGAGATGTTATGTTGTCCAAAATTATCACTGAGTAGTCAGCTTTTGCGAGGGCAATCAACAAAAATATTGACCAATTCATGGTAGTCAAAGAACTTTTGATCGAGAGGAATAAATAATTGGTTTCTAGTTAATTCAACTGTAAAGTCTCTTATTATTAAATAAGAATTTTCGAATTTGAACCTTGCCTATATCAAACCAATTGGTGTTTTAGCCTAATAATAAAAAGATAATCATTATAAAACGGATATCATCACTTGAAATTCTATCCTATCTATCAGAGTAAAGAAAAACCAAACTCAGAATAGACAAATATATGAACTGGATGCTGTGAATTGATAGCCTAATTGGCCTTTCTGTGACCATGTGCCTATAAAGTTTTATGGTGGGTGGTTCAAGAACACAGTAAATTACGCTCTCCTTTAGTGTGTTTTGTTTATGTTAATGTCGTCAATCTAAGTGAGTGGTTAGCCAATCTCACTCTTTTTACCTTCTTGCTCTTTGTTTAAGTGATTCATAAGCTGTTGCAGAGCTGTTCACCTCAATCTTTTTCCATAGAAAAAATTATCTGAACCCTTTGTGAACAGAAGTTTTAATACTCACTAATTAAAATTTTGGAAGGGAGGCATATCTGCAAGAACAATAATAAAATAATTAACCACATAAAATAACAAAATTTTAACATGGTCTGGTCAAGCTTAATTACATCTCTATTATGGATTCCAACCAAATACTCACATTATAAATTACAAACACTCAAACCAATTTTTAGTAGCCCACCTCTTTTAAATTTTCACCAACTCGTATAAATTATGTTCACAAACCACACTCACAAGCTTAAATCAAACCAAATGTCATTATACCTATCTCAAATTCTCATTCAAAACTCTCAAATTTGACACTCTTATCTATAAAATAGAACTTAATTATTTCTAGGGCTACCCTTTGTTTTTTTATATTCTTACAATTATCCTGTAAAGTATATTAACTTTGGCAGATGGCAAATTCACCCACTCCAAAAGAACCTAATGCTATCAAACAATTAACCTTCTAATTAGGCCACGTGAAGGGAAGGTCACACAGAAAGGGACTGTGACTTTTTCCCTAGTTATTTTATTTAATATATCTCCTAATAACTATTCCTATCTCTTTTGAAAAAGAAAGAAGCATCGGACATTGAGTCCATATTTGCTCCATTACCATTTAATAGTCATGTGTGGTGTGGGGTTCTTTTTAAGTTTTAACTTCTTTGAGACCAGGCCTTTCCTTTTGTTTTGTGTTCCACCAGCCTTATGACTCTGTGCTGTCTAAATCCTTTATGGGAGCTTCTTCAATTGTGGAACTTGTATGTAGACCCATATATATATGGTGAAAGTAGTGCATTTTTAAAGGGGGTGTGATTATATTTTTGTGCAATTCTAATGCTTAAGGGTGAAACAATTGTGACATAACATTTCCATTCTGTTTGTTTAGCTGGAAATCAGAACCAGAAAAAGAAATTGACTACAGATATAGTTTTGCTGGTATATTAATATGTCCGATAAAGCCTTTGCATAAGAAGATTTTTTAGAGCTTGGTGTGTCCAAACTCCTACCTAATATGTAGAGGCTGCAGTAGAAAAATCATATCATAATATGCTGAGGCTGGGATTCCTAGCTAAAAAAGTATGGAGATATCCATTTCCGACTGATTTGAGAGAATGGTTTTCTAGGAAAAGAAAAAAAAATGTAATTTAAGTACCAAATATTTCTCTATCATGATAAGGAGAACTGTTATGGTTAAAACTTCAAACTCCCCCATTTCCCACTTGTTCTAACAATAATTAAAAAAAAAAAAAACATTTTTATACTACTGTAACAAAATATATCAATAATGTTATTCTAAATGCACTTAAAATAAGGAAAACAGCAAGTTGGATCGGGTTTAATGAGTTTCTTAACATGACCCTAATAAAATGAGTTTGAGATATTCTAAACAGGCATGATCAATGATGGAGCAGGGAATCGAGAGTTGGGGGAGACAATTACCTCCTCAAATATGGACATCTCAAATATGACATGACTTCTCTTTGTAATAATAAAAAATAATAATTATAAATTTCAATTAGCTCAATTGATAAAAAAATTTGTCGTTGAATAAAATATCTAGTATTCTAACCCGCTTATACCAAAAATTAATGTCTTAGTCAGGGATGGAGCCAAAACTGTGCGTTAGGAGGGGCGGTTTTACTGTTAGCTGTATACAGTGATTTCAACCTCTGATTTTGCTACTTAGCTGTTGAGATTTTTTTTTTTCTAGGTAAGAACAAAATTATTTTTGTTTAGAATTTTTTTTAAAGGGTGGGGTTATTTATTTTGGATAAAATTAGTTAATCAAGCTTAATTTTGTTTTTAGTTTTACTTGTAATTTTTTTTTATTGAGCTATTTTTGTTTTGGGCTTGTATATTTTATTTTAGATTTTAGATATATAAATTTTTTAATGCTATAGCTGCAAGTTTTTTTATTATTATAAATTACTTATGTAATAAGTGATTACTGGTGAAAAAATGATACGAGTTGTGTGTCCATATATGAACCAATAAGAATTTGCTGCCAAAAAAGTTTGTAAAAATGATATAAAAAATTTTGTGAGTATAAAATTACTCTTAAAAGAATCAATGATATTGTTAAAGAGAAATAAAATGTAATTTTATAGAAAAAAATTGCTAAAATTAATACACATATATCTAATAATATTTTTTAAAAAAAATTAAAGGGGGGCCATTGCCCCCCCGGTCCAAGGGTAGTTCCGCCCCTGGTCTTAGTCATAATCATCATAAAGTTGACACTATACATTTAAATTCCACTAGAACTATAAAAAACGAATAAATAAATAAAAATTATCTAACTTCCTAGAATATTTCTCTCACATTCACATATTTCCAATAAATTGGTTGGAGCAAAATCATTAAATAGTACAAAGACAACCACCCAACTTTTTAACGAAGCTATAGGTTTAGTCATTACCTACCAGTACTGACCCGCAAGGAGGACCCCCATAACATGCTAATTACAAAAATGTCTTCTTATTCTTAGTAAAGCAAAAGTTTTGTATGCGTTAGACACATGAGACCACTGACAGGTGGGCATGCAAAAGTTTTGTATGCGCCAGACACATGAGACCACTGACAGGTGGACTTCATAAGTGTGAACTCATCTGTCAATAAAACAAAAATCGTATACAACCAACGCATGAGATAACTTCTCCTGGACCATATCCCACAATTTCAACTTTTACCTTAAATTTGCACTTCCAAAAACCATAATAATAAATAGTTTCTCAAAAACAGGAAGAAGAAAAGAGTATCATAATAAATGGGTACCACAAATAAGTTAGAATTTGCAATAATTTAGAACACAGAGAAAGTCATATATAGTGGGCAAAAGGGAACTGTGGGAGGGGACAAAAGCCATATCATCTTCTTTACAAATAACATGGAAAGATCCCTACACAATTAGCAGCAAAGACAATTGAGAGAAAATTAAAATTGGATATATTATCAGAAAAAGTCATGCACGTCACGTACTGCATGTGCTAGGTTCCATCATCCACATGCATTTCTATTCTTGCTTTCTCGTACCACATTTTTTTTTTTAACTAATTATTAAGAGTACTATATATATATATATAAACTCTATACTCTCTCGTACGTGTAAGTATAATAAAATCTCGACACTTTAAATGTACAAATATATATATATATATACACACAAACACATTGTTACTACTGAGTACCCTTGGCATAAAGTCTTAGTAGCTTGAATACTAGCAAGTATGCATGCATGGATAAGATCAAAGTACCACAGTATCATCTTTTGCACACGAAGAAAAAGTTCCCACAGTATCATAGTTCCAAATTGCAATATATGTATCAAATTACCACAAAAAAAATAATTAATTAAGAAAGCTATCATGAACATGTATGGATGTGGTACAATTGCGAAATTAATTGGTATCATTTTGGGAAAATGATTTTCCCAAATTTAATATTCCAAAAAACAAACTTGCTCAAAAAGTGACTTTGGCCTAATTTTCTAAATCACACTTCTGAAAAGTATGAGTTATATCTCAATTTTGAGAAAATAATCCAATTAACAGGATGCTTTTAAGGCATATGTTAATGGACAACTTTAAAAAAATTTGATATCATCCTTATATAGAAAATATAAAATGTTGTCAAACAAATTAGTTAGTTTTTTTCTTATAAAAAATTTTCTAAAATTATTTCCTAAATCAATGCCTTTAAGTTATACATTAATTTTTTCTCAAGCGAAAGGCCAATATACAATCAACTTAATTAATCTTGCTTCATCGAGTTAGTACACTCAACATAATTTGAAAATTTCCACATCATAGAGCCTTGTTCTAGACTTAGTAGCTAGTCTAAGTTTTATAAATCATAGTACAAAAGTTGATGTTTGTGATCATTTTAATTCTAAAATGATTAAATGAATTGGTCAAGTAATAATTAAATGGTAAAAAGTTAGAATTTCATTTAATTAATGATTTTTAAATGAGAATTTAATATTTTAATAAAAGAATATCGAAATCCAAATTGATAATGAGAGTAATCTTCATTAATTTAAAGTGTGAAAAACATGGGTCTAACGCAAGCACACAAGAATGAGCCATAATTTGGTTCTAAATTCTAACATTTTGATTCAATGATAAATTATCAATTGTCTTAAAATTTTAAATTAATAAAAAAAGTAGTAAATTTAATTATTTAACCAAAATCCTAATTAATACATCCTTTACAGCCATCTTTTCATTAGTAGCAGCCCAAGCCCTCGCCTCCTTCCCTTTTATTTTAATTTTAATTATTTTTCCCTATCTTAGTCTTCAACATCTTATCTAATCAGTTTATTTCATTTTTTAGCCAATCCAATATTCCATTACAACTCTGCCCTTTCCATTTCATATAAGAAATTTGCTATATAGCCTATATGTGATACTAAAATGTAGCATAAAATTTTGACTATGAGGCTTTTGTTTAATCAAAAAACTTGGAAGAAGAAGAAGAAGAAAAAAAAAATACTATAGAATTGATTATGTAATTAATACTATTAGTTATGTACTAAGAGTGGAGCCCATGGAAGAGCAAATGTCTAGGATCGGGTGGACAGTAATGTCACCCCACAACGTACACCTAATTCTTTGTTTATTTATCACTCCCTCCCCACATGACCTTCTTGCACCATTTTGCAAGCTAAGCAGCTTTTAAATTCTCTAAAATTAAATAAAAAAAAATTAATGGGTTTCTCTTTCTTGCTTGATCATACCTCTTTCCCACATTGGTGTCATAATTGTTAAACGCACTTTCAGGTAGATGGTACGTACAGAAGACGATGTATAATTGGTTACAGAAAAGTATACAAATCCCAATTTGATAAATTTATCACTGAAACCCATGCAATCCCTTCTCTTCTCTTCTGCTTCAAAATTTCCTTTGTTTTTCACTAATACCCGGCATTTGGGTCCTCGATTTCATAAAATATAAGCATACTCATGATATTGAGATAACCTTGCCGGTAAAATTTCTCTCTTTTTTTTTTCCATTTAATTATCATGAAAATAGTTTTAAATCAAGAGTGAATTTCACTGCAGAAAGTTGGAGAATTTAAAGAAACGAGGTTCTATTAATCCCAACAAAAAAAGAATCATAATTTGTGTATAATGACAATATTATTGTAGTACTGTGTGTGACCAAAGAGGCAGAGCTTTAAAATATAATAGCAGAGGGCGAATTAATTCCTAAGTAGTCTATTTAATAATAAAGTTTAATATCAAATAATTGCTTATTACCAATAATTTCCTATGAATTTCTAAATTAATTATCATATCTAAACTATTATTATTTGGATGGATCATGAAGAGATCATTTCTAAATGGAACTTAGTAAAATGAAAAGGGTTCCAAATGGCGCATAAAAATTATTATAAATGGATTCTGATTCATAAATAACAAAGGGTGCTTAAAAAATTTATTGAATTTCAGAAATTTTGGTAGCCACAAAATCAAATTCTATTCGAATCAAAAGCCAAGAATCTACAAAATATACATAATTGGAGGATCATGGAAGCATCCTTCAGTATTCATTATTTGATTTGATTTTTCTGATTTTTTTAATGTTTTTGAAAACCCACTTATATCATTGTCCATTGAACCAATAACTTTCTTCACATGTAATGCTTCACATTCGAGGCATGGGCTGTTTCTCACCATACCATCCGTGGCCCAATGGTCCCATAAAAGTGGTGCACTTTGCCTGGCTGAGTTTATTCCAAAATTACTCCCAATGCTCATCTCCTAATCTCTCTTTACCACATAGTGAAATCCTTTTAATTACCATCTAAATTAAGTTTAATCAGTTGAAAGCCTTAACACAATGCTGAGCAATTCTTCTATTAAATAGAATTAATGGGTTTGAATTAAGCTCCCAAAATATAAGTTCTAACAAAGCAAACATCTCTTAAGAGAAAAATTGCTTGATTCTAAATTTGCCAAATTTGGCCAATTAAGCCAAATCAAAAGTACATTTTTGAGTCTAATACCAAAAACAAAAACAACCCCATTTTCCCTTTTTTTTTTTTTTCCTTTCTTTGCTTAACCAAAAAATAGAATTAAAAGAGCCTACAAATTCAAAAGTAACAAAAATTAGCACAAGTAAAAAAAGAAAAAACAAGTCAACACTAGCACCGACTAAAGCAAATGCCGAAAGTCAGGCCCACTACGTTGATGATGATGGTGGTGGTGATGAATCAAGTAATCATCGCCGCCACCGTTAGCTACACCGAAAATCGAAGCTTGACTAAGAAACTGTTGATGCTGAGCTCTTTGCATCTCCTTCTGCCGCCTCAGCTCCAAAACCTTTCTGTGCGAATTAGAATGCCTCGCGGATACAAAAGTCGGGCTCGCAGCGGGTCGGTACTCGGGCACGAGCCGACCCGACTTGAACCGAACTCCGCAAGCGTTGCAAAGCGTCTTTGGGCCCATAGGCCCAGTCCTCCACTGTGGCGTCTTTTCGGAGCCACAGTGGAGACACTTCCTCCCCGACGAGGAGGAGGAGGTGGAGTCCATGACAATGGACTCTTTTTTCTTCGACGTCGTCGTTTTCGTCGTCAGTATCGGTTGCTGTTGCTGTTGCTGTTGTTTTTGGTCTTCTGGAGTTGTTGCTCCGAGGTGAACGAGGCGCGTGGACCAGTCGCAGGGAGCGGCGCGTGAGCGCTTGCTACGTGCTTTGCCTGGGAGAGGCGTTTCGGGCTTGAAAAACGTTGCGTTTCGGGATGGGAGAAGCGTTTCGGATGAGGATGACGATTCGGAGGCTTGGGTTTTCGAAACGGTTGTGGTTGTGGTTGTGGTTGTTGTGACTGTGGTCGTGGTGGGCCCATTGAGAAAGTGCAAGGCCTGAAAGTCTTGTTGGGCCGAGAACGAGTCCTCCACAAAATTTGACAGCCATTCCAGCTCAGCCAAGTCGTCGTACTGTATCAAAACCCAAATATATTAATCAATTAAGTAATAACGATAATTGTTTAATTCAAAATTATTTTTCAAATTTTAAATATTTTTCGGCTCCGAATTTCGAAAATGGAAATTGAAACTTTGAAGTTTTAAAAAAGTCAAAAGTTTGAGGAATAACCGGAACGCAGAGGTCGCCGGAGAACTGAGAGTCGGCGAAGCTGCGGGAGCCAATGCAGGCGGACAAATGAGGTCCGGAGCCTGAATTACAGCTGTCCACGGCAGTAACGGTGGAGGAGTCGGTGGAATTGGCGGTGACATTGTCTAAGAAACCGTCGGCCATGACAGCGTCCTCGTTCGAGAAGTCCAAAAGGTCGTCGACGGTGAAGTGCTCGGTAGTCTTCTGCTTCTCCGGCGAGTACTGGCCAGCTCCTCCGGCGCCGCCAAAGTAGCCTCCCATATATATCTTCGGCACTTCCATTATATATGTATGAGAGAGAGAAAGAGAGAGAGAGCTGTGCTTTTTTAGAGAAAGTGAGAGTGGAGTGTGTGTCTGAGAGAGAGAGAGAGAGAGACAGAGAGTGAGAGTAGGAGAGGACGGGTGGGGTTTTGAGGAGTAAAGGAAGGGGCATAAGTGTAATTTGGACGTAATTGGAGCATCTTTCTACATGCAAGAGATGTACGAATTAAATAATAGGAAGTGACTTGCAAGTTCTGTAAAGTTATTACTACTACAATTATTATTAATTATTTTTACTTTTTTTAGCTATTAAATTATTTAAATTACAATACAGTTATACTTTTACTTTTTTAATTATTTCTTTTAGGATGATTTAGTACTCTTTACTCTTTCAATTGATTTTGTGTTTTTTTAAAGTGGGAATTAGTAACGGTACCCCCTTTTAATGAAAGTAAGTGATTAAAGATACCAAATCTAGGGGAAATCTTAATGCTTGTTTAAGTTTAATAAGTTACTAATTTAGTCTCAATTAGCCAAGTTTGGTGGGAATTACCAAATTTATTTCCTAATTTTTTGCCAGACAAACTTGATATCACCTAAAAGACTTTCCTCTTCACATAAAAGAAGGAATAAATTCTCAAAAAAAAAAAAAGAAAAAAAAGAAAGAAGGGATAAAATTACAAAATGAAAAAAATATATGTATTTGTAAGGACACAAATCGTGGGTCGGGCCTTTGAACAGAATAGGTTGAGGCTCAAGCTGTGCATGGTATCCTTAAAATGAATTTGTAAAGAGAGTGGGCTGAAGAATACTTGACTGAATTCGTATGAGTTGGAGGCCCAAGTATGATTAAGACCAAATTTGTATTAATAAGATATTTGATTGTTACAGTGTTCTTCTCGGCATTGTCCGAGAAGTATGCTTATACAACTGCTCTGAACATTTCTCTTTTTTTCTCTTTTCTTGCCTCCCCCCTCCTTTTGTTCTTTTTTTCTCCTTCTATTTATATGCCCTTCCTCTACTACGTGGACTTTTTTTATACTTGTCCCATCAACCCCCATCTGGAGTCTTCAATTGGCAGCTGCAAAGGATGAAGGTCACTGTTCAGGTGTCTTTTCCCATATGCGGCCATGATGTTAGCTGCAGGATCATAAATGCGGTGGCAGCAGCCTTTTGCTTAATATCTGATCTTCGCCACCTGTCCTTGTGGTCTATATGAATCGGGGGATTCTCCGAGAGAGCTAAGATTAAGGTTAGAGCACTCATCTGGGACACCCTTTTAACAATCCGAGCAGGAAGTCTCCTCGGACCAGGCTTTCTTCCACGGGACCTACACTTCAGCATCGAATTAGGCTGGGCAAACTCCTCACGATGTGTTGTCCTTGGATGTATAGGTCTCCTCGGACAGGCCCACGGCCCAGGATCTGGCATTGGTCATTTTACCCCTACAATATTAATTATGTTTTTTTTTTTTAATTTCAATAAGCTCAATTAGGATATCATTGAATAGTAGACCTAAATTCCAACCTCACTTTCCCTAAAAATTAAGAAAAAATTAAAAAAAAATCTAACCTCAATCATAACAAAGTTATTGGTATTTTAACCTAATAAAAAAGAGCAATTATGTAGTATTTTCTTATCAAAAAATAAAAGATAAAAAGTAATTATTATAAAACGAATATCATAGGTTCAAATCTATAATACAAAATATCAAAACAAAAAGCATTTATCATAACGTATCAAATACTATTACATTGACAAGTAATGCTACAGTTACAAACTATTTGACAACATTATTACTAATTTTTGTTGTGTCAAACTTTTATTGGTTAACATATCATATGCACTCATTGCTAACATCATTTTTTTATATTTACTAATAACTATTCATCACATCAATTTTTTTTTTTATAAAATAGTTTATAATTTTAGCATTTTTCAAAAAAGAAATAGACAATCATTTGTCATTATAACATGCTTACGACTCATTAAATTAAGTTTTATTCTTCTAAAATTACACAATTTATTATTATTTCTCACAACTTGTTAAAGTGATCAGCTATAAGTAATAAATAATAATTACTTTCACGTAAACTTACTACCTTTTTTTATACTATTCATAGTCGGCCAAATCAAAATTATGTACTTAAACTTTCTCATTAATCATCATTCAACAAGTCACACTAACCAACTTTTTTTTTTAGGAACAAATAATTCACACAAACCAAGTTTAATGAGCACACACACACAGCCACCTAAAAAGATAGCAGCAAAGCCACAGGCACATTTCAGGGCTCTTTATTGGGGAAGGCTCTTTAGACTTTAGAGGGTGAAAACATTTAAACTAAACAAAAGGCCAACCAAATTAATACCATCACATTACTTGTCAATTAATGAGGTGATTAAATAATTAAAATTAAGGAAAGCAAAAACCATGAATGTTGAAAATTAAAATCCTTAAGAATCAATCTCTTGCAGGTTTTGTCGCAGTGACACTTCCAATAATGTCCAAGTTTACAGCCGGATTCCTCTGCCGCTAATAATTTTTTTTCTTGGGTTTTGTGCTTTTTTTTTTTTCTTCCTTTATTTTAAAATCTCTTCCCTCTGAGTTTTCCATTAGTTTAAGTCTAAATTAACTGTACTTTCTAACCCCTATTGCCCTATCATTACTTGTTATTATATTGCCTACCCACGTTAAAGCACGATGGTTACAGCTCAACTTAACCAAAAACGACGGTCATGATGTTATCCACGTGGCTACTTTGCATAATTTTCACTTTGATTCTTACCTGCCGCATAAGATAAAAAGCCAATGTAAACCCCTCTTTCCTAATTATCTTTTATTTTTTTTTATAAGTAATTACTTCATGTTAGGTAAAGCATGGGTCATAGGTAATTAAGTAAGATTCTCAATCAAAGTTTCTAATTAAGTAAAGATTAACTGAATATTAAAGTTTTTGAATTCAAATTCAAAATTACTAGTAGGTAACATGTACAATGCACAAAAAAAAAAAAAAACTATAATATGATATTTAAATATAAATTTTGATAATTATGATATTTATTAATTATTAATAAGTATTTATTATAATTGTGTTTGTATATGAAAATATATATTTTTCTATTATTAGATATTTAATATGATAGTGTTCATATATAAAACTATATATTTTAACACTTAGAGAAAATATATTATTCTAAGATTTTAGTGGAGTGTTTAAATATATAATAAAATTTAAATTTAATTAAAAATATATATGATAATTATGATATGTAAATTTGTAAGACCTTAAAAGCTTACGTAGCAAAATTATTAAAATATCAACAAAAAGTCAAATGTCTTATATTTGATATATATTAAAATTTTGTATAGGATTTCTAAATGGCTCAGTTTTTTTTTTTTTTAAAGTGTGTTTTGAAGAAATATTGATATTAAAGGATATAATTTGAAAGCATAATTTTAAAAAATGCAATTAAGTGCGTGGTGAAAATTAAAAGAGTCTTCTAGCTCAAGGGGTAGCTCATGATATTTCCATTAGAAACATTTAGGAGTAAGACGTTCGTGAGTATCAAAATTTTCTAAGGATTTAAAAAACACGACACAAGTTGCGATTTGAAAATACATTTTTACTCCAATTTTAAAGGTGTAATTTCCTTAAAAACATAAATAAAAACACTAAGGCTCCGTTTGGTACATCCACTCAAACACATATTTTCAGTTTTTAAATAACATTACATGTATTTTTACACATTTTTTCATCCACACTTATTTCCACACATGCTTTCAGTTTTTAAGTGCATGTACCAAACACCTTCTAAAGTTTTTGTGTTTTCATTTAAAATTGTTCTTTTCCTCTATGAAATTATAAACTTTAAACGGATTCTTAATCCAATTCATTAATTTTAGAATAATGGCTCATTTTTTATATATTATAAAATCCAATTTCAAATTGAGCTCAAGAATAATGGCACGTATTTTTCTGGTAACATATTTTCCAATGCAAATAGTTTAAATATTAAGCATATGCATTGATGAACTTTATTGCAATTATTAAGGCATATTTCCTTAGAATTCATCCTCTTCATCAATTAAAAAACAAATCATTGGAAAGGTTTTTGTAATTCAGTGACATAACTTTCTTTTTACTATGAAAATCAATGTTCAAATTCCCTTTTTCATTGCACTTTGAAATTATAAATAAATAAATAAACTAATAATTGAATGATGAGCTTCTCTAATATACTAGCAGTCATCATAGGATATTTTTTTTTCCCATTTTTGTTTGTTTGGTTAATATCAAATAACTTATATCCCTAAATTCTAATTTCACTCTAGACGAAATGGTACAACGGTTGTTGTTTTCGATAAATATCTAATAATTTTTCATGACACATAGATTAAAATAGTGATGGCATGTAATTTATTTTTCTTTTTATAATTCACTAATTACAACAATATTGTAATTTAAATTATTGTTTAAAAAAAAAGAGCAAACCTCTCCAAAAAAAAAAAAAAAAAAAAAAGAGAGAGCAAACAATGTAAACAAATTATAGAACTTTTGATGATCATTTCATAAACTTAGTAACTAAAAAAAAAAAAAAGTTCAATGAATGGGGACTTTTTTTTCCCTCGAGGTATAAGTGTTTCTGTGTGCCACAAACTGAGTCAGATGGCCCGAGTCATTCTACACCAATCCCCATTAACATTGGAAAACGGACTATCTTAAAAAAATATGGTAAATGGATAAGGTCCGGTTGCGGTTACAGTTAAATAAATGCCAACATAATAATACTTACATTTTCAACTAACTATCTAATGCTAACCTTTTTTTATTTTATATACAGTAAATAATTTTTTTTTTTTTTAAACTCTTGCTTCTTTTTCTTTGCTTAATCTTTTAAATAAGGGTGGGGTGGGGTCCGAGAAGCACGTGACAAAGTTGGAGTAGTGTCAGCAAACATGTGAGAGGTCTTTAAGGTTGGGGGTGTTCAAAAGCCAACACATTGGTCTGGTCAAATTCCACGTGGCTAGAATCTATTCATGGTTACTCACCACCCTTCCTTCCGGACGGTGCTCCTGCTCCCCTCTCTCTCCCACACGTGCGTCGTGCTTATCATGTCTACACTCACTAACATGATAGCACGTGCAAGTGTGTCACGTGGATGGCACGCACCGCTCTTGCCCCTTGCCCTCTAAGTCTCTTCACCTCTCTTTCTCAAATAAATAAATAAATAAAAATGTCCCTTCACCTCTTTTTTTTTCTTTTTTCTTTTTTCTTTCAATTATTATAGGAAGCCTCAAACTCTCACCATAGTCTTCACTTGAAAATTTTTATCATTATAACACTATTCAATTCCATAAGTTCGAGTTTGGGAATTTGAGTGATATACTATGCAAATATTAGAGCCTTTTTGGATTAAAGATATCTCAATTCCTATATTTTATCATAATGTATCTTATTACTTTAAACTCATCATCTGATCCTCATAATTGTAACTTGAAAATACCTATGACTCAAAGCCCATTTTATTTGGCTCAAATTCACTTTAAAAATTCATAATTCGTAACTTCACGTGGGATTCACTGTACAGACTTATCCATACACGCAAAATGGCTATTTTTTTACTCCCCACAGTTGGTGAAAAGGTTATAGTTTTTTTTTTTTTTTTTTTGGGTGAAAGACACTAATCAACAAAGGGATCAATAGATGTAGTCTATAACCCTACATGTTATGGACACTCTCTTGTTGATAAATCAATTGAAGAATCTTGAGAATTACAAGCCCTATTTGAAAACCATTTTTAAAAATGTTGTAAGCCTCCTCATAAATCTCAACTTTATACTTTATTATTGTTGTTGTTTTTAATTGCCTTGCAAGTTTTATTATCATTTTGATCTATATTTAAGTTTACTAAATCATTCATGTTCCACCAATGGTGTCTGATAATAATTTAATTTTGTATATTTATATCATTATTAGAAAACATTATCATACTTATTTTGAGTTAATTCATACATCTTATAGTTGGTTTTGGAATAATGTTGAATAATCAATTTTGTGCTTAATTGAATTTTAATGTGTGAATTTGTATAGGATAATGAAATTAAATAAGTGAATTTGTGCAAAAAAAAAAAAAAAGCTAATGGACTTTACTTTTACAAGGGCTATGATGAAGTCAAAGAAGGCTAACCCAATTAAATTCAAGTCCAATTGGAGTAATAAATCAAAGAAAATTTGCATCGAATCCAAGTCCAATTCGGATTAGGATTTCAGCCTACGCACCTGTTAGTATTTGTAGCATAACTTTTGGTTCAAATGTCCAATCGAGATGATTCAAGTTGGGCTGGAAAGCTAACTTAAAGGGCTACAACTTTGTAGTTTACCAAAAGTCAGAATTTTGAAGTTAAATGGGCCAAAACGTCGGTTAAGTGAAGCCTAAAAACTTGAGATTTTCTCCAAACCGGAACTTAACTTGTAATATGATTTCTTGACTTATTTAAAGGCTATTTAGGGCAAAATTCAAAGGTGAGCTGTCGTAGAACATAATTTAGGTTTTATTAAAGTTTATTTACAGTTTTTAGAGTTTTATTTGTGTTAGCTAGAAGCCTTGTTAAGGTAATGGGTGAAACCTAACCGTTTATTGGTATGCTCTTAATAATTATTTATTGATTTTAATGCTTATATTTTTATATTTTTGATTGTTTTACTCATTTATAAAAGTGTTTAGTTTTTTATAATTCCTTAATTTATCGTAGACTCCGAGCACGTTAAATGTTTAATATTCCCTGCGAACTAATTCATTAGTTTTATTTTGCCTAAAATCAATCAATTTCATGAAACTACCTTAGACAATTAATTCTCAAGTTTTTATTGTTAAATCATCCGACTAAGATCATCATTCGTATGAATTTTAGTTGAGTGATAAAATAAATATTGTTAAGACTACCAATAGATGTGTTGTGTGTAAATCCCTAAACCTTAGCGCCTTAATATATTGTTATTTTCTCTCAATTTAAATTAAATTTACTAAACCATCAAAAATCTCTTCTGTAGGGATAGAAGGCCTAATTCTAGATAGTGCGTCGGGGGTCTGTCCGAGGAGACTTGCCGTCCGAGGACAGTAAATCACGAGGACTGTACCTGGTTTATCTCCTCCCTGTAGTAAAACTTGTGTGAAGGAAGAAAGGAGTGATCCGAGGAGCACTGCCTGGTCGGATGATCAGAGGGACGATTCAGGTGAATGTCCTAGCGTTGGTCCTGTCATTTCTGGAGAACCTCCAGATTCATGTAGGCAAAGAGGACAGGTGGCAGTAAAGAGATATCATGTAAAAGGCTGCTGCCACCGCATTTATAACCCCACAGCTAACCTCCTAGCCGCATTAATGGGAAAAAGACATCTGAACAGTGACCTTCACCCTTTACAGCTGCCATATGGGGACTTCATGTGAAGGTTGATGGAACAAGTATCAAAGAAGAATCACCTAACTGGCACGTGAGGCAAATTGGCCTATTAATAGAGCTGGAAACAGAGAGAAAATGTATTGAACAATCAGGGGAAAGAGGGAAGTTATTGAAGAAGAGAACAAGAAAGAGAAAGATACAAGTACTCAGAACAATTGCCTAAACTCACTCCTCGGACTAAGCCGAGAAGAACCCTGTACCATCTCAATACTTCATTTATGTTAGTCTGGTCATAACCATACTTGGGTTATTAACCCACTCGCTTTCAATCAAATTTCCTCGGCCCACTCTCTCTCTACAAATTCATTCCAAGAGTACTGTTTACATCATAGGCTTCAGTTTCTTCTGCTTGTAGGCCCATTCGGTGATTTGTGTCCTTACATCTTCAATTAAACTTTATTATTTTAGTTTTATTATCTTGTGGTTTGCTAATCAATTCTCTTTTCTTTGTAGATTCGACTTCAAAATTACCGAGCTATTACTTCAGGACAATCCTGCACTTGAGAGCATTATTTAAGTCGCAGCAGTGTATGTATCAAAATATAAGGGCAACAAAGCCAAGTTTTTTATTTTATATATGTAATAAAAAAAAAGGAGTTTTAAGTTTAAGTGCCGTTTCAAAATTTGAACCGAAAATATGGAATATCAACTTAAAAATTACTGCTATGAAATTACTCCATTGAGCCACAACTTCCATTTTTTACATTCAGAATGGAAAATTATAGAAAGCCTAAACAATATACTCCTAAATATTACTTCCATGCAGTCTTAGAAAACATGACTTACCAGAAAATATGATTAGATATTGTAGAAGGTTTTTTCTTTTGCTCCATTAAAGGCCACTTAAGCTATGGACTTCACTAGAGAGTTTGAGTTCGCTAACCCCAAACATTCCAGAGGTTGAAAGCAGTCTAATTTGTTTAAAATATATATTTTGGGTTAAGATCTCTTCCAATTGAATCCTTCAATTTCCTCACATTTTTATCTAAATGTAAGACATGTAACATTTAAAAATTAAATAAATGTCACATGTCACACATCTGGCTTAAACTTGGAGGGGATCCTTTCCTATTATTTTGTTAATATATAATGTTATCCAAATAATTGGCACTAAATTTCTAAATTTTATGCTTCTAAAATAAAATTCTGAATTTTATATTAGCGTGCGGACATATGGAGTGAGCAATAGTCATTTTGGGCCGGTTTATGGATCATGTCTACGTGATATCTGGCTAATGTTTTAACCCAAGCATTGATAGGTCCTCTCACCCAATCCCCAGCCGAACGACAGTGAACCAAATTGATTTTGCTATCGGAGTAATTTGAGTCAGGTGATATTTTTTTAGTTTTTCCTGGTTTAAAATCTCCCTCCTCATTTGTGATAAAAATAAATAAAAAAGTAAAAGGACAATAAAAATTTTAATCTAAAAAAAAAAAATCTAAAATTTATGAGTTTCACATCAATAGGTGGGTATCTATTAGTGAACAATAGCTGTGCTCAGACCATGTCTCTGGAATCTGACAATTTTTTTTTGCTAATGAATCTGACAAATGTTTCAGCCTTTCAGTTACCTGGTTTCTTGAAACCAAGTCCGAAAATCTAGCTTCTAACATATATAATCCTTTTGATAATATTGTTCTAATAACGTTATTTAAGTATTATGAAAATATGTATGGATGAAAGCAGTAATAATTCTGGGGACTACACACTGCACAGGAAATTGCGATCCTGTCAAAAAAAAATTTTATCCTCATACGGATTCATCGTGTCTTTCAATAGTAGCTCTCTACAGGCTACAGCCCTTTTGAGTGTTACATTATCATATATCTGCATATAACGATTTTTCGAATCTTTTTACTCTTTGGATCACCATGTCCAAAAGTAAACCAACCCCTTGGACTGCTACAAAAAACACTATCGGATTACTAATATATATACTTTAAGGTGCTGATGCGTCTTAACTCGTTTTCTACTTGGAAAAACCAAAAAATAAACAAAACAAAACAAAAATAAAAACAAACCAACCATTTTTGCAACATCATAGTTCTACAAGTAGTATAATGATATCAACATCTATTAACACCTAAAGCAATGCACAATACATCACTCAGTTGACCAGTTCCTGAGTCCGAGCACATTAGCACTCAAAGAGAGGGAATTCCTTTTTTGATAAGAAATGAGGGATGTCGACCATGCCGTTATCCTATCAATACTAATATTTGGGGGGAAGCAACTTTCTTGCTCATATGTAATCTCAACATGAATGGGTGTATCATCGAAGGAGATGATGGTATCGTGGTTAGGTTTGACTACCTTTCACAAATGAAGAAATGTTGCTAACAAGATGAACTTAAAAGATAGTTAAGTGCTGCTCGAAATCACCTTTGTGCATCATCATCATATTGTTACAAAACAAACCACAAATTCTACTCCTCCTTGTATGGGCATCCGGTAATCCATTTAACATCAACATCCTAAGATCTTTTTTTAATGTAGCTTGTCTAATCCCCAATCATAACCTTTTCTTCAACTAAAAATACAAAAGTAAGAGGAGGGGATTTGAACCATGGATATCTCTGTTTGAAACAGTAGTAGTCCCCCAGTCAACACTTGCATTGGTAATGTTTTTGACAGTTTTGTATACAGCATTACTTGCCTCATAAAAGAAATGCCAGCGCATTAAACAAGACTCCAACAAAATTGGATTGCCATAAATTCCTAGGGCTAGCAAGAAGTGCACAATTTCTGAGTCTCAATACTTGAGAAACACACAGTCCAACTCAGATATTCCCACTGACTGCATAAGCAACAATACCCTCCCCTCCTTGGCAAAAGAGGGCAAAAGCTTCAGTTGCTTCTGCCCTGTGGCTGTAAGAGGCTTCTCAATACTTTTATAGTCCTTTACAATGTACAACTTAAAAGGCAGACATTTTTCCATCATTTTGAGGATCAAATTTCCTATTATTTATTTCAAATCCATTTCATTTGTATACAAAGAATCAGCTTGCTTCACAGATCACAGCGATGCTCAAGCTATTCAGAGGCATGTGCTATATGTTACACATGCCTGACAGTAATCAAATGCATTGAAATGAATGGTTACTGACAGATGCTACTAGGGTAAAGGGACACCAGTCAACAAATCTAACCACAGGAAAAACCCTAAATAAAACCAAACATTCTGTAGATATCCAAAAAAAAGGAACTCTTAACTCATCATATAATTATATAATTTGAACCCCCCCAAAGCGCGCCACCCCCCACCCCCCCCCCCCCCCCAAAAAAAACAATTTCCAAAAAAAAAAAAAAACCACACACTTCAGCTCAATGAAAAAGGATGGGATAACATTTGGGTGGATTCTAGGTGGAATCATAAAAAGACATGTATTTATTTTAATTAATCAGCAAACGGTTCCAATCATAAATGGTAAATGGTAGATTAGCAGAAAAATAACTGAATGACAAAATTTCAGAACTGATATTAGGAGTCCACCATGACCAAACATCAAAATTTTCAAGAGAATTCCCACAAACTACAATCAGCAATCGTATCTGGCAAGTTTAGGCATTTGGTATAATCTCCCAATTTTGAATCTTTCACAATATTAAGCAAGGTACTAAGATACAAGAAAATGTAAACAAACAGTAAGTCCTAATACATGTAAATGAAAAAGATTCAGAAAGGAACCCAGTACTTTTAGGAGCTAACCGTTTAACAGACAAAAAGAATAGGATTCTAAGGCTCAACCGTAGTCACCTGTTGCCACTCCCCATCTACAGCCTCCTTCCACAATGTAACATTGTCGTTTCCATCAGCAACAGCCAATATGTTTCCTGTCAGCGACCAGGAGACCCTCCAAACAGGAGTCTTGAAATCATTCAAAACCTTGCCTTCCCATTGATCACCCTCCTTGGCCACAACCCATATGATGACTTTTCCATCCTGTGAGGCACTTGCAATTGTAGATTTCGGAAGTCCCAAGTTAGGTGCCCAGGCAACATCACGAACCCAATCTGTATGCATCTGAAGAGCTGGAAAGCAGTCCATCTTCCAGGTCCCATTATACAGCTTCCACACCTTCACAGTATTATCACAACCACCTGAGCAGAGCTTCTGAACAGGATCAAGCAAGCCAGAACCAACAAGAGCCCCAGGTGCTGTTGAGGGAGCCCATGACACAGAAGTGACACCAACTGGGTGAGCCTGGTCGATCCTTGCAGTGTCCCAACCACCATCTGGTCTTGCAGTGAATACTGAGATATTCCCATCAGAGGAACCACATGCCAAACAAAGTCCCACTTCATGAGGAGCCCAAGCAATGGAATTGACGGATGACTTGTGGTCATTGAAGACATGAGCTTGAGCCCACTCATTCGGATTACCCTCCTTCCATATTACCACTTGCCCATCATAAGAACACGAAGCAAGTAAAGACCCGAATTTTGGGTGAGCCCATACCACCTGCCAAACAGGTCCTTGGTGACCAGTTAACGTCGCGAGATGCTGAGATGCTGCATTGCTCACCCCAATTATCTTAATGGAGTTGTCTGATGAGGCTGTGGCAACACGCTTACCATAGTAATCCATTGCCACATCATGGACCACGTCTTGGTGACCAGTTTCAATCTTTTGTGAAGGCATTTTCTACCGTTTAACACACTTTAATCCACTGCTCAGAACAAACGAAGTAAACCTAAATTACAACAGATTCATCCTCCAATTGATTTTTTGCACATAAATTCCAATCCTTTAAAAAGTGAAATCATCTAAAATTTTAAACATAACCCACCATTTGTTTGCTAAGAAAGTGCAAGAACATGATAAACAAACTCAATAAAAACCTCAAAATTCTACGTCTTTCCTCAAATCCTAAAAAACCCGAAAATTGAATAAATTTCATGAGCTACCCATTATTTCTAAGCTAACAAATAATAGAAATATGATCTCAAAGTTTCAGTTTCTCTTCTATTACTACCTTTTTCTCACCTACCAGATGGGAATAGAATTTGTTCAAAAAGCTCACGAATTCAGATCTGATAGTAATAGAAATTTGAACACTTTCTCTTAGATCTCAGATTACTGAATTGGGGTCAGATATAACGAAGCAAAATCGATCTAATTTCACAAAAATATTAAAAAATAACAAACTAAATTTCAAGCATAGACACATGAGTTTCATACAATTGATCGATCTGATAGAGCCCAGAAAAACAATATTAACGTAATATAACGACATAATATAAAAAGAGATGGGTGTTTTTGATTGATGAGAAATGAGAAAAGAGAAGCGGACCTGTTGGGAAAAGAAACGATCAGAGCGAATTTGCTTATTTCTCTGCTGCTGTGAAAATGAGTAGAAAGAAAGAAAGGAAGAAAGAAGAGGCCTGTTTCAGTTTCCTCAATTCTTAATGTGGGACGAAACGAAACGCCAGTGTGTTTTAATAGAGGTGGCCCAATCAAAATAAAGCATGTCATTTTAGAATGCCAAGTAGACCTTTTTTTTTAAGCCAACTCAAGTATTACCATTTGATTGCTACGTTCACAAACAATCTTTGTAATACCTGTATTCAATAGTCCCCGTTAGTTAAGTATAAGTTTAAACATGTATATATAAGTTTTTGGTATCCTTCCATTACAAATCGGTTTTCAAGAGTGAATTCTGCCTATAGATTTGTAACATTAGTATCAAAACCAATCACCACGTCGAGTAATTAGACTCATTGAGTTGCGGCTTTGTGGCTGAATTTTGGAGGGGGCAACGTAAAGGCTAGATTAAAAGAATTGATAAGTGAGTGGAGCCGCCAAAAAGAAAAAAAGTTACCCTCTTCTTTCAAACCGGTTTTCAAGGGTGAGTTCTACCCATAAGTTTGTAACACACTTATATCAAATTTTCACTTATCAATAATCACTTAAACATATGTATATAAGCTTTTGGGTACCCTCCCTTTACAAGCCAATTTTTAAGGGTGAGTTTTGCCCATAGGTTTGTAATATTGGTATCAGAACCAATCGCCACGTCGAGTAATTGGACTCATTGAGTATGGGATCAAATGAGTTACGGCTTTGTGGTCAAATCTCGAAGGGGGCGAGCTAGAAGTTAGATTAAAATAATTAATAGGTGAGTGAAATTGCCAAAAAGAGAAAGGACTACCCTCCTCTTGCAAGCCAGTTTTCAAATGTGTGTTCTATCTATGGGTTTGTAACACATTTATATCAATTTTTCACTTATCAATAACCACTCAACACATAACAATTTTTAACAAAATTTGTTTAAAAAAATTGTAATTTTAGCATTTTCCTTACAATTTTACAAGAAAAATACTACTTCTACGTCATTTTTAAAATAAATTCTAGGTCGCATTGTAACACGTTCTGAATTCTGAACTCAACACAAATATTACTTTTTTTTGCCAACCGGTGCCACAATTGTTGTGTAGCTCATTTTACATTTCTCAGCTCATCTTGTATTTGTAACCAAACCATTTTTAAAGCCCATGAATTGATACTAACTAGTCAGTAGATTGTGCCCTACTTAATAAGACATGGCATCGGCTTGGGTTTGGAAGGTTTGGGCCTATACAAGATGGACTAGGAAAATGATTGGAGATTTGAACTGTTACTTTTGGTTTGCTGGCCTCACCCTTATCAAAATTTCTAAACCTTTGTCTCCTCTTTTTCCAAAATTTATTGCCTTAAAGGTGGGTTTTAATTATTTCAACAGATAAAATTATCTAATTAGTGTTATGGCATAATGATAAAGATAATTATATGAAGCAAATACCATAGGCTGAAATTCTACAGTATTACCAAAAAAAATTATTTCCTTATGTAAGGACACAAATTACAATTTGGGTTTGCAAGAGAGATAAACACAAGCCCAGCAAGTGAACAGTATCCTTGCAATGAATTTGTGAGAGAGTGGGTTAAGTAAACTCGGTTGAAAGTAAGCTAGGTGATGGTCCAACTTAGTTATGATCAGCTTGATAGAGACGAAGTGCTAAAGTTGTCTTAGATCCTGCTCGGTTTGATCTGAGAAGATTGTCTTAGTAATTAACTCAATGTTTCTCCTACTCCCCCCCTTTTCTTTTTTCTCTCCCTCCTTCTTTTATTCGCCCTTTCTCCTTTTTGTG
Organism: Lithocarpus polystachyus; assembly: GCA_033629205.1. Lineage (NCBI taxonomy): Eukaryota > Viridiplantae > Streptophyta > Magnoliopsida > Fagales > Fagaceae > Lithocarpus > Lithocarpus polystachyus. The sequence goes on along the minus strand of CM066166.1, from coordinate 22,646,907 downwards.
CCCGTTAGGTGGGCTTTTTTTTTCTTGATACTTGTCCCATCAGCCTCTATCTGGAGTCTTCACTTGGCAGCTGTAAAGGATGAAGGTCACTGTTCAGGTGTCTTTTCTAATTAATGCGGCCATGATGTTAGCTGCAGGATCATAAATGCGGTGGCAGCAGCTTTTTGCCTAATATCTGATCTTTGCCACCTGTTCTTTCTGTCCATACGAGTTAGAGGATTCTCTGGGAAAGCTAGGATTGATGTTGGAGAGTTCATCTGGGACACCCTTTTGACAATCCGAACAGGCAAGTCTCCTCGGACTATCCTTCCTTTCACGTGACTTACACTTTAGAATGGAATTAGGCTGGGCTCACTTCTCAAGATTTATCGTCCTCGAATATACAGGTCTCCTCGAACAGGCCGTGGCCCATTACCTGATACCCTTTCACCCCTACACCTTAATTAACTTAAAAAATAATAGAATAAAAGTGAAATTGTACCCCCAAAAAACTCATGTTTCAAAAATATATACATAAATTGGCTTAAAAAATAATCGTGTCCATAAGTTTAAAAACACATGCTTTTCGTTAAACCAAAACAATTTAAATTTACAAGAATTTTGTTGACAAATGCCCTAAGAACATTTGTATAAGAAATACTTTAAGAAACTTTTTATGAGAAAAGAAAAAAAATAACTCATTTTTTGACAAATTTTTATATTTCATATAAAAGTCGTATCAAAATTTTCTTAAAATGATTCATTAACAAATATCCTAAGAGCACCTATTAACTAAACCCAATTTACTATATTTCACAAAGTTGTCAATTGGTAGAGTTAAATACCTCCCATTTTCTCTTCCCTCATAAAAAATTAATAAATAAAAAAATTCCATTTTCTACTTAATTACTCGAATGCCAATGGTTCTCTTGATTCAACAATAACTAGTACATTAGCTTTAAAAAAAAAAAAGGATGAAAAGGTGACCTTTGTCTAAGGAAGGATAGTGTAACATAATATTGATTGTTGTTGAGATTTGGTCTCTCTCCAAATAAACAATGATCAAAATTTGTCAAATTGATTGAAGTGGTTAGTTTAAATTATTTCCTCTCTAACTCAATTCTCAATGATTCTCTATTTTCACCGAGAAACACCATCCCAAAAGGGGAAGCGAAGTATAACATGATAGAAATATTTAAGAAGAATATGAAATATTAAAGTAAACTGTGAAAGCAAGTAAAGTTAAAGTGAAATGCAAATATATTTGTTTTTTTTGGTAGAATGCAAATATATTTGATTGAACTAAAAGAATTTATTTGAAGAAGTTGAAAGTGCTTACAGATGGAGTAGACTGGTTACACTTGAAATACGTGTAATGAAATACTTGAAATGAAAACTAATAACTAAAATACATATTATGGGATGAGATAGGTTTTAGAAACGTAATTTGGAAATGATACAAGTTTATGGAAGAAAACTCTGGGTTTTTCTTGTTTAAAAATTTGCTCTACAATTTGGTCCGACTGTCTTCAAAGCTTCCCCTTCTATTTATAAGTGGTGAGAGTGAGATGCCATTTTATCTGATAGTGGACATGCATAATAATATGTTATGATGCTAGAGATGTTCTCTGATGTGGTGAGAGCGAGATGTCCTTCTGTCTGATAGTTGATATAAAAAACTATTATGAGATTTTTTTTTGCATGATAAGATGATGGATGCTAAAGGATTTCATTTATATATATTAGACACCAATTTTTTACAGAAAAATTAACATGCTTTTTCTCCAACCCATCTTAATGGGGTTCACTATAACACAAAATACAAAGACACTGCGAATCATTCCGTGGAAAACTCGATCCTCTAGACTTAATTGAAGGAAAAAAAAGGCTCAGTGGCTCTACAATAAGTACAGCTTGGTGCCCTTTGTCTTAGAAAATGATAATGGTACACAACAATAATGATTGTTGTTGTTTTTATTCTCTCTCTCTCTCTCTCTCTCTTGACTAGTAGTAAGATCTTAGTTACAAAACTGTTAAAAATAATAATAATACAACTTCATAAAACATGGTTCTTATCTAAAAGTTTCATTTGTAAACCACAGAGGTCGGCCTGGCCCGCGTTGATTTTGTGGCATGTTTGGGTATCCACCGATTTTCAATCACGAGTCTCATGTTTGTTACCCTTTGCCTTTGATGCCCTAAATTCAACCCATTATGATTAGGGAGCATGAATTTTATCATTGATTGGATTTGGAGCGCCCATGGTTCTCCCCCCATACCTATAACCTATTTAAGTAAAAGCGTGGACAACTTTTGCTGGGCCAGCCATGCTTAACAGGCCCTCAGAGTCTCAGATTATTATTACCCTGCCTAGCTTGCAGGACCTATTCAAAAATACACTTTGAATAACAATTTACCACCACTCAACATTAAAAATCAAAACTTTCTAGCTACTAAAAGAAGAGGCGGTCTCATGAGTCATGAGTCATGAGTCATGAGATACCCTCTCCCACCCACCTCCTCTCCTCCAAGAACAAAAACACTGTAAGCTGGTAGTTTCTTTCACTTATGAACTTGAATACATCTTTATGGATATATGGAACTAAATCAGAAAAATTCTAGAGTCACAAACTTTTTTACTAACTTTTTTACAAATGGTTGATATGGTGAGCATGGTTTTAAATACTAGAATGGTCAAAGAACCGAAAAATAGTCCATTACTCCAAGTCCCAGTTTTTACCAAACTAGGTTAGGGTTCAATTCCTGATTGAACAAGTTGGCTTAGTTTTTAAAACCATTGTTGTGAGTGGTTATTAGTAGGTGAAAAGTGATGTCCATAGTGGGTCCATATGAGAACAAGTAAAAATTTACCATTGTAAAAATATTGTGAAATAGTTTGTGGTTTTATTACTATCTAAATTAATTAGGCCCATAATTTCTTTATTATTTTTTTAAAAAGAAAAAACCTAGGATAGAGAATAGTGGGAGGGTGGAAAAGTGAGAAGATAGAAAATATTTTAATTTCTTTCTTTTTTGTTTTGTTGGTGGGGTAGAACGTGGAAAGATGGAAAAAGTAAGTTTATATAAATTTACTCAAATACCCTTGTTAAAAAATAATGTCCAATTAAAACAAAACAAAAAGTGACAAAAATAAAAAGCAATCACCCAAATTTATTACCAAAAAAAAAAAAAAAATCATGTCTAAACAAACAAACAAAAAAAAGGAAGGAAGGAAGAAGAAGAGCAACGTATTGGCCTGCCCAGGAAATTAAAAAAAAAAAATAAAAGAAGAAGAAGAAGAAGAAGAAGAGGAGGAGGAGGAGGAGGCAACGTCCAAGAAAAAAAGAATAATAAAAAAAATAAAAAGGAAAAGAAGGAAGAGGCAACGTCCAAACTAAAAGAAAAAAAGAAAAGAGTACTGGACGAGCCTATGTGCAGGTGCACATGGGCATTTTCGTCATTTATCTATCAAACTCCCACCCCCTCCCCCCCCCCCCCAAACTCAGTTTTCTTTTCATTTTGGAAAAACACCTGAACCCTACCATCATTTTCCTCCTCTCCCTCTCAACCAAACACTCTCAAAAAAGTTTTCTCTTCTCATTTTCTCTCATTTTTTTTCCAACCTCCCTAAAATCCACTCTACCAAACACATCCTAAGACTTCCAAATATCTACCAACAGAGCTTACCACAAAAGAGTGAGTGTTTTAATACAAACACAAAACAAAAGGATCCCAACTTTTGATTCCTTCCTTTGCTAGAAGATCCATAGAATAATTTTCTTTTTTTTTTTGTGAGAGCTAGAGATGTACGGTGCCACCTCAAAAAGGTTAAATTGTGAGATATGTAATTAGAAATTTAGAATTAGAACACTACTCCGGTTGAGACATGCCAATAGGATTCTTAGAAGGTGTAAGTAGATTCACAACTGACTTTGCATCTACTTTAACAACGGTTTTTTGGATAGCTAGGTCGGTAGTAACTAGTAAGATTCAATCCATCTCAGTCTCCCAAGGCCTCCAAGGTTTCACCATCAAATTATTTGAGTATCCAATGTTTCTGGAGAAACCTCCAATCCAAAAAATCATGCTATTTCTAATTAAGCCACTAGCATCCAAATGTCCTAGATTTCCTTGTAATGATCTGTCTGTATTAAAATGATGGTAGAATTCAACTATAATCCGAATATAATGGCCAGTTTTGATAGAGAGGTGTAGAATAAATTTGGCTAGAGTAGAGTAGACTGAACTGCATGTTTTTGAAAATGATGGTAGATTCAAAGTCATTAAAACCATACTTGGACAATATAATTTCATGTTTACTTTCTCTAACCCATGATTGGGTTTTTTCCTTAAAGTCAATAATATTAACATTTTTCTTTTTGACAAACGAAAATATCTAAATTTCTGCATGTATTTAATTATTCACATTCTTTAATACCTCTTTCCTTCCTTCTTGTATGTGTGTTTGTTTTTCAAAAAAAAAAAAAAAAAAAAAATTCATCAACTCACTATCTTTTAGAAAATCCTTCTGAACATGGAGTTTAAGCCGATTATGGTCGAACCTGTCCATCGCTATTATTAGTTTCTTTTGTTAATGAGCCAATTAATGTCAATCACTCTTGTGCTAGTTTTCTAAACCCAACAATTAGGTATCTGCTGTAACTATAACCATATCACACGGAAGGTCATTGAAACAATTTTTCTTTTAGACTCTTTTTTAAAACATTTTTTAATAGTTTTGCTCAATAAAAATGAATGTAAATTTGGACACATTTATTGTCATACATATAGTTTTATTATCGTTTACCTAGATCATTTTTATTTTATTGAATGTCATATTCTCTTAAATATTTGGAAAAAAAAAAAACTAAACATTTTGTTTTTAAAGGGGGAACTTGTAATTATGATATCAAAGCATCAAAAATCAGAATTTTTTATTATATAATAATTATATAAAGAGAAAAAAAAATTTCAAACTCCTTTACCTAGTTTCACCCCTTGTCTTAATAGACCTATATACATATATATATATATATATATTTTTTTTTTTTGAAGAATGTTTTTTTTTTCTTTTAAGAAATAGGCACACACATATAAGGAAGAGGGAAAGGGGTATTGAAGAATGTGAATAGTTAAATACATGAAGAAATCTAGATATTTTCGTTTGTCAAAAAGAAAAATGTTAATATTATTGACTTTCAGGGGCGACGTTATGTAGAGTTCAGGGGGTTCAAATGAACCCCCTGAGCTGGCATATTTTTTTTTAATATATAATATTTTTAATTTTAATTTTTGATTTGTCCCTCTTAAAATGAAAATTTGAATAGCCTGACCTTAAATTTTTTTTTTGTACAATTGAAATAAGCTTAAATATGATCTTCTTAACAATATTTTGGTCTTTTTAAACACACAAAAAAATCCCAACAACAAAAGTAAAAAAAAAAAAAAAAAAAAAAAAAATCATCTTAAACCTTTAAAAAAATAAAGCCTATTTAGATCTTAACAAATTTGAAATAAACTAATAGAAAATTCTTAGTTTACATTGTATATATAAGATTTACATTGTCTATAAACAAATGCGTATTGTACATTTTTTGCAAATTTGTATAATATTTTATTGAATGTCATATTCTCTTAAATATTTGGGAAAAAAAAAAAAAACTAAACATTTTGTTTTTAAAGGGGGAACTTGTAATTATGATATCAAAGCATCAAAAATCAGAATTTTTTATTATATAATAATTATATAAAGAGAAAAAAAAAATTTCAAACTCCTTTACCTAGTTTCACCCCTTGTCTTAATAGACCTATATATATATATATATATATATATATTTTTTTTTTTTTGAAGAATGTTTTTTTTTTCTTTTGAGAAACAGGCACACACATACAAGGAAGAGGGAAAGGGGTATTGAAGAATGTGAATAGTTAAATACATGAAGAAATCTAGATATTTTTGTTTGTTAAAAAGAAAAATGTTAATATTATTGACTTTAAGAAAAAAACCCAATCATGGGTTGGAGAAAGTAAACATGAAATTATATTGTCCAAGTATGGTTTTAATGACTTTGAATCTACCATCATTTTCAAAAACATGCAGTTCAGTCTACTCTACTCTAGCCAAATTTATTCTACACCTCTCTATCAAAACTGACCATTATATTTGGATTATAGTTGAATTCTACCATCATTTTAATACAGATAGATCATTACAAGGAAATCTAGGACATTTGGATGCTAGTGGCCTAATTAGAAATAGCATGAACTCTAGAAAATCTGAATCCTTTATAACAATGTTGTGGTGATGTTTAACTAGAAAATTTATTATGTATCAAATACATATACTCAGGTGATAGAAAGTGGATATATATAATTCCACCTCAATATTTAATAACTACATATATATGCTTAAGTAGTCGATCTTAACAAGTTCAGTGGTATGAATTCTAATCAACATGAAGTATGAATAGACTGAGGATTTAATATCCGATCCAACCGAATCAACATGTGAATTTTGAAAACTTTTCCAAATGGGTTGGGCAGGTCTCTTTTCGTGTATAATAAGTGCTTTTTTGTACAATCCTACCTAGTGATGTTACATTAGTCATTTTCCATCCTTTATTTTTATTTTTATTTTTAAGTAAAACGATTGCTGAATATTATTCAATCATAAACTTTGTACAAAAGGCAAGAGGCAGTAAGGACACTCTTCTAATTTGACACAAGCTTGTTTAGCTAACACAATGGCAGTGTTATTATAAACAGAACTTACACAAGTAAAGCATACACCCCTCAAAAGCTTTCACAATCTCTCAAATTTCTTTTGGTTTATAGTCCGTTTGGATTGAGGGAGAAGGAGGGGGAGTAGAGTAAATTTAACACAAAATTAGCTTATTTTTAGCTAACTTTACTCTACTTTCCTCCACTCTCCGTCCTTCCCCTCTCCATTCCCCTTCCATCCCCCCCTTCATCCAAACAGAGCATAAATTTTCCAAAGGAGGATAAGCAATTCTCATTTCTCACTATTGTTTAGAGTAGAGAACAACAAGACATAGTATCTCTTAATCACCACTAATTGAAAGCCCAAGTCACAAGCAAAATTCACAGACTTTGGCACTTCCTTTGTTAAGACCTTCCCTTCACCCTCTCTAATGAGGACCCCCAATCCTCCCTAGCACTTAGATTTTTCTAAATCTCAAAAGGTATAAAAGGTGTCATTTATATTTTTTAAGCAAACACATACATATACTTGTATGTATATATATAGGATTGTGTGTATATATATGTTTTAATCGTGTTTTCACACTATTTATCCAAAATTATAATTATGTTTTCGTACTATATTCTAATTCCTCTATATGAAAAATTTTTACTATAATTTTTGTTATAACTTATAGATTTCTTAATAGTTCACGAATTTTTTGTTATTAAATATTAAAAATAAAAAATAAAACTTGGAATGTTCAAACAAAAAAAGAACTTGAAACGAAATCTCAATAAAGAAGGAGGTTGGAAGGAAGGAAGTTGATTAATTCAATTTTAGGTAATATATTAATTCATGATTTTTTTCATAACTTTTAATGGAGTCAATTGTAATTAGAATAACATTTTTTTTATATGAGCCCAGTGCTAACACAATTTCTATTAGCACCAATCACAACATACTATCTTGATAATTATGAAATATATCATACAAATTTTTGTGTCGTTTTCAACTTATTTGTTCAAACTCTCCACTAAAAAATAAAGATTTAATTGCATATTTAGTCCTCAACATTTTACCCTATGTTTTAAAATGGCTCATAATCATTTAAAATGTTTCATTTTAGTATTTATACTTTTAAGTTTGTGTTAAAATGGTCTTTAACATTAATTCTTACTTTGATTTTGAATTGAGATTGTTCAACTTAATCTTGAGGATTTTCATAACTATAAATGAGGTAAGTGATACTATTAGAAACAAAGACTATGCAATAAAATTTTAACGATCAGTGTTTTGGCTTACCTCTCAATACCTAAACCAACAATCACAAAGGAGTTTCAAGATTATTCTACGTTGTCCAAAGCTAGCCTCCAAGCAGACCAATGATTCAAACTCATTATGAATTTCAATTTGTGTAACCCATGAGCAAAACGTTTTTATGAAGGTGTTGCACACTACTAAAGTGATGCAAACATAACTCACAATTTAAGAATCTTACAACACTCTATAAACACTATGAAAAATACATAATTCATTCTTTGCATAGTGGACACCACTTATGATGTTTATATACACACTACTCCATTAATATTGAGTGTAATAGTGGGGTAGAGTAACAGTTTAAGCCATTTCAATATAGAACTATATTGAAACTCCCGTGTAATCATTGGTTTAAGCCAAGAAAGATATGTCGAAAAATTAATTGTTAAAATTTCGTTGTATAGTCTCTGTTTCTAACATGATCGGTTACTCAAATACTTTATTTGATTCTTTTATATCTATTTACAAATAAAGGAAATAAAATAAGAGTTAATGATAGTGATCTTTTTATATAAACTTAAAAACATAAGAACTAAAATGAAACATTTCAAATAATGAAAATCATTCTGAACATGAGGCATGTATGGCTAAATGTGTGATAAAAGATTTTTTAAAAAAAAAAGTCAATTTATTATAGTTTCTTGGAATAAGAGATTTAGGGGTACACCCAATAAAACATATATTTTCAATTTTTAAACAATATTACATGTATTTTCACATACTTTTTTACTCACACGTATTTTTACACATATTTTCAAACAGCAAAACACATATTTTTAAATGCATATACCAAACACTCCCTAAAATTTGAACTCTACACAAACCAAAAATTAATTAATTCTTACGTGATAAAGAGTAATCATTGTTTAGTGAATTTCATATATCCTTTAGGAAAAAAGAAGAAAGGGGTGGAGGTGCGTCCTTCAAAAACACGCTACATGAGTGGCAAATTTAATTGGCGACACCGCCCCGCCCCGCCCCGCCCCCCGAAGAAATAAAAAGAAATTCACCGAGCCCAGCCCAGCCCAAGCCCAAGCATCGTAACAATACTGCCACGTCATAATCCAGATCAGCAAGACTCGCTTCTCTATGTCTTGTCTTGTGGACCCCACCAGTCAGCTGTCGGGTCATGCCTGCCCCTTTCTCTCTCTCTCTCTCTCAGCGCCCAATGCCAAAAACCGTATGTCACGTGCATTAATTTATATATATATGGGCATTTTTATTTATTTTTGGTATACACTGGCATACATAAAGTAACATACAACAACATACATACATACATACATGCATACATCATGGTATACGTGAGCTATTTTGAACTGTGAAGTGAGAGTGTATATACTGTTGAGTAATGACCATTGATGTGTTGACTGTAGTCTGTAGACTGTAGTGTTGTAGAGTAGGAGAGGTGGAGGCGTGTAGGGAATAGGGGATGATAATGATGATTATAAGCTGTCAGCTTGACGGACTGTGTACATAAATACTTACCCACAAAATCTGGACTAGGCTTTGTATTTGTATTGTAGCCAATATATATTCAAAATTAAAATTATTCCTTTATTATGAATTTCATTCGGTTCCCATTTCCGTTTAATTAAAAGGAACAAACAATCCATCAACTCCTTCTTGTTTTATATTATGTAATGATGATATCGAGAATGTGCATTATATGCTTTTGAATTAATAATTGATATGGTGTAATATCATGTGGTGCAAATTATATATAAGGTCTAGAACGAAATGTTCCGTTTCAATAGATAAACCAAAATAAAGTAAAAAACAATACTCAAAATATTACACATAGATATATATTTTAATAAAAAAAATAAAAGGTAATCAGCAAAGTTCAACGGAAAAAAGAAATAATTAGCAAAGATTGATTTGTTTTAAACAAAATTATCACGACAAAAAGATCAACATATTTTTCATATGGAATCTTTTGCCATGCAATATTACAACCTAAATTATGTTGAGATAAACTATATGTTTAGTTTCAATGATCACTTGTTAATTACTTTAATAAGTACAGATTACTAAATATATGTCCTCTTTGGTTTAAAAGTAATTGCAAACTACTAAATAATTATTTTGATTTGTACTCTTATGTTTAAAACAATTATAAATTACTAAATAACTTTATATAGCATTTTTTATAACCTTCATATCCATATCCATTGATGAAGTGAATATTAAATGTAGTATAAGCTCAAAATGATATAAGATTATATCGTCTTAAATTTTAGATCTTATTAATAAGTGTCCTAAAGACACAAGTTAATAATGAATAAATACACAATTATGAGCTATAATGTACATTTTTCAAATTTTTAAATATACTTTTTAATAATTTATTAGTTTACATGCACAAATTTCTTGTGGTTATATATGTGTGATTTTTTAGATATTTATGTACCGTATAACTTGTTTTCATAAAAAAAAATGTATTAACATATTATTTAATAAAATATAAAAATATAACTTAATCAGCATTCATTAACAAAAACCTTAAAGCTTATTTAAGCCACCTCAACATACCTTTTAATTTTAACAAGTCAATATCATTAATTTTTAATTCTTCTCTATTTTGCCTTTCATTTTAATTTGTTTTCCTATTCTCCTTTACTTGCTTCTCTCTCTCTCTCTCTCTCTCTCTCCCTCCAATCTCCTTCGTTAATTTGTTTCTTCTTTGGCACTAAAACCCACTTCACACTTCACAGAGGAGTTGGCTACATTGCCCTCGCTCTATGCGATGATTGAGAAAGTTGCTGACTATTTTTCGTGCTAGCACTGTAAGTACCAAGTAATTATGGTTCAAAGAGGTGGCAATGGAAAATTGTTATGACAAGGCTTTTACTACTAACAAGTTGGCGATAGGGCTTGATTTTATGGTGTGGATAGGGTTGTTGGCAATTAAGCAATGGTGAACAAGTGCTGTTTGTGTCAGGGGCGGCGTTAGCTTTAATCAAGTGGTTATGAACCCCTTGAGTTGCAGAAAAAAGTAAAAAGAAATATATATAATTTTATAAAAAAAATTTTACCCTCTGAAAATAAAAATTTAAACATCTTGAGTTACTAACTTTAAATATTTTTTAGGTTCAACTAAAATAAACTTGAATATGATCTACTTAACAATCTATTATTACAAATAAAGTTACAATTAATTTATACTTTTGATCACATTTGCAAGTGAAGTGGCTGAATTTGAATGTGTTTTTAAGTTGTTGGAGTATTTGTTAAGCGGGGATTGGGGCATGGGCCAGTCAACCAGTAGTTAATAAATTTTAACACTAAAAAACAATTAAATAATTAGATAAGGGACGATTTTTATTAAAACAAAAATAAAAAAATTAGACAAGGGCCATGGGATAGAGGAGTAATCAAGTGAAGACAAAAACAAATATTAACATAACAAAAATTTTCTTAAAAGAATTACAAAATCCAATTGTTGTCAAAGTTGAGTTTGTTAAATAAAGTTACAATTAATTTATACTTTTGATCGTATCTGCAAGTGGAGTGGTTGAATTTGAATGTGTTTTTAATTTGTTATTTGTTTAGTGGGAATTGAGGCACGAGTCTATCAGCCAATTAGTACAAAGACCTATAGTTTTCAAAGTCGAGTTGAATTGTTAAATAAAATAATTGTATAGAGTAAAGACATAAACTAATTGATAAAAATATTCTAAGCAATAATAAATAAATTTCACTTAACAACAATAATTAATATGTTTATTGTATTTTTATTTTTTTACTTTGAGATAGAAATCTTACTAGAATTAACATAACAAAAATTTTCTTAATAGAATTACAAAATCCAATAGTTGTCAAAGTTGAGTTTGTTAAATAAAGTTACAATTAATTTATACTTTTGATCGTATCTGCAAGTGGAGTGGTTGAATTTGAATGTGTTTTTAATTTGTTATTTGTTTAGTGGGAATTGAGGCACGAGTCTATCAGCCAATTAGTACAAAGACTTATAGTTTTCAAAGTCGAGTTGAATTGTTAAATAAAATAATTGTATAGAGTAAAGACATAAACTAATTGATAAAAATATTGTAAGCAATAATAAATAAATTTCACTTAACAACAATAATTAATATGTTTATTGTATTTTTATTTTTTTACTTTGAGATAGAAATCTTACTCTTGCCTAATTTATGTGTATATGTATGCGAAACTCCCTTCAAAAGATTTGAACCTTGGCCATTTGGCCCCCCACCTCATAAGAACTTGTATTTGTGAAGTAACCATCACGCCAAGAGTGAAATGACATTATATTTATAAAAAATAGATTATTTCAAAGATTTTTATCTTATCAATCATGATTAGTATGTTCATTATATGAAGAAACAATGTACCAAATGAACTTATAGTTTAGTTTTTTTATTTTCTTAATACTATGGATAAATTTGTAATAAAACCATGTAGACCACAAAATTCACCCCTACTCAAGATTCATCTTTTTATTGATCTCCCTAGAAAAAAATCTTAGAGTTGCCACTGGTTTGTGTGTTGATTTGGAATCCAATTCGAATGCTATTAGCTTAGGGGTGCAAAGAGGTTTTTGGCTATTGGGTCAGTGATAACAATTGTTATCAGTGTTGATTTTGCAATTGTCCTTAGCATAGTTCAATTGAGTAAATGGGTGTTTAGGGCACAAGATTTGTTGGTTTGACCCTCGGTTAAGGTTTTGAGGACCATGTGGGGCTTGCAATTTGGGGAAGGGATGGTTGGGTTCATGCGAATTGAAACTCTGTTTCTTTTACTGTAAAATATATTATGAAAATTATTTTCAGCATTTTATGGTTTTTGTTGACCAGAAAACGTATCTTAAAAACTTGTAAAATGGTTTATTGAATTTTATTTTATTGTAAACTATTTCTCATTCCAAACCATGTGTGAAACTCCACTATTCTCTCTTTCTTGCTAATCCCCCAGCCTCTCTTCTATCTTTATTGCACATAGAGGTGGTTGTTAGGGGTTTCCGGTGGTCGGCATGAAATCCACCCATTGTCATTGCCTTTAAGAGTCATCGCAAATCTGGGTGGGAGGTGCTCCATAGTGACACTTTTATAAGCCCATTGTGACGCTCTTGAAGACCCATCACATGTGAAAATAAACACTTAAATGTACATTTCAGTATTTTATTTTGTCATAAGAATACTCATCTTGTAAGAACACTCTTCACAAATTTGGATGGGAGGAGTTCTATCGCAACGATCTTTGTAGGATGTGGAATTTTTTAAAATGAATTTCGTATGTAATTTTGTTGTGCATGGTTATTAAGAAATTTTTGTTTGGGTTTCTGATTGAAATTTGAGAATTTGAATTTGGGTTGTTGTGGAATTCGGGGGTGTTTGGTGAAGTAGTTTGAAAATTGTTGTTTATTATTTTTGAAAATACGTGTGGGTAAAAAAGTGCGTGAAAATACGTAAAATGTTGTTTAAAAACTGAAAATTGCTGTTTAAAAATGCTTACCAAACAGTGTGGGCTTCCGAATTCTGATTGTGTTTCTATAAAGGATATTAAATTATTATTCTTTTTTAAAATTTTACATTGTACCATACACCTAAAACATGTTTTTCAAAGCAAACACCGAAAGGAAAACTTTTTCTCCCAAAACATTTTAAACTGAATAAAATTTATATTGGAAAATATTTTAGGACGTTACAAATAGTTACAAATAGAGACGAATCTCTTCAATTTTCACGCAATCCTTTTGTAGTGTGGAAACTAAATAAAATTACCTCATCAACGATCTTTGATAGAAGGGTTTGAATCAAAACACTACATAAAATTAGGGATGATAATCTAAATTTTCAAATATTAAGAGACAAAGTCAAAATGGCCTTAAGTTTATAGGGTACAATTTACAATTTAATCCATGGAGTTCGTACATTTATATAAACAAAACAACATTTCGTAGTTATATTATATAATAGGTACATACACATTCCTTTAAAAATAAAATACTAATAAATATTAACATTATCATTAAATATTTATAAAATATCATCACATAACTAAAACTCCATGTCATCAAGATAAGAAGATTTACAAAAAGTTCGCAAGGGAAAGCTGTTAATTTTTGCTTGAATCAAAATTACAGGAAAAAAAGGGAAAAAAAAGGCCAACGTAGATATACCTTGGGCCGAACTTGTGTTAGACCTGAAAGTGGAGAAAATTAATCCTGTTTCGGTTGTATGTTTCCTCTCACTGACAATTGGTGGGACTCACTAGCTGTGAGTGGGAGGAAGCATACACTCGAAATAGTATATAGTTAGGTTCATGTTAAATAAAGTAATTTTACTATTATAAAATAAGAAATTTATAATCGAATTCCTTCTATGCTAAGAAGAAATCTTTTGATCTAAAACATTTCAAAACTAATTAAATTAGTTCTAAACTAATCAGCCTACACATGTCTTGGATCGATATGTCAAGAACATTGTTTCTTATGTAACTTGAATAGAGAAAATTTCTAGTATGATTGAAGTCTCTTTAGTTTAAGATGTATTGAATTTATCTTATTTTTAATGAAAGTTACCGTCTTTTTATCAAAAAAAAAAAAAAAAAAAAGTTCCCAAACCTAACTTGGTTCCTAAATTCTTACTCTATTTTCTCCTCATTCTCTCATGGTAAATTGGTAATTAGAAACCAAGTTGGTCAATTTTGAAATGCATTAAATCTACCGAGTAATGTTAAAACTACATAAAGTTGCACAGCTTTTACCACAACTAGTCACATGCGCAAATTATGAGCGGTAGATGTGTGATGGTAAGTCTATGTGAGGACACACATCTACCACTCACAACTCATTATGTGGCTAGTTATGACAAAAATTATGTAATTTTTTTTATGATTTTAGCATTGCTCAAATCTAACTGACATTAACTCAAACCTCATTGATGTTAACTGTATTTTACTTTAAACTCAAACCTCATCTATGTGAGGACACACATCTACCACTCACAACTCATTATGTGGTTAGTTATGACAAAAATTGTGTAATTTATTTTATGATTTTAGCATTGCTCAAATCTAAATGACATTAACTCAAACCTCATTGATGTTAACTGTATTTTACTTTAAATTCAAATTCTACTGTATCAAAAAAGAAATCACATTCACCGGTATTTGATCAACATCTGATCGATGTTGAAAACCGACTAGAGAAGAAATTAAAACTCAATTGTATGAAAGCCATTGAGAAATTGCCACACCCATAAAAAAATATTTGTGGTGTTTTGTACCCCAACCCAAGAAGGAACATTTTTGTGATCCACAGTCCACACAATATTGCAGTCACAAGACCCACAAACATTGACTGTGATTTCAACAGTTACGTATAAAACAAATGAAAGATACAACCAAATCCCCATCACTCAGCCCACAAGAAAGAAAGAAAAGAAAAAAAAAAGAAAAAAAAAAAAAACAAAGGAAAATGCAGTTTCAACTTTCAACCACAAAGTGCAACCTGCAGAACTCTGCAAAACAGTCTTAGGTATTGTTACCATCACCGTAATATCTAGTTTGCTGTAAATGTATATGTGTATTTGTACTTTTAATAAGATACTACTATATCATCATCATCATCTGGCACAATATAAGAAAAAAAAAAAAAAAAAACACAGTACCGATTAGCATGAACAAAAAGGATTATCCTTGAATAAAATTTTCCACCTGATATTTTTGACTTTTTATGATACCCAAGCAGACACACATGGAGACGATAAGGCCTGCTAACCCCCTTCATGTCCCTACAACTACAAGGCTACATATTACATCACACACCCACCATCCTATCCCCACATTTCCTTTTTTTTTTTATGTCACATGTCATGTCAATTGTCATGTCATGTATGTGGGTATGTTATACGTGCCTTGTTTAAATACGGATAGCCAGTGCTATGATGACGTAGCCTCTCATATGAGAAAATTAGAAAAATAAAAAAAATTTTAATATAATTTTTTTATTATATCTTTTATTTATTATTTTATTTTTTTTAAAAAGCTTTAAAATCGAGACGCATGCAAAAACCTCATCATGGTGTCCTCTGTATCCCACGCAAACCTCTCCCCCATGCCTTTTGTATTTTTTAAGCTTCTGATTCGCGCATTATCTTCTCTACTTGCACCCCTACTTGCACCAATTTACTTCCTTACCATTCACTTTTTTACTCCCCATGAACTTTGCGTCTCTTCTCATCATTTATTCATTTGACAAATTTAACCTCCGCAGCGGCTCTACAGCCAAACATTAGTAAAATAATGCTAGTAGTGGGTACCTTCCTAGTACTAGTTCTTTCGATTGATAATGTTTGCTAGTAATAATGTAACAAGACTTCCGCATTTGGTGGAACTAGCAATAAATGTAATAAGACTTCCACATTTGGTGGAACTAGCAAGAAGAACTGTAACCTTTTCTATTGAGGTGAGAATTCACAACTCGAAGTTCCATGGTGATTTGCAACTAATTATTACAGACCTTAATTTTATAGTTTTTATAATATATGGAAATTTAATCTTTGAAACCAAAAAAGTAGCATACCAGGTCTGACTTGGTATTGTTTTAAACATGACAAACATGAAGGCAATGGCCTAGCTTATGTCCTGGCTAAAAGAGCAATTTGTACTGCTGATTTTGATGCGAGGCTAAAGTGTTTGTCACTTGATTTGGTGACTAAATTCTAACGTAAATTTTTTAGAGAATAAAAGCTTATTTTATTAGGAAATGTTTTGGTGCATAATGAGTTATGTTATGTGACAGTAAAAAGAAGATAACATGTGTTGAAAGATCATGTGTAGTACACATGATCAAATGGGCCCTTAAACATATGTTGCTTTCTTTTATTGCTACCATATTTTGTTCACGAGTAAAAGATATGAAATTTGAATATCTTTTATACTAAAAATCATTTGACGTCTCGTCACAGAACATACTAACATCGGTTTAAATTCCAGAGCAGTTAAGGGTAATTGAGTAATTCTAGGACTTCTGTAGCTTTGCGGGAAACTCCAATCTCAAACTGCGAAAATGGGCAAAAGGGTCATTACAAAGTGCCACCACTTTTGAAAAAAAAAGGGTAAAAGAAAATAGAAATGCTCCATTTCCCTACACACACAGTGGAGTGCGAAGACCTCTGAGCCGAAAGTGACGAACCAATGAAAACCCACAGAGCAAACGCAACAGCAGCAACAACAACAACAACAACATCAACAACAACAACAAACAACACAATGAAAACCAAAAGCAAACTACTTTCCTCTTCTGTCTTCGTCCTCACCTAGGGTTTTCCTCCTTTTGTAAAATATACTTTTCAAATTCCCATTTCCCATTTCTCTCTTTTTTTGGCTTCCAAAAACAAAAATAAAAAGAGGGTACAAATGGGTTTGATTTGAGCTCATGTCTTTTGTTTTGTTTGTTTGTTTGGTTTGGTTTTGGTGAAACCTATATTATCAAAATGTTTCAGCCGTTAGCAGAGGAATCTTCTTGGACCATGAGGATTGCTGAAACCGTGTCGTTTTGGCTGGTTCTTAAGCCGTAGAGTGTGAGATCGGCAAAAGGAATATTTTCAGTTTCAGAGTAAAAGCTTGGATCTTTTTCTGAGGTGGAGCTAGAGAGAGAGAGATTCCGAGTTGGTGCTTTTGTGACTCGTTTCAAGGATTTAGCTGAGTTGGATCGGTAAAACTGCGAGCTTTGAATCAAGGCCAACATATATAAATATATCTTTTTTTTTTTTTCCTTTTCTGGGTCTTTGTTTTTGTTTTTGTTTTTGGAAACAAAGTTTGGTAAAGGGACTAGTTGCTTCGAATGTTTTCCTGAGAGTTCTGTGGGGTTTTTAAGCTCTGATCTCGATAGATTTCATGTTGTCTTGTGTTTGGGGCTGTCTCTTATTGAGAAAACAAGGATAAACTACTACGTTCTTGTTAAGGATATTGGTGTCTCGGTTTTAGCTATATCCTTGCATTTCTCATTCTCTATATTCTAAGCAAAATTACATATATTTATATGTATATAGTTTGAAGACCCAGACACAAGATTTGGAAGTGCATTACTTTGCTTAAGACTTCAATTTATGTCCCTTTTTGTTGGTCTCTGAAGCTTTAGTAAGTGTTTGGAGTTTGTCACTTAGCAAGAGAAGCTACTTGTATTTTGTATAGCTTTTAGTTGTGGCCAAGTGCTTGGGATTGTAGTGCAGGAAGTAAAGCTACTTGGGTTTTGTTTAGTTTTTTGTGGGGTACTTGAATTTTTAGTTTGTGGCTGTGTTTGTGGGTTTGAAGCTCTAGAAGGTGTTTGAGATTGTGCTCTAGGAAGAGAAGCTAATTGGGTTGGTTTAGTTTTCATTGAGGAAGTTGAGCTTGAAGTGATTGGAGATGGCAATGTCCTGCAAGGATGGTAAACAGAGTGCGATTGACAATGGCAAGTATGTCCGATACACACCTGAGCAGGTTGAAGCCCTCGAGAGGCTCTATCATGAGTGCCCAAAGCCGAGTTCGATTCGGCGTCAGCAGCTTATTCGTGAGTGTCCAATTCTCTCCAACATCGAGCCGAAACAGATCAAGGTCTGGTTCCAGAACAGAAGGTAATGTTGGTTGGTTTGGTTCCATAGCCAAAAGTTTATGATTTTATATATATTTTTTTTCTCTCTTTGTCAGTTGAATTAGTAAAGGTGCAAAGAAACTGAATTTTGTGTCATTAATGGTAGAGTTTTCCTTATTGGAGCATAATGCAATCATTTGGTTCTTATTTGAGATGGGTTTTCCTTGTTGTCTATATTGATTATAAATTTTAGATTTTGACGAGAAATATCTCTCTACTTAGTTCGGTGATGTATTAGGCCTAGTTTCCCAAACAATGAGAAATTAGTATTAGATTTAGTTTATTTTTTTCCCCTTGCTTTTTTTAAGCTACCAATTGAATGTCTTGCTGTGCATCTGCTAACAATTTCATGCAATCTGTGTTTTGCTTTTGCAGATGCAGAGAAAAACAGAGGAAAGAGGCTTCGCGGCTTCAAGCTGTGAATAGGAAGCTGACAGCCATGAACAAACTTTTGATGGAGGAGAATGATAGGTTGCAGAAGCAAGTATCACAGCTGGTGTATGAGAATGGTTACTTCCGCCAGCATACCCAGAATGTAAATTATGCACTCTTTCATAACAGTATGGTTGCTGGAAAAATCATAGGAAAAGAGCAGAAAACTTGGAATATTAAAATTGCTTGTTCAAACATGATAATTACATTGCAAGATTGCATTTTATTTTCTTTCCCTAGAATTTGTCAGCAACCAAAGTTAATTATTACTGTTGTCGTCATTATATTGTACTCTGTGTGAATTGTGATTGAGGGTTATTTTTCTTACAGACAACTCTTGCAACCAAAGACACAAGTTGTGAATCGGTGGTGACAAGTGGTCAACACCATTTGACACCTCAGCATCCGCCAAGGGATGCTAGTCCTGCAGGGTTAGTGGGGATACAGTTGTTGGGTCCATTTCTGCATTGTGCTCTGTGGTCACACATTGTTCTTTGTGCCAGTGGCTGATGAATTCATGCTTGTATTTTTTCCAGGCTTTTGTCCATTGCAGAAGAGACTTTAGCAGAGTTTCTTTCAAAGGCCACTGGAACTGCCGTGGAGTGGGTCCAAATGCCTGGAATGAAGGTATCTCTTTTCAATTTTTTTCCTTCAAATAATTATTTAACTCAATGATTAAGTGTTGAAAGCTTAAATGATGGAACAATGAAAAAGTTAAGTTATAATAATTTTTTATTATCAAATTACAAACCTGGTTATCTGTTGCACTCCTCTGTAGTAGACCTCTAATTGCATTTTTTCCTGTTTAACTGGAGAAACAGTATAACCTAAATTTGTTGCAGTTGTTTAATGTTGTGTTTTTAGAAAATGGTCACTACATATTGTTTGGTTGTACAAAGAGTTCTAATCTTTCTTCCTTATCATCTCTTTATGACATGCACAGCCTGGTCCGGATTCCATTGGAATCGTTGCTATTTCTCATGGTTGCACTGGAGTGGCAGCACGTGCCTGTGGCCTAGTGGGTCTAGAACCTACAAGGGTAAGTGCCTTGGGTTTCTAATTTGTTCCCTCACGTTATTCTTCTAGTTTGAGCTTATGAGATCGTATTGTTCACCATATGTCTTACAGGTTGCAGAAATCCTCAAAGATCGGCCTTCGTGGTTCCGCGATTGCCGAGCTGTGGATGTTCTGAATGTGCTGCCCACTGCAAACGGTGGAACCATCGAGCTGCTTTACATGCAGGTAAATACTAATTGTGATTTATATATAATGTTTGTCAGAGCCTTTTATACTAAATCGTTTATTGATCTCTTTATTTGTTGATGATATAGCTTTATGCTCCAACTACATTGGCGCCTGCTCGCGACTTTTGGTTGTTGCGCTATACTTCTGTTTTAGAAGATGGCAGCCTTGTGGTATGTGGTTCCAAAGTATTTGGACTTATGATTCGTAGTCAATTCAATGGATTTGTAGACACAAACACATGTACACATGCACATGCATGTGTTTTGTTTTCCTCTTTCTAGGTTGAGTATAAATCAAGTTGTTCTCATAATTTAACTTGGTGCTCAGGTCTGTGAGAGGTCACTTAAAAATACTCAAAATGGTCCAAGCATGCCACCAGTGCAGCATTTTGTGAGAGCAGAAATGCTGCCTAGTGGGTATCTCATACGGCCCTGCGAGGGGGGTGGTTCAATCATACACATTGTTGATCATATGGATTTGGAGGTATAAAGTCTGCACGACTTTTATAATTTGATAATCTTTCATTATGTTTTTTTGTTTCTGGAGTACTGGCTAGAGGAATTATGACTTTTGCTTGCTTGTTTGATTAACTAGCCATGGAGCGTGCCAGAAGTATTACGCCCACTGTATGAATCATCAACTGTTCTTGCACAAAAGACGACTATGACGGTGAGATTAGCTTTCTACTTTTTGTTATGTTGCAAGTTATGATTCTTTTACCACTGTCTGGGATGTATAGAATCATTATGGAAGTTTTGTTATTTACTTGAGAAATATGCAATTGTATAATATAAAAGGTGGTTGGATTTCAAATTCCAAATTGTGTGTTATCCTCATCCAGGCTCTACGCCAGCTGAGGCAGATAGCTCATGAGGTTTCTCAGTCAACCGTGACAGGCTGGGGCAGACGACCTGCAGCTCTTCGAGCACTGAGCCAGAGGCTGAGCAGGTTAACATGCTCTGTTCTAATTTGACATGATGTCTTGATTTTGTTAATGTCCTCTGCTGTTCAGAATATGACGAATGTTTTCTGCAGGGGTTTTAATGAGGCACTCAATGGCTTTACTGATGAGGGGTGGTCAATGATGGGAAATGATGGCATGGATGATGTTACTATTCTCGTGAACTCTTCTCCTGACAAGCTAATGGGTTTAAATCTTCCTTTTGCCACTGGATTTCCAGCTGTCAGCAATGCTGTCTTATGTGCAAAAGCATCAATGCTATTACAGGTAAGGATGCTTGTAACTTTGCATTCCCAATTGGCTGTCGAAATATTTTATAGGAATTTCTAATTTAAGTATGTTATTAATTACACTGGTTTTTTAGGTGAGTTACTTTTCAAATTTACAAGCACTGTCCTATTGTTAAGGAAAACGTTTGGCAATATCTCTTGCTTTTTTATTTTATGCAGTAACTAGGGAAAAGAATTAGGTTACCCTCTCCCCATCCCCCCTTCCTCATCCTTTATGGGTATTTTCTTGCTGCCATAGGCGTACACGAGATTCTTAAAATAAATAAATAAATCTTACTTTTAGTTCCTGGGCTAGATACTCTCAAGTATCAACTTCAACTATTTGGGGTACACATACATATTTTCGTGTCTTTGAACCATCAGTAGCTATCTTCTCGTCTTTATTCCTTTCCTGTCCAGAATCCTGATATGTAACTATAAGGGAAGATTCTTGTTACATTCAATCATAGTTTCACAATTATAATTGTATGATCTATTATGTGTTAGGTTAACGCCAATAATCATTGTTTAGTATCTCTAATGTATTTAAAATAATCTATAGTGTTTTCTTTTTTATTTTAAAAACTATACAAACTGGCCATCAGAAGTGTTGAAAGGAGAGTTAGAAAAAACATTTGTAATTGCAACTTGCAAATTATTCTTCCTGTTTTACTTTGGTACTTGGAACTGATTGTTGCCTTTTCAGAATGTCCCTCCTGCAATTCTTCTTAGATTCCTTAGGGAGCACAGGTCAGAATGGGCAGACAACAATATTGATGCTTACTCAGCTGCAGCTGTTAAAATTGGTCCCTGTAGCTTACCAGGGTCACGAGTTGGAAGTTTTGGGGGTCAAGTTATACTTCCACTGGCTCACACTATGGAGCATGAAGAGGTAAGCAATAATTCTAGAAAACTATTAAGGTCTTATTACATTATATTGTATTTTAATCAAATAGTGTGAAGCATGAGTGAGTTCTTTATTGTTATTATAATTATTATTCATGCATGTGATACTTAGTTCTTTGTACATTTTAGTTCTTGGAAGTCATTAAATTGGAAGGTGTGGGCCACTCTCCTGAAGATGCAATAATGCCTAGAGAAATGTTTCTGTTGCAAGTAAGTATTGTTTTTCTTTATTGTTTGTCTTTTGCTCCACTATGTAAGGATGGTGATCATATTAGTTAACTGTGCCCTTATTATCCCTAGATCCAGCTGGGGGCCCTAGCTGCCATCCAAGATGAGCTCTAACATTTAGTCCAATTGGATTGTACGTCATAGGTTGTCCAGAATTTTTGCTCAATTTGGTCTGCTTTATGTTTTATTTTATGAAATTTCAAAGTGTTTGGATTGTCGTTCGGAATTGAATGGTTTGTTGTGGACAATAGAGCTGAAGCTGGAAATATAAAAGGATCTAAGTTTGTGATGAAGGAATGGATAATGCAACTGACTTTGGTTGAATGAAAGAGAATAATATATATGGGTCCCTGGTTTTTCTCCTAGATTTCTATTCAAATTTTCTTGGTATTCCACTTGAAATGTGGTTATTTGTTATCTTCAATAGCTGTAAGATGTTAATTGAAGAATATGGATATAAAAACCTGTGGTTATTATAAAACCAGCGGTTCCTGTATGCACAAGGAAATGCAATTTGCATAAATAAGCGAAGAAGTGAAAATGGAAATAAACATCGTACAGCTCTAGTATTAGTAGTCCAATTCTTGTTGTTTCTGCCAATGGATTTGGTTGATTCTTTAACTGCTTTTGTACCGGGCATCTTTCTTACTTTGCTTGCTTGTGCTGTCTCTTTAGCTCTGTAGTGGAATGGATGAGAATGCTGTTGGAACTTGTGCGGAACTTATCTTTGCTCCAATTGATGCTTCTTTTGCTGATGATGCACCTCTTCTGCCTTCTGGTTTTCGCATAATTCCTCTTGACTCTGGGAAGGTTAGCTTCTAAATTGCATATGCCAAGTACTGTTGTTTCTTGAATATCTCATCCTTGGAATTCTTAGTTAATGCAGTCTAAAATATTGCAGGAAGCCTCTAGTCCAAACCGCACACTGGACCTTGCGTCTGCTCTTGAGATTGGGCCAGCTGGTAATAAAGCGTCTAATGAGTATTCTGCTAATTCTGGCTGTGTGAGATCTGTGATGACAATAGCATTTGAGTTTGCTTTTGAGAGCCACATGCAAGACCATGTAGCATCCATGGCTCGGCAATATGTCCGAAGTATTATATCATCAGTTCAGAGGGTGGCATTAGCACTATCTCCTTCTCATTTAAGTTCACATGCTGGTCTTCGGACACCACTGGGTACTCCTGAAGCTCAGACACTTGCTCGTTGGATCTGCCAGAGTTACAGGTGTGTCAGTTATTATTTTTTAACCTTTATTCACGAACGTAATCAGAGCATCCCCTTGCCAGGAGGTTGGGGGATTGCAGGGTGTTACCTTCCATGCTTTGATTCTTGTGAAATGTTAATATGTTGAATATCATCAATTTGTTTTCCTCCATTGAGAACACCCTAAAGGATGATGATGTTCTTATTTCATTTTGGAAATCAATTGCAAAATGGTAGTATGAGATTCTGTCTTACTGTTAGTGAGTGACAGGCATTGATGAAGCAGGACATTGATGTGTTTTACCAGATGTACTTGACTGATACTGACAAGTATGTAGTTAGATAATTAGTGCTGCCTATGCAATTAAATTCGAAGTTGTAGAAAGAAATTGTTTTCAGTCGAGTAACATTGGTACTGGATATGGTTTCTTGCATGCTGAAGTCCCCGTGGGGTCAATTTATCTTTTGCATCTTTCACTAATACAACACCAGAATGTAATAAGTTGTTAGGAAGTGGTGTGAATTTAATGGGGTTTTTTTAACCCTACTGGGCTAAGTGGCTTTATATGGGAACTTAAAAAAAAAAAAAAAAACTGTTATATATATATATTTTATTCCATGGTTGGATAAGTTGGCTGACTCTTTCTAATTATGCAGATGCTACATGAGTGTAGAGCTACTCAAATCTGGCAATGAAGGGAGTGAATCCATCCTCAAAACCCTCTGGCATCACTCAGATGCAATAATGTGTTGCTCTTTGAAGGTGTGCATGAAAGTTACTTTGCTAACAAACCCTCTCCCAAATTGTTTTTTTTTTTCCACTCTCTCTCTCTCTCTCTCACACACACACACACACACACACACACACGCCCAGTAGTAAACAATATGACTACTCAAACTGGGGATCATGCTATTAATCTGGCACCATATTACAATGGATAATTCTGACTTTTGAAACTCTCCAGTGCTGACAAGTGAGATACTAGAAAAAGTCTTTGCATTGGCATGAATTATTTAAGTTATGAGACAAATTTTAATGAGGTACCTCTTCTAATAGCTTTATCTGTCAAAGTATTATTGTGCTTTTTTCCTGGATAAGTGCATCAAACAATTTAGAGATCATTTCTTGACCACCATGCCAAATTAAATGTCAATTTCCCATACCTAGAATGTGAGATAGAATGATGATTCACAATTCAAAATTTGTCTAATTTATATTGCTGTCTTCACAATTTTTGTATGTAGAAATGATTTTCAATCCAGAGCCTAGAGTTCAATCCTTAGTCTTTAAGCAAGTGAATCTGACATTCAATTTATGCAGGCATTACCAGTTTTCACATTCGCAAACCAGGCAGGGCTTGACATGCTAGAGACCACCTTGGTTGCGCTGCAAGACATAACTCTGGAAAAGATATTTGACGATCATGGCCGAAAAACTCTTTGCTCAGAGTTTCCACAAATAATGCAGCAGGTATGGCAAAAATTCTCTAAAATCAGTCTCTTTTAATTTCGTGTTCTTAGTAATTGAAACCAAAAGTAAATTTGCTCATGTAGAGCTAGCATAGGCCCTCTTTGAAGTCATTCCAAAATACAGAACTCCTTGCCAATACCATTTAATAAGAGTACGAACAGTGCTTTTATGTAGTCCATAGTTTCTTGTACATGTTGTAGTATATAGACCCATTTGGGTCAATAAGTTATAATATCAGGTCCTTTTAGTTCTACCTGAGAAACTACTTCAGATGGTGGATAGCTTTTGTTTGGCCTTTGGCTTTAAGAATTTTGTAAAGGCTGGTAGTAAATTGTTATATAACAATCAGGATTAGATTTTGATAGATTTTTAACATTGTTTTTATTTATTACTATCGTCTTGGTAGGGCTTTGCTTGTCTCCAGGGTGGTATCTGTCTCTCAAGCATGGGCCGACCAGTCTCATATGAGAGAGCAGTGGCTTGGAAGGTTCTGAATGAAGAAGAGAATGCTCATTGCATCTGCTTTATGTTTGTGAACTGGTCTTTTGTATGAAATTGGATCAGTGAGATCAAATGCATTATAGAACTCCAGAAACCCCTTGTGTTATATTGGCTTGTTAGTCTTTTTGCTGCAAAACCTTGTTTCTGAATTAAGACCTTATGTATTAGCCTTCCTTTTGTTGTAATTGTAAACTTAAACTAATACAAGTACCTTGGTATGTCATGCTTTAATCAAGTTTATTGATGCTAACAATGCTGGTTTGTCTTAAAGCTCTCAATCCATAACTTGAACAAGGAGGTTTAGATCTGGGATCCGGGTATGTGGTTGATTTTCCGAACATGTAACTAACTCCTGGTCCCAGGTCTGTGGTTGATTTTCCGTACATGCAACTAACTAGTAGGTCCACGCAGTTTGATTTTGCTTTGAAAATGGTCCTATACTCCTATTTATCTTCCTAATGAATCATTGATATCACTAGGTGCTAAAAAAATGGCTTTTTTGCCCCTCGAGTAATGGCTAGATTAGTTACAGATATTGTTAAAAGGGTTATTTTTAATACAGATTAAAACTTGGTGGGTTAAATGAGAAATTCCAAATTTAAGGCACTGCAGTGAAAAAATAATTTTTGAAGTTTTAGTAGCAACAGTATAATTGAATCTTATCCATGGTATAATAAAAAAAAATGTACATTTTATATTCGTCTCCCTGGTTAGAAAATGTCAGTACAAGGACTTCGTTGAAACGCTGATGGTTGATATGTTTTGTTGAATTTTGTATGCAAGTTTTAAATAATGGAGTAATGGGACATGAATAGTTGCGGTGTGGCCCGGCTGTAACAAAGGGGTGGCACTTGGGTTGGGTGAGAAGATTTGAACGTGTGACATATACTTTGATAGCCGATGTATTGCCCTTTTAAATTATAGAGTATTTATGTTCAAATTTTAGGTTCAAGCCGCATTTTGATCGTTACTATCTAACAAAGTTATGGCCATGACGACGAATGCATACTTGAAAAGGTTGAATTATTTGTAAAAAATTAACGAAATGCATAATGAATTGTTCTTGAATTCATGGTGTGGTTACCGTAACTGTTCTTGAATTGCCTGGTGCACAATGATGAGTGTTGATGTGCATAAA
The DNA here is from genome assembly GCA_033629205.1 of Lithocarpus polystachyus. Lineage (NCBI taxonomy): Eukaryota > Viridiplantae > Streptophyta > Magnoliopsida > Fagales > Fagaceae > Lithocarpus > Lithocarpus polystachyus. The sequence continues at coordinate 22,619,948 of CM066166.1, read as the reverse complement.
TCTTCAGTGACCCTCTGTCCAAACACAACATTGAAAGACCTACAAGAAGAAAATCATAGAGGGAACCGGTATGGTACCGACCTAAGTGTCATTGATACTTTGATACCTTAGGATTTGGGTAGAAATATAAGATTATAGAATGAGTGGGAGCTATTCTCAAACCCTTTGCAAATGGGGTGGCGTTGCCTTTATATATAGGCAACTTGAGTGACGGTTGCCTTTACAATGGTCCTATTACATAAATGTAATGCAATTAATACACCAATTGTAGCGGCTACGGGATTGTTGGGACATATGATAGTTCAGAATAATCATGAATTAATGGCGTATTAAATGTATTCCGCTAGTTATGCTTTTATTTTCTAGTTCAGCTAACTGCATAGTCGTCCATTTAGGTGGACGAGTCTAGGTGTAGATAGTTACGGCAAAGATGATATGTCTCATTTCATAATTGGAATACAATTATTATATTTGTTGTTACGTTCTCAGGGTCATCGGCATAAGTGACTATTCGGAACATTCATGAATTAATGACATATTAAATGTATTTTGTTGGTACACTTGTCTTTTCTGGTCTAGTTAACTGCATATGAGAATGATATGTCTCATTTCATAATTGGAATACATTTATTATACTAGTTGTTATGGTTGCAGGGTCATCTGGACAAGTGACTGTTCGGAATAGTCATGAATTAATGATATATTTAGTGTATTATGCTGGTTATTCTTTTTTAATTTGGTTGACTACATAGTCATTAATTAAGTGGGCACGATTAAGAATGATGCCATGAAATATGGAATCATGATACTATAAATTTTAATTTTAGAATGAGTTGAAGTGACGTTAATACTATTTATTGTCATATAAGTTTTTGGTCGTAAAATTAGTAGCAACTTTAAAATTTTTCATACATTTAGTCTATTTTGTTTAGAGATATGTTACGTCCAAAATATTTTCACAATACTTAAATAACAAATCATACGTGGTAAGTTGTTATTAGTTCTAATTTGAATTCACAACTTAAATTACTTTTTTATCCAAATATAACTACAAATAACAACCTAACACTTAAAATTTGTTGTGAAAATATTGTGGACATAACATTTCTCTTTTGTTTATATACAACTTTTTACAACTTCAAATTTATAAAGCTCACGTAAATTTTAACTCATTTTCAGCAAAAAAAAAAAAAAAAAAAAACACCACACCTAAATAAGCTAATGCTAAACAGATACAAACAGTTATCTTATCACTTTCCACCATTTATGTGGAAGAAAAGGTGTCATTTTATTTGAGGACCATCTGCAAATCAAACTGCCAAAGGCTCAAAAGAATATCCCACTATTTTCAAGTGATGAGTGCACAGAAGGGTTTGATGGATATGAATCATACGATAAACCCTTTTTATTTTTATTTTTTGAGAAACCTGATTGATCAACCTAGATCCAACCGATTAATGAGAATATATATTTTAAGATGTCAATTTTCATTTATTTGTGTTGGGACCACAATTTAACTCCCTACAACCACTCTAAAAATAGATCCACGTGGTATGATGTCGAATGCCATAAAAGATTTGAGTGTGTTTTCCTCATTACCAATTGGTTTTGAGGAGGAATAACACAACTCACGGTTCGACAAATGGTATCAAAGCTAAGGTCATGGGTTCAAGTCACAGTTTTGTCATTGTGAGGGAGGGATTGTTGGGAGACCACAATTTGACTCCGTACAACTACTCTAAAAACAGGCTCGCGTGGTATGATGTCAAATGTCATAAAAGATTTGAGTATGTCTTTCTTATCACCAATTAGTTTTGAGGTGGAATGGCACAGCTCACGGTCCGACAATTTGGTAACTTTCATGTCTATAAGGCTCATAAATGTAGTAATTAAAAGGCTCATAATTGATTTGCTTTTGGCTCTTGCTGAGAATTTGATGCCTTTGATGGTACTTGTGTCACCATTTCCATTTGTTGTTGTTCTTGAGGTGCTTCTTTAGTCTGAGGAACTTGTTGAGATGCATTTCCATTCTTTGATTTAGAGGCACTCGCTTGTGTAGCTTGAGTATCACCATCTCCCGTTTTCGATTTTTTCCCATGCATCCATTCTGGAAATCAAGAAAAAAGAGAGCTACTTCAAATTTTATTCTCTAAAACTTACGAATTGCTATTTTAGATTTTAAACACAAAACAAAAATAAAATTTAGCAACCTATTTATTATGTTATTGATATAAAATTACATTCACTACTATAATTCGATAGTTAGAGGAAGAGAATTTGAACCATTGATGTCTCATTTGAAAACACTAAAAAGTATTAATCAATTGAGTTACAAGATTCTTGACAACATTACGTACATTCATTGTCATCTCACTTTGCATGCTTACTATAGAGAAAATGGTAATAACTTAATATTTTCCTTAAAATAACAGGTCTAAACATTGTAGCAAAAACAAATATGTGAACATTAGGTTTCTGATCATACCTTTAACTTTCTTCATTTTTTTTTTTTTTTTGTTGAATATGAAGATCAATTAGCAAAGCCCCTATTTATAAAGAAGGATTCAATTATTCTATTCCTTGTTTCTCAAAACTATCCTTGATTTAATTGGAAATGCATGCATCACGTGTATATTATTAATTCCACATCATCACTAATGTAATTTCTAACATGCTCATGATTAACTACAAATAATAATGGAGTGACATGCTAAAAATTTATGACTGAAGTCTGCAAAAAGAAAAAATTTCCCCTCGCGTAATGGCTAGATTGGTTACGGATATGGATTAAAGGATCATTTTGAAAACAGATTCAAACTTAGTAGGTTAAAATGAAAATTATAATACTCAAGGTGTTGATTTAATTGAATATATATATATATATATTCAAGCTACAAATATTGTAACTCTTTTAGAGTAGCACTTTTTTCTAACAATTGATAAATTGTATTTCCATCTAGAAAAATACCATATGGACAATATTTATTATTGATTTTTTAGATGCGTTTCTTTCTAATCTTATAAAATATGGTTAAAGAGTCTTGAACTGCCTCTTCTATATTGATGAAGTACTCAGAAAATGTAATGTTAGTTTTTTTTCCTAATTTTTTTTTAGTTACAACTATGAATTGAAAGTAACAAATTAATAATTATAGGTTTATTTTTTCTTCTAATAGCGGGCAGTATTAGAGAGTCATTCATACACAAGTGATGGAACCAAAACATGGCAAGTCTGCTTATATAACGAGTTTTGGTTTATTTATGAATTATGACTAATGTTGCGTCTACAATATTTTTACAACAAATAATAAGTGGTATGTTGTTTTTGGTTTTAATCTGAGCCCATTATTGATATCACTTTTTTTTACTTACAAATAATAGTCTACCACATAAAATTCATTGTAAAATTGTTTTAAAAATATTATGAACATAGCATTATTCTTTATTTGTACATAATCTTTTTTTGAGTCGTAGTTTGATTATTACATCCAACAAAATAAACATAAAGGGAGTATATATTAACGAGAAAAAGGAAAAACTATAATTTCACAAAAACAAGTATAATGAAAGTACTTTATTGAAGAGAATCTAGAGATACATGATTAATATTCTAGCACCCACAAACTGGATATGCCTGGTTACAAATACTGACCCTGAGGTTAGAGTAAAAGTGAGGAACATATGGTGGCAGCTCTTCACAACATCTAACAACTAAAGCCTTTGTTACTCAATCACTGACGTTAATTTGGCATATACGTAATTGTTGGATGACCATATTTATAGTTAACAAGCATGAACTAGCAAGGGAATAAGAAAGACTGACAGAGTGCCCATAACCCAAAAAAAGGGAAGGTAAAAAAGTAGGGTAAAAGGCTTGTAAATGAGCATTTGGTCCAACCCAAAAAAACCTTGGAAGGGTGAGATTAAGGTTTTGAACCTCGTTTACATCATAACCCTAGAAGGTACAAGAGATGGGAAAGTCGGAACCAAATCATGCAAGAAAGATGCACTAAAACTTAGGACTAACTAAAAAAAACCTGGTAAGGGAACTAAATGGTTGGTCCACAAAATAGATGGTAAAAGGATGTCCAAGCTTAAGGAGGGACATCTGGATTTTCATTGCTGATTTAGCAAAATCCAAGCATAGGGCTTTAAAAAGGTTAAAATATATGGAGAAATATATATACTAGTTAGAATAGAGAAGGAACATGTTCATAAATATATAGAATCATGTCCCTCCAAAGATAGTGAATGCAAGAGCCTTTAAAAGACTCAATTGGCCAAGGTGAGATCACTGATCTCCCTTGTGATCGCTGGAATACAACTTGAACTTCGAGCAATCCCACCCTTCTTTTGCCCTCCTTTGTCTCTAGGACTAATAGACTTAGCCCTCACACCTCTCCCTTCCAATTTGCTCTTCTTCAACATTTCCCTCATGGCCTCAGCTTGGAACAAAACTGGATAAGCCCTACCAAACTTGTTAAACCTAACACATGCACTCATATGTGCACTCAAAGCCTCTTCTCTCTTCCCTCCATTCTTCTCCACCTCCTCCTTCACTGCTTCAGCACACAGCCCACATATCCACTTCCCGGAGAACTTGTTTCGCACCTTCTCAATGTACTCCGGCGTGCACTCCTCGCACATGCCACAGCACTCGCACCTTGCATCTTCAACCTCGGATATTGGTGGGAGTGCTGTTAAATCAATCCCTTCTTTGCTAAGCTCGAATGAAATGTCTGAAACTGTTCTTTTAAGGCCATCGGATGAGAGTCTTGGTGGCTTGGAGAAGTGGTTGCTCCTAGTGTAAGAGCTAGCAATAGCCTCTCCATGTGGTGCCATGATAAACAATACAATAACTTTCTTAAAGGAACAAAGAGATCACACAATAAGAGTAATTGAAATGAGTTTGATGAGTGGTATAACTTTGAACGCTTATCTCAGATGGAAGAAGGAAATTACAGCACTACTCTTATTTATATTAGTTCTACTCCTTTTTTTTTAGAACCTAAACAGTGAATTTATGTGGATCTTGGAAACTCACATGTCAATTATCAACGTGAGCGTGAAAAGTCGTGAATATGCTCGATTTTTCGTGAAAAGCAAGTTGTTCTGCTTCTTTTAAGTTTGAAATAACTATGCATATAATTTTGGAACTGACCACTTCTGGTTGTGATTCCATGAATGTGTTAAGATATTTTCCTTCTTCACTTTAATTTTATTGGAAGATAATAACAAGACGGGTGTGGCTCTCCATAGCGGTACCGTGCACGGCTTTGCTTTTATGCAGTTGGTTCATCAAGGAGTGTTTCTAATTTAAACATAGTGTCTTTTTTTGGTTTGAAATCTCCTTTCCCTTTCGTAAATGTATGTGCCTGTAAAAGAATACGGCTTGCACATTCACGGGTGTGGCTACCCTAGCCATATAAAGCTATCAAACTGCTTTTGTAGGCTTGACATGAAAGAAATAGACTGCTTCAAAGCGTCTTTCTTTTCTCTACAACCATAACCTCAAGTTAATCACGAGCATATATATCATCCATGAGCGAAACATAGAGGTTCATAAAGTTGGGTATGGCAAGAAGCCTATAATAAGAAAGTTTGAACCTTTTTGAAGTAATAGTTTCCACTGAAGTAAGAAAATGACAGATTTAATTTGTTGGTTATTACAATTGTATTTCTAATCCTAAGATTGTCAAAATATTAAATTTATTATATAATTATCAAATAACTAGTATTAATAAGAAGTTACATAAAGACTTAAAAAGTGAATATATGTTTATTTAACACTAGCTAGAAATATCTTAAACCAAAACCTTGAAGCCAACAGTCTCTAATGTCAGTTGGCATTCAGGCCCTTATGCATCCGGGCCCTATATATCATCCTCCATACTAGCTAATATATATATATATATATATATATATTTAGTAGATATGATAGAAGTTCAATTTATGACATTCACTTCATTATAATTGTATTTTACCACCAGGTTAAGACATTTATCCGTTTATGATGTAGGCAAAGTTCGAACCAAAGCTTTTAAGTCAATATATATCCGGGCCCTATATATCATCCTCCATACCAGCTAACTTTTTTTTTTAGTAGATATGATAGAAGTTCAATCTATGACGTTCATTTCATTATAATTGTATTTTATCATCAGACTAGGACATTAATTGGTTTATGATATAGGCAGGGCTCGAACCAAAGCTTTTAAGTCAATAATCTCTAGGTTAGTTGCCATTCAAGCCCCTATATGTCATTCTCCATACCATAATTTTTTTTTTTGGATAGATATGACAGAAGTTCAATATATGACGTCCTTTATATAATAGCTGTTTTTTTTATTATTAGACTAAAACATTAATCGGTTTATGGTATAGGCGGAGTTCAAATCCTAGATATGTTATTCAGCGACAAAAAACATTTATCAGTTAAATTAATTAGAACCTACAATATTAGCTAACTTATAGAAAAATAATATTTTTTTAAATACTAAAAATACAAAAAAATAATAATTATAAAAAAAATTACAAAGTTTTTTATTAAAAATAAATAAAATAAAAACTACAAACTTCTCTTTTGTCAACATCTTAACCCACTTTCATTAAAAAAAAAAAAAGTGGTAACCCATTGATTAAACAAATTGAGACCTATGGCTTACCACTCTTCCATATTTAAAAAAGTTATCTTATGAGATGTTTTTATGAGATTTTTCTTTTACAATATGTATAGGTTCCACATGCTGTGAAAAGGTGGTCTCATTAGACTATCTCTTGAGTACTTTTTCCCCAAGCCTTGCTTCATGTACTAATTGTGAGCCCACACAATTACAGCCCCCCACCCCCAATCGAAGCACACTAGCCTAACCTAATCCATGGCATAAAGTCCAAGGTAAATTCAATTAGGTCTGAGCACTCGCACCTATATATGAGACTAGTCAGTGCACTTGCACAAATAAGCTTATGCTATTTGTATTGTTCAACAAAAGAGATATGTATGTTAGTGGTAATACACTAAAATATAATTAAAAATTACAAGAGAGTGCAAATTAGAAGGAAATCAGTCAAATCACTTTCTCCTCCTTTCTCTTCTTCTCTAATTATTTCTATTTTCCTCTCATATCTCACAAATACTCTCAAGTATCAACTCTTCTAATGGTCACCACTACCACCTCTCCCAACCCATAACCAACCATAGTTATAGTTGTAGAGAGGGAAAATTTCTGACCTATCACAAGCTGACACATCATACTACCAAGTCCACAAAATATAGCTAATTACAAAGCATCACATATGGCAGCTAGGTTTTGCTATCACTACTCAGAAACCAATAGAAATTTGCCAAGTGTCATTGAAATAAACCAATCACACATCAGCACATGTAAGCAATGACACAAGCAGTCCAGCACGTGCAAGCGATGACATAAGCAGTCTAGCACGTGTAAGCGATGACACAAACGAACCAATCAGGTTGTGACATGTGTCACCAATCAGACTCCGCCACGTGTCGCTCACCTACCTCTAAACTCCTATAAATAGAAGTCTTCCGAAGGCATTGAAGAAGGCCAAGACATCTAAGAAGGAAAAAGCCATCTAGAGCATAAGCAGCATCAAAGAAGATTTAGAAGCACTCAAAAGTATTGAAGCTCTGCTGGAATCAAGCCCTGAAGCCTCCAGGAACTTCAAGAACTTCAAACTCAAATGCAAGGAACATTCCAGGCAGAATCATCTAAACTACCTGCCTAAATCTCAAAGGTCACTGGAATCAAGCTCAAAAACCTCTAGAAACCTCAACAAACTACAAATCAGTGAAGCTCTACGGATTCAAGCCTCTAAAACTCCGAAAAACTTCCACCACAAACCTTCAAATACGAAGAACATTCGAAGAGGAATAATTCAAATCATATTCCTAGATCTTCAAGTTCACTGGAATCAAAGCTCAAAAGCCTCCAAAAACCTCACAAACCATAAATCAGTGAAGCTCTACGGATTCAAGCCTCTAAAGCACCGAAGAACTTCTACCACAAACCTTTGAAGACGAAGAACGCACCAAGAACACGAAGAACACGAAGAACGTGAAGAACAAAGGATTTCTAACAAGCTCATAGCCAGAGATTCATTGTAATTCTGTTTCGAAGATCTTCGATCCATTCTTCAGCCAAATTGAAGTATATCTGGTGTTCGAATCAAAATCACATCACCACAATTCCAATCAACAAAACTTTCAAGGAGATCGAATCAGAGGATCACTCTTTTGTAATTACAGAGAATTGTACCACACATTCATCAATACAAATTCGCATTTGTGAAACTATTTTTACTTGTTTGACTTATTTCGAACCGAGAAATTTAGTCGTCCACAATAGTCACAGTTGCCGACTCACCGACACCACCACCATTGCATTGGTCATGTCTCTCACCATCCACTAACCACCGTCGCAGGCTCAAGCCAACATTTGTCAAGACTCAAGAATCTTTTAGTGCTAATTCATTAATCTTTCAATCTATGCCAACACACTTGAGTTTTTCGTGTTATACTTGTACCAAAATATTTTAATTTGACTTAATTTTAATACTTTTATTGACAGTAAAATTGTAAATTTTGTTCATGTGTATCATTATATATTACAATAAAATGATCAAAATCAATATTTTTAATTCCATATTTTAGCATTTATATTCCGTGGTTTGGACCTCACCTCCTCTTCCCCTTTACCAATCCAACTCAACCAAAAAAAAAAAAAAAAAAGAAGAAGGATATTTGATTCCATATTATATCGACCCCCCTTCCTCTTCTTCTTCTTCTTCTTCTTCTTCTTCTTTTTTTTTTTTTTTTTTTTTTTCAAATGTTCAGATATTCCGTGGTTTGTATGTAAGGATATTTGACTTTAAATAAATAAAAATAAAATCATTTTAAATAATAATAATAATAATAAATACTTTCTTGTTATTTTATTATGGCTAAGTAGTGAATGAATGAATATATAAAACATTATCTCCTTCCTTAATTATTATATATTTTACTTGAAAACATAATTAGAAATTAATATATATATATATAAATAATATTAAACGCTTAATTGGTTGAATTTTAATTACATTTATAATAATTAATGAATATAATAAAAAGAAACAAATTTCATATGTAATTGTTATTTTTATCTCGATTTTCTTAAATCCATAACATTCTGGTAAGTATTTCTATTTATGTTTTTCTTTCATATCTATTTTTAGCACCTTGGCGGCATGTCCAAAGCAACCAACTTGGAAAAAAATTGTCCGCCCTCAGACTGGGGCCATGGTGGAGGAGGAGACAGCTATGACAAGTGCAAGAACAAAGAGAAGCATCCAAGCTATTTTTGGAGAGAGTGCCATAGAAGCAAAGGACAGACAGAAGAGACCTAAAGCTACTGAGGACATTGGTTCTCCAAATGCATTAACGGTGGAGGCTATAATTCAGCCCCACCGAGCATAATGATCGCTATAAGCTGGAACTACCGGGGGCTTAGGAATTGCCGTGCAGTTCAAGTACTCGCTAACCTAGTGAGGCAAAAAGGACCTAAAATTTTATTTCTTATGGAAAAAAATTTAAGTATAAGTGAGATGGAACCTATCCAACAGGAATTGTAGTTTGATTCCATGACGGCAGTCCCAAGCGTGAGACGGAGCGGCGAGATTGCACTTTTGTGGAAGAATGAGGTTGCACTGACTACCCATACTGTCTCTCCTAACCATATTGATGCTCTCATTACTACTTCAATGCAGGTTCAATGGAGATTGACGGGAGTGTATGGACATTCGGAGGACCAGAGAAAATGTGAAACATGGCACCTAATGTGGCATCTGAATAACCAAGCTTCTCTACCATGGGTGTGCGTTGGGGATTTCAACGAAATCTTGTCCTCTACTAAAAAGAACGGGGGGCTTCCGAAACCTTTAGGCATGATGCAAGCCTTTCAGAGTACACTGCTCCACTGTGGCTTGGTTGACCTAGGATACCAAGGCAATATATTCACATGGAGAAATGGATGGCAAGGGAGGGATTTTGTAGAGGAGCGATTGGACAGGGCTTGTGCGAACAATGAATGGTCTAACATCTTTCCTAGGGCAAAGGTGACTCATCTCGATGTTTCCTACTCTGATCATGACCTTATTCAACTGAGTTTTAGGAATCAGGGTCCATAGCCAACCAGACAAAGGAAGATACAAAGATTTGAGGAAAAGTGGGTGGCCCATGCTAGTGTGAGGAGCGGATTCAAACATCTTGGTTATAGGGCCATCATACGGGCAGTCTAATGTTCTGCCTTTTTGAAAAAATAAAACACTGCCAGCTTGATCTTATCAACTGGAGTCGGGCAACTTTCGGGAATACTCGTACAAGGTTAGACCAAAAACAACATGAGCTAGTGGAGCTCACCAATGGTGGCTATGCCTTCAACCTTGACAGAATCATTGCTTTGAAAAAGGACATAAATGAGTTGTTGCACCATGAGGAAGTTTTTTGGAAACAAAGGTTATGCTCTATATGGCTCCTCGCTGGAGACAAGAACACAAAGTTCTTTCACCAAAGAGTAAGCCATAGATGGCACACGAATCATATTGAGAGAGTGCAGAATGACCATGGTGCATGGCAAACTGACGGTAACAAAATTGCTTCTATTGTTAAGGACTACTATCGAGAGCTTTTTACCACTTCCAGCCCGATGCACATGGACAATGTCCTAAACTCAGTTCACTGAGTTGTTACAGATGGAATAAATGAAACCTTAACACAACCATACATTGAAGATGAAGTCCGCAAATCACTGTTTCAAATGCACCCTTCAAAGGCACCGGGGCTCGATGGTATGTCACCTTTCTTTTTCAAAAATACTGGCATATTGTTGGGCCCAATTTTACAATTGCTATTTTATCAGTCCTACACTCAAGGAGGTGCCTTCGAAAGATGAACTTTACTCATATCGTGCTGATTCCAAAAAAGAGCAATCCTCAACGCATCATGGACTTTCACCCCATCAGCATAAGCAACGTAGTCTCCAAAATTGTTTCTAAGGTGCTTGCCAACTGTCTTAAAATAGTCCTCCCAAATGTCATCTCTAACTCACAGAGTGCTTTTGTCCCAAATAGGCTCATCACAGATAACACCACTGTGGCTTTTGAGATGTTGCACCGTATGCGAAATAAACGTCGTGGTAAGGTTGGCCATACGGCAATGAAGCTAGACATTAGTAAAGCATACAACAGAGTGGAATGGGTGTTCCTTAAAAAGATCATGCTTAGATTGGGCTTATTGGAGCAATGGGTAGACTTGGCAATGGAGACAGTATGCACGGCTTCTTACTCCATCCTCATCAATGGAGAACCTAAAGGTTTCATCACTCCATCCCGTGGTATCCGTCAAGGTGACCCTCTTTCCCCATATCTCTTTCTTTTGTGTGCTAAGGGCCTTTCATCTATGCTGCAAAAAGCCAAAGAAACTCGACAACTACAAGGCCTTCTATCATGTTGAGGAGGGGTCCGTATATCCCATCTTTTGTTCACCAATGACACCCTGCTTTTTTGTGAGGCTCGTACTAGGGAATGCTAGAACCTCCTATCCATTTTGGCTCAATATGAAATGGCTTCTGGCCAAGCTACCAATTGGCAGAAAACAGCCTTGTTTTTTAGTTGAAATACCAGCCCTGTTGTGAAGGAAGAAATTCGATCCTTATTAGGTGCACAGGTCATGAATAACTGTGAAAAATACCTGGGACTACCAATGGTGGAAGGAAAGTCTAAGGTAGGTACGTTTAAGGAGATTCAAGAGCATATAGCCAATAAATAATGGGATGGAAGGAGAAGCATATCTCAAAAGCAGGGAGGGAGCTGTTGATTAAAACAATGGCCAAGCCATTCCGACCTACTCCATAAGTCTTTTCAAGATCCCTAGGTCAATGTGCGATGGGATAAACTTAGTCTTAGCGAAATATTGGAGGGGACAGACGCGAGATGAGAAAAAAATTCATTGGATTAGTTGGGGGAAACTTTGCTCCCCAAAAATAAATGAGGGTTGGGGTTTCAAGATATCCATGCGTTCAAATTAGCTATGTTAGCTAACAAGCTTGGAGGCTGATCCATGGAACGCATTCTTTGTTCTATCGGGTTTATAAGGCTCGATATTTTCCCACATGCTCATTTATGGATGCTGAATTGGGTAGCAATCCATCCTTTGTTTGGCATAGTCTCCTTTAGGCTAGAGAGATTCTTTAGGAAGGTTCAGCATGGAAAATTGGTGATGGCGAAACTATTGGTATAGACAGTCACAAATGGTTGCCCAACCCACCTAGATTTAAACCAAGTGCAGATCGAACCCTGAATGTTAGTGCTCTCTTCAATCTTGTGACGAGGCAATGGGATCCTTCTCTCATCCATGCTTTTTTCCACAGCTCCACTAGAGATGATATTTTGTGCATTCAACTTAGCCATTCCAGATCTAGGGACAAGCTTAGGTGAATGGAGACCAAGAGTAGGACCTTCTCTGTAAACATGACCTACCAAGTTGCTCTTCGACTTCACCGGCCTGTGGCTGGGGAGCACTCTTTCGCTAGTCAAGATAAGCGGTTGTGGAACAAAGTCTGGGCTTTGAACACTCCCCCGAAGGTCCGCAACTTCATATGGTGGACTTGCTCCAACGTCCATCTTACTAGAGTTAACCTACTCCGCTAGAAAGTGCATATCGATCGGCTGTGTACCTTCTGTGGACAACACGATGAGACCACTAGTCACATTCTCTGGGAATGCCCCTTTGCCCGCAATACATAGGCCTTAATCGGTGGTAAAATCAAGAAGAGTAACTCTGAAGCTCCATGTTTCTACCTCCTAGCTCGCCAAGTGATGGACAGACTCTCGAAGAAGGAACTGGAGACTTGGGCCATGACTACCTGGTCCTTATGGAATGCTCAGAACAAATTCTATTTTGAGCAGGTCCAAACTCATCCCACGATGATCTTCCGAAGAGCGTCTTCTCTCCTTGAAGAATATCAACGGCTCATGGCTGCACTCCCTCCTTGACATGCACCTCTGCCATGCTTATCCCTATTTTATAGGCTTTATATTATATACTTGTTTCTTTGTATTTTTTTTATTTTTTGTCCCCTAGTAGGTAGCTAGCCAATGCGTTGGCTGTCTTTTTTTGCTTTCTTTTCTGTGGGGTTTGCAGTGTACTTTTATTATTATTTCAATATACTTCTATCGTCTTTCGTCAAAAAAAAAATTATACTTTAAATTTTATTTAGTTTTACTACTTTTATGAGGTTTGAATCTAGCAAGAACTTTGCTACTTTAGGGTATTGACCATTAGTTTTGGTGTGTTCTATTGAGTTGTAGGGTTATTATTGGGTATTTCGGGAGAATACTCTTTCCCTCTCACATAGATATAAATCTCACCTACCATGGGGCCCACCCATTGGCAAAGCTAAGGGGGGCCATGGCCCCTCTTGACTTTTTAAAATTTTTTATTACAACCATTAAAAACTACTTACCAAATCCTAAATAATCTTAAGATTTACATACTAGCCTCCCCTAGAATTTTATGGCTTGTTTGGAAGTTTAGAGAGGGGGGAGAGTAGAGGGGAGTAGAGGGAAGGAGAGTAATGGGGAGGAGAGTAGAGGGGAATGATTCCCCTCTACATTGTTTGGATGTTTTTAAAATTAGGGAGGGGGAAGGGGGTAATTAGCCCTTTAGAAAGAGTAATTTTGTTAATTTAGAAAGGGTAAATTAGGAAATTTATTTGGCCAATAACTTATCTACTCTACTCTCCCTCCAAATCTATCTAATTTGGAGGAATTAAAAATGAGGGGTTAGAGGTAGTTGAAACCCCTCCAAATCCCTCTCCCTCCTTCCTTAAAAAACTTCCAAACAAGGTAATTGAATTACTCTCCCTCCCTCTACTCTACTCTCCTTCCTTTTTTTAACTCCCAAACAAGCTATAGGAAAATAAAACCTATTAGGTTAATCCCTCCAAAAATTCAATTTTAACTCACTCAAAAAAAAAAAAAAAAAAAAAAAGTTAGGAATTAAGATATACCCAAATAAAAATTACAAATAACCCATAAAAAAAAAATCATTTTATAGCAAACCAAACTTTGCCAAATCAGTTTCTCAAAAAAAAAAAAAAAATTGCCAAATTAGTCATGCCGCCAAGATAAATACAAACAATACATTCCAAATATGATTCCCCTTCAATGCTCCTTAAATACATTATAAAAAAAAAATCCTATTCTATGCTACCAATCCACAGCAACCATGCTGTCGGCCATTCTCTTCCACTCCATGTCCATGTTTTTGATGATCAGCGCTGCTGCTTGATGCTTATTCTCCCTCTAAATTTGAGTCATCAAACCAGTGAGTTGTTTTTCTACAATGGTATATCTCTCTCTCTCTCTCTCTCTCTCTCTCTCTCTCTCTCTCTCTCTCTCTCTCTGTATTGTGTAGTGTATATACTTGATAAAACCTCATACTGAGTCAAAAGTGTGTATAATAACTTTAGCCACTATAGCTAGAGTTGGAGCTAGGAGTACTTGGAACTAATGGGGGCAGTTTTGCTACGTACTGGACTGGATGTTGTGGTTCCACACTCTAGATCTGCTGTTTAGCCTAAATGGTTTTTTTTTTTTTTAGTGTCTTTAATGTGTACTGTTGGGTAAAGACAAAATTAGTTTGTTTAAAATTTTTTAAAGGGCCAACTTGTTTGTTTTGAGTAAAATTGGTTTATTAGACTTAATTTTTATTTAAAAAAAAATTTGTTATTGGTAATTTTTATCGCTGGACTACTTTCTCTAGGCTTGTATATTTTGTTTTAAATTTTAGAGCTATAAATTTTTTTTATAAGCTTTAAAAGGAGTAAAATGCTAGAGTTACAACCGTTTTTATAAATTGCTGATGTGGTTAGCGATTATTGTTACGTAAAAAAATGATGTAAGTGGCAGGTCCAAATGCAAACCAAAAAGAATTTGTAATTTCACCGGTTTGTAAAAATATTGTAGAAAAGTTTGTGACTATAACATTATTCTAAAAAGAATTAGTGATATTGTTAAGAGGGGCAAAGTATAATTTTATAGAAAAAAATTGCTAAAATTACTACCTATATATATATATATATATATACTAATAAATTTTTTTTTTTAATTTAGGGGGGGTCATTGCCCCCCTTGTCCAAGAGTGGCTCCGTCACTGACTGTAGCTTACCAGGCGTAGTGATGTACTGTTGTTTGGCTTCTATTTTTTTTTCTTTTATTATTATTTATTAAAATGTTAGAAAGTGGTTTGGAGCTTGCATATTGCTAGTTGCATCTATAATAATTTAATATATTTTTAGTTAAATATAATGATATAATGAATCTTTTTATTATAGTGATATGCTATATTTTTTTTTGGTAAACATTATATGCTCTTATTTGATTAGAATCAATTATAAATAATTTTAATACAATAAAAGAACATTAGACACAACTTTATTGAGTTTATTGAGTTAAAATTCAATCAGTAAAATAATGCGTTTATTTTGGGTGGCATTTTTTTTTTAATATTTAGTTTGACCCCCCTAGATTAATTTCCTAGCTCTGCCATTGGGCTTACCTCTATATGAGAGGAAGGGAGTATACTCTCGGATCATCCAATAATTTTTCCAATAATTTGGATTCCCTTTGCTGGTAATTGGGTAGTTGCTTGCTCACTCCCAAGTGCAGGAAATCGTAGCAATATAATTCTCGGAGTACCAAGGTCGAACCACAAGGAGCAAGGTTAATTCAAAGACAATATAATTAAACAACAATTTGGGTGAAGAAGAAAAATATTTTTGTTTGGTGATTGTTAACAAGAATAATAATAAAAACTGATTTAAATCAATAATGAAAATACCTGGGCATCGGGGTGTTTCCCTATATCAATATGAGATTCTTTGTGATCTAAGAAAATATATATTTCATCATTGATTGTTCTTATACAATTAAAAACTTATGATTCAGTTGAACTGAGACAATTCAAGAACGCATTATAATCTCGATTAATAATGCGGTTAGAAAAGTTTTCAAAAAAACCCATTCACTTTAAAACCTGATTTCTATTTGAAACTATTAGAAATTCATCTAAACAATAAGAAAGACATGATTGAACTTATTGAAAACATGGAAGAACTAATACATCAATAGAAATCTAATTGAACAATCAAATATGTCATTAATAAAATCCTAGAAAGAATCACATTGAATATTCATATCGTATAAAAGAAACATAACCCCTATCTCTAGCAAAGAGTTTAGGCTGCCATTAGAGAAAGGAAAATACAAGGTTTTCTCTGCCCAAAATTCGTTCTCAGAGCCTTCCCTCCAAACCCTAATGTCCAAGTGTCTAAAGAAAATAAAACTTTTTCTATTTTAATTTCCGTCCAAGTTTACAGTGGTAACTTGTGAGTTAATTTCAGCCTTCAAAAATTGAGAATTTCGAAAAACTCAAAACTGGAAAGTTGTAGATATTTAAGTCACGGTTCCAACCCATCTAGCCTTGTGTCAATTGGATTTTTGAGGAGAGAGATACGCCCAAAATACTGATCAGTGCTCAAATTAGATTTTTCCTTTTCAGATTCTACCCCTTTGATTTCTTTCCTTATTTGAAGCTTCCAATCTTGGTAGACAATCCAAGCACTCCAGCTGTACCTCCTTAAACATTTAAACATGGTCCTTTAGCTCCACTTTAATTCTAGTTTGGCCTCTATTCTCTCACAAATTCTTGTAAATTCATCTTTCTCACATAATTTCCTGAAAGTAGAAAATTACACACAATGAATGACATCTTATTCAAGAAATTATGTAAAGATAAATAATAAGGACTAATGCAAATCATGACTTAATTAACAAATTAAGCATAGTAATAAGGAGATAACGCCCACATAAATATATAACAAGTATATATTTTAAGGCGTTATCAGTAGTCTGTCATGGTTATTGCTATTGTACATAGGGGTAAAATGTTGTATTCAATTGGAAGGGATTGAGATTTTCTTTTGTTTTGCAATGTGCTAGGCTAAAGTGTCTAGGTGTTGAAGATGGGTGACGGCTGTGTGTTGTAATTGTCTGTAGCAGCTAAAGCTCCTGTGCCTTGTGCTGCAGAGTTTACTCTATGCTATATGCTCATTCATTTTTGACTCTTTGAAAAGCCAAATTTTTTACGGTTATTTGTTATAAATTTATCAAAATTTTGATGTACAAATTATGGTAAATTTGTATACACTATACAGTATAAAACAAATTAGAATTATGCTACACCCTTTAATCAAGAATAATATTTAAATTAAAAAGATGATGCAGCTGGTAAGTTGGTGAGTGATTCTAGGAAGAACTCTGCTGATGTTGCAGCTTGTAAGTTGTGAACTGCAGCTCCAAGAAAGATCAGCCTTCATCTTTCATTGGCAAAGGCTCTATCAAGCCTTTTCTTTATGTTGTCAAAGCCTTCTCTTCTATTAGACCAGGTATAAGAATTGCCCAATTAACCCACTTCTATCTATAACTTAATTTGGGCCTCCACTTGCAAATAGGCATGCATATGGAAAGAGCAATGAAGTGGAAATATGGTTGGACTCAAACTACATGATGGGCCCATCCAACAGATTATGAAAGGTGCCAATTATGGCAGGTGTCAGGTGGACCTATGAAGAAACAGCAAGTGGAGATCCTGTGGATTGCGCTGGTTGGAATGATTGATTGAGAAATGCTACATGCAGAACAGTTTTGACAACGAATTCTACACCGATTGAGTTTGCAGATAATTATTGATTTTCAACTTGCCACCTCAAACAAATGTGAAATTTGTTGTTAATTTTGGTATGCCTTATTGATGATTAATTACATATTGGGTGTAAGAAAATTAGAAAATTTTAGAAAGAATAAACTGCAAAATTTTTAAGTTTATTTAATAGTTTTCATACGATTTTATTTTGGGAACTGCTCCATTAAATTATTGAACAAAAATATTTGCTCTTTAGCTTGTAATAAGCTTTAAAAGTGCATTTTCTTCCAATTCATATGGTAGTTCAAACAAAAATTGAAAATTTCAACATTAAAGCACTTAGATGAAGAACATATATGCTTGGTCACTAATACATATTGGGCACATTTTTTAATCCTAATTTTAGTCTATAGAGTGAAATTGATATCTTTTGTTTTGTTTTGATTTTTTTTTTTTTTTTGGTTAGAACGATTTTATTTTGTGTGTAAATTTTGTGTATTCTTCCCCATGCAATAATTAATACAGGCTTATGAGTTATCATTTTAGTATTTCTTGTTGGATTATAATTTTATAATTAACATCTTGAAATACCTTCCATTTTTTACATTTAACCAAATTTATCATATTCAATAAATTGACTATGGTGCTAAAGAATCTTGTAGCTCAATTGGTACCTTCTAGAGATTCCAACAAAGATGTCCAAGATTAAAATTCTTCCTATGCAACCATTAAATTACCCAAAAAAGAAAAAAAAAATGACCATGATTTGTATAAAATATTTGAATTTCCTATCATTATGACAAACCACCAAAACTGTTGACGAGATAAAGATAATAAAAAAAAGAAGTCAGAATGAGAGAATAATCTGCACATTTTGTGTATGTGTTAAATTGTATAGGAGATTACCATTTTATAAGAGAATAAAGTAATAGGAATGTAGGGCAAATAATTTATACTTTTATAGTACAAATAATAGGATAGTGGGCCAAATCCCCTTGAGTTGGTGAATACATCAAGAAGTCCCTACACTTCTTACATGCAAATATTTTGGATGCTCATTATGTGTTGCCAGAATACCCAATTCATGACCATGGACAAACCTGTTCTGTACCTTTTTGTACTTCAAATCAAACCAGATTATAGAGCAAGATTTGATAACAGTCAGCCAATTGGTTTTCATTAATCAACAAATATTTTTCTTCCATTTGAACTCATTTCGATAATTTTTTTAGCTAGTTTAAAAGGTGAAATTGTTATGTCTCGTCAATAACAAATCTTTCGAACTATTAATAAGAGAAATACAATGCCATTTTTGCACAATTTGAATGAATTAGATGATGAAAAGGACTTTTAAATATAAATAGTTCCAATAACTATCATAAATTAATTTCCATGATCTTAATCTTTTTATATGAAAGGAGGTTCCTAAGCAAAATCAGTAATAGTCAAAGCATAAAATACAGAGGGGACAAAGCATTACATCAAACTAGTTGAGTTTGATATGCGATGCAGCTTATTATTAGTTTTCTCAAATATTTCAATAAATTTTGGAAAGAATCTTGTAGCTTAGCTGGTAGGCACATCATAGTGTTTTCAATAGAGACATTTAAGGTTCAAATCCTTACCTTAACCATCGATGTATAAAAGAAAATATTTCAATAAATTTCCTTGTAAGAAATTGTAATCTTTAGTAATATTATAGACAAAATAGAAAGACATTGCGCATAATGTATAGTGATTTGATCATACTATATATATGTGTTTACAAATTAAAAATTGCATGGTATGGTAGCTGTTAGGGTACATTTTTTTACACCTATTTTTTTTAAATGTCACCTATTTATTTTCAAACATCACCAACAAATTATTGGGCTTCTCTAAATATTTTTGCTTATAATTATGCTAATCCACAACTATTCTTCCTTCCCCCACAAAATTGGGCTACAAATATAAAATGTTATAAGACCCAATATTTTTGTTAAGCCTGTAATTTAGACTCATCCCCAAGTTATTTTATTGAGTGAGTTAAAATCTCATTCTTTTTAAAGCCCAAGAATACTTATGCTTGGTAATATTTGAAAAGTCCATGTTCAAGTCCATGAAAAAACAATTTTATCAATAGAATTCAAATCTATAATCAAAGCCCATGGTTCAATCTCATGACAAATTATTTATCAAAAAGCCTAATTCTCATTGGCAACATTAAAAGTCCAGTTCTTACTGGTAATATCAAAAAGCTCAGTTCTCACTAGCAATATCAAAAAGCTTAATTATTACTGGTAATATCAAAAAGCCAAGTTCTCACTAGCAATATCAAAAAACCCAATTTTCATTAGCAACATTAAAAGCCCAGTTTTCATTGGCAATATCAAAAAAACCTAATTCTCATTGGCAACATTAAAAGCCCAGTTCTCATTGACAACATCAAAAAGCTCAGTTTTCACTAGCAATATCAAAAAGCCCGATTCTTCTTGTTATTATTTAGTGAAAAATCCAATATTGTTAATGCTCGGGAAATTCCATATGACTAAATTACCTATACCCATAACCACAATTGTTTTAAAATGCTTGAATGCTCATATGTTTTTAAATTCATGGGAAATTATGATTATTTTAGGGTCATTATTCATAATTCTATGATAATTATTCGTCCTACAAGCTCACCATTTAAATTATGACATGATTATTGGGAACCATAAACATTACTTATGATATGGAATTCATCATTTCAAAAATAGTAAATATTATTTACAAAGCATTTTGAAATAATTAAGCTTATGCTATTATTTTGAATATTACAAATCATTGTCCAAAGATCCTTTACAAATATCTATTAAAACCCAAACTACATTGAATATCCATTAACAATAAGAGTCCATGAGGGATGAAAACCCATGGCAATGTGTGTCATTGATGTCCATTTTGTAGGTCCAAATGTGTGATAAAAGGAAAAAAAGCCCAACTGAAAAGGGGCATAAGCACAACCCAGTCGAAGGGTCCAGCCCGTGTGAACAAGCCCAATCCCAAGATCCAGCCAAGGCAGAGGACTGAACCAGCCAACCAACTTCCTTCTTGTTCATCATTGACCTAGTTTCAGCTTGAGACAACTGAATCTCTAAGAATGAACTAAGGGTTGTCCTATCAACTTTCTGCCACTCTCTCCTTAACGTGAACAATGCCTAGAGGTTGTACTAGCAACTAAAGTCTAATGGGTAATGGGATTTCATCATCTTCCCCAATGCTTTATCTCCAGCAGAAGGAAGCCATAACCAAGTTACTGAAATCTTAACAAATCGATTCTATAAATTCCAAAAATGTTCAAGAATTAGTTCATGTGCCAAGCCCATGAATCCTAAAGAGGAAAATTTCGAAAAATGTGGTTTGGAGGGCATAAAGGGACTTCTAGTGGAACCCTCTAAAGTAGGTCCAAAATTTGACATTTGGCTTGGGGTGCTGAATCCTACTTCCTACAATCCAAATCTCAATTGTAGCATCAAGATTCTTCCTTAATACATGCCTTAATCCTATTGGCTGAACACAATCCCAGAAATCTTAGCATTTAATGCAAGATTACTCAAATATTCACTCATGTGTTATATTGCCTAAAGAAGCAAGGCAATCCAGAAAGAAGATCAACTATTTATAGCCAAATCCTAGGATGAACAGTCTGCCATTCTGCCTCCTGACTAGCCCTACATTTTTGGATTCTTGCTAATCACCCCCCTAAGCTCCGCTATAAAAGGGTAATCACATCAGCCCCACAGATACACACCAAAACCCCTTTGAAAATTCTATTATTCTTGTTACTTTGCCATATTGCAGCTTATAGTTCAGCTCTCCCTAGCTCATAAATCACCCCTCTTAGCCCATACCCACCAAGCCTCAAACATTTCCTTTCCCTTTTAGCATTATTTCCACCATCCCATTACAAGCTTACACATCCACTCACTTAAAATACTCTTTACTACCCCACTCATACCCCACATACATATTCCACAAGAATCTTGGTTCAATATCTGCTGCATTAAGCTGGAATCTCTCTCTCCCTTCACACCATTCTAAATAACCATTTTCTTCTCACCATGGAGCCATTGATCTTTACTTTTTGTTTTTCTACTAAAGGATATAATTTGTTTGTAATAATGAAATTTTTCCCTTATATTGATGTAGTAATAGCATAAAGTACCCTAGACTCTTTTGACAAAGATACATAAGCACTGCCTGAAATGAACACCTTCTTAAATTTGTTAAATAATTGATTGCTGGACTATAAGTTTAATTTTACCCTACCACTAGAGAATTTTTTGCATTGTTGTAACTGGCCCACTAATCTATTAATTAACTATCATAAAGTGTTTTATTAGGCCTTAATATTGTTCTTGCTAAGGTGCAACCTTTATTTCTTGCTTGGATAGGCTTATCACTACACCGTAAGCCTTTAGGCATCATCTTAGAGCGCAACGTTGAGTTTCCCATATTTCATTCAAGGACATCAATTTCCCCCTAACTGTAGCTAATATAGATAAACATGTTTTATGCTTACTAAAAATGCGAATATTCTTCTTTTTTTTTTTTTTACATTCTTGATTGTGTGTTACTATATTTATTTATTTATTTATTTATTAATTTTTCCTTTTTGTTAGACATTATTTCAATTATTCCAAAAACAACTAAATGTGAGCAAGAATACCATATTTCAAATCAATTGTTTCTCACATAATGAAAAATTCAATTGTTTCATTTAAATCTTAGAAAAATGATATTAAAATTTCATTATGCTTAAAAATAATTACTATTACATAATAAATATATTCAACCTTTCTAACTACATAGAATAAATATTACAATGTTAGTTCCCCCCCCCCCCCCCCCCCACACACACACACACACACACACACACACACACGCACACACGCATATAAATTCACAAATATTTAATTTTTTATGGCTTTTGTGTCAATTGTTGTCAAAGCAACTAAACATGAGGAAGAATGTCATATTATAAATTTGTTATTATTATTCCACCTAAAAATTATTTATTATATAGAGTTTATAAAAATAATCATATAAATTTATTTAATATAAATAATTAATGCACAACTATAAATAATTAATATATGCATTTACTCTGTTGTTTAATTCGATGAACTATTATTTTGATATAAATGCAATTTTTGTTGAAGTAAAAGCCTAAATAAAGGTAATTTTAAAAAATGTGTCACATGGTACAAACTTCAAACTTATGCTCTCCAACACGAGACCTCTGCTTATGTATGTTTTTGTCATGTTCCAACCAAAGAACCTCCCCTTCACAGCACAACGGCACCTAAGGTCTTCGAGGAAATTTAGAGAAATCAGGGGGTCTACGCTCCATATATGCTGTCTTCCCCTCATTACCTTCCTCGGTGCCATAAAATAGGAGTGTAGCATTTCCACCAACTTCCTGCATCGGAAGAACATATTAGTTGAAATATATAAGGAAAACAACAATAATAAAAAGAGCAATGATAGATTGATAGTCACACATTTTTAATTATTCACTCACCATACGTAAATTGCCATATGGACTAACATTGTTTTTTAAAAACACGATTTCAAAAGGGAGTATGTAATAACATTTTCTGATAAGAAAAAGGGAAGTGAAATTGTGCAAGCATCACAGGATACAGGTCTCAAGCATTCTGGACTATAGCAACCCTCGCTTAGGCATAGTATTGCCAATGTGGCTATAAAAGTTCACACGCAATTACACTAACTTGATGAATGGATATTGAAGGTACCTGGAGCCCAGCATGGCCATCATCAACTGCATTAAGAGCTGCTTTGAGCACCCGAATTGCAGTTGGGCTGTTTCTTAGGATCTCTCGACACCATTTAATCGTTTCTTGCTCTAATCTCTCCAGCTGGAAAAAAAGTTGAAATTCAGAACATTAACTGGGTTTATTGACAATGGTTGAAATGACTACATGATTTTCCTTTATGTAAAGTTCCAGCATCCCAGATGCATTATAAAACAAAATCCATGTGGATATCCATGTTCATGAACTCCTAGTTCATGAGTAAAGGCATCTTACTGTTGAGGTAATGATGCTGTACCTCAACAGTTTTCAGGTTCTCCTAGATGGAAATGAACTCACCGGTACAACAACGTTTACAAGTCCCATTTTATCTGCTTCAGAAGCAGTATAGAACCTTGCCAAAAACCACATTTCACGTGCTCTTTTAGGACCAATCTGTTTAACAAAATTTTATGTGCAAGTTTATAAAAATTTAAAATATAAAAATAACTCACTTAACTAAATAAACCACACATCCAGTAGACCTCTGTGACCATGTACTGATCAAAGAGAGAACTGTAATGCAAGTAACAAACAAATATTAGGTGTCTTCACCTTTAATGTCTTACCAAACGAGACATAATGGAACTTCCGTAACCAGCATCAAAGCTTCCAACCTGCCATATGCACAAAATTATAAGTAATCCAATGACAAAATAAGAAGCACAGCATTAGAACAATAGTTATTTACTAACATTAAGTGACATTTGGTGGTGTAAAAGAGGAAAAAAAACAACTTGTGAGGTTTGAAGTTCTAGTATGCCATCTTTAAAAGATGTTACAAATTAAGCAGCTGAGTGGCTCCAAATAAGATATCTCTTGTGAGATTAGTTCTAGCATACCAATCTACAATTGAGATTACAGAATAATAGGGAAAAGGATAAAACTACCTTAGGACCAGTTTGACCAAAAATAGCATTATCTGCTGCAATGGTTAGATCGCAAACCATGTGTAACACATGTCCTCCTCCAACAGCATAACCTGCCACCTGTTTTAAGGATAGGTGTGAACAAAGTAATTAATAGGTAGCAAGTCTGATGGTTAGGAACTGTTAACCTCATAATAAGTAACCCTGAAGTACACTGATTTTTTTTTTTTTAAAGTTAAGGTACACAACTCAGTTACACCAAGTGTCCATAAGATTGACAGGACTAAGACTAGATGGAAAGTTGAATTAAGCAGAGTATACCATTGCTATCACTGGCTTTGGAAGACGACGAATCTGTACCTGGTAATGATTAAACAAGAAACAGAAAAATAACAAAAAATTAGAAGACTGGCCATGATGCATTTGATTTTTCTTTTTCAAGGCTCAAAGGTTACAACTGGAAGCAATATTTAGGGGTAATTATGAAGATTCATGCTCAACCAAGTTTTGGTTGGAGGGCAAGGCCTCAAGGGACTTATGCAAGCACTAAATAGAGTCAAGAGGATAAATTATTTCAGGGTAAACCATATACCTGCAAATCTAAAACATTAAGACGACCAAAATTTTCATAATCAGCATAACCATCCTTGGTTCTCAACGCCTGGTCACCACCGCTACAAAATGCCTTTGTTCCCTACAGCATTAAATTGTTAACAACAACAAAATCAAAACAGGTTCCATGGACATACAGAACATCAATATAACTTGTACATTAGTGGCACCGACATAGTCATATTTTCAATCTGCTTAGAAGGCAAAAGGGCTATTTGTTTTCCACTTTTCCTTGACAGATAGAAAACACATCAATAGTTTTCAATTGGATAGGTTCTAACCAGGGAGCATGCAAATCCATTCAAGAATCAGTTCTCTTTTTTTAAGGGCTAAAATAATTTATTTTGGCTTTTTGACCCCATATTGTAGGGTGGATCTTGGTCTGTCCCAGTATGGAATGAACTTATAACTTACACATTAGTGACACAGACATAGTCATATTTTAAATCCAGCTTAGAAGTCAAAAGGAGTATTTGTTTTCCACTTTTCCTTGACAGATAAAAAACACATCAATAGTTTTCAAATTGGACAGGCAATGTAGTTTTTCTCATGCCCCAAAATTTGCAGACACATCTAAACAAACATGTCATCTTGAAGAACAGCCCCCATCACACAGACAAATGAGAAAGAAAGAAAAAAATCAAGGTTGCATTATGTTAGCTTAAAATTTGAATTAATTTTTCAGAAAAAGAAGAGACTTGATGACTATCAGATTCTGTTGTAAAACAACTTTCATCCCACACGCAACATAGCTCATACAAAAAAATAAATATGAAAGTAGGGTCAGTGCACAATCACAAGGACTAATAGTTGAGACTACTTGCATTCATTAGAGACAACTAGAACTAGAAGGTAGACATGAGAAAGGTGCATGACTCTGAAGCAGTATGACAATAATAGTACTCACTAATTTCTTTAAAAAATTATTAGTACTGACTAAAGACCACCAGTGGGTGCTACTAGTGAGTTTCATCAAAATCAACCACTTAACACACTAATTTTTCTCTATTTCTTTACTACAAAAGCATGACATGAAGGGCCAGAAAAGCACCCTTTTAGCAATGCAGGAGATCACAATGGTCACAAGGGATAGAAATCGAAGTAAAACTATAATTAATGTTCTGTTTGTATCGCACCACTCAATAAAATTATAACAGTAATCAAACTCACTAACAACCAAACACTAAATCGACAGATTACTTGTTTAATAAGATTTAATATGCTAAACAATCAAGCAAGACGAGCATATATAGACGAATTATAAAACTTAAGTACAGTTTCTTAAATGTTATACATTACAACTAAATTTAACAATGTGATTCATTGGCCAATGCATAAGCTTGGTTGAATTTAATTGACAACTTAAAATACATATCTAAAAAACTGTAATTAAGTTTCGTGAAGTTAGATAAATACCTTCCCGGTAAGAATGATAACTCCCACCGAACTATCATCCCTTGAATCATCAAATGCTCGATTAAGTTCCTTAATTGTCAATGGCCGAAACGCATTTCGTCTCTCTGGCCTATTAATGGTAATCTACAACAAAGCAAAGAGCATAAGTTAGAACCCATTAAGCACTGTGACATAATAACATATTTCAGAACTCAGTTCCATGAAAAGCTTGACCTTTGCTATCCCTTCGCCAACGGCTTTCTCGTAGATAATGTCGGTGAAGTGAAACTCATTGCCGGACTCATAATCAGAGGCAACTTTCCACACAACTTCGTGAGTGGAAACTTCACCGTGTATCCGATGGTAGCTGTCGTTGATGGAGGCAGCGTTACATAGCTCAACATTGGAATTACCGCAAGTAGTAGTAATTGGAGGGAAGTGATCATGATGAAGCGGAATGAGATGGTTGGTCACACAAGCCACTCTTCTTTTCACTGTGTTATAGTCCTCCTCTGCAGTATCTGCCATTGAAGGAGATAGAATATTTAACTACGGTTTTGAGATTTTTGTTTTCGTATTGAAAATGAGAGATACTGTTTTGGTGTTGAGCTTAGGACATCATCGGATAAGATAAGGCGACATGATGATGGAAGTGGCGTCTTGACTTGAGATTTTATCAGACTGTAGTTTTGGAAAGTGGACCAGACCGGTTTAAGCACTAAAATTGGGAGTGGTTTTGGGGAATAGGGATATTTTTTTTTATATTTTAAATTAAATAAATATCTCTGCCCTCTCATGTGTGTGAATATATATATAGTTCCAACATACGGTAATCTTTATTATCAAATTAAGATATCAATTAATATTTGATGTAGATAGAAATTGAACTCCAAATCTCTTAGTGCATGTTTGGATTGCACTGAAAAGGAAAGCAGCCACTCGTCTGCGTTATTTGTGTGAGTTTGATGCACTGGGACCCGTAGATACCTTTTTGAGCAAAAATAACTTTAAAATTAGGTTCTACGGCACTATTCACATATTTAAAAATTATTTTGCTACAATATTTTCAATTTTCAGTTTTCAGCAATAAGCAGTATCTAAACAGACTTTTATTCAACTGTCAGAAACTTTATCAATTTTTTTTTAAGGTGAGAAACTTTACAAGTTAACTAAAACCTGTACTCTCAAATATGAAGTTTTCTTATATTTAAATTTTAAGGTATTAAAATTTTCAATTATATTAGGAAATTGAACTTTTTGAAATATTGTTATATGAGAAAAGTCGACAAATGCTCATATTTGTTAGTAAACCATTTTAAAAAAGTTTTTATTGAAATTTTTTTTTTTTAATTATTTTTTTTCCATAAAATTGATATCAAAATTTTTTAAAATGATTCGTTAACAAATGTTCTAAAGACACTTGTGACCTTTGTTATAGCACTTTTCTTGTTATATAGTATGGATGTGTTGAAATAATAGTTGGATAGTATTTATATAACTTTGTAATAAATTATAAAAAAGATCTTTTTATCTTTAGTTGATATTCAACTAAATATGATCCATTTTTAAAATACTATTTTAGTCTATATTTGCTAATTTTTTCATATTTATTTATATATTTTATATTAATTAATTATTAAAATAATTACTACAACACCAAGATTGAATCTGGATCCAACTTTAAAACTTTGAACCTCTTATCCTTTCGATTCTTTGAATGATTCAATTTTAAATATTATTTGAGATAGTAGGTGGATGTTTTGAATTAATAAGGTCTTAGTTGATTTGTCACTCACTCATATCCCAACACTCATAACTCAAATTTCTTCACTCAAACTCATATCCCAATATCTCGTAACTCTAACTTAATAAAACCCAAAACTCACTCACATGCTAGTTTAGCTGAAGATTTTCACAGCCCTATCTCAAATTCAAAAATTCACTGAGTCCCACATAGCATTATTTGCGCTGCTATGAGACTACTGTTTGCTCAAAAAAGCCTGCAGTGAAGCCTGCAGTGATGAGATGAGACACTGTTGTGGGTCCCATGTTTGCTGAAAATTTACAAAATTGCCACTGATAACTAAACTCCTGAGACCGCTTCGAGCAGTCGCCAGTTAAAAAATAAAAGATTTTCCTTTGACCTTTCACGGTTAAACCAGTTCTGTCCAACCATGGTTTTCATAAAAATGGGCTTTACCTTATCATTGACATCAACAAGACCCAATTTCTGCAAATTGATAACATAATAAGACCAAAAGAGTTTTTGCTCAGTTTAATTTAATTACATTTTAATAAGCCTATAGCAATCAAAATTTCTCTAAGCCTGACAATGCCACATATAAACATCAAAATATCCCTAATGGATAGTGGGCAATTAGAGCAACGCGATATCTGTGACTGTGACTGTGACGGTGTCCACTGGAGCCCTAAACAACATTAGCAGATTACGAAACTGTTCGTCCATAACAAACAGACGCAATATAAAGATTCCTCGTCCACTTCTCCTGCGAGACGCATCATTAAGTAAGCATCCAGAAAGATTTTAAAAGATCAGAACCAAACAACTTAATTAAAGCTACTATGTAAAGTAATATATAAAAATTCACCTTTACATGTGTACTAGGAAAAGTAGACGTTCTAAGTGTTTCTTGAGTTGAATCATCTTCTGTATGCCTCCTCTTAGGAACACTAAGAACAAAAGCAGCCTGATCGCAAGTTGCCGCAGTTGATGTGATTCGATATCCATAATCCCACCGCCGGTGAATACCTTCACTAGGATAATGGAAATCTAGTTCAACAACCTGAAATTTAATAAGCATTAACAGTCAGTTATTGATGCTTATACTCCACATAACATATTCAAATATATTGTTATTGAATCCAAGACGACCTGTCGAGAAAATGCTGCACCGCGAGACATGACAATTCCCCATCTGTTCCCAGCGGTGGCCATAGTAGTTACAAAGAAGCCCTCTCTCCATTTTTTGTTTATCCACTTGTAAGGAAATGATTCACTAACTTTGTATGACTGCTGCAGATAATGCGTACCTGGCTCAATAAATTAAAAGTCAGTTGAAAGAAAATCAGAATTAGAACTTGGCCAGTAAGACCACAACTAAATAACACGAGGCACAGAAAACCTAAAATATAAGCATCCTTAAGACTAACCCTTAGACATTATTACTAAGGAGCTCCCATTTGTAGCTCCAGCTATTGCACTGATATAATAGTTCTTTTCCCATTGGTCCATTATCCATTCCTACAGGCAGAGAGAAACAGTACATTAGATTCTTTACTAAGATAGACAAAGTGATGACAACACATAGTGTGAAACAGTTGATGAAAAATCCATAACATTAGCAGTGTACCTTGTGAAGAAAACATGGTGAGAGTTCATAAACTTGTGAAGTAAAGCCAGTGCCTGCATCCATAATTAGGGCCCAAAGGTTCTGACATGAAGCTACACTGCTGACATATAATTTGTCCTCGTATCCTTTATCAATGTGCTGGGACAGCCTTGTATCTGCCACATTGTAATGATACCTACAGTGGCAAGACAACACAAACTCTCACCAAATCCTAAATGTTCTAAAGATTTTCCACATTTGGATCTTGTGAAATACAATGCAAGACTACAAATCACAAAAGGATGACATAATGAACAAAAAGTCATAGTGATAAGAGAATGATGCGCCATGCATGACTAGAGCATAGATGTACCTTTGCTTCATAGGTTCACGCCCATTGTAAACACTAATCCATTGTTTAGCTGGCAAGCCGTTACGCACCTTCTTCTTCGGTTGACCATCCTCTTCTTCCTCCTCCATAGCCAAACGGGCTCTCTTATGACCAATAAGCTTCACAAGTAGTAAATTATGCCTTAGAAACAGCCATTATTACCTTCAAACATTAGATAAATAAACTCCAGCTAAAGAGGAAAGTACTGACAAAGACGAACACAATGGGAGAACATCATTACCTTTTGTGCACCCTCTGTGTTGATTGGCCGGATTTCAAAATTTGGACAGATAATTTCATCAAACAGCGAAATGTATTTTGCATATTCCGGTTCTTCATCAAACTTCAAGTTCACCACATGTTCAACAAATTGTCTGAAAGGCTGTGGACAAAGGCCGCACATCACTTCTGGAGAAGTTGCCATCTTCTTCTTGCAAACAAGGAATCCTTTATTGTCTCCCTGCAAACATCATTATGTTACAGGATTAGATGCTATACAAAACAAAAAACATTTCACAAGCAGAGAAAGGACAAACCTGATACCCTTGCCAAGGCAGACGACCTCGGAGAAGGAAAATCAGCGTATATGCAAGAGATTCTAGATCATCTCTCCTGCTACCAGTTCTCCCTAAATGAGCATGTACACTAGCATAACGCACTGTTCCCCTGTCAAAACACAAAATAATGAGTCATGGAGCAAAATTCCAGGTTATAGCAACTACATAATCATTTTGCACACTATCCAGATAAAATCAATGGTTGTACCTGAAAACATCTGGTCTTTGGTCATAGTCAACATGCAATCCAGTATTACTATCTCTCCACCTAGAAGCTGTGAGCCCAAGCAGGTAATAAAACAATGACTAATGCACAGTACATACAATAATTGCTTAAAATTATAGTAACTTCAATGAAAAAGTACCTAATCCAAGATCAACTAGGAACAGTTTTTTCTCGTCAGGAGTTCCTGGAGTACCAAGCAGAAAATTTTCTGGCTTTACATCCCCATGCACATATCTGTCAAAAGAAATATTAGCTGATAGGTTACTTTTCAAGCAATTCCTCAATCAAACAGATGGTAAAAATGCATGCATCATTCCTCCATAACAGACAATAAACCACGGAGGAGAACGGACTAAATTTTTTCTGGATAGATACCCTCTAACTTGCAACCCCCCCCCCCTTCCCCCCAAAACAAAAATCACCCGGGGGGCTGGGGGCAGCAGAGTGTGATCATCATTCAACAAAAACACAAGCCTAGTCCTACCAGGAAAAAGAATTCTTACCCTCGAGAGTGCATCTTCTCCAAAATGGATATTGCTTCAATGGCAATACATGCAACCATTTCAGTGGACATTCTGAAATTAACAAATTGCCTTAATAACACAATCCACGATTCAAAAAAAGATTAATGAACTTAAAAGTCAATTTCATTGAACTCACATATGAGAGTTATCATTCCAAACATCCCACAAGCTCGGACCGAGCATATCCATAACCTGCACACAACAAAGTTTTCTGTCAAAAAACCACTCCAAGAATAGGCCAGTGTGGACTGAAAAAAGCATCACACTAAAGCTCTACATATTCAGAATCAACAAGACAATGCAAGCAATAGCATACCATGACATAATAGTCGCCCTGTTGACCTTTATAGTGTACGCGAGGTACTCCATGACTGCCACCAAGAGTACTACAAGCAAAAAGAGTAAGTTCTAGATTCACAAATATTATTAAAATTCATAACCATAACAAATTAAATGAAATAATTACACTCACGTGTACACCTGCCACTCAGATGGTGGTCCATAATTACATCCTTTGCTACTTTTGTGCTCAAATTTTAAGGCCACCTATTTTACAAAGTCAACATAATGTTTATTGGAGGGGGAAAAAAAAAAAAAGAGAGCGCGTGGGGGATAACAAACATTTTTTCGCAAAAAAAAAAAAAGCAAATATCATACCTCAACAGCTCCAGATACAGTGGTTCTATCATTTGTATTTACTGCAGAAACACGCCGCCCAACATAAACTTGTCCAAAGCCACCCTTGCCCAACTTTCTCTCTGTTTTGTACACTGGGGAGCCACCAACCTGAACCTGCACCAACAAAACCAAGGAATCAACTACAAGTCCTGTTAACACAAGTGGGCTACAAAAACTAGATCTGTTACAATTTCATCAATTTTTAGGGATCTATCGAGTATCCACATTTTCCTACAACTACTTTCATAAATAGATCAATCCAGTGGGAACTCACAATTGTAGACCATTGATATTACATATTTTACCATATCAAAATACTTAGGCTAAGGCTGTCATATTTTTGGATTCCCAACTTAAAAAATCAAAATCCTCACACTGAAAATGCACATGTTCATCCAAATTGTATAAAAAAAATCACTGGTTGCTAGTTATGTTCAGTAACACCAGTATACTTGGATCAGAAGGATCATAGCATCCATCGTAAGTAAAATTCTGACCTAGTAAAAATTCCAAAGCTTAAAATGCTAACTCTACTAACGAGGAAAGTCTAAAGTACCCAAATCTGAAATACAATTATATAAGCTGCGTCATATGCCTGTTCATAAAAGCATCAAGCACATGGGCCTCTTGAAGGCTATGCACAAAGCACAAGCCTAATTGATATGAAGCAAAGTGCACATTTACCAAAAACAATATAAAATAACCTCTAATAAAAAGATTCATAGCATATAATTTAAAATATATATAATAGAAAATAAAATAAGATAATAAACAATTTGCCTATTAGCTAAAGTAGATAGTGCAATTGAACAAAGTTTAAAAGTTCAAATTTTCCATAAGTTTTTTCAATTTCTTAAAACTTTAATATAGTAAGTTTGAAATATCAATGGACAATATGATAATAATTTAGTCATATAAAGTTTAGACAACATTTTACATCATCTTCTTGTGCTTATAAAAATAATATTTGTGATAGCCAAGATCAAAATAAGTATACGGTTCGATCTAAATATATCCAAAAGGCAAAGACCAACAAACACAGGAATCGTAGATTATCATGGTTTTTGTCCTTTGATATATAAAATTAAATAAATAAATAATGTGTGTAATATAGCACCTTAAGAATAGTGTTTTAATAATATAGCAATGGTCCATGTAATTTCCTTCAAGTTCAAGCAATTAATTTTAATGATTCATATATTTTTAACAAAAGAATTAAAAAATGCACCTAGGTGTGCTTTCTGTTTGTTCAAAAGGCACCAGAACAGCGTGCCTAAGGTGTGCATATTATATGACCTTTGCTTCAACCAAGGGAAGGGTTGATATCTTAAGGCTTTGATCTTTTTGGCTTTAAGTGCGGCAGTGCATTTTTAACAACAATAAAATGTCAGATTGTAAACAATCAGCAGTTTCTTTGCAATTCCATATAGCGTGCAGCCTCTTTTCCTCATATATTTAAACTTCAATTAATTAAATAATTCAGTTGTAATTTTGTACAACACCCCATTTCTAATATGATTCCAATTTGCAATTGCACTTTTTGGATTCCACCATGAACAATATGGACCAAACTAAGAATAACAGATACAGGGGCTCCCACATGCATATATCTTCAGTATCAGTTTCTAGAACAAACGCTTCAAAAGATTCGTTAAATTCTATTTCATTGTCATTATTCGTAGATTCTCTCTCGTATTCAGTAAAATGACACCCATCTACAGAAAGCAATCTGAAAGGATGCAACCAATCAGAATGAACACATGCATATTATCAAGCAACATGGTGATCATATTAACTTGAGTCTGGACAGAAAATATGAACAATAAAATATACAATTGACACTGCTGCCACCAAACATTTTAGATTTCTAAATGGTTAAATGAGATAGGATAGAGGAAGGAAAATTGAAATACAAGAAAAAGAAGATAAAATAGGACAAATCCTAAACTTCACCACCTAGAATTCGCCCCAAAACCTAAGGTATCACCACCAGACAAAGGGAAAGACATTCTCTAATTATAAAATTTCTAATCAAATTGTAATGTTTTCACAATTACAAGAGCCACTATTTTAATAGGGCTTCCAAGATTACATCAAAATAGAAATATTTTATCAGGCCATAATTAAATCCCATAAAATCCTCAACAAAATTAAATATCAAATTCAAAATACAAAAAGAAAAATAATTCAAAAATAAAATCCAGTACCCAAAACCTGAAACAATAGATTTTGAAACAATTTTGGTGCTCCTTGCATCATTAAAGAAAAAACACTTTAAACAAATAAACCTAGTGTGCACGTTCAGCTATGAATGATCGATTTGTTATGACTTTGCATATTCGTCTATTCAAGATTTATTTTATGGAACCCACATGTGATGTCCAATTGCAGTAAAGTTGTGTGGTTTCAAAGGTCTAGTTATGTGTAGGATTAAAATTTTTTTGGATTTTTCTTATATTAATTATGGTCTAATAAAACTAAACCATAAATCTATCCCCAAAAAAGAAAAGAAAAAAAACCACAAAAATGTAATTTCATCCATTCATCCATTCATGTGAATCAAGGATACTTTGGTATTTTAGTTGGTCTAGAATTCTCTATAAGATCAGTATATTTTCTCTTCTTTGAGACCAAGTTAGTCTTTCATTAGCCTGTTAGTTTACTAGTCAAACTAAGAGTCCTAATACTACTACTACAACAGATAGCCAATATACTCAAAGAAGATTTGGAGGTGATCAACAAAATATTGAGTGTTTTGAGTATTGAAGCACATTGGCCTTATTGTTCCTCTCATTCATTTCTTCTCTTTTTTCTTTTTTCTTTCTTGTGGTACTGTTAACAGGTATTGTTCATAAAACCCCTGAATACCATAAAATCCTCTCTTTTCCCTCTTGCTTACAACCCATAATCAAGTCCTTTCTTTCACATATCAAAGCCCTAAAACCACACATATTTTCTTCTACCAAATAACAACCACCTAATAACCCATAATCCTTTCTTCAACAATTTCTAAACTCTACATCCACAATTTCTCCAAAGCCTAAATCCCACAATCGCAGTAGGACAAATTCTCTAATTTGACCTACGTCAGCCCTTACAAACATGCATGCATGTGTGCACGCACACACGTACGTAAATTA
Organism: Lithocarpus polystachyus; assembly: GCA_033629205.1. NCBI lineage: Eukaryota > Viridiplantae > Streptophyta > Magnoliopsida > Fagales > Fagaceae > Lithocarpus > Lithocarpus polystachyus. The sequence goes on along the minus strand of CM066166.1, from coordinate 22,584,605 downwards.
AATCTAGCTTTGAGTAACCTACATTTTAAATCTAGCTTCGAGGGATGTGAATAGAATATCCTTGAAATTAAAGCCTTCTTCATTTATACTTAGTTGGATTGGAGTGCTACTTTTTTTTCTCTTGTTTTTCTCTCTTAAATTTGCTTGATCATTGTACTTTGAATTGATTGTACTTCTCTCTTAGTACACAGCGGTGTACTAGACTACTAGGGTTGTTTTCTTCCTAATAACATTTTTTTTTGTTACTTATCAATAAATAAATCTACCTTTGAGTAACCGCTAAATTGTTATTATTAGTAGATAATTGAAGGGACTCTGGATATTATAACACTATACATTAATCATAATAACAAGTGTCAAGATCCAAAAGTTGATGCCATATAACTCATCCAAAAAACCAATTACTCTGCTAATGAAATAGATCAAGCTTCAAACAACATACATTTGACAGGAAGTTATAACTAAAAAAATATTCTCAACCCCATGGTCTCTTATGACATTGGAAACCATTGGAAAAGGTCAAATGATATTGTACCAAGGCCAAAGAAGAAATACTAGTCACCATCGGGCTACTTCAAACAATCCAGATTCCAGTCCAAACACTTCCTAAAGGTTCAATTGGTTTAAGAAATTATAAAAGGAATTTAAAGAAGAATTGTTTGATACCAACTTTAACACAACAGATTTGAGGTTTGAGGATTTTTCACCAACAAAACATATTTAAAGATAACCCAGACATTTATAAGATTTGCACCATTGAGCTCTAGCTCAATTGCCACATCTTCCCCCCCCCCCCCCGCCCCACGCCGCAAGGTTTCTTTTTTCTTTGGGATAACTTAGGGAACCTTCATAAAGATGAGCCATTTGGACCCACCTCTAGCCAGTAAAACCTACAGGCTAATAACCCCATCCGCTAGAACCAATTGCCAGGTAATCCAGGGGCATTCACACTGATGAGTGAGGTTATGGGTTCAAGGTCCACTAGGTGCATGTGTAACTTACTAATCACAATCTATATATATACCAAGAGGTGTCAATTAAGCTACAATGACTTTTTTCCTAACAATATGAAAAAGCTATACCATACATTTAAGCTAACATTGCATTCCAAAAAATCTCTTCAAATACTTCCCACCCAAATAAAGAAATCACACATTCTTCATTTAAAAACCCTAATTTCAAGGACTTGAAATGAAACAACCACATTACCAATGAACCCAGAACCTATAGTGTAACTCAAAGAAACAAACAGAACCACCCAAGTTCTGAAACAGCTTTCAAGATTCACCCTTTGCATTGCTACCTAATCAAACAAGCAACAATGTATATGCATATTTATAAGCAATTCCAAATGTTAAAGCCGAAGAAACAAACCCTGTCAGGAATAGGAGCGACGCTTCCTTCGTCATCACCACCGGCATGTGCCTTGTCATTACTTCTCCCACCACTCTCATTCTCATCCATCTCCTTCTCCCCTACCTCCTCTTCCTCTTCCTCCTCCTCCTCCTCCTCCAAACTCCGATTCTCTTCCTCCTCCTTCTTCTTCTCCGCGGCTTTCGCGACGCCTACGTCCTCATTGCCCACTCTCCGCTTCTTATTGTTGTTGTTGGTATTGGTATTCGCTGCCGCGGCCGCCGCACTCCTCCGCCGCGTCCTGGTCGCAATAGCCTCCCCTACTTCGATTTGATTCTTCTGCGGCTTCCTCTGCTCTTTCGGCTGCGGTCTCTGAATCTGCTTCGCTTCTGCTGCTGCTGCTGCTGCCCGGCTCTTGCGCACTTCGCTACGCAGTACCGGCATCGTTCATCTACCGTATCTCATCCTCCGCCTCTCAGAAAACAAAAAAACAACTTTCTCTTTCTTTCTCTCTCGCACCAGAATTCTCCTTCGAATCACAATGGAAGAGAGAAAGATCCCTAGATTGTGACCGAAAGAAGAAAAACAAGAAAACAATGGTGAATCGAACAATGAATGTGCGAATATCGGAACCTCTGAGCCGAGAATTCGAACGAAAACCAGTAGATCGTGGCTTTGGAGCAGTGAAATTAGGGTTTTGGGAGATCGGAAATTCGGAACTGACTGTGAGAGATAGAGAGAGAGAGAGAGAATGAGGGAGTGAACAGAGGACTAGTTGTACTTTCAGAGAGCGAGAGAGAGAGAGAGAGAAAGAAGGGATATTGATTATATATATAGTTCTGTTGATTTGGGAAAAAAAGTAAAAGTGCAAGTTAATGACGTGGGAGAGTTAGGACCGTTGATGGGGGTGGGAGTGGACGGTGAGATTGGAATTTCTGGGATTTTTTTTGATATTTTGAAGAGAGAGTGATGTGAAAGTACTGAAAAGGACTCGGTGTTTGAGATTTTCTGACAAACCTAGTCAGGAGGAGAAGAGACGGAAATTTTGAGCGCACGCTGTTTTTATCGTAGGGAATATGGGGAGGGGAGCTGAAATCTGAACCGTTGATTGTCATAATCTTGACGAATTGATGTTGGATCGATCATCAACTGGTTTTTCCTTTTGCTAAAAAAAAATTGGGATTAGGATTGGTTGCAATTATCCTACCCAAAGGTCCCAAACTCAAAATATCTTTTTATCAGCTTCACTTTTTTAGTGTGTTTGAGACTAATTTATAAGATAAATTTTTGTTTTTTCAGCTTTTTTTTTTTTTTTTTTTTTTAAGTACAAATATATTTTAGTACACTTTCAATAAAAAAAATTGAACAAAAAAAGTAAATAAGTTGTTTCAAAATGGATACAAAAGGTTATTTTTTTCAACTCTTAATCTGAGCCATTAAGAGCTATTGCATTGGGTGTCTAATCTCGATTAAGAAAGGATTAATAATGAACTAGATAAGCAAAATATTTTAAATGTTATGATTTGTAATATATAGTATATTCCAAACCAAAAAAAGAAATAATTATATTTTTCTAAATATAGATAAGAAATAATAGTTTCTCAAAAAAAAAAAAAGATAAGAAATAATAAAGGCAAATGAAGATTACAATTTTTTTTTAACAACAATAAAAGAGGGACTTTGCCTTGCTAAAATTTACTTAATATGAGCATGATGAATTAACAATTAGTAGCTTAATTAAAAATTATATGTAAATAAATCGAAACTATATTAATAATTAGTTAGTCACATAATATTTTATGACATTATATCTGTAAATCACAACTCACATGTGAGTTTGGTCTAGTATATCCGTACTAATGGCGTAATGCATTTACGAGCTTAGCTTGTTATGTATACATATTTTCTAAGTGTAAACGACATCTAGAAATCTACGTTTTAATTGTTGAAAATAGATCTTCAAGCTTGTTATGAATGATTGGTCAATAGTCTTGCTTTACTTTAATCTTGACACTTGTGCCTATATATCTCCTCACAATTTTTTTTTTTTTTTCTTTTTCAAGAGTTCTACAAATGTCTATCTCAAAAAGAGATATTGAGCTGAAAAAACTATCGCACATACTAATATTTGACTAGGAAAAATGGAAAGTGATTTGTATTAAAATGTACAGTGCTAAAGCCAAAGGCTTAATTGTCAAAGTTATTTTCAAATGTTTATGGCATCGCTTCTCAAAATTTGAGTTGTATTGATCAAAAGTGTGAAAAATGGAAGCCAAATAAAAAGTTTTCAATCTATTGTAATCACATTGGTGAAGGGTCATATATGTTCATTTTTACAAGTGAAATAGGTCACTTGACTTCGTACTAATCATGTATGACTTGATTGAATTGATCTTTGAAATTTCATACTAGACTATAAACTAGTTCATACTTGATCCACACACACAGCACACAAGTCTAATATTCAATGAATGCTTATTCCATTTGTGTGATTATACGTGTTCAAATGTGATGTGTATATTCAATTGCTTGTTGATCAAACCCAAAAAGATTTTGAGTATTTTATATGTTTTTTAAAGTATTTTTATACTTTTGTGTATTTAGAGTTTTTGTTCAAAATGTCTATTTCTTGTTTTTATCAAAAAACTTTTTCAGGTGCATTTTCGCGAGTAAGTCGGAAGTTAGCTCTTCCCACGAAAATGAGGATGACACTAAAATTCATACAGAGACTTTCGCAACTGTCTTGCGAGAACAGCTACCCGCAAAACAGTTTATATGCTTTAGTGGCATTTTTGCGAGTAACTTTGTGAGAAACTTACCCACGAAAAGTGCATGTTTTTAGTTTTTAAAGGCAAACAATAACAATTTTTCAAAAATTTGTGTTTTGCCTCACTCAATCCAAAACACATTTTCTCTTAAATACCCACCAAACACTCAAGTTTAATCACTTTCAAGACTCATTTAAGGTATGTTTCAACATCTTTTCACTCTTAATTTTTTAGATTAAGTCTTAAATTCTAGGATTTCTAGGGTTGGGTTATTTTTGAAAGGGTTGGAAAAACTTATTTTTCTTGCAAAATTTTTTGATTTCCTTGGTTGGGCTGTATCCCATTTTGTTTGTTTGTGTTTGTATTGGCCCCAAGTGGCATTTTAACATGTATTTAGGAAGTTTTTCATATGTTCATGCATTGTTTAACATACATGTGTAGTGTATGCACTCTAAGTATTTGATAAAATGCCTAAATGACAATTTCTCGTTGTTTTGAAATTTGAAGAGTAACAATTTTTAGGGATTACCATGATTATGTATGTTTATCATGTATTGATCATTGATTGTTTGTTTTACATACTTTGCCCCATGAGTGCTTGTTCATGCATTGGTCATGCATCTCACATGCACACTAGATGCACCTTTGCTGCACACACTCTAACACTTGACATGTTTTGCATTTACTCATGCTAGTTAAGTCTTTTTAGACCTTTTAGCACATATAACATGTTTTTGTGTCTATGTCATGCCTTGGTCTATACTTTGTTACATCTTCCTAAGCATGTCCTGTTTACTTTATGCTTTGTAGTATTTTTTAGATGTTTTTGTCTTTTATTTGAGTTTCATTTTCTCATTCATTTTACACTCCTCATGCATCATCTTTTACCCTTGTTCATATTTTTTTTTCTTTCCCTCTTTCCTCTTAATTCATTTGTCTATTCGTGACAAAAAGGAGAAAAGTATGCTAGAGAGTATACCGAAATGAATCGTTATTTCTATATGACTCACGTGCACATTCTTAAAGGGAGAAATTCTATCTCGTGCGCATTCGTAGAGGGAGAAAATCATGGGGGAGATGCATATACTAAGAGGGAGAAAACATCTTTTATAAGAAAACCTTTTTTTGTCTTATTTTACCTTATGCTTGTTTTCTCGTTGTTTTATGATGCTTTGAGTTATGTTTAGTATATATGTTTTGTTGCTCTCATCGCATCATGCTTATGTGTTGGTCATGCATACATCCTTATGTTATGATGCTTTACTGGTTGCATGTTCGGATGATCATTTGCTTTGCTATATGATCATTATAGTAATTTCATATGACTGTTTTGTGTTTGATCAAGTTGCTCATATGTTTCACAACATGTTTACTTGATTGTTTTTTACTTGTTACATTATACGTGTCCTTTTATCACTTGATTTACTTTGAGGGTCTAATACGTTTTGTGCAAGTGTTTCAAGTTGCAAGTATTTTGTTCAAAGTTTATCAAAGATTTTAGATTTAGGTGTAAGTGAGTTTTGCCATTATTCATAAACTCACATTTAAGTCTAGAGTTTGTTATAGGGTTTTTTGTCACAGAATAGCCAAATGGGGAGATTGTAAAGTTGTGATTTACAACTATGTTTTATGTTGGCTTTATTCTATGACAAATAGTGTTGTATTTGCATTATTTTATTCCTTGTATTTTGTGAGATTTTATTGTAATGAGTTTAGTATTAAGTTGGTGAAGAATCGAGCATCTATTGGATAAACAAATGGATTTCGCAAGTGTCTCACGAGAAGCCTACCCGCGAAAAAGCCATGTGAGAAGCACGTGCTACAAGCTGAAGAGTCGTGCCAGGCTGTCAATTTCACAAGTATCTCGCGAGAAGGGCCAACCTGTAAGATACCCGCAAAAGTATGAAAGGTCATTCAGAAAGAAAAACTCTAGATAGGCTTTTTACAACACACACACACACACACACACACACACACACACACACACACACACACACACACACACAAACTCATTTTTTAGAGAGAGAGAAAGAGCTACTTATCCTAGAGAGAAATCATTCTAGCATCTTCTCCTTCCCTCTCCCATTATCATACTTTAAGAGGAGATTTATCCCCAAACATAACTCACACCTATTCAGAGTGTAGAAAGTGTTTTGAAACTTGGGAAGTTTTGGAGATTTGCCAAAAGAAGTCAGTAAGGCTTGGCGGATGCAATCGGGCGTATTGCGGGATCCGGAAAGTTAGAGAAGACATGATTCCGAGAAGTCCGTTGGTAGCAAGAGCTTGGAGGATTCAAGTACATTGGGTAGACTAGGCTTGGAGGGTCTATTCTTATTCATGTACTCCAACTTTATTCTCTAATGGATCGATTTCGACTTGGAGGGTCGTGGAGAGGTTTTTCGCCAAGTTTTTCGATTTCTTCTTCAATAACACATTTTGGTGTTATCTTGTATTTGTATTTCTCTTCCCTTACTCTTGTGCTTTACTTTTATTGTTTATGGTTCATTTTTATGCACTAAAGTAGTTATCGGTTTTTTGGGTTTTATTTACTCTTGTTCCGCACTTAGATAAGTTAGAGTAAAAGCAATCTAGCCATAATTTTTAATTGAGGGTCTAAACAAGCTCTTGTGTTTTCACATAGATCCGATCTTTCAATATCTATATTATATATAAAAGGATTCCCCTCTTTGGACTAAACTTATATGTGGTTCAGAAATACCTCTAAATTTTACGTTTAACCGAAAAAAAAACTTGAGGACAATCTGGTAAAAATATATTTCCAACTCCACTTAAAAATTAAAATGCATACAAAATAGAACACTTTACTACTACTCCATATCTTCAAAACATACTTATCCAATTTTTTTAAAAGGAAAATAATGACACTAGACACAAAAAAAAAACCTCGTTGCTCGCGTAAAGCGCGTGTGATGAGGCTAGTAAACATATATTGAGCTACTTTGTAGAGTGTATAGGTTTCTTTAAAATTATAATATAAAATTATGATATATGATAAAATAATTAATTAAATGAAAATTTTGGTAATTGAATTTTAGTTAGGGTAGAATTTTAAATTTCATGGATTTTAATTAGTAGAGTCTTATGTAAAGTATTTTTTTTTTCCAGAACCGTAAAATAAATTATTTGTAATAAAGTTTGGTAATCAAATTTTTTATTCAGGTAGAATTTTAAATTTATTGGAATTAATGTATCAAAGCAATATGTAAAGTAAACTATTGAATCCAACTTATATTAGTATATAGGATAGGGTTTGTTTGACTTAAATGTGGACTTTGATTTCCTTCAACAATTTCTTAAGGTGTGTTTGTTTGAAGGTGAAATAGAGTGAATAGAAAATTTTAGAGAGAAAATAGGAAAGAAAACTTTTTTAAATGTGTTTAGTTGAGTGAGGAAGAAGGAAAATAAATGATGAGGTCCAAATATTTTCTCTCTAAGCCCACCAACAAATTTTTTCTCCAAAATAGAGAGAAAACTAAAAAGAGAAACTGTGCATCATTTTTGGACAAAAATACTTTGGGCAATAAATTCATCTACACTTTTCTTCACACCCTTCTTTTTTTTCACTGGACGTTGCCCCCTCTCTTTTTTTAACTTCTGACGTTGCCCTTTTTTTTTTTTTTTTAGTGTGTGCAGGCGTTGCCTTCTTCTTCTTCTTCTTCTTTTCTTTTGATTTACTGGGCAGGCTTGTCCAGTATTTTTTTGTTTTATTTTGTGTTTTTTATTAGATGTGATTTTTTTTAATGGACATGATTTTTATTTTTTAATAAATTTAGGTGATTGATATTTTTTGGTTGTATATCACTTTTTTAGTTTTAACAGGGCATTATTTTTTAATAAGGATATACGTGTAAATTTATACAAACTCACTTTTTCCATATTTTTCTTTTTCCACTCACAACCAAACAAAAATGAGGGAAATTAAAATATTTTATATCCTTCCACTTTTCCATCATTTCATCATTTTCTGTCTTCCTACTTTTTCACCATTTTAACCAAACGGACTCTAATACTTCGGCATATATTGGTACATGGTACATTGCATATAACTTTTTTCTCTTTTGCTGAGACGTATAACAACCTTTTTATGTTAATTATTACCATATGGTAGAGAGTTGTCAACGGCCCTACTACAATAATATTCCAAACAACCTTCTATGCTTCTACATTCTCCTAAGATGAAGCTGCTCTCATAAATATATATATATATATATATATTTAAATTTTAAGAAGAAGAAGGGAGAAAGATTAAGATGAAGTTGCTCAACATCACCAATGAAGCATGGAGTAATATTCATTCTCAAAAAAAAAAAAAAGGAGTAATTTTTTACTTTACTTCGAGCATATTTTCTAGAGAGAGAGAAAGAGAGTTAACGGGAAGAAGAGGTAAGCTTCAAACCATATATATAAGACGCAGTAAAGAATGTTGAAAGCTCAATAGTATAAATGCTAGAACAATTTAGACCCTCAATTTTTAATTACGTCTAGATTAATTTTAGGCTAAAAACAATTAAAGCGGAATATATGTAATTAGCCAATTAATTAACCGAAACATTCAACAATTGCATGGATGAACACGAGGATGCAATGCTTAAATGTAAAGGGCAGTAGGGTAAATAATATCAAACCCAAGATAACACCACGATATGTTATCGAAGAGGAAAATTGAAGAACTTAATGTAAAAACCTCTTCGCGTCCCTTCAGGTCGAAATGATCCACTAGTGAATAAGTTGGAATACAATGATATCAAAAAGACCTTCCAAGCCTAATCTACCCAAAATACTTGAGCCCTCAAAACTCCAATTACCAATGGACTTCCCCGAGCTTTGTCTTCACTAGCTTCCTAAATCTCGCAATATCGCACGATTGCACCGCCAAGCCTCATCGACTTATTTTGGCAAAGGCCCAATGCTTCTCAAATTCCAAAACACTCTTTACACTCAATTTGGGTGCGCATTGTGTTTGGGTAAAATCTCATTTCAAAGTATAACAAGGGGAGAGGGGAAGAGAAGAGATTACAAAGGAATTCTCACTTAAGGATGAGTAGCTCTATCTAAAATGTGGGTGTTGTGAAAACCTCAATCTTTAGGATTTTCTATCTGATATCTCCTTTACAATTTTGTGGGTACTGATGATATATATAATGTGAGTGAAGGATAGGAAGAGTCACACACAAATTCCAGCTGTCTGAGCATTTCACAGGTCACTTCACGATTTAGCCAAGTCACGAGTTACTCGTGAAATACACTAACTTTTAAGCTTCCGGCATGTACTCCTCATGTGACATTTGCGGGTGCTATAGCCCAAGTTAGTTGCAAATTCCAATGTCTTGAGCAAATCTTCACTACTTAAGACTAAACCCATTATAATTAAATGCTACAAACTACAAAAAAATAAATTAATGAAATTACAACACTTTTGTCATTAAATACAACAAACATAAATGTTATGTAAAAAACATAACTTAACAAATGTTATTACTATTGAACTATTACTTAAACTCCCACATTATAGGATTAATTTTGTAAAGATAAAAAAAGATTGAAAAAATATATAAAAAAATAATAATAACTAACCTCTTCTGTACGCTAACAAATTAATAGTAGAGACTAGAGAGTATGTTATGGTTGATTCCAAGTGGTGTGATTTCTTTATCTACTTATAAATTATTAAGGTGTTATATGGTATTATGCACCACTTTAGTATGACCCTTTTTTACCCCCTCTTTTTAACTAAGCAAAATTAGATCAAGATCCTTTCAACTACAAAACAAGTTGAAAAGGTCATGATGCAAATTTAATGTTTCACAAATATATGTGAGTAAACGATACCACGACATTAAAAGGTAAATGGCATGTCGTCAAGCCATAGCTTGCTGCTGCAGAAATTAGGTTCACGAAGTCATTATTGAAGGGGATGCACAAATCATCATCAATTTACTTTAGACAAAAGAAGAATGTTTTGCGGAATATGGTCATGCGATTGAAGATTGCAAATCCTTAGCCTTGAATTTTAGAAAAGATTGCTTTAATCATGTTAAGTGTAATGGTAATGTAGTAGTTCACGCATTAGCAAAGGGAGTAAAGTTTATTGAGAAGTTCCAGGTTTTGTTAGAAGAAAGGATGATGTTTCCCCTATTGTAACCCATGACAATTCCTAGTTTTTATGTAATAAGATAATTGTCTTTTTTTTTTTTTCTTCTTTTTTTCTTTTTAAATGAAGATAATTACAATACTAAGAAACCATAGTTTATAAATATCATTGGTTATTAGTAGCACTCAGTATACCTTAAAATTTGTAATATTTAATCAAAATTATGATTGGTACATTTCAAAGAGGATCATGTTCTCTCGAGTTCAAGGATTTATACTCACTTCATTCAAGTTCGCATGCAATCATGAGTCCATATACAGTACTTCTGCCACCTCACATGGCGTATAAAGTCATATATCAAGAGACTAAACTGTTATAATAAACTTGTTGATAGTTGATACTAACTATGAATAAATAAATAAATAAACAAATATATATATATATATATATATCTATTGATAGGCCAAGAATGTATTGACTCCTTGTGATGAATTAATTGATTAACTAGTCAAGTTTATTAATTAATCAAATTAACATGCAAAGCGTGTGGTAGTACGAACAAATTACCAAATAACTAAAGTATGCACGGTGATTTATTTACAAATGAGAAAGAAACCTACATGGCAAAAATCCAACCGAGTGATTTTAAGGTCACCACTTCCGAGAATCCACTATTATCAAAACAAGCGGTTACAAGTGAAGGAATCTCAGTACCATATACCAACGTACAGTTGAACCTTTATCCTAATATCCAATTAGACTTATTCTGTAGTGACAATCTCTCATTTTTAATGCACGGCTCCTAGTACGTGACTAACCAATTGCGCGGATTCCAGTACGCGACTTGATCACCAACTTGAGAAGGATGTTGATTGCAAAGTTCTTTAGTTCATTAGTTCATTACACAATGAAGATCATGAAGTTGCTTAGTCACAAAACTCTACGGTGTACAAACATAGCAGCTTCTTCAGAATAAAGATGAACTAGGGCAAATTCTTCAGAATAAAGATGAACTAGGGCAAATTCTGTCTCCAGTCACAATTTGCATGAACAAAATTTTGCTTCACACGCAACCTTTAACGGCCCTTAAAATTATCCTTAAATATGTTTAGGGTTGTGAAAAAAGAAAGCCTAAACATACATTCACAAATTGGATGAAAATTCGAATTTTATAAATCTCGACAAATACCCTAGCTGTTGAGCAGCTGTCGAGTCTCGGGCTGAAACATCTATTTAAGCTCAATAGATACTAGTTGTCGAGCTTTAATGAACAAAACTTCTTTAGTTGATTCTTGGACAAACTTGCATGGCATTAACACTTGAACTTGAAACCTTGTTTCTTGAAGTATTAAACACATCCTAAATCTACCCAATTACACGTAAAGTGCATTTTGTCAAAGGATTAGCCAATTACATAAAATAGTGACATATGTACCTAACATCAAATCACATATATCCTAACATATATATATATATGTATAAATAGTGTTTAATTCACTTATATAGTGTCACAGTCACTTATAATTTTATGTAGTGTTTAATTCACTCAAAAATACATTAAGTATATGTTTGGATAGCTGAAAAGTTATTGCGTTTGCGTTTCACATTTTTTTTAATATTTTTTTTTGTGACCAGCACCTATTACACTGTTCATGGGACATGAACAGTGCATTTAGGTCAATGAACAATGTTTCACCCTCATGAATAGTAATTGAAAATTTTTTTTATCATTTTTAGTTTTCAACAAAATAAGCGATATCTAAACACACCTTAAAAGTCAAGACTTTGTCTTGTTATTGTATGAATAAGACGCAAATGGATTGTTTAAGGGAAAAATGCACAATAAAATTCATCATATTGGCCTAGGGAAGAGAGAGATGGGTCTTTTCATCATTGTATAGAGGGAACGTCAAAAGGGGTCCCCAAACCATCGAACAACGAGGGCTCACTACCATACCAAACAAAGCACAATGTGGTAATAAAGAAAAGTATGGGTTCAGTCTTCCCTTGGTGGGTGGACAAGGGAAGACTGAACCCATAATAATAGATTATGTTGTTTGATATATGGCTTTATATATATAGATGATTAAATAATTAAAACATATATTAACATTTATTTTTGGTAATAGAATTTAAGTTGGAGTCAGAATTTTAAATTTCTTGGTACTTAGATAATATAATTTTACCTAAACTATCCTAAAAATTAAATATAATTTTAGTAGGAGTAGAATTTTTAATCTCTTGAAACTTAAATAATAGATTTTTTTAAATGAAGGCAATAGGGTCTTAGTAAAAAAAATTTGAGAATTGAGTTTTAGTTAAATTAAACTATCATAAAAACTATAAGATAAAGTAATTTAATAATTAATGAGTATAGCCATTTGTTGTAGAGAGAAGATGACCACTTGACACAAACTTGGCTTCTACGATGTCGACCCGACTTTTATTATATAGTACATGATATGTGTGGTGGTGTCTTCCTAACGAATTTGGGTTCGTTGGGCCTGAATCCCCAATTAATTTGTGTTTGTTCTAGATTTAGCCCACAATGGGAGATCCCAAAAGAAGTCTGGATGATGAATGATGGTTTGGAACGGTTGTGTGGTGGTTATTTGCTAGAAATTTGATTGGCTGAAGATAATATAGCCAAGGTGCCCCTTTAGGTGTCCCAAGCTGGATCGTCTTTCCCAAGTACTGTGTTCTAGTTTCTCATATTTCTCTCGTGTTTCTCTCCCCAAAATGATGTTTCAATGCCCTTATATTGACCCCCTCTTTCATTCTTATACCCTCTTCCTAGTGGATCCATCATGATGATGTAATATTCTGCATGTGTGTTGGTTCCTCTACCCCTGAGGCCTGGGTGACTTTATGGGTCTAGGTCACTGTTCCAGTGTGTCTAATCATGTATCAAGAATGGGATCCACACCCCTGATATTGAAAATGATTTTCTAATCACTTGTTTATGACGTTGAATCTTATACTTGGCTAGCAGACTCCCCTAAGGCACTACTTTTCTTCTTCGGGAAGAATGGGGTTTGCTCAAATGAAGTGGTTGAGGATGCAATGGTCTTGGTGTATTTTAGTTCGGCATTCATTTCGCCTGGGCCAGGCTTCAAGTTATCAATTTTCAGCTTTGGCCCCGTTGTGGTGGGCTGAACTTTCATTCTCCTAACATATGATTTACCAATAAATTACAAAACTTACCCTTCTATAATAATTGAGATAATTTAAAAATTAACGTAAGCATAACCACTTGTTGTAGAGAAAATATGACTACTTGATACAAACTTGGATTTTAGGACTTAGTGTTTATTATATAGTATATGATATAAATTACAAAGCTTACACTACTATAAAAATTGAGATGAATTAATTGCAGGATAACAAACAAAAGCCCGTCTAGCTCAGCTGGTAGAGCGCAAGGCTCTTAACCTTGTGGTCGTGGGTTCGAGCCCCACGGTGGGCGAATTCTTTTTCTATCGAGTCTTTTGCCCTTTTTGGTCTCTTGTTGCTTGGGCCGTGTTAAGAAAACCTTCCTAGCCCAAATCCCACTAGTTCATGGAAATTCTCCAACGTTGGTCACAAACAATATGGACCAACCTTTTTCTTTGGGTGCTATGAACCATGTCTTGCAGCTGGGCCATTAATGTTTTGCACCTTAAATGTGACTACAGTCCATTATCCAATACATTCTTGGGTTTTATATATTTTGGGTACACTTTCAATTATCATTTGTATATTCGGTTGTAATTTTCACAGTTTATTAATTACACTATTAATCTTTTATAGATGAGAAATACTATGTCCACAATATTTCTCACAACATTTTCACAACAAATCCTAGTTGGCAGATTGTTATTTGCTATTACTAGTGGGTAAGAAAGTAATTTCAGTATTAGATTCAAATTTAAAACCTGTAACAACCTGCCAACTAAGATTTGTTGTGAAAATATTGTGAAAAATGTTGTGGACGTAGCAATTCTCTTTATAGATATGATAGAATTCAACTTACCAATTGGTATCTCTTTTTTTAACAATAAGAAAATTTATCCGTTAAGTTAATTTGAAACCATGTATTTTGCACAATTTAAGCATTGTAGTGAATATTATCCCTTATTTTTTGGGGTCAAAGTTGTTGATCCAAACGACAAAAAAAACATACTGTCTTAGTTTATTTGATAAACTTTCGATATAACCGTTTATCCATTTTTTGGATTAGAATTTATGTAACCAAAAGGGCCAGAATTCAGCACTCCGCACTTTACATTCCTGGGCTTTTAAAGTGGATCGCTTTATGTCTTTTCGGCCGACCCCTTGTCATTGCCTAATTTGCCTCTAGTTATTGGGCGCTTTGCAAGCACAATTTCTCTGCAACCGAAGGTATAGGCCCTAAGAATCCTGGCCAATGGGCCACAACTCTAACTTGTCCGTGAATATGGTCTTTACACAGTATTGGACTAGTATTTTAAACAAACACATGTAGCATGAGAGAAAAAATTAATTAAATATTGTGATTAAGATTTACAGTATTATTATTATTATTATTATTATTATTATTATTATTATTATTATTATTATTATTATTTTTTGGATGGTGGTATGAAGATTTGGTAATTCTAACCATAATAAAAATATCCATTGTTCCCTTCCTCAAAAAAAAAAAAAAAAAAAAAAATCCATTGTTCCATTCTGGATGTTTTACTTTATAATTTACCAATCATATAATAATAATAATAATAATTATTATTATTATTATTTTGCCTATAAAATAGCCATATTTTAAAATAGAAAATATCACATGCATAACAAATTTTAACTAGATGGAGTATAAAGTGGAACATCATATCTCTTCCATTTGATTGAAGAGAGGAAGAGAGGAGCTTTGGAGAAGCCATACCATATTACCACCTAATTATTTTGGATGTGATTTAATTGTTGAGTATAAATGTTTGCATGGAAATCTTGCATGGAGAAAAAGTAACGAAGACAGAGAATTAATATAACATAACTTATTTCAACCCACAAGCTTAATTTTAAACTTTTTGAGTTAAATGATATCTTTATATGTTATATTAAAATCTCAATTTGATTCTATCTAAAGTGTTAGACATGTGTGCAACAAGGTAGTAAGGTTATCAGAGTGATCGTGGGAAAAGAAAAGAAAAAGGCCCAACAATTTGTATTGCTAATGGTGCTGGATTGAAGAAAAATGATGTGGCACAAGTTTCCCATGGACATAGATGTATGTTTGCATGGAAATCTTGCATGGAGAAAAAGTAACGAAGACAGAGAATTAATATAACATAACTTATTTCAACCCACAAGCTTAATTTTAAACTTTTTGAGTTAAATGATATCTTTATATGTTATATTAAAATCTCAATTTGATTCTATCTAAAGTGTTAGACATGTGTGCAACAAGGTAGTAAGGTTATCAGAGTGATCGTGGGAAAAGAAAAGAAAAAGGCCCAACAATTTGTATTGCTAATGGTGCTGGATTGAAGAAAAATGATGTGGCACAAGTTTCCCATGGACATAGATGTATGAAGATGCCAATGAATGAACGTGCAAGGTTAACACATAATTTCCATGAATGACGTGTGGTTAATGAGAAAAACTTATAGGCAAGGGGGTGACTAGTAGGACTTGTTAGCCCATAGGGAGGTCTTGTAGTCTACTTAGAGGCAAAAACTCATGCATAAGGGAGAGATTGTTCGGTATATATGCATGTATGGGTGAAAGTTCCACATGGAGAAAAAAAATGAAGAAGTTGAGGAATTAATATTAACAAACTAGATCCATAGGCTTTTGAATTAAGTAGTGTCCTTGTATCTTATATTAAGACCTTAATTGACCTCCTCCCCAACATTAAATTCTACTTAGTTTGCTTTGGCTTTTTCTCCCTTGTATCCTTATCATAAAATAAAACACTATTATAAATCAAATCATGAAGCGAAAGGCATATAAGAGTTAAGGAGAGAGAGAGAGAGAGAGAGAGAGAGAGAGAGAGAGAGAGTTTAGGGTTAAACTACATGTAGCATGGGCACTATATTTCCTAAAATAATTATCACAATGAACAACCACAATTTATTTGGTATGGTTTATGCTCTAGTTTGCTTGATCTTGTATTTGTACTAGCCTTATCACATATGCTTTGTAAGTGTGATGTTGTTTTGTTTTTGTTTTTTGTTTTTTGGTTTTTGGTTTTTGTTTTTTGTTTTTTCTAGTGTCATAATTTTCCTTTTCTTAAAAAAAAATTTCTTGGATAAGTTTGTTTTGAAGATATGGATTAATAAGAGAGTGTCCTATTTTGTAGGTATTTTAAGTGGAGTTGGAGATATATTTTTACTGGGTTGTCCTCAAGTTTTTTTCCTGTTAAACATAAGATTTAGGAATATTTCTGAATAACATAAAAATCCAGTCCAGTCCAAAGAGGGAAATTCTAGATGGTATAGATTATAATATCAAATTATCAATTGTAGACTTAAACACTTAAGATCCGTTTGGATACCGCTTATTTTGCTGAAAACTGAAAATACTGTAGCAAAATAATTTTTAAATATATGAATAGTATTGTGGGACCAATTTTTAATGAAAAAGTTGCTGAAAAAAGAGATTTGTAGGTCCTGTGAATAGTGTATGAGACCTACTGGTGTGACACATTTCAGTGCAAAATTTGGGCGTTCAAAGGGGTAGTGGGTCTCGTGCATAGTGCATGGGACCCACTGACAGGTCTGTGTCCCACGTTCACGTGCTTTTCAATTATATAAAAAAAAAAAAGGAAAACACAAACACAGTGCACAGGAAACGCAATCCAAACGCTACCTAAACGAATTTGTGTTTGATCGAGTTATAATTTCCTTGCTTTGCTTGGGCAATATAACTTAGAAGTGCTCTAGAGTCTAGCCTCATGCATGTTTCCCTATTGCTAAGGTGTTTCTTAATCTTTCTTTTTCTTTTTTGGGGGGGGGGGGGGTGGGGGGAGAATCAAGACTTTTCTTAATCATAACAATAAAATTAATCAATCATAAGAATTAAAGCATTTACAATAGGATTATCAAAAAGAAAAAGCATGTAATGCTCCTCACCAAAAAAGAAAAGAAAAGGAAGCATATATATAATGCTCCAAAATAAAAACTGGATAAGACTAAGTCGTTCCAACCCACAATTTTTTTGTCTGTTTATTGATATATCTTATATGTCCTGTCGTCCCTTCAAAACAAAAGGTAAGATATAAATAATAATAACATTTTATTATCGAAATTTGGGATTTAAAATAAAGCACTCCAATCCAACCCGATCTGGGCCAACCTAACTTCTTTTGTAGAAGCATTTGATGAAGTTGATAACCATTTTTTTTCTTTAAAAAAAATATTTAAAGAGCACAACAAAATATTTTACCTTTTGGGTTGATAGAAGGATATGTTTCTCTCTATTTTTTTTTTAATTTTTAATTTTTAATTTTATTTTTATATAGTGGGAGAGAAAAAGGTGAGGTATAAACCAGAAATATGAGACATCATAAATGATGCTATTACCACTAGGTTATTACTTGGAATCCTAAAGACTTATTGAGTACACCTTAATAGAAAAGACAACTATGATTTGCTCGATAGATGATTTAGAACTTGTTTGATAATGTGTTTTCAAACCACACTTTTCTTAAGTATTTAAAAAAAAAGAAAAAGAAGAAGTTAAACTTGCTGCTTTCTTAAATCGAGAATTAATTAAACTAAGGGTGAAAAAAAAGGTAAGGTAGTGGTCAAATCGTGAGTGTTCCATTCCTTTTTTGAGTAGAGGAAACCCATGTGGGAAAGCAACTAGGTCGAGGCGAGGCAGGTGGAGGCATTTTGCCATCCCTAATTAGGTTGCTTTGCCATTTTTGAGATAGAGTGAGAGAAAGAGAATAATGATGGTGAGAGTGCTGAGTAAGAAATAGACATGGCGTGTTTAAAATATGGTCTCGGGTTTGGGGTTTTAATCATTGTACCTCTATTTTTGAGTTTCACAGCTCCCTTAGTTTTGCTTTGTAAATTTTTTGAACTCTTTTTGTTCATCATTGTGAATATAAAGTGTTTTTATTTTCAATAATTTTATTCAACTTATAAAAAAATATTAAAATTTATAAGACATAGTATTTATTATATAGGAGTAGTATATAGTAAAGGTTGAACCTAGTGCATATTACTCCCAATTTTTGTGGGGTCTTTGAGGTAATTGATAGGCAATCCTTCTCATAATTCTTTTGTAGAGGTTGATTCCCAAACTCAAACATGCATCCTATTGTTTTTAGTGGAAAATGCTTGTCATCATACCATAGCCCAACCACTCTAGCATAGAATAATTCAATAAAAATATAAGTTTATCCACATGCCCTAACAGATAACCAGTGTGGATAGGTTTGTCATGTCACGAGTATGATAGTGAACTTTATCCCCTAATTAGACCGATTACAACCCAAATTAAACTCTTTGTTCAATTATATACTAAAGAAAAACATAGTTGTCTATTAAAGTAGTAAGTCCTTTCCTCAACTAAAAATAATTTTCTTTTGTTGCCTTAGAAAAAAAAGCTGAATGTAATTTATCAACTCAGTTACTCCACAATAATTGTAGCACCGTGGAAGATTTTTGCCCAATATTTAATATTTATTGCTAATTAAATGATGGGGCAAACTCCACACACTGGATAGAAAAGTATCAGTTGCTTCTAGACTGGAAATTTGGCCCACCATAATTAAGTTTGAGTATTTTGTTTCAGACCCCAATTTTAGATTTTAAAATCTTATTAGTTCTTACTTTTTGCACAGATGATAGAACATCTTCAAAAAGCCTTCTATAAAAGACAAAGATTTGTGGATTGGAACAACATAATTATTCTTATCCAGTTTGGTTTTTTGGGGTAATTATAGATGATTGACATGAATTTCCCTTGATTAAGGAATGTCTTAGCAAGTGGGAAATATGTCACTACAGTACTTCAAAGATATGGTCCCATATTGTGAAACAAGCATATATTTTACTCGAGCAAGCACGAAATTATTTACATTATTTCTTGTTTAAACTTTAAATGTAGCTTTATAATACCATTAAGCAAACTAGAGCAAAGAGCCGAAGCAAAGACCACACTGGATAAAGCGTGTTGGTCATTGTGATCATGAATTTCTAACCGTGTTGGTCAGTGTATAAGGGTTTTACTTTTACCTCAGTACAATACAAGTGCACTTTCACACGTACGGGCTTAATTTTATTTTATTAAGGCTTTAACTAAATAAATATATAGCTATTTGTTTTAAACATACCCCCCCCCCCCCCCTCCCAAAAAAGGAGACCCCTACCCTCCTCTATTTAGATTTCCATAAACTAATGGAAGAAACCATTTGAGTATGTATAGATCTCTTCAATTCCCCATACCATTATCAATTAAAGTTTCATGCCACCTTTGATACATTGTTCTCTCATGCTACATATTTTGCCAAAAATACTAATTCTTGAATTTTTTTTTCAATTCAATAGTTGAAAGATTTGAACATTAAATGATTTTTTTAAAAATACTTGAAAGTGTCAAATATTACCTTACAAATTTCCAATGCCATCAAAGGCACTTTAACCAACAAATCCAAATTGTGGAAAGCACTTCAACAACTTCTTAATATGTTGAAAAAAGGCTTACTAGTCACGAAGTTGAGACTAGAAGTCTAGGGATGGCCAAAACCCATTAACAAGCACCCGACCTGACCTGACCCAAAAGTACTTGGTATTACCCTATTTGTCATGGGCAAAGAGAATCAGATTGAGTTTTCCCTTGAACTAGAAATTGTCAGGTCCAATTTTGGTATTTCCTGAATCTGATCTGTATTACTAAAGAAGAAAAAAAAAAAAAACCCTCCTAGAGAAAAAACACCGTTTTTTTAGTAATTACCACATGGCTATGCGCAATCTCTATTTTAGCATCTCTAGGGTTTTACTTTCACTGCTTCTCTGCTTTGCTCTGCTCTCCTATGGTATATACTCTACTCCCTCTCTCCAATTCCTAGATCTAACCCTCTAATTTGCTTTCTATTTTCTCAAAATCTAATTGGGGTTTCTTAAAATTTGGAGTTAGGAGTTTGGGAATTCAATTTGTTTGTTGGATTTTAATTCTTTAGTTTTGAGCTTTGTTTGGTTGCTAAGAAAATGTGAAAAATAATAAAGAACTATACGAAATGAAGCTGTTAGAAGCTACTAGGGTTTTAAATTTAGACTAATTTTGAGTGTTTGAGCAATTAGCGTGTGGTAATTATCTTTATTCACTTCAGGAAAAACAATTGCAGTGGGAAAAGTCACTGGTCTTACTTTGCCAAATCCTTAGAACAATTTTTGGCATAAGAGGTAACTTGGAACTTCACCCTTCCCTCATATGTATTGTTGGTTTTCTCTCTGCCCTAATTCATCAGTTTTGAAATGCATTTAATTTTGGCATTATTTTAACATGGTTGAGATCAAAATTTTACCATTAAAACTTTGAACTTTGTTGTTTCAGTCAAAAAAAAAAAAAAAAAAGAATAGATTGAAATTTTGAAATGGTGCAACGACTAGTTGAATTTTGGAATCTGGTATATTCCCTATAATCAAATCTCATCATCTCAAGATCAAGATAAGAACTATCTCCCACAAAACAGAGCTACTGCAGAATCTTAAGATAGCAAGGTATACAACTGAGATTTAATCTTCTTGTATTTGAATTTTTGAATTGTTGAAAACTTTTTTTTTTAAGAATACTAAGTATTTTAACACATACACACACAAGAGGAGAGGGGAGAATGTTTTAAAGAAACTAACAGTGGTGTATATCTAAAAGGACCTAACTTTTAGATACACAGCACAGGCGAATTATTGATAACTTGATATATCTTTTCAGTTGTAATAGATTTATATGTATAGTTATATAAATATTAATGCAAATACGCTAGTTTTGGCCATTCAAGCCAAAACCAATTCCCCAACTTTAATTTTTCACCTATGAGCTATGACCGATTGAAATATCGATTTATTTTTTTTGTTGGGGACGTTATTGGGCTCTTGAGGCGACTTTAGGTAGTGAGGTGAGGTCGACTTTAGCTTTAGATTATCGAGGCGAAAACGGAAAATCTGATGAACCTAACAAAGGAAAGACTCTTTATTAAAAACGAAATAGCATATATAAAGATTCCTTTTTCTAACAGATGGGAGTTTTTGTTGAGGAGCTACCTTGTAGATGTGTCACTTTGTTTGTAACAAAGTTTGTAAGGATCATTACAAACGACTTATTTGTAAAGATGAAAATCTATTTTGTAATGACAAATGAAGTAGCCTTAAACAATTTTCTGTACAATTGCCAAAGCTCTTTGGTCCAACTTGCACATCTAACTAGATACAGTATATCTCATGAAATGAGACCACCCTTCTCACTAAAATGTGAGATTTATTTAAGTGGGATATACACATGTTGTGGAGAGAGAGGTCAAGGTCTCATAAGACCATCTCATAAAATATTTTTTTCATGGTGGTGACTGGCGAGGCACTTATGTAAGTCATAAATCCCCTCAAAACATTTTCCTAAAAAAGAAAAACTCTTTATGCAAGTTTTGAAATTGCCATGATCCTGCATCCGATAATCTAATTTAGGTAAAAATATTTTTTGTTTTCATGTAATTTTTCAGAATTTGTTAGCAAATAAAATAGAAATAATAACCAGCAAGGAATACAAGGGAAAAATATGTAAGCATATTAGGATTTTTAATATAAGGATGGAAAATTGAAAATAAATTGAGATTTAAAGGTTTGTTTGAGATCCGTTTATTTTGCTAAAATTGAAAACTTTTTGCTAAAAGTATTGTAGATAAAGGTAAAATTAAGTTGAAATAGTATAGTGAGGGATCCATGAATAGTATCAAAAAAGGTAGTAAAACTTATAAATAGTAGCAAAAATAAGCTGAATAGTAAAATAAGTTGGTAAAATTAATTATGCCAAACGGAGACTTAAAGTTAAAACAAAGCCACCCATCCATGGTGCCTAGAAAGTTGAATCTTTGAAGTTTGACTTCTAGGTTCCAATTATTTGTGCCAAGGTTCCGGGTGAGTTCACAGGTGAGTTGAGTTGGGAATTGCCACCACAACTCCCAACAGCCCTCCTTTGTGACCAAAAGAAAGTCATGAGGACTGTATTATTTAAATGGTAATGCACCTAATGTTTCAGCTTTAGATTGAGTGAAATATTGCTCTAAAGCTCACAAAAAGCATGAATTCTAAAAGCTCCTTTAACAAGCATTATATAGTCGAAGCAAAAGGGAAAGGGCAATTTAGCTTTTATAGTGCTTTTTTATTTTTTTATTTTCCTTTTCTTTGGCTAACTTTTCTGCTTAATATTCTAAAACCGAGCTGCAAATACTACGGCGAGCTAAAAAGAAAAGCTGCTTCTTGGAAACTCGATGTAGCATTAATATAATGACTCTCTCTCTCTCTCTCTCTCTCTCTAAAGAGTAGGGCCATAGAGCAGATTATAAAAGTGTTCTTTCATTATTTTTATTTTCATTAAATTGCAAAGTGAACCCTTTATATCTGAGGTCATTTTGATTTTGATCCCTAGAGTGTAAAATTATGAATTTTAATAACTAATGTTTACGCTTGTTCTTAGTTTGGTCTTCCATCCATTTTTGTTAATGAGATGGTTATTAAATGTCAACTAAGCACAAAACGACATAGTGATTTTATATATCATTTTGAATTCTCATATAGCCATATCAACATTTATTATTTTACTTGATCCACTTAAATCAATTTATTTTTATTTTTTCCTTCTTCTCTTTTCTTTAATATTCGGTTTTCAAACTCCCCCAATTAATCTATTTCTCTTTCACACGGCTAGACAGATAAACTTATGCCTCCTCCAGTTTTTCTTCAAAGTTCTTTAGAGTACAAAAATCTATTTGGTTACTAAGAAACACAAAGATAATAAGAAAGAAAATTGTTTCGACGATCAAATGAATTCTAGGCCCTAGCCACATTGCCACTGTCACTTTACACCTTCGGATATCCCTCTCACTCCTGTGTATCTTCGCCATGGTGTCTCAATGTGGCTGATACTCTATCCAATTAGGTATTGTGATCGTATCGACCAAATAAACCTGCATCAAGAGTATCGATTTACTAGTAGTTCACGACTTTCATTGACACGTCGAGCCCTAAGAAGTATTGACACAACAATTTCACCATACCCAAGTTGGAATTTAACGGATGCATCAACATTGCAAGTGAATGGAATGACTTATTTCCATTTGGTACCTAAGATTCGAGCCACAATTAAAAATTTTAAACTTTTAGGAAATAAATCAAATAAAATTAAAATTTTAAGGTGAAAATTACAATTTAATAGAAATTTCTTTCAGTAACAAGATACTTATGCGTGTAACATGTGATCGATTCTTGATGGGACTTGTCCTCATTAATCCATTAAATATGAGCATGGAATGCCAATTGTCACATATAGTGTAAAACTTAAAAAATACGTAAAAATTTAAAAATTTCTACGTGCATTTGGTCAACAATTAATTCTTAAGTATTAAAAAGCTGGGCAAAAGATCGTGGGAACTGGGAAGTATATATGTTCTTCTTCGCATATTCTATAGAGAGAGAGAAAGAAAGACAAAGATTATTATTAATGCTGGAGCGTGGAGTACTGAAGAGTTCAATAATTAAAATTTTAAGGTGAAAATTACAATTTAATAGAAATTTCTTTCAGTAACAAGATACTTATGCGTGTAACATGTGATCGATTCTTGATGGGACTTGTCCTCATTAATCCATTAAATATGAGCATGGAATGCCAATTGTCACATATAGTGTAAAACTTAAAAAATACGTAAAAATTTAAAAATTTCTACGTGCATTTGGTCAACAATTAATTCTTAAGTATTAAAAAGCTGGGCAAAAGATCGTGGGAACTGGGAAGTATATATGTTCTTCTTCGCATATTCTATAGAGAGAGAGAAAGAAAGACAAAGATTATTATTAATGCTGGAGCGTGGAGTACTGAAGAGTTCAATAATTATTGGGCACTAACTTTTCCTTTACCTTTCACCAACTATTTCTTTGGGGTCGTTTTCTAGACTTGTTTTTATTCATATCAAATATCTAACAAAGTCGTACTATTTTAACGTAAACCTAATTTAATTGCTATACAATAAACAAAGTTGTACTATTGTAACCCACTTTACGTATGCATGTAAATAAAGTGGGGCATACAATTATGTACATAGCAAAAACATAATTATATATATATATATATATATCCAAATAATAGATAAGTATTAACCCCATAAAAAAATTTGCACCTATATATGATGATTTGAAATTTAGATTTCTATTTATTCTCCAAAAAAAATAAATAATAATAATAAACTTTAGACCTCAATATTATAGAAAGGTACAACTATAATAATAATAAAAGTCAAGATTACTGAATTGTGAAAAATTCTTAAGAACTTTCGGAGCATGAAAAAATTGTGCTCTCTTCTCTCACATTCACGATGAACCCTAACATGACTTTAATGAGTAGACCTCATTATGAATATGAGAGGAGAAAGCATAATTCTTTATATTCTGAAAGTACAGAAAAGAATTATTCCTAAATTGCATGCAATAACCTATAAAAGTTTGTATTGGTATCAATGCATGCTTAATATCTATTTTAGTGAACATGAAAGCTTCCATAACTAAGATTAGTGCCAGCTCATGAAAATTTTTATCCACATGTATGGTCATCTATGGATACATGTAAAAGTTACTCTAAAATATTGGCACGTGGAATGGATGGTCATAAGCAATTGATTATGCAGGCAGGCAGGCATGGGTTAAGCATTTGGTAGTGAAAGCTTACTTTGAATTGTTTTTAGAGCTTCCTTTAGTAAGTGGACTAAAAGGAAGCTTAGCATGAAAGAAATAGAACTTTTCGCAAGCTTCCTTTGTTCTCTTTCCCCCCCACCTTTTCAATCAGCTTTCAAAGCTCATGGTTTTTTTTGGAGGCAATATATCTTGTGAGCACACGGCACCTTGTTTTAGTGATGTTTGGCCATTGAGTTTGACATCCAATATTCTTTCTATTTAATAGCAGATAAAGTAACCATAGCCTGTAATTAGTGTATTAAGTAAATAGAGTGAGAGAGAGATATTTTTTGGTCCGTTCAGCATTATTAACTTTTTCTCTCGAACAACCATTCATTTCCTTAACGTCGGTAAGATTCCTTTTTTCTTTCAAGAAAGAGGAAAAAAAATAGTGGAACTTCTTTCTTATGCAGGAGAGCCTAGCAAAACTAGCAAACCAATTGAAAAGATTAAAAGGGTACATTGATGATTGAACAAGGATAAATGAATAAATATGTGTACATTCTAATTAATTAAGGAGAGCAGTGAAAGTTGAAAGACAAAGCAAATCAAAGGGAAAAGATCTAAATCGTAAATCGAAGAGAGATAAAATGAACATATATAATTGTGTGTATATATACACACACTGACACACACATTTCAATCTCAAACGGGGATGAACCACAATGTCTTGATTTAATTGTAGACTTTGTAGTTAATATAGTTATAACCATTAAGGTTTGAGAATTAAAAAAAAAAAAAAATCAAATACTTGAGGGCTTTGAGATTGCTGGACATGAGGGACTTGTTTTGTTCATCCTTTTTAAAATGTTATTTCGAAAGGGGGAAAATGTTTTTGTTCAAAACTTGTGTGTGTGTGTGTTTTTTTAATAGGTTTTGAATGTGAAAGAAGGGAAAAAAATTGTTTGACATATGTATCACTTTCATTTTTTTACTCCATTGTTCTTCTCTTCCAAATTTTTATTTTTATTTTTATTTTCAAAAAATACTTCATGTCACATTCACATAATAGAGAACAACAAATCCAAGACAATCCGATCGAAGGAAATCAAAACAAATCAACAACAAATCCAAAGCAATTCCATTGGCGAAAATAAAAAATAAAATCCATTGATAGAAACCGACGAAAAACAAATCTATCGACTAAAGGCAACTAAAGTACTAAACACAAATTCGACAAAAACCGCTAGCCCCACTAATTTTTGTTTTTAAGTGATAAAAACCATTTAAAAGGTTAGCTCTTTTATGGGCTTGCTTCTTTTTTGTTTTTAATTTAGTTGTTACACTAAGATTAAGGGGAGAAAATGATTCTAGTCTTGGTTTTCTTTATAAAGGAAACCAAACAACGTAATTGAGTTATAATGTTCTTGGCAAATGCCCATCTTGTAGCATAAAAGTTCAGCCAGAATATAGTATATATGTTGTTGGGTCTACTGGAGAAAAATAGATTTTTTTTGAATGTTTTATCTTTTATTATAACAAATTCATTTACAAAATGAATTTTTTTAGAAATAAACATAAAAAAAAGAGAATGAAGTTCTAATACAAAAATACATTATAAACTCCACTAAAAAGTCATAATAACTTTTAAAAGATGGTGATCAGAATAAGTTATATTGTACACAACTCACCCTATTAAATGATGCGTAAACACAAAATATTAAAACCTTTCCATAAATGATTAATCGATTGGCAAACATTTCTTGTTTCAGATCCATAATAGGGCAGTTTTGAGTTTTTTGACTGATTAGCTATAGGCCTAGAGCCAACTAGCCAAGTATAAAGTGACAAAAATGTCATAATTTTGACAATGAAACGTGTATCATGAATTCAACCCAAAAAAAAAAAAAAAACATGTATCTTGAATGTATCTGGCATCATAAAATTAAAAAAAAAATGTACAAGAGGTCCAATATATAATTGAAACGTGATCTTCTACCAAATTTTGACGAGGATATCTTCAACATAAGTTTACATAATACGAGAATAGGGGCAAAATGGGCAACTGTCATTTTCACGCAAATTATACAGCCTTCTGTCCTATTTCTCAAACTAACTAGGGAAATGTCTCTCTTTTGTAACTCAATTTTTTCAAAATCGAGTTAAGCCATATAGTGACATTTTAAGGAGCCTATAGTGACGTTTTAAAGACCTATAGTGGCATTTTGGAACTCGAGCTCCTTAAACTCGAGTTATAGGCAAAAGAATAAAAAAAATTGCCTATAACTCGAGTTCATAGAGCTTGAGTTTTAAAACGCCACTATAGGTTCTTAAAATGGCATAGGGCTCTAGTAATTTTTTTTTTAACTCGATTTTTAGAAAATCAAATTATAAAAGAGGAACATTTCTCTAATTAGTTTGAAAAAAAGACAAACGTCACTTTTTTTTTACACGAAAAGGATATTTGCCTGTTTTGGCCATGAGATTAGTATAAGGGCCGCCATTGGCATATCCAGCTTGCATATAACACTCTGTATGAAATCATTTTAACAATCCAAATGATTGAAACATACTTTTAGTTAATTTTGTCATTTTTTTAAGCCTATAGTGTAGAGGACCTATAGGATAAAATATTAAAAGTACAGCAAAGAAGGATTTCAGGTCAATCTATCTGCCGGTATCTCGAGCTCGTTGCATGTGCTATATTTTCGGAGTTTCCAACAAATAATTTCCCAAGTGAGACCCACCTGTCCAATGCTATTCATTATAAAATCTACAAGTAAACTTCCGAGTTCCACTCTTGCTAAAGAAGCCACTAAAGAAGCCTCGTCTAGCATATTATCGTCAACTCTTGCCCTTTTTAACTTTGTTACTTTATTTTTATATTTAATTCATTAATGAATAGTATTTAGCTAAAAGAAATTCATTAATAAATATACATTGAATGGTTCAATACTCGCAATCATTCATTAGGATGGTAACGGGTAGGGTGAGATTGGATTATGGGTGTCTAGTCTACTTTTTGAAGAGGAGAAAATTTGTACATAGTTGGAACATGGTTGTAAGTTGGGATAGCGGGGTGGATTGAAGATATTTTACCGTTTTTTAATGAAGTGGTTTCGAGAAAAGAGATAAAAACAAGTGTTTTTGGAATGACATTAAAATATCTATAAAATAATAAGTTATAAATAGAATATATATAAAAGGATTAAATTATATATGTAATCAATTTAAATTTATATTAAATAATATATATACACATTTAGGGTAACACGAGACAAGTAAAACTTGTCTTTGTCCTATCACCTCTTCAAGGTGAGAGAAACTCGCACATAATAGGATGAGTTGAATCTCACCTCCCCTCCCCTTCTCCACAGGACCACAATCTGCCCTCTCATAATGCTTTATGAAAATCTTTTAAGGAGCTGCCATCATTTATTAGTTATTATATTAATTTCACTAAATAATTGTTGATGAGGAAAATGATAAAGACTAATGAATTTTTCTTTAAAAGACTTAAAAATTTTCATAAATATAAATATATTTGGTATCACTTCAACAACGTAATAGTAAATAAATACATGCTTGAATTATTTTTTTCTTTTATATGATTGGTGACACATATTAGTTTGTAAAGTTTATATAATAAAATTTGTAAAATTTGTAGCATTATTTGTGAAATCATTTAGTATACACTTAGTGTATACACATTTTTCTCACATAAAAGTGAACCTCACATATGAGTCCAACACATATAACTAGTATTTATGTGAGAAGAATGCGTAATACATCGAATATACAGGAATAAAGATTACATGGAATGCATTATACTTTACTAATCACGACCTCTTCTATTTGTCTGATTTTCTTGAATTTATTTTAAACTTTAATTATTTTTATAAAAAAAGAAGAAATACAACCGTAATTAATGAAGTATAAAGTAAAATACTACGGAACAAAATAATTTTATTGAATAGTTTATATACTTGTGCTGATAATTCACAATTGTCAAGCTCTGATTGAGAATAAATGTCAATCATATCATAATTCAAAGCAACTAAATGTGAGTTCAAAAAGTGACATCTGTCCCACAATTTGCCTCAATTTCTCACCTTCACCAGTTCACCTAACACATCACCTAAACTTTTGGCTTTTTAAGTGTCTTAATGTGCTGCCACCATTCATTATATATGAAAAAAAGTTAAAACTATATGCAAGTAGATCTTGCCCACGATTAATGTATTTCAAAAGGACAGATCTTTGCCCGCAAGAAATTATCATTCAGCTGGATTTGAATAATGTTATCGGTTACATCAACATGTATTGGGACTTTAATAATTTAATTCGAATATAATTAGAAGAAAACTAAGTTAAGAAGACTTTTTAGGCCATGATATATATGTGGTTTTCGTAACATAATATGATTTACAACTATTCTTTTCAACTCTTATTTATTTATTTGGTAGCAGAATTTGTGGTAATACACCAGAAACAGTGTATTGAATCAGTCAGATCAAGTTCAAAGTTCATCTTTATTTTATTTTTTTCACTACCCCATCTGTTTTCATACTTTCTTTATGATGCTATATTGATTAATGGGTTCTCATGTAATAAATATAGTAAAGTTGATATCTCATATACTCGCTGCAAAAAAAAAGTTGTTTTCTTTCAGGGTCAAGTTTTCTGTAGTGACTAGATATCAATTTCAAACTACTTTCAACTTATAGTTATATCATATATGTACTATATATGCACATATTAGTTTGGGTAATTTTAAAATCATCAAACAAAGTTTAACTCTGTGGATGCTGCCAGTTCTTTTGTGGAATCCCTTTCTATTTACAAGAAATTAGATTTAGAACCAAAACAATTTTTTGAAAATGAGTCTTGTTGTTGGATGGTACTGTCCATCTCTCCCCAGGAGAGATCGAACTTGTATTCAAACCATAAGAAAATTTTTATTTTTATTTTAAAAATAGTTATATTTTATCAAAAGTCTTGTAGTTTAGTGATATATAAAGTTCTTATCTTTCCCCTGTAGGCATAACTATTAAATTATTAAAAGAAAAAAAGAAGGGCCCGTTATTATTGTAGTGTAGAATACATTTAAAAGATATTTTTACAATCTAGGATGTCTTCTTCACGCCTAGAAAGCCACTAGTGACTAGACCTTTGTAAAGTTTTGCTAGCTACCAAAGAATGCAACCCAATAAATAAGATTAATTTGGATTTTGTGAATCTCCTTAAAACCTAAATTAATCACCAGAGCCATATGTTGCCCTTCAGTACAAATTCAATCCCAAGTGACTAATAATCAACCTGAAAGGAAAGGGGTTTCTTATGAAACTTGTAAAACCAAAAGATAAAAGGACAAGAAATTAGAAAGAAAAAGAAAAAGAAAACAAAAAAACAAAAGGAGAACTTGGAAAAAGGTGATTAATAATATTTTGGAATGGGCCAGCTATATGGGTTCACTTTAACATAGTGGAATCACATCAGAACATGTTAGTGGAGGAGTTGGTATTAAGGCTGTAAAAGCTAGCGATTCTTACTTTAAAAAAATCATAGTAATAATAAGATACTCATGTACACATGAATATACGTAGTACAAAGATATTTCATCAAAATGGTTCTGTAAATTCGAGCATGCTTGGTTGGCAAGCTTGATTCGGAATCAACAAAAATGATAAAAATCCAAAGAAAGACAAAGAAGAAAGAGTATATCCCTTATTGCGATGATAGGAAAAAAAGAAATTCTCCTAAGAAATTATCTAGCTCTACCAAAATATTTAGATTCTTAATTTGTATGTATCTCTGACAAAGTTAAAGAAGGAAATAAATAAGCACTACAATTTGTAGTGCCTTGACAATTAATTTTATAATTAGAAGAATGCGTGGTTGGAAAATTTGTGAAAAAAATTAAAATCAAGGATGAGTATATTAACAAAAAAAAAATATTTGAGGAACAATATCATCCATAAATATCAAACATATTCTTGATTCAGTACCATGAAGTCAATTTGTCTAGAATAAATCTTTTATTTGATTTCATTTCATAAAACAAAACTTGAAAATACCCTGCAGTAGTATGCACATCACTCACTCCTTATACAATCCTCCACTATTTTTTTTTTCTTTTTCTTTGTGGGTTACAACATGACATACTTACAAGATTATTCAACAACATAATTAGAAATTAAGAACATGAAAAAAGAAAAAATAAAAACTTAGGTTCCGTTTGGTACGTATGTTTAAACAACAGTTTTCAGTTTTTTTAGAAATAAAAATGGGTGAAAAAGTATGTGAAAATGCGTATAATATTATTTAAAACTTGAAAACATGTGTTTAAAATTATGTACCAAACAGCTCATAACCTTTTATTTTGTTATCAACAGCAATAGGAATTGCCAAATATATATATATAGCCGTAACAATAGTAATATTAAAGCTGCCTTAATATTCTTGCCCGAAACCGTTTCAACAAAGAGTACGTACGTATGTACGTACATACCTACGTTGTAATATAGTACTTCAGTTTTGCTGCCTCAACTCCTTGTAAAACTTCTGTATAAACTCCTCGGCAGCTTTGTCCACATGGGAGTCTTCATCAATGTCCCTCAAAGGAAAGGGAGAGTCAGTAATCCTCAGCTGTCTCACTATGGGGCTTCGTCCGAAGCCCGGAAGCGCCGGGGATGCTTCCACCACCGCTTCATTGTTCAGCATCTCTAACACCATGGCCTTCACAGCATCAGCCGTGGCCACATCATCATCTAGAGTAGCCGGAGCGTGAGCGCATGTGAAGAAGTGGCTGTGGTGGTGATTGCGGCGTTTATTGTTGATGTTGAAGGCGTAGTTAGGGGTGTTGCTGCAGCTGAACTCGTACTCTCGTGGAGCCGAGAAGGACGTGTGGTGGTCGGGGTGATGGTCGTGGTGGTGGTGGTGGTGGTGGTGGAACATGCGGTTGCTAATGGCTTTTCCGGCGACCTTGCCACGTTTCATCATCATGTTGAGGTCTAGCATTAGCTTTCTTTTTGATATGCCTTTTCTCAGCATGAAAAAAGCTACACGTACTAAGCTCCATATTCTCTTGGCAGCTATTACGGGTACATTAGGTTCCATTTCTTTCAATCTATTTTTTTGAATGGAGAGTGAGGTTTTTTTTTTTTTTTTTTTTTTAATTGAGAGAGAGAGAGAGAGAGAGAGAGAGAGAAGAGATTTGATTGGTATGAGAGTGAGGAGGGGAGGGGGGGGGGGTATTTAAAGGGAGGTGTGTGTGAGTGTGAGGGAGCTAGGTGGGTATATCGTGTAATAGTGTTTTGATTCTTTTGAATATGCACTATTTTTTTTATTTTTTTTTATTTTTGGTGATAAACTTTTGAATATGCACTAAAGAATGAGCAGTGGGCGCCTTGATATTTAGGGTTGCTTTAAACATTGAAGTAAATGGATTCAATCAATCATTATTGGTCGATTGGTACTCGGGTGGGCTCAACCTCCTGTAGCCTTTGGAATTTCAATGGTACAGATCAAAAGTCCGGAATGTGATTTTTTTTTTTTTTTTTGGGTTCATTGATCACGTTTTAAAATTGGATTCGTGTAATGAGAAAGAACATGAAAAAGATGTTAAAATATACTGTTAGTATTCAAAGATACTAAGCGAGTGCTTTTAGTTTTTAAAGTTTTAAATGAGCACTATTGGTCATTTTATTAATTGACTTTAATATCCTGATTTATGTAGCTAAGCAATGATGTTGTATTTTCTATGTGACATGATAACATTTTTAATATTAGAAAACTCTGTGTTAGTATTGCGACAACAAAACTTGTGACCTATTCCAAATCTAGACCAATTAAAAATGGGCCTTTCCCAATTCAAAACCAAATCAATTCAATCTAAGCCCTAAATTGAAACGTGGTCTCACAATCTCTTCATCTTTAACATCATTTTCCACATAAGAACATGCTTAAGCAACTCAAAAAAGTAATTAAAAACCATCATCTTCACGACCTGATACATCAATTAACTTCAAAAACAGTATCCGATTTGGGCATGTAACTGAACATACTATAGTTTTAGTCATACCATCAGGATAGCTATCACACAAGATTGTGCAACCCATTTTCTTCCACTCATCTCTATATTTCTTGTAACAGTCATGTATATCACCTTTCACTTTCTTTAAAAGAGTGGATCTCAGTTTTCATAATTGGGGCCTTAATTTGTAGCCAACCCCACACTCCGCTATAGCATTTACCATTTCTTGAAAATAATTGTGAAGAGGATAAAAATTACTGTTGATAGACCCGTTCAAATAAGCCTGATGGTACTAAACTAACGTGCTATCAAAAATAAGGCAACAGGTTGAGATACTAGACGAATGGAACACATAACAATGGTCCCCTTTGATGGACGGGTGATCCTATACGGACGGATTCTAGGTGCACGGACCCAAGCCCAACGGGTACCGAGGCCACGTGGCACCTACATAGCTTAAGTGAACCCCAAGGAGTCCTAAATGGAAATATCTTGTGCCCCATGATAGCCCTAGGTCAATAGAGTCCCTATATGGAAAGAACCTTGCGAAATACGTACATTTATTAGCTATTTGTTTTATAAGGAAAGATCTTCCTGCCCAAGCAATAAGAATCGGTTCTATGCTACTATAAAAATCACAAAAACTCTCAAAAGCAAGGTACGCATAATTTATCCCAACTTTAACACTCTAGAGTGGTGAACATATTCTAACTTAACCTTCAGAGGGTATTCGGCTGGTACTACACCGGTACTCTTTGCAGGGTTCTCTCTTCTTTGTTGTGCAGGTCTTATCTAGAGTATGTAAAGACCGTGCAGCTTACTGATGATTTTTCAACATCATCAAATTGAAATTTATATATATATAATAAATGGATTTAGCAACACCGAAAGAAATAGAATGGAATAGAACTATGAGTCCTCATTTGAAAAGATTCAATTAATTTGGGTTCGGGGAAGATCCATTTTTGATGAATTTAAGTTTATATCTTTCTAGCGTAATGGGTTTTTTTTTGACGTGGCAATACTGAATTGGATTGATTTAATATTTAAAATGTTGTCATGTCACCTAAAAAAATCACATCGATGCTTTACGAGCCACATAGCCCGACATAGGTAAGGAGACTAAGGGCAGTTAACAAAATTATCAATAGGGCTCTTTTTTTGAAATTTCATGGACAAATAGCTCTTATTAAAAACTTCGAAGACCAAAATGTTGATTTGGTAAATTTTAAGGACTAATAATGTATTTTAGCTGAAAAACTATTTTAATATAATAACTAGCTAAAAAAAAAATAAAGACATTAAAGTTTTTTACAATTAGCAAAATTAAAAAAAAAAAACAATAAATAGAGAAGCTTAAACAACTTTCAAATGTATTTTTGGTATTTTTAAATTTTTTTTTATAAAGCTAATAATTGAAGATAATAAAATATAAACAAATATTGTGTTTATTAATCCTTCAAAGAGAAAGCATTTTCATCTAAAGATTAAATTGCAATTTACAACCTTAATATTTGGGATATTTTGATTTTTCTCCTTTAAAGTTTTAAAATTAGATCCATACCCCTAACATCGCGCAAAACTTGGAAAAAATCGTTGGATCAAAACTTTACCCTTTATCAGATCTAGATCGGAAGAACACCAGAAATTTGTAGCAACTGATGAGTACCATCACTCCCTAACTTCACCCCGAAAGGATCCAAGGTCTCATTTTCCAGCCTAGTATTCATTGGGTAAAAGACATCATAGATTCAGATAGAAGCACATATAAGCAATGGAATGGACAATTAGTTCAAAGCTCCTTTAATGAAGCATCAAGCCATCAACTGATGACTTCCTAAACATTCATTTGCCTAAAAGTGAAGGTGAAGATTCTCAAGTTTATTTTTTTTTTTTGGTCAACAAAAAAATTCACTTCACTTACAAATTAGTCTTCAAATTGATACAATAAGAATAAGGGTTTGTTTGGATACAGTTTATTTTGCTAAAAATTGAAAACTTATTACAGAATACACTGTAGCAAAATAACTTTTAAATTATAAATAGTGCCATAGGAACTAGATTTACTACCTATGCACGTTTTTCACAAAGTTAATTAAATCATAAATAGTACTCAATCAAAAATGCAAAACACTAAATAATTTTTAGGAAAAGGCACGCACACACTGCCCATTATAATTCCAATGGCCTCGCTTCAAATGAATGGAATTAGTAATCGGGTCATATCACAATACATCAACTTGGACTGCCTTCCACAAACAAATCGGCCCATAATATAGTTTTTCACAAAAATCCAGACCCCAGCAGCACTTAAATACACAAATGACAAAACCAAAGCAAAAACCACTAACAGTGGCATTTCATTTACAATTTACTCAGTGCTTTTGCTTTACAATCTCTCAACAATGGAGGGGCCTGGGCCAAAAGATTTGGAAGACTCACTCTAGCTGAGGTACAGTCATCCTTCTGTTTGTTTTTCCACTTACGGGTCTGTCATTTTTCATCTTAATTAATCTGCAGGACATTTAACAACTTAGCCGTAAACACCTTCCTAGCTTCAGTTTTGCTGCCTCAACTCCTTGTAAAACCTCTGTATAAACTCCTCGGCAGCTTTGTCCACATGGGAGTCCTCATCAATGTCCCTCAAAGGAAAGGGAGAGTCTGTAATCCTCAACTGCCTCACCATGGGGCTTCGTCCGAAGCCTGGAAGCGCCGGGGAAGCTTCCACCACCGCTTCATTGTTCAGCATCTCTAACACCATGGCCTTCACCGCATTAACCGTGGCCACATCATCATCATCTAGAGTAGCCGGCGCGTGAGCACACGTGAAGAAGCGGCTGTGGTGGTGGTGGCGGCGCTTGTTGTTGATGTGGAAGGCGTAGTTGGGGGTGTTGCTGCAGCTGAACTCGCACTCTCGTGGAGCAGAGAAGGAAACGTGGCGGTCGGGGTGATGGTGGTGGTGGTCGAACATGAGGTTGCTAATGGCTTTTCCGGCGATCTTGCCACGTTTCATCATCATGTTGAGGTCTAGCGTTAGCTTTCGCTTTGATATGCCTTTTCTCAGCATGAAAAAAGCTACACGTACTATGCTCCATATTCTCTTGGCTGCTATTACTGGTACATTAGGTTCCATTTCTTTCAATCTATATTTTTTGATTGAAGAGTGAGTTTTTATTTTTTTAATTAATGTTGAGAGCGAGAGAGAGAGAGAGAGAGAGAGAGAGAGAGAGAGAGAGAGAGAGAGAGAAGAGAAGAGATTTGATTTGGTTATGAGAGGGAGGGGGTAGGCCGGAGGGGGATATATAAAGGGAGGTGTGTGTGTGTGTGAGTGAAAGAGGAGGGTATATACTGTATAGTGTTTTGATTCTTTTGAATATGCACTTTTTTTTTTGGTGATAAACTTTTGAATATGCACTAAAGAATGAGGAGTGGGTGCATTGATATTTAGGGTTGCTTTACACTGAAGTAAATGGGTTCAATCAATTATCATTCATTATTGGTCGATTGGTACTTGGGTGGGCTCAACCTCGTGTAGCCTTTGGAATTTCAATGGTACAGATCAAAAGTCCGGAAGGTTTTTTTTTTTTGGGTTCATTGATCACGTTTTAAAATCAGAACCTTGTTAAGAAAAAACATGATAAAGATGTTGGAATATACTGCACATCTGCCAATAATACCTGGTGAGCGCTTTTCGTTTTTAACATTTTAAATTAGCATTATTGGTCATTTTATTAATTGACTTTAGTCTTCTTATTTATGTGGTTTTTTTTTTTTTTTTTTTTTTTTTTGAGAAAATGATAAGCAAATTTTATTAATTTAAATTATTTTGAAATATAGCTTCCAAATCAGACGGTAGCTCTTCTACCCAAACATCTAAACAATTGCCCCTTTTTAACATGCCTAAAATTGAACCATTGTAAAGTACTCGCTAGTAATTCAGTCTCTTCAATAATGTGACCATACAAGGTAAACGATAAACGAGGGTCTGCTATCTTGCAGTGCAGAAATGACCAACAAAGAGTCACCCTCAAATTCAATCTTGTGAATGCATAGATCCTTGGCAAACTCAGCACTAGTAGCCAAAGCTTCAACCGAATGGGGGAGGGGAATTTTCTGGCTCGTAGCAATTAACGATGATATTGCATTTTCTAGGTGACATGATTTTTCTAATATTAGAAAACTCCACATTAGTATTGCCACAACAAAAACCTATGACTAAAAAAAATCCCAAATCTGAACTCGTTAGAAATGGGTCTTTCTCAATTTAAAACCAAATCAATTCAATCTAAGCCTTAAATTGAAACAAGTTCATCTTTCAACAACATTTTCCACTCCAACTTTTAGAAGAACATGCATCATCGTTTTCATGATCCCTGATACATCACCCAACTTAAAAAATAATGTCCTCTTTGGGCATGTAACTGAAAATATTATAATCGTTTTAGCCCTACTATTAGAACAGCTATCACATAAGATTGTGTAACCTGTATTCTTCCACTCATCTCTATATTTCTTTTAACAGTCATGGATATCACCTTTCACTTTTTCAAAATAGTAGATCTCAGTTTTCTTAACTTAGGGCTTTGTAGCCAACCCTTCACTACTATAGCATTTACCATTTCCTAATAATACATGGGTTTAGCAGCATTGAAAGGAATAGAATTGTGAGTCCTCGTTTCAATTTAGGGCTCAGATTCAATTACTTTGGCTTTGAACTAACAATACTTAACAAAAGGATTAATAGTGATCTTTTTTGAAACTTCATAAGCCAATAGTACTCACTGAAAATTCAAAGACCAAAAATATTTTGGCCTAAAATATATTACAATAACTAGTTAAAATTAAGATTTCAAAAACTGGCAAAAATTAGCTTAAACAACTGTCAAATGTATTTTTGGTACTTTTACATTTTTTTTTTTGTTAAAGCTAATAGAAAATAATAAACCATAAACAAATATCGTGTTTATTAATCCTTCAAATAAAAAGCATTTTAATTTAAAGATTAAATTGCAATTAACGACCTTAATATTTGGGATATTTTAATTTTTTTACCTTTTAAAAATTTCAAAATTTAGATCCATACCCCCTAACGTCATGTAACATTTGAAAAAAACTATTTTGTGTTCGTTCATAGAAAAAAGTTTGATACAAACACGTTCTTGCAGCCAAGTTAGGGTGGGTAGTCTTAAAGCCACCTACCAAAAACTTTGGGTTCAAGCCATAAAAAGCCAAGTACTTGAAAGATAAACACCTACCAAAACTTTGGGTTCAAGCCATAAAAGCTAAGTCCTTGAAAGAAAAATCCCTATTCGATCAAAGAAAAATCCCTATTCAAAGCCAATCCCCTAGAAAATATCTCTTGGACTTGTCGCAATATACTTAAACAATATTGTATTGTGTGGTTGCTCTTGTTAGAGGGTTTGTATTGTGTTCCGTACTTTAGTGCATTATATGCGAAATAAACATGATACATGTCCTTTAAAATATACTTGTCTCTCATGTATTTTTTCTAGTGCACAAAAACCCATAGATAGAAACTTTACCCTTTATCAGATTAGGAATGGAGGAGCACAAGACAATTAGAAGCTCATAAGGAAGCTCATAATATCCTTTGGGTAAAAGACATCATAATAGAAGCTCATAAGAAATTAAATGGACAATTAGTTTGAAGCTCCTTTAATGAAGCATCAACTATGACTTCCTAAACGTTCATTTGCCTCAAATTTTTATTTTTATTTTTATTTTAGATATAGTTTGAACCTATGATGACCGTTTCTAAATTTCTAGTGATTGTTCTTTATCATCAAAATAAGACAAATTGATTTTTAGTGTAAGCGGGAGATTAAATTCTAAATCTCTCATTCGACGCCAAAAAAACTCTACTAATTAAGCTAACTAGAACCTACTATTTACCTTAAAATAAAGAAGAAGATTCAAAGGTTTTTTTTTTTTTGGTCAGCAAAGAGAGTCACTTCACTTACAAATTAGTATTCAAATTAATACAATAAGAATAAGTCTCTTCCCGCTCATTAGAACTCTAATGGCCTCACTTTAAATGAATGGAATTAGTTTTTCAAAAAAAATGGAATTAATAATTGGGTCATATCATAATCTTAGTAGCCACTACAAAATTTCAATACTCCCCATGCTACGACTGGACATGTATTGTAGTCCATCTTTAAAACTTTGGAGAAGCCGAAGCTTGCTTAATGGGCCATTCTTTCATCTCACGATATCACTCCAAGTCCAAGCCATTATTAATGACATCAACTTGGGCTTATTTACCTTTAAGTCTTGCACAGACTCCCCCATATTCATTGGGCTACAAACAAATCGGCCTATAATATAGTATTCCACATAAATCCAGACTCCAGCAGCAATAACATCTAACGGAACAATTCTATTGCTAGAATTGTAGTGTTCATGAGGTGTAGGATTTGGTGTTTGGTGTGTGTCAGTTTTGATGGAAAAATCAAGACATTTTGCAATTGGACCAAATGCCCTTTAATTTTATCTCAATATATATATATATATATATATATATATATTACATAAATAAAATTAGTAGCATAGTCAGAAATATTTTTCAAAGAAACTTATATATTTAATCTCTTGTAAACATTTATTGGCTTCGTTAATTGGATTGGATCCAATAATTATACTTATATATGTTTGAACAAAACTTAAGTACAATACTTTCAGTGCAGTTCTTTAAGTTTCTCAGGCAACAATAACATCTAACAGAACAATTCTATTGCTAGAATTGTACTGTTCATGAGGTGTAGGATTTAGGCTCCGTTCGTTTGGAGTGAAAACAGGGAGGATGGAAAACAAAGGAAGGAAAATAGGATAGAAAATACTGTTTTCCACTGTTCATTTGGAGAAGGAAAATAGGAAGAATGGAAAACTCGAGAGAAAGTTTTCTCTCCAGGCCCACCTTTTTTTTTTCCTTCCAAATCGGAAGGAAAATCTGGAGAGAAAAGTTATATAGTAACACTTTTACAAAAATACCATCTTTCCACCTATTTTTTTTCAACTTTCTCTTTTTTTTTTTTTCTTTTTTTTTCTCAACTTACCTGAACATTTTTTTTTTCTGTTCAACGTTACTTTCAGTAACGTTGTTTATTTTTATTTTTATTTTATTCTTTTCAACGTTACAGTAACGTTGTTGATGTTTTTTTTTTTTCAACGTTACTTTCAGTAATGTTACTTTTTTTTTTTCTTTCTTTTTTTTTTTCTCTGTTCAATGTTACTTTCAGTAACTTGCTTTTTTTGTTTTTTCTTTTTTAAATTCTTTTCAACTTACTGAACAGTAACGTTGTTGTTGTTGTTTTTATTTTTTAATGTGACCTAATCTAATTTTTACATTATAATAATATAAATTTATATATATGATGTGATAAATTTTATATTATTTAATGATTAAAAATAAATCTATTTCTTATATATTATATAACAAGGGTATAATAGTCAATTTATATAAATGACATTTTCCATTCTTTCCTTTTTCTCTCCAACTGAACACAAGACGTTTCCATCCTCCCACTTTTCCACTCCTCCAACCGA
Source organism: Lithocarpus polystachyus (assembly GCA_033629205.1). Taxonomy (NCBI): domain Eukaryota; kingdom Viridiplantae; phylum Streptophyta; class Magnoliopsida; order Fagales; family Fagaceae; genus Lithocarpus; species Lithocarpus polystachyus. Next base: position 22,543,931 of record CM066166.1, on the reverse strand, counting down.
ACACACAAGAGGGAAAACTAAATATTTTCCATCCTCCCACTTTTCCATCTTCCTACATTTTTCCATCCTCTCACTTTTCCACTCCTCCAACCGAACGAACCCTTAGTGTTTGGTGTGTGAGGCGTGTGTCAGCTTTGATAGAAAGATCAAGTCCTTTGGCAATTGGACCAAAATGCCCTTTAATTTTATCTCAATATATATATATATATATATATTACATAAATAAAATTAGTAGCATAGTCAAAAATGTTTTTCAAAGAAACTTATATATTTAATCTCTTGTAAACATTTAATGGCTTTGTTAATTGGATTGGATCCAGGAATTGTACTTATATATGTTTGAACAAAATTTAGGTACAATACCTTCAATGCAATTCTTTAGGTTCCTCTCTTAAGATTCTGCCATATAGATATTTTCTCATGAGATTGAACTTTATTTTTTAATTAAGTATCCAAAAGGCAAAATCTTAAGAGGAGAATCTAACGAACAACACCTAAGTACTGTACCTAAGTCTTGCGCTATATGTTTAATTTCTTGTAAAAGTTAGACTCTATAATAACAATAACAAATGGAAAGAAAAAAAAGTTTTTTTTTCTCTATAATGATAAAGTAGAACATGTCACAAACTTTTAGCCATAAAAATCATAGCATATTGCATTTAAAAGAGAAAAAATCATAGTCAAGCACTTAAAGATTTTTTTTTTTAATTCTTAAATTTTGAAAGAGAAAAAACTATTTCTTTCCATTGTTTTTATGTTATTATGGGCCTATTTGGATGAAGGGAAAAAGGAGGAGGAGTAAAGGGGAGTAGAGTAAAGTTAGCTATAAGTAGGTTAATTTTGGGCTAAATTTACTCTACTCTATTCTACTATACTTTACTCTCCCTCCCTCTTCCTCAATCCAAACGGACCAATAGAGTCTAAACTTTACAAGAGATTAAACATATATAAGTGCAATCCCTTGATCCTATCCAATTAAGGAAGCCATAAATGTTTACAAGAGATTAAAAATGTAAGTTTCTTTGAAAAACATTTGGTGAGGGTTGTTTTTACACTTCTTGTACCTTAAACACGTGTCTCGATATTATTAGACAACGTTTAGTCTAAGCTTTTTCTAAGAAGGAAGTTGGGGCTGATGCTTCCGCAAAATGGGCTCCAAGGTCCCATTCTATCACTGCCAGTTTGTGTGTAAATATTGAGTCCAAAGCCTAGGGGATGACGCTATAAACTAGACTTATTTCTTGTTTCTATTACAAAAGGAATATTTCCCCAGTTTGTGCTGTGAAATTGACTTTTCTTAACTTTCTATTGTGTAGTAAAATTTTTTGTACTTTTCTGCAATGTGAATGACTACTCTTCATTTTTTACTACAAATATACTTTTCTACTTCATGCACATGAAAAACTCTAAAACCCAAATAAAATACCCATCAAGCAAATGTTAGTTTCATGGGTTAGCATATACTCAAATATATGCGTATCCATCTATTTATGTGTATATATACTTATATGTATCCACTTTTATATATATATATATATATATATATGGTAGAATAATGATTAGTCCATATAAAAAGAAAAACACGTATTAACAAAGAAGAAAAAAGAAAGATTTAACAGATTAGGTTTAGCTAGCATAATAGTTAATACGACAAATATGATAAATAAATAAAAAGTGCTATAGCATAATAACTAATACAATAAATAAATATACCATGACAAGACAACTGATGCAGCAAATATGATAATAAAAAAGTGCTACAGTAGAATAGATGTAAATATTCATGACAAAGATAAAAATATTGAATCGTCTTGCAAGAAGTGAACCAAAAAAGGAATCCGAACTCGAACTTGAACAACCTTGTTATAGGCTTCTGCCATTAAAATTGTGCATTTTGGGGAATGAGCCTAAATGACCACTTGTTACTAATTTTGGGATTCCAAAGAGTGGGTTTGTTGAAGAGGGAGAGAAAACATGGTCTATTGATGCATGTCCCTATTTTTGCCGTGGTTTCTCTCTTCTTTTTACTACTTTTTTTTTCTTCCTTTTCTCCGTTCTTTCTTTATTAGTTTTTTTTTTTTTTTGGTTTACTATTGTCTTGCCATGGGTTGCTCCCCCTTTCATCTATGGCTACTTCCCTATTTTATAGTGAACTGATTCCATGAGATTTTTCCCTTTTATCCCTAGGGCTTCACTAACTGTTTTTGGTTTGTTGTGGCATTCCTTCAGAACTGTCCACCAACCTATTGGTATCCCGACCACTAATATTGCACAATACATTCTTGCTCTACCACTACTCATTTCATGACAAAATTACCTTTTGTTTGTTCTTGTTATAAGCTTTTCCCTTCTTGCCTGAATGGATAAGGACTTGGATCTCTCACTACCTACCTTTATGGCATGCATCAGGTGATCTAGCTGTCTACTACCTCTTTTAGGCAAAATGTCATCCCAGCAAGGCATTTTCCTAAAAGAAGCTTTGGCTGAAAACCTAAAATAGACTCTTTTCCCTTACCACCAAACTATACCCTCTAAATCCCTTGACCGTGGGCCCACCTCCCTTGTATTAGCTGGGTACAGGTTGGTGGTACTCCGGCCCTTGTGTGCTTGCTCCACTATCCTCTGTTTTTGTCGTCTTTTATTCTCATGTTGTTTCTGTCATTGCAGATTGGTTTTGTTTTATCCGGTTGCGTGTTTACTCTACTAGTGTTTATCCTCTGTGGAAGAAGGTATGGGTTCTCGGGCTTGCCTTGCTTTTTTTTTTTTTTTTTTGTCTATTCTATGATTTTTTTTTTCTCCTTTATGTGTTTTCTGTCGCTGGCCTTGTCTTATTTCTTCATGCTTTTCCTATTACGTTTGTCATTTCCTTTGGTTTGGTTTTTTTTTCCTTCACGCAATTCCTTCTACTAACACTTTCTGCTGTTCCTTGTTTCTTTCTATTGTGTTTCTGCTATAGATTTGTATTTTGCTGTTGATTTGTATTCTGTTACAGATCACTTTCCCATGCATTTCTCTCGCAGCCCAAGCGTAAGTCTAGGCTTTTGTTTCTTTTCTATTTTCTTTGGGTCTTTCTTGCTCTTTGGTCTTTTTGGTGGACCTTTGGGCCTTGCTTTTTATTGGGTCTTCTTCTTTATGGGCTTTTGGGTATCGATTGGCAAAAACGAGCATCAACAACATTTCTGATTATGCCACTACTTTTATTTATATAATATATATATTTGTTTCGAGATAAAATTTTCTTTTAATGGTTCAGTCTCATTTAAATTTGAATTCAAGAGTCTAAATATCTTTTAAAAGAGTTTTTTTTGGAGGCTTAAAGCATAAAAAAATACATAATTTAATTTATATTTTTAAAAAATAAAATTTTTTAAACTATGGTCCCACTCAGATCAATAGCTATGAAAGAGAAGGAAAGAAATGAGAGAGAAAAAAGGGTAAATTAAATTACACCCTTAAAGTTTAGGGGTGTTTGGATTTTATACGCCGAAGTTTCAGAATTTGGATTTTACCCTTTGAAGTTTAGGGTGTTTAGATATTACACCATGACGTTTCAGAATTTGAATTTTACTCTCTAAGGTTTGGGGGTGTTTGGATTTAATACCCTTAAATTTTGAAATTTCAAAGTATAAAATCAAAATACCCTAAATTTTAGGAAGTAAAATCTAAACGCTCTTAAAATTTAAATAATAAAATTTAAATTCTAAAATGTTAGAGTGTAAAATCTAAGCATGTCTAAACTTTAAAATGTAAAATTTAAATTTTAAAATTTCAGAAAATAAAATCTAAACCGCTCCCAAACTTATAATTTTCAATTTACCTTAAAATAAAAAATCAAAAGATAAAGGTGAATGTTAAAAACATAGGATGGGAGAGAGATAAGAAATCATCAAAAGGAAGATGGTAAAAATGGTTTAAAGGGCATTGAAGTAATATGATGCCATATACGTTGTTTCCTTTCCTATGCCGCCTGACACACATCACACTAGTGTTGTTTCCCAATGCAAAAACCACCATAACAGTGTCATTTCATTTACAGCATTTACTCTCTGTTTCTGCTTTACAATCTCTCAACAATGGAGGGGTTTGGGTCAAAAGATTTGGAAGATTCGCTCTCTGAATTCACTCTTGCTGAGGTAGAGTCATCCTTCTCTTTGTTTTTCCACTTATGGGTCTGTCATTTTTCATCTTAATCTGCTGGAAATTAAACAACTTGGCCGTAAACACCTTCCTAGCTTCCCTTTTATATGATACGAATGGTAGAATTTTTTTTTTATATGCTGGGGTGCTTTGTATTATGATATTTGAGTGTTTTACTTGGCTGTCCAATTCAACTTTGTATCTCAACCATCTAAGCTTCCTGGTTTACATATTTGCTACCAAACTTTGAACTTTAGCATCGCCAAGCCTGTTAACAAATTTAAAAGAAAGACCCGCTTTTTTTTTTTGCTGGGTGATTGGCTAGTGGTTTGGTATTAGTTTATATGAAGATGGGTTTTGATTTAGGCCTTCCCTACTAGGCTGAGGAGGCTTTATAAGCTTGGGTAGATGGCAAGTGGCAACCTTTAAAGGAAGAACAATCATAGGGGATGTGCTCTTAGGTATAGTATACACTAATATATGATTTTCAAGTGGTCAATTATGCTGCAGCATATCAAGGTTGAAAGTTGAAACTATTATTTTGTTTGAGAGTAAGAGGGCGTTTTTTTTAGCATTTAATGTACTTGTAACTCTAAAGAAGAAAAGGGAAATTTGCTTGAAACAAACAAAGGAAGTTTCTTGGACAGGACTTGCCTTTTAGCTCAACTGGTTGGCACCTTCTGGTGTTTTCAATGGAGAGATCCAGGTTCAAATCCCCCCTCTCCCAACTATCAAATTATCAAGAAAAAAAAAAAAAGATTACCAAATAGGGACTCAGTAGGTAGAATGCACTAATTTTTTTTGGTTACAGGGCTTGTACGGTACAACACAGTATGACTTTTGTTTGCACATTGGACATCAATAGGCAAGTGCAACACTAAAGAGGATCCTTACACTTCTAAGGATATTAGTTACCATGTTATACATATATTTGTATTGATTAGTCTGACACTCCGATCAGAAGGGAAATTAATTGTAGTTTATAGAGTGCTTTACTTTCCACTTTCACTAGCATCAAAATTTTGATGGTTAGCTAATTATTTTAACAAAGGGGGAAGGGACGATCTTTCTTCCAAAATTGATGATTTAGTAATTCTGTTACATTTTTTGGTGGAAATTTATATAAACGATTATAAACTTCTTTTTTGAGCAATACATGTTTCTGTGTCAGAGCATTGTGTAAAATTTGCAGAAATAATTTTGAAAGACTGAAATCTTATATTCTAGCATTGGTATGATTTGTTCATTATACTGATCAATATATGGTTAAATTGTGTGACCTTCCTCCATTCATATTATGTTGCTTCTGGTGGTGATGAGATTAGTTTTCCAGCTGATACTTTCTAAAACAAAGAGGATGTGGTGTGGATTTATTTTTGGTTGATCAAAGCTTGCTAAAACATCACAATTATCATAGTGTGCAAAAATCTTCCTATTTGGGCTAAATGAGCATGTTCCTTTGTTTTTTTTAATGAAATGGGCACCCTTACATCAAATGTTGAGATTCGTTGAACCCCAGCAGTTGAAATAGATTATGAAGGGTGGAGCTAGAGGGGGGGGTGGGGGGGGAATAGATTATGACTCTATGTTCATTTAATTTGCATTTTTGTATTAAATATTACCATCACACTGCTCTCTTTTTGTTTAACTTCTAATGTTATTTATTGTTCTTTCAAAGATCATAGAAATGGGGAAAATATTCAAGGATGTAGGGGAACAATCACTGGGTCAGGAGTTTTGCCAAGATATTGCAACCAGCTTTAGGTGAACTTCCATTTCACTCGTATCTTAACTTTAGCCTAATTCAATGAAACACCCCTTATGTGCTTCCTTATAACAGGGTTTAACTAATCCTCATATCATATATTTTTCTTGGCTTGCTTTATCATTGCAGTCGCTCAGCTAGTCGTAAGGGAAAATCTGCCATAACATGGGAGCAGGTTTTTAATTCAAACTCTACCAATTTCTTTGTTTTTGAAACTCTTATAACTATATCGTTCTCATTGTGTTGTAGGTGCAGAGTTGGTTCCTGAACAAACAAGAACAGTTGCAAGATAAAGCTACACCCTCATCTGGCGCCCTGAAATTATTTGTTGATCATTCAGATGCACCTATTTCAAGCAATGCCCCTCAAAGTTCAACTTCTAAAGGTCAATTTGTTTGTCAGCACGAGTGGAACTGTTAACAAGATTAGTCATGATTATTATTATGTTCAATACTTGTTCTATGGGATTTGAGATTCAATGCTCAAATAGTGATTACATATAAAAAAATTATCAGGAAAAATAAGTTGTTTGGTTTATCACAAAACTATATTTTGGTTTGTTTACTGCAATATCAACATAAAATATCACTCGCTGTTGAGTAAAAATTAGTTCTCTCTATGCTGTCTTATCACTGAATTCATAACAAAGAGAAGAAGAAAAGATAATCACAAGACAAAAATATTGTAATCTGATATATCTCTTGATGTGGATTCATCTGCCTAAAGCTTGACAAAAGTCGTCATAGTATGTTGGTTCAGGTGTGGCATATAAACGTAGGGTGGTTTAGGCTTCATTCTCAATAGTGCCCATGCCTTAGTTGATATATTATTTTTTAAAATTTCTGGTGATACAAGGTCATGCATAATTGCCTGGTGCTTCAACAACCCAAACTGAGTACCTTACCAACATGTTGGCCCCAACTTGGGAACCATGGTTTAGCTTATGAAAAGGTGCTCACAAGTTTACTCTGGCCCTTTTCTAAGTATTTTGAGTACCAATCTCTTAATGCACTGACTAAGTTGGTTCTGCAGTTGTATTAGTGATGTTGCGTTTTTGCAAATTGATTTAATCAGTTCAATTTCGAATATATTTTATTTGTATTATACTCATCTTAATTAACTGTGTGAGTACTGTATATTTTTCCTTTTCTTTTTATCTTAGTAAAAATAAACTATTTTGTTTGTTTTAGGTATTCTTCCTATTTCTCCATGTCTTATCCAGTATTTTGTATTTATTATTTCTGCTACTGTTTATCACTCAACGACCATCTGGGAGGGATTATTTTTGGCAATACCTAGTGCAAGATATTTTTGGCCACTTTAATTGTTGTGTTAATGTTGTATGTTATCCTCATGTCAAGCCAAGGAGGTCTACTATGGTTTAAAATGCATTCTCAATAAACTAATTTGTTTATAGTGGTAAAATTGGAATATTTTCATGTAATTTAATGCAATTATACATTTCTAGAGAAGCTTATGATAACAATTTTTATTGCAGTTAAAAAGGCCTCAGATCTTTCAGAGTTGAGGTATGAAGCTAAATCATCGAAAGATAATGCATGGTGAGAATGCATCTTTTAATTGAGAAATTCAAACCTTATCTTGAAATGTATACATGGTTATTAGCTATATGATATATGTACTGTGTTATACATAGCATATAACTTCTAAAACACTTGTAAATCTTAATGCTTAGGATTTGGCGTTATATATACTTTTCATTTTACATAGCAATATAGCATATAAAATTTAAAATACTTGTATGTCTTCGTGCGTAGGGTTTGGCATCATTATATTCCTTTTATTATACAGGAACCAGTTTAGAAACATAAATCAACGGTGTTAAATCGTTACTTCAGTGTGCCTTTTGATTGTAATGGCTTTTGCTGGAGCACTTATGTGTTCCTTCAGTTTCTGTTTATGTATGTAATGCTTGTAATTCTGTGGGATTTCCAGACCCCAAGGAGGTTAGATGCATGAAGAATGTAACTTTAGCTATTAAGGGTTTTGGCATATTATGGTAGTGACAGGTTGTCCAATCTGATTTCAATTAAAATTGAAAAAAGAAGAAGAGTGTATCATGTTCATTAATCAGGTTACAGCCCAAATTAGTAATATTTAAATATGTTGAGAAGTGTTTCTTGATTTTTTTTCCTTCTAATGTGCCCAACTTGAAGTCATTAAATTTAGGTAGGTTGCTCATTGGATTAACGTGGGTAATTTGTCTGCTATAATTGAGGGCATCATAGACCACTTGCTGTTTATAAGAAATGATAAACAGGATAATATTCTAGGAACATTTGTTCAGGTAACCCCAAGATATATCAGTTAAAATTTGAACTTTAAACTTCTCAAATATGGATTGCAAATTCAATATCCTTATGTGCTTTTGTTCTCTTTGAGTAGTTATACTTGTTTTTAAAACCTATAATTGTTGTTATCATTGTAGTCAAAGGCGAGCTGGGTGCTCACCTAGTTGCTCGGCCAAGCAAGGCGCCATTAAGGCACCTTAAAGGCTCTAAGGTGAGGTGCCTTTAGTGAGGCATTTGCCTTTACAGCCTAGGCAAGTAAGGTGATGACTTAAGCCATGAAAAAGGCACTAAGGCAAGAGCCTTAGTTTTTTTTTTTTTTTTTTAATTTAAATTTTTTATAGAAGGTTGTTGTATTTGTAAAACCTTATTAATTTAAAAAGGCATGTTATATAAATCCTATTGTTAGTTAAATTAATTTACAAAAGTTTGTTGCAAAACTTATTGTTAGATTAATTAATTTATATTGAAGCTTGTTGTAAAACCTATTGTTAGAATAACTAATAGAGCCTAAATCATCTCAATCCTAATTTGAAATAATTTGATAGACATAATTTCTTCATGCAACACATTGAAAAACACTTCATTATAATATTTCAATACACTATGTATGTATGATTTAAATTCTATATGTATAATAAATATATTAAAAATTTGGTGCCTTGCTTTACTCGAACTAGTGCCTTTTTGTCACCTCACGTCTCGGGCAATACAAGGCCTTGGCGCCTTAAGGTCGCCTTTTGCCTTTGACTACCTTGGTTGTTATGGAGTCCCACTAAAGCAGTAGCCCTTCCTGTTCCAACTTTGCCTCTTAAAGACACCTGAAATTGCTCAAAATCATGTATAGTAGGTATGTCAATATGAAATGATAACTGGAATATACTACTGCTATTTACATAATATAAAGAACGTCTTCCTTCTTCCATGAAATTCAAATTAGGTAAGAGAATAAAACATATTCCACATTACCTTCTTATGTGTATATTTCATATATAGATTATATAAAATTATAGAATATTTTGCTTGTTCCACGTGTTAACATAATTACATAGTTCAAACTTCGTGCTGATACTATTTCTTTATATTTTGACATTAAAGATTTCACGATGATGTGTACAATATATTCTAAAGGTCAGATAGGAGCACTTGATGCTGTAACCATGAGTTGCACGATGCCGTTAGTTCAGAACTTGGAAAATATAAACTATAAAATGTATTGTAAAAGTAAAAAGAAGTTGTGAAAGTAAGATAACATTAAGAAAGAAATGGTTTTGGTTAAACATTACATTTGTGGACAAGTGAAGGTTCGTTAAGGATTTATAGTATCTTGTAAAGTTACATGGAGCTTTTGCTTGAATATTCTTTGTTTCAATCACTGGTATGAGTTTATAGGTATGTTATTACCTTTAAATGTTTACCATTTTTTTAATGCATAATCACATGTATAATTTACCCTTTTTTTAATGCATGCTTGCTTATATGTATGTTATTACCTTTAAATATTTCTAAATCATTACGAGCTTCAATCTCTATTTCCCTTAACCCCAAACTTTGAAGCATGAATCCATTCTTCCTACCTTGCTTGGAGTTGAATCGACATCACTTAGCATACTTTGTGTGTGTGAATTCACGACTTAATAGGCCAACAGATCTTCTAAGATAGTTTATTGTTTGCATTTGCAACGTTTTTTCTAGGATTTTATGCTGAATTCTAATTAATTCAGAATAAAGCATAGATTCTTTCTTTGATACAACTCTGTTAAAAAACTTAACAAGTTCAAAAAGATTCAAGTAGTGGTGGTTCAGAATTCTGGTTTCCATGATGTTATAATGTAAACTCAAGAAAATCACAATTATTTTTACAGCTAGGATGGAATCAATTTCAAAATATATAATCTTGGTTGTGAATGTTGTAATCTCCTTTGAATTGATATTGTAATCGTAGCTAACATTTTTATGGCTTTCCAGGTATGATGTTGCTTCGTTCCTCAGTTATAGGGTTCTTCATACAGGCGAACTTGTAAGATTCATCATCATCATCTTTGTTGTTATATATTTTAGGGATAATAAAAATTTTCTTAACATAGGTCCCTTTCAATTATTAATATCTTTGGAAGGAAAAAAAAAAAAAACAACTCTTCCATATCTATGTGCTAAATAAAACGGGCTGCTTTGTAGTGTTTGTCGCATAAATATGCTTCATGAGCAACAGACGCTTAGATTATTTAAAGCAAGAGCTAGTCTGGAATCCTTATTGGTATTTAATCTGATTTGAATTTAGGATAATATGAGTGAGGCTAATCTAGAGATAAATTTATCCAATTTGGTATAATATAAGCTTTGATTCTTGTTGCATTTGTCTGTTATCTTCTTCTTCTTCTTCAAATTTGATTCTTGTTGCATTTAGCATAACTAGCTTCTCTCTTTAAGAGGGGAAAAAAAGAGTTGTTTGTATAACTGTATATCTTACTAGCTGATATCGATAAGCTACCCTGTTGGTGCAAAAGAATGATGATTGCCTGTGGGAAATAGGAATCCAATTGTCAGGGGTCTCTTATGTTGGGTATATTTCCTATAAAAATAGAACCATGTTGGCAAGAAATTGTTGTGGTTCAGATTGTAAAATTATCAAGGATTATTTTTATTTTTAATTTTTCTTTTTCGGAATATTTACTGTTCTCTCTCGCACATACAATTTATCTGGATAAGTGTTAGTAAAAGAAAAATTAGGTTGGAATAACAAAAAATAGCTTCATTCTTCAATTAGCTTATAGCATAGATACTCAATGCAAAAAGGTGCACTTGGTGAACTCCCATTTTGTGTGGGATTAATCATGTCCTCGCAAAATTAATATCTGTCAAATTCTTGCATGCAATTATACAGTGATATGAGATACTGTGGAACAAATCAAGATCATAAAGCATGATATTGGCTAATCTATGTAAAGGTGTGAAATCGTGTTATATATCACAGGAAGTTCGTGTACGATATGCTGGCTTTGGTAAGGAGGATGATGAATGGGTGAATGTAAAAAATAGAGTGCGAGAGCGGTCTATTCCTTTAGAAGCCTCTGACTGTCATAAGGTGAAGGTTGGAGATCTTGTGCTATGCTTCCAGGTAATCTTTTCCGCAGGCTTTTTTATTTGATTTTGTTTGTTGGATATGATCCATAAGATGTGTTACAAACTTACAAGCATGGGTCCTCATGTCTAAACAAACGTGATGCCTTCAAAATGATGAGCTCTTAGATATTGATGCAGGGAGCATTAAAATTATTTAAGATTTTATTTTTGAATGTGAAATTAATTTTGCTTTTGAATTTAAATTTTGAATGGGGTTTTTATTGTTAAGGGTTTTAAGGGATTTGACTGGGTATTTTCTATGTTAGTGCAATCCCTAAACCCTGTTTAACTAGTATTCCTGTAATGGTGAAAGGGGGAGATGATATTGAATAAGAATTATTATGAGTTCAGAATTTGTCTCCTCCTTTGTTCTCTGTGTTTGGTGGGGATGCTAAATGCCCCCAGGAGGTGAAGCTTAGGATTTGTTCTTTTGTTACTTTTTTCATTTCCTATATCCCATTTTTGTTCTGCATCAGATATTCAAATGTCTAGAACAACAAAGTTTCATAATTATCAGTCCTACTTAACTTGGGAAGGAAATTCAAATAATGGAGGGAGCTTGTTAGTTAGTCAAAAACTTTTCCCAGATTTTACGGATATCTTCTGTGTCTCAACTGCTTGTTCACAGGAAAGAGAACATCATGCGGTTTACTGTGATGCCTATATTGTTAAAATCAAAAGGATGCCACATGACAATGACAGTAAGGGCTGCAGGTGCATCTTTGTTGTCCGCTATGACCATGATCACACTGAGGTAATATATGGCAAGTTACATTGTTTAAATTTCTCTCCCTCTCTCACATATGTGTGTGCATGTGTTTGAAACTTTCAAAAATACTTTTGTATCTGATCATTGCCATAGATTTTTGGTTGTGTGAAAACTATATATATTAATTCTGCCTGAATCCATTTGCCTTAAACCAGGAAAAAGTTGAGCTTGGGAGGATATGTAGCAGGCCAACACATTATTCACGGTCCCCTATGGATATTGAAGCAGGGTCTACACAATATTATTCACAGCCCATCTTTGAATTACAAGAAGGAATCAAATTTCCTTTTTAACTTGTGTACATCTTTTAGGCGGTTATGGAACCAAATGAATGGGGCGGTGCTAGTGTGGGAGGTTGATGTGCATAATCATCTAAGACTTTTTGAATGTTACCTATTATAAGCCTATATACTAAAAGAAGAGGCAAATTTACTACTAACCCTAGAACTTTTTTTTTTCTTTCTTTTGAAGTTTTCTTATCAATACTAGGGAGTTATTTTGTTCCAAATGTATATGAAACTGCTATTGTCATGGACCTCTTAGACCATGCTATCAACCTAGATCAATGTCTAGAAGCGGGCTAGAAACTATTTTCTTGGCTTTCGGCTCTTCAATTGTGACCAAGAAATTCGACCAAGTTAAATAGCTCATTATCATTGAACCATAGTAATGCCTCCATTTCATCGGTGGCTGCCTCCTTTCCCAAAGTTCGTACTCGTACCTGGCCAACTTAGGCACTTGGTTACCATTAAAGTGATTATTCAGATTAAAGGATCTAATCAGTAGTTACTCTTTTGCCTTGGCTAGCTCCATGAGATGCTACGTGATGGTTAAACTCAATACAACTGACCAAGTACTTACGTTATCTATATTGAACAACTCTTGTTACCTGGCCATTTTTCCTGGTTAAACATCGGTGACATATCTTTGTTAGTGTATATTGAGGTACAATTTTTCTAGGTCCCAATTTCATTGGCCACTCACAAAATTATTCATACAAGTCCATAAACTATTTTGGGCCCCACAAATATTTCCAACATATTATCCAAATACTTTTCACATATTACCCAAATATTTCCTTATGTTATTAACCAACATGGGCCCTCATAAATATTACCCAACTTGGGCTCTCACAAAAATTTCCTATATTATCCAACTTGGGCCTACATTAACACTTCTCATACAATTATCAAAATTGGGTCACAAAATTTTGCCCTCTCTATAAAAGCCTAAACTTATTTACCTTGTGGGCAAAACCCAAAAAGCCCAACAAAACTCTCTTAAAAGCCTGTTGTTACAGGACACCTTTAAATCCCGTTGTTACATGGCACCTTAAAGCTTGTTGTTACACGGCATTTCTAAAGCCCGTTACTACATGGCATTCTAAAGTTCGTTGCTACACGACAATATTTTTACAAAATCTCAAATTATTTACAAAAAGCCTAAATACTATTTTGGCAACTATTTGCAAAAGGAACAAATACTATTTTGGCCACTATTTACAAAAAGCACAAATACTATTTTGGCAAATAGTTATAAAAACCCAATATTATTTTGGAAACTATTTACAAAAGCCCAATACTATGTTGGCAACTATCTACAAAAGCCCAATATTATTTTAGCAACTATTTACAAAAAGCTCAAATACTATTTTGGCACATTCTATCTAAAAAACCCAAGACTATTGGGCAAATAATTATTCTACCAAAGCCCAAATATTATTTGACAAAAGAGTTATATTTTGCTCAAAGCTCAAGATTATTCTTTAGCAAAAACATATTTTGACATACTAAATTCCCTAACTCATGGGAAACATAAATTACCTATGACATATTACCCATATTTCAAAACTAGATATTCTACAAAATTTATGGGAACTATGCTGATTTCTTCCATAAAAACCTCTAAGAGCCCATTTATATCACCCATAGCAAATCCATTCATTTTGTGGGGATAAACAAGCCCAAAGAAGCCTAACAACAAGGCTTAGTCAAAATAGCCTAGCCCATGTGCTAATCTTAGCAACCAAGGCTATGTTTGGCAACATGTAAAATAATTTCTGAGTGTAAAATATTTTCAATTGAAAAATTGAAAATATTTTACGGAATGGAAAACATTTTCATCTGTTTGGTTGTATTCTAGGAAATACACCAGAAAAGTATTTTTGGTGTTTGGTTCCCCAATGTAAAACATTTTCTAGAGAAATTGTCAAAAAATACCTTTAATACAATTTGATTATAATTTTTAATGGATTGATTGATCAAATCAATGGATCAGTTACAATTTTCAATTTTTGACATACAAAAACAAATCAATTGCAATCCAAGAAAAAAAATTTTGTTATTACGTCAACCAAATCATGAAAACAAAACAAAAAAACACTACAATATAAATGGGAACAACCCCATAAGAACCTAGATCTCAATTAGAGAATGTGGGTCTTGAGTAAAACGAAAGGAGGAAGATGTGTCGGTGGAGGAAAAGGGATGGGTAGGTGGAGGTGGGTCGAGGAAAGGGATGGGTTGGTGGAGGTAGAGGTGGTTCGGTGGAGGAAAATGGATGGGTCGGTGGAGGTGGGTCAGGGGAGGAAGAAGGATGGATCGGTGGAGGTGGAGGTGGGTCGGTGGAGGAAAATGGATGGGTCGGTGGAGGAAGAGGGATGAGTTGGGAGAGGAAGGAAGTGCCCAAACTACCTTTACTGGCAGCAGGGCTTACAGGCACGATGGTGGGGCCGTGGGTCAATGGTTGGTTTTGGGCTTCACTGGCGATACTTTTCTCCTTCCTTTAGCTTGGGCATGGCATGAGTGACGAGGGTGAGTGAGAAGAGGATTCTTGTGAGGAGTGGAAATGATTTGAAGGTAATTTCAAAGTGTAAAACATTTTACACTTTAAGGGGGGGTATTTTACAGTCATCTACATGTATTTTCAGTTTGACCGTAATTTCCTAAGACACTAGATACTATCAATGGTGTAAAACATTTTCCAAAGATCAATTACTGTCGAATCAAACACTGCCCAAAGCTCACTTGAGTAACTAAAGTGGTTAGACTGGCCACTAGTCAAGTTTTAGCACAACTAAGCTGACATTTGGTGCCCACTACCATCATTTTCAGCTTGTTAAATTAGATCAGAAGGGGACACATGTCCAGCTAAGCTTACACCCTTCCTTGGCAAGCTGATTTTCATGATTACTATTGTGACATAAAGCTGTGTTGACAAGACATAAAGCTGTGAGGCTGAAGCCAGCCATGCTCTCTCTCTTCTCCAACATAATCGGTCAAGGAACAAAGGGAGCCATGAATAAACTATGGAAGCTTTTGGAATCACTTATAAACAGCTCATCACCATGCCAAAAATGTATATTTTCTGGTTCATGAACCAAGCACATGAACCCTAATGGGAAAACTTAGGGAAATGTGGTTTGGAGGGTACCAAAGAGATCTCCAGCAGAGGGCTTTAAGATTGATAACTGGCTTGGGGTGACACAATCTGCCATAGGAAGCCTTGATACTAGCAACAAACAACCAAGATCATTAGCCTAATTCATGCTTTAATCCCATTGGCTGAGATGCTAAGTCAGAATTCCAGCTGTTGTTATCCAAAATAGCAAGAACACTCTAAAGTTGAACATACCATTTTTGGCCAAATCCTAGGAGCGATTTTCTAAGGATCTTCTAAAGATTGAGACTGATTTTGGCAGAGATTATTTGCTAAAAACCCCTTTAAACACAACTATAAATAGAGCTCTCCACCAACACCTCAAGACACACCAATAGAGAGGAACAACTCTCTCATAAACTTCTCTATTTTCCTTTCTCTCAAATTTTCTTAAGCTCTTAGTGAGGTTTTGAGCTTCTGAGTTCTTAGTTTCAAAATTAGAAACTAAGCTCTTCAGCTCTTAGCTCACAAATACTCCTCACACCTCTACTCATAAGCTCTCATCCATCCCCCAACAGAAAGTTCTAGTAGCTTTCCCAAATATTCTCTCTCTCACTACTCATACTACCAAAATGACCCTCATTACTTACTATATATACTATTTTCATGAGCATACCCTAGCATAATAATGATCTTGCTGTGCTAGCTGGAATCTCTCTCTTTCCCTTCATCTCACACTAAACTTTCTCCATTATTTTCTATAATGGAACCCATAGTGTTTGTTTACTCCTTTACTATTGAAGGCTATAATGTAATTGTTACTATAGAGATTTTCCCTCATATTATTATATTGGAGGACTTTTTTTTCGCTAGAACCTATGGATGATGATTTTGGAGAAGTAGATAATCTCCTTAATTTATGAACTATCTTATTTTGCAGCTGGAATACTTTACCGCTAGAATATTTTACTGCTAGGGTATTTTTTTTATTGTAGCAAGCTTTTCTGTTGTGCTGATGTGTTTGCTGTAGGAAATGTTTTGGGCCATCCCATAATCCTTACCACTCCTAACCTAGGCCCAAGGCATAATACAAGGTGAATTTCTCAAAAGCTTCACCAATAGCCTTTGGGCTGTGCTTCAAGCCCATTGTTGAGTTCAGTTTAGGCCCCCAATCTAACACAAATCTCATTTGTCGGAAGGAAAGCTTTTTGAGCCTCCGACAGTGTAAAACAACAAAGTGGACTATATGTATAAATCATTGATTGATGGAATGATGAGTGATGACAACTTCAAAATTTCTTACAAATGTAAATGAAAAATTGGTATATAAGAGTCAAAATTAAAGCCGCCAAGGCTTGTTGACCCAGTGAAATGGTCTTGCCCTTGTTGGTTCTAGAGTGGCTGGTGGTAGTGGTGGTGGTGGTGGTGGTGGTGGTGGTGGTGGAACTTGGAGGGGAACAGAGAAAAGCCATTGATATTGAGTCCTCTTTCTCATCTTGATAGATTGGCCTGCCTATCACATGCTTGTAATGCCCACCACTTAATGCCTGTGAGAGGAACATAGAAATATATGATTACTAAAATAGAAATATTTATGTTAATTTACAGTGGGAAAGATTCATATAAATTGTCATCATTTTCCCCACTATTTAAAAAATCTCTCCCATGTTATGATTAGCCCTTGTCCATATAGTATCCAGAAAAGTTTAAGATATTAAAATGGCTGTAAAACAAGGTTTGTTTTTTAGTCATGATGATGGGTTGGGGGTTACCACTAATTATAACCATAATAATAGTAGTAAGAAGTGAACAACGTGACATGGTTAGAATTTTTAATACCATTATAGTACAGCATGATGAAAGAAGCTGTACAAATAAAACATCACATAATGAAAGGGTGGATCTGTCAGCAGTGAATTTTCATCATGTTCCATCAAATGGCCTTCTAGGCTGCAATCTGAGAATTGTGCAAAGAATTTATGCCATGTCAACGGCTCAAATGATGTCTTTTCATGCTCTAGCTAGCTCTTTATGGCCAAGATAAATTTATTATTTACAAGCTTTTGTTGCTTGGTAGGCCAACCTTGGTTTGTGTCTCCAAACTAAAGTTCCACTCATACTAATAACCCAAATGTACAGCCAAAAAATTTACCTGGATTTGGTCTCCAACTGTGATAATGAGGGCATCTTTTTCTGGGGTAAAAGAGACCCAACCTTTCTTGGAGTAAACATGAAACTCTGAAGACCCATCACATAAATGCAAGCACAAGGCATGAGAGTAATCAGTGCCCCTTATCAGCATCCTAATCACATCATACCACCGATCAGATGGAACACTTCTGCTATGCTTGTAGAGACAACAAACTGACCCAACTTCTTGCTCTTGTGTCATTTCATTTCCATACTCTGATTTTCTTAGAGAGTTTTCCCAAAGGGCTACTAGAATTTTCTCAGCAACCTTCTCTATATCCAGTAAAAGGGTTTCCATTTTCTGGCTGCAGATTACAAAAAAGTTCGGAATAATAAGACATTGTTCCACAATTTGCATGCGTCAAGTAATAATTATGTGCATGCGTCAGTGTTAAGAAAATGAATGGCAAACATCCTTATTGCATGGGCCCATGTATTTAGATAAAGAGCTGTGTTTGTTATACAGAGTGTGTTTTACACACACTCTGTATCACAGGATTTTCTCTTAGATAAATGTAAATCATAGTGGGGTTAAACCAATTGCAAAATCATTATGGCTTGTATTGCTTCACTTTTTCAGCTTGCACCTCAAAATCACTTTCGCTTTATGCAATTACTACTCCTTTTTTTT
This sequence comes from Lithocarpus polystachyus, assembly GCA_033629205.1. NCBI lineage: Eukaryota > Viridiplantae > Streptophyta > Magnoliopsida > Fagales > Fagaceae > Lithocarpus > Lithocarpus polystachyus. The sequence continues at coordinate 22,525,629 of CM066166.1, read as the reverse complement.
TGTCCCCATTTGTATTACGAAATTTCATAATTAAAACTCTATTATGATTAAAGGCCTCATCATTTTGTCATATTACACACCAGTTCATCAGTCAAATTCGATTCTAACAAGTAGAATGATTACTATTTACTAAACAACATCATACAAAAATTGAACTTCTTGCAGGGGTTAATGCAACTCTTACAGCCGCATGAGAGAGAAGAATGCACAACTTGTGCCAACTTCTTGAGGTACCTTATCTTTCCAATTGATTGCAAATGCACAAACAAAAGGCAAAGTATGAACTTTGAAAACTATTTCTTCAAAATCTAATTATCTAACAACAAATTTGTAAATTTTTGTTTGTTACAATTGGAGAGGGGGGCGGGGTGTGGAATAAATGAAATCTTAAAATGAATAAATGAAGATTTGAATGTTGGATCTTATGATAAAAGAGATCAAACAATGCAATTGAATTACAAAACTCTAGGCGTGATAGGCCTTATTCAGTTCCACATATTGACTGTGTCTTATTTCTTAGATTTGGATAATTAACGAGATGAGATGTATTTAAGATATAGAGCCAAAAACAATGACCAGAAATGCCAAACTACACAAGGAAAAAGCAGTTATTACCTGAAATTTGAATACCCAACTGGCCAAATTCCCTCCATTTCCAACTTCAAACCTTCATCTCTACACCACACAAACTCTTCACTCAAATCACTCTCACCCTCCTCTCCATGACCCTCCTCAAACCCATAAGGCCTTTCCAACGACCTCGTCACCACCGCCTTCTTCTCCTGCGGGACCCAAAAAACCCCGGCGGCGGCTGCCAATGCTGCACGTATAGTTTCACCTGGAATTTTATGATTCACCAGCTGAAAGCACCCAATCCCAGCTAGAGAATCCAAAATCTTTGGTATTGAATCACTTTCCTTGGAAACCAAGGATTGGAGATCAATAACAGGGGGGCTTTCGATGAACTTTTGGCGGGGAAAGGCCTTGTCAGGCAAGACAAGGTCCGGGACACGCAGCGAGTGCTCGAGGAATTCAGTGAGGATGTCATCATTGGTGACGGTAGATCTTCGGCCACTGGCAATCGGAGAAGGCGGCGGGGCACGGAAATCAATTGGGTTTTCGGACATATGTTCAGGTGACATTGCCATTAGGATTAAGAAGGGCGGAGGTGAGTGAAGCTAGGTAGCAGTGTATATGACAATGTTTCAACTTTCAAGTTTGTGACTTTGTGTATTAATATGATTTTGTGTGTATTTGTTAAAGGGAAAAGCATAAGGGAGAAGCAATGATGGCATGTATTAAACGTCGCCGACATGACGAGAATCATCAAGGTAATGTTTGCTTTTTCCTAATATGCTTTTGTTTTTATTTTCTGCTCAATTCCTTTACAGCACAAGTGTCATTTATCGTCTCCATCATGGGAAAGAATTAGCCAGGTTAGTGAGGGGTCACGACTCTTACAGCTGTGATTTAAAAAAAAAAAAAAAATTTAGACTTAAAGAATAGAATCTTGCTTTATTCCTTTATCATATATGGTCATGGGAGTCACAATCAACATTGTAGAAACAGATTTTTTTCTTTCTTTCTTGTGTGTGTGTTTTCTACCAATTTTTTCATCGGGTTATTGATAACTAATATTTTTTGGAAATTCGAGTGAAGTAATAAATAAAATTTGTCACTAGTCAAAACAAAATGAACTCACCTGATTAAATTTGCATGCTAGACGCGTCAATAGTTTTTCGTTGTAGACGGAAGATGTTCCTTCACACGTCACTGCTAGAGTTTTAGTCAATTTGGCCAAAATTTGTTAATAAAATTTGCAGCTTCTCTTAAAAAGAAAGGAAATTGCAATGACTTTTATTGTTGTCCGTTGGCTTGTGTTTTGGTATGTTTTTTTGACCAATTTTTTTTGTCAAGTTATAACTAATATTTCATGGAAATTCGAACGAAGTAATAACAAGGGAGTCAATCTCGTACCGGAAGCTGTGCCGATTTGACTAGTGGAACAATATATTTCAGTACCGGTCAATACTGGTGTACCGTTTCGGGTTTTTATATATATATATGTGTGTGTGTGTGCGCGCGCGCGGGTGTGTATAGATTATAATAAATATAAAAGTTTACTATAAAACATTACCTTAATTCAGAATAAATTATTCATAGTTTTAGATTTTAGCATCAATTAAAAGAAAAAAAAAAACACAATATAAAAATAGAAAGCTTAATTGTTTATTGCATACTAAGAAAACAAATAATATTAATAAGTTAATATTAATAAGTTAATGCAAATAAGTTACCATTCTGCTCTTATAAAAATTCAAAAATTACAAAATTAAAAAAAAAAGCTTTTTTCTATACCAGTCGATATGCCTGGTATTGTCTGAAATAGGCCGGTATGGCTGGTATTTAAACTGGAATGAAATGTTGATGTTTCGATACCGGTATATGTACCAGTACGATATATACCGGCCGGTACGGTATTGACTACATTGAGTAAAAAAGAAAGTTTGTCACTCATCAAAACAAAATGAATAACATAAGCAAATTAAATTTGGAATTAGCAATGGTCTTTATTGTATTTTTCCTTCTCTCCCTTGTGGGAGAGGTAAACTTAATGATATTTGTTTCGTTATAATGCACTTTACTTTCATGTCAAGATATTAATAAATATTTTTCTCAAGAAAAAAAAAAGATATTAATAAGTATATTTTTAATGTAAATGAGATTTGATCTAGATATTTCATACACCAATAAAAATTTGTACCAATTGAACTAAACTAGAACTAGAACTCGTTTCACTGTAAGCTGTAGCATACTTGATTAAAGCTATTCGGTTGGTGAAGGTAATTTTTATTTTTTATTTTTAAAAATGCTATTAGTACAAATTAAAGTATTAAACGGACCCAAAAATGACAAAAGACATTCTTTATATTATTGATAACATATTTTTTTAAAACTTTATTGCTTCTTTAGAAGCCACCCTTAAACCTTGGTTCATTTTTAATTTTTTAATTTTGCCGAAGTTTTTTTTTTTTTTAAATATTAACAAATTCTTTTCTTATTTAAATCAAAAGACCAAAGCCACCTTTGATTATTAAATATTTTATATATATATATATATATATTTTTTGATAGGATAAATAGTTTTGTCCTTTTGCTTCTGTTGTAAAAGGGTCCTATTGTCCTACTCCTATGCTACTTCTACCCTTTTTCTTTATTTCGGATTTGGGGTCCTTTGTTATCATTTCTTTCTCACCTCACGTGATGCTGAAATTTTTAGTGGGCCTGCTTGAGAGTCTCTGGGCCTACCTTCTTTTTTAATTTATTTAATTTGGCTCTGGGCCTACCTTGGGTCACTTTGTCTTAATATTTTTGATCCATCATGGTGTGTGTATGCTGTATTCATGTACACACACAATAAACTCACTTCCCCCCCCCCCCCCCCCCCCCCTCCCTCTTAAATTAACAAAGGAGAAAACAAAAAAAGTTTAGAAGCTTGTGACTCAATAGTCTTCTATTCAAATTCACCGAGCGCTTTATAACTTAATTAGCATATAGTCCATGCTTACGCACGAAAATATTAACAATTGTGATGATAAGATGTTCATCTTAGTAGATTCAGTTTCCACATTGAGCATTTGAATGGAGGTAATTCAATACCAATATTTAAAAATCAAATTGGACACATAGCATAAAATTAAACTACAATTAAAAATTGGACACATAACACAAAATTAACGACAAAAACTGATCATTGAGTTTGTAATCTTCTTGGAGGTGCCAATGAAGCGGTAATGTATGAGAGTGTGAAGTAAGGAAGAGTGGGATTGAACATTGCGTTTGAACCCGGCTTTACTTTTAGAAATCCGAAAAAAGGAGGAAGGAGTAGTGTGTAAATCTAGTTGGTAGAGGTTGAGAGAGAAGGAGGAGACATAGGGTCTGTTCGGTTGGAGGAGTGGAAAAGTGAGAGGATGGAAAATTGTGAGAGGATGGAAAAGTGGGAGGATGGAAAATATTTAGTTTTTCCTCTTGTGTGTTCGGTTGGGAGAGTGGAAAAGTGGGAGGATGGAAAACCCTTGTGTTCGGTTGGAGAGAAAAAGGAAAGGATGGAAAATATAATTTATATAAATTGACTATTATACCCTTGTTACATAATATGTAAGAAACATATTTATTTTTTAATCATTAAATAATATAAAATTTATCACATCATATATATAAAGTTGAAAAGAAAAAAAAAACATCATTGTTCAGTAACGTTGAAAAAAAAAAAAAAAAAACCAACGTAAAAAAAAAAAAAAAAAGAAAGAAAGAAAGAAAGAACAACGTTGCAACGTTGTTCAGTGGAAAAAAAAGACAAAAATAAAAATAAAAACAACGTTGCAACGTTGTTCAGTGGAAAAAAAAAAAAAAAACAACGTTGCAACGTTGCAACGTTGTTCAGTGGAAAAAAAAAAAAAAACAACAACGTTGCAACGTTGTTTAGTGGAAAAAAAAAAAAAAAAAACAACAACAACAACGTTGCAACGTTGTTCAGTGGAAAAAAAAAAAAAAAAAACAATAACAACGTTGCAATATTGTTCAGTGAAAAAAAAAAAAAAAGAAAGAAAGAAAGAACAACGTTGTTTGTTCAGTAAAAAAAAAAAAAAAAATTTCAGGTCAACAGAAAGAAAAAGAAAAAAAAAAAGAAGAAAAAAAAATGTTGAAAAAAATAGGTAGAAAAAAGGTATTTTTGTAAAAGTGCTGCTATAGAACTTTTCTCTCCAGATTTTCCTTCCGATTTGGAAGGAAAAAAAAAGTGGGCCCAGAGAGAAAACTTTCTCTCGAGTTTTCCATCCTCCCTATTTTCCTTCCCCAAACGAACAGTGGAAAACAGCATTTTCCACCCTGTTTTCCATCCTCTATTTTCCATCCTTCCTGTTTTCCTTCCAAACAAACGCACCCATAGGATGACAATATGGTATTAGGAGAAGATGATATTTTACTTTTATAGTCTTTCTCGTTGGACTCCTTGGTTCTAGTAGTGTGATTAGAAGAGTTTCAAACTTTTTTGCTTAGGCTAATGAACATTATCATTGTAGTTTTCTTGGCTTTCGTGTTAAGTGTTAATGCATCATTTATTTGGGCATAAAAAATTAGAAAATTTAGATAAGATACATGACACAAAATTGGAGTCCAATTTATAATCTAACTAGATTCATTGTGGTTTTCTTGGCTTATGTGTTAAATGTTAATGCATCATTTATTTAGGCACAAAAAATTAGAAAATTTAGATAAGATACATGACACAAAATTGGAGTCCAATTTATAATCTAATTAGATTTTTTTTTTTGAGTTTTGGTTAGGACAAGTGGCGCAAAATTGAGAATCCAAATCTAGACACATGGCACAAAATTGAAACTCTAATTTGAAATTCTATTTGAGTTTCTCTTTACTTCACCTATTATTATATATATATATATATATATATATATATATAGATTAGTTGACATTTTTTGATGTTTTCAATCAAAACATTTGAGAACGCTGTTGATGTAAATACTGTCACTTCAAACATCAATTTGGAAAAAGCCCTAGGTTTAGGTGTAATCTATATAGAAAATTTGGATGACAATTAAATTGTGACTTGTAAGGCCTCTCTTTTTTCCCTCAATCTTGCCCAAAGTTGCGGGAGGATCCTTACATTGAGGTTCGTGATGAGATTCACTTCTATGTAAAAGTGGCAGGTGAATGTTTTCTCTAATATTGCACGTGTACTTTTTATAGGACTATATATTTAAAAGGCCTGAAAAATAATAGTAGTTTGTGCTAACTCATGACCGGCCCCCCCCCCCCCCCCCCCCCCCCCACCCCCCCAAAAAAAAAAAAAAAAAAATAGTGTCTCAAACACCTTGGTGACATTTTTGTCAGTAATTAGAACATTACAACAATTCTACCACCAAATTTAATGCCGTAAAGCCTACCTAATTTCCACCAAATTTAATTTTTACTTTTACTTTTGTTTTGGGGTCGAAGGTGGGAATTTTATGGTTCAAACCCAAAAACCACCTAGCCCAAGTATACTAGAATAGATGGAGCCCAGACGAGAACTACACTTCGGGGTCTGGGCCTCTTAATTGGTCAAAGAGTAGGTTTTGGGCTTTAGGGCTTTTACTTTTAAGAGTGGTAGAGTGGACTAGGAATATTAGTGTTGGCTCAGACCCAAAAAAGAAAAGAAAAGAAAAAAAAAAAAAAATGAAGAAGAAGGAGAATGACAAAATAGTATGTTTCAGGGCTCATTGATTTTTGTTTATTTTTTTTTCCTTTTTCTTATTAGCAAATTGAAAATATTATATAGTGTTTATCTTTAATAAGTGAGTTTCTCCAAAAAGGTAAGAAAAATGAGAAAAGAGATTCATTTCATTAGTTTTATGAGACGTAATATGCGTTTGGATACTGCTTATTTTGTTGAAAACTGAAAAAAAAAATAAAAAAAATATTTTTTTTACTATTTGCTACAATATTTGTCACTGTTCATTGGCCTAAAATCACAGTTCATGGCCAATGATTAGTGACATACACGAAGTTGAAAAAAAAAAAAAACCGCCAGAAATGTGGAAACGCGGCAAATGTGCCGCGTATCCAAACAGAGCTGTAAACCATTTTTTTTTAGAGAGTTTCAACTTATGGCGTCCGCTTTTGCATGAGACCTAAACTTTAGTCAATATAGATAATGTTTTTTTTTTTTTTTTTGGGAGGGTGGGTTGGACCAAGAGAGAGGCCTATCAAACTTAAACATTTTATGAAAGAGCTAAATCATTAATCTTTATAGTTAAAACTCAATCAATAGTTTCGCCCATGGTCTTTAACTTGACCAGCCTTTCTTGGTGTTTCAAAAAAAAAAAAAAAAAAAACTAGCACCTCATGGTATTACAATAAATATGTTCTAGATTCAAATTATTCATCTTCCAACAATTGAATTATAAAAAAAAAAAAAAGTCAACCAATAGTTTTGGAAAACAGATCTATTATTATTATTATTATTATTTGCTATTAATTTGCTATTGGAATGTGACTGGGTAAACTTACCGAATCTCACATGAAAAGGGTGCAGTCAAAATTTGAACAAGTAAAATCACTTAAAAGGACAAACTTTAGACATTTATATCACAATACAAGGTTAAGTTTTGACTTCCACAATGTATATCTGTCAATTTTGGTGGTCTAATTCAAAGAGAGTGAAGGTTGGTTCATATGAAACAAAGAAGATAGCATTTGAGACCATTCTTTCCGTATGTCTGGAAGTAAACATAAACTCTACTAGAACGTGTTAGAAGTTAAAACTCGTTTATAGCGTTGAAATTGTTGTGTGATTGTGTGTAATGCTTGAAAGACGAGTAAAAAGATGAAAAAGAGATCACACACAAAAGATTTATATAGTTTGGCTTAATTCCCTACATACACGGTGCGAAAGTCTTTTAACGACTAAATATTGATATTTAGCACTTGTGTTACAATGAACCCAATGTAGGATTTATATATTGGAAAATATTTGACTAACCCTAGACTAACTTAAGGTTAATATACCTGTTCTACAAGCAGGGGCAAATCTAGGAATTCTTGATTGGGGCTTGAGACTAAGTCATCATATTGATTTGCAATTAAAAAAAAAGCGCACGCACACACACACACACACACACGCACGCACACACATATATATATATATATATATATATGTATGTATCTATGTATGTATTGCGTGTGTTTGTATTGCGTTTGTGTTTGTGGCGTTTTGTGCATTTTTTTTTTTAAGTCAGCGTGTTGTGCACTGTTCATTGGCCATAAACAGTGATTTTAGGCCAATAAACAGTGCATAACACTGTAGCAAATAGTACAAAAAATATTTTTTTATTTTCAGTTTTCAGTTTTCAGCAAAATAAGCAGTATCCAAACGCATACTTAGTCATAACTCATACATTTGTTGTAAACAAAACTTATATGTCTACAAAATTATCTTAAATGTAAGTTTTAAATCCTTTTATATTCTACCGAGTATACAAAAGTTATGTTGTTTTCCATTGACATGTATACCAAATATTAAAACAATGACTTGGTATTTTCCTTGAAAGTTAAGCTTGACAATAGTTTTTTTTTTTTTTTTTTAAATTTTTTTTATAGAATACAATTCAGCGTGGAAAATTTTAGCAATTTCTTTTCTTCTTCTTGATTTTTTTTTTCTTTCTAGGAAGATAAATTTGTTGTGGAAAAAAGCAAGTGTAAATGCAACTTAAGGATCTGTTTGAGATTCGCATATTTTACTAAAACTGAAAACTTTTTATTGAAAGTACTATAGATAAAGATAAAAGTTAGCTAAAATAGTACAGTGAGACCTATGAATAATACCAAAAAGTATAGTGAGGCCCATAAATAGTAGCAAAAATTAGCTGAATAGTAAAATAAGCTAACTTTTTAAGTTGGAGCCAAACGCATACTTAATAAATTGTAATGACTTAATAACATGGCTTCAAGTTTACAAATCAAGCTTGAAACTGCGAGCCAAATTTATTCTTGGAGGGGCAAGCCCTTACAAAATCGGATAGGAATTCATAAGTTTATGTAAAATAGAAGAATTTTAAAAACATTTGGGTGTAGTTCCGCCTTTGTATATAAGTACATGAGCCTATAGTTGGTTTAAGCCACTTGGGTCATAATATGTTTTATGTATAAAATGAAATTGAAATGGTTGAAGGCAATTAAATCAAACATCAAAATTGGTATATACTACTATCAATTTATCATGTGGTAATGGTAAGAAAAATGTTAGAAACCATACTAGCGTGCCATGAATTCTTTGTTTTGCTGATTGCAGGTGTGAATGATGGAAATCTCCAAAACAACAGTTTTTATATCAGCCCAAGCCTCCGCTTTATGGACTAAGCCTAAGAAATCTCCTATTAAAAACTGTAATAATATTATTTCAGGACGGGTCATAATCCGGATCAAACACAACTAGGATCAAACACAACTAGGTTCTGCAAAACCCAATAGCGAATACTTTTCAGATGATCACTCAAAGAAATATGTGCTTATGTTCAAATAAAATTTTGACCACACTATCATAATCAAGGACTTTGACACTTAATATTGGGAATTACAATTGGACGACTTGCTTATGTACTATTATTCAAAGTGCTCTCAAAAATCAATTGATTACATCATTATAACAACTTGTTTGTTTCGTGCTAATGTTTTTCTAGAAACTGAGTCATTTTTCAATAAGTATTTTTTTTTATAAAATTATATTTTTTATATATATATTTTTTATTTTTTAATATTTGACAGTAATCTTAAATGAGTTGAAAAAAAAATTACCAACTTTTCTTATTTAGCTAGCTGTGAGATAGAGTTGCTTTTAAAAAAAAAATTAGTGGAAAACAATCTCTTAAAAATAAGCTATAGTTTTTTTTTTTTTGTTGATAAAACATAATTTTCCTTTAATTCATTTTTTCTGATATTATTAACTACTAGAAACGTAAAAACTATCTTCACATAGTTTTTCATCGAAACAAAATAGCTTAATATCTGTTTTTTTATTTATGTCAAGATGGCACTAATACTTCAGCAAAAAAAAGAAAAAAAGAAAATAGATAGCAATATTGGATTTATAAATCCAAGCAAAAAAAAAAAAAAAAAAAACACTCTTAACTGAATATGATGGTTATTAACATAAAACCGTGAAAAATTGGTTTACATTTCACGGTTTTATGTTGATAATTATCCTATTCAGTTAGGAGTGTTTTTTTTTTTTTGCTGAATCTCCAAGTTGATTAATGTAATAGCCAGCTTTAATTGAGAATCTTCCACTAAAGTTAGGAGCTCTAAGAGGTTGGCCCTCCTTAGGTTGAAATGGTGTATAAATGTTGAGGGTATTGGAGATAGTAGCCAACATTGTTTTAAAGGATGTCGGGGGCGGTTTTTTGCGCATAGTTACATGTCTTTGGGGTGACTTTGCTAGACCCGGATTTGTTTTGAGGAGATCAACCTGGAACTCGACATTGGGCCACATAGACCAATGACTTCTTGTGTATTTAAAGCCTATAAAATAGATAAAGTCCAAAATCTCAGAATCATGATAATGGTTGAAATAAATAAATAAATAAATAATATGCTAAGTATGATAGCTTTGATTAAATGGTGAGTTGGTATGTTATTATCATGTATGTTAAGTGATGTCCAATGTGAGAAAATAATTAATTAGGTGTCAAATGTCCAATAATGGGATGAGTCCAATAGTCCATGTCAAGTTGCGGTTTATGGCTCATGTTCGATATAATAAGGTATGTTCGGTAATGGTCCATGTTCAAGTAATATATGTCCAAGTCCAATGGTGGTTCATGTCCAAATAATATAAGTCCGATAGTGATATGGATTCAATTTATTAGTACATATGTTTATTAATGAAGTATTAGTGAGACCATATTTATTAAATAGTGAGATAATGGTAAGATGATAATGAGTTAACATATACTCAATAATGTAATTTCAAAGATGGAGAAAACATAGACTTATCTTTTATGTTTTGCAGCTTCAGTCGTAACATCACTTCATGTTTCGCAGCTCTAGCCGTAACATCAATGGACTTAGCATTTCAACAACCTTCATGTTTTGCAGCTCCAGCCGTAGCATCAGTGGACTTAACATTTCAGCAACCTTCAATTTGAAAGGGAAAAATGGATGCAACTAAAGGAAGAGAGAGCATGTCCAGCCGTGTGCATCGGTTGGTTAAGTATGTCCCCTTAATCATGCACTTAAATGATTTTCCCCATGTAATGCTCTTTTAGTTTTTTGTCAAGTTTGAGTGATGTTGCCTTTCATAAGAAGGGCTTTTGATTTTATAAGTTTTTGCCTTTCATAAAAAAGGGTTTTTAGTAATGAGTTCTTGGAAGAGTGTTTGATATGTTTTAAGATGTGTGGAGATGGTAATAAATACATATATATATATATATATATATATATGTTGTGAGATATGGTGTTTGTATTATGTATGAGAATTATATGTAGATAGTTTGTTGGACATGGAATTTAAAGATGTATGAGAGGCATGTATGGGTATTTTGTGGGGAATGTGTTTGTGAAATATATCGAAGTGTGAGATAGATGATATGAAGGTTAAATGTGGTAAATACATGAGATTAGAGCTGCTGCTGGAGTGGTTTTTTGTGTTATGTCATGAGTTATGTTGCTTTCTAAGAATGAAGATTTTTGTAAGGGAAATAAAGAATGAGATGGAGATGTGTTTTAGGGCAGCAAAAATGATGAAGTTTTAGAATCATGGAGTGTGAGAAATATGGGTAATGGATAATGGTGTGTTGTAATATGTGTGTTGTGTTGTTATTTATGAAGAGAAATTTGGTAAGGGAGATGGGGAAGTAGGAAAATATGTATATGGCAGCAAAATGAGTGAAGCTTCAGAACCATGGAGTGGGAGAGGGATCCCCCTTGGTGTGTAGCTTGGTCCTCTTTATATAGAGCCAAGCTATGTAACTAAATTAGAACTTAGTTGAAGGGAAAATCAGCAAATAAGGCAAAATCCTTGACAAGGTAAGTGGTCTTTTGTTTTTCAACCAAAAGAAGAAATTTTGGGACATCATTGTTGCTGATACAGCTGGATGATGTCATCTAAATGACATCATTTGCTTGAAGGAAAACACTTGGCATTAAACTCATGGTTAAGTTAAAAATGGTAAGATAATCTTTATGAGATCCTCTTGTTTCTTTGGGTATGACAGCAAGTTGTTGAGATTAGGCATTAATGAGCAAGTAATGTCATTTTTAGGACATGTGTCAACCTGCTGGAGCTTATGCAACTTAGTTGGAGCTGTTACATCTTCCGCTGGAGTTATTTTAGCTTCTGTAAAAGTTGTTGCAGCTTCCGCTGGAGCTGTTTTTTGGTATATTCAGCTAAGTTTTCTTTTTTGGAAAAAATTATATGTTTAGTCCATGTTAAGAGAGCTACTGTAGCAAATCTAAAAAAAAATTTGGAAATGGAGAGGCTGTTGGAGGGATTTTTTTGTGTGAATAATGATTTTTTTCTCCAAATAATAGAGATAGCTAGTTTGCTGGTGATGCTCTAATAGGGGTATGAGAGTAAATTTATACAAATTACATATCTTTTTTGTCATTTTATTTTTGTTCTCAACAAAATAAAAGAGTTTTTTATTTCTCAATTTTTCTATCCTCTCAACTAAACACATATGAGAGAAACTAAAATTTTCCATTCCTGACCATTTTTTATCTCCCACTTTTCTATCCCCCAACCAAATAAACCAATAGAGCGCATAGTTTCTCTCAAAGATGAAAACTTACTCAATCCATATTCAAAACAGAGCATATTGTTGGATGCTTAGGAAAATATTGCTACAGAATTAAATGTTACGTAATTCTTATTCGTTCAATGTGAATTTTACACATATTGCTCTCTTTAATTAATTTGTTTATTTAAATTTAGATATAATTACTTAGGTGTTGCGTGCTTGCACCATAAGTTTCAATTTTCAAAACATAGCACTACAAAAAAACGGGGCTATCCCAGCGTTTTCAAAAGCGCTGGGATAGCCCCAAAAAAACGCTGGGATAGGGTCAAAAGTCCTATCCCAGCATTTTTTTTCCCAGCGCTTCAAACCGCCGCGTAGTGATAGTTGGTATAGGGTCATCAGACCTGTACCAGCGCTTTTCAAAAGCGCTGGGAAAGGCCTACGCCCTATGCCAGCGTTTTCAAAAGCGCTGGTATAGGTCTTTTAAATGTTACTAATTCAATACCTATACCAGCGCTTTCTAAATGCTGGAATAGGTGATGCTTATGCCAGCGCTTTTAAAAGCGCTGGTATAGGTCATGAATTAAGTTAATTTAAAAGATCTATACCAGCGCTTTTTAAACGCTGGAATAGGTATTGCTTATGCCAGCGCTTTCAAAAGCGTTGGTATAGGTCATGAATTAAGTTAATTTAAAAGACCTATCCCAGTGCTTTTGAAAACGCTGGCATAGGGTATACCTATTCCAGCGTTCACAAAAGCGCTGGTGTAGACCTATTCGTCAATATTTAGGCTTTGGGGTTCTTTTGGTCATTTTTTAGGTTCTGGGGGTATTTTGGTCATTTTTAGATTTCAATGTTGTTTTGATCAATTTTTAGGCTTCGAGGTTATTTTGGCCATTTTTTAGGCTTTGGGGTTATTTTGCTCATTTTTTAGGTTTCGGGGGGTATTTGGGTAATTTTTTTTTTGGATTTTAGGGGTATTTTCGTAATTTTTAGATTTTGAGGGTATTTTCGTCATCTTTTAGGTTTCGGGGGTATTTTGGGTTATTTTAAGGTACTTCAGGGGTATTTTGGTCATTTTGTAGGTTTTGGGGTTATTTTGGTCCTTTTTTGTTTTGTTTTGGGGGTATTTTGGTCATATACTTAGATTAGACTAGAGTATAAATTCTATCTTGTGTAAAAAAATTAAAAAAAAAAAATAAAACAAATAAAAAAAATCCCTAGAGGTCACCTATCCCAGCGCTTTCAAAAGCGCTGGGATAGGTCTAAATCTATATGAAAATGGACGGACCTATCCCAGCGCTTTCAAAAGCACTGGGACAGGTCCCTCAATTCTCTTATGGAGACTGACCTATCCTAGCGCTTTTTGAAGCGTTGGAATAGGTTGACCCTATTCTAGCGTTTTTAAAAGCGCTGGGATAGGTTTTCCCCCTAATGGAAATCAGTAACCCTATCCCAGCGCTTTTGGGCTTCCTATACCAGCGTTTTTTAAAAACGCTGCTATAGGCCTCCTACTGCAGCGCTTTCTAAAACGCCGGCTTTGAGCCGCCGTAATAGGATTTCTTATACCAGCGTTTTCTAAAAACGCTGGTATAGGCTTATCTGTTACGGCGGTTTGTAAAAACGCTGGGAAAAAAACGCTGGGACAGTCCATTTTTTTTGTAGTGTAGATATATTGATCAATACAATAATAACAAAATAGGCTTCTCTAATAATAATTAAATTCAATTATGTGATTTATTATAATTACATAGTTAAATTTAAGTTGGAATCTAAGGTACAACTCCTAACGAATGAGTTAAAACTTATGTACATTTTATTAGTTATTATACCTTAAGTTATTTAATTGCATTTAAACAATTGTTTTTATATATGTGTGTGCGCGCGCGCGCGCCATTTTGTAACTGCATAGTGTTGCAAGTCTTATCTTTCCACTCCCTCCTTTCCCATTCCCTGTGTCCTCTGTCTATATTATTTAATATATATATATATATATATATGTTCGATTCAAGTTATGCCTAATATATATTATATTAAATGTAAGTTTTAAATCTTTCTATATTCCTGAGTATACAAAAGTTCTGTAGTTTTCCACGGACATGTATACCAAATATTTAAACAATGACTTGGTATCTTCTTTGAAAGTTATGCTTGACAATAGTTTTTTTTTTTTTTTTTAGAATACAATTCATTGTGGAAAATTTTAGCAATTTCTTTTCTTTGTCTTGATTTTTTTTTTCCCCTTTCTAGGAAGATAAATTTGTTGTGAAAAAAAAGCAAGCGAAGACAAATTTGTTGTGGAAAAAAAGCAAGTGTAAATGCAACCTAATAAATTGTGATGACTTGTGTCTTCAAGTTTACAAATCAAGCTTGAAACTGCGAGCCAAAATTTATTCTTGGAGGGGCCAGCCCTTGCAAAATTGGATAGGGATTCTCAATTTTGTGTAATATAGAAGAATTTTAAAAACATTTGGTTGCAGTTCCGGCTCTGATTATAAGTAGATGAGTCTACAATTGGTTTTGGGTCATATATAATATGTCTTATGTATAAAATGAAATTGAAATGGTTGAAGGCAATTTAATTAAACATCAAAATTGTTCTATACTACTATCAATTTATCATGCGGTAGTGGTAAGAAAAATGTTAGAAACTGTAGTAACGTGCAATGGATTTCTTGCATTGCTAGTTGCAGGCAAATACTTTTCAGATGATCACTCATGAAAAATGTTCTTACGTTCAAATAAAATTCCAACCACACTATCATAATCAAGGACTTTGATACTTAGGGTCTATTTGAAATCCGCTTATTTTATTGAAAGTACTATTGATAAATGTAAAAGTTAGTTGAAATAGTACAGTAAGATCCACGAATAGTACCAAAAAGTGCAGTGAGCCCATGAATAGTAACAAAAATAAGCTGAATAGTAAAATAAATTAGCCTTTTAATTTAAAGCCAAACGCACACTTAGTGTTTGTTTGGCGTGATTAAGTATGCGTTTGGCAACACTTATTTTTGCCAACTTATTTTACTATTCAGCTTATTTTTGCTACTATTCATGGGCTCTATCGTATTTTTGATACTATTCATGAGTCCTACTGTACTATTTTAGCTAAGTTTTACCTTTATCTACAGTACATTTAGCAAAAAGTTTTCAGTTTTAACAAAATAAGTGGATTCCAAACAGATTTTGCCAACTTATTTTACTATTCAGCTTATTTTTGTTAGCAAAAAAAATTTTGACTCGCAGGGATAATATTCATGGGTCATATTGCACTATTTCAGCTAACTTTTATTTTTATTTACAGTACTTTCAGTAAAAAATTTTCAGTTTCAGCAAAGTAAGCGAATCTCAAACAGACCCTTAATATTGGGAATTATAGTTTGACGACTTGCTCATGTACTGTTATTCAAAGTGCTCTCATAAATCTATTTGATTACACTATTATAAGGCTCTATTTAATTGTTTTGAGTTAATTTGTTTTTTAGAAAATGAGCCATTTTTTAATAAGTATTTTTTTATAAATTTATCTTATTTTCTTATGTTTGGTAGCAATCTTAAATGATTTGAGAAATAAATTCTCAACTTTCCTTGTTTAGCTTGCTGTGAGATAGAGTTATTTTTCAAAAAAATTTAGTAGAAAAAAATATCTTAAAAATAGGTTATATATTTATATTTTTTATTATTGATAAAAAAAAAATTTCCTTTAATTCATTTTTCTGATGTTACTAAAGACTAGATAACGTAAAAAATTATCTTTACACAGTTTTTCATTGAAACAAAATAGCTTAATATTGGTTTTTTTATTTATGTCAAAAAAGCACTATTACTTCAGCAAAAAAAGAAAATAAAAAGGATAGCAATATTGTATTTATAAAACTAAGCTAAAAAATAAATAAAAAACACTCCTAAGTCCTAACTGAATATCTCAAAAAAAAAAAAAAAAAAGCACTCCTAACCGAATATGATGGTTATTAACATGAACCAATGAAATGTAAACCAAGCAAGATTAGTTAATTTTGGTGTCAGATAAAATCAATGAGAATCGAGGACCTAAAACAATTTTCACCGCAAAGGGTTTTTTTTTTTTTTTTTTTTCAATGATAATGCATTTATTGTGACAAGAAAAATTGGACATTAAACTTCTCTAGCTTCTGCAAAGACAACACTCTCAGGGAGCTCCAAGAATTTAAAGGAACCAAAGGCCCACTTAGCCAAATTATGGGTAACAAATCTATCATCAAATTTGGGAGATATTGTCCAAGCAGACAGGTTTGAATGGTCCTTAAGGGGTAGTAAAGCACATAAGACTCTTCAATAACTACATCAAAAATAATTGTGATCCAACATGGAGGTGGGGGACCATTTAGCAAGATTGAGGGTGATGTCCTATGTTATCTTCATTTCCTTGCCTATCCATGAGTTGGGAGTCTCTCTCCAAGTTGATTAATGTAATAGCTAGCTAGCTTTAATTGAGAATCTTCCACTAAAGTTAGGAGCTCAAAGAGTTTGGCCCTCTTAGATTGAAATGGTGTATAAATGTTGAGGATATTGGAGATAGTAGCCAGCATTGTTTTGAAGGACATGCTTCCTCTTTTATTTATATATTTTGAAAGTTAAAAGGCCCTACTTCTCCATGAAAATTGACTTAAATGCGTTTGGTTGGGGTGAATAATTGGGGGGAGGGGGTTAGATAATGAGAGAGAGAAAATGGTATGGGAGGGTGTTTGGTTGAAAGGGAAAAATGTGAGAAAATGATGGAGTCCGAGTGTTTTCTTTTTGAACCCACCAAAATCATGTCCCTCCAAACTGGGGAGCAAAGAGAGACTTTACCAGTTTCCTTATCTACCATTTCTTCCCTCCACACATGTCCAAACATTGGGGTTTTTTTTTCGAACAATAAATTTTTTTTAAGAACTATTATTATTATTATTACATTTAGTTATTTTTGGTAATAGAAGTATGAGAATAAATTTATATAAATTGCATTTTTTTTGTCATTTCTTTTTTTTCTTAGTCAAATAAAAGAATTTTATACTTCTCCATTTTTCTATCTTTCCAACCAACCATTCTCGGCCATTTTTTATCTCCGGAGATAGAAAAGAAAAGGATCCTTACTTTTCTATTCCCCAACCACATAGACTAATAGAGCATAGTTTCTCTCAAAGATGAAAACTTACTCGATCCATATTAAAAACAGAGCATATTGTTGGATGCCATTAGGAAAATATTGCCATAGAATTAAATGTTATGTAATTTTTATAACAGTGCCGTCTTTTTTGACAATACTCATATTCAATCATGTAGTCTTTTGAATAATGAAACCACTTGAGTAAAGTTTAATTAAGAAATCTAAAGTACATCACCTAACCATCCATCTGTTTCTAAATTTCATCCTTACGTTTATATAATAGTCTAAAACTCAGTAATATCTGCACAAGAGTCCTAACATTTTGGTAAATGACAGACTCAAAATGCTTGGCCAGTAATCAATGGAAGATTGGAAAGCTAAGAGGGACTATATAGAAAAAGTAAGAATTGAATGAATTGGTTGGGGTTGGGGTAGGTGTCGTTGTACCATATATTATATGTTTGTACTCTAATTGGATGTCAGTCTAGTTTGTCATCCCATATTGACGTTCTCTGTCCTCTGACATATGTTTTTCAGGTCTCAATCATGCAGACTCATACTCATGCATCGACATCGGTGGCTTGACCAACACCAACCCCAGCAATAGTCAATATGTCCATGTCGACCACACCAGCCCACCATTTCTTTTTCTTTTTTCCTACCCCTATTCGGTGTTTTTTTTTTTTTTTTTATTAGTTATATCTGTCTTTCAAATTAATAAAACCTTTTTTGATAGAGAGAGAAGCTAAACAAGTCATAAGCAAGGAAGCGAAAAAAGAAAAAGAAAAACCAAAATGAATAAGGCAACCACAACTGTTGAGTCATATTCCAGGTTGTTGGTTCTAGAAAATGCATTTATGATTAATCAAAATTCATTTTAGTTTTTTAACTTTATTTTTATTTATTTTAGTCCTCTAAGTTTTAAGTTTATTCAATTAAGACATTTCTATCAACTTCTGTTAAATTTTTTAAACAAAATTTTTGAAAATATTTTTCAATCATTAATTGGATTTTTTAAATTGAAATAATTGAAGAAAAAATTTAAAATTTTAGACAATTAACTGCAACATTTAACAAAATTTGATGGAGAGTTCTTAATCAAACAAACTTAAAACTGAGAGTACTGAAATGAACAACAGTAAAGTTAGAGAAATGAAATGAATTCTATTGAAATAAGAGTGAGTTTTGCATTTTAACAAAAAAAATAAAAAAATAATGGAGCACAGTATAATTTTCAAATTATTTCTAGATTTCTTGAATTTATTGTACTTTTTTAGTTTTTTTAAACAAATAAACCACACATGTACCTTTATAACCTCATCATTAAAAAAAATTATTTCTGATTATTATGTTAAAATCATGTTACGTGATAGTCTTTTTTTAGTTTTATTTTTTAGATTTTTTAATTTAAGTTGTCATGACTCAGTCATGACTTCTCAAATTATTTTCAAATTACTTTTTTTTTAAAGTTTTATTTTTTTTTTTGAAAACTTTAAAAGTTTGATTTTCAAATTACTTATAACATGGAATTTTAACACATTTTTCTCATTCAGATCGCAAACTGAAAAAAAAAATATTAGTCAATTATTAATGCATAAATATACGGTTCAAAAGTCAACAGTCCTCAACAACCTTATCTTTTGATATAGACAATATCGGTCCCTGTACGTCTCTTGGTCTTGGACGCGTCTTGTTTATTTTGTTTGTTTGTTTCTGTTTTTAAATTGCGCTCAAAATCAAACAGTTATAAGTTATAACAATTAACAAAACTCCCATTCATAACAGAGTGTGGTAGTTGTCACCGCCTCACCGGAAGCAGGTGAAAGGAGTGAGTTAAGTATTAATTTGATATTTACAATAAGAATGAGTAATTTAAATCCTAAATATTTTCGTTGAAATTTGAAAATATTAAAAAAAATCAGTTAAATTATAAGATCCTTAACAATAATTAATCAATTGAGTTATAAAATAATTCTAATTTTAGAGAATATGTAATGTATTTATGTAATTATATATAAAAGAAAGTTTTTTTTTTTCTTGATAAAAAGATCATAACTTTTTTAAGAAATAAGATAAAAATGTTACATCTTGAGTCAATACGGACTCAATAACATTAAAATTTTTTTCTATCCAAGTTACACAAGATTCAACATGCTTGGCATGCTGAGCCAAGATATGAGTTAGACGATTGCCTTATCTTCTAACATGAGACGTCAAAACCTGCCTAAAAAATCTGAAGTTATGCTGAATTTCCTTGAATGATGTTAACTATAATGATGTTAGCTATATTTGCTAGAGGTTTTTACCTACTAGTATGTTAACTAAATATTAGTAAGGGTGTCTAGATTCTCCAAAACTTAACTATTCAAATGTTGGCTAGATAATTCTCAAAAAAAAAAAAAAAAAAATATTGGCTAGATTTTGCAAATCCAGAATCTAATAAGGTTTTAGAAATATATTCCTAAATTTGAAGCCTTCAAATAGGGGTGGGAGAGTTTTGTTCATTTTTTAGGTTTTGGGGGTATTTTGGTAATTTTTAGGTTCTAGGGGGTATTTTGGTCATTTGTTGGGTTTTGGAGGTATTTTGGTCATTTATTTGGTTTCAGGGGTATTTTGGTCATTTTCTTAGTTTTGGGGGTATTTTGGTCATTTTTAGGTTTTGAGGGGTATTTTGGTAATTTTTTAGGTTTCGGGGGGTATTTTGGTAATTTTTTGGTTTTAGGGATATTTTGGTAATTTTTTGTGTTTTTGGAGTATTTTAGTCATTTTTTAGGTTTCAGGGATATTTTGGTCATTTTCTATATATTTAGATTTTATGTTGTTTATTTAAATTTTAGATGGGTTAGTGGGTATTAGTGGGTTTATCCATTTAGACCCATTTAATTAATTAACCAAATGAGTCTTTACCCATTTAACCCAAATATTTAAATGGGTTGGGTTAAGACTTATCCAAATAAGGTGGGTAATGGGTGGGTTCATGGATATGGATAAAAATTGCCACCCCTAATTGAAGGGTATAATTAAAAAAGAACACATAGCCACATGTACAAATACCAATAACTCTAGTACTGCAAAGTCTACAAGTGTTTTAAGCCGGACACGTTCCAATCGTTTCGGACCGACCTTAGAATTGTAGTAC
Source organism: Lithocarpus polystachyus (assembly GCA_033629205.1). Lineage (NCBI taxonomy): Eukaryota > Viridiplantae > Streptophyta > Magnoliopsida > Fagales > Fagaceae > Lithocarpus > Lithocarpus polystachyus. The sequence goes on along the minus strand of CM066166.1, from coordinate 22,505,066 downwards.
ACCAATATTTTTGACTTCGACTTGTGAGGCTATATTATAGTCCCATTTTGTTTTGTTTTGTTTTTAAATATTTGGAAAAATTATGTAAAACAGTTTAAAGTTTATATCCTATTTAAGATTGGATTCTCATTTTTTAATTTTACCGATTAAAGTTTCTAACTAATGAAATAATTTCAATTTTAAATTTATATCCGTTTCCATAATTCATTCATGTTATTTTAAAAATCAATGGAGTAGAGAAAAGATAAATATTGTTGATAAAATTTTGGGTTTTATCAAGGTAATAACCTTTGATTTTCTTGCAATCACTTTCTCACTCTAAACAAAGTATGATCTCTCTCTCCATTTATTTAGTGGCTGACAAATTGACTCATGAACATGCCCTAGGTAAAATGTGGAGTATAATCAATGGAATTCATTTTTATTTTATTTTATCCTCTATTATTATTGCCCAAAATAACGGAAAATGAATAATAGAGATAAACCAAGGCCTTAATGATTTTATAAATTTGGGACAATAATTGATAAATTTAAAAACTTGAGATCTAATTTGAAACATGGTATAAACTTTGGACTTTTTAATTTTATTTTTCCAAAAAATTTTGTCGTGTAAAAATAATAATTAAATTCAACATTTACTAAAGTTTAAGCTTTTTTTTTTTTTTGATAAAAAAAATGGGTAGAGGGGGATGACCAAGTTTAAGCTTTTGAAATGATCATTAATTTATGGACAAAGTTTAGCTATGAAATTTCTAGCTATAAAAAACTTGTAAATAATATCTGATTGACACAAAATTTGACATGTGTATTAAGAGCATAATGAACATGCAATTCAACGGTTCAATTTTCAAAATTTGTAGTAATGTTTATTTTATTGAGTAAGGTTATAATCTTAAGCTACAACTATTTTTGTAGATACAATTTGTTCTTAATTTATTATGATATATATCAAAGCAGATGATCATGAGTTTAAACATTGTCTTCATTTTATCTCCTATTTAAAAAGTTAAAAATTTCACATATTAAACTTCATTAAAAGGGAGTCTAGGCTTGCACATGATGGAGAGTGTTAGAATTATAATTAAATAATTATATTCAACATTTTTTTAAATGTTAGGCTTTTGGCACATTGCTGAATCTAATTTTTATATTTTCATAAAAGATAATCATTCTTTCTAAACTAGCTAACTTAAGAGGTGCACCAAATGTATCAACCTAAGGGGTTTGGGTTGATAGATTGGGTTGGGTGAAGGTTGATAGTTTTTTTAACCTATCTGATCAAGTAAACATGTAGGAGACACATTGCTTTCTACAATTTTTTGCATAACTGTTGACGTAACTTGATGTGTGTATAAAGTGGGTATAAGTGAAAAATATGTCGCTCTGATTACAACAAATTATGTAGGAGTACTCTAAGTTTTAGTAAATAACTCTTGAAATAAAATAGAAGCTTATTTATGTTTGTTTATTTAGAAAATGAGTAAAACTTGAGTCTAAATTGTGCAAATGAGTCTAATTTGTTTATGTTCTCTCTCTCACACACACGCAGCACAAAATGGACTATTAAACAAGATTTCAAACTAGATGATGTGTTTGAGAACAAACTCATGAGCACGAGACTCAATTTAAGTATATATAATGTTATATACTTATATGTATACATGTATAAAAATATATTTATAAGTTCAACAACAAAAATAATTTTATTTAATTAACTTAAATAATATAATTTCACTTTTAATTTAGTTATTAATTAGGATAAATATGTGAAAGGGGTAAAAAGTTTTAGTTGTAGAGTTTAGTATGTATGAGAAAAGATAAATTAATCAAGTAACTTGTAAATAAGCTCAAAATTGTTTGGCAAGAAAATAAATCGGGTTTTGACATGTAATTTAACTTCAAGATGAGCTTGAGCTCGGCTTTTATTCAAAATAATATTATATGAATAATTTTAAACCTTTAATACTTGACTAGTTTAAAACTCTATAACAATTTTAGCATTTTTGAAAATTATTTTTTCCATAGCATTACTCATCCAAAAAAGTTAAGTTATCTCCCTCCTTTAAATAAGGTAAGTTAGATAGTAGACTTATTTATCAAATAATCTGATGTTAGGACTTGGATGTTTAGTGATGGCATATTTTGTGCCAATTTCATCGTATATATTGTTTTATAGTTGATATCATGTATTGTATTTGAGGTGAGAGGTGATGTTGCTGGAAGAAGAGTTGCTGCAGAAGGAATTTGGTTCAAGCAAAATGGCATGTTAGGCAAATTTCAAGCAAAATAGCATGTTAGTAGAAACGGGGAGCTCGAATACATATATCTACCCTTAGAACTTGGAGGGTTTGTATGCGTAATATTTCACAACTATTCTTATTGATGAATTGGTTTGATGTTATAAACCCCAAACATTTTTTGTTGTCTATTGTTAGAGATATATTAGACATATTAGCCCAATGTAATAGGCCTAAGCCCAGTCCTTCTTGTACTAGTAGTCTAGGGTTTAGTCACCTATAGATACTTATGTTAGGGTTCATTGTAACACAGGTTATTATACTACACTTTTATACAATAAAGATGTAGCCCTTAAGGGATTCCTCAGTGGATGTAGGCCGACAAGGCTGAACCACGTAACCTTCGTGTTCTCAGTGTTCCTATTTTATGCTTTCCCTTCTGCATTCACTCTAGCATATACAACATGGTATATCACATTGCGTTAATAATGTTACATTTAACATAGTATCAGAGCCAAATTTCATTCTTGGCATCAAATAAACATCTCTACACAGCAAAAAAGATTCTCACGTGCATACCATCATCTGAAGTTACACATGTTTGTCTGCTGGATTTAGACTCCACGGCATCTCGCAGCCATCATGGCTCTATGCTGTGTCAAAATCCAACAACCAAGCAAGCCGTGACTTAACATATCAGATCTGTGCACATCAAGCCTTCACCTGATGAAACCAACTAGACAGACATGCTCCACGGCATATCGTGACCAAGACCCAGGAATCCGGCCTCCAACTACCTCTGCATGCGCCACCACGCGCGAACAACGGCTCAGGAAAATCTTCCTTGCGCCGCCATAGATTCCTAACTTCCAGTTCGTCTTCTGAGTACACGCGCCGACTTATTGGCCTTGTTGTCCACCGATCTATGAAGCACAAAAATCTGATCCTCATCCGAGCTTGCACGCGCAGCCACGCACCTCCCAAGCTTCTGGCTCTTCCGCCACGCGCCGGTGAAAATTGCACTCTCCTGCCACGCGTCGACAATCGTAGCTGATGTCATCCATGACGTTATTAGATGACGTCATCAAAAAGCCACGTCAGCCCTAGCCATGTCATCAGACATGCAGCCCGCCACGTCAGCAGTGTCGCCTCGTCAGCACCACGTCACCTAGCTAACCGTTGACCCGGACCGACCCAACCCGGACCACCCGGATCTGACCCGTAAGCACTGACCGTTGACTTTGACCATGCTCCGTTGACTTTTGTTGACTTTGACTTTTGCGTTGAGTTTGACCAAAAGTTAAAATTTCTGAAAGGGCTTATCTTGCTCAGTTTTTCACGTAGATTTCAATTGTGGACTCCGTTTCTTCATTTGAAGCTCCAAAATTGGTCAATTGGCACATTATTCTTTGTGGTTTCTTCAAAGGCATCTCTAAGTGATCTTCTTATGCTTATCCAACCTCAAGCCTTCATCGAGCTTTTGCCTTGAGTTTGAGGGAGGGTGTTAGAGATATATTAAACAGGAGATTCTGGCCTTTTACCCCTATTTTTAAAAATATTTGGCAATATGCCCCTGTTTTGAAACTATATAGGCAAATGCTCCTGTTTCGATACTCGATTACCTTAAAATTGAGTTTCAATGAAATACTCGATTGGTACAAAATCGAGTTATGCTCAATCAAACTTAAAAAAAAAAAAAAAAATTGCATGGAACTCGAGTTTGAGAAACTCGAGTTCCATAAAAAACGCCATTATATGTGTTTAAGAATGCCGCCATAAGTGATCCCGAATGCCGCTATAGCTTATCAAACTAGAAATATAATTGTATGGAACTCAGGCATAACCTATAGCTACGTTTTTTGTAATCCTATAGCTACGTTTTTTTACCTTATAGCGGCGTTTTCTTGGAACTCGAGTTTCTTGAACTCGAGTTCCATGCAAATTTTTTTTTTTTTTTAGAAAGTTTGATCGGGCAAAACCTATAACTACGTTTTCTTATCCTATAACGGAGTTTTTTTTATGGAACTTGAGTTTCCCGAACTCGAGTTCCATGCAATTTTTTTTTTTTTTTTTAAATTTGATCGGGCATAACTCGATTTTGTACGAATCGAGTATTTCATTGAAAACTCGATTCTAGGGTAATCGAGTATCGAAACAGGGGCATTTACCTATATAGTTTCAAAACAGGGGTATATTGCTAATTTTTTTTTTTTAAAAAGGGTAACAGGCCAGAATCTCCATATTAGACATATTAGCCCAATGTAATAGGCCCAAGCCCAGTTCTACTTGTACTAGTAGTCTAGGGTTTAGTCGCCTATATATACTCATGTTAAGGTTCATTGTAACACAGGTTATTATACTACACTCTTATACAATAAAGATGTAGCCCTTAAGGGATTCCTCCGTGGATGTAGGCTGACAAGGCTGAATCACGTAACCTTTGTGTTTTCAGTGTTCCTATTCTATGCTTCTCCTTCCGCATTCACTCTAGCATATACAACATGGTATATCACATTGCGTTAATAATGTTACATTTAAAATATTGATGAATTGGTTTGATGTTATAAACTCCAAACATTTTTTGTTGTCCATTGTGAGTTTTTCCCTCCATAAACACTTCATGGTGTTTGGATGTGTTAGTATTGGGGGTTGTTCTTATGTTTGTCCGTATATGCAAGTAATCAATTGGCTAATTAACTAAACGGGGATTATTGTAAAATTTGCTTAAACTTTGTAATTAGCCGAAATTGTGGTCTAAACCGGTGTTTTCACTTTTCACATCTGAAATAATTCTAGAGCAATGCACATAATAGATAGGTTCGCACTTTCGAAAGTATAAAACCAATCACAAAAGAATGATGCAATAAAATCCACAGCTGACGAAAGTGTGACAAAGAAATGAGGTCCACACACTGAAACATCCTTCTCAACCTTAGATGTGTTTAAACTAGTGGTAGAAACAGTAGCAAACTTTTTCATGATGGAGGAACAAAGTCTTATGGGACTAAAAAATAGGAATTAAATTATATGAATGACATAAGCAAGATAGGGAAACAAAACTATACTCTAATACAATTTTGGATTTGTAACCCAGCCTAGCCTAGATACATCCACTATTTCATATTATATAAATAGAAGGGTGAACCTAGCTCAACAACCAAAGTTGCTACAATTCAACTAAGAAGACTCATTTGGTCTAACCCAGCGAAGACCTCGGGTAATAGCGAAGCCTACCACAAAGAAAATGATTGAGCTGAGACTGGAAAGCATTTTCCTTGCTTAGCCTAATTAGGTGACTTAATTATATCTCCTTTCATTTTTTTATTACTATCAAATATCTCCTTTCATTTTTTTATATTATCTTTCATTTAAATTTGAATCAATTTTAACTGTTTCTAATAGTGTTAGAGATTTCCTAACATTCAATCTTTTTTTCTTAAAAAAAAGAAAGAAAAAACTGTTAGAGATTGTTGTTTCCCAATACTTGGCAAGTTGAGTGTCATATAAGACTGTAGACCACCCTAAAAAATTCAATCTATGCTATGTGTGCTTCCAATACTTACCGATCATTAAATTCCATTAAATTTAATCGAAACATCTTATAAATTACAAACCACATGGTAAATAAGTATCACAAAATAAAACACAAGATAACTTTACATTTTAAGGGTATACCATAGGAGTAGTATCTCTAAATTGCCCTCAATTTTTTAAAAATTCACTTTTTTTTTCTTCTGAATACAGTTTTATTTTTTCTTTTTCAAAATGTTAGTTTTCAAAACCATAAAAAAAAGAAGTACTAAATGAGCATTTTTTTAATATACATTCCATGGACCCCCAAAAAATTCTTGATGTAAGATTAATCAATGCTATTTAGTTTGGACTTCAAGCGTAATTATTTGAAGGACTGGTCTTTTTTTTTTTTTTTTTTGAGAGAATTAGTTGTTAAGTTAGAACACAGAGAGTCTAGTGTACTAACATTGAATATTCCTTGTGAATGAGAATTTCTTTTTAGATGCTTGCGAATGAGAATTCAAATTCGCACGTTTTGGTGACCTTTTAAATGTCTCATTGAAAAGTTCTGCCCCAATTGCACAGGAAACTTGTACGTTGAATTCTCACTGATTATGCAAAAAGTTCCATTTTATACCTGACCAAAAAGTAACTATATTTATTTTATATAACTACTTTTATAATACATATTACTTCTCATTTTTTATTTTACAATATATTAAAATAATCTTACTTTATGATCTGTTTAGTTGGGAGGATAGAAAAGTAGGAGGATAGAAAATAGGGATAGATAAAAAAAATTTTTAATTTTCCCTCATTGTGTTTAGTTGAGGGAGTGGAAAAGTGAAGATGTTGAAAACTCTTTTATTTAATTGAGTAGAAAATTAAGTAAGAAAATAGAAAATGTAGTTTGAATAAATTTACTTTCATACCTTAGTACAAAAAATGAATGTTTTTAATTATTACAAACTTACAAACTAACCCAACTAATAAAACATCTAACAAAAAAAAAAAAAACTAATAATAATAAAAAAAAGTTTCATTTGATATGAAAAAAAAGAAAGAAAGAAAGAAAGAAAAAGTGCCAACCAATGTGTTCACTATACCTGGGAAAAGGCAAAACAAGAAGAAAGGAAAAAAAAAAAAAACATTTCCAATATAAAAAAGAAGCAACATTAATAAATAAGAGGATGGTAAATGAGTAATTTCACATCAAATCCACTCTCTCTCCATTTTTCTCTCTAGTTTTCTCCCTAAATTAGGGAGAACACATTTTCCTTTAAAATGGTGGGCCTGGGGCTGGGGAGAAAACTCTCCCACCCCTATTTTCTCTTCCCCTACCCCCACTCCCCCCAAACCAAAAAAACCAAACTCTCCTCTTTTCTCTCCTATTTTCTCTCCCGTTCTATCATTTCAACCTAGGTTCATTTGTTTGGAGAAGTGGAAAAGTGAGAGGATAAAAAATAGGAAGATGATAGAAAAGTTTTAATTTTTCCTCATGGCGTTTGATTTGGGGGTGGAAAAAAATGTAGTTTGTAAAAATTTATTTGCATTCCACTACTAGATAAAAGAAGTAACAAATTAGGAAAAAAAAAAAAAAAACGGATGAACCAAAAAACCAAAACAAAACAGATGATACACAACCAAAAAATAATTTTAAAAAACCAATCAAATGAAAAGTATAGAAAAGGACAAAAATCTAAAGAAGGAAAAAAAAAAATGAAACAGTTGAGTAACAAAATATGACAAAGCAGAAAAAGAAAGCCAAGGAGAAAAAAAAAAGCGCAAACCAAGAAAACCAAGCACGTTGCAGCTGTGTAGCATTACGGTGCTTTAGTCCAACCTTTTGTCATCAGTTTTCTCCCCAATTTGGAGAGAAAACATTTTGGTTTGCTTGGGAAGAAAACACCCGAGCTCCACTAATTTTTTTTTTTTTATCTCATCCTTTCAACCAAACACTCTCTGGTTAAAAATATTTTCTGTTCACTTTTCTCTTATTTCTTTTCTATCCTCCTTTTTTCACTTGGAGCAACCCGTTTGGTTGGGAGGATGGAAAAGTGGGAAGATAGAAAATAGAGAGAGAATGAAAAAGTGAGTAAATAAAAAAAATTTAGTTTTCTCTCCGTGTGTTTGGTTAAGGAAGTGGAGAAGTTTGAGATGAAAAACTCTTTTGTTTGGTTAAGTAAAAAAATGAGAAGATAGAAAATGTAGTTTGTATAATTTTTTTCTCATGCTCCTATTACATAAAAAACAGCTTTTTAAATAATTTATAAAAATTAATTTTTTTAATTCCTACAAACTTACAAACTAACACTACTAATAAAACATCTTGCAAAAAAGAAAGAAAGAAAAAGTGAGCCAACCAACGCGTACAGTGAAAAGGAAAAACAATAAGAAAAGAAAAAGAAAAAGAAAAAGAAAGAGAAAGAGGCAGCAGTTGTAAGCGTGTAACATTTCCAAAAAAAAAACAAAGAAAAAAAGAAAAGAAAAGAAAAAGAGACAAAGAAAAGAAGAGAAGCAACATTAATAAATAAAGTGGGACGGTAGATGGATAATTTCACGTCAAATCCACTCCCTCTCCACTTTTCTCTCTAGAGAAAACATTTTCCTCTTAAATGGTGAGTCGGGGGAGAAACTCCCCCAGCACCCCCATTTGCCCCTCCCACCAAACACCATCCTCTCCCTTTTTTCTCTCCTATTTTCTTTCCCCCTTTATCATTTCACCCCAACCGAACATACCAAATGAGAGAGAGAAGAGAGAAAATAAGACAAAAAAGGAGAGAGAATTAAAGAGGAATACTTTTTATTTTTATTTTTTTTATTTACATACTATTACAGACCTACAGTGCTTGTGTAAAAGCTTAAGACCATAGCAGGTTGTAAAACTTTTTACATTTTAGGTTAGCAGTGACCATATGTAGGTGTTTTTTGTACATTTTTAGTGAATAATACTATCTATTGGACAAAATTTATGTACAGTATTTTAGGTGCTGTTCTTTAGGATCTTCTCTTAAAATTCAACCATGTGGCTATTTAATTAAAAAATACACTTTTATTTCATGAAAAAAAAGACGTATTGTAGAATTATAAGAAGAGAACCTAAGAAATAACACTTAAATACTGTACTTAAGTTTTGTTCTTATCTATTTTTCATTTTTATAGAATATGCATAACGTAATAACGGGAATGCTTTTAAGCAGATAGGATTAACTTGTTGACAAACAGTAATCATAGTCTTTCTTGTGTGGGTAAAAGACTAAATTAATTAAAACTAAAGAGCAATCAAAGTCTCAGGACAACGATTGTTTAAGTACAAACCATAGAGGTTAGACTCATAAATAACAAATAAGTTTACAGGTGTACTATCATACAAAATAAAATCCAAATCTTAATGAGTTCCCATCTTAGCTATAAGCTATTGACGCATCCATTAGCTTCGCGAAAGTAGTGGCTAAACCAAACCCAGGGAAGCTGGAAAACCAACTGCATGCAATCATCCACGATAGAAGAACACTCAGTTACAGCCACAAAACCGTGGGGATAGGATTCAGCCATACAAATACAACGTTAGTGGTGAGAAAAGAATTGTACATTTATCATTTTCTCCTTTAACCTATGAGTGGTGGGAGCCTCGCATTCCTATGCATGTTGAGTCTTAGGGGCGTAGCCAGGATTTTTAACTTGGGGGGCCGAATTACATGCTTGTACATTAGTCATAACTCATATATTTATGTGTATGCATGTGTGAGATAGATAGGGTTAAAAGAAATAAAGAAATGAAGCTTAAAGATTAAGAGTGCCACAAAAAAAATCACTAGTTTAAGCAAAGTAATAAACTTTTAGCGACTTTCACATTTGATCGTGTGTTTTGCTGGGTGAAGTCCACTTAAGAAACTAAAATATTGTAATTGTAAAAATAGTCATATTTCAAAATGAATGCTATAAAGAAATTAACATTGTATGATGCATAAGACTTACAACAAAATAAACATATATGACAATTGCTCCAGTCAATTGCTGAACCAAAGGCTAATGATTGAAAGATAACTAATACTTTTACTTTGTTTTAGTCATTTTATATGCCATAATTTGCTAGACAACCCCACTTAGCTAATTATTTTCATTACTTCTACATATATTCTTTAATCCTAATAGTTCTATGCTCTAGATACATCCAATCATCAGCCAATAAAATTGAGACATACTTATGGTATCAAATATTTTTATCACTCATGCTAGTGTGTCATTCTATGTAGTTTTGAGAGATAATTGCCTCAGCTCTTTGATTGATCATACAACCACAACATATGTTAAAGGAGAAACCACTAAAACTAACATTAGATATTTGAATTTTTTTGGAGGGGCCAATTGATACATTTGCAGGGTCAGCTTGTTTTTATATAGTATTATATAGGGGTTTCAAAAGCTTTGGTGTTTGGGGGGGGGGGGGGGGGGGATATGCCCCCAAGCTTATGTGTGCCTCCGCCCATGACGTTGACATTCATCTAAGACTATTTACGTTTCTGAATAATCGGATGGCCTATCAGTCTATCACAGAAATCTTTGTTAACAATTTCCTCATTAATTCTTTGGGACCTAAAAATAATTCTTTCCTAGACTTGCAATATGGTACTATTCTATAACAGCACAATAACACTTTTAAATACCACTACTTACACTTATCTTTAGTCTAGTCAGCACCGACCCTCACACGCAGCATCACAATATGAAAACATTTTTTAGAGTCTGGTAAGTAGATGATTATTATATATAAAGCACCAACTTTCAACTCTAAAGAATGTTGAAACGACATTTTTTGTGTGTAGTCTGTAATGGGGCCATAAGGAGAAAATGCCAAGAGAGACAGAATTAAGAGACCCTAGCAATGAGTTTTCAGGAATTTCTCCCCAAGAAAAGAACCATACATTGGGGGTAGCTTTTGAAAATCCTTCTCTCCCACCTATATTTTTTATATGAAAAAAAAAATTCAACTAATCTCTAAATTTTAAAATATTTGTATATATTACATTAAATAATGATTCATAAATTATCACTGTACTGTAAGGTACAGTTTGACCAGAACTATCACTGTACTATACTTTAATTTTGCGCTCACATAGTTGGTGTGGTGCAGTGTATCAATGTGCAGTTTGGTCAGTTTTGTTTAGGATTGGCCTAGCTCAAAGATGTGGTTTCCTTTATTTTGGGCTAATTTTTTAAATGTTAGGCTGATTTTTCTTTATTTTGTGATGATCAAGAGTAGCCCAACAAGTTTTAGGTGGGTAAGGGCTCATCTTTTAGTCGGCTTATATGCAGTCATGTGATTTGAGCAATTTGATGAACATCTCTCTTATATCATTTATAGCTTATTAAATCATAGCTTACACAAGGTATATATATTCTTAAATGTATATAAATAAGTTTATGTAAATGATTAATGCATCTTTTTTCTTCTTATTACTCTTATACTATATGTAACCCATTTAATTAAAGAATATTCAAAATATTATTCCTAAAAATAGATAAGTAAATCTCTTTAATAGAAGTATCTTTATTTACCATAAATTTTATTATTATTATTATTATTATTATTATTATTATTATTATCCATTTGAAGAAAAAAATAGGGACATTTATGTTTTTATTTTTTATTTTTTAAAAATAAATGACAATTGCGATTTTTGTGGTTAGGGCTTAGTAGTTAGAGATTCTTATTGCAATTGTCATATAATAGAATAATATTTTTATTTAGTATTATTGTTATATTTTTCTTATATTGAATTTTATATTTTTAGGCACATAAAGTCATATTTATTATTTGAATTATTTAAAAATGATTATTTTTTTATAAGTTTTATAATTCTTAAAAATATTATTATATATTAATTGTGCAATCTCTATTTTTTTTTTAATTTTTTTAAATAAAAAAACTATGTTGATATAAAATGTTTAAAAATTATTAACTGTGATTAATATAATTTGAAGATATATAGTTTATAGATTATGAACAATATAGATAATAAAGTAAAATAAAATAGTGTTAAAGTTATGTAAATTAAAACCCATTAGTATCTTCCATTGACAATGTTGCTGAAATCGTTCACACCGAGATTAGCAAAGAAAAGTGAACTGATCCATCAGTGATCTTAACATTAGGAAAGCAGGAGCTACACACTTAGAAAAAACGCAAGACATATATAGTCACAAAAGCAAGATTTGTTAAGACTTATGAGGCTTTAAACTCTGACCTTCTGCTCGAACCATATATGATTTAATATCCTTACGTAAGTTATGGCTCAAAGTGTGCCAACATTAGAGTGCTCAGGTTAAAGTGTACCAACATTGATCCATCACATATTTTTTTGGTGAGAGGAGTAACCCCCTTATACAAAGAGTTCGATTAGCTGAGAGATTGAGTGTCGTAATCTATATCAAGTACGTACGAGAGAGGTTAGACTTTAGAGCCCAATTTTATAGCTTTTGTCAATTTTAAGCTTTTCTTTTCTCTTTTAATGATTTTATTTTATTTTATTGAGAAAAAAATACACACACAAGAGAGAGAATGAAGTTCTAACATAAAGATAATTACAATTTTGAGCCCAATTGTTAATATGATTAGCTAATTAACATATGCATGAATACACAATGACAATGGAAAATCCCAATCAACAACACAAACACCCAAACACCGTAAAATGTTTACAGAGAGAAAAAACAAAAACTGGCCAAAAAAATATCTCCGTTTTCTATAGTGTCAACCAATTTCATTAACACAAACAGTTACAATATGTATCACTTATTAACCCTCCAAGCTATGTAAGGTTTAAATCTCATCTCAATAGATTTGGAAATTGGAGAGGGTGAAGATAGAGAGAGCAAATGGATTTTTGCTCTAGGGTGAAGGGTTGCTCTCTACTTCTTCAACATGAGAATTGGGTCATGTATTTCATGTGATTAGAGGGTTATAACTAAGGTGGTCGATACCGTGCCGGTACCGGCCATACCGGTACATATACTAGTATCGAAACGCCAATGTTTCATATCAGTTTAAATATCAGGCAAACCGGCTAGGACAGAAAAAAAAAAACTTTTTTTTTTTAAAATTTTTGTAAAGGTAGAATGATAACTTATTTGCGTTAACTTATTAGTATGTTTTCTTAGTATGCAATGAACAATTAAGGCATTTGTTTTTTATATTGTGTTTTTTTTTTCTTTTTATTGATGCTATAGTCTAAAAAAATGAATAATTTATTCTGAATTGAAGTAATGTTTTATGGTAAAATTTTATATTTATTATAATATATATAAATATAAAATAGCGGTAAATCTTAACGGTACACTGGTATTGACCGGTACTGAAATATATATCGTTTCACTGGTCAAACCGGTACAGCCTTCGAGACGAGATTGGCCCCCTTAGTTATAACTTAAATGAGAGGGCCAAGTGGATGGGCACAACAAAGAATGGAAATAATAGATTTTTCTTTGGTTTGCAATCTTGCTCAATCGGGAGAGGGGCAAGTGATAAACAAGATCACTGGATAAATGCTTCTAAAAAACTATATTTCTCATGACAATGAGATCTCAATTGATTGAGATTCTCAATGCAGCTTCAACACTTTAACCTTTCAACCAAGTACAATATAACTTACAAGTGTATAAATTCCAATGAAAAAAAATAAATAATAAGGAAATTCATGAAAATTTGACACCGAATATGCCAACAATAATAATGTTTGGTGAATTCTTCCTCTTAACCTTGTGTGGTGTTAACGCTTTTTCCTAAGATTTTTTTTAAAATTAAGTATTATGTTCTTCCTTCTAAGTCATTGACTGAATACTTTCAAGATGGGCTTGAAATTTATGTTTAGTAGATCCTAATCTACTCAAAAATTTGAAATTCATGTTTAATAGGTCTCATCTACTCATTCTCTTCAATTAATTACTATAAATTAATTTCTAGTAGTTACATTATGCTTTCTTAACCTTCGATTTCGCAGATAGTCTTCAAATACGTTAAAGGTTTTACATGATTGAAAACTGCAAGAATTTCAAAGGAACATATTAAAAGATTGCCCCTGTAACCAAAAAGTCCAAGGTAACTCAATCCGTGATTTCTTCTTTTAACTCTTTTTTTGGTTGAATACGACTTCTTGTTTAAATACCACCAGGGAAAAAAAATAAATAAAACAAAAGAACCCCATAATATATATATATATATATATATATATATATATATATTGACGAAAGAACACGTATTGCTATCACTAGGTTGAAATCGAAGTTCTCCAACTTCAAAAGCCAACTAACATAATAACTTCCCATGAAAGCCCCATCTGATGTAATATGAACACTCTTTATATTCCAATAACTTTCTTAACTTTCGTTAGAAAATAGCATTGTAATATGTCGAGGTCTTGCACTCTAACCAGGTATATCTTTGATAAGGTCAGCTTTAGACAGTGAAAAATAAATATAAGATGATGTTTCCAATGACTAAATCAAATTTTTATATGACAACACAAGTTCTAGAAAGAAAAACAAATAGTATGATAGGAGTGGCAGCGATTTTGAACCAAGAGTTTGAACATGCAAAGCAATTGAGCACGTAGACTACTTTTTTTCGCAAATTAAGCAAGACTGTTGCGTTATAAGAATTCCAGAAGAAGGAAGTAAAAAAAAAAAAAAATACTAATTAATCAGGTCATATTAGAAGATTGTGCACTGTGATTTGGTGTACTTCCACTAAATCTTTTCTACTAAGTTAGCATTATGAACCTTTTTTGTATTACAGAAATGCATGCGAAGTTGAAAACCTACACAGCAACATCCATTAGAATTTAGACCCCTGTAAACTAGATTGTTTAACCTAATTAATTAACCAAGTGAATACTTAGGTTTATTATTCAGATCTAGGTTAAAACAATAACAATCATATCATGCAAAGCAGCGGAAATATAAAGAACACAATGATATGATGACCCAGGAAAACTAAACCGGTAAAAAACCCGGAGAGGATTTAACTTAACTATCTTTAAGGTAAAACAGCAAATCCACTAGAAAGAATTGAAGTTTGTACAATAGCGACTTAGACCACTAACATCTTATTGCTACCTCGAGTAGAAAACTTACTACCATGACCACGTGATAGCTCCGAGTCCACAGACTACTTCTTTCTTTGACCTTTGCAAAACACAAACACCCACGCTTGTGACTTTGAGATCCCACACAAAGGTTTAGTAACACAAACTCTTCTGTTTGTGACTCCAAGACCACCCTTGAAGGTTTAGATCATCAGCACCTTTGATGACTAAAGAAGTCGGCAACTTCAACAATACCGGATCTTGAGATTCTTCAAGTAAAAACACCGGTAGAAGATATGAAAGAGCTTTTTAGGAACAAAACCCTAAATACACAAGAGACACACTCTTCTCTCTCTAAAAAGCCTTTTTAAAAACGTGCTTAGGGTTTCCTTTATATAGTAGGAGAAGTAGACCTGAAACCCTAATCCGTAATGGGCTTGAACTGCTGTTTGGGCCAACTTAAAATTCTGCAGATACGATTCTCGATTGGTCGAGCCTGTTTCTCGATTGGTCGAACCAGACAATTTCTGAATTCTTCTTTCTGCAGCTTACTTATTCTTGAATCTTGACTTGAATCACCTTGAGCATTGTCTAATAAAACCTATAGACTCTAAGATCTATATCTAGACAAGTTTATGGTCACGATTTGTCAATTGTTCTAAACTTTTAAAATCTAACAATCTCCTCATTTGGCAATTCGTGACAAAACTCACATACAAAATGAAATGCTTAAATACAAGAACAACCCAATACAGTAAAATGCCCAATTACATCACAAATCCCAATCTAAGACTTTTAATCTAGAAGTTGCAAGAAGAGGTAGAAGGTCTTTATCAGAATGTACCTGTCTTTCCTGAAACACTCAACAAATACAACACCGCATGTGTGGAAAGAAAGAAATATAAACAATAATATGAAACAGAATATAAAAACAAAAGTAAATTCTAACTCTCCCTCTAAGTTAGATACAACAAAAAGTTTTTATATTCTCCCCCCTTTTAAAAACAAATCCAACTCCCCCTAAACAAGACAAAACAGGATTCCCACATTTTATTTATTTCTCCCCCTTTTTGTCACGTATTGACAAAGACAACTCAAACAAAGAGTAGAGTGACAGTAAATAAAAGAGAAAAAAAAAAAGAACCAAGGGAACATAAAACAGTTTAGCTCTATAGAAAATAGAGAGAACTCTCCCTATGAAGAGCAACAACTCCCCCTATGAACAACAAATGTTAAAAAAAAATTTCTCCCCCTATAAACATAGGAAAAACAAAACAAGTTTTGGGGAAAATTTAGGAAGTAGGGATAAATAAAAACACAAAAACCTAAAAAAAATTGAGTTGAGGATACACATGAAGAAAAATATTCTCTCTTTCAATAAATGCAAATTTGACACTATGTGACTCATAAACAGTTGCATGAGTAGAGAAAATATTTGCACATTATTATCCATCATATCTCTTAAAAAAAATATTTTCTGTAGTTCACACATCAAGAAAAATAGCATATACTAAGATGCACAAAGGACTCAAAAATTAATCAATCAATTTCTTAATTCAAGTTGAGTATCCAATTTAGCAAAGTGTATGCATGTTATGTGTGAAAACAATAAGAAATATGACTGCAAAACTGTAAGATGGACACAGAAAAACAATATAACTCATGTGAATCCTAACCATAAATGATGCATGAAAAATATTTGGTCAAAAACTTAGAAACTAAATTTTTTTCAGTTTTGATCGGTTGAGCATCGATCGAATACCAATCGAGCCAGGCAGATTCAAACTAAAATTTTTATTGCAATTTCGATCGATCGAGAGACAGATTCGATCGATTGAAAATTTGGAAAACTTAAATTTTTGAAAAACAGAGCAATTTTATGCAAAAATTCTTCAAAGCACAATAATTCATGAATGAAATGCATGTGTATGAGATTAAAAGTTTTTCAAAAACACATGAATTCAACCCAGATATCTCAAAAACAAGTTTATCAACCAATTTTTCCTCAAAACTCAAATTTTGCATCAAAATCAAGGAACATATAATCTTGGATGACCACAACAAAATCACACACAATAACATGTACAAAGTTTAGCAAAGAATAACTTATGTAGTGTGTGCAACTAGCAAAAACTTGAGAAACATGTGATGTGATATATGAATAGTAAGAAATCACAATTTCTATACAATTCATCACATATAATTGAGAGAGACTATTACCTAAAGAGTTATATCATATAACTCTCACTTCTCCTAAAATAAAAGTTTGCAATCATGTAAGTTTCTTGATTTGCCTCATTTTGTATACACCAATTTTATTTCATTGTGAATTTATTATAGCCTATTAATGTACACACCAATTTTAGCATTAATTCGAGGCTATACCTTATGTTCTTTTTGTGCATGTGCTACACTTTTTCGAGCACAAAATCATATGATATGTACTAAGGTATTCATGATTGGCTAGTAAACAGTGGTGAGATGGTTATTTATGCATTTCTCAATAAGTTCATGTCCAACAATCAAAGGCATATGACTTCAAGATCAAGATCAAGATCATGTGATCAAAAACTATAAACATCTTCCCATACAACATGCACTACAAAGTTCAAACTAATAAAGTGCAATAAAATAAGTTCATCCAAGCTAAACAAAGTACAAAAACATGTTATGTAAAGATAATATGGCCAACCTTGATTATAAATCCAAGATATATAATACAAAACACATAAAAATCTTTTTGGTTTAAAAAAATTTATGACTAAAACTAAAAGCACACATTATGCTAAATGATTAAAAATGCAAATGCAATGCATGACAGTGTTTAACTAAGCTATAGAGGGTACACAAACAAGAAATATCAATTTCTTAATTAACCCTTAAGTACATGTACACACTAGTACATACTCACACAAAATCAAAAAAAAAAAAAAACTTAGCAATTATATAACACATACTTTTTATGTTTCTCCATAGTATCAAGCATGTTCTAAGTCAAGAGAGATATATCATAATTCAGGTAATCCTCGAAACAAATAAAACAAGACACAAAATAAAATATTTTTGTCTTTTTGAAAATTTTCAATGTTTTTGGATTTTTTTTTTAAAACAAAACAACCTAAGAAAATAAAACAACCAAAAACTAAAAGAAAACATGTCCACAATTAATTGAAAGAATTAAATTAGGGACAAGTCAGCAACACTTCACCTTAGAGAATCTTTTCTCACTCATATAGCATGAGTCTTCGGCTTTGTAGGTGAAAATCTATGTGAAGCAGAGTGTATTTGAGGGATTACACCAATCTTCTGAGAGAGACTAAAATCCTACAAATTCCTTTCACAAGCCAACAAGCTCAAATTTTTCAAAAGAATATGAAACAATTTATTTGGACTTATGGCAGGAGAAATATCATCACATGTCTTAGATTGAAATACAGAATGCTTAAATTTCAATTTATGACAATTAGGATGATTGTGACTAGAGACACTACAAAAGTGACAAACAGGAACAAATTTAGGAATATTAGTATTCCTAACAGCAAATTTAGTCTCAGATTTTGGTTTTTGCCTCAACAAAGAACAATTTGGTCTAATATGACCAATAACACCACAAAGGTGACAGGTAGGCACAAAAACAGATTTATTATGCTTTCTAACAGTAGGTTTAGACATAGGTTTAGAAACTTCAGCGTTTACATCAGAACTTTTACCTTTGTCTAACCTAGCAAAATAAGCCATTTCTTTATTATTCCTCTTGAAAGGAGGGATATAAACTTTTTTAGTTTTAGGCTTAAGAGAACCAGAAATACTTCTGTTAACGACAGCAAGCTTGGTACAAGTCAAATTTTCAAGTTTAGCTTTAGATTCAACTAACTCTTGTTCCAAACTTTTCATCTTCTCATCTTGAGAGGAAATTTGAATTCCCAAAAATTTATTCTTTTTATTAGATTCATTTAATCTAACAATCAATTCCTCTTTTTCAAGATTAGCCAATTTTAAGTCTTCTTTGAATTTCTTAGCAATTTTCATAGATTTCAATAATTCTTTACAAAGAGTTTCACATGCATCAATAAAATCAACAGAAACAACAGTGTCCTTTTTATTCAAATCATCACAATCAAAAACAGTAAGACACTTAAAATTATCCATGATAACAGGGATCAAGGATCATCTCTTAGATCAAAAGATCTAACACAAAAGAGCTACCCGCTCTGATACTACTTGTTAGAATTTAGACCCCTGTAAACTAGATTATTTAACCTAATTAATTAACCAAGTGAATACTTAGGTTTATTATTCAAATCTAAGTTAAAACAATAACAATCATATCATGCAAAGCAGCGGAAATATAAAGAACACAATGATATGATGACCCAGGAAAACCAAACCGGTAAAAAACCTGGGGAGGATTTAACCTAGCTATCCTCAACGTAAAACAGCAAATCCACTAGAAATAATTGAAGTTTGTACAAAAGCGACTTAGACCACTAACATCCTATTTCTACCTCGAGTAGAAAACTTATTACCACGACCACGTGACAGCTCTGAGTCCACGGACTACTTCTTTCCTTGACCTTTGCAAAACACAAACACCCACGCTTGTGACTTTGAGATCCCACTCAAAGGTTTAGCAACACAAACTCTCCTGTTTGTAACTCCAAGGCCACCCTTGAAGGTTTAGATCATCAGCACCTTTGATAACTAAAGAAGGCGGCAACTTCAACAATACCGGATCTTGAGATTCTTCAAGCAAAAACACTGGTAGAAGATATGTGAGAGCTTTTTAGGAACAAAACCCTAAATACATAAGATGCACACTCTTCTCTCTCTAAAAAGCCTTTTTAAAAACGTGCTTAGGGTTTCCTTTATATAATGGGAGAAGTAGATCTGAAACCCTAATCCTTAATGGGCTTGAACTGCTGTTTGGGCCAACTTAAAATTCTGCAGATACGATTTTCGATCGGTCGAGCCTGTTTCTTGATCGGTCGAACTAGGCAATTTCTGAATTCTTCTTTCTATGGCTTACTTGTTCTTGAATCTTGACTTGAATTACCTTGAGCATTGTCTAATAAAACCTATATATTCTAAGATCTATATCTAGACAAGTTTGTGTTCACGATTTGCTAATTGTTCTAAACTTTTAGAACCTAACAACATCATTTTTTGCCTTATTTGAAGTTTGAACCAGGCAAGGGCAAATGGTCTATCCAACAACCCAATATAATATCTATGCCACTTTCTCTTTGTGAAAGGCCAACTTTAATTATATATAATTTCTCACAAATCAATTTTTAGCCACCTGGCTTGGCTTTTTTTGGTTTTTGTTTTTTAAGCTAGTGTTGGTGGTGACAGACTGAATGAAACTTAAGAGAACTAAATCTTAGATTAATTAATTTTTAAGTTGTGAATTTTCAGTTGAACTTTCTATAAAATATTTCTATCATCCTACTATTCCATGAGAAAATCACCCACAATCAACATGTGGATTAAGTAGGTTCAGAAACGGGCTGAACATCATTTTCATATATATATATATATATATATATATATATATATATTTATTTATTTATCCAATTCCAAGGCTGGAGAGAGCAACCATGAACATGGATGTGAGGTAATTCGTGTAGTACCTAGCTAGTAACTAGCTACTAGCTACCTCCAACTACAACTAAAGAAAGTTCAAGAAAAAAAAAAATCAGAAGCAAGAGACAAATAAAGAAAAGAAAAGATAAGAAAGGACAAAATGGGCAAACGCCTTTTTCGTGCAAAAAAAAAAAAAAAATGGCATTTTGCCTCTTTTTTCAAACTAATTAGGAAAATGACACTTTTTTGTAAATTGATTTTTTAAAAATCGAGTTAAAAAAAAATTTTTTTAGAGCCCTATAGCAGCGTTTTAAAAAGCCTATAGTGACGTTTTAAAGACCTATAGTAGCGTTTTGAAATTTGAGCTATATGAACTTGAGTTATGGACAAATTTTTTTTGTTTTTTTTTTACCTATTACTCGAGGTCACAGAACTTGAGTTCCAAAACGCCACTATAGGTCCTGAAAATGTCACTATAGGCTTTTTAAAAATGTCACTATAAGATTTAAATTGATTTTGAAAAAATTGAGTTTCAAAAGAAGGGTATTTTCCTAATTAGTTTAGAAAAGGAGACAAAATGATGAATTGTTTTTTTAAAAAGGGCATAAGCCAGTTTTGTCCCATAAGAAATAGTTGGCCCGCGACTAACAATTCATTACCAATATGGACTTTTTTATTAGAAGGGGAGATATTATTTAATTAAATATATAAAAGGAAGTCTATTCAGCCAAAAAACGAAAAACTAAAAGTAAGAAAATTACATTCCAGGGGCCTCTAAAGTACAAAAATTACACAAGCACATGCCTATAAGGCCCAAACGAAGATGGCATAAGAAAGAAATTGGATATTCTTGAGTAGTTGAATGTTGTATTCACCCTTGCGTCAGTGCTTCTATAAAGTAAAAAGCACGAAGTCCAAAATTCATCTCTATCATACCATATAAACTTGTGTAAAAAAATGTAGATGCTATAGCAATAGTGTAAATTTATACTAACACTATTTATTTTATATTTAATTTTTTTTAATTATTTATTTACGTATCTCGATAATAAAAGACGAGAGTAGATAATAGTTATTGTGTGTGAAGGAAGTAAAACAGTTAAAAAAAAAATTGATATGATGTATTTTGAAAAATGAAGATATAAAATAAAAAAATAGATTCTTATGTTAAAATACTCGTCGGTTCCTTCCCCGTGGTATGTGTATTATTGATGGACCATCTTCCACCACTTGATGGCCAGTTCCCTGTATATAATCCATGATTAGAGTAGAGAAAATGGGTGAACATAAAATAAATGATTAAAGGACATCATAGAAATCACTAAACTAAAGTTTTTAAAACCACCAAGCCGTTTGGAGACCATGGAATACTCATGATTAATTCTGCTTAATATCTTGTGGCTACTCTTAAATTCAGGAGGAATCCTTAATCCTTGTAGAAGCTAATGAATACTGTAAATTTTTGCTCCATGTTACGAGTTTTAGGGTTAAGTACGTAAGCTTCCCCATTATTCTTAAAAATTTCGTACACTGTATGTTAACAGTGGCCAAAGTCCGAATTATTATTCCCAAGAGAACCAAGTTAAATATATCAAAAATGAAATTCAAAATTATATATTGTTGGCCTTTTTTGGAGCCTAATTGTGTTTGATTCGGATTATGACTTGACCCGAAATAATATTATTAGCCTCTTTGGGGGTTCAGGTGCAATACCTCTGGAAAATTTTTTTGACCCGTTTAGTAGCTCATTGTGAATCCTGTGCGCAGGATATAAAAACTATTGTTTTGGAGATTAGGGTTTTGTATTGTTTTAAGAGAGAAAACTGTACTGCCGTATCTTGTATTTTTCCCTGAGAATAGTGAAATCCCTACAACTTCGTGGACGTAGGCAAATTTTCGAACCACTTAAATACAGTTTTGTGTGTGATTATTTTTCTTTGGTGTATATTTTTTTTCTATTTTTGCATCTCACAGATCTAATAATTTCGTGTATATTCCTATCAATTGGTATCAGGAAACAGGAAAGGCATTTGGAATAGGAAAATTTGATGGCATAAACTTTGGATTTTGGAGGATGCAAATCGAGAACTATCTCTATGGGAAGAAGTTGCATCTACCACTTTTGGGGGAGAAACCTGCAACTATGAAGATGATGAATGGACTCTTCTTGATAGACGGGTACTGGGAGTTATCAAATTAACTCTGTCAAGGTCTGTTGCACAAAATGTTGTGAAGGAGAAGACTACCACAGATTTAATGAAAGCTTTGTTTGGTATGTATGAAAAGCTGTCAGCAAACAACAAGGTATCTGATGAAGAAACTATTCAATTTGAAGATGGTAGAGAATGCATCAGTAGCACAACGTGTAAATGAATTTAACACCATCACAAATCATCTGTCTTCTGTAGAAATTGATTTTGATGATGAGATTCGCGCACTAATCATTTTGGCTTCTTTGCCAAATAGTTGGGAGGCTATGATAATGGTAGTAAGCAACTCTACTGGAAAAGAAAAGCTGAAGTACAATGACATATGAGATCTAGTTCTGGCTGAGAAGATTTGTAGAAGAGATGCAGGTGAAATCTTAGGATCTGGTTCTGCCCTAAACCTTGAGATAAGAGGTAGAAGTAATGAAAGAAATTCAAATTGGGGCAGATCAAAATCCAAAAATTCCAATTGGAACAGAAGTTTATCTAAATCTGGCCAACAAGTACAATGTTGGAACTGTGGCAAAGTTGGCCACTTTAGGAGGCACTGCAAAAGTCTGAAGAAGAAGAACGAGGATGATTCTGCTAATACTGTAATAGAAGAGATACAAGATACACTGCTTCTTGTAGTAGATAGTCAACTTGATGATTAGGTTTTGGACTTAGGAGCTTTATTGCATATCATTCCACACTAAGAAATCATATAGAACTATGTTAAAGGTGATTTTGGTAAGGTGTATTTGGCTGATGGAAAAGCCTTAGATGTTTTGGGTATGGGAGATGTTTGGATTCTACTACCTAATGGGTTTGTCTGGTTTCTACAGAAGGTTCGACATATTCTTGACTTGAGAAGGAATCTGATTTCTGTAGAACAACTTGATGATGAAGGGCATGCAATACTATTTGTTGGTGGTACCTAGAAGGTTACAAAGGGAGCCATAGTATTGACTCGTGAAAAGAAAAATAGTACTTTGTATATGACCTCAAGTCCAAGAGACACAATTGCAGTTGCTGAAGTAGGTACTGATGCAAGTCTATGGCACTGCAGACTTGGTCACATGAGTGAGAAAGGGATGAAGATGCTACTATCAAAAGGGAAACTATCAGAATTGAAGTCTATTAATTTTGACATGTGTGAAATCTGCATCTTAGGAAAGCAGAAAATTGTTAGCTTCTTGAAAACTGGCAGGACACTGAAGGCTGAAAAATTGGAGCTAGTACATATTGATTTGTGGGGGCCTTCTCTTGTTGCATCCCTTGGAGGTTCAAGGTATTACACCACTTTCATTGATGACTTAAGCAGAAAAGTTTGAGTTTATTTTCTAAAAAATAAATCTGATGTATTTGAGACTTTTAAGAAGTGGAAGGCCATGATTGAGATAGAAATAGATTTGAATGTAAAATGTCTAAGGTCAGACAATGGAGGAGAATACATAGATGAAGGGTTCAATGAGTATTGTGTTGCACATGGAATTAGGATGGAGAAGACCATTCCTGAGACACCACAACAAAATGGTGTGGCTGAGCTCATGAATAGAACTCTCAATGAGCATTCTATGAGTATGAGGTTGCATGCTATATTACCAAAAACTTTTTGTACTGATGTTGTTAATATTGCAGCTTACCTGATAAACTGAGAGCCATTAGTTCCCATGAAGTTCAGAATTCCTAAAGAGGTTTGGAGCAGTAAAGAGGTAAAGTTTTCCCGTTTAAAAGTTTTTGGTTGCGTTTTTTATGTTTATATTGATTCTGATGCTTGCAGTAAACTTTATGCAAAGTCTAAAATATGTTTTTTCATTGGCTATGGTGATGAGAAATTTGGCTACCGATTTGGGATGAATAAAACTGAAAAATCATCAGAAGCAGAAATGTGAAATTTAATGAATAGGTTATGTACAAGGACAGATCAACTGTAGTGTCAAATGTTACAAAGATAGATCAAAAGAAATTTGAGCTTGTCAACTTAAATGAATTGACTGAAAATACATTCCAGAGAAGGGGTGAAGAAGATAAGGAGAATGTAAATTCGCAGGTAGATTAGAGCACACCTGTAGTTGAAGTTAGTAGATCTTCCAGGATCACTAGACCTCCACAGCTTTATTCACCTGCTCTAAATTATCTCCTGTTGATTGATGGTGGTATGCTAGAGTGTTATGATGAAGTATTGCAAGATGAAAATTCAAGCAAGTGGGAGTTAACCATGAAGGATGAGATAGATTCTTTGTTGAGGAATCAGACATGAGAACTAATCGAATTGCCAGAAGAAAAGAAGACTTTGCACAACAAGTGGGTATACAAAATAAATAATGAGCATGATGGTAGCAAGCGCTACAAGGCTAGATTAGTTGTCAAAGGGTTCCAGCAGAAAAAATCATCGACTATTTAGAAATTTATTCTTTAGTTGTGAAGATGTCAACAATTAGACTAGTATTGGGAATAATGGCTGCATAGAATCGACATCTTGAGCAATTAGATGCAAAGACGGCATTCCTTTATGGTGATTTGGAGGAAGACATTTACATGAGTCAGCTAGAAGGGTTTATTGTTCTGGGACTAGAGAGTCTAGTCTGCAAACTGAGAAAAAACTTGTATGGCCTAAAACAAGCTCCAAGACAGTGGTACAAGAAATTTGACAGTTTTATGTATAGAACTGGGTTTAAGTGATGTGAAGCTGATCACTGTTGCTATGTTAAGTTCTTTGACATCTCTTTTATCATTTTATTGCTATATGTGGATGATATGCTCATTGCAAGGTCTAGCACTAAGGAGATTAATAATCTAAAGAAGAAATTGTCAAAACAATTTGCAATGAAGGATTTGGGAGCTGCAAAGCAAATCCTTGGTATAAGAATCACTAGAGACAAGGCTAAGGGCATATTGAAGCTTTCACAGATAGAATATATGAAGAAAATTCTTAGCAAGTTCAACATGAATGAAGCTAAACCAGTGAGCACACCCTTGGGTAGTCATTTCGGACTAAGTAAAGAACAATCACCGAAGACAAAGGAAGAAAGGGACCATATGAGCAACGCTGTTGGGCTTTGTGGAGTCTAGTTATGTTTGATTTGGATAATGACTCGACCTGAAATAATATTGTTAGCCTCCTTGGGGGTCTGAGGGCAACGCCGTTGGGAAATTTTTTTTGCCCGTTTTGTAGCCCATTGTGAATCTTGTGTACAGGATATAAAAGCTGTTGTTTTGGAGATTAGGTTTTATGTTGTTTTGAGAGAGAAAACTATACTGCTGCATCTTATATTTTTCTTGAGAATAGTGAAATCATTGCAACTACGTGGATGTAGACAAATTGCTGAAACGCGTAAATACTGTCTTTTGTGTGATTATTTTCTTTGACGTATATTTTTCTCTATTTTTGTATCTCACAAATATGGGAATTTCATGTATATTCCCATCAATACACACACACACACACACACACACACACACACACACACACACACACACATGTATGTAATATGATTTATCATATATTATTTTCTCATATATAATAAATATATATACATCCAATTATTCTTTACATAACTCAAAATAAGGGGTTTTTTTCCCCACCCAATGTATTTGTAAATCGTGAATTGTCTTTTGAAACATATTGATATAATTAATACTATTATTTTAACATTTAGATCAATTTTTTAGGAGAACCAACTTGAATATAAAAAAAAAAATTAAATCCGAACATTTTAAAAAATATTAATTATATGAATTCTCTTCTAAATCAAATTAATATAATTTAAACATTTTAGATCAACCTCAACATCCTCCTATACTCCTTAGAGACAATGATTGGATTAGTTGGAGGCAGGGAAGTCGATACCGTACCGTACCGGTACATATACCTCCTATTTCGTACTGGAAAAAATACCGATCGTACCAGCCGTATCGGCGAATTCCGGCCGTATCGGCCTCGTACCGGCCGTACCGGACCGGAACACAAAATGCTGTGTTTTTTTTTTTTTTTTTTTGGTAATTGTGGCAATTTTTAAGGGCAGGATAGTAATACTCATATATATTATGGTCATGAAGTAGATTTTTTTGATGGATGGGAGTAGATGATCCTATGTAGTTTGTGTTAACTTAATTATTTATATTATTTGTTTTCTTTGTATGTAATGAACAATTGAGTTTGTGTTAACTTAATTATTTATATTATTTGTTTTCTTTGTATGCAATGAACAATTAAATTTTTTGTTTTTTATATTGTGTTTTTTTTTTCTTTGTATGCAATGAACAATTGAAGTAATGTTTTATTGTAAACTAGAGATAATGTTTTATGGTAAATAGAGATTTTGTGTGTGTGTGTGTGTGTGTGTGTGTGTGTATATTAAATATAAAAAATAGCGGTAAACCCGAAACGGTACACCGGTATTGACCGGTACCCGAAATATATCGTACTGGTGGCCAAACCAGTACAGCCTCTGGTACGATATTGACTTCCTTGGTTAGAGGATGGATTGGGCACAATGTGGAGTAAATATACTTGAGTGGGTTCATGACTTTCAGTCATACAATGACCTAAAAGGAGAGATGAATCAATTTGAATGATTTAGGAGCCTTATATGGGAAGACTAATTCCAAAATCAGAATCTATGTGAAAAGGGGGTGAGCTTGACAATTCAATAAGTAACAAAAATCTCAACTCAACTAACTCGATCAAGCACATTATATAAATAATAATAAATAAATTGTATGTACCATACAAATTCATTTGATTCAAAAACTAACATATAGTTTTCCAGGAGTTCTCCACAAATATGAAGAATTATAATTTACAATGAGTTCCAAAGTATCATACATTGTAACATGCAATGAGTTTCAAAAATATGAGAAAAATTTTCATTGGACAATTGAAACAGTTCACATATCCAATTAGATCCATATTTTTAACAATCTTTATGAATATGATTTTGCTATATCCTAGTGACTAGGTCTAGAATCATGCGTTGTCATGTGGTAAGTCTCATAAAAACTAGTTATTATGCCAATGTACCCCTTTCGCAGGGTCTAAAGTATAGTCAGATTGCATATATAACTTATCTAAAATTATTCAGTCCCATACTAAAAAAACAAAAATCATATACACTTAAATCATAATTTAGACAAATATTCCATTCAAATCATGGTTCTTTTCACAAAATATACATTTATGAAATCAAATCAAATCAACTACATTTATATTATTTCAATAAGAAACTAATTCTTTTCTTCAAATAAAAACAATGAAAATAACTAATTAAATAATTTTTTAAAGAAAATAAAAAATAATATTTGTAAGGTCACAATTTTGAGCCCAAGTCCAAATGATGGATGAACTTAGGCCCAAAGAGCCCAATACAATGAATTTGTAGAGAGTGGGTTGGAAAATTGGGTTTTAATGAGTTAAGCAACTAGTAAAGTGGATTCGGATGACAAGAAAATGAAGATAGATAGGTTAAATCTAAAGAAAATCTTCTTCCACTCAGTCCGAGGAGATCAGTTCTTATATAATTCTCTCAAGTTTGATTACAAATTCAACTCTTGATTGCTATAGTGTTTTTTTTCTTAATTTCTGGATCCCATTCTTCAGGGTCTTTTTCTCTGTTTTATACTCTTTTCTTTTCATCTCTACCCTCCACGTGTAGAGTAGATTGTTGGTGTTGATCCTTATCCCATCAGCACCTTCCTGAAATCTCTGGTAGTAGTTATAAGGCTGAAAATTACTGTTCAGGTATCATTTCTTCATTAATGCGGCCAGAGAGTTAGCTACAGAGCATTTAATGAGGTGGTAGCAGCTTTCTCTTTAGATATTTTAGGACTTCCCCATATTTTGCACTTCTGTGATGCTTATCCGTATCAATAGAATCATTTTGAACGTTGCCCTGGATGGTGGACCATCCCCTCGGACCTTGGTTTTGCTCAACCGAGGAGGCATTCATCCTCAAACCACCCTTATGGACCCTCATGATTAAAACCGACTTCTTCACTTACTAACACGGACTCCTCCGATAACGTTCATCCCTCTTTGGATCACTTCATGTCCTCGGATTGGGCCTTGGCCCAATATGTACATAGATATATGTATTGCTGGGCCTAACACTCCTACAATATTTAATAAATGAAATATTATATTTTACGTAAAATATAACTAGTCAAGAAAAATGTTACTTACATCCATCAATGCCTACTCAAAAACTCTTGCAACTTCTAAAAAAACACTTAAAATAACCTAAAATCCTTCATGGACATTTCAAATTACTAAAAAAGGTGTCCCAAAAATTACTTTAGTAAGTTATCTTAGGGTCTAATTACTTTTTTTTCCCCTAAGGTGCTTCCCTCAATAATTTCAAAATTATTCAAACACCCTTTCTTTGGGAATCCTTTGACAATCTTCTCTCTAGAGTTATCTAACTTAGAGGCAATTAATGGGTCTAAGGGAGGCCAGAGTTTTTTAATTTTTTAAATAGAGTATATATATATATATATATATATATATATATATATTACTAAATCCCCCCATGCCACAATTACTTAATTCACTTTAAAAAGAAAAAAAAAACATTTTTTTGGTCCAAAATATCTTTAACATAGATAAATATTTTGTAACTTAGAATATTTTTTATAGATAAAAAATCTTTAACATAGATTAATTACTCATTCCTTTAACCTAAACATATTATTAGAACACATATATCTCAACATTTTTTTTATCTCTCCAGTTGTCATTGATTTTTTTGCAAATTCTTATCCAACATACATGGACTAGAGTGAAAATTGTGTTCTGTCATTTACTCGTTTTGCATCTAAGCACGTGTCGTCAATGTGCAAGACAACCACACGCATGTATGCTAGAATATCTGGAGGGACACTACCATAACCCGTAGTGGCAAGTAGCGTGCATCACGCAATTGACAAATAGAAATAGAGACGAGGCCACATAATTTAGCCAACCAAAATAGAACCAATAAACAAAATCGGAAGTTTGACTTTTATTCTCTTTTATTTTTTATTTCTATACAGCCGGTGCGTTTGAATGCAGCCAATGGAGACACTCTCTACTTTGCTAAATTCGAAAGGAAAGCTCTCCGTAACTCACTCATAGTCATAGCAGCCTTTAACGCTCCCTCTCCCTCTCCCACACACGTATAAATATCCCCACAAATTTCTATTACAAACAGACTTGCTAGCCTAGCTCTCTCTCTGAGTCCTAAAAAGCTAAGAGAGCAGGACTAATTCAAGATTCGTTGGAGAGGAAAAGAATTATAAAACAAAAAGACATTGAGAGTTACAAGAATTTCATATTGCCACCAACCAAATACTGTTCTTTTTTCCCTATCTCTTTGTTTCTGAAAATACAAAGCTTCAAGAAAACCCAACAAAGTAAGCGTTATTTTTCTTTCATTTCTCATTTCATTTCCCCACTTCTTTTTAGTTGATGGGAAATTTCAGTGAATTTATAAAAAGAACAAAAGCTTTAGTGGTTTATGTAGCATTTACTCTTGAAATGGTGGGAAAAGTTGAAAACTCCCCTCAACTTAATTATATGCAGTTGTACGTCTTAGGTTCACTTGAGGTGTCATGTCCCTTGACTTTTCTAACACTTCACAATGAGCTTAACTTCTACTGAATTTAATGTACATGATTTCATTTCATTTTCTTGTCTTTCACGTCTTTTTCTCAACAACCAAACGCAACTTTCTTTCTTTTTTTTTGACTCTTTCAATGTGTCCTCTCTAGCTTTTAGCTTCCATTCTATAATTTACAATCTGGGCATGTTCTTGTTTCTGTAAATTTTCATTAGAAGAAGAAGAAGAAGAAGAAGAAGAAGATGGAAGGAATAGATAAAGCAAGAGGTTCGGAAAGGCGGGCAAGCCGTAGCTTTAGCAGAAACGTAAGCAGGAGCCTGAGCAGGCAAAGTTGGAGCATGGAAGATGTATTTTCAGGTAGTAGACACTCTCGCCGAAACAGTCATGTTGACGAAGATGAGGAAGCTTTAAAATGGGCTGCCATTGAGAAATTACCCACCTATGATCGTCTAAGAACAAGTATTATCAACTCTTACACGGAGAATGAGCATCCACATGCTAAAAAAATGCACAAAGAAGTGGATGTAAGAAAGCTGGATTTGGATGAGAGGCAAGAATTCATTGACAGGATTTTTAAGGTTGCAGAGGAAGATAATGAGAAGTTCTTGAAGAAGTTTAGAAATAGAATTGATAAGTAAGTTCTTTATTGCTTTCTCTAATATTTTAATGGGTTTCTCTAAGTTCTTGAAGAAGTTTAAAAATAAAATGATGCGCAAAGAATGATTTTAACGGGTTTTTCTAAGATTTTTTTTTTTTTTTTTTTATCAAAGATTAATCTTATCTAAGAGAATAAGTATTTTCTGAACAAAAGAGAGAATGAGCTGTAGTTTAGTTTAGTTTTTTATTTTTTATTTTTTTTTTCACACACAGTCCTTACACTTATCTATTATGCACACATCTAATTACATGCAAATAAATGACCATAAAAGAGACAAGTTTAAAATAGGTAGGAAATAACAAATCACTAACTTTTAACATTAAACATCAAACTAATTTTGCTTGGAATTTAAGATTGTGTAAGAAAAGTGTCCTTTACTTTGTGAGTGTCAGCAAGCATGCCATGCAAGTAGATGATCCTGATTAATCACTTTCATGTAATTATTATCTCATATTTTCTTCCTAACAAGATAGTTGCTTGTCTTTGTCATATATGCTACGACAAACAAATTATACTTAGAAGTTAATCAAAGTTGACAAGGGTTCTTCCTGTTCCCTTTCTTTGTACTAGTAAAATAAAATATTATTTCTGTGATTTTGCTTGAATTTGTGGTTAAATTGGCTTGAGCTGCTTTAACACTTTTAAAATCATTTAATTTCCCTTAAAAATCCAAAGTAGCTGAAAGCAATATTTGACAGGATATGTTAAAATATTTCCTTTTATTTTGTCTGGACTCGTCAAAGTTTGTTGTATGAACCTAACCGAGTCGACTCAACTGAGTCAACAACATTTAGGTGCAATTTTGTTATTGTAGTCTAATCAATTTTCTTTTATTATAATTTCAGGGTTGGTATCCGACTTCCTACCGTTGAAGTTCGGTTTCATCATTTAACGATTGAAGCTGATTGCTATGTTGGCACAAGAGCTCTTCCCACTCTTCCAAATGTTGCCAGAAACATTGCCGAATCGGCTCTTGGTTTGCTTGGGATTGGACTGACCAAGAGAACAAAATTAACAATTCTTAAGGATGCCTCAGGAATTGTAAAACCCTCAAGGTATATAAAATTAAAATTTGGGGTGTGACTAATTATTATAAAATTCAAGAAAGAATGATAGCATTTGAGCTTAAAATCAACTTCAAGTTATGTATGATTTCTAATGTGAAAATTGGACCATATATAGAGACAATAATCTGTCGGCAGGTGGTATATATACAACGAACCTAGTAACTTATAGAAGTCATTCTTTCCTGGATGTAAATCTATTAGTACCCACATCATAGTTGATCAAACTGTTGCTAATTATACTAATCGTTTTATGCACCCATTATTTGTTTTGTTATATAGGATGGCCCTTTTGTTAGGGCCCCCATCTTCCGGGAAGACAACCCTTTTGCTCGCATTGGCTGGAAAGTTGGACCCAAGCCTCAAGGTTAGCTCATCTCAATGGCTCTATTGTTTCTTCTAAGAAAATACAAGGGTTGACTTTTTTATAATTAAAAAAAAAAAAGAAAAAGAAAAAAGACAAGGGTAATTACTAATTAGCTAATGATAAATTCATGGAACAGGTTAGAGGAGAAATCACTTACAATGGCTACAGGCTAAATGAATTTGTGCCTAAGAAGACATCCGCATACATTAGCCAAAATGATGTTCATGTTGGAGAAATGACAGTGAAAGAAACTCTAGATTTCTCAGCAAGGTGCCAAGGGGTTGGAACTCGATACGGTAATTTGTGGAAAACAAAAATTATGTTACTGTTTTTATTTATTAATAACCATTCATCGTATTAACCGCTTGTACCAAAAAAAAAAAAAAATTTGTGCCTTTAGCATTTTTCTATGTTAATTAATTCCTATATATTTTTTTTCTAAATGATAACAATTTTTATTTATTTTGGTATAGAACTCTTAACTGAACTTGCCAGAAGAGAAAAGGATGCTGGAATACTTCCAGAGGCAGAAGTTGATCTTTTTATGAAGGTGCATACTACAAATTAAGTCAATAATTAATATTCAACATTAATTTTTTCATACTTAATTTTCGATATTTTAGTTATCTCCCAAGTTAATAATTTGTTGTTGGTATTTCTTGAAATTAGGCAACATCAATGGAAGGAGTTGAGAACAGTCTCATTACTGACTATACCCTTAAAGTAAGTTACAATATAGCCACAAAATATGTTCTTCTATTTAACGAAATTATGTCTTAAATCCTTATTTCTGATAGCTTCATCTCATTTTAAATTATTTGTATGGTTATCAAGTCCCAACCAAGCCACTTCTACTGTCTTTTTTAATAATAATGATATTAGTTGCCAAGAAGGTTTTGCTTATGACTTTTTAGCAACTCAAATTCGAACAACTCACTAAAATTATAGTCACAATCTATATACAAATTTTCAACTCGTCAAAATTTTCTCCTCAACGACTCTGCTGACGACTGTCATTTGTTGGTCGATAATTGGGGCCCTTGCCTTGTTGGTTTTTTTTTGGCACTTTCCCTGGTGACAACTTTTTATTTCTAAAAAATTGAATTTTTCCTAGTGACCTGAAGTGCCCATTCACTTTATTCTCAAAAAAAAAAGAAAAAAAAATACCCATTCACTTTTTAAACATACCTATAATTGCCTAACTTTGTCCCTATTGAAATACCTCTAACTTGTCATTTTTTTGTTCATTTTTAATTGAACAGATATTAGGGCTTGATATATGCAAGGACACCATTGTTGGAGATGAAATGCAACGAGGGATATCGGGTGGACAGAAAAAACGAGTAACAACAGGTCAATTAGAGAATTCAGCTTCATTTTCTTCTTCCTATATTTTCTTAAATTGGACTTAATTATCATGTTTTAGAAAAAAAAGGATATACTGGTATAAGTGGGTATTGGGTACAAAAAGAACATAAATTTCTACACTTACAAAATTCAAAAGGTGGCTATGAACCATATTTTTCGAATTTCATAGATTCAGGATTCAAGGAAATAATATATAGCCTATGAGTCCAAATGGACCAAACTCATGAACTTCCACCTATCCCTCAATAGATTGAAAATGAATTATTTGTATTTGTCTACCCAAATAGCCACCAAAATATATTACGACTTTGTCTTCATGTTTCACGTGGAATACCTGCAACCAAAGATTAAAAAGCATTCTTTAGCATGGAGATAGACCTTTAAAAAAAAAAAAAAGAATTGGAATAATAGTCACTAACCCACCCAACCAACCACCCACCCACGCACCCACCCTAACAAAAATATGGAGAAAAAACAAAGCTCATCTTAAGCAACATTCTTAAAGCGGTAATGGGATTAGCTTATCTTAACAAGTCCTCATTGATTCAAGTTGCAAATTCCAATTAGTTCATTTTTTTTTTTTTTTTGTCGTCAAATAAAAAATTTAGAAATTTAAAATTAAATCATGTCCACAGAAAAAAGAAGTCCATAATACTGTGTCTTGATAGTAAAGATAGCATATGACATATTCAAATCCTATCATACTTAGAAAAAAATATGATTTTTTTGGGTTGACATTTGCATCCAATTATTACTATTACTACCCTACCCCTGAAAATATGGTCGCATGCATATGTATGGATAGGTTTCCACTCAAGTAAAGGTTGATTTGGACCTCAACAATACAATGTGGATTATAATTGTTTTGGGCCAATGTAAAAGCCCATTTAAGTATCAACTGGGCCTAAATTATGTTACTAATGTGTCACTCAAGTGGATCTATAGTTGGTTGTTAATATGCCACAAATTTGATCAAATACAGGAGAGATGATTGTTGGGCCAACAAAAACACTATTCATGGATGAGATATCAACTGGTCTAGATAGCTCCACAACATTTCAAATAGTGAAATGCTTGCAACAGATTGTACACCTTACTGAGGCCACCGTATTGATGTCCCTACTCCAGCCTGCTCCTGAGACATTTGATCTGTTTGATGATATCATCCTACTATCAGAGGGCCAGATTGTCTACCAGGGCCCACGAGAGCACATACTCGAGTTCTTTGAAACATGTGGCTTCAAGTGTCCTGAGAGAAAGGGTACTGCTGATTTCTTGCAAGAGGTAAGACTTATCGCTAAATCTTGTTACACACTTTTTACTTTATTGTAAAGTCGGGTTTTGAAAACATGATTTTAGCCTATGTGTACGTGCGTACTAAGTATGCTAAAGTGCTTAATCAGAACTAATTTGTTGTAACTCATATAGGTTACATCAAGGAAGGATCAAGAGCAATATTGGGCAGATGGAACAAGACCATACCGGTACACATCAGTATCTGAATTCGCTAGCCGGTTCAAGCGATTCCATGTGGGAATGCAGCTTGAAAATGAGTTGTCAGTACCTTATAACAAGGACAATGGCCATCAGGCAGCTCTAGTCTTCAAGAAATATTTAGTCTCAAAAATGGAACTCTTAAAGGCATGCACTGACAAAGAATGGCTATTGATTAAGAGGAACTCTTTCGTCTATGTGTTCAAGACTGTCCAAATTATTATTGTGGCAATCATAGCTTCCACAGTGTTTTTGAGGACCAAAATGAAAACTAGGACTGAAGAAGATGGGGCAGTATATATTGGCGCACTACTATTTTCCATGCTCATTAACATGTTCAATGGCTTTGCTGAGCTATCACTGACCATTGCAAGGCTTCCTGTATTTTACAAGCAGAGAGACCTCCTCTTTCACCCAGTTTGGACTTTCACACTGCCAAGTGTGGTTCTCCGGATCCCAATGTCTGTTCTTGAGTCCGTGGTTTGGATGGTCATGACATACTACTCCATAGGATTTGCCCCTGAAGCTAGCAGGTAATTAAACCAATATTTCATTCTCTTCTCCAGATAAACCAATATATGATTATTATGCACATTATTTATTTCCCAAAGGCTAATATGGTCTAATGTGGTTGAAGTATAATAAAAGTGACGTCACTGGACGTAAGTGAAAATGATGTTGTTGCTTCTATTACAACCGACCATGTTAACCGTTGTGAAAAAATGTTACGGAAATTGTGTCATAAGGGTAGTTAAGCATACTATAAAATTTTTGACAAGTGAACATTCTATCTCAACCCCATGGGCAGGTTCTTCAAGCAACTATTGTTGATATTTCTGATCCAACAAATGGCCGCTGGGATCTTTAGGCTCATCTCTGCAGTCTGCCGGACTATGATCATTGCCAACACTGGTGGAGCTCTCACTCTACTACTTGTGTTCCTACTTGGAGGTTTCATCATTCCTAAAGGTTAGTGTAACATCAAAATTTTTAACATAAATTTCAAAGCAGTGAAAACCTTTCCTTAAATAAAAAGTTACATTACAGTTTGTTGAACTAATTCAAAATTTGGTTTGATTATAACAGGTGAAATTCCAAAATGGTGGGTTTGGGGCTACTGGGTTTCACCTATGTCATACGGTTTCAATGCCATTGCTGTAAATGAAATGTTTGCTCCGAGGTGGATGAACAAAACGGTATGTTTTTACAAAATACATTTATACATATTTTAAGAAACATATTGAAACAAATTTCAAAATATAAGAGCATGGTAAGAAAATTATGCTTTTGGCTTACTAAAGAATTCAAGTTTCTGATCAATACCTGATTCTACTACAGGGTTCAGACGGTGTAACCAAATTGGGTGTGGCAGTTCTTGAGAGCTTTGATGTTTTCCCTGACAAAAACTGGTACTGGATTGGCGCAGCAGCACTGCTTGGGTTCACAGTTCTATTTAACGTCCTATTCACCTTAGCACTTATGTACCTTAACCGTAAGAACAACATTCTGTTCAAGGGTGCAAATGAATTTGCAATTTCAATTTGTTTTCTTTTGAATGACAATTTTTATTTTTTCTCTTGTTGATACACTAGCAATGGAAAAGCCACAAGCAATATTATCCGAAGAAGCTGCAGATGAGATGGAAGGAGACAACACAAATTCAAAGGAAGAGCCAAGACTCAGACGACCTGTGTCAAAGAGAGATTCTGCTTCTCGATCATTGTCTGCTTCTGATGGAAACAATACGAGTATGCAACAAAACAATATTGGCAATTTTAGTTTTTTTGAACAGTCAATCGTCAATGTGAATTACATTATGTTATTTGTTGCCTTACATGGACTTTAATTCCCTCAGGAGAAATGGCAATTAGGCGAATGAGCAGCCGATCTAATAGCAATGGAATAAACAGAAATGCTGATTCTACTCTTGAGTCAGCCAATGGCGTTGCTCCCAAGAGAGGAATGGTTCTCCCATTCACTCCTTTGGCAATGTCTTTCGACAGTGTGAATTATTATGTGGACATGCCTGCTGTAAGATTCCACTGCTCATCTTCCATTTCTTTTTCTACCAAAAAGAGATTATATGTAATCATATATTATTCAAACATAAAATGGTGTCTCTAAATTAGGATTTTTATAAGTCTAGCTAAACTACCTCTATCACTAACTTTATTGTTTCTGACAGGAAATGAAGGAACAAGGAGTAGCAGAAGACAGGCTCCAATTGCTTCGAGGAGTAACAGGAGCATTTAGGCCTGGGGTCTTGACAGCACTTATGGGAGTCAGTGGAGCTGGAAAGACAACATTGATGGATGTTTTAGCAGGAAGAAAGACAGGTGGTTACATTGAAGGTGATGTTAGGATCTCTGGATTCCCTAAGATTCAAGAAACCTTTGCAAGAATTTCTGGTTACTGTGAACAAACTGACATTCACTCACCTCAAGTCACTGTGAGGGAATCCTTGATTTACTCAGCTTTCCTTCGTCTCCCTAAAGAAGTCAGCAAAGAAGAAAAGATGGTAAAAAATTATATAACTACCATAAATTTTCCTAAACCTTGTATGTGGCTAGTTCTGGGACTAAAACAATTTCTTCCTGGGTTTAATCTTTTCAGATTTTTGTTGATGAAGTGATGGAATTGGTAGAGCTAAACAATCTCAGGGATGCTATAGTGGGGCTTCCAGGAATTACTGGGTTGTCAACAGAACAGCGGAAGAGGCTGACAATTGCAGTTGAGCTTGTTGCCAATCCTTCAATCATTTTTATGGATGAACCAACTTCAGGTCTTGATGCAAGGGCAGCAGCCATTGTCATGAGGACAGTGAGAAATACTGTAGATACTGGAAGAACGGTTGTGTGCACCATTCACCAGCCTAGCATTGATATCTTCGAAGCCTTTGATGAGCTACTATTAATGAAGAGAGGAGGACAAGTCATCTACTACGGACCTTTGGGTCGAAATTCTCACAAAATAGTAGAATATTTTGAGGTATTTTTTTCTTCTTGATATTGTTCTTCCTCCATAAGTTATAAATGTATAATGCGTTATCTGATTTGATACTCATTTTGCAGGCAATTCCTGGAGTGCCAAAAATCAAAGATAAGTACAACCCTGCAACATGGATGCTTGAAGTAAGTTCAATGGCTGCTGAAGTGAGGCTTGGAATGGACTTTGCTGAACACTACAAGTCATCATCATTGCATCAGTAAGTCAAGATATTAGTCACAGAAATACAAGAGCAATAGTGATTACCAGTCTTGATCTAACATATGCATTTATGTGCAGGAGAAATAAGGCCTTGGTAAAAGAGTTAAGCACTCCTCCACCCGGAGCAAAGGACCTATATTTTGCCACAGAGTTCTCTCAACCCACATGGGGCCAGTTCAAATCTTGCTTATGGAAGACATGGTGGACTTATTGGAGAAGTCCAGATTATAACCTTGTTAGATTCTTTTTCACCTTGGCTGCTGCCCTAATGGTTGGGACAATTTTCTGGAAAGTTGGAACTAAAAGGTCCTCTTCTGTTTCCTTCTAATAGAATAATTTGAACCATTTCATTGATTTTATGGGCAAAATAACTTTCATCATTCTGTTGACTAATTATTTTCGTTGTCTTAAATGTTGTATGGTATAGGGATAATGCAGGTGATCTTACTATGATCATTGGAGCAATGTATGCTGCTGTACTGTTTGTAGGAATTAATAATTGCTCGACAGTACAACCGATAGTAGCCATTGAAAGAACAGTGTTTTATCGAGAAAGAGCTGCCGGGATGTACTCTGCAATGCCTTATGCCCTTGCACAGGTTGGAAGGCGTTTAATATTATCATCCTATTCTCAATGAAAATTCATGTCTCTTGGTATTTTTGTGGTCTTAATTAGGGAATTTTATACATTCTACGATATTTTTTAAAGACCAAGTTTTATCAGTTTTTTGAAGAAACCCAACTATTTGGGTTCATGAATTATGTTCATCCACAAAAGGTCCGCTAGACTTTTTACATAGTAGGTCACTTAAGCCCAGGTTTTGTATGGTACTTCACTATCAAAAGAGGGTTTATGTCATTTGGATCCTTGCAAATTACATTGGTTTATCTTTGATCTATAAGCATCTAAATTTTCTAGGAGACCTTATTTTTTCCGACGACAATGAATTTTAAATTGATTGTTACCACTTGGTTCAATCATTTCTAAATAAGAAAATAACTTTATTTTTTGATATGCAGGTGATTTCTGAAATACCGTATGTGCTTGTTCAAACTTCATATTATACACTTATTGTGTATGCCATGGTGGCCTTCGAATGGACAGCAGCAAAATTCTTCTGGTTCTTCTTTGTCTCCTTCTTCTCCTTCCTATACTTCACATATTATGGCATGATGACTGTTTCCATCACACCAAACCACCAAGTAGCAGCCATTTTTGCAGCAGCATTTTATTCTCTCTTCAATCTTTTCTCAGGCTTCTTCATCCCAAGACCTGTAAGTACTATTTCTCCTTTCAAAAATAATTTTTTAGGAATAAGTTAAATCATTCTTTTTTTGACATATATTTCATTGATTTTTGAACTTTCAGAAAATTCCAAAGTGGTGGGTTTGGTATTATTGGATTTGCCCAGTAGCATGGACTGTCTATGGATTGATTGTGTCACAATATGGGGATGTGGAGGCCACCATTAAAGTACCTGGGATGACGACTGACCCCACTATCAAATGGTATATTGAAAACCATTTTGGGTATGAGCCCAATTTCATGGGGCCAGTTGCTGGAGTTTTGGTTGGCTTTGCAGTCTTCTTTGCGTTCATGTTTGCCTATTGCATAAAGACTCTAAACTTCCAGAACAGATAGAAGAGAGCTGTAGAAGAAATTCTTGTTATAGCAGGTTCTACAAATCAAAATGATTCCTGCAATCTAGATTGAAAAATGCTGATAGTTGTATAAGGCTTCAATTTATTTTTGTAGGAAACTTAAGTATGTCATCTTCTTCTTTGTTTATTTTTTATTTTTTAAGAAGCATATGTTCATTACTATAGAAAGATAATGATGAAAAGTTTAGTTAGAAATCTGAAAGCAGTATTGTAAATGTAAAGGTTATTGGAATTGTTATTTTGAAAGGAAGAAGTTATTAAGAGTTGCAATTACGTCATATTCAATTTGCATTGTTTTATCTTTTTTTTTTTTCCTTTCTTTTTCTTTCGACCTTGTCTTAGTCAATTAAGTATACAATAACAACTCTCTTAAGTACCACAAAAACACTAACATAAAAAGAGTTGGTCTTTAGATGTTTCATTGATTTTATGAAATTTTGTGGGCTTTCATTTATATTTGGGCTATTGAAATGAAATGAAAGGGTCAAAGTGCAAAAATGGAGGTCAGAGTATTTCACTCCTACGAACTTTAATGCAAGAGGCGAACTAAGAGGTGGAGTTCAAGTTAGAAATTATGCTAGAACAATGTTTTCTCCTCTTTCTTGTACGATCTTCATAGGAGCAAACTTCAAAAAACAATAAAGAATTTTGTTACGAAATTTCCTACTGTTCCATTATTTTTTCCTACCTATTTAAGCCCCATTTAATTTGCACAAATTTGTAACTTATAATTCTCATCTAAGAGTTAAAGATAACCTATTAATTTTAGTGCAAAACCCTCATCAATCGGGAAATTATTATGTACTTCCGGAGTACCATAAATACGTACTTCTTCGTCTCACATGAATGGTGGGTCCCACTAATTAAATTCATGGTGGGACCTACCATTTATGTGAGAGGGGAGAGTACGCATTTATGATATTCCGAAAGTATCTAATAATTTTCCCTTCTCAATCTCTCTACCTTCTCCCTCACTCATTGCCAAATCCTAGAAAGGAGATAATATTCATCACACACAAACCGACCTTTATGGCTTGTTTGAAAGTTTAGAGCGGGAGGAGAGTAGAGGGGAGTAGAGGGAAGGAGAGTAGTAGAGAGGAGAGTAGAGGGGAATGATTCCCCTCTACATTGTTTGGATGTTTTAAAATTAGGGAGGAAGAATGGGTAATTAGCCCTTTAGAAAGAGTAATTTTGTTAATTTAGAAAGGATAAATTATGGAATTCATTTGGCCAATAACTTATCTACTCTACTCTCACTTCAAATCTCTCCAATTTGGAGGAATTAAAAATGAGGGGTTGGAGGTAGTTGAAACTCCTCCAAAACCCTCCAAATCCCTCCCCCTCCTTCCTTAAAAAACTTTCAAACAAGGTAATTGAATTACTCTCCCTCCCTCTACTCTACTCCCCCTCCTTTTTTTAACTCCCAAACAAGCTATTAGAGTTATTGTGCTGATTGGAGCTTAGGAAGCATAGGAGCCATCACAAAATAGTCAAGGAGACTTGGAGGTCGGAGGTATTTTATGATTTTTTTTTCTAGTATGGTTTTGTGGATCTATGACGTGAGTGGAGGAAATTTTTTTATTTTTATTTTTTGAGAATCTGAAGGGAGGAAAATCTAATCCATGAGAGGTGAGTAAAATAAAGCAGAAAAATTAAAACAAGCTTACAAGGCAGAGGAGTTAGAAGCTTTGGCAGCACTTAAAGCATTGCAGTTAGCGTACGACCTGGGTTTCCAATGCCATACTCGAAGGGAACTCGCTTGGTCTGATCCAAGCCTTGAAGGCAGAAGACCATAACCTGTCCCGGTTGGGTTTATTGGTAAAGGATGTCAAGTTGTTTGCAAATAATTTTGTAAGTTTGTTGTATTCTCACGTAAAGAGAAGCGGAAATAGTGTAGCTCATAATCTAACGAAGCATGCTATATGCATACCAGATTTTCAAGTTTGGATAGAAAATGTCCCATCATATATTGTTTCATTTTTACATTTGGATGTAGTTGGTTTACCTTAATTAAATTACACAAGTTCATTCTAAAAAAAAAAGTGTCACGTAAGTTGCGGATGCTTTGCTCTTCCAATAAAATATGTTTGTCCATAAAGGGCTTTTGGGTAAAACGTTATAATGATTGTCTAGATTTTATTTCAGTTTATTTTAATGCTAATTAGTTGATCACGTTTAGGTGATCTAGGATTGATTTTATCACAACTTTTGTCCAATATGTTATCACCAAATTGTTGAATGAAGGGCTTTTTTTTTTTTTTTTTTTTTTTTTTTTTTTTTTTTTTTTTAAATCACATATATGCAAGATTGTCAAAATCGGAATCCTACGTAGGATTCTTAAAGGTAAGTGGGATCGTAGATCGTAGGATTGGATCGTGAATCGTAAGATCCTACATATTTTCAGATTTAAAACAAAAACACACTGATAATGACTTTGTATATTAAATAATTATGTAAATTATAAATTTATCCATAAAAAAAAAAACTAAGATTTGCACCATATGATGTAATTTGCATGTCATACATCGCTAAGTTTATATTTATGAAACAAATATATTTAAGTTTTGATCAATGCATCTAAAAGGTTCAATAAATATTTAATTAGCAACCAAATACCTAAATATTTATCAAAACATATGGAAAATATTTTTCAAGTTCTAAGTTCCAAGTTTGAAATCTAAAATAAGTTAGCAAATGAAAACTAGTTAACTACAATATGAAATCCCAAAGTAAGATGAATATTAAGGTGAAGTAGACGTTTAATTATTCCCATTTTAAGGTTCTTATAACCACCGTCTTAAATTCCTAATCATCATTATCCATTTCATCATCTATGTAGACATTATATATTTGTATACTAGAGTTGCAAAAGACATCAAGATACAATTTCATACTCAACTACTTAAGTTATACCACTCAACAACAATTAAAGAGCATGCACAAAAAAATCAATCAATCAATATACAAATACAAGCATAGCTGATAAAATTATAGATAAAAAAATATTTTAATAATATTAGAATACAAATTAGTATATTGATAAAACAAATTTAACAATATTATAGCTTAAAAAACAACAAAGCCAACATCAAATTCTTCATTTAGAAATGATGAAGCATTTCTTCATTTTGAAAACAAGTGAACTAAAAACTAGAAAACATTTGCTTAGATTAACATAATTTTATAAAAATAAAATAAAAAGTCATACCATCACAAAATGAAAAAAAAAAAAAAAAAAACACCCTTAAAACTTCATCAAAACAAAAAAATTATCCCAAAAAAAAAAAAAAACCAAAAATTTATGTTTTTGATAGGATCGGTAGGATCTCATACGATCTTACGATCCTATATGATTCTACACGATCTTATGTACGATCCTACCATTTTACGATCCTAGTGCGATCCTAAACGTTTTGGTGAGATGAGATCGTAAATCATTGAGAAGATGATATGTGATTTGAGAAAACTATATACTCGTTTATATTATTTTCTTTAACATTTATGAAGATCTCAAAATAAGAACACATAATATAAAAGGAATTTTTTAAAGTATTATAAAAATGGAAAAGTTAACCGATGCTATAAGAGCATTAGTTTAAAAAATATTTTAAAAAATTATTTATAGGAACAGAAAAAATCAACTAACTTTTTTTATGGTTTTTTTTATATTATCCATGAAAGTGGTATTAAAGCTTTCCTAAGTTTGTCAATTAACAAATACCCTAAGCACACATAAATTGAATCCTTTTAAAAAAGATACTGATGTAAGCCTTTTTTTTTTATTATTATTAAGGATTAAGCGGAGAAAGAATCTTCTCAAAAAAAAAAAAAAAAACAAAAAAAAAAAAAAAAAAAGGTGGAGAAACTGAATTCTAGTGAATATTCTAATAACAAAGGATAAAAGTGGCATGATCAAAGCTTTCTTAAATAAAATAACTTTGATTAAAATAATATTAAAACGAATGGGGTGTAATTAGAAGATTATAAAGGTTGGAAGAATAAACGTACGTATATAGTTTTCGAAAAAAATTTTATTATAACCATTATTTAAAAATTATGCGAATAGAATTTTATTTTAAGAATAATAATGTATATGATCAACAATTAGTTTTAAAATATTCTTTGAGAATAATCATCTTTTATATATATAAATTAGTGAAAGTTCCATGCGTTGCATGGATTTAGAAATTAATTTATATTTTTTGAGAAATTATAACTAAATGAGTTATTATTACATAATTATAGAACTATTTTCTAACTAAATGAATGATGATGATGATGATTATTATTATTATTATTATTATTATTATTATTATTATTATTATTATTATTATATAAAATGCATAATTTTGTATATTTTATCATATGTATAATATCTCTAATTAAAATGATCAATTAAAACTTTTCTAATTATTTTTTTCTAATTCCTTATTTATTAATGAAGAGAGTGATTTGAACTAAAGACGTTAAACTTTTTTAATGCTTTCATAAAAAAAGTTATCCTAAAATAATTAATTCCAAACTTAAAATTAAACAATAAATTTTATTTGTACACCTAAAAGAAGTTTCATTTTTAAGTCTTATTATGTTATTTAAATTATTTGTTTTAGTGTTGATTTTATTCAAATGGTTAACACCCTAATTTATACAACTTGATTAATGTCTCTAATTATATTGTGTTTTAGCCTGTAAGAACACATATATTAATATTAAACATGAATTATAATAAATAAGTAAGTTGCCCATGCGATGCACGGGTAATATTGTAATGTTATATGTAAA
Organism: Lithocarpus polystachyus; assembly: GCA_033629205.1. Lineage (NCBI taxonomy): Eukaryota > Viridiplantae > Streptophyta > Magnoliopsida > Fagales > Fagaceae > Lithocarpus > Lithocarpus polystachyus. Next base: position 22,460,264 of record CM066166.1, on the reverse strand, counting down.
TTTTGTTTTCTAGAATATTGTATATATATATTATAGCATATTTGTTATAAAATTTTGTTAGTAATGGGTTCATCATAAAAAGCAATAATTATAAATTGCACACAATTATTCAGTTCAAGTAATGAGCAATAATAAAAACAACTTTGGAGTAATATTGTATAATAAAAGTTGATAAAAGCAAGTTAATTCATTTCATATTATTGATCTTTATTTTATTGTTGTAATAAAGAGTTTCATTTCGGAATTTTTTTTCTGCAATGCTTTGTTATTGCGGAATGACGACGTTTGTAAAGTTTGTTGAGGGGTATGTTATCATCATCTGTTTCTTCATCTTCAACGTTTGAAGTTTGGTCCGTCCCTATTTGTTCAATTTTTGAACTTTCATCACTTTTTCATTTTGTTGCATCATTTGTGTTAATCACTCAAGAATTGGCATTGGAAGATTCTTAACTGGATCTTACAAAGTTTGGACTTGCGAATTTACTGTCGCTAAGATGTTTCGTAGGTATTTGCACTTATATTAAATTTCAGTGATGTGAGAGTTTTTTGTAAATGTTTTTATATTTTTTATTAATTTAGGAATAGTGTATCAAAAGAATAAATATAACATATTGGATTGTGTGTGTGTGTGTGTGTGTGTGTATATTTTTTTTTTTGCTTCCATACCTTTTTGTCATTTGAAGGTGCATCAAAAATCTTAGTAATTGTGTAATTTTCAAAACCATTCTTTAGATTGAATTCATTCAAATGAAGTAGGAAAATACATTTTTTTGCCTAAAATTTTCTTCAAATCATGTGGGATTCCTTCTCCAATATCAATTGGTATATGAGGAATTTAATATATATTATGATCAATAGTTTTACAATAATTTCAATAAGCTGTCCCTTAGTTTGTTTTTCAGCAAGATCTCTTGCAGATTTATTTAGAATTTTCTCAGCATCTCAATCAAATATCACAAAATTTTTCTTGTTAGTTGTATCAAAAACTTCAATTTAAAACTTCAATTTGAATCATGTATCTGAAGTAGTTTGCAATTGTACATATAGTAGTTATAGAGAGATGAATATATTATAGATATTTGGAGAGTATGTAGTTAATGTGAGTGCCTCCAACCTTAGAATATGGAAATTTGTTTTTGTTTCACATTTTGCACACCAAAATGATCCTAATTGTGGTTTGACCTTCCTTCCATAAAGCACACATGAAATGTAATACCAACCCATCATTGTATCAATGTTGCTTATTGTTGCAATACCCTAGCAGTTCACATCTTGCAATGAACTTAGAAGTAGATATGTATTATTTTTTAATGTAAATAATATGATGTATTTGTTTTTTTCATGTAAATTGTTTGTTCATTTAAACCCCTTAAACCAGATTGTTTAACTTAATATATTAACCAAGTGATTACATAGATTAAATTTCAGATCTAGGTTGAACACATATAAATCATATCATGCACAGCAGCGGAAAAGTAAATAACACCACGATATGATGACCTAGAAAAAACGATAAAACGAACCGTTTTAAGGTAAAAACCTGGGGAGGATTTGACCTAGCTATCCTCAAGGTAAACTAAATCTACTATAAGAGAATCGAAATTTTTACAATCATTTAGCCCTAAATCTATTGCTACCTCTAGTAGTAACTTACTGACACAACCACGTGCAAGCTCCGAATCCACGGGCTCCTTCTCTTCTTGAATTTACAGCAACACAAACCTCATTGCTTGTGACTTTGAGATCCCGCTCAAAGGTTTGAGATCACCATCAGTAATGATCTTGATGCAGCAACTATGTTCTACCAAAACGCTTGATTGTAGTTTTTGCTCTAGTAGATTCTTGTGTAGTTAGAAGGTACAAAACCTCTCAAATCTCACAAAGAGTAACACACAAGTTTTTTTCAGCACTCCAAAATGTGGCTAGGGTTTCCCTTTTATATGTGGAGAAGTTTAGATGAAATCCTAAACGTGGCTTTAGGTTTATTTTGAAATTCTGCAGAAAACTGTGCCTGCGATTTTCGATCGGTCGGGCCTAATTCTCGATCGGTCGAGCAAAGCAGAACTTCACTTCCTTTTTCTCCAATCAGCTAGACTTAAACCTTGAAACAACCACCTTTAAGCATTGCCTAAAAACCTAGATTAGACATGTTTTGTTCTCGGTTTGCCAACATAATAAAAATGTGATTCTAAATATTTAAGCCTAAATCTTTAGAACCTAACATAAATGATGAGTATAATTTGAAATGATTAACAATCCTGTTCCGTAGGATCCCATTCAATGAATTTTATCTCTTCTATTGTCTTCATATTTTTTAAAGATAAATCCTCATATGAAAATTTTTTTGTATGTATTTTTGCTATTTCTTGTATAGGATCATGTTTTTGGCCATTCCTATCATTGAATTATTTTAAAGAAAATATTATGTAAATGACATTTTGTGAGATAGTAAGTATATACTATTTATTAGACTTTTTTGTTATTATAAATTTTAGAAATATACACTTGTCAATTATTTTAGCAACCTCAAGAATCTCAAGATTTATATATATTTTTGTTGCACTGGTCGATGACAAAGAGAATTTTCTTGCATAAATTGCATAGAACATTATTAATAGACAAAAGCATATTGAATTGAAATTGAGAAAAAATGAAGATATGATTTTATGAGAATGAGATTTTCTAGAAGTATCATCTATATGTGGGGAAGGAGGAAGAGAGTTTGTGAGTGAGCTAGAGTTTTGACTTTGATTTACACGTGAGAAGGGTCAGACTTGGGTCATAATATGTAAGGTAATATCTATGCTTGGGCTTTTCATAAAGTGTGGTCCATTTTTAAAAGGTAGTTCATTTTGTAGAGAATAACATTTGTTTTAATTGTCAAAAGCAATCCATATATTATATAAAAATAAAAATAAGTTACTATGATTTATTGGGTAACAGTAAAAAAAAATTTAATGAAAAGAGATAAAAATGGCTAAATGCAAAATTAAAGTGGCACATGGCAGGAACTTATACACTCCTACATGTGGAATCTGTGGGTATATATATATATATATATATATATATATGTATATTGTTTTAATAATCAAAACACTTGAAAACAAAATTAAGCCAAAATCCCAATTCATTAATGAAAAACAATCCAAATTTCGAACTAAAAAAAAAAAATGAAAAAGAAGTTAAGTAAAAATAGACTTACATAGCAATTTGGACTAATTGATTTAATTTAGCCAAATATTATCTATGATTTAAAAAGATATAGGGGGAATTCTAAATTGAATTTAGTTAGACTTTTGAAGAAATACATTCATGAAAAAGTTCATAGGAACCTAAAATTATTTGATCTAAAAGGATATGGGAATTCCGCATACTAAGAAATAAACACAAAGCACAAACAAAATTTTAAAATATAAAAATAGATAAACATCGATAAAGTCTTAACAACTAATAAGTAAAAGTAACTTGGAATTAGATTGCACTACAGCACATGAAAAACATGTTTTAAACCAAATTTTTCATAGTGATAGTCAATTGAAAAAATCAAAACACTTAAAAACTAAATAGATAGAATAACCAAAACCTAAAACACACAAAATAGTTTAAAAGTTGAGAATTAAAAAAAAGAAAAAGAAAAAATACTTACCTAAGAGAAACTAAGAACTTAATTTGATGTCCCTTGTTTTGCTTATTTATAGTAGACTTTCTTTAACATGATATCCATACATGAAAATTTAGAAACAAATATCAACAAGTAAGACGGATTTATTAAGTCAAAAGTATAGTTAGTAAATGCGCATATAATTCTTATACTTATGTAATATATTTTTTTTTAAACCTCCGTTTTTTGTTTGGCTTCCAATTGTATGTTAAATATGCGAACTTTTGGAACTAAAGTACAGTACGCATTTTTATTTAAGAAGTTAGAATCGGCTATAGAAAGACAAAAAGTCTAGTGATATAAGCTCAAAAAGTTAAAAAGCTACTAAGTCTGCCACATTAGTTTCTGTAGTCTACTATTACAATTTTAAAAGCGCTGTAATAGGCCACCAATAGAAGGAAAAGAGTAAATCCTATTACAAAGCTTTAAAAAGCGTTGTTATAAGCCATTAATAGAAGGAAAATAGTAACCCCTATTACAGTCCCAATAGAAGGAAAAGAGTAAACCTTATTATAGCACTTTTAAAAGCGGTACAATAGGCCACTAATAGAAGGAAAAGAGTGAACTTTATTACATCGCTTTTAGTAATAGGTTTTACATATGGAAACCCCTAAAGCAGCGGTTTTAAAACCGCCGGGATAGGTCTTCCAATTGAAGAAGTCTATAACAGCGGTTTTCAAATCGCTGGAATAAGCTATTTGCAAAAAAAAAAAAAAAAAAATTCAACCCTATAGCGATGGTTGTGAAATGCTGTAATAAGTCCACCTATACCAACTGTTTCAAAAACTGCCGCTATAGGAGACCTATAGCAGCAGTTTAGAAAATGCCAACTTTTAACTGCCATAATAGGTTAGCCTATAGCAGCACTTTTAGAAACCGCTGGTATAGGTTGACTTATTACAGTTTTGAAAAGCGCTAGGAAAAAAACACTGGTGTAGTGGTAGCTTCCCTCCTCCTGATTTATATTTTTACCATAATTTGTTAGTATTTTTTTTTGAATATAAATTTCATAATTGATATTAGATATATTTAAGAGAAATAATATTTTTATAACAAATTTTACAATCGCTGATGTTGTAGCCAGTTGTGAGTGAAAAATTTTTAAGTCCAAGTGTTAATTGTGTCTATAATTCACATTCAACTAGTTTAACAATTGTGAATTTATTGTTAAAAAATTTGTGTCCTAGCATTATTGATTAAAGAAACAAATAGTATGAAGTTCAACTAGAATAATTAAACAAACAACAAACAAGTTTATTATATTATTTTATCTAACGACTATCTTATTTCAAACTTACTTATATTTAATTATAATTAAGTAATTATTTCTCTCTCTCTCTCTCTCTATATATATATGTGTGTGTGTGTGTGTGTGTGTGTGTGTGTTTGTGTGTGTGTGTGCGTGCGCTATGTTTTAAAAATTGAACCGGATTGGCCAGTCTGACCGGTTGAACTAGGAATCAAGAGCCAGTCTAGTCCGGTAAAAACCCCTAAAACCGGTGAAAAAGGTAAAAAAAATAAAAAATAAAAAAAAACTGGGTTGAACCGGGAATTTTGAAAAAAATGGTTCGACTCTTGGTTCGGTTTTTAAAACCATGTGTGTGTGTGTGTGGCTGGAAAGTAAGTTTGCTTTTGGGAGTATGCTAGATCACTGCATTTATCTTCGTAAAAATATATGGAAAATATATTTGTATTTTTATTGGAAATTTTAAATGTTTTATATGCGTACTATATATACACGTACCGTTACTTCTTCATTTCTATATTTTTCTACTGAATATTTGAAACTTAATTTTCTTAAAGATGACAAATTATATCCGTTCGTATCCTTATCATATTATACACATACCGTATTTTATGAACTAGATTCAAAACTATCATATACAAATACATATGCGTAAGTTGTAACTTCAAAAAAAAAATTTGTGGGGTGCGAAAAGGATACAATGGAAAGACCATTTGAGAATATATATATATATATATATATATATATATAAATTTTGATAATAGATTTTTAGTTGGTATAGGATTTAAATTTCTGAAACTTAGATGCATATTGCATGTTTTGTTAAAACACTTATTGTTATTTATCTAAAGAAATTGATAAGGACAAATAAGTTGTTGTCTTTATCAACTAAAACTTAGTTGCATGTTGCATGTTTTGTTAAAATACTTTTTGTTACTTTATTCAAAGAAATTGATAAGAACAAATACATTGTTGTCTCTATTAACTAAAACTTAAATACATGTTGCATGTTTTGTTAAAATACTTATTGTTATTTTATCTAAAATGCATGTTGCACTTTTTGTTAAAGAAAAATGTTACGTCCACAACATTTTCATAGAACTTTCACAACAAATATTAGGTGATAAGTTGTTATTGGTTCTAATTTGAATCCATAACTTAAATTACTTTTTTGCCCATTCATAACAACCAATAACAACCTATCACTTAGAATTTATTGTGAAAATGTTGTGGATATAGCATTTCTCTTTGTTAAAACACTTATTGTTACTTTTACTAAAGAAATTGATAAGAACAAATAAATTGATAAGAAAAATTTACACAACAAACATTAAAACCAATTGGCCCATGAACGATAATCTTTGAGAAATTACCTAACAACTTAAAGAGTAATACTTAGGTACTACTAAAGGACGGAAAATGGTGCTCACTTCTCTCACATTTATGGTAAGGTCCACTTATTAAATTCATGGTGGAATTCACCATCTATGTGAGAGACGTGAGCACCATTTATCCATGCTCTAGGAGTACCTAAGAATTTTCCCAACTTAAAAGCGTTTAACGAACTCTCTCTCCCATACGTGTATAAATATCACCACAAATTTCTCTTACAAATGGACATGCCTAGCTCTCTCCTTCTGTATAACGAAGAAAAGAACCGAAAAGTGAGAGACAAAAGAATTTCAAATCCCCACCATCTTGTTCTTTCCCCTCTCTATCTCTGACAGTAGAAAGCGTTCATGTTTCCCTTGTGATTCAAGAAAACCCAACAAAGTAAGCATTTTCTTTCATTTCCTTACTCTCTTTTTTTGGTTACTTCAAGAAATTTATATAAAGAACAAAAGCTTTTATGTTTTATGTAGCATTTGCTCTCAAAATGATTGGAAAACTCCCCTAAACTTTTATGTTTTATGTAGCATCAAGATCTGTAACATCCCAGTCAGACCCAAAAAAAGAAAAGAAAAGGGAAGTGAGATTTTTATTGGACGACACGTGCCCTACCTAACCCAACAATCCCCCACCACTCATTTTCACACCATCTCTTTTCTCTCTTTTGGCCTGTCATCTCTTTTCTTTCTTTCATTTTCTTGCTTTTCCCTTCACTTACACACACACACACACACACACACACACACACACACACACTCATCTCCCACACTCTCCCACCGGACCTCACTCCAAACCACCATCTCACCATCATTTTTTCGGCAAGATCACCGGAAAAATCCTTAGGAACCCCTAAGCATCTTCATCCCTTTCATTTGAGGTAAAATTTTCTAATCTTTTTGGTGGATTTTATATTTTGCTTGAGGTTATATTTTTATCCAAACTTTAATAATGATAACCATGTGACTTATGAGCATTGGAAGTGATATTTATGTGTTTATATGTATAGGCTTTGCATTGGTGAAATTATTTGATGAGTGGGTATATAATTTGTGCTATTGATGACTACATAGGGTTTATGTATGGTGGAAAATTTAGGGGTTTTGAGTTATAACATGTGATGGTTGGTAAATCTAACTTTTCCATTGCCATTGGGTTTATTTGGAGTTAGTTGAAGTTCTAAATTTCTTGTCTTGAAGGATATTTTGATTTTGCTTTCATGAGTCTGTTAATGATGTAGTGTAAATTTTATGGAAACTAGTCATGATGTTGGAAATGATATTAAATGGGTTAACTTTATAAATTAGAGTTTATGTCTAGTGAATCAATTTGTTGAGAAACTTTGGAAGTGGAATATATTATTATTGATGAGGTTAAATACTAGGCTTGCCTAATTAAGTGCTCATTTGGAAATTCCTAAATTGTAGCTAAATACAATTTCAAGCTCTATGCTTATTGTGATAGGTTTACTTGATATTGTTTAGGTTCTAGCTAATCTCCTTGGAGCTTGGAGAATTAGGCTTTTGCAGTTTCGAGGTAAGTAGCTTTTTAATGGGATTTTTGAAAAATAATCATGTTGTATAAATGTTGTTTTTGGGTTAGACACGCTTTTGGAAACTACCTATGAAAACTATATTTTCCTAAAAACTATTGTCGTAACCTTAATATATATATATATATATATATATGAAAATGCATCATATTTGGTATTGCATTGGGGAAATGCATGAATTGTTGATACAAAAAAATGAGCATCTTTTATTTAATCTTTGATAAGGAAATCTTGGATTTTATGGTATATTAGAAAATTTAAACATGCTTATCTTGTCTTGTTATGTGAGAAATTGATAGAAATCTTTTGACAAGAATGAAGATGAAAACCTTACAAACTTTGTGGAAGTTAAACTATTTAAGGTTTTTCTAAAATTACCTAGACATGAACTATGTATTTGAAAGTAATGTAACCTGTGAGCTTTTTGTGGTTTTAACACCATGCAATGTGTGATTTCCTGGTGATCACCCGATTTGGTTTTTGTAGTCTTTATGACAACGGAATCAAATCTAGGTCAGTGCCCTTTCACTTTGGATAACATGTTCTTCCCTATTTCCCATGGGGGGAAGAGGTTCCTTAATTATGTGTAGGTGAGACTGCTGCCAATAGGGCCAAGAGACCGCCTGCAAGAGAGGTCTTATTTGACGCGCTTTCGCTGCTGCCCATGGGGGGAGAAAAAAACTTTGAGGGTATGGGTGAGCCTGCTGTCCATGGGGCCAAGAGTCTGCATACCAGAGAGGACAATATCATGCTAGTTGTGAATGGATGAATCTCCTAATCGGTCTATGTGGTAGTGTGGTACATTTGTGATAATTTACCTTATGTTAAATATTATGGCTTTGAAAATTATATTGTTGGTGCTCACAGATTATAGTATATAGTTTTAAAGTATTTACTTTGAGAAACTTTGTGTTTCATTATTAAATCATTCTTGTCATAGTGTATTATTATTATTGAAAATGAAACTTGCATTTCCCCCACCATCATTAATTATGCTACTTACTGGGTTCTGTTTCATCCCATTATTTAATGGACTTTCAGAGTACAACAATCTTTTGAAACAGCTTTTTGGTGGCTAACAGTAGTTAGACTAACTACTGATGGAGGCTGAACTTTTGTAATGGAGATATTAGATGATGTACATTTTAGAATAGACTTGACTCATTTTTTTGTATAATATAGTTTTTGTGACTTTATTTCTACTGATGGGACAAGCTGATGATATGTAATTATTTATTCAGACCTCTATTCTTTTGTAGCCAATGGTCCCTGTAATTATTGCTTAGAACTCCGACTTACTTTGAGAGTATATTCAATGGAATTATTATGATAATTCTTGATGTTGGTACTTGATATGATTTATGTAGATTGGATTGTCAAAAAGGAAAAATCTACAGGTACTTTGAGATGGTTTTCTCATGCTTTGAAATCTTTGGGGTTTGGGGCGTGACAAGATCAACTTACTAAATTTAACGTACATAAATTTCATTTCATTTCTTTTCCTATTCTTTCTCATCTTCTCAGCAACCAAACATAACTTTCTTCTTTTCCTTTTTTTTTTTTTTTTTTTTTACACTTTTCTATGTGTCCTCTCGAAATTTTAGTTGCCATTCCATAATTTACAATCTAGGCATGTTCTTGTTTCTGTAAAATTTCATTAGAAGAAGAATAGGATGGATGGAATAGATAGAGCAAGGGACTAGGAATGGCCAAGGCGTAACTTTAGCAGAAGCGTAAGCAGGAGCATGGAAGTTGTATTTTCAGGGTGCTGGGCCCTTTTCCCTAAACAGTCATATTGATAATGAGCTTCATGCTGACAAAATGAAGAAGCTCTAAAATGGTATACCATAGAGAGCTCACCCACCTATGATCGCCTCAGGTCAAGTATTATAAACTCTTTCGTGGATAATGAGCTTCATGCTGACAAAATGATGCATAAAAAAGTGGATGTAAGAAAGCTGGATTTAGATGACAGGCAAGAATTCATGAACCGGATTTTTAAGGTTGCAGAGGAAGATAATGAGAAGTTCTTGAAGAAATTTAAACATAAAATTGATAGGTAAATTCTTAGTTACTCTCTCTCTCTTTCTCTCATGTTCCTTTCTCTACCTTTTGTTTTATACAAAATAGAAATTCTACTCTATCCTAATCTAAGTGTATATGTGTGTAAACCTTCCTCTTGGAGACTTGAACCCCAGCCCTTATCACCCCTCCCACACCTCACAAGCACTTATTCTTGTGCAGTGACCATCGCACCAAAGGTACATGGTGATGCATGCTTGTTTCAATTTCAATATATATTTCAATTTGTTAGAGAGATAACACTTTGGGCAGCCTCTAATTGAGTAGTTAATATCACATATTGAAACACTTGTTAGGTGAGATAATACCTTTGGGAGTCTCTAATTGAGTAGTTAATAACTTAATATAACATTTTGGGACACTATTTAATCCAAAAAAATAAACCTTTTGGATCAAGTGGCATCCTTATATGTTATATTAACTACTTAATTGATGTCTTCCCAAAGTATTCTCTCCCCAACAAGGGTATTAGGGCCAATAGTGGTGTGTGGCAAGATATTAAAGGTCCCTTTTGCATATGAAGTGAGGACGAATCCCTTTTGTAATTGGAGCAGAGATAAGGTGCACGTACTTGGAGCTCTCACAAGTATGGACATATTGCACAAGACAAACCCATAAAAATCCCACACACACGATCCTAAAAAAATGCCCAACAAAGGTATATTGCTAATGGTGCTAAATCACGGTGAAGCACGAGGTGTTCCTATGGCCATGGAAGTGTGGGCCAGGTTTCCATGGATGAATGTGCAAGGTTGACATATGGTTCCAATGGATGGCATACGAGATGCCCATGGATGATGTGCAAAGATGGAGAAAGCCCATAAGTAAGGGGAGTTGGTAAGACTTGTTTGTAGCCCATGGAAAGACAAAGAATCACACTTGAGGGGGAGATTGTTTGATATACATGTGTAAGTGAAGTCCTACTTTTAATAATAATGAAAAGAGCGAGTAGTTAATATAACATAGTTGGACCCAGATTCATAGGCTTAAACATTTTGGGTTAAGTGGTGTTCTTATATGTTATATTAAGGGTAAATTACATATTTGGTCTCAGTCTTTTGCACCATTTTTCAATTTAGTCTCTAACATTTCAATTGTGTCAATTTGGTCCCTAACTTTTCAGTGTTGTGTCAATTTAGTCCTCGTCACTATCTCTTGGATGGAAATTGCTAACGTGACTAATAACCAAAATAAAAATTTAATTTCCGTTAATGTGGCAATAAACTAATTTTTTATTTTGGTCATTAGCCACGTCAGTAATTTCCATCCAAGAGATAACAGCATAGACTAAATTGACACGACCCTAAAAGGTTATGGACCAAATTCACATAATTGAAAGGTTAGGGAGCAAATTGAAATATGGTGTAAAGGATAGGGACCAAATATGTAATTTACCTTTATATTAACTACTCAATTTTATCTCCCCAAGGTGTTATCTCCCCAACACACATGGATGTAACAATTTTTGGCTTCCTTTAACCATTTTGCATGTAATTATTATCTCAAAGGTGACAAGGGTTCTTTATGTTCCCTTTCTATATAGTTGAAGCAATGTTTGACAAGACATGTAACATTTTTCCTTCTCTCGTGGGGACAAGTTGGGGTTTGTTGTTGTGAATCTAACCGAGTCGATCAATTGAGTCAACTCAACAATATCTAGGTGTAACTTTGTTCTAAGGGCAAGACTTAGGTATAGTACATAGGTGTTGTTTCTTATGTTTCCCTCTTAAGATTCTGCCATGTGGTTTTTCTTATGGAATGGAAGTGTGTTTTTTAGTTAAATAGCCACATGGCAAAATCTTAAGAAGAGAACCTAAGGAACAACACCTAAGATACTGTACATAAGTTTTGTCCTTGTTCTAAATTGTTGTCTAATTAATCTATTTGCTTATATCATAATTTTAGGGTTGGTATCATGCTTCCTACTGTTGAAGTTCGGTTTAATCATTTAATGATTGAAGCCGATTGCTATGTTGGCACAAGAGCTCTTCCCACTCTTCCAAATGTTGCCCATAATATTGCTAAATCGGCTCTTGGTTTGCTTGGGATTGGAGTAGCAAAGAGAAGAAAATTAAAAATTCTCAAGGATGCCTCAGGAATTATTAAGCCATCCAGGTATATATAAATTAAGGTTCTAATTTGGGGTGTGATTATTATCAAACTCCAGGAAGACTAACACCATTTAAGTTAAAAATCAACTTCAAGTTGTATATGATTTCTAAAGTGAAAATTGCACTATACAATGACAATAATATGTCGTTAGGTGCTATTTATACAATCTAGTAAATTACAGACTTTTCCATAAAAATATGCAGAATTTTTCACAAAATATATTGACTTTCTTCAAAATATGCAGACTTTTTTTTTTTTTTTAAATGTATAGATTTTCTCACAAAATATACAAACTTTCCCAAAAAATGAATAAACTTTCTTACATAATATGTAGACTTTCCCACACAATGTACAACCTTTCCCACAAAATAAACAAAATTTCTCACCAAATATTCACAATGTCTTACAAAATGTAAAGGTTTTCCCACAAAAAGTAATAAATTTCCCACAAAAGATACAAACTTTCTTGCGAAATGACTTTAGACTTTCCGCTAGAATATATGAACTTTCTCGCAAATTGTACAAATTTTGTCACAAAATGTACAAATTTTCCCACAAAATATAGAGACTTTTCCATAAAATAAACAAACTTTCCTGCAAAATATACAGACTTTCCAATATAATATATATTATGTTGGAAAGCCTGTATATATATATATATATATATATATACACACAAACAAATTTTCTCACAAAAAGTATAGATTTGCCCATAGAATATATCAACTTTACCATAAAATATATAGACTTTTCTACAGAATATATAGACTTTTTCACACATTGATACAAAATACATAGACTTTCCCATAGAATGTACGTTCTTTCTTAGATGTGAACTCCCCGTAATGGTTAAATGATCATAACCCTCAACCAACAATCATATTTTTAAAAAATTGTTTAAAAGATCATACCGTTTCCAATTTTACTAATAGTTTTGAGGTAACAATGTATTTGTTTTGTTGTAGGATGACCTTTTTGTTAGGGCCCCCATCTTCTGGGAAAACAACCCTTTTGCTGGCATTGACCGGAAAGCTGGACCCAAGCCTGAAGGTTAGCTCATGTCAATGACTAATTATTTCTTCTAAACAAAAGATAAGGGTTAACTTTTGTTACTTTATTAAAAAAATAATTGAAAAAATACAAGTCTATCTAGCTAATGAAAATTTCATGGAACAGGTTAGAGGAGAAATCACTTACAATGGCCGCAGGCTGAATGAATTTGTGCCTAAAAAGACATCCGCATACATTAGCCAAAATGATGATCATATTGGAGAAATGACCATGAAAGAAACTCTAGATTTCTTTGCACGGTGCCAAGGGGTTGGAACTCAATATGGTAATTTGCGAAAAATAAAAATTATGTTAATTAATTCCTATGTTTTTGTTCTAGAAAAAATGATAACAATTTGATTAATTTTATTTTGGTATGGAACTTATACGTTTTTAGACCTCTTAAAAACACAATCAGATTAACCTAGTTATTTAGCCAAGTGATTAACTTAGGTAAATTATGCAGTTCTAGGTTAACACATATAAATCATATCATTGACATAGTGCGGAAAATAAAGAACACAATGATATGATAACTCAGGAAAACCACACCAGTAAAAAACCTGGAGAGGATTTGACCTAGCTATCCTCAAGGTAAAACAGAATTCACTATGAAAGAATTGAAATTTGTACAATAGCGACTTAGACCACTAACATCCTATTGCTACCTTGAGTAAAAAACTTACAACTACGACCACGTGACAGCTCCGAGTCCACGGACTACTTCTTTCTTGAATTCACAGTAAGCATAAACACTCCTGCTTGTATATCTTTAAGTTCTTGAATTTGCAACTGAATGATCACCAAGCTTTTGACATCAATTTTGAGTTTGGAAACACTCAGTGTATGTGAAGGAAACACCTCTAGATCTCACAAAAGATTCACACACACAACATAAAGAACTCTTCTAAAACATGGCTAGAGTTTTCCCTTTTATACTTAGGGCAAAACATAAAACCCTACACGTCAAACCGGGCTTGGGCTGAGTTGAAAAATTTTACAGAAAAGTTAATCTACATGACTTTCGATCGGTCAAGTCTAATTCTCGATCAATCAAGCCAGGCAGATTTACATAGTAAATCCTACAGAATACTCGATTCCAACTTTACATATAAATACACTTTGAGCAAGTCTAAACAAAACTAAAACGTTTGGATCATGTTTTGCCAACATTACAAAATGAAGTTCTAATACATTAGTTCCTAGTTCCTTAGATCCTAACAAACTCTCCCTTTGGTAATTCGTGACAAAACACAAACTAAACAAAATGCTTTAAGTTTACATAAAAACAGCCCATTACAAAAACATAGCCCAACATAACAAATTCAACCTAACTACTATCTATCAGTTGCAAGTGTAGACAGCAGCACAACTGAATCAATCTGTATATTCCTGTAACACTTAACAAACACATAACTGCATGTATGGAAAATACAAGTAATATAAAAACAACTTCTTGATTTCACATAACATAACTATAAAGACATATATCATGAATAACTCATAAATATAAAGCAATAAGCAATGTGAAACAAGAAACATATACAATCAATGTATCTCCCCCTATCGTGAACAACCCAAAACAAAAACTACATCAAGAGCCAAAAATATAGATACACAATGAAGCACCTAGATACAATCTAAAGCTCCATAGCTCCAAAAACATCTATGAACACAGAAATCTCCCCCTAACAACAAAAACTCCTTTACTACAACTATAATGTAATGTACTCCCCCTTTTTGTAACGAATTTTTAAAGGGCACTCACTCATCATCAAAAGGAGGTAGTGGAGGTGAACGTCGAAAACGCTCCAGATCTGCTCACAAAGCACGAAGCTCATCAAGCATGTCCACCAATAGTTGACCATGAGCCGCCTGAACGGTCATGACAGTATCCAACATCTGTCGAACTGATAGCAGGAAAGAATAAAGCATGAGCAGTAGAACTACTCTTATGCACCTTGTTCAAAGAACGAAGAAAAAGGTAAGGAAAACTTATAGGAGCATCAATAACAAGAGCATATAAGAACACACATCGCTCAATAGGGATAGTGTGCAGATGAGAAATAGGCCACAAGGAATGACAAGCAATCCTAAAGAAAAGATACTGTATCTCAGTGAGCTTAGCAGACGTGATCTGAGGATCAAAACCCCACTGGATAGAAGTACCAGTGATGTAAGACATGATGTCGTCTAAGGGAGAAGACCCATCATAGGGATAGACAGGATGCTGGACCACAGGTACCCCAAGAGCATCAGACACTACCTTAGGAGTAATGCTGTACTCTACATCTCGTATCCAACTCTTAACCAAGGTGTTGGAATCATAGACATGGATAGAAAGGTTTAAGTAGAACTCTCTAATTAGTGTAACCGGAGGTGGATGACCAATATCTAACAATGGTAACAAGCCCTTACACTCAAAATTACGCCTAAGCTCATCATCTAGCTCATCTAAAAGAACCTTTCTCTCAGCCCAAATGTTCCTCTTAAGATTAAGCTTCTTATATGTCTCTTGGTGTTTCTCACTCAGGAATCTCTCACTCTCAAAAGATGGAGCAGAAGAGGAGGAGGGTTGCCTGTTGGCGCAAATTTTCCTAGGCATGATGCTAAGATAATGACAAGACACACAGAAAAGAACCAAAAAGAAACAAAAGAAAATCCAAGGGCAAACTGCAAGTTAGCACAAAAACAGTATAGAAAGTAACAATCTATATGATGCATGAACAGTAAAATCAAATGATGCATGCTCTAATGCAGTGAGAATAAGTTCATTATGGCTTTAAAATCACAAAATTGGCTTGAGCATAGAGTTTACAACAAAAACCCCAAAATTTTGAAGAACCACTAGTAAAATTTTCAAGGAATTGACCAATAGATCATTAAACAAGATAGATAACACAATATAACGATCATAAGAATCAATCCAACAAGCCAATGTCATCAAATTAAACCCAATTGAACAAAAACCCTAATTCAGGTAATTTCAAGCCCTAGAATTTTTCAATTTTTCCCAATTCATAAAAATTGATCAAATTAATTCACCAAGAATAGTTTTATATTGTTCCACAACAAAATCCCAATGATCAATTTTGAAAGAAAGTATCAAAAACACCAAAAACCTCAAATTTTTCATAGGTCCGAATATCCCCAATAAAATGCATGATTTAATGCATGAAAAAGGAAAATAAAAGAAAAGGAGAGGGTATTTGGGTACCAGCCTTGGGAGAGAGAAACCTTGCAAAAAGATCGGAGGAAAACGACAAAAAATTGATTGGAAGCCTTGACCGATCGGGGAGAGAGAAAAAGTTTGAAAAGTGATTGAACACGTGAGAAACAAAAAACTTTTTTAAAAACACTCCTCGCGATTTTCGATTAATCGAAAATTATATTCGATCAATCGAAAATGCTTTGATTGATCCAGTACCAATCGAGCACCTATCGAAACAGACAGAGGCTGACCAAAATTTTAATCGCAATTTCGATCGGTAGAGAAACAGGTTCGATCAATCGAAATTCTAGAAAAATCAAATTTTTTGAAAAACAAAGCAATTTTATGCAGAACTCCTCAAAGCATTGAATTTTGAGAATAAAATGCATGAGTATGAGATGAAATGCTTTTCAAAAACACTTGTTTTGATCTCAGTTTTCCAAAATTAAGATTTTCAATCAATTCTCCTCAAATTCTCAAACATCAAATATGTTTTGCATAAAATTCAAGGAATTTTCAAACTTGGTTGGCCAAACCAAAATCACACACAATAATATGTATAAAGTTTAGCAAATAGTAACTTGTGTAGTGTGTGCAACTAGCAAATGCTTGAGATACATGTGAGGTGATATGTAAATAGAAATCAAGCACAATATCTACAAAATTCATCACATAGAATTTGAAAGAGACTATTACCCAAAGAGTTACATCATATAACTCCCACATCTCCTAGAATAAAAGCTTGTAATCATGTAAGTTTCTTGATTTTCCTCATAATGTACACACCAATTTTATTTGATTAGAAACTTATTAAAATAGCCAGGATAATGTACACACCAATTTTATTTGAAATATGAAGTTATTGTAGCTCAATAATGTACACACCAATTTTAGCATTTTAAACCGAGACTACACCTTATGTTCTTTTTGTGCATGTGCTACATTGTTTCGAGCACAAAATCTTACGATATGCGCTAATGTGTTCATGATTGGCTAGTAAACAGTGGTGAGATGGTTATTTATTCCTTTCTCAATAAGTTCAAGTCTGACAATCAAAGACATGTGACTTCAAGATCAAGATCATGTGATCAAAAACTATAAACATCTTCCCACACAACATGCACTACAAGGCTCATCTAGTCAAGTGCAATAAAGAAGCTCATCCAAGCTAAACAAGGTACAAAGACATGTCATGTGAAAATAAATTGACCAACCTTGTTTTCAAAAACAAGAAAAATAATGCAAAACACATTTTGCTTTTCCCTTTTTTTATATATTAAAAAAAAAAAACAAAAACAACCTAGAATGAGATGCATGAATGTTATGCAATGCAAATCCTAGTAGAACACAAGAAATAACAAAGAATAAAGCGATGAAACACGAAGACCAAGAGAGCCAAAGATGACTAGGGACATAGAATCACACCAATAACTCGACGAAGAGTCTCAAACTTACTTCTATCAAGTGGTTTGGTGAAGATGTCAGCATTTTGTTGTTCAGTAGGGATATATTTTAGAGCAACAATCTTTCTTTCAACCAAATCCCTAATAAAGTGATATCTAATCTCAATGTGCTTAGTCTTAGAATGTTGAACAGGATTCTTAGAGATATTGATAGCACTAGAATTATCCCATGTAGTTATACCAAGATGCTCAAGGAAAGATTTAACCAAGACAAGAAGAGACAAAAACAACAAGTAGACAAATTGGCATATTAGTAAAAAGATGTTCTGAGAATCCATGACAACAGGGGTCAAGGATCAGCTCTTAAATCAAAGGATCTACAACAAAAAGCTACCTGCTCTGATACCACTTGTACGTTTTTAGACCCCTTAAAAACACAACCAGATTAACCTAGTTATTTAGCCAAGTGATTAACTTAGGTAAATTATGTAGTTCTAGGTTAACACATATAAATCATATCATTGACATAGTGCGGAAAATAAAGAACACAACGATATGATAAGCTAGGAAAACCAAATCGGTAAAAAATTTAAAGAGGATTTGACCTAGCTATCCTCAAGGTAAAACAGAATTCACTATGAAAGAATTGAAGTTTGTACAATAGCGACTTAGACCACTAACATCCTATTGCTATCTCGAGTAGAAAACTTACTACCACGACCACGCGATAGCTCCGAGTCCACGGACTACTTCTTTATTGAATTCACAGTAAGCACAAGTACTCCTACTTGTATATCTTTAAGTTCTTGAATCTGCAACTGAATGATCACTAAGTTCTTGACATCAATCTTGATTTTGGAAACTCTAAGTGTATGTGAAGGCAAACACCTCTAGATCTCACAAAAGATTCACACACACAGCATAAAGAACTCTTCTAAAACGTGGTTAAGGTTTTCCCTTTATACTTAGGGCGAAACATAAAACCCTACATGTCAAACCGGGCTTGGGCTGAGTTGGAAAATTCTGCTAAAAAGTCAATCTGCACGACTTTCGATCGGTCGAGTCTAATTCTCGATCGATCGAGCCAGGCAGATTTACACAGTAAATCCTGCAAAACGCTCAATTCTAACTTTACATATAAATACATTTTGAGCAAGTCTAAACAAGACTAAAACGTTTTGATCATGGTTTGCCAATATTACAAAATGAAGTTCTAATACATTAGTTCCTAATTCCTTAGATCCTAACAGAACTTTTAACTGAACTTGCTAGAAGAGAAGAGGATGCAGGAATATTTCTAGAGGTAGAAGTTGATCTTTTTATGAAGGTACACGTACATATATACTACATATGCATCTAGGACATATATTTAAATTTAGTCAATAGTCAAATTCAATATTAATTTTGGTCATAATTAGTTTATACGATTTTAGTTATTTTCCAAGTTAATAATTGTTGTTGGTATTTCTTCAATTTAGGCAATTGCATTGGAAGGAGTTGAGAGCAATCTTATTACTGACTATACCCTTAAAGTAAGTTACAACTTACAATACAACCACAAAATATTGTCTTCTATTTAAGGATGTCTGTTTTGATGGAAAAACATGTTTGTATTGCATACAAAACATACACAGCAGAAAATTAATGAATCTACTTCATTCGCAATTGATAACATGCACTATGTAAGTTTCAGAATATAGAATCAAGAGAGTATACCTTTGGTGCAGTGAATTTCAAAACCGAAGATGATAAATACTCGGGAACCCTTTTAATTTTCACTCCAATTCCACTTGTGCTCAAGATGTGTGGTCTCTCAATCAGTTATATGTGTTTGTTCTAGAGAGAATGGAAAGAGTGTCTAACACTCACATACATACGACTTCATGTACTTGTTACTTCTTACAAAATTCTGTATGTTTCTCTCCTTATAACTGATTATATAATTGGGCTAGCCTTTTAGGCTTTTCCAATTGGGCTTTAATATGCGGCTTGGAGTGGGACCAAAAGGGAACAAATAAAACACTAGCTCCAATGGGCCTTGGGCTTTTCTGTCAACTCCTGACAAGTCCAAAGTTACCATTAATTATATTTAATACCACTATATAAATATAATTACACTCTAGGCCTTATTAATAAATTATATCCCAAGACTTTATTATACATGTAACCCCTTCATTAAAATATTCGCAGTAATACAAAGTCATGAATGTAGACTGCCACTTTGTGAATTACTACATCTTAATCTTTGAGTATCCGGTTTAATCATTTTAAGTTATTTATTATATATTTATGAAATCTAATTTCATAAATATATATACTTTAGTCTTACTAAAGTGGTTAGGCCTAACTCTCTGAATAACTGAACCCATTAAACTTATCTCAAGGGAATATTTTATATTTCTGTTAAGAGACTATGAATTTCATCTTGAGAATATATGTTCCATCAACACTAAATGTGGTTGCCCAACATATTGAGGTTTTGACCGTTACTTTAGATCTCACTCCCGATATATCAAAGCAACCTACACTTCATGATCAGGTCCATTATTCTCTCAGGATTATGAGTTCATGTGAATAGAAGTTGTGAGATTTATTATTCAATTGACAGTCGTTAGGAGAATAATAAATCTCACAGCGGTCCAGTTCAATATATCTTAACTCTTAAGATATATCAACACATCAACTAGAAGTCTCCACTTCCATGATCAAGACAAATCATCTTAGTTGATATGTTATAGTCTTCGCAGATGAAATGCCCAATTTCATCACCGACTACGAACTAAAATTCTGAGTTTACAAAGAACTTATGATTTATATCTTCTGTGACTTTTTACATAAATCACATCTTATGCATCTCATGGACTATATGATAATGTCCAAATATTCATGTTACCATTATTTTAGATAATAATAAAACATCTTTATTAATTACAATATTAAGTCATACATAATGTCATACATAATATCATACATAGCATTATACAATATGATTTAAGGGCACTAATCCCAACATGTTTCACTATCAAAATTTTATTTCTTAAATCCGTGTTTCTGATAGCTTCATCCTTCATGTAATCTAATATTATTTTTTTATTTTTAACCAAGTTCTAACCAAGCAACCCACTCCATTTGTATTTTTTAAGGGAAAAGTTAACAAGCATTGGTTTATGAAATTTTTTAGAAATTTTTTTATGGAAAAAAAAAAGGCAAAAACGAAAATTGCACTCTCTAGGTTTGATTAAAATTAATTTAAATCTCCTAATTTTACTTTTATTTAATTGAATCCTCTAAGTTTCAATTTATTCAATTCAGAACTTTTGTTCACTTCTATTAAAAAATTGTCGTTAATTATGCAAATTACTAATGAAAAAATATTTTTTGGAAAACAAATCTCGCATAAAAATTCTATATATTACTTTTATTAATTTTATATTTTTTTTCATGTGAGAAAAATATTTTTAATGGCATTTTTTTTAACGAAAATGAATACAAATTCTTAATTGAATAAATTTGAATTTAGAGGATTCAATTGAACTAAAGGAAAGTTAGTGGCTTGAAATGAATTTCAGTCAAACTTAGAAAGTACAATTTGTAATTTAGCCAAAAATGAACTAATTTTTTTACAGCTTTTTATATTTCACATAAAAGTTGTATCAAAACTTTCTTAAAATGGTTTATTAACAAATACCATAAGGGCCCGCAAGTCTATAGCAGAACTGCTTTTAGTCTCTCACATATTAATAGGAGATAAGGAAATTTTGCTATTTATAATATTGCTATACTTGTTAGCAGTTTCTCGGTGTGGATGGAGAATGTTCATTGACACCTCTATGCTGTAGTCTTAGCTGTTGTAACTAATATTTCTTAATAAACTTACAGTTCTCTTTTCTCTCTTGAAGAAAAAAAGGACTTTCGTTTATGACTTTTCAGCAATTCAAATTCCTACTTTTGAGTTGAATAGATTTTAGGGCTTGATATATGCAAGGACACCATTATTGGAGATGCAATGCAACGAGGGATATCAGGTGGACAAAAAAAAGAGTAACAACAGGTTAATAAACTATTTAAGATTCTTATTTATCTTATAATCAATTAACCACAAGAATTCAATTTCATTTTCTTCTACCTAATTGCATTCTTTAGATGAAAAATTGAGATAGGCTTAAAAGAAGAATTGTAAGAAAATATATATAGTAACTTATTTTTAAAAATACAATAATGCTACTATTACGAGATACTTTCACGTACTCTTTTGTCCACGTTGAACAAAGACTGTGTGACTGTCTTAGACTGTGATTGACTTTCTGTCATTATCATATGAACCCATTATTTTTTATTCACAACTAACAGTGTACCACAGGAGATTTACGGCAAAAAATATGGTACTAGCTTTATTGTTAATTTTTTTTTTTTTTTTTTGAGAAAGAAGAATTTTATTCAGTTAAAGCATGTCTGCCTGATAAACATTCAAACAATGGACTAGAACATCCTCCATCCATACATAATAACCTGTGATATAACGTGCATATCTAGCAAGGTTGTGAGCTACTTTGTTACCTTCCCTACCAACATGTTGAAACCTAACCCCATTAAATTGATTCGCCAAAGCTTGTGCATCCCGGATCAGCAAACCATAAGTTGCAAATGGTTGTGATGAATCTGTTAAAGCCCTTATGACAGTTTCACAATCACCTTCAAAGATAACTCTGTCAAAACCCAGCTCGGAGGAGAGTTCAATGGCTCAGATAGCTGCCATGGTTTCCATTTCCACCACTGAAGCCGTGAGCTGAATGTTCTGTGATGAGGACGCCATTACCAACCCATTGCTGTCACGCCATTACCAACCCGTTGCTGCATCAAAGTTTGCTTTGTACCAGCCATCAGGAGGAGGTGACCACCTTGCACCTGTTTTGACCAAGGTTCTTATTCTGATTGGTCGTTGCTGTGCTGATTTGTACTCCATCAACGCCTCATATGCTCTCTGTGATATCAGATTCAGAGGGAAGCCTGGAGGAGCTGTTCAAACCTTATTTCTTCCAAACCAGATCATCCAAAAGTGCATTGCAAATAGCTCCACACTGTAATCCGAGTTAAGGACATGAAGGAGCAACTGAGGAAAGTCATGGAAAGTCATTCGGTCTATGAAACTCCACTGGTTGTCTTCATTCCACACCTGTGCTAGCTCCGAACAGGACCAAAGTGCATGGAGCACACTCTCATCACGTTGCGAACAGAGGGGGCATAGTGGATCATCAACCCCACAACGACGCTGCAAATTTTTCTTCGTTGGAATGGCATTCCTACAAGCTCTACACAGAAAATTTCGGACTTTACATGGCAAGGGCAGTTTCCATATTTTTTTCCACAATGGTCTCAGCATCTCAGTATGGTTTTGTCTCAAAGGAAGGGTTGATCGTTCTTCTGTTTTAAGGAAAAAATACCCAGACCTGACCAAGTACTCTCCAGATTGAACAAAAGGCCAGAATAGAGTGTCATTTGCAGTGTTTCTGCTGAGTGGAATTCTCTGTATCAGCTCTGATTCCTCAGCATTGAAAGTGTTTTGCAGCAAACTATGATCCCATTGCCTAGTGACAGGATTTATGAGAGAACTCACCGTGGCTCCTTGCATTTCTGCCGTGAGGGGTCCATGGACTATTGGAGTATGTAAAGAGGGTAGCCATTTGTCACCCCACATTTTGATTGTTTCCCTGTCACCAACTCTCCACTTTGCACCTCGCCTGATAACCTCCCTTTCCTTCAGAATACTCCTCCAAGCATATGAACCACCATGACCTTCCTTAGCTTCTAAAATTGAACAATTTGGAAAGAACTTCGATTTGAACACTTTGAAAAACAAGAAATTTTGGTTATGCAGCAGCCTCCAAGTTTGCTTTGCCAAGAGAGTATCGTTGAATAAAGCTAATTCCTTGAAGCCCGTACCACCTTCGAATTTTGGTTCACACATATCCTCCCATTTCACCCAATGAATCTTCCTTCGATCACCCCTTTGTCCCCACCAAAACCTGCGAATGAGCTTTTCAATTTCATCACAAAGGTCCATTGGGAGCTTGAAACAACTCGTGAATGTAGGGATCGCTTGCACCACCGCCTTGCTCAACACTTCCCTCCCTGCTTGTGAAAGCAATTTTTCTTCCCAACCCTGTAACTTCCTCCACACTCTCTCTTTTATATAATAAAAACTCGCCTTTTTGTGTCTCCCAACTAGTGAGGGTAAACCCAGATATTTGTCATAATGCAGAATTTCAAGAACCCCCAAAGCTTTCTTTATTTTTTTCCTCATGGCCTCGGTAGTGGACTTGCTGAAAAAGATGGAAGTTTTGCCTCGGTTTATTTTTTGCCCCAAAAAACTTTCATAGGAAGCCAAAATTTCCCTCACTTTTTGACATTCACTTCTGCTAAACCTGCAAAACAGTAAGCTATCATCTGTAAAAAGCAAATGGGTTAGTTTTGGACCTCCTCTATTTAGGGCAAATCCATGGATAAAGCCTTCACCTTCTGCCTTCACAATAAGACTATTAAGTCATTCCGTGCATAATAAAAATAGAAAAGGGGATAAAGGGTCTCCTTGGCGAATTCCCCTTGAAGGTTGAATCAACCCCTTTGGTTCTCCATTTACAAGCACTGAATATGACACTGTTTTGACACAAGTCATCATAAAAGCAATCCATTGTTTATTGAAACCCATCCTTCTCATCACTTCCTCCAAAAAACTCTACTCCACTCTATCATAGGCCTTACTCATGTCCAATTTCACCACCATAAAACTTGATTTGCTAGATTTATGGATATTCATGCTATGCAGAGTTTCAAATGCAACAAGAATATTATCCGAAATCAAGTGGTGTTTGGTAAAAGCACTTTGGTGTTTAGTTATTATGGATGATAAAATTTTATTTAACCTATTTGCAAGTACCTTAGAAAATATTTTGTAAAGAACATTGCAAAGGCTAATAGGACGATAATCAGTGACAGCCAAAGGGTTTTTTGCTTTTGGGATTAGAGTTATAAAGGTGTGATTTAGGGGGTGGGGTATAGTGGCAGAATTTAACATTGATAATATTGTTTTAAAAGCATCATCACCAACAAGACTCCAATAATTTTGATAGAAAAGAGGAGGCATACCATTGGAACCAGGAGCTTTTAGGGGAGCCATTTGTTTAAGTGCTTCTTCAACCTCTAACTCCGTGAACTCTTACGACAACAATGCATTCATATCGTCGGTAACACTTCTTTCCATGTGGTTTAAGGCTTCCTCCCCCATTATTGGATTTGAAAAGGCAAAGCATTGCTAGTAAGACTCAATGAAGGTCTCGGCAATGTCATTGGGGAGAGTTGCCCATTCCCCCAAGGAGTTTTGTATGCCCAAAATTTGCTTTCGTCGATACCTTTGGGTTGCTCGATTATGGAAATATTTTGAGTTCATATCTCCCCCCACCAACCAAAAGGATTTTGCACGCTACCTCCATATTATATTTTCTTTGATCAATAACTCATTTATCTCCAATTTCAACTCCCTAACCCAAAAATTACATCCAGTCTGCCTTGCCTCCAATTCGGCCTTAGCCAACCACTTTCTTTTCTCCACAATTTCCTTCCTAACATGTCTAAAATTCCTCCTACTCCATTGGTAAGTTCAGTTCCACATTTCTCAATTTTTTTTAAGCACTTGAGTCTCGGCCCCATGGGAGGAAGTATTTCTCCATACTGCTTCAACTACCCGCCCACACCCTTTATCTAACAACCACATTTCTTCAAAACGGAAAGGCCTTGACATTGGGGGGGGGGGGGGGGGGGAGGGGTGGTATGTCAGTTGGAGTGATCCATAGAGGAGAATGATCTGATGTAGTGCATGTTAGGTGGCTGACCTTTGTCCTAGCAAATTGGGTGAGCCACTCCGGTGTACATAGAGCTCTATCTAATCTTTCCCATATCAAGTACCCATTACTGTACTGTTTGCTCCATGTAAATTTAGAGCCTGAATACCCAAGATCAATAAAACCACACACATCAATTGCATCCCGAAAGAGTTGCTTTTGGTTGTTACTTCTCCTATTTCCACCCATTTTTTCGTCACTTCAAACCAGCTCATTAAATTCCCCCGCACACAACCATGGCAATCTGAATTTCTGGTTTAAATCTCTAACCAAGTCCCAAGATTCAACTCGCTTCTATGTGTCAGGTTCACCATAGAAACCAGTGAATCTCTACTCATTTTCTTTGTTTTTGTTGATGATGGTATCGATGTGGTTCTTATCAAAACCCTCCACTAAAATGTCAACTGACTCCCTCCAAAAAAGAACTAACCCGCCTCCTCTAATGTTTTTTGGTGATACAAACATATTTTCAAATTGAATTTTCCTTTTCACATCTTTTAGCCTTGCTTCGTCTGCCCATGTTTCAACTAAAAACACGACAGAGGGATCTTATACCCGCACCATTTCAACAAGCTCGTTCCCTGTACATGGGTTCCCAAGCCCACGATAGTTCTAGACAAAGCAACTCATTGTGATTGGCAGGGCTGATTCTCAGCCTCCACCATTGAATAAAAAGACTCACCCTCATCTTTAGAAACCCGTCAATGTTTACTTGGTAACTCCAGATGAGACACCCCCCTCCATTTCCCATAATTTTTTTGTTCCACTGCCAACCCGTCTGCTGCCTTCTCCCTGACCCCTTGCCTGTTTTTTTTACCGTTGGTGGCTTTGGTAAATTTTTTCCCCCATGTTTCCCTAATGCCAACCTGTCTAGCTCTTTCCCTCTCATTAGAAATGGCTTGCTTTGCTAGAATATTTGACTGCAAATTAATTACGGCTGTTGGAATTTCCTTAAATTCAGAGTTATTCCCATATGCCTTTAAAGCCTTATCAATCTCCCTTATTTGTATATCAAATAATTTTGCCTCTAAAAACCGAATTTGGAATTAAATTGTCGGATTCCATATTAACTTCCTCAGAATTAGGAGCATTAATAGGAGGTGATAATGTTGATATAAAATCCGAGATTTGTTGATCTTCCCAATTCGATTGTAACGTTCCCTCCACGTCCACACAATTAATATTCAACGTCTCACCCTCTTTAAAGCCATTAATACCATCAACGCTCTTTTCAGTCACCCTCTCTATTGGTTGCACCACCACCGAACCACCATCCTCACCTGCCTTCACCGATGAACTTGATTGAGATTGAGCTCCATGAAACTCAGCATGAGCTCGGGGCTTTGAACGCTCATAATAACCTGGGACATAAATAACATCCTTCCTTGCCTATGTATAAGGGGCTGCCCTCAGAGTGGAATTAAACTGTTGTTGATCTGGAGTAAGAGTTCCTTTACTATCAATCCACAATTCGCAATTTTTGTCACTATG
Source organism: Lithocarpus polystachyus (assembly GCA_033629205.1). NCBI lineage: Eukaryota > Viridiplantae > Streptophyta > Magnoliopsida > Fagales > Fagaceae > Lithocarpus > Lithocarpus polystachyus. The sequence continues at coordinate 22,433,175 of CM066166.1, read as the reverse complement.
GTTCAAACGTCCACACCAAAAACAAAAATTCAGTAGTCATTCTTATGTGAAGCTAATCCAGATTTTTCCTCCATTCTCCATTGTGATCAGCCTACCCTGACACAGTGGTAGAGAAATATCAATAAGAACTCAAACCCTTATGAAATGTCCACCCTCCTCATCAACTGCACCCATGGACTTCTGTACCTCTCCGATTGGGTCACATATTTCTTCAGCTACCTCTCTTGTCATGAAACACACCGGAATGTCATGGACCTGAACCCAAAACAGCGTTGTCTTGAAAACTAGATCTCTTACTGGAATATCTGAATTGTATCTTTGTAGCAATACTAGGTGTTTGTCGAAACTCCACGGTTGATTCTTCAGTATCTAATCCACATCACCCAGATTATCAAAGACAAATAACACTCAATGCTCCTTTTGATTGTGTATCTCAAAACCATTCATGGACCTCCATAATTATTTGAAGGTTCTTGCCATGGCTTCCATATTAAGTAATCGTGGCGTCAAGAACTGTGCTGCTAGAATGAACTCACCTGTTTGTTGGTCTCTTTGAAGTACAAAGCCTGTGTTCTCCCTTTCTGATAGAGTAAATTGACTCCATTTTTCAGCTAAGTCCTCCATACCCGTGATACGTAGTATGCAAACTAACGGTGTTTCCCTAAACCCCAAAGAAAACAAAACCTCACTAGCTCTAATGGTAACCTTGTTACCTTAGAGACACAAACTCTCCTTCGTTGGAAGGGACAGAACACTTCCACTGCCTAAGAGAAGAGAGGAAGCTCACTTTGAAGGTGGACGGGTGGGTTAATAAGATATATAAGATATAGCATTATTGTTAAAATTAAATATCTTATTAACCTACCCACCCACCTACACCCCAAAAAAAAGGACTGATTAATCTTAGGGGTTTTGTCATTTTATGTTAATAAGCCATGCTATTATTGAATAAAGAATGTGAAATCGAATCTTACTTACACAAGAAAACAATCCGATAACTATAACTATTACTACCCAATTTATGATTGCATGCGTATGTAAGGATAGGTTTCAACTCGAGTGGATTTATTATTGAGAGAGAGAGAGAGAGAGAGAGAGAGAGAGAGAGAGAGAGAGAGAGAGAGAGAGAGAGAGAGAGAGAGAGAGAGCTAATCTATTTATATATATATATATATATATAAAATAATAATAATAGGTGAAGCAGAGAGAAATTCAAATGAAATTCCAAATTAGAGTTTCAATTTTGTGCCATGTGTCTAGATTTGGATTATCAATTTTGCGCCACTTGTCCTAACCAAAACTCAAAAAAAAATCTAATTAGATTATAAATTGGACTCCAAATTTGTGTCATGTATCTTATTTAAATTTCTAATTTTTTGTGCCCAAATAAATGATGCATTAACATTTAACACAGAAGCCAAGAAAACCACAATGAATCTAATTAGTTTATAAATTAGACTACAATTTTGTGTCATGTATCTTATCTAAATTTTCTAATTTTTTGTGCCCAAATAAATGATGCATTAACATTTAACACGGAAGCTAAGAAAGTCACAATGATAATGTTCATTGGCCTAAGCAAGAACATCTCACCTGCACACTTTTATGAGTGAACTCAATAAAGTTTGGAGCTCTTCTAATCCCACTACCAGAACCAAAGAGTCCAACGTGAAAGACTATAAAAGTAAAACATCATCTTCTCCTAATGCCATATTGTCATCCCATATCTCCTCCTTCTCTCTCAACTTCTACCAATTAGATTCGCACACTACTCTCTCCTCCTCCTTTCAGATTTCTAAGAGTAAGGCCGGGTTCAAACACAATGTTCAATCCCTCGCTTTCTTACTTCACACTCTCATACATTACCGCTTCATTGGCGCCTCCAAGAAAATTCCAAACTCAATGATCAGTTCTTGTCGTTAATTTTGTGCTATGTGTCCAATTTCTAATTGTAGTTTAATTTTGTGCTATGTGTCCAATTTGATTTTTAAATGTTGGTGTAAAGTTACCTCCATTCATAATGCTCAATGTGGAAACTGAATTTACCAAGATGAACATCTTATCATCACAATTATTAATATTTCTATGCGTAAGTATGGACTACATGCTAGTGTTACTAATGTGAGACAAACCATAATAATAATAGAAGTAATTCAAGTGTAGCTTATCTATAATTGGTTGTTGATATGCCAAAATTTTGGTCAATATACAGGAGAGATGATTGTTGGGCCCATAAAAATACTGTTCATGGATGAGATATCAACTGGTCTAGATAGCTCCACAACATACCAAATAGTGAAATACTTGCAACAGATTGTACACCTCACTGAGGCCACCATATTGATCTCCCTACTACAGCCTGCTCCCGAGACGTTCGATCTATTTAATGATATCATTCTCCTATCAGAGGGTCAGATTGTCTACCAGGGCCCACGAGAGAACATGCTCCAATTCTTTGAAACATGTGGCTTCAAGTGTCCAGAGACAAAAGGCGCCGCTGTTCTTGCAAGAGGTAAACTTATCAATAAATACATTTGCTTCGTAATAATTTTCTTTATCATCAGACCAAAATATTAGTTTATTTTTTGGTGTAAGCAGGTTTAAATTTCAGATCTCTTATTTGAAAATAAAATAAATATTTTACTAATTATACTAACTAGAACCACTATGATAAACCTAGTTTAATATGGTAGCATGAAACATACCTTGTGGAGGACTAAATATAAGCCTTAAGCCTCATGGCTAATTCGGGCCCATCAATCTAATAAATAATTTTTAGCTTGATCCCATTTGTGAGGACAAGGTTTCTCTCTAATCTAGTTTAGAAGGAAACCCTTCAAATTCCCACTATATATTTTTATTGAATGTGAATTTTAAAAATCTAATTATTGGATTGCATGTTCCTTATACTCTTAACGCGCATGTCAAATTTCATTGAAATCGGATGTTATTTACTATTCAAACAATAAACTTATTTTTATGCATAATTTTAGACTATAAAAATTTGAAATTTAAACATTTAATTGATAACATAGCTATTAATGTTTGATCTTTTTAAAATTTTTCAAGCATGGAGGATATAATAAGAACATGTAATTCAACGGTTAGATTTTCGAATTTCACATCCAATAAAAAGATGTAGGATGAGTTTGAAGGGTTTATGTCTAAACTAGTTTGGAAAGAAACGTTTTCCCATTTGTGAACAAATCTGCGTGAGTTCTAATTGGCTTTTGGCAACTCCCCATTTTTAATAAGGAAAATGTTTCTCTCCAAACTATTTCAGAGAAAAACCCTTCAAGCATCTCTTATATATTTTTGTTGGATGTAAATTTTAAAAATCTAACTATTAGATTGCATATTTTTATTATATCCTCCATCCTTACAAAATGTTTAAATTTTAAGTTTTTACGATATAAAAATGCATAAAAAATAAGTTTATTGATAGAATAGTAAATAACATCCAATTTGAACAAAATTTGACATATGTATTAAGAATATAAAGAAAATGCAATCCAATAGTTATATTTTCAAAATTCATATAAAATAATATATATATATATATATATATATATTTATAAGGAGTTTAAAGGGTTTCTTTCCAAAATCCAAACTAGTTTGGAGAGCAATTTTTTCCTTTTAGTAATAAACTGTGCTAAGGTCAACTCTAAAATGAATAGTCCTAGGGGTAATACAAAATTTAGCTAATCTATATAATAATATCTAAAAGTTGAAGGGTATCATTTAATGTTATCATGCTCCTGTTGAACCACATCCTTAGCCACACCACCCTTTTTTTATTAATTTGTTTCTCTCATTTTTTATAATAATTAAATATATTAAATCATCTAAGGCATTATTATAAGAATAAAAAAATAAATTTTCTAGGATGAAGTGTAAAGTTAATCAGTTAACATATTCAATACTATCAAAAATTTAGAAGAATAAATCAATAAAAAAAATGGTGATGTGGCTGATGATTCAGTCTATTTCAGTCCAGTTTGGTCCATTTCAGCTCACTTATGTCCATTTTCGTCTATACTAGTATATTCATTCTACTTTTGGTCCACTAGAGCTATTTTGATACACTTTAGTCCATTCAGTCAATTTCAGTCTATTTTGGGCCAGTTCGATCTGTTAGGACAAATGTGAGTCATTGTTAGGTACATATGTCACTATTTTGTGTAGTTGGCTAATCCTTTAACAAAACGCCACTTTACTTGTAATTGGGTAGATCTAGGATGAGTTTAGTACTTCAAGAAATAAGAGTTCAAGTCTAATATTGAAGCCATGCAAATCTGTCCAAGAAACAAGTGAAGAAGTATTGATTCATTAAAACTCTACAGTTGCTCGACAGATAGCTAACTATCGAGGTTTAATGAGGCTCGACAGATACTATCTGTTAGGTTCTAAAGACTAGGATCTAATGTATTTAGAACTTCATTTTGTATGTTGGCAAACCATGATCAAAACAATGTTGAGTCGTGTGTTAGACTTGCTCAAAGTATGGGGTTTATTGTAAAGTTGGAATCGAGTTTTTATGCAGAATTACTTGTAACTTTCTGTGAGACTCGATCGATCGAAAATTAGACTCGATCGATCGAAAATCGCACAGAACGTTTTTCTGCAGAATTTTCCAACTCAGCCCAAGCCCGTTTTAATGTATAGGGTTTTATGTTTGCCCTAAGTATAAAAGGGAAAACCCTAGCCACGTTTTCAGAGTTCTGTAGAGTTCTGTTTTGCTGTGTTTGTGAATCTCATTGTGAGATCTAGAGGTGTTTACCTTCACATACACTTAGGGTTTACAAACTTGAGATTTATGTCAAGAGTTGTGTAGATCGTTACAGTTGCAGAATCAAAGAGCACAAAGATATACAAGCAGGTGCGCTTGTGGATTTGCTGAAGAATTCCGGAAAGAAGGAGTCCGTGGATCTCGGAGCTATCATGGGGTCATGGTAGTAAGTTTCCTACAGGCAGGTAGCAATATGACGTTAGTGGTCTAAGTCTATTGTGTAAACTTCAATTCTTTCATAGTGGATTCAGTTTACCTTGAGGATAGCTAGGTCAAATCCTCCCCAGGTTTTTACCGGTGTGGTTTCCTGGGTCATCATATCTTTGTGTTGTTTATTTTCCGCTGCTTTATTGTTTTTATATTTATTTGTGTTAACCTAGTTTAATTAAATTACCTAAGTTAATAACTTGGCTAATTCTCTAGGTTAATCTGTTGGGTTAAGGGGTCTAAACGAACTGACACTATCTATTGAAGTATCTATTGAGAATTACAAAATTCAGATTTTCAGATCTGATTTTCGGCCCATGCTTATGTATTTGTGTAGGGTTTCTTTTCTCACAACCCTAAACATATATAAGGCTTATTTTAGAGGCCATCACATAAGAGAATACAAGGAGAACATATGCAAAAGGTGACCGAATGCCTTATTCTCTCTGAAAGAAGCTACTGCGTCTTTGCGCCTTAGGGTTTTGTAACCAAGTGCTTCTTGATCTTTATTGTTGATGAAGTGAAGAACTTTGCAGCCAACAAACTTCTTCTAGTTGGTGTGTTAGTCACGTACTGGGAACCGTGCATCTTTGGTTAGTCACGTACTGGGATTCGTGCAAAGGAGTTAGTCATGTACTGGGATCCGTGCATTAAAAGGGTGGCGTTCATATATTAAAGAGTTCAGAGGTTCTGGAGCGGTAGAAGGTTTCTACTGTAAGTTCATCTATGGGGATTGTAAAGTCTAGGGACAAAGGTTTTGTACTAGATCTAAAACTTCTCTTTATTATAGTGAATTGCTTTTTAGGAAGGTTTTCCCCCAGATTTTTTACTGTGAAACTAGTTTGATTCATTGGTTTTCCTGGGTCATCATTTCTTGATTATTTATTTTTTCTGCTGCATGATTTTGACATGATATTGATGTTTGTTTGTTTTAACAAGTTTTATTCATAATAAATCTAATTGACAACTTGAGTTTAAGACTTGTTAATTCTATCAACTGAGGTCTAAATTTCCCAACAAGTGGTATCAGAATCTATTGGACACTCGCTTATGAGGAAACAACTTGAAACAATTAGGACGAGTGTGACCAGAAGCACCACAATGGTGACAAACATGAGTAGTTTTAGAGCTACTCGGTTTCCTAGAAGGAGGTCTAACCTTAGAGGTTAACAAATATCTTATTTTAGGACAATTCAGTTTAATATAATCAACAATATGACAATGATGACAAGTGGGGACAAATTCAGAATTATTATTTTTTCTAGAAGGATTTTTAGACATAGGTTTAAAAACTTCAGCGTTAACATCAAAATTTTTACCATTGTCTATCCTATCAATATTAGCCTTCAACTCTTCATTATTCCTTTTAATTGGAGAAATATAAAAATCCTTTTCTTTTGAGTTAGGCTTAATAACAAGTTTGGCACTAGTTAATTTTTCAACTTCAATTTTAGATTTAACGAGTTCCTCTTCCAAACTTTTAATTTTGTCCACCTGAGATGAAATTTGATTTTTAAAATTCTCATTCAAATTTTTGGTTTTATCCAATTTTGCAATCAAATCATCTTTTTCAAGCTTGACCTTTTTAAATTTAGTTTTTAATTTTGTAGAATATTTAAAAGATTTCAGAAAAAAATTATAAAGCTTGCAATAGGCAATCTTGAATATCATCATCATCATTCAATATAAAATCATGCAAATCAAAACAATCAAGAGTTTCCATGACAATAGGGGTCAATGGATCACACAGCAAAGATTATAACCTAATCAAAGTGTGCCTACTCTAATACCACTTGATGGCAAATTTAGACCTCGATTGATAGAATTAACAAGTCTTAAACTCAAGTTGTTAATTAGATTTATTATGAATAAAACTTGTTAAAACAAACAAACATCAATATCATGTCAAAATCATGTAGCGGAAAAAATAAATAAGATAAGATATGATGACTCAGGAAAACCAATAAAACAAACTAGTTTCACAATAAAAAACCTGAGTGGAAACCTTCCCAAAAAGCAATTCACTATAGAAAAGAGAAATTTCAGATCTAGTACAAAACATTTGTCCCCAAACTCTACAATCCTCGTAAATAAACTTACAGTAGAAACCTTTTACCGTTTCAGAACCTCTGAACTCTTTAATATATGAACGCCACCCTTTTGATGCGCAGATCCCAATACATGACTAACTTCTTTGCACGAATCCCAGTACGTGACTAACCAAAGATGCACGGTTCCCAGTACGTGACTAACACACCAATTAAAAGAAGATTGTTGGCTGCAAAGTTCTTTACTTCATCAACAATGAAGATCAAGAAGCACTTGGTTACAAAACCCTAAGGCGCAAAGACGCAGTAGCTTCTTTTAGAGAGAATAAGGTATTCGGTCACCTTTTGCGTATGTTCTCCTTGTATGCTCTTATGTGACGGCCTCTAAAATAAGTCTTATATATGTCTAGGGTTGTGAGAAAAGAAACCCTACACAAATACATAAGCATGGACCGAAAATCAGATCTGGAAATCTAAATTTTGTAATTCTTAATAGATACCTCGATAGATAGTATCTGTCGAGCCTCATTAAACCTCGATAGATAGTAATCTATCGAGTAGCTATCAAGTTTTAATGAATCAGCACTTCTTCACTTGTTTCTTGGACAGATTTGCATGGCTTCAATACTAGATTTGAACTCTTGTTCTTTGAAGTACTAAACACATCCTAGATCTACCCAATTACAAGTAAAATGGCGTTTTGTCAAAGGATTAGCCAACTACACAAAATAGTGACATATGTACCTAACAATGACTCGCATATGTCCTAACAATCTCTCCCTTTGACAATCCGTGACAAAACCACAACAAACAAATGAACACATGAGAGAAGTCATAAATCACTCAACTCATACTCACTTGTTGAATATAATAAAATCTATCCTAACATAAACTCTTGAAAAACTTTGCAAGAAGAGAGTTCATGGCAAGAAAGACTTTGACAACCTGTATTTCTAAAACACTTTAAACAAAACTCATCAAGGCATCTTAATGTAAAACAGAAATAATAGATTGCATATATTATATAGGAAACATGTGTATAAAGAAAGAAAAGAAACAACAAATGTAGAGATAGGTGAAGAAGACATACGTCATCATATAAATATATATATCAAAGATAAACACAATGTATGTAAACATGATCACAAGACCGATGTACAAGAAGAAGGAAGTAAGCACTCCCCCTAACAAGATGAAATACATCTCCCCCTTACAAAGGCATGTATTTCTCCCCCTAACATTTAGAATCTTAAAAAGATGTTATGGATGACAAGATAATAGAAAGATGAAAACCAGGTGAAAAACAATGCATGCAAGAGGATCTCGATGGATCGAAAGGTGTCAAGAAGCTATCAAGCAAACCTCGATGAATTGAACAACTATCGAGAAGTTATCGAGGAGACAGAAACTTTCTCAATAGATTGAGAAGCTGTCGAGAAGCTATCGAGATTGCGATGAAGAGAAGCTGAAAAATCTCGATAGATAGCCTAGCCGTCGAAAGGTGTCCAGCAGCTGTCAAGATTGCTGAAAAACAGTTTTTCAAAAAGGAGAAAAATACAGACATGAATGCAATCAAATATGTTACTCAACTAAGGATCCAAATAACATGTTAAGCTCTCATAAACATCTCTCAACAAAAAAAAATGTCAAGCATATAAATCCAAAACACACACACTAAACAAGTCTAACCAATTTTATATTTTAAAAACAAGTTAAGACAGTTTAGTGAGCATACATTTACACAAGTATTCCTTGTGATGGCCAAATCACATTGTACCTGCAAATGTATCAAAAGTAGTAAAGAATATTGCATGTTGTGTGTGAAAACATCGCAAAATTGCATAAGTGTCTACATGTTATGACGATTTGAGATATGAGAAAATCAATTTAACTCACACACAATCATAATTGTTTAATGGGGACTATCACCTTCGAGGTACATCCTATAACTCTCACATCTCCTAGAATACACGCTTGCAATTATATATAAAGCATTTTATTTTATTTTTTTTGCTTTTTATTTTGTCTTGCATATTTTTCTTTTAAGCAAACAATGCATGAGCATAAAGGAGAAAGAAAAGAAATACACAATGATGTTAAGTATTTGACATTGCACTTTTGCTATACCGAAGCATACGAATGTCATTTCATGATTGGCGGGTAACAGTGGTGAGATGGTTATTTATGTCTTTCTCTTAGGATTTTCTAGTCATTCTTGTCAAAAAGAGTAATATGAGTGTTAAGTACAAGAGATTACTTAATCTTACTCATCACAAACACGAGCCAAAAAGCTCACTTGCTTAGTTGTGCATAGAGATGCTCATCTAAGTTATAAAAGATACAAAGTTTAGAAAACTTTGTTTCAATGGCCATCCAAGGTACACAAGTACCAATGTACACAAACCCACACTGTTTTTGTATTTTTATAATTTTTTCCTTTTTTTTTTTTTTTTTTTTTGTAAAGGTAGCTCATGCGTATGGCAAAGTTTGTTCATGCAAATTGTGAACGGAGACTGAATATGCCCTAGTTCATCTTTCTTGTAAAGAAGCTACTGCGTCTTTGCACCTTAGGGTTTTGTAACCAAGTGCTTCGTAACCAAGTGCTTCTTGATCTTCATCGTTGATGAAGTGAAAAACTTTGTAGCTAAACAATCTTCTTCTAGTTGGTGTGTTAGTCACGTACTAAGAGCCGTGCATATTTGGTTAGTCACGTACTAGGATTTGTGCAAAGGAGTTACTCACGTACTGGGATCTGTACATCAAAAGGGTGGCATTCATATATTGAAGAGTTCAGAAGTTCTGAAGTGGTAGAAAGTTTCTACTGTAAAGGTAGCTCATGCGTATGGCAAAGTTTGTTCATGCAAATTGTGAACGGAGACTGAATATGCCCTAGTTCATCTTTCTTGTAAAGAAGCTACTGCGTCTTTGCACCTTAGGGTTTTGTAACCAAGTGCTTCTTGATCTTCATCGTTGATGAAGTGAAAAACTTTGTAGCTAACAATCTTCTTCTAGTTGGTGTGTTAGTCACGTACTAGGAGCCGTGCATATTTGGTTAGTCACGTACTAGGATTTGTGCAAAGGAGTTACTCACGTACTGGGATCTGTACATCAAAAGGGTGGCGTTCATATATTGAAGAGTTCAGAAGTTCTGAAGTGGTAGAAGGTTTCTACTATAAAGGTAGCTCATGCGTATGGCAAAGTTTGTTCATGCAAATTGTGAACGGAGACTGAATATGCCCTAGTTCATCTTTCTTGTAAAGAAGCTACTGCGTCTTTGCACCTTAGGGTTTTGTAACCAAGTGCTTCTTGATCTTCATCGTTGATGAAGTGAAAAACTTTGTAGCTAACAATCTTCTTCTAGTTGGTGTGTTAGTCACGTACTAGGAGCTGTGCATATTTGGTTAGTCACGTACTAGGATTTGTGCAAAGGAGTTACTCACGTACTGGGATCTGTACATCAAAAGGGTGGCGTTCATATATTGAAGAGTTCAGAAGTTCTGAAGTGGTAGAAGGTTTCTACTGTAAGTTCATCTACAGGGATTGTAGAGTCTAGGGACAAAGGTTTTGTACTAGATCTGAAACTTCTCTTTACTATAGTGAATTGCTTTTTAGGAAGGTTTCCCCATAGGTTTTTTACTGTGAAACTAGTTTGTTTCATTAGTTTTCCTAGGTCATCATATCTTGTCTTATTTATTTTTTCTGCTACATGATATTAATGTTTGTTTGTTTTAACAAGTTTTATTCATAATAAATCTAATTAACAACTTGGGTTTAAGACTTGTTAATTCTATCAACCAGGGTCTAAATTTCCGAACACGATCCTTTCAGTCCACTTCTAGTTATCTAGATCAATTTCAGTGCACTTACTTCAAAATGGGAAAAGACATATATGGGTTAAGATTACCTGTTCTAAATCTGACTTTATTAAAAAATATAGTTGACAAAAAGTAATATTATTTTTAATTATTTAATTTAATGATTCGTGGTTATTATCTTTTTTTATATTCTTTTTTCCCCTTAGGTGGTATTTGTATTTTAGTTATTTAGTGAATTACTCAATTCTAGTGTTTTCATATGATATCATTTTAATTTGAAGACTAATTTCCAAATCAGATAGAAAATAGGAGATTGTTATAACTATGGTTCTCTTAAGCTTTTTAATGATTCACCATGACAAAAATTTCTTTACAAATTAATTTATTGTCCTCTTCATTCTCTAACAAGAATGATCATATATATTTTCATATAAGTACTCAAAATAATTAACATGACAAAACAAGGTTGCACAAAGCTAGTTGTTTATATTGATGACTCTATTATGTTGTTGGAAGAAGCACTAAAATTTTTATTGAACAAAAATTATAATAAAAAATATCAACACAAAAAATTGTAACAGTCCTCACGCATTGTGTGGGCCTGTGACTAGTTATATATTTGATATGGGTAAGATTGGATAATATGTGTGATAAATAACAGTCATCTATCTTACTGACATTTTTTGCTCTCACTTAGAAGAAGAATTTGGTTTTAAATTAACCTTCTTTCATATTATTATAACTATGAAATTATCAAGAATAAAGATAAAAAAAATCATCTCTATTTGACTATAAATAGCATTATTTGTTTAAATAATTGTAATGCCTATAACAATTTTGGTGCTTTTTTAAAAACAAGGTTTGAAGAAATTACACCAAGAGAAGAGAGAGAGAGAGACAGAGATTAAAGGCCGATTGTTTTAGGGAAAAAGTCATTGCTTAATCAATTTATCAGCACATAATAATTAATCACAAGTTATTTGTTATAATTCTTATAGGTTGCGTCAAGGAAGGATCAAGAGCAATATTGGACAGATAGAACAAGACCATACCACTACACATCAGTATCTGAATTCGCTAGCCGGTTCAAGCGATTCCATGTGGGCATGCAGCTTGAAAATGAGTTGTCAGTACCATATAACAATGTCAATCGCCATAGGGCCGCTCTAGTCTTCAAGAAATATTCAGTCCCAAAAAAGGAACTCTTAAAGGCATGCTTTGACAAAGAATGGCTATTGATTAAGAGGAACTCTTTTATCTATGTGTTCAAGACGCTACAAATTATTATAGGGGCAATCATAGTGGCCACACTTTTTTTGAGGACAAAAATGAACACTAGGAATGAAGAAGATGGGGCAGTATATATTGGAGCACTACTATATGCCATGATCAGTAACATGTTCAATGGCTTTGCTGAGGTATCACTGACCATTGCAAGGCTTCCTGTATTTTACAAGCAGAGAGACATCTTCTTTCACCCAGTTTGGACTTTCACACTACCAAACGTGGTTCTCCGGATCCCCGTATCTGTTCTCGAGTCCGTTGTTTGGATGGTCATTGCATACTACTCCATAGGATTTGCCCCTGAAGCTAGCAGGTAATTAAACCAATATTTCATTATTTATTTCACAGCGGCTATTTAATAATAATATGGTTTGATGCATTATAAAAGTGATGTCATTATTGGTGGATCTATGTAAAATTATGTTGGTTCAATTACAACCGACCATGTTAACCATTGTGAAGAAATTTCAGAAAAGTGAACATTCTATCCCAACCCCATGAACAGGTTCTTCAAGCTACTACTGTTGGTATTTCTGGTCCAACAAATGGCTGCTGGGCTCTTTAGGCTCATCTCTGCAGTCCGCAGGACTATGATCATTTCCATCACTGGTGGATCTCTCACTCTCCTATTTGTGTTCCTACTTGGAGGTTTCATCCTTCCTAGAGGTTAGTAAAAAATCAAAATTTTAAACATAAATTTGAAAGCAGTGAAAACCTTTCTTAAGAAAAAAGAAAAAAAAAAAAGTTACAGTACAGTTTGTTGAAATAATTCGAAAATGGTTTCATTATAAGAGGTCAAATTCCTAAATGGTGGGCTTGGGGCCACTGGGTTTCGCCTTTGTCTTATGGTTTCAATGCCATTGCTGTAAATGAAATGTTTGCTCCGAGGTGGATGAACAAATTGGTATATTTTTACATTATACAGCCTATGCATGTTTTTAGTAACATATTGAAACAAAGTTCAAAAGATAAGAACAAATTAAGAGAATTATGCTTTTGGTTCGCTAAAAAATACCACTATAGGCTTCAGACATTCCAATGAGATTGGGTGTGGCAGTCCTTGAGAACTTTGATGTTTTCCCTGACGAAAGCTGGTACTGGATTGGCGCAGGAGGATTGCTTGGGTTCACGGTTCCATTTAACGTCCTATTCACCTTAGCACTTATGTACCTTAACCGTAAGGACAACATTTTGTCCTAGGGTGCATGTGAATTTGCGATTTCAATTTGTTTTCTTCAAAGTGACTTTCACTCCCAAGAGAGGAATGGTTCTCCCATTCACTCCGTTGGCAATGTCTTTCGACAGTGTGAATTACTATGTGGACATGCCCGCTGTAAGAGTCTACTGCCCATCTTCCTTCTCTTTCTACCAAAAAAAGATTATATGTCATCGTATATTATTTATATTTATATATATATATATATATCATATTATATATATATATATATATAATAAAAGTTGGGCTTATACGCCGTGGTTGCGCCAAGTGGCAGCACTAAATTGCAGAAATTTTCTTAGATTTTTAAATTTTAAGAAAAATATATGTAAATTTTCTTCAACTATAATTTCTAAGTGGATATAATTTTTCTTCAACTATAATTCCTAAGTGGATAAAAATCTTAATTTGATTAAAATTTAATTACACTTGCTGTATTTCTAAGTGGATAAACACAAAAGTTATAACAATAAAAGACCGGTGGTTATGTTAATTACTTCACGTGGTGTATGGTGCTAAAAAGACCCAGCAGTATTCTAAGTGGATAAAAACAAAAATCATAACAATACTTCATGTGGGGTATGGTGCTAAACATTGAACCAAATCAATAAAATTAAAAGACCTAGCAATTGGCATATCACGTGGTAGTTTAATTAGTTTTAGACTTTTTGTTCGTATAAAATTCTTCAATGCGGAGTGTGTGTGTATATATATATATTATATCGAAAAAATATATGTAAGTTTTCTTCAACTATAATTTCTAAGTGGATATAATTTTTCTTCAACTATAATTCCTAAGTGGATAAAAATCTTAATTTGATTAAAATTTAATTACACTTGCTGTATTTCTAAGTGGATAAAAACAAAAATTATAACAATTAAAAACCGGTGGTTATGTTAATTACTTCACGTGGTGTATGGTGCTAAAAAGACCCAGTAGTATTCTAAGTGGATAAAAACAAAAATCATAACAATACTTCAGGTGGTGTATGGTGCTAAACATTGAACCAAATCAATAAAATTAAAAGACCACCAAATTAAAAGTTGGGCTTAGAAACCGTAGTTGCACCAAGTGGCTTCACCAAATTGCAGAATTTTTTTTTAGATTTTTAGATTTTAATATTTTTCTTCTCCTATAATTTCTAAGTTGATAAAAATCTTAATTTGATTACAATCTAAATTCTTCTTCTAATTCATTTAATCATTATATTTTACATGTAGTGTATTATAATCCAAATTCTTTTTCTAATCCATCTAATCATTATTTTGAATTACTACACTACACATATTTATTTTGTTTTTTTTCTTTGAGCCATACAACTATTGAAATTCAAATCTAACCACATGTCAACACATTAGGGGATAAAGCAGGTTTGGCATGCAAAGTCTCAAAGAATTTCACTATGTAACGTAATAGAAGTGTATGCTTTGGCATACGGTTTTGATATGAATAAACATAAAACGAATCATAGTAAATATATGCGTACCATCCCCCTAGAATTTTGAGATGAATAAAAAAGCTACTGATTTCGTTAAACCTCCCTTAAAATTCGACTTTAGTTGTTAAGGAAAAAAAAACCTTTGTAAATCAGGACTCTTCCTAATCTACACACACACACACACACACACACACACACACACACACACACACACACACACACACACACACACAGAATCTGACTAAAAAAAAAAAGAAAAAAAACAAACAAACTAAGGCCTTATCTCCACAAATTTGCAAAGCCATGAGCGACGAGTACTCTACAGTTTGCTTCACAACTCTACCGGTGCCGACTCCCTACAGATTTGCAGTGGAATCTCTCTTTTACTAAACTCTCGCTCTCTTTGTTTGTGTTTTAATTTAGATGTAAGTGTGCTATTTGTTTTGTTTTTTAATCTTAATTTGATTATAATTCAATTTCTTCATTTAATCCTTATTTTTTTAATGTGTATTGTATCATAAAAAAAGCAACTTTTTTTTTTAATTACTACACTACACGTTCTAATGCATATTTAATAGCAGAAATTTTTTTAGATTTTTAGATTTAAAAATATTTATATAATTTTTCTCCTTCTATAATTTTTAAGTTGATAAAAATTTTAATTTGATTATAATCCAAATTCTTCATCTAATCCATTTAACAAAAAAGTTTAAGTTTAAGTAAGACTCTAATTCAATTTGTTCTTATCGACTTATTCAGATAAAGTAACAATAAGTATTGTACCATTTTTTCTAAATAAGTAAAAAATTTACTTTTAGCCTAATTTAAACACGAATTGTTGTTTTATTGTGTATAAAGTATCAAATGATAGCTAATATGTATTAACATTAATGTAAACTTAATTAAAAAAAAAAACTAATTTAGATAACCTAAAAAAAATTAGGATAAAGTAACCCAAAAAAAAAAAAACTAATCTATACATACATATATATATATATATATATATAAATATACATATATATATATATATTTTAAAATACTGACAAATAGACGTCATGGTTGCGCAAAGTAGTTTCACCAAATTGCAGAATTTTTAAGTTTAAGTTTAAGTAAGACTCTAATTCTATTTGTTCTTTTTGACTTATTCGGATAAAGTAACAATAAGTATTGTATCATTTTTTATATAAAGTAACAATTTTACTATTAGCCTAATTTCAATATTAACTGGTTTTTTTTTTTTTTTTGGTGTATAAAGTATCGAATAATAGTTAATATGTATTAGCATTAACATAACAATAAGTATTGTATCATTTTTTTTATAAAGTAACAATTTTAGTTTATAAAAAAAAATGATACAATACTTATGGTTACGTTAATGTTAATACATATTAACATTAACGTAACAATAAGTGGTATCTCTCTTTTACTAAACTCTTGCTCTCTCTGTTTGTGTTTTAATTTAGATGTAAGTGTGCTATTTGTTTTGTTTTTTAATCTTAATTTGATTATAATTCAATTTCTTCATTTAATCCTTATTTTTTTTTATGTGTACTGTATCATAAAAAAAGCAACAACTTTTTTTTTTAATTACTACACTACAAGTTCTAATGCATATTTAATAGCAGAATTTTTTTTAGATTTTTAGAATTAAAAATATTTATATCATTTTTCTTCTCCTATAATTTCAAAGTTAATAAAAATTTTAATTTGATTATAATCCAAATTCTTCATCTAATCCATTTAACAGACAAGTTTAAGTTTAAGTAAGACTCCAATTCTATTTGTTCTTATCGACTTATTCAGATAAAGTAACAATAAGTATTGTACCATTTTTTTTAATAAAGTAAAAAAATTTACTTTTAGCCTAATTTAAACACTAATTGTTGTTTTATTGTGTATAAAGTATCAAATGATAGCTAATATGTATTAACATTAATGTAAACTTAATTAAAAAAAAAACTAATTTAGATAACCTAAAAAAATTAGGATAAAGTAACCCAAAAAAAAAACTAATCTATACATATATATATATATATTAAAATAATGACAAATAGACGTCATGGTTGCGCTAAGTAGTTTCACCAAATTGCAGAATTTTTAAGTTTAAGTTTAAGTAAGACCCTAATTCTATGTGTTCTTCTTGACTTATTCGGATAAAGAAACAATAAGTATTGTATCATTTTTTACATAAAGTAACAATTTTACTTTTAGCCTAATTTCAACGTTAACTGGTTTTTTTTTTTTTTTTGGTGTATAAAGTACCGAATAATAGTTAATATGTATTAACATTAACGTAACAATAAGTGGTATCTCTCTTTTACTAAACTCTCGCTCTCTCTGTTTGTGTTTTAATTTAGATGCAAGTATGCTATTTGTTTTGTTTTTTAATCTTAATTTGATTATAATTTGATTTCTTCTTTTAATCCTTATTTTTTTTATGTGTACTGTACCATAAAAAAAGCAACAACTTTTTTTTTTTAATTACAACACTACACGTTCCAACGCATATTTAATAGCAGAAAATTTTTTAGATTTAAAAATATTTATATCATTTTTCTTCTCCTATAATTTCTAAGTTGATAAAAATTTTAATTTGATTATAATCCAAATTCTTCATCTAATCCATTTAACAGACAAGTTTAAGTTTAAGTAAGACTCTAATTCTATTTGATCTTATCGACTTATTCAGATAAAGTAACAATAAGTATTGTACCAATTTTTCTAATAAATTAAAAAATTTACTTTTATCCTAATTTAAACACTAATTGTTGTTTTACTGTGTATAAAGTATCAAATGATAGCTAATACGTATTAACATTAATGTAAACTTAATTAAAAAAAACTAATTTAGATAACCTAAGAAAAATTAGGATAAAGTAACCCAAAAAAAAAAACTAACCTACACATACATATATATATATATATAAATATACATATATATATTAAAATAATGACAAAGAGACGTCATGGTTGCGCAAAGTAGTTTCACCAAATTGCAGAATTTTTAAGTTTATGTTTAAGTAAGACCCTAATTCTGTGTGTTCTTCTTGACTTATTCGGATAAAGAAACAATCAGTATTGTATCATTTTTTATATAAAGTAACAATTTTACTTTTAGCCTAATTTCAACGTTAACTGGTTTTTTTTTTTTTTTTTTTTTTGTGTATAAAGTACCGAATAATAGTTAATATGTATTAACATTAACGTAACAATAAGTGGTATCTCTCTTTTACTAAACTCTCGCTCTCTCTGTTTGTGTTTTAATTTAGATGTAAGTGTGCTATTTGTTTTGTTTTTTAATCTTAATTTGATTATAATTCGATTTTTTCATTTAATCCTTATTTTTTTTATGTGTACTGTATCATAAAAAAAGCAACAACTTTTTTTTTAATTACTACACTACACGTTCTAATGCATATATAATAGCAGAAAATTTTTTAGATTTTTAGATTTAAAAATATTTATATAATTTTTCTTCTCCTATAATTACTAAGTTGATAAAAATTTTAATTTGATTATAATCCAAATTCTTCATCTAATCCATTTAATAGAAAAGTTTAAGTTTAAGTAAGACTCTAATTCTATTTGTTCTTATCGACTTATTTAGATAAAATAACAATAAGTATTGTACCATTTTTTTTAATAAAGTAAAAAATTTACTTTTAGCCTAATTTAAACACTAATTGTTGTTTTATTGTGTATAAAGTATCAAATGATAGCTAATATGTATTGACATTAATGTAAACTTAATTAAAAAAAAAAAACTAATTTAGATAACCTAAAAAAAATTAGAATAAAGTAACCCAAAAAAAAAAACTAATCTATACATACATATATATATATATATATATATATATATATTAAAATAATGACAAATAGACGTCATGGTTGCGCTAAATAGTTTCACCAAATTGCAGAATTTTTAAGTTTAAGTTTAAGTAAGACTCTATTTCTATTTGTTCTTCTTGACTTATTCGGATAAAGTAACAATAAGTATTGTATCATTTTTTATATAAAGTAACAATTTTACTTTTAGCCTAATTTCAACGGTTACTGGTTTTTTTTCTTTTTGGTGTATAATGTATCAAATAATAGTTAATATGTATTAACATTAACGTAACAATAAGTATTGCATCATTTTATTTATATAGTAACAATTTTACTTTATAAAAAAAATGATACAATACTTATGTAAAGTATGAAATAATAGCTAATATGTATTAACATTAACGTAAACTTAATTAAAAAATTCTAATTTAGGATAAAGTAACCCAAAAAAAAACTAATATATTTTTAAATAGTGACAAATTTTATAAAAAAAATAAATGACAAATTCAAATCCGTGTAAGTTTGAAGAAAATATTAATTTATTTTTATAATCTATTCTATTATCTAATTTTAAGTAAATTACTAAAACAATCTATTTAAATATTAGTTTTGAATAAGCCGTGCATCGCACGGGCATAATGTTAGTGTATATATATAAAACCGAATTCTCTGAAACTCTCACAAATTTCCACATCATCATTTAATTTAGAATTTTTTTTAATTTTTAAAACTAAATAGCGAGAGAGTCCTAATAGGAGTCTCTCTCTCTTTTTTTCTCATCATTTTAATTTATAAAAAATTTTAATTTTTTAAACTAAATAGTGAGAGAGTTCTAATAGGAGTCTCTCTCCCTTTTTTCCTTAATCCTAAAGTTTTTTTTTTTTTTTTGCGTGAGTCCTTTTTTTGTTTTTGTTTTTTTTTTTTTTGAAACCTAAGTGAGTCCTTTAAAAAAAATTCTAATGTGAGATCTAATTAAAAAAAAAAATTAATCCTAATTCTAACGTAAGTTTTTCAAAAAGTTAAAATTTTCGGTTTTACATTATATATAGATAATAATAATGATGTGGCAAGCTCTAAGAATATGAGAATGAAATTTGTATATCTACTATCAAGATAACATAAATTAGATTGGTAGTAGATAGTAGATTTAATTGCAGTTGAGTATTATGTGAAGTTATCATCATAGAATAGCCCACGTCGGAATGTGTTATGTGAAACCAATGACATGAAAGAAAAAGAATTTTTCTAAATTATTATATTAAACAAATTAGTTATTTTCATTCATTTTCAAATTATACATTTTTAAAATTTGAAGTCATAAGTACCTTTTAATTTTTATTTAACTATCCCGTGCATCGCACAGGTTAGCGTCTAGGATTCTCTCTCTCTCTCTCTTTTATAATTTTTTTTTATTTTTAAATCTAAATAGTGAGAGAGTCCTAATAGGATTCTCTCTCTCTCTCTCTCTCTCTCTCTCTCTCTCTCTCTCTCTCATCAATTTAATTTATAAAAAAAATAATTTTTTAAACTAAATAGTAAGAGAGTCCTAATATGAGTCTCTATCTCTTTTTTTCTTAATCCTAAAGTTTTTTTAATTTTTTAAAATTTTTTAGGTGAGTCTTTAAAAAAAAAAAAAAACCTAAAGTGAGTCCTTTTAAAAAAAAATTTCTAACGCGAGGTCTAATTAAAAAAAATATAATTATTTTTTTAATCATCATTCTAACATAAGTTTCTCAAAAAGTCAAAATTTTTGGTTTTATATTATATATAGATAATAATAATGATGTGACAAGCTCCAAGAATATGAGAATACAATTTGTAGATCTACTATCAAGATAACATTGATTAGATTGGCAGTGGATAGTAGATTTAATTGCGGTTGAATTTTATGTGAAGTCATCACCACAGAATAGCCCACGTCGGAATATGTTATGTAAAACCAATGATATGAAAGAAAAAAAAATTCTAAATCATTATATTGAACAAAAAGTTATTTATTTTCATTTATTTTCAAGTAATACATTTTTAAAAGTTAAGTCATAAACTTTTAAATAAAATAAGTACTTTTAATTTTTATTTAACTATCTCATGCATCACACGGGTTGACGACTAGTATACTTTATAATAAAAGTTGGGCTTAGACGCCATGGTTGCGCCAAGTGACGGCACCAAATTGTAGAAATTTTCTTGGATTTTTAGATTTTTAAAAAATATATATATAATTTTTCTTCTTCTATAATTTTTAAGTTGATAAAAATCTTAATTTAATTACAATCCAAATTCTTCATCTTCTCCATATAATCCTTAACCATTCTCTTCACTAATATTTGATGCATTCAAATTTTATAAAAGTTAGGAATTTTTTTTTTTTTTTGAAAGGAACGACATTCATTCAATTATAATAAAATCAAATCCTGGTACAATGCTTCCATAGCCGGTGGGGGAGAGTCCTCCAACCAGAACAAATCATAATCTAAATTTCTAGCATGTTGAGCTAAAGCATGTGTTACTTTATTGCTTCCCCACCGGCTATGGAAGCATTGTACCAGGATTTGATTTTATTATAATTGAATGAATGTCGTTCCTTTCAAAAAAAAAAAAAATTCTAACGTGTGTTTCTAATCAATTGATACAGGATACTTATGCAATTACTATAATGCTTTTGTTGTTGACCAAATAGAAGGCTTGCTGTACATGAAGGAATAAGAAAAAATATGTAGTCGTTCCACCCGTGCAGTGTTAATTAATGGAGGGCAGCATTGGATTCATGCCAAGCCCAGATCCCCCAAAACTATCAGGCTCTGCATGCTTCACCCTACCAAAATAGCGGACATGACGCAACAGCCTTGCCAGGAAGGTGTTGTGGCATATTGTTGAGCTATCACACACACCGGACCAAACTAGAACCCCAATGAATTTCCACAACTGTACTCTTCTCTAACATTGTTTTTACTATTACTATGATTTATACATTACTAATTTGAAATTCTATGTCTAATAGAACTCTCCCAATTCCTAACTTCCAATTTTTTTGGATAAACATGCATCCTAAGTGATGAATTTTACGTTTTTTAAAATATTAATTGTGATAATTTTTTTAATACACATATTTTTCCTAATAATTCTATTTCTCTTATAATTCCTAAATTGATTAGAAATCTAACATCTTCATAATTGAAAATTCTCTATATATACGGTTTTTTTTAGTGTATTCTTATATATTTATATGCACAACTACTTCATTTATGGCTTCTTTCTTTCTCTTTTTTGTTTTTTTTTTATTATTTTTTTTATTTTTTGGAGATAGGAACACTACTTATTGTTCTAAACAATTTTTTCTCTCCCCATTATTAATAATAAGTTTGTATATCTCTTTTTGTTTGCAATGGAATAGTTTATTAAAACCACACTATCACAGGTATGTTTCTATTCTTTGTTTTTGTTCCTATGGTTTTGCTTATGAATCATAAATGCAATTTTAAATCCATGAAATCAATTATATGAACCTCTATAAATATTTCATCTTCATGATTTGTCAAGCATCAATTATTATTTGAGACATCATTTATTATTTGGGTTTTTTTTTTGTTTGTAGTAGAATGTTTTATCAAAGCCACTATCTACACTATTAAAGGTATGTTTCTTCTCTTTATTTTTGTTTTCTATGGTTTTTTTTATGAGTCATAAAGTCAATTTTAAATCCATGAAATTCATATATAAGCCTATATAAATATTTCACATTTATGATCTGTCCGGCATTAGTTATTATTTGAGTTGGTTTTGTTTTATAAGCCTATATAAAATCTCCTCTTTGTTATTTGTGTGTGTGTGTGTGTGTGTGTGTGTTTTATGGTTTTGCTTATGAGTCATTAAAAGGTAATTTTAAATCCATGAAATCTACTATATAAACCTTTATAAATATTTCACCCTCATGATTTGTCCGCATCAATTATTATTTGAGTTAAACTTAAAGGTGTGGAGATTATTTTAGTTTCAAGTGATTATTAATTTATTATTTCTCAATAAATTTATACTAAAAATTTATAACTAAAACCGTGCAACGCACAAGCATAATAACTATCAATTTTTTTTTAGATTTAAAAAAAAATATAATTTTTCTTCTTCTATAATTTCTAAGTTGATAAAAATCTTAATTTGATTACAATCCAAATTCTTCATATAATCCATATAATCCTTATTTAATCTTAACTTGATTAGAATCCAAATTCTTCATCTAATTCTTAATTTTTACGTTCAGTGTATTATAAAAAAAGCAACAACTTTCTTATTTTTTTAATTATTACACTATACATTCTAATGCATCTTTAATTGCAGAAAATTTTTTTAGATTTTTAAAAAATATATATAATTTTTCTTCTCCTATAATTTCTAAGTTGATAAAAATTTAATTTGATTACAATCCTAATTCTTCATCTAATCCATCTAATTCTTATTTAATTTTAAGTTGATTACAATCCAAATTCTTCATCTAATTTATTTAACAAACACATTTAAGTTTAAGTAAGACTCTAATTCTATTTGTTCTTATCGACTTATTTGGATAAAATAACAATAAGTATTTTATCAATTAAAGTAACAATTTTACTTTTAGCCTAACTTCATTAAAAAAATCTAATTTAGATAACGTCAAAAAAGAAGAAGATGAAGGATAAAGCAACCCAAAAAAAAAAAAAACTAATATATATTAATAATGGCAAATTTTGCAAAAAAATAAATGACAAATTCAAATCCATGTAAGTTTGAAGAAAAGCATACAAATTTTGTTTCATGATATTGACAAAAAATAATATACAAAAAAAAAAAGAATAAATCATCTTATGCATTCTGAAAACAAACATATTTATTGAGCTCTTTTAATAAGTTATTACTTTTATATATATATATATATATATATATATGCATTTTATAATACCTTAGTTTTACAAAATATGAATTTATTATATAACTTAAAAGTAAAATATTTATTTATTTTTATTATCTATTCTATTATCTAATTTTAAGTAAATAAAAAAAAACTATTTACATATGATTTTGATTAAGCCATGCATCGCACGGGCATAATGCTAGTTATATATAATAAAAGTTGGGCTTAGACGCCGTGGTTATGCCATGTGGCTTCACCAAATCGAAGAAATTTTATTAAATTTTTAAAGAGCTAAAAATGAATAGTATACTACCAAGACTCTAATTCATTTTTATCATTAAGTAGTTTATATCTTAAAAAAATAAAGAAATAAAAATTTGCTTTTTGGCCACTCCTTAGAGAATTAGACACACGCTAAAATTGGTGTGGTTCTTGCTAACATACTCAAAAGCTCAAGAAAGATCATCCAGCATGGCTCCAACCATATCTTACCTATGGTATTCTTTTCTCTTCGTTTAATTTGTTGTTTTAGACACTTCACGGTATTGAATAACTGCTTTGATTTGGTTTGTAACGTAGATTTATTGTAAATTTTTATTTAGATTCAAATATGAAGTAGCAAATATATATGGTTTATGATCTATTGAGGTTAGGGGTTATGATTTCAAGTTGGACCAATAATTCGTAGGTAGAGGTAATAGATGCCACCAAAGTATCTTGATATTATTCTTATTGTTTGACATTTTTTAATATTTTACCACATTACTTTCAAGATCTCACAAATTTCCACGTCACCAATCCTTTTTCCTTTTTAATTATAAAAAGATTAAGTCTTATTAGGATCAAAGATCCTTGGCATGCTTGGGCGAATTTCAAATAGAAGAGTTTTGCATTTTTAGGATTTCCTCTGTCGGTCACATTATTAATTATTGTATTAACATTTTAATTGTTAGGCCTATTTGAAATTAATTAAAACTGCTGTTTCCATAAATAAAAAATAAATAATATCACGCCAGTAAGTCTCTTTTTTTTATGTTAAAAAAATAAGTCCTATTAGGACTAAAGATTCTTGGAATTCTAAATAGAAGAGTTTTGTATTTTTATGATTTCCTCTATGATCAAATTATTATTGTATTAACATTTAATTGTCAAAGTTATTTGAAACCAATTAGAACTATAGTTACCTGTTTCTCCAAAAAAAAAAAAAGAACTATAGTTACCATATATAAAATAAAATAAAACCTCACACTACACCTATTATTTGGTTTTTTTTTTTTAATAGGTTCGACGTAAGAGTTCTTTTTTTCTAATCTTTTACTTAAAACAAAAACAAAAAATGTAGTTCTTCTTTGTTCAACTTGGAGACCTTTTTTAATTTGGTTTACTATTTGGTTTTTTTTTTAATAGGTTTAACATAGTTCTTTTTTCTAATCTTTTGCTAACAAAAAAACAAAAAAAAAAACGTAAGAGTTCTTTTGGTGGACTATTTGAACCAACAGGATTATTATGCATCGATGATAAAAAAGAATAGAGAAAGCAATAGAGGATTGAGAAAACTTCATACTATTGTAAAATTTATTGGAATTCTTCATACTATTTTAAACTTTTATTAACTATCAGGTGCATCACACGGGTTAGCAAGCTTCATGTAAGATTGTAGGTATAGATTAATATTAGATTAATCAAAAAAATATTATATAGTAAGCGTAAAATAAAAATTACTTCATGTAAGATTGTAGGTAAATTAATAATAGATTAATCAAGACTCTAATTCATTCTTATCTTTAATTCATTGTTATCATAAAGTAAGTGTATCTCTAAAAAAAATGAAATAAAAAACTGCAGATTAATATTAAATTAATCAGGACTCTAATTCAGTCATATCTCAAATTCAAAAAATCAGGACTCTAATTCATTCTTATCTCTAATTCCTTGTTATCATAAAGTAAGTATATCTCTTAAAAAAACCATATTGCTTCCCGTAAGGTTTTTTATTATTATTATTTATTAACTTTAACGTAAACAAAAAAAAATTTAAAAGTCTAATAACAATCTAGCTAATAACGTTAACTATTTTTTTGGGATAAAGTATTTTTAAAAAAAAAACTAATATGTAATTAACCTAAACTTCTTGGTTAGGTAATTTCAAGGAGTTTAGAGTATTTAATTTTTACTTGGACTCATTTTATAGGTGGAGTTTGAATATATATACACTATTAGTTGGTGTAGTCTTTCATTCTCTAACTTATTGTACAGTTTTTTTTTATTTTTATTTAGGCTTCCATTTTTCTACTTACAATCATGTAGGTATGTATTTTTTACTCTAATTTTTTATTATAATCAATTAAATACGTTTTATGTATTTGTTGCCTTTTGTTTAAGTTAATTTCCTTATGTTTTTTCTTTTTTTGAAGGGGTAATTTCCTTATGTTTGATCTAATTCATATGTTAATGGTTTGATCCAATTTAATTATTTTGTTGTCCAATATATATGTAAGTTGTCGTATCAAATTCCAATCATAGACTATTAAATTTACATACAATTTTGTAATCTATATGGTACTTTGTTTTTTTTTTTTAACTCTGTTTAATTTTCTTCCTGATTTTTTTTTTTCAGGTTTGTCAAAAAAGATTTCAAGCATCCTAAGAAAGCTTTGTAATCTAGATGTAGAACTTTGCAATTTTTTTAATTAGAACAAATGTTTTATTCCTCGAATAGTTCTATTTTTAAAAAGTGGCTAATTTTATGTTACTTTGTCTAAAGATTTTAATCATTAATATTATTGTTAACAATACTGCAAATCACTTATATTGTAGATTCATTAGATATAAAATTCATATGCCAATATTTTGATACATGTAATTACAAATGATATAATAGCACAATTGGTATGTTGGAAAATAATTGTTATACCAATGCAATTTATTCCTTTCGTTATAATAATTACTTATTTGGTTATAATAATTATATATATATATATATATATTCTACAAGTTTTAACATAAAACCGTGCAACGCATGGGCCTTCAACTAGTATATCTATATATTATCAACAGCTGAAGCGTGGCATTTATTGCTACTGAACTCTTGTTATGCCACCTCATTGCCACGTCACTAGCCACATAATTATTATTTATTATTTATTCCTTTTTTTAACATATATATATATATATAAATAGATTATTGATTTTACATATTCATCTTTGTTGGTTTTAAAATCTATATATATATATATATATATATTTCTTTTTTACTTTCAATTTTCCTATAATTTTTTTTTTACATTCACTTATTTTTTAAATATTTACACTTTCTTCAATCTTTCTTCTTCTCTTACCTCTTCATCTCCCCACCACCCCCTACTTTAATATTGCTATTCATCTTTCCCTTTATCTTCCTTTATTTGTCTCTTCTTATCCCTTCCCTCTTACTATAAATTTGTCACTCTTTTCCATTCTTTGCATAGTTTTCTTTCACAAAAAGGTTCTCTCTCTCTCTCTCTCTCTCTCTCTCTCTCTCTCTCAATGTTTTGGTGGATTTTTATTTTTTATTACATCTCCGCTTTAGGTGGATAAATTTGTGTTTTTAAGAACTCTAATTTCGGTTTATACAATTTAGTTTTATGTTTTAAGTTATTATTATTACTATTATTATTATTATTATTATTATTATTATTATTATTATTATTTTACTCTTTGATTGTTAAATTTTATCCGATTACATTATAAAAAATTAAAGATAGTAGATAAAAATAAAATAGTATTCCATTACGTAACATAATTTGGATAATTTAGTGTAATTGTTATATCTTTCAATTTTTCTTATTTTTTTTCTTCTCTTCTATTTTACTCAATATTGAAATCCAACCACATCCTCCTTATCATTAAATTATTTGTATTTTCTCTCCCTTTTTGTTTTTAAAAATAAAAACTGTTAGGTTCTAAGGAATTAGGAACTAATGTATTAGAACTTCATTTTGTAATGTTGGCAAACCATGATCAAAACATTTTTAGTCTTGTTTAGACTTGCTCAAAGTATGAGGTTTTTATGTAAAGTTGGAATCGAGTTACTGCAGATATTACTGTGCAATTCTGCCTGGCTCGATCAATCGAGAATTAGACTCGACCGATAAAGTTGTGCAGATTGTTTTTTCTGCAGAATTTCCAACTCAGCCCAAGCTCATTTAACGTGTAGGGTTTTATGTTTTGCCCTAAGTATAAAAGAGAAAACCCTAACTACGTTTTTAGTATTCTGAATATTGTGTTTGTGAATCTTATTTGTGAGATCTAGAGGTGTTTGCCTTCACATACACTTAGGGTTTCCAAACTCAAGATTGATGTCAAGAGCTTGGTAATCATTCAGTTGCAGAATCAAGAGCTTCAAGATATACAAGCAGGTGTGCTTGTGCTTTGCTGAGAATTCAAGAAAAGAAGTAGTCCGTGGAGTCGGAGCTGTCACGTGATCGTGGTAGTAAGTTTCCTACTCGAGGTAGCAATAAGATGTTAGTGGTCTAAGTCGCTATTGTGTACTTCAATTCTTTCATAGTGAATTCCTTTTTACCTTGAGGATAGCTAGGTTAAATCCTTCCCAGGTTTTTACCGGTTTGGTTTCCTAGGTTATCATATCGTGTGTTATTTATTTTCTGCACTTTTGCATGATATGATGTATTTGTGTTAACCTAAAATTGCTTAATTTACCTAAGTTAATCACTTGGCTAAATATCTAGGTTAATCTGTTTGAGTTTAAGGGGTCTAAACTTTTTACAAAAACTGTAATATATTACTTAAATTCAAATAAAAGAAAATTGTGCTCATCAAATTGTACTCATTTTTTTTTTTAACATTTACACTTTCTCCAACATTTCTCTTTCTCTTTACCTTTCTATTTCCTCAAACATTCTACCTTGATATCACTCTTCCTCTTTTCTTTTATCTTCCTTTATTTTGATTTTCGTATTACAAGAAAAAAAAAAAAAAAAAAAAAAAAAAAAAAAACTAGTTTTTCTTTACCAATTACCACAGCACTTAATGTGTAAAAGGAAATTTTTTTATTATCATCCTCTTAATATAAATTTGTCATTCAGTCTTTCATTCTTTACATAATTTTCTCATATAAAAAGATGGTTATTTCCCACTCTTTCTCCCTCAATTTTTTGGTAGATTTTATTTTTATTTTTCTTGCATCTCTATTTTAGCTTGATAAAAGTCTTGTATTCTATAGAATTCTATTTTGGATGATGGATTTAGTTTTGTGTTTTAAGTTTGTTTTTTTATTTTTTTATGACTTTGATTGTTAAATATTATCATATCGCATTATAAATAATTAAAAATAGTATATAAGAATGTACTATTATTATATTACATAGAATTTGTCAGTTCGTTTAGACCCCTTAAACCCAACAGATTAACCTAGAGAATTAGCCAAGTTATTAACTTAGGTAATTTAATTAAAACTAGGTTAACACAGTTAAGCAAAAATAACAAA
Organism: Lithocarpus polystachyus; assembly: GCA_033629205.1. Classification (NCBI taxonomy): domain Eukaryota; kingdom Viridiplantae; phylum Streptophyta; class Magnoliopsida; order Fagales; family Fagaceae; genus Lithocarpus; species Lithocarpus polystachyus. The sequence goes on along the minus strand of CM066166.1, from coordinate 22,404,179 downwards.
GCAGCGGAAAAATAAACAACACAAAGATCTGATGACCCAGGAAACCCACACCGGTAAAAACCTGGGGAGGATTTGACCTAGCTATCCTCAAGGTAAACCTGAATCCACTATGAAAGAATCGAAGTTTACACAATAGACTTAGACCACTAACGTCATATTGCTACCCGAGTGTAGGAAACTTACTACCATGACCCCATGATAGCTCGAGATCCACGGACTCCTTCTTTCCGGAATTCTTCAACAAATCCACAAGCGCGCCTGCTTGTATATCTTTGTGTTCTCTTGATTCTGCAACTGTAACGATCTACACAACTCTTGACATAAACTCTCAAGTATGTAAACCCTAAGTGTATGTGAAGGTAAACACCTCTAGATCTCAAAGAAAGATTCACAAACACAGCAAAACAAGAACTCTAAAAAACGTGGCTAGGGTTTTCCCTTTTTATACTTAGGGCAAACATAAAACCCTATACATTAAAACGGCTTGGGCTGAGTTGGAATTTTCTGCAGAAAAACGTTCTGCACGATTTTCGATCGATCGAGTCTAATTTTCGATCAATCGAGTTATACAGAAAGTGAACAGTAACTTCTGCATAAAAACTCGATTCCAACTTTACAATTAAACCCATACTTTGAGCAAGTCTAACACACGACTCAACATTGTTTTTGATCATGGTTTGCAACATACAAATTGAAGTTCTAAATACATTAGTTCCTAATCTTTAGAACCTAACAAACTCCCCCTTTGGCAATCCGTGACAAAACACAGACTTAACAAAAAGCTCAAAGTTACAAATTGAAATAGCCCATTACAATAAAATAGCCACTTAACAATTCAACCTAAACTACTATCTAACAGTTGCAAAGTAGACAGCAGCTCGACTGAAAACAACCTGTATATTCCTGTAACACTTAACAAACACATAAACGCATGTGTGTAAAGGAAAAACAGTAAATCAACAAATATGCAAACTAACTCTCCCCCTAAGTTAGATATACCAAAAATAATTTCAACTCCTCCTAAAAAGAGCATTCCTGTTATTTTCCACACAAATTCAACATAACTCCCCCTTTTTGTCACGTATTGACAAAGATAACTCAAACAAAGAGTAAACATGAGAGAAAAAAGAGAATCAAGGGAACAAAAAAACAATTTAGCTCTATAGAAAATAGAGAGAACTCCCCCTATGAAGAACAACAACTACCCCTATGAACAACAAAGGTTAAAAAAAACTTTTCTCCCCCTATAAAAATAGGAAAAACAACACAAGTGTTGGGAAAAACAGTTTTGGGGAAAATTTAGGAGGTGGGGATAAATAAAACACACAAACCAAAAAATTTGAGGATACACATAAAAAATATTCTCTCTTTAATAAATGCAAACTTGACACTATGTGACCCATAAACAATTTCATGAGTAGAGAAAATATTTGCACATTGATTATCCATCATATCTCTTAAGAAAAATATTTTCTGCAATTCACACATCAAGAAAAATAGCATATACTAAAATGTACAAAGAAACTCAAAAATTAATCAATCAATTTTCAATTCAAGTTGAGTACCCAATTTAGCAAAGTGTATGCATGTTATGTGTGAAAACAATAAGAGATATGACTGCAAAACTGCAAGATGGATACAGAAAAACAATGCAACTCATGTGAATCCTAACCATAAATGATGCATGAAAAAAAAATTTTGGTCAAAAACTCTAAAAACTGAAATTTTTTAGTTTCGATCGATCGAGCATCGATCGAATACCAATCGAGTCAGACAGAAATCAAACCAAAAATTTATCGCAATTTCGATCGGAGCTCGAGAGACAGATTCGATCGATCGAAAATCTGAAAAAACTTAAATTTTTGAAAAACAGAGCAATTTTATGCAGAAACTCCTCAAAGCACAATATTTCATGAATGAAATGCATGAGTATGAGACTAAAAGTTTTTCAAAAACATATGAATAAATCCCAGATCTTCCAAAATTAAGATTTTCAATCAATTTGTCCTTAAAAACACAAATTTTGTATCAAAATCAAGAAACATATAATCTTGGATGGCCACAACAAAATCACACACAATAACATGTACAAAGTTTAGCAAGAGTAACTTTGTGTAGTGTGTGCAACTAGCAAAAGCTTGAGAAAACATGTGAGGTGATATGTGATATAGTAAACAATCACAAAGTCTACAAAATTCATCACATAGAATTTGAAAGAGACTATCACCTAAAGAGTTACATCATATAACTCTCACATCTCCTAGAATAAAAGCTTGCAATCATGTAAGTTTTTTGATTTGCCTCATTATTCAAATTTATTGATTAGAAACTTAAGAATAGCATACACGCCAATTTTATTTAGAATTTGTGATATTATTATAGTCCAATAATGTACACACCAATTTTAATAATTTAATCCGAGGCTACACCTTATGTTCTTTTGTGCATGTGCTACACTTTCTCGAGCACAAAATCTTACGATATGCACTAAGGTGTTCATGATTGGCTAGTAAACAGTGGTGAGATGGTTATTTATGCATTTCTCATTAAGTTCAAGTCTAACAAACAAAGGCATGTGACTTCAAGATCAAGACAAAGTGATCAAAAACTATAAACATCTTCCCACACAACATGCACTACAAAGCTCAAACTAGTAAAGTGCAATAAAAATAAGCTCATCCAAGCTAAACAAAGTACATAAACATGTTATGTAAAGATAAATATGGCCAACCTTAATTATAAATCCAAGATATATAATACAAAACACATAAAAATATTTTTGGTTTACAAAAAATTTTATGACCAAAAACAAAAAGCACACTTTATGCTAAATGAACAAAAATGCAAATGCAATGCATAACAGTGCTTAACTAAGCTATAGAGGGTACACAAACAAGAAATATCAATTTCTTAATTAACCCATGAGTACATGTACAAACTAGTACATACTCAAACAAAATCAAAAAATAGCTTAGGACTTATAGAACACATGCTATTCAAGTTTCTCCACAATGTCAAGCATGTTCTAAATCAAGAGAGATATCATAATTCATGTAATCCTCAAAACAAATAAAACAACAAAAAAACTAAAAGAAAACATGTCCACAATTAATTGAAAGAATTAAATCAGGGACAAGTCAGCAACACTCACCTTAGAGAATCTTTTCTCACCCATATAGCACGAGTCTTCGACTTTGTAGGTGAAAATCCATGTGAAGCAGAGTGTATTTGAGGAATTACACCAATCTTCTGAGAAAGACTTAAATCCTGCAAATTCCTTTCACAAGCCAACAAGCTCAAATTTTTCAAAAGAATATGAAACAATTTATTTGAACTTATGGCAGGAGAAATATCATCACATGTCCTAGATTGAAACACAAAATGCTTAAATTTTAATTTATGACAATTAGGACGAATGTGACCGGAAACACCACAAAAGTGACAAACAGGAACAAATTTAGGAACATCAGTATTCCTAACAACAAATCTAGTCTCAGATTTTGGTTTTTGCCTCAACAAAGAACAATTTGGTCTAATATGACCAACAACACCACAAAGGTGACAAGTAGGCACAAAAACAGATTTCTTATGCTTTCTAACAGTAGGTTTAGACTTAGGTTTAAAAACTTCAGCATCTACATCAGAACTTTTACCTTTGTCTAACCTAGCAAAATAAGCCTTTTCTTTATTATTCCTCTTGAAAGGAGGGATATAAACTTTTTCAGTTTTAGGCTTAAGAGAAACAGAAACACTTCTGTTATCAACAGCAGGCTTGGTACTAGTCAAATTTTCAATTTTAGCCTTAGATTCAACTAACTCTTGTTCCAAGCTTTTCATCTTCTCATCTTGAGAGGAAATTTGATTTCTCAAAAATTCATTCTTTTTATTAGATTCATCTAATCTAACAATCAATTCCTCTTTTTCAAGATTAGCCAATTTTAACTCTTCCTTAAATTTCTTAGCAATTTTCAAAGACTTAGATAATTCTTTACGAAGAGTTTCAAAGGCATCAATAAAATCAACAGAAACAATAGTGTCCTTTTTATTCAAATCATCACAAACATGAGCAGAAAGACACTTCAAATTATCCATGATAACAGGGATCAAGGATCAACTCTTAGATCAAAAGATCTAACACAAAAGAGCTACCCGCTCTGATACCACTTGTCAGTTCGTTTAGACCCCTTAAACCCAACAGATTAACCTAGAGAATTAGCCAAGTTATTAACTTAGGTAATTTAATTAAAACTAGGTTAACACAGTTAAGCAAAAATAACAAAGCAGCGGAAAAATAAACAACACAAAGATCTGATGACCCAGGAAACCACACCGGTAAAAACCTGGGGAGGATTTGACCTAGCTATCCTCAAGGTAAACTGAATCCACTATGAAAGAATCGAAGTTTACACAATAGACTTAGACCACTAACGTCATATTGCTACCCGAGTGTAGGAAACTTACTACCATGACCCCATGATAGCTCCGAGATCCACGGACTCCTTCTTTCCGGAATTCTTCAACAAATCCACAAGCGCACCTGCTTGTATATCTTTGTGTTCTCTTGATTCTGCAACTGTAACGATCTACACAACTCTTGACATAAATCTCAAGTATGTAAACCCTAAGTGTATGTGAAGGTAAACACCTCTAGATCTCAAAGAAAGATTCACAAACACAGCAAAACAGAACTCTAAAAACGTGGCTAGGGTTTTCCCTTTTATACTTAGGGCAAACATAAAACCCTATACATTAAAACGGGCTTAGGCTGAGTTGGAATTTTCTGCAGAAAAACGTTCTGCACGATTTTCGATCGATCGAGTCTAATTTTCGATCGATCGAGTCATACAGAAAGTGAACAGTACTTCTGCATAAAAACTCGATTCCAACTTTACAATTAAACCCATACTTTGAGCAAGTCTAACACACGACTCAACATTGTTTTGATCATGGTTTGCCAACATACAAATTGAAATTCTAAATACATTAGTTCCTAATCTTTAGAACCTAACAGAATTATTTGGATAAGTTAGTGCTTATTGTTATGTATTTTATTTTTATTTTTTTCTCATATCATTTTATTTAACATTTAATTTAAGAAGTTTAAACCCCTTAAACCCAATCAGATTAACCTAGATATTTAGCCAAGTGATTAACTTAGGTAAATTAAGCAATTCTAGGTTAACACAAATATAACATATCATGCAAAGTGCGGAAAATAAAGAACACACGATATGATAACCCAGGAAAACCAAACTAATAAAAAAACCTGGGGAGAATTTAACCTAGCTATCCTCAAGGTAAAAACGAATTCACTATGAAAGAATTGAAATTTACACAATAGCGACTTAGACCACTAACATCCTAGTGCTACCTCGAGTAGGAAACTTACTACCACGACCATGTAACAGCTCCGAGTCCACGGACTACTTCTTTCCTTGAATTCTCAACATAGTACAAGCACACCTACTTGTATATCTTGAAGTTCTTGATTCTGCAACTGAACGATCACCAAGCTCTTGACATCAATCTTGAGTTTGGAAACCCTAAGTGTATGTGAAGGTAAACACCTCTAGATCTCAAAAAAAAATTCACAAACACAGCATTCAGAACTCTAAAAACGTGGCTAGGGTTTTCCCTTTTATACTTAGGGCAAAACATAAAACCCTACACGTCAAACGGGCTTGGGCTGAGTTGAAACTCTGCAGAAAAAACAATCTGCACGACTTTCGATCGATCGAGTCTAATTCTCGATCGATCGAGCCAGGCAGAAATGTACAATAACTTCTGTAATAACTCGATTCCAACTTTACATAAAAACCTCATACTTTGAGCAAGTCTAAATAAGACTAAAAATGTTTTGATCATGGTTTGCCAACATTACAAAATGAAGTTCTAATACATTAGTTCCTAATTCCTTAGAACCTAACATTTAAATTTAGCCACATCCCCCATATATATCATTAACTTATTTATATTTTCACTCCTTTTTCATTTTAAAAAATTTTAAATATAATATTTTGCCTAAATTAAATAAATAAAATTGTCCACATTAAGTGGAGTAATGCTAGGGAAACACTTATTCTCACACCCAATGCATCAAAGCAAGAGTGAAATACAAAACAAATCAAGTTAGAAACACTTAATTAAAAATGCATATTTAATGTCATAAAATCATCATCAAATTTTGGAAAATGATAAGTTGCCAATGGAGAGAGAGAGAGAGAGAGAGAGAGAGAGAGAGAGATGGTATAGAAATTAAAAAGCCAATAAAAAGTAATAAAGAGTAGATATTTTTGGGACCACACGTGCCCCACCTACCCATTCACTACACACCACTCATCTCACACTACCACTTCACCACTTGGCCGGCCATTCCTTCTTATTTTCTTTTTCTTCTTTTCTTTTCTCTCATACACTCCTTTCTACTCTCATCCTCTCCCACCGGTACCTCCATGCCACCATCTCCACCATCAGTTTTTCGGCAATGTCACCGGAAAATCCTTAAGAACCTACAAGCACCTTCACATCTTCTATTTGAGGTAAATATTTCTAATTTTTTGGTGGGTTTATATGCTTTTGCTTGAGGTTCTTTAGTCTAAGCTTTGATAATGATACCCATGGAATTTATGAGCATTGGAAGTGATATTTATGTGTTTATATGTATGGGTTTTGTATTGATGGAATTATTTGATGAGTGGGTTTATGGTTTGTGCTAATGATGACTACTTAAGGTTTATTTATGACGAAAAATTTAGAAGTTTTGAGTTATAATATGTGATGATTGGTAAATCTAATTTTTCCATTGCCATTGGATTTATTTGGAGTTAGTTGAAGTTCTAAATTTCTTGTCTTTGAGGATATTTTGATTTTGCTTTCATGGGTCTCTTAATGATGTAGTGTAAATTTTATAAAAACTAGTCATAATGTTGAAGATGATATTAAATAGATTAACTTTATAAATTGGAGTTTATGCCTTGTGAATCAATTTGTTGAGAAACTTTGGAAGAGAAATATGTTATTGATGAGGTTAAATATTAGGCTTGCCTAATTAAGTGCTTATTTGGCAATTCCTAAATTGTAGCTAGATACAATTTTAAGCTTTATGCTTATTGTGTTAGGTTTGCTTGATATTGTTGAGATTCTAGCTAATCTCCTTTGGAGCTTGGAGAATTAGGCTTTTGCAGGTTACAAGGTAAGTAGTTTTTCATAATGAGATTTTTGAAAAATAACCATGTTGCATAAATGTTGTTTTTAGGTTAGACACACTTTTGGAAACTACTTATGGAAACTATATTTTCCTTGAAAATTATTGTGTCGTAACCTTAATATATATATATATATATATATATATGATTATATATATATATATATATGTGTTAGGTTCTAAGGATTAGGATCTAATGTATTTAGAACTTCAATTTGTATGTTGGCAAACCATGATCAAAACAATGTTTAGTCGTGTGTTAGACTTGCTCAAAGTATGGGATTTAATGTAAAGTTGGAATCGAGTTTTTATGCAGAATTACTATTCACTTTCTTTATAACTCGATCGATCGAAAATTAGACTCGATTGATCGAAAATCGGGCAGATCGTTTTTTTCTGCAGAAAATTCCAACTCAGCCCAAGTCCATTTAATGTATAGGGTTTTATGTTTTGCCCTAAGTATATAAGGGAAAACCCTAGCCACGTTTTTAGAGTTCTGAGTGCTGTGTTTGTGAATCTCTTTGTGAGATCTAGAGGTGTTTACCTTCACATACACTTAGGGTTTATAAACTTGAGATTCATGTCAAGAGTTGTGTAGATCAATACAATTGCAGAATCAAAAGAGCACAAAGATATACAAGCAGGTGCACTTGTGGATTTGCTGAAGAATTCAAGAAAGAAGGAGTCTGTGGATCTCGGAGCTATCATGGGGTCATGGTAGTAAGTTTCCTACACTTGGGTAGCAATAGGATGTTAGTGGTCTAAGTCGCTATTGTGTAAACTTCGATTCTTTCTAGTGGATTTGCTATTTTACCTTGAGGATAGCTAGGTTAAATCCTCCCCAGGTTTTTTACCGGTTTGGTTTTCCTGGGTCATCATATCTTTGTGTTCTTTATTTTTCCGCTGCTTTACTTGATATGATTGTTATTGTTTTAACCTAGATCTGAATAATAAACCTAAGTATTCACTTGGTTAATTAATTAGGTTAAACAATCTAGTTTACAGGGGTCTAAATGAACTGACAATATGAAAATACATCATATTTGGTATTGCATTTGGGAAAATGCATGAATTGTTGACATGGAAAAATGAGCATCTTTTATTTAATCATTGATAAGGAAATCATGGATTTTATGGTATATTAGAAAATTTAAAGATGCTTATCTTGTCTTGTATTATTTGGAAAATTGATAGAAAATCTCTTGACAAGAATGAAGTTGAAAACCTTACAAATTTTGTAGAAGTTAAATTATTTAAGATTTTTCTGAAACTACTTAGATTTGAACTATGTGTTTCAAAGTAATGTAACTTGTGAGCTTATGTGGTTTTAACACCATGCCACGTGTGATTTCCTAGTGATCACCCAATTTGGTTTCCATAGTCTTTGTGACAATGGAATCAAATCTAGGTCAGTGCCTTTTCACTTTGGATGACGTGTTCTTCCCTGCTGCCCATGGGGGAAAGAGGCTCCTTGATTGTGTGTGGGTGAGGCTGCTGCCCATGGGGCTAAGAGACCACATGCAAAAGAGGTCCTATTTGACGCACTCTCTCTGCTGCCCATAGGGGAAAGATAAAAACCTTGAGAGTATGGGTGAGACTGCTGTCCATGGGGCCAAGAGTCTGCATACCAGAAATGATAATATCATGCCAGTTGTGAATGGGTGGATCCCCTGACCGATCTATGTGGTAGTGTGGTATATTTGTGATAAATTACCGTATGCTAGATTTTATGGCTTTGGAATTATATTATTAGTGCTCACAGATTATAATATATAGTTTCATGGTATTATTTTGAGAAACTTTGTGTTCCATCATTTAATCATTCTTGTTACATTATTATTGAAAATGATCTTGTAGTATTCAGTTAGCAATTTTCCAAACTAAAACATGTTTTGTAAACTGTTCATTATCATAAAACTTGCATTTCCCCTACCCCCATTAATTATGCTACTTACTGGGCGTTAGCTCATCCCACCCTCTAACAGTTTTTTAGATTTATTAACTATACCTTAGGTATGGAGCTTACTTCTTTGGCGATGGTTAGAGTGCTATGTTAAATTTGGAGACTTTTGCTGTAAATGGTTGGTGACTTAATCTTGCTAAGTTCAATGATGCCTTAATTAATTATATTGGAGGTTGGTTGTTTGAGGTTTGTTAGCCTTTGGCATGGTAGGCCTAGACTTGACGTTAAGGTCCTTATCCTGGATAAGATTGTGACTTTGTGTAATCTAATTGGAGTTTTGTAATATATTCATGTATTATGTGAAAACACATAATTTTTAGTTATTGTTTGTAAATATGTTATAGAGCTCTGACCTGTAATGTGGAGATTTTAGTATGGTTGAATATTCTTATCCTTTGAAAAAGAAATGAAAATGAAGATCTCCTATAGTTTATTTGCCAAAAAGGAAAAAATCTACAGGTACCCTTGGGATGCATTTCTCATGCTTTGAACCCTTTTGGGTTTGGGGCATGACAACTTTTCTGTTACACTTTCTTCATCATTTTCTCTTTCTTATATTTTGACTCTTCTTCTCCCTATTTTATTTTGTATAAATTCGATATTATTTCTCTTGTTCAATTAATATTTTCCTTACAAAAAACTGTGAGTACTCTCTCTCTCTCTCTCTCTCTCTCCACTTTCTTGTGGATTTTTGTTCTTTCTTAAAATTCTAATTAAGATTGATGTTTTTTTTATATAAAATATATATATATATATATATATATATATATGTGTGTGTGTGTGTGTGTGTGTGTGTGTGTGTGTGTTTTGGTATTGTGTTTTTTTAATTTCCCATTACAAAGTCTTCTCTCTCCCTATTATAGCTTTGGTTGAATTTTGATTTAGGTTAATACTTAGTTTTTTTGGAAATAGAAATTTGAATTTATGTCAAAACACAATATGACTATGAATTTAAATATGCCTACCAATTTTTTTGAGTAATAAATTATGATAAAGTGTATCTTTTATTCCTTTTGTTTCATTTTAATTTTGTTTAAGATAATATTGTAATTTGTGATGAATTTTTGTTTTTATGATAATCTCATTATTTCTTCAAAGATGAGAAATTTGAAAAATAAATTTGAAACTTATAGAGTTTAGTTGTATATCAAATATAACACACTACAACAGAAGTTAAAAAAATATAGTTCACCTTAAAAAAAAATTTTGAGAAAACACCTTAAAAAAATATTAATCAAACATATAAAATATATATAATAATATGATATATATGTACTTTGTAGAGATAAAAACATAAAAATATATATATATTTGTAGATATCTTTTTAAAAAATAAATAATACTTAAAATAATTGTTACTTTTTATGTATTACACCTTATTACATAATATTTATATATTTCCACGCATCGCGTGGGTCTGCGGGCTGTGGCTAGTTCAAACATAAAATTGTGTCTCTAAATTAAGAGTTTTTAAGTCTAGCTAAACTACCTCTATCCCTAACTTTGTGGTTTCTATCAAGAAATGAAGGAACAAGGAGTAGGAGATGATAGGCTCCAATTACTTCAAGGAGTAACGGGGGCATTTAGGCTTGGGGTCTTAACAACACTTATGGGAGTCAGTGGAGCCGAAAAGACAACATTGATGGATGTTTTAGTAGGAAGAAAGACAAGTGGTTACATCGGAGGTGATATTAGAATCTCTGGATTCCCTAAGGCACAAGAAACCTTTGCAAGAATTTCTGGTTACTGTGAACAAATTGACATTCACTCGCCTCAAGTCACTGTGCAAGAATCCTTGATTTATTCAGCTTTCCTTCATCTCCCTAAAGAAGTCGAAAATGGTAGAGCTAGACAATCTCAAGGATGCTATAGTGGGGCTCCCAGGAATTACAGGGTTGACAACAGAACAGCGGAAGAGGCTGACGATTGCAGTTGAGCTTGTTGCCAATCCTTCAATCATTTTCATGGATGAACCAACTTCAGGTCTTGTTGCAAGGGCAGCAGCCATTGTCATGAGGACTGTGAGAAATAATGAAGATACTGGAAGAACAATTGTGTGCACCATTCACCAGCCTAGCATTGATATCTTTGATTCCTTTGATGAGCTAATATTGATGAAGAGAGGAGGACAAGTCATCTACACTAGACCTTTGGGTCAAAATTCTCACAAAATCATAGAATATTTTGAGGTATTTTTGTCCTCTTGATATTTTTCTTCCTCCATGACGTTAGTTGCCTGGATGGGTGACGTCAACAGAGGAGTGGATGATGACGTCAGCCCTAGATGACGTGGCAGAGATGACGTCAGCAAGATCTGATGTAGGCGCGTGGGCTTAAGACGTGGCGCATGGCGGCGCAAAGAGTATAACCCAGATGTGCAACAGCACGTGGAGGCGCGTGTGGCGCGTGATCTGTTGTGCAGAAATTTTGGGCGACGCGTGAGGGCACATGTAACCTCCGATGGATACGAGGCTTCCACCAACGTGTAGATTGGTGCGAGACGATCTCAGTGGTGCCTGCAGAAATATAATCGGAGCAATAGTAGCGGCAGTGGTGACACGTGCAGTAGTCTTTGTGGTGTGGGACTCCTCAACGGTAACGGCTGCAGGTCCGAAACCCAAAGATAACGGCTGGAAGACGTTGGAGGTTCAACGGCAAGAGGCTGCAGCGACTATTGTGATGGCGGAAGCAATATTGAGAATGGAGTAACACCAATAAAGACAAGACTGCTAAGAAAAGGTCAGAGCAGTGGCTCTAATTATATTGTATTTCTCAATGAAAAAAATATACATGAGTGCCTATATATAGAAGGCATATGAATGCAGTATAAGTAAGAGTGTAGTACAAGAATGCGTGCTATACAAGTAATCTAGTTAGGCCTAAAGCCTACAACACTATACACATTAGTACCTATATATAGAAGGCATATAGAGCTGACGTCATCATCCACTTCTTTGCTGACGTCACCCATCCAGGTAGCTGACGTCATCGTTGACCGAGCCGTTGACCAAGGTTGAATTTGACCGTTGACTAGGGTTGACTTTGACTAAGGGTTGACCGTTGACTTTTCTCCCATGGTTGACTTTTTCTAGTCCAGGTGCTCCTTACCCAGTTTTTCGCGTAGATTTCATTTTTACAGTCCATTTTTGCATATTTTGCTTCTAAATGAAGAATAAAGATAAGTCCTCTTCCTTTTGCAATAATCGTCACCAACAATCCAACAAACGTTTTTGCAATTTTTGCAAATGTTTTGGCCATAATATTGAGACTTACTATCAACGCAACAAATCAGCTGTTTCCATTTCTGCTGCTACAGTTGCTAACACTGAAAGTGTCCAACCCATGGCTCCCGTCTCTGCACAGTCTCAATCTTCTGGATCCACTTTCACCATTTCTAGAGATGACCTTGTAAATATCATCGCTAATGTCATTCGTATGGTTGGTAATGCATCTTATTCCTCTTCTCTCTCAGCTTTATCTGGTATGTCACCTTCCTCTTGGCTTATGGATTCTGCTTGTTGCAATCACATGACACCTCACTCGTCCTTATTTTCTGAACTTCAACCTGCACCACATCCTCTTAAAATTTGCACAGCAAATGGTTCCACAATGTCTGGTTATAATATAGGTTCCGTTTCGACCTCCAACCTCTCGGTTCCTGGGGTCTTTAATATTCCTAACCTTTCTTACAATCTATTTTCTGTGGGACAATTAGCTGAGTTAGGTTATCACATTATCTTTGATTATTCTGGGTGTATTGTGCAGGATCCGAAGACGGCACAGGAGCTTGGGACCGGTCCCAGAGTTGGGCATATATTTCCCGTGGGCAACCTTCGTCTTCCACTTGTTGCTCCTATTTTTGTTACTGCAGCTGCTGCTGTTTCTTCTATTCCTTCCCTTGCACTTTGGCATGCCCGACTTGGTTACACATCTTCCTCTCGGGTTCAAGAATTGGCTTCCAGAGGTTTGTTAGGATCAGTGTCTACAAAAAATTTTGATTGTGTTTCATGTCAGTTAGGAAAACAACCAGCTCTGCCTTTCAATACTAATGAATCAATGTCCACTGATATCTTTGACCTAATTCATTCTGATGTTTGAGGACCTTCCTCTGTCTCTAGTATTGGTGGATCTCAATATTTTGTTGTCTTTATTGATGATTATTCCCGTTATAGCTGGATTTTTCATATGAAACATCGTTCTGAATTATTGCAAGTATATTCTAATTTTGCAAAAATGGTTGAAACTCAATTTTCCCAACGTATCAAAATTTTTCGATCTGATAATGCTCTTGAATGCACTCAATATGCTTTCCAAGCTGTTTTGCATTTCTATGGCACTGTTCATCCACTAACTTGTCCAGGTACCTCTCAGCAAAATGGTAGAGCCGAACGAAAATTTCGTCATATTCTTGACACTGTTCGTGCTCTCCTTCTCTCTGCCAAAGTTCCTCCTCCTTTTTAAGGCGAAGCTGCACTTCATGTTGTTCATGCTATTAATCGCATTCCCAGTCCTGTCATCCAAAATCAAACTCCATATGAGCGCCTTTTTGGGTCATCTCCAAATTATCATCACCTTCGCTCCTTCGGTTCTGCCTGTTTCGTTCTTCTTCAGCCACATAAGCATAACAAGCTTGAGCCTCGGTCAAGGCTTTGTTGTTTTCTTGGCTATGGCAAAACTCAAAAGGGGTATCAATGTTATGATCCTGTTTCTTATCGTCTTCGTGTCTCCCGCAATGTTGTCTTTTGAGAATATCGCCACTTTGTCGAGCTCTCTCACTTCGGTGCCTCCCTATCTTCCTCCTCTGTCTTAGATCTTTTTTCAGATGAGGTACATATTCCTTTTGTAGCTGCTCCTGATCCTCCTGTTGTTGCTCCTGATTCTCATGTAGACTTCTCTGTCCAACCACCAGATATCATTGATCCGTTTCCTAGTTCACCCTTTTAATGAACAAGAAAAAGATGAACAGGTTGAAGACGAGCTACCCAACCCTAACCTTGAGCTTGGGTCTCCTGCTCTTGCTCTGCCTGAGGATCTTCCACAAGACATTCCACCTCGTCACTCAACTCGGGTAAGATCCATTCCTGCATATTTACTTGACTATCATTGTTACACTACCCTTGCTACACTGCGCGAGCCTCACACCTATCATGAGGCTTCCATTGACCCTTTATGGTAGATTGCAATGAAAGAGGAACTTGATTCATTATCTAAAAACCATATTTGGGATTTGGTGACACCCCCCTGGAAAATCTGTGGTTGGTTGTAAGTGGATTTACAAGATTAAGACTCACTCTGATGGGTCCATTGAGCGCTACAAAGCTCGTCTTGTTGCAAAAGGCTTTACACAGGAGTATGGGATTGATTATGAAGAGACCTTTGCTCCAGTTGCTCATATCTCATCTATTCGTGTCCTCTTAGCTGTTGCTGCTGCCAGTAAATGGGACCTTTTCTAGATGGATGTCAAAAATGCATTTCTTAATGGGGATTTAAGTGAAGAAGTTTATATGCAACCTCCTCCTGGTCTCTCTGTTGAATCAAACAAGGTTTGTCACCTTCGACGTGCACTTTATGGCCTTAAACAAGCTCCACGAGCTTGGTTTGCCAAATTTAGCTCTACCATCTCTCGCTTGGGTTACATGGCCAATCATTATGATTCTACCTTATTTCTTCGTCGCACTGACAAAGACACTATTCTACTTCTCCTGTATGTGGATGATATGATCATAACTGGTGATGACCTCAGTGGCATTCAAGAACTCAAGGATTTTCTCAGTCAGCAATTTGAGATGAAAGATCTTGGACATCTCAGCTACTTCTTGGGTCTTGAAATCACTCATTCTACAGATGGACTTTATATAACTCAAGCTAAGTATGCCTCTGAACTCTTGTCTCGAGCTGGACTCACTGATAGCAAGACTGTTGACATTCCAGTTGAATTTAATGCGCATCTGACTCCCTCAGGAGGGAAATCATTGCCTAATCCCTCTCTTTACAGGTGCTTGGTTAGCAGCCTAGTTTATCTTACTGTCACTCATCCAAACATTTCCTATACTGTTCACCAGGTGAGCCAGTATCTGTCTGCTCCACGATTGACTCACTATGCTGCTGTTCTGCGCATTCTTCAATACCTAAAGGGCACTCTCTTCCATGGTCTTTGCTACTCTGCTCAGTCTCCTCTTATTTTCAGTGCATTTTCTGATGCTGATTGGGCAGAAGATCCTACTGATCGCAGGTCCACTACTGGTTATTGCTTTCTTCTTGGTTCTTTTCTGATTTCTTAGCGAAGCAAGAAACAAACTCGATTGGCACGCTCCAATACTGAAGCAGAATATCGTGCCCTTGCTAATACCACATCTAAGCTCCTTTGGCTACGATGGCTTCTCAAAGACTAAGGTGTGTCTACATCCTCTGCTACTCCTCTTTATTATGACAACCAGAGTGTCATTCATATTGCTCACAATGATGTCTTCCATGAACGGACTAAACACATCGAGATCGATTGTCATTTTATCCGTTATCATCTTGTCCATGGTGCTCTCAAGCTGATCTCAGTCCCCTTTAAAGATCAACTTGCAGATATCTTCACCAAGTCACATCCTAAGGGGCGCCTTCGTACTTTGGTTGACAACCTCAAGTTGGTTTCACATCCACCTTAAGCTTGAGGGGGGTTGTTAATGTGTATAGTGTTGTGGGCTTTCGGCCCAACTAGATTACTTGTATAGCACGTATTCTTGTACTACACTCTTACTTATACTGCACTCATATGCCTCCTATATATAGGCACTCATGTATATTTTTTTCATTGAGAAATACAATACAATTATTCAGTATTTCTAACAAATATTATCATCCTATTCTCAATGACTTCATGTTTTCAAGAATTTTTGCGGTCTAAATAGGAAATATTAGGAATTCTAACTTATTTTATAAAGACGACTTACATCAGATTGTCGAAGAAACTCAACTATTTGAGTTCATGAATTATGTTTATCTGTAAAACGTCCACTTGGCTTTTCACATAGTAGGTCACTTTAGCTCTCGTTTTTTATGGTACTTCACTATCAAAAGTGTTAATTTCATTAGGATCGTTGCAAATTACATTGGAGTGTCATTGATATTTAAGGATCTAAAATTTCTAGGAGAAATCATTTTTTTTTTAGAAGAGTACTCTAATTTTTCCAACCACTGAATTTCTAGGCTACAAAGAGAACTTTAACGCTTTGTTTGTTGCGATGTAAAATATTTTCAAATGTAAAATAGTTTACACCAAAATATTTTACAGAAAATATTTTCCTTTTACAGTGTTTGGGTTTGTACTTGAAAATTCATTTGCAAGTGTAAAATGAAAAAAAGAAAATCTTCAATTAGAAACAACCAAACTCAAAATTCTCATCATCCTAAGTTGAAATTATCAAATTTTAATAAGAAACACAGCCATGAATCAAGCCACCCAAACCCATATTAGCTATAAAAAAAAAAACAAATCAGATCTACAAAAAGTCAAAAAACATAGATTTGCATACCAGAAAAAAGAAAAAGAGAAAAAAAAAAAAAAAACCCCAAATTTGCATGACACAGGTGGAGATCTACAAAATTTTTGTATTACAAGGCCCACTGCCCGTAGAGATTTGTACAAAACATGCCTAGATCAAAAGGGCTTAGGACAAAAAAGAAAAAAAAAAAACCCAAATCAGCAAACACAATTTGCAATTCCAGTGCTTGACTTGCAACGGAGAGAGATGCCATCTCTAGCGTTGAAGATTGTGTTGCTGATGGGTGCTCTCCTTGTCAGGCTTGGGAGAGAGTTAGGAGTGGTTGATCTATCAATGTGATCTCTACGAGTGAGAAATTATAAAATGTAAAATGTTTTACGAAAATTTCAAGTGTAAAATATTTTACTTCTTTTTGCCTTAATTTTACAATTTGACTGAAAAATATTTTACAATTGATCAAATTTTACAACAAAACAAACATGGTAATATATGTAAAATAATTTCCTGAAAATATTTTACTTCGAAACAAACGGAGCGTAAGTAGAATGTTACCACTCAGGTCAATCATTTCTAAATAGGAAAATAACTTTAATGTTATGTGATACCTCAATTTGATTGATTGTGTGAAGTGTGTGGGTGTGTGATGAGTCCCACATTGGGTATTTACTGGGTAGATCTTGGCTTTATTAACAACTACAAGGAGCTTCAATTGTGACTAGTCATTTTGAGGTATAGCGCAGATGTGGCTAGCACTTTTCCTTGGATCGTTACATATGGTATCAGAGCTGGCCCGGTAATCCCGTGTGGGCTTAGAGACACTACCCCACAAAGTGGGCCCTTACGAGGATGTTAGGGATTTAAGTGGGGGAAATTGTGATACCCCAATTTGATTGATTGTGTGAAGTGTGTGAGTGTGTGATGAGTCCCACATTGGGTATTTACTGGGTAGATCTAGACTTTATTAACAACTACAAGGAGCTTCAATTGTGACTAGTCCTTTTGAGGTATAGCGCAGATGTGACTAGCGCTTTTCCTTGGGTCGTTACAGTTTATTATGCAGGTAATTACCGAAATACCATATGTGCTTGTTCAAACTTCATATTATACACTTATTGTGTATGCCATGGTGGGCTTTCAATGGACAGCAGCAAAATTCTTCTGGCTCTTTTTTGTCTCCTTCTCCTTCCTATACTTCACATATTATGGCATGATGGCTGTTTCCATCACACCAAACCACCAAGTAGCATCCATTTTTGCAGCAGCATTTTATTCTCTATTCAATCTTTTTTCAGGCTTCTTTATCCCAAGACCAGTAAGTACTATTTCTCCTTTCAAAAATAACTTTTTATGAATAAGTTACTCTCGCTTTTTGACATATATTTCATTGATTTTTGAACTTTCAGAAAATTCCAAGGTGGTGGGTTTGGTATTATTGGACTTGCCCAGTAGCATGGACTGTCTATGGATTTATTGTGTCACAATATGGGGATGTGGAGGACACCATTAAAGTACCTGGGATGACGACTGACCCCACTATCAAATGGTATATTGAAAACCATTTTGGGTTTGATTTTAATTTCATGGGGACAGTTGCTGGAGTTTTGGTTTGCTTTGCAGTCTTCTTTGCATTCATGTTTGCCTATTGCATAAAGACTCTAAACTTCCACATCAGATAGAAGAGAGCTATGAAAGAAATTCTTGTTATAGCAGGTTCTACAAATGAAAATGATTTTTGCAATCCTAGATTGAAAGATGCTGATAGCAGGCTTCTTCTTCTTACTATTATTACAAGTTGCCATGTATTGTACTATTATTACATCCTATTCAATTTGCGTTTTTTTATTATTAACATTTTTTTTTCTTTCAACCTTGAATTTGCCAATAAGTATACATGTTAAGCGGTGCTACGTTCACAACATTTTCACAACAAATTATAAATAGTAAGTCGTTATTGATTTTAATTTAAATTCACAACTTAAATTTCTTTTTTTTCACCTATAATAACCAATAACAACCTACAATTTAAGATTTATTGTAAAAATATCATGAATATAGTACAGCTAATGTTGCCAAGAATTTAAGACCAGAAGTACCACAAAAACACTAATATAATAAGTGTTGGGTCTTTTGGATGTTTCACTGTTTTTATGTAATTTTGTGGGCTTTCATTTGTATTTTGGCTTGTGTGAAGTGAAGTGGAGTGGTCAAAGTGTAAAAATGGAGGTCAAACTGTAGGGTAATTTGCTCCTACGAAGTGTAAGGCAAGAGGCGAGAACTAGGAGGGGAAGTTCAAGTTAGAAATTCCGTTAGAACAATGTGTTCTCCCCTTTCTTGTACGATCTTCGGTGGAGCGAACTTCAAGAAAAACAGCAAAGAATTATGTTACGAAATTCTCTATTTAAGCTTCATTTCTCACAAATTTGTAACATATAATTCCCAAATCCCAAATGCCAGCTACAAATGATGCACTCAACTCAAACACACGGGGTCATAACCGGTCTAAGCAACGATTTGACCGTTAAAACTGGCTTTGGATTTTGGCCTGTTTGACCCCTTTTTCTAATTACTAAAAATTAAACAATTTATTCTTTCTCCTTGCATTTCAATTTTGATTTGTAGAAGTTCTCACATTGAAAAATTAGACAATCTTTATAAAATCTTTCTTCTAGATCCAAACTCAAGAACTGATTTTTTTTTTTTTTTTTTGGTAACATTCAAAAAACTTATTTGAGAAACCAGTTTGCCAACACAAACCACATTTGACCCTAACACCAAGGTATAGAAGCAAACCTTATTTGAGACTTTTTGAGAGCAAGGAAGTCAATACTGTACCGGAGGTTATACCGGTTTGGCCACCAGTACGATATATTTCGAGTACTAGTCAGTACCGGTGTACCGTTTTAGGTTTACCGCTATTTTATATATTTAATATATATACATACACACACACACACACACACACACACACACACACACACACAATCTCTAATTACCATAAAATATTACCTTCTGTTTACAATAAAACATTATTTTAATTGTTCATTGCATACAAAGAAAAAAAAAACACAATATAAAAAACAAAAAACTTAATTGTTCATTGTATACAAAGAAAATAAATAATACAAATAATTAAGTTAACACAAACTACATAGGATCATTTACTCTCATCCACCAAAAGAATCTACTTCAGGACCATAATATACATGAGTATTACCATCCTGCCCTTAAAAAATTGCCACAATTACAAAAAAAAAAAAAAAAAAAAAAACATTTTGTGTTCCGGTCCAGTACGGCCGGTATTATTTTGGGTACGAAATAGGGGTGTGCTTGTACCGGTACACTGGCCGGTACGGGCCGGTACAGTACAATATCGACTCCCATATTTGAGAGTCGTGTGATGTACACAAGCAATAGGAGATTTTCAAACTCTTCCAAAGGGATGGAGCCAGGCCATCAAGGGAAGGATGGCTAAAAAAAATCATAACTAAAATACTTTTTTTTTAATCAAAATACTAATTTTTTAGTAGGATTTTTGCTAAGATTTATTATTTACCTAATAATACTTTGTTGTCTCTTTGATATAATTATAAAGATGTCAAACTATTTATAAAAATAAAAAATAAAAATAAAAAATGACAAACTAAAAGACAAAACAACACAACCATGTCAATGACTCAATAAAAAACAACACTGCCACTGACCCACTCTACCACTACCAATAGTTTTCTATAAAAAAAAACAACCAAAGAAAAATTTACATAGTTTTTTTTCCTTCTTTCACCGCAACCCCCCAAAAAAAGGCACAAACTTTAAATATTCAAACAAGACCATCACCACGCACACTAAGAGAGCTCAAAATCATAATCAACCGAAATCAAAATTTGAATAACCCCAAAACATAAAAAATAAATATAAAAACCAAACTTACTTTTAAAAGATCTTTCACCTCAGGTTTAAGTTCCACCTTGACTTCCCCTAGCAGATCTGGTGGCATGTGGCGACAATTTACTCAAACACTCTCTACTAATGGTGGTGGTGTGGCCTCTTATAGGCTCTTTGTCTCTATTCAACTGAAACCCTCTCACGGATTTTTGAGTTTTTTTTTTTTTTTTCCTTGAAATTTTCTTGGGAATTACGGTGAGAGTAGTGAGAGTGTGAGACTAACATACAAATGTAGTTTTTATTTTTTTTTATTTTTTAAATCAAGGCTTTGTGCTAATTTTATGTTGTTTGGGCTTATTCGTGTGGTTCTTTGGGCTCTTTTATAGTTTTAAAGGGCATTTTGGGGACCGAATTTAATTTTTCATGGACCAGATTCAAATTTATGTATAATACAAGTGCTCTTTTTTCTTGTACATAGCCCCGTCCGACTCCCAAAAGCATAAATCAAAGTTCAAAGTTCAAGTTTCTTAAGATTTGGTGATTAAGTTTAAATTCTTGCTTCATGTATACAACACGTTTAATTTGCTAGAGTGAATCTACACATGGGCTCGTAAAGTCATGAGCGGATGTTCACATCCGACGGAGTCCACCTATACAAAAGTCAGTGGATTTAGTACTGCATTGGGTACATGAGGTAGCAAATTAGAATATGGTGGTTCTATTTGTAAACTTTATTTCTATATAGTAAATCTATTTTCCTTAGGTTTGGTGGTTAAAACTCTCACAGTGGTTTTTATTTTGGAATAGTTTTCTATTATTTTTCTTGAGTCACCATATTATATGTACTTTATTTTCTGCTGTTATTTTCTTATGCAATATTGTGTTTGGCTGTGTTAATCATAGCCACATTGATAATTGGATTAAATAACCTATTTGGCTTAATAATTTGGTTAATCAGCGCAATTGGGGTCTAAATTACCTAACAGTTATTCTTACTTTTCTACATTCTCATTTCCTCAGGTAGATGATAACTTAGATCACTTTAAGTTTTTGGGATAATTGGTAATTTAATATGGTATCAGAGCAAGAAAACTTGAGTTTGTTTACTATTTCCTCCACTCTACCAATCATTCAAAATCTCACGTATTGGCAACACCTATTAAAAGGGATTTTGAGCCCACACGGGGGGAAAGTGTTAGAAATATGAGATTAAATGTTTAAATTTACCACATCCTAATAGTTTAAGTTTTTGAAAGATTTGATAATTTAACAATATTGTACGTTTTTAGACCCCTTAAAACACAACCAAATTAACCTAGTTATTTAGCCAAGTGATTAACTTAGGTAAATTATGCAGATTTAGTTTAACACAGATAAATCATATCATTGAACAATGCAGAAAATAAAGAACACAACGATATGATAACCTAGGGAAACCAAACCGGTAAAAAATCTGGGAAGGATTTAACCTAGCTATCCTCAAGGTAAAACAGATCCACTATGAAAGAATTGAAGTTTACACAATAGCGACTTAAATCACTAACATCCTATTGCTACCTCGAGTAGGAAACTTACTACCACGACCACGTGACATCTCCAAGTCCACAGACTACTTCTTTCTTGGATTCACAGCAAGTACAAAAACTCCTGCTTGTGTATCTTTAAACTCTTAATGCAACAATTGAATGATCATAAAGCTCTTGATATAATCATGATTCTTGATAACCCTAAGTATATGTGAAGGCAAACACCTCTAAATTTCACAAGAAATTCACATACATAGCATAAACCACAACTACAACAACGTTAAAAACGTGACTAAGGTTTTCCCTTTTATATCTAGGGCAAAACATAAAACTCTACACATCAAACGGGCTTCGGCTGAGTTGGAAAATTTTGTAGAAAAATAATCTGCACGAGCTTTGATCGATTGGGTCTAATTTTCAATCGATCGAGCCAGGCAGATTTATACAGTAAATCCTGCAGTACACTCGATTTCAACTTTACACTTAAATATACTTTAAGTAAGTCTAAAACAAGACTCAAATGTTTTAATCATAGTTTGCCAACATTACAAATTGAAGTTCTAATACATTTAAACCTAAAGTCTTAGAACCCAACAAATATATATCAGGAATATTAGTTTTTTTTTTTTGATATATGGTTACAACTAATTGTGCTCTCATGTTTTTCTTTAATAAGAAGGGCAACAATACTGAGAGAGAGAGAGAGAGAGAGAGAGAGAGAGAGAGAGAGAGAGAGAGAGAGAGAGAGAGAGAGAGAGAGAGAGAGAGAGAGAGAGAGAGAGAGAGAGAGAGAGAGAGGTTATAAATTTAGTATAAAGGTTTGGGTAAAATGTAATAATGAGTGTCTAGATTTTATTTCATTTTTTTATTATGATAATTAGTTGATCACGGACAATATGTTGTCACCAAATTGTTAAATGAAGTTTTTTTTTTTTTTTCCTACAATCACTTGCATGACTTATAAATCATTAAGAAGATGATATGTGATTTGTAATAAAAATAAATATAAATAAATAAATAAAAACCTTAACATTTATAAAAATCTCAAAATAAGAACACAAATATAAAAGGATTTCTTTGAAGTATTCTAAAAAGATAATGATGTAAGCTTTTTTGTTAAGGATTAAGTGAATTCCAATGATATCTAAGAGCAAAGGATAAAAGTGGCATGATCAAATTTATCTTAAATTAATTGAATAACTTTGATTAAAATAATATTAAAACAAATGGGGACATGATTAGAAGATTAAAAAGGCTGGAAGGATATACATACATACATACATACATACATATATATATATATATATATATCAATTACTTTTATATTTTTTTCATAAAAAGGATTAAGTGAATTCCAATGATAATATTCTAAGAGCAAAGAATAAAAGTGGCATGATAAAATTTATCTTAAACTAAATAACTTTGATTAAAATAATATTAAAACGAATGGGGGCATGATTAGAAGATTATAAAGGCTGGAAGGATACACACACACACACACATATATATATATATATATTTCAATGACTTTTATATTTTTTCATAAAAAAGGATTAAGTGAATTTCAATGATAATATTCTAGGAGCAAAGGATAAAAGTGACATGATTAAATTTACCTTAAACTAAATAACTTTGATTAAAATAATATTAAAACGAATGGGGGCTTGATTAGAAGATTATAAAGGCTGGAAGGATATATATATATATATATATATATATCAATTGCTTTTATATTTTTTTCATAAAAAAGGATTAAGTGAATTCCAATGATAATATTCTAAGAGCAAAGGATAAAAGTGGCATGATTAAATTTATCTTAAATTAAATAACTTTGATTAAAATAATATAAAAACGAATGGGGGCCGGGCATGATTAGAAGATTATAAAGGCTGGAAGGATACACACACACACACACACACACACACACATATATATATATATATATATATATATATCAATTACTTTTATATTTTTTCATATAAAAGGATTAAGTGAATTCCAATGATAATATTCTAAGAGCAAAGGATAAAAGTGGCATGATAAAATTTATCTTAAATTAAATAACTTTGATTAAAATAATATTAAAACGAATTGAGGCATGATTAGAAGATTATAAAGGCTGGAGGGATATATATATATATATATATATATATATATATCAATTACTTTTATATTTTTTCATAAAAAAAGTTTTTTTAAAACAAATAAAAAGGTTTTGTTGTTCCTTTTTAAAGTTGGTGCCAAAACTTGTCTGAGAAACTATTTTTGATTTGTGGGGGGTATTAACCGTAAGTGGATGAAAAATAACCGATAATGGATATTGTAATCCGACTACGGATTTAGTTTTGGGAATGGCTTAAGAGAAAAAGGTTAGAGGAACAGAGTGCCTGAAAGATAAAAAAAAAATCAAAAAAAAAATCAAAATTCAAAATTCAAATCATTTTATTAAAAAAAAGAAGAAGAGTAATATTAGTGAATGATAATGCTGCACACTTGACAGCTTTCCACATGATAGGTGAGAACAGTATTTAAAATTTTTAAAACTTGAAAGATTAATACCACTCACTTAAAATTTAAGGAATCAATTGCACTTAAGGTAAACTTCAGAGAATCATAGTATAATTTCACCTAAAATTTTTGGTAATCCAAAGAAGAAAAAATTTTACTGTGGACAAGGATCAGGGGCGGAGCTGGGGGGGTCGAGAGGGGGCAATTGCCCCCCCTGACCTCACCCACACCCCCTTAATATATATCTTCCTATATTTTATTTGTGTACGTTTCTGTTTGCTTTAAGCTTATATTCTACATGTTATATTGTGCTATGGGGCTGTCATTTTTGGCTCCACTTGTAATGTACTTTTCTTGGCTGATGATTACCAAGAAGCTCATTATATTCTCCTAAAAATATCATTTTTAGTAATAATAGCTTTGACCTGGAATTTTATTTTGAAAATATTTTAAACTCGTCTAATATAATGAAGAGAAAATTTCTTATATGTACTCTATGTAATCTTGAAATTAAAAAATGGTATATTATCACAGCATCTCCAACCAATATGCCAAAAATTTTATGTTGCTTTCTTTAATTCTTCTATAATGCTTTTACGATAAACACAATATAGCATAGTATTAATAAACATCAATCCTTTTATGAAAAAAAAAATGCCATACAATCTATTTATAAATAAAAAAATCTAATGCTATGCACGAGGAAAAAAAAAAAAGAAACAACTTAACACTTGCATTATATTTTATATGCTAATCAAATTTTTTGATTAATTAGTTAAGTATTTTTTTTAATTATACTAATTGAAAAAATTGAAATTGATTTTGCCTTCAACTCTTTATTTCATCTTGCCCTCCTTAAACTAGAATCCTAACTCCGCCATTGACAAGAATATATGTTTATTACAATACAAACTTGGTATTATTGCTGCTACTTCTTTAAAATGACTTCGTTCACTGTCAAATCGTTTAGACCCCTTAAACTCAACAGATTAACCTAGAGAATTAGCCAAGTGATTAACTTAGGTAATTTAATTAAATCTAGGTTAACACAAATAAACAAAAACAATAAAGCAGCGGAAATTAAATAACACAAAGATATGATGACCCAAGAAACCACACCGGTAAAAACCTGGGGAGGATTTGACCTAACTATCCTCAAGGTAAACTGAATCCACTATGAAAGAATCGAAGTTTACACAACAAGACTTAGACCACTAACATCTTATTGCTACCCAGTGTAAGAAACTTACTACCACGACCCCATGATAGCTCCGAGATCCATGGACTCCTTCTTTCTTGAATTCTTCCGCAAATCCACAAGCGCACCTGCTTGTATATCTTTGTGCTCTTTCGATTCTGCAACTGTATTGATTTATCAAGCTCTAGACATAAGTCTCGAGTTTGTAAACCCTAAGTGTATGTGAAGGTAAACACATCTAGATCTCACAAAGAGATTCACAAACACAGCATTCAGAACACTAAAAACGTGGCTAGGGTTTTCCGTTTTATACTTAGGGCAAAACATAAAACCCTATACATTAAATGGACTTGGGCTGAGTTGGAAAATTCTGCAGAAAAACGATCTGCCCGATTTTCGATCGATCGAGCCTAATTTTCGATCGATCGAGTCTGGCAGAAAGTTAACAGTAATTCTGCATAACAACTCGATTCCAACTTTACATTAAGACCCATACTTTGAGCAAGTCTAACACAAGACTAAACATTGTTTTGATCATGGTTTGCCAACATACAAATTGAAGTTCTAATATATTAGTTCCTAATTCTTAGAACCTAACATTCACAAATATTTGTAAGTTTAGAAATATATAAAACTCATGAAAAGCAATGAAAATGAACATAGAAATATGTATTGACTAGTGGGTTCCAATTATATCAACTCGTAAAATTTCTCATAGTTGAATAAGAAATCTGGGGTTCAATCCCCACCTACACCAAAAACCGATTAATGTCTTAGTTTGATGATAAAAAGCTAAATTTTCTAATGCAAAAAAAATTCTCCCTAAACATTTTATGTAATCCAGGTAAAATATTAAGAATTTGGTATTACTCTCAATACTTCTTAAAAATGTGATTTATTTACAATCATTTATAATTAATAATAAAAAAATTACTTATATGAAATCTGTGCAAAGCACATGGTCTAAAACTTGTATATACATGAAAATTCGCAATATTGGCTACTGTCTCTCCTCCTTGGTGGGGTTTGTTCTGCCCATTCGAGTAGGGAAGAGAGATGCAAATACAAGATGACACTAAGACGTGTTATCAAAGAGGAAACCAAGGAATACGATGAAAAACCTCTCCGCAACCTTCCAAGTCGAAATCAATCCACTAGTAAATAAGTTGGAGTCCACAAATAACCAAGAACCCTCCAAGCCTAGTCTATCGAATGTTCTTGAGCCCTCCAAGCTCCCACTATCAACGGACTTCTCAGAGTCTTGTCTTCACTAGCTTTCCAAATCTCGCAATACCGCCCGATTGCATCCGCCAAGCCTCACCGACTTCTTTTGGCAAATCACAATTACTTCCCAAGCTCCAAAACACTCTCTACACTCTGAATAAGTGTGGGTTTGTGTTTGGGTACAAATCTCCTCTCAAGGTATAACAATAGACGAGGGAAGGAGAAGAAACTACAATGATTTCTCACTAAAAGATGACTAGCTCTTTCTCTAAAAGTGGGTCTGTTGTAGAAACCTCTCAAGGGTTTTCTCTCTAAATAGTCTCCTCTTTACTTTTGTTGATAATGATGGTTCATATAGTATGGATGAAAGGTAAGAAAGTCACATTTAAAATCCTCCGAGTAGAGAGTTTTGTGGGTACCTTGCGATATGGCCTTTCTCGCAAAGTACTCGCGAAATGCAGCCTAGCACTTGACTTTTCAACTTCTAGCATTTGCTTCTCACGTGGCCTTGTCGCGAAAACCTTTACTCGCAAACTTCTTGCGAGCTAGTCGCAAAATTGCACTGATCTTCATTACATGCTTGATTCTTCACCAACTTAATACTAAACCCGATACAATAAAATCCCACAAAATACAAGGAAATAAATTAATGCAATTACAACACTTTTTGTCATAAAATAAAGCCAACATAAAACATAGTTGTAAATCACAATTTTACAATCTCCCTCTTTAGCTATTCTGTGACAAAAACATCTTATAACAAATTCTAGACTTAAACGTGAGTTTAGAAACAATGGCCAAACTCACTCTAACCTAAATCTAAAACATGTGATGAACTTGGAACAAAATATCTGTATCTTGAAACACTTGTACAAAACACATTAAACCCTCAAGGTAATACAAGTAATAAAAGGACAAGTATAATGTAACAAGTAAATATGCGATCAAGTAATCATAATGTGAAACAAATAAGCAACTTGATCAAACACTAAACAGTCATATGGAAATAACCACAATGATCACATAGCAAAATAAATGATCATATAGAAAATTATGTTCATCAAATTGTACTCATTTTTTTAATATTAACACTTTCTCCTTCTCTTTACCTTTTTATCTCCCCAAACATTCTACGTTGATATCACTCTTCCTCTTTTCTTTTATCTTCCTTTATTTTGTTTCTTTTTATTATCATTTTCTTAGTATAAATTTATCATTCACTCTTCCATTCTTTACATAATTTTCTCTCACAAAAAAAAGTGGTTATTTCCCACTCTTTCTCCCTCAATTTTTTGGTGGATTCTTATTGTTATATATATATATATATATATATATATATATTCTCATATCATTTCATTAACATTTAAATTCAGCCACATCCCCCATATATGTCATTAAATTATTTATATTTCCACTCCTTTTTTATTTAAAAAAAATTTAAAATATAATATTTTGCCTAAATTAAATAAATAAAATTGTTCACATTAAGTGGAATAATACTAGGGAAACACTCATTCTCACACCCAATGCATCAATGGAAGAATGAAATACAAAACAAAACAAGTTAAAAACACTAAATTAAAAAAAAAAAAAAAAAAAAAAAAAACTAACAATGCATATTTAATATCATAGAATCATCATCAAATTTTGGAAAACGATAGGTTGCCAACGAAGAGAGAGAGAGAGAGAGAGAGATGGTATAGAAAAAAACCAATACAAAATTATAAAGAGTAGATAAAGAAAAAAAAATCAAACGTCAATTAATAATTGTCGATTGGAAAACAAAGAGGTTGTAAGGAGAAGTAAAAAATAAAATAAAGATTACCGTGTGGAGAACATTAAAAACTTTACAGTGTAGTAACAAAAACCGTTAAATTCACTTAAAAAATTAAATCAACGATCAACAATTAAATACAATCATAGTACTAAATTTAAATTTAAAACTAATCAAATTCTAACTATAGATACCATATTAATCATAACTAAAAAAGGGATGTTCTCCGATAGTAGTAGAAATTACTTAAGAAATAAAGTTAGAAAATTTAAAAATCTATTTTTTGACATTTCATTTAACCTTATTTATAATTTATATATATATATATATATAATTTTCATACACTATTACTTTCGATAATGAACAATGCTACCTCTCATTTATCGTCTTTGTTATGCAAATCATTAGTTAGTAAATATATGATAACAGTAAGAAGTATTACAAATGAGATCACTAATATATATATATATATATATATAAAATTAATTAACCATTATCATTATGGAGTAGTAGTCTATAATTTTACGCATCCAAAAAAGTGGAATATATAAAATTTTCTTAAAGGTATGTGTAAAGATTCACTATATGTGTGTGTGTGTGTGTAAAGGTAAAAAAAATGTATATTTAAGGTTTTTATTAACTTAAAAACTAATGAAAAACCAATAGTTAATAACTAAATTTATAGTATTAATAAAATATTAAATGAGACCATCCTAAAAAAATTATCGCGCGCAACGCGCAAATATGCGACTAATTTTTTAATAAAATATGAATTAAGAAAATCAAGTTTCAAAGTATTCAATAATATTGTGGTCAAACATAAATATCATATAATAAAATAAGTACTATATATAGGTCTTAATATATATATATATATATATATATAAAATAATTTCAAAAGAAATTATAAAATAGTCTGTGCATCGCACGAGACATCATCTAGTTAACACAAAGCATGAACATGAACGGTTGAATATAACTTAGTAATCAAAAGTATCAAAAGTTAGTGAAGCAAATCTAATACAAAACATTAAAAAAAATTGATTTCAAAAGAAATTATAAAATAGTCCGTGCATCGCACAAAACATCATCTAGTTAACTCAAAGCATGAACATGAACCGCTGAATATAACTTAGTGATCAAAAGTATCAAAAGTTAGTGAAGCAAATCTAATACAAAACATTAAAAAAAAAAAAAAATGAATAATGCAAAACAGATCAAGGCTTGTGCACTACAATATCTTGCACAACTAACAAAACTTTGGTTTTTTGTCTCTCTTGACTTTATGCAACTCTGTGCACAAAAATATATATTTTTTCCAATATATATATATATATATATATATATATATCACCACAAATTTCTCTTACAAATGGACATGCCTAGCTCTCTCTTTCTGTACAAGGAAGAAAAGAACCAAAAAGTGAGAGACAGAAGAATTTCAAATCTCCACCATCCTGTTCTTTCCCCGATCTGTCTCTGACAAT
This sequence comes from Lithocarpus polystachyus, assembly GCA_033629205.1. NCBI lineage: Eukaryota > Viridiplantae > Streptophyta > Magnoliopsida > Fagales > Fagaceae > Lithocarpus > Lithocarpus polystachyus. The sequence goes on along the minus strand of CM066166.1, from coordinate 22,373,920 downwards.
AGAAAGCGTTCGTATTTCTCTTGTAATTCAAGAAAACCCAACAAAGTAAGCATTTTCTTTCACTTCGTTACCCTCTTTTTTTTTTTTATTACTTCAAGAAATCTATGAAAAGAACAAAAGCTTTTATGTTTTATGTAGCTTTGCTCTTGAAATGGTGTGAAAACTCAAAACTTCCCTCAACTTAATTAAGCAATTCTGTTAGGTTCAGTTGGGGTGTCATGGCCCCTTGACTTTTCTAACACTTAACATTGAACTTAACGGACATAAATTTCATTTCATTTCCTATTCTTTCTCATCTTCTCAGCAACCAAACATAATATTTTTTCTTCTTCTTTTTACACTTTTCTATGTGTCCTCTCCAACTTTTAGCTTCCATTCTATAATTTACAATCTGGGCATGTTCTTGTTTCTGTAAAATTTCATTAGAAGGAGAAGATGGATGGAATAGACAGAGCAAGAGGCTTTGAAAGGCCAAGGCGTAGCTTTAGCAGAAGCGTAAGCAGGAGCATGAACAAGAAAAGTTGGAGCATGGAAGATGTATTTTCAGGTGCTAGCCACTCTCCCCGAAACAGTCATGTTGATGAAGATGAAGAAGCTCTAAAATGGGCTGCCATAGAGAAATTACCCACCTATGATCGCCTCAGAGCAAGTATTATAAATTCTTTTATGGATAATGAGGTTCATGCTGACAAAATGAAGCACAAAAAAGTGGATGTAAGAAAGCTAGATTTGGATGACAGACAAAAATTCATCAACAGGATTTTTAAGGTTGCTGAGGAAGATAATGAGAAATTCTTGAAGAAGTTTAGAAATAGAATTGATAGGTAAGTTCTTTGTTACTCTCTCTCTCTCTCTCTCTCTCTCTCTCTCTCTCTCTCTCTCTCTCTCATGGGCTTCCTTCAACCATTCTGTATGTAATTATTATCTCAAAGGTGACAAGGGACGTTCTTCATGTTCCCTTTCTATGTAGTTGAAGCAATATTTGACAGGACAAGTAACATATTCCTTCTCTCGACAAAGTATGAGTTTGTTGGTGTGAACCTAACTAAGTCAACTCAATTGAGTCAACACTCAACAATATCTAGGTTCAATTTTGTTCAAAATTGTTGTCTAATCTATTTGCTTTTGTTTTAATTTTAGGGTTGGTATCCAACTTCCTACTGTTGAAGTTAGGTTTAATCATTTAATGATTGAAGCAGATTGCTATGTTGGCACAAGAGCTCTACCCACTCTTGCAAATGTTGTCCGTAATATTGCAGAATCGGCACTTGGTTTGTTTGGGATTGGGCTGACTAAGAGAAGAAAATTAACAATTGTCAAGGATGCCTCAGGAATTATTAAGCCATCCAGGTACATATAAATTAAGGTTCTAATTTAGGATGTGATTATTATCAAATTCAAGGAAGAATGACATCATTTGAGTTCAAAATCAACTTCAAGTTGTATGTGATTTCTAAAATGAAAAATGGAATATACAATGACAATAATATGTCATCAGGTGCTATTTATATAATCTAGCAAATTGCCGACTTTCCATTGAATATGCATAATTTTCTACAAAATATACTGACTTTCTCCCAAAACATACTATCTCCCAAAATGAACAGACTTCACCACAAAATATACAAATTTTCCCCAAAAAATGAATAAATTTTATCACAGAATATGTAGATTTTCCCACACAATGTACAACATTTCCCACAAAATGAACAGAATTTCCCACCAAATATATAGATTTTCCTACAAAATGTACAAATTTTCCTGCAGAATATATAGAATTTCTTGTGAGATGTTTAAACTTTCTAGCAAAATGTTTTAACTTTTCCCTAGAATATACTGACTTTTCTACAAATTTTACAGGCTTTTCCATAGAATATACAACTTTTCCAAAAAATATATATACAGACTTTTCTATAGAGTAAACAAACTTTCTCGCGAAATATGCAAGCTTTCTCATAGAATATTCAGACTGTCCCATGAAATGTATAAACTTTCCCTAAAGTGTTGGGAAATTTTAGACCCCGATTGATAGAATTAACAAGTTTTAAACTCAAGTTGTTAATTAGATTTATTATGAATAAACCTTGTTAAACAAACAAACATCAATATCATGTCAATATCATGCACAGTAAAAAATTAAATAAGACAAGATATGATGACCTAAGAAAACCAATGAAACAAACTAGTTTCACAGTAAAAAACCTAGGGGAAAACTTTTCCGAAAAGCAATTCACTATAATAATGAGAAGTTTCAGATCTAATACAAAACATTTGTCCCTAGACTCTACAATCCCCGTAGATAAACTTACAGTAGAAACTTTCTACTATTTCAAAACCTCTGAACTCTTCAATATATGAACGCCACTGTTTTGCACAAATCCTAGTACGTGACTAACCAATGATGCACGACTCCCAGTAAGTGATTAACACACCAACTTGAAAAAGATGTTAGCTGCAAAGTTCTTCACTTCATCAACAATAAAGATCAAGAAGCACTTGGTTACAAAACTCTAAGGCGCAAAGATGCAGTAGCTTCTTTCAGAGAGAATAAGGCGTCGGTCACCTTTTGCATATGTTCTCCTTGTATTTTCTTGTGTGATGGCCTCTAAATTAAGTCTTATATATGTTTAGGGTTGTGAGGAAAGAAACCCTACACAAATACATAAGTATGGGCCAAAAGTCAGATCTGAAAAACTGATTTTTGTAATTCTCGATAGATAGCCTATTTATCGAGCAGCTGTTGAGCCTCAGGCTAAAACAGCTTTTTAAGCCTCGATAGATACTAGCTATCGAGCTAGCTGTCGAGATTTAATGAACAGCACTTTTTCACTTGATTCTTGAACAGACTTGCATGACTTTAACACTTGAACTTGAAATCTTGTTTCTTGAAACATTAAATACATCCTAGATCTACCCAATTACAAGTAAAGTGCGTTTTGTCAATTGATTAGTCAATTATATAAAATATTAACATATGTTCCTAACATCAAATCAAATATGTCCTAACATAAAGAATATAAAGATTTTCTCACAAAATGTACAAACTTCCCAATTAAATAAATAAACTTTTTCACAAAATGTATAAACTTTCCCATAAAATATGCATACATTTTCGTGAAATGTAAAAAACTTTCCTACAAAATACATAGACTTTCCTATAGAATGTACCTTCATTCTTGGATGTAAACTCCCTGTAATAGTTAAATGATCATACCCCTCCCCAACTATCAAATTAAAAAAATGGATTAAACAATCGTACTGTTTCTAATTTTACTAATAGTTTTGAAGTAACCATTAGAATTTGTTTTCTTATAGGATGACCCTTTTGTTAGGGCCCCCATCTTCTGGGAAAACAACCCTTTTGCTGGCATTGGCCGGAAAGTTGGACTCAAGCCTGAAGGTTAGCTCATGTCAACAATGACTAATTATTATTTTTTTAAACAAAAGATAAAGGGTTGCCTTTTTTTCTTTATTTAAAAAAACTGAAAAAAAAAAAAAAAAAAGACAATACAAGACAAGACAAGGGTATCTAGCTAACAATAATTCATGGAACAGGTTAGAGGAAAAATCACTTACAATGGCCACAGGCTGAATGAATTTGAGCCTAAGAAGACATCTGCATACATTAGCCAAAATGATGTCCATGTTGGAGAAATGACTGTGAAAGAAATTCTAGATTTCTCTGCAAGGTGCCAAGGAGTTGGAACCCGATATGGTAATTTGCAAAAACAAAAATTATATTACTTTTTTATTTACTAATAATCATTTACCACATCAGTAATTTGTAAAAATTTTGAAAAATAATTTGTGCCCTTAGCATTTTCCTATGTTAATTAATCCCTATGTTTTTGTTCTTAAAAAATGATAACAATTTGATCAATTTTATTTTGGTATAGAGCTCTTAACTGAACTTGCTAGTAGAGAAAAGGATGCGGGGATATTTCCGGAGGCAGAAGTCGATCTTTTTATGAAGGTACATATGCATCTAGGACATATATTTAAATTTAGTATATAATATTAATTTGTTCACACTTAATTTTTGATTTTTTAGTTATCTTCCAAGTCAATAATTGTTGTTGGTATTTCTTCAATTTAGGCAATAGCAATAGAAGGAGTTGAGAGCAGTCTCATTACTGACTATACCCTCAGAGTAAGTTACAATACAACCACAAAATATGGTCTTCCATTTGAGGAACCTTGTTTCACTATCAAAATTTTATTTCTTAAATCCTTATTCATGATAGCTTCGTCCTTCATGTCATTTAAAATTATTTTTATTGCTACCAAGTTCCAACCAAGCCACTTCTTTTTTCTTTTCTTTTTTTAATGGAAAAGTTAACATATATGCTCGCATTGGTTTAGGAAATATTTTTAAAAATCTTTTTTTTAAGAAAAAAAAAGACTAAAATAAAAATTGCATCATCTGGGTTTGATTGAAAACCTATTTTAATCCTCTAACTTTACAGCATCTAGATTTCAAATTTATTCAATTCAAATCTTTCATCCAATTTTGTTAAAAAATTTCCGTTAATTATGTAAATTCCTAATAAAAAAAGATTTTTTGGAAAAAAAATATAACACAAAAAATCTATAAATTTTTTTTATTAATTTTATATATTTTTTCATGTGAGAAAAATATTTTGTAATGGCATTTTTTTAACAAAGCTGGACAAAAGATTTGCATTGAATAAATTTGAAATTTAGATAACTCAATTGAACCAAGTAAAGTTAGTGAACTGAAATGAATTTCAGTCAAACTTAAAGGGTGTAATCTGCATTTTAGCCAAAAAGTAACTATTTTTTTATAGCTTTTAATATTTCATATAAAAGTTGAATCAAAACTTTCTTAAAATTGTTTAATTAGTAAATACGATAAAGGCAAGTCTATAGCGGATACTTATATTGTTTTCAATTTCTCACATATTAGGAGACAAGGTAATTCTGCTGTTCATAATATTGCTAGACTTGTTAGCGATTAGCGATTTCTTGGTGTGAATAGAAAATTTAGCTAAATTATCTTAATAAAGTTACAATCTTCTTCTTCTTCTTCTTCTTCTTCTTCTTCTTCTTCTCTCTCTCTCTCTCTCTCTCTCTCTCTCTCTCTCTCTCTCTCTCTCTCTCTCTCTCTCTCTCTCTCTCTCTCTCTCTCAAAAAAGGGATTCCATTCATGACCTTTTAGCAACTCAAATTCCAACTTTTGAGTTTAACAGATTTTAGGGCTTGATATATGCAAAGACACCATTGTTGGAGATGAAATGCGACGAGGGATATCAGGTGGACAGAAAAAACGAGTAACAACAGGTTAATTAACTATTTAAGATTCTTATTTATCTTATAATCAGCTAACTACAAGAATTCAATTTCATTTTCTTCTACCTAATTGCATTCTTTATATGAAAAGTGGAGATAGGCATAAAAGAAGAATTGTAAGATTATATATAGTAACATATGTTAAAAAAAAAAAAATAATGCTAGTATCACATACTTTCACGTATTTTTGGTCCAACTGTCTTATATAACATACTGCAATTGACTATCCATTACTATCATATGAACCTATACTATTTTTTTTTTTTTCTTTGTAACCCATAATGTATCACGTAAGATAATTGTAGCAAAATGTATAATATAGCATTATAGTTAAAAAAAAATCATATTAACTTATCACCCCCACCCTCACCAAAAAAAAAATAATAATAATTTTAAAGTCAACCTTGACCCGTTTTTTGAGGAAATGTCAACCTTGACCTTGTATACAATACCGCATTTTTTAAGAATAAAAATGTCTCATGCGCATCCATTTTTTAAGAATAAAATTCCAAATTAGTGGTCCATGGAACCGGAGGAAATAACACTATTAAAATAACAAAGTCTACCTTAAGCAACATTCTTAGGTGGTAATGGGATTAGTTTATCCTAATAAGCCATATAATTATAACAACCGACGATATGTATCTTAGATATGTATCATCAATTGATCACAAACTTTAATTAATTCAATTAATAAAATATTTTGTCATCGAATAATGAATGTGAGATCAAATGCTTATAGAAAATAATTCTATAACCATTGTTATTATAACCCACTATTGCACACTCTTAGTGTGATAGTCACTCCACACGTACAAAGTTTTTGTGAGGTGGGGGGTAAGGACCGAAATTAAAGTCTTTAGGAGAAAGTTACACACACATATACACTTAGATTATGCTAGAGTAGAACTTCTATATAGTATAAAAATAATAATAATGATAAAATAAAAAATATTACTACCCAAATTATGATTGCATGCATATGTAGGGATAGGCTTCAACTCGAATAGATTCATTATGAAAATAATAAATAATAAACCCAAGTTTTGGAACAATGTCAGCTCAATTAAGTATCAACTGGGATGTCCCTCAAATAAAAATATAAAAAAAAGGGTAAATTCCACAAACCACCCCTGAGGTTTGTGATAATACCAACTAAGTCCAGAATTTTTCAAAACTTACCAATTTCGTCCAAAATCACAATTTTGGACAATTTTGTCCCTGAACTAAAAAAAAAAAAAAACGTTATTATTTCTTTTTTTTTTTCTCTTCTTCCTCTGTCTCTTTCATCTCCCCCTCTCTTATCTGAGCTTCAAAATCTCAGAAACCCATTCAAACTTGCAGATCGGAAAAACACAAACCCAAACAGATCGAAAAAACACAAACACAAACCCACAACAGCAGCCATGATCGGAAAAACACAAACCCGAACGGATCGGAAAACACAAACACAAACCCAGCCCACAACAGATCGGAAAACACAAACACAAACCCAGACAGATCGGAAAAACAGATCGGAAAAACACAAACCCAAACAGATCGGAAAAACACAAACCCACAACAGCCATGATTGGAAAAACACAAACTCGAACAGATCGGAAAACACAAACACAAACCAAGCCCACAACAGATCGGAAAACACAAACACAAACCCAAACAGATCGGAAAAACACAAACCCACAACAGCCATGATCGGAAAAACACAAACCCAAACAGATCGGCAAACACAAACACAAACCCAACCCACAACAGATCGGAAGAGGTGGGTCGGAGCTAGGTAGGCGAGATGGGTCTTTCGGTAGCTGGGCAGGCGAGATGGGTCGGCGAGGTGGAGGAAGAGAGAAAAATTTGAAGGAAGAGTGGGAGACGGTGAGCGAGGTGAGGAGGAGATGAAAGAGGGGGAAAGAGACAGAGGAGATGAAAGAAGAGATGAAAGAGGGGGAGATGAGACAGAGGAGATGAAAGAAGGGGAGATGAAAGAGGGGTGAATTTTTTTTTTCTGAGATTTTGAAGCTCAGATCAGAGAGGGGAAGATGAAAGAGACCGTGGAAGAAGAGAAAAAAAAAAAGAAATAATAACGTTTTTTTTTTTTTTTTTTAGTTCAGGGATAAAATTGTCCAAAATTGTGATTTTGGACGAAATTAGTAAGTTTTGAAAAATTCTGGACTTAGTTGGTATTATCACAAACCTCAGGGGTGATTTGTGAAATTTACCCTAAAAAAAAAGTATCAGCTGGGCCAACTATATGTTACTAATAGTAGTATTTTAAAGAGTAGCTTATCTATAATTGGTCGTTTTCATGGCAAAAAGTTGGTCAATATACAGGAGAGATGATTGTTGGGCCCACAAAAACACTGTTCATGGATGAGATATCAACTGGTCTAGATAGCTCTACAACATACCAAATAGTGAAATGCTTGCAACAGATTGTACACCTCACTGAGGCCACCATATTGATGTCCCTACTCCAGCCTGCTCCTGAGACGTTCGATCTGTTTGATGATATCATTCTCCTATCAGAGGGTCAGATTGTCTACCAAGGCCCACGTGAGTACATACTCCAATTCTTTGAAACATGTGGCTTCAAATGTCCGGAGAGAAAGGGCACTGCTGACTTCTTACAGGAGGTAAACTTATCAACAAATACATCCGCTTAATAATAATTTTTTTATCATTAATCCAAAATATTAGTCTATTTTTGGTGTAAGCAAGTTTAAATTTCAGATATCTTATTCAAAATTAAGCACTTTACTAATTAAGTTAACTAGAATCTATTATGATAAATCTAGTTTAATATGGTAGCATGAAACATACCTTGTGGAGGACCAAATATAAGCCTTAAGCCTCATGGCTAATTTGGGCCCATTAATCTAATAGTTTAGTTATTAGCTTGATCCCATTTGTGAGGACAAGGTTTCTCTCCAATTTAGTTTGGAGAGAAACCCTTCAAATTCCTACTATATCTTTTTACTGGATATGAATTTTGAAAATCTAATCGTTAGATTGCATGTTGTTTATATTATTAACGCGCATGTCAAATTTCGTTGAAATTGGATATTATTTATTATTCAAACGATAAACTTATTTTTATACATAATTTTAGATCATAAAAATTTGAAATTTAAACATTTAATTGATAACATATCTATTAATTTTTGATTTTTTTTTTTTTAAATTTGCAAGCATAGAGGATATAATAAGAACATACAATCCAACGGTTAGATTTTCGAATTTCACATCCAATAAAAAGATATAGGATGAGTTTAATGGGTTTATGTCTAAACTAGTTTGAAAATAAACATTTTCCCATTTGTGAACAAATCTGCGTGAGTTCTAACTAGTTTTTGGCAACTCACCATTTTTAGTAAGAAAAATGTTTCTCTCCAAACTAGTTCATACAAAAACTCTTCAAACTCCTCTTATATATTTTTGTTAGATGCAAATTTTGAAAATCTAACCGTTAGATTGCATGTTTTTATTATATCCTTCATGCTTTGAAAACGTTTAAATTTCAAGTTTTTACAGTACAAAATTATGCATAAAAAATAAGTTTATAGATAGAATAGTAAATAACATCCGATTTGAACGAAATTTGACATTTGTGTTAAGAATATAAAGAAAATGCAATACAATAGTTAAATTTTCAAAATTCATATAAAATAAAAGATATATGATATGTTTGAAGGGTTTCTCTCCAAAATCCAAACTAATTTGGGGAGAAGTTTTTTCCTTTTAGTAATAAATTGTGCTAAGGTCAACTCTATAATGAATAGTCCTAGGGGTTAATACAAAATTTAGCTAATTTACATAATAATATCTAAAAGTTGAAAGGTATCATTTAATATTATCATGCTCCTGTTGAACCACATCGTTAGCCACACAACCCTTTTTTATTAATTTGTTTCTCTAATTTTTTATTATAATTAAATATATTAAACCATCTAAGATATTATTATAAGAATAAATAAATAAATTGTCCAAGATGAAGTTTAAATTTAATCGGTTAATATATTTACTATTATAAAAAAATTTTAAAAGAATAAATCAATAAAAAAATGGTGATGTGGCTGATGATTCAATCTTTTTCGGTCCAGTTTGGTCCATTTTGCCCATTTTAGCTCACTTACATCCATTTTGGTCTGCATTGGTACATTCGGTCTAGTTTCAGTCCACTAGATCTATTTCGATATACTTTAGTCCATTCTGTCAATTTTGGTTTATTTTGGTCCAGTTCGATCCTTTCAATCCACTTCGAGTCATCTCGGTCCATTTCAGTGCACTTACTTAAAAGTAGGAAAAAAACATATATGGGTTGGGATTACCTATTCTAAATCTGACTTTATTAAAAAAATATAGATGACAAAAAGTAATATTATTTTTAATTATTTAATTTAATGATACGTGGTTATTATCTTTTTTTATATTCATTTTTCCCCTTAGGTGACATTTGTATTTTAGTTTTTTAGTGAATTACTCAATTCTAGTGTTTTTAGATGATGCCCGTTTGATAATGTTATTCTAGTAACGTTGTCTGTATTTTTTGAAAATACGTATAGGTGAAAATGTACGTAGAAATACGTGTAATCTATATATTACTAAAAGTATGTGGAAAAAGTTTGGTAATGTAATCTATTTATTGCTGCTGAGCTCCTGTTATGCCACCTCATCGCCATGTCATTCGCCACATAATTATTATTTGTTATTTATTCCTATTTTTTTACAAATATATATATAAATAAATTATTAACTTCACATATTCATCTTTGTCGATTTTAAAATCTATATATATTTCTTTTTTATTTCCAATTTTCCTATAATTTTTTTTACATTCACTTATTTTTTAAATATTTACACTTTCTTCTTCCTTTACCTTTTCATCTCCCCACTACCCTCTACTTTAATATTTCTATTCATCTTTCCCTTCATCTTCATTTATTTGTCTCTTCTTATCCCTTCCATCTTACTAAAATTTGTCACTTTTTTTTCATTTTTTGTATAGTTTTCTCTCACAAAAAGGTTCTCTCTCTCTCTCTCTCTCTCTCTCTCTCTCTCTCTCTCTCTTAATGTTTTGGTGAATTTTTATTTTTTATTACATCTCCGCTTTAGGTTGATAAGGCCTTGTTTGGTTTAAAAAAATGGTCACTCATCACTCATCACTCAATTTTCATCACTCATCATCCATCACTCATCACTCATTACTCATCACTCATTACTCATTACTCTAAAATATCACACCCAAACAACATCATCACTCAGTTATCATCACTCAATATGTTCACACTATTTGTGAGTCCCATATCTGTCATTGGTACAGTTTAGTTTTTTTTTTTTTTTTTTTTTTTTTACCCAATACCCAGATCACCCGAACCAGTGAAAAAAAAAAAAAAAAAAAAAAAGAAAGAAGAAGACGAACTAGATCAGAAGAAAAGGAAAAAAAAAAAAAAAAGAAAGAAGGAAGAACGAAGACCAGATCAGTATAGACGAACTGGATGCTTGCACAGGAAGAAGACGAACTGGATCACACGAAGAAGAAGAAAAGAAAAAGAAAAAAAAAAGAAACCAGATCACCGAACAAACAAAGAAGAAGAAGAAAAAAAAAAAAAAAAAAAACCCCAAAAGTCAAAAATGATGGCTGCACAGTAAAAAATGTTATGTTTAATTACAAAAATGCCATTGAATTATGAGTTATGAAAACTGAAAACAGATAAAATGTGTTTTCAGTTTTCATAACTCATTACTCAAAAATCAGAGAACTGAGTGATGAAAACCATAACTCAAAACTCATCCAAACAAAACATTTTGTAATTGAGTGATGAAAACTGAGTATTGAGTGATGAAAACTGAGTATTGAGTTACGAAAACACCTAAACCAAACATCACCTAAATTTTTGTGTTTTTAAGAACTCTAATTTAGGTTGATACGATTTAGTTTTGTGTTTTAAGTTATTATTATTATTATTTTGCTCTTTGATTGTTAAATTTATCCGATTACATTATAAAAAATTAAAGATAGTAGATAAAAATAAAATAGTACTCCATTGATTACATAGCATAATTTGGATAATTTAGTGTTTATTGTTATATCTTTTAATTTTTCTTATTTTTTTCTTCTCTTCTATTTTACTCAATATTGAAATTCAACTACTTCCTCCTTATCATTAAATTATTTATATTTTCTCTCTCTTTTTGATTTAAAAAATAAAAAATGTAATATTTTACTTAAATTCAAATAAAAGAAAATTGTGCTCATCAAATTGTACTCTCTTTTTTTTTTACATTTACCTTTCTCCAACCTTTCTCCTTCTCTTTACCTTTTCATCTCCCCAAACACTCTACCTTGATATCACTCTTCTTCTTTCCTTTTATCTTCCTTTATTTTGTTTCTTTTTATTATCATTATCTTAGTATAAATTTATCATTCACTCTTCCATTCCTTACATAATTTTCTCTCACAAAAAAGTGTTTATTTCCCACTTTTAATTTTCTCCCTCAATTTTTTGGTGGATTTTTATTTTTATTTTTCTTGCATCTCTATTTTAACTTGATAAAGTTTTGTATTCTTTAGAACTCTATTTTGGTTGATGGGATTTAGTTTTGTATTTTAAGTTTTTTTTTTTTATGACTCTAATTGTTAAATATTATCATATTGCATTATAAATAATTAAAAATAGGATAAAAGAATGTACAATTATTATATTACATAGAATTATTTGGATAAATTAGTATTTTTTGTTATGTTTTTTTTTTTCTCATATCATTTTATTTAACATTTAAATTCAGCCACATCCCCAATATATATCATTAAATTATTTATATTTTCACTCCTTTTTTATTTTAAAAAATTTAAAATATAATATTTTGCCTAACTTAAATAAATAAAATTGTCCACATTAAGTGGAGTAATGCTAGGAAAACACTCATTCTCACACCCAATGCATCAAAGGAAAAATGAAATATGTCAGTTCGTTTAGATCCCTGTAAACTAGATTGTTTAACCTAATTAATTAACCAAGTGAATACTTAGGTTTATTATTCAGATCTAGGTTAAAACAATATCAATCATATCAAGTAAAGCAGCGGAAAAATAAATAACACAACGATATGATGACCCAGGAAAACCAAACCGGTAAAAAACCTGGGGAGGATTTAACCTAGCTATCCTCAAGGTAAAATAGCAAATCCACTAGAAAGAATTGAAGTTTACACAATAGCGACTTAGACCACTAACATCCTATTGCTACCCAAGTGTTGGAAACTTACTACCATGACCCCATGATAGCTCCGAGATCCACGGACTCCTTCTTTCTTTAATCTTTGCAAAACACAAACACCACCGTTTATGACTTTGAGATCCCACTCAAAGGTTTAGCAACACAAACTCTCCTGTTTGTGACTCCAAGACCACCCTTGAAGGTTTAGATCATCAGCTCCTTTGATGACTAGAGAATGCAGCAACTTCAGCAATACCGGATCTTGAGATTCTTCAAGGAACAACATCGGTAGAAGCAATAAGAGAGGTTTTAGGAACAAAACCCTAAATACAAAAGAGGCACACTCTTCTCTCTCTAAAAAGCCTTTTTAAAAAACGTGCTTAGGGTTTCCTTTATATAGTGGGAGAAGTAGATTTGAAACCCTAATCCTTAATGGGCTAGAACTGCTGTTTGGGCCAACTTAAAATTCTGCAGATACGATTCTCGATCGATCGAGCCTATTTTTCGATCGATCGAACCAGGCAGATTCTGAATTCTTCTTTCTGCAGCTTGTATGTTCTTGTGTGCTCATGATTTGCCAATTGTTCTAAACTTTTAGAACCTAACAAAATACAAAACAAATCAAGTTAGAAACACTAAATTAAAAAAATTAAAAATAAACTAATAATGCATATTTAATGTCATAGAATCATCATCAAATTTTGGAAAACAAAAGGTTGCCAATGGAGAGAGAGAGAGAGAGAGAGAGAGAGAGAGAGAGAGAGAGAGAGATGGTATAGAAAAAAACCAATACAAAGTAATAAAGAGTATATAAAGAAAAAAAAAACAAACGTCAATTAATAATCGTTGATTGGCAAATAAAAAGGTTGTAAGGAGAAGAAAAAAATAAAATAGAAATTACGATGTGGAGAATATTAAAAACTTTACAGTATAGTAACATAAACCGTTAAATTTACTTAACAAATTAAATCAACAATCAACAATTAAATACAATCATAGTACTAAATTTAAATTTAAAACTAATCAAACTCTAACTATGGAAACCATATTAATCATAACTAAAAAAGAGATATTCTCTGATAGTAGTAGAAATTACTTAAAAAATAAAGTTAAAAAATTTAAAAATCCATTTTTTGACATTTCATATAACCTTATTTATAATATATATATATATATATATATATATAATTTTCATACACTAATACTTTTGAAAATCTAATGAACAATGCTTCCTCTCATTTATCATCTTTGTTATGCAAATCATCAGTTAGTAAATATATGATAATGGTAGTAAGCGTTACAAATGAAATCACTAAAATACATATATATATATATATATATAAATAATTAATTAGTCACTATCATTATGGAATAGTAGTCTATAATTTTACGCATCCAAAAAGTGGAATATATAAAGTTTTTTTAAAGGTATGTGTAAAGATTCACTATATGTGTGTGTGTGTGTGTGTGTGTGTAAAGGTAAAAAAAGGTATATTTAAGGTTTTTATTAACTTAAAAACTAATAAAAAACCAATGGTTAATAACTAAAATTATAGTATTAATAAAATATTTAATGAGACCATCCTAAAAAAATTACCATGCACAACGCGCGAATATGTGACTAGTATTATTTAAAAACTGAAAACATGTGTTTAAATACATATACCAAACGGGCCCTTTTCCAAATCAGATAGAGAATAGGAAATTGTTATAACCATGGTTCTCTTAAGCTTTTAAATGATTCACCATGACAAAAATTCCTTTACAAATTAATTAATTGTCCTCTTCATTCTCTAACAAGAATAATCATATATATTTTCATCAAGTACTCAAAATAATTAATATGACAAAACAAGGTTGCACAAAGCAAGTTGCTTATGTTGATGACTTTATTGTGTCGTTGGAAGAAGCACTAAACTTTTTATTGAACAAAAATTATAATAAAAATTTTCGACACAAAAAATTGTAACAGTCCCCACGCATTGCATGGGCATGTGACTAGTTATATATTTGATGTGAGTAAGATTAGATAATATGTATGATATATAACAATCATCTATCTTACTGACATTTTTTGCTCTCTTATAAGAAGAATTTGGTTTCAAACTAACCTTCTTTCATATTATTGTAACTATCAAACTATCAAGAATAAAAATAAAAATAAAAATCCTCTTTAATTGACTATAAATAGCATTATTTGTGTAAATAATTGTAATGCCTATAACAATTTTATTGCTTTTTAAAAACAATGTTTGAAGAAATTATACCAAGGGGGGAGAGAGAGACTATAAAAAGGCCAATTTTTTTGGGGAAAAAGTCATTACTAAATCAATTTATCAGTGCATAATAATTAATCACAAGTTATTTGTTATAATTCTTATAGGTTACATCAAGGAAGGATCAAGAGCAATATTGGACAGATAGAACAAGATCATACCACTACACATCAGTGTCTGAATTCGCTAGCCAGTTCAAGCGATTCCATGTGGGCATGCAGCTTGAAAATGAGTTGGCAATACCTTATAACAAGGCCAATGGCCATAGGGCAGCTCTAGTCTTCAAGAAATATTCAGTCCCAAAAATGGAACTCTTAAAGGCATGCTTTGACAAAGAATGGCTATTGATTAAGAGGAACTCTTTTATCTATGTGTTCAAGACGGTTCAAATTATTATAGGGGCAATCATAGTGGCCACACTTTTTTTGAGGACAAAAATGAACTCTAGGAATGAAGAAGATGCGGCAGTATATATAGGGGCACTACTATTTTCCATGTTGATTAACATGTTCAATGGCTTTGCTGAGCTATCACTGACCATTGCAAGGCTTCCAGTATTTTACAAGCAGAGAGACATCCTCTTTCACCCAGTTTGGACTTTCACACTACCAAACGTGGTTCTCCGGATCCCCATATCTGTTCTTGAGTCCGTTGTTTGGATGGTCATTACATACTACTCCATAGGATTTGCCCCTGAAGCTAGCAGGTAATTAAACCAATATTTCAATATCTATCTAACATCAACTGATATGGTTTGGTGTATAATAAAAGTGATGTTAACGATGGATCTATGTGAAATGATATTGGTTCAATTACGACTGACCATTGTCAACCATTGTGAAAAAATGTTATGAAATGTGTCACTAGTTCACTTTAACATAATATCTTTTGAGACACTAAAAAATTCCAGACAAATGAACATTCTATCCCAACCCCACGGACAGGTTCTTCAAGCAACTTTTGTTGGTATTTCTGTTCCAACAAATGGCTGCTGGGCTCTTTAGGCTCATCTCTGCAGTCTGCAGGACTATGATCATTTCCAACACTTGTGGATCTCTCACTCTCTTATTTGTGTTCGTACTTGGAGGTTTCATCCTTCCTAGAGGTTAGTAAGAAAATCAAAATTTTTAACACATAGATTTCAAAGCGGCGAAAACCTTTCTTAAAAACAAAAAATTTACATTACAGTTTGTTGAACTAATTCAAAATTTGGTTTGATTATAACAGGTGAAATTCCAAAATGGTGGGTTTGGGGCTACTGGGTCTCACCTATGTCATACGGTTTCAATGCCATTGCTGTAAATGAAATGTTTGCTCCGAGGTGGATGAACCAATTGGTATGTTTTTACATTATACATTCTATGCATATTTTAAGAAACATATTGAAAGAAAGTTCAAAAGATAACAAGTTAGGAGAATTATGCTTTTGGTTCACTAAAAAAATACTACTACAGGCTTCAGACAATGCAACCAGATTGGGTGTCGCAGTCCTTGAGAGCTTGGATGTTTTCTCTGACAAAAACTGGTACTGGATTGGCGCAGGAGGACTGCTCGGGTTCACGGTTCTATTTAACGTCCTATTCACCTTAGCACTTATGTACCTAAACCGTAAGGACAACTACTGTTCAAGGGTGCATATGAATTTGCGATTTCATTCTGTTTTCTTCAGAGTGACATTTTTTATCTTTTCTGTTGTTCAATACACTAGCAATGGGAAAGCCACAAGCAATAATATCTGAAGAAGCTGCAGGAGAGATGGAAGCCGACTATAAAGAACCAAGTCTGAGAAGACCCGTGTCAAAGAGAGATTCTACTTCTCAATTATTGTCTTCTGATGGAAACAATACAAGTATGCAACAAAACATTATTGGCAATTTTAGTCTTTTGGACAGTCAATCATCAATGTGAATTTCATTATGTTATTTGTTGCCTTACATGGACTCGGATTCACTCAGGAGAAATGGAAATCAGGACTATGAGCAGCCGATCTAATAGTAATGGAATAAGTAGAAATGCTGATTCGACTCTTGAGATAGCTAATGATGTCGCTCCCAAGAGAGGAATGGTTCTTCCATTCACTCCTTTGGCAATGTCTTTTGACAGTGTGAATTACTATGTGGACATGCCCGCTGTAATTGTCTACTGCCCTCTTCCATTCTCTTTCTACCAAAAAAAGATTATATGTAATCATATATTATTTAAACATAAGATGGTGTCTCTAAATTAAGAGTTTTTTAAGTCTAGCTAAACTACCTCTATCACTAACTTTGTGGTTTCTACCAGGAAATGAAGGAACAAGGAGTAGCAGATGACAGGCTCCAATTACTTCGAGGAGTAATGGGGGCATTTAGGCCTGGGGTCTTAACAGCACTTATGGGAGTCAGTGGAGCCGGAAAGACAACATTGATGGATGTTTTAGCAGGAAGAAAGACAAGTGGTTACATCGAAGGTGATATTAGAATCTCTGGATTCCCTAAGATACAAGAAACCTTTGCAAGAATTTCTGGTTACTGTGAACAAACTGACATTCACTCGCCTCGAGTCACCGTACGAGAATCCTTGATTTATTCAGCTTTCCTTCGTCTCCCTAAAGAAGTCAGCATTGAAGAAAAGATGGTGTGAACTCAATATAACAAAACTGTTCTAAACCTCGTATGTAGCAACCTATAGAGGCTAAAACAATTTCTTCTTGGGTTTATTCTTTTCAGATTTTTGTTGATGAAGTAATGGAATTGGTCGAGCTAGACAATCTGAAGGATGCTATAGTGGGGCTTCCAGGAATTACAGGGTTGTCAACAGAACAGCGGAAGAGGCTGACAATTGCAGTTGAGCTTGTTGCCAATCCTTCAATCATTTTCATGGATGAACCAACTTCAGGTCTTGATGCAAGGGCAGCAGCCATTGTCATGAGGACTGTGAGAAATACTGTAGATACTGGAAGAACAGTCGTGTGCACCATTCACCAGCCTAGCATTGATATTTTTGAAGCCTTTGATGATCTACTATTGATGAAGAGAGGAGGACAAGTCATCTACTCTGGACCTTTGGGTCAAAATTCTCACAAAATCATAGAATATTTTGAGGTATTTTTTTCTACTTGATATTTTTCTTCATTCTTAAGTTATAAAAGCATAATGCACTATCTGATTCAATACTCATTTTGCAGGCAATTCCTGGAGTCCCAAAAATCAAAGAGAAGTACAACCCCGCAACATGGATGCTCGAAGTGAGCTCAATGGCCGCTGAAGTTAGGCTTGAAATTGACTTTGCTGAACACTTCAAGTCATCATCCTTGCATCAGTAAGTCAAGATATTCGTCATAGAAATACAAGAGCAAGAGTGATTACCAGTCTTGATCGAACATATGCATTTATGTGCAGGAGAAATAAGGCTTTGGTAAAAGAGTTAAGCACTCCACCACCCGGAGCAGAGGACCTATATTTTGCCACACAATTCTCTCAGTCCACATGGGGGCAGTTCAAATCTTGCTTATGGAAGACATGGCGGACTTATTGGAGAAGTCCAGATTATAACCTTGTTAGATTCTCTTTCACCTTGGCTGCCGCCCTAATGGTTGGGACAATTTTCTGGAAAGTCGGAACTAAAAGGTCTTCTGTTTCCTTCAAATAATATAATTTGAATTATCTCATTGATTTTATAGGCAAAATAACTCAAAACCTTCATCATTCTGTTGACTAATTTTTTTCAATGTCTAAAATATTTTATGGTATAGGGCTGCAAGTGATCTTACTGCGATAGTTGGAGCAATGTATGCAGCTGTAGTGTTTTTAGGAATTCATAATTGCTCAACAGTACAACCGATAATAGCCATTGAAAGAACAGTGTTTTATCGAGAAAGAGCTGCTGGGATGTACTCTGCATTGCCTTATGCCCTTGCACAGGTTTGACTGCATTAATATTATCATCCTACTCTCAATGACTTCATGTCTTAAATAGGGATTATTAGGCATTCTAACATATTTTATAGAAACGACTTTTATCAGATTGTTGAAGAAACCCAACTATTTGAGTTCATGAATTATGTTCATCTGTAAAACGTCCACTTGGCTGTTCACATAGTAGGTTACTTAAGCTCTCATTTTGTATGGTACTTCACTATCAAAAGAGTGTTAATTTCAGTAGGATCGTTGCAAATTACATTGGATTGTCTTTGATCTTTAAAGATCTAAATTTTCTAGGAGATCTCATTTGTTTTACAAGAGTACTCAAATTTTTCCAACCATATATTGAATTTCTAGGCCCGATTTTCACAAAGAGAACTTTTAAGTAGAATGTTACCACTCAGTTCAATCGTTTCTAAATAAGAAAATAACTTTAACGTTTGATATGCAGGTGATTACTGAAATACCATATGTGCTTGTTCAATGTTCATATTATACACTTATCGTGTATGCCATGGTGGGATTTCAATGGACAGCCACAAAATTCTTCTGGTTCTTCTTTGTCTCCTTCTTCTCCTTCCTATACTTCACATATTATGGCATGATGACTGTTTCCATGACACCAAACCTCCAAGTAGCATCCATTTTTGCATCAGCATTCTATTCTGTCTTCAATCTTTTCTCAGGCTTCTTTATCCCAAGACCTGTAAGTACTAAGTACTATTTCTCCTTTCAAAATAACTTTTCAGGAATAAGCTAAATTATTCATTTCGACATATATTTCATTGATTTTTGAACTTTCAGAAAATTCCAAAGTGGTGGGTTTGGTATTATTGGATTTGCCCAGTAGCATGGACTGTCTATGGATTGATTGTGTCACAATATGGGGATGTGGAGGACACCATTAAAGTACCTGGGATGACGACTGACCCCACTATCAAATGGTATATTGAAAACCATTTTGGGTTTGATCCCAATTTCATGGGGCCAGTTGCTGGAGTTTTGGTTTGCTTTGCTGTCTTCTTTGCATTCATGTTTGCCTATTGCATAAAGACTCTAAACTTCCAGATCAGATAGAAGAGAGTGATGAAAGAAATTCTTGTTATAGCAGTTTCTACTAATCAAAATGATTCCTATATATATACATATAACAGAAGCCATCCTAGACTGAAAATTCTGATAGTTGTATAAAGCTTCAATTTATTTTTGTAGGAAACTTGAGATGTTTTTTTTAATAATAAGTTCAGTTTAGTTAGAGAAATCTGAAAGCTAGATGCCTTTTTTAGTAAGTTCATTACTATTCAGTTAGTGTTATTTTATCAGTTCTTACCCAAAAAGAAGTTGTACATGTTTTATTAAAATGGTAATAATTGTTTTTTCTTTTGTTCTGTTTCAACCTTGTATTAGTCAAGAATTATGCAATAACAACTCTACATATTTCCAATAGACTTACACCTAAAGATCTCAAGAATTTAAGACTGAAAGTAGTACCACAAAATCACTAATATAAAAAGGCAACAATGATTCAGTTCCATAATCCTCAATCCATTGGTGCCAGCTACACAGGTTTTGTACTTTTCCACATTTACTTACACAACTCAAAGTCCCTGAAAATGCCAAATAAATAAATAAATAAAAACCCATTTTCACACTGTTGACTTCAAAAAAAATCTCCTTCATTGTGCCAAAATTTTTGGCTTGGTAACTTCCATGTGCTGTAACAAATTTATACAATCAATATCGAATCTAATCTAATACTTTTAACACTAGCAGAAGCTGAGAGAAAATTAGGTCCTATAGTTAAGCCTATTTTGATACATAGGAAAAGTACCCACATAAACTTTTGCCACGAGGACAATTTTAAGTCACAAAAGCTCGATTGTTACACCATTTGAGAATTCTTTTAAATCAAACATGTTAAAAAACCAACGTAAAATGTCACACCCCAAAGAAAATTATAAAATCATTCGTTGTAACCACAGTCAAACAGAACAAAAACCTTTAAACTCTTTCTCATATATGCACTTAACTGTCATCTTCAGTTTCCAAGTTTTCTTCAGTCTGTAGCATTCCTTTGCTGCAACAACATATACCCAATCAATTTCAAAGGTTGTGATTTTCTTTCTTCTTCAAATCAAGGTGTTTTCTGTATTTTTAATTCCTTTCATTCCTGTCCTTTTCTACAATAAACCTTCTCACAAAATGTTTGCCTTCTACAACAAACTTTCTCAATTTTATACATTTGCTTTTGTTAAATTTTTATCCATTACAGAAATTACGAAAAGATTGATTTTAGTCCTGGTTTTCCATGGTATAGAACCGGAATCTAAAGGAAATCTCTCTCAAATTTAATAAATAGATTGTTTCACTCCAATATTTCTCGTTTGATTCAATGGGAGAACAAGTCCAGCACTCTACAATTTACTAATTGATTAATTATATTTATCGTTTGATGAATTTATAATTTACTTTTGTTTGTTCTGGGGTTAGAAAAAATTAAATAGGAAAGTTGATTGAAATCACTAGCAAATACATAACTTGCGCCTAATATGACTTAGTTTTGGTTGATTAATTTGTAGTTTGGATTTGTTTTGATTAACGTGTTTGGAATCCATTAATATATAAGCTATTAAATATTTCATGGGCATATATATTAATATGGGCATGTTATTCTGTAAGGGCACAAATTTAGCATTCCGACCCAATAGTGGATGGATCGGTCCAAAAGGCCCTAAAACAATGAATTTATAGAGACGAAGTAAAGAAAACTGGGCTAGTGCAAGTTAAACAATCAATTAGATTGGCTGAGATCACAAGAAGAATGAGAACAAAGAAGTTAACCTTAGAAATTTGTCTTCGGCATATGTTCGAAGAGGTCTATTTGATATAAATATTGTTCAAAGATGGATACAAGTTTGGTTCTTAGCATCTACAGTCTTTCTTTCTCTCTTTTTTCCGATCCCCCATTCTTTAGGTCTCTCCTTTCTTTTATATTCCTTCTCCCCCTTCTCTGCGCCTTTCACACGCAAATTTAGTGATTTTCGTTGATACTTGTCCCATCTAACTTTTCCAGAAATCTTTATGTAGTAGCTGTAAGGCTGGAAATCACTATTCAGATGTCTTCTCCACATAAATGCGGCTAGAGAGTTAGCTGTAAAGCATTCAATGCAGGGGTGGCAGCCTTCTTCCTTGATATTTTGGGATCTTTTCTTGGTACATGTTTCTACAACATTCGCCCAGTCCGACAGAATCCTCTAGGATGTTTTCCTAAATGGCAGAACTCCAAGACTTATCCCGGCTTTGGTTATCCGAGGTGGTATTCACCCTCGATGAAACTTCCGGGATTGCTAAGTTCACATTCAACCTCTTCAACCTTCAATGTAGATCTTCTAGGCTAAGTTGAACCGTCCTCGGATTGGCCTTAGTTCTCGGCTTGGGCTCTGGGTCCAATGTGTACAGGGACAAAGAATTCTCGGCCTATTGGACTAAGACTTTAGGCCCAACATATACAGGGATCAAGAATTTCTGGCTCATTAACCCTAGTAGTGGTAGAGGCGTGCCCTCCAAGAGTAACAAAACCGTGCGGTCTGGGTGGCATCGGTCTCAACGGCCCATTCCCAACCCAAAGCGAACAATACCTTTGTCGGGTAATACCCCTCAAAAGCGTCTTTCTGTAGGGGAGGATTTTGTTCTAACCCCTGCAAGTTATTTGTCCTCTTTGAGGAGCCAAGTCCGCAAGGTTTTGTTTTTAAGCGACGTAGGCAAGCAAGCGTTGCACTTGGACTTAGTCCCACATCGGCAAGAAATGCGTCCCACTCATGGTTTATAAGCCCTTGAAGCAACCATGAGTGTACCACTACTACACATGTGTAGTAGTGGTATACTCATGGTTGCTCCAAGGGCTTATAAACCATGAGTGGAGCGCATTTCTTGCCGATATGAGACTAAGTCCAAGTGCAACGTTTGCTTGTCCACGTCGCTTAAAAACAAAACCTTACGGGCTTGGCTCTCCAAAGAGGACAAATAACTTGCAAGGGCTGAAACAAAATCCTCCCCTACATATTCCTTCGGGAAAGGTTACCATTTAAATTTTCAAGGAATTCTCTTTTTTTGAGCATTGATAAGTATGCATCAACGAACAAAGTGATAAGCAAATTAGAGGCATGCACAAGCAGTAACTGCCTACAAGGGCTGAAACAAAATCCTCCCCTACATATTCCTTCGGGAAAGGTTACCATTTAAATTTTCAAGGAATTCTCTTTTTTTGAGCATTGATAAGTATGCATCAAGGAACAAAGTGATAAGCAAATTAGAGGCATGCACAAGCAGTAACTGCCTACATGATTAGCTGTTTTCGGTTGTCAAAATCTCCATATGAAGAGCTGGAAGGAATTATATGAAAGTTCTGGTGGGGTCACCAAGGAGAAAGAAACAGTAAGGCTTAATGTGTGACACAAAGAGAAATGCTGGATTAGGGTTCAGGAATTTACAAGCTTTCATTATGGAGATATTGGCAAAACAAGGTTGATGCGGTGCCTATCTTAATTATAATATCTCCAAGGTTTATAAAGTTAAATATTTCCCAAATTGTGAACTCTATTGTAAGTGAAGTTAGGACATATATAGCCCCTTATCTTGTATAATATAGCTCAAAAATTCCTAAGCAAAGACCAATGGAGATTGATTATCATCACCAATATGGAGAAGGCTAGCTATGGCAACTTGAACATCCCAAGAAATTCCAAATTTTCATTTACGTGAAGGGTGTGCAGAGAGAGATACTACCCCAACCGTGAAAGACTTGCTTTGTAGGGGTCCATATGCATGTGAAGGCCACGACAAGTACGAAGCAAATAACAATTAAACCATGATTAATTAGTCCAACATATACAGAGTACTAGTATATATACAAGAGCAAGAGCAAAACCAACGTGATCTAATAGAAAATGATTATTTACGTGCATCAGTGCATGGTACAAAATGCATGAGTAGTGCATGCATGGAATAATGCACGTTTATAAAGAAAAAAGTCGGAAGCTAAGCTATAGTCGTTTACCCGCACTAGGACTTAAAGTTACCTGTCGTTCTTATATTTCTTTCATTAACATTAGCTATATCACGTGTTGTGAACGTGATAAACTAATACACCTGTCTTACTGTGATTTATAACTAATTCTAGAACCGTTATTTAGTTGCTGAATTAGTTTCTGTTTTGATTTCCCGCCAAATTGAATGTATACATATATATATATATATATATATATATATACACACACACAAGGATAGAGCAATATGCTATTAATCAATTCAATGAATTATACAATTTCAATCTCAATTTTCTTTCTATTTTGTCAGATGCTTAATTCCTTTAAGCCTCCATCTAATGACATCCGTACTGGTAGCATGAGAGACCAAAGCCATATGGAAGCTAGCATAGCCACCCCTTCCAGACACATATGAGATCAATGTGGTATGAGTTAGTCTTTAGTCTTTACACATGCAAACACAGAAGTTATTACACACTCATTATTGCATATTTTGTATGCATTTTTTTTTTTTTTTGAAATCGTGTTTTAAAAATATGATTTCTGTTCATATGATAGTATGTATATAATAAGTATATAATAAAGAGTGCGCAATAATCATTATACATTTCAAAATAAGATAGTATATATATAGAGGCCAAAGCTATTATACAATGGAATAATGTATGCATTCTTTTTTGAAATCATGTTTTGAAAATACAATTCCAGTTCATGTGATAATATGTGTACAATGAATGTATAATATTCATTACACATTTCAAAATGTGATAGTATAGAGAGGCCAAAGCTATTATACAATGGATTGGAGGGTGATGCCAAAGCTATATTATACAAGCGATAGCTTGTGACCATGAATAATTACAAGACTATATGTAATCTAAATTAAACCATTTAAGAGAAAATTCTTGCTATCAAAAATTCATCATATTTGTCCTGATTATTGAGAAAGGATTTCGGTGCGATTGTGATGCATTCTTAACAATAAATGAAAAGAAATGTTCAATATTCTATTCACCATCAATTGTCACACCATTACCACCACGCACCCTTAGTGCAATAGTCACTCCAAAAATATAAGTGTTTGCGGGGTGTGAGGGACAAGGGCCAGGGTTCAAGTCTCTAACAGAGAGCTTCATACACATATATACTTAGATTAGACTTGAGTAAAAATTCTATCTTGTATAAAAAAATTAAAAAAAAACTGTCGGATAAAATTTGTAATGGTCTTTGTCCATTTAAAATTTAGAGTTTTTTTTTTTTTCTATAGATAATTTGTCGTGTCCATTTGCTTGTTAGCAATGGATACATATAATAACTGAAAAAAACAAGGCATAAACAATTAAACATGCTATACCATAACAATTTTTATTTAATTTTGAAATAATTTAATCCTAAAAAGTCAATTTTCCCTGTGCTTAGGGAAATATAGCATTTGATAAAGAACTTTATCTTTTTGCAAAGAAGGTTAAATTTTACACTTGACCTTCTGCTACTAACTATGAGATAGTTGACATGGAAGGCTTTGTATGGATTCCTACTAACTTTTTTATAAAGGGTAATTGTTATTGATGGGGGTGATACCACTTGAAGGTGCCGTCGTCCCAGAAGGTGCCGTCGTCCTTGAAGGTGCCGTCGCCCTTCGAGTGAGTGACGGCACGGTAGGGGTGACGGCGCTGCTCCATTCATTATACCTGACCGTATCTCCAGCCGGCTCTGACGTCGTCATCCATGCGCCAACGGGGTGCACGGGTGACGGGGGAACGCTAAAAGGACTGACATGCCTTGTCAGGCACGCCAAACGCCGAGATAGATATCTTGCACCCCACGCCATAGGGAAGGTTCCGTAAAGAACACGCATTAGGGCATGGCTCCGATCAGAGGTTATCTCCCCCGACACGCCAAAGTCCCAGCTCTACACTACTATAAAT
Organism: Lithocarpus polystachyus; assembly: GCA_033629205.1. Taxonomy (NCBI): domain Eukaryota; kingdom Viridiplantae; phylum Streptophyta; class Magnoliopsida; order Fagales; family Fagaceae; genus Lithocarpus; species Lithocarpus polystachyus. Next base: position 22,348,248 of record CM066166.1, on the reverse strand, counting down.
ACCCCCGACCCTCATAAAAAAGGTACGCATGTTTCTACCCCGACTCTAGCACTCTGGAGTTGTGAGCAATACTAACTTGACCGTCGGAGGGTAGTTGGCCGGTACCACACCGGTACTTCCCTTTGAGGTTCTTTCTACCCGTGCAGGTCTACCTGAAACACGCGAAGACCCTGCGACTTACTGAGGGTGATTTTCGGCATCATCAGTTGGCGCCGTCTGTGGGAAAGAGCACGTACTTAGGCTGTGTCCTGTGCTTTCCGGACAAAGAGTTGTATGGTACTCACGCGTTCAAGGGTTACCATCATGAACGATTAAGACAACGGACAACGCACCACGGCCCTCAAGAGACAAGTCCAGACTCTGGCAGCCGCGGTGGAGCGCCTCACAAAGCGCAACAATGACTTGGAAGAACAACTATTGCGAAGGGACGCGACGGCAGGCAACCATGGAGAGAATGAGGAAAACAGCGCTCGAGAGAGAGATCATAGAGGCCCGGAAGGGAGCAATGCATTGACCCAACCCGAAGGGCAGGGGACAAGCCGTCCGTCGGCGGCTAACAATGATCCGCCCAGCACTACCGAGGAGCTGCGGTTGATGAGGGAGCGTATGGACTTTATGATGAACGCCCTCAAGGGACGAGTATCCAGTGACCTCGACGACCTCGTCCACCGTACAGACTCTCCCTTCACCACGCACGTCATCATGTTCCCAACGCCGACAAAGTTCCGCATGCCCCAGATAGAAAGCTACGATGGATCCAAAGATCCACTAGACCACCTGGAGTCCTTCAAGACGCTGATGCACCTGCATGGCATGCCGGACGAAATTATGTGCCAGGCATTCCCGGCGACGCTAAAGGGGGCGGCAAGGACTTGGTTCGGCAGGCTGACACCCGGCTCTATCGGTACCTTCAGAGAGCTGAGTGCTCAGTTCGCTACGCACTTCATCGGAGGACATAGGTATAAGAAATCCACCGCGTGTTTGATGAACATCAGACAGCGGGAGGACGAGACACTCAGGTCCTATATAGCCCGCTTCAACAGAGAGGCACTTTCGATCGATGAAGCGGACGATAAGATACAGGTCACCGCGTTCACCAATGGACTGAAGGAGGGCAAATTCTTGTTCTCTTTATACAAGAATGACCCGAAGACGATGTCGGAGGTATTTTACAGGACAACGAAGTATATGAATGCAGAAGACGCATTACAGGCTCGGGGGGAGAGACCTCCCAAAAGGCGGGAAAGGCACGAGGACGTCAAACAGGATAAGGGACGAAAGAAACCTCGGACGGAGGGCCGAGACAGTAGGCGACCGCAGCCCCCTACCGGTAGGTTCACAAGCTTCACCCCGCTGACGGCCCCGGTCGACCAAGTCCTGATGGAAATCAAGGACGAGGGGTCCCTGACGTTCCCGGGAAAAATGAAGGGGAATCCCGATAGACGACCCAAAGACAAGTACTGCCGCTTCCACCGAGACCACGGCCACGACACCGCCGATTGTTACGACTTGAAGCAGCAGATTGAGGCCCTGATCAGACAGGGAAAGTTGCAAAGGTTCGTCAGCCAAGAAAGGACAGAAGCGCCTCGCCAGGAACAGGTCCCCCGCCGGGACAATGAGCGCCCTCGACCGCCCATAGGAGACATAAGGATGATCATCGGGAGTTCGGCAACCGTCAGATCGACAAAGAAGGCTCGGAAAGCCTACCTCAGGGCAGTATAGAACGTCCAGGCGGCGGGCGACGCTCAAAAGAGGCCGCGTGTCAGCAGCCCTACTATTGAGTTCACAGAAGAAGACGCCCAACGTCTTCATCATCCGCAAGATGATGCCCTTGTCGTCAATATCCGGCTGGGAGACTATAACACATACAGGGTCTTGATCGACAATGGTAGTTCCGCGGACATCCTTTATTACCCTGCGTTTCAACAGATGCGGATCGGCAAGGAACGCCTGTCACCTACCAACGTCCCGCTCATCGGGTTTGGGGGGACGAGAGTTCACCCCCTCGGTGCCATCACCTTGCCAGTCACGATTGGAGAATATCTTCGGCAGGTCACTAGAGACGTCACCTTCCTCGTCGTCGACTGTTCGTCCGCCTACAATGCTATCATAAGGCGGCCCACCCTTAACGCTTGGAAGGTAGTGACGTCGACCTACCACCTGATGGTCAAGTTCCCCACCGAGAACGGAGTGGGGGAATTATGGGGAGACCAGGTCGCCGCGCGAGAGTGCTACGTAGCGATGGTGGAGGCAGACAATCACCTGCCGGCAATGAACATAGAGCAGCGGGTGGGGGCAGAACCCGCCGAAGAGCTCGAGGAAATAGCACTCGACGAGTCCAGGCCAGAAAGAACCACCAGAGTCGGCGCTCTCGCTAGACCGTCGGCTCGCCAGGCACTCGTGACTTTCCTCCGAGAAAACCAGGATGTGTTCGCCTGGAGTCACGAAGACATGCCCGAAATTGACCCGTCAGTCATGGTGCACAAGCTGAACGTGTCACCCAGTTTCCGGCCGGTCCGTCAGAAGAAACGGGTGTTTGCCCCGGAACGAGACCGGGCGATAGCAGAAGAAGTCGGTAAGCTACGAGATGCGGAGTTCATCCGAGAAGTGTACTATCCCGATTGGTTGGCCAACGTGGTGATGGTCAAGAAGGCTAGCGGGAAGTGGCATATGTGTGTGGACTTCACAGACCTGAACAAGGCATGCCCCAAAGATAGCTACCCTCTCCCGCGAGTCGACACACTGGTGGACTCTACCGCCCGACACCAGGTACTGAGCTTCATGGATGCCTTCTCAGGGTACAATCAAATCCGGATGGACGTGGCTGATCAGGAGAAGACCTCGTTTGTCACCAGCCAAGGTCTCTTCTGTTACAAGGTAATGCCATTCGGACTGAAAAATGCGGGTGCCACATATCAGAGACTCATGAACAAAATGTTCGCCGACCAAATAGGAAGGAACGTTCAAGTATACATCGACGACATGTTGGTAAAAAGCAGAAGGAAGGAAGACCACCTGGGGGACCTAAAAGAGACATTCGATACGCTCCGTTCCTACAACATGAAGCTCAATCCGGCAAAGTGTGCATTTGGAGTGGCGGCGGGAAAGTTCCTAGGCTTCATGGTGTCCCAAAGGGGTATCGAGGCCAGCCCTGACAAGATCCGGGCCATAGTGGAAATGGCGCCCCCACAGAGCACGAAGGAGGTGCAAAGCTTGAATGGGAAAGTAGCCGCCCTAAATCGATTTGTATCAAGGGTGACAGATAAGTGCCTACCCTTTTTCCGCACGCTGAAGAAGTCGTTCGAGTGGACGGGCGAGTGCCAAAGGGCGTTCGAGGAACTGAAAGCTTACCTCTCTTCACCTCCGCTACTAAGCCCCTCGCAACCAGGGGAAGAGCTCTTCCTTTACCTGGCCGTCTCCCCGGCGGCAGTCAGTGCGGCCTTGGTCAGAGAAGAAGACAAGGTCCAGAAGCCTATGTATTACGCCAGCCGGGCGTTCCGCGGAGCGGAAGGGAGATACCCACCTATGGAGAAGCTCGCCTTCGCCCTAGTCACCGCAGCCCGCAAGCTCAAACCGTATTTTCAAGCTCACACGATAGTTGTCCTAACCAACAAACCCTTGCGGCGGGCAATGCACAACCCCGAAGCGGCAAGTCGCCTGGCCTCATGGGCGATCGAGTTGACCGAGTTCGACATCAGGTACCGCCCGCACACCGCCACGAAGGGGCAGGCTGTCGCTGACTTTATCGCCGAATTCATATGTGGTGAGGACCAGGGGGCAGATGAGCACCATTCATGGACTCTACACTCAGACGGATCGTCGACCAGACAGGCCGGGGGGATAGGCGTCGTACTTCACTCCCCCGAGGGAGATCAGATCGAATGCATGATTCGCCTAGATTTCCCCACCACAAATAATGAGGCTGAATATGAAGCACTGATAGCTGGGATCGACCTCGCCAGAGCAGCAGGGGCCACCAAAGTGGTGGCTTACTGCGACTCCCAAGTCGTCGTTAACCAAGTAAGCGGAGAATACGAGTGTAGAGGCGACAGAATGAGAAGATATTTAGATCAAGCGAAGAGAAGAATGGATGAGCTAAGGGCCGAAGTGATACAAATACCAAGAGAAGAGAATGAGCAAGCCGACCGTCTTGCTAAAGCCGCTTCTTCCGAACACATGACCCCCCCCCCGACAATGTGCTTTCCTTTGTGCAAATGACGCCACTAATAAAGCTTATCAGTGTGCAGGAAATAAGCTCCGAAAGCAATTGGACCACGCCGCTCGTCTCCCACCTAAAGGATGGCGCCTTGCCGGACGAAAGAGAGGCCGCCAGAAAGCTGAAGGTCAGGGCCGCAAGGTTCGTGTTAATGGACGGCGTCTTGTACAAAAGGGGTTTCTACCGCCCGTACTTGAGGTGTTTGAGCCCCGAAGAAGCCGACTATGTCATGAGGGAAGTCCACGGGGAGTTTGTGGAAACCACTCGGGATCTCGATCACTGGCACATAAGCTAATTCGGGCTGGGTATTACTAGCCTACCATGCAAAAAGACGCCCAAGCCTACGTCAAAGCCTGCAACAAATGCCAAAGGTTCAGCAACATTGTCCGACAGCCGCTCGCGGAGCTAACTCCCATGACAGCCCCGTGGCCTTTTGCTCAATGGGGACTAGACATTATGGGTCCGTTCCCGACGGCTATGCGGCAGCTGAAATTCGTGGTAGTAGGCATAGATTATTTCACAAAGTGGGTAGAAGCTGAGGCCCTGGCCACCATCACGGAGAAGAACGTGCGGAACTTTGTCTGGAAATCCATCATATGCAGATTCGGGATCCCTAGGGTCCTAGTCTCGGACAATGGCAAACAATTCGACAACGGCCCCTTCCGAGAGTTCTGCTCGTAGCTGGGGATAAAAAACCACTACTCCTCCCCCGCCCACCCCCAAGCCAACGGCCAAGTCGAAGTGATGAACCGATCCTTGCTGAAGATTATCAAGACTCGGCTCGAGGGGGCAAAAGGGATATGGCCTGAGGAATTACCCAGCGTACTTTGGGCATACAGGACGACAGCAAGGACCCTAACAGGAGAAACTCCATTCCGACTAACCTATGGAAGCGAAGCAGTCATCCCAGCCGAGGTAGGACTCTCGACCTACCGGGTAAACGCCCACGACGAAGGCAGGAATGATGAGGCATTGCGCCTACGGCTGGACCTAATTGACGAAGACAGAGCAGTAGCCGAACAAAGACTCGCGCGGTACCAAGATCGCATGGCCAAGCGCTACAACTCCCAGGTCAAGCACAGGGACTTCCGAGTCGGAGACCTTGTTCTAAGAAGAGTCATGGGCGCTACCAGAGACCCTACCCAAGGGAAGCTCGGCCCCAACTGGGAAGGACCCTACCGAGTCACGTCGTGGCATCGAAGAGGCACCTACCACTTGGAAACGCTGGAAGGACAGATACTACCCCATCCATGGAAGGCCGAGCACCTACGAAAGTACTACCAATAAGAAAAGAGCGGCAGCTCCTACTTGTATTTGCCTAAATGTATCTTGAGGGCCCAATGGGCACCCTTTTCCTTTCTTAAAATTGATGCAAGGTTTAGAAGTTTATTCAATTTCTCTTGTACTGTGCTTGGATCTTCAAATAGGTATACCAAAGCGACGTCTAAAATCTACAAGGCATAAGAGCGTCCAGCGCCCAAGCTGACGGCTCAAAAGCCAACCTAAAATCTACGAGGCATAAAAGCGTCAGGCGCCCAAGCCGACGGCTTAGAGGCCAACCCAAAATCTACAAGGCATAAGAGCGTCAAGCGCCCAAGCTGACGGCTCAAAAGCCAACCTAAAATCTACGAGGCATAAAAGCGTCAGGCGCCCAAGCCGACGGCTTAGAGGCCAACCCAAAATCTACAAGGCATAAGAGCGTCCAGCGCCCAAGCTGACGGCTCAAAAGCCAACCTAAAATCTACAAGGCATAAAAGCGTCAGGCGCCCAAGCCGACGGCTTAGAGGCCAACCCAAAATCTACAAGGCATAAGAGCGTCCAGCGCCCAAGCTGACGGCTCAAAAGCCAACCTATAATCTACGAGGCGTAAGAGCGTCCAGCGCCCAAGCTGACGGCTCAGAAGCCAACTTATAATCTACAAGGCGTAAGAGCGTCCAGCTCCCCAACTGACGGCTCAAGAGCCAACCTAATATCTACGAGGCATAGGAGCGTCAGGCACCCAAGCTGACGGCTCAAAAGCCAATCTAAAATCTACGAGGCGTAAGAGCATCCAGCTCCCCAGCTGACGGCTCAAGAGCCAACCTAATATCTACGAGGCATAGGAGCGTCAGGCACCCAAGCTGACAGCTCAAAAGCCAATCTAAAATCTACGAGGCGTAAAAGAGTCAAGCACCAAAGCTGACGGCTTAGAAGCCCGTCAAGTGCGAAAATAAAAGGCCTCAAAACGACGGCACTACCCTAAAAGGTTAAGCCTATATTCCAAGTGCGAAAAACAGGTCAGGCCTTCAAGCTGACGGTTTATAAGGTGACGGCTCGAAAAAAATTCTACCCTAATCTAACAAGGCGCGAGCTCGTCATATGCAAAGCAATCACATCCTAAAATATTTTCAAGGCATGATTCAAAGCTGACGACCCCGTTGGAAGGTCGTGACGGTGCCAAAAAGCGTTAGGTCCCAAGTAGGGCCACCGCGAAACAACAAGAAGAAAGTCATGCATAGTTAATGAAAACAACATGTTGCAAATTATATAAATAAGATCAGTATTTTACAAGAATGTGTTCTTACAAAAAGCCCTCAAAACAATGGGGCACCAAATACAAATCAACTCTACAAAAATCATTCAAGTCAAGGAGCCGGGGCGTCTGGCGCGGCCTCGTCACCGTCGGGATCCCGGACCTCGTTGGCAGGAGACTCGTCAGGACTGGAAGGATCGGATGACGGGATCTTCAAGGCTGCGGGCTTGTCCAGGGCAGGCTAGGCGAGGACGACACCGTCACCCCTGGTGGGGATCTTGGACTCGCCGAGGTCGTCATCCTCCACGACGACGGTGTTGATCATGGGCGTCGACGGCACAAGATCATCCAACGAAACCCGTGACAAGTCGAGGTGCGGGAAGAGAGACTTCACCTATTTAAGGCAGTCTTCAAACCCGTCACCATAGTATACGGCACAGGAATCGATGAATGCCTGGGACGTCTTGAATTCCGCCACGGCGTCACTTTTTGCCGTCTCCACCTGCCCTAAGAAAGAAGTCAACTCTTTCTCAGCCGTCACCCTAGCTTCTCGTTCCTGCTCGGCCTGACGGGTTCCCTCCTCCCGTTTCTCTTTCAGCTCCTTGATCTCCCCATTTAGGGTGCGGGATGCGTCCTTGTACTGTTCTAGCCCGTCCGTCAGATTGGCAATACGCTTCTTCTGACGGGCCAGCAGTTCCTCGTTCTTCGACCCCTTGACCTGAATGGCCCTCATGCGGACCACAGCCTGTGACACAGAATTCCCGTCAGCACAGTGATATAAAAAGATGACGGCACAAACAATAAAGAAGGCGCATACCCTGGCAAGATCAAAGAGGCCCGAGTCTCCCAGCTCCTGCACGGACTGACTGGCGCAGGAATCAGCCTCCTCCTTCCCAAGTATGGAGTCCAACTGCTCCAAGGCGTACCCCTTATGGGTAAGGATGCAGCGCCCCTCTTCTGGGATGACGAGACCTCGCGCCGACATCAATCCCTTACCGACCCCATGCTTGGGCGACGGGAGCTTCGAGGAGTGGTCCCCAGGGGCAACCGTCACTTTCTTTGACGGACGGTCTTCAGTCCTGTCGCTCTTTCTTTTCGGCGCGCTCCTTTGAAGGGACGTAGACTCTCCCTCCTTGCTTTTTCCCTCCTCCTTCTTACGGGCGGCGGTAGCCCGGATTTGAGCCCTCAGCTTGGTTGATTCCATCTCTGCAAGACGAGGACACAATGTAAAAATGCAAGTGAAAGTGACGGAGAGGATGGGTCAGTCATACTTACGTTGACGGGACAAATTGTTCAAACGGCGTGCCTCTTCCATTGGCTCGGGTCCCCCACAATAGGCGTAGAGGGCGTCAGGCGTAATCAGGTCACGACACTTCCTCTCCTCTAAGGGAATCCCCGTCACCTTGAAAATGAAGGCTTTCTGCTCCCCTGTGATTGCCGGACGAGAGAAAGCTGAAAAAGAAAAGGAGAACGAACGGGTTAGAACCTTGGCATAAGTAAACTTACATGCAAGGCTGACGGTGACGACCTGATTCCCTGACGTGAGCCCAGGTGTTGTCAAAGCCATGAGGAATTGACCCCCACTCTTCCTGACGGCATACCCAATTGGTCCCCTCTACAAAAAAGTACCTGCCCTTCCATTTCCTGTTGGAGTCGGGCATGTCTGACACTAACCTCAACTCTTTCTTCCTCGCAGAAAAATGGTAAATCCCCTTAGACGAGGCAATTTGGTGTGGACGGTAACACCAAAAGAACTCGTCGAGGGTTAGCTGACGGTGCCCGCCACTTAGACTCCCCCACAATATCTCGGAGCCAATGAACACCCTCCAGGTGTTGGGGGCAATCTGGCTGACGGATATCCCGAGATAGTTGGCCAGCTGACGGTGGAGCGCCGTCAGAGGCAACCTCAATCCTGCCGCGAACATGGCGTCATACATGCCAACGTCCGCGGTCTTCCCGGAGTAACACCTCTCCTTCTCCAAGGGAAGACGGATCGGAATATCGTCCGAAATTTGGTAACGGGCCCGCAGCAAGTTGAAAACCTTGTCCGTCATTGAAGGAAGAAAGTGATTAACCGTCCATTCTTTAGGAAGGATGAACGGACGGTCATCCCCTGAGCCTCCCGACGTGCTCTCCGAATTTTCATCTCCTGACGAGCCCTTATCACTCCCACTCTCCCTTGCGCCGTCATCTCCGCCTTTCCTTATTACTCCGTCGCCGCCCCCTCCCTCCTCGTCGCACGACGGAATCAACGATTCATCCTCTGACGACAAGGAAAAGTCATCTCCTGACTCGTGGCCCGGCTGATAAACCTCGTCGTAGCCCGCCCCGTCGCGGACTGACGACTGTTCGCTCGACGTCTCCTCAAGCATCTTACTACCTACAAGCGACGGGGTCGATCTAAGAGCCTGAGTGACGGCCTTCCCAAAAACCTAAAAGCCCGGTATGTAGCTAGATCGAAGGAATTAAAAAAGAAAAAAGAGAGAATGGGGGGAGTAACTCACCAAGTAACGGAGGAAGTGCAAGGGAAGCTGACGGTATCGGACAGCAAGCGAGAACCAGAACGCAATTATAATCTCTTTGAGGTGACGGTTTCTCTCTCACCAGCAAAATCAGAATAAAAGAAGAGAAATGAGGGAAAACGGAGATGTATATATAGGAAGCTTGGAGCGCGGAAGACGAAGCGACCTTCCCGTCCGGCTGCCTTCCAGTCCCTCTACGACACGTGTTCCGACACTAGGTCTGCTCGAGATGACTAGCCATTAATGCCTTGTCCGCCACACGCTGTACTCCCCAATCCATCAGACTTGACCGACGGGATTAAGGAGTAGGGGGCAACTGATGGGGGTGATACCACTTGAAGGTGCCGTCGTCCCAGAAGGTGCCGTCGTCCTTGAAGGTGCCGTCGCCCTTCGAGTGAGTGACGGCACGGTAGGGGTGACGGCGCTGCTCCATTCATTATACCTGACCGAATCTCCAGCCGGCTCTGACGTTGTCATCCATGCGCCGACGGGGTGCACGGGTGACGGGGGAACGCTAAAAGGACTGACATGCCTTGTCAGGCACGCCAAACGCCGAGATAGATATCTTGCACCCCACGCCATAGGGAAGGTTCCGTAAAGAACACGCATTAGGGCATGGCTCCGATCAGAGGTTATCTCCCCCGACACGCCAAAGTCCCAGCTCTACACTACTATAAATACCCCTGACCCTCATAAAAAAGGTACGCATGTTTCTACCCCGACTCTAGCACTCTGGAGTTGTGAGCAATACTAACTTGACCGTCGGAGGGTAGTTGGCCGGTACCACACCGGTACTTCCCTTTGAGGTTCTTTCTACCCGTGCAAGTCTACCTAAAACGCGCGAAGACCCTGCGACTCACTGAGGGTGATTTTCGGCATCATCAGTTATTACACACACCCTTATACACAACTGTACACACACAAAATATGCACAAAAATTGTGACTTCAAATCACAATTTTGAACTTGAAAATCGTGACTTAAAATCATAATTTCAGTGCACATTTTACTTGTGTGTGTGAAAGAGTGTGTGTAATATAAACACCACTCCTTTCTAAAATCTGGCATGTGCATCAGTGGATGTGTTATCAACAAATTTTCCTTCCAATTTTCAAATATTATGACAAACTTAAAACATGTGGATTTAGTTACAATAATCATATGATGCGAAATTCAACCATTTAGGCTTGGCTGGCCTCTTGTAACATTTAGCCAGTTAGGACAATACTCCATGCAAGCCACATGGCACTTGGGCCATGTCATCCCCTCGTGCCACACTACCATGTTATGTCATCATCATCCATCTTATGCATCAAACTCCTACATCTTATGGATAGAATTATAGAGATTATGCATCAAAATAGATAAGGGATGGCATTGGCATGGCACAGTTATGAATGAATAAAAAAATAATAATAAAATACCAATGATTGCATATCATACTAGCCCTTAGCCCATTCAATTAAAATTTTGAAAGCTGGATAAAAATAGAATTGCAAAGATCATGCATAAAATAGATTATTCGACATTAGACCAGGCATGAAGAAATAAAAATCCTATGGACAGCCTAAAATGCGCCCATAACAACCAAATAAATAAATAAAAAGGCCAATCAAATTTCACCATTTAATACTTCTAAAAAAAAAATTCACCACGTAATAAAATTATCTAATGGGTAGAATTTTAATGATAATGCTAGAGATATTATAATTTTACTATATATATAATCTTTATAAATTACCGTGACAAATGAATCTGATTAGATTAGTAGAATTTTTTTTTTTTTAAGGAATTATTTGATTAGTAGATCCGAATACATCTGACTGAAGTATTGTTCTAGAAGCAAAATTGCATTATAATATTATAATATACATAATATATGTATATATTATGTATATTATAAATTTATAATATACATAATAATATATGTTTTTGTGCGTATCACTATCTTTGCATGTCCCGCCGCCTCACTCTTACACGCTCATAATGCTTTCGGAACTCCTGCTTCAAATGAGTCTCACTTCCACTTCAACACACACACACACACACATATATATATATATATTCGTTTGCATGGCACAATATTCACATCAAAAGTAGAATTTCCTCTCTCTTTCTCTCTCTCTCTCTCTCTCTCTCTCTCTCTGTGTGTGAAAGTTCTATTAAGAGTGTTAGATATTTAAAGAAAGGATGTTAAAGGCTAGTGAGGGCATTGAAGAGATAAAGAACAAAATGAGCGAGATAGTGAACGCGGATGTGCAGAACCCTTTTGCAAGTCATTCAAGATCATCAAGAAGAGAAGATGAGGAGGAGGCTTTAGCATGGGCTACCATCATACAAAACCTTCCCACCTACGATCGCTTGAGAACTAGTATATTGCAATATGCTGTGGAGGGTGATCAGAACGATGAGGCCAAGATAGTGAACAAAGTGGTGGATGTTCGAAATCTTGATGCCAATGACAGAGAAGAGTTCATTCAGAGGAACTTCAAGGTTCCCGAGGAAGATAATGAGAAATTCTTAAAGAAACTAAGAGCTCGTATTGATGAGTAAGTTTGAGTCAACAATATTTTGCTTTTTTTTCCTTGTATCTGCATGTTCTTGTTGCTGTCTTGTTCTTGCTGATTGTGAAATTTGTTGTCCATGAATTCATTATCAAATCTTCTGATGCAGAGTTGGGATCCGACTACCAACAGTAGAAGTTAGATTCAACCATCTACAGATAGAAGCCAATTGCTATATCGGCACCAGGGCTCTTCCAACTCTCTTGAACACGGCAAGAAACGTTGCAGAATCGGCTCTTGGTTTGTGTGGAATCAGATTGGCTGAGAAAAGAAAGCTCACAATACTTAAAGACGTGTATGGGATCATAAAACCATCAAGGTACGTAATATCATCTAACAAAAGCTACATCAAGAATGGTTTCAAGATTGATTCTTTATAGGGGTATGGTGTAAAGATGTGAAAAAAAAAAATATATATATATATATATATGTATGATATATCAAGCTTCTGACACAATTCCAATGAACATTTTCATGCTGTTTTAAAGCATTAAATTTTTTCTAAAATTTCTTGATTTATTTTTTTGTTGCAGGATGACCCTCTTGTTAGGCCCTCCTTCATCTGGAAAGACTACCCTTTGTTGGCACTAGCAGGAAAGTTAGACTCAAACTTGAAAGTAAGTTATCAGAACCTTAATTTGTTTTAGATCACTCCAATTTTATTATCCAGTTGGTCAAGCCCTTAATTTTATGCTACTGCTTTGATCAATCAATTAAACCTAGCTAGTAACTATAGTGATGAATGTAAACATCATATTTCTGTGGATTAGGTACAAGGACAAGTCACTTACAATGGTCATAGGCTTGATGAGTTTGTGCCAAGGAAGACATCTGCCTACATTAGCCAAAATGATGTTCACTTGGGTGATCTTACTGTTAAAGAAACCTTAGATTATTCAGCAAGGTTCCAAGGAGTTGGGAACAGATACAGTAATCAAATTGACTTATATTGTAATTACCTTTAATAAAAAAAAAATTATTTCAAAACTAATCCTTGTTATACCAATTCAGATCTACTAACTGAGCTTTCATGGAGGCAGAAGCATGAGGGAATTTTCCCTGAAGCCGAAGTTGATCTTTTCATGAAGGTAGTAGGAAAATTTTCAAAACCAATTAACCAAAATGTTAAATGTATAATTTTCTTTAATTTCTGGGTTTAATTTTTTTTGTTCGTATACAGGCAGTTGCAATGGGGGGAGCTGAAAGCAATCTAATTACTGATTACACCCTCAAGGTAAGTATGAGTGTTAAGACTTGAGATTGTAGACTTCCTTCTATTATAATTGTCAAGTTTTGATTTCACCAAAACAGTGAACTTTGAAAATTCTCAATAAATTATATATGCATTTGTTTCACTTTGACACTGTTAACTACCTTCTTAAATGAGCACGTCTGTGGGTATTTATAGTTGATCATCTTTTGAGTTGTTGCATATCTTAACTAAAGCAATGTAAATTGTTGTATGGACCAGCTTTTGGGGCTTGAAATATGTAAGGACACACTAGTTGGAGATGAGATGAAAAGGGGAATTTCTGGTGGACAAAGGAAGCGAGTAACAACAGGTTAATTTTCTTAATCTAACATTGTACATGAAGTTATTTTTCCACTTTCATTTTTTTTAATATTTCAAGAAAATGTTGATCTGAACAAATTTTAACCTTGCATAATCAAAGTTGATTCTAAATCATGTGATTTACAAAACCCATAACAAATTCTATATGATATTTTATTTATTTAGCACTGAACAGCATATATTGTTGTTAAACAAAAAGCAAGATCTTCAAAATAATATATGTGCTGTTGTGAAACCTGTTACTTTCATGATTAAAAGGTAAATGAGTCCAAAAATTGAAATTGGAGTTCTTAATTGCCTTGATGTTGGTTAATGCACAGGGGAGATAGTTGTTGGACCAACAAGAACACTTTTCATGGATGAGATATCAACTGGCCTAGACAGCTCCACTACATTTCAAATTGTGAAATGCATGCAGCAGATTGCGCACCTTACTGAGACCACCATCTTGATGTCCCTCCTGCAACCTGATCCTGAGACATTCGATCTCTTTGACGACATTATTCTCCTATCAGAGGGTCAGATCATCTATCAGGGACCGAGAGAGCATGTACTGGAATTCTTTGAGAGCTGTGGGTTCGAGTGCCCTGAAAGAAAGGGCACTGCTGATTTTTTGCAAGAGGTAACTACAGAGATGCAATATATGGCAACATGAAAAATTCATTTGGCTGCCTTAAACATTTAACTAGAAGTGATAATTATAACCAAATATCTCTGTACTATGAAGTGGAGGTCACTTGTTGGTCAATAGGCTTATTTTGAATCATTTCTACCAATACCTAACATAATCATTTACTGTTTGCAACTTGGCTACATTGCTGCACCATGTAGTAGCTATTGAGTAATTAGGAAGGTAGACTATATAATTGTCTAAGCTAAATGGTTCTCTTGGCATCGACTTGAAATCAGTGTCCCTACGATAATTGCTAATAGATAATGAATATGCCACATATTTGCGTCAAAAAGCTAAAATCCTTTCAATCTAATGATTTAATATGCTGTGAATTTTTGTTGCAGGTTACATCAAAGAAGGATCAACAGCAATACTGGGCAGATAGGAACAGGCCATACCATTACATATCTGTTACTGAATTTGCAAGCCAGTTTAAGGCTTCCCATGTTGGTGCACAGCTTCAGAATACGCTCTTGATCTCGTATGACAAGTTAGAAAGCCATGGAGCAGCTCTTGCTTTCTCAAAATACTCGATCCCAAAAATGCAGCTCCTTAAAGCCTCTATTGATAGGGAGTGGCTCCTGATCAAGAGGACTGCACCTGTTTATGTCTTCAAGACTGTTCAAATTATAGTTGTTGCAGTCATTGCATCAACTGTGTTCTTGAGGACTACACTGGATATCACATATGATGATGGGTCCCTATATGTTGCTGCAATTATATTTGCCATGATTGTCAACATGTTCAATGGTTTTGCTGAGCTCTCTTTAGCTATTATGAGGCTTCCAGTGTTTTACAAGCAAAGGGATCTCCTATTTTACCCTGCATGGGCTTTCACTATCCCAAATTTCTTGATTCATGTTCCCATGTCAGTTTTAGAGTCTATAGCTTGGACAGTCGTGACATATTATACAATTGGATACGCACCAGAAGTTAGCAGGTAAGCTGAACTACACCAGAATATCATGATATGTGCTTAAAATACTTTAGCCTAAATGACAATTATGTTAGTGGGAAAATTGTTTGATATGTACCTTCTTTTCTTCTCCAGGTTCTTCAAGCAACTACTGGTAGTTTTCCTGATCCAACAAATGGCTGCTGGGCTATTTAGGCTCATGGCTGGGTTGTGTAGGACTATGATCATTGCTCATACAGGGGGAGCACTTTCTCTGCTTCTCTTGTTCCTGCTTGGAGGTTTCATCCTCCCAAAAGGTTTGTCTTTTCTCAGCTATTTCATGATGATAAACTGTAGGTTGAACCTTTTGACATAGATTGGAGCATTCATTTTTTTATAATGTAATTATGCTTTACTAAAGGTTGCATTTTTACAGTCTGGTTTAAAATACAAATTGTTGAGTGGAAGAGCAAATCTACTAGCTTAGTTGAAACAAGTGTAGATGTTGGTTTAATGAACTAACATAATGCTGCAATGATTGCAACAGGGCGTATTCCTGTATGGTGGTCATGGGGCCACTGGGTTTCACCTCTATCATATGGTTTCAATGCCTTAACTGTCAATGAGATGCTATCTCCTAGGTGGATGGACAAACTGGTATGTCATTCAAACAATTATCACAAAATATTCCTTGTTAAATATGTTGCATGGTAAAAGGGCACTAAAAGTGCAATTGTGAAAATAACAAAGGAAAAAGAGTATATGACCATACATTTGGATTTTATTTCAAGATTCAGAAGACAAAATACAACTTCAGCACATCTCTTTTAAATCACAAAACTGAAAGAAAACTTACTGATTAAATTGTTGCCATTTCATTGCAGGCTTCAAACAATATTACAAAGTTGGGTGTGGCAGTGTTGAACAACTTTGATGTTCCCCACCACAATTACTGGTATTGGATTGGGGTAACAGCTCTCTTGGCTTTCACCATCCTTTTCAACATCTTATTTACCTTCTCACTCATGTACCTGAATCGTAAGTTTAAGAACCTTTTAAGACTAACTTTGAACCTTTTAAGACTAACTTTATCCTCTTAATTTCATTCAAGGTAGAATATGTATGCCTTTGCTCATAGTTATAACATGTTCAAATTTCATGTTTCTTTGTGATAGCTCTCGGAAAGCCTCAACCAATTATTTCTGAAGAACTAGGAAGTGAGCAATCCAGCATGGGAGAAACAAAGGGAAAACCAAGACTGCAATCTAATAGATCCATCAATGAAAACCAGATGAGTAAGAACTTTAACCTTGCTCCCAATTTCAATCAACACCATGAGTTTCTGACATATAATTTAAAATCTTCAGGAGAATTGCAATGCCTTGAAACAAGTGGTGAGTCCAATACCAAGGAACCTAGTAGTATGGCTATAGATGAGGTTGCTTCAAAGAGAGGAATGATTCTTCCTTTTACACCTCTAACCATGTCCTTTGACAGCGTAAACTACTATGTGGACATGCCCTCAGTAAGAATATATTCTTCTTGTTCCATATCTCATTAGTATTCTCAAGTTTAACTTGTAAATTCTCTGTAAGGTGTTATTTTTATTCTAGTATGTATTAGGACATCACTTGCAGTATCTAATTTAACTACCTGAATGACTCTTAATGTGCAGGAAATGAAGGATCAAGGTGTGACAGGGGACAGGCTACAGTTGCTTCAGGAAGTGACTGGTGCATTTAGACCTGGAGTCCTGACAGCTTTGATGGGAGTCAGTGGGGCTGGAAAGACAACATTGATGGATGTTCTTGCAGGGCGAAAAACAGGGGGCTACATTGAAGGTGATATAAGAATTTCT
Organism: Lithocarpus polystachyus; assembly: GCA_033629205.1. Lineage (NCBI taxonomy): Eukaryota > Viridiplantae > Streptophyta > Magnoliopsida > Fagales > Fagaceae > Lithocarpus > Lithocarpus polystachyus. The sequence continues at coordinate 22,331,436 of CM066166.1, read as the reverse complement.
GGGTTTCCCAAGAAGCAGGAAACATTTGCAAGAATTTCTGGTTACTGTGAGCAGACAGACATTCACTCCCCTCAAGTCACAGTGAAAGAGTCCTTGATCTACTCAGCTTTCCTCCGACTCCCTAAAGAAGTCAACAAGAAAGAAAAAATGGTAAGAATCAAGATTATGTCAATAGCATGTCAAATGTATAGTTCGAATTTAACTACTATAGCTAAAAATTTTCATTTGCGGGTTCTTTACAGGCTTTTGTGGATGAAGTGATAGAACTAGTAGAACTCGATGGTCTCAAAAATACTATTGTAGGGCTTCCAGAAATCACTGGTTTATCCACAGAACAAAGGAAGAGGTTGACAATAGCAGTGGAGCTTGTTGCTAATCCTTCAATCATATTTATGGATGAACCAACTTCAGGGCTTGATGCAAGGGCAGCAGCCATTGTTATGAGGACTGTGAGGAATACAGTGGACACAGGAAGAACAGTAGTCTGCACAATTCATCAGCCTAGCATTGATATCTTTGAATCCTTTGATGAGCTGCTATTGATGAAGAGAGGAGGACAAGTCATCTACTCTGGACAGTTGGGTCAGAATTCTTGCAAAGTTGTTGAATACTTTGAGGTATTTTATAAACTTCTTCTTCTTAATAGAAACATAAATTAAAATACGTTCTAATTTCACCATTGATTTGTAATTGCAGAAGATTCCTGGAGTCACTAAAATTAGAGATAAACAAAACCCAGCAACATGGATACTAGAAGTGAGCTCAGTTGCATCTGAAGTCCGACTTGGAATTGATTTTGCTGAGCATTACAAATCATCATCCTTGTCTCAGTAAGTATTTTACATGTCACAAAAACAGTAACAATTTCTGGAATTGGTAAGTTTTGTGGGCTTTGGAGCTAACATTATATGGCATGAACAGACAAACAAAGGCTCTAGTAAAAGAATTAAGTACTCCATTGGAGGGGTCATCAGATCTCCATTTTCCTACTCAGTACTCTCAGTCCACATGGAGCCAATTCAAATCCTGCCTCTGGAAGCAATGGTGGACTCATTGGAGAAGTCCTCATTATAACCTTGTTCGATACTTCTTCACATTAGCAGCTGCCCTTTTTCTTGGGACAATTTTCTGGCAGGCTGGGACCAAAAGGTTAGCATATACACCCACTCGGATTCAGTGGAGATTCTGCTGAATAAAGCCCAGTAGTATCATATACTAGCTCACTATCTTATTTCTTGTGTTTTTTGTTTAGGGAGAACACAACTGATCTCACCATGATCATTGGAGCCATGTATGTTGCTGTCCTATTTGTTGGAATTAACAACTGTTCAACCGTGCAGCCAGTTGTAGCTGTTGAAAGAACAGTGTTTTATCGAGAAAGAGCTGCCGGAATGTACTCGGCTTTCCCATATGCCATAGCACAGGTGAGAAAAAGTGTCTTCACTAAGAAATAAAGATCAATTGAAGTGTTACAAATTAAATATTATGAACTTGTCCAAGTCTATGAAAATCTGACATTGTTATGCAGGTGATTGTTGAAATACCATACGTATTTGTTCAGACTACATATTATTCTCTTATAGTATACGCGATGGTGAGCTTTCAATGGACAGTAGCAAAGTTCTTCTGGTTCTTCTTCATCACCTTCTTCTCCTTCCTCTACTTCACATACTATGGAATGATGACGGTTTCAATCACACCAAATCATCAAACGGCTGCTATCTTTGCATCAGCATTCTATGCACTCTTCACTCTCTTCTCTGGCTTTTTCATCCCCAAACCGGTAATTTCATTTCCACTGCTTTATATAACCTTTAAAATCAGCACTTCTCCTCACATACAATTACAATTTGACCTTTCAGAGAATCCCCAAGTGGTGGACATGGTATTACTATATCTGCCCAGTGGCATGGACAGTTTATGGACTAATTGTGACACAGTATGGTGACATTAATGCAACGATCAAAGTGCCAGGAATTGTGCCAGATCCAACCATCAAATGGTATGTGGAAAATCATTTTGGGTACGACCTGAACTTCATGGGGCCAACTGCCGCAATTTTAGTCACATTTTCTGCCTTTTTCGCCCTCATGTTTGCAGTCTGCATCAAGACAATGAACTTCCAAAACAGATAGCTGAAGAAGTGTATGAATTAGAATGTGACCACTTGGTAGCTATTTTTTGCCATTATAATTCTTGTAAATTTGTAAAGAATCTATGAGACCAGATGCAGGGAAAAGAACAAGCCAACAACGAATCATTTAAAAATTCTAACAAACTGATTGCATCTTAGCTTTGTTTTTCTTTTAAGACAAACAAAGCTATGCTTGAATCCCTTGTTCCATACAGGCTTACTCTATACTACATTTATACTGCGCAGGTCTACACCACTTATATATCACTGCAACACAGCCACCCACTTCATAGTTTTAAGAGATAATTTCTTTTTTTGAAAACTACAAAAATATATATCAGTTTTATAACTTTTTTAGTCCTTATAATAATAGATTAACTTAGTGGCTGTAGGTACTTAGAGAAAAGAGAAAGAATTGAAAAAAATTAGAAACAAATTCACCATCTCAACAGCAACAAGTAGCCATTGTGGCAAAGAATGTAATGCAGGAGCATAACCAAATATTATTTCAATATTTCATTTTAGATTTCAGTGGATAATTTTATATTGTAACGTAGTTATTTGTTTAGTTTGGATTGGTATCTGAGTTGGTTAGGATTAGTTGTTCATCATTATCCCTTGTTTAGGATTATCGGATTAGTATTTGAAATTATTTAGGATTATTAGATTAGTATTTGAAATTTTTTAGGATTTGTTTAGAAGAGTTCATCCTTATCTTTGTGATTCCTAGAAGCTGCATATAAAACTCCGGATGATTTCTTTTGTATTGACAGACTATGATTATTATTGAGATTATTTGCAGAGATTGCATTGTGTTTGTTTGGTGGTGAATCCAAACACCTTAGGTGGGAAGCCTAAGGTCTACAGTGGGACTAAACTAGGTGGGAAGCCTAGGTTGTCCTGCATCAAAATGTCAACTTGGAAAGAAGAGGGGAGAATGTCATTCCTGCTTCTCATCAAAATTTAGACCACTTAAATTAATTCTCGCACATCATTACTAAACGAAGCAAATCTTAATTCACACAATAAATGTGAATTAAGAAAAGGACAGTAATAATTAACTATTATCTTAGCTAGGTCCAGCCTTAGTAATTAAGAACATACTTGACATATGAGGTTCAAGACAAGGGCTGTCATATAACGGACCATAACATAAGGGCTGTCATGTGGAAGAGAAAGAAAAACAAAAAAAACTGCATCAGCAGTTAAAGGCTTTACAACAAGATTGGAATTTGTGCTTGCAGTCAAACCCAAGAACCCAAAGCAGATATTCATCTTCAAAGGATATGACAAAAGCTCTTCAACTGCTTCACGTCTCACAAAAATATAAAGGGCAAGGCCATGCAAGTCACAACCTAGACCCTCTAAATCACTTCATCAAACACCTTGTCTACAATACGTCAAAACAAATTCACAGGAGGTTGGTGCCACCCAGACATAAATGCCAACAATTACAGTCAAATTCACAACATAAGGATTAATATAATCCAAACTAGTTCATCCATAAATATTCGCAAGAATCAAAACCTCCAAATTTAAAAATACATAAATAAAAAACAATTTAAAAAAAAAAATCAAAATATCGGAGCACACAAAGAGTACTATGAAAATCTATTACCTTACCTGGATTCGAGAGTTGCAAACTAACACACTTACAAGAACGTTTGGACAAGGAGTGGCTGAGATCATCATCAAAATAACCAAACCATAGTGGATTAGAAGATTAAATCTATAAAAGTTTTAAAAAATAAAATCTTTGGCAAAGTTAGCAAATCTCACCTTCAAACTGTCTTCGCAAAGTTAGAGAGAGAGAGAGGGGGGGGGGGGGGGTTGAAGGGAGCAGTTCAGTGCAGTGGCATTGCTGTATGCAAAGAAGCAGATCAAGAAGTTGAAAGTGGAGTAAAGGGACACAATGGGTGGCAGGCGGAGGGTGCAACCAGTGGTGACAGTAGGAACGGGTTGCGACTGAGGGACTGAGGGTGAGACTTGAGAGGGTGAGGGAGGAAGGGGGATAATTGGTAAAGTGAGCAATCTTATGGATTTTTATGTCTAAAGTTTAAGTTAATTTGTATTTTAATAACATAATTTTAACAACAAAAAGGCTATACCCTCCAAATATTTTCAAAACTGTGTCCATTTAACTCGTTAATTTTTAAAATATATTACTTAGCACTTATCAAAAAATATATATTACGTAGCAAACTTTTCCCTCTATTATGGGAAACATCTTGCATAACTGCAAAGGAAAAGACTCATGAAGCTGTTTTTTTTTTTTAATAAAGGTTATTACAATAAACTGAGGTGAGAAACCTCATTTTACCAAGACAAATGGTTTAAGAACTACCAGGAAAAGGTGCACAAAGAAAATTAAGAGAACAAAAATTAATAGCTCTAAAAACAAAACATAGCATTAACAAACAAAAGTCACTACAAATAATTAATTAACAAAGAAATGACAATAATCAAAGCAAATAGCCACTACAAAAAAAATTGTTTTTTTACTACCCTATCCAAATTATACAAGTTTACAGCAAATTTCCAAGCATGCACAAAAGCTAAAATTTAAAAGCATGCACAAAAGTTAAGGCAAAGACAACACAGCTATATATGGGGGAAGAAAAAGAGGGGGGGGGGGGGGGAAGAGAGAGAGAGAGAGAGAGAGAGATAGCTTCTTAAAAGATTACATTGAAAGATTTTCCAATTAAGTTGATCTGAATGAAAAGGATGCTAAGAAATTTAACACAGAAAAACACCAAACAAGGCTCTGTCAAAATACTTTTTACCATTAGAATCCTTGGATACTTAGCATCCACATTTGAAATATTGCACAAACTAATTAAAAGAGACTGTCTCCCTAATTAAAAATGTCAGTTTCAGTTTATACCTTTTACTCAAATATAAAAACTTACAAAGCAATGTCGGTTCCAACCCAACTGTATCCAGTATCTTTGGATATTCCTTTTACCTTCATTACATCCCTAAGCTCACTTACATTGTCCCATTTCCCAGCAGCTGCCAAAGTATTGGATAGTGCAACATATGCCCCGGGCCGACCATCAGCATTCAACTTAAAAAGTTCATTTGCAGCTATGCTTGCCATCTCAACATCGCCATGCAGCCTAGATGAACTAAGCAGAGCTGCCCAAACATCAGAATTGGGCTTTTCATGCATCCCTCTTACAAAACCCCACGCTTGCTTTAAACTTCCTGCACGTCCTAAGAGATCAACCATGCAAGCATAATGCTCCATCTTTGGTTTCATCAAGTAATCTCTCTCCATGCTCTTAAAAATTTTCTTCCCTTTATCAACTAGCCCAGCATGTCCACATGCTGATAGAGCACTTAGGAATGTAACATAATTGGGTTCAAGGTGGTAGTCGTTTTGCATCTTGCTAAAAAGCTCAAGTGCTTCATCTGGAAATCCATTCTTCCCATATCCATCAATCATGGAAGTCCATGAAAACACATTCTTATCAGGCATGTGGTCAAAAACTCTCCGTGCATCATCAATTCGTCCACATTTAGAGTACATGTCTACTAGAGCACTTCCCAATTTAATGTCAGTAAAAAGTTCAGTCTTCATAAGTTGACTTTGGACTTGTTGACCAATTTCAAATGCTGTCAACACAGAGCAGGCCCCAATAACACTAGCAAATGTAGATATATTAGGCCGAAAGTTCAACCGTTGCATGTCAACATAAACCTCAACTGATCTCCTAGCATATTCAATTGATTTACTGTAACCTTCAATCATTGCATTATATACAACTAGATCTTTTTCCATTGTCTTCCTGAATATATCTTCAGCGTCTTTCACAGAGCCTTGATTCATGTAACCAGAAATCATAGATGTTGAACATATCACATTCTTTTCCAACATCATATCAAACACAGTCCTCGCATAACCAACCTTCCCATGCTTAACATATGAGTCAACAAGTGCTGTATAAAGAACATCATCAGGTTCAACCTCAAATTTCAGCATCTGTGCATGCACCAGCCTTCCCAAACTACACAGCAAAGGCACTCCACAAGCACAAGTAGACGCCTTTAAAATCATAGAAAATGTAAACCCATCAGGCTTTTCACCAGAATAAACCAACCTATGAACCAAACTAAGTGATTCTTCGACTAACCCATGTTTGAGATACGCACCAATCATATAATTATAAGCAGAAAGAGTTGTCTGAGGTAATTCATCAAATACTTTGCGTGCATATTTAATATAGCCACATTTCAAATGCAATATGAGGAGTTTGATGGAGATATTGGTGTTGGGTCTGAACCCAGTTTTGAGAATATGGGAATGTATCGTTTGGCCATAGGAAGGGTTATCTGAGTTGATGTATTGCTGTAGAGCAGAGGATAAAGAGGTAGCAGTAGGATGAGAGAAAGAGTCTTGTGTTGGCGGAAAAGTTTGGTTTGGTGGGACCGGGAGGTTGTGTATCTGTGATAATGAGAAACAGGAGGGTCTAATTATGGGTATTCTAGCATTTTTCATCTTCCCATTTGATCTGGTACGAACTGCTTATAAGTCACTTGAGAAAGCATAGTCCCCAAACCTCACACCGTGGGGCATTTCTAACAAACTGAAAAATTAAAAAACAAATTTAGCTAGGTTCAAATCAAAATCGCAGTTGTTGAAAGGAAAAACAATAATAATATTAATAATAAAGAACCTAAAACCTAATATAGATCAATGTAGTTTGAAGAAAACAATAGCGAAAAATACGAAAACAAAAATGAGAAAGAGAGAAGAAGAACTATGTAGGGGTGTTCGGCAGCAGCTGAAGAAGAGGGAATTGGTGTTCTAAGAGACATAATAAGGACCCAAGTAAGAAAATTTATTTAAATAAAAATATAAATCTAGAGAAACAAAACAGCATGGTAAAAATAAAAATAAACAATGATTCCATAGTTGGGGGAAGAAATTCAAATCCTAGAAAACTCCATCGGAAACACCAGGAAATGCAAGTTGACTATGGTTCTTGGCAAAGAAAAGTCAAAAAATGAAGGGGTTTAGACATTAGATGGATTTCAAAATTCAAACCTACAACAGCAACTTAAAAATAAAAAGCTTTCTCCACTGAGCCACAACTTTCATTTTTGCATTATTTTAAAACTAAATCTTATATATCACTTCAATTCAGTCACGTTTAGTGTAAAACATACAAACACAGCGTTGAAACAAAACCAAAGGATGGCAGTGAACAGCACCCCATATTACATCATAAAAATGGGTATTAAAGAATGTCAATATGCATGAAATGCAGTCCAAATTACATCATCTAGAAACAACTTGGACACAATTAGGAACAAAACCCATGAATTAAACATGAGCCCTTGATTTAAGGTCCAAAGGATGAGAGCACAAATGACTGCAAACATAATATAGCTACTTATCTTAAAGAACAATGAAAGAAAAATTCTTATTTAGCTATAAAGAGATGGAAATAAATAGGGTCACTATATGACCAATTATCATATTTCCTGAACCGCAAACAGGAAGAACAATTTATAACGATCCTTTTTTTCTCCTATACTATGCTTATTGGTAGTATTATACACAGCTATTAATTTCATATGATTTTCCCAAACCATCATAGTGTCATTCTAATATCCTTCAAAAATATACAAGTAATTAAAAAACTCACAATTTAACGGGCTTATTTAGAAAGGAGATATATACAGGCAGTTTTATTTTCACCAGGATCCTTCAGCTAAAGGTTGGAACAGTGATATTAAACAATTCATTGTTGAGCTAAGACTGTGATAAGAGGACAGTGAAGGAGGAACGTACTTATTTTTGCTGATATAATAGAATGTGTATTACACTATTACTCCTGCTAGTTACCATTTTATGCCGAAATTTTAGCAGGAAATGGGATAATCCCAACATTAGAGGTAAGTTGTCAGCTACTCCCAACTGCTATTACCTCCTTTCCTTTTAATACATGCTTGGGTCTCTTTCCTGATCCTCTAGTACTCTGAACTCTTGAACAGTGAACAGCACAATAACATAAAAACACAATACTCACCTCAACTAAAATTCTCAGCTCAGAACAAAAACAAATCTACTACCAATCTTTAGTTTTGCCCATGAGCAAAATCAAAAAAAAAAAAGAAAACATGAAAGATAATCTTAATAATAAAAAAACAAAAGCAAAGACTATTATTCCATTGAGAAATATTTATTACTTGGTTGATCAGACACTAGAAATCTAGACACAAAAATTACCTTATCCTCTAAGAGAATCAAGAGAGCAGTCCTTTCTTTATTAATTCTACATCATATTGCACACCTCTTCTGCTTTCAGACATGAACTCAACATGGGATGGGACTACAGCAGTTCATCCATTGGAAGAATAATAAACCAGAAAGGATCTATGTTGATGGGTTCCCATCGCCACTGAACACCAAGCAGCTCAAGATTCATGGCCTACTAATACTAACAGGATACTTTTATTGGGCAAGAGGAATGAGAGAGATATTTTAAGCATTCCATTAAGTTATGTATCAACATTAAAGATGCTGTATATGCCCAAGTGGCCAACTGACACAGTTAACTCTTACAGAAGGTCTCTATGTTAACCTTTCTAGGAAAGTGGAATTCATTTTCCCTTTTTAAATATAATTGGTGGCCCAAGAAGTTCAAAATCTATTTCCCTTTTCATAAAATTATTAGAATTAATAATACATCAGATACTTTTTCTTATATGTTCAAAATATACTGCCTGCAGTACAGAGGAATCAATAAAACAAAAATAAGGAGCAGTTGCTAAATTAGTATTTGTGAAGATAAGCCCATTTAAGACATTGGAGAAAATTATAAATGTCGAAGACAATGTACACATTACTTAGCTGGTAACAAATGATATTTGCTATCCTAATACTACGATCATCGGGAGAACCACTTTTCCAACCTTACCTAGAAGAATCAATTGTTTACAACACAGTGGTATTACAATACATACCACAAAATGCTTATAATACAGTGCCATCATACTTCTAGAGTTAAACAGATGCCTTCTAGTTATAAATACTCATTCTTTGCTAGAGCCACCAATTGTGCTTACTCTCAGGAATTTTCTACTTACAAGTTATAACCAAATAACACAACCATTACCGAACAATCTTAGAAATGAATATCCCAATCAACTTCTTGTCCACCACAGAAACTCGGAATTTCAAAAGCGTTTAGAGTTCTTTAGTTCTTTAATCCCCTCATTACAAACAGTGGTTGAGGCTACATATTAGTAGGCACAATAATTCCAAAAACTTCACTATAAAAAAATGTCTGAATTAAGTATGTAAATGCAGCAATTACATACATTCCTATTAGAACTATAATTAAATGATTAAATCCACAAATTCCTAAATGATATCAGAGCGGGAGGTCCTTAGTTCACGGGGAGTGTTAGAATTATTGCTATATGATTAAATTCATCATTTCTTGACAGTTTAAGCTGTTGGGACAATCGGCTGTCTTCGGCAGAATGGGCTTTTAACAATATACATTGTCTCGCTGTCTTCGGCAGAATGGGCTTTTAACAAATCCCATTTTTCTCTTTTTTTTTTTCTGGACTTTTGATTAATATTACATAAGGTAAGTAACCTAGCCGGTTGAAAATCCAATTCCACCAATAAAACTTTGAATCATGAGTTCAGGACTTTCACTCATGCTTTTTTTTTTATTTTTTTTTTTTTTAACTTAAGTTTTGCTATGTGCCGAAGCTCGATCAAGATACAGAAATCATTGTTACATTCAGTTTTAATAATTGTAACAAACAGAACATTAACAACCGAAACTTTAACAACTTCAGCCAAATTTTCAACCAAAAAAACAAAAACCCAATTCGAATCTAAGCTCAAAAAAACAAACGCTCAGTCTCAGTCACATACCTCAAATAAATCGAAACCAAAACGCAGAATCACGTGCCATTTTATCCGGGTCGGTATGTATTTACGGGCTCGGTGATTCTCCTCTGCTGGTACTGGTACTTGTAGTGTGCTGGCTTTTTCTATTACAAACAATTTTATTTATGTTTGTCCAAGACCAGAAATTCTGAAGAGGCTTGGCTTGGGCTAAAGAATTCAAAATTGAAATGAATTTAGGCTAGGTTTCAAAGAGGACTGGAGAGGCTAGGGTCCCAGTTTAAGAGGAATTTGGATCTTTTCGAAATTGGGCCTAATTATTGGTGGGTTTTGATTGAATAACCCAAATCCCTTGTATGAAATGAAACTTGAGAGTGAAATGGGTCTCGCTCTACTCCCATTAAAAATACTCTTACTCTCTCTCGTTTTTATTAGATGTGAAAATACTAGGCAAGTGAAATATCTAAAAGGGTCACACACACCAAAAAAAACAAAAAAAGCCCACCACATATCAATGTTGATGTCATTCTTTCTCTCTAGTCCCACCCTACCATTCTTTCAGGCTGGCAATGGCAACTCCAACGATTGAAATCTAATGTTTTCATTGAATCTCTCTCTCTCTCTCTCTCTCTCTCTCTCTCCATACTATGTTGTACCATACAACTTATATGGGGTACGTCACGATATGGGATACAAAACAATGCAATGTAAACAATACAATATTTATTCGAAAACTAAGATACGACACGTCTAAAATATAGGAATTAATTAATAATTAATTTTAATTCTAGGTATTTTAGACAATTGGTGTTTATTTTAGATTTAAAAAATTCATTAATGCAAATATCAATTCTTAAACAATAACTGACAATAACACATATCAATTCTATAAGAGGATTCTTCTATTTGGGGTAAATTTTTTAGTTACTCCAAAATACACAACTTTCAAAAACTTAAAAAAAAAAAAAAAGTATATATATATATATAAGAAATACAAGAAAAATCTGACAATGTTCTTACATTTTTTAAATGAACAATGACTTAAAAGGTAATTGCAAATTGATTCAAATTTATCTATATGAGATACCTCTGCAATGAAAAAGTGGGGATTAAAAATGGTAGGAATTGAAAAGTGGGTATAGAAAAGTTTTAAGTTTTCTTTCATGTTTGTTTGGTTGAATGTGGAAAATTCTTTTGTTTAATTTAGTTTTTTTTTTTTTTTTTTTTTTTTGAGAAACAATTCTTTTGTTCAGTTAAAGAAGAAAAATGAAGTGATATAAAATGGTATTTATAAAAATTGAGTAAATTATATTTTTCATACCCCAAGATTTGGGCTTGATGATGCTCAAAATGTCGTCAGTAAGCTACACAGTCCTCTTGCTTGCGCTCGATGCAACCTGCCAAATACAAAGCAAGAAACACCTTGAAAGGGTACCGATGTGGTACCGGCTAAAGACCTTCCGAAAGTTAAGTTAGTAGAATATCACAATCCTAGAGTGCCGAAGTTGGGGAATAGTATGCGTACCTTTTCTTGTGAAAGTTTTTGGGGTTTTTATAGTAGTGTAGAACTGACCTTCCTTCCTTGTTAAAGAAGTTTTTTCCATATAAAACTTGTCATTGATTGAGCGAATATTACAGAATTCCCCTTACATTTGGATTTTATTCCAATTGGGATTCTTCATACTTAATTATGCGTGATCTGCAAGTTGTTTCTATTTATAAAGGGTACACGTGTACCTCAAACCCGTCAGCATTATATCCGTTCATCATGTATCCGTCCACATCTAATACATTCATTTTCTCCCATCATCAAAACCTGGCACTAAATTTTACCCTCTTCAGCTATCCCCTCACTCTATGGGTCCGTAACCTCTCAAGGGACGGACTTATGGGGTGACGGTTTAAATATATCTGGTTCATTATTAGGACATAGGGTAATTAATGCTGGGTAACTATTGCTGTCGAACACATGTCACTTTTGTAGCGGCTGTTTGATAGGAACAAAGTGTCCCTTCGTCTTCCGTGCCGTTCCTCATATATAAGCTTGCCCTTTTTCTTCTTCATTTCTCACTTTTCACTGAAATCAAATGATCAGAACGCATCCGTTCACCTAGTCAAACGCTTGATCGGTCATTCTTGTTCATCTGTCACGTTCGTACAACCGTCATTCAGATTTTTCAACAACAAACGCAACCAGTAAGTACTTGCTCCTTTTGATTCGTTCATTTTTATCACCGTTCAACACCTTTAGATTTGGTTAGTGTCTTAGGGTTTACCGTCACGTGTAGGTGACAGATGTCTAGCGTATCGAGTAACCAATCGTTTGTTCGCGACGGAGCGGGCTACGATGAAGTACACCCATCAGGTCGAAAAGATCCTAACACTGCAAGCGAAAAGAGTTCGTCTACTACCTCCTCTTCCTCAAGTAGTAATAGGACAGAGAGTAACCTTAGTGACGATCTAGGGGAAACAAACCGCAAATCCAATCCGTCATCAACTCTGATGGGATGAGGAAGTTCATAATGCTTTCATTATGGATGGTAAATGACTTTACGTCCTCAATTAAGGAATCTCACTTTAAAACTCTAAGGAATAAGTACTAAATACCCATCAACATACCCCTCCGTCTACCCTACAAATCGGAGAGGTGTTATTATGACGGCGTCGAGGGTGTCGAGATTTATGAGTAAATGCTCAAGGCTGGGTTAAGGTTTCCCTTGAGTCGACTTCGCCGTCAACTCCTCCAATACCTAGGTTTGTCCGTCAACCAAGTTTCCCCAAATGCGTGGAAGGTTTTCCTCGGCGTAGAGGTCCTGTACGAAGTTATGTCCAAAGGGAAGAGAAGACTAATAATGGAAGAGTTCTTCCACTATTACCGTCCAGTTGAAATAACAAAATCAAAAGGAATGTATAGTTTTGTGGCGAGGAGTCCGTTGCTACAACTTGTGAGTGACACTCTAGATTCCAATAGGACTGAAAGTTTAGGTATTTCTTTATGGACGGTAGTGAGTGGATGTGTCGTCCTGGTGAGACTGAGTTCATGCCGGTTGACACAACATAGGGTGTATTACCCCCGTCTGGTATGCACCAGTTCTTTTCTTGGTTTTAAACTATATGCACTGTCAATATTTAACCGTCTTCCTTCTGCAACTCAAGACCGTCCACAAGTTACACTTGAGCAGTGGAATTTTTTGGAGAAAATTTTTCAAAAAACTAAATTGGAAGAAAGGTCTTGGGCTAAATTGGTGAGTCTAGAAACCATTCATTAGCATTGTGACGGACCCAAACCGTCTGAAGAAGCAATTCGATACGAAAAACAAGTCCGCTCATGTAAGTCACATTACACTTATTTAATTCCTTCCTTTTAACCTGTTAACTTTTATACCGTCCTCCTTTGCAGAAATGGATGACGCTAAGAGGAGAGTGATTATTAAACAGCAGGCAGCTGCCAGGAAGAAAGGTGGCCAGACGGGTGGAACCGATGCCCCCAAGCTGCCCGGCACCAAAAGAAAACTCGTCCAGGAGACCGACCGTCAAGCCAAAAAGCCAAAGGTCATGACTAAGATCGTCATGGGTCTTGAGGCGGAGGCAAAGAAAATAGCCCTCATTAAACATGGAAAGGGAAAAGGCCTGATGACGGGTGGCCAGGTCCCTCCGGTAGAAAAGCCACCCGTCCTCCTTCGCAAGGATTCCAAGTACACTTTGGAGAAGCTGTCTTCGATCTTTATGTCAGATGATTATGAAGACCTTGGGAACCATGCGACGGAGGCGATGGGTGAGACGGGTCTTTTCAACCTTGCCTAGGTGAAAACCCTATCCGTCGTCGTTTAAATTTTTTCTGTACCGTCATCTTTGGCTTAACTTTTTCCTATTTCAGGGTGTGGTCATGATGAAAGGGCTCATGGACCATTGTGTTCCTCACGAGACGGCTTTGGGCCGTGTAAGGGCTAAAGCGGCAGAGACGGAGAATGAATTAGCTCAGCTTCATGCCTGAAGGGTGGCTCAGGAGAAAAACTAGCCTGCTCGGAGCAAGCTCGTGACGAACTTGAAAAGCAGACGGAGGTGCTCCAGAAGGTCCTTGAAGATAAGGAGGCAGAAATCAAAACCATCAAGGACCAGCTCCGTCAAGCTAAGGATGACGCGATCCACGAGTACCGTGACTCTGAGGCCTATTTGACAAAGCTTGGCAGTACTTTTGCTGACGGTTTCGATGACTGTCTCCATCAAGTGAAGTCTGCCTACCCGAGCCTGGACGTATCAAGCTTGTCCATAGACACTCAAGGCCAGACCTCCGTTCTCCCTGTTACCTCAGAGAATACTAAAGATATATTTGCCGAGGCCTTCGACGGCCAAGGAGACGGTACTCGTGATGATGGTGACGATGCTCAAACTATCCTCTAGACTCAGGCTAATATTGAAGACGCTAAAGCTGAAGAGAAGACCCAGGATCCTCCCGTTCAATAGCAAATTTTTTTTTTTTTATGCATTACTTTATGAACAATATTTGTACCGTCATGAACAATTTACCTTTTGTGGTATTTTTATTCAAGTACTTTGATTGTTTCAAACTTTATTCTGAATTCGTCCTTATATATATATTTAGACGGCATTTGAGCCCGTTCTTTTAGTTGTACCTGTTATGCTTTCTTAATGTATCTGTCGTATAGATACTTGATAATATTTTAGAATTTAATTGGCGCATCCGTCTTCTCGAGGACTTTTTAATGTTTACAACCTCGTGGGATGTTTCCGTCCTCTTAAAGATATTAATTGTTACACCTTCTTGATATATCCGTCCTCTAAAGGATTGGTAACTTTTATATTCTCTTAGAATGTTTCTGTCCTCTTAAGGACTTGGTAATTTTTACATCCTTTTGAGATGTATCCGTCCTCTTAAGAACTTGGTGATTTTTACATCTTCTTGGGAAGTTTCCGTCCTCTTATAGACTTGGTAATTTTTTACATCCCCTTGAGATGTATCCGCCCTCTTAAGGACTTATTGACTTTTACATCTTATTGGGATGTATCCGTCCTCGTAAGGACTTATTGATTTTTACATCCTCTTGGGATGTTTCTGTCCTCTTAAGGATTAATTTTTACATCTGAAGGGATGTATCCGTCCTTTTAGGACTTTGATTCGTACATTCTCAGGGGATGCTTCCGTCTTTTTAAGGACTTAATGGTTTCACACCTCCTGAGGTGCATCTGTTCATTATAAAAGCATTGTAATCAAAGTAGAATTATATGTCTGAATAAAAACTCATCATGTATATGTAGAGACCTTGCCTTTTGGGCTTAAAAAGTATTGTAGCAAAAAATTAAATAATCCTTAAATGACTGTTGAATTAAAAAACTACGAAAAACTAGGAAAAAATGGAACATTATTCTCCGCTTTCTCTTCTACTGGTAGTACTTATTGAGGTGTTCAGTGTTCCACGGGTGAAGCAATCTTTGTCCGTCTAGGGTCTCCAGGTGGTAGGTGCCTTTTCTTACCCATGAGATAACTCTGTAGGGGTCTTCCCAATTTGGACCAAGCTTACCTTGAGTTGGATCCCTAGTATTACCCATTACTTTTCTTAAGACGAGGTCCCCAACCTTAAAGTTTCTGTGTTTGATCTTGGAGTTGTAGTACTTGGCCATGAGATCCTGATATCTTGCAAGCCTTTATTCAGCTGTTGCTCTGACTTCGTCTATTAGGTCGAGCTGGAGATGAATTGCCTCGTTGTTTCTTCCTTCGTCATAGTTATTCACCCTGTAACTAGTGAGCCCAATTTCTGCTGGGATGACTGCTTCGCTTCCATATGCCAAATAGAACGGTGTTTCACCTATAGGAGTCCTTGCCGTTATTCTGTACGCCCAAAGTACGCTAGGAAGTTCCTCTGGCCATATACTCTTTGCCCCCCTCGAGCCGGATTTTGATGATCTTCAGCAAGGACCAATTCGTAACTTCAACTTGGCCATTGACTTGAGGGTGTGCGGGGGATGAATAATGGTTCTTAATCCCTAGTTCCGAACAAAAGCTTCTGAATGAATTATTGTCGAATTGTTTCCCGTTATCCGAGACCAGAACTCTTGGTATGCCGTACTTGCAAATGATATTCCTCCATACAAAGTTGCGCACATTTGTTTCCGTGATTGTAGCCAGTGCTTCTACTTCTACCCATTTGGTGAAGTAGTCGATGCCGACGACTAAGAACTTCAACTGTCTGGCTGCGATGGGAAAATGGCCCATTATATCTAAACCCAATTTGGGCGAACGGCCACGGGGCCGTCATCGGTGTGAGTTCCTCCGTTGTTTGTCTAATGGAATTGCCAAATCTCTGGCATTTGTCGCAAGCCCTGACGTATACCTAGGCGTCCTTTTGCATGGTAGGCTAGTAGTATCCGACTCGAATGAGCTTGTGAACTAACGACCGCGACCCTGAATAGTTCCCGCAGACCCCTTCATATACTTCCCTCATTACGTAATCCGCTTCCTCGGGGCCTAGGCATCTTAAGTATGGGCGTGAAAACCCTCTTTTGTATAGGACATCGTTGATCAGTATGAACCGCGCCGCTTGGACCTTCAGCTTCCTAGCAGTTTCTTTGGCGTCAGGTAGCATGCCTTCTTTCAAGTAGGCGACTATTGGCGTGGTCCAATTACTTTCTGAACCTATCTCCTGCACGTCTATGTTATAAATAGCAGGTGAAAGTTGAACAAAGGAAAGTACCCTATTATGGACAGTCATATGGTCTGCTGATGCTGCCTTGGCTAGCTGATGCTGCCTTGGCTAGCCGATCAGCCTGCTCATTTTCCTTTCTTGGGATCTACACGATCTGTGCCTGCAAGTCGCTCATCTTTCTTTCCGCCTGATCCAGGTACATCCTCATCCTTGTGCCCCTGCATTTGTACTCGCCGGTCACCTGATTGGTGACTATCTGTGAATCATAGTGGACAACTGCATTGGTGGCACCAGCTGCTCTTGTGAGGTCCAATCCTGCGATCAAAGCTTCATAATCTGCTTCATTATTCGTCGTAGGAAAGTTGAGGCGAACCATGCATTCCACTTCGTCGCCTTCCGGAGATCGAAGTACAATACCTGCTCCACCTGCTTGCTTATTGGACGAGCCATCAGTATAAACATTCCATGGAGGATGCTCTTCTGCCCCCTGGTCCTCTAAACTTGTAAACTTTGCAATGAAGTCGGCGACTGCTTGGCCCTTAACGGCTATACGCGAGCGGTACTGTATATCAAACTCGCTTAACTTAATTGCCCACAACGTCATCCTTCCAGCGACTTCGGGATTTCTCAAGGCTCGTCTTAGTGGTTTGTCTGTCAGGATGGTTATCGTGTGAGCCTAGAAGTAGGGCTTGAGTCTTCGAGCAGTCGTGATCAGGGAAAAGGCGAGCTTTTCCATCGGCGGGTATCTTTCTTCTACGCCATGAAATGCATGGCTAGAATAGTACACGGGTTTTTGGATTTTTTCTTCCTCCCGGATCAAGGCCGTGCTAACTACAGCTGGTGACACAGCTCAGTATAAGAACAACTCTTCTCCTTCTCTAGTTGGGCTCAGCAGTGGAGGGGAAGAAAGATAGATCTTCGAACGCCTGCTGACATTCTGCCGCCACTCAAAGGATTTCTTCAACGTGTGGAAAAATGGTAGGCATTTATCCGTCGCTCTTGCTACGAATCTATTCAATGCAGCAACCTTACCGTTGAGACTTTGTATTTCTTTCACATTTTTAGGGGGCTTCATCTCTAATACCGCGCGGATCTTATCTAGATTGGCTTCAATCCCCCTTTGGGACACTATGAACCCTAATAACTTTCCGGCTGTCACCATGAATGCGCATTTGCTTGGATTGAGCTTCATGTTGTATGATCAAAGGGTGTCAAAAGTTTCTTTGAGGTCATCCAAGTGGTCTTCTTCCTTTCAGCTTTTGACCAGCATATCATCTACGTACACCTGGACAATCCTTCCAATCTGTTTTGCGAACATTTTGTTCATAAGTCTCTGGTAAGTCGCGCCGGCATTCTTGAGGCCAAACGGCATCACTCTGTAACAGAAGAGGCCTTGACTTGTTACGAACAAGGTCTTTTCCTGATCTACCTCGTCCATCTTGATCTGGTTGTATTCAGAAAAGGCATCCATGAAACTTAGCAACCAATGTTGCGCAGTTGAATCGACTAGGGTGTCAATTCTTGGGAGGGGGTAGCTATCTTTTGGATAGGCTTTATTTAAGTCCATGAAGTCTACACAAATCCTCCATTTCCCGTTGGCTTTTCTAACCATCATTACGTTTGCCAGCCAATCGGGGTGGTAGACTTCTTTAATAAAGTTCGCTCCTTGCAACTTCCGGACTTCTTCTACTGTAGCTTGGTCTCTTTCTCGCGCGAAGACACGCTTCTTTTGACGAACAGGTGGAAAGTAGGGAGATACATTCAACCTGTGGACCATGACAGTGGGATCAATTCCGAGCATATCTTCGTGACTCCATGCAAAAACGTCCTAGTTTGCCTTAAGGAATGCTTGGAGTGCTTGCAAGGTCGTTAGATTGGCAAGGGTGCCAATTCGGGTCATTCGCTCCGGCATTAAGTCGTCCAAGGGTATTTCCTTAAGCTTTTCAACGAGTTCCGCCATCGTTCGTTGTTCTTCAATGTTTATTGTTTGCATCTGGTCATCCATTTCCATCATCGTTACGTAACATTCTCGCGCCGCGACCTGGTCCCCACGTAGTTCTCCTATTCCATACTCAGTAGGAAATTTGACCATTAAATGGTAGGTCAAAGTTACAGCCTTCCATGAATTAAGAATAGGACGCCCAATTATGGCATTGTACGCTGACGAACAATCAACCACGAGAAATGTGACGTCTTTTGTAGTTTGCCGAGGGTAATCACCGGTCGTGATGGGTAAAGTAATCGCGCCGAAGGGGTATACCTTGGTTCCCCCGAACTCAACAAGGGGAGCATTTGTCGCAATCAACCGATCTTTACCAATCATCATCTGCTGGAAAGCCGAGTAATAAAGTATATTAGCAGAGCTTCCATTGTCAATCAGGATCCGATGCATGTTGTAATCTCCTACTTGTATTCTAACGACAAGTGCGTCGTCATGTGGGTGGTGAAGACGTCAAGCATCATTCTCTAAGAACCTAATGATGGATGTTTTGTCTTGTTCTTTCCTGGGAACGAAGCTTATCACTTGGACGTTCTGGACCGTTCTAAGGTAAGTCTCTCGAGCCTTTTTTGACGAGCCGAATGTCGCTGTGCCCCCTACAATCATCCTTATATCCCATATGGGCGATCTTGGGCGCTCGTTTTCTTGCCGTGGAATCTGTTCTTATGGTGGGTTCGTTTTCTCCCGGTTGACGAACCTCTGTAGCTTTCCTTGCCTTATGAGTGCTTCTATCTGCTGCTGCAAGTCATAGCAGTTCGCCGTGTCGTGGCCGTGGTCTTTGTGAAAGCGGCAGTATTTGTCTCGAGGCCTTTTATTAGGATCTCTTTTCAGCTTGCCCCGAAAAGTAAGGGCCCCCTCGTCTTTAATCTGCATCAGGACTTGGTCTATCGGAGCTGTAAGCGGCGTGAAATGTGTAAACCTCCTAGCTGGAGGTTTAGAGCACCTTTCTTCTCTCTTGTCTCCCGTCCTTGCGGTCTTTCGTTCCCTGTCTTGGTGTGCATCGTCCTGCCTTTCTCTCTTCCTGGAGTGCTTTTCTTCTCGGGCTGAAAGTGCATCTTCTGCATTCATGTACTTTGTTGCCCTGTAGAGCACATCTGACATGGTTTTTGGGTCATTCTTATATAGGGAGAATAGAAATTTACCCTTCTTCAGTCCGTTCGTAAATGCTGCTATCAATATTTTATCGTCCGCTTCATCTATTGATAGCGCTTCCTTATTAAAGTGGGTGATGTATGACCTTAGCGTTTCATCCTCCCGTTGTCTAATATTCATCAAGCATGCGGTGGACTTCTTGTACCTGTGCCCTCAAATGAAATGCGAAGCAAATTGAGCGGTTAGTTCCTTGAAAGTACTGATAAAGCCTGACGTCAACCTGCTGAACCAGACCCGTGCGAAGCCTCTTAAAGTCGTAGGGAAGGCCCTACACATAATTTCGTCCGCTATGCCTTGTAGACGCATCAGCGTCTTAAAGGTCTCCAGATGATCTAACGGGTCTTTGGATCCGTCGTAACTTTTGATCTAGGGCATGCGAAACTTCTGAGGGAGAGGGTACGAATTGATAGACACCGTGAATGGTGAATCCGTTCGATGAACTAGGTCGTCCAAGTCATTAGATACCCGTCCTTTGAGAGCGTTCATCATAAAATCCATGCGCTCCTTCATCATCTGCATCTCTGCCACTACACTAGACGGGACCTGTTCTGTAGTTGATGGTCGATTTGTATCCTGCCGTTCAGGCTTGCTATGGGTGTTACTCCCTTCCGGCCCGTGCTGGGTTCTCCTTTCGGCGTTGCTGGCCTCCTGCTCTTCCTCCTGAGTATTGAGTGTTGCGTCCTTCTGGCGCAATTGCTCTTCTAGGTCATGGTTACATTTTGTAAGGCGTTCTACCCCTGTTGCGAGGGTTTGAACTTGCCTTTCCTTTCAAGAGTTGTCTTGTGTGTCTCCCCTTGATCGTTCGTCGTGGTCGCCATCAAGCATGTGAGTACCATGCAACTTTTTGTCCAGAAAGCTGAAAGTAATGACTTTTCCTTGCGCTTCCTACAAACGGCGCCAACTGATGATGCTCAAAATATCGTCAGTAAGCTACACAGTTCTCTTGCTCGCGCTCGATGCAACCTGCCAAATACAAAGCAAGAAACACCTTGAAAGAGTACCGGCCAAGGACCCTCCGAAGGTTAAGTTAGTAGAATATCACAACCCTAGAGAGTCGGAGTTAGGAAATAGTATGCGTACCTTTTCTTGTGAGAGTCTTTGGGGTTTTTATAGTAGTGTATAACCGACTTTCCTTCCTTGTTAAATAAGTCTTTTCCATATAGGACTTGTCATTGATTGGGCGAATATTACGGAATTCCCCTTACATTTGGATTCTATTCCAATTGGGATTCTTCATACTTAATTATGCGTGATCTGCAAGTTGTTTCTATTTATAAAGGGTTGACATGTGTACCTCAAACCCGTCAGCATTATGTCCGTTCATCATGTATCCGTCCACATCAGATACATTCATTTTCTCTCGTCATCAAAACCTGGCACCAAATTTTACCCTCTTCAGGGCTAATGCCAACATCCAAGACTTTTCAAAACTGATTAATTTGTTCTATAAAGCCAACTTAGTCCCTAAAAATAAAAGAGAATTTGAAAAAAAAAATTTGAGAGTCTGGATTTAAATTTCCTTTTTTAGAAAGAAAAATTAAAATAAGAAGAAACTGTGTGGATTTTTCCTAACATTTAAATCAAATTTATGAAAGAATGCAATTTAATGCAATTTACAAGCATGGTAATTAGATTTATTTCCAAGTTTAATCAATAACTCAACAGGTTTTGTTGTTTCTATTTTCCATACAAGATTTAAAATTTCACTTGAAAATTTTAAATTTTGGAGTTAGAAGGTGACAAAAAGCGGAAAGCATTATCTGATTTCAAACTTGATCTGTAGAAAATTCCTAGAGTCCCTAATAACATGGATGCTTAAAGTGAGCTAAGAGCAATTACATCAACTCTTGTAAAATCTTGCAAAATAGAAAAAGGGGGTACTTTTACACATTGTGGCCCAAAAACCCCCCACATCAGTGGGTGCAAAGTTGTGCATTTTTGCACATTTGCTACAGTAATCGTGCATTTATGCATGGTTACTGTAGCGCCCTTATTTATTTTTTTAATGTTTTTTCTCTCTCTGAGTCTCTTCTCCTCTCTGTTTCGACTCTCTCTTCTCCTCTCTGTACCAACTCCCTCTCTTTCTCATTTCATCACTCAAGCAGTCAGTGCACAGGATCGAGCAAGCCGAGTCCGTCGCCTACAAGATCGCAGAGGAGCAAGTCGAGCCGTCGCCTACAAGATCGAGCAAGCCAAGTCGCCGGACGATCCATCGCCTACAACACGAACGGAGTTCTTCGACGGAGAAACCTGAGGCGTTGCTCTAAGCGCCGATCTTTGTTTCTTTTGGTTGACTGAGCGCCGATCTTGGAAGTCTCTCATCAATCTTTGGAGTTTTTTGGTTTTTTTTTTTTTTTCTGGTTTTCTTTAGGATTCCGATGTGATCGGAGGCCGGAGGCATCGATCTTAAGGGAGATGATGGCTGATGACGGTGGCTGTGCAGGATGTGTTGGGTTTCTGAGAATGAGAGTGTTAAAGGAAATGAATATTTTATTTGAATAGATGTGTATAATAGACCAACTGATGTGGGTGTTTTGTAAAAATGGGTGTGTAAAATAGAAAAAGTAGGTTTTAGATGTGTAAAATGCAAAATTTTTTGCATTGACTGATGTAATTGCTCTAAGTGGCAGTGAAGCCATGCTTGGAATTGATCACTTGGATAATATTGTTTTTTTTTTTTTTTTAAGAATACTAAGTATTTTAACACACACATGAGGAGAAAAGAGAAGGTCTTAAAAAAGCTAACAATGATGTATATCCAAAAAGGTCATAATATTGTCTTCAATGGTTTAAAGAGGAAGCAAATAATCTTGTCATAAGCAGTTGATAGTTGAATATTGTTGCCATACTGTTTCTGTATGTAGGATTAGGAATGGATTAGTAATTGCCTTTAAGCCATTGTGTAGTTGGGAGGGCGTCCATTATTGCCTTTCTATTCTTCAATGACTTTATGTGATTAAGTATTAATGCACTCTTAAAATAGGGAATCTAAGAGCATCTCCAATAGATTAGATAAATCTATTTTTTTGGAGAACAAACCCCAAAAATCAGCTCCAATAGATTTTCCAAATGCAAAATTTTTTCATAAATTTTTTGAAGTTACTATAGTACTTCTCTAGATATAGAAAACACTATAGCAACCCCAAATGAATTTTTCTACTTAAAAAAATCATACAACTCAATAACAAATAATTCTTTCTCTCTCCTCTCGCAACAGCTACAAACATTCACAACGGCTACAAACACAACAATCCTTTCTCTTAAACATCTCTAAACTCAAGTATAATCAAAATACAAACTCATAAATACAATCTTAAAATTAATCAAATCATAACAATAAAAGCAAAAAAAAAAAAAAAAAAAAAGACAAAGAGCTAGCAATGGAAGAGCAAGCAAGATTTTGCGCCTACCTGTGTCCTTCAATCAACGATGGAGCAAGCAAGATGTCTCTTGCTTGTTCTTTCTCTATTTCTTATCATGTAGAGAGCTAGAGAATGTTCTAGAATCAAGTAGAAAAAGAAAAAGTAGAGAGAGAGAGAGAGAGAGAGAGAGAGAGAGAGAGAGAGAGAGAGAGATCTGAAATCAAATAGAAAAATAAAAAGAAAGGAGCTAGAGTGGGTATACGTGTGTGGTGGAGAAAAAAATAAAGGTATGGATGAAATTGAAAGGAAAAATAATATAAATAATAAGAAATGACAATTAAGAAATGCTACCACAATATTTTCACAATAAATCTTAAGTAACAGATTATTATTAGCTAATATTGGTAAGTAGAAAAATAATTTCAATGGTGGGTTCAAATTAGAACAAGTAACAACTTTCCATATAAGATTTTGTTGTGATTCTTGTGAAAGTATTGCGAAAAATGTTGTGAATATAACACTTTTCATTGAAAAATATAGTTGTTGGGAATGAACGCATGAAGAATAAATGATGATTAAAAAAATAATAAAGAATGAATGAAGAAATAATATTTAAATGAGATGGAGAAAATGATAAAGAATATATTGGAAAGTGAATTTAAAAAAGTAGGTAGGTAAAAGCTAAATGTCACTGTTCATTGTCCAAACAGTACAAAAATTTAAATAAGTTGTTGGAGATGCTCTAAGTCTAAGAGCATCCAATAGACTAGTCAAAGTCATTTTTTGGAGAGCAAACCCAAAAAATCAGCCCCAACAGCCTCTCTAAAAGGTAAACTTTTCCAAAAAAATTTAGAGTTGCTATAGTAGCTCTCTTGATGAAGAGAGCACTGTAGTAACTCCAAACCATTTTTCTCACTTAAAATAATCCACACTTGAATAAATCCAAATAAAAAATTTAGCACAGTAAATTAAAATTTCAACATTTATCTCAACCTCAACGGCTATAAAGACACCAAAACAAAATACAAAACACACTCTAAACACAAAACACGGTCTTTCTCATAAAACTAATGAAATCAAAAAAAAAAAAAAAATTTTGACCCACAATATCTGGAGATAGAAAACAAAGGACAAAGACTATATTTCTCTCTCCCTTGGTGGAGCACAATGGCGATTTCCCCTCTATGCGATGAGAAGATGAATGGCATGTTTTAGTGTTTTTAGTCCAAGTGAAAGAGAGAGATATCTAAAGATAAAGGTAGAGCAGTAGGTAGAAAATGAAAAGCAAAAATGAAGATAAAGAGAAATTAGGATATGTGTGTGGAGGAGAAAAAACAAGAGAAAAAAGAAAAGAAAAAAAAGGAAATGTATGAATGGTAAAAAATGAAGAGAGAAGGAAAAATAAAATATAGAAATAAAAAATTAAAATTGAGAAATGCTACCACAATATTTTCACAATTCTTTCATAATAAATCTTAAGTAAAGGGTTGTTACTAGCTATTATTATTGAGAAAAAAAATTAGTGGTGGGTTCAAATTAGAACCAATAACAATTTACCACATAGAATTTGTTGTAAAATTATTGTGAAAAATATTGTAAATATAATAATTCTCATTAAAATTAGATAATCCTACTACTCACTGTATCATTATCACAAGTGCTACACAAGGTTTATTAAAAAAATATCACCAAAAAATTTAAATATTAAAGAAAAAATGAAAAAATAATAAAGAAAGAAGGAAGAAATAACATTTAAATAGAATAGAGAAAATATAAAGAGTTTGTTGTGTATTTGAAAAAATAAGTAGGTAAAATATAAATGTAATATTTCATTCCCTAAATAGTATAAAAATTTAAAGAGGTTGCTGGAGATGTTCTTAATCTCCAAATTTTGTGAAATTGTTTTATGAAGGCCAACTATATAAATATGGGTCAAAAATTTTGGTCAATCGATAAAAGGCCCAAATTGCTTTTCAATATGGAGGAAGGATGGCAAGAGAACCCCCTTGTGGGCTTCAATATGAACTCTCTTTTATACTGTCCATGGTCTTTCTGCCTAAGTTTCTTTCTATAACAGTCTTGGGCCTTTCTCATCCTTAATCTCCCTGTCAACCTTTTAGTGACGGAGATGTGAATGGCCAGGCGCAAGATTCTCCTTTCTTCAATAAAATTTTCACTTATTTAACAAGAATATTATTAATAATAATAATTTGATAGTTCTAGAGTAGGAGAGATCATCCGATAGAAACACCAAGAGACATCAATTAAACTACAAGGCTTTTAACAAAAAAAAAAAAAAATACTAATAATACATGATTAAAATGAAAGAATATGGTTGTTTAAAAAAAAAGGGGGTGCGTTGGTATAAGCCATTGAAAAACTATGTTTTGAGTTTAAAATGAATGTTTGAAAAAAAAAAGTTACGAGGAGTTGTATTTGTAAAACAGAGTTTTGAGTTTAAAAAATACTCTTTTAATTTCCCAAAATATCTAACCAAATGGACTCGAGTTTAAGCTTTAATATTAAATTAAATGTGAAATAAAACCTAAAAATTATGGGGAAAAATGTAGTAAATTTTATCAGTAGCAAAATTGTGGGTAAAATGGCTAAATATCATTTATTTTTAAAGTATGTAGCAAAATGTCCCTATTTTCAAAGTATCTAGTAAAATACCATTGTTTTTTGGACTCGATTTTAACAAAATCAAGTTCAACGTGAAACTCGACATTAGTAATATCAAGTTTTATACATATTTTGTCACTTAAATTTTAAAAAAAAAATTTAAATGAAACTTGCTAATGTCGAATCTTACTTATAAATACACATAAAACTTGATTTTGATAATATCAAGTTTTTATACAGAACTCAATTTTGTTAAAATCAAGTTCTAAAACATAGGCAATTTGCTAAATACTTTAGAAAGATGAGAGATTTTCTACTTACTTTAAAAATAAATGGCATTTATCCCTTTGCCTCCAAAATTGTTTTAAGAGAGAAAGGATCCAGGAGAAGCTGTTGGGGACTCAAAATTCTCATGCTGTGACCACCGCTCAAGCAAGAGAAATAGAGATTAGCTATAAAGACCGAATTGTTAGAAACTAGAAAGAAACGTGTAACCCTTAACGCCAAACAACCTATTAAATGTGACCTTTTTTGTTTTTTTTTATAGTGGTATGAGTATGGCAATGGTACAGTAATGAGAATGCGTCGCGTTGAAAAACAAAAAAGCGTGTGGCGTCCACTGGTCCTAATTACCACCTTTTTTTGACATTGTCCCATTTGGAGGCACCGAGTAGA
The DNA here is from genome assembly GCA_033629205.1 of Lithocarpus polystachyus. Lineage (NCBI taxonomy): Eukaryota > Viridiplantae > Streptophyta > Magnoliopsida > Fagales > Fagaceae > Lithocarpus > Lithocarpus polystachyus. The sequence goes on along the minus strand of CM066166.1, from coordinate 22,304,954 downwards.
CGCGGCTTTTCTCCCACCGTTCAAGTGTCTAATCTCATTAAACAAACATTAAAAGTAGCTTCTGATTCGAAACACGCAGGTGTGATATAATTCGAAACTTTTAAAAGGGTATTTAGTTTGTTGTAAATTATGATGCCGTAACATTATAATTTTTAATTTATTTTAATTTTTTTAATATTATTATAATTTAAAATTATAAAATATATCATATTATCTTAATTTTATTATCTTTTTAAACAATGTAATGTTGTATTTTTATATTAAAGTTACATTAATGTAAGATTATAATAATGTAATTTTACGGTGTAATGTAATATTATAGTGAAATAAATGCCCCTAAGTCTGACCGACGCACGCCTCAGGGCAACAAAAGAAAGCTTATGCTAAAAAAAAAAAAAAAAACAATATGCTAACGGTTAACCAATAATATTACTTCTTTTTAATTATAACTAATAATACGTTACATCAGTATATGTGAAATTCCTGGTCAAATTTTTTCTTTCTTATCTATACTCTATAGACTTTCTCAAACATAAAAATTCTCTCCATTTTTTTTTTTTGTAAATTTATATTTTGTCTTTCTTCAATTCGTTGTATTTTTCTAGACATTTTCGTTACAAACTAAGTCAACCAAAATTTTCTATTTCCTTTTATTTACATAATTATTTTTAACTTTTTTTTCAAATTACACTTAACCACATACTTTAAAAATAAAAGAGGCATGTCAAAATAGGGACGTAATAATTAAAAAAATATGATTATATCATACAAAAAGTCAAAGAACTTGCAAATTTCATGGAAAAAAGAGTCGGTGGTTAAAGGTCTTTTTTTTCTTTTTTACCTTGAGATTCACGTAGAATGCTAAATATTTAGTTAAGTGCATGGTAATCATACCTAACGGCAATATCTTCATTGATTTGTTTTCCCAAATCGTAAAGTAGATACATAGTCATGTGCAGGTAGCCAAAAATGATAACCCAAATTGGAATTGTCTTTGGACTTGGACTTGGGTTGAAGTTTCAAAGAAGAATATGATTATTTAATTTTAGGGAGGTTGGAATTTCTCAGACGGCAAGCAAAAGCAGAAAAGCCTCACCAAATATAAATTTGCATTACATTGTTTAAGGTTTCAGCACAACAACGGTACATTGTGATATTTCCAATGTTACTTGTGTTATCTTTTTTTTTTTTTTTTTTTTGGTTAAATAATTATAAAATTAACTAGTGTCTTAGTCTGATAATAAAAAAATTATTATTAGGAGCAGATTTCAAGTTTGAAACTCTCTGTAAAATGAAATATAGAAAAATTTTGGAGGGCAAATTACTGTTACTATGCACTCTTGTCCCTAATTAAATCATGAAGCTCCCTGCTATTAGTTTTGTGACACACTCATCTCTGTTGGGGGCCAAATAATTAATTTGATAATAGGACACATGGACAGAATAAGGAAAAGCCATGCGGTAAGGTGTGATGGTGACACTCTGTGATTTGCTCCCAAGAACAGAGCGGGGTCTAGAAGTTTTTTTTTTTTTTTTTGAGAAAGGCGGGGTCTCGAAGTTAAGTAGTGGCATTGCTGCTCGTTGTATTTGGCAGTTCCGGCCTTTAACTTTACTATTTTACTATTAAAGATTTTTATTTAAAACTTTTTAAAGGCCAAATTATTTGTTTTGGGTAAAATAAGTAGATTGAGTTTAATTTTTTTTTTTATTATTATTGGTAATTTTTGTTGTTGGGCTAATTTTGGGCTTGTATATCTTGTTTTAAATTTAATCTATTAATTTTTTAAGGTCTTTAAAAGGTAAAAAATGCTAAAACTACAAAATTTTTATAAATTGCTAATGTGATAAGTGATTATTGATAAGTAAAAACTTATGCAAGTGTGCAAGCCAATAAGAATTTGTTACCTTAATAATTTGTAAAAAAGTTTATGACTATAACATTATTCTAAAAAATCATTGATGACATTTTTATGAGGGGGACAAAGTATAATTTTATTGAACAAAATTACTAAAATTAGTACCTATTGATATATTAATATTTTTTTTTTTAATTTGGAGGGGGCCATTGCCCCCTAATCAATATATAGCTCCATGACTCCGTCCATGTTTGCTCCATTAGATGTTTCTGTTAATTTTAATGGAATTTTCGAATTTCATAATGTGATAAAAATGCCAACTTCAACTACTAGAAAAGAAATTGAGGGAAAAAAAAATTCTACATCTAATTTACTTTGAAGCCCATGTGTAATTCTTTCATCTCAAAAAACTCATAAATTAAAAAAAAAATTCCACTCTTATTGATCAGTCATGTAAGTCAATCAATTTAAACTTTAAGAAAAGAGAATAGCACACTTATCTTGTTGTCATTATCTCTACTTTTTACAATTTATCAGAGAAAGGAGAATGGCTTGTGAAGGTTTTCAACCTTTTTCTAACTTTATATAATTTGTGTTTAACTAAATATATAACATTGTTTTAGTTTATTCAGTTAACCTCTTACTATGTTAAACCCTTTCAGTAATTTCCCCACGTTTTAAAGATAAACCACCTATGGTATATATAATTTCTCCTTTTTATTTTTGGGATGGGAGAGGAGAGATACATCGAACAGACTGAAAGATAAGCATAGATGTCCATTAAGTTACAAACCTATTCGGTCATAAGAATAAAATTTTATTGAAAAGAGAAAGGGTGTACTACTTTAATTCTAGCCACTTCCTTTGGGTGCAGAGAATTCCAAAATGAGGAAAATAAGAGATGGGCAATGGACCATCTCTATTACAAAACATAGCCCTACAAGTCGGATTGTGGGTTATAAAATAAGCTGATGTTATAAACAAATTAAATCTAACAAGCTTTGAGCAAAAAAAAAAAACTAACAAATAAAAATTGTAAGAAAACTTTTGATATTAATTACAATTAATTGCTTGGATAGACCAATCAATGATGTGGTACCTTCAAATTAATAAAGAATATGGTGATTTACCCTATATAAGTTTGTATGACTTTCTTTAATCTTTATATCTTGCTTCCCTTATTATATCATCTTTGCCTTCTAGTGATAGCTTTTGAGTTTTGAGTCTTCTAACTTGATGTTCAGTATATCTTTTATGTTTTAGTAGCAAAACCAAAGGATAGACAACTCCATATTCATGAACCCGTCCATTACCCACCTTATTTAGATAAGTCTTACCCAATCCATTTGAATATTTGGGTTAAGTGGGTAAAAACCCATTTGGTTATTTAATTAGATGGGTCTAAATAGATAAATTCATTAATAACAACTAAACCCATCTAAAATTTAAAAAATACAAATCAACATGTGAGTTAAGGGGTTACACTTTAAAAATGCTAGCAGTGTCTGCCTATTTGGTTTTGTCTAACCAGCAGAATAGAAGGCTCAAGTATGCTTATTTTTATTTTATCAAACTTATATTTGATTTATGTACAACTTTTTAAATATTCACTTTTTCTTTAATGCAGTTGTACTTTATCCAACTTATTTTTTACACTTCAATATTTTAAAATTGTACTTTTTCGTAAGTACAGTTGTACTCTACCCAACTTATTTTTAAACCTAATAAACCAATGAAAATAAATTATTCGAAATGAGCATTAATCCTTATAATTCTTCTATCTAAGCAATGCTACTTCATTCCCTAGTAGGCTAGTACCATTGAAAAATTATCCTTACCTTGAATTAAACTCACAAGAGGTGTGTAGTTTGAAAGATGCGTCTTTTTCAATTTTTTTTATTAGTCAATTTTTTGGGTTGAGCTGCTTTAGGTGGAACATTGGAGCCTTGTTAAGGCATTTTACTTATCTTGTAGCTGTAGGTTAAGCAAAGGTTTGCGGTAATTCATTACAAAAGCCTTGAGATTTTACAATTTACATGGTTGTGACAACGTACATTTTTGGCACGTGGGATGTGGCTATTCACAGTTTTGCATAAAGATTAATAACTTCTTTTAAAAAAAAAATAAAAAACTATTTGGCATCTCACCATATTCAATTGTGAATCAAAAGTTATGGTCAAAATAGTGAGCAAATTTCATATTTCAGTATCGTTTTCAAAGCGATTTGAGCACTTTTGAATTGTGTTTATTTTCAAACTATTGTGAACTTTTTAATTTTCTTTAATTTGACATATGCCAAGCTCATCATTAGGGCACAAACTAAAGGTTATTAACGAGTACAAAATGAGGTGTCACGAGAGTGTCGCTAGATTTGGTTGAGATCTTGTCGGATTTCAACAGATTTGAGACCGAGAGAATGAGGGGAGACGAGTGTTGAGGGGGATGGAAATTTCCAGTGAGCTTGGATTCGGTCGATTTGTTTCCGTCAAGTTTCAAAACCCAAAATTGCCACACAACTCGCACCCCTCGGTTGCTAATGCTGGAGATCTGCTGCAGACTACCTATCTACTAGGATCAAGTCAATTTTGATTTAAATGGCATTGGGTTGGGCGGTTTTGTCACGTTGCCAATTGGTTTGTACAATCCTAGTTTTTACAATTGCTGATAAAAAAATTATGATTGAAACAACACCATTTTCACATTAATCTTACACTGATATAATTTTTATTAACAGCAATCATAATATATTATTTCAATAATTTTTTTAAAATAATAAAATTTATTGTATATCCAGATTTTTTGTATTTTCAAAAGGAAACCAAATAAAAAAGAGATAAATTAAGAATAGTACGCCTAAAATAGGACAAAAAAGGGTTTTTGTGAAATGTCTGTAATTGATTCTTGCCAACGTGACCTCCGTCATCCCTCAGGTAACATCAATTGAAAGAACATCAACTCTCTTGAAAAGACCACCGAAAAAGGCCGTTGATGTTTACATTCTTGCCACTCTTGTAATTCATCACATATCAATGAACTCAATTAGCATTTTGTAAAAGGGATTCAACTTAACCATTAAGCATTTTATAGTTTTTAAGACTAATAAAATATGTAAAACTATTGATCTTTAAATTAATTTAGGAAATGAAGATAGATTTCAGTTATTCATCAAAATCAAAATTTAAAATAAAAATCTATATTTTTAAAAGCATGGATATTTCTTGCCATCTCCAAAATTTAAAAAATAAGAAAATAAAATTCTCACCCCAACATATGGTGTGCATGGTTTCTTTTTTTCTTATAATAAATGAGTTAGGGAAATTGTCCCACGCTACTTAAGATAGTGTGTTGTATGTAGTATAATTTGTCTCATTTTTCTTAAAAGTTATCATGACTTTCGAATAGAGTTGTGATGTACTTTTGTGTTAGAACCATTTTCCTTCTCCCTTGTGTGTATATTTGTTTTTCCAAAAAAAAAAAAAAAAGTCTTCCATATAAAAAAATTGGATAAAACAAAAATAAGAAATAAAGATTGCACTCAACCTTGTGCCAATATTGTAGGTTTTTACCTTCACCCACGTTTCTTGTAAGTACTAAAGTCCCTTTATATGTGAGCAGTTGTTACAGCCTATATTCTATACATTAATTTATAGGTCGTGTTAATAAATGCCTTTAGAATAATTATTAATATACTATATTAGAAAAAATTTGACACTATTTTGATGGGAAATATAAAAAAAACTATCAATAACATTTATTATTTTATTATTCTCTCAATAAAATGCTTTTAAAAATAGTTCCTAAACCAATGCCCTTAGGGCATTAGTTAACATTTGACATTTCCCTTAATTTATATGTAAGACACATTGGCTGATTGGCATTCCATACTTTCATTGAGAGGCTTTATTTATGTCGGTGTTGTTTTTGTTTTGTTAAAATAGACACCATAAAATAATATGATGTAGAGAGAAAAAACTAGAGACTAGAGAGAGTGATAATGAAGAAGCCACGTGTAGACCAAGGGAGCCAAGCCACTAAGGCTCGCTAGACATTTTGAAAATATTTTATTTACCCATATAGAATAATTATATTTACAATTGACCCTTAAGAAAAATAATCTCTCCAACCGTGATTACTTTCTTATTATATCTTTTAGTTTTCAATTTTTTTAATCACACGTTTGTGATTTATAATTGATTTAATCACAATTTTGTCCCCCTATATTGTCAAAAAAATTGTATTTTTTAATTTAATATGTTTTGTATAAAGTTCACGTTGCTTATAAATCATAGAGCAAATGATGTGTGAATTTAGATCTATCTCCTTAAAGAAAGTGAGTGTTGCACTTCAATTCAAATAGTGTTATGTATTTCTTCTCAAGAAATAATATTATTCAACATTTTATTCAATTATCTCTTGTATTATTTTCATTATTATTGTGTTTGCACCAATGTTTTACAAGCTTTAAGTGAAAGATCAGCATGCTCAAAGGAAAAAAAGAAAAAAGAAAAAAAAAAGGTAAAAGATCATTGAGAACCCAAGTTCTGTGGGTCGGGTTATTTTTGGGTTCAAAAATTGGCTTTATTGATTGAACATGGATTTCTTACCTTTCATGGACAAAAGATAGAGGGTATATTATGAGTAATTCTTAAATATTTCCGAAGTACGATGAACGATTTTTCCTCATCTCACATTAATGGTGAGATCGATTTATTAAATTCATGACGTGGTATACCATAAAATGAAAGAAGGAAACATTATTTCACCATACTCCAGGGGTATCTAAGAATTTTCCATATACTATATAAGAATTTGTGGTAGATAGCTTGAAAAATGGAGTTATGTGTAAGCTTCAACAACGTGACCAACTCTCAACTACCAGTGTTATTAGCCACAGGCCAACTATATATATGGCTTCCCACCTACCCAATCCAATCGGGCAAGCTCTTTGTTATATTATCACACATGTCTATATTTCATGGTCTTAAATAATCCTAATGGAAAAAGACTTTCAACAGCAAAAAAAAAAAAAAAAAAAAAAAAAAAACCCTCATGGGAAATGGATATTGTGAGATGCCTTTGACAATAATCCTCAAGCGCTTTCGTTTTTGCTGAAGGCTTCTGACCATGAAAATGCAAGGACACTTGTGTTTTTTCTTATGAAAAAAAAGGGTGCATCTTTCATATTTAGAAAAAAGGATCTTGGGTTTTTTTTTTTTTGGTACAGTAAAGTTGGGGATAAAAAAAAAATTCACAATATTTTTCAAATTAGTCTATCACCTCACATATGAACCCATCACAATCTATAATTTGATTTTTGTAACGACTCATGTGAATTGGTAGGCTAATATTAAAATATTGGGAAATTTATTCATATGTGATTTGTGAAGTAGTAGGCTAATATGATAATATTGTGAAATTGTTATGAATTTTTGTTGTGTCCTTAGAAGGAATCAAATTCAAATAATGATTAATCAGCAATCTTCACCTCAAAGCAAATTATTTGAAAATTTAAATTTAGAGATTCATTGATGGAGTGTGGATATTTATTCGAAAATTCCCATAATTTTAAAATTTCTAAATTAATTCCCTGTGACTTCATAATGTGATTGTTTGGGAATGTTGTGAAATATTTTATGAATTTTTGTTGTGTCCCACACTTTTTGGTTTGAATTTATGCTTAGCATTTTTGTTTGTCTTATTAGGTAAAGTATATTGATAGAATCTCATAAGTTGCATTAACCAAAAAAAAAAAAAAAAAGTGAAAACACGGTCATTTGCTGCTATAAAAGTTATAAAATGTTGGATTACCAAAAAAAAAAAAAAAAAAAAAAACTCATAAAAATGATAGATTGATCATCAAACACCATGTAACTATATAAGAATGAAGGTCCAATGTTTAGTACCATATCTCATTCAATCAAAAGTTTTGAATGATGTTTCTACTTAAAAACTCCACAATTTTTAGGCATTCATATCTTAAGGGTGTCTAACTAAACAAAAATAATACATTGAAGTATGCAAAAAATACTTAATATTCTAAAAAAAAATATATGCAAAAAATGTCATAACTTTTTCATAATGAATGAGAGGGTATATTGTAATTACCATTAATAAAAGTTAGGTTGATAATGAGCCTATAAAAAAATGGTAAAAACTTTGTATACTTGACTTTTACTCAAACAAAAATAGAGGTAAATTTATGAAAGAGTAATGATTATCATACACTTATTATTGCACACACTCCATGTACACTCATTAAAAAATCATGTTTTCAAAACATAATTTTACGATTCTACTATTATAACAAAATAATGTTTTCAAAACACAATATTAATTGTATGAATGTGCGTCTCAAACATACAATGTGTAACTATTAACCTCAAACTCTTTCACAAAGCTTCCAAACCACAAAAAAAGCAGAGTGCACGTCACATGATCTTATCATAGTATCAATTTTTACATTTATGAAAGAGCAATGATTATCACAGACTTATTGTTGCGCACACTCCACACACACTAATTTGAAAATCAAGTTTTCAAAACATGATATTACGATTTCACAACTATAACTGAAATAATGTTTCGAAACACAATTTTAATTGTCCGAATGTATATCATACATTCAACGTGTAACTATTAATCCCTAACTCTTCAGGAAAAGCTCCCAAATCACACCAAAAAATGAAAAAGAAAGTATTGTCCTGGCCACAAGATCCTACCACAGTATCCTTTTCTACAACTTAAGACTCACTCCTTTGTGACAGACAACTAGACAAGGGTAGTGCCACTCGTTGACACCACGGAAAAGATGTCAAGTCATTGTACAAACTAGGATATTCTCACACGTGTAAGGTCCTGTTTGATATATGAGTTCAAACACATATTTTCAATTTTTAAATAACATTATATATATTTTTACATATTTTTTCTTCCACGTATATTTCTAAAAAAATTAAAAAACCATTTCAAAGGAGCCCTGCCTAAAACGACTGCCACGTTTATATGATTCCTTTGTGGGTTGTCATGTTACTGTTTCAAACAGTTGGCTGGTTACGTGTGTGAATCGCTGCCAACAGAAAGGGTGGAGTTTACAAGGTTCATTTCATTGAATTTGAGGCCCCATTTCCATCACCTCTCTTGTTATTAGTCCAAATGTCCAGTTGCCACAATTATTATATCACAATGGAAAAGATTGATTGTCTGCCATAATTTGCATTTTTCCTTTGCATCCCAGATCAGATTTATTAAGTGCTATAGTCAGCTCAATTAATAAATAAAATTTGTAATAAAAAATTCTGTATATTAACTTTTTTTTTAAATTATAAAATTTCAATATATAACGTTTATTAATAATTGCATTTTTATTATCAGATATATATATTAATCGATTTTTCATGTAGATAGAAATTGAATTTTAAATCTCTTATTCAATTGTCAGAAGCTTTACTAATTGAGCTAATTGGCACTCACACTCTGTATTTTAACCTTTTTTTTTATTTGAAAAGGCTGTATTTTAACTTGATAATAAAGATGGATCAACATATAATAATAATAGATACAAGGAATTTGAAAATCTACCATATTTATAAAAAAAAAAATTAACAAAATAACAAGTATTAGTATAATTTATTGACAAAAACTATACTTTACAATAGGCAGAATTGTTAAGGGTGCTAAACGGAGTTACAAAGCAGCTATACTTTGGCAACAGAAGCAAACAACCAAGGGACATCTATTGCCTTGTTGGAGAAACCTCCTCCTTGTATTGCCCATCACAACCTTTCAAATGTACAGTTATTAAATCAATAAAATCCATCGTCTCATATGAAAAATAAAAAGTGTGCAATTTTAACTACGTTCTAGTCTTATTCTAACTTCATGTATTGGTTTATCACCTGTTAAGGTCTAAGAATGGAAATTAATAAATGATTAATAGATGTTAATAGATGTTAATGACTCAGCATGGATTCACATGTCAAAAAAAGAAGACAATAGATCAGCATTGATTTATATATAAATATATATATATATATATATTTTTTAATTTTTAGAAAAGTTAAGTAGGATCATCATGGATTCAAGTTCATTGCTAAAGCGTGGGTTCTAGTTAGCTCAACTGATAAAATCGTTGATGATTGAGACTAAAAATCGATTGGTGTCTTAGTTTGATGATAAAGAATTTTCATTATAAGAGGATGTCATAAGTTAAAACTCTCTCAAAAAAAAGTTTGTTGCTAAAGTTTTATAACTTGGGGCAGGTGACATCGTTTTTTTTGTGAATAATTTGATAATTACAATAGGGGAGATAAGATTTGAACCATAGATGCTTTGAAAATACCAAAATATGCTAACCAGGTGACATATTTAAAGTAAGGACATTATACATGTCTTTTAAGAAAAAAACAATAATCATATTTAAAGTAAGGACATTAGTTTCATTTTGATTATTAACATTATTTTGAAAACAAAGATTATGTAACCTTTAAAAAAGTATACAAATATGTTGGAGTTGGCTCATATTTGTTACTAGTTCCCTAAGTTAGGATATTTTAGGAAATTTGTATTGGGTAGAATTTCTTTTTTGATAGAATGTACAGGCTAGAATTATTATATAAAAATAATGTTATAACCTTATTTCTAGTGGATTGTTAGTTGCTTGCTCTCTAAGACATAGGCACTAGCGAATCATGTAAAAATCTTTTTGTTAATAGATGATTTCACAACTAAATATTTAAGAAATTGAAAATTAACAAAATATGTACTTGACATTTAAAATTTCATACAAAAATATGTATGAAATTGCGGGAGCCAATCATCAAAACATCTTTAAAAAAAGATAAATAATCCTGTTTTTACTCTAATAAGATTAAAGGAATTGAGTGTAAATGAAACTCAAGCATTTATCCTCATTAATTGTTTAATAGAGTTGAAAACAATTGCAACTATTACGTCATGTAGATATGTTTTTAACCATTTATGGAAATAGTAGGAATTCACCTCTCTCTCTCTCTCTCTCTCTCTCTCTAAAGTTTACTTCAATTTATAGAGAGTGAGGCAATTAAAAACTTATTACTACCACCATACACCATTAGTGCGATGGTCACTCCACAAGTTTAAGTGCTTGTGGAGTGTGGGAGACAAGGGCTGGAATTCAAGTTTTTAAGAGGGAATTTCACGCACATATACACTTAGATTAAGTTAGAGTAAAATTTTTGTCTTGTATAAAAAAAAAACTTATTGCTAATAAACTAATAAATTAAACCATTATTGTTCATTGAAACAATTTAACAATTTATACATCTAATGAAATATCAGGATTCACTTTTTTTAGCGTGTAAAAGTGAATTTGGATTTTGAACATTTGGATTTCACTTTTTCTCTCTTCATAAAAGTGAATATGGATTTCAAATTTCATTTATTTTTTCTTTTAAAAGGAATATCCGAATTCCAGTTTTTGTATTGTATTCGCTCTCCTCCCAATTTTTGAGATCACTCATGCAAGTGTTCCCAATGAATTTTGTATCTTATGTTATTGTTATTATCGTCATGACCCCTATTATTTAATTATTATCATCACTAACTCTAATGTCATTAATAATAATAATTTAACATCTGAATTCACTTTTTTGGAGATGGAAAAAAATGAAATATGAATTTTCAAGATCCAAACCCACTTTTACACCAAAAAAAATTAAAAATTAAAGATCAAAAATTAAAAATTTGGAATCCGGATCCGTATATGTATATATTGTTTCAATAAAACCACAATTTATTAATTTCTTTTCCTATGAACAATAAATTTTCAATTGCCTCTCTAGTGAGAGTGACTAGTGAGTCCCCAGATATGCCCTTATGGAGGGAAAAAGAAAAACATCCATTAGAGTGAATTCCAATAATCGTGGGTATGAAGTATGAACTAGCCAATAATAATCTGGTTGAGAATCTTATGGGAAAAGCTAGGAAGAGGACAAAATCCTATGCAAATCTCAATGGACACCAATCCTACGGTCAATATAAAGAGCTCCCGTCTCTTGCAATGAGTTTAGTCTTCCCATATTCATGCTACAAATCACAATCTCAACCTCTTTCCTTTCCTTATGTCGAAAGAGTAGCTGTTTATATTATCGCATACAAATGATACAATCTTTAACACAAAACTTATTTATAATAACAACCAACTTTATTCCCCAAAATTTGTTGGATATGGATATTTAATATTTTAGGTTCGCTTCACTTACCTTTACTACTTTTTTTAATTAGATATGTCTTTTTTGTTTTAAATATATAATAACAAGCGGTAGTAAATTTTAATCACCACATTTTATTTAATTAATGAGTAATGTGAAAATCTCTCATTAAAATAAAAGAAGATTCATTTTAAAAAAATACTAAAGGTAAGCCAATCCCGTAAGCCACATATACATATACATATACATATTATATACTATATATATAAATATAATTACATATATAATTATATTTTATTTTTATTTTATTCGAAGTTATGCATTTCTATTAATCTTACTTTAGGTTTTTTCTACATCTATTTTTGTTTGACGTGAATGAACACTTTTTCTCAATAGTGTACTAATCGCTTTCATACGTATATGACCAAAAAATCTTAAAGGTCTTTTTTTTTCAACTTTTTATCAAAATATGTCACTTTTATATTTAAATAATTACTTATTTTAAACCTTATACTTTTCTTGCAACTATATTAATGTATATTAACATTTTTATATTAAGTACACTCATTCTATGAGATACATGGATAAAAAGTTTATATTAACATGCAATTTTACAATTACTTGAGAGGTGAGAATAAAAGCACTCATATTAGTTCGTATATAATAGAAAAATGTGTAAAATTTACACAATTTTATCTAAAAATGACCCACATTAATCAGTGTATAACTGTATAAATTTTACAAGTTTGCTATAGAAACCATGTAAATTTACATTATTACTATTCATTTTGCATTTAGTTTTTTATTCTTTTATTACATATTCCTTGAAAATAAAAGAAGAAAATGAATGGTAGTTGTTATGTGTAAAAAAAGAAAAAATTTTAAACAATAAAAATAATACTTTAATAAAATATATTATAAAATAAATAATCAAGTGTGATGTTTTAAAAAATAAGCATATAAAATAGAAAAAACAAATCCTTATACTAAAATAGATAAAAAAAAATTTGAACGTGCTCTGACATAACACCCACAGTCGCAACCCACAAACATGAACTCATTAACATGAGAGACTATCCTCTGGATGCAGAAATCACATACATGTGTTTTGTGGGACAGTACTCTTTAGATCCGATCCTTGGAAACGGCAACACATTCCTGTGAGTCGGCATCGCCTTCCTTCCCATTCACCAAAGATCACAACCACAAGAACTCAAAAAACACAGCCCCCACAGTAATGTGGGCCCCACTCAACAATTGTGATTCATGAATCCCCTCGTGCCTATATAACATTTCCTTTAAAAAAAGAAAAAAAGAAAGGTGACACAAACGCAAACACAATAACGACACCAAAATTGCGTAAAGGGGCTCCTTGGTAATATCGAGACAAGTTCAATTGCACCCATTGTTTTCTCATTTATATATAACAGCCTCCTTTGCCGAATCTGATCTCTCTCTTTCTCTCTCTCTCTCTCTCAACGAAACCAGGCAGAAGCTGAAAGAGAGAGAAAGAAACAGAAAGAGAGAGAGCGAGAGTTGGAGAGAAGAAACAGTAAGACACCAAAGAAAGAGACAGAGAGAGCTATAATATTAGCTAAACAAGCCTCTCTTTCTGTACCTTTTCTCTCTCTCTCTCGCAAAATACTCGGTCTTTTCACATTTTTTTCTCTCACTTTCTCGCCAAGATGATCTCGCTGAATAGAAGCTCTTTCCTGGTAATATAAATCAAACCCATTTCTCAGATCACACTTTTATGCACACCCATTTCACCAAAACACAATTACATCCAATTTTTTTTTTACCTCTTCTTCTTCTTCTTCTTCTTCTTCTTCTTCTGGGTTTTCCATGTTATGCTCTTTCACATTGGAACCCACGAAATTCCTTAACTTTCCCAACTTTCCAATTGTTAATAATTTGGTAATAACACAATTCAAAAGCCAAAGAACCAGATTTACTTATCTGGGTCTTCTCTATTTAGCTAATTCACATTTAAAAAAAAAAAACCACAAATTTATCAAATTTTGTTCATTTTTATTGGTGGGTCATTTTTTTTTTAATTTTAATTTATTTGATATATATATATATATATATATGTTTTTTGGTGGCACAGAACAATACTGGGATATCAGGGTCCGGTAGCTACTCTATCTCTCGGGTTCAGAGAAAAGGTCCAGTTTCGGTGAGAGTGGTGGCTTTGGGCTCAAATGGTCGTGCTGGTGAAGGAAACGCAGCCGTTTTGGTAGAGAAGAACAAGTTGAAGGAAATGAGAGAAGAGTCAGAGTCAGAGTCACCCTCATCCTCGTCAACCCTGATTGATGACGTGGAATCCAAACCCACCGTTGCTGGTGGGGTCCAAGACGTGTACGGTGAGGATTCAGCCACCGAGGACCAGTTTGTCACACCTTGGAGTGTCTCTGTTGCTAGGTGAGAATGAGACTTTGTGTGATCATTGATCTATTTTTATGCTAATTTGCTTTTTTTGTTTTTATGAATTTCCATTTTTTTTTTTGTTTAAAAAAAATTAATGTTTTTTTTTACATGATATCCATGTTCTTGCTTTGGCTAAATATGTTGTCATTTACATTTATAATGTTTACCAAAAATTATATTGGTTTTCTTCCTATTTTCTGAGGTTCTCTGTATTTATATACATATGCTTGTGGGACATAATTTTGTTTTGATTTCACTTCTCTTTTATAATCATTTCATTTTTATAAATAGAAATATTTTATGTGAAAGTGCAACAATTTGGTGTTTTTATATTCCGTGTGTTTGTGCTCTTCATGACCAAAACGTGTTTTTTTTTTTCAACTAAAATTTTAATCTCCATTGTGGTTTTGTTTTTATTTATGATTGAGGGTCTTGGTCTAATAATGATTGTGTAGATCTTAATGTTCAGACAAGAAGATCTTAATATAATATTCTGATCTGAATCTGATCATTCTGGTGGTGATTTTTGTTGTGACATAAATAAATTGCATACTAGCTAAGTATGGACAAATATTCTGCACATTTCCTTGTCTCTGTTTTGTTTGATCTGGTGGCAACTAGACTTTCTTAAATTTCCCTTTTGGAAAAAAGAAGTTATATAATATTAGGACTTTCTACTGATTATAATATATATATATATATATATATATATATATTAGGACTGTTTCTTAAATAACAAATGCACTTCCAAGTGGGTTCAAACCCTTAACTAAAAATTAAAATAAATTTATGCATTTGAATGAAAAATGAAAAACCTGTGCTTTTTATGTTATACTACAACCAATTTTCATAGCATTAAACTAAGAACTAGTTAATTTATGTGAGGAGTTTCAAAATTTTCTTTGTAGAAAGTTGTGGATATGAGGTTGGCAAGAACCCTGTTGCAAAAATATGCTTCTTTATTACAAATAAAAAAAAATTATGCTTCTTTTAACGTTATCCCGATCATTTGGATGGAAATCTAAAATTTTACTTTATAGCTTAGGATACGCAAGAAGATTTTTCAAGTTAACTTCAAAACAGAGTTTCTTTGAACAATGTTGTTCAGTACCATTTTTATGCAAATAAATGACCGCTGTTTGCAGTCAATCTTCCAAAAAGTTTCTAATAATCTGTTGGATGAAGTACCAGAAGTGCCCGTAAACTTGAGTAGGATTTTTTATGATGTGTATATATTACCTTTCTCATTTATTGGCTTTTCTCTTGCTCTGCAGTGGTTATTCTCTATTGAGAGATCCACACCACAACAAAGGGCTTGCCTTCAGTATCAGAGAGCGAGATGCCCACTTTTTACGTGGCCTTCTGCCCCCAACAGTTGCTTCTCATGATCTTCAGGTTATCACTTAGCTTTATACATCCATAGCTGTTTGGTTTTCTAATTTTTTTATTTTATCAACTTAACATTATCACTAAACTATTCACCAGGTAAAGAAAATGATGCACAATATCCGCCAGTATCAAGTTCCACTACAGAAGTACATGGCCATGATGGATCTTCAGGTTCACACAATTCATTTTAATTTTGTGCTTGAGTTTTTTAGTTGGAGACTCCACGGCACAGTTCTCAATTTTTTTTTCAATATTGGATTGTACTGAATTTCTGTTTTGCACACAATAAGTTTTAAGTAAATACACTGGTGATAACTCCAATTTTGTTTCAAAATCTTATAAAATGAGAACACATGTTTTTGCTTAAAATATGCATTGCTGATCTTCCTATTCCCTCATGCAATTATGAGTGATTGTATTCCTGCTGAAAT
This sequence comes from Lithocarpus polystachyus, assembly GCA_033629205.1. Classification (NCBI taxonomy): domain Eukaryota; kingdom Viridiplantae; phylum Streptophyta; class Magnoliopsida; order Fagales; family Fagaceae; genus Lithocarpus; species Lithocarpus polystachyus. The sequence continues at coordinate 22,288,661 of CM066166.1, read as the reverse complement.
TTAATAAAATGAAAATTTTGCTATGCTGATTTTTCAGGAAAGAAATCAAAGGCTGTTCTACAAACTTCTCATTGACAATGTTGAGGAGTTACTCCCAATTGTCTACACTCCCACTGTTGGTGAAGCTTGCCAGAAATATGGGAGCATCTTTATGCGTCCACAGGGTCTCTTTATTAGTTTGAAAGAAAAGTATGTTTGGCTGCACACTTTCTAAATCCCTGCTTTAGTGGTCAATTCTGATGCAATTTTTTCTTAATAATTGTGTTCAAACTGAAACTGTTTATTGGCAGGGGGAAAATTCTTGAGGTTTTGAGGAATTGGCCCGAGAAGAATATTCAAGTCATTGTTGTCACTGATGGGGAGAGGATTTTGGGGCTAGGAGATCTTGGCTGTCAGGTACTCTATCAAGAGTTTATTATTAAGGATATGTCTTATCATCTGAACTATGTTTTATTAAAGTGTGACATTAATTAGGTTATTGGTCTTTTACCTCTTCATCTCTCTCTCTCTCTCTTATATGACAAATGTCAATTTATGAAATGTTGGCAGGGGATGGGAATACCAGTGGGAAAACTTTCCTTATATACCGCACTTGGGGGAATTCGTCCTTCAGCTGTAAGTATCCACATAACCAATGCTATTCATTCTTGTCATTGCTGATTCAAAACGCATGTGTATGACCAAGTTACCACTGGGTCGCAATTCTTTTCCAAAGGAGGGGGAAAGACATAGTTTTCATTTTTGAATTCCATTTTCCTATATTCACTTCTGTTATAGAACTCGTAGTTTTGGATATTCAGTCAGTGTGCCATCAGAGAACACAGGTTGTTGCCATCAGTCATATAGAGAAAGCGAAGTAGCTAGTGATGTTTCTGTAATTCACGCAATTCACTTTGTAAGTGAACTGATGATAATGCTACTCTATCTTTGCAACATGGGCTATAAATTTGGTGGAAAATTGTGGGAAAAGTTATTATGGAGCATCTGAACTCTGCAAACTTGACAACTAGTTGATTCAGCAATCTGCCACAATTTCACCTCTTCTGTTTCTTGTCATATAGTTAATAGAAATATTTTCCAACTTATTGATTGTTTCAGTGCTTGCCAATAACCATTGATGTGGGTACAAACAATGAGAAGTTACTGAATGATGAGTTCTACATTGGACTCAGGCAAAGGAGGGCTACCGGGCAGGTTTGTAATTTGCGTGCTAAATTCTTCTAGCATTCTTTTATTCATTTGAGCTTCATTTATGAAGGACATGAAATTATCTGTTATACTAAAGTTTACTTGCCTTATTTTTTGAACCATAGGAATACGCTGAACTTCTAGATGAATTCATGATGGCAGTCAAGCAGAATTATGGAGAAAAAGTCCTCATCCAGGTTGTTGGCCCCAGCCAAAGACATCCTTTAATCGTCATCTGGTTTGCAGGGTTTAATGGCTTATTCATCTATTTGTAGGTTAGTGTTTTCTAAATTTGTTTGCCATGTCTTACAGTTTGAAGACTTTGCAAACCACAATGCTTTTGATCTGCTTGCAAAATATGGCACAACACATCTTGTTTTCAATGATGATATTCAGGTAAACTAATGTTGATTTCCATCGTTGATAATTGGCAAATTGGGATACATGTATCTTTAATATTTGAGTATTCACATACTGCAGGGGACGGCTTCCGTGGTCCTTGCTGGGCTGGTTGCAGGACAGAAATTAGTTGGGGGAACCTTAGCTGATCACAGATTTCTGTTCCTTGGTGCTGGAGAGGTCGGTATAAATTATGCTGTATTGAACAATTAATAAAGGGATTAAGGCTGTGTTATTGTATTAAACAATTAATAAAAAAGAAAGAAATAACAAATTTCTGGATTTGAAAAAGTTATTAAAGGGTGAGTAGATGATAGAGGAAAACCGTAATATTATTCAATCATGGCTATTATAAGTGCTTGTGAGCCATTAATTTGCTTGGTCCTTGTGGGCTCATACCTGCCGTATTTAATAACTCTTTCTTAAAAAGTAATTACATTGTTCTATAATGGAGAATATAGGATCATTCTTATTTCAACTGTAATTCCCTACTTGTTTTAGTAACCCCTCTCTTCATTTTTTTTTTCTCCTGACTGTAAATGCCGAGACTTTGTTGTCTCACTTTTTTCTGGTGGTTACAGGCTGGTACTGGAATAGCAGAACTCATAGCCCTTGAGATGTCTAAACAGGTTATAAGCTGCTCCTAGGGTTTTTCCTTTTACATTTTTTTTTGGGTGACGTGATTTATGGAAGAATTAGTAGATACATTTAAATATAGTATTACTCCTAATTTGTGCAGACAAAGGCCCCACTAGAAGAGACACGCAAGAAGATTTGGCTTGTGGACTCTAAGGTACGGACAACCTAATATAGCTCCTTGCAGTGTGCAGTAGATTATTGTTTCTTTCCATCAGTTAAAATTTGCATACAATTCCTTTTGCAGGGATTGATTGTTAGTTCCCGCAAGGAATCACTCCAACAATTCAAGAAGCCCTGGGCTCATGAACATGAACCAATAAAGGAACTTGTGGATGCTGTTAAGGTCTGAACACTCTCTGACTGTTTCTCTCTCTCTCTCTCTCTCTCTCTTACACACACACACACCCTAACATTTCCTTAGTCTCTATTCCCTAACTTTTCTCTTGTCATTAGGCAATTAGGCCAACCGTATTGATAGGGACTTCAGGAGTAGGAAGAACATTTACTAAAGAAGTGGTTGAGGCTATGGCCTCCATCAATGAGGTAATTTTTCTATCTATTTACTTCTGTGTTTTAGGAGTTGTATTTACAACCTAGAGAAGCTAAGTTGGTTGTTGTGTATGCTTACTGCTTGTAGAAACCTATTATTCTTGCTCTTTCAAACCCAACTTCACAGTCTGAATGTACTGCTGAGGAAGCTTATACATGGAGTCAGGTAAGAAAAACATGCACTTGTGTTTTTTGAGTTATAAAGAATCTTAAATTGTTTTTGAATGATATCTTTCAGCTTTTATAGCTCTTTGAGATTACTAATGATGACCCACTTCTTTTTGTTCTTTATTCATCTCCGTTACCCACAGGGTCGTGCCATTTTTGCTAGTGGAAGCCCATTTCCTCCTGTTGAATATGACGGGAAGGTCTTCATGCCTGGCCAGGTCTTAAATCTGTTGAATTTAATGAATAATGTGCTAAATGTAGACAAATGAGAAACTTGGCAACTAATTTTGGTTTTTGTATATATATATATATATATATATATATATTTTTTTTTTTTTGATTCAGGCAAATAATGCATACATCTTCCCTGGACTTGGTCTGGGTCTAATAATGTCTGGTGCCATCCGTGTTCATGACGACATGCTCCTGGCAGCCTGTAAGTGCAACAAAACATGGATTTTTAAGAGTTAATTTTTATTTTTGCCTTGGAAAACAGGATGTATGGCACTTTTTTCAACCGATCAACTCCAAACAAAATTGGTGGTTATTATTATTAACTTTCATCTAAGTATAATGTTATTAGATTCTGCAATTTTTTAGTGCCAATGAACTCTGGTTCAAATGGCACTTCCTCCAAAATAATGGGTGTAGGGTGAGGTTGTGAGTTTAATACCCATTGTATGCACGTGTTACTTAAAAAAAAAGGTTCTGAAACTCTTTTTAGGTGGGCCAAATGTTGGCCTAAGCTGGAACCAGACGTTCTGGTGGAGATTGGGAAAGGAAACAAAATTATGAAAGAGTTTGTGGTCTATCCCTTGCCAAAATATTGCATCGATTTTTATTTTTTACTTTTAAAATTACCTTCAGTAGACATGGAATGTCGAAAAAGAAATTTTTTAAGTTTGATGCAGTCAACTCAACCCTAAAAGGCTGCATCCGAAGGTTGACAATGATAATTAATGACTTATGCCTGATCTCTTTGAAAGAATTCTTGGGACTGACTTAGTCCATTGGAATGATGAACCTTTTCCTTGTTCTTGTGTATGTTGTAGCGTACGATTAACCCAATTATTTTGATTAAGGTTTTTGTTTAGTTGTAGCATCTGATTTTCTTTAACGGTCGAGGAAAACTTTCCTACTGATAACTAATACATCTTTGGCTGTGCATGCTTCCTTGGAACAGCGGAAGCTTTGGCTGCACAGGTGAGCCAGGAGAACTTTGACAGGGGTCTCATATATCCTCCATTCACTAACATCAGAAAGATTTCGGCTCATATTGCTGCTAATGTAGCTGCCAAAGCGTACGAACTTGGTGAGTAATCCAATTGCTGAGATTGCAAAAATTTTGCTTTTCCAACTCCAACAACTTCAGCAGTTAACATCTTACAATTTCTTTGTAGGTTTGGCTACTCGCCTTCCCAAGCCTAAAGATCTGGTGAAGTATGCAGAGAGCTGTATGTACAGCCCTGCATATCGTAATTACCGGTGAATTAGTAGAAGTTTCTCTAAAACTTGTTGTATGAAGTTCACCATAATCATATAACCTTTCGTTGTCATTTGTCAATTTCATTTTGGTTATTTTCATTTTTTAAGGCCTCTCTCCCCCTTTTTTCTATCCTATAAGTTGGGTGAGTAAAGGAATAGGGTGGGTGCTGGTAGTTGTATTACAAGTAAAATATAGTTTGGAAATTGTTGTGCACTGTTCAATTTATTATTTTACAAGAAATAAAAATTCAAAATTTTCAAATTAGGAGCATTTTAACTATATGGAGTTACAAAAATGTATGCCCCACCCAGATATCAGGGGGTGGCACTTATGATTCAGGTCATCTTGTTTACCTAACTTGTAAATTGCAATGCTATGGAAATCTGAAAGTTCTGAACTACATTATCTGCGGCTATAATATATAGGTTTCACACGGGTCCCATGTAGTATCACATGCATTACCTTAGCAAGTTAATGTCTATCATAGACTTATAGTAACGGAAGTACATGTAGGCAGTAATGAACCTAATGGTCAGTCTACTGAAACAAAAGGGATGTGAAAATTTTGGTAAAAAAAAAAAAAAGTCTCTGTAGCAGTTATTTAAGGCAATATTGCCCCACTCCATTAATTTGATTAGACCATACATGTGGTCCTCCTAAGCAATGCAGCCATTCCATCCCCCTCTTTACTGCACATGGACAAGTTGCAGCCTGCAGGTAAATAATTGTAGCCATTTAAAGTCACCCCAGGCCCAGCGCATAAATGATGTGAAGTTGGATGTATTCAACCAAAAACAAAAAAAAAAAAACAAAAAAAAATTGTGTAGATGGATGAATTTTAGGCTCCTAGTGAATCCAGCCCAAACCTGCCTTGGGCTGAAGTTCACAAGCCTAGATAGGGTTCAAATAGAAGCAATTGAATGCCTACTTGAGCCTATATAACATGACCAATCATTAGACCAATCAATTATTCAATTAGAATGTGGTCTTGGCCTCTTGGATCCAACCCTATCAAGAAGTAAAACCTAGCAGAATCCTTTTTAAATATTTTTCATGTTCTACATCCATAGGGGCATGAAGGGCTGTGACCAAAAGATTGACCTAATGTGTTTTGTGCATAGTGTACATTATACATTTATAATTTGGGGTTTTAATAAATATCACCCTGTTTGGTATGATAGCTCAAACACATGCTTTCAGTTTTTAAACATTATACGTATTTTTATATACTTTTTCACCCACACGTATTTTCATACATGTTTTCAAACAACAAAACACATGTTTTTAAGTGCATGTTTAGATATTCATGTATCAATTTAGTTCTTGCATTTTTTATTTAACGAATTAATGCTATGCTTGTGACAAATAGAACCTTTCTTCTCAAACCACAATGAAATATATCGCATGCACTCACGTATTTTAATGACATTATAAAAGGTCATAGCTAGTGCATGATGCTTTTATTTTTGTGAAACCTGAGAGAAGTGAATGATGGCTGATCTCTATCATTTTTATTTTTATCTTTTGAGGGGTTAACAATTCACATTATTATCTTTTATTAAATACTAATCTCCCAACTAGTTTTGATTTTGATTAGTAATAAGATCATCCACATATGTCTTCCTTCTTCCTTCTTCTTCTTCTTCTTCTTCTACTTTTTTTTTTTTTTTTTTTTTTTTTTTTTTTTTTTTAAGCTTGGTTTAGAAATATATACATATACACACCACAAAGGGGGCGGAACACAGTGCCGAATGTGGAAGCACAGTAATATAATAGAGAAAACAAAATGTAATCAAAGTAAAATCAGCCAAGAAGGCGGTAGCAACAATTTGAAAATAAAATAATTAAAATAGAACCAGCCAAGAAGGCGGTAGCAGCAATTATATTAAACACAAAGCTGAAAGTAGTTATTATTGAAAATAGACAACAATACTTACAACAGTAGTAATTACAAGATTTCAACAAGTACAAGCCTTAAAACTAGTTCTAGTTACAAGATTTGTAGGGAAATAGTAGTGGAAATTCTAGAGGGAAATCCTAGAGAAGAGAAGTATGCCTAAAGGTACTCTCCGGAAGGAATTCTCTCAAGAAAATTCTAAGTCTTAACATAAGGGACATCCCCCCTTATATAGGCAGAAAAAGCAAAAGTGTACAGTAACAGTGAACAGTAAGGGTGAACAGTAATAGCGAATAGTAAAATTGAACAATAACTTTTCATTTTTCAACTCAAAACAGCGGGAGTCCGGAACTTCAGTTCAAAAAGCCAGTCTTTGCCATTTTAACATTTCGTGCCAAAAGTAACAAAGTGACCATAATTATTAGGAATCAATTTCATCAAAAGTGACTAAAAGCATCATCAGATTCCCTTGTAATGGGAAGCAAGCAGCGCAATAGTTGGGACTTCACCAAGGGTAAACATTGTAGCATTTTGGCGGCTAGACAAATAGGAGAATCAATCTTCCGCTAAATCAGGAGTGTCTTCTTCATCATAACCAAACAGTTCTTGATTGTAGGGGTAATATGGGTTATTTGCAATAGATGCTTCAAAGGACAGTTCATCTTCTGAATCATGATTATCAGCAGCTTCTTCCTCCTTCCATTTCATCTTGAGGAGGGCATACAAGCCTTGTACCTGTTGAAATCTTGTAGCTACTACTGGTGTAAGTATTGTTGGGTCTCTAGGGAGGTGCCATTAGACCAACATGGTCATTTACTCAGCCACGTATATCTTAGTCACAAGGCATATGACTAAATAATTAAAAAGCACACGTAAATGAATATTTGAAGAATTTTTTTTTTTTTTCCAATTTCATTCAATTGGTTTTTTTTTCTTATATACAATTCTAATTTTAAAAAATTTTCTTTAAAAAGAAAATTCTAATTTGAAAAAAGAGTCTTTCGTCAACTGAATCCTCTCTAACAAATGGGTATTGTTTTTGTAAGCTAGTTTTTTTAAGTGGTGTCGTTTATAACACTTTTTTTTTTCTTTTTATATTATTTAACTCTTATGAAGTTATGAGAACGATCCATTTTAGCGATTTAGCTAATGTTGAACTGAGTCTTGTAGGCAATCATTAGTCTTCTTCTTAACCAGGTTTAATAAATTAAGATATTATTAAGAAATATGGGTGTGTGACAAAATCATGTACATATAATGTGATTAACTTCATTCAAATTTTCTGTAAAAGTTTTTACTTGTCAGTTGGCACAAGTCACGTACATAATATGAAAGAGATTAATTATTCAAAGTATAAATGCATGGATTAAATTGGCACTCACATAAAATGCCCTTTTAAATCATAGTTGATTAGAGATGCTTTGTAATTGTAACTTTTGTAATGTATTTCATAAAAAAGTCAACGAAGACTCATAATAGATAGGAGAAATAATTCTAACCCCATTTGACCTAATATAACATAACCAATGGGCATTTCTCTTCTGGGTTTGAGTTCATGTTTGGTCTAGTTACTTTTGATATGAGTACTGCATTAAGCCTGACCCAAACAAATGTTTAAATAGGCCCACTAAAAGTCTAAAATGCGTATAAAACTATATATATAAAACAGTTCCTCAAAAAAAAAAAAAAAAAAAAGAGGTATAAAACTATATATAACTATGTTTTGGAAACAAAATGACAACTAGTCCAAACTGAATCCATGTTTAGTATTTGATGTTTGTGCAATTGTGCTAGCTCAAAACTAAGATGTGTCATCTTGTGAGTCAAATCCATAGAGCGAGAACAAAAGATATTTATTGCAAAACGTAGTCTTCTAGCCCAATTGAGCGTATTTTTGGTGGGTTGTAGGCCTAGACTTCTCTTTGAGTTTGGTTAAGCCGAGACCAAAATTGAAGGTAGAAATGTTTAAATCTGGACCTTAAGGTACCGGGGGCGTTTGGCAGCACCAATGCACTAATCATTTTGGTTGGTGCCATGGTCGTGTACTCGTGTTAAGATAATACAATTCCTCTTTCATATAATAATAATAATAATAATAATAATAATAATAATAATAATTCAATTCCTCTGGTGGGAATTAAAATTGATTCAAGGTATACTTCAATGATGATTTTATGGATTTTCAAATTAAAAACTATATTAAAGGCCATCTTTAAGAACCTCGAATTAGGAAATCAAAATGCTTGTGAAAGTTGTGAATGGTAGGTTTAAAATTAAATATGTAACTTGATCAAAAAAAAAAAAAAATAAATAAATAAATATGTAACTTATTGACTGTACGTGGGTTTGTTTGTTTTTGGTTCTGTGTTTCTATGTTTATGTTTTTGTTTTGTTTTGTTTTGTTTTTTTCACTAAAAATATTGTTTTATTAAATGTTGATGTGAGTTACCACTACGGACACACCCAAATTCACACCCAATTTTATAATATGCTTAAATAATAACTTATAGTTGAATTTTAGCACTTACCCATGAGACCACTTGCTAGTACTTTTCCAAAAAAAATTTAGGTGAATCAATCAAAATATCACACTTAAGTAGGTCGTGGATTTAATGTAGCTCATGCTTAAGTTTTACTCATGTTCGTCGTCAAGGAAATAATGTAACTCATGCTTTAGCAAGACAGACAATTAACTCGCCTAATTTAACTGTCTGGATGGAAGATGTACCACCAGACATTCAGTATATTGTTCAGGCTGATTTAACCTCCGTTGATTAATAATAAAGAAGTAGGATTCTCAAAAAAAAAAAAAAAAAAAAAACGTAGGTCGTGGATTTAGGGGTGTAGGTAGATATTTCCCTAGCTAGCTAGCATTATTCCGGTGGTTAATGGACCTTGAATCTCATGATTGTACTAGCCATTTTGTGCCGAAAACAATTTTAGATTCCTTAACAACAATGACTTTAGGGATTTATGTGGCCCAACTAGCATTTTTGGGCCAATTTTGAATATCTTCCTAAATTGGAATGATGAGAAATTGGGGACTCTCTAGTCTCCTCTAGTGCCACTTGGGCTGAGCAAGTCCATGTTTGAACTTTGAACCCCTCTTTGGGCTTTGCCAAACTCAAAGTCAAAGTAGTCAAACCATAGAACAAAGAAAGGACCACGACTGGATTATACATAAAGCCGTGTGAATGGGAAGAAGCAGTTTTCGTGTGGACCTCTAGTCAGCTGAATTGTGCACTCCAAGGCTCTAGCCGACATTTGCTTTAAGATTATTGTTCTTATTTCTTTTTGAACGTTAATTTCTTTTTAAACAAGTTTGGGGGAAATTTCTTTAAAATATACCTAAAATTGCTTTAAGATTATAGCTTTTTAAAAAAAAAAAAAAAAAATCTTTTTGAACTTAATTTTCTTTGAAAATGTGTCTAAAAAATTTCTCGAACTTATTATGTGTCGATTTAAGTAATGATCTATGCGTACTTTTAACCTAGAAAGCATAGACACTTTATTTAAAGCGTTGTATTTGTGTCATACTGGTATCATTTTTCATATTATAGTTAGAGTATCAGTGGATGGTCATCCAGTTTGTTATGCGCATGAAATTTCATAGTCCATGACAGCAATCATGGGGCACTCAACATTAAGTATCCACGCTTTAGCCCCCATTGTTGGAACATAGACGATAGAACCAGCTTGGTCTACGAGCAAGTTCCATTCAAGGTCATATATATATATATATGTGTGTGATCTTTTACCTTTGACCAAGGTAAAGTATCAAACAATTTCTGTGATCTTTCCGTGTGGACCTAATCTCTACCTCTTGAACTAGTCTTAACCACCAAAGATCATAGGAACACGATTTGATCCAAAAAGACCTTTGTTTGTCATTTATTGATTTCAAAGTTTTCTCTTTAGAGAACCTAGCACAGCAAATTTGCTCACGTTTCTTTTCATGGTTTAGTAAAAACTGAAAACAGCATGTTGAAAATGCTAACACAGACAGTCATCTTTTTGTCTCTTTTACCTTACGCTATCATTTTTTAGAACCCAAAGAAGTCTACTTTTTTGACACGAAATTGAGTCTAGGGTCCACTTCTCAAGTCTCAACCTTTCAACCTAAATATATATGTCTAATTCTAGTCGAATTTTCTCAGCAACCACAAAGAGAGGACAAAAATTTCAGATATTCTTTGGCTTCAGGGGGATAAATTATCAACAAGCACTTGATGTACGCTATTAGCAATTATATCACATAAACCCAAATGGACTTTTCTTGGTTATCACTTTTAATAGTCATACCTTAGAAAAACTGGTACACGGAATTTCCTAGGCATGAAGTCAGTAGTTGAATTAAGAGCGCATTTGTCCATGACTTGGGTCTTTCAAGTTGTAATTCTAAAAAAAAGGACAATCTGGAAATTATTAATGTCTTTGTTTTGGTGGAACTGATTTGTCGAATTTTGGTTTTAAAGTTTGATTATATATGCAAATAACCATTGCTTTGTGTTTAAGAATGTAAAATCTTTTCATCAGAAAAAAGAGCACCAAACTTCTGCCTATATTTGAAAAAAAGGAAGGCATTGGTGGCCCATCTTTATGCATGTGTCATGCTTTTTTTATTTTTTTGAGATCAACAATAACTTGTTTATTTAGCCCAAGAAATTTAAGAAACCTTATTCTTATTTTATGTAGTAGTAAAGGTATATAAAAACCCATCAGGTAGGGCCATCAACAAATTAATTTTATCCCCCTCAAAAAAAAAAAAAAAATTATGGCTGAAGAAAAATAAACTGAAGTTGTTGGCACAAGGAATGGGAATGAATCACCTTTTTTTTTTTTTTTTTTTTTTGGGTCTGAATAGGAAAGAATCACTTTTGACTTGTGCATATGTCATGCACGTTATGGATGGGGTCATTTTAATTTAATGGATGAACTGGAAAGACCCTTACTGATTCCATTTTTGAATGATAATGACCCTCACTGATTCGAATAAACAAAAACTCAAACAGTTTTATTAACCTATTTAGTTGTGAGGAGCTTATCAAGAAAAAGAAAAAGAATGAACTATTTTTTTTTTTTTGAGATAGAATTCTATTTAACTTAATTTAAATGTGTGTGTGTATATATATATATATATATATGTAAAACTCTACTTAATCTAATTTAAGTGTATATATACGTAAATTTTTTTTTTTTAAATTTGAATCTCAGCTTTTGTCCCTCTCACTCCAAAAAATCTTGTATCTGTAGAGTGATCATCACATAAAGAGGTGCACAATTATAACTTCTAAATTTCTAATTTTTTATATTTCCTAATCAAATTTGGTAAAGTGAATTGTCTAAACGAAGCACATAAACAGAGTGAACATTTCAAAGGCCATCGTTTCCCTCCCCCTCTCTCTCTCTCTCTCTCTCTCTCTCTCTCTCTCTCTACATTTTTATTGTTTTTGTCCCAACTTATACAAACTGACCTGTAGATAATTGCCGAGAATGTGATGCGTAGTGCTTCGCAAATCAAACTTCACGTTAATTTGTATAGAAGTTTGCACTTTTTTTTTTGTTTGAAATTCTCGTCTCAAATAACATTTATATCAGGTGGGATCAAAGATTATTTATAACGAGAAAATCAATATAGGATTTATTTTCACAAACTCACACCACACATTACCTAATCTTTTTTTTTTTTTTTTTAAGAAACACACACATATAGAAATAAGAGATGAGATAAGGGAATACACTCACACATTACCTAATCTAATTGTAATTATACGCTTATTTCAAGCCAATTATGCTGTCCTTTTGTATTAGTATAATTGGATAGTTGTGAGTACGATGCCAGGCAGCTTGATTCAATAGATGAGTATGACTATATAGTGATCGAGATTTGGGTCAAGATTGTCAATTTTAATGATTATAAATAAATAAAAACTACACACAAACTCCATCTTTTCTTCTTGCTTAAAAACTGACTCTCACACACACGCTTTTACGTTCTTCCATCTCACAATGGAGAAGGAAAACTTTGACTTTGGAAAATGCCTCTAAAGACTGGAGTTACCGTTAACCAGGGACGGAGGCATAGTTGGACCAAGGGGGGCAATGGCTCCCCCTAAATTTTTTTTTTTTTTAAATACTAGTATTATATTGGTACTAATTTTAGCAATTTTGTTCTATAGTTACAAAATTTTCTACAATATTTTTACAAACTACTGAGGTAGCAAATTCTTATTGGTTTGCATCTAGGCTCATCACTTACATCACTTTTTAACTTACCAATAATTACTCACCATATTAGCAATTTGTAAAAAAAGTTTGTAGCTCTAGCATTTTTCTCTTTTTAAAGGCCAAAAAAAAAAAAACATAATCTAAAATCTAAACATAATATACAACCCAAAAAAATTAGCCAAACAACAAAATTACCAATAGTAAAGCTAAAAACAATTAAGCTTAATCAATAATTTTACCCAAAACAAATAGCTCAATCCTCTAAAAAAATTTTAAATGAAATAATTTTATCGTTACTTAGAAGCAAGGCGCACATAAAAAACACACACACACACACACACAAACCATTAGCAATTAAGTAGCAAAGCCAAAAGCTAAAGCTCTACACGCAACAGTAAAGTTGCCCCCCATATTCTACGTCCTGGCTCCGTCCCTACCGTTAACTTTCGTCTTCATCTTTTAACTTGTATTCTAATGAAGTCATATTTTTAGACTTTAAATAATAAAAATTGACTTCGTGTTAGCTTGAAGAATAAGCTCAATTTTCTGTAACTTTAATTATTTGTTTATTTATTTAAAGTGAGGTAGAAATAAATAAATAATATATATACATATATATTTATAAATGTGAGAAGGAAATAAGTTTTTATTTATTTATTTTAAAGATAATTATAATATACTGCTAATTTCACTACTCAAATCTTTTCTCTCTTACACTCCCAAATATTTTATGCATAGAGAAGTATCAATGAAGTTATGAAGTTATTGGCGAAGAAAGAGAGAAATAAGTTAGGTGTACACAATCTCACCATTTTCAATGTGTCCAAAATGTTGTGGTTAAAAAGATAGCCATTAATTTAAGTTGAAAAAGCTCCCAATTAGTGTTCGTTTGGGAACAGTTTATTTAGCTAAAATTGAAATTTTTTTGCTGAAACTATTATAGATAAAGGTGAAAGTTAGTTGAAATAATATAGTGGAACCCATGAATAGTACTAAAAAGTGTAGTGAGACTCATGAATGGTAGCAAAAATGAGCTAAATAGTAAAATAAGCTGACTTTTTAAGCCAATACAAAACGCAACCTTATTCTTTAAGAGATGTACTATCTCCAAAATATTTCCACAAATAAATCATAGGTGGTAAGTTGTTATTGGTTCTAATTTGAATCTACAACTTAAATTATTTTTTTGCTCACCTGTAACACCCAATAACAACTTATCATTTAGAATTTGTTGTGAACATATCATTTGTCATTCATTTAGTTAGGCCTTTTTGGAATTACACCACTGTCAGTTTTTTTAAAACCTTTCCTCCTTTCTCTGTGTGTGTGTTAAAAATACTTAGTATTCTAAAAAAAAAAAAGTTTTGATATAGATAATTAAAAGAGCTCATTTGGTGTCCAGCGTCCACTACCTAAATTTCCTTAATTAACTAATTAACTCATTTTCCATTTATTATCTCAAATGTAATATATATAGATCTAATAGGTAATTAATGTAGAACACAGCAAAAAAAAAAAAAAAAAAGTAATATCAAACAACTTGAACTTTTTGAAGTTTTTTTTTTTTTTTTTTTTTTTGAGAAAAATTTATACGGTTACCTACCATTCCATTATAGTCTATTGATCTATTCCATACTTAGTAAAGTATGCGTACTATACTATATATTGCACTTTACATATATATATATATATATATATAATAAAGCATCCAATTATCACATAAAATAAAAAACTTTGAAAAATACACATTTTCTAGAATTAAACATATTAAACGTTGCCTATATTATACTTGTACAAAAAAATACTTTAACTTAACTGAAATTCATTACTTTTATCGAGAGTATAATTATTTATGTTGTTAAGATATGTCATTATATATAAAAATTAGATTATCAAAATTAATATATGTAGTTTAATTTTTTATTATAATAAAAACATGATTAAGTTGATGTTTTATTATTTATATTAAACATCAATTTATTCATGTTTTTATTATAATCTTGAAAAATTTTAAATATTAAGATAATTGGATCTTATTGCCACATGAAATCTATATATTGTGGATTTAAAATAAACAAAACAAAAAATCATTTGAAATTATAATAACATGAGACAATAAAGACTTTTTTTTTGTTAAGTAGGTGCATGAAAAAATATATTAAACATCATCTCATTCGTTCACTTGTTATATATTTTCTTTAAAAACACAACTAAAATTTGATTAAAAATATATATACTAAATTTATTAAATTTCTTAGTTAGTTTTTTTTATTTTTGATGAATTCTTAATTAGTTGAATTTTTTTTAAATCTTATAAAATTATATTAAGGTAATATAAGTATGCTACTAAATTAAAATATATTAAAAGAAGTAAAATTGATTCTCAAAAAAAAAAAAAAAAAAACTAAACATATATAGCCGTTCTTTTAATCTTGAATTTTTCATTCAAATTTATAAGATACCCGTATAGACTACGGATATCTATTTATAATATTTTTATTTCTGTTTTTTATTTCATATTTTTACAATTTTTTCTTTTGAAACTTGAGTCTGATGAAATATACGTATTTCATACCATACATATTTTGCCTCATCCATTACTAACTATGATATATTGCCTATATTCTAAAAAAATTAGTTTACATTTACAAAGGATGGTAATTGATAAATTGTATTGAGTACGGCACACGCGAAAGTACATGCTTCATGACCATGTACTACGAATGAAAATGTCATCTTGCGTGTGAAGAAACAAAAAAATAAAAATGTTATTTAATTTAATATACAGTGTCTTTTGCATATACATTGAACTTGTGCATATTTAAAGAATCTTCATATATAAAGCTATTTTGATATAATATCTTGAATTTCAACACGGTAAAGAGGATTATTAAAATGTTGCATTTCACTTTTTTTTAAGAAGAAAATGTTACATTTCACTTAAAACTAATATTTATTAATTAAATACTTTATTATATATTTTGAATTTCAATAGATTAAAGACTAATAATAATAAAAAAGTATTATATTAACCTATCAAAAAAGAGAGAGTTTTATATTAAATTTTTAAATCTCACTTAAATATAATATTTATTAATTGAGGGTTTCAGTAAACTTAACTGGTAAAACCTTTTATCAAATAAGTGATATGAGTTCATATCTATAAGCAATAATAAAAAATTATTAATTAAATACTTTATTATATATCAATTTGTATTTTACAAAAACTTTTCATTTATATGGATCATTGATTAAAATATGATAAAGTCAGACTATGGACGCCCCATATGAAAGAATGGGATTTTTTTTGGATTTTGGTCTCACATTGGGTTCTTAGTGGCGTGGCTTTTATGTGTTTGTATTTCTAAGGTGGTGTGTGTGTATGTGAGTCTCTTTTACTTAATTTTATGTTAAGAGTTCCCACTAATCATTAGTTTTGTATTAAGTGTGATTGGTCATCTATGAGTCTAATTCATTTTAAGTTACCTAATTAACTAAATCAATTTTAAAGGTTTATTAATTAAGGTAAACCAAAAGTTTCGAACCAAAGATTTTGGACTCAAAAGTTTAGTTACGTGTGGGGAAGGTGTTAGGCACCTCATAACGGTTATTCAAAGGATAGTACCTCATTTTGATTTTTTAGAAAAGTTTTTGTACAAACAATGTATATATATACATAAATAAATTAAGATCTCATTTGTCCATGAGTTGGGTCTTTCAAGTTGTAATTCTACAAAAAAGGACAATCTGGAAATTATTATTATCTTTGTTTTGGTGGAACTGATTTGTCGAATTTTGGTTTTAAAATTTGATTATATATGCATATAACCATTGCTTTGTGTTTAAGAATATCAAATCTTTTCATCAGAAAAAGAGCACCAAACTTCGGCCTATATTTGAAAAAACAGGAAGGCATTGGTGGCCCATCCTTATGCATGCATCATGCTTTTTATTTTTTTGAGATCAACAATTTTTATTTATTTCGCCCAAGAAATTTAAGAAACCTTATTCTTAATATATGTAGTAGTAAAGGTATATAAAAACCCATCATGTAGGGCCATCAACAAATTCAATTTTATGACTGAAGAAAAAAAAACTGAAGTTGTTGGCACAAGGAATGGGAATGAATCACTTTTTTTTTTCTTTTTTTTTTTCTTTTTTTGGTCTGAATAGGAAAGAATCACTTTTGAGTTGTGCATGTCTTATACACATTATGGATGGAGTCATCTATATATATAATAATAGGTGAAGTAGAGAGAAATTCAAATAGAATTTCAAATTAGAATTTCAATTTTGTGCAATGTGTCTAGATTTAGATTCTCAATTTTGCGCCATTTGTCCTAATCAAAACTCAAAAAAAAAAAAAAATCTAATTAGATTAAAAATTGGACTCCAATTTTGTGTCATATATCTTATCTAAATTTTCTAATTTTTGTACCCAAATAAATGATGCATTAACATTTAACATGGAAGTAAAAAAAACCACGATGATAATGTTTATTGGCCTAAGCAAGAACATCTCACCTGCATACTTTTATGGGTGAACATCTCACTTGCCCACTACCAGAATTAAGGAGTTCAACGAGAAAGCCTATAAAAGTAAAATATCATCTCAATCCCATGTCTCCTCCTTCTCTCTCAACCTCTACCAACTAGATCTACACACTACCCTCTCCTCCTTCTTTTGGATTAAGAGCAAAGCCGGGTTTAAATATAATATTCAATCCCACTCTTCCTTGTTTCACACTTTCATACATTACCGCTTCATTGACACCCCCAAGAAGATTCCAAGCTTAATGTGGAAACTGAATTTACCAAGATAAACATCTTATCATCACAATTGTTAATATTTCCGTGCGTAAGCACGAACTACATGCTAGTTTTAATTTAATGGATGAACCCTGACTGATTCTATTTTTGATAATGACCATCATTGGTTCTAATAATCAAAAACTCATAAATGCTTTTATTAACCTATTCAGTTGTGAGGAGCTTATCAAGAAAAAGAATGATCTATTAAGTTCTATTTTTTTATTCTTGAGATAGAATTTTACTTTAACTTAATTTAAGTGTGTGTGTATATATATATATATATATATAACTTTTTCTGAAGACTTGAATCTCGACCTTTGTCCCTTTAAATTTTGTACTTGTGGAGTGATCATCACATAAAGGAAGTGCGGAAATAACTTCTAAATTTCTAATTTATTATATTTCCTAATTAAATTTGGTATGGTGAACTGTCTAAATGAAGCACATAAACAAAGTCAACATTTCAAAGGCCATTGTCTCTCTCTCTCTCTCTCTACATTTTTATTGTTTTTGTCCCAACTTGTTCAAACTGACCTGCAGAGAATTGCCGACTATGTGATGCGTGGTACTTCGCAAATAAACTTCACGTTAATTTGTGTTGAAGTTTGTACTTTTTTTTTTTTTTTTTTTGAAATTCTCGTCTCAAATAACATTTATATCAGGTGAGATCAAAGATTATTTATAACGAGAAAATCAATATAGGATTTATTTTCACAAAGTCACATCACACATCACCTAATCTAATTGTAATTATACGCTTATTTCAAGCCAATTATGCTGTCCTTTTGTATTAGTATATTTGGATAGTTGTGATTACGATGCCAGTCAGCTTGATTCAATAGCTTTTTTTTTTTTACTACATAGTGATCGAGATTTGGGTCAAGACTGTCAATTTTAATGATTATAAATAAATAAAAACTACACACAAACTCCATCTTTTCTTCTTGCTTATAAACTGACTCTCACACACACGCTTTTACACCATGGAGAAGGAAAACTTTGACTTTGGAAAATGGCTCTAAAGACTGGAGTTACCATTAACTTTCGTCTTCATCTTTTAACTTGTATTCTAATCAAGTCATATTTTTAGACTTTAAATAATAAAAAATGACTTCGTGTTAGCGTGAATAAGCTCAATTTTCTGTAACTTTAATTATTTGTTTATTTACTTAAAGTGAGGTAGAAATAAATAATATATATATACATATAAATACATGAGAAAGAAATAAGTTTTTATTTATTTATTTTAAAGATAGTAATAATATACCGTTAATCTCACAACTCGAATCTTTTTTCCCTTAAACTCTTAAATACTTTGTGCATTAAAAGGTGTCAGTTAAGTTATAAAGTTATTGGCAAAGAAAGAAAGAAATAAGTTAGGCGTACACAATCTCACTCTTAGGTTCTAAGACTTTAGGATCTAAATATATTAGAACTTCAATATGTAATATTGACAAACCTTGATCAAAAACTCAGAATCTAGATTTAGGCTGCTTGTGTTTATTTGTAAAATTGGAATCGAGTGTGCTGCAGGATTTAATGTTGTAAATCTGCAAGGCTCGATCGATCGAAATTAAACTCGATTGATCAAACCTCATGCAGATTGTTTTTCTGCAGAATTTTCCAACTAAGCCCAAGCTCATCTGATGTGTAGGGTTTTATGTTTTGCTTCAAGTATAAAAGAAGAAACCTTAACTACATTTTAGTGGTTGTTGATATGCTGTGTATGTGAATTTCTTGTGAGATCTAGAGATGTTTACCTTCATACACACTTAGGATTATCAAGATCATGATTGATGTCGAGAACTTGGTGATCTCTTTAGTTGCTGTTTCAAGAGCTTAAAGAAAAACACAAGTAGGAGAATTTGTGGTTTTGTAAATCAAAGAAAGAAGTAATTCGCGGACTCGGAGCTGTCACGTGATCTTGGTAGTAAGTTTTCTACACGAGGTAACAATAGGATGTTAGTGGTCTAAGTCTTATTGTAAAAATTTCAATTCTTTCATAGTGGATCTGTTTTATCTTGAGAATAGTTAGGTTAAATCTTCCCTAGGTTTTTACCGGTTTGGTTTTCCTCGATTATCATATCGTGATGTTATTTATTTTTTCGCACTATTCACATGATATGATTGTCTTGTTTTAACCTAAATCTGAACAATAAATCTAAGTAATCACTTGGCTAAATAACTAAGTTAAACAACTTATGTTTTAAGGGTTCTAAAAACTGTACACCCACCATTTTCAATGAGTCCAAAATGTTGTACTTAAAAAGATTTCCATTAATTTAAGTTGAAAGGCACCCAATTAAATGGAACTAATTGCACACTTATTCTTTTAGAGAAGTACTATCTTTACAATATTTTCACAATAAATCATAAGTGGTAAGTTGTTATTGGTTCTAATTGAAATCTACAACTTAAATTACTTTTTTTCTCACCCGTAACACCCAATAACAACCTACCATTTAAAATTTATTGTGAAAATTGTTGTGAACATATCATTTCTCATTCTTTTAAGTTTTGATATAGATAATTAAAAGAGCTCATTTGGTTTCGAGTGTCTACTTCCTAAATTTCCTTAATTAACTAATTAACTCATTTTCCATTTATTTTCTCAAATGTAATATATAGATCTAATAGGTAATTAATGTAGAACACAGCAATATATATATATATATATATATATATAGTAATATCAAACAACTTGAACTTTTCAAACGGTTACTTTTTTTTTTTTGGGAAAATTTAAACGTTTACCTACCATTCCATTATAGTCTATTGATCTATTCCATACTTAGTAAAGTATGCGTACTATACTATATATTACACTTTTTATATATATATATATATATATATATTAATAAAGCTTCCATTTATCACATAAAATAAAAGTACTTTGAAAAATACACATTTTCTATAATTAATCATATTAATCGTTGCCCATATTATACTTGTACAAAAAAAATACTTTAACTTAACTGAACTTCATTACTTTTTTCGTCAAAAAACTTCATTACTTTTATTGAGAGTCTAATTATTTATTTTGTTAATATATGTCATTATATATTAAAATTAGATTATCAAAAATTAATTGCTTTAGTTTAATATTTTATTGTTAATGTTAAACATCAACTTATTCATGTTTTTATTATAATCTTGAAAAAATTTCAAATATTAAGATAATTGGATCTTATTGCCACATATAATCTATATATTGTGGATTTAAAATAAACAAAACATAAAATCATTTGAAATTATAATAACATGAGAAAATAAAGACTTTTTTTTTTTGTTAAGTAGATGCATGAAAAAATATATTAAACATCATCTTATTCGTTCACTTGTTATATATTTTCTTTAAAACATGACTAAAATTTGATTAAATATATATAAATATATGTATATATATATATATACTAAATTTATTAAATTTCTTTGTTAGTTTTTTTGATGAATTCTTAATTAGTTGAATTTTTTAAAAATATTATAAATTTATATTAAGATAATATAAGTATTCTACTAAATATAAATATATTAAAAGAAATAAGATTGATTCTCAGAAAAAAAAAAGGACTAACACATATAGCCGTTCTTTTAGTCTTGAATTTTTCATTCAAATTTATAATATACCCGTATAGACTACGAATATCTATTTATAATATTTTTATTTCTATTTTTTATTTCATATTCTTACAATTTTTTTCTTTTGAAACTTGAGTCTAATGAAATATATACATATTTCATACTTTACATATTTTGCCTCATAGATTACTAACTATGGTATATTGCCTATATTCTAAAAAAATTAGTTTACATTTACAAAGGACGGTAATTGATAAATTGTATTGAGTACGGCCCCCGTGAAAGTAAAATGCTTCTTTACAAATGAAAATGTCATCTTGCGCGTGAAGAAACCCAAAAAAAAAAAAAAGTCATTTAATTTAATATACAGTGTCTTTTGCAAATACATTGAACTTGTGCATACTTATAGAATCTTCATATATAAAGCTATTTTGATACAATATCTTGAATTTCAACACGGTAAAAAGGATTATAAAAATGTTACATTTCACTTTTTTTTTTTAAAGAAGAAAATGTTACATTTCACTTAATGAATTAAACACTTTATTATATATTTTGAATTTCAATAGAGTAAAAAAAGTAAAGACTAATAATTATAAAAAAGTATTATATTAACCTATATAAAAAAAAGAGAGTATTATATTAAATTATTAAATCTCACTTAAATATAATATTGGCGGAAATACTATTTTCGTTCCTACATTTTTACCTGATGCTCACTTTAGTTATCCTTAATTTTTATTTTTACCGCTTTTAGTCTCTATTTTGAAAAACGTATTTCGTTTTGGTCCCTACTATCATCTCAGTAATGAAAATATCTTATGTGGCAAACGGATTGCTGTGTTGGCACACTAAATGATGACGTAGCCAATAAAATAATAATAAAAAGCCACATCAAAATCCAATTAAAAAAAATTTTAATTTACCAATTTTAACAAAATAAAAAAGAAAAAAGAAAATTATGAATTTAGATCTATGTCTTTAATAAGAACACTAAAGAACACAAACCCAAATTTATGAGAATTAATTATAAGAACATATGCCCAGATTTCCTATAGCATTTTCTTGTCAACTAAACACAAATCCAGTAAGAATACAAACACAAACCCAGATTTATGAGATTTATGTCTAGATTTCCTAGCATTTCCTTGTCAACCAAACACAAGCCCAGCAAGAATACAAACACAAATCCAACAGCAAATTTTCTTGTCAACCAAACAAAAAAAAAAAAAAAAAAAAACAAACAAACAAACACAAACCTAACCATTAGGAAGAATACAAACACAAACCCAATAACAAAAGCCAAAACCTAAACCAAAAATATGGGTAACCGATTCTAGTGGAAGCAAAAATGGCGTGGTCGATGTGGTGAATTACTTGACGAAGAGGAAATTGGTGAGAGTAGAATTGAGAGGACTAGCTTCAGAGAGAGCAAAATCTAATAAAAGCAGAATTGACATGGTCGATATGGTGGATTTTGTGGATATTTTGATCAACACTGAAACAAGCCAGATTTTCTCATCTTTCCAAGAAACTAACACAAAATCAACTCAAACCAACACAAAACTCAACCCAGATTTTCTTATGGTTTTAGAGAAACTAAACACAAAACCCACCACCAAAACTAGATCCGAAACCACCAAACCCAAATCCCTAGATCTGAAACTTGTCGATCAGCGATTAGAGAAACCCAACGATTTGAAACCTCCAAACCCAAACATCCATCGATTAGTGACCTCCATTTGAGAGCGAGAGAGACCCACTGAAAAAGTAAAACTTAAGGAAAGTAAGAGAGAGTTTGGGGAAGACGTGACTATGTATTTTTGTGTTTGGTTGCCAAATTTTTTGAAAGAAAAGTTAAGAAATTTGCTACAAAATTAATCTTTAAAATTGAAAAAGAAAATTTTATTTTAATTTTAAAAAATCAAAAGTTTAGAATTTTGTTTTAATTGTTTTTTTGATGTGGCTTTTTAAAAATATTTTAAATGCCAAATAAAATTTATTATTATTATTTTATTGGCCATGTCAACATTTAGTCTGCCAGCACAGCAATCTGTTTGCCACGTAGGATATTTCCGTCACTGAGATGACGGTAGGGATCAAAACGAAATGTGTTTTTCAAAATTGGGACCAAAAGTGGTAAAAAAAAAAGTAGGGATCAAAGTGGGAATAGGGTGAAAATATAGGGACGAAAATATTATTTCCGCCTATAATATTTATTAATTGAGAGTTTTAGTAAACTCAAATGATAAAACCTTTTATCAAATAAGTGATATGAGTTCATATCTATAAATAATAATAATAAATTATTAATTAAATACTTTGTTATATATCAATTTGTATTTTACATAAACTTTTTCATTTATATGAATCATTGATTAAAATATGATAAAGTCAGGCTGTGGACGCCCCCTCTAAAAGAATGGGAGTTCCTCGGGTTTTGGTCTCACATTGGGTCCTTAACGTCGTGGTTTTTTGTGTGTTTGTGTTTCTAGAGTGAGATGTGATGGAAAAATACATGTTTGTATCGCATATAAAATATACGCAGCGGAAAATAAACGGATCTACTTCATTTGCAATCGATAACATATTCTATGTAAATTTCAGAATACAAAAACAAGAGTGTACCTTGGTATGGTAAATTTCAAAACAAAGATTAGAAGTACTTGTAAACACTTTTAATCTTCACTTCAATTCCATTAATGCTCAAGAAGTGTGGTTTTTCAATCAGTTATATGTGTATGTTCAAGAGAGAATGAGAGAGTGTCCAACACTCACATACAAACTATTTCGATATTCTTACAAAAATTTTGTATGTTTCTCTCCTTATAACTGATTATCTAATTGGGTTAGCCTTTTGGGCATTTCCAATTGGGTTTTAGTATGTGGCTTGGAGTGGGACCAAAAAGGAACAAATAAGACTTTAGCTCTAATGGGACTTGGGCTTTTCTGTTAACTCTTGACAAGTTCAAAAGTTACCATTAATTATATATAATACCACTATATAAATATAATTGCACTCTAGGCCTTATTAATAAATTGTATCTTAAGACTTTATTGTACATGTGACCTCTTCATAAAATCTTTGTAGTAATACAAAGTCATGAATATAGACTGTCACATTAAAAATTATTACATTTTAATCCTTGAGTACTTGGTTTAATTCTTAAAGGTTATTCATCATATATTTATGAAATCCAATTTCATAAATACATACTTTAGCAATATCTTACTAAAGTGGTTAGACCTAATTCTTTGAAAAACCGAACCCATTAAACTTATCTTAAGGGAATATTTTATATCTCTGTTAAGAGATTATGAATTCTATCTTGAGAATATATGTTTCATCAACACTAAATGCGGCTGCTCAACATACTGAGATTTTGACCGTGACTTTAGATCTCACTCCTAATATATCGAAGCAATCTATATTTCATGATCAGGTCCATTATTCTCTCAGGATTAAGAGTTCATGTAAATAGAAGTCGTGAGATTTATTATTCATTTAACAGTCGTTAAGAGAATAATAAATCTCACGACTTCTATTTTCATGAACTCTTAATTCTGAGAGAATAATAAGCCTGATCATGAAGTATATGTTGCTTCAATATATCAAGAGTGAGATCTAAAGTCACGGTCAAAACCTCAGTTAGGAGAATAATAAATTTCACAGCGGTCCAGTTCAATATGTCTTAACTCTTAAAACATATCAACTAGAAGTCTCCACTTCCATGATCAAGAAAAATCATCTTAGTTGATATATTATAGTCTTCGCAGATGAAATACCCAATTTCATCATCAAATACGAACTAAAATTTTTAGTTTACAAAGAATTTGTGATTTATATCTTCTGTGACTTTTCACATAAATCACATACTATGCATTTCATGGACTATATGATAATGTCCGAATATTCATGTTACCATTATTTTAGATAATAATAAAACAACTTTATTAATCATAATATTAAGTCATACATAATATCATACATAGCATCATATACTAAGATTTAAGGGCACTAATAAGGGCACTAATCCTAACAAGATGTGTGTAAGTGAGTCCCTTTTTCTTAATTTTATTTTAAGAGTCGCCACCAATCATTAGTTTTGTATTATGTGTGATTGATCACCTATGGATTTAATTCATTTTAAGTTACCTTATTAACTAAACCGATTTTAAGGGTTAATTAATTAAGGTAAATCAAAAATTTCAAACCAAAGATCTTGGACTCAGAAGTTCGATTACATGTGGGGAAGGTGTTAGGCACCTCACAATGACTATCCAAAGGATAGTATCGTATTTTAATTTAATTCAAACATTATCTTTTGATAAAGAAATAGGATACTTTGACATTTTGATTTTCTAGAAAAATGTTTTTGTACAAACAATGTGTGTGTGTATACATGTGAGTATTTAATTACTTAGTATACCATGTGAATATTTAAGTCAAACAGTATTTACAATCAAAGCATGTGAGATATATACATAAATAACATGTGAAGGATATTTACCACTTAGCTAAAAAGAATAGTAGATACAATAGCATGTGAGTATTTATTTACTATATAAATAGCACGTGAATACTAATTATTATACACAAATAAAATACAATATAAAAATTAAAAGAGAAAGTCGGAAGGGTAGCACCTTGTGGTCATTCACAATTTTTTCCCCTTTTTACCATGCAAAAAAGATCAGAGTTGGAAGTGTATTAGTGCCAAAAAAGGAGGAAGAGATTATATAAACTTGATTGGTGCCTATGGGTTCAATGGAAATTGAGCCATAAGCACAAATCCTTAAAAATGCAATTCTAAGGAAAAGTTTTAATTAACAATGCATGGACAAGTTCTAAAAAGAAATTCTTTTTTTTTTTTGGAAATGTTAATCCTATTATTTTTTAAAGAAAAGCTTTACAAAAACACATTTTTTGAAAGATTTTTTTTTTGAAAAGATGGGGTTTTAGAAAAAAACTACTTTCATCATTTTTGGAAGAAGAGATTTCTTTTTAACAAGCAAAATTTACAAAAGGAAATAATTTCATTTTTTAGAAAGAAGTTTTTTGGAAAATTTCAATTTCTAAGGGAAACCGAATTCTTTTTTTTTGGGAAAAATTGAAGTTTTCTAAAAATAATCATGTTTTGTAAAGGAAAGCATTGGTTTTAAGAAAAATAAAGAAAATGGATTTTTAAAAAGATTCATGGGTTTATTTTTTTAGGAAAAGGGGTAGCTTTTAAAAGATCCCATGATTTTGTTTGAGAAAAAGATTTTGGGAAAAAGCTTTACTTTGGAAAATATTTTTTAAGTAGTGGGGAATTGGAAAAAAGCTCTTTTATTATTTTTTTAGAAATACTTCATGGATTTTCTTTTTGAAAAGATTTGAAACAAAAATTCCCATGGCTTTGAATAAAAAGAAATGTTCTTTTTGCAATTTTGCTCATTTAAAAGATTTCCTTCATCATATATTCTGAAAAGTAGAAATTTCCAACATGGTAAGAGAAAACATTTTTTTTTTGAAAACTTTTTTTTTTTTATAGAAAATATACCTTGAAAGAGAAAACTTTTAAGAAAAAGAGCTTGGAGGAGGATTTTTCAAGAAAAACTTTATTTTTGAAAACAACTTTTGAAAAAAGGAATAAAACTCTTTTTTATTTTTAAAATCATTTCCTTTAAAAAGCATATTAAAAGAATTTGTTTACCCAAGCAATCAATTTATGGCAACGTTATTGATTAGAAAAAGTAAAGAGCAACAATAGTATAAGTGCTATAAATTTAAAAGACAATCAAATAAGTGGAAGAAAATAAAGTTGCTAGGAAATTTAAATCACAAGTAAATGTAAAGTGCTTGAATTTAAATGACAATAAAAGTAAAGGTTCATTGAAAATGTTTTTTTTTTTTTTTTAGAGATCCCTCTTAAATAAACCTTAATCTATTTCAAGCCTTATGGGTGCTTTGTCAAAAATAAATGGGAGTTCTAAGCCATCAATAATCCTTAAGACAACATTCTCATATTGTGCTTTACTCTAGGTTTAAAGGTCATTTAAAAGGGATAAATAGAAATTTTTATTTTTATAGGTCATGAGATAGTAATATATATATATAACAAGGGAAAATAAAAGTGCAATAAATAAAAGGGATTGGAGATTAGCAAATATTAAAAGGGATGACATTAAAGTAAAGGGGAGAGGGAATAGAGTCGAAATAAAAAGGGATAACATGCCCCTTGGGGGCGTGGCACATTCGTAGAAGTCCTGGACTTGGTCACACCTATGAGTCCAGGAGTTGTTGGGTTCGAGTCGTGTGCTTCACAAAAATATTGTGCCACAATGTGGATAGTCTTAACATGCCTAGGGGTGCCACATGCCATCAATAGTGAGTTTAAGTGGGCCGGGTAAATGATCACATGTGTGAGACCATTTTTTTTTTGTTCATCAAAAAAATAAAAAATAAAAGGGATAACATTAAAGTAAAGTGGAGAGGGAATATCATTAAAATAAATAGGTAACAATATATGAGCAAGAACATAAAAAAGTTCCTAAATGCCTAGAATATATGAGATTTCTTCCCCCTAAGAGTACTTCCCATATTAGGTCTAGGAGATGGTTCAATACCCATCTAGAAACAACAACAATATCACAATCAACAAATAAGCAATAAAAACATAAATGAAAGAGAGATAGATACACAATCACACCAATAGTGCTAGGAAAGTAAAGAGACAAAGTAAATAAAAAGAACTTCATATATATAAAAATGGATGATTGTTATCGGGGGCGTTTTTTTTGCGCATAGCCACGTGTCTTTGGTGTGACTTTGCTAGACCCGGATTTGTTTTAGGGAGATTAACCTGGAACTTGACATTGGGCCACATAGACCAATCGCTTCCGGTGTATTTTAGGCCTACAATATAGATAAAACCAAAAGTCTTAGAATCATGATAATGGTTGAAATAAATAAATAAATAATATGCTAAGCATGATAGCTTTGATTAAATGGCGAGTTGGTATGTTATTATTGTTAGGATTAATTCCATTAAATCCTATTGTATGATCCTATGTATGATACTATGTATGACAATATGTATTAAATGATGTATGACTTAATATTATGATTAATAAGTTTTTTTGTTCTTATCTAAAATAATGGCAACATGAATATTCGGATATTATCAAATAGTCCATGAGATGCATAGTATGTGATTTAGTCACAGAAGATATAAATCACAAGTTCTTTGTAAACTCAGAATTTTGGTTCGTAGTCGGTGATGAAATTGGGCATTTCATCTTCAAAGACTATAACATATTAACTAAGATGATTTGTTTTGATCATGGAAGTGGAGACTTCTAATTAATTTGTTAATATGTTTTAAGAGTTAAGACATATTGAACTGGACCGCTGTGAGATTTATTATTCTCCTAACGACTGTCAATTGAATAATAAATCTCATGACTTCTATTCACATGAACTCTTATTCCTGAGAGAATAAAGGACCTGATTATGAAATGTAGGTTACTTTGATATATCAGGAGTGAGATACAAAGTAACGGTCAAAACTTCAGTATGTTGGGTAGCCACATTTAGTGTTGATGGAACATATATTCTTAAGATGAAATTCATAGTCTCTTAATAGAGATATAAAATATTCCCTTGAGATAAGTTTAATGAGTTCAGTTATTCAGAGAGTTAGGCCTAACCACTTTAGTAAGACTAAAGTATATATATATGAAATTAGATTTCATAAATATATGATGAATAACTTAAATGGATTAAATCGGGTACTCAAGGATTAAAATGTAGTAATTTACAAAGTGGCAGTCTATATTCATGACTTTGTATTACTACGAATATTTTATGAAGGGGTTGCATGTATAATAAAGTCTTGGGATATAATTTATTAATAAGGCTTAGAGTGCAATTATATTTATATAGTGGTATTAAATATAATTAATGGTAACTTTGGACTTGCCAAGAGTTGACAGAAAAGCCCAAGGCCCATTGGAGGTAGTGTCTTATTTGTTCCCTTTTGGTCCCACTCCAAGCCACACATTAAAGCCCAATTGGGAAGGCCCAAAAGGTTAGCCCAATTAGATAATTAGTTATGTGGAGAGAAACATACATAATGTTATTAAGATAAAATGGTTTGTATGTTGATGTAAGAAATACATTCTTTCATATTCTCTCTAGAGCTCATACACATAACTGATTGAGAGACCACACATCTTGGGTATCAAGTGGAATTAGAGTGAAGATTGAAAGTGTTCTCAAGAACTTCTTCTCTTTGGTTTTGAAATTCACCATACTAAGGTATACTCTCTTGTTCTTATATTCTGAAATTTACATTGCACATGTTATCAGTCGCGAATGAAGTAGATCCGTTAATTTTCCGCTGTGTATGCTTTGGATACGATACAAACATGTTATTTTCCATCAATTATCATATATGTTAAGTGATGTCCAATGTTATAAAATAATTAATTAGGTGTCAAATGTCCAACAATGGAATGAGTCCAATAGTCCATGTCAAGTTACGGTTCATGGTTCATGTTCGATATAATAAGATATGTTCGGTAATAGTCTATGTTCAAGTAATGTATGTCCAATGGTGGTTTATGTCCAAATAATATATGGTGGTTCATATCCAAATAATATATATCCAATGGTGGTTCATATCCAAATAATATATGTCTAAGTCCAATGGTAGTTCATGTCCAAATAATATAAGTTCGGTAGTGATATGGATTCAATTTATTAGTACATATGTTTATTAATGAAGTATTAGTGAGACTATGTTTATTAAATGGTGAAATAATAGTAAGATGATAATGAGTTAACATATACTCAATAATGTAATTTCAAAGATGGAGAAAACATGGACTTATCTTTTATGTTCTGCAGCTCCAACCGTAACATTACCTCATGTTTTGTAGCTCCAGCTGTAACATCAGTAGACTTAGCATTTCAGCAACCTTCATGTAACATTAATGGACTTAGCATTTCAGCAACCTTCATGTTCTGCAGCTCCAGCCGTACAACGCCAGTGGGCTTAACGTTTCAGCAGCATGGCGAAGTGAATCCTTTCATGGTGACTTCATGTTTGAAAGGGAAAAATGAGTGCAACTCGAGGGAGAGAGAGCATGTCCAGCCGTGTACATCAGTTGGTTAAGTTTGTCTCCTTAATCATGCACTTAAATGATTTTCCCCATGTAAAGCCCTTTTAGTTTCTTAATTAAACATGAGTGAGTTTATGCCTTTCATAGGAGTAGCTTTAAGTGTTAGAAATGTATGTTTTCAACGAGAATGATTTTAATGTGAAGTTTTTGTGCCTTTTAAGAGAAAGGCCTTAGTATTGATGTTCATATGCCTTTCATGAGAAATGGCTTTTGTAATGTGTTCTTGGAAGAGTATTTTGATATGTTTTGAGATGTGTAGAGATGGTAAGAAATATATATATATATATATATATATATTGTGAGATATGGTGTTTGTAATATGTATAGGAATTATATGTAGACACTTTGTTGGACATGGATCTTGTATATGTATACTTTGTGAGATGGAGTCTAAAAATATATGAGAGGTATGTATGGTTATTTTATGAGGAATGAGTTTGTAAAATATATGGAAGTGTGAGATAAATAATATAAAGGTTAAATATAGTAAATACATGAAATTATTTGTGTTATGGATTATGTTACTTTCTAAGAAGTGAGATTTTGTATGAGAAATAAAGAATGAGATGGAGATGTGTTTTTGGGCAGCAAAAGTGATGAAGTTTCAGAATCATGGAGTGTGGGAAAGATGGGTAATGGATAATGGTGTGTTGTAATATGTGTGTTGTGTTGTTATCTATGAAGAGGAATTTGGTAAGAGAGATGGGGAAGTAGGAAAATATGTATGTGACAGTAAAAATAAGTGAAGTTTCAGAATCATGGATTGGGAGAGAGGCCTCCTTTAGTGTGTAGCTTGGTTTTCTTTATATAGAGCCAAGCTATGTAACTAGATCAAAACTTAGTTGAAGGGAAAATCAGCAAATAAGGCAAAATCCTTGACAAGGTAAGTGGTTTTTTCTTTTTCAACCAAAAGAAGAAATTTTGGGACATTATTGTTGCTGACACAGCTGAATGATGTCATCTAAATGACATCATTTGCTTGGAGGAAAATACTTGGCATTAAACTCATGGTTAAGCTAAAAATGGTAAGCTAATCTTTATGGAATCCTTTTGTTTCTTTGGATATGACAGCAAGCTATTGGGATTGGGCATTAATGGGCAAATGACATCATTTTAGGACATATGTCAACCTGCTGGAGCTTCTGCAGCTTAGCTGGAGTTGTTACAGCTTTTGCAGAAGCTGTTTGCAGCTTTCGTTGGAGCTGTTTCAGCTTCTGCAGAAGCTGTCGCAGCTTCCGCTAGAGCTATTTTTTGGTATTTTCAGCTAAGTTTTCTTTCTTAGAAAAAATTATATGTTTAGTCCATATATAATTTTGGTAAGTAATAGACTTGTTGGTTGATATTTGATGAAGTTTTAGAGATGTAATTATAGTATTTTTGTATTTTAACCAAATCTTGGAGAGTAAATAGAGCATTTAATGCTAGATATGAGATGCTAATATATATTTAGCCATGTGCTTGAAATTGATTTGTATGAAAATAATAATGTGATATAATTATATTTTAAAACTTGTATCATATGATGGACATTAATTTTTATGTAAAGAGTATGAAGAGTTTTATCATTTTAAGTGTTATGTGATATGAGAGGCTTACCAAATGTTATTTATTGCACACTGACCCGTCAGAGTTTAGGGAATTGGGGAAGACATGCCAAGCAACATGCTTTCCTTTATCAACTTTGAATCGCTAGAGCTTTACTGAACATACTTCTTGGCCCTCCAAACCACGACTCCCAAAATTCTCCCGATGAGACTCATGAGCTTGGATCATGAGCCGAAAATGAGATGTTTTGCCACGAGCTCGAATTATGAGTTTTGATGAAATTATATCGATATGAGTTTTGGACTATGGGCTTCGGTGTCTTTTTTTGTGTAAATATGGGCTTTTTGGGCTTTAAAAGAGATTTTCTCAAAATTCATGATAGTGGTGACGTGGTGGGGGTCGCCAATGAAATGAAGCCATGTGGTGTAAAAAATTTGTCCTCAACAATGTTTACAAGAGATGAAGAGAAATTGGATGGGTATAGTTATTAGAAGAACTATCCCATCCCTACATCTTACCCACAAAGATTACAAACAAAATGAGAGAGGCTGAATTTTTTGTGATGGATTTTCTAATAGAGAAAAAAAAAGGTGGAGGCTCTAACTTTCTTAGCGACAGAAAAACCTAATTATCTTAATCATATATTAATTTAAGAAAGCAAGAATAAGATCTAAAAGACTCAATAAAAGATAACTAGATAAATTGTACTGAAAATTTAACTAAAAGGAAATAAAAGATAAGTGTCACATCCCACAATTTTTCAAAAACAAAAACACACGGCTAGGACAAGATTGCGGAAGTGCCCTAGGCATGTCTTTTGTCCATCAAATCTTTGTTTTATTTTGTTCTGGCTAACCACCTCATGCACTGCGACTAGCTCTTTTGCACCTTCGCATCCATCCCCACGTCCTCCTACACCTCTGTGACCAACCCCACGTCCTCTTGCACCTCTGCGACCGGCTTCATAACTGCCACCACCAGTAAGAGCGCCATGTCTAGCCCTGGCTGTTGGAGCTCCACCTCCCTACCCAATAGGAGCTGCACCTCCAGACTGTAGGGAATATACATAGTGACTTAAAAACATTGAGGAATCATAGCTCAAATTCTTAAAATATTCAACAATTCCAATATATATTTTATATGAATTATCAATTTTACACCATGTGTCCCATTTAATTTTTAATTTAGTGTCAAGTGAATTATTGAGTGCAAAAATCTAAGAGCCCAATTTTTCGTCATGTGTCTATCTAAGTTTTTAATTTTTGTAGCAAGTGAATTATTGGGTGTAAAAACTGAAGAACATCAAACCAATTAAATTCCAAATCATTTTTTTTTGAAAGCAAAATTCCAAATCATTATATATATATATATATATATATATATATATAATGAGAAACCATTACATATATTAGAAATGTATGGTTTAAAAAAAGTGCAAGCTAATATTATGTATAATTGAGAAACTATTACATATTTTAGAAATGTATGGTTTAAAAAAAAAGTAAGTTAATACTATGTATAATTTGAACCTCTTCTCAAAAAAAGTTTAATTTGAATCGTATAATTGAAATTTTTTTAATTGTACCCGTGCATATACATGGGGCTATATACTTAGTTTCCTAATAACGATCAAGAACTTAGAATTTTGAATAAGATATATAAACACAAATAGGAAGTTTTCTATGAACAATGATTGAGTGGGTTGAAAGTCAAGAAGCATTACTGTATGTGAATTAAACAACTTTTTTTTTTTTAGCCAAGTGAATTAAACAACTTGATCTTATTTAACGGTTACTTACCATTCCATTATAGTAAAGTATGCGTAATATACTATACTAGCTAGTTTGGGTTGCAAGTGCAAGGCACGTGCAGTCCTTTTTGTGAGATAATTTAGATGTAATTTTTTTGAAAAAAGTATAGAGTATGTACTTAAATTTAAAATAGCTTTTTGATATATGAATATTTATTTACTATGACAATTTCTTAGAACTTATTTGCTAAATATAATATCTACTCACTAAATTTTTTTTACTAAAAATGATAATGAACGTCATTGTCTTTCAACAATAAACAGCTAAATTTTAATAAGACATTGTAACAATATATAAAATTTCACAATGAATGATAATAAATGCTACAATTGAAACTCTTAATTAAATGAATATTTGTAGTCATTTGCAATGAAGATTTTGTTATCCTTGCATACTTCTCTCTTTATTTTATTATTTTATGAGCATAACTATGATGTTTAACTTACTTAATTTTTAATGTAAAAAACCCTTTTAGGCAAGAAAATAAATTAAAAAAGAACAAGATAACAAAAGACATATGCTATCAAAGTTTCTATTAGATAAAATTATATGTATAGAAGATTTCAACTTAATAAATTAGTGTTTTCTAGGTAACAAATAGAACACTATATATCACCATTCTCACTTTCCAGGCATGACTAGCTATCACATAAAATTTAAAATATACGAAGAAAATTTTTGGGACATTAACATTCAGTGGGGTCTATTTTAGACATTTTCATAATAGAATATTTTAAAAATCATAATATTTCGTTAGGGTTTATCCAAGAGTGTAACAGTTGGGGTATATGTTGCTTTACAAAATATAAAGGAGGAAAATTTTGAACTTTAGTTTGGGGAAGGAATGAAACTATCTCAAATATAAAGGGTGAAAGTGCTTTTTTGCCTCTTTGTGTGTGTGTGTGTGTGTGTGAAACTATATATATGTGTGTGTATTTTTTTTAAACATTAAACAATGTGTTAAAAAAAAAGTCAGCCTAGGAAAACTGTGCATAAAATAATGAATTTTGACTCAACAAATTGACTAATCCAAAAAAAAAAAAAAAGGTCTAGCAACATAACAAAATTTCACGATCTTTTTACAATATTTTTATTTTAGCTATGGTGGGTTCTAGTCTAATATTTTGTTTTAGAATAATGCTATGTCCACGACATTTTCTCAATAAATCTTAGGTGGTAAATTGTTATTAATTTTAAACTGTGTATTTTAAAAAACAAAAAAAAAAGTCAATCAAAGAAAATTGTGTCTAAAACAGTAGATTTTGGCTCTCCAAATTTCACTAAACCAAAAAAGAAGCCTAGGAACACAATAAAATATTACAACATTTTCACAATATTTTTTTTATTTCCAGTTGTGGTAGGTCTCGATCTGATATTTTATTTTTTACGTCCACAATAATTTCATAACAAATCTTAAGTGGCAAATTGCTATTGGTTTTAAACTGAAACCACCACTTTAAATTTTGTATTAAAAAAAAAAAAAAAACAAAAAACCAGCACAAGAAAATTGTGCGTGAATAATGAACTATTACCTCACCCAAATTGACTAAAAAAAAAAAAGTCTAGGAATACAACAAAATGTCATAATATTTTCACAATACCTTTATTTTCAGCTATGGTAGATCCTGATATGATATTTTATTATTTTGTTTTAGAGAAATGTTACCTTCACAATATTTTCACAACAAATTTTTTATGACAAATTTTTATCGGTTTTAAACTAGGTCTGTTATTGATATCACTTTTTTATTCATCAATAATACATTGTCACTTAGAATTTGTTGTGAAATTATCGTGAAAATATTGTAAACTTAACATTTTTTTAATATTTTGTTTTGATCTATAAGGAATTGAGATCTTAGCAATTGTAAAAATATTGTGACAAAAAAAAATGTTATAATATTTTCACAATATATTTATTTTCAGTTATAGTTGGTCACAGTCTCATGTTTTATTATTTTATTTTGAGTTATAAGAAATTAACTCCTCAATAATTGTGAAAATATTGTAAGAATATTTTGAGTCATTATAGCAATGTTGTGCATGCGCATATAAATATTTAATAGAAAAAAACAAAAGAGCACAAACTAAAACACTGGCATACTATGACCAAAAAAAAAAAAAACAAAAAAAAAAAAACCTGGCTCAAGCAAAAGGGTGAGTTTTACCTCACCCAATTGAATAAACCAAAAATCACTGTAGATTAACACTCTGGTTGTTTTAACAATGATGGTTTCTAAAAAATGAGTCATTTTTCAAGAAGCATTTTCTATAAAACTATCTCATTTTTCAATGTTTGGTAGCAACTTTAAATAAGTTGAAAAACAACTTCCTAACTTCCATTATTTAGTTTGCTGTGAGATAAAGTTGTTTTCCAAAATAATTTAATGGAAAACAACCTCTAAAAATAAGCCATACTTTTTATATTGATCAAAGATAATTTTCCTTTTGACTCATCTTTTTTTATGCTACCAAACACTAGAAAACAAAGAAACCTATCTTTACACAAAGTTTTCCATTAAAACAAACGGAGCGTAAGGCTATTGACACTTTTTATATATTTAATAGATATGCGTACTATACTATATATATTACACTTTACATATGTTTTTTTTTTAATAAAGCTCCCATTTATCTTACAAAATACTTTCTAAAAACAAATCATACAAAATAAAAGTAATTTAAAAAATACACATTTTCTATAATTAAACATATTAAATGTTGCTCTGTACAAAAAAAACTTTAACTTAATTGAACTGCAATCCTTTTATCGAGAGTACAATTTTTTATTTTGTTAAGATGTGTCATTATATATAACAGTTAAATTATCAAAATTAATACTTTTAGTTTCATGTTTTTATTATAATCTTGAAAATTTTTCATCTATTATTACCTTTTTGTTGTTGTTAAGTAGGTGCATGAAAAGATATACACTATTAAACATTGTATTCTTCATTCACTTGTTATATATGTTCTTTGAAAACACAACTAAAATTTGATTAAAAGTATATATATACTAAATTTATTAAACTTCTTCATTAGTTGAAATTTTATTACATCTTATAAAATTATATTAAGATAATATAAGTATGCTTCTAAATTGAAATATATTAAAAGAAATTGTAAGGACACAAATTCGTGAGCCGGCCCAAACTGGATGAGACGGCCCAAATGGTCTCTAAACAATGAACTTGTAGAGGATGGGATGCAAAAATTGGGCTAGAATGATTTAAACAGCCAATGAAATAGGTTAGGGTTTCCAGAAAGAAAAGATAAGAAGCCCAAGTTTGACGAACTTTTATCAACGAAGGTCCAAGGAGGTAAATTCTTCTATTTCAACTCTCGTCCTTCTCACCGTCAGAAGAGAGGTCAGAGACTGAGGGGCTTCGCCTCTTTCGCTCCTGTCGCAGCCTCTTCTTCAGGCGGTCAATCTCTTTCTGCATGGCTTCTTCCCGTTCATCACGAGAGATACGGTTACTGCCCTTGGAATGACTCTCACCAGTACGGGTGGTATGCACGCTTCCCTCCTGATCCTTCTGAGTACGGTCTTCACACTGAGACCCCGTAGATTCCAACTGGTGTGTCCCCGAACCTACCATGACTGAAGGTTTAAAACTCTAAGCAATCCAAACTTTTTCACAGACGGCGCCAATTGTAAGTACACAAATTCGTGAGCTGACCCAAACTGGATGAGACGGTCCAAATGGTCCCTAAACAATGAACTTGTAGAGCATGGGATGCGAAAGTTGGGCTAGAATGATTTAAACAGCCAATGCAATAAGTTAGGGTTTTTAGAAAGAAAAGATAAGAAGCCCAAGTTTGACGAACTTTTATCAACAAAGGTCCGAGGAGGTAAATTCTTTTATTCCAACTCTCGTCCTTCTCTCTTTACAAAAATGCCTCCTCCTTTTAGAGGAGAATTCCTTCACATTATATAGCTCTCTTAAAACTATCTCCACCTTACACTTGTCAACCATTTGATTCTTCACTTGAGTGCATGTCCCATCATGTATCCTTTTTGGCCTACTGTGAGTCACGGTGGCCGAAGTTGCACTGTTCAGGGGTCTTCTCCACATAAATGCGGTCAGAAGAGTAGGTGTAGCACAATTAATGTGGTGGCAGCCCATCCTTAGGTATTTTTGGGGATTCTCATTTCCATAAAACTAGGGTCACTCCTCGGATTGCTTTCTCTTTCACCAAACGTAATAAATCACAATTTGGGATTCTGCATGTCCATTTCCCTCTCCTCGGATTCTACCACGTCCTCGGATATTGTTGGAGGTTCAATGCACGATTTTGGGCTTTTAACCCCACAAGGCCTACTACATGATCTTGAGGTTTTTAGCCTCTTCACGGCCTGATACGTAGCCTTTCACAATAAAAAAAAACTTAGTATATATAACATTCTTTTAGTCCCAAAATTTTCATTTAAATTTATAATATACCCATACTGACTAAGGACATCTATTTATGATTTTTTTTTCTGTTTTTTTTTTTTCACATTTTAATTAATTAAGTTGAGTACTTCCCACGTGAAAGTACATGCTTCATTACCCTGTACTTTGAATGAAAATGTCAGTGAAGAAACAATAAAAAAAAATGTTATTTATATACACAGTATCTTTTGCAAATACATTGAACTTGTGTTTACTTACAGAATCTTCAAATATAAATCTATTTTGATATAATATCTTGAATTTTCAACACAGTAAAGAGGATTATTAAAATGTTACATTTTTCTTAAAACTGATATTAAATACTTTATTATATATTATGAATTTCAACATGATAAAGACTAATAATAATAATAATAATAATAATAATAATAATAATAAGATTCATATTAACCTATAAGAGTATTTTATTAAATTGTTAAATTTCACTTATTTATAATATTTATTTATTGAGGTTCAAGTAAACTCAACTGGTAAAATTTTTTATTAAATAAAAGATCAAATTTTTTATTAAATAAAAGATCAGTGTTTATATCTATAAGTATTAATACAAAATATTAATTAAATACTTTATTATATATCAATTTATATTTTACAGAAAAATTTTCATTTATACGGATTATTGATTAAAATATGATAAAAGTCACGCAGCTAAGGTTGGTAAAAATGTACTGTTTTGAGATTATCTCAAAAACCACAACCAAGGGTTAGCAAATCTTATCTTAGATATACGATAAGGTTACACTAATCTCAAAACTCAAATGATAAAGTCACACTTATCTCTTTGTCTTTTCTGATTTTTGTTTTTCTGAACAAATATACTTTAATTTGAAAAGAAAGAGGAGTGGATTAAAAAAAAAAAAAAAAAAATCTAGCACCACAAAATAATGTATAATTTTTGCAATAACTCTCTATGTGGTTAACTATGATTGGTAAATAAAAAAAAATAAATTTATATAAAAATAATAGACAATCCAATGCAGTTTAAGACGTAAAAAGTTGTGATTTTGTCTGTGACAGTAAAAGAACTCGGTTACAAAAGGGTACCATTGCTGGGGCTAGGGTATCTCTTTCCAAGTCACAACTTATCTCATCAGGATCATAAAAAGTCTCACACACGCAGAGATTCCTGGAAGTTCCATCTTCAAGATAACGTACTTTATGTGATTTCTTTTTCATTTACATGGGGGACAGATAAAAAAAAAAAAAAAAAAAAAATCTATCGTTCTCTTGCGTATCATAATCAATTCAGCAGAGCTTGACTTTGCTTCATCATCCTCTCCATTTTCTAGGAGCAATTTTTCTTTTCATGTAGCATGTGATGCCACGTGGCACCAAAAGTTGCCCTATCCCATGCTTTCACGTGTCCGTGCATGTCAACCTTTAACTTTGACACTTTAGGTCAAGATAATGTTTTTTTTATAGTAAAATATTGTAAGGTTTTTACTCGACCAATTTGGCTATCCCTATCTGCAGTAATGGTCAATGATTTGATCTAGTCAACACACCCAATGGTCGTGATTATTGGATCATGGAACTTTGGTCTTTTTCAATAACTAGTGCACCACCAATTATTTTTCTTTTTTTAATCATCACTAAGTTTACCTCAATTCATTGATTTAAGGTAATTAATATTTGATAGTACTAGGTTTAGTGTAATTATATGGGTCAAGTTGATGATATACTCAAGGTTTTGGGACAATTAAAAGACAATAATAACATCTTGTAATAGTAGACTACTATTTCTTCCATTTTCAAATGACAAATGTTAGATCATCCATGACGATTTGCTCTTGTTAATTGTATCCAAAGCATCCAAAGCTTGACATTTGGTCTCCGGACCAATCATATAAGTACATATCTCCAAATAATATGCTCATAATCAATTGGATAAAAACTCTCAAAAAAAAAAAAAAAGGATAAAACTACCGATATAGTTTTTTATTATTTTTAGAAACGATCGACCTTGTATAGTATTAAAATAACTAAACTTTAAACTTCACGAGAAAAAAAAAACTAAACTAAACTTTAAACAATAAAATAACAATTCTATTTCTTGGGTCAATAGCAAATACCTAGCCTTGTTTAGGTTGACGCTTACTTATATTGTTATTCTATAATAAATTGTTGATTTATAATGGAAAATGCTAAAATGAATATCAGTTTAACTACAAAAATATTTAAAAACTAAAGTGACAATAAATTTAAATATAATTGATGTTAAATAAAATATTTATTTATTTATTTCGTATTTAAGAGCTAACATATTAGTTTGTAAAGTTATTATTTGGTTCAGCTTTTAAAGCAGTTTGTTATTGTTATTCAATTGGTCTAATGTGAAAACATAGAAAAATCACATTCTTAGATCCCCCCCCAAAAAAAAAAATGATTTGTAAATTTTTTTAAATACATTAAATCATGTTTTGAAATTGCAAAGGTGGTAAATTTTTCCCCAAATCAAGATAATCAAATGGGTACATAATAAAATTTATAATATATCTCTAACATCACTCATCATGTCATTCATATAATAATATAATAATTTTTGTGTAAGTAAGTGAAAACAATCTAATTAAACTATTTATAAATAACCAATAGAATCTTGTAGTTCAATTAACAATTCTAGAAATACAGTACGCTAATTTTTTGTGTAGGCAAAGTGTAATATAGACTAATTAAATTATTCATAAATGGCAAAAAGTCTTATAGCTTAATTATCAATTCTTTAAACTAAAGTTTAGGGTTCATAACTTCAAGTTCCCCTCACTCAATTATTAAATTGCAAAAAAAAAAAAAAAAAAATAAGTTTCACATACGATCTCTCCAAGCACACATACACAGATTATGGTCAAAATAGATTTGATTTAGATCTATTCACATTCTATTATTGAACAAAGCAGGCTTTTCTTTTTTTGAGCAAAGCAGAACAGGCTTTTTGAATGGGGCTGCATGTTTTTGATGTGAGTGTGTGACAATCGTTTTTCCTGCTTATAATTATTGCTAAGCATTTCACGCAAAAGATCTTTACGAGAGCCAAAGCATAATTAGCACATATTCCTTTATGGATTAGGTGGATTTTTAGAAAAAAAGTTTCAGCAAAAAGAATAGGTGTATTAGAAAAAAGAGAAAAACACGTCGGTCTAACGTGTACACGTGTGCGGCGATCCATGCAATAAAATTAATATCGTACCAAGACTTTGAGGTTTGAACCCCGCATAAAGCTAGTGTGGGCCATATCTAAATCCACGTGGTCAATTGTGGTTGGCCAAGTACATCCACTAGGCTTTTTGGGAGTCCCAATCGATTTGATAAACATGGCTAATCAATGTACCATGCACAATAATATCCTATCCAAATTAATAGGTACCACAATGATAGATACTAGATAGGTGTATATTTATGAATATTCCATAATCCAAATAAAAAACCTTTTTTTTTGCTACAGTGTGTCCCATTTTGTGGCATTAAAAAAGTGCAATTTGGTCATTAAGAAAAACATTTTTTTTTTCTGACATGAAATGGAGTAGTTCATAAATACCCACAAAAATTTCGTAATGTTTTATAAATACTCACAAAAAAAAAAAAAAATTGTAATTTTTGGATAAAATATGTTCCCCGAGTTTATAGCCAGACCATGCAATTCCCATAAATAATCTAAAGACAAAAGTGCTATTATATAGATTGACCCAATATAGGAAAATGACCTTTTTGTTCTCAGAGACAAAGCGAATATCTCTGTATTCCTGTTTCTGTGAAAATTCCAAGGTTCTTTCGCATTCAGATTCAGGCATGGTTTCCATGTTTTCGTATATAAATCAAATTTAGAAGCCACCTTTCTTTTTCTCTTTTTAACTTTCCCAACTGTAGAATTGAACTTTCCCAACAGTAGAATTGAACTTCCATATTTAAGAATAAAAAGAATTCAACACCCAACACATTTTTCGGCTATTTTAAATGAACACGGTTTAAAATGAAAGAGCAATCTATATAAAAAAAAAAAAAAAGAAGAAAAAAGAAAGAAAAAAGAGCAATCTATATAAAGATCATGAGCTCCTTAAATTAGTTTTTGCTAAAAACCCACTTTTCACATATATCTTTATCATACTTCTTATGTTTTTCTTTTTAGAAAAGAACTTTATAAATATCATGAGCCTAGTTTAGTTTTAACTAAAAACCCACTTATCACATATATCTCTATCAGACTTCTTATGTTTTTCTTTATCTTACATGGATACTATTTCTTTACTATTTTTTTTAAATAAATTAGAGAAGGAAATGTATCAAACTTAAATACAAGCTTATTTATATATATATATATATATATATATAATCGACACTTTTTCATTCTCTCTCTACTTCTTACCTGAATCTTTTTTTTTTTTGACTATTTTAAATGAAAAGAAGTAAAATATCAAAAAGCAAACCTTCTAGAAAGAACTTTATAAAGATCATGAACTTAACTTAGTTTTAGCTAAAAATCCACTTTGCACATATATCTCTATTAGACTTTTTATATTTTTCATGATCCTATCTCTGGATACGGATACGGTTTCTTTACTATTTTTTATATAGACTAGAGCATGAAATGGGTCAAAAACTAAATATATATGAGCTTTTATTTCCCAATTTGACACCCTATCTTTCATTCTCTATCTACTTCTTACTTAATATCTCTTGGTGAGTTACAATATCTCACTAGTGGTAATGTAGGTAGCACTCTCAAATTTTAGCCAACATGTGTCCAACTTGATGAAGCTTTTTTTTTTTTTTTTTGGTGCTGCCCTAGCTAGATTTTGGCTAAAAAGACTAGGGGTATTTTTAAGCTAATTTTTTTTTTTTGCTGAATAAGCTAAATTACCATTGTGGGAATATATTTAAGCTATAGTTGAACTCACCAAAAGAAGGCCTTGTGGCCCTCCCAACCTAAGACTTTCAAGATTGGTTTCTCAATGGACAGATGTTACTAAAATCTTCAACATATTGATTGCATCCTATTTTTTTTTTGGGGAAAAAAAAAAAGAAAAACCTTGCTGTCACTCATGCAAGATATTTTTATTTAAAATGGCATGCCAAAACGTTTTGATGAGAGACAAATGGCAAAAGACAAAAGCAAACCATCAGTGCCATTAATCTTTTGGTGATTGCGTGTAATCTATTGTTTTGTAAAATCCCTTTCAAATTGAATGCTCACTGCATTGTGATAAGATTTCCAATTATTAAAACAACTTACAACATGTATACATTAACATCGGATCAGAAGACAGATGAATAATTTTCATTCTGAATGAATAATAAACAACTATTTTTCTTCACAATCTTTTTTTAAAATTTTAAATCGACTCCTTCCCAATAAATGTCTAAAACTTCTAAACTTGGCACTCAATATTCATAATGACTTATGAGAAGGTGTACAACAACCACCAACTAATTAAAACAAGGACCAACAATACTAATTACTAATCCAAAATCTAGCCAAACTGACATGGCCACCCCTTTGTTATCCTGTAGTACAATAAACCACCATCATAATTCCATTAATCTTTTTTTCTCATAAAGTCCCATTAATCATTCATTAAAACTTCTACTTTCTTCTCAAAAAGAAAAGTACAACTTTTTGCATTAAAAAAAGGAGTAAAAATTTCCATCTAAAACAAAAAACTAAAGGGGGTAATGAATTTTTACTCTTTTTTTTTAATAATAATTATAGAATTGGAAATTGAGTATTTACATCTTAGCCGTTTTTGTTGGAAATAATAGAAAGAGCCAACTAGTAATAATCAATAAATATATCTGCTTAATTACTAATTTATGGTTAATGACACATTTATCAATACGACTGGTTTAATAAAATTGGGAAGTATTCTTAACATTACTCAAAATAAAAAAGAAAAAACAGGTCAACATGCTATATAATAGGAAAGAAAAGGAGAGAGATTCCTTGGTTTGTAATTGGAATAAACCTTTGTCCAAAACAAAAGGGAGGCCAAACTCTCCAAACCAAGATCTAAGAAAAACTCCACACCAAAAAAACAGGAGACGCGTATTACAACGTTATCCTTTACTATAATACATTTCCTCCGAGTGGGAGGGCAAAACCGTCATTTAATTAAAAACGCAACGAACGAACCCCCGCATTCCTCTAATCCCTTAAATTAACCTTTTAATTAAAAATTACACGTTTCCCATTTTGCCCTTTTCTCTCACTTCCCCAAAATCCCAAATATAAATACCCATTTCTCTCTCTCTGTCTCTCTCTCTCTCTCGCTCACAGCCTCTAATCTTAAAAACTCTCTCTCTCTCACACACACATTTTCTCTCTCTCTCTATCTCTGTTCTTTGGGTTTTATATCTTAGTTGGAGTAATTGACTCGGGGTTGGTGACTCGGGGTTGGTGGTGAGGGTGTGGGAGTGACACGGCCATGACTCGGCGGTGCTCGCACTGCAGTAACAACGGGCATAACTCCCGCACGTGCCCCAACCGGGGCGGAGGAGGCGGCGGCGGAGGAGGTGGAGGCGGCGGAGGTGGTGGTGTTGTTGGCGGTAGCGGTGGTGGGTTGAGGCTGTTTGGGGTGA
Source organism: Lithocarpus polystachyus (assembly GCA_033629205.1). Lineage (NCBI taxonomy): Eukaryota > Viridiplantae > Streptophyta > Magnoliopsida > Fagales > Fagaceae > Lithocarpus > Lithocarpus polystachyus. Next base: position 22,244,165 of record CM066166.1, on the reverse strand, counting down.
GGTTGACAGATGGGTCGATGATAAAGAAGAGTGCGAGTATGGGGAATCTGTCGAGTGCGCACTACCACTCCTCGTCTTCCGCCACCGCTTCACCCAATAACAACCAACATGACTCGCCTTCCTCCGACCCGCACGTCCACGTGTCCGATGGTTACTTGTCTGATGACCCCACTCACGCTTCTTGCTCCGCCAATCGACGTGGCGATCGTAAAAAAGGTACGCTACAGTCTTAACTTATAGCGTCAGCTCCACGATGATTACTCTCATATATATATATATATATATATATTCGAGCACGTACGTTTTGATGGGATGTGGTACACAGCGTAATCATAACCATTATTTTTTAATATTCACTTTTTTATTCAAAAGACAACACTTTTTTTTTTCAAATTTTTATTTGAGATAAAAGATGATCATGTGGATATCTATGATTTATTTATTTATTTTTGATATGTGTGTATTTTGTAGATATTGTTGGGATTAGGATTGGTATGTGGTGATTTAGGATAAGGTTTTTGAGTTTTGGTTCTGTTTATGATAACAATGTAATTAATAAAATTTATCTTTTATTATTTATCTATATATTCTTAAAATTTTTGTTTATGGGTGTTTGAAGTTTGATTGGTTTGTGGTGATTTAGGATAAGGTGCTTGAGGTTTGATTCTGTGTTTGGTGTGTTTTACGTTTGACTAAATTTAGGTAGTAAATTTATGTGTCATCACTCATCATAGTAAATTTCATTTTCATTCATTTATTTTTATGTACTTGTTTTTGGCCTTCTAAAATTTTGTTTATTTTTTTCGGTGGATGGGCTGGTTCTATCACCTTTCGTCTCATTTTGACTCAGTCCCTTTTACCATTTTTTTTTTTTTTTTGGAAGGGGAGTGGGCAACAATTCTTTTGGGGGGGTTGGCGGTGTTCATTTTTAGAATTATTTACTGCTTCATTGTCTTTTTCACCACCGTTGAAAAGAATTCAAAGTAATTTGAAATTTCTGAGTTTTTTTTTTAAATAAAATAAAATTGCGAATATATTTGTTTTTTTTTTTTTTAACACATAAAGAAGGCCAAAAGCCAATATATTTGTTTTGTTCAAAAAATTTTAAATTTTGAAATTTGCTTCTATATAGATGAAAAATGATATGCTTAACAGCAGCTTTGTTGAGTATACTTTAATTTGTGGATGCCCATTAGTAAGCTCTGGCTCAAATGACACTTCCATCTTTAATAATGGGCTAGAGAGACTCAATGAGTGCAATTACCAATAATGAAAAAATTCTGGATAACCATTGCAGTATGATTTATATTAAAGCTTGTTCATGTTTTTATGCACTTGATAAAGAAGGAAATAGTGGGAATCAAGGTTGGTTTAAAAAAAAAAAAAAAAATTATTTGTGAAAGATTTTAGTAGTTTCTTTTTTGGACCACATGACATATTATAATTATTTTCCATTTTGCTCTGCTTTTCTTTTATTTATTTTTATTTTTATTTTTTCCCAAACACTCTTGTCTTTGTGAACCAAGCACTTAAGGACGATCCTTTTTGTTTGACATCTTATGAATTGAGTTGTATTTGCTTCTGAGGCTGGACTGCTGGAGGTTTTGTAACTCTTGAGGCCAATGCATTTTATTTTACGATTTCGCAGCATTATTTATAGTTAGTTTTGAGGTAGATTAGATATCACCATAGCCTGATGAATGGCTAGATGAATATGAGTTTTGCAATGGCAGCCTATTTTTAAAAAAGCACACTGGGTTTCTAAGTTCTAACTGATGAGGGGAAGCTTGAAGGCAACTTTTGTGTTTCTATGGAGTTTTGTTAATTTTCCTTTAAGATCTACAGCACATTAATGCTTTACAGAGAACTTGGAGGTAAACTTTTGAGCAATGGACACACCCAAATCTGTGTTATGTGAACATAAATATGCATACACTATAATCCTTGCTATTGCAATTAATCATATTATTAAGTCAAAGCAATAGTTTTCTCGTGCTTTATGACTTTTGAGAATGGTTTGCCACATTACCTACATATATATATATATATATATATATAAAGAATAGTTCACAAATGATCTATTTTTATTCATTAGTTAATTGTGTTTGGCACTTATTCATGTTAGCTGCTGGCTCAATTATGCATGGCAATCTAAGATTGTTGGACATGTATCAAACAGCAGTTGAAAAAATGCATGGCGGAAGAGTATTTTTAATGTAATTGCAGATCTTCAGTGGGTTTCTTATATATTTCTTAGATTGAATGGAAAAACCATAGCATTTGTCTCAATATACATAATGGACTAGTCATAAGCTTATTCTTACCTGGTCAATATTCTAATTCCACATTGGAACTACTTGTTCTTTAATATTACAATAGTCATTAGTAGAACTACCATCTTGCTAAAGTTTTAGTTAATCTCAATTTGTGTAGTTAAGTTCATTTTAGTTGGTTTTATCATAGAGTCCATAATAGTTCTTGGATCTTTTTAGCAAGTTAGGCATGGTATGGTAAAAAATAGGTATTGACTTCTCAAATAAAAGTGAAGAGTAAGTTATGAAATTTATTGATATTGTTTTCATTTTCTTTAAAGAGGATTATATTTTGGGATGAGGGGAGGGGGAGGGGGAGGTAGAGTTTGAACCATAGACATTGGGCAGCATAAAGGATGCCATTATCACTGGGCTATCACTTGAACCCTAGGAAGCTACTATTCGCAAAGCCTTTTGGAGTCTTTGCCTAAATTATATGTTTTTATTATCGTAGAGGATAAGTTGTGAGTTCCAGTTAGTTCAACTGGTAAAGTTTATTATTATGGACTAATGGACCTAGTTTCAAATCCCACCTATTCCAAAACCCAATTGGTGTCCTACTACTCCAAAAGCCAATAGGTGTCTTGGCCTGATGGTAATTAACAATTATCATGGAGCAAACGCTATAGGCTTAAATCCTATCGCATGTAAAAAGAAAAAAGAAATTATTGCAGTGGATAAGATGGGGTTGTTGGTCCACATTTATGCATATTCAGTTCATTTATCAAAGAAATATTTCTTAGTTCTCTTTGTACAGAGGAACATTTTCTGTTTTCTCTGATCCTCTGTGCTGCGCATAGGGCCTCATTATAATTGTGAATTCTCAATCAACTGTTTAGTGTCAAGAAAACTTTCACATATACATAAATTTCATCATGACTGTTCTGCAATGTTGGAGGAGGCAACTATTTGATTGGCCCTGTGGCATATAACTTTACTGAACCCGTGACCACACCCTGCAACCCATTATTATTGGGAGAGGGATGCTATTTGAATTTTGAGCTAGATCTTGTTAGCCACTATTGAGATGATTCCTGCCACACATTGCTTTGATTGTCTTGCATTATCCCATGTTTCTGTTTCTCTGACTGTTTAGAGGCATCATTAATTAGGTACCATTGGCTTCTTACCATACTTAAGTTATCCTATTGTTTTGGCTTTCAAGATCAAGATAATCTACTTTCTAGCGTCTATAATTCACACAGTGCATCAATCTATTACAACCGTTTCTTCTCTATATAGTTGCTTAACCTTCAGAGCTCTAGTTGACTGGTTTTACCTCCTAAATTTTTACTTGCTTATATTGAGTTATGGAGGATGTATCAAATGCTTGCTCATTGAATGTATATATAGAAATAAGGACAGCTACCTTTGCATTCTATAAATCAGTTATCTATCAAATCAACCTAGTTATTGTTCAAGTCCTATTGTCTTGTCAAAACGTTTTTTTTTACTGTACTGGAATTGATTTTCAGGTGTCCCATGGACAGAAGAGGAACATCGACTGTTCTTATTAGGCCTTCAGAAATTGGGGAAAGGAGATTGGCGTGGGATAGCACGAAACTTTGTCATGTCAAGGACTCCTACACAGGTGGCGAGCCATGCACAGAAGTACTTTATCCGGCAGACTAATGCTAACCGAAGAAAGAGGCGTTCCAGCCTTTTTGACATGGTTCCTGATATGGTTTGTCTAGCTTCTTACATTATCTTAGTTGTTTCACACATAAAGACACTGGAATCTTTGCACACAGACTGTCACTGCCAAATGCTTATAGGTTCTTAGTTAGCCCACGCATTCATATTTTCCATGTTGTCAGTTACATCATCCATCATTTCTCTGAATAAAAATCCATAACTCAGCTGGAGAGAATATCAATTGTGATTATTGCATATTTTTACAAACATATATCATAATCTAATGAAAGAAAATAGTATGTTATTCTTTTAATCAAATGCAATTTAATGGTGGCAGTAATAAATTCTTCTCATTGATTTTATTTTTGGTTATTGTTCAGTCCACAGATACACCATCTGTGCCAGAAGAACAAGTATTGCTGCCTTCTGCTCAGGCCAGAGAAACTGATACTGCAAACCCATTACCTTCATTAAATCTTTCCCTCAACTCGGAATTTGAACCTATGGAAGCCATACCTCAAGAGGAAGCCAAAGAATCTGATGAAAGTATGACAGGATCAGGTGGAATGGCACCAATGATTCCTGAATTTTTCCCTGCTTTTTTAACTCTCCCTTTCCCAATGTGGCAACCAAATACAGCTCCTGTAGAAGAAGAGAAGGGTCCAGAGACATCACATCATCAGGTCTTGAAGCCAATTCCAATCCTTCCCAAGGAACCTGTCAATGTTGATGAACTTGTTGGCCTGTCTCAGCTTAGTCTTAGAGAGGCTGAGAGACTCCATAGAGAGCCTTCACCGCTCTCCTTAAAATTGATAGGCACGCCCTCAAGGCAGTCAGCGTTTCATGCAAATGCTCCGGTCAGTGGGTCTGACTTAAACAAGGGTGAGAGTAGTGTGATCCAAGCAGTCTGAAATTGGGTGAAGAGAGCTGTATTAAGATCCTTTCTTTTTCATGAATTTGTACAATTACATCTTCTAAGTCATGTTGGTTTATTTTTTGTTAGTACGAAGAATCGCAGTCTCTATAACATAGGTTAGATCAACATCTTAGGCAATATTTATTCTTTTCAACTGTAAACAGCTAGCTGCTGAAATAATTGAATTGAATTGATTTGGCAAAAAAGTTCCGGTGTTTGTAGATGATGAACTATGATAGGTATATCCATATTCGTACTTGGTTGTTCATGCAATCTTAGGCGAAGCTCTCACCCTTATTTCTACTGCTCTTATGGTAAAAGTTGGCCAGATCGTAGTATGTCTTTTAGCTAGTGAAGAATTCATCTTAAGGTCTATGACCTATCTAATTACCACCACTGTCCTCCATGTCTAAGCCTAGCCCCAGGTCCTTGCTGCATTTCAGAGGCCCCTATATTTTACATATTATCAGAGGTCTTTGCTATATGCTATCAGCTCCTCAGATCCCAAACTGTACCAAAGGAACAAATTCAAATGTATGGTGAATTTGTATTTTGTGCAGAAGGCATATACAGCTTCAATTTCTTCCTGGTACATTTGAGGAGTGTCTTAACTTGTGTCTTTACTAGGGAGAGATCCATTGCCCCGAGGTTGGTAACATCAAGGCTAATGGTGAATGCTGCTGTGGAAAGGAAATTGTGAAATACGAAACGAAAACGGTGATAGGCTTAGGCAGTGGTCAAGAACAAAAAGGAGGGAAAAAAAGAAAAAGAAAAAAAAGAACCAAAATGCTACATTATAATGATATTATAAAGAAACAATTGCAGATGTCTTACGATAGTTCCCTTACACTTCTTTTACAATCGTCAAACGAGACATTAAGGATTAAAACATCCCTCCACTAGATTGCATTTGGACCCTAATCTATCAAAAATGTGCCACTGAATTCCAAGAGGATTATCAATGGATGTACTAAAATGGGAACTTCGACATTAACGATACTTTCAATTTTCAATTAGACCTTTCCCTTACAGGCCGTTTGGTTTGCGAAATCTTAGTAGGATTCTCATTGCATTCTGTGAATTTAACAGGTTTTCTATGTTTGTTTCCAGTTCAGACTCAAGACATTCTTGAAATGACATTTCTGAGAACTCAGATTGTGGTGAGGCAGCTACTGGGCTTGCTTCACAAATGACTACCGTATTGGTCTAAGACTAAATTGACTCAACTAACCATCTGGGCTATAGGCCTGGGGCCTGGGGCCTCCAAATCGTGCTTTAATTAGGCAAATAAACTCAATAAATTGCATTGAGTTGATACACAGAATTCTCTTCAGTCTAGACAAAATTGTTGTCCGATGGACAAATTAATTTATTCTCTCTTTTACCTTTGGGCTTGCAATATAATTTGTGACCCACATTATCAATATGTCCCACTCAGTCCCATCACTAATTCTGCTTCTTGAATTAACTACGATTTTTTTTTTTGAGAAATAAATAAATACGATTATTAATTAACCTTTGGGCTTGCAGAATAATTTGTGACCCACATTGCCAAACTGACCTACTTTTGCGAATTGTGAGCCATGTGTTTATATATATTTTTTAAAGTAAAATAGTTAGTCCAAGTGTGTTTGATAACGAATAATATTTTTGTTGATTTTGAGACACTGCATTGCATGAAGAATCATAACTTCGAGACACAGGTTTTATGGTACTCAGGTTAAATATGAGTAAAGCATATGAGCGAGTTGAGTGGTTTTTCTTGAAGGAACTTATGAGGAGGATCGGTTTCAATGAAAGATATATTAGTTTAATTATGTTTTGTGTGAAGACTGTTACCTACTCTATTCTTGTTAATGGAGAATCCAAATGCTTGATTCACTCTACTAGGGCCTAGGGGGATTAGACAGGAAGACCCATTATTTTCCTTTCTTTTCTTACTTTGCACTGAAGGGTTACATGGTCTCATTAAACAAGCGGCTGGGCTGGGGAAGATTAATGGTTTCTCTTTGTGCAAACAAGGGCCAAAACTAACACATTTGTTCTTTGTTGATGACATTCTTCTCTTTTGTAGGGCTAACTCTGAAGAATGTAGCAATGTTTTGAATCTTTTATTCGACTATGAGAGCACATTTGGTCAATAAGTTAACAGGGATAAAATGACTATTTTTTTTTTCCAGCAAATCTGTTACAGAAGCTACAAGACAAATCATTAAAGGTGTTTTGGGTGTCCATGAAATTAAGCATTAAGAAAAGTGCTTAGGTCTCCCATCTCTTGTGGGGAAGGGAAAGAGAGCAAGATTCAACTACTAGTCTGGAGGAAGCTCCAAAGTTGGGAAGGTAAATTACTATCACAAGTAGGACGAGAGGTTTTAATCAAGTTGGTTACTCAGGCCATTCCTACTTATGTTATGGGATGTTTCAAGCTCCCATTGGGTTTGTGTAACGAGACTAAGGTTTTGATCAGAAAATTTTGGTGGGGACAACATGGACATAAAAGAAGAATTCATTGGCTTAAATGGGATAAAATGACTAAATCTAAGATGATTGGAGGTATGAGATTTCGGGATTTGACTCTTTTCAATGATTCTCTTCTTGCTAAGCAAGCCTGGCGGCTTTGCATGATATGAACACACTTTTTTTTCAAGTTTTCAAGGCTCGTTTCTTTCCCAACTGTTCAATAATGGAGACGTAGGATTCTAGATCAGGCTCTTATGCGTGGAAAAGTATTCTTGTTGGTGTCTAGGTGATGGAGAGTTGTTTAAAATATGGAAACACCATTGGCTACCTATAAAACACCCTACCTTGGTTTCTTCTCCTGTTGTTAACTCGCTCAAGGAGGCAACAACTGATTCTTTGATCAATGCATCTACAAGACAATGGGATAGTGATGTGATTGATGGCATTTTTGCACCTCAAGAGGTTGATTTCACTAAGCATATACCCTTAGCTCGGTGTGTATCGACAGACTCTATCTTTTGGCCCATTTCACAAGACGGTCAATACTCATGTAAGTCATGTTACAAGTTCTTGAAGGTAGAAGCAGCTATGGATTACCATGTGGAGCCTTTGCTAGATGAGAAAAATCTTTGGAATGGTGTTTGGTCTCTTAACTAGCCAAATAAAGTCAAAAAATTAATGTGGAGAGCTTGTCAAAATTTTATGCTCATGAAGTCTAACTTGGTATGGCAGACTATTATCAATTGTCCTGTTTGTGATCAGTGCAAAACTGTTCTAGAATCTCCACTGCATGCCTTGTGGTCCTACCCGGAACTTGATCCGGTTTGGTTTAATGCTACTACATGGATCGCCATTTGGAGCCTTTGCTAGATGAGAAAAATCTTTGGAAAGGTATTTGGTCTCTTAACTCGCCAAATAAAGTCAAAAAATTAATGTGGAGAGCTTGTCGAAATTTTATGCTTAAGAAGTGTAACCTGGTATGGCAGACTATTATTAATTGTCCTCTTTGTGATCGGTGCAAAGCTGTTCCAGAATCTCCACTACATGCCTTATGGTCTAGCCCGGAACTTGATCCGGTTTGGTTTGATGCTATTACATGGATTGCCATGTAGAAGCAGCTATGGATCACCATGTGGAGCCTTCACTAAATGAGAAAAATCTTTGGGAAGGTATTTGGTCTCTTAACTTGCCAAATAAAGTCAAAAAATTAATGTGGAGAGCTTGTCGAAATTTTATGCTCACGAAGTCTAGCTTGGTATGGCAGACTATTATCAATTGTCATCTTTGTGATCAGTGCAAAGCTATTCCAGAATCTCCACTGCATGCCTTATGGTCCTGCCAGGAACTTGATTTGGTTTGGTCTGATGCTACTACATGGGGTTTTTGCAATACCTCTTCTTTCTTGGATTTCAAGAAGCTCCTTTCATGGGTCTTGAAACAAAACATAAATTCAGAGTTATTTGCAATAATCTCCTAGTCCATTTGGAATCAGAGAAACCAATTTCATTTGGTTCAACCATGCTACAATGTAAATTCAATTAGCTTAGCTTTCCAAAGATCGGTTTGAGGATTCATTGTTGTGCATCCACCTCAGCTTCTTCATCCATGCAGGCCTCGTGTTTCCTGGAAGGCTCCACCTTCGGTAGCTTCAAAATTAATTTTGATGGTGCAATCTTCCTAGGGGAGAATAAGTCTAAAATCGGAGTGGCAGTTCGTGATTCACAGGGCTTAGTCATTGCTTCTTTATCCCAATAGCTCTCCCAAGCCTTTCAAGCTTTGGAGATTGAAGCTATTGCGGCAAGCCAAGCTCTTGAATTTGGTATAGAAGTCGAAGTTCATCAAGTTATTTTGGAGGTAGATTCTGTAGTGATTATGAAAGCTTTGGGAGAGGATAGGGTGTCTTTAGCCTCCTTTGATCCTCTGATTCAAGATGCTAAGTTTTTCTCTAGTTCTTTTAGTTAATTGCTATACTCTTATGTTTAGAAAGATGGTAATAAACTTGCTTATAATTTGACTAGGCATTCTCTTAATGTCACAGATTATACTGTGTGGATGGAGGATATTTGTAGCATGTTCCACCATAGTTTTATTTTGTTTTTCAGGTTGATAATTGGTTTTCTTTAATAAAGTTTTCAGGTTTTCTTTTCCAAAAAAAAAGGTCATATTAGGTTCTAAGACTTTAGGAACTAAATGTATTAGAACTTCACTTTGTATATGTTGGCAAACCATGATCAAAACAATGAGTCTAGGTTTAGGCTTGCTCAAAGTTTATTTATTATAGTTTGAATCGAGCTGAATACAAAAACTTACTGTGCAAAATTGCAAAGCTCGATCAATCGAAAGTAAGACTCGATCAATCGAGAATCGTATTTGTAGAATTTGAATTAAGCCCAAACAACAGTTCAAGTTCATTAAGGATTAGGGTTTCAGATTTACTTCTCCTAGTATATAAAGGAAACCTTAAGCACATTTTTATAAAGGTTTTTAAGAGAGAGATTAAAGTGCATCTTGAGCCTTTTTTGTAGATCTAGGGTTTTGTACCGAAAAGCTCTCTAAGGTCTTTGTTGAGTTGTGTGTTGAATCTTTTGTGAGATCTGAGAGGTGTTTACCTTCATACACACACATTGAGCTATCAAGATCAAGATTTGCATCAAGAACTTGATTGTAGTTTCAGTTGCTGCATAAAGAACTTTTAAGAAGATTCAAAACCTTTGAGTGGAGTCTCAAAGTCACAAGTAGGAGAACTTGTGGTTACAATAGATCAAGGAAAGAAGTAGTTCGTGGACTCGGAGCTGTCACGTGGTCGTGGTAGTAAGTTTTCTACTCGAGATAGTTATAGGATGTTAGTGGTTTAAGTTCTATTAATTGTAAAAACTTCAATTCTTTCGTAGTGGATCTGTTTTACCTTAAGGATAGTTAGGTTAAATCTTCCCCAGGTTTTTATTGGTTAGGTTTTCTTGGGTTATCATTTTGTTGTGTTCTTTATATTTCTGCATTATTTACATGATATGATTGTTATTGTTTTAACCTAGATCTGAATAATAAATCTAAGTATTCACTTGGTTAATTAATAATGTTAAATAATCTAGTTCTACAGATCTAAAAATGTACAGGTCAAATTTCATGTTAACATTTCATTAGGCCACGTAGGACATAAACTAATAGACAGACGAAAAGACAAAAAATAAAATGTGTTACTAGATTTATGGACAAAAAATGAACTTTTGAAAGTATAGGTACAAAAAGTCACTATATGTGCTGTTTGAATGTGCTGTTTGAACGAATATAATTGATTATTGATTATTAACTGAGCAGTCATAGGATTGATGCCAATAATGTAGCAGTCCTTCAAAGTTCAAACAACCTTGACATTTGACTCAGTGAAAACCTGTCGTTTAGATAAAGGTCATTGACAGCATGTTGAAATATTAAGTGGCCTACATCTGCATTATAAAACCTTAATCTTCCAATTTTTTTTTTTAATCAAAGATAGTCTTAAACGTCCACATCTTTGCCATTCAGTTCTCTATATTTCACAATATTTTCATTCAAGAATATACACAGCACACAGTATTATAAAATTACACTAGTCCGTAGTCTTAAAGGTCCACATCTTTGCCATTCAGTTCTGTATATTTTACAATATATCCATTCAAGAATATACACAGCACACAGCACTACAAAACTACACTAGTCCATGTTATTACAAAAGTCATGATGCATGACAATATTTACGGTATTCATGTGGTATTCTAACAAGCTATGCTAGTTTCAAGCAAAAAAAAAAAAAAAAAAAAAAAAAAAAAAAAAAACATCAACAACAACAACAACAACAACATTAATGATGGATTCTTAACCCTCAGAAACTGCTCAACCAAGGTCAAGAAGATGATGATGCAGCATAACATAAGTTCATGTAAAACTCGAGCTGCCTAATAGAGCCAAAGCTAGATTGCTTCAACCCCCACACACTTCATTTCAGTGTCATGCCTTTTCGATTTATGTTCAATTTTATTCCACGTAATGGTTAAATTATCGAATCCACACGTTCCCATCAGCTCAACTTCTGGAATAAGTGATAAAATATCACAAGAATTTGATTGTTTTTGATATTTGTATCTGTCACACATCAGATGATTTGCAATATCTGTCTCTGTCCATCACACAATCCTCTAAAACTACAAGCAAGTTAATCGTTTTGTGCACAAATGCAGCACAAACCTCAAGGCTTTACAATGAAATTTGATTGTGTTGGACGACCATGGATTTGCTAGCAGCAAAGTTACAAATTTCTATTTGCTAGGCACTAGGCAACATTAATTGTGATTTTATCATAACTTGGTGAATCAATCATGATCATTCGGTCCTTGGAGCACAAGCTGGCCTAAAGTGGGGATGCTTCTATTACTATCAATAATGTGTATAAGGCAAGCAGTGGATTCTGATGAAGATGAACAGAATTGATGCTGCAAAGAGGAGAATATCTGTGTAAAGGTCACTAAGAAATTAAAGCAAGCTTAAAGCTAACTTCTGTATGATTGCATCAATGCCCACAAGTTTGGATTATTCGAGAGGTCCTGCAAGCAGCTAATTCTTTGATGTGCCTAGCAACCTTGAGCTCTCCCTTTAGGACAATATGGCATTGGCATCATAACCCCATGCTCCTTTCATGTCACGGATTGTACTAGCTTTAACTTTCTTAGCAAACAGTAGTTAATATAAGCTTGATTTTTTGTTTTTAGCATAACAAGCTTTGCCTTTGTAAAGATTCGAGAATAGGCTGGTTTCCCAAGAATTATGCAGATTTCTCTTTCTGCCAAATATAGATGTGTGCAAAAATGACTTTCAACTAGTTGTGTTGTTGAAATACTGAAATTACAAGGAAACCTCCACCTTGTTGTGCATAGCCTAGACTCACTGATCCTGCATTAAGACACTTAAGCTTAACAACTTCAAACTCTTATAAATAAGAAATTTCTTTCCTTATCCATATAGGATTCAATTTTTTTTTTTTTTTTTTACTAAACCACTACCTCCTCACTATTTTTTTTCTTGTAATAGTTAACCACCATAGTGCTTAATTAATTCATTTAATCATTTTAATATTAAAATGCACCTAACAAGTTATGAGAGAGATTTGTATAAAATGGAACTCCTATTGGATGTCTGGTTCTATTACTTTGCATTAGGGTTTCATAATTCATTACGGCATATTAGATGGGTTTCCCCACTTTTTGTGGTAAATCAATATTGGTAACAGAAAGACTTATTAGTAGATTTTCTGTAGCCAGATTTGATCAGTCTCTGTCCAATAAAAGTGAAAAGATCAACAATAACAATTGAATTTAACCCAACAAAGAAATTTCCAACTTCCAAAAACTGGAAAGTTTGGTGAATAATCTTCTTTTAAATTGCTTAAGAGGAACGTGATCCATGACATATATTATATGTAATATGCAATATGCTTGTATAGTATAAGGTGATGAAGCATGATCTAATCAATTGGTGGCGTGGTGACTAAACAATTGTAGCTGAAAGTCTTGAACCTATCCTACCCTATTATCCAATGCTCAAAGACCAAGACTTTTTCTTTAGGCAGAAAGTAATAGACAAAGCCAATGCAAATTTAAATTCATATAAGCAATTCAAAAGAGAAATGTAAATATTTGATAGGATTTAGTAATGTCATGATCAGTGGCCTGACGATTTGCTGATGTAATTTTTTTATGCACACAAAAATTATATAGTTCCTTATTTGCAAGCATGAGATTGATCATCGTCCAGAGTGGGATTCTTATCAACATAGGAGAGAGTGATAGGAAAAAAGAATCACACACTCTTTGCAAGGTATAGAGAACACATAAACATATTCTGATCCACTCCACTTACCCAAAACCCCCCTCAGCTTTTTCAGCTCTTTTAACAAAGTAGTAGATGTGACCACCCATTTGCAAAAGAAAATGTAAGAGACAGTGGGACAGTGAATTGTTAAATATCTATTTCTCCCTCATCTCACTTGGGTGTGGCAGAGGAATAAAGGGATAATCATAATCTTTTCTCCAACAGTGCTATTTCCTCCCTTTAACATGCATCTTGATGAAATTGCAGGCTAAGCAAGAGAGAGAAAGGGAGTGTGGGGGAACATGAAAAGGACCACTTCCATGCAAGGTAAAGTTCTTAAGTTAATCATTGGTGGGATTTTTTTTTTCTTTCTCTCCTAAATACTTATTATTTTCCTTTTTTAGTCGCTCTATGATTCATTGATTCTCACATTCTTGGCGTGTTTCTTATCAAATCATTATTCTCCACTCACCAAATCTATCACTGTAACCAAGATTTTTCATGTTTTTATAACTCTGCAGAATCAGAAAGAAAGAAAAATAATGATAATAAGTACAGTACAATAGAATAAAGCTAAACTAAAGTTATAATTATTGGGCAATGTGTCCAACCTCGCTTAATATAAGTACAGTCACTCAATAAATGATCTTTAACGGTTGAGATTGAAAGTTGTTTTTTTCAACTCTCAATCTTGAACATTGATATTTATAACATCAGGTGCGATACCTCAATCTTCTTTAGTTGAAAACCTTCTTTACTTCTCTAATTATTTCTTTCTTTCTTTTCTAAATGCTCATTTGGGATAGACTATTTTTATTGGTTTTTAAGAATTCAAAACTAATAATTATTTTACTTTAAAAATGTTGTAAATTGATGTAATTAGTGCTACTTCAATAATATAATAAATAAATATTTACAGACACATCAATTTGTAATACTTACATAGTAAAATTTGCAGTATCCTTAATATGAGTCTTGATTTATTTAGCTTAACAAAAAAATTGGACAAAAGGAATAGTTTTTTGTTTTTTAAATTTAAAAAGTTGTACATAAATCAAATTTAAAATGGGGAAGGTACCATATTCCCTCTTTTCTTCATAACCCAAACGAACTTGAAAAGGCAACAATAACAATTACCATCGACAAGAATGATAGTATAATATTAATAAAAGAAACCTCTGCTATGGTGAATGGTCCATCTTCAATTGCCATTATAGTAAAAACTGTAATATTGAGATCCATTGGGCACAATGCCCCTAAAAGCTGGTGAAAAGTGAAAGATATTGACCTCCGTAAAAGAGTATCTCAGTGTCTAGAGTTGATTTCATGAAACCACTCATTCCCTACAATATGGTAGAATTGAGTTTGGTGTTTCAACTTTGGGTTGAGGTTGAGGACCAGCCTAAGGCAGTGTAGGTCAAATCTAACAAAGCACATACATGCATGCATGATACGATTTCTATTATAAATTCATCATGGATCACAGACTCACAATTGTTTTTGCCATAAATTGCACTGTTTGAATTTAGAAAAGTGAAATGAAAAACTTTTACTGACGAGTGGTATTATTGATTAAGGTGCGTTTAATATTTTATGAAACGGTGTTAATTGATATTTAAAATAACAAAATTGTCTAACGGGTATAGAAGTTTCCCGTGTAAAGTTTATACCTTTTTTTCCTAGTCAAATAATTTACTTCTCCAATATCCATCTGTTAGCTCTTAAACAAACAAAATAGAAATGTCAAAAATCTTATAACTCAACTAGCACATTTTGGTGTTTTCAACAAAAGATGTCTACTCTAGAGTTCAAATAACTCAACCCTATTGTAATTATCAAATAATAATAAATAATTAAAAAAAAAACTAAGAGAATTTTCACTACAAAAAAAAAGACTTTAGGCCGCGTTTTACTTTAGGCCGCGTTTTAAAAACGCGGCTTAAGGTCCTAAAAACGCGGCTATAGGCTATGGCCGCGCTTTTTTAGGCCGCGTTTTTAAATGTGGCCTAAATCCCGCGACTATAGGCCTCCGGGGTCTATGGTCGCGTTTTAAACGCGGCCTAAGACTAAGGTCAATGGCCGCGTTCTAAACGTGGCCTAAGACCATTCTACCTTAGGCCACGTTTAAAACGCGGCTACTGCCAAAAATATTCAAAAAAAAATAATTCTGAAAAAGCAATAAATATATTTATATTTATTGCTTTTTCATAATTATTTTTTTTGAGCAGTTCAGTAAGTGTTGGAGTTTTCCATTATAAGGGTGATAAATTTGAAGAAGCTTACAAATTTCACAACCAAATCATCAATTTGCTATGTACAAAAGTAAAATACTTCCACAATGGTTCAGAAGGTCAAAACTTAAAGAAAAGCAATCAAAGAAGCACCCCCACCCCCAAAATAAAGAAAAGCCCTGGCACAAAAGCATTTGATTTCAGCATAGAACACTATTTTTATTTTTCCAGTACTCTATTCCCTCAACATTTTCAGCCATTCTACATAAATTACAACATTGGAACCAAACTAGTGCCATTAATGCTCAAGTAACAGGATGTATTTTACATTATTTAAAAACAAAAACAGAGAAACCAACAGAAACCCAATGCTCATACTCACAATTATTTAAGTCTCTGTACAAAAATAATTGTGAGAAAAATCAGACAAACCAGAGTACCAGTAAAGTTTTTGAATTTAAACATTAACAGTATGTAAAACCCAACAACAGTAACACCAACAACAGCAACAATAATTCTAAAAAAACACAACAACTCAACACAACAGACTTAAAATTCTTCACTTATTTCCCACCCACATCTTCAATTTTCTTTTCCTTACGTTTTCTCAGCAATCAAACAAAAAAAAAAAAGGAGACAGTCAAATCAATAAAGAGCCACAATTTTTTTCAGTACCCAAAAGAGAAAAACTCAAAAGGGTAGGAAAGGAAGGCAAAAAAAAAACCAGGAAAGCGGTCGAGTTTGATGTTGGCTTGGGCTCGTTCAGCGAATAGCTCAGCGCTTTCAGGGTTTTGCTCGATGGCCTGGGTGTAGAGCACGTAGGAACATAGCTCGAAGTGGTCATCGATGTAGGCTTCCTTAGCCTTAATTTCCAGATCGGAGATGGAGACCTCCATCTCCATCCCCGTTCGCCGATCCGATCGGAGATCGGAGATCCAAGCCCCGTTCTCCGATCGGATCGGAGATAGAGGCTTGGAGATCCAAGCCCCGTTCTCCGATCGGATCGGAGAGGGAGGCTCCGATCTCCGATCGGTTCGGAGAACGGGGCTTGGAGATCCAAGCCTCCATCTTCGATGTGTGTGGGAGACTAGGAGATGGAGGTCTGATGAGGCTCTGGACATGATGAGGGAGAACGGGGCAAAGGCAAAAACGCTTGAGGCTCTGGACATGATTATAAATACAAAGGCAAAAACGCTTGAGGCCGCGTCTAAAACGCAGCCTCAAGCTAAAAGTTTAGGCCGCGTTTAATAAAACGCGGCCCTAGCCCAACTGAAGCCGCGTTTTATTAACGCGGCTTCAAAAAACGCTTGAGGCCGCATGTAAAAACGCGGCCTCAAGCTAAAGGATTGGGCCGCGTTTGCAAAACGCGGCCCGTTTTTAGGACTGAAGCCGTGTTTGCAAAAACACGGCTTCAGTCCTTTTTGGGCCGCGTTTTTGCAAACGCGGCCCAAAAAACACGGGGCCTAAAGGCCCCGTTTTTTGTAGTGTTTGATCATGCTATAATCTTGATCAAACACGACTAATTATGGAGGAGTTAAAGGGTAGTAATCAATGAATGGTTTTTTGTGCTTAGCATCCATGCTTAGTGATTAGATGATTAAGTAAATCTTTACAGTCATATTCCAGCATGGTTTGCAGTTCTCTAAAAGAAATTATCACATCTGAGATACTTCTAACTAATCACATGTAGGAGAGAGATGTTAGATTGGGATTGGTTAGAAGGGAAGTACTTGAAATATTCTGTTTTTAGTTAACCAATTGTCTATTGATAGAATCATCAAGAGCCACTTTCGGCAGCCTTAATGTACCTTTTGTTTAAAAAGAATATATTTAATCAGTATATATACCAGTATTTCTGTTAATAGAAGTGAATAATAACAGGAAGTATTAATATAATGATAATCTTAGTCATAGTGATAACAATTAATCATGGCAATAATTGAAGTTCATGAGTTCTAATTTTTGGCTTTATTTCCAAGCAAGCTTGTGGTTGTGTGAGGATGAATTCCCTGTTCCATGGATTTTTTTCTGCATCCTGTCTTTTTAGTTTGCTTTTGTTGTCAAACAATTAATCATAACCAAGAATGTCATATTTCAAAGCAATTATTTTGTATATTTGGCTCTTACTAAGGGAAGTACTTCAACTGACCAACTCTCACATAGGTGAAAGGAGTAAAATAATTGAAGATGCTTGTGCATCTTGTCCTCTTATCATGATTTAGTTTTGAAGTTTTGGTGGAAAAAAGGGTTTTTAACATGATATTATCTGGTGGTGTCAATGTGATGCAATGGTTCATCTTAGCTTGATTTAAGAAATTCCAAGAAACTAGCTATCTCAGTTTCAGTTGGAGCTGCTTGCTCTCCCTTCTCTGTTGTTTGTTTACTTAGATGTTAGATCCAACAAATTATTAAGATATGGTTATGATGGTTCTCTTATTTATTATCTCCTTCTTTTATTAAGGTTGTTGATGAGAATCAAATCCTTAATAGCTCCCCTAATTAATTATTGTGAAGCCAACACCATGAAATCGTGTTGCAACTTGCAATGACTTGGACAAAAGTTTTATTATTCTTTACTTCTTTTTTGTTGACATGCAAAGCTGAAATATTTAATCATTACCTCTACATTCTTCAGTTGGTTTCACGGAATATTGGGGATTGAGTACAAAAAACGCAAATTAATTTCACTGTCAAAAGGCAAACATAGGAAACAATATAGAATGGAAAATGCCAAAGATATTAGTACACATATTACCAGCTAACCTTTACAAACTAATATAACATTTGAATGTGATTGGTTGCAACATAATTAACAATTTATAAAGGCTATATGGTATAATTTTTAATATCCTTAAGATCACTCATAAAATATATCTACATGCATTTTGTTCTAGACTTAAAACAATGACAGTAAGAATTCTGATAGATGATATTGTTCTTTTTCTGACAGCATCAAATTTTAAAATTAACCTCATATACCTACCCTATGCTTTGACATTACTCGAATCTGTCTTTCACTTCACACTAAGATGTCCACTTTGTTTGCCCTCACCTCTATTCTTGAGACAGAAAGGAATAGAAGAGATTGAGAGAGAGAGAGAGAGAGAGAGAGAGGGAACAAAAATATAAAAAAAGCTGTTCCCTGTCCTCAACTATATAAAGCCAACTTCGGCATTGTTATATTGCATCACTCAAGACTCAAGTCTCAACCTAAGCCTCCACAAACCTCTACACCCTCCCTAACACCCTTAATTTGATCGTCTACTCTAAACATATTCTGTAATGGAGAGGAACCAGATGCGCAGGCAGCTTGCCCTCATGAGGCAGTCCTTCTTTGATCAGGTTTTCTCATCTTCTTAACCTCTTCATGCTGTCACTGACCTGAAGTCAATTTCTTTTATTTGGGAATTCAAGAATCACACACAAGTTATCTTCTGATTTTCTATTGTACCATACAAACACAGTTGCATGAAATACATGTTCATACACATTCATTGTACATGACACTAAACTTTCCACTACAATGAGTAACCTCTATTCTCTATGTGGTTTTCTCATCATGCATGAAAATCTATACATATGCACAAAGTTCTGAAGATAAGTAGAACTAAATACTTGCATTCTTTGATGTTGTTTCGATCATTTAAACGATATATATTATGGACTGCATGGATAGTTGAAAGTCAATATATTATATGCAAATATTATTTTATATTCCTGTCTGACCTTGCTTTAATTTCATGGTTATGAGAAATTAAATTGGATAGTGGACCGTTTGCAGGGCTTTCTTGATGAACAATTTATCCAACTGGAGGAGCTGCAAGATGATGCTAATCCTAATTTTGTGGAGGAAGTTGTTACATTGTACTACAGGGATTCATCCAGGCTAATCCTTAACATAGATCAGGCACTGTAAGTATTTTTATTCTTAGTTTTATTTATTTATTTTTATATTCTCTTTGTTATTTAATTTTTTTTCACTTGTGATAATGATAATGATAATATCTTTTGTCTATGCAGGGAGAGGAACCCTCTTGATTTCAATAAGCTGGATAACTATATGCATCAGTTCAAGGGAAGTAGCACAAGGTACATACAATTGAGAACTAAAAATGTGGAATAAATAAATTGGTATCATGAAGAATATACTATTCTTTATCTCAATATTTCTGCTATAATGGGTGCAGCATTGGAGCCAAAAAGGTGAAAGCTGAGTGCACACAGTTTAGGGAATATTGCAAGGCAGGAAATTCAGAAGGGTAATTCACTTTCCACTTGATGCCACTCCATGCATGGAGCGCCAAGATACCATTCTTATGTTCCTGATTAGCACATTCGACTGTATTTACAGTGTTAAAAAGATGAATACTGTCATACTCACTGTTAGTCAGCAGCAAAAGATTAACAACTATTTAAAAAAAAAAAAACGTTCGTGAGGCATAGAAATTGGTTGCCCTATGGTACTAATGTGTATAGCTGAAAGGAGGTTTAGTATCTTGTTAAGTCTAGATCCAAAAAAATTATTAATTAAGGTGTGGAAAAAGGAAAATTTTGAATTTGATCCAATATTTAATTATTTATATTAAATATTAAAATCTTAAATTATTTAACACTATGCACACGGTTAGATACAACCATATAAGAAATGAAATTTTGAGTGTACTAAATGGACTTTTTTTTTTTTTTTTTTTTTTTGAGAAACTAATGGACTTTCTGAATGTCAAGTAAAATGAAGAGAATCATATTTTGTGGAGAAAATATTACTTTCCATTAATTCGTGTTTGGAGGTTTGACAATGGTTTTGCATGAACGTGAGCAGATGCATGAGGACTTTCCAACAACTGAAGAAAGAATATGCCATTCTCAAAAGGAAACTTGAAGCTTACTTTCAGGTGCATGCTTTTCCCTTTCACATATTTCAATAAATCTATATATTTGGCTTTTGTAAAAGGATGCATTTGCATGAGGAATTTAATGGGCGTCACTAAATTAAAAATTAACAAAAACTAATAAACAAATAAAATTTTCATCGACTAGTGTGACTCATGAAAAATGCTTGTCAATTAAAAGAATAAAATCTTAATTTTTACCTCTGCCTCCATGCATGCACTCCTTAACCAGATGCTTTATATACACCCTAAATATCAATTTTACTGTGCTAACAATCATCATTATTTCTCTTTTGTCTAATTATTCAGCAAGAAAGACAAGCTGGGCCCTTGGAGACAGCATGTCGCTCAAGGAATTGATGGCAGAGGGCAAATAAAGAAGCAGGATTTGACATGGCAAAATATTGTGATTGACAAGTCTAAAATTCACACTTTTAATCACCAAAAGAATGGATGCCCTAGTGGGATTACAATGTTTTGGTTTTCTATGTAGGCTATTTATATTTTACACTATCGAAAATGCTAATGAAGTTTTGTAGTTTTGCTTTTGCTCTCTACTCTCTCTCTAGTCTATTTGCACTTTCCTCAACATGCATGTGTGTGCACGTGTATATATGTGCGTGTGAGAGAGAGAAAGGACCATGTTGACATGTTGTTCATGTTCCTTCATGCTTGAATCTTGATATTGCTGGGCTCACTATTCCTGGTTCAGTTCTATTATTATTGTCCAGATCCATACCAGGTTTTGAGCTTAATTATGCTTCAGTTCTGGCCTGCTAAGCCTCATACATACGTAGAAAGGACCAGATTCAATTTCATAGTTTTGATGACCAGAAAGAAAACTACTCTCGTAAATTTTTATGTAATGGATTTCATTTACTAAAAGATTTAACTCCTTAATTCATTAGAAAAAATGATTAACGTATCATCTATAACCATTACAAAAAAACGTGGCTATAGCTAGCTAAATAAAAGTAATAACGTAAAGCAAACCAACTAGATCATCACATGCTGGAAGTCTTCCCTTTCTTGGAACAAATTCTTTATGAGTCCCACAGCCTCTAAAACTAATCCAAATACTCAGTATTAAATAACTAATAATAATAGTAAAAAAGAAATGCTTTTGAATTGTACATATATATAGTAATCCTGAGTATAGACGTTGTGTAATGTATCTAGACAACCCTCGTCACATTAAGAACCAGAATCTTTACTTGGTTTTTTACATTATTTAGTTGGCATTGGAATAACCACTAGACGCTTTGTCATGATTATTTATCTAAGTATAAACAAAAATAGTACATTAGATTGAAGACAAACTTTAATTTGTGGGGAAAAAAAAGAAATAAAAAATTCTTTATTCGGATCATTTCCTGCTTGTCATTCACATAATAAAGGTATCAGATAATATATACTTCAGAGTCAACTCACTGCCGGTGCATCACATACCTTTTTTTTTTTTTTTTTTTTTTTTAAGTGTTTCAATTTATGGTGTATGCTCTTGATGATAGTTCTTTATCATCAGACCAAGACACCAATCAGTTTTTGGTGTAGGCGGGGATTGAACTCCAGATCTCTTATACAACCATCAGAGACTTTACCAGTTGAGCTAACTGGAATTCACAATACCTATTCTTTTTAGTACATCAATTTCTCTCTTCCTTTTTGTTTAAACAAGTTAAGCCTCCATTTGGGAAGCGCATTTTGCGCATTTCCCAACAAAAGCATTTTTTTTTCTTTATGAGATCCATAAATACTTTCATTCAGCAAGTTTTTCTTTAAAAATAGATCTCACGGCACTATTCACACATTTAAAAATTATTTTGCTACAATGTTTTCAGTTTTCAGCAATAAGCGGTATCCAAACGGACTCTAAGTAAGCTATATTAGCCATTGGGTATAATATATATTTTTTCTAATTATTCTTTATTAATTATCAAGACATCAATGGTTAATGCAAATAGATTCAAACCAAGTTTTGTTATTTAATAATTAGAGGCTTTATCACTTGAATTAACTAGAACATAGGTACCATCTTTCTAATTCTCAAGTGAATAGAGGGTTTTAGCTTATTTTAACCAATTGTTATAAGAACTCAAAAATCAGAGTTTTTATGTATGTGAAATTGTGAATATGTCAGCCTTCAAGTGAAAGCGGTAGCCTTTTTTTGTAAAAGGACATCTCAGCTCTGTACTCTTTGCTCGGAGAATGTTGTGGTTTGAAATCATGCGATCATCACAATCAGCTGAGACCCCAATTCATCAAAGTAGAATTTAACAGCACAAGCCTGGTATATAGACCATATCTAATAGGGCCAATATGTGAAAGTATTCTTTCATCATATTCAATCTATACATATACATAAGCCTAGTTAGTTTAGGCCATATTTGAAAGGAACCCACATGTCACCACTTTTTGCGACAGTGGAATGAAGCTTTAAGTATAACATGATGGTTAATACTTGATACCATTGTTTACTAGTTTAATTGTATTCAATTAAAAAAAAAAAAAAACAATTGTGTGATAAGTTATTAATCAATTAAGTAGGTCCGTAACTCTATAATTGGATTTATTTATGGTGCAACAGGATATTGAATTTCTTTTTTATATGTTAATAACATAATTAATTTTAAAATAGGAGTGCCAAATGAAAATCAGTGGCGTTAGGGAAAATGACTGGGTAAAAGAAACATAGTCTAATACAGCATATTTAAAACATGATGATGAAGTTGCAACGCCAGAGTTTGAAATATAAAAGCAATATTTAGTGAAATTCAATTTCACAAATAGCGCCTAGTATAAATTCAACGAAGTGTGATAGAGAAGTAAGGATGAAAATTCCACGTGAATCAATAATTGTTGAGGTCTTAGCCTTAGGTATAAATAGAGGCTCATTTATATTACAAGAAGAGACACATCCTATAGTGATTTCATTTGTTATATCAATTGTAATTTTTTTAATTTATGATCTATATATGGTAAGGTGTTAATTCAAGTAAGCAGTCGTAGAAATCTTTTAATTTAGTATTGTACTTTATAATATTTCATATGTGCAATATTGCCGTTAATTTTCATATTTGTGGCTTAGATTACTTTATTTCGTTAATTGCTAAGTAGTTCAATTTTCCATTCATTTAGTTGCTACTTGTTTTTCGTTTCAATAATCAATTTAGTTACCATTGGTACTCACAAATCACCAACAATTGAGCAAAAATCCTCTTTGTTGAGGCATAATGGACCCATACCATTTGTAAGAAATGTTTAGATTGTTAGAGACTTTTTGTCTTTATATCATTATTCCATATAATTATATTTTTACCTTACAAAAATGAGGGTATAATAAGAGTTTTGTAATTTTGAGAGAGAGAGAGAGAGAGAGAGAGAGAGAGAGATACCTTTACACCAAAAGGCTATGACGCCCCTCCTCTTATGAAATTTTTTATAAAAGACTAAAAATAAAAACAAAATAAAATGAGGTCCATACTTGTAAACTCCTCCCAAACCGAAACAAAAAAAAAAAGTTTAATTTTAACAAATCTCTAAAAGTTTGTTGGGGGAAAAAATCCTTTAAAATTTGATACCAATAAGATCAGAAATAACATAGTTGTTTGCTATTGGTACTTGTCAGCACATTCACGACGAACAAACAGTCACAAAGGCTCTTGAATCTTTTGTCCCCTCTCTCTCTCCATAAGCCATGGCTCCAATGCTCCGCCTGTTGGAGAACAATGGAGTAAATCATGAAAGAAGCAATGAGACAATCAAACTAAGGACAATGGATAGAGGCACGTATTAACGTTGTTTTTAGACAATATTTGCTCTTCAATCCATCATAAATTTGTTAAAGGGTTATTACAAATTTATTCCTAGGCTACAACTAAATCAAGAATGCCACAAGTAGTAACCTAAAAGAATTCTAGGGAATTTCTTTGCAATGGTGGAAAAGTTCTTTAAAATTTTGAATGTGGTAGCAATAGCTAGCATTATTTATACATGATGAGATATGGCCCGTCAAATGACATCTTTTGAGAGTAACCTTGGTTGAACAAAAAATATTTTACTAGGCATTTGTGATAACAAAGATCGTATTCTGCAAAATTCGAATTCTGTAGAAAAACTTTCTACCTAGGGTCCACTTGGGAGGGCCTTAAGCTCTGCTTGAGCTGCCTGTCAAGACTTAAGAGTGCTTCATGCATGTGGATGCCTTAATTAGTTTGTTTACGCAGACTAGGCTTCACTCGATTCCTCATCTGTTGGCACTTCTAAAAGTTCAATGTTTACCATCGACACTTCAAAAAATACATTGTTTGCCAACTCAAAATATAACCACACAGGCACACAGGACTCCTAGCAGCCCACTAAAATTCAAGAATTTTAATTTATAAATTCCCTCGACTCTTTTACTTTTCAAAGTAAACTTAATAACATATATTATAACCACTTTGTATATACCTATACAGCAATATGTTCACAATCTCTCTCTCTAGAACTAATTTTCTTATTGGCAATTTTGTTCTTGACTGTATATGTTTGAGATTCAAACTTTGAATGCTAATATAGTTAAAACTCATATTATGCTCTTCTTGAAATCAGTATTTGAGTTTTTTTTTTTTTTTTTTTTTTACTTGGCAACATTAATTGGGATTTTAGTTAGAAGAATATTAGAAATCATAGATTGGTTTTCCATGTATTAATTTAATTTTGAATCTTATTATATTTCCTGTTGAATGGTAAATTTTACTGATTCATGCTTTAGCCCCTAAGATAAAATACTAATTAGTTCAATCATAGAAGGAGAGAGATTGTGTAAAACAAAAAGGGTTGAAAATTTGTAAAATTTAGACATTCCATTTTGAAAGTTGCATTTTAAGGAATGACCCTTCGGTTAGGAGTTTATAAAGGAATGGAATGGAATAAAATGAGTAAATAATAAATAAAGGGAAAAATATGGAATGAAAGGGAGTATTTTTAAGTAATAGAAAAGAATAGAAATGAAATGAATAGAATGAAACAAATAGAATGAAATTAAGTAACATTGTTTAGATGTTTTAAAATAAAGAAAGGTAAGTAAACTTGTTTGGGAGTACTTATAAAAAAAAGAGTAAAATTGTTTAGGAGTGATATAAAGAGAAAAGAATGAAATCATTTTATAATAAATTACTATTAGAATCTTATTTTAAAATAAATAGCTGAATATACGGGAGTATTTTGAGAGGTTTAGTGAAAATTTCATCAAACATGAAAATTTGAAGTTTTAAAATAATATAGAGGAATGAGTATTCACTTCTATATATTTCATTTTCTCTCACTTAAACTTCCAAATAAGGGACTAAATGGAAATAGTAATCCAAAAGAATTCATTTATTCCACACATTTCCATTCCCTTCTCCCAAACAATTTATTTGACATTCTACATAAATTCTACGTACACTCATATAAAATTAGTATACTTTTTTCTTCTTCTTTTTATGTGAATGTATCAATCTTCATTCATGAACTTGAAATAATCAAATGGATTTTACATCCTGAGCAACAGCAAGTTACAAAGCCATCTATGCTCTGGGAATATCGTTTTTTATTTTTATTTTTATTTTAATGAATACAGGGAGCATATAGTATTAGTATACAATTATACAATTAAGTTTTATTTTATCATATTGAATACTTATGCATTATTGTAAGCATGATTTTATTCTGTGGGATATCATCCCATTCCTTTTGTTTAAGGTCATTCTCAAATGATTTTGATAGAATGAATAACTTGCCTTCAATAGTTTCTGTCACCTATATTTCAAAAAGTAAATTAATCATAAACGGATAATTTGGCAAAAAGTTATTTAGCAGCATTTTCAAGACATTGTCACCTTTGTTCATTTGGATGAACTTCCATTAACTTATTTTTTATGGAAAAAAAAAATAGAATTAAGGTTTTATGTTAAATAAACAAAATATAATAAAAAGTTGTAGCTAAGAAATAAACAATATATGTTAATGAAATGAAACTCATACGGTCTATGTATATGAGCTTTTAAAAAAAAAAAAAAAAGACAATTATTTAGTTTATTTGATGATGTACAATTCTATAAAACCGTGTCCCCTTATTATGCTCTTCTTGAAATCAGTATTTACATTTTATTTTTTATTATTTTTACTTGGCAACATTAATTGGGATTTTAGTTAGAAGATATTTTTAAAATCATAGACTAGTTTTCCTTATATTAATTTAATTTTGAATCTTAGTATATTCTTGTTGAACAGTAAATTTTTTCTGATTCATGCTTTAGCCCTTAATTAGATAAAATACTAATTAGTTCTATTATAAAAGGAGAGAGATTGTGTAAAACAAAATGGGTTGAAAAATTGTAAAATTTAGACATTTCGTTTTAAAGAATGACACTTTGTTGGAATGAAATGAAACAGAATAAGTAAATAATAAAGAAATGGAATTGAATGTGTTTAAGTAATATAAAGAAAAAGAAATGAAATGAATAGAATGGAATTAAGTAATATTTTTTGTCTTATAAAAAAAAAGTAACATTTTTTGGATATTTTAAAATAAAGGTGTAAGGACCAGAATGAATCCACGGCTCAAGAATGACCCAGATAGTGGCCCAATAAACCCACTACAATAGATTTGTTAGAGAATGGGTTGGATATTAATCACTTAACAAGTTAAAGTTACTTACAACGAGATAAGAAGCCAATGAAATGACAAAGAATACAAATTATGAAAAAAAAAAAGGATCATCGGTTAGGCCCGACGAATGTCTATTTTATATATGTGTGTTTCTTTCTCACTTGAACAAATATGTCCGCTTTTGGTTACAAAGTCCTCTCTTTCTCTTTTTTCCCGATCCTCAGCATAAGGATTTTCATTTTTCTTTTATATTTACACATAGATTATCTTAATCCTACACTTGGAGGGCTGAGATTGCATTTCCAGGACTTCTGTCTCATCCAGAACATACTAGTAAGCTTCTACTCTGCAATCTTAGCTGTGTCACCACTGTTCATGGTCATTTCCTCATTAATGCGACTATGGGAGTGGTTGTCTTGTATTTAATGCGGAGGGGATGGCTTCTACACCCTTCTCCCTTCATCAGTCTCGTAATCTGTGCTAAGTCTGCTTTCTTCACTCTGTGATATTTTAACTTCATATGCCTCCCACAGTTGATGCTCGTCCCCAAGGTTAGCTGATGCTCATCCCCTTGGTTAACTAACACTCGTCCCCAAGGTCCGAGGTATAACCTTGGAAATAATCTTAGCAGTCCATTTAAATGGGACTAGGGATCCTCGTCCTCACAAAAGGAATGGAATGTATGTAAATTTTTGGGGAGTAAGATATTGGAAAATGAATGAAATCATTTTAGGACAATATTACTATTAGACATTTATTTTAAAATAAATGGTTGAATATATGAGGGTATTTCGAGAGTTTTTGTGAAAATTTTTTTAAACATGATTCTATTTCCTTAAATTTGTTCCAATTTTTGGGGAATGGAAATTTGAATAGAAAGGAGTGAGTATATTCTCTTCTACCAATTCCATTTGCTCCTACTTTCATTTCAAAATACAAGAATGGAAGAAATATTTCAAAATAATGTCTTTAATTCGATTCTAGTCCATTCAATCCTCCGAAACTTATTTGACATTTTACACCCATATAGTATTAGTATACTTTTTTTTTATTTATTAAATGTGAATGTATCAATCTTCATTCATGAACTAAATAGTCAAATAGATTTTAAATTGTGAGCAACAGTAGATTCAATAGGTCTAACTGTTGCCTCCAGCCTAGTTACAAAGTCATCTATGCAGGGAGAATATCGTTTTTTATTTTTATGTTTTTAATGAATAAAGGGAGCATATGGTATTATTGTACACTTATACATATAAGTTTTTTTTTTTTAATCATTTATCATATTGAATATTTATGCATTATTGTAAGCAACTAAGCATGATTTTATTCTGTGGGATATCATTCCTTTGCCTTCAATTAATGTCATTCTCTAATTATTTTGATAGAATGTGATGATGCCAAAATTGTCAGTTGTTGAAGTCGTCCAGATAGCCCCAGTGCAACCTGCAAGAACACGAGGGAAGGTAACAAAAATGGGACACCAGTGTGGTGCCTGCTGGCGAGCCTCCGATGATAAAGTCAGAGAGAGAGAGAGAGAGAGAGAGAGAGAGAGAGAGAGAGAGAGAGAGAGAGAGAGAGAGAATTGGAAAGTTTTTAGCTGGTGGGAATAACTCTGTGTTTGTATCCTTTACCTTTGGTGGGGCATGGTATACATAGGTCTTCCTTCTCCTAACCGTTGGAATCACCATTAATGGTGGTTTAATTTTTTTCTTGGGTAATGTTCTTGGCATTCAATGTGGGGATATGGAATCTCCTGATACTTAATGCGAGGATATGGAGGCCTCTAAGTTGTCGCTTTGCTTCGTTAGAATTGTAACGGCTCTCCTAATACTAGTGGCATTTATGGCTTGTTCCTCGTCCTTAGCTGTGTCTAGACGAATGATATCATTAGGCTTTTCAATTGCCCCCTCATTCCTTGGTCGCCAAGCCGTTTGACGAACCTGAGAATTCGGAGGATCGCCCAACATTCCATGTACCCCTATTGATTCTGTTTCCATCACATTTATGGCAATGTGATGGTGAGGCACGCTTGGTGACCATGTGTCACATTTTGGTTGGCTGGATGTGGGCACGTTCCTCGGCGAGGAGTTTAGTCTTCCTGCATCTTGGTTTTTTTGGGGAGAATTTTAAATGCCTTCTTCTTTCATTTTCCTTTCTTCACTTTTGCTATCTCTCTCACTTCTATTTTCTCTCCAATTTCTACGATTCCTCCTCTCCATGACTCCTCCTTTCTCTAAGCTTTGGCCACCCTGTTCTTTCTTTTTCAGGTACGGTACTCTTCCTTACCTAATTTTACTTCGTTTTGTCTCAAATAAGAGCTTCTTCCTCTGTATTTTCTTTCCCTTTTTTTGATGTATGAGTATTCTGAGGTTAGGCGCCATTGCCCTTCTATTTCTTTTCTTTTCACTAGTGTAGGGGTGCTTCTTGGGTCCGACGGTGGCGGTCCGGAGGTTGGGTCCTTTGCTCCTGAGGGTAGTGCTCTAGGTTTGGTCTTGGCTGATCTTATCCCTCTACTACGTCAGTCCTTATATTGGTTTAGGTCTGTGAGGGCAATGTTAATGGAGGTGAGATCAAGTGAGTTGGATACTAGTTTGTCGTCTAGTGACAAAGCCGTAGAGGTTGGTACCGTCGTTTCAACGTCCTCGTCTTTAAACCCTTCGTCTTCTTCACCCATTGTGTTGAGGGCTTTCCATGCCCTTAAGGAGGTGTGTTCTCTGGACAAGGACACCCTTTTTAGATTTAGGGATAGGTTCCAAATTCTTGACGAGACCAGATTCGTCTCCCTCGTTCAGGTGAGAAGGCTTGTGCTTTTAATCCTGGGGAGGTGTGCTTTTATGAGGTTGCCCTTCTGAGCGGCCTCAGATTCCCCGTCCATCCTTTCATAATGGAGCTCCTCCACCATATAGGCATAGCACCAGGGCAACTTATGCCGAATTTCTGGAGGATCGTCATTAGTTGCATGGAGATATGGATGATTGTGACGGAGGGAGACATGATTAGGATGGACGACCTCTTATACTTGTACCATCTGAAAGAGTAGAAGAAGTTAGGGTATTATGAGCTGGTGCCCTGGGATAGAAAGGATCGTCTTATCACGAGTCTTCCCTCGTCATTTCGATATTGGAAGTCTAGGTACTTCTTTCTATCTGGAGATGGCTGGGAAACCCTCTCGGACGATCTTTGGGGAGACGTCCTTAGGTTGCCGCGTAGGTGGGGACACCGAAGCTTAGTGCGCCTTCTTTCATCTCTTTTTTTTTTTTTGGAAAGTACTTGCCTTTCGTCTGTCTAATTCTAACGCCTCACATTTGTTTATTTCTTGCAGTCAAGGCTCGTCCAAGCTGAAAAGCAAGTACAAGAATCGCGTCAAGAGTGCTACGAATTACGCGAGGACTACTGACAACTTTAACGAACTAATCGACCCCCAAGACATTGGCTCATCATTTCTTGGGTCCTAAACCTTCTCCTTACGTCTTGCGTGCAATAGCCAGGGAAGAGAAAAGTAAGTTCTTGTCGTTTAACATCCTCGTCCTTCTCTTTTTGACTCTATTGTTAATATCTTGTTCATAATGATCTTTTGCAGAAATGACAACTAAATTTAATCAGGAGTTATATGCTAAATTAAGGGCCAAGAAGAATGAACCCCTGCCCAGCCTCAGCTAGAAGCGTCCCAAGGCAGCGAAGGAGGTCATGGAGACCACTGCGTCTACTCTCATTGCGTTTGACCCTAAGGCTGCTTCTCCTGCTGCCTCTGTTGAGGAGATTACTCCTTGTCCAAAGAGCGCCCGTGGTAGTGACAAAGGAAAGAGCAAGGTTGACTTCAGCGTCTAGGACAATGCTGTCACTGCTATGGGGAGGGCTCACAACATCATTACTCCTAAGGAGTTGAAGGATCTAAGTGTTGTTCCTTCTCACGAGCTTGTGAGTCGTCACATCCATAAGCTTGTCCAGGTACATTCTTGCTTGAACTTTGTTCTTGTCATAATTTTTTGAAACGATTCCTGCTCTATTCCTTATTGTTGCTGCTATTTTTGTTTAAGGTCCTGGGAGAGACCATTCATCTTACTATTGAGTACCTAACCAGTGAGGAGAAGGTCGTCATGGCTAACTCCAAGGTTGATGTCCTAGAAGCTGAAGGTTCCACCCTGAAGAAGGAGCTGACAGTGGCGATGGACGGCGGGAACCAGATGAAGGAACAGATCAAAACCTTAACTAACGAGCTAAAAACAGAGGAGTTGTTGACGGAATAGAAGGACGAAAAACTCCAAGCAGCTAAGTGCGAAGCTTTTGCGACTGGGGACTAGGCAGTGTAGGCCTTTCAGGTTATTGACGAGTACAACGACGTCCTCCTTAGCTGGTTCTTTAAGGGCTTTGAGCTGCTAAGGAGGTACTTAGCAAAGCACAATCTTGGAGTGGACCTGGACAATCTGGACTTCGAAGCTGTGAACAAGGAAATGGAAGCTAAGGAGCCAACGCTGCTGGAGACACTGCAGATGAGGGGGCTGGTGATGGTGGTGACGATCATGTTGCGTGAGCTCTTCAGAAAAAGTTTACTCTTTTTTTTTTTTTTTTTTTTTGTTTATGGTTACCCCGTCTGTTTTAGGGCTTTCTGCATTTATTTTTGAACACTTTAAGGTTTTGGGTGTCCTATTGATTTTTGGACTTTACTTCTGAACATTGCATTATATCTCATTCAAGTAGCTTCGTCTCTATTTCCATTGCAAATTTTATTTTTCCTTTCGCACAGATTCTGCCTTGTTCTACTATCCTTGACATTGTAACTTTCTTTAAGGGATTTACATTTTCGACTTTGTCATTAGACTTAAATCCTTTGAAGGATTTATATTATTGACTTTATCATTAGACTTATATCCTTTGAAGGATTTATGTCATTGGCCTTATCACTTGACATATATCATTTGAAGGATTTATGCCAGTGTGCGTCGTTAGTGCTTTTTGAGGAAACTTTATGGTTTGAATAACTTCTGAATGATTCCTTTATTTCATTGCTTTAGAGTAAAACAAGAATTCAATCAATGATTACAAGTGATTATATTCCTACTAATGATACCTCTTTAAGTGTTCGACATTCCAAGAACGGGGTAACTTACTGTCGTCCAAAGATTCCAGGTGGTAGCTTTCTTGTCTTAAGTAATGGGTGACTTTGTAGGGGCCTTGGTTGGCCCCAGTTTTCCATAAGCTGGGTCCTTCGTTGCAGGCTTAAATTTTTTAGGATGAGGTCTCCTATATTGAATCTCCTGAGCTTTACTCTCTGGTTGTAGTATCCCGACATCTTCTATTGGGTTCTTGCCATTCTTCTGGACGCATCATCTCTTATCTCATCCAAGCAATCTAGGTTTGTCCTTAGCTGATCGTTGTTGGTTTCTTCATTGAAAAATTCCCTCCTTATGCTAGTGAGCCCCACTTCAATGGGGATTATAGCTTCCGTGCTGTACGTAAGGTTGAATGGCGTTACTCTCATTGGGGTTCTGGTTGTGGTTCTGTAGGCCTAAAGGACACTTGGTAGTTCTTCAAGCCATGCACCCTTTGCCCCCTCCTATAGAACTTTGATGGCGTTCAGCAATGTTCGATTAGTTAATTATGTTGTCCATTGGCCTGTGGGTGTCTTAGCAATGAGAAGTAGTTTTTGATTCTGAGTCCTGAGCAGAAAGATCAGGACGCGTGGTTGTCAAATTGCCTGCCATTATCTGATATGATCGTCCTCGGTATGCCGAACCTACAAACAATGTTCTTCCATAAGAAGCTTTGTACCTTCGCCTCTATGATTGTTGCCAAAGCCTCTGCTTCTACCCACTTCATAAAGTAATCAATTGCTATGAATAAAAATTTTACCTGTTTTTTACCTTGAGGCAGGGGCCCCACAATATTGATCCCCGATTATGTGGATGGCCATGGGGAGGTTATAATCGTCATCTTCTTTGTTGGGGTTCTTTGGACGTTCCCATACTTCTGACACTGGTTACACCTCTTGATGAAGTCCTTTGCTTCTTTTTGCATTTTTGGACAGAAGTAGCCCGCTCTGGTAATCTTGGATATCAGGGATGTAGGCCTCAAGTGATCTCCGCAAATGCCTTCGTGAACTTCTTCCAAGATATACCTTGCTTTGTCCTCTTCGACACACTTTAACTAGGGGAGAGAAAATCCCCTTTTGTAAATCACGTCATTTAGGAGTGTGAATTTGGTAGCTCACTTCTTTATCTTTTTTGCCTTGTCTGGATTTGATGGCAGGTAGCCATCCCTCAGGTAGGAAGTGATGGGTGTCGTCTAGCTCGTGCTCTCTTGTATTGTAAACGTATGAAACTCTTTTATACTTGGGAATTTCTATACCTCCATCTTGATTCTTAGTGGGTCGTCTTCAGCTTTTGACGATGCTTGTCTCGCCACTTCATCCACTTCCATGTTCAAGCACCGTGGAACTTGCATAAATTCCACTTGTTCCAGGTCTCTAGCAAGCTAGTTCGTCAACTTCAAGTATTTCTGCATCCTCTGCTCTTTTGCTTCATAATCTCCTTTGATCTGCCCTATTACTAACCCGGAGTCACTTTTTAAGAGTACCCTTTTGGCTTCCGTGGACTTGGCTAATCTGAGCCCAGTCAGTATTGCTTCGTACTTAGCCTCGTTGTTGGTGGTTGGGAACTGGAGCTAGACCCGGTACTTTAAGGCGTCCCATTTAGGTGAGGTTATGGCGACTCCGACTCTGCCACTACCTTTGGCTGATAATCCGTCAGTTTGCACTGTCCATGATTTTTCTATGTCTGTCAGGCTATCTTCAGGCATGATGAATTTGGTGATGAAGTCCACTAGTACCAGGGTGGGCCTTTATGGTTGTTCATGGTCTATATTCAATGTCGAATTGGCTCAGCTCGACTACCTATTGCACCATTCGTCTTGTGGCGTCTAGTTTATTCATTGCCTTCTTAATTGGTTGGTCCGTCATGACGAGGATTGGGTTTGCTTGGAAGTATGGACGCAGCTTCCAAGAAGCAATGATCAGAGAAAAAGTGATCTTCTTAATGCGTGGGTAGTTTGCTTCCGCTCCTTGAAAGGCCTGGCTTACATAGTATACAGGGCGTAGGATCCTTGATTCTTCTCGAATGAAGGCTACGCTTACTGCCATGGCGAAGACAACTAAGTATAGGAACAAGTCTTCGCCCTCTTTTGACGAGCTCAATAATGGCGGGTTGCTCAAATAGCGTTTTAGCTCCTGGAACGCTACTTTGCATTTGTCAGTCCACGTGAAGGCCTGTTTAAAGGTTTTAAAGAACGGGAGGCATTTATCTGTTGCCTTTGAGACGAAGCAGTTCAACGCTGCTACTCTTCCCGTCAACCTTTGTACCTCCTTGACATTCCTTAGTGAGGTCATCTCTAGTATAACTTTCACTTTATCCAGATTGACTTCTATGCCTTGTTGTGACATCATAAAGCCGATGAACTTTCCCGGGGAGACTCGGAATGCACACTTCGCCGGGTTCAACTTCATTTGGTATCGTCTCAATGTTTCGAAGGTTTCTTCAAGGTCGTCCAAATGGCTTTCTACTTCTTTGCTTTTGATGAGCATATCGTCCACGTACGCCTCCATGTTTCTCCTGATTTGCTCACTGAACATCTGGTTCACTAACCTTTGGTAGGTACCTCCTACGTTCTTCAACCTAAATGGCATGACCCTGTAATAGTAGAGTCCTTGACTAGTGATGAAGGTCGTCTTCTCTTGATCTTTTTCTGATATCTGGATTTAATTGTACCTTGAGAATGCATCCATAAACGTTAACAGCTTGTGCCCTGCTGTGGAATCAACGAGTTGGTCAATTCATGGCAAGGAGAAACTGTCTTTTGTGCAGGCTTGATTCAAATCTGTGAGATCCACACACATCCTCTACTTCTCGTTTGCTTTCTTTACCATGGCGATGTTAGCCAATCACTCCGGGTAGTACACTTCACGAATGAACTTGGTGGCTAGGAGCTTGTTAACTTCGTCCATGATGGCCTTGTTCCTCTCGGGTGCAAAGACTCCTCTTCTTTGTTGGACGAGCTTTTGTCCCTAGATCCACATTTAGCCGGTGTTGAATGACATTCTCTGAAATGTCGGGCATGTCCTCATGGCTCCATGCAAATACATCCAGGTTTCTCTTCAGGAACTCCATTATCCCATTTTTCATATCCAGACCAAGATTTGCTCCAATATTCGTCACCTTCGCAGGTTCTCCTTCTACCAATTCCACCGTCTCAAGTGTTTCCATTGTCTCAAGACTCTTTTCTTTGATTATCCACGTGTAGTTTTCTTTTGATGCCAAGATCGCCTGATAACACTCGCAAGCCAAAGCCTGGTCCCCCTTGATTACTCCCATTCCGTTTTCTGTAGGAAATTTTACCTTTAAACACTATGTCGAGGTTGCAGCTTTATAACAGTTAAGTGTGGGTCGTCTAATGATGACATTATAGGACGAAGGACAGTCTACCACTAGGAAATTAAGTTGCCTTGTTATTTGCTGGGGGTATGTGCCTGCTGTTACCGTCAGGGTTACTATTCCTTTTGGGTAAACCTTGTCTCCACTGAAATTGACTAGGGGAGATTCGGATGGACGAAGCCTGCTCGGGTCTACTTTCAACTGTTGGAAGGCGAAGAGGTAAATGATGTCAGCAGAGCTCCCATTGTCTACTAAAATTCTTCCAGTATTGAACCCTTCTATCATTAGCATGATGACTAAGGGGTCGTTATGTGGCTTCTTCACTCCTCTAGTATCTTCCTCCTAGAAGACCATGTTTGTTGCTTCACTCCTCCGGTGTTTATGAACGCTGCTAACCTGTCTTTACTGCGACCTCTTGAGGGATTTGAAAGAGCCCCCTGGCGTTGGACCACCGATAATCATCTTTATCTTGCCTATTGCATTCTTTGGTCCCTCTCATGGTTTATCATCGTCCTTAGGCTTTTCTTTTGATCTGGTTCTGTCTTCTTGCTTTGGCCGCCCGTATGTGTTTTTCTTGACGAATTTCTGTAATTTCCCTTTCTGGATTAGCTCCTCTATCTGCTCCTTGAGGTCTCGACACTCGTCAGTATAGTGTCTGTGGTCTCGGTGGAAGCGGTAATACTTTTTCTTGTTCTGGGCATTGGGTGAGCCACTCAATGGCTTCGGCTATCTCAGCTGATGGTCGTCCTTAATTTGCATTAAAATCTGGTCAATGGGCATTACCAAGAGTGTGAAATTTACCATTTTTTGAGCCTTGTCATCCTTTTGCTTGCCTCTGTCGTTGTTGAGCGGGTGGTCTCTCCTTTCGCTCTTTTGCCTTTTCTGGTCGTCTCGAGGGCCCGTCTTTGATGTTTGAGGTCCACCTACCTCTATTGCTGCCAAAGCGTCCTCTACATTTATGTATTTCTGAGCCTTCATGAGCAACTATTTCATTGATGCTGGGGGACTCTTAGGGAGTGCTACTACGAACTCTTTAGACTTTAATCCTACTTTGAATGTGGTTAACTGCACTTGATCCTCTGCTTTGTCTACTTCCAGTACTTCCCTATTAAATCGCTTCACGTAGGATCTTAGGGACTCTTCTTTCCCCTGTCTGATCATCAATAAATGATTTGCTGGTCTTTTCTGATGCTGCCCTCCTTCAAAATGACGCATAAACAGGTTGCTGAACAGATCAAAATCATCAATGGAAGACTGTGCTAACTTACTAAACCACACTCGGGCTGCTCCTTTGAGGGTGGTCGGGAAGGACCAACACACTATTTCATCCGAGGCTTGCTGCAGGCTCAAGGTCATCTTAAAGGTGGTGCTGTGATCTAGTGGGTCTTTCAACCCGTCATACAACTCTAGTTGCGGAAGCCTGAATTTCGGCGGGAGGGGGTGATCGAGGACTCTCTGTGTGAATAGAGAATCTGTCCTTGTCACCATCCCGTCCAAGTTCTTTGTTGTTTTTCCTTTCATCGCATTTTTGAGCTCATCCATCTCTTTCCTCATACTCCTCAGGAGGTCATTACTTGCCTCGTTGGACCACTCTGTCCTCCTCGAACCATCTCTTTCTTGGCTCCCTTTTGGATCTTGCACTTCATCTTCGTTCCCTTTATTTTTGATCCTTCTTGGTGAGCGGTTTTCTTCCTGTTGCAATCGCTGCCTCATCTCCTGATTTTGTTTTGTTAGCTCTTCCACATTGGCCATGAGAGCTTGGACTTGCAACGCTAGAGCAGCTGACTCTAGTTGTGCACTGGACTCCATCTGAATGACAATAAGGGTAGAGCAACATTTTTGTCCTTAGGGTTAGGAAAAAGAAAGTTAGTTCCTACAAACGGAGCCAAACTGATGATGCCAAAATTTCCAGTTGAAGTCGTCCACATAGCCCCAGTGCAACTTGCAAGAACACAAGGGAAGGTAACAAAAATGGGTCACCGGTGTGGTGCTTGCCGGCGAGCCTCCGATGATAAAGTTAGAATGAGAGAGAGAGAGAATTGGAAAGTTTTTAGCTGGTGGGAATAACTTTGTGTTTGTACCCTTTACCTTTGGTAGGGCATGGTATATATAGGTCTTCCTTCTCCTAGCCATTGGAACCACCATTAATGGTGGTTTAAATTTCTTCCTGGGTAATGTTCTTGGCATTCAATGTGGGGATATGGAATCTCCTGATACTTAATGCTTAGATATGGAGGCCTATGAGTTGTCGCCTTGCTTCATCAAAACCGTAACAGCTCTGCTAGTAATGGTGGCATTTATGGCTCGTTCCTCACCCTTAGCTGTGTTTGGACGAACGATGTCATCAAGCTTATCTGAATGAATGACTTGCCTCAATAGTTTCTGTCATGGTGTCACCTATATTTGAAAAGGTAAATTAATCATAAGCGGATAATTTAGCCAAAAGTTATTTAGCAACATTTTCAAGACATTGTCACTTTTCTTCTTTTGGATGAACTTACTTCCATTAACTTATTTTTTGTGAAAAAAAAAATAATTACAATTATATGTTAAATAAAAAAAATATTATAAAAAGTTGTAGCTAATAAATAAACAAACAGGCAAAATTTAGGTACAATAATTAGCTACTATTTTTTAGATTTCTTTTCTTAAGATTCAGTCACGTGATTATACTTAACTAAAAATACACTTTGATCCCATGAGAAAAAAATCACATGGCTGAATCTTAAGAGTGAAACTTAAGACACAACACCTAAATACTATACTTAAGTTTTATCCTAAGCAAAATAAGTTAATAAGAATAAACTCATATATTCTTTTTTTTTTCTTTTTATATAAGAATTATACGTTCTAGGCGTATAGATGAGCTATTTAAAAAAAATAAATTGTGAAAATACAATTATTTAGATTATTTGATGATGTAAAATTCTATAAAGCTGTGTCCAGTTTTAGCCATCTTAAGTTGGCAGAGAAAAAAAGTTGACAGGGCTCTTAAAATTTTTGTAAAAAAAGTACGAAAATAATTGTGTGTATATATATATTTAGGTAGTGGTTAATTACAAGTTAGATTTGTTTTTTTAAGATAGTTATAATGTGCCGTTAACTCCGCAGTTCAAACATCTTATCTCATTGTTGACTTCTAAGTATTTTGTACATAGAAATGTGTCAATTAAGCTACAAAACTTTTAGTTTATATATTAGTATTTTTTATTTTATTTAGGAAGCTTATCTCTGATGTTTTATGTGTTAATTTAACCTCATGCTTAGGCAGTCAGGCTACTAGAAGGAAAAAAAGGAATGGGTTGAAATTTTTTGGGTGACAATCAATGAAAGAACATATATACGTTTTTTTTTTTTTTTTGGCTAACCAAGAACATATATACGTTAGTTATGGAATATTGATAAGATATGATATATCAATAATTATATATAAAGTATTATATAGTATATAATTGATCTATTCTCTCACCACACGGGTCACACACACTCTTCCAGCAAAAAATGTGACGCCATGTTTAAAGGCATTTATATATGTTTAATGCATGTATTGATGAAATTTTTATGCTTTGGCTTTAATTATTTAAAGAATAATAATAATAAATTAATAGTAATACTAGCTTTTGGCTTTTCAGGATAAATTCTTTGTCTCATTCGATGCCCCTTAACTATTCTTTTTCAGAAGCAGACATGGCATATGCCAAATCAATTGTTTGTTTTCTACATATATATATGTGGCTCATTCTATATATGGAAATTGATCCACCTTTTTTTATTTAACACTTACTAATTATAAAAAGCAATTAACAAAATTATATAGGAATCTTTCAATCCGTCTTCATCTTCCTAAGTCTTAATTGTCATGATTTTCTTCTTTATTTTATTTTCTTTATCAAAAAAAATTAATTAGGATATCTTTGATTTGTGTTTATGGAAACTCTAAAACTGTTTTGAGATTATTTAAAAAAAAAAAAAAAAAAAAAAAAGCCAAATGTGTGTGTGAAGTGTGAACTGGTTTTGTTGTGATGGTGTTATTGTTGGCTGGCAGGACAATAGTGACTTCATTGGTCCCATTTAGGTTTAGTCAAAAAGATTGCACCAAACTCACGTTGATATTTCATTTGATTGAGTCAAAGAGATTGCACCAAACTATTTAATTGATCTCAATCAATGTTGGCTTTTAGACCCTGTATAACGATTATTAAACCGATTTTAAGGTGAAGCTGTTAATTAGATAAATTATGAACTGTTTTTGGTTATTGAAATAATCATCAATATCAATTACATTTTTTTTTTTTTTTTTGAGAAACAAACACACACACACCCAAGGGAGAGGGAAAGGGGTTCTAACAGAAAGGTACACCACAACTCCACTCAAAAGCCATGGTAACTTTCAAGGAAAAGTGAGACAAGTTATACTACACACAACACACTCTCTTAAGCAATGTGGGATAATTACTCATTCTTTTTTTTTTTGAGAAACAAACACACACACACACACATGCACAAGGGAGAGAGAAAGGGGTTTTAACACAAAGGCACACCACAACTCTACTCAAAAGTTATGGTAACTTTCAAGGGAAGGTAGGGCAAATTATACTAGAACACACATATATGATGACTTAGAAAAAACCAATAAAATAATAATTCCACAATAAATCCCATAGACTTCAATGGTCCCATTATCAAATAGAAGTTTACAAATTGAATAGCACTATACTTTGTAAACTTAACTAAAGTTACCAAACTTAGCTCTAAGAACCACTGACTTCTTTGATATAAAGTTGTTCCAACACAAACCTCCAATCCACAACGTTAAGACTCCACTTAAAGGCTTAAATCAAATATAAGAGATGATTGGTATGCAGCAACTTCAATAACCACCAGTTCATATTATGTGTGGAATGATCTCTGATAGTGACTTTTCTTAGCAAAAGGCACAAAATCTTTAGATCTATAGGTCCAAAAGTCTCTTGGACCTCTATTAGGGTTTGTTTAAATATCTTAATAACTTGATTACATCAAACCCTAATCATTTAATGGGTTGATGAGCTGAATTTTACATTTCAGTAATCCCAAGATCTAATCTTTCGAGATGCAACTCAATTTATTAAAATCAAGGCTTCTCAATCGGTCAAGTAAGTGTCAAGAGGTGTCGAGCAGCACTGTTTAGCACAATAACTTCCAGCACCAAGGTAGAAAACTTGACAGCACTTTGACACTCTAAAAATACTAAACTAAGATTGTTTTGTTCTGGTTTGCCAATCTAAAACCTAAACCTAGCACAATAGATTGAGTATATCAGTAATGTAGCCCAAAATTAAGCTTGTAGTTGTTTATATGTGATAATGTATACTTTTGGATTATTAAAAAGGATCATATACCTTAGTGACTCTTTCACCTCTTTAATGTCAAGCCAGCACCGCAATGTTGCTGTCGCTAATATTCAGCCATTTAAATTTTTTTTTTTTTTTGGTACAAAATAGAAATTCTACTCTAATCTAATCTAAGTATATATGTGTTTGAAACTCTTTTCTGGAGACTTGTATCTTGGCCCTTGCCCCTCACACCCCACAAACACTTATACTTGTGAAGTAACCATCGCACTAAAAGTGTGCGGTGATCACTTAAAAGTTTTAAGAGGTCATAGAATGTTCTAATTATTTATTTTTACTGTTAAACGATTTGATGAAATATATATTATTTTTGTCTCTTCATATTTCAGCTGTTAATGTAGAATAATAATATCGGGGATTGAGTGCACAATATAAAACGCTAATAATGCATTAGAATTAAGAATAATGATATAGTTAGAATCTGGAGTAACCATCACACCAAAGGTGTGCGGTGGTCACTTAAAAAGTTTTAAAAGGTCATAGAATGTTCTATTTATTTATTTTTACTGTTAAACAATTTGATGAAATATATATTATTTCTGTCTCTTCATTTTTCAGCTGTTAATGTAGAATAATAATATTGGGGATTGAGTGCACAATATAAAATGCTAATAATGCATTAGAATTAAGAATAGTGATATAGTTAGAATCTGGATGCCTTTAATTATTTAAGGACTCAACATAAAACCATAAAAAAATCTTATAATTTGGGAATGATAGAATCAAATCTGCCAATCGTCAATACCCATTAACATTGCTTAAACACCATTGAAATTTCCCTTTTCACCTGAGTCCACACTAAGATGTCTACATATACAAGTGTACGCATCCTCTATTCTACGCAAAAAAAGGAGAAGAAGGAAGAAAAAAAGTGTGCCTTGTCCTCTATATATTAAATCCTTCACTTCTCACTCTTCTCTCCAGTATATAAACTCATTGCCATATTGCATTCTCATCACTCAATCCATCAAGTTGTAGCCTATCTCCCCCTTTCTCTCACACACATACATATAAACATATATACCTTTTGCTTGTTTGCTAGACGTTACCTCTAAAATGGAGAGGAGTCAGTTGCTCGGACAGGTTGCCCACCAGAGACAGACTCTCTTTGATGAGGTTTTTACTCATACTTTACTTTGATTTGCATATACAAAATTACATACAACAAGTTATATTCTCTACTTTTCTAATATGAACATGCACAAGCGTGAAATACTTATCCATTATACGTGACACTAGTTTTCCATTTAGTAATATACACTCCATAAAAACAATACTGCTATAGATATATGTGCATGTGTTTGCATGAATTACATGTCTGCAAGCGTTAGTATATATTAAAGCGTTGAAGTATTTGAGCCAGTACTCAGTGATAGACACGGTGAATCGACACTAAATTTGAAACACTTGGGAGATGCAATTTAGATGCATTGATCTAGATATTATAATTTCTTTGTGTGCACACATAAATTTCATCCATGCTATTCCATGATTTTATGTTTTGAGGTTTTGATATTTTGTATGTTGTGTCTTTGTAGGGACTCCTAGACGAACAATTTGTCCAATTGGAGGAGCTGCAAGATCGTACTAATCCAAATTTTGTCGAGGAAATTGTCACAACTTACTACCAGGATACATCTAGACTAATCCTCAACATAGAGCAGGAATTGTGAGTTATTTTTTCATTTAACTTTCTTCTTTTATCTTTTCATCTTTATTTCTTTTTTCTTTTGTACCTCTTTTGTGAAGGTGATAATGACTCTCTGATTGTGTTTATGCAGGGAGAGGAGGCCACTTGATTATGGTAGGCTGGATGGCTATATGTATCAATTCACGGGAAGTAGCACAAGGTATATATTTCAACCAAAAAAAAAAAAAAATGGTGAAAATTACATATTACATTTACATTATGAAAGGTAGTAGAGCCGTGTTGGGTTCAACACAATAATGTTCTTTTATCTCCATCATATTCTATTGGTGCAGCTTTGGAGCCAAAAAGGTTAAAGCTGAGTGCTCATTGTTCAGGGAATATTGCAGAGCAGGAAATGGAGAAGGGTAATTCATCTTGCAACTTAATTCCATATTATGAAATTCATTCACACCCATGGATGGTTGTCAAATTTAAGTCCTTAGTTTTATTTAACCCCCTTGAGTAAGGCCCTGATGGAGTAATATTTTCTCTAAATTGTTAAGGATTTTTAGTCATGCAAAAAATTGCATGCAATTACTTCGTTCCTCAAAGTCTGTTTTTATTACATAAAGGCATAGAAATTTTGTGTTCATGAAACGGATGTCACTAATTCGAATCTCTCTTGAATGTAACCAAAAACTTATCAAAAGAAAATTTCTAGTAACTCATAAGCAGAAAACAAGAGGTCTTACTAGACATGTCCTAGTTATTCAAAGATATCCATATATAGGTCCAATATCTCTTACTCTTAGTAGTTAGCTAAGTACGGAAAATCCATGACCCATGATCGATGTCATATAATCATATCACTGTCATAATCATTCTGTTGCAATGAACAAAAGCAGATGCATGAGAACTTTCCAACAACTGAAGAGAGAATATGCTACACTAAAAAGGAGACTTGAAGCTTACTTTCAGGTGCCCTTTCTATTTTCTCTTTTTGAGTGGGATTCTATAGAATTCATACTGATTTTTATCCATAAAAAGGAGTGCTAATGCTATGCATTTTACCTTCATTGCTTTGATTCATAACCATTCAGCTAGCAAGACAAGCTAGGCACACCCAGACAGCATCTCGGCCCGGGTAAGGAATCGATCAGAAAGAAAGGCAGAGATAGATCCTAGCTACTTGTGTTAAAGTGAGATTGGGGAACTTTGTACTTTCTCTGTGTACGAATTCACCCTAGGAGTGTTTTAGTTTTTCAGTAACCTATGTTTTAATTTATGTATCTTAATTTGCTCATAAATAAAAATGGAGTTGTGGAAGTTTTGCTATGTCTACTATGTGTATTGATTACTGACTTGATGTAATGGGCCAGTATGTGTGACAGAGAATACCAGTTTTTATTCCTGTGCCTCAAAGTTTATTCCAAAGCCCAATTGTAGAAATTAATTACTGGGCTAGTGGGCTCAGTCCTTGACCAGTCCTACTTACGTAGGCCACAGCAGAGCCTTCAGCCAAGTTATTGGGCCCGTTTTAAGTTTATTTTGGGCCAGTGTTTGTCCAGTCCCAAATTCATAGGCCATAGCAGAGCCTTCCGACAAGTATTTGGGCTGCGTTTTGAGCTTGTTTTGCTTTATGCACCATTATAAGCTCACCCCACCACCTAAAAAAAAAAAAAATCCAAAAATTTATCGAAGTGTTTATTTGGGTGGGACAGCCTATATATCTTTATTGATTTTTTTTTTTTTTTTTTTGAGAAACAAACACACACATGAAAGAAGGAAATGAATTTTTATTGATTTAGTTGAGACTTAAAAATAAGTTTGATGAATTTTTTTTGGAGGCTGACAAAAATATTGTTATAGCTATAAAATACAAAATTTAAAAAGTTGTACATAAGTGAAATAAGCTTAATAATAATAATTTAATGGCAAACATGCTTTTTATATAATTTAGCGACTGTCAATATTTTAATCGTTCAATCATTTGCTCTTAGGCTAGTAGTTAGTTTCCTCAAAAAACAAAAAAACAAAAAAAACAAAAAGAGGCTAGTAGTTGAGGTTTCAATCAAGCTTTAAAGGTTTTATATCATTAATTAAAGCTTATCTTCTGCACAATCAGGGCACCTTTTTGAGCTTGATCATATGGTCGGTATTGTTAAAATGAAAGCATGTATTGATCCCTAGAGATAT
This sequence comes from Lithocarpus polystachyus, assembly GCA_033629205.1. NCBI lineage: Eukaryota > Viridiplantae > Streptophyta > Magnoliopsida > Fagales > Fagaceae > Lithocarpus > Lithocarpus polystachyus. The sequence continues at coordinate 22,199,599 of CM066166.1, read as the reverse complement.
AAATGGTGGCACAGCCATGGCACTTTGATATTCGACATGCCAGTATCTACCACAACACCTAACCTAGTTATATTTGATTGAAAAAAAAAAAGGCTAGCAAAAGAGAAGAAATTGCCATTAACTCAACCCAACTCTAAACTAACAATGACTCACAATGAAACTTAAAGATCCCAGTTACAGCATAGGATTCTAATGAAAGAATATCTGTGTGTGCTAGGATAGCGCTTTATTTGCGCCTTTTTTTAATAAAATTTTATTGCCTATCAAAAAATAGGAAAGAACACGTTTACCTTGCTATCATCTACAAACTCCATTAACTGAGGTGTCTTCTTCAAGTAGAGGTCTACTAGTGATTGTATCTATGCTCATAACTGTATCTATTATAGAACTCTTGGCCTCTTGGGGAAGAACTGTTTGCGTTATTCACCTGCAAAAATGATCCCCATTAATTAGTAAGTTGGTAACATTATGTGCATTTATGAGCTTTATTCATGTGTGTGCTTGTAATGAATGCGTGCGCAAATTTATAAAGCCAACAAATATATGTACTTATGATTATATGATTATGTATAAAAAATTTTGAACTTTGATGAGAATCGGAATCCTATTACTTTGATGTTGTAACTTTGGGACTTAGATTGGATTTAGCGTCCAGTTGCATTGAACCCATTAGGATAATGACACATGTCTAAAAGTGGACATATTCTTCTCATCATTATTCAACATGGAACTTCACTCACATGTATATATCCAACAACTTCATAGGTTTGCTAGCCATGAAGGATAGACTATCAACAAAAATCAGACACGTGCAATGGGGCTTTAATGGTGACAGCAATAGTTTTTTTTTTTGTAGTAGGTTCATAGAGAGTAGAGATTTTTATCGTTCCTATACAAAGCAGAATTTGGGAGCAGGTGATGGCCCTATGTCTAGTGTCAAGGATCTATAAAACTTGGGAAAACCTGGTAAGTTTTTGCATAGATAATCTAATAGGATCAAGTTTATGAGTCATTCTTTGCAAGATATGCAACAATTTACAACCTGTAGATTCAAATAAAATAAAAAAGAATCTATGGAGTGATGTTAAGACAGACGATCAGATACTCAAGTTTATCAAAAGAGATGTTAGGGGAAGAATGGAGAATAGTAGTCAGTTGGACAGCACCATTCTTAACAAATTCTATGTGCAAATTGGGGAATATTAAGATGAGTCTAATCTGTGTATAGTCCCTTATTGTAAGGGCTGGTCTAATTGGTTGGCTTTGTATTAGCTGTTGTTCAGTGTAGAACAGTATGAGAGCTAGTATCTTGAAGTTGAGTTTGATTAATTGCTCAATAATGTTCTGTTGCTTTGGATCTGCTAGCTTCCACACTTGAAGCCAGGGTAGCTAAGAGTTGTAAACCTTGCTCTCTCTTTTTTTAGTTCAATGAAACTCAGAATTATCAGAAAAGAAAAATTGACCATAGTTACTGATGTTAAAAAAAATAAGGCTATAATTAAGGGAAAGTAAATTTAAAATTTTGATTAGAATTTCCAGAAAGTATGGTCAATTTGGTTGTTCTTTTGATTTGCCTACAAATTTGAACTCGTAATTGGGTGATCTTATGAAATTTGGCTAAAGAATTTATTTATTTATTTATTTTGAGAAAGTCACTAAGATTTCATTGAAAACAAAACAGTATACAAGAGGGAGAAGAACCCCAAAAACAAAGCAGGGACTCTAAAACAGGGGAGCCTCCCACCTACACCCCGGCTAAGAAATCAAGAAGCACAACATATTCAAGACTATCGAGGATCAGTGAGGATGCTTGCAGAATCAATCCCCCAATTATTGTAAATAGTATTAGATTTTGGCAATTATCAAAAATGCCTATTTCTGGCCTGAAATTTCCTTAAATCTTTTTTCAATGTTTTTGATAACTTGGTACCCAATAATTGAATTAATTATACAACTAAGAAGCAAGGACGTGGATATGAACACGTGTATGACACGGTGACATGACATTTTTTGAAAATTAGGATATGGGTACGATGGAGATAGTTATATTAATTAATTAATTGAGATGGGTTCAAGTTACACCTGGTGTAACTTGACAAGAGTTACACCATTTGTAGACCGTTGATTTGTACTTAATCTAATGGTCAAAAAAATAGTATTAAATGCTAATTGAGTTACACCTCATTCACTTAATTAATAGCAATTTTTTCTCTCTCCTTATTTATTATTTAAACCTTTTACATATATTCCTTTTATTGCCAATGACTTTACAAATATATTTGCAACATTTGTTTTGTTTTGTTTTGTTTTGTTTTGTTTTTTTTTGTTGAAGTGTTGTTTAATGATTGACCAAGCTTGTAATTTTTTGATCTGAGATAGAATTTAATTTTCACAGAAACAATGCGGGACCAAGGTACTCTGTATTTCCCTCAAAAAAAATTATTCAATGTTAGATTTGATGTTGAACATTTATATTTGAAATTATTTGTTAAGTTGATGACAATGCATTAATATATATTTTTAATAAAATACTTTTAGTATTGTAATATGTAATATACAAAGTTTAATATAACTTAAATATACAAAGACACGTCAAAAATAAGTTAAAATTTTTATAATAAGGTCTTTATGAATGGAATGGGTTAGATCAATCACCTAGTCGGATTGAGTCAAAATCAAATGCTGGAAAAAAAATTTAGAAAAAAATAGAGTGCTATAACTATTATCTATATTTTATTTTTTTGCGTTCGATTTTTTTAAAGTCATTGGCAAAATAAGAATATATGTAAAATGTTTTAAATAATAAATAAGAAGAGAGAAACAAAATTGCTAATAATTAAGTGAGTGAGGTGTAATTTAACTAACATTTAATGCTATTTTTTTTTTAACTATTAGATCAATTACAAATCTACAGTCTACAAATGGTGTAACTCTTGTCAAGTTACACCAGGTGTAACTTGAACCCATCTCTAATTAATTATTGTAAGGGTAAAAGGCCCAACATCAGATCCTGGGCCGTGGGCCTGTCCGAGGAGACCTGTGCGTCCGAGGACAACATGTCTTGAAGAGTTGGCCCAGCCTGATTCGATGCTGAAGGAAGGTTGACCAGTGGAAGAGAGCCTGGTCCAAGGAGACTTACTGCTCGGATGATAAAAGGGTTGTCCTTGATGAGTGCACCAACCTCAGTCTTAGCTCTCCCAAAGAATCCCCCGATTTGTGTTGACCATAAGGACATATGGCAAAGATCAGATATTAAGCAAAATGCTGCTACCACTGCATTTATGGCCCTGCAGCTAACATCATGGCCGCATTAATGGGAAAAGACTCCTGAACAGTAACCTCCATCCTTTACAGCTACCCCATGAAGATTCAAGATGGGGGCGGATGGGATAAGTATGAGAAAAAAAGCCCACGTAAGGGGGGGGAGGACATATAAATAGAAGAAGAAGGAACAAAAGGGGGGGTATCCAGAAGAAAAAGGCAACAAAGAGAGAGAGAGAGAAAGGAAAGAGAAAAACCCACACAATATCTGTATGAACACACTCCTCGGACAGTGCCGAGAAGAATATTGTACTCCTTCATCATCTTATCAATACACATTTGGTCATTACCATACTTGGCCCATGCGTGTCCAATCAAGTGATCTTCGACCCACCCTCTTTACAAATTCATTGTCAGGATATTATATACAGTCTGGGCCTCCAGCTACTTTGTTGACAGGCCCAAACGCAAAAACTTGTGTCCTTACAATTATATATATATATTCAAAGCTTCTTATAAATTTTTCTATTTAAAAAATATTAATTTGTTTTTAAATAATTGTTAAAATAATTTTTGAAGTATATTAAAGCCTAAACACTAATAATATGTACATTTGTCCATTATCTACCTAAATAATGAAAAACGAATTATAAAAGTTAACTACTTGGCTTGATAAATAGTGGACTTTAACTCATTAAAGACAAAAAAGAAATTGAAAAGAAGTACCTATTTACACATCTTTTTTTTTCACGTAGGTGATTGGAGATAAATGAGCTATTCATGTGTGACAATGTGAAGTTGACCAAAAAAAAAAAAAGGTACATGAACAAAACAAGGAAAAATGGCAAAGGAGGAAAACTATAAAAGATAAATAGACCTAAGAGCTAAAGAAGAAGAAGAAGAGATCAGTGTGGGAGGAGAAGAAGAAGAAGAAGAAGATCAGCACGAGAGGAAGAAGTGGGAGAAGTGGGAGAAGATCGGTGTAAGTAGTGCATTTCATCTTCTTCTCTTTTTTTCTTTTTTCTTTTTTTTTTTTTTCTTTTGGGCACAGGCTGTGTCCCAACTATGTCCCATCATGTCCATCATTTTTGAAAAAATAAAAAAACGGTTAGAACATGCCTGGAACTGTGTTTAATGCAAACAAGTGGAGTTGGTCAAGTGGTTGGGCACTTGATCTCAAAGTGATTGTTTTAAGTTTGACTAGGAGCTCCTTAGTTCAAGTCTGGGTATCAGTACTTTGAAAAAACTCCTTGGGTCAGCGATTTACCCCGCTATGAGCTCACCCGTCGTAAACAGTGATTAGTCTCTGATTGAAAGTTTTGAAAAAACAAGGTAAGAAAAAAAAAAAGAAAAAAAAAAAGAAAAGAAAAGAAAAGAAAACTATGTTTAATGCATTTATTGTGTCTCGTGCATGTTGGACCCAGGCATTGTAGTCCAAATGTTATGTCCATGCTTTCCAGTTACACAGTTACTTTTCCTTGGTTTCTAGTAGGAACAAAATTTTTAGCAAAGTTTGATGAAGGAAAAGGAAGTCAAGGCATACCAGGAAATTAAAAGGCAAAATACCTAAACCAAATCAAGCAAATACCCAAACTTAAAAACAAATACTCAAATTTTACACAAAGCCAGCTTCTCAAGCAAAACCCATGATTTTTAGGCTCCACTTAAAAAACAAATTTGACCCACTAAACATCAAATTTTGGGTTTTTTTTTTTTTTTTTTTATAAACTACAAAGCTTTAACCCTTTCAATTATTTTTTCAGCCCAACTTAAATTATCTTGATCCAACATCTGAGTTGAAAGTTATGCCCAAAATAATAAGGCTTGTACAAGTTGGAATCCTAATCCAAGTTTGACTTGGATTTAATGCGAATTTCTTTTGATTATTTGCTCTAATCTGGCTAGCCTTCTTTAACTTCATTATGACCCTTGTCAAAAATTAGTCCATTAATCTTCTTCATTACACATATTTGCTTGTATCTTTCTTGGTAATTCTTGCTAGAATTAATTTCATTCTCCTACAAAAGACATATTCATGCATTAAAATTTGTTTTAAGCTCAAAATTAATTATTCAACATTATGTCAAAACCAAATATAAAATGCATGAATTAACACAAAATAAGTATGATAATGTTCTCTAATAATGATATAAATATGCAAAATTAAACTATTATCACATCCCAACCAAAAATCTAAGCGACTTAAAACAAAGACATAAAATAGCAAATTTCATTACTGTAGCAAAAAATAATTAATCAAATGCAAAAATACTAACAACTACTAAAGATATTCTACAGGTCATCAACAATCATTGTGTGAATAGTTTAGCCAACACAAACATACTTTGGTCTTAAGATAAAACATGACTTGAATTTCTATCTAGATTTATGCTTCAACTCAAATCTCACTGGTGTTAACATTGATCAACAAATAAAATCACTTTGAAAATGTGTGTAACACTCTTAACTATATGTGAGCTGAATAATGTAAAACAATGACAAATATCTCACATATGAATAAGATGAAAAGTGGTGAAAAATGGGAAAAAAAAAATACATAGTCTCATGAAAGGATGTCAAACGCTAATAATATTACACCACTCGTTGATTAGTCATGTCAATATCCAAACCATACCTTCTTTAAAATCAAGACAGACTTTTATATGAATGTAATGTATGGTAAAGAGGAGAGATTAAGAACAAAAGGAACCAGCAAAAATGAAAGGTGCTTCCAAAAATATTTGGAGAAATAACTTCTATTGAGCATATGGCATTCAATTTTATCTTCTTAACTTCTTGAACGTAACACTTTAATTTAAAAAAAAATCAACAACAAATTCATTCTCTTATTTTTCCTCTTTCACATTCTCCCCTTTTTTTTATCATTTTTTTTTTTTGAGTCATCCTTCTTTTCTTCCAATTATTTCACCACAAATATACCACAATAAGACCATTTGGTCGTGTAAATTCTTGAAACACTTGAGAAAGTGATAGGAATAGCTAAAATAACATGCTTAAATGGGTTATTAGCGATAATATACCAAGAAAAAGAAAATTAAAGGCTCAAAATACACAATTATGGCCTAAGATCATATTTTAAGAATTATGGTAGTACTTCAATATTCATGACTTTAAAATGTTCAAGTGTGGCATAAAATTAATGAATTCTTAGCATTCAACCAAAAAAAAAAAAAAAGAAAGAATAACAAGACTAAACAACAAAAAAATATTTGCTTCCAAATGAAAGATGAGATCAAAGTAAAATAATCATAAAAAAAAAAAATTTTTGAATGGCTCAAAAACTCACATGGGATAAAATTTTTGCATTTTATTTTCAAAATTTTCAAAGTCATCTTTATTCTTCAACCAAGAAACATGTTAATGTGACTAAAGTCATGTGCTAAATAATTAAGCATGAAAAACAATGGAATTTTTTGGATAGCAATAGCATAATGAACTTCGTCTTAAAACTCATGCTAAAGCAAAAAAAATAAAAAAAAAAATAAAAAAATAAAAAAATTGGACAAAAACCACATTAACTTAAAAGAATAACCACATATAAATCATTTCAACTTTTCAAGTCTCTCCCCCTCTCCCCAACCTAAAACTTACGTTGTCCTTAATGTAAACAAAGGAAAATAGCAAAGAATAAAGATTATAGGCAGTACCTTGAAGCTTTAACAGTTGCAACAAGGGTTAAAAAAATACAACCAATAAAAATATAACATAAACTATGACACGAAGATCAACACTAATTACTTGGTAAGTCTTGATAAATAGGATTCTCCAAATTAATGAACTCTTCTTCATGTGAAAAATTATCAAGAAGGGGCTTAAGACGTAGTCCATTCACTTTAAATATATTATCATTTTTAAGGTTCTTAACTTCTATGATACCATGTGGGAAAACAGTCTTGACAATGAAATGTACAATCCATGTAGATCTCAATTTTTTTGAGAAACAAATATAACTTATAATTATACAAAATAACCTTTTGAGATGGTTCAAAAGATTTTCTTAAAATATGTTTGTTATGAAAAACTTCATTAATTCTTTATAAATCCAAGACTTATTGTATGCATCACGCTAGATTTATTCTAACTTTTTCAGTTGTAATTTTCTCAGTGAACTAATAGCCTTATGTAAGTTTAAGTTTAACAATGAAAGATCTTTGCTTCTTTCCTTGTTTCCTTGTTTTTTTAACTTCTCAATAGATCCTCGCGATTAGGGCTCGTTTGGTCATAGTTTTCAAAAATGGTTGTTTAAAAAGATGTGAAAACTGTAGTTTAAAAAGTGTTGTTAAAAATCGTGTTTTTAGTGTTTATAAAACAAAAAAATGTGTATGGTATCATGGTTTAAATAACATGTTTCAGTGTTTAAAAAACATAAATATGTGTTTGGTATGTGTGTGTAATTTTGTAAAAAAAGCTGATCACACTGTACAAAATAATATTTTTAATGTGTGAAGAGAAAATATTAACCAGGAAAGCCCTAAGCTGAAATCCAACCTTGACCATCCCTTTTCTTCCCTGAGAGCAAAAGACGAAACCCACGTCTAGTCCTCAGCGCCGTCTACGCCTCAGAAGATCCACGGCGTGAAGATCGCGCTCATCGGATCTCATCTCCACTGTCCGCACTCGAAGACCCAGCATCTCTTTGCAGCCCCTGTTGTCGCCGCCGACCCATCACTCGAGTATCCACGTCTAGTCCTCATCGCCGTCGACGCCTCAGAAGATCCACGGCTGGCCTTCGCGCTCATCGGATCTCATCTCCACTGTCCGCACTCGAAGACCCAGCAACTAATCCAGCTTTTGTCGCCGCCGACCCATCACCCGAATATCCAGGTTCGAATCTCACTTTCACCTTGCTTGGCAATGGGTTTTTGTCTATTTTAATGAACAGTTCCTGCTGCATTCACAGATTTCTTGGTGTTCTGGTGTTTTTTTTTTTTTTTTTGTCACCAATTGGGAGAACCCATTTTTCCCGTTCTGTGTTTGCTGTTGAACCAATATTTTTCTTACAATCCAAACATACACGCCCTACATTCTTGAAATCTGGAAGGGTTTTCTCGGAATCTTTTGCTGTTGAAACCATATATGATTATGTTCTTCGCAATCTCGAGCAATTACCCAAACGGGTGTTGTTTTATTCAACTATTATGATTCTGATTACTTGTTATTCCTGCGATAAATATGATTCTAGATATTCCAATGGTGCATACTCTGGTCATTAATGAAAATAACAGCCATGGTTGTGTTGGTCTGAGATTTCTGATTTTTATATGATTAGTGTGAGAAGTCTGTGCCCGTTTTGGGTGACTGTTCACAAGTTTGTGTATGTTGATACAGTGTACTGATGGTAGCTTATTATGGTTGTACTGTAGTATAATGATGGATATAATGTGGTGCTGTTGAGGCCAATTCCTCAATTACTGTTATTTAGTAAATAGCTTCTTTGTATCAAAGATACATTCCTAGTGATTGGGAGAATTTTTGTGGTAGATGCGGGGGGAGTTGGGTTGATTTTAGTAATGCCATCATTTTTAAACCTTTTTTCTCAGTAATGTATACTTCTCATTATAGTTTTCTATTGTAATGAATTTTTTACAGTTTGTAAATTAGATGTGAAAAACCAATTTGGTACAATTTTTAACAGTAATGTATACTTCTCATGTCCATAGGGTCTGCTTGGATATGTTGCTATTGTTTTTGTTGCATGAATTGATAATCATGTTCAATTGGTTCTTTAATAGTGTTCATTACGTTTTGTCCTGTGTAAGTGAGTAGGTTTGTGGGTTCTTCTTGCAGATGTCGGACGCAATGCATGACGATATTGACGATGGCCTTCGGTTCCGAAATTCCAACTGTTTTTGTGGCATGAGAGCAATCGTGCGGATTTCGGATAAGCGAAATGAGAACCGGTATAGGCTTTTCCAATGTTGCCCAAAGGACGCATGTCGGTTTTTTCAATGGTGTATTCCCTTGAAAACGCCATTGTCATATGTGGAGGATTTCCAGCAACTACAAGAAGAGTTATGTGTATTGCGAGAGGAATTGAGGGTCGTGCATGACAAGGTCCACCTCTTAGAGCAGACAAAAAAAATGGTGAAGATTATATTCATTGGATGGTGTTTGTTATGCACCACGCTTGCACTATTGCTAATTGTAATAATGACGTAAACCAAACTGTTATGATGATGTGTTTGTTCTTACTGTGTAACCATATTATCTTATTATGTACTACTGACTCCTCATGAAGTTGATGTGCTTTGTATTATTTTTGGACAATCTTCATGAGCTATGTATTATTTTTGGACAATTCTGTAATTAAAGTGTGAAACTTACGTTTTAAAAACCTTGCTATCAGTATTATTCTATTTATTCAGGGAAAAAAATTAGTACAATTCTATTCATAACAACAATCCTGTTGGGAGATATATATATAAGTGAACCATGCTGGTCTGGTACATACTATTTTTTTAACTCGTGCTTTGTTAACCATCACCAGCACCCCAAGGCAGCAGGTAAAGCATAGGTAATGTTTTATTAATTAAAATCTATACATATATTTCAAGAATAAAGGCAATGCACAAATATATAAAGAAAAGTACGTGACAATGATTGCTTGTAAAATTTGTATTGAAAAAAATGTACATTGTAAAAATGTGATTTGAAATGAAAAGCATGTACGTTGGCTACTAGGCTGAAATAAAAATAGCTAGTTGCTACAATTACAAATACAATAATAATTTATAACCAATGTTTACCAGCTCCTTTGCTCAGTTGATGGATTAGATTGTGTTTATGTTTGGCATGAAGAAATATTGATAGGATGAGCCAATTATTGGCTGTTTGATAGAGAGTTCATTACCAATGTCACTCTTGTCATAGGCAACAGACTGAGTGATAAAATTAACATGTCATGTGCTGATAGTAGGAATGATTCCACTACTGAACATTGTCCAAGCTAGAGATGGTTCAGGAATATGTGAACTAAAAAGCAAGGAAACCAAGCCAACAATAAACACACGTTACAGTTCCATGTTATCCACAATTTACAATCTATTCCCAAAACGCTCAATCACGGTTGCCTATGTAATCCGCCCACATAGCAGCAATTATCGCATCGCGATACTCCGACATTGCTCGTTGTGCCCGAGCATTAAAAGCTTCCTCAGTGCCCCCACTGCCTACACGTGCAGCTCCTACTGGGTTTGCGTCGCTATTAGGCACAAAGGATCCTTCCCATACATGAAACATTTCATCTACTCGGTTGTACATGCGGATAAAGTTGTGTAGTGCACAGCAAGCGGTCACAAGCAGCCGTTGCCTAGAGATAGAGAAGGAGTGCATTTTAGTCAGAATCGGGAATCGGGCCTTCAACACTCCAAAGCATCGTTCAATGACCATCCGCAATGAGGAATGCCTATAATTGAACAGCTCCTGTGGGGTAGTAGGCTGTCGGTTCACACCCCGAAACTCTTGCGCATGGTAGCGTGCAGACTTGTGTGGGGGAAGGAATGCACTGCCTATTGCGTACCCCGAGTCAACGAGGTAGTATGATCTTGCAGTAAGAATGGTAACCATTGGCAATTAAGAATGGTAACCAACACAACTGTCTTTAAGTGACAATAATGTAGAAATTGCAAACTTCTCATAATATCCATGACACAAACACCAGCTTTTTGGTTCAAACTTCTCATTAAAACATAGATGAAAACGCGATAGTAACTAGTTCAAACAAGTCCCAACAAAACCATATTAAATTGAACCATCTTAGGCTGCACTTTCATTTTTGAGTTTTGCAGGCTCCTGCCTGACAGGAGAAGGTGCAGCCCTTTTGATTTTTGCTAACATTATCTTGAACCTATCAAAATCATGAGGTGCGGCACACAGAGAGTTGAAACCTGACTCTCCTTCCATTACAACAAAAACTACTCAATACCTCTGAAAGAGAAGCAACAATATATGAAAAGAATTACTTGGGGCCCTTCACGTATGGTTTTAAATGATAAATTATGTAACCATAATGGCTGCATTGCATTTCTCAATTATTATCAATCTTATATGACATCACATATTAACAGGTACTGACTTCAACGCATATGATAAGAGAGGACCTAATAATATATAATCCATCTCTCTTTGCAGCCCCTTTCATTTTAGCACGTGATTAAAAAAATGTAAGAAAATTTTTTTTATTAGCAGGTGTGGGGCCACGTTTTGTTCGTCCTCGGCAAGGCTCTGGGCGCAGTGCCGAGGAGGCTCAAAGTGTCCCACATCGAAGAGAGCTTCCCCCACTTTCAACCTTATAAGCTGTGAAGCGAAGGAAGTAGTGTACCATCGTATTCCCGTATTCGAATACCGGAGTACGATGGTATACTACTTCCTTCGCTTCACAGCTTATAAGGTTGAAAGTGGGGGAAGCTCTCTTCGATGTGGGACACTTTGAGCCTCCTCGGCACTGCGCCCAGAGCCTTGCCGAGGACGAACAAAACGTGGCCCCACAATAAAAGAAGCCCCAATGTGGGACTGGCTAACTTCCTCGGCACTGCGCCCAGAGCCTTGCCAAGGAGGGCGGTGGGCAGTCACACCCAAAGCGCGGTGCCTGACCCTTACCCATCGTGCCCCCACAATATAAAAAGAGAGCTTCTTTTATTGTGGGGCCACGTTTTGTTCGTCCTCGGCAAGGCTCTGGGCGCAGTGCCGAGGAGGCTCAAAGTGTCCCACATCGAAGAGAGCTTCCCCCACTTTCAACCTTATAAGCTGTGAAGCGAAGGAAGTAGTGTACCATCGTACTCCGGTATTCGAATACGGGAATACGATGGTACACTACTTCCTTCGCTTCACAGCTTATAAGGTTGAAAGTGGGGGAAGCTCTCTTCGATGTGGGACACTTTGAGCCTCCTCGGCACTGCGCCCAGAGCCTTGCCGAGGACAAACAAAGCGTGGCCCCACAGCAGGTATATAATCCATCTCTTTGTTTTAAAAAAATTTTCACAACACAAGCAACCCCAAAGAACAAACCCAAAACTAATTTTTTTTTTTTACCTCTAGGCGGCCAAGGGAACTCATACTCAGCATGTCCAAGTGCGTCCTGCATAACTCGTGAATCATTTGCACTCCCTTTCCATCCAGAATGCACGTACGTAAACCGCATGTCGAAGTTGCATGCACACATCACGTTTTGGGTGATGTCACTCCGTCTATCTCTGAATGCGGTGGTCCTACCGGATGGAGCAGAAGCACTTATGTGCGTCCCATCGATGGCGCCCACACATTTCTGTTAAAAAAGTAGGTAACTCTAATTAGGTGAATTAATGACTCAACCTGCTAACTTATCTAAGAACTAAAAAAAGAAAAATCAAAGCATACCTCAAACCATGGATAATATTTCTCATTCCCTCGAAGTGAATGAGGAAGCTCAGCTGCATCAGCGTCGGGCCGGATGATGAGACACCCCAACGTATGGATAGCACGCAAGGCAAGCCGAAACCGCCTTTGAATGGTCTCGAGAGAATGTTGGAAGTGGTTGGCAGTTAGGCGGTAGTCAGCGTTGTGTCCGACGATAAATAGCACTGTCCCAACGGACTCCTCAACTGAAACAATACCAGTGTCCTCCTCTAATAGGTGCAGCCGCTTCAACTCATTACACAAGTGCCTAAAAATGGTCTTGTCCATGCGGAATATGTCATAACACACTTGGGGATTTCCTTCTAGTACTTCGATCACATATGACCTCCCACTGAGGATACTAGTGCACATAGGTCACTTCATGTAGTACTTTTGCACGTACTCTATACGGAGCTGAACGTAGGATGTCGCAATCTCCAGCTCCACCTCACTATCATACTCATTTGAATCGGGGTCAGTCATGCCTGACTCACAATTTGATTCGGTGTCTGCCATAACTGAACACACCTGTGAGCATCCAATAAGTTCACATCAGCCTTCATAAAGTACACAGACACACACACACACACACACATATATATATATATATTGCTGTATGTATATAGATATATATAAGTCATACTATATATATCTATATTGTTGTATGCATATATATAAGTTAGTATATATAAATGAGTATGTATGGTTCTATATATATACACATGAGTATATATATAACAGCATAATAGTATATACTAAGTGAGTATATATATATAAATGAGTATATATAAGTGAGTATTTATAAGTGGTTATATATACTCCTGCATACTATATATACTCCTGCATAAGTGAGTATATTTCCCAATAAGTGGGTATGTACGTTGCTGAATCTATATATATATATATATATATATATAAATGAGTATGTATATATAGAGATGTTATACCATGTACCTGAATATACTGTTAACAATACACCAGATTGTGAACGTAATATATATATGTCACCAAACAAAGCAATTCATAGAATAGACAACCACAAAACATATTTCTTACATATGTGGCATGTAGATGTCCACAGTAGTCAACATAATAAACATAATAAAGGAAGGCACGCATGCAGACATTGTCCAAACTATTAACATAATACAGACGTGCAGCTATTCACATTAAAGCAAAATAGAGGTCTAAGTAACTTCCTAAGCTATCTAAACAGCGCACACCGTTCACCACCCACACCACTACTGCAGTCCACCCCCAACAAACTCAATCCAAGCCCTTCTTCTATCAACCGTCATAGCAAAAAAAGCGGCTCTACTCCTGGGGTTATGAAGCTTTTGCACAACCTTGCAATATGTGACATGATCCACATCAGTGTACTGGTTGAGCAATGTTACAGCTTGCGTAACTGACTCAGTGTCAGCGCCCACACCAGAGTCTCCGGTGTCGGTGGACCTTTTCCCCCTTCGGTTCCGCATTTCAGTAAACCCCAAAATTGCCTCAGTCATGGTTTCAAGAGAGTGCCCTTTATTCCTTTTTCCGCTTGAATGAGACGGTTCAGCTGGCCGCTTTTCAGCTTGCCTCCGGCTTTGGGCTTCACTCAGAGTGGGCAGCTCCTCCACGTCATCCACACTATCGGTGTTGACATTAACATGTACCCCCGATGACAGGAAGGCTGCATCCAGCTCTCTCTCTTCGTCACTATTGGGAGCTGGTTGGGCAGATGACATTTGGAGGAAACCCGTGGCTGTGTTTGAATTGAAAAGCCTGCCCAAAAGCTCATAGTGTTGCAACCCCTATTTTTGAACTCCTTGTATTTGTGATTGACCTATTAGGAACGATATATATTGGGTTAGATGAGTTATTCATATAAAATCCAATGCAAATCCGACAGGTACTTATAAGAACCCTATAATAAGCATCCACTCTTACATACCAAACACAGGAAAAGTAACAGCATTTCATCAACAGTAAACTTTTTACCAAAAGCACACTAAAGTATTCAGATAATAAGAATAAAAAAAATTTACAAAAAATTTTACAGTTGATAAGAAGTAACAAAGTGATATACAGTACTGTGTAAAGAAAAATATATTTTGTAATGGTCAGATAAAACATAAAAGTTCAGCACAGCCGTTGTCATAGCCCTTGTTTTTGGGTGTAACTGTAACTCTGTACGCAGTAAATTTTCTTACAATCAGTCTAAGCACAGCCTAAAGTTCCAATTTTGGTTAACTACAGCCGCAAAAAACATGAAATCCAAAAGCATTTCTAATTTTCTGTTTAGTTTCCAAAGTTTTTTCTCAACCAACAAAGAGAGCCCGCAGTAAAGTATCCAAAACAAATCAGTCTAAGCACAGCCAAAAGTTTCAATTTTGGTTAACTACAGCCGCAACAACATGACATCCAAAAGCATTTCTGATTTTCTGTTTAGGTTCCTCTGTTTTTTCTCAACCAACAAAGAGAGCCTAGAACCCAAAACTAAAACACAATAGGTGTTACATGTACATGCAGTGATGCAAATGGTTCATTACTCAATGCCACTAAACAAGCTTTACTTGGGTGCTGAAGTAGTAACCGTAAGCAATAAATTAAGTAGTTACTAACTGTTTTAATACCATCCTCTGTTTTTGATACCATCCTCTATTTTACTTGTGAATACAGTCAGTGTTTCAAAGATGGGCCATGCTATTATGAACACAACGTAGATTTCAGCATCATTTTAATTACAACCATAAACCATGCATATAGCGGAATGATTAAATTTGGTTTGGAGTATGTTAAAGGACTTACCGCAAATGCATCAGCCCATGCATCCTCACTGGCCGTCACTGTATTTGAAATGGGGTCCCATCCCATTCCCGTACGTCCGATGAGCTGGGAGAATATGCGGTGTCGGCCTTTCAATCGTTGAAATTTTTGTGTAAGTTGTGTCTTGTTATAATTTTTATTCGTGCGTTTGTTAAACTCATTCAACACAACTGTCCAAGTTCCAGTCTTGAACTGTCCTTGTGGCATATTCCCTTTAGCCTCCTCTTCTAGCAAAACATCTATGAAATGCTTCTCGACTACGGAAGGCCACAACTTCCCATCCTCGGCATCAGTTGTTCTCTCTTCCATCTAAATAAATGTTGGTATACTTACATAGACTCGTCATTTGAAATTATATGATATAGAATAAAATACATTAACTCCCTACTTAGTAAAAGTACCAAGCAGAAGGCATATAAGAGAAACTAAAGGCCAAATCTGGAAATTTGAGATAGATTTTCTGAATTTTAATATAAGGAAGGCCATGGACCATAAATGAGTATATGTGATATGAGAACCCAATAATTTAAGTGACTGCAAGGTTGCTAACAAATATGGGTAACTCAGAATTTGCACATTTGAAGAACATATAATAAGTCTAGTATTTATAATGGTGCATGACAGATAGTTAGTGTAGTATTAGTGTACCATGGACTAGTACAAATTTTAGTTTCTTTGTTACAACTTACAGATTGTTAGTGTAGTATTAGTGTAATAAAAGGAGATCCTCTTCCGACTACATGTAAAATTTCAGTCTTTAGTTTTGAAAATAACCGGCCCTATGATGCAAATTAGAAGGAACAAACTTGCTGGGAAAAATTGACACTGGTATTTAGAGTCCCTTTATCCATACATCTACTTACTCTTAGGTGAATTAATGACCAGAAAACACTGTTGATTTATTCCCGAAAAAAGAAGGGGGAGGGGGGAGGTAACAAGGCTAAAAATGATCTCCCTGCATTAGTATACACCAGGAAATCCAAAGAGTAGTTATCAGTGCATGTGGATCAAAATATTTGGGCATGGAAATAACCATTGCCAATCAGTACTGACCAACCTACTGAACACATTATAATAACCATTAGCAATAGAGGTTAATGGTGGGTTTGAAGCCAATTGTTTTATTCAACTCATTACACTTAAGTTTTTTTTTGCTGGGATAAGACTTTAGTTTGTGCATAGTTAATTTGTTTGTTCTACTCTTTTCTATTTCTCTGCATATTTCTTATTTTTGGTTGAACCCAGATCACACATATAAACAAACAGTTGCAGGTACACCTGCTGATCTCATGGAGGCAACAACACAGAGACCACAAAATGCATGACCTAGGTACAACATTATAATAGAAGAAGCAAACAAATGATTCACCACATGCAGACATTAGGCTCTGTTTGGCAGACCTACCAGTAAGGGAACACGGTGAGAGGAGGAAGCTGAGGAGGGCACTGATGCTCTGTAAGGCACGAGAGAGGTGGAGGACGATGAGGACGAGTTCACCATCTGAATGAAGATGTGGGATAAATAAGCCTTAAGCTGAATTGATTTCGAAAACACTGAGTTAGCTGGGTATGTGAAAGAAAGCTGCAACAAGAAATTAAGAAAATGAGAAATACCTGACCAAGCCCTTAGCACTGTGTAAGTTTGGCTTTTGGTTAGCACCAAAGCTTTGTAGGTGAGGGTGGGAGCTCTATTTCGGATTAGGGGCAGTGGGGCATAAAAAATTTCATTCTGAGCAAGGGGTTAATGAGATTGACCCCGGTTGGTGATGCGGTGTAAGTAGTATTAGTGTAGCTGATGTTTCTGGATCGGTGGGTGAGGAGTTATGGCGATGGGTCGGTGAGGTTAATGGCGTGAAGAGCTGGCTTGGGTCGGTGAGGATAATGGTGTGAAGAGCTCGGCTTGGATCGGTGAGGCGCTGGGTCGGTGAGGTGAGATTAATGCCGCTGGGAGAGAACAAGTTTGTGTGGGTAGATGAAGGTACCAGATGCAATTTGGGATTCAGCGTGAACAACAAGGTCAAAAGGGAGGAGACAAACTTGGAAAAAAGCTGATGAGGGGGGCCCACAATTGTGTTCTGAGTTTTTACAAAGTTGCCACTGAACATAGTTTTTGTGGTTTCAAAATCAGGCCGGACCATGTTTCAAAACACCATTTTCAAACATGCATTTTGAACAATGATTTTCAAAACACCCCTGAAATGAACACGTCCACCAAACGCTGAGTTTTATTTTTGGACACTAGTGTTCAGTGTTTAAACACTGAACACTAGTGTTTAAAATGCGTGACCAAACGGGCTCTTAGTCTCCCCTTTTAATTATGGTTAATTTCCTTCAAAATAAATGTTCCATTTTTCATTCTTTTGATTGTACTTAATTACCAAAAAGTGCGAGTCCATCATTCCTCTACACACCACTCATAGTGTCACCCCTAAACTCTTTTCATTACTACCTACAAATCAAAATTTGCCATATTTTCACAAAGCATGTCATAATATACCACCTTTTAACAAAGGTAAAGTGTATGCTAAAAGAATTAGTGTATTTGGGTAACATGCGAATAACAACTGAGGATCGAGGAAGTCCAATCCAACAAGAGGCTTTATATAAAGAAAAATATTACGTTCATAATAATTTCACAACAAATCATAGATGGTAAATTGTTATTGATTCTAATTTGAACATATCACTTAAATTTTTTTTTTTTTACTAATAACAACTCATAACAATCTGTCACTTAAAATTTGTTGTGAAAGCGCTGTGAAAATCTTGTGGATATATCATTTCTCTTATATAAAGTTAGCAAATAGTTTGGGTGCTTGCAACACATAAGTGAACTAAAAAATAAGACATTTTTTTTAGAGAGAAGGAAAAAATGGCAAATGGAATGAAGGAAATTTAAAGAAAGTATTGAGGAAACTAAAAGGCTTGGATGCTCTGCCATCAATAAACACAAAGTATTGAGGAAATTTGTTGTGAAAGCGCTGTGAAAATCTTGTGGATATATCATTTCTCTTATATAAAGTTAGCAAATAGTTTGAGTGCTTGCAACACATAAGTGAACTAAAAAATAAGACATTTTTTTTAGAGAGAAGGAAAAAATGGCAAATGGAATGAAGGAAATTTAAAGAAAGTATTGAGAAAACTAAAAGGCTTGGACGCTCTGCCATCAATAAACACAACAGCTAATACTGAAAAGGGTTTGTTTGATCTCACTTACTGCTAGCATTGCCTAATTCTATCTTTGTGCACCCTTTAGGGCTAGCAGGTGGTCTTTGATTTTTTTGGAATGCTGGGGTGGACATTTGAACCTACCACCCAAAACTAAAATAACCTTTTGATTTTCTCTTACATGCCCAACCTACTTTGGAATGATTCTCTCCATTGTATATGGCCCTCCATTGTACATGTCCTTGGCTATGCCTTGGAGATTTTAATGTTGTTTTTCTACAAGTTGACAAAAGGCGTGGGAGGCCTCTAAACACTACATCTACCAATGGTCAAAGCTCTCTTGTCAATCACCATGGCCTCATAGACCAAAGTTTCTCAGGCAATCCATTTACATGGTCAAATAAAAAAGACATAATATTGCAAACATCAAAGAGCATCTAGATAGAGCTTTCTCAAATGGTGAGTGGAGAAACACCTTCCTAATGCCTTTGTGCATCATTTTCCAACTACCTCATCAAACCAAAATCCAATAATCCTCAAAACAAATAGTGAAGTTTTAAGCTCTCGAAATCCTTTTTGTTTCGAGGCAATTTGGACCAGAGATGGCTCCAAAACCCAAGTAAGCAAAGATGCTTTGGAAGGCCTTGTATATGGCTCACCCTTATTGAAGGTAGTTGAAAAGCTCAAGTTCTCAAAGAAGAACTCAATCTAGTGGAACAAACATTGCTTTGGTCATTTACAGACCTAAAATAAAATTCTCTCTAAAGCCATCAATTCCATCCAGCAGCATGACCTCACTTATGCCCACATTCAATAAGGAAAGGCACTAACATGGGAATACAATGAAAATCTCAGGAGGGAAGAGATTCTTTGGAAACAAAAGTACAGAATTCAGTGGATTACTTCTCCCAATCGCAACACAATTCTTCCACATCTCAACCATTATAAGATGAAGGAAGAATGCCACTGATTTTCAAAATAATGACAACAAGAAATGGGTGTTTGGGAGAGAAGATATTGCAAACCTTATTATGCTAATTATTACTAATAATGAAAATTCTCAACTCTGGGAAACTCCATAAGCAATGGAGATCAAACACTTCCCTTTTTAGCCTTAACACTTCCCTTTTTAGCCTTAGCTGTTGTGTTTATTAATGGCAAAGTATCCAAGTATTTCAATTTACTCATTACTTCCCTTAATCTCCACCATTCCGCTTTCCATTATTTTTTTCTTCTCTAAAAAAAATAGGCAGATTTTTTGGTTCACTTATTTGATGCAAGAACCCCAATTCTTGGCTAACTCTATATAAAGCCTCTCATTAGAGTGGGCTTCCTAGATCCTTAGCTATTGTCCACATGTTATCCAATTAAACTGATTCTTTTACAAGATATTTTGCCTTTGTTAAGAAGCAGTCTACGACGATATGCTTTGTAAAAATGTGGAAAATTTCAATATGTAGGGTAGTAGTGAAAAGAGTATAGAGGGTGACATTATGAGTGGTGTTTAGAGTGAGGATGGACTTGCAGTTTTAAGCAAGCATAATAAAAAAAAAAAAAAAACAAGAAAATGAACATTTTTTGGAGGCGTAAATGCACTTTTAGTCCCTACATTTTGACGTTTTTCCGTTTTAGTCCCTACTTTTTAATTCTTTGCACTTTTAGTCCTTAAATCAATTAACGCGTTCCATATTGGTCCTTTCCATTAGCCCACCAACGGAAATTGCTTAGGTGGCAAACTGATGCTGACGTGGCCAATTAAAAAATAATAAAAAAATTTAATTAGTATTTAAAAGATGCCATGTCAGCTTATAAATAAATAAATAAAAATAAATAATCAATTTTAACAAAATTAAAAAAAAAAAAAAATTAAAAACAATAAAACATATCAATTCAGATCTAAATACTTTTTGGATAAGAACACAGAAGAACACAATCATAGATTTAAACATTATCACAAGAACATAAATCACAAACTTAGAACCAAACACAAAAAACACAAACTCAAATTTAAACGTTAACACAAGATCACAAACACAAAGAACACAATAACAAACATAAACCAATTAAAAAGAGTAATTAAAATTTTTTCTTTTTTTTCTTTTCATTATTTTCGGAAGAACAGAGTAACATGTTTCTTCATGCTCTTTCCAAAGAACATGAAGGTTGCCCAGAAAATCAAAATCCCTTTCCTCCGCCGAATCCTCCAACAAATCAAACCCATAAACCCAGAAAAATATTAAAATCCACATGAAAAAAACAAACCCAGATAATTGAACAAGAACACAAACCCAGCAAACTTAAAACCCAAAAAATTAAATTCAAACCCAGTAAAATGAAATTTGAGCCTCCAAATCTCACATCCTAGCAAACCCAAGCAACCACCAACAAATTGGCAAAACCCAACCCACCAGCACTCCCCTGACCACCCACACCACCAATAGATCGGAACAAAACCACCCACACCACCAACAGATCGGAACAAAACCACCCACAACAGATCGGAACAAAACCACCCACACCACCAACAGATCGGTCAGATCGGAACAAAACCACGCACAACAGATCGGAACAAAACCACCCACACCACCAACGGATCGGAACAAAACCACCCACCTCCACTCCACCGATCACACAAATCCTTGTGTTGGAGAGGGAAAAAAGAAAAAACATAGCCAATATTCACCGTCCAATCAAAAAAAGAAAAAGAAGAGAAGGATCCGAATTGGAGATCCGAAAGACGGATCAGTATCTAGAGTTACAGGAATCGGATTGGAAGGAACAGAGAAGAGAGGCTTGGAAGATCGAAGGCGATCTCGACGTTAAGCTCAATTCCTACGACAAAGTCGGCGCTAGGTTCACCCACGGAAGATTTGATCTTTAGAGCTTTGATCCCACATCCACGATCTGAGAGAGAAACTTTAGAGCTTTAGAAAGTTGAAAGAGAGAAGGAGATTTTGGTCTGAGAAAGAGATATTTAGAGAATTTTGTTTGGGTTAGCAAACCCAGATCTACGATCTCTCTCTCTTCGCCCAACCTCCAACCCAATCGACTCCCTCCAACCATTTCTTGAGAGTAGATGGATTATGTTTGTTACTGTGATATTTGTGTCTGTGATCTTGGGTTAATCTTTAAACTTGAATTTGTGTTTTTTGTGTTTGGTTCTGGGTTTGTACATTGTGTTCTTGTGTGTTCTTGTATTCAAAATGAATTAGATCTGAATGGATGTTTTTATTGTTTTTAATTTTTTTTTTTTTAATTTCGTTTAAATTGATTAATAATTTTTTTATTTATTTATAAGCTGACATGGCATCTTTTAAATACTAATTAAATTTTTTTATTATTTTTTAATTGGCCACGTCAGCATCAGTTTGCCACCTAAACAATTTCCGTTGGTGGGCTAACGGAAAGGACCAATATGGAACGCGTTAATTGATTTAGGGACTAAAAGTGCAAAGAATTAAAATGTAGGGACTAAAACGGAAAAATGTCAAAATGTAGGGACTAAAAGTGCATTTACGCCTTTTTTGGAAGGAATCCATAATTAAAAGGAGGGAGTTCTCGCAAGAATTTGTTGAGAAGTTGAAAGAAACAAGGTGGGGAAAATAAGAACTTCCATTGTTGAATTATGGGAGATTTGTCTCTTTCCCACACAATTAATGACTCCACTGAGAAG
The DNA here is from genome assembly GCA_033629205.1 of Lithocarpus polystachyus. Classification (NCBI taxonomy): domain Eukaryota; kingdom Viridiplantae; phylum Streptophyta; class Magnoliopsida; order Fagales; family Fagaceae; genus Lithocarpus; species Lithocarpus polystachyus. The sequence goes on along the minus strand of CM066166.1, from coordinate 22,177,293 downwards.
TTCTTGCTTTTTTATATATATAAATGTTTTGAAAGTTGTTTCCATGGTTTTTAGGATTAAAATTAATTTCGTGGCCTTTATAACCAAAGCTACCTTGGCAGCCCACATTCAGTCTATAGATACAACATGCTTTCTTTGCCACTCACAAAAGGAAACAACAATTCATATATTCACCCCAATGCTCCCCGACCCAATTAGTATGGTGATCTTCCCATTGGCCAATCCACATAGACTGAATCCCACTTTTATCCCCAACTAATTAGGTCAAATTTATTTCCAGTCATGGGAAATCTCAATCCACCACGCAACCCAACATGCCACTTTATTAGTTAAACTTGTCCAATTCACTTGGAGATAAACATCATATCCATGTGGGGTAGTGCGGATCGGAGTAGGTGAGTAGTTTGTCAAATTGAGCGGGTTTTTGCATAAGTCTAGATAGTACATTTTTTTTATTTTATTCCCAATTTCTACTATTTGAAATGTAACTCATGTTTTGAAACTATTTTGAAAATAAGGTATACATGCTTCATTTGAGAAAATTAAATTGTATTTTATATTAAATATGGCTAACCTCACTCCATAGCATAGCCTAACAAGCTCAATTTTGCAATTAATTATCCCCAAGCATTTTTCTCATGCAAAAAGACAGCAAAGGACACAATGGTTAGATCCTTGTGAAGTGTGGATGAATTTGAATGCTTTCTAACAATTTATTGATCTTGAAGGAATTCATTTTATTTTGATGAAAATTAAACTTGAAATGATGATATTTGCAAATTTTGGAAGTTTAGGGGTCTTTGAGCAATTTTTGGAAGTTCAAAAGCCTTCGTACAGTTTTTAGAAAGTTTTTGGGTCGAGATATGATTTTGAAGAATTTTGGAAAAGTTTGAGGTCAAATTTTAATTCGGAAAAGTTTGGACACTTTTGGGTTGAAATGTAATTTTGGAGAACTATTGGGGTTAACATGAAAATTTGAAAACTTTCAAGGTTAAAATGAAATTTGTGAAAAATTTTGAATTGAAACGTCATTTTGCAAAAGTTTTGAGATTGAAATGTAATTTTGGATTTTTTTGGGTCAAAATGAAAATTTTGGAAGGTTTTGGGGTTGAAATGAAATTTTGAGAGATTTTTAGGAGTCAAAATACCACTTTTGGATTGTCTGGAGAGCATCTTCGTAATTTCATGTTTGTTTTTTTGTAATTTGCGTGAGTATTGGCTGGTGGACCTTTGATTTTTGTTTTGGGTTTGAGGGTTCAAAGTTCTATGTGTGGGTAGTAGGTACTGTATTGGGTTCAATTGATTTCAGATAAGTTATGGTATGCCTGTATCAGTACATGGGCTCATTTTGTTTGGAAGTGTGCCCATTTTCAGATTGTAGGAAATTGGGTCAAAAATAAAATTTGGAGATGTTAAAAACAGATTTGGGCTTTGTAGGTACTATATATTCAACAGAGTGCGATGATACAAGAGACAGTACGTAACTTCCAATAGAGTGAGTATTGATAGAAATTTGCTTTCTTCTTTTCTTGATTCTGCTCTGCTTTCTTGTTTGATGTTTGCTGTCGTCCTCTTTTCTCCATTGTCTGTGAGTTCATGCAAACAAATAGGGGTAGAAGAAATAGTTAGTCGGAGCTAGCATACCAGCTAGTGAATAAAAAAAAAATGGCGGTGAAAGTGAAAGGAATTAGGAAGTCCTTTGTTGTTCTTTATGGCTGTTGAGATAGCTGCTGTAATTGTTGTGGCTCTCCTTCTTGAGTGCTGGTTTTGCTCTGAATGAAGACCCCCTCTTGGTTCTTTTCTCTTTCTCTTTGTGTCATGTTTCCTGTGATGGTTGGTTGGACCTCTTTAGTGAGTTTGTTTGCTGAGTTTTGTGTGTGTGTGTGTGTGTGTGTGTGTGTGTGGTTCTTTACTGGATTTGTAGAGGGGATTTGGTAGTATTTTCTAGGTTTTGTTTCTGCTTTGGGTGTTTCCTTTTCTCTGGGATTTTTGGAGTTTTCTTCCTGATGGTTTTTTCTGGAGTTTGAGGTATTTTATGGGGTTTCAGGGTTTATTTTGCAAGGATCTGTGTGATTTTAGGTTCTCTCCAAGGCTGAAAATTGAAGAAAAACGATGTTAGAGAAGAAGGTGATGAGGGAAGGAAGGGTGTGAGGTAGGCAGGCTAGGCCGTGTATATATGTATGTGAGGATTTGTGGGGGTCTAGGCGTTGCTGTGTGATGTAGGGAAATTAGTTCTGGGTTTGTGAAATCTAATAAGTAGGGTGAAGTGGGCAATGGTTTCCATTTACAGAAAGGAAATATTATCATATGGTCCTTGGAGCACAAGCAGTCATATAGTGGATGCTACTTTTTCAATAATGTGTACAATATTGCAAGTAGTGGTTCTTGTGAAGATGGGCAGAATTGACGCTGCAAAGAAGAGAATATATGTGAAAAGTACACTAAATAAATCAATCTTAAAGCTAACTTCTATATGGTATGAGCCCAAATAAAATACTCGGCAAAAAATAACAAAAAACAAAGGCCAGTTATGTTGGTGAAATTACAAGGAAACCTCTTCCTCTTCACCTTGTGTGTGCCCTAGATCCATTTATCCTGCATTAGACACACAATCCCAAAAACTTCAAATTAATGTCTATCATTAATACGAGACTCAAATACTCTCATTTCTTCTCTTTTAATTACTCAACCTATCATTTAATTAATTCATATACTCATTTTAAGAATAAAAATATCTAACAAATTACTAACCTCACATTGGATGTCCGGTTTTGCTACTTTGTATTAGGGTTTCATTGAGGCATATTAGAGAGGTTTCTCCCTGGTGCACTAACATGGGTAACAGTAAGACTATTGGTTTTTTGTGAATCACTAACATCAGTAAATTTTCTTGTCATCTGTCTCTATCCAATAAGTGAAAATGTCGACAATAACAATTGAATTCAGCCCAACAAAGCATTTCTCAAATAACTGGAAGATTTTGGTGCATTTTCTTTCTAACGATTGCTTTAACAAAGCCACATCTTTTTTACATAAGAGAAAATGTGATTTGTGACATATTATGTAGCTGCAAGTCTTAATAGAACCTATCCCACCCTATTACCACCAATCCAATGATCAAGACCTAAGACTTTTTCTTTGGGCTGAAATTAACAGACAAAAGCCGATGCAAATTTAAATTCATATGAGCAATTCAAAAGAGAAACGTAAATTTTTTATAGGATTCAGTAGTGTGTCATCACTAGCCTGCTGTTTTGCTGATAATTTTGTATCCTTACAAATTTGTATTTCATTTGCAAGCATGAGATTGATCATTGTCCAGGGTGGGATTCTTGTCAACATAGGAGATAATGATACAAAAAAAGAATCACACTCTATGCCAAGTATAGAGAACACTAACATATTCTGATCCACTTGGCTCACCCAAACCCCCAACTTTTTTCAACTCTTTTAACAAAGTAGTAGATGTGACCACCCATTTGCAAAAGAAAATGTAAGATAGAGAGACAGTGAATTATTAAATGTTTCTCACTCACTCATCTCACTTGTGATGTGTGTGGCAAAGGAATAAAGGGGATGTGGGGATGAAAATGACTACTTCCCTGCAAGGTAAGTTCTTTTGTCAAACATTGGTGGGATTTTTTTTCCTCTCCTAATTACTTTAATTATTTTCCTTTTTTGGTCACTCTATGATTCTCTCATTCTTGGTGTGTGGCTTATCATTATTCTCCACCCATTAATTCTACCATTGTAACTAAAATTTTTCATGTTTTATAATAACTTTGCGGGAAAAAAAGAAAAACAAGAACACGTACAAATTCGGTACAATAGAAATATATAGAATAAAGCTAAACTAAGATATAAATATTGGACACACTCAATGAATGACCTTTATTTGCGAACCTTCTTCACCTCTTTCTTCCTTTTCGAAGAGTTCATCTAGGAGAGACTTTTGATTAATGTGTGGTGTTGCATGCTTAATATATCCATGCTTTGTGATTAGATAAAGGTCCTGTTCTTGCTTAGTGATTAAATGATTAAGTTAATCTTTACAGTCATATTCCAGCGTGGTTTTCAATTTTCTGAAAGAAATTATCACATCTGAGATACATCTAATTAATCATATAGAGAAATGTTTAGTTGGGATTGATTTAAAGGGAAGTGCTTGTAAAAGTTCTCTTTTTTGTTAACTATTTGTTTGTTTATAGAATCATTAAGAGCCACTTTCAACTGCCTTAATGTACCTTTTGTTTAAAAAGAATAGGCTAAAATTCAAAATTTATCTTCTAAGTTTCACCGCTTTTTATTTCAATATTCTAAATTTGCATTCATTCATATTAGTCCTTTAAGTTTTATAACTCCTCAATTCAATCATTCGTTGACCTGACATCCATTGCTGCCATTAAGGCCCCCCATCCCACCCCACCCCACCCCACCCCAAACGATATTATTTTGCCATTATTTTAATATTTATTTTTTAATTTAAAAAAAAAAAACCCATAACTTATAAGAACCATTGTCCCTAACTGTATTTGAAGAACGAGCACACAAAAAAAAAAAAAAAAAAGAAAAGAAAAAGAAAACTCCCACCCACAAAATTAAATTCTTAATTTGATAGTTTGAGAGAAATTGAGAGAACAAGAGGGAGAAGGAGAGCGAGAGTTTACTAAACTTACCCAAATGCGTATTGGCTAGCCGAGTACACCTCTTGGATTGAAGCCGTCGAGTGAACCTCCTACAGCTGAGCCATCGAAAACACCTTGATCTATCTCTCCCTCTCTCCCTCTTGCTCTCTTCTCTCTCTTTCTTCCTCTCAGTCTTTCAATTATCGAGTTAGGATATTGATTTTGGTGGATGAGGTTTCTATTTCATTTCTTCATATGAGGAAGGCATTGTTTGGTTGGCAATGGATGACAAGTTAACAGAAGATTGAATTGAGGAGTTTTAAAACTTAGAGGATTAAAATGAATGAATGCAAACTTAGATGACTAAAATGAAAAGTTGTGAAACTTAGATGATGAATTTTACATTTTGGCCAAAAGAATATCTTCAATCAGTATATATACTTGTAAGATATATTGTTAATAGAAGTGAATATCATTAGGAAGTCATTGTATCATGATAATCTTAATCATAGTGGAAAAAATTAATCATGGCAATCATTGATGTGATTAGTTCTATTTTTTTGGCTTTAATTATGTTGATTTTTTTAGACCCCAAAAAAACACACTAACCAGTTTTAATGTCAAGTTATTAATTAATCAAATTATGAACACCTTTTGATAGGAGTGAACAAGACCATTATGTTGTGTAAATAAAATAATCGGTAGCAAAAAGATAACACACTTAATATGGTCCTATAGTGGAAACCAATGGAACAAACCATTCCACAATAAAAATTATTGGGTTGAACTATAATTTTAAGAGTTGAAGTATAATTCTAAGCCAAATATCCAATCAATTGTCATTTTTATTAAGAAATTTGGGAACAGTCAAACATAGGAAAAAGTTAAGCCAATATTCCAAGAAAAAATTATCATGGCGCCATTGCAAGGGAAATTGATGTAGGAAAATAATGAGCATTTCCAAAGAAGAATAATAATTGTGGGGGGATGCGCCCGGAAGACCCGCGTTAACCCACCTAACCAAAACCTAACATAAGACCCAAGGCCAATTAAAGGAGCTAAACTTGGTACATATGAAGGAAGTTAACTTTGGGCCCTATCACAGTGGGCCTAACCCTGAGGTCGAGATGACGAGTCAAAGGGACAACCACTCGAGGAAGTCTTAAGTGGTCGGCTAAACACTGACCAGTGTTGAGGGAAGTCAAGGTGAGATATGAACCTAGCAAGATAGGCAGCCGATGACTGATAGCGCCACTGGGGAAACCGCCACCGAATACTATTTGGTGTCTGGAACAAGTTCTAAGGGAATCCTCTAAAGTTGTGAGGATCCCTTGGGATTCTGATAAACATGGGAATACGTGTGAAGTGGGAAAAGAATGATGATCACCCCACTAACAAGAGACTATAAAAGGGAGAAGAGGGTAAAGGCTTAAGGGTTGGAAAAACTGGGGAGTGAGAGATAGAGAGAAAAACACAGGGAAACACTGGGGAGTTAAGGGAAACTAGAAAGAAGTTCTCATACTAAGGCGTTGGAGCAGACGAACCAAGTAAAGTTTGGGACCTAATCTGTAGAATTAAGACATAACCCATATATAAATAAATTGAGTCCCAACTACTATCATCTATTCAGTCTTTGGTGACCACAATAACAATAACCTAAAATGGATAATTCTCTTGTTTTTATGGTATATCACCCAATTCCAACCTGATTTTTTCCCCATGGACAGTCAAATTGAATGAAATTTCATATTTTGATTCCTTTTTCATATTCACCTCTACCAACTGTAATTCATGTATATTACTAATTTGACTATCAATGATATATTTTTTCTATTTACAACAATGAAATTTTTTATATTTTTACAACATTTTTGAGTCAGTATTTTATGAAATATATATATATATATATATATATATATATGAAGATATATGAAAAGCACTTAATAATCAAATTACTAATGAAAATGAACGACAAGATGAGTACTACAAATACATAATCAAACATCAATTCCAAAAAATATATATGTAAATAAAAGAGCCAAAATAAAAATAGTCCCAAACTTTAAGGATTAAAGCCCACTTTAGCCTAATTATTATATTAAAAATACATGTGAGATAGATATTATTTTTTATTTTTAGAAGAGCGTGGATAATAATTCAAATTACTATGTAGTGAGTTGGAGGAGGAGGATGCTATCCTTCAAAGTTTTTTTTTTTTTTTTGAGAATTCCTTCAAAGTTAAAATAGGTTTGAAAGAAAATCTTGTCCTTATTTTTTACTTGAAGATGCAAACTTTATTTATTTATTGAAAAACAAACACACCACAGAGCCAGCTAAAAAAGGACTACAATAGGACTCCAACGAAACTGACACGTGAAATTCCTGTCCGATTTGATGGGTCAGGGTTTGGACTAGGGTTCAATAATTGTGGCATGCACTTTGTCTCATTGGACTAGGTTTCTTAAACAATGCTTCTTGTGAAAATTGCTGGAAACAATTGGCCTTACAATGCATGAAGGGGCAATAAATTGAAATGGACCTTCTTTGATCTTTGGACAAAGATTGGCTATGGTTGTAGCCGAAAAAAATGAAATGTGTATTTGTTATGTTGCAATGCATACGAAGTCACGTGCATTACATATGATATAGAAATATGTTATCTTTTTATTGTTTTTTCTTTTTATAAGAAGATCATAACTTTGTTAAGACAAAGATAAAAATAATACATCTTGAGTCTGAGCAAATTGTTAGTTTCAAGTTTAAGGCTAAAATTTGTGCTTGACCTTTTTTTATGGTATTTTGTTTGTCTCCTTTTGCAAGCTGGCCACGGCATAGAAAAGATTGATATGAATCTTTCCACAATATAAGAATCAGCCCAATGGGCCAAAATGTTTGTTTGTAGCAGAAAATGAAATGTGTTTATATGTTATGATGCAATGCACATTAAGTCATGTATATTACACATGACAGAAATACCTATCTTCTTCCTATTGTTAGTTGCAAGTTTGTAGCTAAAATTCATGCTTGGTCTTTTTATCTTTTGCTAGCGGTTGGCCTATGGGACATGGAATAAAAAAGATTGATATAAATCTTAACACACTATAAGAATCAGCCCAATGGGCCAAAATGTGGGCTACAACAAACAAAAGCTTTATATCTGCAATAAAACAGTAGGCTTGGGCTTTGATATAGGTATAAAGCGTTATGGGCCTCAAAAGCATATAAATAAAATTATCTAAAAAATAATTTTCTTTCCTAATAAAATATAGTTATATAAGGCTTAAGAAGAAGGACTATCTTCCGTAAAGGTGCTTCAGTGCACTACTCTCTACTCTCATGTCATTGAAAAGAAATATACTTGTTTAAATTATCTAATAATTCTTATAGTAAGTGCATATTGTTGCTACAGTTTGTAAAATGACTTATTTCTTTAGTTAGCTCCCGTATAATATAACTTTATCAATTTTTTTTTAAACACACTATATTTCTATCGAACGTTTTTGCTAAACAAGATAAGCCAATCAAAAGAAGTTGTCTTAAACATATATATACTAATTAAACTAGAAAAGTTTGAAGGTCATTCCTTAATTGTTACCTTTTACCACTAGGTCATTACGGTAATGGAAATCTGTTGAAGGTCTTTTTATTATTATTATTTTTTGGGCCAAAATGGATATTTGCCCATTTCGCTTAAAACAAGTAGCAAAATGCTCATGTTTAAAAATTATTTAGCCATATGCCCTTATTTTAAACTAAATTTTCTAAAAATCGAGTTTCAATAAAAAACTCAATTTTTAGAAAATCAAGTTATAGGCAAAAAACTTAAAAAAAAAAAAAATTACATGGAACTCGAGCTCCATGTAACATTTTGCAAGTAACTTGATTTTCATTAAATCGAGTTTCAATGAAAACTCGATTTTTTAAAAATCAAGTTTCAAAATAGGGATCCACAAATGGCGAAAATATCTCTTTTGCCTACCTCTATCCCGATAAGCCGAAAACAAAGCTCTTATTTTCTGTTGAGTAATAGTTCGAGTAAGTCTTGAATGAGCCCCTCGAAAGCTTGATGCAAATAAACGAATTTTTGTTCTACGTCTCTGAGCTATACATCCTCGTTTAATTCTGGTCATTGAATAAATGAAACTTTGATAAATAACTAATTGATTTCTTTTCTTTCAGTTATTCCCTTCCCCTTTACGAGTTTGTTAATAACAAAACGGATCCTTCCAATGTATAAAATAAAAACTCCAACGGCTTTTGCTACTATAACCTTCCTGCCCACTATTTTTTCTTTTTTTTTTATAGGCACATTTTGTTAGATAGCTTCAGGATATGAACATTTTGTTACTTGTTTTGGGCAAAAGGGGCAAATGCCCATTTTGGCCTTAGTTTTTGTGTTCAATGCACATGTAATCCTCTAATACATAAGAAGTTAGACCAAAGGTAGTTTGGGGAGCCTAGTCTAAAATTAGTGCCAATAGGTCATTCTTTGGGCATTACAATTGCATTTTTCCCCTAAGTAATTAAATAACATTATAAGTGTCTGAATAATGTAAAAGAGATTTTTTTTCCCTTATAAAATAAGTAAACAATAATTTATAATGTTCATAATATAAAGGAGAGTAAAAATAACAATGCTTGAGACTTATCTTGTATTTTGTTGAAATTTCCTTTGCTATGAAAAAGCAATGTAAAGTTCAACAACAAAGTAAAGTTTAGTAAACTATAGTGTTGTCATAGTCTATTGCCATGGTATTTTGCCACTGTATGTTGTCGTAGTGGAAGGCATTTAGGAGCCAGACATGGTAAAGAAGTCGACAGCGTTATATGAGTCATCTGGTGGTATTATGTGGGACATTTTGCAATGTATAGGCTTGTGAGGAAATCTACATTACTACATAGTGGAAATTTTGCAATGTTCTCACTAATTTACATAGAGGAAATCCACAGTAAAACATTCAAGTTAGTTGGACCATAAACTTGGCAAGCGGAAGCTTCTGTTGGGGTTCCAAGAAAGTAAAATATTGCAGATGATAATATGATGAAGTAAGAGAAAATTTGTTTGGACGAGAGAGAGTGAGAGTCGGTGTGTGCTTGATAGGAGGTTTTTCAGAAGCTACGTGAATGAGATTTAGAAGGAGAAAATATGAATAAAATACATTGATGTCTTTGAGTGCCCCATCATGTTTGGCCTTTTTTCTCCTTTTATACTAGGTATGGTTTGGTTTATGCAAACTAGAGATGTCTTTGGTCTAGCTGCTGAGTAAACCATGGCTTTCTGTCTTAAATATGAAGGGGTTTAGGGGTCTTTACATTAAATGGAAAGTTGTGACAGACTTAGCTTAGTTGGAAAATTATAAGGTGAAAGTAATACTTGGCTTTAGTTACAAAGAAAATATGTTTTCTTGAAAAGTCAAAGAGCATATGGGGGCATTTAGTATAGTGGATTACAACTTTCATTAGATTATAGATTGCATTGACATAAACAATTGAGAGGAAATTACGACGAACTATGATGCACATGGTAGAATTGAGTCGACTCTTGGTTCATGAGCTTCAACCTAACATTACTAATCAAGGGGATAACTACGCATTTTGCTTCTCACCAAAAATCTCTCCCACTTCTCCCCTCATTGAAAATCTGAGCTTGTCCATGAGCTTGGGCCATAAGGCGAAAGTAACACTTGCCTTTAGTTACACAGAAAATATGTTTTCTTGAAAAGTCAAAGAGTATATGGGGGCATTTAGTATAGTGGATTACAACTTTCATTAGATTATAGATTGCATTGACATGAACAATTGAGAGGAAATTACGACGAACTATGATGCACATGGTAGAATTGAGTCAACTCTTGGCTCATGAGCTTCAAGCATTAATATATAATATGCTAGAAAAAGAGGTCACAACAATTTCTGTTTGACTTACATGGATTTAATATTTGGTCTTTTATTTGATAAAAAAATTTACTAATTAAGTTAATTAGAATTCACATCCTACTTTGTTATGCCATTTTTTTTAATAACTAAAATCAAATTTATATTCTGTCATTCATGACAATAAGCAATGAAAAGATATAATCATATATAGTTTATTTGATTAAAAAATTACCAAAAAAAAAAAGCGAAATTTTTTTTAAGTAATCAAAATAAGTCAATAATTATTTCAACAATCACAATACATATTTGCTATGCACATTTTTTTATTTTTTATTTTATGAATAGGAAAACTTTATTAGCAATAGACAAATAAATCACAAAATTCTTAACAAGAGCAACCTTCGAATAAGGAGGGCATCAGCCTACACCAAAGGACCCCACACAACTACAATTGAAAGACCACTTTGTAAAACACCCCCTAAGTTGTTGTTTGTTTTGTGTTGGGTTTTTATTCATTTCCTATACTAATTTTCTACGCTTAAATCTTGTACTCATTTTTTATTTCCAATTCAATTTTTTTTTATGGCATTAATTTTTTGCTAATTGTGTTCCCTAACTTTTTTCTAAACAACTCCCAACAAATACAAACACAGAAGAAGCCTTTAGCAGTTATCACGCTCGCTAGAAATCAATTACCTCTTACAAACTAGCCCCAATCAAAGCAGATATGCCTGAAAACAAACAACACACAGTCATGGACTTACCATTAGATTTCAGCAAACTTGCCTCCTAAACACCTCAAATCCACCATCAAATGTGCCTTAAAACAAACACCTACCATAACCATTTCAACAAACCAATCCACAAACAAACCCCAAAAGCAAACACCACACACAGAAGGAATCAACTAGTAGTGAGCATTGCCCATGAGTCCGATCGGATTTCGCTAAAAAAAAAAAGTGAGATCCATTGAGAGAGAGAGACTCACTGGTGGAGAACGAGAGATAGAAATAGAGAGAGAGAGAAGAGAGTTTTTGATGAGACAACTCAGTGTTAGTGGGACTTATGAAATTGTTTTTTTTTTTTTTTTACGAAAATACCACTGTATCCATTTTCACAAAAATAAAAATGCCCAAAATATGTAAGTAGTTTTTGCATTCAAATCCGATTTTTTGGATATTAAAAATAAAAATTGAGTACAAATAACATAACCAAACCATTTTTTTTTTTTTTTTTTTTGGTGATAGATCCCACAAAAAACTAAAACTAAAATACTAAATTTACTATATTTTTCCTCAAATCAAATAACCTCTAAGGTTCTCCAAGTACACTATAACCTGAAAAAGCAAATTTAGCTACAAGCCTACAAGGTTATTGCATATAACATGTTACAACCTTTGATCTTTTATGTAATCAACAATTTAATTTGAAAATAATTGTAAATTTTGCACCTATCATCTAAACTAGAATTCGAATGAGTTGCACTGTATTATCTAAAAAATTTATGGTGTATATTTTTGCCATTCTCACCCGGTTTCTGGTGGATGGTTAACCATTAAATTAAATATATTTTTTGACACTACTTAAAATGTTAAGATTGGAGATTGTTAAGTAACAAAAATTAAAGCGATTACACAATTTCGAAGTATAAGGTGTATATTATAATTTACAAATATCACCCTAATGTAAGATGATGATTGTACGTAATTAATTAAAGTCTTTTTTTCCCCTCTTAACAAATTTACCCTCATTTTTTAGATAAGCACCACTCAATAGAATTCCTCCATGTACTTATCTAAAATCTAACATATATAAAAGAAAAAACAATAAAATTAGGGATACAACAAAAATTTAAAAACAAATTAATAATGTTTCTACATTAACCTACCACCTCACACATGACTTCATCACAATAAACAATTCAATTTTGTCTAAAAAAAAAATATATATATATATATATATAACACTATGGGTTAATTTGGAAATATTACAAAACTATTATGAGTTTTTGTCAAGAAAAACACATTGGCAATTAATTTGTTATTTTGTTTTTGAGAAAATTTCTTATCTCAACAATATTTCACAAAAAATCAATGATAAAATCAAATTAAAACTAGTAACAACTTACTTACTGTGGGGACTATTTTTGCCGTCCTCGGCAAGGCTCTGGGCGCAGTGCCGAGGAGGCTCAGAGTGTCCCACATCGAAGAGAGCTTCTCCCACTTTCAACCTTATAAGCTGTGAAGCGAAGGAAGTAATGTACCATCGTATTCTCGTATTCGAATACCGGAATACGATGGTACACTACTTCCTTCGCTTCACAGCTTATAAGGTTGAAAGTGGGGGAAGCTCTCTTCGATGTGGGACATTCTGAGCCTCCTCGGCACTGCACCCAGAGCCTTGCCGAGGACGGCAAAAATAGTCCCCACACTTACTATATAAAATTTGTTTCAAAAATACAACGTAATAGTTATCTTCTTTTATTTTTATTTAAAGTTTTTGTTGTTTAAATAACATAACATATATTTTTATAATATTTTTTTTATTCATATGTATTTTTACAACATTTAAATAACGTTACTAAAACAACATTATCAAACTGCTTATATTTTCTTTTTGAGAAATCAAATTAGTTTGCTCTTTGTTGCTTTAATGAAAATAAAAACGAAAGGAAAAGAAAAAAGAAAAATAAAAACAAGCATGACGTAAAAGGACTATAATAGAGTAAGGCAGTGTGTGCTTAGGTGTGTCTTTCTTCTCACTGTATTAACCTTATTTTTTAGCTGTGATTTTTTGTTTCCGACACTTTCACCGGTCACTCTATACGCAAACACAAAAAACACACACACACACTCTCTCTCTCTCTTTCTGTATCTGTGTGTGTAGTCAGTGTATATACATTCTACCAATTCACTGGTTTCGAAGGGTTCATCTACACTGCTCAAACTTAGGGTTTCATTCCCATTATATCAAAATAGGTAATTTCCCAATTGGATTTGGGCTTTCAATTTTTGTGGTTTTTCTCTCTCCTAGGGTTTTGCTTTTTTCACTCAGTTCCGACTTCGAATTGGAGAACTTTGTAACTCTAATTTTTCAAATTTTGTTCTCATCCTAGGGTTAAAATTATCAAAGCTCTTCTTTTTAATTTTTTTTTTTGGGGTTTTTCCCTTTTGCCTGTGATTCTAGAATCTGCAATTCGGTTTTAGGGCTTTGATTAAGCTCTGTTCGTTCCCAAATCTTCAAATTTTCGATTTTTTTTTTCCTCTGGGCCTTTTCAATAATCAGTGATTGGAACCCAGAATCGGAAATCCAATTTTGAAAATCTCCTAGGGTTCTTGCTGTGTGTTCATTCTGAAATTGAAGAAAATTTTGGAGCTTCAGAGCTCTCTATCTCTCTCTGTTCTAGGGTTTTGATCAATTTTACGACTAAACCAAGAAAATCCAAGGTTGGGAATTGAATTCTCTCTCTCTCTGTCTCATATTGTGGTTGCTTCTTTGAAATTATAAAAGATTTGGTTTTAGGGTTTTGATTGATTTTTGAAGCTAATCCAAGAGAACCCAGAATTGGGAATTTGAATTTTCACTCTGTGATCTCTCTCAAAATTGGCCATGGCCTCGTATAGGCCATTCCCTCCACAAACCTCATTTGCACCACCACCAAATCAAAACCCACTTGCACCACCACCACAACCGCCACCACAACCACACCCACCTCAACAGAGAGCTCAATACAATCAGAACTGGGTTGGATATAGTGCTCCTGATACCTCTATTGCCTCAGCTCCTCCTCCTCCTCCACCACCATCTTCCTCTTCTGCTGCTGCTTCTTCATATCCTCAAAACTTCAACAATCCTCAATTGCATCCCACTTCCAATTACCACCACCACCCCCATCAACAACAACAGCAACAGCAACAACATTATGGCCCACCAAGGACTCAACCTCCACCACCCCCTCCTCATCAGCAGTACCCGTATCAACCGCCACCACCGCCTCCTCCGGAGTCTTCTTATGCTCCTCCACCGCCGCCTCCGACACAGAATTCAATGAATTTACAGCCCCCACAAGCTCCCATGTATTACCCTTCTAATCAGTTTAATCAGTATAGTCATCAGCCAATGCAACCAATGCAGCAGCCCCCACCTCCCCCGCCACCCCCACCTTCGTCTCCACCCCCGAGTTCTTCAATTCCACCACCGCCACCTCCGAGTTCACCCCCACCTCCAGCTCCAGCTCCTCCGCATAATAGGGAATCACATGAGCGTGATAGAGGGACTTCCAAGGAGGTTTATGCTTCTGCAAGGGGTGATCCTGGGGTTTCGAATCATGGGGTTCCTTCTAAACAGCAGCATAAGCCACCTGTTCCTCCGATGATGGTGAAGAAATCAAATGGGCCGACGGGGAGGGTGGAGACGGAGGAAGATAGGAGGTTGAGGAAGAAGAGGGAGTTTGATAAGCAAAGGCAAGAAGAGAAGCAAAGGCAGCAGTTGAAGGAGTCCCAGAACACTGTTCTGCAAAAGACCCAGATGCTGTCTTCTGCTGCAAAGGGGCACGGTTCAATTGTTGGGTCACGGATGGGGGAGAGGAGAGCTACTCCATTCTTGAGTGGTGAAAGGATTGAGAATAGATTGAAAAAACCAACAACATTCTTGTGCAAGTTGAAGTGAGTATGTTGATGATTATCCTTGGTTTCACATTTGCTTATTTGTTTCTTAGCACGTTTTACCTCTCATTTATAAACAAAAGTAATTTTGGGCTAGCCAATGAGCTTTCCTTAAATGGTACTTCCTCCTCTCACAAGTATGAGTGGAGGGGGAGGTTGTGGGTTCAAAACCTATTGAGTGTGTTGAAATTACCAATAAAAAAAAATGTAATATAGGATTAGGACTGAAACTACACCTAGATAGCTGAAAAGTTCTCATGTACTTAAGTGTAAGTTAAAATCTAATTATAGTGGCTTGCCTAGGATTGTGTCTGAAATGTTTTCTTTTTTGGGAGGCTCTGGACTTAAAATTCATGGCTTTGATCATCCTCTATTTAGCAGTACCTTTTTTATTTGGGTATTATTGGGACAAAGAGGGAGCACCAAATGCAAGAGTTCATCAAGAATATGTAAGAGGGCAGATGGGGGGTGAATATATGAAAAAAAAAGTATGGATTTTTCATTTGATTTCTTCTTATGAATGCTCTATTTGTACTAGAATGGGATATTTGCGTACACCTGTGCTAATGCATTAATAGATGCTAGTGATCTTTTGGTCAGAGTTGATACTTCTGAATCTTCCCATGTGACAGTATTACATTCTTCATTTCCTGTACTGACATTCTCTCTATGTGCAATATTACTTGTGTGCTTCTTGAAGGTTTCGGAATGAACTCCCAGATCCAAGTGCACAACCAAAGCTTGTGGCTCCAAAGAAAGATAAAGAACAGTACGTCTCTCTTTCTCTCTCTAATTCTTGGTTTTTTAAAAATTGATGGATGTATCCTACAGTGTATGTTCTTTGTTGTGGACATACTTATAAACTTGCCAGAATCAAAGGTTGAGTCATGGCCTTCATAATTTCCATCTTTAGATTCTAGTAGGCATTATATGCCTCTGCTAGTGAGCACTCCAGCTTCTTAGGTTATGCTTGTTTAGGTGTTGCTGGGATGACAAGTAATATACTAATATTATTGCAGAATTATAAATTTTACGTTTACTTTATTTAATGTACAGTTTCTTTTATTTTATTCTGAGGCTGAAGCATCCAGTATGTAGTTCATGTGAGCAAGAAGAATATCTTCCCTGGTTGTTTGGTAGCAGCCATGATTCTGATATTGTTGTGCTACTTGTCATCTTGGAACTGGTGGTAAAAAGTGATGGAGAGGTGTAACGAAGGGATAAGAGAAAAGAAAATAGAAGGAAGAATGATAATCCAGTGAAGCATGTAGTTTACATCTAGTGGAGTATATTAAAAACTATAAAGGAGTTATGTTGTCTTAGTCTTGGTGGCACACATAAATTACATCTAATGGAATAGCCCTCTTGATGTTCCGAAGAGGGTGTCTAGAAGTTATAGGAAATGAAGGATGGCATTGCAAATGGATAGTCAAGGCTCAAGATAATCTGAAGGCAGTGCCACTTATTCTTGAATTCTCCAAGATTGCAACCCTCAATTAAGTGATGGTGTTGAAGGAAATGTAAATAGTTTTTAGTTAGACGTATCAGAGGTTCGCACGGAAAAATGTTTTAGGCTGAGGTTCACTCATGTAGATTTATTAATTTGTCTCCATTAACTATGGCTTGAGAGCAAAAAAGAATTACCTTCCAATCATGCTGTCCTAAAGACTGCACCTGTAGGTTTTGTAGAAAAGACTGGGCAACTGCTTTGGCATCAGTGCTAGTAACCACACCAGCACTACTTTTCCTCCTCATCAGTGCCAAGCAACCAACAAGTGCACCACGTAAAGCTTTCCAATCTGCCTGATATAAATAGGAGATCATCTATTATACTTTAATATTACAGAACAGATATAATTCAAAGAAGACATGTGGAAGCTCTGAAGGGAGTCAATAATTGTCATCTGAGGAAACACCTGTAAATTTAATGATCCTCTATTCCTGATATAAATATGATATCATCTATTATAGACTCTTTTCCAGATTAGGTACTATGGTTTGGTAGTTTCCAGACAAACTGATAAGAAACAACTGTAAACTAGTAAGCCATGAAAAAAAAAGTCTATTATTGTCATCTGAGGGAAAAACACACTCATGTGTCTGAACCCTGGGCACATGGAATTTGGTTAGATGGGACATCTTTTGTTACTCCTCCAGTATAAGTTGCTATACAAGTTCAATATGATTGAAACTGGTCTGCAGAATTTGATTGGGAATCTGATTTTCTAAGGGCTTTGTCCATTAAGTTTTGGGGCATCATTATTTTTCTTTGTTTTGTTCATATGTTTAAAGAATCATGATGTAAATCTGTTGCCTGAATATTGTGGTCATTTTTATGGTCTATTTTGCAGATATACAAAGTATACCATCACTTCCTTGGAGAAAACCTACAAGTCTAAACTTTATGTGGAGCCAGATTTGGGAATACCTCTTGACCTTCTTGACCTCAGTGTATACAAGTATTGTCTCTCGATAGCTTGAATTTTTTGGGGACCTCAGCATTTCTATAGCATAACAATGCTGATCATCTCTTTGTACTTGTTTAATCAGCCCTCCCAGTGTTAGACTGACACTTGATCCAGAAGATGAGGAATTGTTGCGTGATGATGTTTCAGTGACCCCTGTAAAGAATAACGGCATAAGAAGAAAAGATAGGCCGACTGATAAAGGTGTTGCCTGGCTGGTCAAAACACAGTATATATCTCCTCTTAGCACGGAGTCAACCAAGCAGGTAGTTGAATACTTACACTATACTCTTGAAGAACTATTTACCCAGGTTCAATGTCATAGCTAAGCTAACTATGTTGGTTTTTTCAGTCTCTAACTGAGAAACAAGCAAAGGAACTGAGAGAAATGAAGGGAGGCCGTAACCTTTTGGAGAACCTTAACAACAGGTTTTGTTTTATTATATCTTTAGGCTGGGGATATACTATTTGATACTTGTTCATTTTCTTATACTGATAGACATTAATATTTCTTTTTGGTTTTCAGAGAAAGACAAATTAAGGAAATAGAAGCATCATTTGAGGCATGCAAGTCACGTCCTGTTCATGCAAGTAATAAAGATTTATATCCTGTTGAGGTTCTGCCTTTGTTGCCTGATTTTGATCGGTATGGATTTTTAATGCTATTACAAAATTTTTTGTTTGGTAAATGTGATGCTGTATCACATCGCTGCATCACATCTCACACACAAGACCTTTCAGTCAATGTCAATAGATTGAAAAGGAATGGAGCAACAGATTGTTGTTTCTAGGTTTATTTCCGTCTATGCATAAGTTGATGACTCTGAACTATTTATCCAAAAAAAAAAGAGAGTTGATGACTCTGAACTGGTCTAATATTAAGCCAGCTCTAAGATTACGTGTTCATTGATAGGTATAGATAATTATGTGGTGTTGACACAATGATTTATTTGGTATTAATTATATTGCATTCTACTATATTCATATTAATGTTTGCGTTATATGTGATGCAATGGTAATAGGTCTGGAGAACAATTTGTTATTGCGGCATTTGATAGTGCTCCTACGGCTGATTCAGAAATCCACAGCAAGTTGGACCCAACTGTTCGTGATGCCTTTGAATCACAGGTGAGTTAAGTGAGTTATGTTACAGAAATGCAAGAAAATGGTAGGCCATCATTAGGTTCAGATATTGACAAACAATTGAGACAATATGATCATAGATTCTGATATTGACTGACAATTGACACTATCAGCATTTTTTACCTTCTGAAATTTTAAACCAATTATAGGATTTCTAGTCGCTTAAAGAGTGGTAATAAAAAGTCACATAATCAAGGAAAGAAATAGAATGCAAAGCAACTAGTTAATAGGTAACATCAAGTTCATAGATTAATAAGATAAAGAGGTTTGACAAGTCAAAAAGAAAAGAAAAAAATTATAATATACTTGGAGCATAGCTGAATTAGAGCATTGTAGCTCCTTGTCTGATTTCCTTATCTCTATTAGACTTTCCTTATGATCTGATTGTATTTGTTTCAAGGGCAGTGAGTTTACAATCGTAAACACATTGTTCTTTCTCATCAATAAAACTCTTATTATCTATCAAAAAAAAAAAAGAGTGCTGTCTTTACCGGTTTACATAGATCTAGATTTTTTTGGACTGCTCTGGGTCAACATTACATTTGTAATACTAAGTTTCCTCAATATATGATAATATGAAGTCGCTAATTTAATTTAAAGGTTGAATTTATACTAATTTAGACTATTTTCAGTAATATTTTTATTATCTGATCTGTGGTTAGTGATGTGTATGTGTCAAATCTCATCTACCATGAACCTTTTTCAGGCCATTATGAAAAGTTATGTGGCAACAGGCTCAGATACGGACAAATCATTTTTGGCCTACATGGTTCCTTCTCCAGATGAGGTAGATATTGCCTTATTTTACCTTTGAAATATGTTGTACTTAAAGTAGGCAGTTCTGAAGCCATTTTTATTGCTTATGTTTTATCATGCAGCTTTGTTATTTAATTCGTCTGTATATGCTTTATGGTCACAGTTATCCAAGGATATGTATGATGAACACGAAGATATCTCATTCTCTTGGGTTCGCGAGTACCATTATGACGTATGTGCCTATATCTTTAACATGTTACACCAGCAAGCTGGAATTTAACTTTCTACTGATTCTTTTTTCTTTCACTCGTCATTAGCTTCGTCATGATGAGGCCGACCCCACAACATACCTTGTTTCATTTGATGAAGCAGAAGCACGCTATTTGGTATCCACTTCAACCTGGATTTATATTTTTACATTCATTTGTGTGTGTGCACTGGTTTGTGTGTTAGTCAGCAGCTTTTACATGTTTAATGCAGCCTCTTCCAATAAAACTCGTTTTAAGAAAAAAGAGGGCAAAAGAGGGAAGATCTAATGACGAGGTTGAGCATTTTCCCATACCATCTAAAGTGACTGTGAGGCGGAGACCAACTGTTTCTGCCGTTGAATTGAGAGATTCAGAGGTATGACCATGGAGCCATCTATTGACTTACACTAGTAAGTTTTGGATTTTAGTTCTTAGATACCATTGATTTGATTATGCTTCCAGGTTTATTCAAATTCAAAGGGGAGTTTTTCAAATTCTAAGAGGGGAGGGTTAGACATTGAAGATGGTCTTGGAAGACCACAGAAGGTTGCACGACATCAGGACATAGATCAATATAGCGAAGCTGAAGATGATATGTCTGATTGATTTCTTTTGATCCAAATTCTGCTGCCTTCAAGGGATGTTTCCCAAATTTATAGCAGCTACAGTGGTAGCAGATTGGTTGTGTACTAGCGTGCTAGATGCTGTGGAGTAGTGAGGTAATATAGTTATATATCTTCTATTTGTATGTTAATTCCAACCTCCAACCATCTACCTAATTATATTTTCAGATTGTAGCTGGTTCTAGTTGATACAGGTTTTTCCTCTAATATATCATGCAAGGAAAAATGACAAATAGATACTGTAAAAAGAAGTGAGACAGAATAGCGCGTTCATCAAAATCATTGAAACAATTAGTTCTTTCCTGCAATGATAGTTGTTCTTTCTTTACCTTCTGCTTCAGTATAAATGTTTGGTGTAGCAATTCAGCCATTTTACAATTTTTTTGTCTCTATTCATGTTGAGTATAGATTTTGTGCTCATTACCCTATTGACTATTGTTCTTTATCTCTCCCCTTCTTGATTGGACTCTTTTTCTAGATTTAAATTGCTAGAATTACTGTATTATAGCCACAAAAATATTAGGACTCAACTAAGGGAACATACATGTACTAGTCATACGGGGCTCAATTTATTAGACAAGATCAAATTTCAGACCAGGCCCGGACTTGATGAGTTTTCAGCTTTACTCCTTTTTAGCTAAAATTTTTTTATATATTCCAAAAAAAAAAAAAAAAAAATCTTCTGCTTCTTTTATTGGCTTGAAGGGATCAGATCATAGAACCTTCATATCTCAAAAAAGAAAAAAAAGAAAAAGAAAATAATTATAAAGAACATAGAACCTTCTGATTTATGTTTGAAGTAAAATATTTTAAAAGTTTTCATTCAAACTGAGAATATAATGTACGAGGCTGGCCCAACAATCTTAGGTCAGTCTGTCAGAATCAGCATGGCTGGGTTGGAACCAATAGCCCAACATTAATGTCAGCTAAGCCCAGCCCATGGACACTGTTGCTAGTTCGAATTGAATCGGCATGTGATCAATCATTTTAATATGGAATTCTGAAGGCCCGTATCACTTGAAGTCCTATTGTTGTATCTTACACTTAAAATTATTTAACTTTACTTTCTGTTTTTCGAAAACACATTACTACTAACATATCGATTTTTATAGTCTTCAACAACAATAATACCAATAGTCTCTTCTGTCTAAAGGTAGCTAGGTTGTTGAATCTATCAAGAAAACTCACGCATGCACAAACGGGTAGAAACTAGTAAGCCCTATAAACTTTACACACTGGAGAATATCATTTGAAGGGGAGGGGAATCGGTTCGAGCAGTAGTGTAGGATCTATTATTATTATTATTATTGTTTGGAATTTCATATGGAAATGATCGTTGGAGATTAGCCAAACCCAAATTATTCTTAAAATGCTGACCCTTTCAACAAAGAGTAGATTGATAAAAGAATTTCTTGGATTAAGAAATTCCTAAAGTTGAAATAAGATATTAATTCTTTTTCTTTCCTTTCAATGTCTCTCTCTTTTCACAAAATTGCATAACCCTGTCTTTGGGATGGAGCTATGTTTGGGCCAGGGGTGTCAATTTGGGTTCTAAAAAAAATATAAACTTGGCCTCCCACGTAATCTTGACTAATTTAAAACCAAAAACAGCATAAATTACAGAAAAATTCTTAGGTAGTCTCGGAATATAATGAGTGGACTCCACCATGAATTTAATGAGCGGACCCGACCATGAATGTGAGAGGAGGAAGCACTACTCTTCGTGCTCTAGGAGTACCTAAGAATTACTCCAAATTACAATACAAAAGAAGCCCCATGTTGCTCCAATGGTTGAGGAAATTACAAATATAAATCCTTTTGATATGTACTACTACAATGAATTTATTTTCCCTCATCTCTTTCTTTGCAAATTTGGGGTTTTGAAGGTTCTGTCACACACACATCCATACATCCATTCTTGTTCAATACTTCCATACTTTCACAAAAAGTACACTTTTCATTCAAATATTCACTAAAGTTTGATTCTTTTGTGGGCTTTTATCTAGTTCTAAATGAGCTATGAAATTTATTTAATTTATCTCAAAGCATTAGTATAGGATAATTGTTGCTTAAGTGTTTGATGAAGTTACCCAAAGGAGTTTGGGATAAAAAACACACACACACACACACACAAAAAAAAAAAAAAATATATATATATATATATATAGCTTGGGATAAAAAAACATGGTTGACTTTGGGTTAATCTAGAGCTACAATATGAGAGAGTTTAGGCTATAATGAGTTTTTTAAGCATTGGGGTTTAAGTGTATCTCCCCCACCCCTCCCCTCTCCCCCCCCCCCCCCCCCCCCATTCAAAGTCTTGGCTCCATCCCTGCTCTCTCTCTCTCTCTCTCTCTCTCACACACACACACACACAACCAAATGTTGTCCCACAATCAAGAGGAAGACACAATTGACATACAAAACACAATCCTCCTCTCATAAAACTATTAAAATCAAAAAATAAAAGAAAGAAAGAAAGAAGTGCAATGCCGATCTGAGCTCCACATGCACTTGGCGGTGGGAAGGTAGACCCAAGGCAAAAATGCTCTTCACAAAATATCATAGATGCGCAAAGAGTAAGTAACCCCTCATAGGTTTTCACGCAATCTTTGATTCTCACACATAGACCCTCAATCTCTCCCCACTGAATCACTTGAGAAACTCATTGCCACCCTTGATTTGTTTATCTCTCTCTTGCTACTTCAGTTTTTTCGCCCTTGTGTTTTGGGACAAGCCTTGGGTTGGTTTATGGGTGAATTTTGCTGGTGGGTTTTAAGATGGGTTTGCCTAGGGCTTTGTCCATGATTTGTTGTGTCTCTTATTTTAAGAGTAAATTGAAGGTGAAAAGGGTGGAGGGTGTGAGTATTGATAAATAAATATTTAATGGAAGATTAAAGAAAGAATAAAAAATAAATAAAGAAAAAAAATTATTTTAAAAGGAATAGAGAAAGAATAGAGTTTGTTGAAAAGTGTATTTGAAAAGTAGGTAGGTAGTTTTTTTTTTTTTTTTTTTTTAAATTTTAATAAATAAAATCAACCTTTTCTCTTCAATTTGGATGAGAAAATGCCTCTAATTTTTGGGGCTAAAGAGATCCCACTTCCTCATGAATTTATCTTGAATTGGGATCTTTTGGCTCAACTTTATCCCAGTTTTGCTGAGGGAGCAACCCCATTTTTCACCTTGAATTGGTCAAAATATGCGGACTTTCTTACTTTTCGTGGAGGATTAGATCCAGTAACTGGAGGTCTCTGGTTAACCAATATTGCACACCATCATTTAGCTATTGCAATTCTTTTCCTGATAGCGGGTCACATGTATAGTACCAACTGGGGCATTGGTCATGGTATAAAAGATATTTTAGAGGCTCATAAAGGTCCATTTACAGGGCAGGGACATAAAGGCCTATATACTCTTTGCCACCCTTTGCTGTTTTTGAATTTTTTGTCCCCCCAAAATGGCCATTTTCTTCTAATAGTTTGCTTGCAACTATAAGAGTAATGTTACATGCACAAAAAAATGACAACATTTTTCATATCAATTGAGTCGGCAAGTGTTTGCTGATTCTCATCTAGACTTATCACTAATATCATTTATTTACTTACCACTAAAAATCTTGCACATCAACATGTGTTTGTGTCCGTAGGCTTTGTCACTATAAAACCTAATGTTCTTAGTTTTTTTTTTTTTTTTTTTTTTTTTTTTTTTTTTCTAATAAATACCAACTTGGACTTTTTTTTTAGAGGGGGGGGGGGGGGGGGGTGTCCTAATGTGAGTGTTTAAAGCCCTTTGAGTATCAAACTATTTCTTTGGGTACGTGAAACCTCCTCTTTCTACACAACAAATAATTACAATGACAAATTCCTTAGTGGTACGTTTGGATGGCAGGATTTGAGCATGTGGATTTGGATTGAGTAATTAAAATCCAAATACCTTGTTTGGATACTTAAAAAAAGTCCAGAATTTGGATTTGACAAATCCACCAAAGATTTTAAAACTTTTAAAATTCTTGAATTTGAAATGATATATATAATTAATGAATTTGAAATCATGGCATTTCAATTATATTGATTTAAAATCCAAATTCAACTTTCCAAACACAACCTAGAGGTTTTCCTAAGATGCTGATTGGGTTTTGAATCCAAGACCTCAAGAATCTCACGCCTTAGGAGCCATTAGATTAAACCCTTGGGTTATTAACACCTACCAATTCAGTTTTGATAAGGGCAGACTAGTTTGCATTTGGAGATCTTTCCTACAAGCTCTTAATCTTTGTTGTCTCTATCGTTTGCTGTTACCTTTCTTGTGCCACCAGGATATAGAGGCTATTATTTGGACATTGTCATGACATAACCCCTTCCCATCATTGGAATGTATGTTACCAAAGCTTACTCTGGTCTGTGGTATAGAATGAAGTGAGTCCAAATCTTTTGTATCACCTTTTGTGTATCACTCTATGTTTCACCAATCATTACTTACCATGTGTATGATTGCTTTCCATTTTAAACTTCAGTTATTCTATAAGGAAAGTAAAATGAAAACATATTAAGTAGTGATTGGTGGAACATAAAGTAGTACACAAAAAGTAATACAGAAGATTTGGACTTGAATGAAGTTATACCATGGAATCAACTCTGATCATGAAACTATAACCCTAGCCTAATTCCACTTTTGGGCAGAACGAAAAGCCTTCATATCTGAGATACATTATGAAGATAGAGCTGCTTTTTGAAAAAATTAAGTTCTGCTGATTTGTCAATATAGTTTCTGAATTCCTGTTGTCAATGGCTTAAAAAGGAAACGTTAGTGCAATGGATGTTTGCCTTTTCTTCCTATGGAAAATCAAATTACTTTACACCAACTTCTTAATTACAGCAAAAATTTCATGTCCAATCTACACTCTACAGGTAGTATAGTAGTCTACTAATTAATGATAAGAGACTAATCACATTCTTAATAGCAACAAAATTTCTCGTCCAACTTGGATATCTACACTCTACAGATAATATAGACTATTGATTAATGTCTGAAGGCTAAACCTAAAAAACAAAACAATAAAAGATTGTCCAGCAAGCAGCACCCAGCCTCAGAAAAACTCTGCTGCGTCTTTCAGAAATGAAGACTTCTTGATGCAATTGATGCCCTAATAAATTCTCAAGATAATTAATTGAAATAAACATAAAATTAACCCCCCCCCCCCCCTACCACTGGGCAGGAGAAAGAAAACCTACACATGTAAAATAACATTAAAGGTAAGTAGGATAGATCAAGGACTGACCATGCCTGTCGGCATCTGACAGCTTCCTGCCGAACAGCCCTCCTGGAATCATCAAGAGCCTTTGATATAGCTTGTAGTACCTGAAAATGACAACATCACACAGACACAGTCAAGACATGTAGATTTCATGATAAGTTGAAGCATTTCTTTGTTTTGTTTTGTTCTTTGGATATGGATATGAGCTCCAGTGACGCATTGTTGTAAATGCCCATGTGATTATTCTTATGGATAATAGCAATGACTCTTTTGATAAGTGATAATAGCAATGACGCTTATTTTAAGTTTTACTAACCTGTATTCTCATGGGATAGATCCTTGCATGTGGCAGCTCGGACATGGCAACTAGACATTGAATGGCTGTCTCTCGAACAAGCTGAGCACAGAAAAAGAAAAATTAAACACCAATAATTTCAATTAGGCTCCACTAGCAATATATACGCATAGGTATTTAAAAAAACTATTTGTAAGTCATAACAATGTAATGCTTAAGAACATGAGGTCATTTCTGAAGTATAATTATCAGTGATCAATGACCATATAACCTAGTCACACTTCTCCTTTGAACATGGAGGTCAGGGGTCCAACCCATCATGGCTGAAAAAAAAAAAAAGTAAAATAGTAATTCATTTGACAACTAGCAACAAAAAGGTATAAGTCGATCTTATGTAGCATCTGAAGATTGTCAGAGAAACATTTGCACACTAATTTGTACTGAAATTGGAATCAAAACACATTTGAACCATCAAGACCCCCCCGCGGCCCCCCCCCCCAAATTCTCTCCCCTTCTCTACCCTTCCTCCAAATGATGGTTGTATGCATTGGAGAGCAGCAGGCAGGTATAAAGTACAAAGCAAAGAGGAAAGAAGCTGATGTTTGAGTAAAAAAAAAAAGAAGCTTATAAAGGAATAGTGTCAATTTAAATAAATGTAATAATGAACTCAAGGGATAAGTCAGCAACAAAGTAAATTTGATTTTCTTTTGAAGAAAAAAATCTGGTACCATCATATGAGGGTAGGCAATTAGTCCAGTGAGGCAATTAATGACAAGATGAGCATTATCAACTACAGCTTCTTGCCCTGCAAGTAAAAACAGAAAATAGATCATATACTACTAGAACTGGGTTAGCAGTCATAGTAAAACACAGATCATAATCTAATAAGTACTCTATAAAAGTGAGATGCAATGCGATGTTTTTCATAAGTCAGACAAATAGAAATTTACATTTAGCATTACCATCTTTATCTGTCAATATCCCAGATAAGACTAGCAGGAGACTGTACAATGTATCTTTATCCTGAGCATCCTTGTTCAACATGGATAAGCAATCCAGAAGAATAGGTATGAGCTGCAAAATTTGTATGGTATCTTACTAATTAGTTGCTTGATGTAGTACAAGATAAGAACAAGAAAAAAAAAAAAAAACTAATCACTGAAAGTACAGAGATATTTGACACTAACCTTCTTGGCTTCGCCCAGAACAGCAACTAACGGGGTTTCAGATATTATATGTGCAAATGCCCGGTACAGCATAGATCTGAAATTGCAGAGCAGTTAAGAGGATACATGATAAAAGAATGTTTCCAAATATGTCTTTCATTTTACCATTAAGTGGCCAAAGACCCATTCTTCAAGGTGAGCTAGCAGGTAAGTCAATTACATGCTTTGCAGATTCAAGCAAACTATTATGTAAAAAGGATTTCTCATGAATTGCTAGACAAATGGTTCCCTATTGACTTCATACCCAATTCCAGGAACAAGACAAGTTTGAAACTAGAAGGCAGACAATTAGTAAGGAACAATCTAAGGCAATAGAAATCTCAAGTAAAACACAAATATGCTGTTGTAAAAGAAAATTGTTCAAGTCTGAACACCAATTTACTCAAGCTTTGAGGATACAAGGTAGAATGCGGCAATGCAAGTCAGTCCTCTGTATATTAAATTACTACAAGTTTGCAATGACCTAAGTGCTTACTGGCATCTTACAGATGAGAAGCATTAAAGAAAATGGAAATATGTTGACATATTATGATAAGACACAACACCAGACAATAGGCAGGAAGACAGAGCTAAGCTAAAAACCATATGAATTGTGGGGATGTTTTTAATTCATTTTAGAATTCAATTTAGGAAGTTCAATATTCTGAATTTCATTTGAAAAATGGCTAAAATCATTAAATCAACATGAATGTATTATAAGATGAACAGTGCATAATTACATAGACAAGGTACACAGCATCTGATGCACACTATAGCAAGCAAAGTGCAATTAGTTCTGAGTAAGAATATTTGGTACCTAGAAAGTAATGAATCACTTTTCATTATCAAAGGTTGCAAAATAGGCATCATGGTGGAGAAAAAACGTTGCTTATAGAGTGGTCGTATTATTGCATGGAACTTCCGATTCAAACAAACTTCAGAATCACTCATAAGAATATGAAACGCATCTGCCGCACTTTTCATCACAGAAGCACGCAAATCCTGCTCACAACTGTTCTCTAGTGAATGCTGACTTAATGGTAAGGCATTGCCATTTGACAATAAACACTCCAGAAAAATCATAGTTATATCTTTAACTTTATCGTGACCCCGCAAAAGCAAACCTTTTCCAATCCATGATAGTCCAGTAATGGCAAGTATCTGGGGCAATTTATAGTTCACAACAGCTTGGCATAAATCAGTGCGACCCATCTCACTTCCATTAGCACTACATCTCAGCAAAGCACCATTATCATGATGGGTCCATAATTTTAATTGAAAAATGATATCCAGTGCTTCTTCCAAGGTACAGTCACTTGAAATCTCAGATCCAGTGGAACTTTTACTAAATTTGTTAACGATAGAACCCAATGCCTGAGCTGCTGGAACATGACCCTTAAGAAGAGTTGTTATGAATAAATTCAATATTACTTTTACATTTGGAATGTGTGTTTGCGGACGAACTGCTATGACTACAGATGCAAATAGTGAAAGAATCCATTCATCTCTACACGACAGATTGTCCATCTTCTGAGTGAGCTGTAGACCTTCCAGTTGGAATGGAATGGTGAGGGCCATGGATTCCTTTAGTGGAAAAGAAGTGCTTGATGAAAGTACATTGTAAGCTTTTTGGATTATTTCGTTCTGGCTTTCCTCAGAACAAAATGCAACAGCATGCTTCATTGCAGTCATCATTGCATCAAGAAGCCCCTAAAGTAGAAGAAATACATCATTTCCACTTCCAGAATAGAAATTATTTAATCATTATCGTTAACCCCCGAAGCCCAACCACTGATGTCAAATGTACTTAGAAGTTTTCAGGACATCACTGTCAACATCATTAATAATAATAAAGATTATGAAATGAAATAGCAGCTCTAGTTACCTTTTCTGGGACACTAAAATCAACACAACTTGCAATTTGCTTCCAAATATTAATAGGAAATCGCAACAAAACTTCCTCAAAAACTCCATTCTCATGGATCCTGCAAATGTTCCAACAAAGGGTTTCATGTCATCAGCAGGAAATCACACTAAATGGCACCAAGAATGTCAGCAGATGAATGTTAAAATGGGAACAAAATGGTGCTAATGATGCGAGTACATGGTGACATAATTTTTCCTCCCATCTTCCCTACCACGGTTTGAGGGTTCTGAAAACATTCATGAACTCACTACAAATATCTTTAGAAATGAATCTCTTGTTATATGCTTATTTGTAAATATTAAAATAACTGAACCGCAGATCAAAGGTCGAAGTGAAGCAGGGTCTTGGTGGCAGTGGAGGGCTTTGTTATCTTAAGAGAGGAGGGGAGGGTCGAATCTTACATATTGAAAGGAAGACAAAAAAGAAAAAGAAAGATGTCCTAAACATAGCAAGTATATCACACGTTGCAATAATCGACTTCAAATCCAATTCATGCATATCATTCAAGAAAAAAAGTACAATGAACTGAAGATAAGGAAAGCAAACATTCAGAGTAGAACTATATACCATGGAAGCAATTTATTAGAGTAGCATTCCAAAAGCCAAATTGTGGTTTTGGCTGACTTTAAATTTCCATGGACCTACACAGATGAGATACAATGTTGAAGTGCCATTAGCTCAAGAAAATAAATGAATTTAAAATTTGAATGTGAACAAGAAAGTAAAGAAAAGATCATTAATGTCTTCAATCCCAAATTTGGTGTATATACAAACCACTGTTTTTGCTTGCAGAATTCTCAACAGATACACCAACTAAATAAACACACTTCAAATAAGTTAACACCACAAAAGGATGACACAAAGATGCAAACTTTTTACTCAAAGGACATCCCCTGACCTAGTTTATTTAGTCCCAAATAGAAGAGTCAAATGATTTATAATAATAAAAAAAAAAAAGAAAGTTAGATGAGTTCAGTGTTATACATACATAAATCTCAGATATATTGGCAAATAAAGCCTCTTCAAACCCTTGGATAATGTGCAGCATATAATTCAGTCCACTCATGCCAATGCCTGATATTGCTTCCAGTTTGAGGGGGAAAGGCATGGTAACATCATCAAGAGACACCAGTGAAACAATCTTTTCAACCGCAATTCGCATATAGCTTGAAATTTTCTCAGTCTCATTATTTCTATCAATAAATGAGCCAATATTCATCAATGCCTTTAATGCCAATCTCCATAATAATGTCTTCTTGAAATTCACCGTGATAATTGACATGAATGTGATTAAAATATTCTCGAATTCAGATATTGGTACTGGAGAAACATCTCCATGGAAAGTAGCTAGAATCTGTAAACCCTTCACTGCATATAAGTCCAAAATAAATGATCAATATTTTCAGGTTTTACAAATAATTTATTCTCATTAGAAAAAAAGAAAGAAAGAAAAGGAATAGTGATAACTAATTTAAAAAGTAAACAATGGCAAGAAAGAAAGATAAACTTGAACAGCAAAGCTTTCAAAATGACAGATTTTGCACATGATAACATGTGTAATTAGATTTTTTTTTTTTTTTTGGTAAATGATTACATGTGTAATTACTATTGCTCATCATATTATATGCTTAATTAAAAAAGGTCTATCCTTAAAATTTTTTATGGAAAAAATTAACATGGTCAGGACAAGAAAATCTATATATCCTACAGTATTGTAACATAAGAGCATTCACCTCCAAAATAAATATCTGCATCATGAGGACTTGTCACCAAGGTAGAACAAAAGGCCTTAGTTAATAAATTTGAAAAGCTATGAAGCATGCAGTAGCTTGTCTCATATGTAGAAACTGATTTACAAGCAATTTGTGTGGAGCATGCAATCAAATCTCTGCATGCTGCAAGAAGTTCGACAGAGAGATAAAGAGCTCCAAAATTTAGTCTTTTGGAGATTAAATAATTGTCCTTCGGTGAGTGATCTCCAGATAAATTTTTTTCAGAAAGCCCCAGAATTTCCATCAAGCGGGGGAAGAAGCTTTCGAAAATCATATTACAGCAAGCAACGGAGGTCTTGGTAGAAATAGACAGGATACAACCAGCTGCAAATAATTTAAGCTTGCCTTGCAAGGGAATATCATTATAACTCTCATAAGTAGGGACAGTGTTCAAAATTATATTTATGTCCTCATCTTTGACAATCAAACTTAAAAAAAGACCATTGTTTTGCATAATAACCTGCTGCAGAAGCGTTAAAGCTTCTTTTGCAATTTCATTCTCCTGAAAAACAAGTCCATCTAGAGATTCTGAAGCAAAGGATAAAGTAGGCTCTTGTAGTGAAGTATATAATGCATCTTTAATTGACAACCAAATAGCTCTGGCATGTTTTGCCATTCTCTCTGGTCCATAATTCGATGTGCAACTGCTGAGATACTTCAGTGAATCGAGCTGTGAGCATATAAAGTTGGGGCTCAATCAATTAAACAGCATGATAGTACAGATTGCTGCATTACAAGCATTAACAGAGTGAAACTACATTGAATTAGCACCAACCTTTGCTGATGGTAGAGAAGAAGAAAGCTTCTCAAGAAGCAATGGAATGGCAAATGGCTCAAACAGAGGTGTAGAGGAAAATGCCAACTACAGAAGAATGAGGTACGTACAGTTACTTTGCAAGTAAAGATCACATATCAAACTAGTGTTTGTATGCAAATAACCCGGTAAAATAGTAATGATAAGTAAATCTATTTGCCTTCCTTTTCAGGAGTCATATTATCATAGGAAATTCACTTAAGTGATGCGTTTAACTTTACTATCATACAATAAAAAATTTCCATATACCTATTTCTCACCTCACATCACATGATCAATTTTTTTTTTTTTTGATAAGAAAGATGTATATTCACAAAAATGCTAAATGCAAAATAGCACAAAGCATATCAAATAGTACAAAAAAGAAGAGAACAGCAAAAACATAAAAGAAGCACTAATTACAAAGAAAGAGAGAGCTAAGGGAGAGAATCACTAGATGTGAGTCCCCAAACCCTAGACCAATCAAAAAGGGAACCAGAAAAGAGAGAAAGCAGTTGGTCATCTGATTTATCCAAGTTCACAAAAGTCTGCCGATTGCGTTCCCTCCAAATGCACCACATCAAACACAATGGAACTAAATCCCAAATGCAAGATGAATGCTTCCCCCACCAGTTCCACCAACTAAATAGAAAATCTGTCACCGAATGTGAGAGAACCCACGAAATCCCAAAAGTTCTAAAAACAAAGCTCCACAGCCGATAAGCCTTTCCATAGTGTAACAACAAATGATCCATTGTCTCCCCACAACGACACATAATGCACCAGTCAACAAAATCAAAACCCCTAACCCACAAGTTATCTCCCGTGAGAATTTTATCCCATGCAGCTGTCCAAACAAAGAAAGAGACACACCGGGGTGCCTTAACTTTCTAAATACCTTTCCATGGAAAAACAACGAAGGAAGAACCATATAACTTATGATAAAACAAACGGATATTAAAATCCCCGTTCTTTGTCAACTTCCATCTCATACGTTCACCATCAATCATTGAAGGTAAATTGGATGCCAAGAATCGAAAGAAATCATCCACTACATCCACCACATCACATGATCAATTTAATTCCGTTAAATTTTAATTAACACTTTCTGCATGCATTTAAACAAATTATCAATTATGACTGCTGGCAGTAACCCGAATAAAGACATGTTGCAATAGATAGGCAGACAGCCAGCACAAATCTCCTCCCCTTGATCATTGAAAAGATTACAAGAACATTAATTGGAAGTGAAACCAGTTAATGTGTGCAAAAAGCCCAAGGAATGAACCAGTGCAGATGAGAGGTATTATTCAAGTTTGTTGCATAGCATGGACAAAAGGCTAAAAAGGCATCGGCAAAGATGAGGAGAGAAAACATCATAACATGACATATTGCTCTAGATACAGAATTGAAACTACCAACCCCAAAAAGTTCGGACTTGGGACAAGAGCTTAAGCTTGGTCATAATTAAATTAACCAACAACTGAAAAACCATGATTTAAAAACAAAAACAAAACTAGTGTGAATTTGAAAGAACATTATTCATAGACTTCAATATAATTTTTTATTACATATAACAACCCAGGTTCAGACTGCCCCTTCAGAAGGAGGAGAAGAAATAAGAGGGCAAGGAAGTTGTAAAGAATTAACCTCTCATATAGCTAAAAACTTCTTCCTAGACCCCAAATCCTTAATTAAAACATTTTAAAGACTAACTTAATCAACCCATTCACAGGCTTCCTTTGTTACTTAAAGCACATTCAGCTAGATCCTTAAACAATATGCAAGGCAAACCGTAGACCATAAAGAATTGATGAAATATGCATAAACCGCTAGTAGAAATCAATCAGACCTGTGTTTCCAGTAACCCTTGCACCACCTTTTTCTTTTGGGGGGTGGGGGGTGCGAAGAAGAGAGAGTAGGGGTGTGTGTGTGGGGGGGGGGGGGGGGGAGATGTTTTACAATAAATCATCATGAAACTCTACATTGTAAAAAGGCATTATAGCACATATTAATTCAGGCATCAGACTAAGTACAATATACTCTAAAAAGTCCAATGTAAGCACCACATACCATTAGTGCCCGAGAGAGGTCATCCCTTTTGATACCAAGATCCTCACCCCTTGGCTGTATAATGCAAAGAAAGAAACCATTTTCACATATCAATGACAGGAAAGAGCATGTGAAACAATAAAACCACTAGTGTGCATTCAGCTTACATGTGTAAAATGAATAGGAAAGTAACAGCTCAAAATTTCAAAAAGATCCCCAGCAAAACTTGCAAATGGACCAGATGTATCTGGAAACAGTTGCACCAGAACTTCAACAATATGAAACGTAAGCATCAAGCATTGAGGATCCTTTTCTGAATCAACGGCTTCACAAATTCCATAAATAAGCTCATCACCCTAGATGACAAAGGACAGCCTAATTAATAAAAACATACAAAAAGGATGAAGTATGTTGAAGTAAGAGACACCATTGGACGACTATGATATCTCTAAAGGAGGGTTTGGTGGCACATTTGTGTATGCTTGTGCGTGTGTGTGTGTGTGTGTGTGTGTGTGTGTGTGAGAGAGAGAGAGATTATAAAGCTCAAGTTGCATGCACAGAGCATGAAGCACAGTTGTGGCAAGGAGAAACAAATAAATGAATAATGCCAGAAACAACCTCGTTTCGGGATAATCTAAACGATTTTAATATAGCATGATTAACAACTAGCTTACAGTTTTGGGATACAAACTTCATTTGAACTCAGTCTTAATATAAAAAATCCATTGCCAAAAGTAGACGTGTTTAATTCTAGATTTTACATTAGTCATATAAATAAAGTATCTCTGTGAGTGCAGTGTAGATGCATATGGAAACTAACAGCGATCAAATGGTGGGTCCAGAGGGTATTTCTTGTGGAGAAAGGGGACAAGTCTATAGTCGTCATGTTGAACAAAGTAAACCACATGGTTTGTCATTGACGATAAAAATTCCGTCTCAAACTCAACAGCTTTTATCTTAGTCTTAAGTTAATTTTCTAAGACACTCAATTAAACAGGTTTCAGGAGAAAGCATTGGACCTCTTTCTATAGTAACAGATATGAAAATAATTTATTACTACAAAAAGAGGACAAGAAAAGCTGAATAAAAACGAGACCGGAAATGATACCATTGGAGTAACTGTATTGGGGTAGCGTTCTAACAGGCACTCCAGAAGTTCAAAGCAAAGCTGCAAGAACATTTTTATGGTAAAGTCAAAAACTTTGAATTGT
Organism: Lithocarpus polystachyus; assembly: GCA_033629205.1. Lineage (NCBI taxonomy): Eukaryota > Viridiplantae > Streptophyta > Magnoliopsida > Fagales > Fagaceae > Lithocarpus > Lithocarpus polystachyus. The sequence goes on along the minus strand of CM066166.1, from coordinate 22,142,382 downwards.
AATAAGGCATTGTATTGGTAGGTATCTGGTGTAGATTTTTTAATTTGTCTCCATCAACTATGGCTTGAGAGCAAAATAGAATTACCTTCCTATCATGCTGTCCTAAAGACTGCACCTGTAGGTTCTGTAAAAAAGACTCTGCAACTGCTTTGGCATCAGTGCTAGTAACCACACCAGCACTACTTTTCCTCCTCATCAGTGCCAAGCAACCAACAAGTGCACCACGTAAAGCTTTCCAATCTGCCTGATATAAATATGATATCATCTATTATACTTTAATATTACAGAACAGATATAATTCAAAGAAGACAATGAGAAAGTTCTGAAGGGAGTCAATAATTGTCATCTGAGGAAACACCTGTAAATTTAATGAACCTCTTTTCCTGATATAAATATGATATCATCTATTATAGACTCTTTTCCAGATTAGGTTCTATGGTTTGGTAGTTTCCAGACAAACTGATAAGAAACAACTGTAAACTAGTAAACCATAAGTAAAAAAGGCTATAATTTCATCTGAGGGAAATTACACCAAAATCTCAAAAAATCTATATATCATATGAGGTAAAACTAAAATTCATATATTAAGAGAGATAAAAATTAACAAAAAAGAATCAAGTGCAGAATGACACGTAAACAAAACCCTTGGCCTTAAACCGATATAAACAGCTCTGGAATACCAAACCAGAGAGAGAGAGAGAGAGAGAGATGAGTAAATCTGTCTTTGGAATTGTTATTTCATAAATCATTAAATGCAACCACCTGAACATGTAACATGCCCTCCTCCTGGAGAAAAATGCACCATATCCATATGATGACGTTTGTATGTGTAAATTATTCATACATACATTCACATGAATGCATAAATTATTTAATATGAAAATTCAACAGGACATACATAAATACTTATATACGTAAATACATATGAAGATGTTTATGTGTCCAAACATATTCATACATACATTCACATGAATGCATACTATTAATTTCAACGGTACAAACACTTTCTGAGATAATGAGCCCGACATTAGGGCTTGAACCTAGGGGTTTTTTTTTTTTTTTAATGAATAACCTTGAACAAGATTGAAGCTGTTCATGAGCAACTATGTTTTTTCAGAGTAGATGAGACTCACTTTTAAGGGCACATCCTGATCTGTTAAGCCATACATATATGGGAGATGAGTACCTATTAAGTACTACTGAGTTCTTATCATGAATTGTCAAACTGAAAAGGAACAAAAGAAAGAAATTAAGAAAAGAGACTCCACTTGAATTCCCCTTGACAAAACGATCCAAGAACCAACAAATTTTAAAAGAATAGCTATATGCTACTCTATCAATACACATGGGGAAAAATGCCAAAAAGGAACCTATCCAATTTCCAAAGTACATATCCACAAATATAGCACATCGACTTTATAAGAACTTGTCATTGTTGGAAGCCCCAAACACAATCCAAAAACACCACAGCTAAATAATAGGAAATAATATGAAGGTGATTAACCAAATTCAATCTCCCTTCACACATCTCTATATATTGAGAGAGTAGACCAGAGATGTCCACTTGTCCATATTTCCAGTATTATCCCTAATGATTAGTCTACACATTTTGTGGGTCAAAGTGTCAAACAGTCACGGACAAAAAAGAAATTTTAACTACTCCAACTCTCACTAACCCCGGTTCGAATCAAAACAATCCCACGCTTCCAATATTGTCAAAATAACCTATGTTTCTGATTTTTACTCAAAATCAAAACAAGCCAATAATTTTTTTTTAAATAATAATAATGCTCATCTTTATCCAGGGCGGTTACATTTGAATTCTAACATTGTAACACCCACGTATTGTTGGAGTTCTGTAAAGAGATAACTTCCAAGCCTTAAACGTATTTCCACTCTAAAATTTAAAACTATATCACTTTTTTTTTTTTTAGATGGAATCCACGTTTAAAACCCACAATTGGATATGTTTTTTTTTTTTTTTTCCTGATTTCAGTTTTCCCTTCCTCCCCAATCCTTCCTTCTCTCATTTTTCTCCTCTAACTCCCCAAACCTCCCCACAAAAATTAAAGGTCTTTCTGATGGTGACACAATACCTCACATTTGAGAAAGGTACATTTCATTTGATATTGTTGTAGAGAAATACAAATGTTTTTTTTTTTAATTGAAAAAAAAAAGGAAGTGCCTCTGAACATGCGCTACGCGCATGTTCAGAGGCTAGTATAATATCCATTCTCTATCTCTATTTGTGCTATTTACATGATTAAGATGGAAAACATATGCAGCCTCTAAATCAAGATCAAGTCACAAACCTCCTCTCTTGGAAAGACCCTTCCCCATGCCATCAAATCATGAAAAGACAGGCTTCAAAATAGTAACCCATTTCAGCAAGAGGAAGAACAATTAAGGAGGCAACTACAAAACCACCTAAATCAAACCATGTTTGTGAAATTTTCCTGGATTCATGTACCACAGAGAATGAATACAGAGGCCTTAAGCAGTTAAGCCTGAAGACGGACAAAAAGACGTCTAGTGTACAGTGTGCAAAGCAATCAAAGTATGATTGATTTACAGATTTTTGTGCAAAAATAAAATAAAAGTATGATCTCCAATAAGAATTATTTTTGTAATTGACTCTTGATAAGAAAAAAAAATTATTCACATAATTATGAAAAATTTATGACTTAAACGTGTAAAGTCAATGGAGTAGAATCTGTCCAAGGCTCCAGTCACATCATAAAACCACACAAACCAGGTAGAATTTAAAAAGGAAACGGAAGTCATAAACTTGAAAGAAAACAAAGATCACAATCAGAAATTATAAATTAAGATCTTTCATATATGATGCTGCAGAAAATAACTTCCTACTCACCAATCTGTCAGTGAAGAACCCTATCAAGCTATGTAATGTAGCATTGTCTAGTGGCTTTGTTGCAAGACATGTAAGCACTTCTGCAAGAAGAAGGATACCTGGAAAAGAATACCATGTCTCAAGAAATTGTCAGGAACTAATATCATTTTGGTTTAGGAATAAGAAAACCTATCAAAAATCTAGAGTTATATTGTTAACTTATAAGGCCCACAAGACCCCCACCCTCCCCTCACCCCTCTACTTTTTCCAAGCCCATACCAACCAAAAGAGGGAAAAAATACAAAACTTTACCATGCAGATATCTACAAGGGACCATCACAAAGTTTATAACTGACACACACACACATAAATTTTCCACGTATAGAAGTTGATGGGTATGTTAGGTCTCATCAAAGCACTACATTGAAAACAATTTTACACTTCATGGTTTTAAGACATAAACACATCCAAGCATCAAAGCATCAGGTAAATCTCAACAAAGCAATACACTGATAACATTTTTACATTTCATGGTTTTTACATTTTTACATTTCATGGTTTTACATTTCGGCGGACTTTTGAGGACTTGGATAGCTCCAGTAATCATATGCTTGCTTCTTTTAGTGGGAGTCTTTTTGATTGGTCTCGGGCTTGGGGACTCACGACTAGTGATTCTCTCCTTTCTTTTCTTTGCTCCCTTTCTCTTTTGTAATTATACTGTTGATTGGTTTTCTTTTATATTTTTTTCTTTATTTTCTTCTTCTTGTATTTTCTGGTTTGCTCTATGTTCTTCATGCATAGAGTAGCCTTTCGTATATATATCATTCTTACTTATAAAAAAAAAAAAAAAAAATGCTGGGTCAGGGGGGCAACTCCCTAGCTCTGCCATTGTACAGTTGTATACTGAAATATTCATGCAATCTACTCAAAAAGTGTAGCTGGCTAATAAAATTTTGAGTATTCGAATTCAAGCTTTAGCTTGATTTATTTATATACTAATTACCACAAAAAGAAAAACTACCATTCAATCCAACACCTCATAAGAGATGCTTAAAATACCTCTCGCACGAACGATGTTATCTGTAGTGGTCAAATACATCTGCATCTCCCTGACCTAAATTTTAGAAAATGGTAAGAGACACAAACCAAAAAGTAAATAGACCAACAAGAGAATAATACTAAATAGACACAAATATTATATAAGAGAGGCAAACCAGTCCTTCCATAGTTAATACATCATTCTTCACAAGAGAAGCAATTTTGTCCAAGCTTGCAGCCTGTAGTGCACACACATATTGAGTGAATTCAACCTATCTCACGGCATAGCAAAACATAAATGAAATCCGACAAAAAAGTAGTATAACAATAAAACAACAAATTGAGCAATCAACATAAATTGCCCATCTTGAATGAAGCAACTATCATAAAGCTACATACAAATATTACTTGGATGGTCAAGTCAGTACACGCATGCACCCAGTGAATTCAAATCTTTCCCAGTTGAAATCAGAAAAAATAATGAGTAGGAAAAGAACAAATGTTGAGCAAGACTACCATGATCACATCCCTCTTTTTTTTCTTTTTTTTTTTGGTAACATAGGGAACCTTTCTAAAGAAGAGCCCTTTGGATTTATCTCTAGACAGTAAAACCTACAGGCAATTGCATGATCACGTCACGTCCCTTCTCGCTATTCCTCTCCCTTATTCCATATCTTTATAGCTTATATCCTAAATCGTCGCATACAATTCTAACTTATAATTTTATCTTTTGTGACCCACCTAACCTCTTGTTCTTCAATAGCCATGTAACCAATGGTATATTTTTCCTAAATTACATTAAATTTTGCATTTTCCAGGCAATGTACTCATGCTATCCAAGGCTTTAATTTCACACAAATAGTACTTATTCCAAAGAACAATATATGAAATATGGTGTCAATATAAAACTTATATGGCCAAATAATCTCACACCCATCATTGTTTTCGCCATAACAACAATATAAAAAACAAATAATTCAATATTTAACGACCCAGAACTTAGTAATTTAATGTTCTTTTTAAACTTTTTTCCCAATAATTATTTGAATTGTGCTAGCCTGAGCAGAGGGTTCATATTGAATTAACACATAATTATGAGAATTAGTTCAAATTCCAAGGTTTTCTTTTTAAATTGATTTTCTAGGCAACCAAACACGGCACGAAACGAGATTAATAGTAAAAGATAGTAATAAATTTAACAATGAAAGGTGACGAATTTGGAGCAGAACAAAGCAAAGCGTGAACCTGCTGAGACGGGGAACGAGACGAGTCGACGAAGGACTCAATGAGATGACTCAACTGACTCGGTTCTGCCATTCGAATACAGAAGATTTTAGGGTTTTAGGAGTTTCAGAGAGAGTGAGAAAGAGGGTTTTGGGAGTTTGAGGTGAACGCGCCTACAGAGTCTATAAAAGCAAACAAAAAGTACGAAAAGTTAAAGAAAAGAAACGGTATATATTTTGATTTTGTTTTTGAAGTATAATTTTGGTGTGCATATATGCTTTTTTTTTTTAATTATTTATATATATTTTTTAATTTTTACACGTGAGTAATGATCAATACGTGTATGGATGAAATCGTTTCTGTTGAAATTATGAAATTGTGTTTACAACTAATATTTTGTGTGTTGTTCTCCGGAGAGAAAAAAAAAAAAAAAAAAAAAACTAAAATAATGTGTGTATGATATGTGGAACAGATCTTCGTTCATACCACTGATATGAAGATGGATTGAGAGTTAGGAATTGCACCTAATGCAATTCTTATAATTAATAGTTGCAAAAAAACAATTTTTAATCTCAACTATTGATTCAAAAGAGTTAAAAAAAATTAAGAGAAGTAAAAAGTAAATTTTTTTTTTTACGAGATAGAAATTCTGTTATAACCTAATCTAAGTGTATATGTGTGTAAAATGAATTGAGAGCTAGGTATTATACTTAATGCAATTCTTATAAATGGTTGAAATTGATAGTTGCAAAAAGTAATTTTCAATCTCAACTATTAATTCAAAAAAGTTAAGAAAAAAAAAATTAAAAGAAGTAAAAAGTAAAAGTTTTTTTTTTTACAAGATAGAAACTCTATTCTAGCCTAATTTAAGTGTATATGTGTATAAAACTCTCTCTTGGAGGCTTGAATTCCAGCCCTTACCTTCCACACTTTACACCCCACAAGCACTTATACTTGTGGAGTGATCATCGCACCAATAATGTGCAGTGATTAAAAAGATGAAAAGTAAAAATATTTTGTGAAGGATTTGGGTAAATTCCACCTGATATGATGATGATATTTATAATTGTCATTTGCAATATAAATAATTTACTTAACTGAATTAACCAATTGAGTCATATATATTACACTGATTATTTTTTTCTCGGTAGTTGGAGCCAAACATTTCTCTTTTTTTGTTTTACGCATTAAATGAACCCCAATTCTTTAAATATGTATTTTTTTTATAATTTAAAAAGAAAACTATCCTAGTAACGAGGCACTTCTTCCCTTTATCGAATATATATTTATTAAAACTGCTATAAAAAATGGGAATATTTTTATTTTAGATGTGGGACTCAGGAAAAGTAAGCTCAACATGTCAAGGAAAATTGGTTTTTTGGTCTTAGGAAGCACATATATGTTTTTTAATTATTTTTTTGGGATAATTCAATATGTGGAGGAGGAAATGTATGTTTTAAACACAATTAAGTTCTCATAGTAAATTCAACCTATTGTTAAATTTGATGGTTATGATATAAAAAATAATAATAATGATGTCATTTTTTATATATAGCTACTCGTTGTCAATGTGAGAAAGAGGGTAGAAAGTGTCCAAGTTGTGGATGAGAATGGGACTAGATTTGGAGTGAAACATATGCCATAGAAAACTTAATACTCATGCACCTACCCCAAATAGTGACTAAAGGACTGAAGGACATAATTCTAGACATAACATGTAAAAAAAAAATCAAAAAACGCGTCTCAAAAGGGGAAGCTTATTCATATAAGAACAGTTTTGTGTACATAACCAGTTCTATACATAGTGCAAGGATGCACCTCGCATGACATCCCACAAAAGATATGGCATGGCACTTTACAAAGGCCAATAATTGAAACATAGTGTGGCTGTTTCTGTATTACGAAGAATGAGAATTTTATTCAAACAAAAATGAGATAAAAAAAAGTTCTCAACACAATACAAACAGAGTAAGCTAACACCATTGCAGACTTCTAACTAATCCTTTTCTTCATAACCCAACGAGCTCTCACAATCTAACAAAACATATTCAGAAGACTACTATAAACCAAAAACAGTAGGGCCGTTTAGCTTTTCCATTACAAAAATTGAAATTTGTGCGAAGTCCTTGGGCTGTCCCACTGGTGCTCATGTGTTGTAGTTACTCTTCGGACACATGATTAGTGAAAATAACGCCACCAAGAGATACATGCATCATAGGTGGTATTGATATATAAATCAATTATAGAGCCTCAAAATACGTCCAACATACAACATGATCCACCATTTACAATCAAAATTAAAGAACAAAAATGTGCTTTCCAGCTCAAATCACACTCATTTAACTTCCATCTTCACAAGAGGCCTTATCCAGTTCTGAGCAGTATATTGCAGCACAGAGGCATTATAACAAAGCTAAGGAGTGGATACTGTTTCAAACTTTGTCCACAACTCTTTCTTTAAAGTATTCTCACCCTGGATGTTTACCTCTGTGAATCACGCTTTTAGGTTCCTTCCACATTAAGTGTTGTCTATAAATGCTAAATTGCCACCAAGGTGTTCTGTAGAAAGAGAGAAACCTCTATTTTTTAATGGGAAGAATAGAAAGTCTAAAACATAAAACAAAAACAAAACAAAAAACCATACCTTGGTTACAATATTTGCTACTTTGTAGAAGGCCACATTGGATATTGTCTTCCTTTGGAAAAGACAAGTTTATTTGCTGATTGGAAATGTGTCATTACAGGCATCTGCCAGCCATCAACAACATTGTTCAATGATTCTCAAGTGGCTCTAGTAAGACACTAGTTTTAGGAGGGCACATGAACCAACCTAGTGATGCTTGTAACTTTTGCTTTCTTGTTCCAGGTTTATAAGCCTGTTGAATCTCCAAGAGCTCTTGATGCTTCAAAGTGAGACCCTCAGAAGCATCACTGCCATAGGATGTGGAAGTGGTGAACTACTGCAATGAATTCCAACAGGAAATGGAGCGGCCACCTACCTTGTAATTGCCTTTATGAAAGGACTCAAATATAGGTTCAAATAATACACAAGACTTGGGGGATAACATTTCAAGCATTGATTTTTTTTTTTTTTTCAAAAAATGACTGAAAAAATACAAATACAAATTCAAACTGTAAAGTTTTAATCATTTCAACAGCAGCAGAATGAGAAGACTTACTAGGAGTTGGCATTATAAGAACTCTTTCAAGTAAATCATCATTTATATCTTCTGAAATAGTACCAAAGGAATTAATGATGGGCCTTGATGTTTGAGCAATAATGTTTTTGATGTGGGGGGAGTTGTGAGCAGAAACAGTTGTCTACCTCTCTCAATAGTGCAGTCAGCACATATTACAAGGGGAGGAGAGATTATGAATCCAACTTATTTTGTTGTGGGCTGTCAACAGCATCGCTTTCAACTTCATTAGTTGAAGCAACTATTACATTTGTAATAGTCTGCCAACCGATTCTCAGACTGTATAGGATTGGAGAGCAGCTTCTGAAATCTGGGGAACCATGGCTGCATATCTAAGAAAATGATAATCCATATCAAGGGGGGAAATAAGTACGCAAGTGTGATCGAATGACAAATGTAGGATTCCGGATTAACCTTTGACGAGGAAAGCACTTCAGGCAAGAAATATGTGCATGATTCAATTTCTTTTCTCCCTTGTTTGCACAACAAGTTCATTAATCTGTCATTTCAGAAATCAATTCCTATATAATTAGCAACAAATTAAAGAACAGTTCTATCTTTATATTTTATTAACAATCGTGTCCTTTAAAATATTTTATCTGATATGGTTTTAGAGGACTCGAACATATGACACCAGAGATAATCAGTCCTCTTTCCAGGCTTCCAGCATTCCCATAATATCTAAATTTTCTGTTTATCTTTTTGCTGTGAAGGTTTTGCACTAATGATTGATAATAAATGGTGCATGGAAGTTCAGGAAAAACCGACAAAAAAAAAAAAAAAAAAAAACCAAGATAGCATTCTAACCCCAGTCTCTATATATGACATGATATACGCATTGGATGGTAACAAACCTCGTGCGAGTCTGCAGCTAGCATGTTGAAGAGCCAGAATAGACTCAAATGTAATTCTGTAAGAAACCTGTTCCTGTAGTGGTCTCTGCTGGAAGAGCCACCTGCAAGTGGTAAAGACAATCAGTTGAAGATATTGGAACCATTTTTAATCCAAATACGGGTAATTAAGTGATCAGCCTACTAGCGCAAATGCCCTTAACTATAAGACCTAGCTTTCATGTAAGTTCACATGCATCTACTAATATATTAATGGGATCAATTACACACAAACAGACCCTTAATGAGCAATGAAATTTACAATCAGAATTAAAGTAAAAAGCTTTCCAGCTCAAATCACATTCATTTAACTACCATCATGCAAGAGGCCTATCCAATTCTGAGCAGTATATTGCAGCACAGAGGCAGTATAATGAAGCTAACGAGTGGATACTGCTTCAAACTTTGCCTACAACTCTTACTTTAGAGTATTATCACCCTGATGTTTGTCTTTGAATCATGCTTTCAAGTTCCTTCCTGGTTTATAAGCCTGTTGAATCCCCAAGAGCTCCAGATGCTTCAAAGTGAGACCCTCAGAAGCATCACTGCCAGAGGATGTGGAAAGTGGTGAACTACTGATTTGAATTCCAACAGGAAATGGAGCAGCCTTATACATACCCTGTAATTGCCCTTATGATGAAAGGAATCAGATATAGGCTTAAACAATATATAAGACTAAGGAAAGGAGGTGACATTATCAAGCATTGAATATTTATTTTTCATTTTTTTAAACACAAATGAAAATACAAATTCAAACTGTAAAGTTTTAATCATTTCAATGGCAGCAGAATGAGAAGGCTTACTTGGAGTTGGCTTCATAAAAACTCTTTCGAGTAAATCATCATTTATATCTTCTAAAATAGTACCAAAAGAATTAATGATGGGCCCTGATGTTTGGGCAATAATGTTTTTGAAGTGGGGAGAGTTGTGAGCAGAAACAACTGTCTACCTCTCTCAATAGTGCTGTCAGCACACCATAATTCAAGGGGAGGAGATTATGAATCTAACTTATTTTGTTCTGGGCTGTCAGTAGCATCACTTTCAACTTCATTAGTCGAAGCAACTATTATATTTGAATCAGTCTGCCAGCTAATTCTCAGACTACAGGATTGGAGAGCACCTTCTGAAATCTGGAGAACCATGGCTGCTTATCTAAGAAAATGAAAATCCATATCAAGGGGGGAATAAGTATGGAAGTGTGATCGACTGACATATGTAGGATTATGGATTAACCTTTGAAGAGGAAAGCTGTTCAGGCAAGAAATATGTGAACGATTCACTTTCTTTTCTCCTTTGTTTGCCCAACAAGTTCATTAATCTGTCATTTCATAAATCAATTCCTGTATAATTAGCAACAATTCAAAGAAAACCTCATCCAAAAAGGAACTCTATCTAAGAGAAGCAATGAGAACAACATAACTAAATGGTCATTCTCTTTCAATTAACAGTTAATGTTGTCCAAACATAAAATAGTTTAATGATAAATGGCTCAATATGGTAAAGCAGTAGAAATGAACACACACAAACACGTTGCTACTGCAGAAAGGTTTTGACAGTTCTCCAAAACTAGAAAGCATCCAATTAAAGCATGTACAAAATGTCTATACAATAAACTCACCCGCAAAAGATACTACCACTAAACTGTGACTATTCAAATGGATGAGTATATCTATCTTTCTCTCTCTTTAAAAAGTCATTTGTTCCTACACTTTCTTAGCAACCAAACAGAACCTGGCATCATCCAAAAGTCAACATCTCAAAAAAGCACAAACTCACTCACTGACCCACACATAAATCCTGTCAAATCAAATAGTGAAGAATCAGAAATGAGTAAATTTATTGACATTGTCAAGATATAAAGCAAATTAAAACTATTTGCCACATTTTCATTTTCTTGTACAGAACCTGAGCAACAAACAAGCATATCTCTCTATTTTGTCTCACTATGAGTGTTAGTTATACCTGGTGCAAGAGAGAGAGGAGATTGGACTGAAGGAGCAAAAGGTAATTAAGCATACCGTCTTTATGCCACTTATGAGATCTCTTCTTCAAATTCACAGCTTCAAGAACCTTCCACCATTGATGATATGTCTCTTGATGCCTTCCTTCTAGACTTCAATTTCACTTCATTTTTCATTGGTCTGACAAGAAATTCACATGCCCTTGGGTTTAAACTCATCAAACCTGTAAGTATTGTAACACTGAAGTTTGATGATTAATTAGCAACTTCATTTTCAAGTCCTCAACAATTGAGGATGCATTAGTTTGCAGTTTGGTTAAGTGCCTAGCTCACCTTTCATGTGTCATACCATATGCAAGCTTTCCTGTCATTATGATATAATTCAGGAGTTTCTTCTATAGGCCTTCGTCAACGTATGCTTACACCTTGACTATATTCCTGATCACAAAAAATGCTTCTCTTGATACTAGAATTTGATGATTGGTATAAATAAGAACAAACAAAATACAATAGGAAAAATACATATTATGATAAGAGATTAATGCATACTATGTTACATGAAGCATACACAATAGGTGGAAGATCAACCAAATACATGTTTTTTATTTTTTATTTCTAAAATTGTATAGTGACTAAAGAATTGTCATCCTAATTGATAGCCTCAGCACGGCTTATTTTTTATAAGAGGTAATAGTAGATTTACACAATTTGTTCATAGTAATACTGCATTGTTATTTTTTACTCTATTTTTTTTTTTAATAATTTTTTTGATGAATGAAAGATATATTAACAAGGAACTGAGTATCAAAGCACACCAAGTACATTGAAAGAGACACGAAAATATTATTGAGAGAGTAACGTAATACCTTTATACCACACTCCCATAGTAACATAAGAAAGAAATTTATAACAAATGTTGTTATTTAGTTATTATTTTTTTAGGAAATTTTGAAGCAAAAATAGAACATTTTTAATAGATATAAAAGAAAAAGATGAAGAAGACAAAGTGGAAGAAGTTACCTGAGAATGGATGACACTTGGAGCACCTGAATGGAATTGAGAATTAATTTTGCCTTAATTGATCATCCTGTCCCACTTATTAATCATAATGAATGATGGGAAAGTGAGAAATCTTGGGCCATTGGTCTCCTATCTCCCTTTGGCAACGTTGACTGAGAATCAGACTGTTCTGGATATGCAATTGCTTCAATGTAGCTGTAGGAAGGAGGTTTGGCAGCGAAATTGAACTATTTGTCAGATTTAGGTCACAAATCTGAAAAATTTATCTATGAATATTGTTTTTTTTTTTTGGGAAAGAGAAAGAAAAAAAAGATACCAAGACAAAAAAGTTAAAGAAGTTACCTTAGCTGAATGGATGTGACTTGCAGTGCCCCAGTCCAACTAAGATTTTAATTTTGCATTGGATGTCATCTCTTCGCATAGTTCTCCCATCAATCTCAATGTTGGGTACGTGAGAAACCTTGGGCCATTGATCTCCTATCTTTGTTTGGCAACATTCACCAAGAATTGGATTATAATAGATAATCAGTGTCTTCAATGGAATTGTAGGAAGGAAGTTAGGCAGTGACTTCAGCTTGGGGCATTGATATATTGTCAAAACTGAAGACATGGCATAATAGTGATAGTAACACCAGTTACTAAATTTCTAACCCCAATCTCTATATATGACATGACGTCAGCATTGGATGGTAACAAACCTTGAGCGAGTCTGCAGCTAGCATCTTGAAGAGCCAGAATAGAATCAATGTAATTCTGTAAGAAACCTGTTGCTGTAGTGGTCAACGTTGGAAGAGCCACCTGCAATTGGTAAAGAAAATACGCTGAAGATATTGGAACCATTTTTAATCAAAATACGGGTTAATAAGCGATCAGCCTACTAGTACAAATGCCCTATCATATTAACTATAAGACCTAGCTTTCATGTAAGTTCACATGCATCTACTAATCTAATAATAGGATCAATTACACACAAACAGACCCACATGAGCAATGAAATTTGTAATCAAAATTAAAGAAAAAAGATGTACTTTCAAGCTCAAATCACATTCATTTAACTTCCATCATCATAAGAGGCCTTATCCAGTTCTAAGCAGTATATTGCAGCACAGAGGCATTATAACGAAGCTAACAGTGGATACTAATTCAAACTTTGTCAGCAACTCTTTCTTTAGAGTATACTCACCCGGAAGTTTGCCTCTGTGAATCATGCTTCTAGGTTCTATAAATGCTACATTGCCACCAAGTTGTTCTGTAGATGGAGAGAAAATTCTTTTTTGTTTTTTTAACGGGAAGAACAGAATGTTTAAAACAAAAAAGAAAAAAGAACAAAACAATACCTTGGTTACAATATTTGCTACTTTGTAGAAGGCCACATTGGATATTGTCTTCCTTCGGAAAAGAAAAGTTTTTTTGCAGATTGAAAAGGTGTCGTCATAGACATCTGCCAGCCATCAGCTATATTGTTCAATGATATCTCATCAAGGGGCTTTTTTTTTTTGATAAATCTCATCAAGGGGCTTTAGTAAGACACAAGTTTTAGGAGGGCACATAAACCAACCTGGAGATGCTTCTACATTTTGCTTTCCAGTTCCTAGTTTACAAGCCTGTTGAATCCCAAGTGAGACCCTCAGAAGCATCACTGCCAGAGGATGTGGAAAGTGGTGAACTACATTGCCCTTATGATGAAAGGACTCAGATATGGGTTAAAACAATACACAAGACTTTAGGAGGTGATTCAAGCATTGATTTATTATTATTATTTTTTAAAACACAACTGAAAATACAAATTCAAACTGTAAAGTTTTAATCATTTCAATGGCAGCAGAATAAGAAGGCTTACTTGGAGTTGGCCTTGTAAGAACTCTTTCAAGTAAATCATCATTTATATCTTCTGAAATAGTACCAAAAGAATTAATGATGGGCCCTGATGTTTGGGCAATAATGTTTTGATGCAGGGAGAGTTGTGAGCAGGAACAATTGTTTACTTTTCTCAATAGTGCAGTCAACACACCATAATACATGGGGAGGAGAGATTATGAATCCAACTTATTTTGTTCTGGGCTGTCAACAACATCTCTTTCAACTTTATTAGTCGAAGAAACTATTGTATTTGTATCAGTCTGCCAGCTAATTCTCAGACTCTACTGGATTGAAGAGCACCTTCTGAAATCTAGAGAACCATGGGTGCATATCTAAGAAACTGATATTCCATATCAAGGGGGGATAAGTATGGAATTGTGATCTACTGATATATGTAGGATTATGGATCAACCATTGAAGATGAAAGCAGTTCAGGCAAGAAATATGTGCACGATTCAATTTCTTTTCTCCTCTGTTAGCACAGCAAGTTCATTAATCTGTCATTTCATAAATCAATTCCGGTATAATTAGCAACAAATCAAAGAAAACCTCAGCCAAAAAGGAACTCAATGTAAGAGAAGCAATGAGAACAAAATAACTAAATGGTCATTTTCTTTTAATTAACAGCTAATGTTGTCCAAACATAAAATAATTTAATGATAAATGGCTCAACATGGTAAAGCAGTAGAAACACACACACACACACACACACACACACACACACACACACACACACACACACACACACACACACACACACATTGCTACTGCAGAAATGTTTTGACAGCTCTCCAAAACTAGAAAGCAGCCAATTAAAGTATGTGCAAAAAGTATATATAATAAACTCACCCGCAAAAGATACCACTAAACTTTGAGTATTCAAATGGAGGAGTAAATCTATCTTTCCCTCTCTAAAAAAAGTCCTCTGTCCCCACAATTTCTTAGCAACCAAACAGAAGCTGGCATCACCAAAAGTCAATGTCTCAAAAAGCACACACTCACTAACTGTTATGCACATACAAATCCTATCAGATAAAATAGTGAAGAAATAGAAATGAGTAAATTTATTGACATTGTCAAAGATATAAAGCAAATTAAAATTATTTGCCACATTTTCATTTTCCTCGTACAGAACCCAAGAAACAAATAGGCATATCTCTCAATTTTGTGTCACTGTGAGTGTTAGTTACCTGGTGCATGAGAGAGAAGAGATTGGACTGAAGAAGCAGAAGGTAATCAAGCATATTGTCTTCTTCAACCGCCCCAGACTGATTCTGCTCTTACGCCACTTATGAGATCTCTTCTTCAAATTCACAGCTTCAAGAACCTTCCGCCATTGTTGGATATGTCTCTCAATGCCTTCCTTCTAGACTTCGATTATCAACCTCATTTTTCATTGGTCTAACAAGAAATTCAGATGCCCTTGGGTTTAAACTCATCAGACCTTTAAGTATTGTGACATTGAAGTTTGATGATTATCAACTTTATTTTCAAGTCCTCTTCAATTAAGGATGCATTACTTTGCAATTTGGTTAAGTGCCAAGCTCATCCTTCATGTGCCATACTATATGCAAGGCTTTGATGTCATTATGAAATGATACAGGAGTTTCTTCTACAGGCCTTCCTCAAAGTATGTTCATGCTTGAATATTTTCCTGATCACAAAAAATGCTTCTCTTGATACTAGAGTTTGATGTTTGGTATAAATAAGTAAAAACAAGATACGATAGGAAAATACATATTATGACAAAAGATTAATGCATACTATGTAACATGAAGCACACACAATAGGTGGAACATCAACAGGATACACATGTTTTTTATTTGTTATTTCTAGAAAATTGTATAGTGAATAAAGAACTGTCATCCTAATTGATAGCTTCAGCACGGCTTATTTTATATAGGAGGTAATAGCAGATTTACACAGCTTGTTCATATTAATATTGCATTGTTATTTTTTACGCCTTTTTTTTTTTTTTTTTTTGATGAATGAAAGATCTATTAACAAGGAACAGAGTAACAAAGCACAACAAGTACATTGAAAGAGACACGAAAATATCATTGAGAGAGCAATGTAATACCACTATACTACACTCCCATAGTAACATAAGAAAGAAATTTATAACCAATGTTGTTATTTAGTTATTATTTTTTGAGGAAATTTTGAAGGAAAAATAGACCAATTTTTAATAGATATAAAAGAAAAAGATGAAGAAGACAAAGTGGAAGAAGTTACCTGAGAATGGATGACCCCTGAACCGAACCAAGAATTAATTTTCCCCTAATTGATCATCCTTTACAAATGTTGGGAATGTGAGAAATCTTGGGCAATTGGTCTCCTATCTCCCTTTGGCAACGTTGACTAAGAATCGAACTCTTCTGGATATGCAATTGGACGACCATCACTTTGCACATATCAAAAATCAATCTCGATGTTGGGTATGTGAGAAATCTTGGGCCATTGATCTCCTATCTCTGTTTTGCAACATTCACCGAGAATTGGACTAGAATTGATCCGCAGTGTCTTCAATGGAGTTGTAGGAAGGAAGTCTGGCAGCGACTTCAGCTTGGGGCATCCAATTATTATCAATTCCTGAAGACGTGGCATAATAGTGATAGGAACACCACTATCTTGTGCTTCTTCTTCTCTCATTGTTCCTCCAATCCCATCCCATTCTTCCCACTCTTCCATATACTGAAATGTGAGAGACTTTAAATTAGGGAATAAGACAAGCGAAGAGGAAGAAGATGATGATGTCGATCCCTTCTCGTCGTCTATCTTGTTGTTGTTGTTGTTGTTGGATTCTTCTTCTATTCCCAAAAATTCAACGCCCACCTTTTTCACATTCCAGCCAGGCCATATATCTAATGATTCGAGCAACAGCAGATTCCCCAGAGGGGGCAAATGCTCTCCGTGGATGTGCGAGAGAGAAAGTGTTTTCAATCCGGGTAATGTTGCCAACGTCATCCAATTGGAAATTCGACAATCGACACTCAATCTCTTTAACGAAGTTGTCTCAAGGAAGTTGGGCAGTGCCTTTAGCTTTGGGCATCCCCAAATATTCAAAATCTGAAGACGTGGCATTATACTTATTAAATCAGAGACACCACTTTCTCCTTCTTCTTCTCTCCTTTCTCCTATCCCATCCCATTCTTCCAACTCTTCCATACCCCCAAATTGGAGAGACTTTAAATTTGGGAATAAGACAAGTGATGATGTTGATCCGTTCTTCCCATTGGCTTCTTCTATTCCCAAAAATTCAACACCCACCTTTTTCACACTGTACGCAACCTCTAAGTCTAATGTTTCGAGGAACTGCAGCTTCCCCAGAGGAGGCAATTGCTCTAAATTAGACCAATCACAAAGCTGAAGCCTTTTCAAATTGGACAAAGACTTCAACCAATTAGGATACACTCTACCCATGCAGCAATAAATCGTTAAAATTTCCAAGTTTGGATGTGGCTCTAAGGCTTTAAGAACGATTTCATCATTCCTTACACTTTCAATCTCCTCAACTTCCTTGTCAAACGATAGCTCCAACTCACGGAGATGTTTCTTATCTTTAAGCTGTGCATTCTCAGCCTCTTGTACATCTGTTACATTTTTCAAGCCTTCTATCGTAAGAGACCCTTTAAGGTGGTTCAGATTCTTCAATTCTCCAAGTTTACAACCTTTACTATCATCTATACCACCTATTATGAATTTCCCCAACGTTCTAAGATAGTTCAGTCTTCCAATCCCTTTTGGAAAGGGTTCGGTCAATTCATAACAATCATCAATGAGCAGATGTCTTAATTTAATTAGTTTACCCATTCCTTGGGGTAATTTCTTAATTTGATGACAATCACTAATATTCAAAGTTTGTAAATTAAATAAATTGCACAGTGTTTCAGGTAATTCTTTAATTGTACATTCTGATATATCAAGCAATCTTAAATGTATCAACTTTCCCACTTCATTTGGAAGATTCTCAAAGGAATAAGATTTCAAAGTCAATGCCCGTAAGCATGTCAAATGCTGGAATAAATTGAGAAGGAAGACAGTGCTCTCCCACCATGGAGTGAAAAAGAGAGTGCGTACAGTGTTTGCATTATACATAGCCGTAGGAAACTGTGTTTCTTCTATTAATTCTAATCTCAAATGGCGAGCACTTTTACAATTTGTCCCTAACTCTTTGTCACCATCAATTGTGAAACATTCCTTTGATGTCATTAATTGGGCAAAGTCATGCACAATATCATGCATTTTACATCTTATTATCTTATCATCATTGTTGTCTTTTTCAAAATCTTGGAAGAAAGAGCGCATGACTAATATTTCAAAGTACTCTTCTCCTATGTTTTCCATCTCTATATCTGGATTTACGCCAAGATATCCTTGTGACATCCATAGGTAGATCAACTCATTTCTAGAAAACAAATAATCCTTTGGGAAGAGAGCACAATATAAGAAACAAGATTTTATTGCTGACGGTTGTTCATAATAACTCAATAATAATGGTCCTAAAAGACCTTCTTGAATATTTTCTAACTCCCACAAATTACTATCCAAAATATCCCTCCAATCTTTCCTACTTCTCTTGTTGCGCATAAGACTTCCTAGAGTCTTTGCAGCAAGGGGTAAACCTTTACACCTTTTAACTAGTTCTCTTCCAAGGTTTGTTAATTGCTCACGATGATATTCATCCTTATCAACAAATGCTATTTTACTGAATATTAACCAGCAATCTTCCTCAGATAATGCATCCAAACTAATGGTAGGGTCACTATGTACCATACTCGCGACTCTCTCATTACGTGTGGTGACTAGAATGCTACTACCTTGGGCTCCATTTTTGAGTGCAAGGCTCAATGGCTCCCAATCATCAATAAAATTTTCAGTCCACACGTCATCTAAGACAAGTAAGAACTTCTTGCCCTTAATCAAATCCCAAATTTCTAAGTGTAGCCTTTGCAACTCATTGAAGTTAGTGGAACGACCTCCTTGTTCAATGATTGCTTTGGCAACCCGACACTGATCGAAAGGATCGGAAACACAAACCCACATTTTTGTTTCAAAATGAGTGAGCACCTGAGGATCATTATAGGCTAGTTTGGCAAGAGTGGTTTTCCCAATACCTCCCATGCCTACTATTGAGATGACATGGGGATTTCTTTCAATTTCACGACCCTTGCCCAACAGGTTCCTCACTAGATCATTCCTATGCTTTTCACGGCCTATAATATCAGACACATCAACAAAGGAAGTAGTTATCAGTCGCTTAACTACTTCATTGCTACTAATCGACCCAAGCCGAAACGTATACGTATCTTTCTCTTTGGCAATCTCATCTAATTTTTCATTCAGTTTTTTAATCTTGTGAGCAATATCGTGACGCAAACCAATTTTTTTAAATTTACGAAAACAACACGAAGAGGAAGCCATGAAAGAGCATACCTTCTTCTTTAGAATAGGGGAGCTTTCAGCTTTTTCTTGTTTCTCAATTTCTGATTTGATCATTGCAGTGTTCCACTCGTCCAGTACATCGTCCATCTCGTAGGATACGTCTTTAAGGCTTTTTAACCAAAGCTTCACTGCTCCCTCCTTCAGCTGTCTTTTCTCAGCATCATCAAGCACCGCCTGGATGGTTCGGAGATTGTCTTCAAGCTTTCGAACTTCTTCCTCAACACCAATGACCAACCTTATCTCTTGTTCAGCCTCCTGAACGGTGATTGAAGCAAACTGCTCCAAGAGAGAAGAAACTAGAGATTCAGCCATACTTGGAAATGGAAGTTTGATAGATATCAGAAGAAAATGAAAGAAACTAAGATAACGGATTTGCGAAAGTGATTAGAGGTGCTACAAATGTTCTTCTTTCCTGCTTTTATAATTGACAGGAAGAACCAAGGAATCTATCACGGGCACTCAATATTGATAAAAGGCAATTATGTAGGGACAACTTCTTGTTGTATGCTGGCATATAATTGTTACAAGATCTTTGCCACCAAACAAAGAAAAGCACAAACCTTAAGAGAAAAAGCAAAGAACAAAGGAAGAAAAGAATCAGAGGAAAAGCTAAAGGACCATCTGATGTTTATTACGCTCGCTCAAGCTTTGTTGGATGCTGTTAAGGGATGAACATTTACGCAACGCAAGGGATCCATATATATGCATTGCTTCTTGTCTTGGTAAAATATTTATTCTTCTAGTTTTTTTTTTTTTTTGGTGAACTTGAAACAGAGACTATCTGAACAGGCGAAAATGGGGCTTTAGCCCCATTTTCGTAACTATTTAGTTAGTAGGCTGAATTTCCAAACATTATAGTTTTCTAACATCTCGAGTCTCAAAGACTCGATTTTTGGCCTATAAATCGAGTCTTTGAGGCTCGGTTTCCTTGTTGTTTTCTTGTTTTGCCCGGATCTGAGTTGGCAGGTTTGTCTACGTGGAAATCGAGTCTTAGAGACTCGATTTCTATATCGAGACTCAAACGGTCGATTTACACTAAAACAAAGCTGACGTGGATTAGAGCAAGAAATCGAGTCTTTAAGACTCGGTTTCTAAACCGAGTTTTAAAAACTCGATTTTCACTTGGATACCCCACGTGATTAGGGCTACTGAAATAAGTCCCACAAGTCCCTACCTCTCACTCTCACTCTTCTCACTCTGCCGTTTTCTTTTCCTCCAAAACCCAGCAGCTTTCTTTTTTCCTCTCTATCACTCTCTCCCTCTCTCTCACTCTCATACAAAACTCATTCCATTTTGAAATCAAACTCACCCTCTATATCCTATTTTCACATCCTCATGTCAAGTAAGGTTTCTCACTCTCTCTAGTTGTTAGTTATATAAGGTTTTTATGTATCATGACTATTTTGTTTTGTTTTGTTTTTTTTTTTTTTATGAGTATGATTAATGATTTTTTTTATGAGTATGATTAATGATTTTTTTTATGAGTATGATTAATGATTTTTTTTTATGAGTATGATTAATGTTTTTTTTTTTTTATGAGTATGATTAATGATTTTTTTTTATGAGTATGATTAATGATCTTTTTTTTTTTAGTATGATTAATGATTTTTTTTTTTGAGTATGATTAATGACTTTTTTTTTGAGTATGAGTAATGATTTTTTTTTTATGAGTATATGATTAATGATTTTTTTTTTTATGAGTATATGATTAATGATTTTTTTTTTATGAGTATGATTAATGATTTTTTTTTTTATGAGTATGATTAATGATTTTTTTTATGAGTATATGATTAATGATTTTTTTTTTATGAGTATATGATTAATGACTTTTTTTTTATGAGTATATGATTAATGATTTTTTTTTTATGAGTATGATTAATGATTTTTTTTTTTTTGAAACAAATGATAGGGTGAGTATTGTTAGGCTTGTTATCATGACATATATATATTTTGTTTACTTTATTTTTTTGTTAGAATGAGTCAATTTTGTAATGGGAGTGAGTTTTTGTGTTTAGTTTTTTTATTTGTTTGAGTATGAAATAATAATGATTGAGTGTGTTTGTATGTGATGTGTGGTGAGTATATGCAAATGTGGGGTGAAAAGTTGAAATTTTTGGACTTTGAGTAGATAGAAAAGGTTTTCCAATTAATGTTAAATGAAAGAGATAAAATATGTCACTAACACTTGATTTTAATAGGTTCACAACCTCTGAAGAATATTATTATAAATGTCTACTACGGTCCACCCCTTGTCAATCCTGAACAAATTAACGGATTTCCATTTAGAGGGCCAGGTATCGAATGCTACTACATGATGATACGTCGTAAGTTGAAGACGTTGAATGATTTGAAAAGGAAAATAATGGAAGAACTGAATTTGAATACTGCTTGTTATGACATAAATATTATTTATCGTTACCCACAAGAAGTCCTTCATGAACGGATAAATTACGGGTACATGGCGATCAAAGAAGACAAACATGTAAAGCTCATGTTTAATATGATCCAGAAAATGCTCCAAGTAAATGTTGCTGAGTTGTACGTAAGTTCGGAGCCACTTGCAGAAGTTGATACTGAGGAGATTCAACAAACAACTACATCTTTGCAATTTACAGGCCTAGATGATGGATGCACTACAATGGGAGGCTATACAATGGAAAGTTTTATGCTCCCATCTCAAGATCATACTGCTAATACTGGTGAAACACTCCAACCTCAAGAGACACATTTAGGGGAGGAAGAGGAAGATGAAGACGAAGACGAAGATCATGCTGCAAATAATGGTGAAAATCTTGATGATATGGATGAGTATGAAGAGAGGATTGAGCGAGGCGACTTTCACAGGGATGTGGATGACCATGAACTTGTTCCCAATTTTGAAGAGGAAAATATGGAGTACCATGATGAAGGTGATGCAGAAGATAATATTGGCGTCCAGCATGATACAAATATGCCCACTGCTTACACAGCTCCTTCTGAGTCATTCTACGCAAACACTTGGGAAAATATGGTTGATCCTTCACGTCTTCAGATACCATTTGTTTCTACTTGGGAAGATGGGATGCATTTTAGTAAAGGGTTGACTTTTGCAAATAAAGAAGCGGTGAAGCGTGCACTGATAATATACGCAGCAAAAGATAATAGAAATTTTATTATCCGGAGGTCGACCAAAACTAAATTGTGCGCCGCATGCGTTAAGACTGACTGCAAGTGGTACGTTGGGGCATTCATGAAGGCTAAACTTAATGGTATGTGGATGGTCACGTCTTATGTCGGTCCACACAGTTGTGTTCCCTTTGGCATGCGAAGAGACGGTAAAATGATAGATTCTAATTTTGTTGCATCAGAAATTGTGGGAAAATTGCGACAAAATCACACTGCTCGTATTGATGAGCTTTGGGAGATTATACGTACTAAGTATGACCATGAGCTTTCTTACTATAAGGTGTGGGACGCAAAACAAAAAGCAATTGCTAAGATATATGGGGATTGGGAGGAGTCTTACCAAAGGTTGCGAAAGTTATTGTTGGCATACTTGGATCAGGATTCAGGTACCCAGTACAACTATTACACCATACCTAGGGGCATAGATGGTACTGCGTTACTGCGCTATGTATTTTGGGCATTCGCTCCATGCATTGCTGCATTCAGATATTGTAGGCCAGTGATCAGTATTGATGGGACTCATTTGTATGGTAAATATCGAGGGGTGTTGATGATTGCAATGGCAACCGATGCTAACCAAAAAGTTTTGCCTCTCGCCTTTGCTGTTGTGGACAAGGAGTCAGGGGCTAGTTGGGGTTGGTTTTTAGAGTGTCTCAGGGTTTCGATAGATTAAGTGATACCTAAGGAGGGTATTTGCATTATTTCTGACCGACATAAAGGTATCAAATGCGGCATTGCAGAGTGGCCTAGAGACAAAGATGGAGACTTACAAGTATTTCACCGATATTGCCTTCGACATGTTGCTAGCAACTTCAATACACGCTTTAATGACCCGAGTCTAAAGGCATTGGCCTTGAAAGCTGGATATGCGACTCATGAAGCTAAATTTAAGTCCATAATGCAAACCATTAAGGATGTCGAGATTAATGCACTGAGGAGTGTACAACCTGATGATCCCCATATTGCACGCTATATGCCATACACGTATCTGATAAGTGAGGATCTGGACAAATGGACCCAGTCACATGACGGTGGAAGACGTTACGGGGCAATGACAACCAATATCTCTGAGTGCTTTAATGGGGTGCTTAAAGGTGCCCGCGGATTGCCCATTGCTGCAATGGTTGAGTTCACTTGGTGCAAACTTGTTGCATATTTCCATGATCGACATAAAGAAATTACCTCTGATCTCTCTCAAGGTAAGGTGTGGAGTGATTATGCAATGAGGATCTATACCAAAAATGAGCAGAAAATTTCAGGACACACTCTGAGGAATTTTAATCATGAAACTGGTGTATATCAAGTGGTTACGCCATACAACGACTATAGAGGTGGAGGGGGAAACCACAGTCATGAAGTGCATGTGTTAGATAGAACATGTGGTTGTGGAAAGTGGCAAAACATTAAGATTCCTTGTTCACATGCAATTAAAGTTCTTCAAGGTCTGCACCTCGATGCGACCAGCTATATTGACCCATGTTACAGTTTGGGCAACGCCATTCAGACATATTCACATCAATTTGTCGTGCCAAAGTCAGAGTCATTGTGGAGGGACGTTCGCGGACCACGGTGGGCGCCTGACCCACAGTTGTTGCGGGCCAAAGGTCGTCCTGTAAAGTCAAGAATAAGGAATGAAATGGATGGGGTACGACGAGAACGGGGAAGCCGGAGGGAAGATTCAGACTTGAGGGAGATTCAACCGAGGCAGCGATGCGGAGTGTGTCATGAAGAGGGGCATAACCGCAGAAGATGTCCCAATTCCCGTGGGGCTTCGACAAGCGGTAGTGCTACAAACTAGGCAAGTGCCATCGTTGTTTTTATATAGTATGCTTAGAGTTTCATTTGCTTATTGTTCTTTGCTGGGATGAAACGACTGTATTTCAATGTTTTTCAGGCGAGCAGAGACTCGATTTTGGAATGGCATTGTATGTGGGAGTTGTGGTTATCTTCGGTATGGACAAGTGCTAGGCGACTATGTAGACTATGTTGTATCGACTCAGTTGTTATTTTGTTAATGACTAAATGCTGTTGTAATTGAACTGTTCGCTATCCATTGTACTCGTTACATTAGTTGTGTTGTGCAGCGTTTGACTATAATGCCGACAATCATAGTACTTTGGCATTAGTAGCTAGTACTTTCGTATTAGTAGCTAGTACTTTGGCAAGTTTTTGTTTGACTGAAAGAGATAGGTACTTGGCAAGTTCTTTTTTGACTGAAAGAGATAGGTACATTGGCAAGTTCAATGATAGCTAGTAATGTTTTTTGTGTGTCTCATGTAGTGTGGTTAAATCTGTTTGGTTTGTAACTAAGATAACCCTGATATAATCCCATGAACAGTATCTATTTTAATTCAGTTTTTCGCATATGATATACTCCCTTTGACTGTATCATAATATGCAGTGGCAGTTTCTAGTTATTTACAGTGCCCATGTGATGCCGGATTTGGTTTAGTGCTGCAGGGGAAGCAAAACTGATGTGAAAGAACTTAACTGCAGTGGCAATATCTCCAAAATTACTATTGATGAAGCTTCTTAGTACTTATTTGGTATTTGGAAGCAGCTACTACAGTGGTAGTAGCTGGAACAACTCTGTCTGGACTATTTAATGGTAAAAATAGCCTATTTTTCATCAATTGTTGATTTAAAGGAGCGCACATAATTATTGAGATTCAAAATGGTATTTTCGCAGAAGACTAGTTGGGCTGCATTATTGTCTACTTGAAAATGTGTATAATTGTGAAGAATAAGAAATTTTTGCACTAGTCACTTTGTTAACGAACAATAGATATTTGTTGTTAGTGTCAAGACCAACAGATGGACTAGTTGGGCTGCATTATTGTCTACTTGAAAATGTGTATAATTGTGAAGAATAAGAAATTTTTGCGCTAGTCACTTTGTTAAAGAACAATAGATATCTGTTGTTAGTGTCAAGACCAAAAGCTGGTTTACTAACTTCCAGTGGAAATCGAGTGTTTAAAACTCGATTTCCATTCGTGTGGCAAATACGTAATAACTGCCATTATAAATCGAGTCTATGAAACTCGATTTATAATGGATTTATTACCACTATGCCACCGAAATGGAAATCGAGTTTTAAAAACTCGATTTCCACTGGGAATTATACAAGTGCCATTTTATTTTTGAGCTCTCTACCTGGCGTACTCGCTGGTAGAGAAATCGAGTTCTGAATGGAAATCGAGTTTGTAATACTCGATTTTGTTACAAATCGAGTATCAAACAGTCGACGTCCGCTGGGAATTTTTTTTACAAATTCTAAAGTAATAGAAATCGAGTGTCAAACAGTCGAGTTATTTTGTTACAAATCGAGTATCAAACAGTCGACGTCCGCTGGGAATTTTTTTTACAAATTCTAAAGTAATAGAAATCGAGTGTCAAACAGTCGAGTTATTTTGTTACAAATCGAGTATCAAACAGTCGAGTTCCGCTGGGAATTTTTTTTTTTACAAATTCAGAACTCAGATATCTTCTGCTCTACAAATTCATGAATTTTTTATGCCTTGTAATGCATTCTCTTAACCTCTCAAACTATAGATGCATAAGTACGAAACTAATTCATTCATAAAGAGAGAGGTACATTCATAAAGGCCATCACATCCAAAATCAGCATTTCATAACAAAACAGAATAAGGATGTGAACCACAACACAACTACTTATGAATAAACAGCTTTGTCTACTTAAGCATTTCTGCTCTATTCTTTGCACAATATTTTTTTTCCTTTCCATTAGGTGCAAGGCTTGGGACACTTTTTACAGCTTCTGGTGGGTCAGGAGTTTCTTCCTTCAGTCGCAACTCCTGTGTAGCACGCGCTAGCTCAGCAAGATCTTCCTCAAGATTTTCTTTCTCAGCTTCTTCTTCACAACAAGCTTTATCAAGATCAAAGTGCAGAAAATATCCCCCAACATATAACTCCTGCAAAAATAACAAAAGCCAAACAAAAAATTGTAGAGTAAAAGAAAACACACTTCCATTATCACATTCCAAATCAAACTAACATCAATTGGTCTAGTCTAGTCGCTAATCAGTTGCATCCAATGACAGTATAATCACCAAAAATAATACTCAAACAGCAAGATCTATTAACTAAAGCACAGGTTAATAGTTGAAGCTGTATGCAGTAACATTAGTTGAAGCTCTATATTATGAGATAAATCACCATAATTAGGAAGAATTACACACCTAGGAGAGGATGAGATTGAGTAGTAACGGGGTGGTAAGCGAGGTATGTGCTACTCTAAAATGCCATCAATAAGATTAAGAAACTAAGTGGACTAGTGGCATATTGTATAAAAGATCCATATCGTTGACTATGACAGTTACTATAACTACAGGAATTTAGGAAGACAAAGAGCAGAATATAAATGTGTAGATACAAAAACAGAAACCTATAAATCTATTAATCATAATTAAGGGTATAGCAACAAAAGCAATAGCTGTTGATACTAACTATGCTAGTACTACTAGTAGTTTTAAGTCATTACTGCTCTTAAGAAGGGCATCAATGTATCCATATTTGTACACCTGCATCTGAATTTTGTATTAACATACACACAGGGAATGGATACTTCAGTTAGTCTGGGGCCTTACTCCAGAGAATAAGGGCCCATGTGCAGGTTGTCTTCAAAGATCCTTGCCTAATTTGGTAAGATTGATTGCACACGCGCGCACACACACACATATTTACAAGAAAAAAGAAAAAATCAATTAGTGCATGGTATTTTGAAAGGCAGCACTGTTTACCATCCATTATATGCTTCCTGTTCTTTCCGTAATGAGTTTGAAAAGACTGATTGGACAAATTCAACTGTGGCTTTCTACTCAAGTTCCTGATATAGTTGTGCTAGCTTTCTCCATCTAAATAGTTCCTTAAATTAATCTGGTTACAATTGACTTACTACTGTTTCCTGGCTGTTTGTTGTTGATTTGCTGAACCCCAGTTCAAACTTGTTCAGGACTTATTCAAGTTACACGATTGTGGGCTTAGGAAATGATCACATAATGCATATGACATGTATGAGGTAGAGACTTACTTAAGGGACAGTGGACCACGCACTGGAGGACCATAAGCACCCACTGGCGGGCCACGCTCAACTGCCGGGCACAAATAGGGAAACCTAGCCCACGCCCAATACTGCACCAACAATAAGCACCCACCAATCTGACTAGCTTTCTTATCGCTTGCCCTGCATAACTCTCGGTACAACCATGCAAGGCAAGCACTTCCCCAGCTATACCTTCGTGGGTTGCGAAGGTCTTCCAACTGCTGCACCCACATTAGATGCACCCTATCTCCAGATTTGTCCATGAAGATTGTGTCCCCCAGTAGTGCTAGGATGTAGCATCGTGCGTACTTATGCAGTTGATCCTCTTCAGCATTAAGCGGCAATGGATCAGCAACTTCCTCCAAAAGCCGTTTGATGAGAATCCTCTGGCCATTAAGTTGCTTATGCTCATCATTTACAGGTTGAAAGCCAAGGAACTCGACACACACAGCCTCCCAAGTTTTCTGCGTGCTCCCAGTTACAGCGTCACCATCAACAGGAAGCCCAAGAAGTACCTCAACATCCTGCAATGTGATGGTGATCTCACCATGTGGCATGTGGAAGGTGTGAGTCTCGGGCCGCCATCGCTCCACTAAGGCCGTTATGAAGCCATGGTCAATCTCTCTACCCGGAATCCGGAGGAGTCCCTCCAAACCAAGTGCCTTTATAATGTCAACAACTCGGTCGTCCACCATTGGCTCTCAATTGGAGAACTCTTCACTACGAGCACGGCAGGTAAGGGACACTGAATCCTACACAAAACAAAATGATGGATTAACATATGACAGCAAGTGCGTGTACATTGTATGAAATAAATGCGTATACATTCATCAAATCTTTAGTGTTGTGTTTTACCTGCCCATTCCAAATAGCTTCTGACCGATGATTGGGCTGCAACGTCAACACCGAGTCGTCAATGGGGCCAGGATGTGCATGGTCAATCTGTCCGGCATTTGCAGCTGCCATACTGCACAAGAATGAGAAGTAGTTAGTTTAAAAAATGAACACATACTATGGTTTTGGAACTAGGTATGAGTTAGAGCAACAAAAGCCAGTTTGTACAATGAGAATTCAGTAAAATATGAACGAATGATTCGGTAAAAAGTGAAAGAATGAATGAACAATGAAAGAATTCAGTGAATGAATGAACAATGAAAGAATTCTATTAAATACTTTTGGTAAAGGTGTAATTGCAAATTTCTCTTATCAAAGAGGGCATTCTACCAGGACACACAAAGTTTGTCTCTTACTCTTATTCTCATTGTACCAGCAAATACCTACCTTTACTTTGAAGAAGTAAATACTAAATAATTTACATTTACCAAAAGAAAATGCTTATTCATGTATAAATTAAACTGTAAAATACTGAAGACCCTATATTCTAATTGAAGTATATAGCCTGTGATTCTGGCCTTTTAAATCTACTTTTGCCAGAAAGTGCAGCTACTTTGGCCAGTTCTTCATTCACTTAGCCCCGACACAGAACTTTCTATTGACTTTGGTAACTCTCTCTAATGGTTTCTATAATCAGTACTGAACAAATTGTGCGCTCCTTTAATAAAAAAATAATTGTGTAATCCGACTCAGTACTGTGTGTTTGTGTTATGTTTTTTTTGATATGTTTAATTTATTTACTTGCTAAAAGAAAATTAATAAAATTTATATTTAAAAAGTAAGATTTTAAAAAATTGCACATAAACAAAATTCATATATAATAGATCACACAAGTATTCTGTCAAAATAGAATGAAAAAAAAAAATAAAAAAAGGTCATTCTCAATTACAAAGCTATTATTGCCTCTCAATCATATGTTTAATTTGAGACTATTTTTTTGGTAATAAGAAAAAATGTATAAGACGGGAGAATGACAATCCCTACGCACCTAGAATAACATAGAAAGAAATGGATATCAACTCGATCTCTAATAAGGATCAAAAGAAGTCGAAGTCTAGAACCCAAGACCTAAAATTTGAGAATAATTTTAGCAATTAGGAGTTCATTTGGAAATTAATTAAAATTCTATCCAACTCTCCCCCTCATTCAAATTCCATTTTGAGATTCACAATTCTATTGGGAAAAGGGACAGTTGTTTATCACTCACCTTGCCGGCACCAACAGGGTTTGGTAAATGGAGGTTTGGACCCTAGCTAGTTTTGTACCATTCTCTTATCACATTGAAACCAGCTACACACCCCCTTTGTAATAAACTAGCTAGTTTAACAGGGGGGCCATCATGCATGGCTTGAATTAGATCACATAACTCCTTTGTAATAATTTACCTCATTTATGTGTACTTTTGTAGGTCCTAGTATTAGCTGTGAATCACAAATTTCAATTAAAGTCACTGCTACCCACTTGCCTTAAGACTTAAAGAGAATCAAAAATTGCCTGTCTGCTCTTGTGCCATCAAAACTTTTAAAAGAGCAAAAAGCCAACACCCTCACCAAAATGGAATGGAAGGAAAATTACTAAACTAGGAAGACACGGATTATACATCATTGTTATCATGATTATCACATACAAGTGGAGACTGCCGTGTAAACCTTTTTGCATTTTTTGACTTAGCCCTCAATTATTATAATAAAGTAACTTAATGAAAGATTACACATTTCCTATCAAACTTACAGTATCTGAGACTTGAAGCAATCAATAAAGCTCCACATTGGACTCATGTACACACAAATTATTGTAAGATATTTCAAGATATTTTGCTCAACTTTTAACTTTAGTATACTCATCAATCAAAACAAACATAATTACGGAACACAAACCCTAAAATCTCTGCTTAACCATCTAAATAGCAAGAAACAACAACAAGATCAAGCCAAAAAAACTGAACAACAAAAAATCAAAGCAAATCAAGTTGATCACACAACAAAACAAGAAAAACACCCGAAAATGTACTTCAAAAGTGGGTTTAGGAGAAGAAAATCATACCTGAGAGAACTGGAGAAGGTGCTTGAGAGTGGAGAGGGTGAGTGAAAGAGGCGTGACAGGGGAGACTGTTCTGTGCGAGTGTGAGATGGAGAGAGGCGTGCGTGAGTGTTCTGTTCTGTGCGAGAGTGAGACGGAGAGTGCGAGACGGAGAGTGCGAGAGTGAGACGGAGAGTGCGAGAGAGAGTGAGACGGAGAGTGCGAGAGAGAGTGACAATGGAGAGGGTGATGAGAGAGGCGTGAGTGATTCTGTGCGAGACTGAGAGGGAGAGGCGCGAGGGAGTGTTCTGTGCGAGACGATGGAGAGTGCGAGACTGAGAGAGAGGCGTTAGGTTTAAATTTTTGAAAAACCCCTTTTAGAAATCGAGTCTCACAGACTCGGTTTCTAGGTGGCTTCCACATGGCTGACCACGTCACACAAAATGGGTTGAGATGGAAATCGAGTCTCTAAGACTCGATTTCCACGTGGCTTCCACCTAGACACCGGGCCAGCTCGGATCCGGTCCAAAAACAAGGAAACCGAGCCTCAAAGACTCGATTTCTAGGCCCAAAATCGAGTCTTTGAGACTCGAGATGTTAGTAACCTATAATGTTTGTAAAATCAAACTACTAACTAAATAGTTACCAAAATGGGGCTAAAGCCCCATTTTCTCCATCTGAACACGTTTTCCTTTTTGCTGTTTGAAAGATTGATGCATGCTTTATACATTGAGATGTGCGGTGACCTTAATTAAAACTCTCCTTGTGGGAAATTAAACGTTGCAAAAAATATCAAACTAATTAAACTATTTAACGTTTCTCAAAAAAAAAAAAATTGAAGTATTTAATTTGTAGAATCATTTAAGTCGCCATAGAACGAAGGAAATGATAGCCCTTCTCAATCTATGGTGCTCTGCACCAACTTTATTACCCCAATAAAGCAAAGCTACAGTCGTTTTATTAACTAAACAAAGCTACCGGTCGTATTTCCACTGTAATGTGAGATGAGTTGTAAAACACGTGATATGCACGTGGTTAGTTAGTTAATCAAGATTCTATTAGTTAGTCATGTAACTGATTTAGTAGTAAGTTTAGTTTTTCTCTTGGATTCCATTATCTCTGTTTATTCACATATATAAGCAGAGGACCATATGTAATTATTCAATTTTATTCACTCAATGAAATCTGAGTTTTCCTCTCAGTCTTGATAGATAGGTGTCTTTGTTTGTGGTGCTTCTTGTGGCTCTAAGGGCCCAATTATGTTTCTATGCAGATTTTGAGCCTTTTTTGTGGGTTGTCTTTAAAGCCCAGGAAAAAAAAGTCATGAACAAAATTTTTCCAGTATCAAAGGAGAATCTATGTTAACAAAAAAAAAAAAAAAAAATTATCAATTGTATATTCTATGATAGATAGGTCACCACATTTGAGTGCAAGTTTGAATGGCTCCCAATTGTTGTATTCTTCAGTCCACACGGCATCTAAGACAAGTAAAAACTTCTTCCCCCTAATCAACTCACAAATTTCTTTTATTAGCCCTTGCAAATTAATGGAGTTGGGGGAACCACCTCCTTCTTCAATGAATGCTTTGGCAACCCCACACTTGTCAAAAAGATTTGATACACAAACCCACATTTTTTTCTCAAAAATAGCAGTTTGCACCTTAGCATCATTGTAGGCTAGTTTGGCAAGAATGGTTTTTCCAATACCCCCATGCCTACTAAGGAGATGACATAGGGGCTTCTTTCTCCTTCACTACCCTGTCCCAATAGCTTCCTCACTAGATCACCCTTATGCTTATCACGACCATGTATTTCGTTCACATCAACAAGGGCGTATGCTCCTAGACCCTCACCTACTTTAGTGCTAGTAATCGGCTCAGACACAAACGAGTACGAGCTCTCTTTCTCTTTGGCAATCTCATCTAATGTTTCATTAAGTTTTTTTATCTCCTGAACAATGCCATGACGATGAACAAGCTTCTTAATTTTAGTGAAAAGCCAGGAAAGGCAGGAGATGCAGGGCCATACTTTAGCAGTAGCAGTGGTAGTTTCAGCTTTTTCTTCTTCCTCCTCAATTTTTGCTTTAATGATTGCAGTGTCCAGCTCATCCAGCACATTGTCCACGTCGTAGGCTGCTTCTTTGAGCTTATCTAAACAAAGTTTCACAGCTTCATCACTCACTTATTTTTTATCAGCATCCTCGAGCACCGCCTGGATGGCACGAAGGGTGCTGACAAGCTTTCGGACATCTTTGTCAAAACACACGAACTCCTTCAGCTCTGACCATACCCCTTCAGCAAGGAGTGAACCCGACTTTTCCAAGAGGCCAGTAACCATAGCAGTCATGCTTGAAGGTGGAAATTTTGATTGAAAAATGAAAATACAAGACACAGAAAGTGGAAATGGTAA
The DNA here is from genome assembly GCA_033629205.1 of Lithocarpus polystachyus. Lineage (NCBI taxonomy): Eukaryota > Viridiplantae > Streptophyta > Magnoliopsida > Fagales > Fagaceae > Lithocarpus > Lithocarpus polystachyus. The sequence continues at coordinate 22,109,349 of CM066166.1, read as the reverse complement.
TTGATGGACTAAATGAGAAAATGAAATAGCTAGCAGTAGCAGAGGTGTGTTTGTACTTCTATTGTCCTTTCAGAATTTTATAACGATTGGCGACGTCAATCGGTCAATGACTGCCAATTTTGTTACCTAACCAATAAACTACTTGGTAAGCAACCAACCGCATTCACAGTTTTGTTAAATAACCAATAAACTACTTGTATTTATGGCATTGTGGCATCCACTTGTATTTAATTAACAAAAAGGGCATTTATATTCAGAGTTTTGGTACCTTTTGGTCCTAACCGGTACTCCAATAGACTACTCATCTAACGGTCCTAACCAACACTCCTATAGACCACTCAGCGTTATGGCATCCACTTTAATAAATAGAATGGTTTTTCCACCGGCTTCTGTTGTCCTCCTAACCGTTTTTAGCATTTATATTCAGAGTTTTGTTAGCTAACGTTCCTAACCAATACTCCAATACACTATTCAGCTTTATGGCATCCACTTGTGTATTTAATAAAGGCCTTTTTCACATAGTTTGTTATGCGAGTTAAAGTTACGTTTTCAATTTATTAAAACACATTTTAAACAATGTCAGTAACGTAAACTACATTTTAAAAAATTTAGGATAAATTATGGATTTGGTCTATAACCTTTTGGTTGTGTTTCTAATTTGTTTGTTTTTTTTTTTTTAATATATGCTGATGTGTCAATACACGTGGCCATCTATGTGGCATGAAAATAATATTTTATTTTGGCCCTTAGCTAGATTAGTATTTTCCATCTATCACTTAATGGCAGAAATTATGTTGACACAATACCAAAAGATTTGGAACCAACCAAATTGTTTCATTGGCTCGATCTGGTGCTCACTGCTCAAATGTGTAGTTACTCTTCAGATATGCTTTTTTAATTGAAATGATTGCTTCTTTAAATTCACAGCTGCAAAACCTTCCCCCATTGTTGGATACATCTCTCAATGCCTTCCTTCTAGGCTTCGATTTCACTTCATTTTTCACTGATCTGACAAGAAATTCACATGCCTTTGGGATTCAAACTCATAGAGCTGTAAGTATTATAACATCAAAGTTTGATGATTACCAACTACGTTTACAAGTCCTCAACAATCAAGGATGCATCACAGCATTAGTTGCAATTTGCTTAAGTACTTGGCTCACCTTTCTTGTGTCATACCATATGCAAGCTTTGTATCGTTATGAAATGATACAGGAGTGACTTCCGCTGGCCTTCTTCAAAGTATGTCCATGTTTGAAAATGTGCCTGATCACAAAAAATACTTCTCTCAATACTAAAGTAGTAGAGTTTGATGTTTGGTCTAATTAAGTACAACAAAATAGGATAGTAAAATACATATTATGACGAGATTAATACAAAATATGAGCAAGAGAACATATGAGTACAAATTTTTTGTCTTACTTTGTGTTCCACCAATCACAACTTACCAAGTATTCATTTTAATTTTCCTTATAAAATAATCAAAATTAAAAAAAGAGAAAAAAGAAAAAAGAAAAAAAAGAGAGCAAACACAATGGCATGGATAAAACCAAGATTTCATCTAAGGAGTCAAAGGATATCCTAAATTTTCCTTATATGAGAAAAATTATGTTGTTATATCTTATCTATTATCTAATTTCAAACCTACACACACACACACACACATATATTTATATATCAACTTTGAGAGAAAAAAATTATATAGCATTCGAATAAAAAATGAGTTAATAAATTGATAGACTATGATAATGAGAGAAAAATATAAAACTTTGAAAAAAAAAATGCAAACACCAAAAATTTGACACGAAAATGACACTTAAATTCAACTCTTTCAAAATACTCAACATTATGTTTTATTGACCATATATACTGAAAAATTATCCTCAACTTTCTTTATTATTTTTTCTTTTTATAACTGAAATTAGTAAATTAATTAGGAAAAATTAAAGAATAAGAAAATAAAGTACATTGTTTCCAATCCTAAAATTTAAGCCTTTTCTAGTCAAGAAAATAGAATCATTAATGTTCTCAATCCAAAAATTTCCTTCTCTTTTCAAATTAATTCAAATAGACAAAAAGACAAAAAAATATAAAAGATCATTTAAAAGTAGAAAAAGAAGAATCAACTATCAATCCGATGCTAGAAAATAGTTTCACTATTAAAAAAAGAAAAAGAAAAAGAAATGATTACTGAAGATTTCAAAATATGTCATGCTTGAATGGGACGTATAATATACACTTACATCTTTTTCAGCTGCAACGAACTAGATTGCATGAAGATCATCTTTACGCCTAACTCTTCCACCTTTGAAATTAACTCCACCACCATGCACTAGAAACACCCAGAAACAACCTCAGAGGCAAAAACTTCATCATTGTCTACTCGCACAGAAGGGGCACATCCATCTATTTGCACATATGCATAATCAATCTTGATATTGGGGATGTGAGAAATCTTGAACCATTCCTCTCCTGTCCCTCTTTGGCAACATTTGTTGATAATTGGTGATGTAATGATCTCCAATTCCTTCAATGGAATTGTTTGAAGGAAGTTTGGCAATGACTTGAGCTTGTGGCAACAGTTAATTGTTAAGGAATAAAGACGTGGCATTATAGTACACCATCTTCTTTCTTTTCTCATTTTCTTCTTTCATTCCTCCAACCCCAGTCCATTCTTCCCATTTCTTTGAATGGACAAATTTTAGAGATTTCAAATTTGGGAATAAGACAAGTGATGATGCTGATCCAATGTCTTTGTTGTTGTTGGAGTCTATTCCCAAAAATTCAATACCCACCTTTTTCAAACTAAATGTCTGTTGTATTTCTAATGATTCCAGTAACAACAGCTTCCCCAAAGGAGGCAAACACTTTAGGTTAATTCTTGTGAGCTTAAGCACTTTTAGTTTGGCTAAGGACATTGTCCAATCAGGATACATTGTGGTACTCCAATACCCATAAATTTCTAAATATTCCAAGTGTGGAGGTGGTTCTAGGCATTCAAAACTAGTACATCATTCTCAATTCTATTTTTGTCAAACATTCTACTAAAACGTAAATGCAAATTACGAAGCTGTATTTTCTTCTTGAGTTGTGCATTTTCGGCCTCATATACATCTACATGTCTCAACACTTCGATAAGAAGATCTCCTTGAAGGTGGTTCAAAATTTTCAATTTTCCAAGTTTACATCCTTTATTATCACAACAACCACCTATAGAGAATTGAGTTAATGTTATGAGAGAACTCAATCTTCCAATCCCTTTATAGGACACATCAAATAAATAAATTCAAAAATGAGATGCCTTAAGTTAATTAGCTTACCCAATCCTTGCAGTAATTTCATAAACTTATGACATGCACTAACATCCAAAGTTTGTAATTTGCATAAATTACATATTGTTTCAGGCAATTCTTCAATTGTAGAATGAGATAAGTTAAGGTATCTTAAATGTATCAAATTTCCCACCTCATTTGGAAGTTCCTTAATGGAACAACATGTCAAACATAATTCTCGTACACATGTCAAATTCAATAAGTTGGATACAACAATGTTAGAATCCCCCACTAAAAAAGTACGCATATATTTTGAATTGTACAGAGTTACGTGTATATCTTGTGTAACCGTTAGCAACAAATGACGAGCATTTTTACAGTCTATCCCCAACCCTTGGTCACCATCAGCTACCACAGCAAAACATTCATTTCATGTCATGAATTGGGCCAAGTCATGCAATATATCATGCATTTTGCACCTTATTATCTTGCCATCATTTACATCCTTATCAAAATCTTGGAAGAAATAGCGCATGGCTAAGTTCTTGAAGTACCCTTCTCCCACAATTTCCAGCTCTATGTATGTGTTTGGATCCGGATGATTTGTGTTTTGCGTTTGCATTTTTCTCTTCTTCTTTTTTTTTTTCCCCTGCTGCATGCATTTTAGAGGGGACAAAATTCACTGTTCACGCATTGTGCAGCACTGTTCACGTACTATTCATGTATAGTTTACGCACTGTTCATGTGACCCACAATCACTTTATTCAGAAAAAAAAATATTAAAAATAGGTCCCACGGCACTATTCACATATTTAAAAATTATTTTGCTATAGTGTTTTCAGTTTTCAGCTGTATTCAAACGGATTTGCTTTTGAGTGAAAATATCCTTATGCCATCCATTTATAGACTAACTCCTTTCTATAAAGGTAATGATCCTTTGGAAAGACGGCACAATATAAAAAACACTGTTTTATTGCTGACAATAGTTCATAATAACTTAATAACAATGGTACGAAAAGCCCTTCTTCAACATCTTCTAATTCCCACAAATTATTATCCAAAACATTCTTCCATTGTTCTATACTCTTCTTAAGGCACATGAGACCCCCTAAAGTCTTTATGGCAAGGGGTAAGCCTTTGCACTTAATTGCTAGCTGCCTACCAAGGTCTTCTAGTTGCTTACATTGCTTAGGATCCCTCCCAAAAAACAATGTTGGTAAAAGCGAGGGGCGCACTTAAGCGCAAAGACCTCTTAGGGCCTAGGCGCGAAGCGCAAAGCATAAGTGCACGCTTGATTGAAGTGAAGCGCACATTTAAAAAAAATAATTTAATAAATTAAAAAATAATTATTAATGAGAAATGCAACAATCAAATGATCAAATTATCATAAAAATTGAAATAAAATTTTTTTATATAATTCATATAACATTTAGATAAGCCTTACTTTTGCAATTTTAACACAAAAATTGCAAATCAAGTCATTTTATTTTTTTAGATAAGCTAGATATGAATACTTCCATGTAATATCCTTTCTTAAATCTCTTATATTCATAATGCCCTATGACTAATTAGTAATATTAGTTAATAATTTAATTACTTGTAACTCTATAGGAATTAGTCTGCTATGTTCAACATCAACCACTAAAGTAACTAAACAATTACCACAAATATGTTATATTGTACTTTTTTTTGTCCATGAATGAGCTAAGAATATGAGGACATAGCAACATGGTAATTGGTACCAAGTAGGGGTGACCACGGGTCGGTCCGGGTCGGGTTTGTGCCCAACCCGCGACCGAGCCGACTTCCTCGGGTTAAAAATTTTCAGACCCGCCGCCGACCGGTTAGAGAGTCGGGTCGGATCGGAAGGTTCTTCGCCGGAAAATGGTCTGGTCTCGGTCGGGTCGGATTTGGCCAAAACTTACCAGTTCTGGCCAAAAACTGGGCAGATCTGGCCGAAAAATAGCCTTTTATGGCAAGAACTCGTCGGATCTAGGCGGATCTTGAAGAGATCTCGCCGGACCTTGACGATATCACGCCGGATCTCAACGAGATATCGCCGGATCTGGCGAGATTAGACTGAGTAACTGTGTAGACGGTGGATATCGGCGGCCTTTTGGGTGGTAGAATCGGTCGGATCGGTTGAAATCGGGTTTAGGTGCAAGGACCCGCCAACCGACCCGCCGGAATCGGGTTGGGTTCCTCGGAAACCGCCGCCGACCCGTCACTGGACTCGGATCGGATGGTTCCCGGATCGGGCCGGTCGGAAACTCGGGTAGGTCGGTTTCTCGGTTTGTCTTGGACAGGCCTAGTACCAAGTAGATATCCAAAAGGGGAAAAAAAAAAGAATAAGAAGAATAAGAAGAATAAGCTAGGTGGGTTACTGTTTCAAGGAGAAAAATCAAGGGAAAAAAAAATAGGGAAGAACTGGGAGGTTGTGGGTTGGATTTTAGCCTTTTAGGACAAGTTACACTCAAAAAATCTTTTTTTGATAAGTAAGTTACACTAAAAACATGTCAAATCAATGGTTTATATCAATATTGTCAAGATTCTAAAGTTTTATTTCAATTTTGATTTTTTTTTTGAAAAATATAAAAAAGCGCCAAAAAGTGCGCTTTGAGCTTTTTGAAAGAGCGCAAAAAAGCTTGCCTAAAGCGCGCTTCTTTGAATGAGCCTAGCTTTTGAGGCAAAAAACGCTGGAGCCTTGGGGCTTTGAGTTTAGAGCTTAAGCGCGTTTTTAACAACACTTCCAAAAAATGCAATCTTACTGAACATCAACCAACATTCTTCTTTAGACAATACCTCCAAATTGATTGTGTAAGCACTCCCCATAATCTTTGCAACTTCTTCATTACATGTGGTAATTAGAATTCTACTGCCTTGAACACCACATTTGAATGCATTTTTGAAAGGCTCCCACTTTTTGTGATCTTTGGTCCACACATCATTTAAAACAAGAAAAAAACTTTTTCCCCCTAATCAAATCACAAATTCTATTCAATACACTTTGCAATTCAATAATGTTGGGAGATTGATTTTCAACAGCATCAATGATTGCTTTATCAACCCTACATTGATTGAAAGGATCAGAAACACAAACCCGCATTATTTCCTCAAAATGGGTTTGTACCTCATGATCTTTGTAAGCTAGTTGGGTTAGAGTTGTTTTTTCAATTTCACCCATACCTACTAAGGAAATTACAGTGGGGTTTTTTTCTTGTCCACTATCCTTACCCACTTGTTGTTAAGCGCGCTTTTAACAACACTTCCAAAAAATGCAATCTTACTAAACATCAACCAACATTCTTCTTTAGACAATACCTCCAAATTGATTGTGTAAGCACTCCCCATAATCTTTGCAACTTCTTCATTACATGTGGTAATTAGAATTCTACTGCCTTGAGCACCACATTTGAATGCATTTTTGAAAGGCTCCCACTTTTTGTGATCTTTGGTCCACACATCATTTAAAACAAGAAAAAAACTTTTTCCCCCTAATCAAATCACAAATTCTATTCAATACACTTTGCAATTCAATAATGTTGGGAGATTGATTTTCAACAGCATCAATGATTGCTTTATCAACCCTACATTGATTGAAAGGATCAGAAATACAAACCCGCATTATTTCCTCAAAATGGGTTTGTACCTCATGATCTTTGTAAGCTAGTTGGGTTAGAGTTGTTTTTTCAATTTCACCCATACCTACTAAGGAAATTACAGTGGGGTTTCTTTCTTGTCCACTATCCTTACCCAATAGGTTGCTCACTAGATCATTCCCATCCTTGTCACGACCACATATATTAAACACATCAACAAATGAGGTCGTTGTTGGTCGCTCAACTACTTCACTGTACCTAGTCAACTCAAACTCATATGCAACTCTCTTTTTGACAATATAATCTAACGTTCTATTCAGTTCTTTTATCTTGTGAGCAATATCACAATGCAAACCAAGTTTTTTAACTCCACTGAACCATGATGGAATGGAGGGAATAGAGAAGCGTACCTTCTTCAGAACATGAGCGTTTTCAGCTATTTCTTCTTCCTGGATCCCTTGTTTGATCAATGCAGTGATCCACTCATCCAACACGTCGTCCATATTGTAGGATGTGTCTTTGAATTTTTCCAACCAAAGCTTCACAGCTGCATCGATTACTTGTCTTTTCTCAGCATCTTCAAGCACCGCTTGGATGATTCGGACATTGTCTTCAAGCTTTCGGACTTCTTCATCAACACCAACAACCAAACTTATACCTTGTTTTGCCTCCCGAACAGTGATTGAAGCCAATTGCTCCAACAGAACAGAAACTAGAGCCTCGGCCATACTTGGAGAATGGAGATGCAAATTTTTATTGATAACAATATGAATGAAAGTGAGAATGCTAGCTAGCAGCTGTGCTTCTACTTCTTTTGTCCTGTTTTTGAAAGGAAATGGAAATGAATCATATTCGGGCTTCTTAAACGATTAATATTTATCTTCTCGAACAAAAAAAAATTTTAAAATAATTCCTTGGATTGGTTTATCTGGTGTTAAAGTGGATTCTCCAAAAAGAAAAAGAAAAAGAAGAAGTGGACTTAGTGGATGCAAATCATGTAATTGAGATCCACGATGTGATATAGGCAAGGTTTTCAGACCCGGACCGTTCATTGAACCGTAAAAGGGAGAGGTTCAAGGTTTTTGAGGTCCGACCGAGGTCGAACCGGGGTTGAACCGTGATGACGTCATAATTAATTTAATAATTATTTAAATATAAATAAATATATTAAATTTGTAAATATTAGCAAAATTTACTAAAAATATCTTTAAAATTGAAACAAAATACATAAAATAGTACATTATAAAGTTAATAAAAAATAGTACAACATAAATAAGCATAAAAAGAAATTTTTATAATAATCCTTTAAGATAAATCATTTCAATTAACTAAAAATGACTTTTAAAATAAATTCATAAATTGCATAGGTATTATTCTTAAATAAAAAGTTAATTTAGTAATATTTAATATGTTGAGAAAGATGACATAAAAGTTTAGAAATTATAAATCATGTAAATTTAATATAAATTTAATAATATTGCATATTAGTTCACAAGAGGAGCACTTGGTCTGTTGGTCAAGGCTTCAGTCTTACTTTTAATGTGTGAGAGCTCCAGTTCTACCCCTGCCAGCTGCATTTTTCATAATTTTTCTCTATTCCATGACCGGTTGAACCAGTCTACGGTTCGGCTGGTTTTCTCGGTTCAACCTCGGTTCGTCCGGTTCCCTCACAAAGCACTAATACCCGGTTCTGGGGTCTTAAAAAACCGAAATGCCCTCCGGTTCCCGGTTTTCCCGGTCGGACCGCCCGGTCCGGTCCGGGTTTCTAAACTATGGATATAGGATTAAAATATCTCGAAAAAGTGAGAGTCAAAAATTATTTAATTTTCCTTCATACTTTTTGAATGGAAGTAGAAAAGTAGGGGGTAAAAAAAAATCTTTTATTTGGGTGGAAAGAAAAATAAGAGAATATACAATATAATTTGTATAAATTTACTCTCATACATCTTAATAAAAAAATGTTGATTTAAAAAAAAAATATCCTAACATGATAACACCACAACAGTTGTAGGTAGGGCTAAACACGGTTTGTTTGACGCAATTTGCCTAGAAGTCACACCACGCCTCACCTTAATAGATTGATTATCATGTGCAGTGAGGTACGGTTTGGTTTGATCGGTTTTCATATGTATATTAATATATTGAATATAAAATAAAACTTATATATTAATAGGTGCAATACAATTTTTGCGATATTTTAAAAATGGAATTGAAAACTACATCACACCAATTTTTGCACCTCCACCACGATCAGCAGTGCAATGACCATATTTTGCGATTGGTTTAAATGCGATTAGAGAGTTTTTTGCATGGTTTGAAAAATTGGACCAAACAAAGAATTGGAAAAGGGAATAGTTCCTGATTCTGTAGCCCAACAAGTGACATCATAAATAAATAAATAAATAATAATTTCAAAAATATAATTATATAATTAAAAATATTTAGTTACAAATATATACATAATAATATATAATGTGAGTGTGTTACATCTAATATAGTGCAATTCTTATATTACTACACGTGATTCATGTTTAAATTACTACAAAAGCATGTTTCCATCTAAACATAAATGAACTAAAGGTTACACAGGCAAACCTATAAAACTAATTATTATTAGAGCTCATAGTCATTTGTTGGAGACGTGGTTTCACCTCTTCCACATTTTGGTTAATTAATTATCATGCATGTCTATTGTCTAGCAAGTGGATCACTTGTTTTTTTTTTTTAGACAATGGTGTGACGTGCTTCTGATTAGGTGACTTGATTCCAGTTCAAGTAGTGGCAGCACCACGTTCAGGCCGGTGTTTCGGAACACCTTGACCTAAAAAAAAAAAATTATATATAATAATTTTAAATTTTTTTATTTATCTACCCTTAAAAGAATAATTAGGAACACCTTCAAAATTTTTTTATACCAATAAAATTAAATTTTGGTAAATTATTTGTCCTACTTTCAAACAAAAAGAAAAGGCTTAAAAAAAATTTGCACTAAAATCTAAAAAAAAAATTGTAACAGAAAATTAAAAAAAAAAAAAAATTGTAACAGAGCAAGCCCAGTGTGAGAGCCGGACCCAGGTGGGGGCTAAAGGGGCCCGAGCCCCCATGACCTTTAGAAAAAAAAATTTTTAGTAGGAATATATGCATCAAGTTAGATACTCACATACAACTTCGGTCCCCCCTCTCTCCAAAATCTAGGCCCCCATCATCAAAATTTTATCAAATTAGTCCAAAGAGATCACAATAGTCAACAACCCATAACAAGAAAAACCTTCAAATAGAACAAATTTTCGGTCTAAACAAAAAAAAAAAAAAATACATAATATAATCATACCACAAATCTAAAATAACAAAACAGAAATCACAAATTCCCAATTTTACCCATTTAAATTTCTCTCCCTCAATTTCACTCTCTCAACTCTTATTCTTCCTTCAACAACTGTCGTTTTTTACCTGAATCCTTTATGCTTCTTCAGTTCTTCTTGCCTGGACTGTCATACTGTTATGGTTGATGTTGTCTGCTGTTTCAAAAATCCTCCTCTATTTTTTTCTTCTTCTTTGGCTTAGATTTCTCCATCAGTTTGGTGAAATCCTCCTCTATTATTTTCTTTCTTCTACTTCAATTTCTCCACCAGCCCACTGTCTCTTTGTTTTCTCAAGAGGTTTTTTACTTTCCCTATATCTACTTTTAGGGAACACCCTGGCCTGAAATTTTTTTTTTTTTACATAGTAATTTAAAATTTTATATTTATTTATCTTTAAAAAAATTTTTGGGAACACCCTGAATTTTTTTAATGTCAATAAAATTAAATTTTGGTTCATAATTTGAGCAACTTAACAATATATTAGGGTCTTTTAAGCAAAAAAAAAAACAACGTACTTTTTATATTTTTTTAAACTTATTGCTTTACTTTTTAGTTTTTGCTTTAAGTAAAACCTATGGCCCCCTACAAAATAATGATCGGCCCCCAATTCTTTCTAGGATCTCTATTTAGTCCAATAGATAACCCAAAGTCCTCAAATAAAATACTAGTTAGCTCTCCCAATTGTCCAAATGATTTGCTGTCAATCCAAATACCCAATAGACAATAATCCACACCCTCAAAATATCGTCTTTTACCACTCATTTTCAAACAAAAAAATTCTTTTTTTCATCATTCTCAATCTTAAGAAGCCACCTACGAAATTCTCAAAGAAAATAGAAGTAATTCCTACTACTTTTCTCCTGTTGAAACAAGCCCACACTGCCTCATGTTTCTTTACTGTCATTGTTGATTGCTCTAAACACATTAACTCTCTTCTCAATAGGGGTAGAAATCAAATAAACTCCTTTCATCTAAAAAAAAAAAACTATCCATATTTGCTTTTAATTTCAGCTTCTTCTTATGTCTTAGTATTTTAGGTTTGTTTGTTTCCTCAACATCATATGGGCATTTAAATTTATGTTTTTTATATATATGATATTGGTTATTTAGTTTTATGAATATGCTTTGTTTATTAAGTTTTTCAATTTGTTGTATTGCTATATGATAATATATTATATCTCTTTCCATATCATCATTTTTTTTTAATTTGAAATTAGGAGCTGAATAATTCATTAAAAATAAGAAAACTTTCAATATTATGGATAATGATGGGTTGATGATGCTTAAAATAATAGTATGCGAATTTTTGTATATGTGTGATAGAGTAGCTACTGATGTGTATGGTAAAATAGACTGCCTTTTGTACTTCCATTAATATTTAAGAATATGACAATATATCAAAGTTGATAATTTTTTATTTATAAATTTATGAATTATGATTTTTCTATCAATATTGCAATTTGGCCCCCTCCAAGTATTTCTGGCTACGCCCCTGCCCTGTTCAGCAACACTAACAACAACCACAACTGAACTCTACAAGCTTTATGTTGTAAAATTTTATGCATTTGCGTGTCTTTTAATTGTTGTTGTTGTTGTTGTCGTCGTCGTCGTCGTTGTCCTCAATATATAAAATTTTCTTTTTATTAAATTATGTAATTTATACTTCTTGAGGAATATCCTGAAAAAAATTTCTGGAGTCGCCACTAACTTTTAAGCTTTTGGTCAAAAATGTCTAACACACATGTAGTTTTTACTATTGTATTTTGTCCAAGAGTCCATGTACTCTACACGTGGGATTCACTTTTCCACGTCTTTCTTATTCCGACCTTTATCTATTTTGTTTTGCATATTAATGAGTTGTGATAGAAATCAAAAGGTATACTGTGCACTATATTATTAAGTTAAATGTCTGCTTGTGATTTATTTATTTTGTTAAAATTAAAAATATTTAACAGATAAAGGTAAAAATTAGTTAAAATAGTACAGTAGAATTCATAAATAGTACCATAAAATACAAAAAGACCCATAAATCGTAGCAAAAATAAACTAAATAATAAAATAAATTGGCAAAATTAAATCATGTCAAACACACACTACATATATGAATTTATGGCTTAAAAATAGATTATATGAATTTACATTTTTTAAAAGCTCTTAAAAAAAAGAAGTGAGGTTCTAATTTATAAACAAATCAAATATAATATATATAAAGTGATAACTCTAAAAGATATATTAGGATTGATTGGTACCCAAATATATCATTTTTTTTTCTTAACTAAAATTAAATGACCATAGTATGAAATTGACTCTTTTGCTTCGGGCCCCTCTTAAGTTCAAATCTTGGGTCTGTCTTTGCCAGGAATACCTTGAGAAACATTCCTAGAGCCACCTAGTTCAAGACTACAAGTTCACTAGCCGAATGTTGCTTTCAGGTTTAGAATTGAATCACAAATTGGGCTCCAAGTGGGATTGGCTTACTTTTAGGCTTAATGGACTTGGCAGCCTAGGTGGAGTTCTTACACTCTTTCTTGCAGTTCGTCTAATTCATAGGCCTGGTTTTCTATGTTTATATGGTGGATCAGGAAATGTTTTAGATTGAATTGGGCAATTTGGTTCTGTATCTAGGGCTTTGTGAGAGTCTTGATTAAGTGGCGTATAACGTTGCCTTCTTCTTTATTAGGCTCCTGAAGTGTAGTCTTATTCGCTGAAACCGTGTTAACATGCTTAACTTACAATCAACTCAAAATGACTTGGTTAATTATCCATGTCAAGACAAATTGATATAAAGTTGCGAAGGGATCCAAATATTTTGTATGTAAGCATTTTCTAATCCAATTAAGCTCTAAATGGAGTAATGATGTCAATTATTGCATGGGAGAAGGAATCTCTGCATTCTAAAACCCTGGAGAGCTGAAATACGCCACATGTATCAGGAAGCAAATTTTTGCAGCACGGGTTAATGGTCAAACGTGGACAGCAACTGAATCCTATCTATACTATTTACCATCCTCCTTTTTTACCACATTCTGTGGAATGCCATGTACATAGCATCTATGAGATGTAATACTGCAGACTCCTAACCAATCTCTACAATATCAACAGCTCTCACAAACTAACAAAACATTGGCAGAAGAATACTACACAGCAAAAACAGTGTAGGGCTGTTGAGGTTTCAGTACCTTTTTTTTGGGTGTTAATTCAAATTTGTATCTAGTCTTGCAAGCATGCTCACAAATGCAATTACTCTTTGGATATGTTTTTGGATTCAGATTATATCTGATACACATTCCATACAAATTAGAAGCAACATGTGTATTATCGAAAAATTGATCAGCGAACAAAAGCACTTGTGCCACCAAAGGGTACATGTGTCGGAGGTGGTATAAAACCAATGACCGAGCCCCTAAATAGTTCTGCTGTTCTAGCATACAACATGAACTACCATTTACATATCAAAAAATAAATGAAAAAAAAAAAAAAAGACGTTTGCTGGCTCAAACCTGCAATCATTTTAACTTTCCTCATCACAAGAGGCCTCGTCAAGTAAGTCAAGAAATCCTTTAGAAGCAGCATTTTCAGGCACAGAGGCATTAAAACGAAGCCCATGAGTGGATGCTGCTTCAAACCTTGTCCACAGCTCTTTCTTTAAAGTATTCTCACAGGGACATTTGCCTGGGTGGATTGTGCTTTCAGGTTGATACCACATTGGAGTGCTGTCTATGGATGCTAAATTGCCACCAAAAGGTTCTGTGGAAAGGGAGAAACTTAATTAGTACATATCACATTTGAAATGCTGCATTAACCAAAAGAAGAGAAAAATTATAAAGCAATACCTTGGTTACAAGATTTTCTGGTTTGCTGAACACCACATTGGACATTGTCTTGCTTTGCAAATGACAAGTTCTTTTGCTGATTGAAAACATGAGATGAAGGCATCTGGCAGCCATCAGCTGCGTCATTCAATGATTTCTCATCAGGTGGCTGAAGTAAGACGCAAGTTTTAGGAGGTGACACGAACCAGCCTGGCGATGCTTCTACCTTTTTCTTTCCAATCCCAGGTTTATAAGCCCCTTGAATCCCTAAGAGCTCAGGATACTTGAAAGCAAGACCTTCAGAAGTATCACTGCCAGAGGATTCGGAAAGTTGTGATCTACTGCAATTAATCCCAACAGGAAATGGGGTAGCCTTACGAAACCTGTAATTGCCTTGATGAGATATCTCGGATATAGGTTCAAGCAATACACAAGATTTTGGAGGTGACATTTTCGAGCATGGAGTCATAACAAGCATGGAGCACTCCTTTTTTGAAAAAATGGACAAAGATGAAAATTCAGACTGTAAAGTTTTTCCCAATTCGGTGGCAGCAGAATCAGAAGGCTTACTTGTAGTTGGCCTTATGGGAACACTTTCAAGTAAATCATCATTTACATCTTCTAAAAGAGTACAAAAAGTTGGCAGCTCAGAAGTAGTATTGGAAGTATTCCTTTCAAAAACTGATTTAGATGGGCCCTGACATTTGGACAATAATGTTTTTGATATAGGAAGAGGTTTGAGCAAAAAAAGCTGTCTACCTCTCTCAACAGTGCAGTCAGCATGCCATGATACAAGGGGAGAAGGAGAGATTAATGAATCCAACTTGGTTTCTTCTGGACTGTCAACAGCATCACTTTCAATGTCGTTAGTTGAAGAAACTATTTTACTTTCCCCAGTCTGTCCCAACTGATTTTCAGACTCTGCCGAAGGACTTGAGAGCACCTTCTGAAATCTTGGAAGCCATGGCTACATTTTGAGAAATGATAACCCATATCAGAAAGAGAATGTATGGAAATGGAAGTGTGATATACTGATAGAAGGTAGGATTAACCTTTAAAGAAGAAAGCATTTCAGACAAGAAATGCGTGAAACATTCAATTTCTATTCTCCGCTGTTTGCTCGTTGGCTTCAGTTTAAATGCTTGCACAACAAGTTCATCAACCTGCCATTTCATGCATAATTTAGCAACCAAAAAAAAAGGTCTCAGAAAAAAAGAACCCCATGTAAGAGAAGCAATGACAAGACAACAATAATGATCAATCACAGAAAAATAAAAGCTAATGGTGTATAGGCATAAACTAGTTTAATGATAACAAGTGGCTCAGCATAGTAAAAGCAGTACAAATATACATATTCATACCTGAACTGTAAGTAAATATTTAAAGAAGGTTCAACAAACCACCTTAAATAATATGCAAAGATCTGCTGGTTCACTCATATATATTATAAAATTGATTAAACTTAAAGCTGGGACACACTCCACCCTCCCCGCCCCCTCTACTTTTTCCAAGCCAATATGACGCAGGACAACCAGAACAAAATAGAAACAACAGAAAAATAAAAAATATGACCTAGGAGTCAACACCTAAGCTTGGCTTGGAGTCAGCACCTAAGGTAGACCTGGAGTCAGCACTAGACCAAAAGAAAGACCAAAATGCCATATTTTTCATTCATCAAAATATCAACTAACTACTCAAGGAGTACAATAGGTTGCTTATAAAGGATTGCTAAACCCTAGTCCTAATTGGCTCAAAAACCCTAATTGTCTTATTACAAAAATAACATTGCTTCCAAATTAAAATACTAATAGCCTAATAAATTACTAGGACCTAAAACATAAAAATACAATTGACTTGCAAACATAAATAATAATCTTCTTGCGTCTCCCGCATCACCATACCAACCAAAAGAAGGAAAAAGTACAGAACTTTACCATGTAGATATCTACAAGGGACCATCACAGACATACAATTTCAGTGGTGGGGCCAGGATTTGAATTTAGAGGCACAATGTTTATAACTGACACACACACATAAATTTTCTACGTGAAGAAGTTGATGGGCATGTTAGATCTCATCAAAGCACTACATTGAAAACATTTTTACACTTCATGGTTTTAAGACATGAACATATCCAATATATGTTCAAAAAAACAAGACATGAACATCTCCAAGCATCAGGTCAATCTCTACAAAGCAATACACTGATAACATTTTCACATTTCATGGTTTTAAGATTTGAACATATCAAAGTTGGGGGTCAGGGGGGCAACTCCCTAGCTCTGCCATTGTACAGTTGTATACTGAAAAATTCATGCAATCCACCCAAAAAGTGTAGCTGGCTAATAAAACTTTGAGTATTCAAATTCAAGCTTTAGCTTGATTTATTTATATACTAATTACCACAAAAAGAAAAACTACCATTCAATCCATGCTTAAAATACCTCTCGCACGAACGATGTTTTCTGTAGTGGTCAAATACATCTGCATCTCCCTGACCTAAATTTTAGAAAATGATAAGAGACACAAACCAAAAAGTAAATAGACCAATAAGAGAATAAAACTAAATAAACCAAATATTATATAAGAGAGGCACACCAGTCCTTCCATAGTTAATACATCATTCTTCACGAGAGAAGCAATTTTGTCCAAGCTTGCAGCCTGTAGTGCACACACATATTGAGTGAATTCAACCTATCTCACAGCATAGCAAAACATAAACGAAGTCCGACAAAAAAGTAGTATAACAATAAAACAACAAATTGAGTAACCAACAGAAATTGCCCATTTTGAATGAAGCAACTGTCATGAAGCTACATACAAATATTACTTGGATGGTCAATACATGCATGCACCCAGTGAATTCAAATCTTTCCCAGCCGAAATCAGAAAAACTAACAACAGTAGGGAAAAGCAAATGTTGAGCAAGACTACCATGATCACATCCCTCCTTTTTTTTTTTTTTTTTTGATAACATAGCAGGGAACCTTTCTAAAGAAGAGCCCTTTGGACTTATCTCTAGATAGTAAAACCTATAGGCAATTGCATGATCACATCCCTTCTTGCTATTCCTTTTCCTTATTCCATATGTTTATAGCTTACATCCCAAAATTGTTGGTAGCAACATGTATGGCTTCCCATGTGGATGTCACACATACAATTCTAACTTAAGACTTTTATCTCTTTTGTGACCCATCAAGCCTCTTGCTCTTCAGTAGCCATGTAACCAATGGCATATTTTTCCTAAATTACATTAAATTTTGCTTTTTTCAGGCAATGTACTCATGCTATCCAAGGCTTTAATTTCACACAAATAGTACTTATTCCAAAGAACAATATACGAAATATGGTGTCAATATAAAACTTATATAGCCAAATAATTTCACACCCATCATCGTTTTTGCCATAACAACAATATAAAAAACAAGTAATTCAATATTTAACGACCCAGAACTTAGTAATTTAATGTTCTTTTTAACTTTTTTTCCCAATAATTATTTGAATTGTGCTGGCCTGAGCAGAGGGTTCATATTGAATTAACACATAATTATGTGAATTAGTTCAAATTCCAAGGTTTTCATTTAAAACTGATTTTCTAGGCAACCAAACACGGCACGAAACGAGATTAATAGTAAAAGATAGTAATAAATTTAACAAGGCGAAAATGGGCAATTAGCACTAATTTTAGAACTATTTAGTTAGTAGGCTAATTTTACAAACTATATAAATTACTAACATTTCAAGTCTAAGAGACTCGATTTAATTTGGGCTTATAAATCGACTTTATGATGCTCGATTTTCATGGTCCGGTGAGTCTGATGTGGCATTTGGTCTGATGTGACGAACACTTGGAAATCGAGTCTTAGAGACTCGATTTACAAACCAAAAAAAAATTTAAACCCAGAAACACGACTTTGACCCACGTTTCAGCCCCAAAAACACAACTTACCCAGGACAGCACCCAGGCCACGCTGCACCCAGGCCGGCGCTGCCCAGGCCAGCGCAGCCCATTCCGGCGCAGCCTAGGCCGCGCGCAGCCCAGGCCGCGTGCAGCCCAGATCGCGCGCAGCCCAGGCCGCGCGCCATCCCCTTCTTCTCCCCCGATCTTCATCTCTCTCCGATCTGATCTTCTTCTCCCCCGATCTTCATCTCTCTCCAATCTGATCTCAGGCCGCGCGCAGCCCATTCCGGTGCAGCCCAGGCCGCACGCCATCCCCTTCTTCTCCCCCGATCTTCATCTCCGTAGCCCAGGCCGCGCGCCATCCCCTTCTTCTCCCCCGATCTTCATCTCTCTCCGATCTGATCTTCTTCTCCCCCGATCTTCATCTCTCTCCGATCTGATCTCTTTCTTCTCCGATGAGAAAATGGTGTTATGGGTTTTTGTTCTTCTGATTTTTCCTCTCTATTTTCTCTTGGGTTTGGATGTTGGGTTTTTTATTTTATAAATCGAGTGTTAGATACTCGATTTCCATGTAGGCGCCACGTGGACATCAGAGGTTGTTAGACCATAAAAATCGAGCATTAAAGACTCGATTTTGAGGCCAAAATCGAGTCTCTTAGACTCGAGATGCTAGTAAAAAATATAGTTTGTAAAATTAGCCTACTAACTAAATAGTTTTGAAAATGGGGCTAATTCCCCATTTTCGCCATTTAACAATGAAAGATGACGAATTTGGAGGAACCCCCTTGCCATTCAACATTAAATATCCAACGTTTTAGTTAGTTGGCCAGTTTTAAAAAGATTTTTAAAACTAGCATCTCGAGTTTTAAAAACTCGAGATTTAATTAGAACTCGAGTTTTTAAAACTCGATTTATGGTGTTTCTCAGCACCCTGACGTGGACAAATTTTACACGTTAGTGAATATTTTACACGTAGAAATCGAGTTTATAAGACTCGAATTCTGTTGACTGTCTACCATTTTCAAATTTGTCGCTGGGGAACAAACATCTCTCACTCTCAGTATCTCTCGCTCTGTCAAACACTCTCACTGTCACTCTCAGTCTCTCCGCCTCTCACTCTCTCAAACACCCAAATCAACACTCACTCAAACCAGTCTCTCCGTCTCTCAGTCTCTCCGTCTCTCCATCTCTCACTCTCTCAAATACCCAAATCAACCCCTTGGCGTGCGACAGAAATCGCCCTCAGCCTGAAGCCCACAATCGACAGAAATCACCCTCAAGCTCACCGCCGGTCTCACTCACTCACTCTCCTCCCTACTCGCACTCACGCTCAAGCTCACCGCCGGTCTCAAGCTTCTTCACAGGTTTGTTTCAATGAAATCAGTTAAAAATTTACGATTTATTTTTTGTTTTTTTTTTTGTTTTTATCTATAACTTTGGGTTTGTTAATGAAATCGTTATTGCTGCCATCGTTGTGATGCTAAAATGCCAATTTAACTTGGTATTGAGAGTCTGGTTTTGGTTAGGGTAGAATGGAGGAACTTAATAAATGTCATCAACCCCATAATAAATTTAAAATATATTTGTGCTTCACCTTTTATCCTTTCTGCAAACCCCTTGATAATGTGGCAGGTTAATTCTAGTTGATGTCTTTTAAATTTTTACTTTTTAGCAGCATGATGCTCTTGCTTTCCTGATTAAGAACACAGAAAATAGGCAGTTTCCAAGTGACCCATTTTGTTCTGTTTTAAATAAGAACTGTTGAAAAGGAGTAGCCAAGTGCTTGTTTAGTGAGCCTGTTACCATCCCAAGGTCATGCACGTACTTCCCTGGTTCAAGCTACATGGTCTTTGGTTTGAATCTGTAGTGCATTTAACTTTGATATTGACAATAAGAAGCTAATTTATATGACAGAGAGTTGTTCCCAAGATATGTGATCTTTGCCATATCATCTTATCTCTGGACTTGACAGATTTATCTAGACAAAGAATGTTATTATTTCATGCTTAGATGGGTTCAATCACATGTTTATTATCATTGGATGCGGATCAACAAATTTAGCTGCTTAAATGCTGTAGTTCTGTTAGTACTGTGGTGTTCTTTATCCTATAAAAATGCTATGTTATATACTGCTATGGAATCAGTTCACTAAACTTGTTTGGTTGAAGAGAGGAAGAACTTAAAGATATATAGTTGTTAGGTTTTGAGATGCTTGAAATGTGTTTCTTTAACTTTTGTTTCGTTGGACAAGAAGAATTTAGGGGCATGTACAGTTCAGTTAGCTTGTCAAATACATTGGCTTTGAGACAAACTTTTGAGGTTCTATGGTTATAACACGCTTTTGACTATTTGTTGCCTTCTATGATTATTTACTAACCTGTGCATATATTGAGAGCTATAAACTGTGCTTATAGTTTTGACATTACAGTATTAAACATTAATAGCAATAAAATGGATTGTAAGTAATTTTTGGTTGTTAGAGGTAGAGATTGTCCTCTCACACAATAATGAGATAAGTGATTCTTGAAAGCGGTTGACTAAACTTTTATGGATATCTTCATTGGATGAACAATACTTATCAATGTTGGTTTTGCCTTGTCCTTAAATTTCTTGAAGTGGAAGTTCATCTTTTTATTTTATCATATTTTTAAGTGAAGGACGAGTGGAGTAATATGTTTCTCATCTTCATTTAGGCAGTGAAGTATTTTGTATTTCTTCATATGAAATCATTGTGTGTTGTGGTAATGCCTGATTTTTGATAATTCTCACACCAAATTATGTATGTCTGCCACTATGTATGATCTCACAGTTGCAGTGTTTGCAGTATGGAGTCTCGGATCGATGAGGAGCCAGATATCGTGCGCCCTGGTCCAGAAGATCCTTCATTGTTGACCCGACAACGAAATCACCGATCAGATGACATTTGGAATGGCGAGGTGAAATATCTCGTTCTAACAACCGCTTTAATTTTCACGTTGTCTTCGACTTCCAGCAAATTATTTCAAAGTTGTATATCTAGTTCTAACTGCTATCATTTTTATCGTATTTGCAGGACCCGGGCCCACTTAAGTGCCGTGGTCGAGCTAAGGAGATGGAACACATAGATATGCAAGATAATCGGGTGATTGACGTTATCAAGTTGGTGGGGCTAGAAGGGTTGTTTAGGGCCCCTTCCAGAGAGATAGATCATTGCCTAGTATCGGCCCTAGTTGAGCGACGGCGGCCGGAGACGCATACGTTCCATCTTCCACACGGTGAGATGTCAATCACCCTACAAGATGTGGAGGTCATTTTGGGACTTCCTATAGATGGTGAGGTCTTGGTTGGGCCGACTGCTGTGGTGGATGGGGATTGGAGGCAATTGTGCTTGGAGTTGCTTGGGTTTGAAGTTCCGGCGAATGAGAACAAAATTTTAGTGGGGCAAAGAATTCTCATTAGCCGCCTTGTTGAGCGCATTACAGAGCCACTGCCTCATGATGCAACAGAGATCCAGATACATCAGTATGCCCGGTGCTATATTTTAGCGTTACTAGGAGATAAGATTTTCATGGACAAGTCGGGAGATAGGGTTCATCTGATGTTCTTGGAGTTCCTGCGGAACCTTCGTGATCCGCCACAGTATAGTTGGGGTAGTGGTTGCCTGGCCTGGTTGTACAGAGAGTTGTGCCGAGCAAGCGAGAAAGAAGCATCGCGGATTGGTGGGGCTTTGCAATTGGTCCAGTATTGGGCATGGGCAAGGTTGCCATTCTTGTGCCCGAGGATAGAGCCCCCACCTGGATGTGATTATGGCCCATGGCCAAAAGCTCCACTCGCATTTAAGTAAGTATAATCAATTGATATTTAGTGTGTTATCATATGTACTCTTCTTAGTAAGTAAGTGGTATTATTTTATCTTATGTTATTCGCTCGTACTTGTAGGTGGGTGAGAGTGCCAAGCCCAAAGAGTAGGCCATCCGCCACGGCGTTGATTCACTATCGCGAGCAATTAGTTAGAATGCAGCCGGGCCAGGTAATAATATCCAAAAACTCTGTTCTGTTATGTTACTTTTCCTTAAGAATATGTTAAAATCATTGTTCCAACATATCTTCTATTTGAATTTTTGTTTTTTCCTTTATCTATGTATTCTCTCTTGTTAAGATGTTATGATAACTGTTTCTTGTTTCTATTGTAGATTGTGTGGCAGCCATATGAGGCAGACTTCGGTCACCTTCCTGACTTCTGCGTTTCAGGGAGGGATGTGTGGATGGCAAGGGTGCCACTTGTGTGTTTCTGCATAGTGGAGACACACCACCCAGACCGTGTTCTTCGGCAATTTGGGTTGGCGCAGGAGCGGCCCGACCATGTTGTGTACGATGATAGACTGCATAGAATAGACTTGCGTGGGAAGGTGGAAAAGAATTGG
Source organism: Lithocarpus polystachyus (assembly GCA_033629205.1). Lineage (NCBI taxonomy): Eukaryota > Viridiplantae > Streptophyta > Magnoliopsida > Fagales > Fagaceae > Lithocarpus > Lithocarpus polystachyus. The sequence goes on along the minus strand of CM066166.1, from coordinate 22,087,000 downwards.
AGGGAGGAGCATGGACCATATATCCTTACATGGGATATGAGACAACAACGACTTTGCCATGCACCGCTTCAGACTGGTGAGATGCCCCGCGATCATACCTATTACCCCTGGTACCGCCCGGTCACTAGAAAGTATGTCGACCGCAACAGCGCTAAGTTAGATATAATGGTAACTTCAGTGCTCTAATTATATTTTATTGCCTGCTTTGTTTTTTCTTCAATGCATGTACGAACGTAGAATCAATTGATTTATTTTTCCGAAAATCTGGTTTGATTTGACTAACCTCCAATTAAAAAGACTTTATGTTACATATAGTATTCTAATAAAACTTTTAGTTTGTAGTTGAGTATTTGAGTAGATTAATCCATTGTATAATTGATACACAAATGTCTCAAATCTGAATGTCCTGGTTCTTTATCCGTTTCAGATTGAAAGCCATTTAGCGCTGTTGGCAATGCTTCCTATAGGCAGCCGAGAACACAACCATGTCCAGCGCGTCCTAAGTAATGTGGTTGGGCTTGATGGTGTTCCTGCACCAAATGGGGACGCAAACAATGGGCAGGAGACTGAATCAGTAGCTACAGCAACCCCAAGCACAAGCGAACCACTGTTAACTCCACCGACCCGTGGTCGGCGTGCTACCGTAAGCCCAAGCACAAGCGCAGCTAAGGGCCGTGGTCGGCCTGGTACAGCAAGCCCAAGCACAAGTGCAGCTAGGGGCCGTGGTCGGCCTGGTACATCAAGCCCAAGCACAGGTGCAGCTAGGGGCCGTAGTCGGCCTGCTACAGCAAGCCCAAGCACAAGTGCAGCTACGGGCCGTGGTCGGCCTGAAATACCTGCACCCATCCTGCACGCATCTCCTCAGCCCGAGGTCCATCCACCCATCCCAGATGCATCTCCTCAGTTCGAGGTCCCTCCACCCATGGTAGATGCATCTACTCAGCCCGAGGTCCCTTCACCCACCCCACCTTCGCAGCCTAGTTTTGATCTCGGTATTCCTTTTCAGTTGACCCCTCCTATGCACCCCGAGACACCCTCATACCCACCCACCAGCGCCAGTGCACCCACTTTGCCCATAGACCCACCCCGTACTGAACCCATGACAATGATCCCCACTCCTGGCCTCTACACAGAGCATCATTACCCACCTACCTCATCATCATCCGACCCTCTAGGACCTCCGGTTGGGATTGACACTGTACATCCAGATACTGCTGTACCGGATGAGCATCCCCCTCATCAGCCCTCACCCCCACAAGGTAGACCGCAACGCGCTAGAAGAGCACCCACTTGCGGGACAGGTGGACACAAAATAGGACACAAAGGCACCGCTATGGTATGATAACATTAATGCTTAATGTAATGATATATTTTGCAGTTCACTTTATTCTTATCATTACACCGAATACTGATTCTATATATTTAATGTCTTTGCAGCACGATGATCAGCCTAAGGATGATGCCTCGCAGCCTCCTCCCCCGCCCAAACATTACACGAGGGTTAAAAAGCGCAAAATTGGTTAGTCAAAATGTTTATTACCATTGTACGCCAAATTGGTGATAACGATGTATGTTGTGAAGTAAAAAGTTAGTACACACTCTTTAACAATAAGTTAATTCTATTCATTAACATTCTTGTTGAATTGCTGCGTTTTGTTTGCAGGTGGTTGACATGGCATCTCTGCTTCTGTTTTTCTTTTTCATCACTAGCATTAATAACTTTTGGTTCTGCATGCTTTGTTCAATTAGGCTTTTTTTTTTGTTTGAAAGAGCAATACTAATATGGAAGAAGAAGAAGAAGTAAAAGAAGTTAGGGAAATTTCTGAGAAGGATTCAGATAGTAACGAACTAATGGTTATGCATTTGCAACATGGATCTACATTGAATCCTTTGCGGACACGTTAAATACAGCCACTGCTGCTGCTGCTATTGCTGCAGCTGCAGTAGCAAAGTCTGGAACATCGTCAGCTATGTCAGCTGCTGCCGCTGCTAGTGCACTTGCTGGTGAAGGCACAGCACACATGCCTCGGCTCTTCAGTTTCTTATCTGCTGATAATCAGGGGATAGAGGCATACTTTCATGCTCAGTTTTTGGTGGTTGAATGTGGCAGTGGAAAGGGAAAGAAGGCTTCTTTGCATTTTACTCATGCATGTAAGCCACAATGCTGGTACTTTATTGGTTTGGAGCATACATGCAAGCAAGGGCTGCTTGGGAAATCAGAAAGTGAACTGAGATTGTATATTGATGGATCCTTGTATGAAAGTCGTCCTTTTGAGTTTCCTCGGATTTCCAAGTCACTTGCCTTTTGCTGTATTAGGACAAATCCCCCTCCTACAATGGCTGGTTTACAACATCGGCGACGTCAGTGCCCTTTGTTTGCTGAGATGGGGCCTGTTTATATCTTTAAGGAACCAATTGGTCCAGAAAGGATGGCACGTTTGGCATCTAGAGGAGGAGATGTGCTGCCTTCTGTTGGTAGTGGAGCTGGACTACCATGGTTAGCGGCAAATCATCATGTGCAAAGCTTGGCAGAGGAAAGTTCTCTTTTGGATGCAGAAATTGGTGGATGCATTTACCTTCTCTATCACCCAAGTTTGCTAAGTGGTAGATTCTGTCCAGATGCTTTTCCTTCTGGTGCTGCAGGTTAACTCATTTCTGTCTTATTTACTATATTTGAATAACACTAAATTAAATTTGGGCACTTTGATATCTACCTAGCAAGTGTTTGATCCGTAACATGCGTTACTCTTGTGGTTGAAATTCATTTTTTGTTTTAATGCCTTTTTCTTGTGAGGCTAACTCATGCGTTTCTTGCATTTGGTTAAATTAATTTTCTGGTTTTTGGTAAATTAGCAATGTACTCAAACAATACAGTAAGTGGGGTAACAAAATAACTATTTCCCTTCTCTTCTCTCTCTCTCTCTCTCTCTTGCGCACGTGTTTTTCTTTTCGTCTTAAACCTTCCATTCATTTTGATACTCATATAATGAATTGCTTCCTCCTCTTTTGTAACTGTTGCCAGCTTTTGGATATGGCCGAAAGCTTTTTAGGGCATTGATCTATGTGTCCATGACAATATCATTAAAAGATAATGAGAGTATAAATCTAAATAAACTTTTAGCATTTATAGTTAATCATATAATTTGCCTAAGCAGAATACTTTTTTTTATATAGGTAATTAGCCTAAGCAGAATGTGAAATTTCTCTTATGAATTGTGCCTTGAATAATTTGCTAGTATTTGTGTCTTCCTTCCTAATTACCCATTAGTAATGATTCAGGAATGCTCCGACGACCAGCTGAGGTTCTTGACCAGCTGAGGTTCGTGTAGGGGAACTCGAGTTCAGTGACAGGTCATATATAATTAATGCCATGTTGCTTTTTGTGGGAGCATTGATGTTATTTAACATCAGCAAACATAAAAGCTTGATCTTCTAATGCCACGATAGCTTTAAGCATTCTCTAATTAGGTGGTTCTAAAAGCTCCATTTTCATCTCATAATTATGAAGTTTGTCAAGTTATGCTCCTCAAGTTAATATGTAAATGACTAACTGTATATGTTTAACTGAAGCAGTAAGAAGGCTTATATGGTAAACTTCTATAATTAAATTCTTCTATTTCTAGAGTGAATTTGCTGGCTTGATACTGTGGAAGAGTGGCATATTTTTCTGTTTTAAGGTTTTCAGAGATGTATTCTTCAATTTGTTTACCTGCAAACTTTAAATCTTTAAACATTTGAAACTCAAGGATTCTGTTGGCACTATAATATGTAGGTTAGTTGCACATGCAATCAAAACACTGGGTTTGGACAAAGGATCTGCAGTTGCGTGGAACCTGCCAATGAATGTCAATTCTGTGGTTATCTACCCAGCTATTGTTTTGGCTGGCTATGTAGCTGTGCCGATAGCTGATAGTTTTGCTCCATGTGAAATATCAACAACGCTGAAAATATCAGAAGCAAAAGCCATATTTACTCAGGTTATTGCTCTTTTCTCTTTTCAAACATTTCATCTTGAATTTTTGCTTTTATGGATTTGTCTTTGCTGAACAATGTCTAAGCAACCGCTTTGTTTGCAAGTATTTTTTGGAGCCTTTTTTTTAATAATATATTTTCTGGAACATTGTGCTCTTATTCCATTTTCAAATGCATATTTTACTTGAATAAGTTCTCTGCAACTTAAGGCACTATATCTATGAGTTTTTTGCATTAAGATATGTCAGAGTTCAGTAAGATGATATGTTTATAAGCGGTTGAACTTATCACTTTCAGATCAAGAATGTGCATCTTGTTGAGCCGCTTGTTTTTAGTGCATGTGTGTATCAACGATTTTATGCAATCCTTGCTTCATCATCTTAATTGTTCATAATTTTTTTTCTTTCCATTTTGTCAGGATTTGATTATTCGTGGTGACAAAAGTATACCCTTGTACAGGTGAAGCTTTTGATTGTCCCAGGACACATGGTAATATTTGATTTATGTTGTCTTTTTAGTTTTTAGCGAGCATCTATGCCCCCCCCCCCTCCTGCTTTGGGGGTGCTTCTTTCTTATTTTCAAATCTAAGAATAAAGTACATATAGCTTGTATTCAAGCATGAAGTTCTTCTGTCTCGAATTGTTATACTACTCCATGCTTTACAGTTTGGAAAGGGCAAACTTGATATACATACACGTGCACACATCACTTAAGTAACTATATGCCATGTTTTAGATTAGAGGTCACTGCATGAATACTTAAAAAATTTATGCTGCTGCTTCTTACAGGTCAGCTTTTACTGGCTAAGGGTGACGTAGAACAGGCATTTGCTGCTTTTAAGATTGTATTAGATGGAGATCGTGATGATGTTCCAGCTCCTCTGGGCCAGGTATGTTTAATTTTGCTATTCCTTTCTTGTTTGAGGATCACCTGTATGTACGTATGTATGTATGTATGTATGTATGGTGGTCCCATGTATGTAAGTATGTATGTATACAAAATAAAGAAATTGGTAGTGTTCAGGGCTATATGATCTTGACCTGTGAACTACTCAAGAAAGAGAAGAAGTAAAAAAAGAAGAGATATGTACATGAGTTTGATGTTGCTCTATAATATCTCCACAGCTGCTGGAATTAGGAAAGGAATGGAAAAAATGCTGAGCTTTTGAAATATAACCTTACTATGCAATGGCGCTTAATTATCTAGCAAATCACTTCTTCTTTACTGGTCAACATTTTTTTGTTGAGCAACTGACTGAAACTGCTCTTGCTGTTACCAATCATGAACCAACAAAGGCACATTCTTACTACAATTTAGCACGATCTTACCATAGCAAGGTTGGAAACAATACCTTTTCCGTAATACCATTTTAATGAGGTGTGCATAGTTTTTACTACAAAATGGACTATTTATATTATCATAAATTATTTTACAAACTTACACAATCATTCATAAAAACATTACAAACTTATGCAATCCAATCCCAAGTCTATATAAGTATGTTTTCTACATGTATACATATAAAACATATAATTTATACTTAAATCAAACCTCACACTCATGAGCTTGCTTGTGAACACAATATTATGTTTGAGTTTGGCTCATTTAAAAGTCGATCCTAAATTTAGGCTTCAGCTTGGCTCATTTGCTAAATAGACAAACATAAACTATTTTTTTTCTCAAGTTGAGTCCAAGCTGTTCATAAACAGTTTATAAAGCCTTTGTTTCTCATTGTGTTTGAGGTTTGTAATTGCTTTTTGAAGATCATATGAAGAATAGTTCTATGGTTCTGCTAAGGTGTTAATTGTTGTCATTGCTCTTTTGCAGATATTTTTTCTTCAGGGAAGGTTCATATTTGGACCAGATGTGAGATCACTTGGATTGACCATATTTCTTATCGTGGCTCCTGTTGCAGTTTTCTGTGTCTTCGTTGCCAGAAAACTGATGGATGTCTATTCTAATCACTGGGGAGTATCAATAATGGTTGTTTCTGTTGTGTTCACTATTTATGTGAGTTCTCTTTTACTGCACACATATAGTATTTATTACTTTATTTTGCATTTTTTATTGTTTTCCAATGTTGTTGATGTTATGACATATAATAAGGACCAGTTTGCTTTGGAATTCTTTGTACTGAAAAACGATAAATTTCAAGTTTGTTTAGAATCTCCTTTTGGAATTAAGATATCAGTTAATGTAGCTACAGCATGTGGAGTAGCAGCCTTTAGTAGTCAGGATACATGAAAGGTCTAAAACTGCCATGAGTTTTACAAGATACAAAATGGATTAAATCATTTTAATCTCCAACTTTTTCTAGGAAGTTTTCATAGAAATGTGTTTCATCATTGCATGTTGAACAACAGAGTTTTGTGGTCTTTTTCTCGTACAGAAATCTTGAATGATATAGAATACAGAGTTTAGTTGATTATAATTTCTGCGAGCCCCTCCATTGTTCAAGGACAAGCCTTCTTGGTGTCTATGGAGTTCAGCTGCAGTGTTAATACTTGGTACATTGCCCTGTATGGCAGGAAAAACCTACCAACCAAGAACCGTTTGCATCTTTAAGGCCTCACATCTGGCCCGAGAGAGAGAGAGAGAGAGAGAGAGAGAGAGAGAGAGAGAGAGAAGGAAGGGGGGAGGGGTGATTATATGGTTTGACTTATTTTGCCTTATCAAATGATGCTCCAATAGCCATCAATTTGGAAAGCAATGATCAAAACACCAGCCTCCATTGTGCTAATAGTTTACACTTTCATATCTATGTGGTTTGTTGGTGGCCTTACTGCCTTCCATTTATATCTCATCAGTACAAATCAGGTATGATATCCATCTTCTTCATGTCCCAACCATATAGTGTGGAATTCTATGCATCTACCCTAAATTAATTCCCCTGTTAGTAATGGTCAAGTTTTCATATCTGCTTTTGCAGACGACATATGAAAACTTCAAGGAAATATTTTGCCATTTTAGGCCACATTCTTAACAGACCCTAAATCTGTTGATACAGACATGGATGCCAAGGTCAAAGCAATGATCAAGCTCATTGAAGAAGCTGCAGATTCTATTGCAAGGAGGGCAGAAATGTACTACAAGAAACGTCCAGAACTTATGATGCTGGTAGAGGAGTTCTACCGAGCCTACCGTGCATTAGCTGAGAGGTATGATCATGCAGAGCTGGTAAGTGAGCTGGGGGATGACTTGACTCAAGCTGCAACAAAGACTGAAGTCCTAGTTAGTATACTGGGGGATGACTTGCCTCAAGTTGCAGAGCTGGTAAGTGAGCTGTGGAATGCCAAAGTGAAAGCCGAATAGTTTGTTAATAAAAGGGTAATGAAGCACATTGACCGTGCTTTTTAACTCGAGGATCCCGTGGATGGTTATTGTGGGTGGACGGGAAATGAATGAAGGGATTGATATGTTAAAAGCACATTTGTTTGCTTGTTGCAATAATTCATGGAAAAGTAGACACACTCTTGAAAGTTAAAGTTAAATGGATGTCATTTTTAAAAGGCTATTTGTTTCCTTTACACATATGCTTTATTTATAGATTATTTCCTTTTCATTAATATTGCTTCATTAATATGACTTAAGTTGATTTTTTAGTTTACTTCTTCAAAGAATCTAACAGGAATGTGTCAATAGTGTATGCTGGCAACAAAAAAAAAAAAAAAAAAAAAAAAAATAGAGAAATCGAGTCTGTAAAACTCGACTTTCTATTAAAACTAGAGTGTAAAAAACTCGAGATTCACTGGGAATGCATACTGGAACTCGAGTCTTTGAAACTCGAGTTTCAGTGGGAAGTTTTTTTTAAAAATGAACCGTGCTCTGTTTTAGGCAGAATGGATGCTCTGTTTTGGGAGCGTTCACACTAGTGGAACTCGAGTCTTTCAAACTCGAGTTTCACTTGGAAGTTATTTTTTTTTAAAAATGAACCATGCTCTGTTTCAGGCAGAATGGATGCTCTGTTTTAGGTGTGTTCACACTAGTGGAACTCGAGTTTATGAAACTCGATTTCCACTGGGGACAAATTTTTTTTTTTTTCGCCTAAGTAAATCGAGTTTTTGTAACTCGAATTTTTAATGAAACTCGAGTTTTTTAAACTCGAGTTTCACTGGGATTTTTTTTTTTTTTTGCCTAGGCATTCCATGCATACCAGACACTGAACTGCAACCTGCTGAGAAACAAAGAGACAGAAGCGTAGAATGTAATCCACAAACACTCGTTGAAAGGCAGAGAAGATAAGAATGTAAATCCACTCCAAGCACATCCAAAGGCGTTTTCAAGATGCACCAAACAATAGAAACTATTGCGCTATTCGCATAAACAAAATGTTGCAATGTTCATTCTATGTTCGCAGCAGAAGGCATTGTCAATTTATCAACATTGTAAACATGCCCAACCACGCTTAAGTGGCAGTTCCTACCATATTACTCAAATTACAATCCTCATAGAAGTACATTGGATAGAGAATTACAAGTTCATTCAACAAAAACCAAAATGTCAATTGTGCCGATACGACGTAGTCACTTTTCCTAAGATCAGCAGTCCGCACAACAAAAACGCTGTCCATGGAAGCATGCCTGAAAAATGTAGACGAAGGTGGTTAGGAGACAAGATAGTAATGTTTACGTAAACATATAATGAACAACATTGGTATTCCAAAACATTTTGCCATTTGTCACCTACCTAGTTTGGAACATGACCGCTTGTGGAAGCGCCAAGGGACTGCGGACATTTTCTGCGGTTATGCCCTGAAGCGTGACACAGTCCACATGTCTGCTTGGGTTGGCTCTCTATCAAATCAGCATCCTCCCTCCGCCAACCCAGTGCTCGATCTTTATTCCTCACTCCATCCATCTCATTCCTTATTCTTGACTTCACTGGTCGACCTTTACCCCGCACCAATGCTGGATTAGGCAACCACTTTGGCCCCATGGGTTCCCTCCATAATGACTGTGACTTAGGAACCCCAAATGCATGTGAGTAAGTGCTAAGGGCATGATTCAAACTATAACATGGGTGAATATATATGGTCGAATCAATGTGTACCGCATCACATACTCTAATTACATGTGAACACGGTATCCCTATGTTTTGCCATTTTCCACAGGTGCATGTTCTTTCCAGTAACCGAACGTCATAACTGTGGTTTCCCCCTCCTGCGCTATATGGGTTGTGTGAAGTAACTACCTGATATCGCATCTCTTGTGCGCTAAATGCCTTGACATAGTATTTCTCAGATTTACGCCTATTTCCCTCCCACGTGGAGAAGGCATATGTACTCCATTTCTTACCCTCCAACAAGTCATTCGTAATTTCTTTGTGCCGGTCGTGGAAATATTCAACAAGTTTGGACCAAGTGAACTCAACCATTGCGGCAATAGGAAGGCCCCGTGCACCTTTCAGTACACCATTGAAGCACTCTGATATATTGGTTGTCATTGCCCCAAAACGTTTCCCACCATCATGTGACTGGGTCCACATATCCACAGACTCGCTCATTAGGTATGTGTATGGCAGAAAATCCTTTTCCTTGCCATCCTTCCCCGTCACCTTCTTCTTATTCCTAATGGCCTCAATTTCCACCTGCTTAATGGACTCCATTATGGTATCAAATTTTACTGCCTGAGTAGCATATCCCGCTTTCAACGCCGCTGACTTTAGAGTCGAGTTCTGATAATGTGTGTTGAAGTTGCTAGCAACATGTCTCAAGCAATATCTATGAAAGACCCGTGGTCTTCCATCCTCCCCTCTAGGCCAGTTTGCAATGGCATTTTTGATACCGAGATGTCGGTCAGAAATTATGCAAATGCCTTCGTCAGGTATCACGTGGCCAATCATATCTCTGAGGCATTTTAAAAACCACCTCCAACTAGACCCTGACTCGCAATCCACAACAGCGAAGGCGAGAGGAAATACCTTGTTGTTAGCGTCAGTTGCCATTGCGACCAACAACTTTCCTTGATATTTACCATAGAGATGGGTCCCATCAATACTAATAACCGGCTTGCAATATTTGAATCCAGTAATGCTTGGACCGAAAGACCAATACACATAATGCAAAATTACGGTGTCATCTTCACCTGTGGGTTTGGTACGATAGAACACCTGGGTAGTCGAATCCTGATCAATATATGCCATTAGCAACTTTTGCAACCTTTGGTATGACTCTTCCCAATTCCCAAACATCTTCCCAATCGCCTTCTGTTTCGCATCCCATACCTTGTAGTAAGAAGGCTTATGACCCTGATATTTCGACTCTATCATAGATCTGAGATACTTAACTGGGGTAGTGTGATCCTCACATAACTTCTGAAGAATGTCTGCTGCAATAAAATTACAAGTCATCATTCTACCATCATTCCGCACCCCAGTCGGTATACATGTGTGAGGACCCACATAAACGGTGACCATCCATAGTCCGTGGAGATTGGGCTTCATGACTGCACAGACATACCACTTGCATGATTCATCCACGCATTTCGCACAAAGTTTTTTTGTTGTCGACCTAGTGATCATAAAATGTTTGTTTTCATTCAGAGCACAACTTACTAATGCGCGCTGCACCTCTACTTTATTGGCAAAAGTCAACCCTTTCCACAAATTCATCCCTTCTCTCCAAGTAGACACGAATGGTATCTCAACATGTGAAGGATCAACCATGTTTTCCCAAGTATTTGCAGAAAACGACAAGGCAGGAGGTGCGTAGGCAGGGATTGTGTTTTCCATGTTTAGGACACTAATAACATTGTCAGCATTAGGTTGACTACCGTCCAATGTATCGTCGTCATCGATGTCCCTCTCGAAGTCCCCAAAGTCCCCTCGGTCAATCCTCTCTTCAAAGTCATCTCTGTCGACAAGATCTTCACCGTTAATTGCAGTAGGCTCGTCAACATAGTCGTCATCATCATCATCATCATCATCATTGGCATTAACATCATCATCCACATGTGTAGAATACTCATAGTGAGCATCCGGAACTGTAACCTGTAAACTTGTGGCTGTTTGTTGGATCTCATCATCTGCACGTGCCTCCAACTGTATGTATAACTCAATACCACTGACTTCAGGTATTCTCTCCAACTTGTCAAACATGATCTTTACATGTTTATCTGTTTCTATCGCCATATACTTGTAATTAATCCGGTTCTTCAAGACTTCATGTGGCATACGATAAGTAATTTGTATGCTATGTATTGCAGGATTTGCACACAATTCCTCCATAATTATCGTCTTCAGTTCATCAAGGGTCTTCAACCTACAATCAATTTGGGTATAATAGGACCTTATACCCGGCCCTTCAAATGGCAAACCCTTGTTCGCATTGGGATTCTTAAGCGGGCCACCGTGGTATAGGATTATATCAATTTCAGGCATGGTAAACCTGTTAGAGTCAAGATAGTATTGTAGTTAAAAAACATTTTATCTACTTAAACTACACAAAGTAGAAATTCCAATTCATTCAATTGGTTTGAATTTCGTTACACATTTCATACTTATATCATTTTTCCGTCATGCTAAGACTACCCATTTCATACCCAATACAAACCAAACAAAAAAAGAAAAATCCTTGTAAAAGTATACAACAGTTTATCATGTTGCATATTTGCCACATTTACATACCCATTGCATACCCAATACAAAAAAAGCCATTTCATTACAAATTCAAAGGGTACATACCCATTCATCACAATGCATTCACTACCCATTCATCACAAAACCCATGCAAATAAATACTCAAAAAATTAACACTAACAAAACAAAGTTTATAATTCACAATATTGGTAAGAAACTAAGTTATTAACACTATCTACAAAATAAATAGTCAAACTCTTTAAACCCACAACCAATACCCAACTACAATAACATTTAAATCAAAAAACCCTTACCTGTGAGATATGAATTTGTTGAGGGGGAAGAGCAATGAGAGATGCAATGGAGTTGTGAGAGCCAATGTGGTGTGGGGAGAGATGCAATGTGGTGATTTGTGAGAGGCAATGTGGTGTGGGGTGAGTGAGGTCTGTGTATGGGTGAGAGAGTGTAGTCTGTTGGGTGAGAGGCAAAGTCTGATATATTTTGATCTGCTGCTGCGTGTTTTATAAAAATTTTCCCAGTAGAACTCGAGTCTGTAAGACTCGAGTTCTGTTCTATATTTACAAGGATATCGAGTTTCTAATACTCGATATCCTTCTGTTTTTTTTGATTAAAATCGAGTCCTAAAGACTCGACTTCTTCAAGGAAAAAATCGAGTCTCAAAAACTCGAGATCTGTGTGGCATATTTTTTTAATCCAGTCAGCATGCGTGCAACCACGAGGGAGGCTTTTAAAAAAGAGGATCTCGAGTTTGTAAAACTCGAGATGCTATTTTTCATATTACTTCAAAACAGTAGCTAACTTACTATATACATGCTGAACACAAAGTTACTCTGCCCATTTCCCCAATTTGGAGCAGAAGAAAGCAAAGCGTGAACCTACTAAGTCGGGGAACGAGACGAGTCGACGAAGGACTCAATGAGATGACTCAACTGACTCGGTTCTGCCATTCGAACATAGAAGATTTTAGGGTTTTAGGAGTTTCAGAGAGAGTGAGAGAGGGTTTTGGGAGTTTGAGGTGAACGCGCCTAGAGAGTCTATAAAAGCAAACAAAAAGGACCAAAAGTTAAAAAAAAGAAACGGTATATATTTTTTTTCTTTGATGGGAAAAAACGGTATATATTTTGATTTTGTTTTTGTAGTATAATTTTGGTGTGCATCATCAGTGTATGTACTTCATATATGCTTTATAAAAAAAAATTGAATAAAAAAAAATATTTTTTATTTTTATTTTTACACGTGAGTAATGATTAATACGTGTACGGCTGAAATCGTTTCTGTTGAAATTATGAAATAGTGTTTCCAACTAATATTTTGTGTCATTCTCAAAAAAAAAAAAAAAAAAAAAAATACTAAACAAAAATAATGTGTGTATGATATGTGGAAGAGAGCTTTGTTCCAACCACTTATAGGAAGATGATATTTGTAATTGTCATTACAAAAATAATGTGTGTATGATATGTGGAAGAGAGCTTTGTTCCAACCACTTATAGGAAGATGATATTTGTAATTGTCATTACAAAAATAATGTGTGTATGATGTGTGGAAGAGAGCTTTGTTCCAACCACTTATAGAAAGATGATATTTGTAATTGTCATTTATAAGAGAATGAGTTGTGTATAGTATAACTTGTCTTACCTTTCTTTAAAAGTTATTATGTTTTTTGAGTGGAGTTGTGGTGTGCTTTTGTGTTAGAACCCATTTCCTTTTCCTTTTCCCTTTCCCTCTCCCTTATGTGTGTGTTTGTTTGTTTATAATTGTCATTTACAATGTACATAATCCACTTAACTGAATTAATCAAGTTAGTCATATATATTGCACATAACTGGACACTTGTCATTTTTCTCTTAGTAGTTGCCCAAGGATCCAAACATATTTGAAGCCAAATATTTCTATGTTTTGTGTTACACATTATTTGAACCCCAATTCTTTAAATATATATATTTATAAATAAATAAATAAATAAAACCTATTCTAGTAATGAGGCACTTCTTCTCTCCTTTAACGAATATTTATTTACTAAAACTGCTATAAAAAATCGGAATATTTTTATTTTAGACGTGGGACTCAGGAAAATAAGCTCAACATTGCAAGAAAAAACTGGTTTTTTGGGCTTAGGAAGCGCATATATGTTTTTTATTTTTATTTTTTAGATAACTATATGTGGAGGAGGAAAAATGTATGTTTTGAACACAATTAAGCTCTCATAGTAAATTTAACAATAGGTTAAATTTGATGGTTATGATATAAAAATGAATAATAATTATGTGTCATTTTTTATATATAGCTACTCGTTGTCAATGTGAGAAAGTTAGAGGGTAGAAAGTGTCCAAGTCGTGGATGAGGATGAGAATAGATTTGGAGTGAAACATATGTCATCGAAAACTTAAACTCATGCACCTACCCCAAATAGTGACTAAAGGACTGAAGGACATAATTCTAGACATAACATGTAAAAAAAAAAAAAAATCAAACAACACGTCTTAAAGGGGAAGCTTTTTCATATAAGAACAGTTTTGTGTTCATAACCACTTCTATACACAGTGCAAGGATGTACCTCGCATAACATCCCACAAAAGATGTGGCATGGAACTTTGCAATAGCCAATAGTTGAAACATAGTGTGCTGTTTCTGTATCACGATGAATGATAAATTTATTCAAACAATGAGATAAAAACAATTCCAACACAATATTAACAGAATAAGCTAACACCATTGCAGACTTCTAGCCAGTCCTCCTTTTCATAACCCAACGAGCTCTCACAATCTAACAAAACATCTTCAGAAGACTAATATAAACCAAAAAAAATAGGGCTGTTTAGCTTTTCCATTACAAAAATTGAAATTTGTGCATGGTCCTTGGGCTGTCCCACTGGTGCTCATATGTGCTGTAGTTACTCTTTGGACACATGATTAGTGAAAATAACGCCACCAACAGATACATGCATCATAGGTGGTACTGATATATAAACCAATTATAGAGCCTCAAAATACGACCAACATACATCATGATCCACCATTTACAATCAAAATTAAACAAAAAAGGTGTGCTTTCCAGCTCAAATCACACTCATTTAACTTCCATCATCATAAGAGGCCTTATCCAGTTCTGAGCAGTATATTGCAGCACAGACGCATTATAAAAATGCTAAGGAGTGGATACTGCTTCAAACTTTGTCCACAACTCTTTCTTTAGAGTATTCTCATCCAGATGTTTGCCTCTGCGAATCACGCTTTCAGGTTCCTTCTACATTGAGTGTTGTCTATAAATGGTAAATTGCCACCAAGGTGTTCTGTAGAAAGAGAGAAACTTATATTTTTTTAATGGGAAGAACAGTAAGTCTAAAACAAAAAACAAAAACAAAAAAAACCATACCTTGGTTACAATATTTGCTACTTTGTAGAAGGCCACATTGGATATTGTCTTCCTTTGGTGAAGACAAGTTTTTTTGCTGATTGGAAATGTGTCGTTATAGGCATCTGCCAGCCATCAGCTACATTGTTCAATGATATCTCATCAAGTGACTCTAGTAAGACACAAGTTTTAGGAGGGCACATGAACCAACCTGGTGATGCTTCTAAATTTTGCTTTCCTGTTCCAGGTTTATAAGCCTGCTGAATCCCAAGAGCTCCAGAAGCCTCAAAGTGAGACTCTCAGAAGCATCACTGCCAGAGGATGTGGAAAGTGAGGAACTACTGCAATGAATTCCAACTGGAAATGGAGCGGCCTTATATGTACCCTGTAATTGCCTTTATGAAAGGACTCAGATATAGGTTCAAACAAAACACAAGACTTAGGAGGTGACATTTCAAGCATTGATTTTTTTTTTTTCCAAAACACAACTGAAGATACAAATACAGATTCAAACTGAAAAGTTTTAATCATTTCAATGGCAGCAGAATAAGAAGGCTTACTTGGAGTTGGCGTAATAAGAACTCTTTTGAGTAAATCATCATTTATGTCTCTGAAATAGTACCAAAAGAAATAATGATGGGCCCTGATATTTGGGCAATAATGTTTTTGATGTGGAGAGAGTTGTGAGCATAAAAAGTTGGCTACCTCTCTCAATAGTGCAGTCAGCACACCATAATACAAGGGGAGGAGAAATTATTAATCGAACTTATTTTGTTGTAGGCTGTCAACAGCATCACTTTCAACTTCACTAGTCAAAACTACTATTATATTTGCATCAGTCAGCCAACTGATTCTCACTCTACAGGATTAGAGAGCAGCTTCTGAAATCTGGAGAACCATGGCTGCATATCTAAGAAAATGATAATCCATATCAAGGGGGAAAAAGTATGCAAGTGTGATCTGACATATGTAGGAATATGGATTAACCTTTGAAGAGGAGAGTAGTTCAGACAAGAAATATGTGAATGATTCAATCTCTTTTCTCCTTTGTTTGCACAACAAGTTCATTAATCTGTCATTTCATAAATCAATTCCTATATAATTAGCAATAAATCAAAGAACAGTTGTATTTTTATATTTTATTAACAATCGTGTGCTTAAAAATATTTTATCTAATATGGTTTTAGAGACCTCCAACATATGACATCAAAGATAATCAGTCCTCTATCCAGCATTCACATAATATCTAAATTTTCTGTTTATCTTTTTGCTGCGAAGGTTTTGCACTAATGATTAATATTAAATGGTGCATGGAAATTCAGGAAAAACCGATAAAAAAATTGCCAGGATAGAATTCTATCCCCAGTCTCTATATATGACATGACATAAGCATTGGATGGTAACAAACCTTGTGTGAGTCTGCAGCTAGCATCTTGAAGAGCCAGAATAGACTCAATGTAATTCTGTAAGAAACCTGTTCCTGTAGTGGTCTCTGCTTGAAGAGCCACCTCCAAGTGGTAAAGACAATCAGCTGAAGAAATTGGAACCATTTTTAATCAAAATACAGGTAAATAAGTGACCAGCCTACTAGCACAAATGCCCTGTCATATTAACTATAAGACCTAGCTTTCATGTAAGTTCACATGCATCTACTAATGGGATCCATTATACACAAACAGACCCACATGAGCAACGAAATTTACAATCAAACTTAAAGAAAAAAGATGTGCTTTCCAGCTCAAATCACATTCATTTAACTTCCATCATCACAGGAGGCCATACCCAGTTGTGAGCAGTATATTGCCACAGAGGCATTATAGCAAAGCTAACGAGTAGATACTGCTTCAATCTTTGTCCACAACTCTTACTTTAGAATATTCTCACCCGGATGTTTGCCTCTGTGAATCATGCTTTCAGGTTCCTTCCACACTGGAGTGTTTTCTATAAATGCTAAATTGCCACAAAGGTGTTCTGTAGATTGAGAGAAACTTCTATTTTTTAACTAGAAGAACAGAAAGTTTAAACAAAAAACAAAAATGAACAAAACAATACCTTGGTTACAATATTTGCTACTTTGTAGAAGGTCACATTGGATATTATCTTCCTTTGGAAAAGACAAGTTTTTAGCTGATTGAAAAGGCATTGTCATAGGCATCTGCCAGCCATCAGCTACATTGTTCAATGATATCTCATTGAGTGGCTCTAGATAGACACAAGTTTTAGGAAGGCACATAAAACAACTTGGTGATGCTTCGACCTTCGCTTTCCAATTCCTGGTTTATAAGCCTGTTGAATCCCAGAGAGCTCCTGATGCTTCAAAGTGAGACCCTCAGAAGCATCACTGCCAAAGGATGTGGAAAGCGGTGAACTACTGCAATGAATTCCAACAGGAAATGGAGCAGCCTTTTACGTACCCTGTAATTGCCCTTATGATGAAAGGACTCAGATATAGGTTCAAACAATACACAAGACTTAGGAGGTGACATTTTCAAGCATTGATTTATTATTATTTAACACACAACTGAAAATATAAATTCCAACTGTAAAGTTTTAACCATTTCAATGACAGCAAAATGAGAAGGCTTACTTGGAGTTGGCTTTGTAAGAACTCTTTCAAGTAAAACATCATTTATATATTCTGAAGTAGTACCAAAGGAATTAACGATGGGCTCTAATGTTTGGGAAATAATATTTTTGATGGGGGGAGAGTTGTGAGCAGAAACAAATGTCTACCTCTCTCAATAGTGCAGTCAGCACATCATAATACAGGGGGTGGAGAGATTATGAAAACAACTTATTTTGTTTTGGGCCGTCAACAGCATCACTTTCAACTTCATTAGTCGGAGCAACTATTATACTTGTATCAGTTTGCCAGCTGATCCTCAGACTCTACAGGATTGAAGAGCACCTTCTGAAGTCTGGAGAACCATGGCTGCATATCTAAGAAAATGATAATCCATATCAAGGAAGGAATAAGTATGGAAGTGTGATCTATTGACATATGTAGGATTATGACCTTTGAAGAGGAAAGCAGTTCAGGCAAGAAATATGTGAATGATTCAATTTCTTTTCTCCTTTGTTTGCACAAGTTCATTTGATGCAGGACAACCAGAAAAAATTAAACAACGGGAAAATAAATTAATATGACCTAAGAGTCAGCACCAAGCGGGAAAACTACTAAGAGACAGCACTTAGGGTGGACCTAAAGTCAGCACCAGACCAAAGAGAGACCAAACGGCCATTTTTTTCATTCATCAATATATCAATTATCTCCATAAGGAGTACAATAGGTTGCTTATAAAGGATTGCTAAGCCCTAGTTCTAATTGGCCTAGGAAACCCTAGTTGCCTTATTATGAAAATAACCTTGCTTTCAAATTAAAATATTAATAGCTTAATAAGTTACTAGGACCTAAAACATAAAAATACAATTGACTTGCAAACATAAATAATACTAAATAAAAATTTTTTGCGTCTCCCACATCATCATTAATATGTCATTTCATAAATAAATTCCTATATAATTAGCAATAAATCAAAGAAAACCTCATCCAAAAAGGAATTCTATCTAAGAGAAGCAATGAGAACAACATAACAAAATGGTCATTTTCTTGCAATTAACAGCTAATGTTATCCAAACATAAAATAGTTAATGATAAATGGCTCAACATGGTAAAGCAGTAGAAATACACACAAACACACACAAACGTTGCTACTGCAGAAAGGTTTTAACAGCTCTCCAAACCAGAAAGCAGCCAATTGAAGTATGTGCAAAATGTCTATATAATAAACTCACTAGAAAAAGATACCACTTAACTTTGAGTATTCAAATGGATGAGTAAATCTATCTTTCTCTCTCTAAAAAAGTCATCTGTCTCCACACTTTCTTAGTGACCAAATAGAAGCTGGTATCATCCAAAAGACATTGTCTCCAAAAGCACACACTCACTCACTGACACACACACATAAATCCAGTCTAATTAAATAGTGAAGAAACTGAAATGAGTAAATTTATTGACATTGTCAAGATATAAAGCAAATTAAAATTATTTGCCACATTTTCATTATCCTTGTACAGAACCTGAGAAACAAACATGCATATCTCTCTATTTTTGTGTCACTGTGAGTGTTAGTTACCTGGTGCATGAGAGAGAAGAGATTGGACTAAAGGAGCAAAAAGTAACCAAGCATATTGTCTTCTTCAACCGCCCTCGACTGATTATCCTTTTACACCACTTATGAGATCTCTTCTTCAAATTCACAGCTTCAAAAACCTTCCACCATTGTTGGATATGTGTCCCAATGCCTTCCTTCTAGACTTCGATTTCACTTCATTTTTCATTGGTCTAACAAGAAATTCACATGCCCTTGGGTTTAAACTCAGAAGACCTGTAAGTATTGTAAAATCGAAGTTTGATGAATAGCAATTTCATTTTCAAGTCCTCAACAATCAAGGATGCATTAGTTTGCAATTTGGTTAAGTGCCTAGCTCACCTTTTATGTGTCATACCATATGCAAGCTTCGCTGTCATTATGATATGATGATGCAGGAGTTTCTTCTGCAGGCCTTCCTCAAAGTATGTTCACGCTTGAATATTTTCCTGATCACAAAAAATGCTTCTCTTGATACTAGAGTTTGATGTTTAATATAAATAAGTACAACAAAATACGATAGGAAAATACGTAATATGACAAGAGATCATTGCATACTATGTAACATGAAGCATACACAATAGGTGGAACATCAACCGGATACACACGTTTTTTTATATGTTATTTCTAAAAAATTGTATAGTGAATAAAGAACTGTCATTCTAATTGATAGCCTCAGCACAACTTATCTTATATAGGAGCTAATGGTAGATTTACACAGTTTTTTCATAGTAATATGGCATTGTTATTTTTCACTTTAGATATATTAACGAGGAACAGAGTAAAAAAGCACACGGCTAAAGAGCTATAAGTTCTAACTACCCCTGCAATCTCAGAACAACACCAACTACATCAAAAGAGACATGCAAATATCATTATATTACAATCCCATAGTCACACCAAACATCAAATACACTACTCAAGTCCCTGTGATATAAGAAATAATTTATTTACCAATGTTGTTATTTAGTTATTATTTATTGGGGAAATTTTGATAGACAAATAAAATATTTTTAATAGATATAAAAGAAAAAAGATGAAAGAAGACAAAGTGGAAGAAGTTACCTGAGAAAGGATGACACTTGGAGCACTTGAATCAAACCCAGAATTAATTTTCTCTTAATTGATCATCCTATCCCACATATTAACGATAATAAATGTTGGGAATGTGAGAAATCTTGGGCCATTGGTCTCCTATCTCTTCTTGGCAACGTTGACTGAAAATTGGACTCTCCCAGATATGCAATTCTTTCAATGGAGTTGTATGAAGGAAGTCTGGCAGTGACTTCAGCTAGTTGCAATAGCGAAATGACAAATTCTGAAGATGTGGCATTATAGTAACACCACTTTCTTGTTTTTCTCCAATAACATCCCATTCTTCCCACTCTTTCAATTCCCAAAATTGAAGAATCTTTAAATTAGGGAATAAGACAAGTAAAGATTAAGTGTCAATCCATTCTGAGAGATCGAAATTAAGTGTTTTCAGTGTCGCCAACGTCATCCAATTGGAAATTTGACGGCAATCGATTCCCAATTCCTCTAACAGAGTAGTCTCAAGGAAGTTGGGCAGTGCCATTAGCATTGGGAAATGGATAATACGCAAATGCTGAAGACGTGGCATAATTATTGTTGTTAAAACAGAAACATCACTTTCTCCTTCTTCTTCTTCTCTCCTTTCTCCCATCACATCCCATCCCATTCTTCCCACTCTTTCATATCCATAAATTTGAGAGATTTCAAATTTGGGAATAAGATAAGTGATGATGTTGATCTATTCTTCCCGTTGGCTTCTTCTATTCTCAAAAATTCAACACCCACCTTTCTCACGCTACACGCCCACCTTAACCTTCATTTCATAAATCAATTCCTGTATAATTAGCAAAATATCAAAGAAAACCTCAGCCAAAAAGGAACTCTATCTTAGAGAAGCAATGAGAACAACATAACTAAATGGTCATTTTCTTTCAATTAACAGCTAATGTTGTCCAAACATAAAATAGTTTAGCGATAAATGGCTCAACATGGTAAACCAGTAGAATACACACACACACACACATTGCTACTGCAGAAAGGTTTTGACAGTTCTCCAAAACTAGAAAGCAGCCAATTAAAGCATGTGCAAAATGTCTATATAACAAGCTCACCCGAAAAAGATAGCACTAAACTTTGAGTATTCAAAAGGATGAGTAAATCTATCTTTCACTCTCTAAAAAAAGTCCTCTGTCCCCACACTTTCTTAGTGTATTAAAATTATTTGCTACATTTTCATTTTCCTCATACAGAACCCAAGAAACAAACAGGTATATCTCTCTACTTTGTGTCACTGTGAGTGTTAGTTACCTAGTGCATGAGAGAGAAGAGATTAAACTGAAGGAGCAAAAGGTAATCAAGCATATTGTCTTTTTCAAACGCCCTAGACTGATTCTCCTCTTACGCCACTTATGAGATCTCTTCTTCAAATTCATAGCTTCAAGAACCTTCGACCATATTGTTGGATATGTCTCTCAATGCCTTCCTTCTAGACTTCGAATTCACTTCATTTTTCATTGGTCGGACAAGAAATTCACATGCCCTTGGGTTTAAACTCATAAGACCTGTAAGTATTGTAGCATTGAAATTTGATGATTAGCAACTTCATTTTCAAGTCCTCATCAATCAAGGATGCATTAGTTTGCAGTTTGGTTAAGTGCCAAGCTCACCTTTCATGTTTCCATATGCAACCTTTGCTATCATTATGAAATGATACAGGAGTTTCTTCTGCAGGCCTTCCTCAAAGTATGTTCACACTTGAATATATTCCTGATCACAAAAAATGCTTTTCTTGATACTAGAATTTGATGTTTGGTATAAATAAGTAAAACAAAATACGATAGGAAAATACATAATATAACAAGAGATGAATGCATACTATGTAACATGAAGCATACACGACAGGTGATACATCAACCGGATACACATGTTTTTTATTTGTTATTTCTAAAAAAGTGGACAGTGAATAAAGAACTGACATCCTAATTGATAGCATCAACATGACTTATTTTATATAGGAGGTAATAGTAGATTTACACAGTTTGTTCATAGTAATATTGCATTGTTAGTTTTTACCCCTTTTTTTTTTTATGAATGAAAGATATATTAACAAGGAACAGAGTAACAAAGCACACCGTACTTTGAAAGAGACACGAAAATATCATTGAGAGAGTAATGTAACATAAGAAAGAAATTTATAACCAATGTTGTTATTTAGTTATTATTTTCTGAGGAAATTTTCAAGGGAAAATAGAACATTTTTAATAGATATAAAAGAAAAAGACGAATAAGACAAAGTGGAAGAAGTTACCTGAGAATGGATGACCCTTGAACCGAACCGAGAATTAATTTTCCCTTAATTGATCATCCTTTCCCACTTATTAATGATAATAAATGTTGGGAATGTGAGAAATTTGGGGCCATTAGTCTACAATCTCCCTTTGGCAACGTTGATTGAGAATCGCACTGTTCTGGATATGCAATTTAACTTTTTGTCAGATTTAGGTCACAAATCTGACAAATTTATCTACTATTTTTTTTTTTTTGGTGGAAAAGAAAGAAAGAATGATACGAAGAAGACAAAGTGAAAGAAGTTACCTTAACGGAATGGATGGGACTTGCAGCGCCCCCAATCGAATTGAGTTTTAATTTTGCATTGGACGACCATCTCTTTGCACATATCTGTTTTCAATCTTGATGTTGGGTATGTGAGAAATCTTGGGCCATTGATCTCCTATCTCTGTTTTGCAACATTCACTGAGAATTGGACTTCTAATGATCATCAGTGTCTTCAATGGAGTTGTAGGAAGGAAGTCTGGCAGCGACTTCAGCTTGGGGCAATTAGAAATTTGCAATTCCTGAAGACGTGGCATTATAGTAATAGTAACACCACTTTCTTGTGCTTCTGCTTCTCTCATTTTTCCTCCAATCCCATCCCATTCTTCCCACTTTTCCATATCGTCAAATTTGAGAGACTTTAAATTAGGGAATAAGACAAGCGAAGAAGAAGTTGATGATGTCGATCCCTTCTCGTCGTCTATCTTGTTGTTGTTGTTGGATTCTTCTTCTATTCCCAAAAATTCGACGCCCACCTTTTTCACTCTATGGCCAGGCCATATCACTAATGATTCGACCAATAGCAGCTTCCCCAAAAGGGGCAAATCCTCCACGTCGTTATTCAGATAGAGACGAAGTGTTTTCAATCCGGATAATGTTGCCAACGTCATCCAATTGGAAATTCGACAGTCGACACTCAATACGTTTAACGAAGTTGTCTCAAGGAAGTTGGGCAGTGCCTTTAGCTTTGGGCATTCGAAAATATATAAACTCTGAAGATGTGGCATTATCCTTATTAAAACAGAAACACCACTTTCATCCCATTCTTCCCACTCTTTCATATCCGCAAAGTAGAGAGACTTTAAATTAGGGAATAAGACAAGTGATGATGTTGATCCGTTCTTCCCATTGGCTTCTTTTATTCCCAAAAATTCAATACCCACCTTTTTCACACTATATGCATCCCATAAATCTAATGTTTCGAGGAACGGCAGCTTCCCCAGAGGAGGCAATTGCTCTAAATTAGGGCACCCCCAAAGATGAAGCCTTTTCAAATTGGACAAAGACTTCATCCAATTAGGATACAGTCTACCCATGCAGTAATAAATCTTTAAAATTTCCAAGTTTGGATGTGGCTCTAAGGCTTTAAGAACGATTTCGTCATTCCTTACACTTTCAATCTCCTCAACTTCCTTGTCAAACCATAGCCTCAACTCACGGAGATGTTTCTTATCTTTAAGCGGTGCATTCTCAGCCTCTTGTACATCTGTTACGTTTTTCAAGCCTTCTATCATAAGAGACCCTTTAAGGTGGTTCAGATTCTTCAATTCTCCAAGTTTACAACCTTTACTATCATCTATACCACCTATTATGAATTTCTCCAACGTTCTAAGATAGTTCAGTCTTCCAATCCCTTTCGGAAAGGGTTCGGTCAATTTAGAACAATTATCAATAAGCAGATGTCTTAATTTCATTAGTTTACCCATTCCTTGGGGTAATTTCGTAATATTTCTACAGTTACTAATATTCAAAGTTTGTAAATTACATAAATTACACATTGTTTTAGGTAATTCTTTAATTTTATAATTATTTGATAGATCAAGCAATCTT
This sequence comes from Lithocarpus polystachyus, assembly GCA_033629205.1. Taxonomy (NCBI): domain Eukaryota; kingdom Viridiplantae; phylum Streptophyta; class Magnoliopsida; order Fagales; family Fagaceae; genus Lithocarpus; species Lithocarpus polystachyus. Next base: position 22,062,733 of record CM066166.1, on the reverse strand, counting down.
AAATGTATCAACTTTCCCACTTCATTTGGAAGATTCTCAGAGGAAAAAGATTTCAAAGTCAATGCCCGTAAGCATGTCAAATGCTGGAATAAATTGAGTGACAAGGTAGTCCTCCTCCACGATTGAGTGAAAAAAAGAGTGCGTATGTTTTTTGGACTATACATAGATGTAGGAAACTGTGTTTCCCATGTTAATTCTAATCTCAAATGACGAGCACTTTTACAATTTGTCCCTAACTCTTTGTCACTATCAATTGTGAAACATTCCTTTGATGTCATTAATTGGGCAAAGTCATGCACAATATCATGCATTTTACATCTTACTACCTTATCATCATCGTTGTCTTTTTCAAAATCTTGAAAGAAAGAGCGCATGACTAATATTTCAAAGTACTCTTCTCCTCTGTTTTCCATCTCTATATCTGGATTTACGCCAAGATATCCTTGCGACATCCATAAGTAGATCAACTCATTTCTAGAAAACAAATAATCCTTTGGGAAGAGAGCACAATATAAGAAACAAGATTTTATTGCTGACGATTGTTCATAATAACTCAATAATAACGGTCCTAAAAGACCTTTTTGAACATCTTCTAATTCCCACAAATTACTATCCAAAATATCCCTCCAATCTTTCCTACTTCTCTTGTTGTTCATAAGACTTCCTAGAGTCTTTGCAGCAAGCGGCAAACCTTTACACCTTTTAACTAGTTCTCTTCCAAGGTTTGTTAATTGCTCACGTTGATATTCTTTCTTATCAACAAATGCTATTTTACTGAATATTAACCAGCAATCTTCCTCAGATAATGCATCCAAACTAATGGTAGGGTCACTATGTACCATACTCGCGACTCTCTCATTACGTGTGGTGACTAGAATGCTACTACCTTGGGCTCCATTTTTGAGTGCAAGGCTCAATGGCTCCCAATCATCAATAAAATTTTCAGTCCACACGTCATCTAAGACAAGTAAGAACTTCTTGTCCTTAATCAAATCCCTAATTTCTAAATGTAAACTTTGCAACTCATTGAAGTTAGAGGAACGACCTCCTTGTTCAATGATTGCTTTGGCAACCCGACACTGATCAAAAGGATCGGAAACACAAACCCACATTTTTGTTTCAAAATGAGTCAGCACCTGAGGATCATTATAGGCTAGTTTGGCAAGAGTGGTTTTCCCAATACCTCCCATGCCTACTACTGAGATGACATAGGGATTTCTTTCAATTTCACGACCCTTGCCCAACAGGTTCCTCACTAGATCATTCCTATGCTTTTCGCGGCCTATAATATCAGACACATCAACAAGAGAAGTAGTTATCGGTCGCTTAACTACTTCATTGCTACTAATAGACCCAAGCCGAAACGTAAACGTATCTTTCTCTTTGGCAATCTCATCTAATTTTTCATTCAGTTTATTAATCTTGTGAGCAATGCCAGGACGATGAACAAGCTCCTTAAGTTTAACGAAAAACCCAGAAAGGCAGGAGATGCAGGACCATACCTTAGCAGTTGCAGAGGCAGTTTCAGCTTTTTCTTCTTCCTCCTGAATCTTGGATTTGATCATTGCAGTTTCCAGCTCATCCAGTACATTGTCTATGTCATAGGCTACTTCTTTGAGCTTATCTAACCAACGTTTCACAGCTGCCTCCATCACTTCTCTTTTCTCAGCATCCTCGAGCACTGCCTGGATGTCACCAAGAGTGCTCTCAAGCTTTTGGACTTCTTCGTGTAAACACAGGAACGACTTCAGCTGTGGCCATGCTCCTTCAGCAATAAGTGAACCTGACTTTTCCAAGAGGCCGGTAACTAGAGCCTCCAAGAGGCCTGTGACTATAGCCTCAGCCATGCTTGAAGATTGAAAAAAACAAGAAACAAGAAGTGGAAATGGTAACTGATGGACAAAAGGAGCAAATGAAATAGCTAGCAATGCAGAGGTGTGCTTGTGCTTCTGTTGTCCTCTTTACAGCATTTATATTCCAAGTTTTTTAACCTTTTGGTCCTGACCAATACTCCAACAGACTACTCATCTAACGGTCCTAACCAACACTCCTCTAGACCACTCAGCATTATGGCATCCACTTTAATAAATAGAATGGCTCTCCCACCGGTCCTAACCAATATTCCAATTGACTACTAAGCTATGTGGCATCCACTTTGTTACCTAATAGCTTTTTCACATAGTTTGTTAGGTGAGTTAACGTTTTCAATTTAAAAAAACACACAATGCCCTCTAACATATGCTGAACTACATATTAAAAAATTTAGGGTGAATTATGTATTTGGTCTACAACCTTTTGGCTGTGTTTCTAATTTGTTTGTTTTTTTGTTTGTTTGGTTTTTTTTTTTTTTAATCTATATATATATATATATATATCTAAAAGCTGAAGCGTAGAGTTTAATATTGTCATGTTCCTGTTGAGCCATATCAACGCCACACCAGCACCACATCATCAATCTATTTTCAATATTTTCTGTCTCTTATTTTTAATTTTTTTTTCTCCTTATTAATTTGCCACTTTACAATTACACAATTTCCAACATTTACTTATTTTAACCTTTTTATCTCTCCACTACTCTACACCTTGACCTTACACTTTCTTCATCTCTTCATCTTTCTTTTATTTTAACTCTTCTTCTACCCATTTTTTGACTATAAAAATTTGTTATTTCTCTTCCATTCAATCCATATTTTGCTCATACAAAAAGGTGAATACTCTCTCTCTCTCTCTCTCTCTCTCTCTCTCTCTCTCTCTCTCTCTCTCTCTCTCTCTCTCTCTCTCTCTATATATATATATATATGTATATAAATATATATTCTTTATTTTGGTGGATGTTTGATTCTTTAGATTGATAAATTTTTATGTTTTACTCTACTTTAGATTGATATGATTTGGTTATATTTTAATTTATTATCTTTTTAATTTTATTTTCTTTATTTGTTACATATTATCCTTTGAAATTATTGAATGATTTACTATTATTCTATTACATAGCATGACTTGAATAATTTGATGTTTAGAACTATACATTTTTCTTTGAAATATTTTTCTACTCATCTTATTTTATATAATTTTATTATTTGTCTCACATTCTCTTCCAAAAAAGGTGATTGTTCTCTCTCTCTCTCTCTCTCTCTCTCTCTCTCTTAGACAATTATTAATTCTTTCTTGCAATTGTAAGATTAATGAATTTTTTTATGTCTCTACTTTTTGATGATACACTTTGGTGATGTGTTTTTTGAGTTATTTATCACATGTACTCTCTATCTTATAGTTTTGGTTTGAGTTAATTATTAGATATTTAAGAAGTGAGATGATTATATATTTGAATGTCTTTATAAATTATTTGAGTAATATCAATTGTAAATTTGTAATGAGATTTGATTATCATGATAATCTTCTTAAGAGAATGAGAAATTTAAATAATTAATTTTGGAACTTAAAAATTTTAGTTGTAGAAAAAAAAAAAACCATAACACACTATACAAAAGTTTGAATAAAATTGATCACTTGAAAAAAAAAATAGTATTTCTACCTTTCATCTAAACGTTGGAACGTAGAGTTCAATGTTGTCGTGCTCCTATTGAGCCACATCAGCGTCACACCAGCACTACATCATCAATCTATTTTCAATATTTTCTCTCTTTTTATTTTAATTTTTTTTTCTCCATATTAATTTGCCACTTTATAATTACACAATTTCCAACATTTACTTATTTTAACTTTTTTATCTCCCCACTACTCTATACCTTGACCTTACACTTTCTCCATCCCTTCATCTTCATTTTATTTTGACTCTTCTTCTCCCCATTTTTTGACTATAAAAATTTGTTATTTCTCTTCCATTCAATCAATATTTTGCTCATACAAAAAGGTAAATACTCTCTCTCTCTCTCTCTCTCTCTCTCTCTCTCTCTATATATATATATATATATATATATATTCTTTATTGTAAGTTCGTTTAGACCCCTGTAAACTAGATTGTTTAACCTAATTAATTAACCAAGTGAACACTTAGGTTTATTATTCGGATCTAGGTTAAAACAATATCAATCATATCAAGTAAAGCAGCGGAAAAAATAAAGAACACAACGATATGATGACCCAGGAAAACCAAACCGGTAAAAAACCTGGGGAGGATTTAACCTAGCTATCCTCAAGGTAAAATAGCAAATCCACTAGAAAGAATTGAAGTTTACACAATAGCGACTTAGACCACTAACATCCTATTGCTACCCAAGTGTAGGAAACTTACTACCATGACCCCATGATAGCTCCGAGATCCACGGACTCCTTCTTTCTTTAATCTTTGCAAAACACAAACACCACCGTTTGTGACTTTGAGACTCCACTCAAAGGTTTAGCGACACAAACTCTCCTGTTTGTGACTCCAAGACCACCCTTGAAGGTTTAGATCATCAGCTCCTTTGATGATTAGAGAAGGCAGCAACTTTAGCAATACCGGATCTTGAGATTTATCAAGGAACAACACCGGTAGAAGTAATAAGAGAGGTTTTAGGAACAAAACCTAAATAACAAAGAGGCACACTCTTCTCTCTCTAAAAAGCCTTATGAAAAACGTGCTTAGGGTTTCCTTTATATAGTGGGAGAAGTAGATCTGAAACCCTAATCCTTAATGGGCTAGAACTGCTGTTTGGGCCAACTTAAAATTCTGCAGATACGATTCTCGATCGATCGAGCCTGTTTTTCGATCGATCGAACCAGGCAGATTTTGAATTCTTCTTTCTACAACTTACATGTTCTTGTGTGCTCACGATTTGCCAATTGTTCTAAACTTTTAGAACCTAACATTTATTTTGGTGGATATTTGATTCTTTAGATTGATAAATTTTTATGTTTTACTCTACTTTAAATTGATATGATATGGTAATATTTTAATTTATTATCTTTTTAATTTTATTATCTTTATTTGTTACATGTTATCCTTTGAAATTATAGAATGATTTACTATTATTCTATTACATAGCATGAATTGGATAATTTGGTGTTTAGAACTATACATTTTTCTTTAAAATATTTTTCTACTCATTTTATTTTATATAATTTTATTATTTGTCTCTTATTCTCTTCCAAAAAATGTGACTGTTCTCTCTCTCTCTCTCTCTCTCTCAGACAATTATTAATTCTTTCTTGCAATTGTAAGATTAATGAATATTTTTGGGTCTCTACTTTTGGATGATACACTTTGGTGGTGTGTTTTTTGAGTTATTTATCACATGTACTCTCTATCTTGTAGTTTTGGTTTGAGTTAACTTTTTAGATATTTAAGAAGTGAGATGATTATGTATTTGAATGTCTCTATAAATTATTTGAGTAATATCAATTGTAAATTTGTAATGAGGTTTGATTATCATGATAATCTTCTTAAGAGAATGAGAAATTCAAACAATTAATTTTGGAACTTAAAAATTTTAGTTGTAGAAAAAAAAACCATAACACACTATACAAAAGTTTGAATAAAATTGATCACTTGAAAAAAAATTAGTATTTCTACCTTTCATCTCAAAAAATATAATAGACTAATATCAATCGAATGCACCTAAGTTTTTAAATAATAAAAAAACTCAAAATAATAGAATGATATATTTGTAGAGATGGAGAGATGAAAAATAATTTTAGAAATAATATCTCCAATACGTTTTATAAAATAAATAATATATTATAAAATGTTACAAAAATAGTTATATATTCTCGCGCATCGCGTGAGTCTAGAACTAGTATATGCTAATGTGTCATTACACGTGTCCGTTTATGTGGCATGAAAATAATATTTTATTTTAGCTGTTAGCCATATTAGCATTTTTCATCCATCACTTGATGACAGAAACTGTAGGGGCACAAATTTGGGAATTGGGCTAATCAGCGGAATAGTTGGAGGCCCAAACTGTGTACAGTACCCTTAAAATGAATTTGTAAAGAGAGTGGGTTGAAGAATACTTGACTGAATACGTATGAGTTGAAAGCCCAAATATGATTATGACCAGACTTGTATTGATAAGATATCTAGATGTTGCAATGTTCTTCTCGGCACAGTCCGAGGAGGATGTTTATACAAATATTACGAATTCTTAGGTTTCTCTCCCTCTCTCCTTCTTCGTTGCCTTTTTCCATTTTTCTCCTCTTTTCTTTCTTCTATTTATAGGCCCTCTCTCCATTACGTGGGCTTTCTCTTTGATAATTGTCCCATCAGCCTTCATCTTGAGTCTTCATGGGGCAGCTGTAAAGGATGGAGGTCACTGTTCAAGTGTCTTTTCCCATTAATGCGGCCATGATGTTAGTTGCAGGATCATAAATGCGGTGGCAGCAGCCTTTTGCCTAATATCTGATCTTTGCCACCTGTCCTATTTGTCCATATAAACCAAGGGACTCTCCGGGAGAACTAGGACTGATGTTGGGACGTTCATCTGGGACACCTCTTTTGTCAATCCGAACAGGCAAGTCTCCTCGGATAACTCTTTCTTCCACGTCACTTATGCTTCAGAAACGAGTTAAGCAGGGCGCCCTCCCCAAGACTTGTCGTCCTCGGACCAACAAGACTCCTCGGACAGGCCCACGGCCCAAGATCTGGCCTTGGGCCTTTTACCCCTACAGAAACTATTTTGACACAATACCAAAAGATTGGGAACCAAACTGGCACATTTGAAAGGCCAGAAACCAAACTAACACAAAGCGTAAAGGTTATCAACCAAATACGTAATTTACGCCTTTCTATTCTTACCCTATTTCCTTTTATGTTGTCAACAAAATGTACATATATGCATTTAGATGTGCTTCTATATATAATTTTTAATTTAATAATTATAAAATAGGGGAAATTTGAACCCTAATTCTCTTAATTAAAAAAGGAGAGACTATTCCAATGATACTCTTCCTTCCTTCGATGATTATTTATTTATTGAAACTAATATTAAAATCAGAAACTATTGTTGCAGACTATGTGAAGTGCACACATTGTACAAACAACACTTGAAAATCACGTGTTCAAAACCCAATTTTAATTATAAATTTGAAATAGTGAAATCTTGTCTTGAAAATACGATATTATAATTTAACTGAATTCGTGTTTTGAACCCTTGATTGCAACTTACATAACACCCACGCCGGTGTGTAATTAACTACAACCCATAAAGTAAAGAATTTTTTATTTTAGGTGTGAGACTGACCAAAGTAAGCACAAAATGTCAAGTAAAATTGGTTTTTTATTTTTATTTTTTATTGATAAATTGATATTTGGAGAGGATAGATTTGAATCCTTAACATCTCTATTGGAAATATCAAGAAATGCTAATTGAGCTACAAGGATCTTGATCGCATGTATGCATATGCCTTTTGTTTGCACCACTTTCATTCCAAAAGTTGTGGATATTAAAGTTGTGTGCATTAGTGAGTTTGTGTAATCATTGCTCCAGTTGGGTTGTATCGGTTTTTCACTACAAAAAATGAAATTTGTATTTGTGTATAACTCATTGGCTGTCGCACTAGTGCTCAAATGTGTAGTTACTCTTCAGATATGCTTTTATAATTGAAATGATTACCAATAGATATTTCAAAAGATGTTACAAATTAGATGGAACACGTGTTATATCAATAAATAAATAGAATTATGATCAGTGCAAAAAAGTACCACCAAGAGATTCATGCATCCTAGGTGTGGTTCTGGTACATATATAAACCAATTACAGAGCCCCTATAAACTTCTAACATACAACATGATCCACAATTTACAATCGGAATTAAAGCAAACAAGATGTGCTTTCCCGTTGAAATCCACATTCATTCAACTTCCCTTATTACAAGAGACTCATCCAGTTCTGAGCAGTATTTTATAGCACAGTGGCATTATGATGAAGTCAATGAGTGGATGCTGCCTCAAATTTTCTCCACAACTCTTTATTTAGAGCATTCTCAATGGACGTTTGCCTCGGTGGATCACGTTTTAAGGTTCCTTCCACATTGGAGTGCTGTCTATAAACGCCAAATTGCCACTACGGTGTTCTGTAGAAAGAGAGAAACTTCTAATTTGTATATGATGTTCAACATGCTGAGTTAACGGAGAGAACATAAAGTTAAAAACAGAAAACAAAAACAAGACATAATAACAATACCTTGGATACAAGATTTGCTGTTTTTCTGAAGGCCACATTGGACATTGTCTTCCTTTGAAAAAGACATGTTTACTTTTTGATTGAAAACATGAGTCGTAATAAGCATCTGGTAGCCATCATCTGCATTGTTCAATGATTTCTCATTATCACTCATAAGGTGGCTCTAGTAAGACATTAGTTCTTTTAGGAGAGGAAATGAACCAACATGGAGGTGGTTCTAAGTTCTACCTTTTGTTTTCCAGTTCCTGGTATATAAGCCTGTTGAATTCCCAAGAGCTCCATATACTTCAAAGTGAGATCCTCAGAATAGCATCACTGCCAGTGGATGTGGATGTGAAAAGTGATGAACTACGGCAATAAATTCCAACAGGAAATGGAGCGGCCTTATATGAACCCCGTAATTGGCTTTATAAGACTCAAATATAGGTTCAAACTTTAAACAATGCACAAGATTTTGGAGGTGACATTTATTTTCAAGCATGGAAAATCATTTTTTCTTCAAAACAAAACTGAAGACGCAAATTCAGACTATAGTTTTCTCATTTCAACAGCAGCAGAACGAGGAGGCTTACTTGGAGTTGGCCTTACAAGAACACTTTCAATTAAATCATCAGTTTTATCTTTTGAATTAGTACCAAAAGAATTAATAATGGGCCATGTTGTTTGGGCGATAATTTTTCAGATATGGGGAGACGTCTGAGCAAAAACAGTTGCCCCCGCCTCTCAATAGTGCAGTCAGCACATCATAATACAATGAGAGGAGAGATTAGTGAAATCCAACTTAGTTTGTTCTGGACTGTCAACAGCATAACATTCAACTTCATTAGTCAGAACAACTATTTTACATGCTCCAATCTTGCCAACTGATTCTCACACTCTAAAGGATTGGAGAGAACCATCTGAAATTTAGGGAACCATATCAAGGGGAAAAAAGTACTTAAGTGTGATATACTGACGTGTAGGATTAACCTTTAAAGAGGAGGGCAGTTCAGGAAAGAAATATGTGAACAATTCAATTTCTTTTCTCCTTTGTTTGCACAACAAGTTCATTAATCTGTCATTTCATAAATCAATTCCTGTATAATTAGCAACAAATCAAAGAAAATCTCAGCAAAAAAGAAACTCTATCCAAGAGAAGCAATGAGAACAACATAACTATAATGGTCATTCTCTGTCAAATAACATGCTAATGTTGTCTGAACATAAACTAGTTCAATGATAAATGGCTCAAAGTGGTAAAGCAGTAGAAATATACACACATTCCTACAGCAGAAAGGTTTTGATAGTTCTCCAAAACTAGAAAGCATCCAATTGACGTATGTGCAAAATGTCTATATTATAAACTCACCCTCAAAAGATGCCACTAAACTGTGAGTATTCAAATGGATGAGTACATCTATCTTTCTCTCTCTAAAAAAAGTCATTTGTCCCCACGCTTCTTAGCAACCTAAACAGAATCAAAAGCTGACGTCATCCAAAACTCAACATCCCAGAAACACACACTCTTACTGACGTACACACAAATCCAGTCAAATCAAAAAGTGAGGAAACAGAAATGAGTAAATTTCTTATAAATTTTTTTAATAAAAAAAAAGTAATTTATTGACATTGTCAAGATATAAAGAAAATTAAATCATTTGCCACATTTTCATTTTTCTCTCACCAGACCTGAGAATCAAACAAGCAAATCTCTCTATTTCTTGGCACTGTGAGTGCCAATTACCTGGTGGATGAGAATGAAGAGATTGGACCTTGGGAGCAAAAGGCAATCAAGCATATTGTCTTCTTCAAGTGCCCTAGACTGATCATCCTCTTACTCCACTAATAAGATTGCTTCTTTAAATTCACAGCTGCAAAACCTTCCACCATTGTTGGATATGTCTCTCAATGCCTTCCTTCTAGACTTCAATTTCACTTCATTTTTCATAGGTCTGACAAGAAATTCACATGCCTTTTGGATTCAAACTCATGCACCTGTAAGTATTGTAACATCGAAGTTTGATGATTAGCAACTGCGTTTGCAAGTCCTCAACAATCAAGAACGCATCACAGCATCAGTTGCAATTTGGTTAAGTACTTAGCTCACCTTTCTTGTGTCATACCATATGCAAGCTTTGCTATCGTTATGAAATGATATAGGAGTGACTTCCGCTGGCCTTCTTCAAAGTATGTCCATGTTTGAAAATTTGCCTGATCACAAAAAATACTTCTCTCAATACTAAAGTAGTAGAGTTTGATGTTTGGTCTAATTAAGTACAACAAAATAGGATAGTAAAATACATATTATGACAAGAGATTAATGCAAAATATAAGCAAGAGAACATATGAGTATAAATTCTTGGTCTTACTTTGTGTTCCACCAATCACAACTTACCAAGTATTCTTTTTAATTTTCCTTATAAAATAATCAAAATTTTAAAAAAGAAAAAAAAGAGAGAGAGCAAACACAATGGCATGGATAAAAACAGGATTTTATCTGAGGGGTCAAAGGATATCCTAAATTCTCTTTATATGAGAAAAATTATGTTGTGATATCTTATCTATTATCTAATTTTAAAACCATATATATATCATCTTTGAGAGAAAAAAATTATATAGCATTTGAATATAAAATGAGTTGATAAATTGATGACTATGATAATGAGAGAAAAATATAAAACTTTGAAAAAGAAAATGAAAACACCAAAAATTTGACACGAAAATGACACTTAAATTCAACTCTTTCAAAATTACTCAACATTATGTTTTATTGACCATATATACTGACAAATTTTCCTCAACTTCCTTTATTATTTTTTCTTTTTATAACTGAAATTAGTAAATTAAAATAGGAAAAATTAAAGAAGAAGAAACTAAAGTACATTGTTTCCAATCCTAAAATTTAAGCCTTTTCTAGTCAAGAAAATAAAATCATTAATGTTCTCAATCCAAAAATTTCCTTCTCTTTTCAAATTAATTCAAATAGACAGAAAGACGAAAAATATAAAAGATCATTTAAAAGTAGAAGAAGAAGAATCAACTATCAATCCACCTAGATGCTAGATAATAGTCTCACTATTAAAAAAAAAAGAGAAGAAATGATTACTGAAGATTTCAAAATATGTCATGCTTGAATGGGACGTACAATATACACTTATTTTCAACTGCAACGAACTAGATTGCATGAAGATCATCTTTACGCCTAACTCTTCCACCTTCGAAATTATCTCCACCACCATAGAAACACCCAGAAACAACCTCAGAGGCAAAAACTTCATCATTGTCTGCTCGCACAGACGGGGCAAATCCATCTATTTGCACATATGCATAATCAATCTTGATATTGGGGATGTGAAATCTTGGACCATTCCTCTCCTGTCCCTCTTTGGCAACATTTGCTAATAATCGGTGAGGTAATGATCTCCAATTCCTTCAGTAGAATTGTTTGAAGGAAGTCTGGCAATGACATGAGCTTGTGGCAACAGTTAATTGTTAAGGAATGAAGACGTGGCATTATAGTTACACCATCTTCTTTCTTTTCTAATCTTTCTTCTTTCATGCCTCCTACCCCAGTCCATTCTTCCCATTTCTTTAAAAGGACAAATTTTAGAGATTTCAAATTTGGGAATAAGACAAGTGATGACGCTGATCCAATGTCTTTGTTGTTGTTGGAGTCTATTCCCAAAAATTCAACACCCACCTTTTTCAAACTAAATGCTTGTTGTATTTCTAATGATTCCAGTAACAACAGCTTCCCCAAAGAAGGCAAACACTTTAGGTTAATTCTTGTGAGCTTAAGCACTTTTAGTTTGGCTAAGGCATTGTCCAATCAGGATACATTGTGGTACTCCAATACCCATAAATTTCTAAATATTCCAAGTATGGAGGTGGTTCTAAGGCATTCAAAATTAGTACATCATTCTCAATTCTATTTTTGTCAAACATTTTACTAAAACCTATACGCAAATTATGAAGGTGTATTTTCTTCTTGAGTTGTGCATTTTTGGCCTCATACACATCTACATGTCTCAACACTTCGATAAGAAGATCTCCTTGAAGGTGGTTCAAAATTTTCAATTCTCCAAGTTTACATCCTTCGTTATTATGACAACCACCTATAGAGAATTGAGTTAATGTTCTGAGAGAACTCAATCTTCCAATCACTTTTGGCCACATCAAATAAATAAATTCAAAAATGAGATGCCTTAAGTTAATTAGCTTACCCAATCTCTGCGGTAATTTCCTAAACTTATGACATACACTAACATCCAAAGTTTGTAAATTGCATTAATTACATATTGTTTCAGGCAATTCTTCAAGTGTAGAATGAGATAAGTTGAGGTATCTTAAATGAATCAAATTTCCCACCTCATTCATAGTTCTTGTACACATGTCAAATTCAATAAGTTGGATACAACAATGTTAGAATCCCCCACTAAAAAAGTATGCATGTTTTTTGAATTGTACAGAGTTACGTGTATGTCTTGTGTAACCATTAGCAACAAATGACGAGCATTTTTACAATCTATCCCCAACCCTTTGTCACCATCAGCTACCACAGCAAAACATTCATTTCATGTCATGAATTGGGCCAAGTCATGCACTATATCATGCATTTTGCACCTTATCATCTTGCCATCATCAAAATCTTGGAAGAAACAGCGCATGGCTAAGTTTTCGAAGTACCCTTCTCCCACAATTTCCAGCTCTATATTTGCTTTTGAGTGAAGATATCCTTGTGCCAGCCATTTATAGACCAACTCCTTTCTAGAAAAGTAATGATCCTTTGGAAAGACGGCACAATATTAAAAACATTGTTTTATTGCTGACGACAGTTCATAATAACTTAATAACAACGGTACGAAAAGCCCTTCCTCAACATCTTCTAATTCCCACAAATTACCATCCAAAACATACTTCTATTGTTCTCTACTCTTCTTAAAGCACATGAGACTTCCTAAAGTCTTTATAGCAAGGGGTAAGCCTTTGCACTTATTTGCTAGTTGTCTACCAAGGTCTTCTAGTTGCTTACATTGCTTAGGATCTCTCCCAAAAAATGCAATCTTACTGAACATCAACCAACATTCTTCTTTAGACAATACCTCCAAATTGATTGTGTAAGCACTCCCCATAATCTTTGCAACTTCTTCATTACGTGTGGTGATTAGAATTCTACTGGCTTGAGCACCACATTTGAATGCATTTTTGAAAGGCTCCCACTTTTTGTAATCTTTTGTCCACACATCATCTAAAACAAGAAAAAACTTTTTCCCCCTAATCAAATTACAAATCTATTCAACAGACCTTGCAATTCAATAATGTTGGGAGATCGATTTCAACAGTTTCAATGATTGCTTTAGCAACCCTACACTGATTGAAAAGATCAGAAACACAAACCCACCCACATTATTTCCTCAAAATGGGCTTGTACCTCATGATCATTGTAAGCTAGTTGAGCTAGAGTTGTTTTCCTAATTCCACTCATACCTACTAAGGAAATTACAATGGGGTTTCTTTCTTGTCCACTATCCTTACCCAATAGGTTGCTCACTAGATCATTCCTATCCTTGTCACGACCACATATATCAAACACATCAACAAATGAGGTAGTTGTTGGTCGCTCAACTACTTCACTGTCCCTAGTCAACTCAAACTCATATGCAACTCTCTTTTTGGCAATCTCATCTAACGTTCCATTCAGTTCTTTTATCTTGTGAGCAATGTCACAACGCAGACCAAGTTTTTTAACTCTACTGAACCATGATGGAATGGAGGGGATAGAGAAGCGTACCTTCTTCAGAACATGAGCGTTTTCAGCTATTTCTTCTTCTTTTTCTTCTTCCTGGATCCTTTGTTTGATCAATGCAGTGTTCCACTCATCCAACACGTCGTCCATATTGTAGGATGTGTCTTTGAATTTTTCCAACCAAAGCTTCACAGCTGCATCGGTCACTTGTCTTTTCTCAGCATTTTCAAGCACCGCCTGGATGATTCGGAGATTGTCTCCAAGCTTTCGGACTTCTTCATCAACACCAACAACCAAACTTATACCTTATTTTGCCTCCTGAACGGTGATTGAAGACAACTGCTCCAACAGAACAGAAACTAGAGCCTCGGCCATACTTTGGAGAATGGGGATGCAAATTTTTATTGATAACAATATGAATGAAAGTGGGACTGGCTTCTTCTTTCGTCCTGTTTTTGTAAGGAAATGGAAATGAATATTCTAGGCTTCTTAAACGATTAATATAACTTAAAATATCTTCTTAAAAAGATATGTAATTTAAAATAATTTCTTGGATAGGTTTATCTGGTGTTTATGTGGACTTTGTGGATTCTTCAAAAAGAAGAAGTGGGCATAGTGGATGTAAATCATGCAATTGAGATCCACGATGTGATATAGGATTAAAATATCTCAGTTCATAAAAAAAAAAAAAAAAAAACTAATTGACTACCGCTTATTGCTAAAATTTGAAAATTAAAAATACTATAGCAAAATAATTTTTAAACGTATGAATAGTGCCGTAGAACCCAATTTTAAAATTGTTTTTTTTTTCTAAAAAAGTACTTGTGGGTCCCATAAATAGTGCATGGGACCCACACATAAATGCCAAACGCTAGCCGTGGTCTGACGCAGACGACACTATCCAAATGAAAGCTAAGTGTGCGTTTGGCTCTAGTTTAAAAAGTCAGTTTATTTTACTATTTAGCTTATTTTTGCTACTATTCATGGGCCTTCATGAGTCACACTATATTATTTCAGCTAATTTTTATATTTATCTACAGTACTTTTAGCAAAAAAATTTCAGTTTCAGCAAAATAAGCAGATTTCAAACGGACTCTAAAATATCTCATTAGGAGTTAAGGCTTGGCTTGGTCAGGATGAAAAAAGTGAGATTTAGGAAAGATTTAATTATATATCTATTTGAATGGATGATAGAAAAGTAGAAGAGTGAAAAATTATGTTGTTTAGTTGGGAAGAAAAATGAGAGGGTATAAAATAATTTGTATAAATTTACTCTCATATACTTATTATATAATTTTTCATTTAATATTTTATCAGGAAAAAAAAGTTTTGTTGGGTTTTTTTTTTTAAATGTTGATTATTTTTTTTTAATCCTAACACCACAACAGTTTTAGGTAGGGCCGAACATAGTTTGTTTGATGCAATTTGCCCAAAAGTGTCACCGCACCTCACCTTAATAGATCGATTATTGTGCATTGCAGTGAGACGCGGCTTGGTTTGATAAGTTTTTATATGTTTATTACTATATTAGTAAATTAATTATAAAATAAAACATATATATTAATAGGTGCGATACAATTTTTTTGCAATTTTTTAAAAACAGAACTGAAAACTGCACGGGACCAGTTTTTGCACCTCCACCATGATCAGCAATGCAATGATAATTTGCAATCAATTTAAATGCGGTGGAGAGGTTTTTGCATGGTTTGAAAAATTAGACCAAACAAAGAATAGTAGAAAAGGTAGTGGTTCCGATTCTGTGGCCCGACCAGTGACATCATAAATAAATAATTAATAATATTAAAATTATAAAATTATAATTAAAAATATTAATTTAATTAAAAATATATACATAATAATATATAATGTGATTGTGTGTGTTACATCTAATAAAGTGCAATTCTTAAGTTACTACACGTGATTCATGTTTAAAATTACTACGAAAGCATGTTTCCATATAAACATAAATGAACTAAAGGTTACACAGGAAAACTTATATAACTAATTATTATTTGAGCGGAGATTGTAATGTGTGAACCCTTTTCCCTCTCTTTTGAGTTTGTGTGCATTTGTTTCTCAAAAAAATCTATCATGCAAGTCTATTGTCTAGCAAGTGGCTCTCTTTTTTTTCTTTTTTCTTTTCTGATAAGGCAAGTGGCTCTCTCTTAGACAATGGTGTGACGTGCTTCTGATTCGGTGACTTGATTCCAGTTCAAGACTACAAGTTCACTAGCCGAATGTTGCTTCAGGTTTAGACTTGACTTGCAAATTGGGCTCCAATTGGGCTTGGCTGGCTTTTAGGCTTTGAAGAACTCCAATTTTTAATAGCTTTTCTTAATGGACTTGAAAACCTAGGTGGAGGTTTTACACTCTTTCTTGCAGTTTGTCTAATTCATAGGCCTGGTTTTGTATGTTTATATGGTGGATCAGGAAATGTTTTAGACTTTTTTGTGTCTTGGGCTTTGAAAGAGTCTTGATTAAATGAGTTTATAACGTTGTCTTCTAGTTTATTAGGCTACCGAAGCATTGTCTTTTTGCTGAAACGGTGTTTACATGCTTAACTTACAATCAATTCAAAATGACTTGGTTAATTATTCATGTCATGACAAATTGATATAAACTTGCGAAGATGATCCAAATATTTTGTTATGTAAGCATTCTCTAAATCCAATTAAGCTCTAATGGAGCAACGATGTCAATTATTGAACGGGAGAAGGGACCTCTGTTTGTAGTCCGAATGATAAAAGGAATCTCTGCATTCTAAAACCCTGGAGAGCTGAAATACGCCACATGTATCAGTAAGCAAATTTTTGCAGCACAGGTTAATGGTCAAAGGTCGACAGCAACTGAATCCTATTTATACTTACGGTTTAGCATCCTCCTTGTTTACCACATTTTGGGGAATACCATGTACATAGCATCCATGAGATGTAATACTGCAGACTCCTAACCAATCTTTACAATATCAACAGCTCTCACAAACTAACAAAACATTGGCAGAAGAATACTACACAGCAAAAACAGAGTAGGGCTGTTGAGGTTTTCAGTACTTTTTTTTTTTTTTGGGTGTTAATTCAAATTTGTGTCTAGTCTTGCAAGCGTGCTCACAAATGCAGTTACTCTTCGGATATGTTTTTGAATTCAGATTATATCTGATACACATTCCATACAAATTAGAAGCAACATATGTATTATCAAAAAATTGATCAGCGAACAAAAGCGCCTGTGCCACCAAAGGATACATGTGTCATAGGTGGTACAAAACCAATGACCTAGCCCCTAAATAGTTCTGCTGTTCTAGCATACAGCAAGAACCACCATTTACATATCAAAAAATAAATGAAAAAAATATACGTTTGCTGGCTCAAACCCGCAACCATTTTAACATTCTTCGTCACAAGAGGCCTCATCGAGTAAGTCAAGAAATCCTTTAGAAGCAGTATTTTCAGGCACAGAGGCGTTAAAACAAAGCCCATGAGTGGATGCTGCTTCAAACCTTGTCCACAACTCTTTCTTTAAAGTATTCTCACCAGGACGTTTGCCTCGGTGGATTGTGCTTTCAGGTTCCTTCCACATTGGAGTGCTGTCTATGGATGCTAAATTGCCACCAAAAGGTTCTGTGGAAAGGGAGAAACTTAATAAGTACATATCACGTTTGAAATGCTGCATTAACCAAAAGAAGATAAAAATTATAAAGCAATACCTTGGTTACAAGATTTGCTGGTTTGCTGAACACCACATTGGAGATTGTCTTGCTTTGCAAATGACAAGTTCTTTTGATTATTGAAAACATGAGACGAAGGCATCTGGCAGCCATCAGCTGCATTATTCAATGATTTCTCATCAGGTGGCTGAAGTAAGACGCAAGTTTTAGGAGGTGACACGAACCAGCCTGGTGATGCTTCTACCTTTTTCTTTCCAATCCCAGGTTTATAAGTCCCTTGAATCCCTAAGAGCTCAGGATACTTGAAAGCAAGACCTTCAGAAGTATCACTGCCAGAGGATTCAGAAAGTTGTGATCTACTGCAATTAATCCCAACAGGAAATGGGGTAGCCTTACGAAACCTGTAATTGCCTTGATGAGAGATCTCGGATATAGGTTCAAGCAATACACAAGATTTTGGAGGTGACATTTTCGAGCATGGAGTCATAACAAGCATGGAGCACTCCTTTCTTGAAAAACAGGATGAAGATGCAAATTCAGACTGTAAAGTTTTTCCCAATTCAGTGGCAGCAGAATCAGAAGGCTTACTTGTAGTTGGCCTTATGGGAACACTTTCAAGTAAGTCATCATTTACATCTTCTAAAAGAGTACAAAAAGTTGGCTGCTCAGAAGTAGTAATGGAAGTATTCCTTTCAAATACTGATTTGGATGGGCCCTGACATTTGGACGATAATGTTTTTGATATAGGAAGAGGTGTAAGCAAAAAAAGCTGTCTACCTCTCTCAACAGTGCAGTCAGCACGCCATGATACAAGGGGGGAAGGAGAGATTAATGAATCCAACTTGGTTTCTTCTGGACTGTCAACAGCATCACTTTCAACGTCATTAATCGAAGAAACTATTTTACTTTCCCCAGTCTGTCCCAACTGATTTTCAGACTCTGCCGAAGGACTGGAGAGAACCTTCTGAAATCTGGGAAGCCATGGCTACATTTTGAGAAATGATAACCCATATCAGAAAGAGAATGTATGGAAATAGAAGTGTGATATACTGATAGAAGGTAGGATTTACCTTTAAAGAAGAAAGCATTTCAGACAAGAAATGCGTGAAAGATTCAATTTCTATTCTCCCCTGTTTGCTCGTTGACTTCAGTTTAAATGCTTGCACAACAAGCTCATCAAACTGCCATTTCATGCATAATTTAGCAACCAAAAAAAAGGTCTCAGAAAAAGAGAACCCCATGTAAGAGAAGCAATGACAACACAACAATAATGATCAATCACAGAAAAATAAAAGCTAATGGTGTATTGGCATAAACTAGTTTAATAATAACAAGTGGCCCAGCATGGTAAAAGCAGTACAAATATACATATTCATACCTGCTGGAGAAAAGTTTCGAAACTTCTTCAAAGCTAGAAATCACCCAATTGAAGTATAAGCAAGATGTGTAAATAAATCAATTCACCAGCATAAGATACCACTAAACTGTAAGTAAATCTTTTTAAGAAGGTTCAACAAACCATCTTAAATAACATGCAAAAATCTGCTGGTTCACTCATATATATTATAAAATTGATTAAACTTAAAGCTGGGACGCACTCCAGTCTCAACATGCTGTTACCATTCAGTCATAATATATATATATATATATATATATATATATATATCCTCAAATACATGTTGTCCTCAGTTCAACTAGGTAAGAAAAAACAGTTACTATCTTAACCAGTTCTCCAAGGTCAATATATAATGGTATATGAAAGTTTGAACCTAAACCACCACAAACATATTCTCACAACATTCCCACTTTTTAAATGTCAACATATTTGGCAATGCCACATGTTGATGTCATAGTTGCTAAAACCCAAGTTCGAATAAAAATATAGATCCAAACTAAAGAAGTCTAGCACAAAAGTTTCACCAAAATATAAATTCAATACAGTGAATAATGTGCACATCTGTGTCCAACAGGTGCCCTTCCCACAATAATAGTTTGCTTCTAAAATGAAGAAATGTTGCTAGACAGAAACAAGTGAAGATTGTCAAAAAAAGACCAATTTAAGATTCAATTTGTCATCATGCACACAACCTTCCAGGTTTATCCAATCTTATTTGAATTATAATGCTATAGTTCCCAATGGCAAATTAAACAAAAAGCAGGGATATCTAACAAGAAAGTGAACATTTCATACCAAAATTCTCAAACAACCCCCCCACCCCCCAAAAAGGAAGCAAAAGTATATTTCTAATCACAAACACAAACATGTGGGTTCCAAATCCAATTAGTTCAATTGTTGAAGTTTCTTGTTGTCAAATCAGAGATTTTTGATTCCTGTCTACACCAAAAAATCAATTAGTGCCTTGGCCCAATGATAAAAAGTACTCATCATAGAGCGGAATATGTTTAAATATTATCATATCTAAAAATTAAAAAAGATAAAAAAAAAAAAAAAAAAAAGCAAAAACACAAACCATGGCCTAAAATTATAGGTAGATGATGAAAAAAAAAAAAGAGATTTTCCCAATCAAACAAACATTGATTATAAAAACCTTATATTGCATACACCAATTTCAAAAAACCTGCCCATTTTGTTCACTTAAAAAATATATTCCCAAAAAATACCAAGCAACTCAAATCCAATTAAACAGAAGAGTGAGGCAGCCAAGTAAACATTCTCAACTTTTTACATATTCAAACCACAGAAGAATTATATAACAGTACAACACAAAATGAAAACAATATGAAATTGAAACCAATATAAAGCTATAACAACTGTCTAAGACTAACAAATTATAAAATAACTGATATTCCATTGAGAACATATAGATAAAAATTGTGCCTTGAATCATTTCCTAAATTAAAAATCTCCTCTACATTTCTAAAATCAAAACCAAATCACAATAAGAACAAGATTTATCAAACGATAAGATCCAAGTACCTACAACTACAACAACACTGTGTAGTCTATAATTTGAAATGCAATCAGTAAATTTCTCTTTCAATTTGAAGCTAAGTATTCAAAAACACAAATATAGCCTCCCACACTTTCCGAGCAACCAAACAAACGCAAAAGCTCACACAGACACACAGAAAGAGAGAGACTCAAGCACAAATCCGATCAAACTTGCAAAAGCCGAATGAAACAAAGACTGAGCAAATTTTTCATCGAGATTGTAAAATGCACAGAGCTAGATGTAATCCTTGTTTTTCGAAATCATTTTCTCGAGAAACAAACAGATCGTAAGGAGAGAGAGAGAGAGAGAGAGAGAGAGAGAGAGAGAGAGAGAGTAGTTACCTGATGGACGAGAGAGGAGAGATCGGACTGGACGAGCAGAAGGCGGTCGAGCGATCCATCTTCTTCTTCTTCTTCTTCCACTCCCTTACACCGATCCTCTTCTTTCTCTGAAAATCTGAGATCCTTCTTCATATCCAAGGGTTTCGAGAACGTTCCACCATTATTATACTTCTTGTTGGATACGTCTCTCAATGGCTTCCTTACCGTCTTCGACTTCGATTTCGCTTCGTTCTTTAACATCTCTCTCTCTCTCTCTCTCTCTCTCTGTGAGAAACGTTGGGGCTCTCCTCTCGCCGTGTGTTTGAATTTATTGTGAAAGGCGGGCTATTTTTATTTTTGTGTGGTTTTTTCATTATTCTGGAGCATAGCAGTGAGTCACGACTCGGATGGCACTGGCCCGAGTTTGCTTAAGCAAAATTGGGTGGGCCCGACCATACATTTTGATTTTTTTTTTTTTTTTTTTTTTGGGAAGAACTTTTTTTAATTTAGTAGATAAACTTTTGTACCGTAACAAATAGATCATGTAACTTTTATTTTAGTTAATTTATAGCAGTAGGGTCAATGGGCCAATAGTTTGATATCTCTGTACATGTTAGGCATAGAGCCTTAATTCGATGGACTAAGAAGTTTTTATCCCTGTGCATGTTGGGCCTAGAGCCTAAGCCGAGAACTAAGATTAGTCCGAAGACGATCCAGTTTAACTTAGAAAGTCTATGATGAAAGGTGAAGGGGTTAAGTGATAACTTAGTGACCTTGGAAGTTGTGCTGAGGATAAATGTCACCTCGGATTACTGAAACCAGGATGAGTCTTGGGGTTTGCTGTTCAGGAAAACACCTTAGAAGATTCTGTCGAACTGGGTGAGTATTGCAGAAGCATGTGCCAAGAAGAGATCCCAAAAATATCAAGAAAGAAGGCTGCTACCCCTGCATTGAATGCTCTGTAGCTAATCCTTTGGCCGCATTTATGTGTAGTTGATATCTGAACAGTGACTTCCAGCCTTTCAGCTACTATCGAAGGACTTCTGGAAAAGATGGGATGAGACAAGTATCAAGAAAAGTCATCTAATATGCACGTGGAGGGCTAAGAGAAAGAAAAGAAGGAGTATAAAAGGAAGGGAGATCTAACGGAGAGAGGGATAGAAAAAAGGGAGAAAAAAATACTGTAGACACAAAGAACTAAACTTATATCTAAGAACAAATATATATGTCAAACTGACCTCTTCGGATATATGT
This sequence comes from Lithocarpus polystachyus, assembly GCA_033629205.1. Lineage (NCBI taxonomy): Eukaryota > Viridiplantae > Streptophyta > Magnoliopsida > Fagales > Fagaceae > Lithocarpus > Lithocarpus polystachyus. Next base: position 22,040,690 of record CM066166.1, on the reverse strand, counting down.
CGAGGACCATTTCTTGAAGTTAAACTCTTTTATTTCATTCTCATTGCGATCCAAGCCCACTTTATTGATTGTTTAATCTGAACTAGCCCAGCTTTCTTTACCTACTCTCTACTAATTCATTAATTTTGGGCTTTTTGGACTTATCCATTCACTATTGGGCTGGGAGGCCATATTTGAGTCCTTACAATAGCTAATTTAGTATATAAGTGTTGGTACTATAAGCAATATACCCCCTAAAAATATAACACCTTCATTTTATTTTATTTTTTTAATTTATTTATAATGATTTGGTGCTAAAACAGGTTAAATTGGAGAAAAAAAAATTTAAAAGTTAAGGGGGTCTTATTGTTACAATATCAAAGTTTATGTACTAAATTAACAAAATATAAAGTTAAGTGTATCTATTTATTACAATGCCAAAGTCTATGACAAAGGGTGTGCATGGTTTAGTTCAATCAATTTTTTTTTTTTTTTTCAAATTTGTAACCAAATTGATTAGTATCGGTTTTCCCATAACCGAATCAATGCACACCCCCAAAGGTTGGTTTTTCGACCTAAAGCGGTACAGTTTATGTGATTAGTTTAATTGATTTGAAAAATTAATAAAATATCTATTAAAAAAAATTGGGGCTCTCAAGCCCAATATCCATACATCAACATGTTCAAAACTTCAAGCAAATAAAAACTTCTATTTATTTAGCTATGTGTCCAATTACATGGGCAAGCTTAAACTCTAATTATTTAGCTAGCAACCTGCTAGATGTCCAATTGTCCATTTATCAAGTATTCATAAAAGAAAAATTCCAATTATCCATGCAACAACAATATATCATGCATAAAAAAATCATGTTCATCCATGGTGAATGAAATAAGTTCCACATATTTCATAAACTTGTTCATACATATACAGATAAAACCTATTCAAGTATTAAAATACATAAAATAAATAAATAAATAAATCCATTCATACAAAATAAGTGTCCGTTTGGGAATAGCTTGTTTAACTAAAATTGAAAACTTTTTGCTGAAAGTACTGTTGATAAAGGTAAAAGTTAGCTGAATAGTGCAGTAAGACCCATAAATAGTACCAAAAAGTGCAATGAAACCCATGACAGTACCAAAAATAAGCTGAAATGTTCAGCTTGTCCCAAACAAACACTAAATTTCATCATTTCATTCACCATGCAAAAAAAGTTTTGAAATTGCCTTAACAAGAATTAAACTCCAAAATATCATCATATAGCATATAATATCATTAATTAACCATTCCATTTGTTGTTATTCACAAATGCCAAAATAAAAATATACAAATTAAATTAGAATTTAAAATATAATAATTTAGCTCAATGAAATCAAAATAAATAGGTAGAGAATCTGTACTTTGAATTCCATATGTAATGTAAAAGCTACTCAAATAGCATATATATCAAAGTAAATAAAAAATATATATTTACGCCCACAATAGGCTAAGCTAACTCTCTCTTTAGATTTCTCCAAAAAAAAAAAAAAAAAAAGCTAAATACATTTTAAAAAAAGTATTTATGCCTACAATATCCTACTTTTCTTACACTATGTGTGTGTTTAGCTATAAATTAAAAAGCCAATGTATTTTACTATTCAATTTATTTTTGCTACTATTTATGAGGTTCATTGCACTTTTTTGTACTATTCATGAGTCCTATTATACTATTTCAGTTAGCTTTTACTTTTATCTACAGTACTTTCAGCAAAAAATTTCAGTTTCAGCAAAATAAGCGGATCCCAAATAGACCCAGTCACTATTTTTTGTTATGATGGACAAACGGTAATCACTAAATATAATCAAAATTTGGATGTGAAAACCTATAACAAAAATCAACTTTATTTATTTATTATGGAAAATTTCCACTTCACATTAGTGATTTTTTATGGAAATTTTCCACTTCACATTAGTTTTTTTTAGTGGGCTAGAAAAATCTCTCATTATTTTGGGCCCAATTAAAACGAGCATAAGCCAGCAGTGATCCAAGTCTAATCCAAGTCCAACAACAGAATTCTTTCGAATTTCAAAAAATGTTACCGTTGAATTGAGCAACACTCAAAAATCGAGGCCATACATAAGAATCCTCACATAAACACACACTGTGTTTTAGATTTTGAAGTCACACAGGCAGAGACAGAGAGAGTGAGATGAGTATCGGGAATGGAGGAGTTATTTTAATCCGAAGAGCGATGGGGCAAACTCAAAAGGGTGAGGAGTGCTGCCTCCGTTTGCTTCAGAGGTATTCTTCTCATTCGCAGCACAGGTTTCTCTCTCTCTTTAAAATTTGTTTCTATGCTTTGATCAAACTCAATTACTTTTCTCTATTAATTCATTCTCTTTTGGAATTGGGAAAAACCAAAACAAAAAAAAGGACTGGGCATCACTGCTTTTTCCCCCTTTTATCAATTCATTCCCAACAAATCCATTGTGGGTTGTTAAGACCAGACTCCAGATTATGAATAATATTCTGCTCTATTTTGATTTTCTCCTCAGAATATCGTTCTCACCCCCTTACTGGCCTCTGCATCACCAAACTACTACCGGTCCACCCCCCAACAGCCAGACCCGCCCTCTTCCGGTGAGTTCAATGGTGATAGGAGCTAGAGACGCCCATACAATAATTAAGGTAATCTCCAAATTTTCTCAATCTAAATGCTTCAGTCATGTTTATACACAGTTTCAAGTTTGTGACTTGAAAAAAAAAAAAAAAAAAATTTTGATGGGTATGTTAGACTAAAATTTGGTATTTGTTATGATGCGTCAGCTTTATGAATCTATGGCTGTGATCTCATCCAAGAAAGTGGCATCTTGCTTAAATTGTATCCTGTTTTTTTGATTTCTTTATATGTTGGGTTTATGAAATTGTTTACTTTTCTTAATTTTGTTGGTTCAGTATGTTACCTTAATCTTTGTACTTACAGACCTGAAGCTGTGGTGACCGGGCAGGTTCTATAACATCGTTTCTATTGCAAGAAATCGATTGCGCGCTTCAATGTTAAGGTTGAGTTTTGTCTCTTATCATTCTCGCTATACATTGAGAATAAGTGTAGGAAAGAAAAGTTTTCTTTGAAATGTATCCATGATGTTCTAATTGTTAGAATTTTGGTTAAATTTACCATTAGCTAGTAGTTTAAGTTTTTGGGACAATTAGTGATTTATCAGGGTATCAATGCAGGTGGTCATGAGTTCAAACCCAACCTTCACTCCAACTTTCTTTAAATATGTTAAAAATACCATGTGTTGGGCCTCACTTCTTAAAGGAGAGTTTGAGATTATACATGAGGGGAGTGTTAGAGTTATGGTTAGATGATACAACGTTTTCTATTAGTTAAGCTTTTGGGATAATTGATAATTTACCACTAGTTTTGTATCCGTAATTCACCTCTACCAAGTCCAACAGTTGCCTTGATCTTCATTGAATTAAGGTCCTTGTTTTCCAGAATGTATTTATATTCTTACATTTTCTTATCAACAAATGAAAGATAGTTGTGTTACTAACTTGGAACAGCATAAAAGTTCTATGCCCATGTAACTCATCCATTAATTTTCTGTGATACGATAATTTTTTGCGGAAAGTTGCTGCAAGCTGCTTGTGGTTTGCACCAAAGCTCGAGGAAAGCAAGACAAGTCCTTATTGTTTTCCACAGAATAGAAGGTAGGATGGAGAACTTACCGATAGAGCATTTGGAGATTGGTTCACAGGCCGTTAAGCACCCACCTTCTTACCAATAGATAGTATTCATAACTATCACAAAAAAGAAGAAGACAGTATTCATAGATGTCTTTAGTATCATATAGAATCTACATTGTATAATATTAGATTTTTGTAGGAAGTGTTCATAATTCCACTAGTATGTTTGAGTGTACACTAAGTACTCTTTCTACAATGTATAGTGCTTTTATTTTTGGCGGGCTACATAAATCCTTCTTCTCCAATCAGCCCTATTTAGGGCCACATTCTGTTATATTTTTTATAATTGTGCTTTTCTTTCTTTTTAGACCGATATTATATTTAGGCCTCTCTTTAATGCCTTAAGCTCCTTGAATCTATAAATTGCCTTTTTTTATGTTGCCCTGGCCATGCATATAATTTGATGCAGGAGACATTTTGACAGTTATTTGTTTAGTTGGTAGTCACACTGTAGTATGTATGACAACTGCATTCTTCTATGCTTCAGAATAATGGGTCGAATTCCAAAGCACCCTTTTTTTTTTTGTGGTGATTTATGTCTGCTGATTATTGTGGTATGCTTCTGTTTGTATGCCTTGTCTCATTTCAATAAAATTAGTCATACTTATATATATAAAATTAAACTTTTATATCTTTGAAGAATGGAGTTGATCCAAATGGTAGAAACATGGAAAAGCCAAGAACCACGGAGGATGGAACTGATAGAACCAAACCCTGGCAGTTGTCTGAAATTGTGGATGCTGTCCAGTGCTGATTAGTTACCATGCTTGAAGGCACAGATTCTTCTAGCAAGGTTTGTGAAGTATCTTGTATTTAATACCGTATTTTCAATTAGTATTATAAATTTTACTAAAAGTTCAAAATAATTAATACACAGGTTGGTTATAATGTGACCTCTCAACTCTCTGCGAGTTTACTATATTTGACTTTTTATTATAAAGTTTATGTACTTGATGATGCATTCTGTCCTGTGTTTATACTTAGGTTGTTCCACTTCTATATGCAAATTCCGGCATTGGGGTTTTGGCACTTGGGTCAAATGGTGTTCAGAAGCTGTGGAAATGGGCACGGAACGAAAGGTAATTGCTAGCTTAAAGCATGTTCACTTAGTTTTTTTCCCTTAATAACTTGTGTATGTCTGCTTACCTTAAGTGCATGTGTTTGATAAGTGCTGGTTCTCTATCTTAGAGGCAGGAATTATGTTCATGTGTTTGATTCTTGTACAATTACAAAATACATGAAAAAAATGGTAATTTTGCTAGTCAATAAAAATGGATTTAGTGTATCTTTTTAGTTTGAAACAATAACACCACACGATGATATGTAAGACTGATTGCAGTAATCTTACCTTCTTTCTGTGTGTGTATGTTATGCGTGTGCCGTTAGATTTTAACTACTAATCCTAAGTTTTGTTTTGTTGGGTAGTGGTAGTACTGCTGTAGCCACCCGTAGGTTTACACTTTCGTTTGGGTTTTTCTGTTTTAGTTATATATTATACATGGCGTGCCTAGAATATTTTTATTTATACACAATGTGTTTTTTTTTTTAATACCTGGTAAAGATAATAGGTTACATCATAATGTGAGGAGTAGTGGTGTCAAATGGGTGGGTTTGGGTGGGTTTGGGGTGGGCATAATTAAGTTGGGCATATAAAACTCATTTACCCATTAAAACCCATTTAACTAATTGCTTCTAACCCAAATCTAACCCAACCCAATTATTATGGGTAAACCCCAACTCACCCAATTACCCAATTATTAAAATTACCAAAATGCCATTAAAGTGAAAATGCAATTAAATGACCTATTTTTTGGTTCAATATAAATAAAAAAATAAAAATAGCATCTTTTCATTTCCAGTATTTTCTCACCAACCAATCAAAGTATACATCAATAACCAAACAATTCAAACATGCACAAAATTGTAAAAAAAATAAATAAAAACTAAAAAAAAAAAAATTAAGAAGCAGAAATTTGCTAGAACAGAAAGGATCTATCTCACAGCAAAACTCACTTGAAAAGTGAAAACCAAAACTTCTCTCCAGCGAAACTAAATTTGAGAGTCTCTGAGTTCAAAGAAAGAAAGAAAATCAAATTTAAATTAAACCTTTTTTTTTTGGTTCAATATAAAGAAATCAAATAAATAAATAAATTTTAAATTAAAACTCTAATTTTCTCAGCAACCAAACACTCCCCAAGAAAATAGAAGTGGAAGTGAAAGTATACTCCCAGACTCAACCTCTCACCAAAAACTCTCTACACTTCTCTCCCCATTCTACACCAAAACCCGTGGACCCCACTATCTAACTGAATATGCAATCTTTCCTCCACCAAAATAAAGGTATATAAACTAAAAACAATAACAAAAAAAAAAAAAGAAAAAGAAAAAAAAAAGAAAAGGACAAAAGTAAAAAAAAGTAGAACAACTAAAAAAGTTTCAAGGACCACAAATCTTCGGAATCGAAGCAAACCCACATCAAAATTTGTTCGAAATAAGGCACTCTAAATAATAATAAAATTAAAATTAAAAAAAAAAATATATATATACATATATATCTAACCACTTTGGCGTTGATATTCTTGTTGGCAGTGGTGGGTAAATGTAGAAAGAAGAGGGGTAAAGAAGAGAGAGAAATACACGAATTGAGAGAGGGAACAAGTTTGTTAGGACCTTGGACGGTGTGGTTGGGTTAAGGCCACAGGGTTTTTCTGGGTTTCTTTGCAAAGAAGATGAGGTTTTTCCTTATAGTTTTCTTGGCTACCAAACACAGAAGGGAGAAGATTTACGTGGCTTTTCCGTTTGATTTTCTCGGCTATCAAACACAGTCATTAATAATTTTTCTCCAGGTCGCAGCTTGCAATGGCTTCACTGATGTCGTTTTGCTCTTGCTTCATCTTAGCTCTGAACTTGATTGCTTAGGTGGGTTTAGGAATCTGAGAAAATGAAAGAAAATGAAAGAGGGGCTGAGAAAATGAAAGAAAATTTTAAGATTTGAAAACCTAGTGAAACAATTAGAGGGGCTGAAACAGGGGCAGGCTGGGTTTTTTATTTTAGATGGGAAGGGCTGGGTTAAATTTGGGTTTTTGTTATTGGGTTAAATGGGGCTCAATGGGCTTTTAGTTAAAACCCAATAATTATTGGATCTAATTGGGTTGGTGCTCAGTTAACCCAAATAATAATTGGGTGGGTTTGGGTTCAATTAGAGTGGGTGGGTTTGGACGGACAAATGGGTTTGGGCTTATTTTGCCACCCCTAGTGAGGAGATTGTTTTGCTACCATAAGTGGCGGTTTCAAGAATTTTGTAAGGGGTTCAATAAAAAGATAAATCTTAGATAGAAAATGAATCTTGTGGTCTACAATGTTTCTTTATTACAAATTTGTCCATAATTCTAACTAGAAAATAAAATATACACTATTAGTTCATTTGGCATATAGTTTCATAATACAATGAACATAATAATTATTATTGCTAAGATGAAATCTTGAAAATCATCTATAGTTTTCAAATACAATAGAATTATTAATTATTATTGCTAAGTGAACTTTAATTATCATTGCTCAAAATACTTCTATCTATTAGTTTGTTTTAACTCTTTACAATTATTGTATTTAACAATTCAACTTAACTTTGACAACTATTGTTCTTTGTAACTATATTACTTCATCTTTTTTCCTACTATTTGCGGGTCTCATATGATTTCCTACTTATTTTATACTTTAAGTAAAAAGTTAGATAAACTATTCCCAAATAGATGTTAAGAAAATTTTTGTTGTGTTAACATTTACTTTTGTCTTCATTCAATCACTCTTAGCCTATCCCACGCCCCTAATCCCTACTCAACAAATAACAAATTAAAAGCACTTCAGATTTAGTTACTAATTTTTATTTTCAAGGTTTTAGATTAAATTAGCTTGTTGTTGGACTCTTTTTTTTTTTGGTTTAAAAATGCCAAAATATTGGTAAAAGGATTATATTTAAGGTTATTTTAGTTGTGATTAAAAACAAATAGGGTTAAAGTGTTCAAAATTTCATTTTAGAGGGTCAAAAAAAAAATATATATATATATATTATATATTATATATTATACTTTATATATTCTTTCTTGCCAAGTCAGGGGGTTCATTTGAACCCCCTGGACCATGGCTAGCACCGCCCATGGCTACCATTGTAGTTAGATTCCTACAATTAGATAACATAAACTTAGAAGCATACAAAATAGAAATCAGCAAAGAGTTCTGCTTTATAATATTATAAATATCATCTAGGATAGCTTCAGTCCACCAAGGTCAGCGCATTTTGTTTTACAGAATGACCACTGTATGGAAGCCCAAGCCTGCTGCACAGATGCGGTGGTGAGCGACAGTCTTTAGATGTGGTGGTGAAAGCCCTTCTTAAGACCTGAGTTCCATCAGAGTCTTCCCTTTCCTATGCAAAAGCTAAGCTCTTCTCTCTGATCAACTGCTTAGTAGTTTCGGCTTGTATCAATAGTTGCCACTCCTCCCAATAAGGCCAAGCTAGAGGATTACTATTATATTAAAATCATGAAAGGCTGGTGTGTACCTGTGAGTTAGAGAGGTGGTTGTTAGCACAACCTCAATTATATTAAGGGTTTTCCTTCGAAGATAATAGCATTTCTGTGTGTCCCATAAACCAAAGAGTGACAAAAAATTTTGGAATGCTATCCTTGAGACTAGATTCTTTTCTACTTCCTCGGAGCGAATTGATTGTCCAATCCATGATTGAGTTGTAAGATAGTGTCTATGTTAGGACATACGTGATTTGATGTTAGGAACATATGTCAATATTTTGTGTAGTTGGCTAATCCTTTGACAAAACATACTTTACTTATATTTGGGTAGATCTAAAATATGTTTAATGCTTCAAAGAACATGTTGTTCAAGTCTAGTATTAAAGCCATGGAGATTGGACCAAGAAACAAGTGAAGAAAGGCTATTCATTAAAGTTGGACAGATAACTCGACACCTGCGGACAGATAGCTCAACAGCTGCTCGACAAATAACTATCTATCGAGATTTAATGAATGAAGCTCAACAGATCCTCGATTGATCGAGGTATCTATTGAGGTTACAGGAATTCAGATTTCTAAATCTGATTTTTGACTCAAGCTTATGTATTTGTGTAGGGTTTCTTTTCTTACAACTCTAGACATACATAAGGCTTATTTTAGAGGCCGTCACATAAGAGAATACAAGGAGAACATATGCAAAAAGTAACCGAGCTTAGCTTTGTAGCCAACATTTTTTTTCCTCAAGTTGGTGAGTGAGTCACGTACTGGGATTTGTGCAAAGGAGTGAGTCACATACTGAGATCCGTGCATCAAAGGGTGGCATTCATATATTGAAGAGTTTAGAGGTTCTGAAGCGGTAGAAGGTTTTTTTTGTGAGTTCATCTACGGGAATTGTAGAGTCTAGGGATAAAGGTTTTGTACTAGATCTGAAACTTCTTTTTACTATAGTGAATTGCTTTTTGGGAAAGTTTCCTCCCAGATTTTTTACTCTGAAACAAGTTTGTTTCTTTGGTTTTCCTGAGTCATCATATATTGTTTTATTTACTTTTCCGCTACATTTATTTTTGACATGATATTGATGTTTGTTTGTTTTAACAAGTTTTATTCATAATAAATTTAATTAACAACTTGGGTTTAAAACTTGTTAATTCTATCAACCGGGGTCTAAATTTCCCAACAGTCTACTCAGCAATAAAAATGATGATTTTTTTAGGGAGGGAAATTTTCCCAAAGGAAGTCCAAGTTTCAGAGGAAATGTGTGGTGTGTTTTGGTGAGATAGTGGTTGATCATTAAACTTGGTTTTTGTGTTTATGACCCCCCACAATTGGTGCATTTTGTGGGAAATCCACTGAGCAGTAGGGTTAGAAGTTAGTTGGGGTTAGGATGACTAGTCAAAGAACGAATGGGGCTCCTGAACCTTCTCAACTGAAGGATACATTTTGAGGTAAGAAGAGAGGGTCAGGAGGAACCCTAGTGAAGTTATAGCAAGGACGTGGTTCTCCCTTTGCACGCCAACTCCGCGGGACAGCAAGGTTGGGGAGATGGATCTTCGAAAGGCTCAGGTTCTAGTGTTGCAACCAGAGAAGAGGATCCTCGCAGAGAATAGGGGCCAACGAGAGATAAGCCTGGTAAAAGGGAACTCTCACAGGAAGGAGAACATCGAGGAGATTCATCTTGTGTGAATCAAGAGAGGTTGAATTCCCCCTCATAGAGGATCGAGGAAAGAAAGACTTCTCTAAGAAGCTTCCAGATCGTAAGGACATAGGGTAACGACGCAATGAGTCCCCCCTTGCAGTAGATATCCTGTTCTCCATTCTTTAAGGCCATCGAAGGGTCAAACATGCCATGGAGGTTCGTGAAGCTCATATTTACCAACTACGACCAACTATGCCTCAGTTGAGCACGTCAACCATTATAACCAAAGCATGACCATTAACTCTAAGAACAAGGCCCTAATATGTAAGATTTTCCCATCCAATTTGGGTCTCTTAGCTATGAGATGGTTCGATGGATTGGAGAAGGCCCTAATATCTAATCACAGTTATGACAAATTGACCCAGGCATTTGGGGCTAAGTTCATGACTTGCAGCCGAGTTCCAAAGCCATTTGATTCCTTGATCACTATGTCCATTGTGGTGGGCCTTTTATGTTGTTGGCCTTTTGTGCACAAGTTGGGCCATCCTAGCATAGACGCGTCTTGGCAGGAGCTTTAAACGTACGGTGTGCTCATGGCAGAAGTAACTGTTACAGACATTACAGTAGGAAACACAACATGACAAGATAATTATAACATTTTACAAATAATAAAAACGCCTAAAGTAAAACAATTTAGTAATAAGGTAACGAATAACAAGATTACAGTAAACAATTTAGTAATAAGGTAACAAATTAATCATTCATCAATCGAAAAGTAAAACTCGTCTGCCAAAGAAATGGACTTAGCTATTTAGCAAACACAAGTCCAAAAAGGGAGTCGATTGCCAATGTGAGTAACCTCGGAGAAGGCTTCTGCCATAGAGATTACACATTTTGGAAAAAGGACCTAGATGACTTAAACCCAAACTCTTAACTTCTCAGAGAGTGGGTCTGTCAAGAGGGAGAGAAATGGGTAGCCTATTGATGCATGTCTCTATTCTTATCACTAATGCTTTTCTCTGATTTCCGTGTTCTTCTTTTCTTTTCTCTCCTTTTCTTCCTTGTTCTATCTCTGTTTCTTTTCGTCGTTGTGATCCCCTTTCACTGTTCATAACTATTGCCTTTTATACTGTTTGCCATTTAGCAGGATTTACCATTTTTACCCCTCAACCACTTTTGGCTCATTATGGGCATCCTTCCAAGACTGCCTACTGGCCTGCTGGCTGTCTAGCAACTACTATCACATTGTGTTGGCTGCACCATGCCTCATTCCTAGACAAAAATGGCTTGTTTTGTCTCTTACCTCTCTTGTTTTCACTACTCTAATCTGGATAAGGGTTAAACTTCTCCCTCACCTACCTCTATGGCATGCACCTAATGGTTCCAGCTCGTACTTACTTCTTTTGGGTGAGATGCCATCCTAGCAGAACATTTCTCTCCAAAGAAGTTTGAGTGGGAATCCCAAAATAGACTCCCTCTTTCTCCCCACCGCCTGATACCCTTGACCTATGGCCCACCTCCTATGTATTGGCTGGGTACAAGTAGGTGGTGCCTAGGCCCTGTGTGTATGCTCTTCTTCTGTCTAAATCCATTACTTTTTCAGCCTTCACATCTTTGCTATTGCCTTCATGTTTGTTTGACTCTGTTGTACGTTCTGGTAGGTGTTTAACTCTTTTGGCATGAAAGACATATGGGCATTTGAGTTCACGTTCTCTACCTTCCATCTCTTCTTTAGACCGGGCATTGCTTGGCAAGCCCTCTACCGCTTAGCCCGTTTTCTTTCTTGTATTTGTGGGCTTCTTGGCTAGGGATTCTGCCATACCACTGCATTGCTCCTACTATATTACTACCTCTCTTTTATTTCCTTGTTACTTATGGGCTTATGGGTTGATGTTTGTGTCGTGCCAGTCCAATTTCCACATCTTTACCTCTTTTGGGCTTTTATTGGCCAACATTTCTGCTGTGCCAACCCACCTATTGGCCAACATTCCTGTTGTGCTACCCCATTTCATTCCTCGGCCTTTCTCGACCCATTTACTTTTTCTTTACCTCTTTTATTCTCATGGGCTTTTGCTAAAAACTTTGAGCTTCCTCGACCCAATTGCCACATCTTTATCTCTTATTACTTTTCGAGCTTATTGGCCTTTAAGCCAACCCAATGGATTTACTAACTCATTTCTTGGGCTTCCCGGCCCATTTGCTTTTTCTTTATCTCTTATTATTCCTATGAGTTTACTACATCATTACTTAGGCTTCCTCTGCCCATTTATTTCCTTTTTGCATCTTATTATTCTTATAGGCCTGCTAACCATTATTTCTGTCATTCTGGCCTGCTGGGCTTACTTTACTATTTTTTCCTTCTCACTTTCTTCATATTGTTGGGCTTCTTCTACTATTGGGGCCCTTTGTCAAAAGTGGGTATCAACATCCATAAAAGAAGGGGAAACCCTAAGGGCATACTTAGACCGATACTGGGAATTATACCACGATATCAGGGGAAACAATGGGGGAGTGGCAACCAGCACCTTTAAAGTCAGCATTTCCATTAAGCTGAACTCAGGACCTCACTCACCCTTTGGCTTGTCATAGATATGGATGGCTTGTCATAGATATGATAGAATTAACAAATTTTAAACTTAAGTTGTTAATTAGATTTATTATGAATAAAACTTGTTAAAAAAAACTAATATCAATATCATGTCAAAATCATGCAGCGGAAAAAAATAATAATACAAGATATGATGACCCAAAAACACCAATGAAACAAACTAGTTTCACAGTAAAAAACCTAGGAGGAAAACCTTCTTCGAAAAGCAATTCACTATAGTAAAGAGAAGTTTCAGATCTAGTACAAAACCTTTGTCCCTAGATTTTACAATCCCCGTAGATGAACTTACAGTAGAAACCTTCTACTGCTGTAGAATCTCTAAACTCTTCAATATATGAACGCCACCATTTTGCACGAATCTTAGTATGTGACTAACCAATGATGCACAACTCTTAGTGCGTAACTAACACACCAACTTGAAGAAGATGTTGGTTGCAAAGTTCTTCACTTTATCAACAATGAAGATCAAGAAGCACTTGGTTACAAAACCTTTAAGGCGCAAAAATGCAGTAGCTTCTTTCAAAGAATATAAGGCATCGATCACCTTTTGCATATGTTCTCATTGTCTTCTCTTGTGTGATGGTCTCTAAAATAAGCCTTATATATATATCTAGGGTTGTGAGAAAAGAAACCCTACACAAATACATAAGAATGGGCCAAAAATCAAATCTGGAAATATGAATTTCGTAATTCTCAATAGATACCTCGATAGATAGTATCTATCGAGCCTTGATAGCTATCTGTTGAGCAGCTATTGAGCTTTAATGAATCAGCACTTCTTCACTTGTTTTGAGCTATCGAGATTTAAAAAATCAGCACTTCTTCGCTTGCTTTTTGGACAGATTTGCATGGCTTCAATACTAGACTTGAACTCTTGTTCTTTGAAGTATGTTCCTAACATCAAAGGATTAGCTATTGACATATGTTCCTAACATCAAATCACATATGTCCTATCATAGAGGAGTACAAAAGACTAGAGGATGATCAGCTACAAGGCAAGTCTAAGTTCAAGGCACCCTCGATTGAGAGGAAGGATACCTAACACCACCTTCTATTACGACTATTAAGGGAACAAAAATAGCCATTGGTTCCTATTGTTTGGCTATAGCATCTTGAGGGAAACATCATGAGGGATGCGATACCTAGCCTTAAAGGCCAACACAGCCTTGGGGGTGTCTACCAACCTAGCAAATCTACCTATAACTACCCAAAGAATATGGAAATAAGAAAGGATGAGTATACTTACAAGGGATGGGCAAGTGGTCTCTACAGGAACGCTCTAAGCAAGAAAAGAGAGAGAAATAGCGAGAGAGTAAAAGGCTAAAGGAAAGAAATGAAGCCAGAGTCCCAAGGGAGTATTTATAGGGGAGGAATTAGAGCAATAGGTGGGAAAATTACCGCTCACACCGGCGCTTGATCTCTGTGTACCTCAGGAGCTCAATGGATAGGCAATCACGATTATTGATCCATGACAGCTGTCACGAAGTGTGCGAAAGGGGAAGTTGTTAAATTTGGCACATTTATTATTTGACACTTGGTGTCACCATGACGGTTATAGCGGAGCATGTCCCAAGATGCTGAGGTCATAACTAAGATCACCTCACCATGTATTGTAGGATCATGGAGGGCTATTGTAGATGGATAAGAGCTTGGCCTATACTAGGCTCAAGCCTGAGGCTTAATAAGAGCTTAGCCTATAAAATTTAGGCTAAGCTCGGGGCCAGTAAAATTTAGGTTTGGCCTAAATCTAATGAACGCAGAGATAAAACACAGATCCACATGTCCTTGACAAGTATATCCGAACAAAGCTCACTATCCCTAAAGAAGAAAGGTAATACCTTGGGAAAATCCTTCTACTGAATATAAGATTTAGCGTCAGACACAACTTACTAGAAAATCATTTTGATGGCATGCATGTGGGACCTATCACTAATGCGTGATTAGACGTGCTAGAAAAGTAGCCCAAACTTAGGAAACCACCCAAGCCCCATAAGTGGAGGGACCCTTATATGCGCCAAAGATTCTCTAATCATGATAGACCCACTAAAAGCAAGCTTATAAAAAAGGGCCAAGGGGGGGGGGGGGGGGGGAAGCAAGAGGTTGGAACATAATGCTGGGGAGTGAACAGTGAGAGATCAAAAGGCAATAGTTAGGGAAGTAGATCCAGCTTAGATTCCTAAAGGGACATCTCGGCTGTCTAAAATTCTCCTCGGACAGTCACACTTCCATTAGAAAACCATTGTACCACCTTTTCAAATCATCAGTTATTAGCCAAACTTCTCTTGTGATTCGAGCCCAGCAAGCCCACGATTGCTGGGATCTCACCTCCACAAATTCTATAAGGATCTTTCTAGTTCTATAACCCAATATCCTCTCCTTAAGATTAACATTATCTTTTTCCATGAATCATAAGAACAAAAAAGAAAGGCTCATCGAGGTCCTAACCAAGTTGCATTGTAGAAATGAAAAAAGCTCTTGCGAATGAAAGAAAAAATGTTTACTTTATTATTAATTATATAACTTATTTATAAATTTACTTTTTATTTATAACTTCTATAAATTATTTAGGATATTAAGAATTATATAGGACGTGCAAGCCCCCACCATATGTGAGGAGTCCACATTAGCTGTTCAAAGGTTAATTGGAGCCGAGTAAGTTGTAATTGACCTTCTAGCCAAAATTATCATTTTATTTTTATGATTCATAGGAATAAAAAAGAAAGTCTTGGCGAGGTCCTAACTAGGCTGGGTTGTGGACAAAATCAAAGAGATCTTTTTTATTATTATTTATTATATATATATATATATATAGCCGTTCAATGGCTAATAGAGGAGCCAGGTAAGTTGAGCATCGACCCTCTAACAAAGATTAACATTTTTTTTTTTTTTATGATTCATAGGAACAAAAAGAAAAGTTTGGCGAGCTCCTGACTACGTTGGATTGTGGACAAAATCAAAGAGATCTTTACTATTATTTATTTTATTTAAATATTTAGCCGTTTGAAGGCTAACACAAGAGTCTGGTAAGTTGAGCATCAGCCCTCTAACCAAGAGTAACATATTTTTTCTATGATTTATAGGAACAAAAAAGAAAGGCTCGAAGAGGTCCTAACTAGGTAGGGTTGTGAAAGTAAAAGGCTCTTACAGATGAAATTAAAGATATTTTTTATATTATTTATTTTATTAATATATTTAGCCGTTCAAAGGCTAATAGAGGAGCTGAGAAAGTTGCTCATCGACTGTCCAGTTAAGATAAACATTTTTTTCCTATGATCCATAGGAACAAAACAGAAAGCTCAGCGAGTTCCTAACAAGGCTGGATTGTGGACAAAATCAAAGATATCTTTTCTATTGTTTATTTCATTAATATATTTATTTTATTTTTATAATTAGTCGTTCAATGAGATCCTAACTATGCTTGGTTCTAGATGTAAAAAAGGCTTTTGCAAACAAAATCAAAGAGATATTTTATATTATTTATTATATATATATATATATATTATATTTAGCCGTTCAAAGGCTAATAGAGGAGCTTGGTAAGTTGCTTATTAATCTGCTAGCCAAGATTAACATTTTTTTTTTCTATGATTCATAAAAACAAAAAAGAAAGGCTTGGCGAGGTCCTAACTAGGCTAGGTTTTGGACAAAATCAAAGAGGCTATTTCTATTATTTATTTTACTAATATAATTAGCATTTCAAAGGCTAATAGAGGAGATAGGTAAGTTGCTCATCTACCCTCTAAACAAGATTAACATTTTTTTCGTTATGATTCATAGGAATAAAAAAGAAAGGCTTGACAAGGTCCTAACTAGGCTAGGTTGTGAAAGTAAAAAAAGCTCTTGCAGACAGAATTAAGGAGATCATTTCTATTATTTATATTATTACTATATTTATTTTATTTATATATTTACCTGTTCAAAGGCTCATGGAGGAGTCGGGTAAGTTGAGCCCTTTACCTAAGACTAACATTTTTTTTTCTATGATTCATAAGAACAATAAAGAAAGGCTCGACAAGGTACTGACTAGGCTTAGTTGTGGACAAAATCAAAGAGATATTTTTTATTATTTATTTTATTTATATAATTAGCCTTTCACAGGCTAATAGGGGAGCTGGATAAGTTGCTCATCAACTTTCTAGCCTAGATTAACCTTTTTCTCTCTATAATTCATAGGAATAAAAGAGAAAGGCTCGGCGAGGTCTCGACTAGACTAGATTGTGAAAGTAAAAAAGGCTTTTGAAAACAAAATTTAAAAGGTCATTTCTATTATTTATTTTATTAATATATTTATTTTATGTATATATTTAGCCGTTTAAAAGCTAATAGAGGAGCTAGGTAAGTTGAGCATCGACCCTTTAACGCAGATTAACATTTTTTTTTCTATGATTCATAGGAACAAAAGAGAAAGGCTTGATGATGTCCTGACTAGGCTGGGTTGTGGACAAAATCAAAGAGATCTTTTCCATTATTTATTTTATTTGTATAATTAACCTATCAAAGGCTAATAGAGGAGCTGGGTAAGTTTCTCATCAACCCTCTAGCCAAGATTAACATTTTTTTTTCAATGATTCATAGAAATAAAGAAGAAAGGCTCAGTGAGGTCCTAACTAGGCTGAGTTGTGGATGTAAAAAAGGTTTTTGTAGGCAAAATCAAAGAGATGTTTTTTATTACTTATTTTATTAATATATTTAGCAGTTCAAAGACTAATAGAAGAGTTGGGTGAGTTGGTCATCGATCCTATAGCAAATATTAACATTTTTTTTTCTGTAATTCATAGGAACAAAAAATAAAGGCTCGGCAAGGTCTTGACTATGTTGGGTTGTGGACAAAATTAAAGAGATATTTTCTGTTATTTATTTTATTTATATATTTAGTTATTCAAAGGCTAATAGAGGAGCTGGGTAAATTGAGCATCGACTCTCTAACCAAGATCAACATTTTTTCTATGTTTCATAGGAATAAAAAAGAAAGGTTCGGTAAGGTTCTGACTAGGCTGAGTTGTGGAAAATGGCTCCTGCAAACAAAATCAAATAGATATTTTCTACTATTTATTTTATTTATATTTTTAGCCGTTCAAAGGCATTGAGGAGTTTGGTAAGTTACTCATCGATTCTCCAGCGAAGATTAACATTTTTTTTTTGTATGATTAGTAGAACAAAAAAGAAAGGTTGTTTGAGGTCCTAACCAAACTGGGTTGTGGACAAAATCAAAGAGATCTTTTATATCATTTATTTATTAATACATTTTTCCATTCAAAGACTAAAAACAAAGCTCGGTAAGTTGAACATCGACCCTTTAACCAAGATTATCATTTTTTTTTTCTATGATTCATAAGAACAAAAAAGAAAGGCGGATTGGATTGTGGAAGTAAAATAGGCTCTTACAGAAAAAATTAAAGAGATCCTTTCTATTACTTATTTTATTAATATATTTAGCCGTTCAGGGGCTAATAGAAGAGCCGGGTAAATTGCTCTTCGTTCATCTAGCTAAGATTAGCCATATTTTTTCTTTGATTCATAGGAATTAAAAAGAAAGGCTTGGCGACGTCATGACTAGGTTGGGTTGTGGACAAATTCAAAGAGATCTTTTCGATTGTTTCTTTGATTAATATATTTACCCGTTCAAAGGTTAATAGAGGAGTCGGGTAAGTTGCTCATCGACCCTCTAGCTAAGATTAACATTTTTTTTTTCTATGATCTCTTAATAATACCTTTAAAAAAAAAAATAATTTGACCTATAATACCTGTTATATTAATGAAAATTGAAATACATTTTATTGAGAAATGGCTACACCCAGTATTCTCAAACAAGGAGAATCGTAGATGCATTTTGCCAGTCCGGTACAGTCTCCCAAGCCCACAATTT
Source organism: Lithocarpus polystachyus (assembly GCA_033629205.1). Classification (NCBI taxonomy): domain Eukaryota; kingdom Viridiplantae; phylum Streptophyta; class Magnoliopsida; order Fagales; family Fagaceae; genus Lithocarpus; species Lithocarpus polystachyus. The sequence continues at coordinate 22,022,338 of CM066166.1, read as the reverse complement.
GCCAGCTCTCGCCTCTCAGCATCACTTTGATTATTTTGCTTCTTTTCAAACCCTCGTGTATGACTCTCTCCTCCTTTCAACTATGTCGTGAAATTAGCATCAAATGCCAGACTCACCATCTCACACGACATATGGAGTGGCTCAACACCCTATCACTCTGACCACATATATCGTTAGATTAACACCAAACTTAAGAAAGAAAAATAAATTTGCTAATCTTTCATTACATTAGATTTTCTCTTCACCGGTCTTTGCCTTTGTTTCTATCTTACGAAGCCAAATTCCACAGAAGATTGCTGTCATTGAGAATGATAGAGTCTACGCACGCGAAAAAGTGACTGTAGTCTACCTGGCCAAGACTTTCACCGTTAAGAATGATACATTTATCGTTCGACATAGATGGCAATTTCTTATAGAAAATGCTATGGAGGACTGAATGGAGCAATTAGATAAGAAATGAATGGTGTTTAAGGGTGACGTAGAGATAGGTTTAGAAGATCCCTATTCTCTTTCCTATTTTTATTTGCTTGGCCAGCGTGACAGCAAAACAAACGATCCAATAGAACATTATGGGTCTATCATTTTCTTTCATGATGTTCATGCAGTTTCTCTTTCAATTGTTACTGCTTTCTCTTGTTTCTGCTGGCTCTTTTTCTTCATTGCAAGGCATTGGGAAACCAATTTAGGGAGTTGTAAAATCCAGAATAAGAGAGTAAGCATTGAAAGCCGCCGCCTTACTCCAACGGGGATTTCAATTCAGAGTGATTGAAGTTGTTGCTGGAGAGATTATGCTTTTGAAGGTGAACAAACTGGATAACAAATCAAATTACTCCTTACTGCATATCTCCTTTGTTTCACATAAGCTAAGCCCCAATGAAATGACAGACTTCCGTTTTGTGGTGCCCAAATCTCCTCATGCGGCTGAGGTTCTTTTTGCAAGTAGCAGAAGGGCCTTGTTGCTGCATGAGGATCTCTTAACCAAATAGGCAATAATCTGATAGGAACTTAATTCAGCCCAGCGTTGTTTTCCACTGCCTTTTGCTCTTTCACAATTCACTGCTCCTATTTTTTCATTTCCCAAATCTGTTAGTCTCACTTTTCACTCACATTCATCTCTTCAATTTTTTCTATTTCATCACCATCATCTTCTTCTTCTTCTACAAAACCTCAGTGGAAATACAAGGTGTTTCTCAGTTTTAGAAAAAAAAAAGAAAAAAAAAAGAAGCTTTTGTTGAACCCAAAAAATGTGGAGAGCTGCTTTGAGATAAGTGGTCAATCTCTCTAGTTGGTATCTACAAGATGGATAATTTCCATTACTATTTTATTTATGATGATATTTAAATGGCAAGTCTTTTTTTCATATACGATGGAAGTATATAAATTGCTATTAGAACTTAGCATAATATGCATGGATTGAAACATTACAACATGCACTAGTTAAGTTTGTGTTGCAATCAGTGCTTATACTATTACAAATAGCTTGTGACCCCTGCCCTTTTGGTATTAAAAGTGTTGGTGCATTTAACAAAAAGAACATAACATTCTATGAATTAGAAGAATATTGTTATTGTTTATTATCTTCATTATATATATTTCTTAGGTAAATTACTAGCTATTTGACTTTTGCAATTTGGCTATTCTTCAATTTAATCCATAAAATTTTAATTATTAAATTTAAATCTCTAAAATGAGACTGTTACGATTCTGTCCAAATTAGGGGTGGGTCTAAAAGACCCTGCCTTGGTGAGGTTTCATGTCATAGAAAAAAAAAAAAAAGGGATTCTGTCAAAATTAATAGTTAAATGGGTAATGATAAGTAAATAGGTTTTGTGTACCCAACTCAATTATGCTCACCTTAAACCCATCCATTTAACACCCCTATGTCTAACATGTTTATACTTTAGAATCATTTGAGCCATGCCTTCTAAAACAGTCAAGAAGATACTTTAATTAATTATGAGTCAATAATAATTGTTTTCTTTCTTTAATTATAACTAGCATGTAGTTTGTGCTTATGCACGGAAATATTAACAATTGTGATGATAAGATATTCATTTTGGAAGATTCAGTTTCCACATTGAGCTTGGAATCTTCTTGAAGACGTCAATGAAGCGGTAATGTATGAGAGTGTGAAGTAAGGAAGAGTGGGATTGAACATTGTGTTTGAACCTAGCTTTTCTCTTAGAAATCCGAAAGAAGGAGAAGATGGTAGTGTGTGGATCTAGTTGGTAGAGGTTGAGAGAGAAGGAGGAGACATGGGATGACGATAGGGCATTAGGAGGAAATGATGTTTTACTTTTATAGTTTTTCTCGTTGGACTCCTTGGTTCTGGTAGTGGACAGGTGAGATGTTCACCCATAAAAGTGTGCAGGTGAGATGTTTTTACTTAGGTCAATGAGCATTATCATTGTGGTTTTCTTGGCTTCCGTGTTCAATGTTAATGCATCATTTATTTGAGCATAAAAATTATAAAATTTAGATAAGATACATGATACAAAATTGGAATTCAATTTATAATCTGATTAGATTTTTTTTTTTTGAGTTTTGGTTAGGACAAGTGGCGCAAAATTGAGAATCCAAATCTAGACACATGGCACAAAATTGAAACTCTAACTTGGAATTCTATTTGAGTTTCTCTCTGCTTCACCTATCATTATATATATAGATACCACATTGACTCAGGTTTTTACATATATACAGATCATAATTGACATGTCTGCAGATGACGATGCCAATGTTTTTCTCATATATTGATTGACTGCTAACAGGGAGGAGGATTTTCATAGGATGAGTATCAATTTAGGCTATAGCTATTGAATGTGCACAAGCATTTCTATCAATCATGAATGTGTTTTTCTTTTTGAATAAAATTCCTAGTATGTTGTAATGAATTTATATATTATGATGATTTGGAAATGTATACGTGTGACATATCCTTCCTTCTTGTTTCATAATGACAATATAGCCGGGATCTTTTCTTTTCTTTTCCTTTTTTTGAAGGGTTCTAGTCCTTATCAGATATGATTTATATGGTTTCAGTTATTAGGTTTTTTCTAGGATGAAGTAAAGTTCAATTGAGCCTACTGCTACCGGATCGCCTACAAGCTATACTTTCAGATACCTTTCTCACATTTCTCTCATGTAGTGTGTTTGAGTTAATCTATATTAGAGCATGAGTTGTGAATTTCGGAGAAGTTTAAAAGCTATTACTTCTTTTTTTTATCGATTGTTATCAATTGTTGAAATCTCACACAAACTCAAGGTCCTGCAATGGCGGATTGAAGATCAGAGAGAGAGAGAGAGAGTAGGAGAGAGAGATTGTGAATGAATGATTTCCTATATGTATAAATATCTAGCCCTATTCTTTATATAGTGAAAATAGAGGAGCGGGAAAAGGATAACAGAATAACAAACTGCCTAACCAATGTGAAAGTGACAAGTGGCAAAACGGTATAACTAACTACTCTATGCTATTTACTACTGCATAAACGACATGCCGTTCTATGCACTACTAAACTACAAGTAGTTTAGGCAGAGAATAAAGCTTGAACTTCTTTTTTCTTTCTCTTCTTCTAACATCAATCATGCAATATGATCAGATTGGCATTAAATTCTTTCTTCATTTTAGATTATGTACTTAGAATTAAAAAGTCTATAAATCCTGTTGAAAGCTTCAAACAAGTTCACGCTTGATGTAATCTTCTTCCTGGGACTTGCCTACTTGATAGTTACGGCCTTACCATTATATTGTTAATATCTTTCTTCAAAATAAACCAGCATATCAGGCTAATGTAGAAGTTGTGATTTTTCTTTTATATCGTTGGAGGAATCGGCTAGCAACATAGAGGAGCCATTGTCTATCTTGGAGAATATTATCTGGTTGGGATACCAATACGTGCTGTCGTGGCCTTTGTTAAATCCTTAAAAGTCCTTTGGATTGGATTTAGAAATAGGGTCTATTGTACAAGCTTATTTATTTATTTTGCTAAAATGTACAAGCATTTCTGTTTGCTCATGGAACAAGTTTCACAAATTGGCAAAAGCAAGTTACTAGTACAAAAATTCTTCCTTTCTACAGAATTGTCCCCCTCCCCCTCCCTTCTTCTAATTCGTCCTTTTCTGTAAATACTGCAATTTATGTCAACTTTATCATATAGCATGAATTTTCGAGGCCTTCTAACTATTTCAGAGAGTAATTGGTGTCAAATATATATTTTGTTAAAATTGGTGGTAATTGAAACGTGCTAGGCCTTTAGACTAAGCTAGTTTTGAATGCTTTGTTGGATTTTTATTGATGTTTCAGGTTTTCAAAGCTAGAGACAGGATATATGAGGGAGACTATTTTAGTAGATAAGATAGTACAGAGAGAAATTTATGTTTCTACTCTCTTAAGTTTATTGTTAATGAAATTTCTTATTCTTAAAAAAAAAAAAAAAAAAACCCTACAAAACAAGCTGGAAGGGACTCTTACCAAAGTTACTTCACCTTTAGGTTTCTTACAATTAGGCCAACCACTTCTTGATTGTGGCTTGCACTTATTGAACTTGATTGTTTAGACCAACCATACATGCTGTCAAATTGGCGACCTCAGCCTTCTTTTCCTTCCAATCGCTGCTGCGTTTGTACTAATGCCCTGCTTTATTCAGAGAAGAATAGGAGGTACAAATTTAGATTTACCAATCACGAATGTAATATATGTATCCGTAGTAAAGCTGAAAAATTGTTCAGCTCAATTGAGTATTTCGAACTTCAAAATTTTGCTAAGGTAGATGGTTTAGTCCTATTGTGTCATTCCATTTTTAAGTGTCCAAATATTATGCTAATTTTCATATTCACCTTGTGTAGTGCTGGCAAAAGCAAGAGAAATTTTCCTCCTAATTTTTGAAATATGAAAACTAGAGACTGTGTGGTATGTCCTCCTCTACCATGTCTATACTTCATAATTTCATAATAATTGGTGATATGCCTTCTAGAAAATGCAAGGAGGCACTCCAATTGTACTGATTATTAATGAGTGAATTGCTATTGTTTTTTGTTTTGGTTGTAGTACCTGTTGGTCCCTAATAATATTATTACCAATATTGTCAATCCAAATAGCAATCACAAACATAAAAACAAAAAATTTATGTGGAAAATCCTTTTTCTTTGAAGGGAAAAATTACAGGACAAACTCCGAATCGATTTCACTATTATCAAATCAATTACAATATCTTTTATGTATGTCTCATGGCTAAAAAAAATCTCTCTTGTTTTTTTTTTTTTTTTTTAATGCTTTCACACACACTCTCTTTGTGTCTCACGGTTAAAGAAAAATCTCCTTATTTTTTCTTTGCTCACACACACACACACACACACTAATTATTTATTTAGAAGGTGGTAATACTTTGCTCTCTCCTCTCCAACTTTCTTCTCTTCATCTTTCTCTTTTCACATAGCTTTCTTTGGCTATCTTTTTGTAGCATTGTCTATTTATAATACTCTTTTCCTATTCCCTCTTGAACGAGAAATACATTACTTTTTTAACAGGGAATAGACTTTCCTTGCGCACCAAGGAATAGTCTTTCCTTCCACATAGAGGAAATCCAAATTAATTTTTCCTTTTTTAACTAGGAAACCTAATTGACTTTCCAAGTCACAATTGAAATGTGAGGCAATTTCTCAACAATACCTTACTAACTCAAGTTTTCACATATATGCAAATGATAACAATTAACATGTTAATAAATGGGGAGGATTTTCACAGAAGGATTTTAGTTGAGGCTACAGCTACTGGATGTGCATAAGCATTTCTGTCAGTTATAATGATTTTCATAGGAAGAACCAATGAAGTTCATAACTATTATTGGATGGCCTACAAGCTATATTTTCAGGTGACTTTCCCATAAGCTATACTTTTTTTCTCATAAACTGTAGTGTATTTAAATTGATGTCTATGAGAGCATTAGTTGTGAATTTTGGACAAGTTTAGAAGCTATTACATTTTATCAATCATGCTATATGATCAGCTAATTAAGTGTTAATTCAGTCTCCATTCTAGAATATTTCCTTACAATTAAAATTCAACAAACACTGTTGAAAGCTTCAAACACTTGAAGTACTCTCTTTCTTGGACTTGTCTAGTTGATAGTCTAGCCATCTTCAAAATAAATCAGCAAATCTGGTCATTGTAGAAGTCATGATTCTTCTTTCATATTGCTAGAGAAATCAGCTGGAAACATACGGGGAGACTATGTCAATCTTGGAGCATATTACCTAGTTGGGAGTCCAGTAGGTGCCATTTTGGCCTTTGTTGTATACTCAAAGAGTCCTTTGGATTGGATTTAGAGACAGAGTCTATTGTAGAAGCATTTCTACTCGCTCATGGAACAAGTTTCACAAATTGACAAAAGAGGATTATTAGTACCAAAAAGATCTTCCTTTCTACATAGTTGCCCCCCCCCCCCCCCCACCCCCGCTTTCTCTCTCTCTCTACACACCAATTTATTTATATTCAACTTGATCATAAACTTGAATATTCCAAAGCTTTTAACTATTTCGGATTAGAATAACTAGTGTCAAATCTATATTTCATTAGAATTGGTGGCAATTGAAACGTGCTAGGCTCGTAGACTAAACTGGTTTTGAATGCTCAGTTGGATTTTTATAGATGTTTCAGATGTCAAAAACTAGAGAAGGGATATTTGAGGGAGATTCTTCTAGCAGATAACATAATACAGAGAGAAATTTGTGTTTGTTTTGAAAAATTAAATAATAATAATAATAATTTCTTGGCCTATCTTTTTATCAACATTATGTGACAATGTAAATGATATTATTGTGGTGCAATGTAAATGATGATTAATAAAAGATCTTGCAATCATTGGTACCTTTCCCAGTTACTTGTAATGAAGCACATATATAAGTGGTTTGACAGAGGGGACTTTTATATGTAAGCAGCCAGCATGTGGCGATTGAATGATGTGAACACTTGTCACTAGATGTTCAAAATGTTTGTGAACTGTAGCAGTTCAAGTACCTTACAAATTATAGCCATATCAATTAAGCAGTTACCAATGCGCCTATACTAGATTAAGCTGTTTCTCAAAAAAAAAAAAAAAAAAAAAGATTAAACTAATCAGGAATCGTGATGGGTTGAAGTGATTTCGGGCCTCTTGATATGGGGAGATTGAAAAAGCTATAGCATTGATGTGTAGTAGGTGATGCTAATAAAATTGATATGTGGGAGGGTCTTTGGATTCGATGGGTCCAGGGATTAAAAGCCAAAACAATTAGTAGTTTGGATGAAGTGGCTGAACATGATTTTGGTTCGGTTGTCTCTCTCCCTTAGCTTCTCTCTTCTTTCTTCTGGTTCAATAGTCTCTCCCTAGATCAGGATTTGGTGCAATACCTAGGGTGTCTAGGTATTGCAATGGGTGCAATTCACCCATGTCCTTCACAAATATTTTTATTTCACTTTTCACCTTTTTTTACTTTTACTTTTTACTTCTCTTAATTTTTTTCTTAACTTTTTTGAACCAATGGTTGAGATTTAAAGTTGCTTTTTGCAACCATCAATCTCAACCATTTATAGGAATTGCACCTGATCTCAATCCTCTCTTCCTAAAGCTTCTCTCTTCTTTCCACACGGGTCTAGAGGATTGATGATTTCATGTGTGTTTCCGTTAGTATATTAACGGTAGACCAACTAATGCATTAATTTGGCAGAGTTGTAAAGTTTAAAAAGTAAATTGGAAAAAATAAAAGTTCAGTGGGTGTTCTAGCAACTTTTCTAAAGTTAAGGGGGTGTATAAGCATTTTTCCCTATAATATATATAATTATTTTCTAAAATATTTTTAAGATCATTTATTAAAATTAGTCAATGTAGTTTTCTAATAAAAGTATTTAATTTTAGGTGTATTAAACTATTATTTTAATTGTTTACAAAACCTACCAAGGGCACCAATTTTTTTTTACTAAATTAAATGATGCTATATTGCTTTCCTTGTCAACTAATGAAAATTTTAGTGTTCACTAAAAATAAAAAATTATATATAATTTTAATATCTTTCTGTTTTAAATTTTTATATAATCCTATGATATGCCAATAAACTTCAACTTGTGGTCCTGAATTGTGATGCTATTTTTAATCTCAAACGATTACATTATCATCTAATTTTATAGTTTTATTTCCATTATTGAATACATTGCTTAGAGCATTAATATCTCTCTCTCTCTCTCTCTCTCTAGACCACCCATCCTTCTCTCTGCTTCTTGCCACTCATTGCCACCACCATCTTGATGGTGGTACTTTTCTCTTGCTATCATGGGTTTGCGATTTGGGACTAGATTCTCAACCCTCCTACACGATTTGAAAAGAAAAAAGGGATGTTAGATATTACAATTTGACTTGTCACTAGTAAAAAAAAATTTTTTTTGAATATTTATTTATTATTTTATTAATGTTGGACTTGATTGAAAAGTAGAGAATTTCAGTGTTTAGAAATTTAAAACAATAGTCTAAATCTCATAGGTAATTTTTATATTTTCCAAGGACAAAGTTTAGTTATAAAATTGGTTATAACTTAAGACTACAATCTTACTCAATATCTTTTTATTGGAGGTGAATTTTGAGAAATTCACTATTAGATTACAACTTCTTCTTATATCTTCAATGCTTGCAAAATTTCTAGAAAATGAAAGATTAATAGTTATGTCATCAATAAATTTTTTAAATTACAAATTTTTGTAGTTTAAAATTATGCATAAAATATAAACTTATAGATTATATCATAAATAATATATGATTGACAAAAAATTTGACATGTGAATTAAGAGTGTAAAGAACATGCAATTCAACGATTAAATTTTCAAAATATGTAGTAATATTTATTTTATTGAGTAAAGTTGCTACAACTAATTTTGTAGCTAAACTTTGTCCTTTAAACAAAGCTTCGATAGCTTGTTACCTCAAAATTACTCTTTTCTCATGTATTGATTTAAAAATATATTAATAACTAAAAAAAAAAAAAACAAGAAAGGAAAGAAAGAGAGTAGAGAGTAATTGTTATACGTAAAGAAAAAAAAAGTGAATTTATAAAAAAAAAAAAAATTCTTATACTAAAATAAACCAAATTTTTGCAAACTTCCTATGAATGGTGTGCGTACCACGAGAAAGCCTATTGGACCAGACCCTCGTTTGGGCTCAATTTATTTGTTGTGTGGGCTTTGATTTTCCTACGACGGGGAGCTCAATGCACTGAGGCCCTTCAAACTTCTTGCTTCCCGCTCAGTCTGTTCTCCTTTCATTAATTTACTCTCTCTCTCCTCTCACTCGCTCTCCCTCTGTTCCTCTCATTTCTCACCTCTCGAACCCCCTGATCCTTCACATCTCTTCCTTATTTATAGCCTCAACTGGGTGGAGGTGTTATGATTATTCCAATCGATAGTGGAAGAGAGGGTCCAATGTTATCTTTGTTAAGTGGGAATTTGGTAGCTGAGCAGCAAAGTGGCTTGGGAACTTGCTCTTCGTTGTTGCATTTCGCACGGCTACGAGTTCATGGGTGTTTTGCCGACCAATCCGAGCATCTCGCTTCCCCGTGAACAAACACATGGTAATACTAATTGTTACCCTGTGCCCGGGTAACTTACCGACCAAGTGATAATGAGAGAATATAGTGTGCAACGGAGTTCCCCTCGGCGTCACCAACCCGTTGGGAGCCCAATATTGTCCGGCCCAGCCCCGTTTACGAGGGACTGTCCGGGCTCTGTGTGCCACGTGGTGACAAGTTCTGCTCGGCCCAAACGAAGGCTTGGGCCGGTCCGTACAAATGGAAATGTGAAATCTCTCATGCACTTTGCGCCTCGTGGCTCACACCTCACCTTCTTGTTTTTACAATTACTAGTGCTTGCACGTGCTACCTCTTGAATGAAAAAATTAAGATAGAATTTTTATTTGAAGAAGTATGAATATATATATATATATATATATATATATATATAAAATGTATGTCATACAAAGTTAATCTCATTCATATAAGAATTTTGAAACTTATTTGCTAAAGGCAATATCCATTCATTAAAAACTTCTAAGATTGCTAAAACCTTGTCACAATATTTAAATTTTAGCGAAAAATGATGTCATATGTTACAATTGAAACTCTTCATCAAATACCTTCAACCATACACAGTGAAAATTTTGTCATTCATACTTTCTTCATTGTCATTCACACTTTCTTTTTTATCATTCTACACGAGTCTAGGTACAATTTTTAGCTTAATTGGTTTTTAATGAACACCCTTTTTAGGCAAGAAAAGGAAAAGAAAAAAAAAAGCTAATAGAAGGCAAGGAAATAAAATACCTTATATTACTATTCCAACTTTCTAAGTATTACTACTATTTAAAACTCAAAATACACAAAGAAAATTTTTGGAATGTTAAAATTTAATGGGAGTATTTTAGACATTACAGAATGAAATATTTTAAGAAGCATAAACTTTCATTAGGACTTAAATGGGAGAATAACAATATGACATATTTGTTCTTTTTCAAAATATTAAGAGGGAAATTGCTTGGTTGTAAAGTTTTAAGAAGGAATTGTGAATTACCCTAAACATAAAGGATGAAAAGTATTTTAATCCTAAGTTTTTGTTCTTGTGTGTGTGTGTGTAAAACTATGTGTTTTTACTTAAAATGGTGCAGAACGAAAGAAAAAAAAAATCAACCTAAGAAAACTATATGCGAAACAGTGAATTTTGGCTCAACAAAAATTGACTAAAAAAAAAATTCTAGAAACTTAAAGAATGGCACAACATTTTCATAATACCATTATAATTTTGTTATATTTTACTTTGACTTGTAAAGAATTGACACCTTAGTAGTTGTGAAAATATTGTGATGACAATAAGATGTCTTAACATTTTTCACAAAAGAAATGCTTTGTCTACAACATTTTCATTACAAATCATTAGTAGGTTGTTATTGGTTGTTACTGGTGGATAAAAAAGTAATTTCATTAGTAAGTATAAATTAGAATAACAATTTACCACCTAAGATTTGTTATAAAAATATTATGGATGGAGTATTTTTTTTTTCGTAATACCTTTATTTTTAGTTGTGGTAATAGTATTAAATACTAAGTGTTACGTCTAGTCTACAATATTTTTACAATACTTTTACAACAAATCTTCAATTGTAAGTAATTAATGATTCTAATTTGAACCCACTACTAAAATTATTTTTTCCATTAGTAATAGTAAATAATAACTTATTACTTAAAATTTATTGTGAAAATATAGTGGATATAATATTTTTTTGATGTTTAAAATTTTTCTTTCCCACCAAACTCACCTATTGACTTGTTAGAGCATTCTCATCAGGTATGTCAAATGCCAAATATTTGACATTTGATACACCAAAAAAACCCTCTCATAAAATGTTCCAAATACCATAATTTTTACCACATATGAACGGTACCGTTCCATCTTTAGAACAGTACGAATTAAAATGCTAAATATTTTTTTTACATTCATTTTCTCTTTCATCATTTATGACTTTCTTTCTTCTCTCTTTCTTTTTCTTGTTCTTTTTCTTTTTCTTCTCTCTCTTTCTTTTTCTTTTTCTCTTTCTTCTCTCTCTTTCTTTTTCTTTTTCTTCTTTCTTTCTCCGACACTCCTTCATCTCTTCTTCCTTTTTTCTTTTTCTCTTTCTTTTTCTTTTTCTTCTTTCTTTCTCCCCCACTCCTTCATCTCTGTCACTCTTTTTTTCTCTTTTCTTCTTCCTTTTTTCTTCTTCTTTCTCCATAAGCTTCTCCTCTCTCTCAAGTCTTTTGGCTGAATATTGCCATTTTGGAAGTTTATTTGCGTTATATGCACTATTCAAAGTTATTTGGGATTTTGAGGAGAGAGAGTGAACTTCGGCAATACAATTGCTGAAATTCAATCAAAAAGATGGAGAGAGAAAGTCTAGGCTGAATTTCGGCAATGTCATTGCCGAAATTCTTCTGCCCAAATTTGCTATACCTGTGGTGTGCGTGTGCTCAAGAGTGAGGGGGTGCCCAAAATAATTTATTTGCCTCCCTATTTCGGCAATGCCATTGCCGAAATAGGGGGCAACTTTTTTTTTTTTGTAATTAAGTTTTATGTAAGTTAAGCAATTAAGTTTTAAAAAATTATACCTAATTAGCCGAACAAGCCAATAAGGCAAATAAATGAAATAAGTTAAATCTTCCTTGTCAAATTCATATTGAAAACAAAATTGTGGGGAGAAGGTAATAACTAGATCTTAAGCTAAAAGAAGAAACAAAGCTGACAAAATATACTCTACCATTTGAGATGTGCTTGTATAATAAAATAAATGACCGCTATCAAGATACATTAAATATATATATATATATATATATATATATAAAATTCTTTGTTAATGTTTCATTTATTGCAATGAATGTAATTTGTGAATTTCAAAAATATAAAATAAAAAGAATTATTTTTAGATGATTGATGATATATAAGTTTGTAAAAATTATGTAGCAAAATTTAGAATATCTCCAACATTGCTTTAATGGCAGCTATGTCACATTTAGCGATAAGATATGCAAAGATTCATTTATATTGATTAATGATTGCCACAGTGGGGTACATGAAGTTTTTGTTGTGTTCTACAACATGGAGGATGCTTATTTACTCGTTGTGGGTACCTTCGTGCTTGCACAAGACTTTTCTCCATTCGCCTTGGTTGTGTTTTAATATTAAAATCTGTTTGATAATTACCACCTTCGTCAGTTTCATTTTCTGATGACACCTCTATATCTTCTACATCTTCATTACCACAATCGTGAGAATTATAGAGTGATACTTGTAAAAAAAAAAAAAGCACAATTAGATAATAATAAATAAACACAAAATAACAACAATAATGATAATAATAATAAACTTTAAACAAAAGAAACACACATGTACGATTTATTGTAATAAATAATAATAATAATAATAATAATAATAATAATAATAATAATAATAATAATAATAATAATAATAATAATAATACACATACATATCTTTATTAACCAACAAACAAATTATGCAATATATTTTTTTCCAAGTAAAAGATGTAATAATTGATAATAACAAGGTAAAATTTATTATAAAAATATCACAATAATACAATTTATTACAATTTATGTGGTCATATACTAATAATAACAATAAATAATACTAAATAATTTCAAAATTAACAAAACACATACATGAATTTGATTAAAAAGTTGAGATGCTTACCACAAATCGTACATGTGTGTTTCTTTTGTTTAAAGTTTATTATTATTATCATTATTGTTGTTATTTTGTGTTTATTTATTATTATCTAATTATGTTTTTTTTTTTTTGCAAGTATCGCTCTATAATTCTCAAGATTGTAGTAATGAAGATGCAGAAGATATGGAGGTGTCATCAGATAATGAAACTGACGAAGGTGGTAATTATCAAACAAATTTTGATATTAGAACACAACCAAGCCGAATGGGGAAAAGTCTTGTGCAAGCACGAAGGTACCCACAACGAGTAAATAGGCATCCTCCATGTTGTGGAACACAACAAAAACTTCATATACCCCACTGTGGCAATCATTAATCAATATAAATGAATCTTTGCATATCTTATCACTAACTGTGACATAGCTGCCATTAAAGCAATGTTAGAGATATTCTAAATTTTGCTACATAATTTTTACAAACTTATATATCATCAATCATCTAACAATAATTCTTTTTTTTTTTTTTTTGAAATTCACAAATTACATTCATTGCAATAAATGAAACATTAACAAAGAATTATATATATATATATATATATATGTATATATATATTTAATGTATCTTGATAGCGGTCATTTATTTTATTATACAAGCACATCTCAAATGGTAGAGTATATTTTGTCAGCTTTGTTTCTTCTTTTAGCTTGAGATCTGGTTATTACCATCTCCCCACAATTTTGTTTTCAATATGTATTTGACAGGGAAGATTTAATTTATTTCATTTATTTGCCTTATTGGCTTATTCGGCTAATTAGGTATAATTTTTTAAAACTTAATTGCTTAACTTACATAAAACTTAATTACAAAAAAAAAAAAAGTTGTCCCCTATTTCGGCAATGGCATTGCCGAAATAGGGGGAAAAAAAAAGTTGCACCCCTATTTCGGAAATGCCATGGCCGAAATAGGGGGGGGGGGCAAAGAAATTATTTTGGGCACCCCCTCACTCTTGAGCACACGCACACCACGGGCAGAGCAAATTTGGGCAGAAGAATTTCGGCAATGACATTGCCGAAATTCAGCCCAGACTTTCTCTCTCCACCTTTTTGATTGAATTTCGACAACTGTGTTGCCGAAATTCACTTTCTCTCCTCAAAATCCCAAATAACTTTGAATAGTGCATATAACGCAAATAAACTTCCAAAATGGCAATATTCAACCAAAAGACTCCCTCTCTCTCTCTCTCTCTCTCTCTCTCTTTTCCTCTTTTTCTCTTTTTTTCCTTTTTTCTATCACTTTCTCTGTGCCTCACTGTCTCTCTATCTCTTTTTTTTTTTTTTTTTTTTTTTCACTGTCTCTCTCTTTCTTCTTTTTTATCCACCTAGACCATTGCCATTGAGATTGGCCGTGGCCGTGGAGTTTGGCCTCACGATTGCATGTAAGTTTAGGTTTTTTTTTTTTTAATTTTTTTTATAAGGTGTTGTTGGTGGATGTGGGTTTGTGCCAGTGGTGGCTGTTGGAGTTGTTGCGGCAATGGTGGTTGTGGGTTTGTTTGATTTGGGATGGGTTTTGAGGTTTGTGTGGTGGGTTGTTGCGGTTTTTTTTTTTTTTTTGGGTTATGTTTTGTTTTGTTTTGTTTTTTTTTAAGGTGGCGTTGGTGTATGTGGATTTGTGCTGATGGTGGTTATCAGTGTTGTTGCAGCAGTGGTTGTTGGTGGCCATTGTTGGGGCAGTGGTGGTTGTGCCGTTGTTGTTGATGATGATGATGATGATGATGGGAAGGATTAAATATATTATTTTAATGTGTTGTAAATATTATTTTAATGTATGGAATTGAAGAATAAAACATGTGATGAATGGAATATTACAAAATGATGTGGTAAAATAATAAAGTAGACTTTTGGTATGTCAAAATAATATTTTTTTATAGAAAAGTTTATGGTAATGCTCTCATAGAAGGCAAAGTTAAATAAATCAAAGGTGTAAATACACTTCTAGTCCTTACATTTTATACTTTTTCTATTTTGATTCCTCCATTTTGTTTTTACCACTTTTAGTTCTTAAACCAATTAATGCCTGACATTTAGGTCATTTCCGTCACCCAACTAACGGCAAAAGCTCACGTGACTATCGGTGAAATAAAAAAAATAATATAACCACACACATTAATTAATTAAATTAAAAACAAACATTAAAATAAATAAAGAATTCATTAGTTTTTGAGAAGGACATGACTATTCATATTCTTCGTGCTCTTCCCTAAACATGTTTGATTGCCTAGAAATTTAAAATATCGAACATTTAAAATAACGCATCAATGCCCTTGAGTCCTCTCTCCACCGTTTAAAAAAACCTACTTTGTATAAATTTTTTATTTTTCCTTTTCTTCTTCCATTTCAATTCCAGATCCTCTCTCTCTTTTTCTTTCTCATGGTGCATGTTTGTGTTTGTATCTTTCTTTTCCTTCTTCCTTTGTTCAAGGTCTCGATTCCTCACTCTCTCTTAAATCTTAGGGTGCATTTGGTTCAATGTAAATTGAATTCCGAGTGTAAAATAAATGCAGGGGAAAGTGAATTCCCGTAAGTAAAATAAAACCTGGATGTTTGGTTTTACAATGGAAAATAGTCCAAAAAATGATTTACGGTGTTTGGTAACATTTTGAAAATGCTATTTTCCTACAAATTTTACACATTTTCTCATCCATTTTCTCAGTTCCCAAACAAATTTTATAACAAAAAATTTCAAAATTTTCACTTAACACAGCCAAAAATCAAAATCAAAATATCTTTTTATTCACAAATTTGGTGAAGGCAAGGAAGGAACAGTGAGGGGTTTAGGGAAAGAGAGATCGGGAAGGAGAGGATCGGAGTGGATGGAGGCGGCGGCAGCCAGATCGGGTGGGTTTGGGGGTGGAGTGGAGTGGGCTGGTGGTCGGTGGCAGCTAGATTGGCGATCGGTGGTGGCGGCCAGATCGGCCAGTGTGTTGGAGAGCCTGGTGGAGCACGGCCTGCGGTCGATTGTCAAGATTGGAGCTCATCATTGCATAGGTGGCGATCGGAGAGGTGGATTGGTGATGAGGGAGGGGTGGGCGGAGATCTGGGTGGACCGGTGTTTGTGGGTTTGTGGGTCTTGGGTGTTGGCTGGCGCGTGATCTAGCCGGTGGGGCGGCGTGCCTGAGCGATGGGAGTGGCGGTGGAGGCGGCACGATCTGGGCTGGCCGGAGCTTCGCTGGGCGGCCACTAGTGCTCTTCTTGCTCTCTCTCTCTCTCTCTCTATGAGGCTGGAATTGGTTTGAAGGTAAAATAGATTCGTAATCTATTTTACGCTTCAGACTGATATATTTTACAGTCAACGGAAATGCATTTCCGTTTGACCAAAATTTTCAGGCGCAACCGAACACATGGCTGTGTAAAATGAATTCCTGAAATGCATTACAGGCGAAACAAACGGACCCTTAATCTCTGACTTTTTCTCTCTCTCTCTCTCTCTCTAAACTCGACTCTCTCTCCCTCTTTGTTGTTTGATTGATGATGGTGGTGTGGGTTTGATTGACAATGGTGAAGTGGGTTTGATCGGGTTTTTCTGAGTTTTCGTTGGGTTGGGTTTTTCCAGCTTGATCGGCGATGGTTGTGTGGGTTTGATAAGGTTTTTTTGGGTTTCCGTGGGGCTGGGTATTTCCGGCTTGATCGGCGATGGTGGTGTGGGTTTGATTGGGTTTTTTTGGGTTTTTGGGACTGGGTTTGATCGGCAATGGTGGTGTGGGTTTGATCAAGTTTTTATGGGTTTTTGGGGTTAGGTTTGATCGACAATAATGGTGTGGGTTTGATAAGTTTTTTATGGGTTTCCATGGGGTTGGGTTTTTCCGGCAATGGTGGTGGTGTTTGCTGCTTTGGGAAATGGGTTTGATCAGCGGGATGGTGTTGTTGATGGTGGATTTGGGTCAAGGATGGTGAGTTTGGTTTCATATTTACATGTTGTGGGTCTTGGATTTATGAACCTTGTATGGATGAACCTGAAAGAGTATTTGGTTATGGGTTTATGGGTCTATTTCTTGGATTTATGGGTTTGATTTACTAGAGATTTCAATGTTGAATGTGTTAGAATTTTTTATGTTGAGATTGATTATAAATGTTGGCCGGTTGGGTTTGTCTTGATTTGGTGAAGAACATGACGTTCATGTTCTGAAGAAGAAGAAGAACATGAAGTTCATGCTCTGAAGATTATTAACAGTCATGTTCTTCTCAAAAACTAATGAGTTTTTTTTTTAAATATTTTTTCAATGTTTGTTTTTAATTTAATTAATTAATATATATAATTATATTATTTTTTTTAAATATTTTTTCAATGTTTGTTTTTAATTTAATTAATTAATGTATGTGATTATATTATTTTTTTTATTTTACCATCAATTTTGTCAGTTTTTACCGTTAATTGGATGAAGAAAAAAACCTAAATATCAGACATTAATTAATTTAGAAACTAAAAATAATAAAGACCAAAATATAAAAAAGTGCAAAATATAAAAGTTAAAAGTGTATTTACGTCTAGACCAAATGCGTAGAGCAATTGGTTCTTTTTACATGGTCAGCAGACATGACCTGAAAAGCAAAATGATATCTAAATAAAATAACAAAGAAATTTAAGCAGTGCTTCACAGCTGGTCACCACGAAATCACTCTGTCCTTTCCCACAATAGAAAGAGTTATCAGTTGTTGACTTAAAAGGGGAATGTGAAATTGATGATAAATCCTTCCCCACTAGTGACACTGGCAGCTGGTCACTCTCATGCTCAGTCTCTCTTTCACACACAACGACACAATCACGCGGAGAAAGAACAAAATCTATTTCCTTAACTAAACAGGAAATTATCTACGAATAGAAATCGAGTCCGGAATTGTTTCAGGAGGATTTCAATCTGTAAGTTCTCAATTTTTCACTCCTATTCATCACTTTTATTTCTTTCCTTCCACTACGTTATTGATGTGAAAAATCCACATCAAGTTGTTTTCTCTTTCCTTAATTTACTTTCCTTTTAATATGTTTCTCTTCATTTTAATTGAATGTATATCTTTTTTTCTTTTTTAAATCTATATATTTAAGTGCAAGAATTATCACTTTCCATGAGCACCCAAGGAGCCTTAACGCCATTACCATCTTCTTCTTCAAAACCTCGGTGGAAATATGAGGTGTTTCTCGGTTTTAAAGGAGAGGACACCCGAAGAAGTTTTACGGATCATCTATATGATGCATTGAAAAAAAAAGGCATTTTGACCTTTAGGGATGATGAAAAGCTTGAGAGTGGAAAATCTATTTCAGAAGAGCTCTTGAAAGCCAAAGAAGAATCAAGATTTGCTATCATTATTTTTTCAGAAAACTATGCATTTTCTAGATGGTGCCTGGATGAACTTGTCCATATTGTTAGATGCAAGAAAGAGATAGGATTGGAAGTTGTGCCAGTTTTTTATCATGTAAATCCATCTGATGTACGACATCAAGATGGAACTTTTGCACAAGCCTTTGATAAACACAAAGAATGTTTTAAGAAAAGCATAGAGAAGGTGGAAACTTGGAGAGCTGCGTTGAGAGAAGTGGCCGATATCTCTGGTTGGGATCTACAAGATAGGTATACTTTCCATGACAAATGTATTTCTTTTTTTTTTTTGAAGTAAAATATATTCAAACAAAAAATAAAATATTTTATAGGTATAAAAAACATATTTAGTAAAATATTTTTAATTGTTTGGTATGACAAGTAAATTCTTTCAAGCAAACCAACAAAACCAATGGCTCAACCACTAAAGTTGTGGTGCCAGAGGTCTGTTGATCGGACCTCTAGAACCGACACCTAGAACCATGGATCCGAAGACTGCCATCAAAGTGGTGTCTCTGGCCACTGGAACCATGGATCCGAAGACTGCCGTCAAAGTGGTGTCTCTAGCCACTGGAACGGTGACTTTAGTTATTGAACCTTTGGCATTGGAGCGGCGTCTCCAACCATTAGACTGATGATGTTGATTGTCGGAGGGGTGGCTCTGGCCACTGGACTGCCAAAATTGGCTGTCAAAACTGCAACAGACCGTTGGAACCGGTAGTCTGAGTGGTGGCTCCGTCCATTAGACCCTGGCACTAGTTGCCATAGCAGTGGCTACGACCATCGGCACTAGTCATCGTAGCGCCGGTTCCAGTCACCAAACCTATGACCTAGCTACCAGATGTGGTGAAGGAAGCTACTATGTGTTTTGCTAAAATGTTTTACCAAAATTTTAAAAGTAAAATGTTTTACAACCTTTTGTAAAAGATTTTGAATAATTTTTTTTACAAGTTTGACCACATTTTACTTGCAAACAAAACCTGTAATTGGAAAAACATTTTCAGGAAAATATTTTACTTCAAAACAAACCGAGAGTTAAAAAAACGGTATTCTTTCATATATCATGAAGTAAATAATAAATAGTTATTAGAATGTAGCGTAATATGCATGGGTTGAATTATTACAACATGATACTAGTTAAAATCTTGCCTATTGTTGTTATTCCTCCACTGTGGTTTTATAATGAGTAATGCTATATTCATAACAAATAATCTTAAGTGGCAAGCTAATATTAGTTTTAATCTGGACCCATCATTGATATCACTTTTTTACCTACCCTCCACCTAGAATTTGTTGTCAAATTGTTATAAATATGTTGTGAACGTATCATTACTCTTTTATAATTGGTTTGGACTATCACTTAATTATCTACTTTCTTGTTCACAGACACGAGTCAGAATTTATCCAATACATTGTGAAAAATATGATGGAGAAATTGAGTTCAGAATTCTCAAGCTTTACCAAAAACCTTGTAGGAATAGAATCTATCATGGCAAAATTGATCCCTTTGTATTTAGGTTTTGGGAACAGGGTTTACATGTTAGGGATTTGTGGAATGGGGGGCCTGGGAAAGACAACTCTTGCTAGAACTATTTATTATAGGTATTCTAAATGCTTTGAAGGTTCTAGTTTTATTCTCAATGTTAGGGAAAGATCAAAAGAAGGTTCTTTGCTTGAATGTCAACAACAATTGCTTGATCAAATTTTGGAGGAAAGTGATACAAAGATATGGGATGATTATAACGGAATTGACATAATCAAGAGAAGGTTATGTCAGAAAAAAGTTCTACTTGTCCTAGATGATGTTAATCAAATGGGTCAATTACAAAAATTGGCTGGAGAGGATGGCTGGTTTGGATTGGGGAGTTGGATCATCATAACAACTAGAGATAAACAAGTGTTAGTTGGACATAGAGTGTGTCAAAAATATGAGTTGAATGGATTAAATAATTATGATGCCTCAAAACTTTTTTGTTTGCATGCCTTCAAAATGGTGCTACCAAAAAAACATTATATGCAGCTCTCCCAAGAAGTTTTAGAATATGCTAAAGGCCTTCCATTAGCTCTTGTTACTTTGGGTTCCTTTTTGGTTGGAAGAAGAATAGATGAATGGCAAAGTGCTTTGAACAATTTTAAAAAAATTGAAGGAGGAATATTTGGTGTACTTAAAATAAGTTACGATGGACTAGAGGAGATATGGAAGGAGATATTCTTAGATATTGCACGTTTCTTTAGAAAATGGAAGAAAGATGAAGTAATACAGATATTAAAGAATTGTGGTTTTGATGCAACAATTGTTATAAGTGTTCTTGTGGAAAGATATCTCCTAACCGTGGATGATAATGAATGTTTGCGGATGCACGATCTACTAACAGAAATGGGTCAAAAAATTGTTCTTTTTGAATCAAGTAGAAATCTTGGAAAGCATAGTAGGTTGTGGCTTATTGAGGACTTGCTTCATGTCTTGGAGAATGATATGGTAAGGAAAATGACAACACTATAATTTTATTTTAGTGAATAAGATTGAGTAGGCATAGTAACATAATTTTGTTCAATAAATTAGCTCTTAAAAAAAAAAATCCATTAGGTAAGTGGTTACCTAAGTATTTAAGTAACAAAATAAAGAATAAAACATTTATTTACCATGCTAATATATTGTTAATTATGATATCTTATATTTTGAAAAGATAATCTCTTTGTAATTGTTTATAAAATTGAATTTATTTTTTCTTGCTAGATATTACGAGCTAACCATTCATGCCTTGGTTACTACCTAGAAAAAAAAGGCTATCTTCACATTTTATTAATATAAAAAAACATTATGTAGGCTTTTTTTTCTTTTTTTTTTTTTTTTTCTTTTTCAATCACTTTATAAGTAATGTTATGATTTCCTATTTTTTCCCCCATTGGTCTTGAATTTCTAAAAGGTGGAAGTTCACCTTTCTAGTTTTAATGTATGAATTTTAAATAGATTAATAAGAAAAAAAGACTTTAAAATTAGATTTAATATGATCTATTAATAGGACTTAATATGTAGTACATTTTACGGTTAACATATGATGTTGTATGACTTTCTATTCGTCACTAATGGGACTCTTAGTATCTATTTGGGTTTATTTTTTTGAAAATTTATGTCTTGAAAATTTTAGAAATTGAGTTTTGTAAATGTGTTTTTTAAAATGAAGTTAAGTATTTGTTAAAATATGTAAAAAGTATTGTTAATAAGAAAAATTGCAGTGTGAAAATGCAAATTTTTGGTGATTTCCATGAGTCACGATTTGAAAACGTAACTTTTGTCCTATAATAATAATAATAAAAAAAATGTAATTTCTCCAAAACGCAAAACCAAACACCAATCATTTTGCATTTTCATTTAAATTTTTCTTTTTCTCCACAAAAATCAAAATGCCAAATGGTATATATAATTTTAAGTACATTTTACTTTTTTTTAACCATAAAATTTGAGGTTGGGCCCATCATATGGGAGGGGCTTTAAGGGGAGAGGAATAAAAACTATATATTTTTAGAGAGTTGTTTTTTATCTCCCTTATAGATTTAACGTTGTTAGATATTTTCTATCTCCTTTACAGATTTAATGCGGTATAAAACTGGAATAATTCTAGTATTCTTATCATTTGATTGTGCAAATCACCAAGCCTTTGCTATCGAATCGTAGGCAACAGAAGCAATTCAAGCCATAGTCGTCACACAAGGGGAAGAGGATTTCAACTTTGAAGAATTTCCTAAAGGGTTTTCAAAGATGTCTAATCTTAGATTGCTGATAATTAAGCAGAACTCTCTCAAAAAAAAGAAGCTGGACATCCTGAATGCCCTCGATCATGTTCCTAATGACCAAAGACATCTTGCTCTTCCTAATAACCTCAGACATCTTTCGTGGAAATACTGTCCTTTTAAATGTTTGGCATCCAATGGCAAACGAAAGGCATTTGTTCATCTTGACTTGCAGTACAGCGAATTTGAATTTCTTTGGGAAGGAGTAATGGTAATTTTGTTCTTTTAACTAACTTTCTATTATTTATTTTTTCTCTATTTTTTTAAAGTGTAGCTCCCAGTGTATTTGAGCTTCCTCCTTTCATTTATAAAGCTCTTTTTATTAAAAGAATTCTTTACTTATTTATGTTTAATGGAAACTCTTTTTTTCTTTTTTTGGTAACAGGTTTTAGCCAAGTTAAAGTTCATTGATCTTAGTCATTCTGAAAACCTTATTAGGACACCTGACTTTTCGGGTGTTCCGATGCTTGAGGAACTAAACCTTTCATGGTGCTGTAGTTTGGTTGAGATCCACCCATCTATTGGACAGCTCAGTAGTCTTAGGTATTTACATTTGCAACACTGTTATTCTCTTACCGCTCTTCCCAGCATGTTTGCTGAAATGCAGTCCCTTATGATTCTTAATCTGTCCCGTTGCTTTCTAATCAGTACGATTCCAAAATTTATCGGAATTATGAAAAGCCTATCGGAACTCTATTTGGGTATGACTGATATTAAGAAAGTAGCGCCCTCATCAATTGAACGTTTGATTGCCCTTACTTTATTAGATCTAAGTTCATGCACAAATCTCAAATGTCTTCCAAGCAACATGGATAATCTGAGGTCTCTTGAAATGCTCAATCTTTTCAATTGCTCAAAACTAAAATATTTGCCAAGGCTTCCATCAACTCTGACATATATAAATGCTGAAGGTTGTTCTTCCCTAAAATCGTTGCCAAGGCTTCCACCAACTCTAAGATATATAAATGTTCGGTATTGTTATTCCCTAAAATGGTCACCAGAACAGATCAAACTGAGTAGCTGGTCACAACTGCTCTCCCAGTGGCATTTGTATGGTGAGAGCGGCAGTCGAGTGGAATTTACAATATTGTTCCATTTCCTACAGGTAATCTCTTCTCTCCCTCTCATTGTTAAATAATAACAGTTAACAATAGTTGTGTTTTGGGTACAGGGACTCCTTTGTCATAAAACCATTAATGGAACTTCTTCCAAAACTGAATCTCAGATAATTGTTCCGTCATGGATAACTCAACAAAGTGTGGAGAATTCAATAAGCATAGAGCTGCCTTCAAATTGGTGTAATAGTAAATGGATGGGATTCGCTCTCTGGGCATCACTATCAGGTATTATAGGGTTGAAACATGATATTAGAGTTTCCGTGATAGCCCTAGGTGATATGCCTCAGAATCACTGTGCCTCCGAACTTTTTACTACCTGGATACATTGTGGGGTCAGTATTTGCCTATTGTATTTGTCTCGTGATGATTGGTTTGCTAAAGTTGGTGAATGCAGTCAGATTAAGGTTATATTTGAGACCGATGAATCAAACATTTATGTGTGGAAATGTGGGGTTAGTTTGGTATATGAGCAAGATGTGGATGAGTTCAACCAAACAACTGCACAATGTTTGATAGAGAGCGTTGGGGAAGTATTCATCTCTAAATTATCTGGTAATGACCATTTCAAACATCCTTGCCATTAATGTCCAATCCTATTTTATCTTATTTTCTTTCTAACTATACATTTGGTTTTGTCACTAGCAATTAAGTCAAGTCATTTCTCTTTTTCTTCTTTTGCCACGAGTTTATTGCCAATTGTCTAAGCCTCTATATCATCATCACTTATAAGAAGCTTAATAATTAGTAAAACCTTAGGCAAGCAGTTGAGAATATGTTCTAGATAGGAAATACATTCACAAGCTTCACCCATTATATTTCTCTATGGATTTTGCTATTGTAGATCTTTCAATCCTAATTTGCCATCCTATTTGTAACTATTAGATATATGCTATTTTTCAATACAACTTTTTGTAAGAGATTTTTGAAATGTAAAGGCTAGAGACTGTAACACTGTATAGTATTTCCTTCCTTACCATGTATGTGCTTCATAATCATTGGTGTCATGCCCTCTGACATAAGCAAGAAGCAAGCTCAAATTACACGTATTAGTAATGAGTGAATTATTATTATTATTATTCTTATCATCATCATACTAACTCAGGTTTTCACATATATGCAGTTGGTGATGATGATGATGATGATGATGATGATGATGATGTACATACAATTGGTGATGATAATGATTGACATGACTGCAAAAGATGACACCTAATGGTATTTATACTTTGACTATCTTTTTTTCATTGGACGAATTTCAATCAAGGCTTGGGTAATTAGATGTTCACATGCATTTCAATCAGCCTGACCATGTTTTAATGAATTTGTATTTGGTTCAACTAAAATGATTTGGAATCAATTCAAATGGCATATTTGTGCATCTTGTTTCAAAATGAAAATGGAGTTGAAAATCTACTTTTACAAGGGATCTGCACTACAACAAACTTGAGTGTTTTCAACATATTTTTATCCACAATCACTAAAAAGTAAAAACTATTAATAAAAACCTTAAATTTCTATAGTTATACACAACTGTTGAGTAAAGTAAAGAAATTCACATTTATTTCTATAGTTGGTATAACTGTTGAAACACGTGTTAAAAAAAAAATTCACAGTTGGCATAACTATTGAAATAGGTGTTAAAAAAAAAAAAAATAAATAGGGAAAAGTTATATCAAAAGTTGGATAAATGTGGAAAAAAATAAATTAAATATTTTATCTATGGTTATAAAATGTTGAAAATAAAAACACGGAACTTATTAATAGATTTACAGTGTTTTTGTTTAATTAAATTTTTTTTATCCTTCTCTCTCTCACTCTCTCTCTCTATATCGATCTCTCTCTATCAATCTCCCTCATAGCTCTTTGCGGTCATGGCTATTAATCAATTTCAAAACCTTTCTATTTTTCTATTATTTTCTAGGCAACCAAATAGAGTTCTTGACTAGGTTTTTTTTTTTTTCTTTTTTTTTTTTTTTTATGATTTTTGTTTTGATTTCCTCATCAAGATCATCGCCATCAAATTGATTTCACCAAGCTGGTACTATTACATTCAGATATTCACACTTTTCCCTATCCAAACCCTTCGATTAGGCATTTTTTCTATTTCTCTCGATTTTGTAGTTTTAAAAACTTATTTCTGATCAGTTTGTTTTTGCTTGGACTCGAATTTTGTCCATACTCTGTTATTCGCTTTGAATATTTTGAACTTTTGTGGTTTTTGTTCTTGATTTTGAAATGATATGTCAAAATTGAATTTGTGGTTTTGTGTATTGCTTGCTTTCAATGTGATTGCAGGTGCATTTGCATTGGTATTTCAGCTCAATGAATGGTCAAGGAGAGTTCAAATTTCACTATTTGCGGATTGAAAGTAAGAACGTCAATTGGTGAGTAAGTGAGTGAGTTGTAGGTTCTTGATAAATTTCATTACTATTTAGTATGCACATTGTGATATAGATGGTTGCTAATTTCCAATTTTTTGGTTCTGTTTTGGTTAAGGACTAAAGATGTTATTCTTTTTCTAGTGAAATACTTATTAAAAAAAAAAAAAATTCTTGTATGAGTTAATTATCAAAAAAAAAAAAAAAAAAAAAACTTGTATGAGTTGTATCTCGTGGTGCAGATGTTACTTGTATGAGTTGTATCTATTGGTGCAAGCCACAAGAACTGATCAAATCACAAGTTTACAGCCTCAATACTCACTTTGAAGTCTGAACTGATCTTCCTTGCCTTTTTGTCATTCCATCAGGTATAAAAACTCTTCAAAGCTTTTTTCTATTCTATATGAAAACAACAAAGTGTTTTTCATTATACTGAGGCTCTTGGTTTCTGAGGAATATATTTGATGCTATAAGAAAATATTAGTTGGTGAAAGTTTTTAGTTTAGAAAACATTTTTGAGGAAGCTTAAGTTTTTGGTATTGGTTAAATTATTTGGGGGCTTGTTCTTTGTGGCAACCCAATAAGAATGATTGAAAGTTATAAAATATTTAGAAATCATACTACTGAGATTTTTTGGTAATTTAATCTCAACCAACAAAGAAAAAATTATTATAATTTGCATTGAATATACGCCGTGATATACGCCATTTCAATATTGTCTCTTGTCCAGTTGATTGTGAGATAATGTAGGGAATATAATTCAAAATTTTGATGACAGGAAGTGTAGATCCAACAGATATAATCTCTCTCTTAAACCTCACAGTAACCCAAGAAAGAGTATCATATGATACTACTTGGACCCCATTAGGACTTAAGTTAAGCTATAATTGAACCCATCTCAATTAGTTTCTCATCCATCTAGGCCCCTTAGGCATTGGTCATCAGTGGCATGGGTAGCTGCAGCTATGGTCACACCTAGGCATGGCCTTCCATGGACTAGTTGCCCCCACCCTCTTGAATTAGCTTTAAAAATAAATTTTAAAAAAAATCTAGAATTATTGTTTATTAATATAATTACTCTTACTTATCACAAAAATGGGTGAATTGTTATTTACCGCCATTTAAGTTGACTTTCTTGACCAATGGAAATGCTAGCTTAAACATGAAATTGAGTCTTGATTATTAGATAATTGACTCTTTATCGTTAACAGTGGCTATTCTTGCATCTTTGTTATTTGGTGAGCCCATTGGGTCTGTTGGAGGCACAGGGCTTGTACTTGGTGTCATAGGACTTTTACTCCTTAAGGTAAACATAGATGTTCCTTCATGTAAATGCAAAATGCTTTTGAGTTTAGGTTTGTTTTTCAATTTGTCTAGTTTGGCTTCGAATATCTCCTTTAATTGCAGACTACTCATAGGAGGAGTAGTGTTAGGCATCAGGCAACTCTGATTTAGATAATTTACCCTGATCAGGAGTAAACACACAAATTGGAGATATTGTCCACATTGTAGGTATCACAATTTTCTTGGGCCTATTGTTATAATATATAGATTATGTATCATGTTGTGCAAGACTGCAAGAGTACTGATTGTAAAAGTAAAAGTCAGTCTATCTTGATTTAATAGGGAATAGTTGATAAATAAATTTGGCTCTGACCTTTTTTTTTTTTTAAAAAAAAGCAAGCAAAACTTTATTAGAAACATAACTTTGGCTCAGACCTGTGTGATGATGAAGAAACCTATTTGTATTGCAAGAACTAAGAAACCTATCCACTCAAACTCTTTTCCGATAATTCATATTACACCCATAACTCTAAAAAAATATTAAATCTTACACTTAATATCTTTTTTTTTTTAATCCAATCTCAAATTATGAATTTGACATTATTTCAAATTAGGATAAAATAGATGATGCTTTATTATAGCCCCACGCACAACCTTAGAACACATCAATTGTGCACTAATATCTAGATCCAAAATGTTAACAAATTCATGGAATGAGCATAATAATCCTTGTTCATGACAGGATGAAATAAATCACAACCCTATCCAAAATTCCAATCCCATCTAATAATCACATCAGGCAGAATGAATTCCATGTTGTAGGAGAATTTAACAAAGAAAAAGATAATGTACCGTGGGACCCATGCGCTGAATTTGAAGTGGAATCATTATACAGATCAATTGGTGTGCAAATGTTGCTTCACTAAAAAATAAAATACTTGTTAAGTAAACAAATAGAGGCCCACATAGGAACCAAATCAATGAGCTGTGTGTTAATGGCATGGGAGGAACCACTACAAAAAACGGGGCCTTTAGGCCCCGTTTTTTTGGGCCGCGTTTGCAAAAACGCGGCCCAAAAAGGACTGAAGCCGCGTTTTTGCAATCGCGGCTTCAGTCCTAAAAACGGGCCGCGTTTGCAAGCCTTTAGCTTGAGGCCGCGTTTTTACACGCGGTGTAATACCCCAATTTTATCGTCATTATTAATATTATTATTTTAGCTTTGAGAGGTGATGTGGATAAACACGTAGTGTCATGATAGGATTATTTGCATAGTTAGTTTTTGGATTTGCCGCATGTGAGGTGTAATTTTTGTGACCAAATAAAGATTACTACCCAAGTAAGAGATGTAACATTAGATTGCACAATTAGGTAACTTGTAGTCCTCATTTATTTTGTTTCAGTTACAGAAAGATTAAGGAATTAAAGCATTTAGTCTCCTTATCAGTTAAGGAAAAAAAAAAGAAAAAAAAGAAAAGAAAACCTATTTGGATAAGAAGTCTAAGAGTCATTGGAATCCCTAAATAGGTCAGAAGTTGAAAATACCTTAAATTGAGGTTAATTAGAAGCTATAAAATCTTGGAAGGCTCTAGGGTTTCTTCATTTTACGCATTAACCAAAAGTCAAAAAAAAAAAAAAAAGAAAAAGAAAAAAAAAGACCATGGACGGCTGGAGGCATCATCTATAGACTATAGTTAGCGCTCAAGGATCGGTCTCTCATCAGGTAATCATTCCCTAGTATTGGCAAGGGTAGATCTATAATTTTTTTTATTAGAGCTATTGTCATATAATATTGGCCTGTGATTAAAGATTAATAGAATTTATGTCTAAGTGTATTGCTGCCATGATTAATTTGATTATTAGACTTTGGAGTGTGAAAGATTTTGGTATATATGAAGGACTAGACTAGACTTTGAATACTTTGATTATATTACTAGTTTAGGATTGACCCTAAAGAGAAGGTGGCGTTCAATAATAACATGAAGTCTTGTTGTTGGTTTAAATTGATATTTGATATATTGGTCAATGGTTTTTAGAATAACTAATAGGTATACTCGGATTTGATGCTTCTACGTATGGGAAATAATTCTACCTATATTATGACTCTAGGAAAAAGAGAAGGTCATGGAGGGCTACAGTGTTTATTTTTTTTTAGAAAGTAGTTTATGATCATGAAATTTCATGCTTATTGATTAAAGTAATTCTCTGTTTAGAGCTTACGGAAGACTAAAAGTGCCTAGCTGTGTTCAGATATATTAGCAAGAGAGGTAAGCAATTATGCATAATATGCACAAGTTTCGTCATTTAGGTTCTTTGATGTCAAAGGTTTTCAAAAGTTGTATTTTTAAGCTTACGTTTTTTTAGGTTTATCGAAAACATTTTGTCATCATTGAGAAAGAAACTTCGACTTTTAAATAATGTTTTAAAGAGAAACTTAGAATTTTAAATAACATTTTGAATGTTCGAATCTCATTAAAAAGATGATTTCTAAACTAAACTCTTTTTAGAAAATAATTGAGTTTCAAAGTAAGTTTTCTAAAAAGGTTCTTATTCTTAAATTGTTAAAAAAAAAAGTGATTCCAAAGTCATATTCTTATTCTACAAATGGTATTTAATACGTTTCTTTTAGCAAATTGGATTTCCAAACTTACTCAAGAATTGTAAAAATATTTACATAAACTCTTCAGTTCCCTAAGAGAGTCAAGCATCCTTTGATTTATGTTTTATTCGATATTGTGATCTTTGATATGCTCCTGTTTTTAGAATAATTGTTAATATCAAGTAAATTATTATATTTTGTATAAACGCTGTTTTTGTGATATGTGATCCAAAATAAGTGTTCTTAGAATTGATCAGATATATCAGATATATGTGTAAATCCGCTCACAGGATTGTATGTGAGAATATGTGTTGATCCCTCACCAGCAGGGGTTAGATGTTGGTATCCGCTCACAGGATTGTATGTGAGAATATGTGATGTGTATATGTGATACTGTGCTCTGATCAATTATCTGTATGTGTTTTCGAATGACTTTAAGGTTTGATTATATTTGTAATAAGTGATTTGTTACATGTTTGGAAAACTTATTTCGAATATTTTGAGTGAAATTATGAAATTAACTCGTGCTTTGCTTGACTCTATTCCGTTGTGTATTCTGTGTAATTACTTACTAGATGTGTGGCTCACCCCATCAATTAATATTTTCAGATTAAAGTGTAGTTGGAAAGATAGAATTCTTGGATCGCTTTGTAAGGTGCAAGGTAGAGCGTGGCAGTTGTAGATGACTTCAATGTGATTTGAAGACTTATAGAATTTCAGTTACCTTTATTTTTGTAATTCATTTATTTCCAATTTGTGGAGTTTAGACTTTTGTAAGAGGTTTTATTTAAGAGTATTGATTCTTTGGAGTTATAATTTATTTCGGATTATTTATGTTTATGGAGTTATATCAGTTTGGGAAGTTTGTCATGCATCTAAATTCATGTTCCATGGATTTGGGTTGTGACAGTGTTGGTATCAGAGCTTTAGGATATGATTCTGTAGAAAATTAGGACTTATGATATTTTTATAAGATGAGGAGGTTAGGCTTGAATTATTATTCATAGGCAAAAAGTAGTTTTGGGGAGTTTGATAATTGTAAGAAGCTATATGCTTACATGCTTAGAATTTTATAGTAGTAAAGGGTTTAGTATATCTTGTATATCATGACTTTTCTTGTGATTTAATTGACTCTAAGGTGTTGTTTGTTTGGTTATAGGAAAATGCCACCCCGCAATTCTACCCCTTCTAGTTCTGAGCCAAAATCTGAGAGCCTTGAGAGTGTTTTAAGTGCTTTCAGAAGTCTTGCTGAGGTGGTGGAGAAGCATGTTAGTACTAGTGGAACAGTTAAGCCCAAAGATGCTGAGATTGAAGGATGTACTATTGAACAATTCAGGAAATTGGGTCCTCCTTCATTTTTGGGCCACCCTAATCCTACAGAAGCAGAATCCTGGATAATGCAAATGGAGAAAATTTTTGATGTGATTGGCTGTACTGAAGTGCAAAAAGTCTCTTTTGCTTCCTTTATGCTGAAGGGGGAAGTAGAGCATTGGTGGAGATCCACCAAAAGGAGCTTGACACTTGAGGAAGATGAGATCTTGACTTGGAGTATTTTCCTTGAGGCCTTTTACGAAAAGTATTTTCCAGAGAGTGTACGAGATGAGAAAGAAGTGGAGTTTATGGAGCTGATTCAAGGGAATAAAACAGTGTTACAGTATGAGGCTAAATTTACCGAGTTGTCTCGATTTGCCCCTCACATGGTGGTTGATGATGTTAGAAAGGCTAAAAAATTTCAGAGAGGACTACGACCAAGTATCAGAACTAGGATGGCAGCCTTACGATTGAAGTCATATTCTGAGGTTGTGGAGACTGCAAAGGTTGTTGAGAAGGAGTGTGAAGACTATCAGAGGATTAGGAGTCAGAATAACAAAAGGCCTAAGACTGAAGGGTTCCATAGAGGGAATGAACACAATAAGCCATTCAAGAAGAAGTCTACAACAGAACCAGAGACTAAAATGGTGCAACAAGTAATAGAGGTTTGTCAGAAGTGTGGTAAAAAGCATAAGGGTGTTTGCTATCGTGAAAGCGGGGCTTACTTTAAGTGTGGCCAAATGGGTCATCGTATCAAAGATTGCCCGGCCATGAAGAGTGAGTTGGTGGCTAAGCCTGCTGATGTGAAGCAAAGGCCAAAAGTTCAAGGACGCGTGTTTGCTATTACTGAGCAAGATGCTAAGGCATCCAAGTCAGTGGTAACAGGTACCATTCCCATATTTTCTCATACCGCACGAGTTCTTATTGATCCTGGTTCTACTCATTCCTTTATATCTTGTGCTTATATGAAATATGCTGATTGTGTGCCTGAATTGTTGGACTTTGAACTTTCTGTTTCTACTCCTTTGGGTGAAATTATGGTTGCTGAGTTTATATGTAAGTCTTGTGTGATTAAGACTGGAGGAAATGAGTTGTTGGCTGATTTGATTCTCTTAGAAATTCAAGAATTTGATGTAATATTAGGCATGGATTGGTTAGCAGCTTATCATGCTAATGTTGACTGTTACAAGAAGGAAGTGGTGTTTTGTATTCCGGGACAACCTGAATTTGTTTTTCATGGGTCAAGAGAGAGCCTCGTGCCTAATGTTATTTCTGCCATTCATGCCAATAAGTTACTTAAAAGGGGTTGTAAAGGTTACCTTGCATATGTGGTGGATAACCAGAAGGAAGGGATTAAGATCGATGACATTCCTATTGTGAGGGACTTTGTTGATGTATTTCCTGAGGATCTCCCTGGGTTACCTTTTGATAGGGAGATAGAATTTGCCATTGACTTAGTGCCAGGAACTGCACCTATTTCTATGGCACCATATCGCATGGCACCTGCAGAGTTGAAGGAGCTTAAATTGCAATTGCAAGAGCTTTTAGAAAAGGGATTTATTCGACCTAGTGTATCACCTTGGGGTGCTCCTGTTCTTTTTGTAAAGAAAAAGGATGGATCTATGAGATTATGCATTGACTATAGGCAGTTGAATAAGGTCACTGTGAGGAACAAATATCCTTTACCTAGGATTGATGATTTGTTTGATCAATTACAAGGTGCTAAAGTCTTTTCGAAGATTGACCTTAGATCAGGTTACCATCAACTCAAGATTAAGCAAGAAGATATACCTAAGACTGCCTTCCGTACTCGTTACGGACACTACGAGTTTTTGGTGATGCCGTTTGGATTGACTAATGCCCCTGCTGCCTTCATGGATTTAATGAACCGTGTGTTCAAGCCTTATTTGGATCAGTTTGTTATTGTTTTTATTGATGATATTTTAGTGTATTCCAAAACTCAGGAGGAGCATGCAGAACATTTGAGGATGGTGTTGCAGGTCTTGAGGGAGCAAAAATTATATGCCAAGTTTAAGAAGTGTGAGTTTTGGTTAGATGAAGTAATGTTTTTGGAGCATGTAATATCTAAGGATGGAATTTTTGTGGATCCTAAAAAGGTGGAAGCTGTGGTAAATTGGCCTAGACCAACAAATGTATCTGAAGTTCGTAGTTTCTTGGGTCTTGCAGGTTATTACAGGAGGTTTGTTGAAGGTTTTTCACGTATAGCAGGTCCTTTGACTAGGTTGACCCAAAAGAATGCTAAATTCTTGTGGAAAGAGGAATGTGAAAAGAGCTTCCAAGAATTGAAAGAACGGTTGGTTTCTGCTCCAGTTTTGACACTGCCAACGGGTTCAGGAGGATTTGTAATTTACAGTGATGCTTCACAGAAAGGTCTTGGTTGTGTGCTTATGCAACATGGAAAGGTGATAGCGTATGCTTCTAGGCAGCTAAAAAGGTATGAACAGAATTACCCTACTCATGACTTGGAGTTAGCAGCAGTGGTCTTTGCATTGAAGATATGGAGGCACTACTTATATGGTGAGACGTGTGAGATTTACACTGACCATAAAAGTTTGAAATATTTGTTCTCTAAAAAAGAATTGAATATGCGGCAAAGGAGATGGATTGAGTTGTTGAAAGACTATGATTGTACAATACATTATCATCCAGGCAAAGCAAATGTGGTGGCTGATGCCTTGAGTAGAAAATCCTCTGGTAGGATGGTAAGTATAATTTTGAGGAAAAGACTTTTTTTTGAAGAGTTGAAGGAGATTAATGTGGAGCTCCAATTTAAGGAGCCAAGGGTACTTCTTGCTCATTTTCGAGTGCAACCTACCTTAGTTGAAAAGGTGAAGATTGCTCAAAGATCTGATCCTAATTTGGTAAAGATTATGGAAGAGGTAAAGGAAGGTAATCGAGCTGAGTTTGAAATTCATGGTGATGGTGTTTTACGATTTAGAAATCGATTATGTGTTCCCAATAATGCTGAATTAAAAGGGGAGATTATGGAGGAAGCTCATAAATCTGCATACACTGTTCACCCAGGTAGCACCAAAATGTATCGAGATCTTAGAGAAGTGTATTGGTGGAATAATATGAAAAGAGAGATTGCAAATTTTGTATCCCGGTGTTTAATTTGTCAGCAAGTTAAAGTTGAACATCAAAGGCCTGCTGGATTACTTCAACCTCTTAGTATTCCGGAGTGGAAGTGGGAACATATCTCCATGGACTTTGTGACTGGTTTACCTAAGTCAGTTAAGGGTCATGATGGTATATGGGTAATAGTGGATAGATTGACTAAGTCTTCTCATTTTCTACCAATCAAGACTACATTTTCATTGGATAGACTGGCTCAATTATATGGAAATAGTGAGATTGCATGGAGTTCCTGTCTCTATAGTCTCTGATAGAGACCCTCGCTTCACCTCTAAGTTTTGGAGTAGTTTACACAAGGCTATGGGAACCAAGTTAGATTTTAGTACAGCTTTTCATCCTCAAACTGATGGACAGCCAGAGAGAACTATACAGACACTTGAAGACATGCTAAGAGCCTGTGTGCTAGACTTGAAAGGTAGTTGGGAGACTCACTTGCCTTTAATTGAGTTTGCTTATAATAACAGTTACCATTCCAGCATAGAGATGGCTCCTTTTGAGGCATTGTATGGCCGGAAGTGTAGGTCACCTATTTGCTGGAATGAAGTGGGTGAAAGGAAGTTGCTTGGTCCAGAACTAGTTCAATTGACTACAGAGAAGATTCAGTTGATTCGTGAAAGACTCCTAGCTGCTCAAAGTAGGCAAAAGAGTTATGCAGATAATAGAAGGCGAGACTTAGAGTTTCAAGTTGGGGATCATGTATTCTTAAAGGTGTCTCCATCGAAGGGTGTGATGAGGTTTGGGAAGAAAGGCAAATTAAGTCAAAGGTATATTGGTCCTTTTGAGATCTTGGATAGAGTGGGCAATGTATCTTACAGGTTGGCATTACCACCAGCTTTGTCACATATTCATAATGTATTCCACGTATCAGTGTTACGAAAATACATGCCTGATCCATCACATGTTTTGGAGTATGAGCCGATCAATGTTAGAGAAGACTTATCTTACGAGGAGCAACCAGTGCAGATTCTTGATAGGAAGGATCAAGTGCTACGTTCAAGGAGTATATCCTTAGTGAAGGTGTTATGGAGAAATCATACAGTTCAAGAAGCAACATGGGAAAAGAAGAGGACATGAAAGAAAAATACCCCTATCTATTCTCTAATTGAGGTACATCAAGTTTAGAGGACTAAACTTTTTTTTAAGAGGGGAAGAGTGTAATACCCCAATTTTATCGTCATTATTAATATTATTATTTTAGCTTTGAGAGGTGATGCGGATAAACACGTAGTGTCATGATAGGATTATTTGCATAGTTAGTTTTTGGATTTGCCGCATGTGAGGTGTAATTTTTGTGACCAAATAAAGATTACTACCCAAGTAAGAGATGTAACATTAGATTGCAAAATTAGGTAACTTGTAGTCCTCATTTATTTTGTTTCAGTTACAGAAAGATTAAGGAATTAAAGCATTTAGTCTCCTTATCAGTTAAGGAAAAAAGAAAAAAAAAAAAGAAAAAACCTATTTGGATAAGAAGTCTAAGAGTCATTGGAATCCCTAAATAGGTCAGAAGTTGAAAATACCTTAAATTGAGGTTAATTAGAAGCTATAAAATCTTGGAAGGCTCTAGGGTTTCTTCATTTTACGCATTAACCAAAAGTCAAAAAAAAAGAAAAAAAAAAGACCATGGACGGCTGGAGGCATCATCTATAGACTATAGTTAGCGCTCAAGGATCGGTCTCTCATCAGGTAATCATTCCCTAGTATTGGCAAGGGTAGATCTATAATTTTTTTTATTAGAGCTATTGTCATATAATATTGGCCTGTGATTAAAGATTAATAGAATTTCTGTCTAAGTGTATTGCTGCCATGATTAATTTGATTATTAGACTTTGGCGTGTGAAAGATTTTGGTATATATGAAGGACTAGACTAGACTTTGAATACTTTGATTATATTACTAGTTTAGGATTGACCCTAAAGAGAAGGTGGCGTTCAATAATAACATGAAGTCTTGTTGTTGGTTTAAATTGATATTTGATATATTGGTCAATGGTTTTTAGAATAACTAATAGGTATACTCGGATTTGATGCTTCTACGTATGGGAAATAATTCTACCTATATTATGACTCTAGGAAAAAGAGAAGGTCATGGAGGGCTACAGTGTTTATTTTTTTTTAGAAAGTAGTTTATGATCATGAAATTTCATGCTTATTGATTAAAGTAATTCTCTGTTTAGAGCTTACGGAAGACTAAAAGTGCCCAGCTGTGTTCAGATATATTAGCAAGAGAGGTAAGTAATTATGCATAATATGCACAAGTTTCGTCATTTAGGTTCTTTGATGTCAAAGGTTTTCAAAAGTTGTATTTTTAAGCTTACGTTTTTTTAGGTTTATCGAAAACATTTTGTCATCATTGAGAAAGAAACTTCGACTTTTAAATAATGTTTTAAAGAGAAACTTAGAATTTTAAATAACATTTTGAATGTTCGAATCTCATTAAAAAGATGATTTCTAAACTAAACTCTTTTTAGAAAATAATTGAGTTTCAAAGTAAGTTTTCTAAAAAGGTTCTTATTCTTAAATTGTTAAAAAAAAAAAGTGATTCCAAAGTCATATTCTTATTCTACAAATGGTATTTAATACGTTTCTTTTAGCAAATTGGATTTCCAAACTTACTCAAGAATTGTAAAAATATTTACATAAACTCTTCAGTTCTTATTCATTCCCTAAGAGAGTCAAGCATCCTTTGATTTATGTTTTATTCGATATTGTGATCTTTGATATGCTCCTGTTTTTAGAATAATTGTTAATATCAAGTAAATTATTATATTTTGTATAAACGCTGTTTTTGTGATATGTGATCCAAAATAAGTGTTCTTAGAATTGATCAGATATATCAGATATATGTGTAAATCCGCTCACAGGATTGTATGTGAGAATATGTGTTGATCCCTCACCAGCAGGGGTTAGATGTTGGTATCCGCTCACAGGATTGTATGTGAGAATATGTGATGTGTATATGTGATACTGTGCTCTGATCAATTATCTGTATGTGTTTTCGAATGACTTTAAGGTTTGATTATATTTGTAATAAGTGATTTGTTACATGTTTGGAAAACTTATTTCGAATATTTTGAGTGAAATTATGAAATTAACTCGTGCTTTGCTTGACTCTATTCCGTTGTGTATTCTGTGTAATTACTTACTAGATGTGTGGCTCACCCCATCAATTAATATTTTCAGATTAAAGTGTAGTTGGAAAGATAGAATTCTTGGATCGCTTTGTAAGGTGCAAGGTAGAGCGTGGCAGTTGTAGATGACTTCAATGTGATTTGAAGACTTATAGAGTTTCAGTTACCTTTATTTTTGTAATTCATTTATTTCCAATTTGTGGAGTTTAGACTTTTGTAAGAGGTTTTATTTAAGAGTATTGATTCTTTGGAGTTATAATTTATTTCGGATTATTTATGTTTATGGAGTTATATCAGTTTGGGAAGTTTGTCATGCATCTAAATTCATGTTCCATGGATTTGGGTTGTGACATGCGGCCTCAAGCGTTTTTTGAAGCCGCGTTAATAAAACGCGGCTTCAGTTGGGCCGGGGCTGCGTTTTATTAAAAGCGGCCTAAACTTTTAGCTTGAGGCCGCGTTTTAGACGCGGCCTCAAGCGTTTTTGCCTTTGTATTTATAATCCAAAAACCGGGTTGAGCAAAAAATTTTTGCTCAACCCTAGCCTCATCATGTCCAGAGCCTCATCAGATCTCCCTCATCATGTCCAGAGCCTCATCAGACCTCCATCTCCGAGTCTCCCACACACATCGGAGATGGAGGCTTGGATCTCCAAGCCCCGTTCTCCGAACCGATCGGAGATCGGAGCCAACCTCCCTCTCCGATCTCCAATCCGATCGGAGAACGGGGCTTGGATCTCTGATCTCCGATCGGATCGGCGAACGGGGATGGATATGGAGGTCTCCATCTCCGATCTGGAAATTAAGGCTAAGGAAGCCTACATCGACGACCACTTCGAGCTCGCCGCCGAGCTCTACACCCAGGCCATCGAGCAAAACCCTAAAAGCGCTGAGCTCTTCGCTGAACGAGCCCAAGCCAACATCAAACTCGACCGCTTTCCTGGTTTTTTTTGCCTTCCTTTCCTACCCTTTTGAGTTTTTCTCTTTCTTTTCTCTTTTGGGTACTGAAAAAAATTGTGGGTCTATTGATTTGACTGTCTCCTTTTTTTTTTTTTTTTTGTTTGATTGCTGAGAAAACGTAAGGAAAAGAAAATTGAAGATGTGGGTGGGAAATAAGTGAAGAATTTTAAGTCTGTTGTGTTGAGTTGTTGTGTTTTTTTAGAATTATTGTTGCTGTTGTTGGTGTTACTGTTGTTGGGTTTTACATACTGTTAATGTTTAAATTCAAAAACTTTACTGGTACTCTGGTTTGTCTGATTTTTCTCACAATTATTTTTGTACAGAGACTTAAATAATTGCGAGTATAAGCATTGGGTTTCTGCTGGTTTCTGTGTTTTTGTTTTTAAATAATGTAAAATACACCCTGTTACTTGAGCATTAATGGCACTAGTTTGGTTCCAATGTTGTAATTTATGTAGAATGGCTGAAAATGTTGAGGGAATAGAGTACTGGAAAAATAAAAATAGTGTTCTATGCTGAAATCAAATGCTTTTGTGCCAGGGCTTTTCTTTATTTTGGGGGTGGGGGTGCTTCTTTGATTGCTTTTCTTTAAGTTTTGACCTTCTGAACCATTGTGGAAGTATTTTACTTTTGTACATAGCAAATTGATGATTTGGTTGTGAAATTTGCTTCTTCAAATTTATCA
This sequence comes from Lithocarpus polystachyus, assembly GCA_033629205.1. Taxonomy (NCBI): domain Eukaryota; kingdom Viridiplantae; phylum Streptophyta; class Magnoliopsida; order Fagales; family Fagaceae; genus Lithocarpus; species Lithocarpus polystachyus. The sequence goes on along the minus strand of CM066166.1, from coordinate 21,983,337 downwards.
CCCTTATAATGGAAAACTCCAACACTTACTGAACTGCTCAAAAAAAATAATTATGAAAAAGCAATAAATATAAATATATTTATTGCTTTTTCAAAATTATTTTTTTTTTGAATATTTTTGGCAGTAGCCGCGTTTTAAACGTGGCCTAAGGTAGAATGGTCTTAGGCCACGTTTAAAACGCGGCCATTGACCTTAGTCTTAGGCCGCGTTTAAAACGCGGCCATAGACCTTGGTTTTAGGCCGCGTTTTTAAAAGTGCGGCCATAGACCCCGGAGGCCTATAGTCGCGGGGTTTAGGCCACATTTAAGAACGCGGCTTAAAAAAGCGCGGCCATAGCCTATAGCCGCGTTTTTAGGACCTTAGGCCGCGTTTTTAAAACGTGGCCTAAAGTCTTTTTTTTTGTAGTGAATTGTACAGATGCTGCCAGTTAAGTAAGGAGCAAATAATTCCATTCCAAATTTTCGGTAGCTTAAGTTTCTGATTGTATAACTTGTGTGTTATAAAGTCAATAAATTGTCTAGAAAAAAAAAAATTGAATAAATTGACTGCACTTGTATTTTATTTGTATCTACCCTACTATGTTAGTTATCAAGGCAATCAATGAAAGTTTCTTTTATTTGTATTTCAGCTTTAGATGGAACGGAATTGGGTAAAACTCGGGAACAGAGCTCTTCCTAAGTACAGACAAGGAATTAAAGACTTCCTTGATTTTGTATTTGAGCATACAACAATGGGGGATAAAATTTTTTGTCCGTATAAGCAATGCAATAACTATTTTGCAAAGACTAGAGATGATGTTGAGGCTGATTTGCTCACTATTGGTATTCTCCCAAATTATACTCAATGGCTTAGACATGGTGAGGAGAGACATTTTGAAACTTGTGATAGTTTGGATAGTGATGATGAATCAGATGGTAGAAGATTATCTTGCAGCTTTCAAAGCAAGTTGTGTGTGTGTGTGTTTCTTAATGAGCATTTAGCAACTAAGTTCATTGTCATCTATGGTTGCTCAAAGAAGAAGAAATGCTTTAACTTTTGATAACCCCAACTTGTAAAAAGGTAAAGGATGCTTTTGTGTGTGTGTGTGTATATATTCTGTTGTAGGTAAATTCATGGTTGTCCATTTGAATTATTTTGCTATGGTTGGCTTGTTATTAAAAGCTAAATGGCAAAGAAGATGTTGGGGTTGACTGTTCTAATCTGATTGGGATGTTTATAGAATGACATATTGTCTCAGAGAATCCGAAAAAGAAGATGTTGTTGATGCTAGTAGAACCTTGAGATGGTGTGAAGTTAGTGATGATCTTGATGAAGGCATGTAGCAAATTATGCAAACCTTGAGAAGGTATGTTTTCTTTCTTTGTGAGACCGAGACCGAGACCGAGGTGCACCTTTGAGGATTTTGGTTGTTAAAGTATTGCCTTTACTTTTTTGTCTTGTGGATTGTGTTGTAAGAGTTTGATAGATATACAACAAAAGCTCTGTACATTTATAGTTTCTTATCAAAATTTTTTATTTTATTGTACAATACATTAGTATCTTTAAGGTCTTTGGCTATCTAGCTTAAACTTTGAAGGGTCTATATTTTCAGTTCAAATTACTGATAAAAAAAAATTTTTGGTTCAAATTATCCATTGTATTTGTACATTTTTTTTTTATTGTGTTAAAAGAGTAGTTGATTGGTTATTGTAAATTGAATTTGGAATTGCACAATTGTGTTTTCATTTATATTTTGAATTAGGTTATTAAATTTTGATCAATGTAAAAATTGCATCCAAATTTATTTATTTATTTATTTTAAAGAAAATACTTATTTCAATGTTTACAAATCGTTGAAATTTATCTCAAGATACCCTTTATTGACGGTTGAGTGCATGTAGAAAAAAGTAAAAAGCATTTTTATGTATATATGTTTCAACGGCTTTCAATAATACTTCGACGTTTATTAACTGTTTATAAAAGTGTAACATTTTTTTCGACGGTTGCATAGACCGTAGAAAAAAACTTTTTGACATAGTTTTTAATAACGGTTTTTGATGGTTACTTTAACTCAAAAATAGTATTTTTAACGGTTTTTAATACTTTTTTCAACGGTTTCAACCATTGAAAATAACTAAATTTCTTGTAGTGCTGGTATAGTCAAATAATGAGTTATATGGTTTTACTAATATTATTTCTTGTTGGATAAATTTCAAGTGAGTTTAATGCTATTGGATTGCATACAAGCATTACTTCAGGTAACTTTGTTTTGCTTTTAAAATGAAGAAATGTTGCTAGACCGAAAAAAGTGAAGATTGTCGAAGGATGACCAATTTACTATTCAAGTTGTCCTTATGCACCCAACCTTCTAGGTTTATCCCATCTTATTCTATAAATTATAATGCTATAGTTCTCAATGTCACAATAAAACAAAAATCAGGGATATCTAACAAGAAAGGTGAACATTCATACCAAAATTCTTGACCCCCCACCCCCCCAACCTCCCTAGAAAAAAGAAGCAAAATTATATTTCTAATTAGACGTACAAATGCGTAAGTTCCAATTAGCTTAACTATTAAAGTCTCTTGTCGTCAAATAAAAGATTTGGTGTTTGAACCCTACTTACACCAAAAACCAATTGGCGTATTGGCCTAATGATAAAGATAAATTATCATAAAGTTAACACCATAGGTTTGAATTCAATCATATTCTATATAAAAAAAAAAAAAAAAAAAAATACAACACAAACACACCATGGCCTAAAATTATGAGTAGATGATGAAAAAACAGACATTTTCCCAATGAAATAAACATTGAAAATATAAACTTCATATTGCATACTCCAATTAGTATTTTATTGTTCACTTAAAAATATATTCCCAAAAAATACCAAGCAACTCAAATCCAATTAAACAGAAGAGTGAGGCAGCGAAGTACAAATTCTACACTTTGTACAAATTCAAATCACAGAATAATTATATAAAAGTACAACTGTCTAAGACTAACAAATTATAAAATAATTGGCATTCCATTGAGAACATATAGATAAAAATTGCACCTTGAATCATTTCCTAAATTAAACATCTCTTATACATTTCAAAAATCAAAACCAAAATCACAATAAGAACACGATTTATCGTACAATAAGATCCAAGTACCTACAACTACAACATTGTGTAATCTATAATTTGAAAGGCACTCAGTAAGTTTCTCTTTCAAAAGCTAAGTATTACAAAACACAAATATAACCTCCACACTTTCTGAGCAACCAAACAAAAACAAAAGCCGACACAGACAAAACTTGCAAAAGGCGAATGAAACAAAGATTGAGCAAATTTTTCATCGAGATTGTAAAGTACATAGAGCAAGATGCAATCCTTGTTTTCGAAATCATTTTCTTGAGAAACAAACAGATCGTAAGGAGAGAGATAGCAGTTACCTGATGGATGAGAGAGGAGAGATCAGACAGGACAAGTAGAAGGCGGTCGAGCGATCCATCTTCTTCTTCTTCTTCCACTTCCTTACACCGATCCTCCTCTTTCTCTGAGAAACTGAGATTCTTCATTTCCAAGGGTTTCAAGAACCTTCCACCATTACTGTACTTGTTTTTGTTGTTGGATACGTCTCTCAATGGCTTTCTTCGACTTCAATCTCTGTGTGTGTGTGTGTGTGTGTGTGTGTGTGTGTGTGTGTGTGTGTGTGTGTGTGTGTGTTTGAATTTATTGTGAAAGGTAGGCTATTTTTATTTTGTGTGATTTTTCATTGTCGGAGTAGCGAGTCATGACTTAGAGTTGCACTCAACCGAGTTTGCTGAGGCAAAATTGGGTGGGCTCGGATGCTTGGTAGCATAGTTAGTAAAATACGTTACGAGTATAATACAATAAGAATATAGGTGGATATAATTCAGCATCTTTTTAATAAGTACGTTTTAAAAATTTGACAGAAATATACGTGAACTGGAAAATAATGGTATATGAATCTTACATGTATAATATGTTTTTATTTTGAAACTTCGCAAAAAAAAAAAAAATGGAAATATTTGTCATATTACTTTTTTGGAGATAACTAAAATAATTCAACAAATTACAATCATATAGAAATATTCTAATTAACAAAGAAAATTATTTCAATAACCATATAGAAATTTCTTAACAATCTAATACATTACAGGACAAATGCAAATATCTTGTCTAAACAAAAACATTAATAAATTCAATGAAATAATACTAAATGATATACAGGTACATGAGAATGGATGCATGTATAATATTAGATGGAAGAGATTTAGCAAAAACTAATAATAATAATAATAATAATAATAATAATAGAATTTAGATACAATAAAATTTGACAATAAAAGAATGGTAGGATATAGGATTTATTTAGGCTCAGTGCAGATGCCAATTCACTATTAGAATAGTAGCCTATAATGTGCAGGTGTGTTTTGAAGTATAGAATAGTAGGGAGCAGTGGAACAATATAAGTTTTTAGTACGTTGTTTTAAGTAATAAATTGGAAGAAAAAAAAAATTAAAAAGTTAAGGGAGGTCTTACTGTTACAATATCAAATTTTATGAAACAAATTAATGAAACATAAAGTTAAGGGTATCTATTTACAATACTAAAGTCTATGACAAGGGGTGTGCGCAGTTTGGCTAGTTTGGTTTTTTTCCAAATTTGTAACCGAATCAATAAGTATCAATTTCCCCATAACTGGAACCGATACACACCACTAAGGGTCAGTTTTTAGACCTACAGTGGTGTGGTTTTGAGGTCGGTTGAATCGATTTGAAATTTAATATATATAAACTTGGGCTTTCAAGCCCAATATCCATACCTCAACTTGATCAAAACTTCAAGCAAATAAAAACTTCTATTTATTTAGCAAGCTGTTCAATTACATGGGCAAGCTTAAACTCTAATTATTTAGCTAGCAACTTGTTAAATGTCTAATTGCCCATCAATCAAGTATTCATAAAAGGAAAAAAAAAAAAAATTCAATTATCCATATAACAACCATACATCATACATAAAAAAAAAAAAAAAAAATCATGTTCATACATGGTGAATGAAATAAGTTCCACATATTTTATAAACTTTTTTTGTCATAAACTTGTTCATACATAAACAGATAAAACCTGTTCAAGTATTTATACACAAAACAATTCAAATTTGTTCATACATAATAAATTTCATCACTTCATTCACCATGTAAAAAAAGTTTTGGAATCGCCTCAATGGGAATTAAACTCCAAAACATCATCTAGCATATAATATCATTAAGTAACCATTCCATTTGTCATTGTTCACAAATGCCAAAATAAAGATATATAAATTAAATTATCATTTAAAATATAATAATTTAGCTCAACGAAATCAAAATAAAAGGGTAGAGAATCTAAACTCTAAACTCCATACATAATGTAAAAGCTACTCAAATAGCATATATATCAAAGTAAATAAAAACACATGTATTTACGCCCATAATAGCTTAAGCTAACTCTTTCTTTAGATTTCTCAAAAAAAAAAAAAAAAAAAAAACTCTCTCTTTAGCTATATATATATTAGGGGTGGCAAATGGACGGGTTGGATCATAAATAAGTTGGGTCATAAATGAGTTGGGTGTGTAATTACCCATTTATCCATTTATGACCCGTATATATATAAATTAATTATCTATTACCCACCCAACTCATTTAATTAGTAACCCGCCCATTTAACCCAATATGACCTAAATAAATAAATAACTTGTTAAAAGCTTTAAAAACAAAAATTAAAAAGTTCAAAATATCACTTTTCCTGTTCTTTCCTTTCATTTTCCCTTCACAAAATTCATTTCTTAGAGAAAGAAAGAGAAAAAGTAAATTTCAAACTAGGGTTTCTGATCCTAAATTTAAAAATTCAAAAACAAAAGGCACAAACCCAATAGAGGAAAAAAGAAATTCAAATCTTGGTCAAGTACCATGAAGATTTCTGGGTCTGATCACACCCGGACTGTTCTCGTCCGATCCAGCCATTTCTCTATCAAATTCAAAAATATAAAGAAAAAAAAAAAAGAGAGCAAAGACGCTAAGAGAAGCATCCAAAGAGCACTGGCGATGAAACCATTGAGCTCTGATGACCAGAAACCTTCGTCTGCGGCGGCTGCAGCCACCGCTCCCATCGGCAAGCGAGTCATCATCAAGAACGCCGACATGCTCCCCGAAATGCAGAAGAAGGCCGTCGACACCGCCATCTCAGTTTGGGAGCTGAGATAGAGAGAGTGATCGACGATCACTCCCAAACCTCAAAATCAAATCTCCGTCTTTATTAGGGTTCGCAGAGAAAACCTCAAATCCAAGCCTTAGCCATGGCCGATTCTAGGGTTTCCTTCCCCTCATTTCCCATCCTTCATCGTCGTTCGAGCGCAAGCATTATCAAGAACATCCAAATGGAGAACTTCATGTGCCATAGCCATCTCCAAATCGAGGTCGGCGAGTGGGTCAATTTCATCACTGGTCAAAATGGAAGTAAACCCCTCTGTCTCTCTCTTAGTGCGTCAATTTCAGCGCCAACATGCTCTTCAGTCACACACAGCATAATCCTTTGTTTGTAATTCTGTGATTGATTAGAGGTTGAGTTTGTTGTTGGAGGCTGCCAAATGGAACATAATTTTGTTTGTTTGCTAAGAAAATTGAGGAAAATAGTGAAGAAAAGATAATAATTTCCACGAGTCTTTTACTGTTTTTCTTTTGTTGTTGTTGTGTGGCTTGTAGGAAATTAGAAAGTTAAGTTCAGCTGGATTAATTTATTTAATTTTAAATTTTAGATGGGTTAGTGGATTTATCCATTTAATTAAATAACCAAATGAGTCTTTATCTATTTAACCCAAATACTCAAATGGGTTGGGTTAAGACTTATTCAAATAAGGTAGGTAATGGCCAGGTTCATAGATATGGATAAAAATTGCCACCCCTAATCCTATGTCAAATACACTTAGACAAAAAATAATGTCATTTATCTTCAATCTTTTGATGAGATCTACCTAACTCTAACATTGTTATTTCATCTAATTCTAAACCGTATGAGTTGGATACAATCAAGGAAGGGAGCTTGCATTTTATATTGAGTGACAACAGTATAATTACAATTTTGATGTTAAGATTGGACATTGTTGATTTGTGAGTTTTGTAAATGATGTAATTGACTGTGGGGTGTTTAGGATGTATATTTTGTTTTAAAATTAAGGAAAAAATAATAAAAAAGAAAGACACATTCTATATCAACTTTTATTTTATAATATTCCTCCAAAGATGTTTTTTTTTTCCCTCCTTATTCCTTCAATTAAATAATTATAATGAATACGTGTGGGCAATTTATAATTGTTTCTTTCTATGATGAACTCATCACTAATAAAGTTCTATAACAATTATACTATAATACATATATAATATTTTTCAAAACTATCTTACATAAAACATTATAACATTACCCGTGCATTACATGGGTAACTTATTAGTTGACAGTAAAAATAGAACCAACTATCGTCAAAAGCTTAGATAAAATGCTAACAACATAAAACTATCAAATTGGATTACCATTATATGTTTAGGCTTAAAAAAAAGCACGATTCAGATTATGAGTCATGACTCCATGATCATATGTAGGGTGAAAGAGCAACACCAAAGCAATAAGGAGTTGAGAATTTCTGATATATCACCTTCAGTTTGAATTCTGTACTCTTACGGTGGAAGTCAATAACTTAGGATCAACTCAAATGAATACCTTTTAATTTTTTTTGGGTATAACAAAAATGTATATAATTGATGAAAATCGTATGGTTGTTACACCGAGTGTCACCAATCGCAGCAAAACGAAGAGGTCTAAAAGGCACCAATATGATTAGAAAAAAATGGTTTAATTATTCATAATCAAATAAATATAAAATATGTATAAACATTTCACTTTGCAAAACCTATAAGGGACATCGCAATTTCTAATTCAAATATCCTTGTAGAACATTTTATCAAACAGCTTATGGGTTCATCAATAACTATATGTAGTAGTAATCTAAATGGTCAATAATAATAACATAAAAGTGAAAACAAATGATAAAAATTAAAAAATCTATTCACAAAATGTACATATCGGAACCAATCTCTCTTACCCAAAAGGGAAAAAAAAAATGCTACCTAGCTATGACCTACCATACTCAGAGAAAGACACATCTCTCTCTCTACAAGTAAAATTAATATATATATATATATATATATATAATTTTGGTCCTTAAACTTTATTAAAAATTTTTTTTTTCATCCCTAAATTTTTTAAAAAGTTTGTTTTTCGTTTCTAAACTATAGAAAAGTTGTTTTGCATCTATAAACTATTGAAACTATTTTCTCTTTTTTCCTTAAACTTTAACAAATATATTTTTTATCCCTAAAATATTGAAAAAAATATATATTTGAACTATGTAAAAAAAAAAAAAAAACTTTTTATATATGTTAAGGATGAAAAAATAACTTTTCAAAGTTTAGGGATAAAAAAAAACTTTTAGTAAAGTCTAGGAATCAAAATTGTATTTTACCCATCAAAATATTAATTAATTAGTGTGACCCCAAACCCACTTTTTATTTTTATTTTTATTTTTTTTATGCAAAGTCATGAAATTTGACACAAAATAAAAGTGTTACTTATTATTGGATATTTTGGAGAAGCATTACTTATAGGATTTTGATAAATAATAAAACCTCATTAAATCTTATTTTTAACCCTTTATATTTAATTTATTAAAAAAAACCGTTATACATAGTGTTGATTTCATTAGTTTGTCATGTTCAAAAATATTTTAACTAATTAAAATATTAATTAGTCAGTGTGATTCTACATTTTTTTTTTTTAAGCAAAGTCCAATGTGACACAAAATAAAACTATTACTTATACTTTTTTTTAGAAGCATTACTTAAAAGATTTTGATAAATAGTAAAACTTTTAGGAGATTTTATCAAATAGCTTATGGGTTTATCAATAACTATATGCAGTAGTAATCTAAATGGTCAATAATAACATAAGAGTGAAAACAAATGATATAAATTAACAAATTTATTCACAAAATGTACATATTGGAACCAATCTCTCTTACCCAAAAGGAAAATAAAAAGCTACCTAAGACCTACCATACTTACAGAGAAAGACATCTCTCTCTATCTCTCTCTCTCTCTCTCTCTCTCTCTCTCTCTCAGCAAGTAAAATTAAAATAGAATAAATATTATTTTGGTCCTTAAACTTTATTAAAAATTAGTATTTCATCCTTAAACTTTTTAATAAGTTGGAAAATGTTTCACTTTTTTCCTTAAACTTAAAAAAAAATATTTTTTATTCCTAAAATATTGAATAAAAAATATTTTTGAACTATGTAAAAAGAAAAAACTTTTTATAAATGTAAAAATGAAAAAAGAACTTTTCAAAGTTTAGGGATGAAAAAAAAATCCTTTTAGTAAAGTTTAGGGATCAAAATTGTATTTTACCCATCAAAATATTAACTGATTAGTGTGACCACAAACCCACTTTTTTTAAATTTTTTTATTTTTATTTTTATGCAAAGTCATGAAATGTGACACAAAATAAAATTATTACTTATTATAGGATATTTTGGAGAAGCATTACTTATAGGATTTTGATAAATAATAAAACCTCATTAAATCTTATTTTTAACCCTTTATAGTTAATTTATTAAAAAAAAACGTATACGTAGTGATGATTTCATTAGTTTGTCACGTTCAAAAATATTTTAACTAATTAAAATATTAGTTAGTCGGTGTGATTTTACATGTTTTTATTTTTAAGCAAAGTCCTATGTGATACAAAATAAAACTAGTAAGGAATTTTTTTAATTGAGCGTGTTATTCGGTGAAGGAAACAGAATTCAGGCCTTTTATTAAGGAATGACTATTCCTCATTTTAAGGAATAACTATTCATAAGGAATATTCTTTATAATAAAAACTTAACCAAACAACCGTATAATTAAATCATAGAATTAACTATTACATTATAGTGTTTATTACAGTTTACTAAACATGCCCTTATACTTTTTTTTTAGGAGCATTACTTATAAGATTTTGATAAATAATAAAACCTCATTAATTTCCTACTTTTAATCCTTTATATTTAATTCATAATAAAAAAAAACTATTTGAAAATATTTTATTTGCATTTTCAAAATGGTACTCTCGTCCATCTCCATTACTATAATAGTTGGTCTAACTAAAATAGGCAAATATACTTGTTGCTAAAAAAAATAAAAATCTTTTTAATTTTCTCTTCTTTTCTGGATCGTGTTTCTTACATTTGCATAAACCTAAAATAATGATTAAAAAAATCCCTAAGACTTATCAATTTAAATTTAACTTTAAACCAAATTCATTCCCAAGAGGCAAAGTCAAAGAATCGCAACTTTCTCCCCTGGCCAATTGTCGGAGTTATATTCTCCGGGCTGAAATTTTTTTATAGCATCCATGGTGTTCAAACTAAAATTCTATCCACCCAAAATACTATCCCTATTTAATTTTACAATTTTCTGATAATTCATTTTAAAAGTTGCTCATCGTGAATGTTGTAGAACTAAAGCCTAATCTTTCAAAGTATATATAATTCCTTAGCTTTGTTGTTGATTACTTTCTATCCACCGTCATTTCAAAGGAAACCCGAAACTAAGAAAAGGGAAAAAAATGAAAATTAGAATTGATTTTCTTTCATGGCAGTGATGGGAGACAAAGACAAGGCATCACAAGGCCACAAGGTCAACGAAGGCACTAGCAAGTAGCAACCTTCAAATCTGCATAAAACATGTGAATGTTTTAAAATTCTGTGGCAATCTTTTCTGTTTATTTATTTATTTGCAAAAAAGTAAAAACATGAACACAAACAAGAGTATGGATACGCCATAACGATATAAGCAATTTTAAAAATTATTATATGACACGGTGGATATTATGACATAAATGTGACAATAGTACGACACTTTAAATAAAATATTCATACTTCTTAAGAATTTTATTTCTTAAAGGCGCTGCTTGGTGTAAAATTAAAATAATAAAATTAGTTTGTACATCAATGATGTAATAATTTTCACTCTGGAATTAGAAATTAGAATCTAACTTCGAAGATGGGTGGGTACAGCCACACTGGTGGACCTGCTTCGATAAGTTGGGTTTTTTTCCCTTTATTTTGATCATAATTTTACGATAACGTCAGTGGAAGAATGATGTGGCAAAATCTTTATTATAAATGAAATGTCAAACCCAGGTTTTTGTTTTTCAAAGCTAATATTACTTTCTTTATTCATTATGGTTTGTTTGTGTTATTATAGAATTCACACACAATAGAATTCGTGCAGGTGTAATCAAGTTTATTATTATAATATTCTAGTTTTGTGGTGGGAAAGAAGGCCCACTGTTACAATGTTTTTTTTATCTTCTTCTTTATTTTTTTGAAAAAAGTTGTGTCAGGCTGTTAGCACTTAGCTTTACAACGATTTTGTTGTTTTAGATATCACTGCATTGTGAAAATTTGATAGATATATATAAGTCCTCTTTGGAAATTTCCACCAAAACAACAATTTTATATTAATATAGAAAACACACTTTTTATTATTATATATTTTTACCAAATAGTTACATGTGGTTTTATAAATTGTGTTTTCAAAACATACGTTTTAAGATTGCTATTTTTTGAAAACGCAATTTTTAAAACAGCTTACTATTTTTTGAAGATAAAATTTTTAAAACAGCTTATCTAAATGTAAAAAAAATGTGACACAACGTAAAAGTATTACTTATAGGATATTTTTGAGAAGCATAACTTATAGGATTTTGATCAATAATAAAACTTCATTAAATCCTACTTTTAACCCTTTATATATAATTTATTTTGAAAAAAAAAAACCTTATACATAGAATTTTTATTTATATTTTTTACATTGGAAATCATTTTCAAAACTGCACTCTTGTCCATATCCAATTCTCCCTTAAGATGATAGATATGGAGTCAATAAGTCAGTCATTATGATAGTTGGTCTAATTAAAATAGGCAAATATACACATCAATAAATAATAATAAAATCTTTTTTAATTTTCTCTTCTTTTCTTCATCCCGTTGATCACTTTCTCTAAAATTATTTTTTAAATAAATTAAAATTAAAATTAAAGAACCACACATTTCCCCAACCCAAATCGCAAATGAAAAACGGTCACTTCATTGGCAGCCAAAATAGACTGCAATAACTCAACAAAGATGACAACAAGAAGGATAGCGAAGTTTAAACAAACTAGAGAATATAAAATCTCTTCGTGCGATGGGTAATGCCTCTACCGCTTGCTATATGAATTGGTTACATCTTACGTGCATTGACGGAGAGATTCAAGGGCTTGATGTTGCAATCCACAATTAATGTGGCGACGATAAAGATGGAGGTAAGCGAGTCCTGAAAGGATTTCTTTGAGATTCAACTGCATGTTTGGATTTGGATTCGAAGACAATAGAGGTTCAAGGTTAGGGTTGGATTTGGGTGCAAAATTTATACCAAGCTACTTCGTACGTTGCTAAATTATGTCACAGCCAAGCCTCTTTCTGGCTTTTACTAACAAATGGCCTAAAGGCACAAGTTAAGTTGTATTTAATGCTCTATTAAATGATATTTTTGTGTGGAAAATCCTTAGTTTATATTGTACTAGTAATGTAAGATTTAAAGGCCTGTTTGTGATTCGCTTATTTTGTTGAAACGGTCAAAATAGGCTTTTGCCCTTTCTTTTTAAAAAATCCAGCAAAATGTCTCATGTCTGAAACTAATTAGGGAAATGCCCTTGTTTTGAAACTCGATTTTCTAAAAATCGATTTTTGGAACATCGAGTTATAGCGAACGTGGGCTTAATTTTTTTTTTTTTTTGGAACTCGAGTACCATGTGAAGTACTCAAGTTCATGGAACTCGAGTTCCAAGAACTTGAGTTCCATGAACTCGAGTACTTCACACGGTACTTGAGTTCATGGAACTCGAGTACTTCACATGGTACATGGGTTCATGGAACTCGAATACTTTACATGGTATTCGAGTTCATGGAACTAGAGTACCAATTTTTTTTTAATTTTAAATTTTTCAGTTTGCTATAACTCGATTGTCCAAAAATCGAGTTTTAAATTGAAACTCGATTTTTAGAAAATCAAGTTTCAAAATAGGGATATTTCATTAATTAGTTTCAGATATGAGACATTTTGTCAGTTCGTTTAGACCCCTGTAAACCAGATTGTTTAACCTAATTAATTAACCAAGTAAATACTTAGGTTTATTATTCAGAGCTAGGTTAAAACAATAACAATCATATCAAGTAAAGCAGCGGAAAAAAAATAACACAAAGATCTGATGACCCAGGAAAACCAAACCGGTAAAAAACCTGGGGAGGATTTAACCTAGCTATCCTCAAGGTAAAACTGAATTCACTATGAAAGAATCGAAGTTTACACAATAAGATTTAGACCACTAGCATCCTATTGCTACCCAAATGTAGGAAACTTACTACCACGACCACGTGACAGCTCCAAGATCCAGGGACTCCTTCTTTCTTGAATTCTTCAGCAATCCACAAGCGCACCTGCTTGTATTTCTTTAAGATCTTTGATTTTGCAACTGTATGATTTACCAAGCTCTTGACATAAATCTTGAGTTTGTAAACCATAAGTGTATGTGAAGGTAACCACCTCTAGATCTCACAATGAGATTCACAAACACAGCATCCAGAACTCTGAAAACGTGGCTAGGGTTTTCCCTTATATACTTAGGGCAAAACATAAAACCCTATACATTAAATGGGCTAGGGCTGAGTTGGAAAATTCTGCAGAAAAACAATCTGCACGACTTTCGATCGATCGAGTCAAGCAGAAAGTGCACAGTGAATTCTGCATAAAACTCGATTCCAACTTTACATTAAGAGCCACACTTTGAGCAAGTCTAACACACAACTTAAAGAATGTTTTGATCATGGTTTGCCAACATTACAAATTGAAGTTCTAATACATTAGTTCCTAATTCTTAGAACCTAACACATTTTATTGAAAATTTTTTGCAAAAGGGGCAAATGTCCATTTTCTCCTTGTTGAAACTGAAAACTTTTTACTAAAAATACTGTAGATAAAAGTAAAAGTTAGCTGAAATAGTATAGTAGAACTCATGAATAGTAGCAAAAAAAAGCTAAATAGTAAAATAAGTTAGCAAAATTAATCATGCCAAACGGACACTTATATTGTAAGCTAAAAAATTATGTACAACATTGTAATAGTAAAAATGCTAGCTCTATGCATCTAAGAGTATTTCTACTTTCATGCAATTCAAGGTCAATAACCTCTCTTGTTTGATGGTTGCCATCCGGATAGTGGAAAATCATTAACTTAAAGATCCACTCTAGTGTCTTCAAAATATAAAAATAAAGAAGACCATGAGATCGGAGGTAGGAGAAGATTGGTAAGGGAGTTAATAATATATCGGAGGCTATTTCAATTTGACCTGGAAAACAAAATATTTTGGTACCAATTAATACCAATATACCATGGAATTATTAATTTATGTATATGCGTGTGCACATGTATATGTGTATTTATTTTGTTATGTCCATAACATTCTTACAATTTCTGACTTGAAAAGTGATAGAGTTGCATTAATGAAAATAGTTGCTGTACATATTACTTACAAAACTCTCCAAGCTAAGTCGTAATTATGTACTCGAGCTTTTGACTCCAGCTAGCAACTGGTTCCATGAATATTTTCTCCTCATTAGTCTTTGGATTCGTATTTGAGCCTTCAATTGCAAACTACTAGTCTCCTTGGCAAGTTTGGGTTGCTCCAATGTTTTCCAAGCTCCAATCAATACCCAAACTCTTCATCACTTCCTCTCTTGGTCAGACTCCAGATAATACATGTAAACTGGCATAGCACATAAGCTAACAAACCAGTGAAACGAACTACAATACCATGTCCGAGAATCAAACCTAAAAGCTTAACTTTCCAAAGTGAAACCAGTAAACAAACACCCAGTCCATCATTATTCAACAATACCATATAATATTGTACATCTTACTCCCATTTATTTTGGAGGCCATAATAAACTTCTACATATACATCAACAATTGCTAAAGAGATAGAAGTATTGGTGAATAAGACACAAAAAAGTAAATGACACACAATAGTAAGAGAATCAACAACTCGCAACGCCGCTACATTGTTTTGGATGACACAATGGAACACACTTGCGGTATTCTGCAAGAGCCCACAATGGGAAAATATTTCTGTATGCTGAATAGTGCAACATACGATTCTTCATGTGGACTCCTGTGGTTTCCTGCCACAACAGAAAGTAATAAATGGTTAGAAAGTACTGGAAGTAAAATTAAAGCATAATATAGAAAGTCACTTTGCCTTTCTCACTTTTTTGTCTGAAAATAGAAAATCATAGATCAATTATTAGTCTCTCTATGCAAACTAATGTTTAATAGACAAGGCCAAAAATTGTGTTCCATAACGCAATAATGAATTCTGAGAAACACTAGTTTGACCCCAATTATGACTAATTACCAATTGAAACACACCAGTTTAGATCCCCAATTTCCACTAAT
Source organism: Lithocarpus polystachyus (assembly GCA_033629205.1). Taxonomy (NCBI): domain Eukaryota; kingdom Viridiplantae; phylum Streptophyta; class Magnoliopsida; order Fagales; family Fagaceae; genus Lithocarpus; species Lithocarpus polystachyus. Next base: position 21,967,721 of record CM066166.1, on the reverse strand, counting down.
TACAAGTTTTAAGAAAAATTCAAAATTATCCCCAATTAGTTAATTAGCCAATTGATTAAAATTTTAATATTACTTTTATGGGAAATATAAAAAATTGTCAAAAAATCAATTTTATTTTCTTTTTTCATAAAATTTTTCTAAAAACATTTCCTAAGCGAATGTTCTTAGGGATTCCGTTAACATAATCCATTGAGTAATTGCATTGATATACTCAACAAAATAGCAAATCCCACAAACTCACAAACCCAAACATCATGAAGTGGGATTTACATAGAGAGAAAAATCCACAATGGGCAAAAAACTCTCTGAGACCTATGTAACACCAAAACCAACTCACTAGTAAGAATAGTAGCATACATTACACATACAAAACCTCCAAGTTCCAAGAGTAGAAATATCCAAGGTCCCTGCTCTTGCCAGCAACTGATTGCACCAATCATTTCTCCTTTCTATCTTTTGGTTCAGAAAGTTTAGCCATCAATCACAAGTCCAAGCTTCCTTGGACATTTCAAGGCATCTTGAAAATCTCTAGAGATTACTCCTATGATTTCGAGTGTCAAGCTTCAGCAAATATTACTCAAGGAATCTATATGAATGGCTTGGGTCTCCCATATATCTATGGATATGGCAATTTAAGAGATTGAAGGTGTGAGACTACCATAGGTTTTGCACTGAGCAAGATGGGTAGCTCTCTCACTCTTTATTTTAAGAATTCTTAGGGTAATTTCATTGGCATTGCAAGATGTATAAGAGGGGTAACTAGATCGGAACTTTAGGGAAGGAAAGTAACAACTTTTTCTCAAGTTACAATTTTCAATCAACCGAATTACTAACGCTTTTCTCATAAATATTTTTTTAAAACTATACTTTCTTTTGAAATTCATCTGACATGCCCATATTTGCTCTATCGAAATCCTCCAATCAACTCCAATTTTCAGCATTTGACCCTCTGATCTCATTTGCAATACAACTCGATAAAAAAAAAAAAAAGATGTAAATGCGTGCACATACAATAAAAATTGACACAATATCTGCCTACACTCAAATTTCCAAATAAACTCTATGTTCATGCCATTTTTTGTAAACAAAGAAATGAATTCTTACCACCAAAACAAAAATAATCGTGTCTTGGTAAACAGTAAATATTTCAAAAAATAATTGTAGGCAATTTTATATACAAACTATAGGGTAGACATTGATGCAATTACAACTATGCTTTAATTAGTCAGAAATCACATACTTACAGATGACAATTATAAACACTAGCATAAGGAAAAGGAATAGGTAAACATACATTAGATGAGAATTAATTAGTACCCATTGTCTTACATACACACACATGGCAAGCATATAGCTTGTGCCAATACAAAAAAAAAAAAAAAAAAAAAAAAAAAAAAAAAAAAAAAAACAAAAGAGTGCTACAGGTCCAATTGGATAATCTAATTAAAACACCAAGCCTAAACAACCCGGGCAGTAGACAAGAACCTTTCCTTCAGAGAATCTGCCACTGAGGGTTCATTTCGTACTGCTTCTCTAGCCACTTCAGCTGGACCTCCTTCCTCTCAACATTAACTGCAAACATGTTCCTACCGTCTAGGTTATTTAGGAAGGAGAAGGTGCTGAAAATATGAAGGCGATCACCGGCTTGCACCCCAGGAAGACTCAACACCATCTCCATAATTGCTTGCATCTCATTAGCTGCTGTGGTGCGAAATGGTGTATGAGTACTTACGCTTCTACTTTCAACAATAACATCTGAGATGTTCCTCAAAGAGTCGGACATGTCTTGCACAACTGAATGCTTCTTTCTTGGTTTCTTGCAAATTCCCCTGAAAAGGGGGACACCGCTTGCCAAGCCTTTCCCCTTATTCACTGCCGGTCTGGCCCTCACGATGCTGGGCCTTCAACCTCCATTGCATCAACAGGTGTCGAGGATTGACATTGGGGGTCAACAAATTCTTTGCTATCATTGGAGTCCCCAGACCCTTCGGTGCATTGCATTGGTATTTTACCACTCGGGCAGAATGCATTTTTCCCCGTTGCAACTATGCCTTCAAACATGCTTTCCATGGACTTAAGATTTGGCAAAGGTTTGTTTTTATAGGCTAATGCCTTGCGACATGCCTACATGTGAACAACCGGTAGTTAGAACATAATATAGTTGTAAACAGCTGAGTTTTTGACAATGAGCAAAGTGAACTAACCTGAATCTTTCGGGTCCACCACTCATCAGTGGCCTGAATAATCCCAGTTACATGATCATAACCCAACCTAGTCTCACCAAAACACTCCTTTCAAGCCTTCCACAATTTTCTCAAATGATCCCATTTGTTTTTAAATTGCGAGTGAGTCACCACTTTTCCCATTTCAGCCAACTGCTCAATGACTGCATCAACCCCTTCCTTTCTCAAAAATCCTCCATTCCTCTTGCCATCTAGGACTTGAGCAGCACTCAAATCATAATAAGCTTTTAGTTCCTTAACTTCTTTCCACCCGGTTCCCACGTCAGTACCATCGGCCGTCGATTTCCCCTTACTCATTTTTGCTACAACTTCCTTCTATACTCATTGAGGCATTTCAACAAACAGTTTGCATGCATATTATAATCGGTTACGCATGCCCACATAAAAAATGTAAAGTAAACTCACATTTACAACATAGGCAGGAAGAGAAACACATAAAATTTCACGAAGGAGAGAAACCCACATGCTAGTGTCATGGAAAACAATATGACCACACACAAACGTTGAACACAAAATCACATAGAAAAATACGTTGAACACAAAACCACACAGAAAAATACGTTGAACACAAAACCACAGATTGAAGCCTCATTGAACCTAACCACCAACAGACCAGAGAGTATGAAAAGTTAGACTCAACTTACCCGTGAATGCAGAGACCTTGAAACGTGGCGGCAACGACGTCCCAAGCGGGGAGAAGGTGAGCTCGAGCGAAGCACGAAGGGATGGGTTCATTTGTTCCGTGTGGGTTTGCAATTACTGGGTTTCAGCTCTTGTTTTGATGGTTTATTGGTTGGTGGGTACATGCATTTCATTGAAGAGGAAGAGGACGGAGCATTGATGAAAATTGAAGACATCTCTGCACGGTAGTTGAGAGGAAGAAAGAGTAGCCGTTGGAGAGAATGGTGCGTTTTGTGTTTCTGCGCTTGGGTCGAGGTTTGTGAATAGAGGTTTTTTGTGTTTCTTGTCCACATGGGAGTACCTGCACACTCACAGTTTAATGAAACGGTGCGTATCTCTGAAACATTTTGCGTTCAGCGAGTTATATTGCGTATTTACTTGGAGCCGGGTCCCACTTGTCCATCAGACACAAACGTCAAACGCCTCTTTTTCAGCAGGATCCAAACGGTACCTAGTATCATTTTCCTCCGCGCGTTTTGTTCTTTGAAGCAATGTTAAATAAACAAACCTGTTGAGGAAAATCACCATCTTCCATTAGGGAATTGATTATCAATTTTGCTGAGAGGTGAAGAGGTGTTGGGTCTCTTTCAGCCTATTACAAGTAAAATTTTGTTCTTAGAATTATTTAAACCAAAAAAAAAAAAAAATACAATAACTCGATATGTGATGACAATTTTCTAAACCATAAAATAACCTGTCCAGCATGAATAAGGCCCATCATAGCCCATGCAGTTTGTACCAAATTCGATTGGTTTCCTTCAAGAGGTATGTATTCCTATATATCCCAGCATTGAAAATTTGTTAATTTACTTTTGATCGAAGTATCAACACATCATCTAGAATCTCAAGAAATACAAAGAAAGACATTTCTTTGATTAATTGATCTTCAAAAACTTCATTGAACCAAAAATCTTACAGAAATAATTATTGATGCTATGGAAGATGATGAAAAGAGGAAAAATCAAGAGGTTTACAACTAATCGATGGTGAAACATTACCTTTTTTGGGCATGAAAGATAGCTCTCTCTCCAACCACCATCACCTTTTTGTGTTTTGAGCAGAAAATCAACTGTTTTGCGCATGGCAGGACAATTGTGGTAAGTTTTTCCAGCTGCAGCTAACCCGCCAAGGGCAAACGATGTACCATACATAAAAAAATTCCCCAGTTTCCATACCTACGACAAAGACCCGTCATGTGATTGATTTGTACTACACTATAATAATAATAATAATAATAATAATAATAATAATAATAATAATTTATTCAACATTCAAACTTATCTAGATTTCATTTGAAGTAGCATTTGAAAATATATTTTTTGTAGAAAAAAGGCAGTAAAAATTTGTACATAAGCAAATAAGTTAAAAAAGAAATAGCCTTTGCCAAGCGAACTCCTAGTAAACCAGTAGAAAAACATACAAACTCCTAGTAAACCAGTAGAAAAACATACCACGAACCATCTAACATTTGCATGTTTTCAATGTATCTAACAGCATTTGTAATGAAATCCTCAATTTCTTTCTTCCTGTGCCCAGGGAACAACTTCTTAAACAAAACTAAAGCTTGGATTGCTGACGCTGTGCATTCAACATACTCATGCTCAATGACAATGCCGTCATAGAATTCTACGGGATTAAGCATCTAAGAGAGACAACGAAAATGTTAAAAATTTTCCACTAATATAAGATAGTTAATAAATAATATATATCTATAGATAATTTTCGAGTATTTTCAAATGAACATGCCAACGCCTATGTTAAGGTACTAACTTCCAACCATTCTTGAGCTCCTGCAGGCTCCCAGGCAGCCAAACCACCATTTTTACTCTGCATTATTGAAATAAACGTAGTGAAATACTAAGGAAAGAAACAAAACCAAAAAAAAAAAAAAAAAGAAGAAGAAGAAGAAGTAGAAGGAAGAAATATAGAAACATTAACAAGAGTTCCTTTAGAGTGAGTATCAAAAGGCTATGAGATGTGATTATCTCTGGATTTGGACAAGTAATTTTCTTGTTGTTAATTATTTATGGATCCACAATAACCAAGGGTAAGCATTGACTTCCTATTCTTAAGTACTTGTAAAATAAGCAAACATAAAGATACAACACTATGATGGACAAAATGGTTAAAAATCTCATGTATTGGACCCTAATTCTTTTAAAAGTTCTAGGTCCATGTTTGAGAGGAATGTTAGAATAATGGTTAAATTGGTAAGTTCATCTTTTCTTGAAAGCTTAAGCTTTCACTACAAGTGGTGTCCTTTTTTTTTCTTTTTTTTTTGGATAAGTCACTACAAGTTGTAATTATTATGCTAGGAAAAGTTAATCCTCACCTGTAAATAAAGTATGATATTTACAGCATCAAACAATTGCTCAGGTTCCATTTTCTTACCAACAATCCCAGGTGGCATCCTTCACAAAAGCAAGCAGCACTGTGAAGTATAAGAGAATATATTGACACAGTGATTATGGACACAAAGCAACACTAGAATTTGAGGAAGCACTAAACAGAGTTAATTACCCTCAAACATTCTGCAGTGCAATCAGAAACTTGTAATCCATTATCTTGATCAGAGAAAGTCCATGATCCCTTAGAAATGTGACGATACATTCTTTTAAAGTCTCCAAAAGGATTGTCCCTGACTTTTACATTGTTTAAAGGAAATACTGTACGTTTTTAGACCCCTTAAAACACAAGTTGTTTAGTCTAGTTATTTAGCCAAGTGACTACTTAGATAAATTATTCAAATCTAGGTTAACATAATCAAATCATATCATGCAAGTAATGCGAAAATATAAAAAACACATAATATAATAACCCAAGAAAACTAAACTAGTAAAAAACTTAGGGAGAATTTTAACTTAACTATCCTCAAGGTAAAACAAATTCACTATGAAATAATTGAAGTTTTTACAATAAGACTTAGACCACTAACATCCTATTGCTATTTTGAGTAGAAAACTTATTACCACGACCATGTGACAGGTTCGAGTCTACGGACAACTTCTTTCTTTGATCTACTGCAACCATAAATTCTCCTACTTGTGACTTTGAGACTTCACTCAAAGGTTTCAAATCTTCTTTAAGTTCTTTATGCAGCAACTAAAGCGATCACCAAGTTCTTGACATGAATCTTGATAACTCTAAGTATGTATGAAAGTAAACACCTCTAGATCTCACAAAAGATTCAACATACAGCACATTAAAGACCTCTAAAACATAGCTAGAGTTTTTCCTTTTATACTTGGAGTAAAATATAAAACCCTATACGTCAACCTGAGCTTGGACTGAGTTGAAAATTCTGCAGAAAATTAATTTTGCACGATTCTCGATCAATCGAATCTAATTTTCGATCGATCGAGCCTTACAGAATTTGACCACTAATTTCTGCAATTACTCAATTCCAACTTTACAATCAAACACACTTTGAGCAGCCTAAATCTAAACTTTAAGCTTTGATCATAGTTTGCCAACACATTATAAATGAAAGTTCTAATACATTTAGTTCCTAAAGTCTTAGAACCTAACAAATACAATAACTCTAAATGAAAATTGGATAATGAATTTTTTTAGTTAAAATGGAGACTTTTTCGATTGCAAAAAGACGATTTAAGAAGTGAAAATCGAACCTGAGATTTTTTTAAGAAGTCGTGCCCTCTTGCCAATACAGGGCCAATGTCATTTGTGAGATCACTAGCAATAAGAGCTTGAATAGCCAAACTAGCATCCCACGATTGACTACCAAAACTCTGCAAACAAATTGCACATATCAAAGTCAACATTTCCATTATTTTTTCTACATAAATATATAAAGCTAGAAAATCAGAATTCTGGGCTTATACTCAGTTTTGAATGTATCATTTGGTCAAATATATGTAAGTCAACACAGGTCCATCTATATATAACCAAATCTATAAAAAGATTATTTTAAGAAGTATCACCATTAATGGTTCAACATAAACTCAAATTTAAGTATTCAATAGATAGGTAAAAAGTTCCACAATTGTTTTACAAAACAGTTGTACTAACTTGCATCTAGATTCCATCTTCAGCAATCCATATGTATTCTTTCAACCTAGCAAGATGCTTTCTTGAAATAATCCCCATCTGGATCATCGACCCAACAACAAAGCATAGATATTGCCTGTTCAATGCAAATGGCATTAGAAGTAACGTTAACCATGTCTATTTCTTTTCTTAAGTATTTTAGAATCACATTACCTGTCCAATAGCCCCAATGGTAATGTATCTACTAACTTCCTCTTCATAATGAATGTGCTCCATTGTTACTTGAAGTGCTTTCTCTCTGACAAACTTATTTAATGGCCAACGAGTAAGAAATGGCTCAGCTAATATTTATAGACTATCCCAAAGCATATCTTGTATCCAAAATTTGGGACAATAGATATCCTCTTGTAATAATAGTTTTACACAATCAAGATGACGTAGTTTTCACAAGTATCTACCTAAGGAGAAAATTAAGGTAACCTCACCTTTGCACATAGATTATGCACTTTTCTCCAATTAACTTCACTGTAAGGTTGAGTGTAGAGAGTTCCTCCCTTAATTGAAGAATAAGAGGTATGATTGGCCCAATAAACCTTTTCTCGTATAAGTATGAAAAAGGCGTGTACACCACCCGACAGTAGAGCCACATTTTTGCTACATTTTAGGCACCAAAAAATTGATAAGTTTTATATAAGTAGAATTGGTTGTATTATCCAAAAAAGAAGTAAAACCTCTATAGTGACAGAGGCATCAAATAGAGTTGCTAACCCTGTTTCAACATTGACTTAACTGATTTAAAAAACATTCCCCTATGGAATAAGGGATTGAATACAGTAAAACTCTATTGATGTTTAACGAAGAAGTATGCAAGCGTTATTATAAACCTGGATGAATGGGAAGAAATGTGGGAAGGAGCCAAAATTCTGGGGTCATTGGGTTGGTTCCACTCCATTCAAACACACCAAGTATCTGAAATTTAGGATCATTGCATACTAGCATTCATTCTCAACAAATGGTCATTGTTAATATTTGAAACTTTAAAAAATATTCCTTTCCCAATTGGTGAAAGCAATATGATTAGAATCTTCACAAAAAATGGTCATACCGAGAGCCAAGTCTTTCCCCAAGAAGGCATGTGTGTTACACCACCATGATCAAGGATCCATTTTTGTGCTCTTACACAAGCATTGTCCTGACCACTATCAGGTCCTTCCCCAAGCATACGCATGCAAATGTAGTTGAAAACTGTACAGAACATGATGCTATGGCCTTCTATGTGAAGTCCCCAACCACCATCTTCATTCTAAATATAGAAATTTATAGCATTAATGCTACACATGAAGTTTGAACTAAAAAAATTTAAAACAAAAGACACAAGTAAAATATTCGGCAAAAACTCTAATCCTATTAGTGCAATTGACATGTAGAACTTCCGAGAATAAGTACCTGATGGTTGTATATGTAACGAAGTGTTTCTTTTCGATCGATACTCAGCGGGGAAAACCATATTAATATGTCCTATAATTTACAAACAAAATACCTGAACTTTTTTGGATCAATCCAGTACTAGTTACATTGGGCTAAAAAAAACAAAACAACTCAACGGCCACGGACATGCATGTTATGAACCAATTATAGAATATATATATATATATATATATATATATATATATATATATATATAAATGGATTATTGTCTACATAATAGTTTTATTTGAGTAATACTACATCTATAAAATTTTGACAATAATTTTTAATTAATCTTAGGTGGTAAGTTGTTACTGGTTTTAACTAGCAGTTGCACACGATGCACATGTTCATTATTAGTTATTTTATGATAATTATATGTGTTATAATGTTTGGAAAATTAATTTTGATTATGTATTATATGTCACTAAAATAATGAAGAAAAAAAATTGTAATCCAATATATCCATTAGTAATCATAATTAATTAGACCCTAAAAATGTCACTACATGCCTTTTTTTTTATTTATTTATTAGGCATACATGTATATTTCTTAGATTTAACGTTTTCAATATAAAACCTCTTATTATTTCTTTCTCTCTTTCTTAAAAGTTTTTTTTTTTTTAAAGTAAACTTTTGAAGGCTGAAAATCAAAGATTTAAATTTTTTAATTTTTAATTTATAAAACTAAATATACATGTTAAGAGACTTAAAAAATATAACAACAATTGAATAGAGAAACTCTAGGGCGTACAAACGCAGTAGCTTCTCACAGAGAGAGAAAAAAAAAAGTCTCTTGGTCTCTGTATCTGTGTTGACGGCTCTTAAAATAAGCCTTATGTATGTCTAGGGTTATGAGAAAAGAAACCTTAAACAAATACATAAGCTTGAGCCGAATTTTAGATCTTAAAAACTAAAAATCGTAAATCTCGATATATTGAGCTGCTGTCGAGCTATCTATCCAGCTTCACATTAAGTCTCGATAGCAGGCATCTGTCAAGCTATCTATCAAGACTTAATGAATGGCTTTTCTTCACTTATTTCTTAGACCAATCTTCATGTCTTTTAATACTAACACTTGATATGCTTGAACAACATATTCTTTGAAGTATTAAACCCATCTTAGATCTACCCAATTATAAGTAAAGTATATTTTGTTAAAAGATTAGCCAATTACATAAAATATGACCCTAACAATATGGAAGATAAGGAGTTAGTCAAAATGTTAAATCCCACATTGAAAATAAGAGAGACACTTCTATTGTTTTTATGTGTGGATATTAATGAGGTAAAATGTATTGGAGCAAATATTGGATTCACAAAAAAATAATTATATCTGAGATTGACTAGTTCAATACTCAATCTCAAGACTAAAATTAGGTTTGCGCTTTATAGACTTTACTCTTTTGTTTCTTGAGCTAAATATGAAATGTTTAACCTTATACCCTCTCTTTTGTTTCTTGAGCTACATATGAAGTGTTTAACCTTATATCCTAAGAAAGTATTCCGTAGTCCGTACTTAAATTTAGGACTCACTTGCAAGTTGCATAGGTAAGGTCTACTTGTAGACACTCGATTTTGCATCTATTATTTAATCTTGGAAGATAGCTAGAGTGGCCATTCATAAACCCAAAAAATTTAGAGTTGCATTACATGCACTAATTCATTCATTAATTGCATATCATAAAAATGATCTTGAGTTTGTAACAGTTATAACGGTATGCCCGATTCCTAAATCGGATTGTCGGATTAAAAGATATCATATTATTAAGTTTTCACGGTCTGCATTCATTTTGTTTGGGTGGAACCAACCACACATGATTAATTTAAATTAATTTTGATTGGTTAAACAATTAAAATTAATTAAATAATTTTGTGATTGGTTGTTCGTTAGTGTCAAAAATAAGCCTACTTGCAAGGGAATAAAGTGGATAACCAGATAACAAAGAAGTTGTGGAAAATTAAGTATTTTTGGAATATTTATCTATCAGATAATTATCACTTTAAAGACCCGGATATCAAGAAAAAGGATTAATTTTTAGAATATGGATTCAAAACGCGTCTAGGTGCAATTCCTGGCTCAAAAATCCTCAAAAAATGAGTTCAAACTTCAAATTGAACCAAAACAAAAAAGCGGGCCTGACACCCAAGAGGGCCTGTCGGCACTCTTGGAGTGTCGTTTGGCCCAAATACGTGGCTCGGCCCGGGAACCTCCTAATTAAGATAAAACCTATCTTTTTCAAATTTTAAGAGATAAGGACGCGTTCCAACTCGTATTTGATCTTATTCAGCTTATTTTTCAAGCATCCCAACCTCTATAAATAATAGAGGCTTCCCAGCATTCAGCACCTTTTTTCTGACCCTTCTTTTTCTAACTTCTCTCTCCCCTTAAGTTAAGGAAGTTCTGGAAGCCCTACTTTAGGAACTTCTTTTTTGTTAAGAGGCATCACTTAAATCCTTAAAAAAAATTGTTTCTCTTTGAGGAACTCTTTCCTTGATGAGGATTAATTTCATGCAGGTATAACTCTAACTTAGTTTCCATAACATGCTTTCATATAAGTTTTAGTTTCCATGGACATGATGTTTTCTTTTGTGTTTAAATAATCTTGTTTCTCATATGTTATCACATGTTCTCTTTTGCTTTCAAAAAGTTTTCACATGATTAATTGATGAACATGTCTAGATCTAGGATTGAATCTTGCCTTAGAATTTTAGATTTGCAATTTTTCTTTGTGTTTAAAAAAAAATTAAAATCAAATTTGCAAGTTTTCTTCATTTTTTTTTACTAAGAGTCAGGTCTGTATTTTTTTTTTTTTCTCTTTGTTTCCTTTTCAAAGTAAAACCAGATCTGCATTTTAAAAAAAAAAAAAAAAAATAGCTGCTCTGTTTTTAATATAAAATATGGTCTGCATTTTTTCCAAATAAAAATCTGTCCTGTTTTTAATAAGTAAAACCAGATCTGCATTTTTCTAAATAAAAATCTGCTCTGTTTTTAATATAAAATCTGATCTGCATTTTTTCCAAATAAAAATCTTCTCTGTTTTAATAAAAAATCTGATCTGCATTTTTCCAAATAAAAATCTTCATTTTTCCAAATAAAAATCTAGTATGTTTTAAATAAAAAATCTGATTTGTATTTTTTAAAAATAAAAATCTGACTATTTTTTTAAAATCAAAATCAGATCTGCATCTTTCAATAAAAAATTTGTGTTTTCAAGATAAAAGTTTGTTTTTTCCCACATTTAAAAATCCCATTCAGATCTGAATTTTTATTTTAAATCCATTCTTTTCTTTTATGGAAACTCAAGATTAAATTTTTCATTAACTATTTTCATCAAATTTTTTCACACAAAATAAAATGGCAGATTTAAGGTTCTTGACTAAAAGTTTAACCCTAGATCTAGGATTTGACATAGCATCTATTGCATAACATTTCATACTTTCAAAAGGGTATATAATGGTCATTTAGAATCTAGAAAATCAGACTTCGTCTAGGCGGAATGGGTAACTAACACCTTCCCATTCCGTAACCTAGCCTCCAAGCTTAGGATTTTGGATAGTAGGCTAGTGTTTTATCCTTTTTTTTGGTAGATTGTAATTAGGATCAAAGTTTTGTAATTTTTACATAGATTGTATTTGGACCAAAGCCTTGCAAAGTTATTCTACCAAGTTGTATTTGTGTAATCAATTAATAACATTCAAGGAATTTTTGGACATGTAATTGTATTTTATTTTTTCTTATTTTTATGTATAAAAAATAAGTAGTAACTCCACACAATTACCCTAAAAGAGAGGTGCCCTAAGCACCCGAATCTCTTTTTTGAGAGCACTCCTTAAGCAGTGCGGTCTCTCACACTACCATTGAGAGAATTTGAAGTCCAAACGAACTTAATTATTTCACCTACTCTCCAATGCTTAAGGAAAAAGTCACCAAGTAATGATGATTGCTAAATACTATTATAGGTAGACATGGCAAAACGGGCGGGTCAGGTCGGGTTCGGGTCGGGTCAATCGGGTTTGCGGTTCAGACGGGTCAGTGGTCAAAACGGGTCATTTTTAAACGGGTCAATCGAGTTGCGGGTCAATCGGGTTACAAGTCGGGTCGGGTTGACCCGTATTTTTCAAACAAGTTTTTTTTTTTTTTTTTTTCAATTAGAAAAACAAATCAATGACAACTTGTTTAGAGAGAATGAATAAAATCAATTAAGCAAATGAATTGCACTTAATGTCACTTGTTAATATCCTTCCAATTCTGACAGTTTTGACTTTTGAGCATGAAAAAAATTATTTATAGTCATAAATTCATGATGGAAAAAGTCTTCAATGTTAATAATTCACTGTCAAAATACATATAATTACAAGTTTATAGCTTCAAAAAGAGATAAATCTTAAAGCAAACAAAATAAGTAAGCCAGTAAAGTAGCAAGTTATCGGTCTTCTTAAGTGCACATGTTCCTGTTGCATTTAAAATAATAGTAAAGTTAGATTACTTAGAAAGATAAACTAAACAAAAAAAGATTTAAAAATAAATATAATATATTAAATAAAGAGAAATAAGTAAATATTTTATAAGAATTACATCTCAATCTCAATCAACTCAACGTTAATAGCAGATTCAGCACTGCAAATATTCATACTTGCAAATTGTACCTCAAGTTGGCCAATTTTGTCAGCATCTTCATCTATAATATAATAATTTAATATAACTTAATGTGCTATAAAAATAAATCAATAAAGAATTAAAATTGTTTAATTATGACTATAAAAAGTGTGTAAGTGTGAAAAGAAAAGAAGGGTAGAGGAAGCTTTACCACTTTGGCCCTTGTGGATGTGTGGTTGTCACGTTTTGTTTCACTCTTTCTGTCTTTCATGTTTTGAATCACAATTTTGGCTTTGGACTACAACTAAGCTAAGCTAGTCAAATTAGATTTTTTTTTCTTTTTTTTAATGGTTGTGTTGTCTAAGACTCTAAGTCTTGTCTCATTCTTTCTCATGTCATGTCTCTGTGGAGGTAGAGCTGAAGTTTATAGTCTTTATTAGTTGTGATTCGTGAAGCCCTAAAATAGTCAAATTACATGTGAAAAACTATTGTTAATTTATTGACTATTGCTAATGGTTTGGTTCTGGTGCTTTGTGCATAAAGCACAAAGTATGACATAGTTTAAATATTTTTTTTAGCGAATTTTTTTAACGGGTCGGGTCACGGGTTATTCGGGTCGGGTCGGGTTGACCCGCAAAAAAATTGGGTTGGGTCACGGGTCAACCCGTTTTTGCTTCGGGTAAAAAAAATCGGGTTCGGATCAAGTATTTTTCGGGTCAGGTCGGGTCGGGTCAGAAAATTCTGACCCGTTTTGCCATGTCTAATTATAGGAGGAGTAGATTAAAATAAGAAAATCCCATTACCTTTTTTTTTATTAAGTGAAAATCTCATTACCAATTGGGTGTATTGTGTTTAATATAAGAGATATAAGTAAATTATTATTATTGCAAAAATTATGTCTCTTGTCATCAATAATTCTAATAGTCCCACCAATTATTCGAATCTGTAGTGTATTCGATCCTATGATTCAATCTGAACGAGAATGATTAATTAATTATGCCATTTTTTTCCTAGAAATATATATATATATATATATATTTTTTTTTTTTGGAGGAACATACAACTAGAAATCTTTGGTTTTGACTTTTGAGTATGTTATGTGAATGCATTCAAGTTCATCCTTTATTTATTTAATTGTATTATTACAATTTTTTGATATAGCTAGCCACACTCTAACTACCCTTAGGATAGCCAGTCAACGCCCCCCTTCCCCGGTTCCCCACCCCCCCCCCCCCCCCCCCTACTCAAGTTCATCCTTTATTTATTTACTTGTATTATTGCAACTTTTTGATGTAGCCAGTCTCTACAATGTTTAAGAAATCATAGACATCATCATAAAAGCAAAAGAAAAAAGTATCACTATCCACGTCAACATTTAATAAAAAAAGTATCCCCTATAAAGCTTTCAAATCTACATCATTTATGAATTTACATATCAAATTGCCAAGTACATGCCTTCAAACTATACATTATTATAAAATTAGCTTAACAGAGAGCATACAAACAGAATATGTACTACTTCATTGATAAATATAAAATTAACACCAAAGAGAAAAGGCTACATAAAGAATTAGATTTAAACACAAAATTTAAAGTGATATCAAATTTCAAATTTAAATCTGAATACGTTTCTCAAATATTAGCAATTGTTAAAGGGAAACACTATTAAAATTTAGTTATTTTAGTTACACTTACATGAATGAAAGTTGGAAAGTAAGAAAATGACATATTCTAATATTTAGTGATGAGAAGCTCTAGATTGTAACCTTTGTATATATGAATTTTTTGACCAAAGACGGTAAAATTATATTAAAACTAAGAGAAGTACAAGCTTCCCAGCAAGAAGAGTGTCAGAAGCAAACAGAGCCCTAAAGACGAAGAAAAACACTGATAAACAAGACGAAATAAAACAGAGCCCTCAAGCCCAGTAGCTGTCAGTGGCTATGACAGCTACTGGGCTCAGGAAAAAAGAAGAAAAACACTAAGTATAAAAGAGAAACTAAGTCTCAGAGGCAAGCACTGCTAAACAAGACGAAGAGCTGCCATCTGCCGCTGATACTAAGTCTCAGAGGCAAGTACTCCTCAAGGAGAGCCGTCGCTCCACGGTGAATCTCAGCTGGGTGAGTCTGGATTTGATCGAAATGAAACTTGTTAAGAGCAGGTTCAAGTCCTTTGTATATATGATTGAAGCTATTTTGATTTTTCCCAAAAAATAAAAATAAAAAGAAACCCCGTAGGGCATTTTGCTATGCTATTTTCTAGTAGAGGATTAAAAGAGAATACAATCAGTTAAACAAATAATGCTTTATAAGCTATAATTACAGTCTCTGCAAATTATGTGATATAAGAGTCTATGGGTGAGTTTGGTTCAACTTTTTGAAATTGGGCTTTTTAAAAAAGTGGAGTTTTAGTTTCAAAAAAAAATAAGTGGAGTTTTGAAAAAGTGCAGTATGAAAAAGTACTTTTTCAAAAAGCTTAATATTTGGTAAAAGCTGTTAAAAATGCTTTTTGAAAAAGCTGAGTGTTTGGCTAGTACTTATAAAAGTGGCAGTTTGAAAGGTAAATTACTAAAAAGGACAATGTCTATATAAAGAAAATTCTTTGTTTTAATTACCTCTTTTAATGCAAGTTATGGACACAATATTTTTACAAAAATTTCACAATAAAGTCTATATAACAAGTTATTGATGGTAGGAAAAAAAATGTTACTAGTAGATCTAAATGAGAACTAATAACAACTTACTATGTAAGTTTTATTATGAAATTGTTATAAAAATATTCTGTCAATAGTACTATTTTTTTTCTAAAGAAAAATAGTACTGACTTAAAAAGTTTAGAAATATAATAAAATGTCACAATATTTTCACAATACTAATTTAAAATTAATTTTTGTAAAATAAAATTTTATTAACACTTATCTTTTAAATGAGTTGTTCTAGTACCCAAAATTTTTTCTCCACCACATACCCTGTAACATCACAGTAAAAAAGTTGTAAAATAATATGTGTTCCTAATTTTATATTTTCTTCTCGTTACTTTACCCAAACCCAAAAACTCTTTTTTTTTTTTTCTTTCACTTTTTTCTCATCCACACGCTCACTTTGTCCTCATCTTCTTATCACTTTCCTCCACACAAAAGCCCCCCCCCCCCCCCCCCAACACACACACACACACACACACACACACAAGTCTGAGATGAGATGCCGCAGCACAGCAGCACAGAAGAAGAAGAAGCAGCACAACACAGCATAGTACAGTAGCACAGTAAATCAAAAAAAAAAAATAGAGAAGAGAAGAGGAAGAAGCAGCACAGAAAAAAAAACCTAGCAGCACAGAAGAAGAAGAAGAAGAAGAAGAAGAAGATGAGATGCCGTAGCACAGCAGCATAGAGGAGCAGAAAAAAAAAAAATCTATGGGCAATTTAGGAAAAAAAAAACCCACCAACGGTCATTTTTTGTTTTGAGCTAAACATGTTTGTGCGTTTTGCAAAATGGAGCTCAGAGCTCCATTTTGCAAACGCACATTTTCTTCACAAATTCAAAACGCAGCTTTTTGTTAAAAGTTGCGTTTTGAACCTTACCAAACAGGCTTTTTGGGCTGGTGGTTTCAAAACGGGCTTTTTGGGGCTGGAAAAGTGGAAATAAACAGGCACTATGTAATCTATAATCTCTTTTCCGCTTTGTGGGATAGTTTACCAATACGTTGTTAAAAAAAAAAAAATCAATAAGCATTTAGAGAAGGTGACAATTAAAGGTACAGTAAGTAAAATACAGTATGTGTATAATACAGTGAGTATATAGATGGGTATTATGCAGTATCTTTCATGAAAATTATGTTTCAAAAATGCCACTCAGCATTTTAATAATTAAAAAAAAAGGCCAGTAAAAAAAAACCCACAACTCTAAAAATAAAATAAAATTTAAAATTTACAAGTGGGTGTAAGCTTTTTCTATAAAAAGGGAATTTTCAACATGCATGTCGAAGACCACAAAACTGCGCAGGTCTTGCAGAGCCACAACGCCCCAGCACTCCTTTAATTCGACTTGAGGTTAATTCTTCAGCATTGAGTGCTAAAGCAGTGATAATCTCAGAGGTAGCCTTATATAAATACACACACACACACACACACACACAGCATTGAATGCTATATTAATCAATATATCTTAGTCGTCGTAATCACTAGCTAGTAGCTGTGCAGTTGGATTCAAGCTTAAAAAGAATGTGGAGGCTGAAGATAGAAGAGGATAGCAATGACCCTTACATCTTTAGCAATGGTGGAACTAGGAATTTATCTTTGGAGGCTATATATATAATTTTTTTTTTATGAGCATGAAATCTAAAATAGTAATGTACAATACTTCATAACTTAATATATGCTATAAACAACAACTAAATACATATTAATATAGTAGTATATACTGTCATACAGTATATAATATATTGATTATTATAATAACAAATAATATATTATAAGGAAAATTAAAAAAAAAGTAAATAAAAAGTAAAGTAAAGAAAACAAAACAAAGCAATGAAAAATAAAGTAACACAGGAGCATTACACAAGGGCGAGGGGCCTACATAAACTTCAAGATTGTTTTTCACCCTTTCTTGTTTAGTCTAGTCACACATAACTTAATTTTACCTTTTATATTGTAAACATAAAACTGCAGCAGCAATGGGAAAATGAAAAAACTGAAAAAAAAAAAAAAAAAAAAAAAAAGCCATCATAGAGAGAGAGAGAGAGAGAGAGAGAGAGAGAGAGAGAGAGAGAGAGAGAGAGAGAGCTATGAGAGAACTATGAGCAAAATGTTCTGCAACTGTGTGGGGGACTTGGTGGCGCAGCGGATCAACAAAGCTTCTGACCTTTTAATTTTTATACTATTGTGGTACAACAGGTCCTAAATGTGTTAAGACAAAAATTAGAATTTTTTCCCCTTTTATTTGCTGAGGTAATTGTTAAAATACTTATGTGTTCATTTTAAAAATGCTAAATATTTAACTATTGTAATTTTTTTACATATATATTTATGGATTGTATTCTATTTAAATGAAAGTTATGTTTATTTATAGACTTTCTTACACACACACACACACACACACACTATTAATAAGAGGATTCTCCTGTTTCGTCTTCAATTTTTGATGTACCAAAATATCCTTATACAAATTCTAAAATAACATACCCTTTGATTTAATTTTTTTTTAAAAGGTTAAAACAGTAATACTATCTCATGTACAAAAGGGTAAAAAAAAAAAACTATTTTATCATTTGTATTCAAATGTTTGATACCTATCTATATTTGTTATCTATTTGAATTTAAATACATTTATAAAAAAAATACAAAATTACTTCTTCCAAAACAAACCCACTACCTTGATGGAAAATTACATGTTTGTAATGCATACAAAACATACGCAGCAGAAAAATAACGGATCTACTTCATTCGTAATTGATAACATGCACTATGTAAATTTCAGAATATAGAATCAAGAGAGTGTACCTTGGTGCGGTGAATTTCAAAACAAAGATCAGAGGTACTCGAGAACACTTTTAATCTTCACTCCAATTCTACTTACGCCCAAGATGTGTGGTCTCTCAATCAGTTATATGTGTTTTTCTAGAGAGAACGAATGAGTGTCTACATAACATACAAACCATTTCATGTTCATAAAATTCTGTATGTTTCTCTTCAAATAATTGATTATCCAATTGGGCTAGCCTTTTGGGCCTTTCCAATTGGGCTTTAGTATGTGGCTTAGAGTAGGACCAAAAGGGACCAATAAAACACTAGGGCCTTTGGCTTTTCTATCAACTCTTGACAAGTTCAAAGTTACTATTATTTATATTTAATACCACTATATAAATATAATTGCACTCTAGGCCTTATTAATAAATTATATTCCAACACTTAATTGTACATGCAACATCTTCATAAAATATTCATAGTACTACAAAGTCATAAATTTAGACTGCCACTTTGTAAATTACTACATCTTAATCCTTGAGTACCCGGTTTAATCCCTTAAAGTTATTCATCATATATTTATGAAATTCAATTTCATAAATACATACTTTAGTAATTTCTTACCAAAGTGGTTAGGCTTAACTCTCTAAATAACTGAATCCATTAAACTTATCTCAAGGGAATATTTTGTATCTCCGTTAAGAGACTATAAATTCCATCTTAAGAATATATGTTCCATCAACACTAAATGTGGCTGCCCAATATACTGAGATTTTGACCGTTATTTTAGATCTCACTCCTGATATATCAAAGCAACCTACACTTCATGATTATGTCCATTATTCTCTCAGGATTAAGAGTTCATGCAAATAGAAGTTGTGAGATTTATTATTCATTTGACAGTCATTAGGAGAATAATAAATCTCACAGCAGTCCAGTTCAATATGTCTTAACTCTTAACTCATAAAACATATTAACATATCAACTAGAAGTCTCCACTTCTATGATCAAGACAAATCATCTTAGCTGATATGTTATAGTCTTCGCAGATGAAATACCCAATTTCATCATTAACTATGAATTATAATTCTGAGTTTACAAAGAACTTGTGATTTATATCTTCTGTGACTTTTCACATAAATCACATACTATGCATCTCATGTACTATTTGATAATGTCTAAATATTCATGTTACCATTATTTTAGATAATAATAAAATAACTTTATTAATTACAATATTAAGTCATACTTGATATCATACATAACATCATACAATAGGATTTAAGGACAATAATCCTAACAATCTCCCACTTGCCCTAAAGACTATTGTGCACTAATCTAACACTCATTCCCTCCAAATGTGACTCGAAGGTCCTTTGAGGCAAGATTTTGGTAAAGAGATCTGCTAGATTATTTGCACGTTTTATCTTTGCTACTACTACATCTCCACAAGCAACAATGTTTCGAATGATGTGGTATTTTCTCTCAATGTGCTTTCCTTTCTTGTGATTTTTTAGATCTTTAGATTGTGCAATCGCTCCACTATTGTCGCAAAACAATGTGATGGGAACTTGCTCCATTCTCACAACACCAAGATTAGAAAAGAATTTCTTGAGCCAAACAGCTTCCTTTGCTGCCTCACAAGCAGCAACATATTCAGCTTCCATGGTGGAGTCTGCAATACAAGATTACTTAACACTCCTCCAACTTATGGCTCCACCTCCCAAGGTGAACACACAACCTGAAGTAGATTTTCTGGAATCAAGATTTGATTGAAAATCTGAATCTGTATAGCTAATAGGAATTAAATCCTCACTATGGTAAACAAGCATATAATCTCTTGTTCTCCGTAAATACTTAAGAATATGCTTTACAGCTTGCCAATGTTTTGGTCACGGATTTGATTGATATTGACTGACTATGCCAACTGAAAAACAGATATCTGGTCTAGTACAAAGCATGGCATACATGAGACTTCCTATTGCTGAAGCATAAGGAATTGTCTCATCATATCTACCTCTTCTTGAGTCTTAGGCCGTTGGTCATCAGACAGAGGAACTCTATGTCTGAAAGGAAGTAATCCTTTCTTGGAGTTTTGCATGCTAAACCCTTCTAGAACCTTATCTATATATCCAGTTTGTGACAAGCCTAACATCTTATTCTTGCGATCTCGTCAAAGTTTGATCCCTAGAATAAAGTTAGCCTCACCTAAGTCCTTCATATCAAATTGGCTTGACAACCAAACATTTATTGATAACATTATCCTTACATCATTTCCAATGAGTAGAATATCATCAACATAAAGCACTAGGAACATTACTACTTTATCTTGATGTCTTTTGTACACACATGGTTCATTAAGATTTTGTTCAAAACCAAATGACTTGATTACTTGATCAAATCTGATGTTCCATGACCTAGATGCTTGCTTAAGTCCATAAATGGACCTTTTCAACTTGCATACAAAATTTTCTTGGTTCTTTGCTATGAAACCTTCTGGTTGCTTTATATAGATTTTCTCTTCAAGATTGCCATTGAAAAATGCAGTCTTGACATCCATTTGACAAATCTTATAATCATAATGAGCAACAATGGATAAGAGAATTCTGATAGATTTAAGCATTACTACTAGTGAAAAAGTTTCTTCATAATCAATACCTTCTTTTTGAGTATACTCTTTCGCCACTAGCCTTACTTTAAAGGTTTCAACATTTCCATCTATCCCTATTTTCCTCTTGTAAACCCATTTGCAACCAACAGGTTTAATGCCGTTAGGCGCCTCTACAAGATCCCAAACTTAATTGGAATACATGGAATCTAATTCAGATTTCATAGCTTTGACCCAATAATGTGCATCTATATCATTCATAGCCTCTTCATAAGTGTAGGGATCTAATTCAGCCTCTTCTAAGATAGCTTCATAAGTTTCTCCCAAACCTATAAATCTTGTAAGAGGCCGAACAATAATGTGCATCTATATCATTCATAGCCTCTTCATAAGTGTAGAGATCCGATTCAGCCTCTTCTGAGATAGCTTCATAAGTTTCTCCTAAACCTATAAATCTTATAGGAGGCCGAACAATTCTCCCGCTATGACGCGGCACATGTGTACTAGACATTTCATGATTTGTATCTTGCGGTGTATCCAATACAGCTACATCATCCCTAGCTTCATCCATTGGTTATTCAATTACAGGTTCATTCATTTCAGCCAATACAACTCTACTTCTAAGAGTAAAATTATTCATATAGTCATTTTCCAAGAATTTAGTATTTGTACTAACAAAAACTTTGTTATCTTTACGACTATAGAATAAATAACCCCTAGTTTCTTTTGGATAACCCACAAGCAAACACATTTCTGATTTTGGTTCTAATTTATCAGGCTTCTCTTTTAACACATGTGCTGGACAACCCCAAATGTGGAAATATTTCATACTAGGCTTACGCCTACTCCACAATTCCATGGGTGTTTTGGGAACAGATTTTGATGGAACTAAATTCAAAAGATGTATTGCTGTATTTAAGGCGTAATCCTAAAAAGAAATCGGTAAAGTTGAGTAACTCATCATGGACCTAATCATATCTAAAAGAGTCCTATTCCTTCTTTCTGCTACACCATTTTATTGAGGGGATCCAGGTGCAGTCAATTGGGATACAATCCCATTTTCAGTTAAGTAATTCTTAAAAACCCCAAGAAGGTATTCACCACCACGATTAGATCGAATGGCTTTTATGTGTTTACCTAATTGATTTTCAACTTCAGCCCTAAACTCTTTGAGCTTTTCAAAGGTTTCGGACTTTCGTTTCATTAGGTACACATAACCATATCTAGAGTAATCATCAGTAAAAGTGATGAAGTACTTATAACCTCCTTTTCCTTGGGTAGACATAGGACCACATACATCCGTATAAACTAATTTAAGCAACTCTTGGGAGTCATTTTACCTTCCAAACAAGATTCACAAACTGAAAAATCATCAAAGTCCAAAGGCTCTAAAAGTCCATCTTTGATCAGTCTTTGAATTCTGTTTGGATTAATATGACCCAAACGCAAGTGCAAAAGATATGTATCATTAGTAGAAGGAAACTTTCTTTTTAATGATTTTACATGAGAGTTATTATCTAATTCAGAATTATATAATTCATGCTTATCAGGAGTTAGAATATAAAGACCATCCACAATATTGCCAGAACAGATAAACACTTTATCCTTCTTTATTACATCATTGTCTTTAAGGATAACACAATATCCATATTTACCCAAATAAGTTGTAGAAATTAAATTCCTACGAATATTAGGTACAAACAGACAATCATCTAATATTAAAACCCATGACTCAAAACATAAATTATAAACACCAACAGCTACAACTAGAATCCTGCTCCCATCAGCCAAAGTAAGAAACAATTCCCCTTCATTAAGTCTTCTGGTCTCCTAGAACCCCTGCAAAGAATTGCAGATATGATTAGTATAACCTGAATCCACACAGCAGGAATCCGTGGGATTTTATAGTAAACATATTTCAAGAAGGAATGAAATTTTCATACCCTTATTATTGGCAGCCCTGAACTTTGGACAATTCCTCTTTTAATGCCCTTTTTCACCACATTGGAAACATTTACTTTTCAGCTTCTTTCCTTTATCGGTAACTCTTAAGACAATTTGTTTACTCTCTTGCTTGGTGAAGTCCTTCTTCTTCTTCTTCTTCTTCTTCTTCTTCTTACCCTTGCCTTTCAACTTAGGTTGAGAAGTAAAAGCTTCACCCACATTGGCTTCAATACTAGAAGTACCAAGGATGCCTTCCGCCGCTACTAACTCATTCATTAATTTAGACAAAGATTAAATATTTTTTGTTCATGTTATAATTAAGTCTGAATTCCTTGAATTATTCTGGTAGTGACTGAAGTATCATATCCACTTGGGATTCTCCATCAATGTCGACACCTAAAACTTCCAATGTATTTAGATTAGAGATCATTGTAAGACAATGCTCTCTCACTGAACTACCTTCAACTGTTTTAGTATTATAAATTTGCCTCAGGGTTTCTTGCCTTGCAGAACGGCCTTGCTCACCAAATATCTCCTTCAGACTTAGCATAATGTCTGAAGCTAGTTCTACATTCTGCATTTGATGATGTAGAACATTTGAGATTGATGCTAGGATGTAGCACTTAGCCATCTCATTAGATTTTTGCCAACGATCATATCATTATGTTTCCTTAAGAGGAACATCTAATGAAGAAAAACTAGGACATGGTTTAGTAAGCACATATTTGTGCTCTTCAGTAGTGAGAACTATGTCCAAATTTCTTTTCCAGTCAACATAGTTGGATCCAGTCAATTTGTTTTGATTAAGAATGGTCACAAGTGGGCTAAATAATGCCATGTTCAAATCTGAAATAATAAACATGAATATAATAAGTAAACTGGACATTATCAATTTAGCATATAAACATATAATATGGAACCTTAATAAAACCATAATATAATATATGCAACGACAACTCAATCCCGCAATTGATATTCCTCGGAAGCGAGGTCATACCAATCACTATGATTAAGCGAGGATTATCCTCATTATTAATGCTATCATGGTAACTTTTACCAAACAAAAATAATTTGCCGCTTTTCCTTTAGCCTCTAAGTAATAATGACATAGCTCCGAAGGGAGGTTAACATCATACTTAGTCTAGTGTACACTATTGCCTAGAATCAATGTGAGTCACCAAGTAACTCCACGGAAGCGTGGTTGTTCTCAATGTAAAACCACACTTCATCTATCATTAAGAAGTTTAACCTGTAGTACCATGAATTAAACACCCTCCGAAGGGAGCTAGGCATATACGCCAAGGCAAGGTGCTTAATCACATTACTATAAATCGACAATGGAGGCCGTGAGATGCAACCCTTGCATCTCTCTCCCACTAGATGTTTTAAATTAAAGGCTTTTATCTTTTAAACATGCATAAACTAATTACACATAGCCTTGCAATTTATACATGTGAAATTTTTTTTTTTTTAATTCTAAATTCCCAGTTTTCGCGAGTATCTTGCGACTAAGCGCTACCCGCGAATACGTGTTAAGCAAAAAAAAAAAAAAAAATTTGAAAACAAAGAAAATCATACAGAAACTTTCGCTACTATCTCAAGGGTATCTCGTGACTTTCGCTACTGTCTCGTAGGTATCTCGCGATTGACCGCTTCCCGTGAAAAATTTTTGTGCTTCAATAGCACTTTTCGAGGGTAGCTTCACAGGTAAGCCTACCCGTGAAAAAATCATGTTTTCAGTTTTTCAAGTTCAAATATTAACAGTTTTCAACGGTTTTTCATAAACAAACAACCACCATATGAACATAACAGATGGAAATTGATATCAAAACTGAATTCTATTGATGCCATAGCCTTAAAGATCAATTTAACATACTTAAATTCAATATTTACTTGTATTATTGCAACCTTTTGATATAACCACCCTCTAGCTACTCTTAGGAAAGCCAATCAACCCCCCCCCCCCCTTCTACTCAAGTTCATCCTTTATTTATTTACTTGTATTATTGTAACTTTTTGATGTAGCCACCCTGTATCTAATTGTCGCCGTTTTGTACGTGTATGTTCGTAAATTTCAATTAAACTCCCATTTGGCATTCTCCTTCCAATTGTACAGAATTAGTCGTTCTATCATCTATACGCAACATTCAACTAACTAAAAACATTAAAAGGATAAATATATAAGAGTCCAAGCAAACACAAAAAAAGACTCAAATCTACTCTCATTTTTTCCCTACCCATTATTCTTTGAAAATTGAAATCAAATGATAGCTCACACTTTCCAAGCCACAACACTCATTTTTTATATTTTTTAATCTACATTCTTCCTCTTTATTTATTTTTTATGATGAACAAAAAAGGGTAGGGGGTGACCAACATGACAATCCTACTTGGTCGTGATTATAGTAGCGCCCTACCTGCTAAATCCAAGGCTTTGCTGGGTTGCAAGGGGGCCACGGTGAGCCATAACTTCTCAGCCCCACGAGGGACACTAGTGAACCTCGAACTGCTAAGAGTAGTAACCCAAGTGAGTCCATATTCAGACTCGAACCTTGGACCTCACACTCAGCGCATCTTGTGCATCACCCAAGACCACTAGACCACACCCCTCGGTGGTTTCTTCTTTTTTATTTATTACTATTCTATATTTCTATAACTATATCTTATATATGATTCATTCCCTTATCGCATAGATTATTCTATTGAATATTATTTTTAAAAATATATAATATTTATCTTATAGCTTTTATACTTCCCTAAAGATTGATATTATTGTAACAAATTTCGTAAGAGAATTTTGAAATAATTTTGAATGTATTTTATTTTATTTAATATTCCATAAGACCATAATTGATAATGAAAATAGTTTTAGTAGGAATTATTGTATTGAATATCATTGTTGATTTAATCATGATGATTATTTCAAATTAAATTGTTGAGAATTTTCCAATTTATATAAAGATTATTGTATTTATTGTTAAGACATATATGAATCATGTTAAGAACATATGTTATTCAGAATTAGCTAATCCTTTGACAAAATACATTTTACTTGTAATTAGGTAGATCTAGGATGTGTTTAATACTTCAAGGAACAAGAGTTCAAGTTCAAGTATTGAAGCTATGCAAATCTGTCCAAGAATCAAGTGAAAAAGTGTTGTTCTTTAAAGCTTGATAGATAACTCGACAAATGTATTTATCGAGATTTAAAATGTGAATCTCGACATGTAAGAATTTTAGACCCCTGTAAACTAGATTGTTTAACCTAATTAATTAACCAAGTGAATACTTAGATTTATTATTCAGATCTAGGTTAAAACAATAACAATCATATCATGCAAAGCAGCAGAAATATAAAGAACACAATGATATGATGACCCAGGAAAACTAAATCGGTAAAAAACCTGGGGAGGATTTAACCTAGCTATCCTCAAGGTAAAATAGCAAATCCACTAGAAAGAATTGAAGTTTACACAATAGCGACTTAGACCACTAACATCCTATTGCTACCTGCCTGTAGGAAACATACTACTACGACCACGTGACAACTCCAAGACCACAGACTCCTTCTTTCTTTAATCTTTGCAAAATACAAACACCCACGCTTGTGACTTTGAGATCCCACTCAAAGATTTAGCAACACAAACTCACCTGTTTGTGACTCCAAGACCACCCTTGAAGGTTTAGATCATCAGCACCTTTGATGACTAGAGAAGGCAGCAACTTCAGCAATACCGGATCTTGAGATTCTTCAAGAAACAACACCGGTAGAAGTTATAAGAAAGGTTTTAGGAACAAAACCCTAAATACAAAAGAGGCACGCTCTTTTCTCTCTAAAAAGCCTTATAAAAAACATGCTTAGGGTTTCCTTTATATAGTGGGAGAAGTAGATCTGAAACCCTAATCCTTAATGGGCTTGAACAGCTGTTTGGGCCAACTTAAAATTTCGCAGATACGACTTTCGATCGATCGAGCCTGTTTTTCGATCGGTCAAATCAGACAAATTTTGAAATCTTCTTTCTGCAGCTTGTATGTTCTTGTGTGCTCACGATTTGCCAATTATTCTAAGCTCTTAGAACCTAACAATCTCCCCCTTTGGCAATTCATGAC
Source organism: Lithocarpus polystachyus (assembly GCA_033629205.1). Taxonomy (NCBI): domain Eukaryota; kingdom Viridiplantae; phylum Streptophyta; class Magnoliopsida; order Fagales; family Fagaceae; genus Lithocarpus; species Lithocarpus polystachyus. Next base: position 21,940,597 of record CM066166.1, on the reverse strand, counting down.
AAAACTTTCATACAAAATGAAATGTTAAAATACAAGAACAACCCAATATAATAAAATGCCCAATTACATCACAAATCACAATCTAAGACTCATAACCTAGAAGTTGCCAAGAAGAGGTAGAAGGTCTTGATCAGAATGCACCTGTCTTTCCTGAAACACTCAACAAACACATCACCACATGTGTGGAAAGAAAGACATATAAACAATAATATGAAACAAAATATAAAAAAAAAAAATTCTAACTCTCCGCCTAAGTTAGATACATCAAAAAGTTTTTATATTTTCCCCCTTTCAAAAACAATTTTATCTCCCCCTAAACAAGACAAATAGGATTCCCACATTTCATTTATTTCTCCCCCTTTTTGCCACGTATTGACAATGACAACCCAATCAAAAGGTAGATAGAAAACAAACGCAACAAAAAATAAGAGAAAATGGAGAATTAAGGGAATACATAACAATTCAACTCTATAAAAAATAAAGACAACTACCCTATGAACAACAAATGTAAAAAAAAAAACCTTTTCTCCCCCTATAAAAATAGGAAAAACAAAACAAGTTTTGGGAAAAACAGTTTTGGGGAAAATTTAGGAAGTGGGGATAAATAAAAACACATAAACCTAAAAAAAATTGAGTTAAGGATACACATAAAAAATATTCTCTCTTTCAATAAATGCAAACTTGACACTATGTGACCCATAAACAGTTGCATGAGTAGAGAAAATATTTGCACATTATTATCCATCATATTTCTTAAAAAAAAAAAAATTTTTGTAGTTCACACATAAAAATAGCATATACTAGAAAAGTACAAAGGACTCAAAAATTAATCAATCAATTTTTAATTCAACTTGAGTACCCAATTTAGCAAAGTGTATGCATGTTATGTGTTAAAACAATGAGAGATATGACTGCAAAACTGTAAGATGGATACAGAAAAATAATGCAACTCATGTGAATCCTAACCATAAATGATGCATGAAAAAAAATTTGGTCAAAACTCTAAAAACTGAAAATTTTTCAGTTTCGATCGATCGAGCATCGATCGAATACCAATCGAGTCAGACAGATTCAAACCAAAATTTTTATCGCAATTTCGATCAGTCGAGAGACAGATTCGATCGATCGAAAATCTAGAAAAATTAAATTTTTGAAAAACAGAGCAATTTTATGCAGAAACTCCTCAAAGCACAATATTTTATGAATGAAATGCATGAGTATGAGACTAAAACTATTTTTAAAAAACATATGAATACAACCCAGATCTTTCAAAAACAAGTTTTTCAACCAATTTGTCCTCAAAAACTCAAACATAAAACACATTTTGTATCAAAAATCAAGGAACTTTTAATCTTGGATGGCCACAACAAGATCACACACAATAACATGTACAAAGTTTAGTAAAGAGTAACTTGTGTAGTGTGTGCAACTAGCAAAAACTTGAGATACATGTGAGGTGATATGTGAATAGTAAGCAATCACAAAGTCTACAAAATTCATCACATAAATTTGAAAGAGACTATCACCTAAAGAGTTTCATCATATAACTCTCACATCTCCTAGAATAAAAATTTGCAATCATGTAAGTTTCTTGATTTGCCTCATAATATACACACCAATTTCAATTGATTAAAAACTTATTAAAGTAGCCGGGATAATGTACACACCAGTTTTAGAATTTAAATCGACGCTACACCTTATGTTCTTTTTGTGCATGTGCTACACTTTTGGAGCACAAAATCTTACGATATACACTAAGGTGTTCATGATTGGCTAGTAAACAGTGGTGAAATGATTATTTATGCCTTTCTCAATAAGTTTAAGTCCAACAATCAAAGGCATGTGACTTCAAGATCAAGAAAACGTGATCAAAAACTATAAACAACTCCCACACAACATGCACTACAAAGCTTAAACTAGTAACGTGCAATAAAGAAGCTCATCCAAGTTAAACAAGGTACATAAACATGTTATGCAAAGATAAATATGGCCAACCTTGATTACAAATCCATGATACGTAATACAAAACACAAAAATCTTTTTGGTTTAAAAAAATTTATGACCAAAACTAAAAAGCACACTTTATGCTAAATGATTAAAAAAATGCAAATACAATGCATGACAATGCTTAACTAAGTTATAGAGGGTACACAAACAAGAAATATCAATTTCTTAATTAACCCTTGAGTACATGTACAAACTAGTACATACTCAAACAAAATAAAAAAAATAGCTTAGCACTTAAAGAACACATGCTATTCAAGTTTCTCCACAATGTCAAGCATGTTCTAAATCAAGAGAGAGATATCATAGTTCATGTAATCCTCAAGAAAAATAAAACTAGACACAAAATAAAATATTTTTTTCTTTTTGAAATTTTTCAATATTTTTGGATTTTTTTTAAAAAAAAAAACCTAAAAAAAAAAAAACAAAACAACCAAAAACAGAAACAAAACAAGTCCACAAATAATTGAAAGAATTAAATCAAGGACAAGTCAACAACACTCACCTTAGAGAATCTTTTCTCACCCATATAGCATGAGTTTTCGGCTTTGTAGGTGAAAATCCATGTGAAGCAGAGTGTGTTTGAGGGATTACACCAATCTTCTGAAAAAGACTGAAATCCTGCAAATTCCTTTCACAAGCCAACAAGCTTAAATTTTTCAAAAGCATATGAAACAATTTATTTTGACTTATGGCAGGAGAAATATCATCACATATCCTAGATTGAAATTTAGAATGTTTAAATTTCAATTTATGACAATTAGGACGAATGTGACCGAAAACACCACAAAAGTGACAAACAGGAAAAAATTTAGGAACATCAGTATTCCTAACAGCAAATATAGTCTCAGATTTTGGTTTTTGCCTCAAAAAAGAACAATTTAGTCTAATATGACCAACAACACCACAAAGGTGACAAGTAGGCACAAAAACAAATTTATTATGCTCTCTAACAGTAGGTTTAGACTTAGGTTTAGAAACTTCAGCGTCTACATCAGAACTTTTACCTTTGTCTAACCTAGCAAAATAAGCTTTTTCTTTATTATTCCTCTTGAAAGGAGGGATATAAATTTTTTCAGCTTTAGGCTTAAGAGAAACAGAAACACTTCTGTTATCAACAGCAGGCTTGGTATTAGTCAAATTTTCAATTTTAGTTTTAGATTCAGCTAACTCTTGTTCCAAGCTTTTCATCTTCTCATCTTGAGAGGAAATTTGATTTCTCAAAAATTCATTCTTTTTATTAGATTTATCTAATCTAACAATCAATTCCTCTTTTTCAAGATTAGCCAATTTTAACTCTTCATTGAATTTCTTAGCAATTCTCATAGTTTTCAATAATTCCTTACGAAGAGTTTCACAGGCATTAAAAAGATCAACAGAAACAACAGTGTCCTTCTTATTCAAATAATCACAATAAAAAATAGTAAGACACTTAAAATTATCCATGATAACAGGGATCAAGGATTAGCTCTTAGATCAAAAGATCTAAAACAGAAGAGCTATCTGCTCTGATACCACTTGTAAGAATTTTAGACCCCTGTAAACTAGATTGTTTAACCTAATTAATTAACCAAGTGAATACTTAGGTTTATTATTTAGATCTAGGTTAAAACAATAACAATCATATCATGCAAAGCAGCGGAAATATAAAGAACACAATGATATGATGACCCAAGAAAATCAAACCGGTAAAAAACCTGGGGAGGATTTAACCTAGCTATTCTCAAGGTAAAATAGCAAATCCACTAGAAAGAATTGAAGTTTACACAATAGCGACTTAGACCCCTAACATCCTATTGCTACCTGTCTGTAGGAAACTTACTACCACGACCACGTGACAGCTCCGAGACCACGGACTCCTTCTTTCTTTAATTTTTACAAAACACAAACACCCACGCTTGTGACTTTGAGATCCTACTCAAAGGTTTAGCAACACAAACTCACCTGTTTGTGACTCCAAGACCACCCTTGAAGGTTTAGATCATCAGCACCTTTGATGACTAGAGAAAGCAGCAATTTCAGCAATACCGGATCTTGAGATTCTTCAAGAATCAACACCGGTAGAAGTTATAAGAAAGGTTTTAGGAACAAAACCCTAAATACAAAAGAGGCACACTCTTCTCTCTCTAAAAAGTCTTATAAAAAACGTGCTTAGGGTTTCCTTTATATAGTGGGAGAAGTAGATCTGAAGCCCTAATCCTTAATGGGCTTGAACAGCTGTTTGGCCAACTTAAAATTCTGCAGATACGACTTTCAATTGATCGAACCTGTTTTTCGATCGGTCGAATCAGGAAAATTTTAAAATCTTCTTTCTGTAGCTTGTATGTTCTTGTGTGCTCACGATTTGCCAATTGTTCTTAACTCTTAGAACCTAACACGACAGATAAGCTCAACAACTGCATCTATCGAGAATTACAAAAATCAGTTTTTCAGAACTGTTTTTCACGCATATCCAAGTTATGTGTTTAGGTTTTCTTTTCATACAACCCTAGACATATATAAGGATTATTTTAAGAGCTGTCTCAGATGATGCAACCTAATGCAAAGGTTTTATGCAAACATATTATGACCGGAGACAATTTTTCCTAGTTCATCTTTCTCTTAAAGAAGTTGCTGCGTTTGTACGTCGTAGGGTTTTGTAACCAATGAGCTTCTTGATCTTCATCGTGTGGATGAACTGAAAAATTTTGCAATCAACATCCTTCTTAAGTTGGTGTATTAGTCACGTACTGGGATCCGTGCATCATTGGTTAGTCACGTACTGGGATCCGTGCATTTTTGGTTAGTCACGTACTTGGAGCCGTGCATTGAAAGGAGAGATTGTTACTACATTACAAGTCCAATTGTGTATTAGGGTAAGGGTTCAATTACAAGTTGGTATAAGGTACTGAGATTCCTTTACTTGTAACCGCTTGTTTTAATAATAGTGGATTCTCGGGAGTGGTGACCTTAAATTCACCCGATAAAGTTTTTGCCTTGGAGGTTTTTCCCATTCATAAACAAATCACCATATCAAATTTATCATTTAACTTAATTGGTGATTTGTTTGTGCTACCACGCATATTGCATGATAACTGATCTAATTAATTAACTTGACTAATTAATTAGTTAATTTACCATAAGGGTTCAATATATTTACCACATGTGTGTGTTTTGGATCTAAGTGCTTGACATTTGAAAACTTAAAATGTTATTTGGATCTTTGGTTAAGTAGCTTGCTTGATTGCATTCATTTATGTGTTTTTCTCTTCTTTGAAAAACTGTTTTTGCACATCTCGACAGCTAGCTATCCATCGAGATCTTTGATCTTCCTTTCTCAACAAAAGTTAGCAATCTCGATCTATCGAAGGTTTCTAGAATTTATCTCGATAGCTTCTTGACAGATTCTCGATCCATCGAGAAACTTTTTGTTTGCTCGATAGCTCTTCGATTTATTGAGCTTTCTTTGCCGTTGATAGCTCTCGATAGCTCTTCGACAGCTAAATCTGTCGAGAATTAGTGCTCGACAGATTCACGATAGCTCTCAATCCATCGAGCATCGAGCTTCGTGTTTCTATATATAGTTTCTGCATGATTTTTTTTTTTCATTTCTCTCCGATCTCTCTTGACAGAAACACTCTTTTCTCTTTCCCAAACGCTTCTCACTTAACCTCTTCACCTTCCCCACTTGTTTTTCGGCCCAAACCTTGTGTTCTTTATCTGGTATGATCTCTTTTCTTTCTGTTATCATTCATTTCATTCATTTAGATTTAGGTTTTTGGGGTTTTTGAAAATTTTTGGGGTTTTTCAAAAATTGATGAGCTTTTTTGTGAAATTTTTGGGTTGGGTTATGTTTAAATGATCCTATATGCTCATGCATTGCATCACATTTGCATTTTCACCATGTTTCATGCATTTAGATTTGTGTTTTATATGTTGAAAACTTATGTGCTGATAGGTTTGGATTGGGCTGAGCTCATAATGTTTATTTTGTTGCATGTCACATGTTCATGCATTTTTTATGCATACGTACGTCTCTTTTCTTCCTTTTGATATTTGTTATTGATTGGTTCTCTTCTGTGTGTGTGTGTCTCTCTCTTTCTCTTGGATAGTCTGCGCATGGCGCCTAAGTCCAAGTCTGCTCCGTCCCAGAACCCTCTTCGTTCCGAGGCATCTTCTTCATTTGATTCTTCTCCTCTTCACGTTCGATTCCATGATGAGAAGGCCTGTCAGGACTTCTTGGAGAACTTTTCTAGACTTGGCATTCATTCGGAATGCCAGGTCATCCTTTCAGATTTTTTCGATACTGACTTACCCACTTTCATTTACAATAGGGGTTAGGAGTCCCTTTATGATATCCCGATCAGTTGTCCCTCTGTGATCATACAGGAGTTTTACTCTAATATGCACGGATTTGATTCTTCCATACTTCGCTTTCTCACTTCTGTTCGAGGTATATGTCTAGTAGTCACTCCGAAACTTATCTCCGATGTGCTACATGTCCCGAGGGTATCACATCCTGATTACCCTAGTTGTCCTTGTCTGCAGACTGTGTCCAAAGACGAACTCATGTGTCTCTCCTGTGAGACACTTTCATCTTGGGGTGACCGTCAAAACACCCCTTGCTCGGGCTTTGCAAAAGGTCCGAGGTTCTTGAATATGGTGATGACATTTGTTTTACATCCCTTGTCTCACTATAATTCGATCACTGAGCCTCGTGATCGCTTTTTATTATCCCTCCTTGAGGTGCTTACCATTGACTTTCCTTTTCAGTTCATACTCTCCCTTATAAGGATATGGCGATCTGTGATAAGCTTATTTTCCCTTCTGCTATCACGAGGATCATTCTCCATGTGTCTGTCTCCTATGCTGAGTCTACTCACTTTTCTATCATAGGTGCCATTAGTGGCGTATCCGTTAGACGGAGTGAGGCCCAGCTTCGACCGAAGCGGCCACGAACCGAGACAGCAACTCTTTCAGCCTTTTTCACTCCTTCTACCCTGCACCTTCATCTTTCGCGAGTGGTGTGACCCTCGAGGCGGTCATGGCGTAGCTTCAGCGCATGGATGCTTGCCTTGACACTCTCAATGATGAGTTGTGTCAGGTGAACACCCGTGTCGGTCGTATTGCACGACGACAGGCTCGCCTTGGTGGCTTCGTGGCGTTTCCCTCTCCTTCTCCAAAGGCATCTGAGGACGAGGATGATGATGGTGACTCTGATGGTGATAATGATGATGAGGATGAGGATGAGGATGCTAGCTCTTCTAGTTACGAGGAGATGACTGATTGAGTGACTTGCCCTTCGTCATTTGTGACAAAAAGGGGAAGCAGTTTAGGGTATGAGAGTTGTCATGTTCTTAGAAAGAAAGTTAGTATAGGAGATTTTTGTCAAGGGGTGTGTTTATCTTTTTGAGGGATATAGTGAGGACTTTTTGTATCTTTTCTTTTCTTTATCTTATAGATACATTGTTCTTGTACCATCGGTCTTGTGACCACTTAGTGATAGCAAACCTTGTATTTATTTGATATATATATATATATATATATATTTGATGAGGTTGTTATTACATTCTTTCACCTATCTCTCCATATGTTGTTTCTTTTCTCTTTCTATGCACATGCTTCTTATTTATTATATGCAATCTCTTAGTTCTGTTTCACACTAAGATGCCATAATGAGTTTTGTTTAAAGTGTTTCAGAAATACAGGTCGTCAAAGTCTTCCATGCCATGAACTCTCTTCTTCCAAAGTTTTTCAAGAGTTTGTGTTAGGTTATATTTTATTGTATTCAACAAGTGAATATGAGTTGAGTGATTTATGACTTCTCTCATATTTTATTTACTTGTTGTGGTTTTGTCACGGATTGCCAAAGGGGGAGATTGTTAGAACATATGTGGATCATGTTAAGAATATATGTCATTTAGAATTGGCTAATCCTTTGACAAAACGCACTTTACTTGTAATTAGGTAAATCTAGGATGTGTTTAATACTTCAAGGAACAAGAGTTCAAGTCCAAGTATTGAAGCCATGCAAATCTGTCCAAGAATCAAGTGAAAAAGTGCTATTCTTTAAAGCTCGACAAATAGCTCAACAAATGTATTTATCGATATTTAAAATGAGAATCTCAACAAATAAGCTCGACAACTGCATTTATCAAGAATTACGAAAATCAGTTTTTCAGAACTGTTTTTAACGCATATCCAAGTTATGTGTTTAGGTTTTCTTTTCTCATAACCCTAGACATATATGAGGATTATTTTAAGGACCGTCTCAGATGATGCAACTTGATGCAAAGGTTTTATGCAAGCATATTGTGACTGGAGACAATTTGCCCTAGTTTATCCTTCTCTTGAAGAAGCTGTTGCGTTTGTATGCTGTAGGGTTTTGTAACTAAGGAGCTTCTTGATCTTCATCGTGTGGATGAATTAAAGAACTTTGCAGCTAACATCCTTCTCAAGTTGGTGTGTTAGTTACGTACTGGGATCCGTGCATCATTGGTTAAACTTGGAGCTGGGCATTGAAAGGAGAGATTGTCACTACATTACAAGTCCAATTGTGCATTGGGGTAAGGGTTCAATTGTAAGTTGGTATAAGGTACTAGGATACCGCTTGTTTTGATAATAGTGAATTCTCAGGAGTGATGACCTTAAATTCACCCGGTGGAGTTTTTGTCTTGGAGGTTTTCCCCATTCGTAAACAAATCATCGTGTCAAATTTATTTTTCTGCTGTATTTAACTTAGTTAGTGATTTGTTTGTGCTAACACGCGTATTGTATAATAATTGATCTAATTAATTAACTTGGCTAATTAATTAGTTAATTTACCAAAAGGGGTCAATATATTCTTGGCCTATCATTTATTTTTAAAAAATCATATAAATCTTACCATATTTTTTTATCATGAAGTTTTAAAAAATAAACGTATCATACCCTTATTATACGCATACCACTCTTTCCCTATTTTCATATTTTTATGCCAAATTTTCGAAACATAATTTTCATGAAAGATACCACATAATACTCATTTATATACTTACTGTATTATACAAATACTGTATTTTACTTACTATACCTTCATTTGTCACCTTCTCCTGAATGCTTATTGATTTTTTGTTTTTAAATAACGTATTGGTAAGCTATCCCACAAAGCCGAAAAGAGATTATAGATTACATAGCCTCTTATATCTCATAATTTGTAGAGACTATAATTATAGCTTATAAAGCAATATTTGTTTAGATTGTATTCTCTTTTAATCCTCTTCTAGAAAATAGCAAAGCAAAATGCCCTACGTGGTTTCTTTTTCTTTTTTATTTTTTGGGAAAAATCAAAATAGCTTCAATCATATATACAAAGGTTACAATCTAGAGGTAGGTTCCAGTTAACTCAACTGGTAAAGTGTCTAATACTTAAATAAGAGATTTAGGATTCAATCCCCTCCTACACCAAAATCTTACTAGTGTCTTGGTCTGATAATAAAAGAGCTATTATCAGGAGCGGACACTATGGGTTGAAACTCTCTAAAAAAAAGGTTACAATCTAGAGCATATCATCACCAATATTAGAATATGTCATTTTCTTACTTTCCAACTTTCGTTCATGCGAGTGTAACTAAAATAACTAAATTTTAATAGTGTTTCTTTTTTATAATTTTCTAATATTTGAGAAACGTAATCAAATTTAAATTTGAAATTTGATATCATGAAAAATCTGTGTTTAAATCTAATTCTTTATGTAGCCCTTTCTCTTGGTTATTAATATTATAATTATCAATGAAGTAGTACGTACATATTTTGTTTATATACTCTCTATTAAGCTAATCTATATATATATATATATATATATATATATATATATATATATAATAGGTGAAGCAGAGAGAAACTCAAATATAATTCTAAATTAGAGTTTCAATTTTGTGCCATGTGTCTAGATTTGGATTCTCAATTTTGTGCCACTTGTCTTAACCAAAACTCAAAAAAAAAAAAAAAAATAGTAATAATAATAATAATTAGATTATAAATTGGACTTCAATTTTGTGTCATGTATCTTATCTAAATTTTCTAATTTTTGTGTCTAAATAAATGATGCATTAACATTTAACACGAAAGCCAAGAAAACCACAATGATAATGCTCATTGGTCTAAGCAAGAACATCTCACCTGTACACTTTTATGGGTGAACATCTCACCTGCCCACTACCAGAACCGATGAGTCCAACGAGAAAGACTATAAAAGTAAAACATCATCTCCTCCTAATGCCATATTGTCATCCCATGTCTCCTCCTTTTCTCTCAGCCTCTACCAATTAGATCCACACACTACCCTCTCCTCATTCTTTCGGATTTCTAAGAGCAAGGCCGGGTTCAAACACAATGTTCAATCCCACTCTTCCTTACTTCACACTCTCATACATTACCGCTTCATTGGCGCCTCTAAGAAGATTCCAAGCTCAATGTGGAAACTGAATCTACCAAGATGAACATCTTATCATTACAATTGTTAATATTTCCGTTCGTAAGCACGGACTACATGCTAGTTTTATAATAATGTATAGTATGAAGTCATGTACTTGGCAATTTGATATGTAAATTAATAAAATGTTCTATGTCTAATGAAGATTTAAAAGCTTTATAGGGGATACTTTTTTTTTATTGAATATTGACGTGGATAGTGGTACTTTTTATTTTTCATTTTTCCTTTTATGTTCATGTCTATGATTTCTTAAACATTATAAAATGTATTTGTCTCTTTTCACTTCTTACAATTCATGACAAAGCACTACATAACAAAAGATACCAGCTTTGGAATTGAAAAAAATGGCTCGAAAAAATGGCTAGGAACTAGGGTTATGTTTGAATTTTTTTTTACAAGCAAAATTCTAAGATTATTTATGACTAACAAAAATAGTATTTATGAACCCAATGGGTTATAGAATAATTTCTTACAATTTTTTTAAGAATTTGGTTTAGATCCAGTAAACTGGACTTAGTCAAATGGTGACACATGTCACTATCTCAACGGGTCCACTGCCATTGGACCTAAGCCTGACTTTTTTTTTAAAACTTCATCGCTCATCACATAGGATATCGGCTAGTTGTCAATAATTAATAGTGCCATATGTTAACCATCTCTATACAAACTTCCCTTATTTTTTGGGGCCTTTATTTTATGTGAGGTCTTGTTGAATTTGCTAGCATAATTGTCATATCCAATTTGCTTTTACATGTAAATTTAATAATAGGGTGTTTCAAGTGTTACCCTCTTTTGTTGGAAGATTAATATATCTTCAACAATGTGTAAATTCTAAAAATACAACTAAGCTCTTAAAAGGGGAAAAAAAAAATAGCCTATGGAAATTATCCCAAAAACCATGGTTTAAAAACTCAACCGAACCAGCCAATTCAATCGGTTTAACAGGGAACTGGACATTAATCCAGTCCGGTTATTGTTAAAAACCGAAAACCACCGGTTTAACCGAAAAAATCGAAAACCGGTACGGTTAAACTGGTTTTTAACAGTTCTTCATTAAAAATTCAAATGCTGTGTCAAAAAAAAAAAAAAAAAAAAAGAGAGAGAGATTTTGTTTCAAATTTGGGAGAAGAGATTTTGATTTTGAAAATGCTCTCAAGCCTAAAGTGGTGAAGCCTAAGACACCAACAGTGACCCCAAAAACATCAAATCTTCTATTTTTGTGTTGAGAAAGGAGCTCGAAAACGAAGCAAATTTACAATGATTTGATCTGTCTGCATCAGTCTTTGTTTGCTGCTCTTGCATAGTTGCACTTGCACATACCCATATTGATGAGAGAAACAGAGAGAGGGAAAGAATATTGAAGAGGGAAATGAAAATTTAGCAAAAGTAGGATAGGAAAGAAACTAAGTACAAGATTGTTGTTTGAAAGTTTGAATAAAATGTATGGATGTAGTAGATTTTCAAAATGTGTGATGGGTGTGATATAAACGTGTAAGTGTAGGATAGGTGGGAAAAAATATCAAGTGAGCAATGAAATGTTACCCATTGGTGACTTACTTTTTGTTATTTAACAATTTAAAAAATAACTAAAATGGTTTTTGTTACCCATTGATGACTAACTTTTTGTTACTTGCCTTTTTATGGTTTATTTTTTTGGTTGAATTTTGTTAAGTGGTGTCCAAAAGTTGGTAAGTTATTATTTAATGTTTTACTATTATTTAATTTTTTAGTTAAAATGACTAGTTAGAAAATTATTTATTTATTTTTATAATTAATAATTATTTATAACATTATCGATTCAACCACCAGTCCCCAATTAGACTCTAAAAACGGTAACCACTTCCTATCCCAGATATTTCACCGTGCTGATTTTTAAAACCATGCCAAAAACTCAATTCTTCCTATGTTTTACTACTCCTTCGGACGAAGTATTAGTGGCTAGCCCATTAGAAGTGTTATGCACACTTGGATGGACTGCCATAGTCACATCTAAAAGCCCAAAACCACCATTCATTGAACCTGGACACAAGTAACAAAGCAAGCAGCAAAGGCTCTTCACTAATTTTCCCACCAAAGTTCCCAGAGTAAATAAACAGATTCACAGAAAAGCAAACAAACAGAACAGAACAGAAAAGAACAGAGCATAACCATGTCGGAGACGTTCTTGGAATTCCAAATCCCGCACCAAAAGATTTTCAACGGAATTCAATTCCCTTTAATTCTATCACCCAACCCCAAGTCCCAGACCCCTCCTTCCTCTCTGTCTCTTTTCACCAAAGCGATCAAAACCGAGAAAACATTTCTCGACTCTGTTCTCCACAAGTCCGGTGCTGTACTGCTCAGGGGCTTTCCTGTAAATACAGCCTCGGACTTCAACGACGTCGTTGAGGCCTTTGGCTTCGAGGAACTTCCTTACGTGGGTGGAGCTGCCCCTCGGACCAACGTTGTGGGTCGGGTCTTCACCGCCAATGAGTCCCCGCCAGATCAGAAGATTCCTTTTCATCATGAAATGGCTCAGGTATATTCCGTAATTTCATTCTTTTTTGGTTGGCAATTTGCTAATGACCTTTTATATTGAAGGTGTTGTCGTTTTTATATTAACAACGCTGAGTTTATATACGGTTTTGTCGTTTCACCATGTGGACGACGTGTCGTCGTTAACATTAAACTATATCATTTTAGGGTGAGTGTGGTCCAAAGGGTGTGTCATTGCCGTTTTTATGGATGAAAACGGCACATAGTTTTTGTATCACCTTGTGCAAGCAAAAGGCGGTATTTAGTGGTGATAGTTACACGGTTGTTACACACATGGCTAATGTATATCTAATGTATAGGATAGTCGTGCTTACATGCTGTCAGAAGAATGGTCCATATATTCCATGCATGAAATACCTTCCTACATGTAATTATGTAAAAGGGCATATATATGGGATCCAAGAGAAGGGACATGTATATGAGCAATGCTCTGGAGACGCAACTTTTACGATCTGTTTTACAACTTGCCAAGGTGGCAAGTTTTCACTGGAAAACATTGCTTTCACATAATCCACTACTCTTTTTTCTTTTTTTTTAGTTAAATTCATTACGAAAGAAATGGAATACAAGTTCTACAACTCAGTGCAGTTGAGCACCATACAAAACAACACCAAACCATACAGCAGTACAGGACAACAAACCCTCTTCCACACTGCACAATCAGTCCAAATAGCAGCTCTAATACTTATTAAAGTAGAACTGCACATAAATTAAAAAAATAAAAAATCCACAACAACAAACCATCTTTAGTTCTTGAAAACTTTAGAGGAGACGTTCCAATTCGAGTTTTAACATCCCACTTTATGGAGGTGACAATGGCATCTTCAGATTTAACATGCCCTTTGTATACCCAAGCGTTTCTTTGAAGCCAAATATGATAAACAGTAGCAGCCATGATCAGTTTAAGAGAATTTTTTTTTTGTCAACTCTCTAGTGCCCCATTCAATCACAGCATCACATTGACACTTTGGGTTCTTAACCAAACACATGCACGTTATTACAAAAGGTAATGTCTGCAACAAATGTAAATTATTTTGTGTCACTAGATTTATTATGCATATGGAATTTGGAATCCTCGAATGTGGGATTTACACGTGAGTGTTGCATACTTCATTGTGTAAGATATTTTTATCAGCATATCTTCTTGAGCTTTGTTTAGGACTTACTTGGGTTTATTAGTAGGTTCCTACATTCCCTTCCAAGCTGTTTTTCTTCTGTGAAGTGGAGCCTGGAAGTGGGGGAGAGACTCCTATAGTTCTTAGCCATCTTGTCTATGAAAAGGTGAAAGAGAGACACCCAGAATTTGTTGAACGACTAGAAGAGCATGGATTGTTATATACGCGGGTATTAGGTGAAGATGATGACCCGTCATCTCCGATCGGGCGTGGGTGGAAATCAACATTCTTGACCAAAGACAGGAGTGTGGCTGAGGAAAGGTTTGTGATTTGAACTATTGTTTGATATTTGAAATGATTTTTATTCCAAGCATTTGTGCATGACAAGCTGCGGTTCCTTATCTGGTAGTTGATTCTTGTAAAACATCAACAAACCAGACATGGTCCTGTTTTGATTGGGAATACATGCAATGAGATAGGTGAAACAAGTTAAAGCACCATCTACTTTGGACACAAATTTAGCTCTCATCAATATGATCATAGTTCCTACACCATAACAACTCATTAATGTTCTTTACAATGGTGTTATTCCAAGACTAGTTGAAAACCACTTCAGTCTATGTCTCTTTTAAAATCACAAGTTGTACGGTAATGAGGGATAAAAAGTTTCCATGTTGCAAGCTGTGATGGCATTTTTTCAGCAGAATTATTTGCATATGACCTGCTATATACCTATGATATGCCAATACTCATTAGAGCAATGATTAGTGTGGGGACTATTTTTGTCAGACCTCGACAAGGCCTGGGCGCAGTGCCGAGGAGACTCATTTTGCCGGTCCTCGGCAAGGCTCTGGGCGCAGTACCGAGAAGGCTCAGGTGTCCCACATCGAAGAGAGCTTCCCCCACTTTCAACCTTATAAGCTGTGAAGCGAAGGAAGTAGTGTACCATCGTATTCCGGTATTCGAATACGAGAATACGGTGGTACACTACTTCCTTCGCTTCACAGCTTATAAGGTTGAAAGTGGGGGAAGCTCTCTTCGATGTGGGACACCTGAGCCTCCTCGGTACTGCGCTCAGAGCCTTGCCGAGGACCGGCAAAATGAGTCTCCTCGGCACTGCGCCCAGGCCTTGCCGAGGTCTGACAAAAATAGTCCCCACAATAAAAGGAGGGTGTAGAGGCGTGCCCTTTCACGGGTGACAAAAAAACCGTGCGGGTATCATGCGGTCGGAGAAAGTCTCAAAAACTGCCACCCTTGCCCAAAAACGGACAATACCAATGATAGGGCACTACCCTCAAGAGCTTCCTTTTATTGTGGGGACTATTTTTGTCAGACCTCGGCAAGGCCTGGGCGCAGTGCCGAGGAGACTCATTTTTCATATGATGGCTTCAAAGTAGATCAGTATATACAATTACAGAGCATTAACAGGTATAATATCTATTATTTGGACCTGGAGATAATATGGCTCTTCCAACACATTTGACAGGGCTGCTAATTTGGGGATGAAGCTGGAATGGCTGGAGGATTCGGTGAAAACAATAATGGGTCCAATCCCAGCTATTAAATTCGACAAGACAAGACAGCGCAAGATTTGGTTTAACAGCATGGTTGCTGCTTATACAGGCTGGGAGGATGCCAGGAATGATCCTGTAAAAGCTGTTACCTTCGGAGATGGCAAACCGTTGCCAGCTGATATCATCTATGACTGTCTAAATATCCTTGAAGAGGAAAGTGTAGCCTTTCCTTGGCAGAAAGGTGATGTTCTTTTGCTGGATAATTGGGCTGTCCTTCATGCCCGAAGATCATTCGATCCACCTCGCCGTATACTAGCTTCACTTTGCAAGTAGTGTAGGTGCATCTTCACCCTGCAAATGGTTTTATTGGTTGGTACGAAATTATACAATTTTAGGCTGCGTTATGGAGATGTATAAATAAAGTATTGTAATGGCGTACAAACCATATTTGCAGTTTATGCCACGTTTGTGGAGAAGTATCAACAGTACCAGTATGCATAAACAAAACCTATTACAATAGCTCCACAATAGATATTTGGTTGAAAATTTAACCAACCTGTCTAGTTAGACCCAAGCCATACGTGAAACTAAATGCATACCCTTTTTTTGTTTGCCATTACAAATTCTTTTCCTTGGATATATCAAATTATCTCGGTGCCCTCATCTCCTTTTTGAAAAAAATACTAGTTTTGTGGTCAAATGCACCACCTCATGAGAATTATGGCAGATTTTAGAAATATGTTTACATCTTAATGTCGAGCACGGATTATGCAAATCCACTATCTACTTGCTTCCTTGAAGAAAGAAAACTCCTCTATAACAGACTTTTCTCTTCAATTTACTAGTTTTGCCAACACTCTTGCTACTATTGATCAACCACTCAATAATAATGGGGTTTCTGGTTTCTTATTGGCTGGCCTCGAATCAGAATATGACTCCTTTGTGACTTAAGCGTAACCTTGATTGAAGCCACAAAGCAATCATATTTGTAATTGAGGCTAGCTAATAAGAAAGAAAAGGCTCGAAGTCATTGAGCGGTTAATCAATAGGGGGAAGACTTGTAAATTGATGAAAATATTCTGCTTAGAGGAGTTTCCCTTTCTTCAAGGTAATAAGTTGATAGTGGATCTGGATTATCCTTACTTGACATTGAGATGTGAATGCTTTTTCTAATGTCTGCTACACTTCTCATGAGGTGGTGCATTTGACCACTTGCTAGTATGTTTTTTCAAAAAGTGAGGAGATGATGGCACCGAGAATTATTTGATCCTAAATTCATCAAGAATTTATTTTCACCATCAATTTGAGTAGTGATGGCTTGTGGTGGAATTGGTGTTGATCTATCAAGATAGCCATAAAGGTGTTGCACTTTCAAGTAGGGAACAAACTGAGCCTTCCATAGAAGATAGTTGTCTATGTAGGTTTGATTAAGAGTGAATGGTGTTGAGTTTGCAAGTTATTAATTTGCAAGATGACAATTTGCAAGATAACAGTTTGCAAGATGAAAACATAGATACAATTTGCAAGGGCATTATGTGCACATACAAAATCATGCTTTTGCAGACACGCTTGATGAACCTTAACCCAGAAACTTAGAAACGCATAAAACAGAGCAGGACTTAAAACAACAAATCTAGC
This sequence comes from Lithocarpus polystachyus, assembly GCA_033629205.1. Taxonomy (NCBI): domain Eukaryota; kingdom Viridiplantae; phylum Streptophyta; class Magnoliopsida; order Fagales; family Fagaceae; genus Lithocarpus; species Lithocarpus polystachyus. The sequence goes on along the minus strand of CM066166.1, from coordinate 21,923,339 downwards.
AACCTAACATACTTTTAAACATACAAGTACTAAACCCTAGGCTAAACAAACATATCTAAACACAAACAAAGCAAGGAAACAAGATTAAAGCAAAAATGAAAGAAAAGAGTTTAGAACTCAATACCTCAAAACAAAAACTCCTAGGCTTGATTTTGACCGTTCCCCTCAATCAAATCTATTCACAATCAAACAAAGAAGCAATTAGTAATCTTAAAACTCAAAGATCAAGGCCAAAAAAGACCTCAATCAGAAAATATTGACTTGAGGATGTTTTGTGAAAAACTCCCTCTTTGATTCACTATTTCTAGTGAATCTTATGTTTTCCCTTACGATATTTTGTGTTTTTGAAATATACCATGTAAGGCTTTATATAGTTGAAAAATGGGGGTTTGGAATGACTCCCAGACGATGTGAGATTCATTCCAAACCTCAGTCTTTAATGCAAAAACTTTCCTTTCATAGTTTCAGTCAAATCTATTCACAATTGTTGAGGCTCATTTCTTAAAGCCCAATAAGGAGAATAAGCCCAGCAACATCAGAAAGAAATAATCAAAGAATAAATAGAAGAGCCCATTAAACCTGAGCAGCAGGAATAATATAGTATAGGTCCGTAAAGCAAATAAACGGGTCTTGAAGAAGTAAATGAGCCTGAAAAGGTTCGGAAATAGAGAAATGGCAAATCATGGGCCGCGGATGTAGAAAAGTGAGGATAGGCCAAACCCATTGCGGCAGGCTCAAAGTAAAGCAAATATATAGAGCCATAGGAAATCTATGGGCTCTAAAGGAAATGAGGAATAGTTAGGCCGAGGAAGCCCAACGAGGTAGTAAAGGCCCATGGAAAGCACGAGGTTGCAAGGGGCCAAGGATGCCCCAAAGAAGGATAAATGGGACACGGGAGCCCGCAAACATGTATGGCAAGAAAAGCCCAGTGGGCTTATTAAGCCATTGAAAAAGAGAGCAAGCAGTGGACCCAAAGAGGCCCAATTGTATTAAATGGCCATCTTGTTAAAATGGCACGACAAGAAACAATAGAAAAGCTATGAAAAACAAAACACGAAAGGAAGCAAGAAGACCAAGGCCCACAATCAAGGGCGAGCCCAAACCACAAACGGCGAACCAGTGAAGAAATAATCCACGCCACAAGAAGTTAGAAGTAAACTGCAGGATAAGAAGGCAGACGTCTAGGCCGCGGCAAACGCATGACCAGCAGGCAGACTTTGGACGAACATGAGAATAGGGCACGCCCGCCCAGGTCTCACCAGCCTGTACCCAGCCAATACGGGTGATGGTGGGCCATGGGTTAGAGGTAAAGGGGGTGTGGTTTGGCAGAGGGGAGAGGGAAGAACCCATTTTAAGGCTCCCGCTCAGGCCACTTTCGGGTGAGTGTCCTGCTGGGATGACATAGCACCCAAAAATGGCAAAGCTGAGTTGGAACCTTTTGGTACATGCCATGAGGGAGAGAGAGAGTACTTTGTCGTGACAGGTGAGAATGCCACGGCAAGCTAATGGACAAAATGCCTTTGTCTTCGTCTGGTGATGTGGTACGACGCGGCCAGTGCAGGAACATGAGCGCCGTGCCTTCTCAAGCAGAATCCATGCCAACAACGCCTCACTAGCATCAGTCTAACCAGGTGGAACCCTAGAGTTAACACAACAAGAAGTTCAAAGAAATCCACTCCCGAACCATAAAGGGAAAGGTGTAGCGGCGGTGGTAATCTGTGCAGACCCTGGGGAGGACGAAGAGGAAAGCCCAAACTTGCCTACCGCATCAATTAGCACCCTGCAGAGAAGCTCCAAGTTCAAGAACTTGTTCGATCAATTAGGCCTCACAGCAAAAGAGTGAAAAATAGCTACAGAGGCCCTGGTAAGCATTGCCTTTGGAGCGGAAATAGAATGTTTAACTGCAGAAGTCACAGATGACATAGCTTTCTTACAAGAATCAAGTGAAATCACTTTCAGTGATGAAGACATGGAGGTGGGAAGTCCTGACCACAGGAGACCCTTTTATCTGGCCGCATCGATAAATCAAATTCCTATCAAAAGGGCCTTGGTAGATACGGGCGCCTCGGTAAATCTGATTCCATTAACCACCCTGCAAGCAGCAGGAATTTCAAAGAAAAGGATCCAGGGGTGCCCAATGGAAGTAACTGGGTTCGGAGGAAATGGGGAATACCGCAGGCCATATTCAATTGTGGCTAAAAGTAGGCCCTATAGCTTCTTTAGCCCGGTTTCACGTGGTAAAAATAGAGGTTTCATATCATGTGCTATTGGGAAGACCATGGCTGCATAAGCACAGGCTAGTCCCATCCACCTATCACCAATGTGTGAAGGGAAGGCTAAATAGCAGGATGATACGAATAGCGGCCAACCCATCACCGTTCAAGCAAGCAGAGGCCCATCTGGTGGAAACCATGTTCTACGACCAGTGGGCGCCATTAGGAGAAAGTTTAGTGTCAAAACCGCGATGCACCTTTGTTCCCAAATGGGAGGATATCCGGGACGACCCAAAACCTGACCTAAGAAAGCTTCTGTCTCGAAAAAGGAAGAGGAAAGAAATGCCTACCGTAGAGGCGGATGATGCACCACGATGTGTCAGGGTTCGAGGCCTTGACGGTAGAATTGTATACCGATTATGAAGGTACGCGGGGCCCACAAGTGAAGCACATGCGGGCCCCAGACAAGAATGGCAGCACAAAAGCCTAGTGTGTTGCAAAGTTCAAGAGGGATTGGAGGAAAAGCACAATGACGAAAGAATTGCAGCAGAAAAAGACCCGCAGGTTGTGGCAGAAGAAAGGTTAGAGGAAGTCAACTTGGGAATTGATTCGCAGGAATCAAAGCCCATTTCAATCAGTTCGAAGTTGTCAGAAAAAAGAAGTTGGAACTAAAAATGTTGTTGAAAGAATATAGAGACGTTTTTGCATGGGACTACAGTGAAATGCCCGGATTGGACCCTGGATTGGTAGTGCACACACTAAACGTAGACCCAGGGGCTAAACCAGTGATTCAACCTGCCAGAGTATTGAGATGGAAAAACAAATAACCAAAGAAGTACAAAAATTGCTGGCTGTGGGATTCATCAAACCCATTCAGCATCCTCGATGGTTGTCTAATATTAAGCCAGTAAAGAAGAAGACTGGGCAGATAAGATGTTGTGTAGATTTCAGAAATCTCAACAGAGCATGCCCAAAAGACGAATTCCCGTTGCCAAATATGGATCTGCTGATAGATTCTGTGGCAAGAAGTGTCATGTTCTCGTTCATGGATGGGTTTAGTGGGTACAACCAGATTAGAATGGCACCAAAGGATGCAGAGAAGACTGCTTTCAGAACACCCATAGGCAACTTCTATTATACAATAATGCCATTTGGGTTAAAGAACACAGGTGCAACTTTTCAATGGACAATAACGGCCATATTCCATGACATGATGCACCGGAAATTAGAAGACTATGTAGATGACATAATAGTGAAGTCAAGAAGACGAGAAGAGCATGTCCAGGTACTGAGGAAAGTATTCGAAAGGTGTAGAGCTTTCAAGCTAAGAATGAACCCTCTCAAGTGTGCATTTGGAGTGTCCTCTGGGAAATTTCTAGGCTTTCTGGTCCATAGCAAAGGAATAAGTGTGGACCCGGCCAAAGCCACGGCCATAGCAACCATGAAACCGCCAGCTACAGTTAAAGAATTGAAGAGCTTCCTGGAGAAAGTCTCTTATATACGAAGATTCATCCTGGGACTGGCATCTATTACCTCTGCTTTCGGCAAGCTGCTCAAGAAAGGGCAAAACTTTGAATGGGGTAACGCACAGCAAGCGGCCTTCCAAAGGCTACAGCAGATCATGATGAACCTTCCTACCGTGCAAGTTCCAGTCTGCAGGAAGCCACTGTTGTTATACTTGGCCACCAACCAATACACTGTGGGCGCATTGATTGCCCAAGAAGATAGGAATGGCAACGAACAACCGATGTACTACATCAGCCGTGCCTTGAAAGATGCAGAAACTCGTTACCCGGGGGCGGAAAGGGCATGTTTGGCCATTGTGTACGCCTCCCAAAGATTACGACATTATTTCTTGGCCTATGAGGTTTGGCTGATGACCAAGTCTCACGCTATAAAAGCCCTGCTACAACAGCCGATCCTCTTCGGCAGAATATCCTAATGGTTGCTACAATTGTCACAATACGACCTAAAGGCAGGAACACCTAAGGCGGTGAAAAGTCAAGCTATAGCTGACCTGCTGGCACAATTTCCGGGAGAGGAAGAGTTCCCGTTGGATGATGAAGTCCCAGGGGAAATAGCCATGGCAGAAGAAGTCAGGGAACAGTGGGTAATGAGATTTGACTGGTCCTCTACCACCCAGTCAGGAGGAGTGGGAGTAGTTCTATACCATAAAGAAAACGAAGCAGTGGCACTATCCTTCAAATTAGAGTTTCCGTGCTCAAACAATACGGCAAAATATGAGGCTTATCTAACTGGGCTACCTACAACCCTTGAAATAGGAGTCAAGCACTTAAGAGTAATAGGGGACTCGAACCTAGTGGTCTGCCAAGCCAAAGGGAGTTTCTCTTTAAAGGAACCCAACCTAGCCCAGTACAGAGCGATGGCCCAGAAGATGGAAGAAGAGTTTTTGACCTTTGAAATAGAGCATGCCCCGAGGAATGAAAACCGATTCGCAGGTGCACTAGCCGCGTTGGGTTCACAGATAATTTTTGAAGGAAATAGCGCGCGGGTGGAAGTTAGCAAGAGGGAATAGTCCATCATTGAATCATTGAAGGAAAGATTTCAAGAGGAACATTTTGAAAAGGACTAGCGGAATCCAATAAAAGAGGCCCTGATGAAGGAGGAAGAGAATATGGATTTGAAAGTATTAAAAGATTATGTCCTGGTAAAGGGAGAGTTGTACCGCAGGATGCCAAGAGGAGTCCTATCCAGATGCGTAGGACATATGGAAGCCCAGAGGAAATTAAAAGAAGTACATGACAAGACTTGCGGATCTAGCGGAGAAGTCAACCTCTACCGCAGGCTTCAGAGGGTAGGTTTTTATTGGCCGAGTATGGGAAAAGATGCAAACTAAGTCCAAGTCCAATGTGAGGCATGCCAACTGGTGGCAGACAGGGAGGAAAGCTACGCAGTGTTTGTTTGCGAAGACTGGAGGAAGCCGTTCACTCAGTACATAGTAGAAGGAATCTTGCCACAAAAGCAGAGTGAACGGTACAAACTCAAAAGATTGGCAACACGTTACTTTCTACACAACGGGGTTTTTTTCAAGAAGGGATATGATGGAGACCCATTGCGATGCCTGGGTCCCGATAAAGCGAAAGAAATGCTGAAAGAAGTACACATGGGAGAATGTGGGGAACACCAAGGGAAGAAGAAGCTATACAGATGCCTACTACAAATGGGTTATTACTGGCCTGCCAGGAAGAAGGACACGGCAGAATTTGTAAAGAAGTGTCACAGTTGCCAAATACAAGCTAATTTAATCCACATCCATCCGCAAAACTTGCAGAGCATGGTCACCCCATGGCCTTTCCATACTTGGGGGCTTGATCTGGTGGGGCCAATCAATCCACCATCACACGGTTATGTATGGATCTTGGTAGCTACAGAATATTTCACGAAATGGGTAGAGGCAGTACCACTCCGTAAAGCCACGGGAGGAGTAGTAGCGAACTTCATCAAGGAGAACATAATTGTAAAGTTTGGAGTACCCCACAAGATCATCAGCAATAACGGTACACCTTTTGTCAATAGAGATGTAAGAAAAATGTTGGAGTTTTACCAAGTGAAGCACCATCGCTCATCACCTTATTTTTCAAGGAAATGGGCAAGCAGAGACAACAAACAAAATCCTCATAAAGATCATCAGTAAAATGAGTCAGGAGTACATGGGGGGATGGGCAACACACCTGCCGGACGCTCTTTGGGCTTATCGAAACTCATCAAAGTTAGCTACTGGATTTTCGCCCTTTTCTCTAGTTTATGGGATAGAAGTGATGAGCCCGACAGAAATAAAAACTCCATCATTGAGAGCCATACAGATGTGCGAGAAGGAAAAAGAGGAAGGAGTCTTTGCTGCGGAAAGGTATAAAGACTTGGGGGGACTTGATGAAAAAAGAGAAGAGGCCCAAGAGCGTAGCCGCAAATACAGACAGAGAATGACGGAAGCTTATGGCAGGATGACCAAGGAAATGGTGTTTGCAGAAGGACAACTCGTGCTAAAAGTGGCAGACTATGTTAGGAGAGGCATGGCAGGACCATCTAAGTTCGCACCGAAATGGGAAGGGCCCTTTGTGATAAGGGAGGCACATCCAACTGGGTATTACCGTTTGACTCAGATGGATGGCAGGGACTTGAACGATCCCATTAATGGAAAATGGTTAAAACGTTATTACACTTAAGGGCGAAAGCAATATAATTATTTTTCCTTTTGTCTTTCCCCTTTTTTTTTTTCCCTCAAGTGACTGAGTCACAAAACATGATTGTAACGTGTTTTTCATCGCAATGGAAAGAAGTATGAAAAAATACAAAAAAAAAAAAAAAAGGAGAAAGCATACCATGTCATAGCGATAAGTAGTAGCAAATGTAGCATTTTAGTTACAAACCCAAATTGTAGCAAGTCTTTCAAAAAAAAAAAAAAAAAAAAAGAGACATAAAAAAAAGAAGGGAGAAATAACGTTCAGGGGAGAGCAAAAGATAAGTAAACTAAGAGCAGGGAAACCGCATCATCAACGAAGTCCGGAGATAAGAGATTGATCCTCAAAACGGCTGGACTCACCGACGCCTAAAAGAAGATGCCCACGGCGAGCCTCCAAGTCTGCCACCTCTTTCTTCAGAATCTCAATATGTGCATCAATGGCATTGATGGCTGGCTGAACTTTCCTCATAAAAAGAGCACGGGCAACCTCTCGCAGGTGATCAAGAACGAAGTCCACAGCAAAGCCAACATTGATAAGCTCTTGAATTGCGGCCCTCCATTGAAGGATCCTCTCAGGGGAAATAGTGTCCACAAAGTTGTGCTCAATATTGTTCAGCACGCTCCCAAGCATCTTTAGAAAGTGTTCTCTAACAAAGTGACCCAGGCGGAATCCCTGCATGAAATCACCACGACTACTGTAGATTGCCTCCAAATGAGAAATGCAGTCTTCAGGGACTTTAAAGCCATGGAAGTCCACATAAGGTGGACCAGAGCCCCAGAATTCCGCAGGACCAAGGTCATTAGTTTCAAGCTGATCGAAGCGGGTAAAAAAGGCTGCAGCCTCGCTTGCTGGATCTATAGTTGCGGAAGAATTACTACCTAATTCAAATTGGGAAGGAACGGGAAGAGGTGGACCTGACAAAAAAGAGAAAGAGGGTGAATCCATGAGAAGAGAAAGGGAGAAGTAAGAAAGTAGCAAAAAAAAAAAAAAAAAGAAGGAAAGGGGACCGAGACCTGTAAAAACAGGGGCCGTGAAGGTAACGGGAGTAGGCGCAACGGGTATAACAGGAGGAGTAACAATGGGCGCGTCTGCTACAATTTCTGGCTCATGAGAAGTTTATGCGGGAATAAAAAAGCAAAGTAAAAGGGTATTACAAAAAAAAAAAAGAAGTGAGAAGAAGAAAGAAGACTCTGCAGGATAAAGAATGCATACCCATAGACTTAACTCCGTGCTCAATATCCTCATCCTCCTCAGAATCAGAAACTACCTTCTTCACAACGGGTTCATCATCACGATCCTCAAGGACATCTTCAGAGCCTTCGGAAGACAAGTCCATGTCAGGCCCCCGTGTGGCGGAGCTCGGAATAGAAGAAGGAGTAACAACCAGGGAAGAGCCATCCTTTGCCGCTTGAGAAAGGGCCAGAAAAGGGTCACTGGTGGAAATAATAAAGGGAGTAGCAGGAGAAACGATCTCAACCTTAGCAATACATGAAGGAGCAGTCTCTTCAACTTTCTCGAAATGAACACCCTCGCTCATAAATGTTGGCTCAGCAGGAGGGGTAGGGACCTCGGTAAAAACTCTTGGTGCAGTAGTGGCAGGAGTAGGTGTCACAAAGGCCACATCAGTCCTGCCAAAGAGACTTCCTAAGGGCATTCCCTTTGAGGCGGAAAGTTCTTCGGCAGTAGGACGATATATAGAAAGAGGCTCGGGTTCATCCTAAAGAACAAAAGCAAAAAAGAGGGAGATGGAGAAAGCCCATAACTAGTAATGAAGTTGAAACAAAGCCAAAAAAAGCAAAGAAGCATGGCAGGAGAGATATGAATAAAAAACACAAAAGAAAAGCAAGAGACATACTTCAGACTTGGGTTCATCAACTGATATGGGGTGTGTGGCAGACGTATCTTCCTTGAATTTAGACTGCAAGGGAAGCAGAATGCAAAGATGAGAAGATGTACCAACAAACACATACGGGTTAGCCACGAGAAAAAACAAAGACTAAAAAAAAAAAAAAAGAGAAGAGAGAATAAGGTCAAAAGTGATTTACTCGTCGTTTGGTAGTAGTAATCACAAGAGGGGGGAAAGACTTCCTTTTACTGCCTCTTGTCCTGCTAGAAGGAGGAGCACCGATAGAAGGTTGTGGGGCAGTGGACTTAGACTTACTGACCGTAGGTTGCACATCAGAAGAAGCTTTAGAAAGATCAACACTCTTTTTGGCAAACTTAGACTTGGCGGATCCCTTTTTAGGCGCTGAGATGTTTGTCACTTTCACTTTCTTTTCCCAACCTGGTGGGTAATCACCAGTATGCCAATACCAACCTTTCTCTTCATCATTCCACTCAAAGATAGCAGATCGGTTCTGCTTTCGAGCGTAGGCTAACACGGACTTGGAGGGTAAGAGCAAACGGGGATTGGCTGAGATAACTGTACTGAGCCCATCAGGGGGAATGAGGGAGAAACCACGACTACCCACCAACTCTTGTTCAAATGAAGTCATCACAGCTTGCCAGTACCCGTGCATCGCAAGAGTACAGATGCCCTCCCTCGATGAACCTGGAACAGTGACCGCGGCAAAGCGCCGACTCCAAAATGCAAAAGCAGTGTACCTTAAGAACGGACGGACGGATGTGGGGGACTTCATGAGAAAGGAAAGATTGTCGGGGATATCCTGGTCCAACCCAAACTGCCTCCTCACTCGGTTGGCAAGATAATGCACAAACCAGAGACCCTCATCAGCGAGGTAGGGCAGCCACCCAACATTAGTAGCCGCCAAGTAAGTAATACCGGTCTCATTAAAGGCAGCCAAAGGAGTGGTGGTGCCAACGGTATCAACAAACAAACCCATGACGAAATCGGCGCACGTATACCCCGCGCCCAAATTCCTATAGGCCCTCTAGGAAAATCCAATTTCTTGATCAAAAGACTCAACAACAGAGTAATCAATAAGCTTCAAACCAACCCAACAAAAAGCTAGCGGAAAGTCGGACTCGAATCTGTCGCAAAAATCAGATATGACTTAAGGACAGGATTGGTACTTCTCTTTGGCGAAACGAACAGGCCTGCATCTCGCCAACTGCTTAGCACAACGCTCATAAAGTAGATGCTGCAAAATGGTACTATGAACAGAGAAGGTGACTATGTGGCAAGAACCGGCTTGGTTCTCGTCGCTCTGCAGGATATCAAGTTGAACATACAAGTTTCCCAAAAACATTGGAGCCAGCGAGAAACTTACCCCCGTTGAAATTTTAATGGCTAGTTGGAAATACAAAAGCTTGATAGCATAATGAGGGTGGGAAGCAAACACAAACTTACACAACCAAAAAGCGATAAAAGCCGAGCGGCGGGCAGCGGTAGAAAGCTTGGCAGGAGAACTGATCCAAAAAGACAGCTTTGCGTTACCAATCATCCTTTTCTTCAATTCGGCCTCAATGGCCTTTTCCTCCGACGAAAGCTGCAGAGCACTGGGGTCGGCATCACCAAGAATAGGAAGGAGTAGTTGATTGGCCACGTCTTCCAAGGTTACGGTAATCTCGCCGCTGGAGAAGAAGAAGGTATAAGTAGTAGTGCACCACCTGCGGACTAGATGTCGCAAATTGAAGAGATCTATGAAGTTCAATAGCAACGGGAAGAAAAAACAGCCTTCAACACACCGGCCCGTTAAAGCAAACCCATAAAACCTGTATTTGATAACTCTCTATCAACCCACTCTTTCCAACCTAAGGCGATGCCGGATCCATATTCGAAATGAATGGGTATGAGGAGTGAAACGCCTTCGCGGATAACAAGATCATAGATTGAAGAAGCCAAAGGAGCCCACGAAGTGTCCGTATCTCGCCGGCAAAGGGCAAGCCATACACTGTCAGGCGGCGGCGGCGTGTATTCGCCAGGAACTTTAGGGAAGTGTGGATGGATATCATATCATGGGTCGATGAGGGGAGCACACTCGCTATCCGGGGCGCATTGTGACACTTCCTCATCGGATTGGTCCGATTCGGAAAGAATGAACTCCTCGCCTACGTCGTGAGAGACCGGAGGGTCACGAGCAACTCCTTTCCCTTCACGGCGTGAGGAACTTTGATCTTTCACCGGTGTCATAGTGCGAGTTTTGGATCGGAGTAAAATAGAAGGGAGTGATTTGGGAATAAGAGACGACGGAGTAGAGGGAGTAGATATGATATTTGCACTGAAAGGAGAGAGAGCGCTTGAAGAAGGATTACGATGAGATTTGTCTTTGGGTATCAGTGTAATTAATAGAGGTGTGAAGAGATACGATGGGTCAGCCATTGGAAGAGGAACGAAATTAATGAAGCGTCGTTTTAGAATCAAGATAACTGCTAAATGAGGAATGCGAAGAGATAGAGCTGTTCGCAGCAGGAATATATATATATATATATATATCTGAATATGTCTGAACAAACATATGAGTTGGGGGACTACTGTTTGAAAAGCCCGCGAAGGAAAAGAAGAAAACAAGACAGAAAGGTAGGAAAGTCTTTCTATTCACATATGAACCGCAGAAGCACTTCATATGCTCAGGGGGCTAAATGTTGAGGCTCATTTATTAAAGCCCATTAAGGAGAATGAGCCCAGCAACATCAGAAAGAAATAATCAAAGAATAAATAGAAGAGCCCATTAAACCTGAGCAGCAGGAATAATAGAGTATAGGTCCGTAAAGCAAATAAACGGGTCTTAAAGAAGTAAATGGGCCTGAAAAGGTCCGGAAAGAGAGAAATGGCAAATCATGGGCCGCGGATGTAGAAAAGTGAGGATGGGCCACACCTATTGCGGCAAGCCCAAAGTAAAGCAAGTATATAGAGCCATAAGAATTCTATGGGCTCTAAAGGAAATGAGGAATAGTTGGGCCGAGGAAACCCAACGAGGTAGTAAAGGCCCATGGAAAGCACGAGGTTGCAAGGGGCCAAGGACGCCCCAAAGAAGGATAAATGGGACACTGGAGCCCGCAGGCATGTATGGCAAGAACAGCCCAATGGGCTTATTAAGCCATTGAAAAAGAGAGTAAGCAGTGGACCCAAAGAGGCCCAATTGTATTAAATGGCCATCTTGTTAAAATGGCACAACAAGAAACAATAGAAAAGCTGTGAAAAACAAAACACGAAAGGAAGTAAGAAGACCGAGGCCCACAATCAAGGGCGAGCCCAAACCACAAACAGCGAACCAGTGAAGAAATAATCCACGCCACAAGAAGTTAGAAGTAAACGGCAAGATAAGAAGCAGACGTCCAGGCCGCAGCAAACGCATGACCAGCAGGCAGACTTTGGACGGACATGAGAACAGGGCACGCGCAAAGCCCAGGTCTCACCAGCCTGTACCCAGCCAATACGGGTGAAGGTGGGACATGGGTCAGAGGTAAATGGGGTGTGGTTTGGCGGAGGGGAGAGGGAAGAACCTATTTCAAGGCTCCCGTTCAGGCCACTTTCAGGTGAGTGTCCTGCTGGGATGACATAGCACCCGAAAATGGCAAAGCTGAGTTGGAACCTTTCGGTGCATGCCATGAAGGAGAGAGTGAGTACTCTGCCGTGACAGGTGAGAATGCCACGGCAAGCTAACGGACAAAATGCCCTTGTCTTCGTCTGGTGATGTGGTGCGACGCGGCCAGCGCAGGAACGTGGCGCTGTCTGAATACTTGACCAACCAGTAATGGTCGGCGAGTACACGCATCGGACAAAGACAGTTAAGGGGGTAAAAGAGTAAAAGCAATGCCTCGGCAGACACTATATAAGAATGTTCCTTGTGCACGAAAAAGGAGGGGGCCAAGTAAGGAAGAATTAAGGAAAAGAAAAGAAAACAGAGCAAGTAAAAAGAAAAACAGAGGAAGAAGGGAGGGAAAAGTAATTTAAAAAGGAGATTGAAATAAGAAAATAAGAGGGAAAAAAGTGAGAGGATAGGCATGCACCAAAGTGGGTTGTTATTTCCTCTCTCCCTCTCGAAAAACCACACTTTCCATTTGCTCATGCTCGGAACAGAGGTCATCTAGGACCGTTCCTTCAAAGCCATTAATTTCTCCTTTGAGAAATTAGTTGCATTGAGGGAGTGTTGTCTCTTTTTTAGATTGGATTCCTTTAACAAACCACGGCAGACTAATAGTTTTACCAGCTTGCCATCATTTCTTGCTCATTTCTTTTTATACTTACTCCTCTTAAGTTCATCTTTGTTGTTCTCTTTATGTATTCATTCCAATGCTTATTTATTTAAAGTATGGCAAACGGATTTCCTTTATATTTATAATATACCTGTCTGCAGTAATTATTTCAAAAGGATCTGTCTGCCACAACTACGCAACATAAATTGTGACAGGTCAGGGCATAGCTTGCGCACAAGCCGAGCCAGGGTGAGTTGCAACTGGACCGGTACCGACTCTCCAATCCATAACATTTTGGGCTTAGTACGGCAGGATAAGATAGTCCAGTCCAATGTCACAGTAGCAGCCCAAGCACCGTTACAACAATCAAACAAAGAAGCAATTAGTAATCTTAAAATTCACAGATCAAGGCCAGAAAAGGCTATAATCAAAAAATATTGACTTGAGAATGTTTTGTGAAAAACTTCCTCTTTGATTCACTATTTCTAATGAATTTTATGTTTTCCCTTACAATATTTTGTATTTTTGAAATATACTATGTAAGGCTTTATAAAGTTGAAAAATGAGGGTTTGGAATGACTCCTAGACGATGTGAGATTCATTCCAAACCTCAGTCTTTAATGCAGAATACCTTCCTTGCATAGTTTCTGGTATCCTAGCTACGTACGCAAGTCCGTGCCTACGTACGCATGCTATAGACCTGTGTACGCAGATCCTTGCCTGCACACATAGGCCGAGGGTTTCTTTGACTTTTATTTTTCAAAAATAGATTCATTTGCTCATAAAAAGTTATATTTTCTATTTTAACATTTCTCAATTCAATTTAGAATCTTATTGGGCCTTTAACCAACCTTGCGCCTTAGAATTTCAGCATCATTGGGGAACGGGGGACCAAGTCGTAAGAGGTACAAAATGTGGTGTCTACAATTATTATTATTATTATTATTATTATTATTATTATTATTATTATTATTATTATTATTTTGATATTTCATTTCCTTATGTTTTTTCTCCATATTTTTTCTCTAATTTGAAGAGAGAAAAAGATATGTAGGCCTGATGAGATAAACTCCCTTGACCCATTTTTCTTCCCCCTTTATTTTTCCCACCCCAAATAAAAGAAAATAACACTTTCTCTACTATTTTCCATCGATCCCTATTAAATTTCATTATTTTATTTATCCTGCGTGGCTGCTATTTTCAAACTTTCGCATGTGCTTTCATCATCAACTTCTCCTTGTTGCAGCATCATTGTCATCAATGAACTTGATGCTGCTGCCATTATATATAGGTCGACTACTACTATCTTTAGAACCATTCTATCTTGGGGCGAAAAATATCTCATTACCAAATCTCCTTCTCCTCAGAAAAAAAAAAAAAAAAAAAAAAAAAGCCAAAATATCATGGAAGAAGTGCAAGACATTGTGATTGTGGGAACTGGAATTGCTGGTCTTACAACATCCTTAGGACTTCATTAGTACCCTTCCTCTCTCTATTTTTATATCCATGTACATGTTTATACATTTTGGTTAGTCTTTTTTTTTTTTTTAAGTTTATTTAACTTATCTATTTATAGTTTCATGTTTGTTAGAATTTCACTTTCTCAAAATGGGGAGATCGTAATGCTTCAAGTGAATAAACAAATCCAAACCTTGACATATCTTAATACTTCCAAGTAAATAAGCAAATCCAAACCAACACTAACAAAGAAAATGTTGTGTAGGTTGGGTATTCGAAGCTTAGTATTGGAATCCTTGGGTAGTTTGAGGATCACAGGATTTGCCATTGGAATTTGGACAAATGCTTGGAAGGCCTTAGATGCTGTTGGCATTGGTGACTCCCTTCGACAACAATATAAACAGATTTATTGGTAAGTACTAATTAGTAGAGTTCTTCTCTCTTAATTAGTGTCACTCTTTTTTGGTAACTTAGCAATTCATTAAGTAGAAGCAAAAAGAGTCTGGGTGCAAATACTAAAAAATAAATAAATTGTAATAGTGTAATAGTGTAATAATACAATCAGGGGACTATCTAAAACTAGAAACTGTGCTTTCCAGTTTTGTTAGAGCTTCAGCATATGAGTTAGCTTAATGATCAGTCTATGACAATAGCTAACCACCTACACTTAGTTCACTCTAGTTGAGTATTACCTATGTCTAATATCATTTCAAGGCTACTCATGGGAAAAAAATCGTATGAAGGCAAAAGCTTTTGCGAAGACTACATAACTCAGAACAAATTAATTAAAATGAATTTCCCATAGTAATTGCAAAACTTGGAAAATACATAGACTTCTACATGTATTTGGTTAATTTTAACTAGCTAGCTCCCATCTCAAATACAAGAAAATGCATACCATGTATAACTACCAGCAGCTAATTGTATGCAGGAATTTGACTACCTCTACAATTTCAGGAGTTCAAACAACAGCTATGTCATTTGATGCCAAAGGAAAAGAGTAAGTTAAAGTACTTTCAGATAGCAATGATTATAGTGCCCCTATATCGTACAAACTATAATCCTCTCTCTCTCTCTGGGCACATTGACAGGAGAAAATATCTTGTACATTATCTATATGCATCTTCATTCCTCGCTCTAATAATACGTGGATCCCATAGGACCCACACAGTGTGAGAATTGAAATATGATATACGAAATGTATGACAATATGAGATTGAGATAATTATTGTATTAACAAAGATAGCTAAATTTCCTATCCCAAATCCTAGCCCAATGAATCTCATCCTATTTACACACATCTTATTGCTAACCTCCAAAAAATTCTCTTAATACTTTTACTGCCTGATTCTTGTCTCACCTTAACTTGCCCCACTTTCGTTTCAAACAGGAGACAAAGGTGGGGATGGGGCATCCATGACTTTGACACGTTCTCACCCCATTTCATATCCCTAGTTACTATCTGGTGCAATGGTAAAAAATTTTTGGCTGTCAAGTGCAATCCTTCCTAGAACCTCGATCACTTAAGTGGGATTAACATTGAGTAATTGCCCTTGAAACCCTTTCTCAAACTCTTGGTTGTAATGAAACAACTTACTAAGGTAACCAAAATTTCTGTACAATTGTAACAATTCTAATAATATTATTTTAATGTTATAATTCATAATTAAGATACTTTAAGCAAGCCTGGTCATTGCTATTTGTGCAGTGGGGACCACGAACTTGGTTGTGTGAATAGGAAGGTGTTGTTGGAAGCCCTTGCAAAGGAGCTCCCAAGTGGCACCATTAGGTTCTCTTCCAAGGTGGTTTCTATAGAGATATCAGGCTTTTATAAGTTTGTGCATCTTGCTGATGGAACCATTCTCAAGACAAAGGTAAATTCACCCAAGGGTTAGTATCACTATCACCTGTAGTTTTTTTTTTTCTTGCTTTCGAGTCATTCTCTGGGGTAATATTCAAGTTGTGAATGTTTAGAGCATTTATTTGATGTAACAAAAAAAAAAAAAAAAAAAAAAAAGAGTCATTAAATTCCGTAATTATCTCATATATTGAATATATGCATCTTCACACATAATATAGTCCCAGAAAATACACATGATATTAAAAAATTTTGTAAATGAATGAACTGTTAATCTTTTGGGCCCACCATTATCTTGAATTGGGCCCACGTCTGTTCAATTCATATAATATCATGAATTTGTCAAAAGTGGATATTGATTTCTACTTGGATTAGGTAAGGACTATGAAGTAGTTAAAAGATTTAAGAAAAAAAAATTCCAATTCATTATGAAGGGACTAATAAAATCACCCACGTGTATCTTTAAATACATTATATAATAAGTGATCATGAATTGTTTAAGTAATACTTGTGAATAGTTTATCAATCTCCATATAATAGGTGGAAGGAAATTCTTCCAAATTGATTTGGAGAAAAATTATCCAAGATTTTATAGATACGAATCCCAAATCAAAGAAAAATTATCCAATATTTTATAGATGTGAATCCCAAATCAAACTCAAAATGAATACTTGCTCAATTAGGCCACACATTCTCACTCTTTAGTAATTAGTAATGTGGAAATTTGGAATCCTAAGCCAATTTCAAAAACAATATTTTAACTTTTACAAATACTATCAAGAAACTTGTGAATTAGTGGC
Organism: Lithocarpus polystachyus; assembly: GCA_033629205.1. Lineage (NCBI taxonomy): Eukaryota > Viridiplantae > Streptophyta > Magnoliopsida > Fagales > Fagaceae > Lithocarpus > Lithocarpus polystachyus. The sequence continues at coordinate 21,906,709 of CM066166.1, read as the reverse complement.
ATATTTCAAATCTTCAGGAGAATTTAGATTCAAATCCACAATAAACTCAATTGTGATCTCTCCATTTCCACAAGCTAAACTCACCAAACCCCCTTTTTTTGGGGGGGGGGGGGGGGGGAGGAGGAATTGGAGCTTAATAGAATTGAGCTCAAAAGCATCTATGCAATTTTTAATATATTTAAAAAATGTAGTACTTAAACTATCTTTGTTTTATTGTATAATTAATTGGGCCTTATTGGAGTATCAACTTTGTAAATGGAAGGTGTTGATTGGGTGTGATGGAGTGAACTCAGTGGTGGCAAAGTGGCTGGGCTTCAAGGCACCAACTTTCACAAGGAGAGCTGCCATCAGGGGTTGTGTAAATTTCAAATCCAATCATGGGTTTGAGCCAAAGTTCTTTAAGTTCTTTGGGAAAGGATTCTGATCTGGTTTTCTTCCTTTCAATGACAATGGTGTCTATTGGTTTTTGACAACAAGTGAAGGTGAGCCCCGAACCAATTCAGTACTTGCTTGATTCTTTGCTTTTTGGAGCCTGTTAATTGGAACAAGAAATCTAGGATACACAATTTTTTTCATAACTTATTTCATTTCATCTCTAATTTAAATGGATTCTTTTTATGATTCATAATAAATATTACAAATCTTTTTTTTAAAATAATAAATATCTAAAAGTGTATTTAGTACCATTTCATTTAAATTATTAATTGACCTAGCATTCTATACACAGTTAGATCCAAAACTAAAATATTAAACGTAAAATGAAATTTCTCCAATTTAAGTAAAATGAGAAGAAAATTATATTCCTTTCATAACTGTAATGTAAATTGAAATGATTTGTGCATAATACAAGTACTTTAAGTGGTGAATCAATAGAAAAAAAGATGTTTTCGAATCATAACTTCTCATCTAAGCAAATTATGAAAATAATTGTGTTTAGTAATTTGTGCATACAGCCAATTTTGGTTTTTTGTGCATGGATGCATAGTGTAAGACCCAATTCAAGATGATTGGTTACATGAATCCAATTTCGATATTAATAATTTCCCAATATAATCATAGTGCACATTGTTTATTCAATAAAGTCTAGGAACAAAATTATTAACAAAAATAAATAGAAAATCCTGCAACTCAATTTTTTTTCCTAACTTTTTTGACAATTGTTGATATGATCTATTGTAATTGGTGTGTAATTAAATAGGCTTTAGTGGTAAATCCAAGTAAAAATGATGTTACTCCAATCACAGTAAATCGTTTCAACAATCATAAAAAATTTCATATCCTTAACAATTTGTTCTTATTCATATCTTGCAGATAAACAGAGAGAAGATGACCCAATAAAAATGAAGCAATTTGTCTTAAGCAAGTTAGGAAATGTATATATATCTGATGAAATAAAGGTCATTGTTGAAAATACTGAACTGGATTCCATTATGTCATCCCCATTAAGGTACAAACATCCCTGGAAGATTCTTTGGGGAAACATCAACAAAGACAATATATGTGTAGCTGGTGATGCACTCCACCCCATGACCCTATACATTGGCCAAGGTGGTTGTGCTGCCTTAGAAGATGGTGTTGTTTTGGCCAGGTGTCTTGCTGGGGCTTTACTAAAAGAACAAAGTGAGGAAACAAAAAGGAAAGGTGATAGAGAAAGAGAGGAATATAGGAAGATTGAGATGGGATTGAAGAAGTATGCCAAAGAGAGGAGATGAAGAAGCATTGAGCTCATAAGTACAGCTTATTTTGTTGGTTTTGTACAGTAGGGTAATGGACAAGTGACAACCTTCTTAAGAGACAATATATTGCCTGCATTCCTAGTTGGGTTACTATTGAAGAGAGCCGATTTTGATTGTGGGAAGCTCAACACTTCTTGAATGCAATCATGCATATACATATGTTTTGCATTATTATTGCTACTAGTCACTAACCCGTGTGATGCACGGGATTGTTTTAGATCAATTGTTAACATTTTCAAGTTTAAACATTTCTCTAATTTCAACCATTGAAAGCTAAATCATCTCCTATATAGGATGAAAAATGTCGTTTGAACATTTCTTGTGATGAAACAGCCAAAATTTTACACACAATATCATTAAAAATGAGATACATACAAATATTATGAAGTAATCTATATATTACTAAAAGCTGAAGCATAGCATTTAATGTTGCTACGCTCCCGTTGAGCCACATCAGCCGCCATGTCATTTCCAAATTTTTTTCCTGAATTTCTCCTACAATTTTAAAATACTTTTACTAATTTTTTTCCTAATTTTAAAATATTATTGAAAAGAAAATTATTTTTCAGCCATATCTCCACAATAAAGCCCAAACTTTAAAGCTTTAATTATGTCTACCATACAGCCCAAAACATAAATATCATGTTGATGTCCACCATTAAGCCCAAACCCAACCCTTTACTCTTTTAACGCCAACCCTTTCTTCTTCTTCTTCTTCAGACCTTCAGCATGACTAACGCTAACCTCTCTCTCTTCCAAAGACAAATTCAATACTACAGACCTTCAGCTTTCTAACGCCAACCTCTCTCTTCCCTCCTTCGTCTCTTCCTCTCCTTATTTAAGTGAATCACTCCTTCATACCTCATCATTAACTCCCGTCCTTTTGCTCTTCCTATTTTTCACGGTTTCAAAACTCCTCATTTAATTGAATCAGAAAACAACATATTTAAAGAAGAGCTCAGAATGGATGATTCACTTCAGGTATTCACTTCAGGTATTTCACCTTTGTTCATGTTTCGTTTGGGAGGGTTTCTTTTGAGTGATTTGCTTAGATTGATCGGTTTGGAGCCCTGTAGTGTGTTTTGCTAATTTTAATTATTGGACTGATTGTTCTCTCTTTTGTGTTTCAGTAATTCAATCAACACTTCGTTTTCTATCCATATCCTTTTGCGAGAGGCAAATTGGTCCGACCATAGGCCCAGGTTCAAGGCCACCGTCAACTTTAATGGCAAGGAGTTGTTAGCTGCCTCCTCTGTTCAAGCCGTCAAGGTATACTTAAATTTTATTTTCTATGTATATTTAAAATTTTTAGGGTTAATTCTTCTATGTTTTCCTGTTTGGGTATTGAGTTTATAGTCTGCGATTTTTTGTATTTTTAGTTGTTGCCGTTGGCTGTAGAGAAAAGCTCAGAAATTAGGGTAAGGAAAATTACCCTAATCTGTGATTATTTTTATTAGGCTTATATCAAGTTGAGGTTATACAACTTCAGGGGGATCACATGAAGAATGTTTCCACCTTCCTTGCACAGGCTGGCACTGTGAAGAAGGAACATAGCTAGATTCGTTGTTTTTGAATAGCTGCAGCCTGCAGGTCAATCTCCATATGTGGTTTACATTATTCTTGCCATGCTATAGTGGATAGTTTATGATTTGAACATTAGATTGTAGCCATAATACATGTGACATTGTTATATGTACGTCTATCTTTTGTGTCAATTTGGTAGTTTTGCTACTTGCTGAGTTGTGTGGGAGGGTCATTATGGATTGTACCGAAGCCTTTATCCGTACCTTAATCAATAATACTAATTTCCTGTTTTATATAGATGCTTTTGCATTGATTGAATGTATTTAAATGTCTAATTGATTTAATTGTCATTTAATTAGGTATTGCCACATTCAGCTATGATAAATTGATAATAGAGTAGATAAACTAACAGAGAAGGCCAAGAGTTATTCAAACAAGAGATGAACACCTTAATAACTTCTTTCGTTGCAGATGCTTGCATTTTTTTTTTTTTTTCTTCATGTTTGTAGCTGTACATCATTAAGCAAGGGTTACATATGACTCTTTATTCATTTTTTTTTTCTTTTTTCTTTTTTTTTTTTTTTTTGGGTAGTAAGCATGATTTAATTACTGCATTTGAAGTTTTTTTTCCCTCTTCATTCTTTCTTATGTTTTTTTTTTTTTTTTGTTTGCCTCAAAAGAATGTACTACTATATATGTAGTATGTTAGTTGGAGAAGTTAAATATTATGTTATGCTTGGTTAAATGAGATTTTTACTTCTTCTTCTTTTTTTTTTTTTTTTTGGGTTTCAATTTTTATAATACTTAGCTATAAGTTCCAGAGGGTCGAGTATCTTAGGGATTTTGTGCACGATAAGTCTCTCTCTCTTCCTCTTAAATTTCCTTATTTTATAGAGTTTACCCAAAAAGTTTTTTTTTTCTTTTTTTAAATGAAAGAATTTTGATTTTGTTAATTTTTAAATCTTGAGCAAGTTATTGGGGTTTTAGTTCATAAATTTTGCAGTTAGAATATTGTTTCAAATTTGGTGAATTTTAGGGAATGTAATAGTGTGAAAATTTTATAAACTTTTACTGCCTAGGAATCCAACTTGAGTCTAACAAGAAAGCCATGAACAACTTAAGTCCAACATGAAGGCCATGAACATCCAAGTAGTCTGTAGGCATGTTTTTGTTTCAATTCTTTTCCCTCCCCTAATATAGCTTTGCCGTTTGATTTGTTAGTTGAAATTGAAATAACACAATTTTCTTATTCTAGAAGAAATTGTTTATGGGTTTTTATTTTTTGTATAGTTTTCAATGCAACTAACATCAATTCAATACACAAACATGAAGGTGGAAATGAGAGTTCTTGATGCTCTTTTTTAAGCTCTCTCTGATTTTTTAATTTCCGTTGCTTACTATTTCAATGTTAAGGATTCAGTAACAAACTTATTTTGTATTTGTACTATAGTTTTACTTGTGGGGAATATTTTATGAGTTTTCTATGTTTGTGTTTTGTAGTTCGTAATGATTTGTTGGATGTGAATGGTGATGTGGGGGTACTTAGACGAAGATAATGAGCTACCTGTCTTCTATCTCAAGGTTTTTGTTTTTCTTTTATATTAAGCTGTAAATGCGTAGTAGTTTCTTTGAAATCTTATATAGATTCTATTTATAGTCATAGGTTCAACATAATATATTCAAAGAAACTCCTATTAATTATTTTTTTACTGAGTTATTGAATCAAACATGCATCCAAAATCTGTTTTAAATGGAAATAATTCAATTGATGATTATTTGCCCTTTTTTTTCTAGACTAGAGACGAATGTTTACATTGAATTGTGTACCTGATGGTGCACTCCCACACATAGAGTGGAAGAAAACCATAAACTGGAGTTCTATGGCGTTCTTGAAAACTTGCCTCAAGTTATGATTAGGAGTTCTGTGATGATTGTATGTAACTTATTATAGAACATGGTGGAAAAATTGAATCAAAAGGAAAGAGGAACCATTTTGGATTAGCACATGTTGACAAGTTTGGGGTTTGATGCTGTCATAGAAGTTTCAGTGGAAGTCTTCTCTCAGTTGCTAAGCTGTCATGTATGTAAATTAGGTTACTTATTGAAAAAAAAAATTGTAAATTATGCTAGATATTGAAAGTTCTTACTGAATGCTATAGTTACTAAAAGCTATGTTTAGCTACTAAACTACTTGAGATGTTCCTTAAAATTTTGGGATATAAGTTAATAAGAATTGTCTTTTACATTATGCTTTTAGATACAATTTTTATTCAACTTTGATATTGGTTTTTATTCCCTTTTAAATTTTATAGAGAAGTAGGAACACAGAATTTGTATTTTAATTTTGTGTGTTTTGTGTATGCATATCCACGTTCCCACACACAATATATACACTATCAACTTATATAGTTGCATGGCTAGATAGTTTAGCAAATACCTATTAGTCTTAAATGGGGTTTTGCATTTTAATAAAATTTAATAAATTCAAAGTGGAAATTTGTTAGACAGCACCGATTGTGTTTTCAACCAATTGAATATCAGGAAACATTTGACATTTTTTTTAGTTTATATAACATGCCTCATTAAATATATCAATCTTCAAATATTTAGAAACAAATTATAAGTAGCATGTAACTTTGCAATATGAACTAAACATTAGATTTGTGTATCTCTTTTCCAACTACAAAATGTACCAATACTGAGAAACACTATTTGAAAGGAGATTTAATTAGAAAATAATTGTGCTTGCCAAAGGAGGAGTAAAGATTCATAAATTTACTTTTCTAAGTCTGGAATGAAGTATTTTTAAAGGTTATAATTATGGATTCATCAAACTTGCAACATTTAACAATTTAAATTTGCTGTTTAAGTACATGAATATTAGGTATTAATATTATAGCTTTCATCAATCTAGAGGAAGATGAATTAAAAAAAAATGAATTTCTTGAACAATTTTATGAATTTTTCCGTGCATCGCACGGGTTAGCGACTGGTATATTATAATAATCATAATGTGTTCTTACATTTAGTTTAATAAGTATTACAAAAGAATCAATAAATCAAATAAATATACAATTGCGCTTACATCTTAATATCAATAAATTTACAATTAAAGATATTAAGATTGAGTCATACTCAAATCTACAAAATCCGCCACGAACTTTGTAATTCAACTAATTGGCACCTCTTATAGTGTTTCTAATGGAAATATTCAGGATTCAAATCCACTAATCCCCAACTATCAAATTTAAGCTGCATTAAAAAAAAATCTATTCCCATAAAAATATTATATTAAGATAAATCCTATGATATATTTGGCTATGTAAACTAATAGAAAAGACGGAAAAAGAAAATAATTAAAGAAAATTAATGTCACAAATTGAGAGCTTAGGGGAGAGAGTGTGTGACAAACCTATTAACGTGATCTCTTGACAAAGGGAAGAATCCGGATCTCTTTTAAAATTAATAAAATCAAACAATTGTTATTATACTAAAAAACCAAGTATTTCACAAATTAACAATCAAACAAATTAAAAATAAGGATGGGAAATTAATCCATAACTTTTTACTATTCTTTAGTGGAAAATCAAATTAGTAATGCATCAAAACCAAATCATCAAAAAGATAATAGAACTTCTAAATCGTATCATCACTGCAACTTACTTATCTAGATAATTTGGACTTCTCACAACAATTGCACCAACAACAAATAGGATTTTGTCATATTTTCCTATTCAAATCACAGTTTCATGCATATTTTATAAGGATGGGCCAGTCAAGCAACACTTCACCTCATGAATGTGAAACACAAAATTTATATATTACAAGTTGGAAATTAAATGAAACTCACAAACATTTTACTTTCTATACTTAAAAAGCCCATACGCATCAACCACTGCAATTGGCTTTGATGCTTCTACAGCCATGATAGCCCCTAGACATCATTCCAAATTTAGATGTTACAGCAAATGGCTAACTACTTGAATGAGGACAATCTCATCAATACACAACGGTACATTTAAAAAAAAAAAAAAAAGCACCTAACCCTTATTATTGATCACAAATCTAGCCTAGAAGGAGAATAGCATCAAATATGTCCACCCAAACATGCCCTTTATTGTGGAAGTCCTTGCAAATAATTTGAGCCTAACTTATTTAAGCATAACACAACTTCAAATTCTAATGGATGTGGCTACGACTTATGACCCACAACCTACAATTCTCCCTTTCTCATTTTATTTTTCATTTTTTGTAATACTACTCTATGAAGAAGTCAACAATAAGTAAAATTAGACAAAGTAAGGAAAAAAATATTTAAACCGTTAAATGGTAGGAAGTACAAAGCAACCAAGAAAGAAAATTAAACGGAGACATGAATGGTTCAAAAAACCTCACCCCAACTATTGATTTATTTTTAAAAATCCAATATATTAATAATCTTCAAGAAAAATAAGTATTCTATTAGTCTTCATCATGAAATTCATAAATAAATAACGAAAGAGAGTAGACGCACAAAACAAATTCAATCTATCCAAGTTATACAGAAAGAATGACTGGTTGAGGAGGTTTACAAGCTAGGTTGCACCGACACGGCATTTTTGCCAAAGTATCGGTGTCCGACACGTGTCGGACACCGATACCGGTACGACTCGCCGGACTCCGGTGTCCGAGCGGTGTCATTTTTTTTTTTTTTTCACTTCTCCAACACAGTGCCGACACGGGGCTGACGCAGAAGACACGCCAGCTGTTGAAAAAAAAAACAAACAAACAAAGAAAAATTCAAGATTTTGACAGACCGGCGAGCTCCGGGCCGATCGGCGAGCTCCATCTGTCCCTCTGTCCCTCGCGAGCGCTACATCAGGCTGACCGGCGAGCTCCGTTTGTCCCTCTGTCCTTCCGATCTCTCTCTCTCTCTCTCTCTCTCTCTCTCGGCGTGGACAAGTCCTTCCGATTTCTTTTTTTTCCTTCTTCTTTTTTCTTTCTTTCTTTTATCTGCTGACTGCTTCAGCCCCTTTGTTTCGTGTACTGTGGCGTGTTATATTTATAACACCCAGTTTTTTTTTTTTTTTTTTAATCCCACTTTCTAGGTTATACTTTACTGTGTGTGTATATATATATATATATATATGTATTTTTTTTTCTTTGCTCAGCCTTGCCTTATAAATTATAACATTTACTATAAATTTAGTGATTTTTGTTTTTGTGTGTCTTGCTATAGTTTTATTTATTTATTAAAGTTAAATATTGTAGGTGATTTTACTAAAGCTTGTTTTTGTGATTTTTGTTTTTGTGTGTTCTGCTTGTTTCTCTTTTATGTTTTTAATTTGTTATTGAATGTAACTTATTTAAACTTTTGGTTTGTACTCTAAACATTTTATGTGTATTATTGTACTACTTTGGGTATTAGTTTACTTATTCGTAGTTCTTACATAATTTAAATTCTAGACATATACATATTTTATGTTTAAAAATATTTAAAAATATGCCTAAATATAAAAATTTAATTAATTATTTAATTGCCGTGTCCATGCCGTGTCGTGTCCTACTTTTTCAAAAATTGCCGTATCCCCGTATCCATATCCGTGTCCGTGTCCGTGCATCATAGTTTACAAGATGATCCAAAATCTTTGAGGTCTACTGACTAACTGGTTTGAATGAGTATGAGGAATGATTTCCACGTGATCAGAATCTTCACATAACTACTGGAATTGCTGCTGTGTTAATTTGTGCAGGATGTGGATTTCCAAAGTGGAACCTTTTCTGGCATGAATAAGCGTCTGCATCAAGGGAAATTCAGTATCTATCAGTTAGCAACCGAAGGGAGTACATACCACACTATATAAATTTATTCTTCTTGTGCTGCTGAAGAGTGTATTGAGAGCTTAAGAATTGTACATCTATTCTTGTTTGATTAATTTACCTTAGAAACCATGAGATAATTGTATTCAAATTTGGGAGATTAGGCTGATCTGATTTTGCTGCCATTATTACTAACACTAGATATGTTTACATAAATCTTAATAAGGTGTAACCTTCAAGGGATGAAAGCTAAGGAGGGATCATGCAGCAGAAGTGAATTACTACTACTATTGTTTATATGCCTGCAAGATCTCCAGTTTGCTGTTTTAATGGGCTTGTTCATACATTTTTATTTTTATTTTTTTCTCAATAAACATTTAAGAAAAAAAAATCATAATGTATCACTGGGATTATTTGGTTTCTGTATTTAGTGAGAACCTAGTTGGTTTCCTCAAGATTAAGAACTTGCCACTTGGCTTTCTTTTCAGATTTTGGGGAATCTAACTATCAATCCTAGAGCATTCAACATAACAAGTCTCAAAACAATATGTTATTTTAATAATGTACGGTTGATTCTAAGTATAGAAGCAGATTTATAGACAATTTCCGGAGCAGCCTAAGTACCTAAAGCCATATATTTTTTGCCAAGAAAATGATAGCAGTTGCAACTGAGTAGAGTTATATGTGTGGTTCTTAAGTCCCTAGTTTTTGAGTTTTTCCATTTTTTCAATGAATTGGATCTTTTATTTAAAACAAAGCACAAGAAACACATTTGTCAATAAAAGTGACTCGAGCTGCAAGACTGCAAAGATCTCTGTTTTGAATGGAATTCTAAACCTTCTAGCAGCAAGTCTACACTCTACATTTGACATCCATTTTAAGTGTTAACTACTTGAGTTGACTTGAAGCAAGCCTTGTACTGTCTTGGCCTGCCTTACATTACATATCTATGTCACCACAGGTGGTATATTGTAGAAGCCCAAGCAAAGTTTACAAAGAATGTCTTGAAACTCCTACCTTTTAAAGTATTTTGACACTTTGACGGCCCAATTTAATTCTTCATCCCAGCTTCTGAAAACCAAACATATTTTCAAAAACTCCTTCCAAATTCTCCCACAGTGAGAGAACGTTCAAAAGACAAGCGATCTCTCTCTACTCTTCAGCTTGCTTTTGCAAAATGCACACAATCAATCCCGCAAATAAGCTTTTTGCATATATGGCATTCGTGTTGGAAATATCAAATTCTTATTTTCTTCATCAAATTTGTTGGCATTTATTAATTACTAGTCGCTAACCCGTGCGATGCACGGGAAAGCTATTGTGTATGAAGATTTAAACAATTCTTTGTTTTTTCATCTTTGATTTCACATTAAGATTCCTATCCTTAATATGAAACATTAAATTACGAAATGGAAAATATAAATTAAAATTAGGATTTCAATCCTTTACATTCTCAAATATCCAATAAATGCTAAAATATCAATTTCCAATAAATCGAAAGACAACTTTAAAGTACTTTTTGTATCTCTTTCCATTGTTGTTCTTACATTCATTTGAAGTACTACTAATATAAACTTGTCAATAAAATACGTTGAGAAATATATTATAACATGCAAAAGTTAGATATCAAATTTGTAATTTTGCTATATTAAAAAAAATGCACTTCGCAAGCTAAATTTTTTTGTCAATTTCTATAACAGAGTCAAAAACTTTCTTAACTATGTAGAATTCCCATCTAAACTTGAGATTATATTCATTTAATTATATTTTGAAAACAAATGTTTTTCCATTCAGCTTCCATCAACTTCCATATACTTGAGAATCCCATCCTGTGCTCTACTTCCTCTGAGCCTGATCTCAGTGGTCTGCTTGGGCTTCTGCTTCTCTGCAGCTTGTTGGGCTGAAATATTTGGTCTTTCCTTAAGCCTCTTGAGTTTGATACAATCCTTCCACATTCGCCTTTCCAATTATTTTGCTTCAATCTCTTCATCACTGGCTTACCCTTCTTAGGAATGATACCATAGACAAAGCCGCGAGCTTGCAACCTTCCATCAACGTCAGCATATACTTGAGAATCCCATCTTGTGCTCTACTTCCTCCGAACCTGATCTCAGTGGTCTACTTGGGCTTCTGCTTCTCTGCAACTTGTTGGGCTACAATCTTTGGTCTTTCCTTAAGCCTCTTGAGTTTGATATGATCCTTCCACATTTGCCTTATCCGCTATGTTGTCACACTTTAATTAAGTCATCAACTTCTAAATCCAAACTGTTGCCCAATGTGTCACCAACCAGCATAAGGTAGTTCATTGAATCAGATTACAACAACCCTCTGGTTGATGAGAAAAGCACTTGGAAAAAAAAATCTTTAATCTTACTACTTATTTTGTTTCAGTCCCCAAGCTATACAGCCACTCTAGGACTAAATCGAAAAGTTGTACCAGGCTCCCTAATAGCACAAGGTTCTGTTACATTGAACATCAAAATCAATCCACAATCAAAAACCCAAATTAATTTTCTATTCCTACCTTATCTTGAAAACCAAACAAAACATAATTATTGCTAAAAGCTAATGAATTCACAAATATTGTGCCAAATAGCCCTTTTTCTTTATTTAATCAAACCCATCTTCCCGATGACCCCAAACATATAAAAATCCCTAAAAGGTCTTGGATTACAACAATTCAAATATTAATATACAAGACCCAGCATCCTATAATAGATTTATAAACAAACCCACATCTCAAAAAAAAAAAATAATAATAATAATATATAAAACCCCAATTCTCAGAATTTCCAAAAACTAAATCTTTTAAACAGATAGAAATGAATCAAACTCAAATTCTATAAAATTATTAAATTACACGTAAAATAGGTCCACAACAGAATCAATTCAAAGGACCAGATTAAGTTATACAACAATTTCAGTAGACATAAAACAAAGTGGTTGACAAATGACAGCAAAATTTATACTCTTACACTACATGTTCGTTGAAATCACACAGGATAAGACCCAACCCAAATACTTACACACAAAAATGACAGAAAATACTCACACATACCTACACACATAGTCATTGAAATCACACAGGAGAAGACCCAACCCAAAAATCTAGGCTCACATGATGCATGAAACGTAAATAAACTCAAAATATTTAAATTAATCCCTATCTACAAAAAAAAAAAAAAAAATACTGGTGCAAGCCAAACAACCAGACAGCAAAGCAAGCTATGCATCATTCTGTACAGCATATTGCTGCAACATCCAACCTCCATATACAACAGAAAGACTGATACTGTTACAGCAAAGGAGAACCCAAATTATAGCAAAATCACCTGTACAAAACTATACAGATGAATCCAGTCCATTCCATTACTTGGACTTAAGGGATATTAGAATTGAAACTCCATAAGACTCTATCAAGAATTGAGTCATCATAAATGGGGCCACTCTCCACTCTATTAAGTAGAGTAGATGGAAAAATGAAATAGTAAAACATGGAATTAGAGACTTTTTTTTGTTTTTTGTTTTTGCTTTTGATAAACAGAATTACAGACATTACTTATCATGTGAAATGAACAAATCCAAGACGAGAAAAGGAAAAAAGAATAAGATACTTCCTACTTAACTTATTCAAGGCAGCTAGGATAGGGAAAAGTTTGTTTTCTTTATAATAACAAAATCCTTGCCCTGCAAAATTTTAAGCAAATTTTGGTGTTCTTTTATTATGCATACTTTATACCAAGAATAGCTTATTGCATCAGGAATTTGTAAAAAAAGTTTTTTGTAGTCTATGAAACTTAGGCGGTATGAGGCATTTTTGAGTGTTTGAGTTTGGGCAAATGAAAATTTTATAGATCTAAAAAATTATGCATATGTTTCCTAAAACTTCCTAAGGATCTAAGTAGACCCTTAATATTGTCCAAGATTGTTTCACATAAATTCTCCCAATAATCTAAGCTAGAAATATATATCATTTCATTAGTCTTGCATTGTGTTATGTTGAGAAAGAAAAATAATGACTTGGGCAGAATGAGAAATTTAAAAACCTGAACTTGTTTGCAGGTAAAAAAATTTCTTACCTCTCCCCAACTAAATAACCATCAAATAACCCTACAGACACATTCAAAATTTGGGAATTATACTTGGAAATAACACAGAGAAAAAAAAAATCTATAAAAGAAAAGAGAGAGTAGAAGATGGACTAATGACATTGTTTTTGTATTACCATTGCGCAAACAAATCTGGAGCTTCTCTTATTTGGTTTGTCATCACATGCAGCTCTTGAATTTCGATCATTTGCAGCTAAAGAGAACAGAACATTCCATTTTATTGTTGCTTCTTAAAGTATAACTGGAAATTTAAGAGAGAGAGGAAGAAAAAAAACTGAAAGGGAATTTGGCAATCTTTGATAATTGTTTGGTCGATTCAATATGAGAAAACTTACAGCTGGAATCTGTCTTGGACCAATCTGCGCAGCTGGGGACGAATTTTAATAGCGTCATTACCAAAACATCAAATATGGGAAAATTTGGACCACTCTGATTCACTTTTTATTAATTTGGGGCAACCCCTCATATCATATGGGAAATAAGTCCACATGAACAGTTTAGCCTCTCTCATTAAACAATATCTACATAAACCCATATACGACGCATAACACAAAAGAGTTAGAACTCAATTAAAACACCCAGTTGGCGTATCCCTAGCAAGAGCTATACCATATGTTAACCAAACCAAATTGTTGGGGTATCCAAACAATAGCACTACACGAAGAAATCAGAATCACACTGACCCATATACAACCCATAATACAAAAGAGGTAGAGCTCCAATTAAAAAACATAGCAATCAAAAATTCAACATCCTTAAAAAAATCAAATACAAAGAAAAATCAACATAACAATCATCCATATCATAGCATGAAAGAGGCAGTAACAAATTTTTAAAAGAAAAAAAAATTTAATCAAAATAATCTAATCCTTACATTGAATAATTATGCAGGGTAGTCACAAGAATAGAGCACAAATACCTGAATTGAATCATCCACCTTTTGTTAGTATTAATATATTGTGAGGAGAGGAAGAGACAAAGGAGGGAAGATAGAGAGACTGCTGTTATAGGCTGGCGTTAGCAAAAGCTGAAGGGTTGCTGTTGAGGAATTGAAACGGCTGAAAAATAAACACTGATGAAGGGTTGCCGTTTAAAAGGTGGGGAGACAGAAATCATGAAACACAGTAAACCAAAAGGCGAGGAGACAAAAGGGCATTTGAAACCGTGACACAAGCTGGGGCTTGGGCTTGGGCTTGGGCTTGGGCCTGAGCTTTATTGTGGAATTAAAGCAATAAAGATTGGGTGGAGATAAGTCAGAATTATTTTCATTTTTTTAGTATTTTAAAATTTAGGAAAATTGTTTTAAAATTATGGGAGAAATTCAAGAAAAAATATGATAATGACATGACTGCTGACATGGCTCAACGTGAGCGTAGCAACATTAATTGCTACGCTTCAGCTTTTAGTATTATATAGATTCCTATATCAATTTTATCAGCTTAATCATCTGGATTTGAGGGGTGTTGAAACATTTTAATATTGCATTGTTAATTTATTAAATTAATGATCCTTAATTGGCAAATTTAATGAAAAAATATGGGAGTTTTTATGTGGTTACGAGGAGTTAGTGTTAAGTCAAACTAATCACAGACTCACGCGGTGTGTGGGAATAGATAATTATTTTATTATTGTAGTATAAAATATAATTTTTTTTCTAAATTTTGCTGAAAATAATTTTGTTCTCCCAAAAAATTAAACAATTTCTAAAATTATTTCATCTTTCTAACTTTACCAATATATCATTCTATTATTTTGGGTTGCATTTGATTGATATTATTCCTTTAAAAGGTGGTCCATATTATTCGAAATTATGCTATAGTGCACTATGTTTTTCTAATCTTTTTTCTTGTGCAATTAAACTTTTTAAGTTTTGAATAAATCATTCAAATTCCTCATTCTCTTAAAGATGATTATTATGATAATAAAAAATCATAACAAAATTGCACTTAATGTTACTCAAATAATCGATAGATACATTTAAATGCATAGCCAAGACTTTTTATTTATTTCTATATAAATTCAAATTCTTATTTACAAGATAACTAAGTAACTCAAACAAAAATCAAACCATAACTATAAGAGGGAGAGAGATTAATTGTGATGGAAAACTCGAAAATATAACAATAAAACATATCAACCCAAAATAAAGTTATAAAAATACAATGATTCGTCAATCTAAAATAGAGTTGCAAGAAAGAATAAAAAATCGAGAGAGAGAGAGAGAGAGAGAGAGAGAGAGAGAGAGAGAGAAACAATTTATAAAAAAATAAGATAATAACAAAAAGAGTAAAAATATAAGATATAGTAATAAACATCAAATTATTCAAGTCATGATATCTAATATAATAATGATATATTTATATATACTATCTTTATAATGTAATAAGATAACATCTATTAAATCAAAGAAATTAGAGTTATTGATTGGTATTTGTAGGCATAGACTTCTTTTATTTTTTTTTTTAGAAAGTTGTAGGTGTAGACTTTATTTCTAGAGTTGGTATTTAGAAAAAATGTTATGTTAACGAATACCTTAAGACATTGTTAATGAACTATTTCAAGAAAGTTTTAATATATAAACTATTTCAAAAAAAAAAAAAAGTTCTTATATCATTTCTATGGAAAATAAAAAAAGTAACAAAAAAATCATTTTTTTTTTTCTTAAAAGGTTTCTAGAATTGGTTTATTAATAAATGCTCTTAAGACATCCATTGACATTAAGAAAAAAATGCTTCATTATTTTATTCATAAATAGGAGTTTCTTAATTTGTAGAATGAAAAATAAGTTACAGTAGAATGACAAGTGCGATGACTTTGATAGAGACAAATGTTGTTGTTGAGGATAATAAACGGCAACCAGTCAAAGTGGAGAGACGGCGGAGTGTGATAAAGAGCATTCTATTATGTGGAGATCCCAGTTGAAAAAAGAATCCCAAACTGTTCATATCAGCATCTGAGGCAGAATTTTTTAAGTTGTGTTTCATGCACAACAATTTACATTTGAGAGTTTCGTAAGTTTGTGGCAGAAATAACTATATAGAAAAGGTCAACATATAATAATTGAGGTAAAGTTGAAAATGCTATCAAAATGAACTACTTAAATAGCCTGTATTACAAAACGACATACACCCTCAGCCACATTTTACATCAAAATTTTATCACACTAACTTCAAAAAGAATACAACATTTGAAAGATTAAAAATGATAGCAGAAGACGAAAAAAAATGATGCATACTGCCATCTTTACCACCTTAGTGGGGTACCTCAGTTACTATACTCAAATAATTAATATGTGTTAATGTGTATAGTGTTGTGGGCTTTAGGCCCAACTAGATTACTTGTATAGCACATATTCTTGTACTACACTCTTACTTGTACTGCACTCGTATGCTTTCTATATATATAGACACTTATGTATATTCTTTCTTTGAGAAATACAATACAATTATTCAGTATTTCTAACATGGTATCAGAGTCACTGCTTTGACCCTTTCTTAGCAGTCTTGTCTTTATTGGTGTTACTTCATTCTCAACATCGCTTCCGCCGTCACAACAACTGCCGCAGCCATTCGCCGTTGAACCTCTGACATCTTCTAGTTGTTGTCCTTGGGTTCCGGACCTACAGCCGCTGCCGTTGAGAAGTTTCACATCGTGAAGACCACTGCCCTTTTCATCACCGCCCACAAATATTGCTCCGATTAATTTTCTACAAGTACCACTAAGATCGTCTTGCGCCGATCTACATAATCGTGGAAACCTCAAAGCCATCGGACACTGCACGCGCCGGCCAAAGATTCTGTGCTCAAGCTCACGCGCTCCACGCATAGACATGCGGTTGCACGTGCCTCCAAGCGCTTGCACGCGCCTCCACGTGCTAGATCTGCACCTGTTGACGTCGGCCCTAAGTGACGTTATCTGCTGACATCATCGTCCACTCATCTGCTAATGCCACCCGCCACATCAGCTGACGTCATCATTGACCAGACAATTGACTTTACCGTTGACCAGACCGTTGACTTTTCTCCAGTGTTGACTCTTTGCAGTCCAAGTGCTCCTTACCCAGTTTTTTGCATAGATTTCATTTTTGCAGTCCATTTTTGCATATTTTGCTTCTAAATGAAGAATAAAGACAGGTCTTCTTCTTGTTGTAATAATCGTTGCCAACAATCCAACAAACGTTGTTGCAATTTTTGCAAACGTCTTGGCCACAATATTGAGACTTGCTATCATAGCAACAAATCAGCTGTTTCAATTTCTACTGCTACTGTTACTAACACTGAGAGTGTCCAGCCAATGGCTCCCGTCACTGCATAATCTCAATCTTCTGGATCTACTTTCACCATTTCTAGAGATGACCTTATAAACATTATCGCTAATGTCTTTCGTATGGTTGGTAATGCATCTTATTCCTCTTCTCTCTCAACTTTATCTGGTATGTCTCCTTCCTCTTGGCTTATAGATTCTACTTGTTGCAATCACATGACACCTCACTCGTCCTTATTTTCTGAACTTCAACCTGCACCACACCCTCTTAATATTCGCACAGCAAATGATTCCACAATGTCTGATCATAATATAGGTTCTGTTTTGACCTCCAACCTCTCAGTTCCTGGGGTCTTTAATGTTCCTGACCTTTCTTATAATTTATTTTCTGTGGGACAATTAGCTGAGTTGGGTTATCGCATTACTTTTTATTATTTTGGGTGTATTGTGCAGGATCCGAGGACGGGATAAGAGCTTGGGACTGGTCCCAGAGTTAGGCGTATGTTTCCTGTGGACAACCTTCGTCTTCTACTTGTTGCTCATATTTATGTTGCTGCAGCTGTTACAGTTTCTTTTATTCCTTCCCTTGCACTTTGGCATGCCCGACTTGGTCACGCATTTTCCTCTCGGGTATAACACTTGGCTTCTAGAGGTTTGTTAGGGTCAGTGTTCACAGAAATTTTGATTGTGTTTCATGTCAATTAGGAAAACAACTAGCTTTGCCTTTTAATACTAGTGAATCAATGTCCATTGATATCTTTAACCTAATTCATTCTGATGTTTGGGGACCTTCCTCTGTCTCTAGAATTGGTGGATCTCGATATTTTGTTGTCTTTGTTGATAATTATTCCCGTTATAGCTGGATTTTTCATATGAAACATCGTTCTGAATTATTGAAAGTATATTCTAATTTTGCAAAAATGGTTGAAACTCAATTTTCCAAACGTATCAAAATTTTTTGATCTAATAATGCTCTTGAGTACACTCAATATGCTTTCCAAGCTGTTTTGCATTCCTATGGCACTGTTCATCAGCTAACTTGTCCAGGTACCTCTCAGCAAAATGGTAGAGCCGAACGAAAACTTCGTCATATTCTTGACACTGTTCGTGCTCTCCTTCTCTCTACCAAAGTTCCTGCTCCTTTTGGAGGCGAAGCTGCACTTTACGCTGTTCATCCTATTAATCGTATTCTCAGTCCTGTCATCCAAAATCAAACTTCATATGAGCGCCTTTTTGGGTCATCTCCAGATTATCATCACCTTCGCTCCTTTGGTTCTGCCTATTTCATTCTTCTTCAGCCACATGAGCATAACAAACTTGAACCTCGGTCAAGGCTTTGTTGTTTTCTTGGCTATGGCGAAACTCAAAAGGGGTATCGGTGTTATGATCCTGTTTCTTATCGTCTTCATGTCTCCCGCAATGTTGTCTTTTGGGAACATCGCCTCTTTGTCGAGCTCTCTCACTTCGGTGCCTCCCTGTCTTCCTCCTCTGTCTTAGATCTTTTTCCAGATGAGGCACATATTCCTTCTATAGCTGCTTCTGATCCTCCTGTAGTTGCTTCTGATTCTCATGTAGACTTCTCTGCCTAACCACAAGATATCATTGATCTCTTTCCCAGTTCACCCTTTAATGAATAAGTGGAAGATGAACAGGTTGAAGACGAGTTACCCAACCCCAACCTTGAGTTTAGGTCCCCTGGTCCTGCTCCGCCTGAAGATCTTGCACAAGACATTCCACCTCGTCACTCAACTCGGGTAAGATCAATTCCTGCACATTTACTTGACTATCATTGTTACATTGCCCTTGCTATACTGCACGAGCCTCACACCTATCGTGAAGCTTCCACTAACCCTTTATGGCAGATTGCAATGAAAGAGGAACTTGATGCATTAACTAAAAACCATACTTGAGATTTGGTGACTCTCCCCCCTGAGAAATTTGTGGTTGGTTGTAAGTGGATCTAGAAGATTAAGACTCGCTCTAATGGGTCCATTGAGTGCTATAAAGCTCATCTTGTTGCAAAAGGCTTTACACAAGAGTATGGGATTGATTATGAAGAGACCTTTACTTCGGTTACTCGTATCTCATCTGTTCATGCCTTCTTAGCTGTTGCTGCTGCCAGTAAATGGGACCTTTTCCAGATGGATGTTAAAAATGCATTTCTTAATGAGGATTTAAGTGAAGAAGTTTATATGCAACCTCCTCCTGGTCTCTCTGTTGAATCAAACAAGGTTTGTCACCTTCGACGTGCACTTTATGGCCTTAAACAAGCTCCACAAGCTTGGTTTGTCAAATTCAGCTCTACCAACTCTCGTTTGGTTTACATGGCCAGTCATTATGATTCTGCCTTATTTCTTCATCACATTGACAAAGGCACTATTTTACTTCTCCTGTATGTGGATGATATGATCATAACTGGTGATGACCTCAGTGGCATTCAAGAACTCAAGGATTTTCTCAGTTAGCAATTTGAGATGAAAGATCTTGGACATCTCAGTTACTTTTTGGGTCTTGAAATCACTCATTCTACAGATGGACTTTATATTACTCAAACCAAGTATGCCTCTGAACTCTTGTCTCGAGTTGGACTCACTGATAGCAAGACTGTTGACACTCCAGTTAAGATTAATGAGCATCTAACTCCCTAAGGAGGGAAACCATTGTCTAATCCCTCTCTTTACAGACACTTGGTTGGCAGCCTATTTTATCTCACTGTCACTCGTCCAGACATTTCCTATGATATTCACCAGGTGAGTCAGTATCTGTCTGCTCCATGATCAACTCACTATGCTGCTGTTCATCGTATTCTTCGATACTTAAAGGGCACTATCTTCTATGGTCTTTTCTACTCTGCTCAGTCTCATCTTATTCTCCGTACATTTTCTGATGCTAATTGGGCAGGAGATCCCATTGATTGCAGGTCTACCACTAGTTATTGCTTTCTTCTTGGTTCTTCTCTGATTTCTTGGCAAAGCAAGAAACAAACTCATGTGGCCTGCTTCGGTACTGAAGCAGAATATCGTGCCCTTGCTGATACTACATCTGAGCTCCTTTGGCTATGATGACTTCTCAAAGACTTAGCTGTGTCTACATCCTCTGCTACTCCTCTTTATTGTGACCACCAAAATGCCATTCATATTACTCACAATGATGTCTTTCATGAACGGACTAAACATATCGAGATTGATTGTCATTTTATTCGTTATCATCTTATCCATGGTGCTCTCAAGCTGATCTCAGTCTCCTCTAAAGATCAACTTGCAAATATCGTCACCAAGTCACATCCTAAGGGACGCCTTACTTTAGTTGACAACCTCAAGTTGGTCTCACATCTACCTTGAATTTGAGGGGGACTGTTAATGTGTATAGTGTTGTAGGCTTTAGGCCCAACTAGATTACTTGTATAACACACATTCTTGTACTACACTCTTACTTGTACTACACTCATATGCCTCCTATATATATATAGGCACTTATGTATATTCTTTCATTGAGAAATACAATACAATTATTCAGTATTTCTAACAATATGGATATATAGGCCACAAATAATTAAGATGGATATATAGGCCACAAGCTGAATAAAGAAAAGAAAAAGAAAAGAAAAAGAAAAGAATACATCAAAAGTATTCAGTGGCGCCACAAGCTGAATAAAGAAAAGAAAAAAAAAAAGAAAAAGAAAAGAATACATCAAAAGTATTCAGTGGCCTTGTCCAAGGAAGCTTCCTTGGACAAGGCCACTAAATACTTGGCTGTTCCCAGCAAGAGTCGCTTCCCACTCCACAGAGGACAAACGAATCTGAGACAGAGATATCACAACTTGCTTCATGTAAGGACGAAGAATAGGATCCTCATCCACACATTGCTTTGCCAACATGGCCAATTATGCAAAGAGAAACACAAACAATTGTTGCTGCGTTTTGAGTCGGTCTTGTATTGGGCTGGATTATTCCATCCTGCCGTACTAAGCCCAAGTGCGTTCTGGATTGGAGAGTCGGGACCGGCCCAGTTGTACTTCACCCTGGCCCGGCTTGTGCGCAAGCTCTGCCTTAGCCCAGCACGATCATGTCATGAAATTGTGGCGGGCGGATCCCTTATAAACAACTGCCGCAGACAAGTATGCTACAAATATGTATAAAACTAGTTTTCTGTGTTTTAAATAAACAAATATCTGAATAAAAACATAAAGATGATAGAGATGGACTTAAAGAGGATAGACACAAGGAAGAAAGGAGTAAGACACTTCGGCAAGTCAATCAGGCTTTTGGCCTGCGGTAATATGTCGGAGGAAACTAAGTCAAAAAGGAGACAACACTCCCTCAACGTGACTAACTTCTCTAAAGAGAAATTAGTGACTTTGAAGGAATGGTCCTAGATGACCTTTGTCCCGAGTATGAGTCCATAGAGAATGTGGTTTCTCAAGAGGGAGAGAGGAGTCAACAACCCATCTTGGTGCATGCCCATTTTCCTCCTTTTCACTCTGTTTTTTCTCTTTTCTTTCTTACTCTATTTTTCTTTTCTTTCTTACTCTATTTTTCTTTTCTTTCTTACTCTGTTTTTCTTTTCTTCCCTGGTTTCGCCCCCCTTTTTCCTGTGCATAAGGAACACCTTATATAGCATTTTCTGATGCATTATATTTACCTTTTTACCCCTGTAACCATCTTTGTCTGATGTGTGTACCCACCCGACCATTACTGGTTGGTCAGGCACCCGGCCAGCGCCACGTTCCTTCGCTGGCCGCGGCGCACTACATCTCCAGACAAATATAAGGGTATTTTGTTTGTTAGCTTGCCGTGGCATTCTCTCCTACCACGGCAGAGCACTCTTTCTCTCTCATGGCATGCACCAGAAGGCTCCAACTCAGTTTTGCCGTTTTCGGGTGCTATGTCATCCCAGCAGGACACTCACCCGAAAGTGACCTGAGTGGAAGCCCCGAGATGGGTCGCCTCCTCTCCCCTCCACTAGACCACACCCTCCTTACCTCTGACCCGTGACCCACCTTCGCCTGTATTGGCTGGGTACAGGCTGGTGAACCTGGGCCTTGCGCGTGCCTATGTCCGTCCAAAATTCATTCGTCAGTTAGTCGCTCGCCATGGCTTGAGTATTTACTTTTCCCGCCTCTGTGTAGACCATCGATTCTCTATCTGTGGTTTGGGCTCGTCCTAGCTATGGGCCTTCCGTTTGCTTCCTGCTGTATTGAAATGGTTATATTCTTTAGGTTCACCGATTCCTTTCTCAATGGCTTAGTTAGCCCACTGGGCTTTTTTTTTTTTGCCTCTTAAGTCTGTGGGCCACTGTGTCCCATTCATTCTTCTTTGGGGCATCCTTGGCCCCTTACAATCTCATGTTTTCCATGGGCCCTCATTACCTTGTTGGGCTTCCGCGGTCCAACCATTCTTTATTTTCTTTAGAGCCCATAAACTGTGGCTTCGTATTCTTGCTTTACTTTGGGCTTGCCACAATGGGCATGGCCCATACTTACTTTCCTACATCCATGGCCCATGGTTCTTATCTTTCCGGGCCTTTTCAGGCCCGCTTACCTCTTCAAGACCCGTTTGCTTGCTTTACGGACCTATTCCTGCCGCTCAGATTTAATTGGGCTTATTCTTTGATTATGGGCTCTCTCCTCTTTCTGGGTTTTATTACAAAAATGAGCCTCAACAACAATGAAAGGGCTTTTAAATATATATATATATATATATATATATATATATATATAAAAGATAAAGCGTAGCATTTAATGTTGTTGCACTTCTGTTAACCCACTACATTATCAACCTATTTTCAATATTTTCTCTCTCCTTTTTAATTATTTTTCTCCTTATTAAATTGCCACTTTACAGTTACATATTCTCCAACATTTACTAAATTTTACATTTTTATCTCCCCACTACTCTATATCTAACCTTACAATTTTTCATCTCTTCATCTTCCTTTTATCTTGACTTTTCTTCGCCCCATTTTTTAACTATGAAAATTTGTTATTTCTCTTCTATTCAATCTATATTTTGCTCACACACAAAGGTGAATACTCTCTCTCTCTCCATATATATATATATATATATATATATTCATTCTTTTGGTGGATGCTTAATTCTTTAGATTGATGAATTTATATGTTTATCTCTATCCCTCTTAGAGCATTAATACACAGCCTTGTAAACCTAAAAATATGCTAAATTTTACCATCAAATATAAAAGACATGCTTTACTTGGACATGTAAAAATTTATACAATACTGCTATATTACTGTCTTACTTGTAAGACATTACTGTAGCAGAATGGTATAATTTTAAATTAATAATTTCTCTCTCAACTCTCTGTCTACCACTCTATCAACTCTCTCTCTCTCTCTCTCTCTCTCTCTCTCTCAAAGCACTTGTTTCTCCATCTCCCACATCTCTCTCTCTCAACAACTGGCTCACTCAAGCCACCGTTGGCCACCATATCGCCCTGCAACACCGAGTCCAGGCCACTATTAACCACCACCTCACCCAGCGACACCCAAGCCTAGGCTGCCATTGGCCACTGTCTCACCCGGCGTGGATTGTGAGATCTCTCCGGTGATTTTGCAATGGGTTTACAGTGAGATCTCTCCGACGTGGGTTTGTAGTGAGATCTCTGGTGTGGTAGTTTTGCCGTGGGTTTTTGCCATAAGGGTTATGGTGTGGTGGTTGCTATGGAGTTGTTGTGATTTTGCAAGTTATATTGGTTGCTATGTATGGATCTGTTGTAATTTTGCAGGTTGATTTTGTCATGGTGGTTGTTATGGTTTTTGACATGATTTTACAGGTAGTGATTTTGCAGGTTTTTGCCTTAGGTGCAGCAGTGGTGGGGTGTTAGGGTTTGGATGTTGGTTGTGTGGGGTTCTGGGTTTGTTCATGGCAATGAGAGAGAGGTTGAGAGAGAGAGAGAGGGCGGGGGGGGGGGGGGGGAGGAAAAGAGACGGAAATCAGAGAAAGAGAGATATTATTATTGCAAATATATATATATATATATATATATATATTACTATGTAGATATATTATTTTAATGTATTGTATAGGAATATAAAAGTTAGGATGTTGGGTGTGTTGTAAAATGATATGGTATAATAAATAAAGTAATTTTTGAGATGGTAAAATAGAATAGTTCAGAAATACCATATGCAAATGCTCTTATAGTTTTGGTTTAAGTTGATTTTTAGATATTTTAGAAGTGAGATGATTATGTATTTGAATGTCTTTATAAATTATTTGAGTAATATCAATTGTAAAGTTGTGATGAGGTTCGGTTATCATTATTTAGGTTGATAAGATTTGGTTATATTTTAATTTTTTATATATCTTGTGATGCCCTGACCCAAAAATGCATGATGGACTTCGAGGAAGCTCCCAATTTACTTGTTTAAGGTGGAAAAAGCATTTTCCACAATGGGGAAAACTTCTTAAGGCCAACCTGGTGGCCCAAGTAATGGAGTTTGGGACTCAATTCGAATTCTACTACCCTATGTATGCTTCCTGAGGAGGCTCGAGCTTAGAATTGAGCTCCTTCTTAGTTGTTTCTCTCTCTTTTTCTCTAGTGTATTTCTCTCCCTTCCCCAATTTTCCAACCCCCATTCTCACTCCTTTGGCCCCTATTTATAGACTTCCCTTAGTGGGGTTGTCATGATGATAGGGTGGCTTTTCATGTTGGTGGGCCCTTCTAGGATATATTCCCGACCAGATGGGACCCATTTCTCGCGACTAACGTGACCCTCTCAAAACTTGCACTAGTCGCCAAACGGTGGTCAGCAGGCAATTTTTCCCAAGGCACTACCATTACCGTCCTATGCTGGCCCCAACCTAGTATTGATCCCCGACCAAATATTGGTCCCTGAATTGATATGGGCCCCAACCTGGCACTAGGCCCAAAACTCTTAAACATACAGAGGTTAACGGATTAGGCCTATACCTAATGCCCATACAATAGGCCCCCGTTGTCACGCCCCAAACCCAAAAGGGTCCAAAGCATGAGAAAAGAACTATCAGGAGAGATAGTGCAGGAGATTTTTCTTTTCTTTTCCACGGGATAAGAATATATAACCATACTAAAATCTCCATATTACAAGTCAGAGCTCTATAACATATTTACAGACAATAACTAAAAATCATGTGCCTCCACGTAATATATAAATATATTAGAAAACTCCAATTAAATTACACAAAGTCACAATCTTACCAAGAATAAGGAACCTTAACATCAATTCTAGGCCTACCACACCATAGGCTAACAAAACTCAAGCGACCAACCTCCAATAAAATTAATTAAGGTCTCGTTGAACATAGCAAAATCGAGTCACCAACCATTTACAGCAAAAAGTCTCCAAATTTAACATAGCACTCCAATCATCACCAATGAAGTAAGCTCCATGCACAAGGAATAGCTAATTAATTTAAAAAACTGTTAAAGGGTGGGATGAGCTAAAACCTAGTAAGTAGCATAATTAATGGGGTGGGGGGAATGCAAGTTTCATTATGAACAATTTACGAAGCACATTTTAACTTGGGAAATTTCTAACTAAATACTACAAGATCATTTTCAATAATAATATGACAAGAATGATTAAATGATGAAGCACAAAACTTAAAATAATACCGTGAAACTATATACTATAATCTGTGAGCACTATTAATATAACTAGTCGCAGACCCACTCGTTGCGCGTGGTAATTTTTTAGATAAAATACTATTTTAGTTCCTAGACTTTATAAAGAATTAAAAAAAAAGTTATATCATATTTTTCATAATCTTGTCTATAACATTTTTTACCATTATCATATATTTATTGATTGATGATTTGTATAAAATAGACATTAAATAAGAGGTAGAACTATTCAATAAATTTTTTTTAAGTCATGGTGTATGAAGATTATGATTATATATATATATATATATATAATTTTCCTAGTTAGAGTTTGATTAGTTTTAAGTTTAAATTTTGTATTATTATATTTAATTGTTGATTTTATTGCACTACAAAGTTTTTAATGCCCTCTGTATAGCCATCTTTATTTTATTTCTTATTCCACTTTACCATATTTTTATTTTCCAAATAATAGATATTAATTGAGGTTTGATTTCATTTTTTTTTCTTCCTTCGTTTATTCTTTATTACTTTGTATATTCCCTTGCTAGTTGTAAATTTTATGGTTATCAATATGAAATAGATATCATGGATGGCTTAAATAGTTCTAGATGTAGTTACGTTCGTGATATGTCAAAGGTCTCTTTTTTTTTTTTTCCAAGGAAATATGAAAGACATTTCTCTAGTTTGGTCTTAATCAATTAAGATATCTATAATATATTAACGGAAGTAATAATGAGCCTTAATTTTTTTTTAATGTATGAAGTGGTTAGGTTAGTGGTATGTCAAAGGTTTTATAAAAAAAATATAAAAATAATTCCAAGGAAATGTCAAAAGCTTTTTTTTTTTTAAAAAAAATTGTAACTTTTTGAATTGTAGAAATGTGATTGTTTTAATTACCTTGTTTATAGGTTTCATTATTATATTATAAACATCTAAATTAAAGTAGATGAATATATAAATGCAGAAGTATATGTAAAGTTACAACCGCACACGATAAATATTAAAGTAGATGAATATATAAATGCAGAAGTATATGTAAAGTTACAACCGCACACGAAAAATATGTATAGATATATAGTTTTTTTATTATTCATGAATCATTATTTCAATGTTTACTTATAAATATCTCAATTAAAATTTTTTTTGGAAAAAAAATCTAAATTAAAATAGATGAATGTATAAAACATTTTTTTCTCAATATTTTCTATAACTTTTCCCATAAGATCAATATTGTTGGCATCCGTTAAAGATGATACATAATATTTTTGAGAAGAAAAAGAAGAAGCAGAGACGATGCTAACACATAATATAAAATTATTAAGTTTGTGTGATTTAAATATGTGGCAAAAAAATATTAATATATCTATGATAAAAGTTTCTATCTAAATGATATATAGTAGTTCACATTTTTTTAGACTTAATTCAAAAAGTTCATTTTCAATATATATTATATTCAATATATATTATAAATGATATATAGTAGTTCATTTAGACTCAATCTATGGGTCTAATTACATTCAAAGAGTGTTATCTAAAGTATAAAATTATATGACCCTTTATCACACAAATATATTGATTCTCCCAATGTATGGTAAAAGAAGGCAGGTTTGTGTCTAGCCATTTTCTTGATTTGTGCCACATAATTTAACAGTATGGAAGATGTAACTGGATTTAAATGTTGAATAAAATAAGATAAGAGGAAAAAAAAAGTAAAAATAAACTATATAGCAATAAACATCAAATGATCCAAGTCATTCTATGTAATATAATAACATTATATTATTATATACTATATGCATAATGCAGTAGGATAATATTTAATAAAAAAGAATATAAAATATAACAACTTAAAACACAAAAATAAATTGCATCAACCCAAAGTAGAATTCTAATTAGCATAAAAATTTATCAACCTAAAGAATTGATGCAACGAAAAAAAAAAATCAAACAAAAAAATGAAAAACAAATTGAGAGAGAGAGAGAGAGAGAGAGAGAGAAAGAGCGGTAACTTTTTTTGTATGAGAAAACTATGCATAGAATGAAAAGAGAAAATGTCAAATTTATAGTAAGATGTTGAGAATAAGAAGAGTCAAAATAAAGGAAGACAAAAAGGTAGATAAAAAATGATATTAAAGTAGAAAGTAGTGGGGGAGATAAAGAAGTAAAAGAGAGGGAGAGTTTTGGGAAATTAATAATAAAAATAATGGTTAAAAGATAATTTATTTTTTAAATAATGGAGTTTTTAAGTCACCTTAAATGAGAAAATGTTTTAAAATATTATATATAAACAAAAATTGGAAACAAAATGATGACGTGGCTGCTGATGTGGCTCAATGTGAGCATAGTAACATTAAATGCTACGCTTCAGCTTTTAGTAATATATAGATTCCAAAAGCCATAAAACCTAAAATACAATTATTTATCACAAATATACCACACTACCATATAGACCAGTTAGGGGATCCACCCATTCACAACTGGCATGATATTGTCCTCTCTGGTATGCGGTCTCTTGGCCCTCAATGGGCAGCAGCCTCATCCATACCCTCAATATTTTTGTCTCTCCCCCCTATGGGCAATGCATCAAATAGGACCTCTTTTGCATGTGGTCTTTTGGCCCCTATGGGGCAGCAGTCTCACCTACACACAATCAAGAAATCTCTTACCCCCTACGGGCAGCAGGGAAGAACGCATCATCCAAAGTGAAAGGGCATTGACCTGGATCTGATTCCATTATCACAAAGACTATGGAAACCAAAATCGGGGTAATCATCGGGAAATCACACATGGCATT